>CM070679.1:11592286-14339786 GCA_036346265.1 Melocanna baccifera
CTCGCGCGGGAGGAGGAATAGCAATGCAGTAAGCTACGTCACTTCTTGTTGACCATGTCGACAGTATGTACGTAGCATCCGCTGTTTTACAAGAAAATGTATAATTTATCCTCCAAAATTCCTACCAAACACCCTCTCCATGGCAAGGTTGCGTCGTGCAAAGCTTGCATTTGAAGTCACTCTAATGTTTAGCTTCACTGAGAGGTTCCAGTTAATTAGCTTAACCATTTTCTCTCCAGTGTTTAACACAGGGATTCAAATTTCAGCCAAAATTTCACGATTTTCGCTGAAATTTGGTTTTCTCGGTGGGGTCCAAAAATTAGTAAAAGTGGTGGATTTTCATTCGAAATTTTAGGTTTAAATAGATTTCATAACTAATATTTGTAAAGAAACACTTAGCTAGTTCAAACCCCAAAACCGGCACTATTTTTTGTTTTTCCATTTTTCCTCAAACTTTCAGATTTGAAATTAAAAAATTTGAACGTTAAATTTATCGATGGGGGCCGAAAAATTTTTCCCTAGTTTAACACCATATATTCCATTTAAACTAGAACTTGGCACATGTTACCACCACAATCCACTGACAAGTGGGGCTCATTCCAATCTTGGAGAAAATGGAGTTCGCTCTCCCTTCTCTTAGCACCCCTTATAATCTCACATTTAGGACCGGCCCTAAGCCTAGGCAGCAGGGCAACCGCCTAGGGCCCACAAAAGCTAGGGACCCCTAGCCCATATATGTTATTATGTATACATATATAATATAGCCTATGTAATAAATACTGAACATATTTGATCGATAACTAGTTGGGCCAGCTGCCAAAGTCAAGTAAAGACCTATTTACTCCATGTTATGTATCCAGCATTGAGCGCTCCTTGAATATCCAAGCATGGATATTCACCGAGACAACACATCGAGTGAGCTATCCACTGTATCCAATCGACCACACACCGTTTGCGCTCCTTGACCTCTCCACTCCTCTTCCGGTCTTCTCTTCCCCAAAAACAAATGCTGTTATTGTTGCTATTAATGGAGGAGGAGAGCCCGATTTCATCGATTCCTAACCAATTTGCCTTTAATTTATTCACTTTGCAACGGTTCTACTCGAAATCCCCTCATATAGCCGTTGCATACATGGTACATTTTTCTGAATTTTTGTTCCTTGATTATCTATTAAACACCACTCCAAGTCTCCAGTGCAATATCTACACTATCTAGAATAAAATTATAGACTTTCTTGTAACATCAGTTTCCTCTTTATATAAAGATATGAATTAGATCTAAGAGAAATAGGTTGAAAAACTATTTGAGGTCATCAATGTCACATGAAAGGTTGAATGGTCTGACCACTTTATGCATTGAGAATGATATGTTGGATTAGATTGATGTTAATACTATTATCAATGGCTTTGCATCTAGAAATATTAGAAGAAAGTACTTTCTGTTATCATAGTATTCATAACTCGATTGTTTGTTTGGCAAGTGATAATAGCCCATAGCGCTCTTTTAGCGTGCTTTGGCCAATATAGTCTTCTCCTAAATTGTTTTATCCTTATAGCACGTTATAGTTTTCTAAGACTTATTCATAATATTATCATGCTAGTGGATTATCACCAATAAGTACTTTGTATTTTGTGACGTACTATATAATGATTACTGTATTGAACTTTAGCTTTTGCATGATATAAAAAATATTATTATATATTTATGTTAGAACGAATGACCTCCACTTTTATCATACCTCAAGGCCTCTCTGCTCACTTTGGAGTTGGTTGAGTTCGGGTTTTTTTAACCAGCTCGGCAATACAATTCATTTCGCCCCAGTAATGCTGCAATGAATCTTCCTTGCACTACCAGGGAAAAAGATCCCGGCCCGTTACCACTGATAACCAGTTTTCTCGACTACCTCCGGTTACCCAGCGAACAAAAAAAAACGGCCAGATTTGATTTTTAGCTTTTGAATTAAAGAATACAAGAATGGTAACCATACGAGGAAATATCAGCACGGATGCCCCAGAGGCAGTGTGCGAGCATGGGGTGAGCCGGTGAGCCCCATTAAGAGCTGTTTTTATGTATAATAAAACCTTTATATCAGTGTTATAATGGTTTATAATATAACATATCCTGAGTACCTCCTAGTCAGAGAATTACTACTCACCTACTCGACTAGCCACTACTCAAAAGCTCTATAACCCAACATATGAGCCTCCCCCATTAGACGATACCCCGTGTGGTTAAGGAATAGAATACATGCGCTTCTATTCCTTTAACCATTCCACGTTTGGTCCTACACCTATAACAATAACCCCCATACAGTTATCTCTTAAGACTCTCCTTCATTGATAATAACCAATCGACGATTATTGATTAAATTTCTACCACTGACATAACAGCTCACTTAGACATTAGTTCATGCAATCAACTGGTACCTCTTCGGCACTTTTTAAGCCTTGATCAAAGGAGACATGGAATGAAGAAAGAAGAAAAGAGAAGCAAGAAATCATAAGAACAAGAGGATTGAAGGATCATACACCACATAGCAAGCACCGCTGTAATCGCTCATTAAAACAAGTTGTAATTATGATATAGCAACAAAGATGTTATATTTTTCCTCTTCATCCTTCTATGAGACTCGGAGTATCCTACTATTTATAAGATCGACGATTTAATTGTCAACACTTTTTTGTGTGTTTTCTATAAATTTCATTTGAATTCAAAAAATTGTTAGATAATTTCAGTCAGTAAATTGTTGGGATTTCTGCTTGCTGCCTCTACCCCCCCACCCCCGCGCGCCCAGGGGGGCTTTCCAACTGAGATTTGAATAATTGTGCATATAATTCAATAAAAAAATCAACACTTGAAAATCAATCGCCAACACTGAGATAAGCTAAATGGACCGTCTCCCTGTTTTTTACTAATCCAAACCGTCGATTGCTCGATCAACCGGTCCAAAAACACATGTAGGCATTACTCGCGACAATAATAGAGCATCTTATGCAAGGAGACAGACTCCATCATGAGGGGAGATCGTACACGTTGACAGTACAAGTCTGTCTTGTGAGTCGGAGAAATTGGCCTTGGGAAGCAAAACGAGAGCACATCGGACAGGAGAGGAGGGCCTGCCTGTGTAGGTAGAAGATATATCTAGTTATTATTTGAATGTTTTTTAAATAATTATTTAAATTTATGGTTATTAGATTTATTATAAATTTTGTGATATAAATAAATATTTCAGTTTAATTCTAGCATAATAACAATATATTTTCAACAATATATAAATAACAAAAATTATGTATAAACATGTAATTCTACAATATCATTTATACAGAAGCATATATTAAAGCGCAAAACATGATAATTACTAAAGAGAGCATAAAATTCAGTTTCATGACTAGAAAATCAATTATAACAACCTAGAGCTCAATTTTAATTGATATTTAAGTATTGCTCTCAGATATAAAGATACTTAAGACTTAATCTTGGCCTTTCCACTACACAATAACTAAATGTAATCTTAGTTATATATGAAAGCCTATAGTTCTTGAGTATAAATCAATCATTGCTATTAAACCAAAATACCTGATCATAAAAAGTACCCTGTTGGACACCATTAGAAGATCACAATAATCATTCTACCATTCAATTAACATGAACATCATTGATTATAAGAGTTTTCATAAATCAACTACAGTGACTGAAATAAATCACAGAAGTGTGAATTGAAACTACAATGAGCAGCAAGTATTGACAAATAGCTTCAATGATCAGAGTATAACAATAGCAAGTCAATCGAATACTCAAGACTAATCTATACTATATTTTATATACAATTTCAGATCTTCATGTCATATCATCATTGTGCGATTGTTCTTAGCCCACAGATTCACTTTGCAATATCTTCAAAATGGTAATCTGACAAGAACAGATGCAAAATGATATAAATACCGAAATACTCACAACACCAGTGGTACTCAAAACCACTGAGAAGCAATCTGGACAAGGCACGCCTCAAGGCTCTGTCCCAGAAAACTAAACGCCTCGCAATACTGCGCAACGAGATGAGGTTGACGGAGATACAATGTTGGCTTTCAAACTTTAGCACACATAGAAGAATGAAGTCGAGGGTTGGGGAGGATGCCGCACAAGACCAATCAAGCACACCAGCCGAGTATACTCAAGAACACAAACCAACAAACCTCGATGTCTTCTTCCCTCACCTCGGTGGAGAACCAACCGGATTTAATCGTCTCGGGCAAGAATCCCCAAATACCTTGATGCCAAGTCTCAAAAAGATATGGATAAAGAATCTGTACAGTAAACACGGGAGAAAACAAATACAGACCGCACTGCAGTCAGCGCTGGTGAGAAACACAGCGGGACAACAGATCCAAAGCCCAACTAAGACACAACTAAGAGAAAAAAGAGATAGAGGAAGAGGAGAGCTCACTAATTTCTTCGGTGCCAAAAGAAGAGAGGAAAGTTGACTTAAATAGGAGGACACAGAGGTGGCCAGCGGGCTGCTGCCAACGGCTGGCGCCGAGGCGCGTGGGCCAGTGGCGCCTCCATCGCCACCACATCGACACGAGATCCAGTCGCCCAAAGAAGCGGTCAAGTCCGGCTCTTTCCAGGCGCATGCGAGGGAGAAGGGCACGGTCTTATCTTTTCATTTCATTTGCCCCACCGACAGGTGTGGCCACCTCTCCCTCTTTTCTTCTTTTTTTTTCTTTTAAAATTAGGAAATTACCCGAAAGTCCTCAAAAATCCAACAAGATTACGGTCCAACGGTGTGGCAGCGCACGAATCTTGGGGAGGGGGATTGGTGGTGATGCACGAATTTAAATAACTGTTTGAAAGAAAATATTAAGATGATGGTTATCCAAAACCCGTATGTAATTAAAACATAAGGACGAGAGAGTGTCTGCAGGCCAGCGAGCCCACCATGAACCAAACAAACGCCCCATGTGGTCTCTTTCCTTGACGACAACCCCATAACCTCATCGATCAGGACCTATAGATATTCTTCTTTTCCTATCCCCTTGCAGCCTTGCTACTACCTAAGCTAACCCAGCTTAATTCAGTCAGTACAGCCTCTCCTAGCTTGTTCTTTCCCTAGCTAACTAGGCGAGGCCAGCTGCAAGAACAGCAAGAGAGAAGGAGCTAGCTGTATCTCGCCGGGAAGGTTGTACTACGTACGTTCATGCACTTTAATTTCCATCTGAAACATCCAGTTAGATTCTTGGTTTGTGCACTCAAATTGCGCATGTTACATGTCTTTCGTGTTCTGAACTTCTGGGATTGTATTACGTGCATTTTGTTTCATGGCGATCTTAGTGTGCGTGGCCCTGCAGACAAGGCGTGGAAGATCGAGCATGTGGGAGTCGGAGAGCGAGAGCCACGTCCGCGAGCGGGGGCTCGTCCCCGTCGGCGGCGGCTCCGACCGGCACGAGGGGCTCAAGAACGACGGCTTCGTTCGCAGAGATCTGTCTTGGTATGTATCGTCGATCGAGTCCGTTTTTTTCTCTCTTTTCTTGCTTGATTTGCTTCGCGAGCTGGACCATGGAGGTTTCATGCATGCAACGCTCGGTTCTTGCTTTCACGTAAGTGATCACTCCGCCTCGTGATCGTTTTGTTTCCCGTAATTTGAGCAGGTATGTGAACAGCGATATTCCCAGCGATTTGCTTGCCAAGGTGGGGGATGTGAGCTTCCATCTTCACAAGGTATGTTCTTCTAACCTCCTTCCACACACCTGTACAGACAGAGAGAGAAAAGTACTGAAGTACTCAGCAGCTCAAGCATTTGATATTCCACTTGTGCCACTGCCACAAATAGAAGCTTCTTAGTTTCTTAGTTTGCTCTTTTGCTGCAAGAAGACAATAATTATGCCATGCTTGTAACTACACTGGTTACTACTCTACACTCCTAATTAGGCGTTTCACCAAACTAAACTACTGCAATTACCTGGTTGCACACGTACGGTACGGCACGGCTATCAACAACTAGTACCCCATGATCTCCCGGAGCGGCCGGATGAGCCGCGTCATCTACGAGACCGCGGCGGCGGCGGTTGACCCGGACACGGCCGTGGTCGACCTCGACGACCTCCCCGGCGGCGCGGACTCCTTCGAGCTGGCGGCCAGGTTCTGCTACGGCATGGCGGTGGACCTGACGGCGGCCAACATCTCCGGGCTGCGCTGCGCCGCCGAGTACCTGGAGATGACGGAGGACCTGGAGGAGGGCAACCTCATCTTCAAGACGGAGGCGTTCCTCAGCTACGTGGTGCTCTCATCGTGGCGCGACTCCATCGTCGTGCTCAAGAGCTGCGAGGGCCTCTCGCCGTGGGCCGAGAACCTGCAGATCGTGCGCCGCTGCAGCGAGTCCATCGCCTGGAAGGCCTGCGCCAACCCAAGGGGAGTCCGGTGGGCGTACACCGGCAGCGGCGGCGGCAGGCCTCCCAGGGGTGGCGGCGGCACGGCGAGCCCCCGGTGGAACGTCGGCGGCGACTCGAAGGAGTCGAGCCCCAGCCGGCAGGCCCTGCCGCCGGCGGACTGGTGGTTCGAGGACGTGTCCGTGCTCAGGATCGACCACTTGGTGCGCGTCGTTACCGCCATCAAGGTCAAAGGTAACAGTGCTTACACACTGTTATTAATTCCTGCAATCTGCATGGTTAGTACTTAGTAGATGCGTGTACTATTGCAACATGACTATATCTTTGTTACTCCTTCAATGATTCTTCTGTAGGGAAAAATCACCTTTTCGATGTATGAGAAAAACAAAATCTTATGATCGAGTGCTCCTAAATAGTGAAGCACAGTATAATTTGTTCCCTTTGTTTAACTAACATGACACCATCATAACCAATTAGTTCCCAACAGTGAAGTCAGGCCCTAGGGATTCCATAAGCTCTTAATTTTGATTTGTTCTCTTATTCCCAGAAGTGTTCTCATTTTTCCATGTCACTGCAGGCATAGGTATGTACATTTTGAAATTGTTCCGTAAGAATTTCCTTGGACTCCATAACCAATTGGTTTTGCTCAAATAGCCGTCTAGTCATAGACTCAGCAGTGAAACCAGGAAGGCACATTGTCTGTGGAGGTTGAGCAGTGCTTATATGATTTTATCTTTAATAAGAATAGCATTAATCTTAAAGCATACGAAAAGATAAGTAATATATATTTACATTTATCATACTTTAAAAAGTTTACACATCATTATTGAAGAAAGCACGCATATATATATATATATATATATATATATATATATAGGAAAAATACTTTCTATACTCGGATGTAATTACACCCACCTCTAATATACCATCTAAACGAATTTGAAATACTCCTTTATCACTTTGTAATTACACCCGGGTGTAGAAAAGAGACTTCCTATATATATATATATGTATGTATGTATGTATTTATGTGTGTGTGTGTGTGTGTGTGTGTGTATATATATATATATATATATATATATATATATATATAAGCACCTCCCATAATTTTTTTTGCAAAACAGTCTGATTTTGCATTTTTAGAAGAGTGGGATTGCTTTAGGAATTTTTAGGACTTTGTTCAAACTTGAAGTAAATCCTAAGGATATGCGTCCAAACAGCCCAAAAATATTGCAGGATGCGTACCCCTTAATTCTACAAAATCAGACCCCTTAATGCTAAGGATTCTCTAGAGGACCTCTTAATTCTACAAAATTAGTACCAAGAACTAGTTAAATTTAACTTGTATTAACATGCCGCAATGCATGAACACTGAAGCAGAAACAATGCTCTAAACGAAGAATGTTGGTAGGTATGCGGTTCGATCTCATCGGCGCGGCGATCACCCACTACGCGTCCAAATGGCTACCGGGGCTCACTAAGGACGTCCCCCACGGCGGTAGCATCGACGAGCCCTGGGCGCAGGCCTCCTCTGGCGGCGGTCTCCACATGATCATCGCCGGCGCGGGCGGCAAGGACGACCTCGCCACCAGCGCGCCGACGCGGGAGCAGCGCATGGTGGTAGAGAGCCTCATCAGCATCATCCCCCCGCAGCGGGACAGCGTCTCCTGCGGATTCCTCCTCCGCCTGCTCCGCCTCGCCATCATGCTCAAGGCCGCCCCCGCCCTCGTCACGGAGCTCGAGAAGCGCGTCGGCATGCAGCTCGAGCAGGCAGTGCTGGCCGATCTCCTTATCCCGTCCTACGGCCGCGCCGACACCGCCTACGACGTCGACCTCGTGCAGCGGCTCGTCGAGCACTTCCTGGTGCAGGAGCAGACGGAGGTGGCGTCCAGCCCGGGGCGCGGGGAGGCGCAGCAGCCGGAGTACTATAGCTCCGCGAGGATGCCGCCGTCCGCCGCGGCGTCATCGTCGTCCGGGCTGAACGCCAAGGCGCGCGTCGCCCGGCTGCTCGACAGCTACCTCTCCGAGGTCTCCCGCGACCGCAACCTCTCCCTGACCAAGTTCCAGGTTTTGGCCGAGTCGCTCCCGGAGTCGGCACGCACCTGCGATGACGGCCTGTACCGCGCCGTCGACTCGTACCTCAAGGTAGGTAGATACTTATGTTTAAGATGTTATTCTTGCGAGGTGATCGGAGTCGTCAATTGTGGCCGGATCTTTGGTTTGGCCAGGCGCACCCGACGCTGACGGAGCACGAGCGGAAGCGGCTGTGCCGGGTGATGGACTGCCAGAAGCTGTCGTTCGACGCGTGCATGCACGCAGCGCAGAACGAGCGGCTGCCGCTGCGGGTGGTGGTGCAGGTGCTCTTCTCGGAGCAGGTCAAGATCAGCAACGCGCTCGCGAGCTCCTCCGCGCTAAAGTCGGCGCCTGACGGGGGCCCGCTGTCCGCCGTGCCGGCGATGCCGACGCGGAGGCAGCTGCTGGACGGCACGCCGCAGTCATTCCAGGAGGGGTGGACGGCCGCCAAGAAGGACATCAACACGCTCAAGTTCGAGCTGGAGAGCATGAAGGCCAAGTACCTGGAGCTGCAGCACGAGATGGACGCGCTCCAGAAGCAGGTGGAGCGGACCGCGCCGTCCCCCTCCGCCGGCGCCAAGATAGCCGGCGGCAAGCACCAGGGCCCATCCGCTTGGAGCAGCGGGTGGAAGAAGCTGGGGAGGCTGGCCAAGATGACGGGAGCCGAGGCGCCGGGCCCCGGCGGCCGCGTGGGGGCGCCCGGCGAGGCTGCGAGGAAGGGGCCGAGGAGGTGGAGGAATTCCATCTCATGAATCATGATCGAGCTAAGCTTCCCAGTGATCAGGACTAGATGGCTAGATGCTGCAGACTACTCTGAGATGACGATCATCTGTCTCCGATGTGTTGCATTTGCCATGAGTCTCGAGAAATTATGTTGGGAGGTCGGCTGTGCTAGCTTTGAAGATTTTCCTGCCTGCGCCCGTTGGGAATGCGTGAATGTCGCAGGATTTTCGCGAGAAACGGTTCAGCTCCCGTAAGAATCGGCAAAAAAAAAAATCTCCCGTTCCAAACGGGACCATGGTAATTGATTTCTTTGAATCTAAAACAGGCGGGTATATATCCTGCTGAAACCAACATCCATGTGTTCTATACCATGCAAACTCCTCTCTCGATGTCAACATCATCTGTTAGCGCCTCATTATCAAACGAACGATAGCCTTCCTCCACAGTGATCCAAGGCAGATGGCGAGAGGAATTTGCACTGTAGAACACAGATAATGGTTTGCAGTAGATACACGCCATTTGAAATAACCAGCTAGTACTAGTCACCTGCACCTTCAGAATGTAAGTGCCATTGTCAAGGTGGTTGCACTGTCCTATGAATTCTTTCCAATGATGGGGCATGTGTCTAGGGGCAGCCGTTGTGATCTATACGTGCTCGATCACATGACGATAACGATATGATAGCTCCAAGAAGTTATGGAGGGCTGGAGGTCAGTACGGTGTCCCTGTCCGGTCGAAAGCTCTGCCCCTGTCTGCGCACGCGATGCGTGCCCCCACATGCCATGCCCATCAGCTCCTGTGCTTGCCCTTATCTGCCCACGGCGACCGCGACATTGGCACCAGTGCGGTGCAGGGCCGCACCCTGGTCGAGCCCCCCTTCGGCATCTCCCCGTACAGTGCAAGCGACGGCGATTCTCACTCATCAGCTCCTGGGACTCCATCCGTCTCTGTGTTGTGCACCCCTGATTGCTGCTGCTGTTGCGATCGCAGATTTGGTTGATTTGGATCGAAACACTGCGCCTCTGGCGTCTACAGGTCAGGTACGCAGCTTCCGTTCGCTTCTCTTACAATTCACTTGTGATTCTGCAATCGAGTAACACGGCGAGTAATGATCGCCGTGATGACGGGGATAGGAATGCGTAGGAGGTGGAGCGAATTTTCCATGTTCCAATCCAACCCACAAAGGCTCTCAATCTGAGCCGAAACAATGGCGAACGCCTACGGCAGCCGGCACAAGCTCCTTTGCCCTTACGGGTGGCTCGCGCCCCTGACGAGGACGAGAGGGAGAGGGGGGCGCCTAAATTTGCGAAATGACGAGGCTAAGGAGATAAGTTCGCTGTAAATTTACTTCATTGTTCTTTTGCCCTCTTTGGCCCAATGCTAAGCTGGATTCCCTTTGCTCATCACTTTGGATGGGTTCTTTTCTATTTATGACATCTTCCGAATAAAAAAATAGAACGATTTCTTCATTGACTTTTAAAACAGTTTATTAAGATAGGCTTTTCAAAACGATTTATTGATATTCACTTCTTTCGTATAAATGTACGTGAAGACGAAAAGCCATCCCGTAACGGAACCCACCGAAGCGACGAGCCGAAAAGAACCAGGTAAGAAGCCAAGCAGCAGCTTTCACATCGTGATCCAAACAGCTGTCTCTACATGGACCGGCCATGGCTACCACTGTTCCCAAGTTGGAGATCTAGCGCGCGTGATTGCTCTTGGACGCTCCTGTCTAGCTGTGAGCTTGGACCGGAGCAACAAATGCTTATATCAAAATTGGAGTAGATTGGCTAAACCGCCTACACGTTAAAAAGTACAATCCGCAAAGTGACATGTATCACCAACACATTCCATTTGCTGATCAACAGGGCACAAAAATCAAATAGGCCATGTTTGGAGTATCTTAAGCTTTAAGTCTTTGTTTCAAACAGCAATAACTTCTTACATCTGACTTTCAAAAACCAAAAACCGTTTAAAATATGTTAGCTTCTTAACGCAACTTTTTCCCCCTTTTTTCCTTTATATTATCCGTAAAGATATAACGGTGCTTTTTTATTTTACATATTTGTTTCTTTATTTTTCTTTAATTAAATAGCTCATCAAAAGATAAAAACCGCTTCTGGCTTTCAGAATCCAAAAACCGTTTAAAATGCGTTGACTTCTTAACACAACTTTTTCTCCCTTTTTTTTCTTTGTATTATCCGTAGAAATATAACGGTGTTTTTTATTTTACATATTTTTTCTTTATTTTTCAATTAAATAGCTCAGCAAAGGATAAAAACCGCTATAGTGCCATTTTAACTAAAATCATAGCACTTTAGAATAGAGCCTAAAGCCACCAGAAGCTAGCTTCCCCAAACAGGATGCGGCTTCTTGGGGGCTTACCATGAAAGCGTAAGCTTACCTCCCACCATGTTCTCAGCAAAGCCTACTTCTACGGGAAGCTACGCTCAATTGATAGGATTCAAACAAACTTGCCTAGTGGTATGAGCATAACATGTTAACTGCATGCCATTAACAAACATAGGTAATGCCTAACCGCTAGTAATCTAAATTAGCATTGGATGAAAAAAAATCACAAGACTAGAGGAATTTATGCTGCCGATCATACAAGTGAATTGGCCCTAGAAATTAGAATCTCAACATAACAAACAGGAAGCAGACAGACGCACAACAATAGCTTAGTTTTATTAGCAAGTCAAAATTTTTCGAAAGAATAACTTTTTTCTACAAGCTTAAGGTTCTACTGGCAACACAAACCTGCTTACCATTCATATACCTCTTAACCCACTTTTATGGCCATCTATAATATCTCATCATACGCTACTACGCTTACTGGACCAAAACCTTGTTTTCCATTGGAGGAAACGGAGAATCTCTCGCATCAGCTCACCAGTTGCTGGTTACCGTAGAAAGGGTAGGCTCCATATGCTGCAGCATACATGTTTGGGTGGGAGAGCGGCGAGGCGTAGCCATATCCACCATAGAAAGGTGTTCCATAGTACATGCCGTTCCGTCGGTGGCCGGAATCACCCCTAGACTGAAAAACAGAACATTCAAATGAGTAAGCGGAAAAATAGAGTCGACAAACTTCACGAAACATGTATCTTTATTTACTTATTAGCAGTTGCTGGGCAAGCAGAGAAATGATAACAATATTCAAACAGGTGCTAAAAAATTCAAATGACAATGAATAATATGAGTAAGCCTCACATAAGTTACTGCAAAGCAACAACTCCATGCAACAGTAAAATGAAACCCCAGGTGAAACATAATTTAAAAGCTGTGTTATAGCCACAGCTGCTATCCGTTAAGCTTGTCAAAATAAACTTGCTTAGAAAGCACCAAAGCTGCATCTTGATAAGCACTCCCTTTGAATCATCCAGACAAGGATACGAGAAAGGTCTCGGAAAGGTTAGCTACGAGTCATGGTGTGGGATACTTGGTGTCAGACATTGCACAGCACCAGAAAGAGCTCACACTATCAAAGAAGTTTGGAGATAATCCACGCAATATGCAGTTGGCCACAAATCAATGATGGGTGACTGGTGACCGTTCATTCATGATAGTTCAGAAAATGGCAGAGGAAGCCATGCACCATAACAGAGTATATTGGGTAACCATGCTGCCTAGTATAGATAACACATGACCTTCTTGTTCTTGTCACGTGGAAAACAGTAGAAATCTTGCATGATATTCAATGCTTTAGAAGAAACTCAGGATGAGAGTTTTGCCCAAACATAGCCATCCAGGAAGTGAGATATTAACAAAATCAAAGAATACATACTCCAAACGCCTACATCAAGTGTTTCTTGCAAGTGTTACTGGGGTAACCTAGTTAAACACAAGCTATACTTCTATTAACTACTAGGCCCTGTTTACGTGCAGCTTCTTGGGCTTCTCAAGGAAGATTACAAACATTTTCACTGAGAAACTAGAGCCCTTTCCGACCAGATTTTCTAAAATGATGGCTTCTAGAGGAAGATAAGACCTCCCAAACAGGTCTAGGTAACAGACTTATCTAACCCCGCTCGTTTCAGCTTTTTTTTCAGTTTCAGCTTCTAGCTTCAGTTTTTTTCACTATTCAGTAATTCGTCTTTTTCTGAATTTTTTTAGATTTTTTAGGCTTTTTTGCATTTTTCTTTTTTTTTCCCGTGTTCCTTTGCATTATCCGTGATGGGCTAACATATTTTTTCTATTTTTACATTTTTAAAAAAAATTTAATTATGCCCAAAAAACTAAATCAGCTACAGTAAAAAAAAAGACAGATACAGTGAAATTTCAACCAAAAGCCAGAAGCCATTGCTAAAACGAACGCTTAAGCCATGTTTGAGTGTTTAACTTCCTCCAGAAGACAACTTATTGTAGGCCCCAAATGCCCCCTTCCACTGCCTTAACTTATTTGAGCCTCTACTACGACTCTGCTTAGGCTTAAAGATGAGCCCTAGAAGATCCAACTTGTTTGACCTAGCTAGCTAGCTTATGCTTCAAGCCCATACTCTGAAGCGAAAGGGTGGCCAAACAGGCCCTTACTGTCTCAAGATGCAAATTTTGCTGATGAGTGTACACAGTTAAGCTGTTGTTCAGTGAATCTCTAGTCCAATCATGCAGCCCGACACTAGATGATCCCTTCTACCAAAGTGCAACAGGAGACAAAGATGGGAACAACGTAGGTAAGTTAGATCATCCTTAGCAATGCCAATTTCACTAAGGGAGGTCAATACCAGCTTGAGATAAAATCAACTAATGGTGTGTTCGGTTTGAGGAACCACCCTATTCTAAGAAGGGTTGCTCCATCATGGGATCATCACATAATGTTGGCAGGATAGCCACATTCCTCATTTTTTACTAGCCTTGTGCTTATGAGGGATGAGGTGGTGATGGACCAACTCATTTGATTCCTCAAACCAAACAAAAACATGAGGAATGAGTTGGTGCTAGGACCAACCTATTCCTCAAACCGAACACCCCATAAGTGCCGCAGGTCTATGATAGAACAGCTTGAGCTTGCTGGCAGAGAGAACAGATTCTCCAACCGCCACCATGGGTCAAGTATGAAAAGTAACCTTTCAAGAAAGCTCAACCAAACAGGACAACATGAGTACATCAAGTAAAGGGGCATCTGCAGCAGAAAAGAGTTGGAACAACATCCAAAATACATTAGTATCATGCATATAGGGAGATTACCATGGCCGCATCTCCAACACAAACGTTTTCTTAAACAGAATCAATGAGTAAAAGCAAGAGAGATAAACAATACCCAAAATAAATGTCTCGTGCTGTCTTGTTGTTTCCAATTTTTCGATTGAGTTATAAATACTCAGGCAAAAAACCATCCAAAAGCATGACCACAAATTGTAACACTAATAAACAGTGTAGGAAATATTTTTTGATCCAGTGCGAACTACAGATTGGAGGAACATCCTGAATAGCATACAATTGTGTAATGAATATAAATTTCCATTGTCAATGCAGGTTTACAGCTGTGCATTCATCAAACTTGTTCCAAGTCAATCAGAGCAAGTTCATTATATAGTTAGTGAGAAATGAATCAAAACGAAAAATAAAAGTCTAAACCAGTTCAAACCTGTTTGCTTGCTGGACTGCGGCCCCAGGAAAGACTGACTGCCTGGTTCCCAACTGTTGATCCATTCAACCCTTGTAGTGCTTCTTCCGCATCAGCTCTACAATACAAGACATGCATTTTCACACAATCTCAAATCTTGCAGCAAGTAAACCAATAAATAGTTAAGTATCCAACAATTTCTTATAAGGGTGGATAGGATTAGGATAAAAATATCTTAGATATACCTGCTGACAAACTGAACAAAGCCACATTGTTTCCCAACAGGAATTTTGACAGAAGCAACATCGCCATACTTTGCAAATGCTTTCCTTAGTTCATCTTCACTAACATTGGAATCAAGCCCGCCAACATATACCTACAACAATAACAGAAAATAAGATATTGTGTTTTTGAAGTAAAAAATCATGATTGCAAGTTAACAAAAGCCACTGAGAAACAAGTAGCACATACTGTTCTGTTAGTTGAGTCACCATCTGATTGCCTTGGTGGAGAGGAGCCAGAATCACCTAAAGGACAATAATCGTAGAGATTAAAAAAATGTCAGATGGGAAAGTAACGGTCAAACCTAGAATGCTTTTGCATAAGAAAACTATCAGTATCATACTATAATACTATTCTGTCCTGCCCGCCCACAAAGCCCCCACATGTTTGAACTTGGCTTTAGCTTATAAGCAGATATGCTGGAGCTGAAGCTAGGCCAAACATGCCCCAAAAGACTACTACATTTTGGAAATTGCACAAGGATAGCTCAAGGATACAAAACAAGTGCTTCAAAAAACTTTGAAATTTTGGAAATACCTGAAGATCTTCTAGGCGTTGCAGGTCCTATGCGAATTGGCCGAGTGGAGCAATATACACCATTCATTTCAGTCATTGCATGAGTTTTGTCATTATCATCTCCAAACCTAACAAATCCATAGCCCCTAGAATGGCCCGTGTTGGCATCAATAATAACTTTAGCTCTTTTCACAGATTGATATTTGCTAGCAAAAAGTTCCATCAACATGTCATCAGTAACATCCACAGCTAGATCACCAACAAATATTGAGTGATCAAAAGCAAGTTCAGAGCGTTTTTCTCCAATACTATATGATGCCCAATTTAACTTAAAAGCTCGGTCAGTATTAGGCATTACATGACCAGAAAATTCCGAAGTGCTTTCTCAGCTGATGAGTGAGAATAGAACTCTACAAAACCATAACCCTCGGAAACTCCAGAATGCCTATTGCGAATAACTTTAATCGTCACTACCTACAAAATAGATAGTAGAAAAGAATGACAATTAGTAATACATGGCAGACAAACTAATAAAAAGATGAAGTCTTTCATAATACTTTCTTTTCGCTTAGTAAATTCAAGGAAAAAATACCACTTTCCTTTTTGAACCATCTCTCTCTCTCTCTCTCTCTCTCTCTCTCTCTCTCTCTCTCTCTCTCTCTCTCTCTATATATATATATATATATATATATTCCATACTTCCAAGAGTACATACTCCCACTTCAATATACCATTTAAATGAATATATTATACATTTATCACTTTCGGTATACTTAAGTTCTAATTATGAGATACTTCAATACGACTTGATTGAAAATTTTTCATCAGAACTATTTATTTTTGATATATACCACTTTCCATATATAAAAGAAATATATGCCCAAATTATGCTGTAAAAAATGGATTTTTTTTCATAAAATTCACTTTAGAGTATCCAATAATCATTATTAGAATATGCTCAAAAGAATAAAGAGGTACAACATCATTTAAGCAGTATGTGAAAAATGGGGGTATGTATTCCCAGGAGTATAAAATCATTTTATATATAGGAAAAATACATTCTACTGTTAAGGATAAAATAGGATTGCTTTATTTGTTTCCTTATATACTTGAGTTTTCTTATCCGCATATAACATATTTCCTTGTAACATTCTCTTGTACTCTCTATATATATTACTCATTAGGTCTCTTCAATATACACACAATATTGATAATATAGTATCAGAACTTAGGTTAAAACCCTAACCTCGATCTACTTCCGTTGTTACTGCCCCCGGGAGGATCGATCTTCGCTCCCAGAGGCGACCACCTTGTTGGGCTGGGCCAACCTGTTGCCGGTCTCAGATCGTCAATGGCCTCGCTGTGTGCCTCAAGTCTGAGACTACCGCCGCCCTCACTTGTGGCCACCCTACACACACACACACACACATGGTAACTCTATTTTGCACCTGAGTGTAGAATAAGTTATTCTACACTCCGCCATAACAGGAGTCGCGTGACCCAGTCACACCCCACACACCTGACAACGACCAAGCCGCCCAGGCATCCTCCATGCAACCACCAGTAAAACCGCACGACCCCAGTCTTCCATCGCCCCCTACCCGCCGTCTTCCACCACGGCCACCCCCTGCCCACCGTATTCCACTGCGCAGCACCCTACCTGACGTCTTCCACCATGCCACCAGACAGCGCCGCGTTGAATCGGCGGTAAAATGGCGTGAGGCCGTCCACCACGAAGGTGTGGAAGCCCACCCAATCGTCACTAATTGATTACTGCAGCCCGTGTCGTGGAGTTTTGCCACCGCCGCACGTTCGCCATCTCCTGTGCCGACACCACTATTGTGTTATGGCGACAGTAAAAATAAAAATTACATTTACAACCAAATACAAATCAAGTTATCGCCACATGAATGTGTTTGTACTATACTAATCTATTTACTGAACATGTTGTTAGAGTTTACTGCCACACCTAGAAGTGGCGCATATTGGCCATGTGATAGATACCACATTTACCTATAGAGACATTTCAATTTACGGCCACATGAAAAAATGGAATCGATGTGTGATGGCGACAGTAAAAATGGATACCACATTTACATCTAGATACATTCGAATTTACCGCCAGATGAAAAAATGAAACCGTTGTGTGTTGGCGGTAGTAAAATTGGATACCACATTTACGTCCAGATACATTTCAATTTACGGCCAGATGAAAAGTGGAACCGTTGTATGATGGCGATAGTAAAATTGGATATCACAATTACGACTAGAAGCATTCCAATTTATGGCTAGATGAAACCGTTTATACTGTAATGACGAATTTACTGCACGCATCGTTAGAGTTTACTACCTCGCCTAGCCGTGGCACATGCTGGTCATGTGACGGCGCTAGTAAAATTGGAAACCACAATTACGACCAAATGTATACCAATTTACAGCCAGAAGAAACCGCTTTTACTATACTGATAAATTTACTAACATGTCATTAGAGTTTACCTACGCACATGCCACGACACATGCTGCCCATATGATGGTGGAAGTAAAATATGATACCACATTTATGTCCAGATACATACCAATTTACTACCAAGATGAACCGCAGAAGGGTGGGAGCAAGTGGGTCGTGGGTTCATCGCCCGTAACTAGCGTGAGTGGGTGGGGATAGGCAGGCCTCGCACGCTCGGTGGGGGAACGAGCTTGGTTGGGGTGGGGTATACATACGTACATACATATTGCTGAAATAGGGCACCATAGTGTCCTAGTTAATTATAATATATATATATATATATAAATATATAAAGGAAATCTCTTTTCTACTCTCGGAATTAATTATTCTCTATATCGTATCTCACAACGTAAGGAGTATCTCGCGTAACAGAGGGTATGTACGTGCAGTATACGAATATTTAAGACCATCTAGGTAGTATGTACAATTTTTCAAATGTGGTATGTATATTTTTTGAGACATGCTCCTTTTTATGTAGTACATGAAGGTATTAATAAAATACGCTAAAAACTATAGACTCCCTTGCAATTTGTTCGTGTGGTTCACATTGGAGTATCTTATAATTACTATATGAATATACCTAAAATGATAAAAGAGTATTTTAAATTTGTTAAGGTGGTATATTAGAGGTGGGAGTAATTACACCTGAGAGTAAAAAGTATTTTTCACTCCCTTGCAATTTGTTCATGTGGTTCACATTGGAGTATCTTATAATTACTACATGAATACCTAAAATGATAAAAAAGTATTTCAAATTTGTTAAGATGGTATATTAGAGGTGGGAGTAATTACACCTGAGAGTAAAAAGTATTTTTCATATATATATATATAATTACACCTGAGAGTAAAAAGTATTTTTCACTCCCTTGCAATTTGTTCATGTGGTTCACATTGGAATATCTTATAATTACTACATGAATACCTAAAATGATAAAAAAAGTATTTCAAATTTGTTAAGATGGTATATTAGAGGTGGGAGTAATTACACCGAGAGTAAAAGTATTTTTCATATATATATATATATATATATATATATATATATATATATATATATATATATATATATAAAAGCCTATTCCGTACTATCTGATATATACTCCCACTTTCAATCTACCATTTAACTAATATTTTATTTCTCTTTATCACTTTCTAGATACTTAACTACTAATTCCAAAGATAGTAGAGGTGGGAGTAATTACATCCGAGAGTAAAAGAATTTTTTCCTATATATATATATATATATATATATATATATATATATATATATATATATATATATATATATATATATATATATATATATATATATATAGTGATGAAACCTATTCAGTACTCTGGAGTATATACTCCCACTTTCAATCTACCATTTAAACGAATATTTTATTTCTCTTTACCACTTTCGGTATACTTAACTACTAATTCTAAAATACTCCAATGCGACTTGGTTGAAAAAAATTCATCGGAATTCTTTATTTTTGCTATATATCCTTTTCTATACATAAAAGTACTATATACACAATTTATGCTATAAAAAGTGGACTTTGATGGATTTTTTCATGGAACTCATTTTGGAGTATATTATAATCATTATTAGGGTATGCTCAAATAGATAAAAAAAGTATAACAACACCATTAAAGCAATATATGAGAAGTGGGAGTACGTTCTCCCACGAGTATGGAACCATTTTCCTAATATACTGCTTTATTGGTGTTGTTATACATCTTTATCTATTTGAGCATATTCCAATAATGATTATAATATACTCCACAATGAGTTCCATAAAATATTCCATCAAAATCCACTTTTTATAGCATAATTTGTATATGTACTCCTTTTGTACATGGAAAAGTATATATAGTAAAAATAAAATATTCTGATGAAAATTGTTCAACCAAGTCATATTGGAGTATCTTAGAATTAGTATTTAAGTATACCGAAAGTGATAAAGGTATAACATGTTTGTTTAAGTGGTATATATATAGTCTTTTCCGTACTCTCAGGAGTACATACTCTCACTTCTAGTATACCACTTAAACGAACATGTTGTACCTCTTTATCACTTTCGGTATACTTAGGTACTGATTCTAAGATACTTCAATACGATTTGATTGAAAATTTTTCAACGAAGTCCTTTGTTTTTGTTATATATCATTTTCCATATATAAAAAAAGTATATACACAAATTATGCTATAAAAGTGGATTTCAATAAAAATTTTCATAGAACTCACTTTGGAGTATCTTATAATTATTATTAGAGTATATCAAAAGGATAAAAAGGTATAAAAACATCACTTAAGTGGTATATAACAAGTGAGAGTACGTAAGTATAGAATCATTTTCCTATATAGGGCCTTGTTTTGCTTCAAAAAAGAAAAGTATTACCGCATCCACTGCCATTTCTTTCAATGATGAAACAATTGCATAATAGCATGGTTAATAATTCAGAGCAGCTTCAAAATTGCAAGTGATTTGGGCAATTGCAAGTGCGCGTGAGAGAGAGAGAGAGAGAGAGAGAGGTATGTGTACTATCGCACAACATTGACTAACATGCCGCAATGGTTTCTGGTATCCCTTTCTGAATGCAACTACCCCTAACAAATTATAACATGTCTAATCCATTTCATGCATACTACACGAGACTTAACTCAAAAGCTGACGCCTTTACCATCTTACCAACACGAACTCTGCAGAGAGTCGCACCTCACTTCACATCGTGCCATAACACCACGAAAAGAACATAGTATATATTACTATCTTAGCTTTTGAATGAGTGCACGACAACATGGACAAATCAAGGTTTAGAATTGAGACAAAACTAACTAGTCCATTTCACCAATACTGCATGGAATGGCCTCAAAGTTGGCGCCTTTAGCAACTACCGAATCAATCCTACGAAAAAAATCCACAGCTTCATCATTACCAAACAATAATTAGCCGCAAAATTAGCTTGCTATCTCGGTTGCAACACAATATGAACGAATCAACGCGCGGATTCGGTAGATCCGGTACGGATCAGGCTGGATCGGAGGAGGAAAGACCTAACCTCGCCGCTGGGGCCGAAGCAGCTATGGAGGTAGTTCTCGTCCATCCAGTACTGGAGGTCGCCGACCCAGATCGTCCGGTTCTCGTCGCCCCCGTTCCCGCCGGATCCACCCGCTGGCGGCGGCGGAGTCACCGAGGCCGGAGGCGCGAAGTTCTTCACGAACTGCGGCCGGGGAGGAGGCGGCGCAGCCAGCATGGGCTGCGGCGGGGGGTACGGAATGACTACCCACCGCGGCTGCGGCATGTGGTGGTGGTGCGCGTGCCCGTGGGGGTGGGGGTGTGGCGCCGCTGCCGCCGACATCTGCATCGCCGCCGCCGCCGCCGGGAGGTGAGGAGACGAGAAGCCGAGCTCGCGCGTGGAGGCGGAAAGAGAGGTAGCCCGGGTCTAGGGGGGTGAGGCTGGGAATATACAGCTACAGGGCGTTAGAACGGATGTGGGCCGTCAGATCTAGCATTTCGCGGTGGCTTTGGCCGTCCGATGCGTTGGACAGAGAGACTGACTCGTGGGCCCGGTGGGTGTTTCCGGTTTAGGGGATTCTAGGGGAGTTGTATCCTGCTGGCTGTTGCTGCTGCTTCTTTCGGGGGATTTTATTTGGGCTTATGTTTTTTTAGCTATAGTTTATAGTTTTTTGGTTATTTATAGGAAAGAGTACGAAGTAACAGAAATTTGTATATAATTTTGATCGATATAAATAAAGTTATTAAGTGTGTACTATCATCAGTTTATAGAATCGGTTTTGAAAAGACGTTTTGTTTGAAAGCTACGGAGTAACAGAAACTCGTGTGTAATTTTGGTCTATATAAATAAAGTTGTTGAGCGTGTAGTATCATCAATTTGTAGAATCGGTCTTGAAAAGACGTTTCGTTTGAAAGCTAGTTACTGTAGAAAAATTAAAAAGTAGTTTTTAGAAACTGAAAGGAAAATGTCCAGTTGGGAATGTGTGGCTTTTATTTACTATTTCGGTAAGCAAAGGTAGTTATAAAGATGTTTGGTTGATGGTTACTAGACTTGGAACCAAGGTTCCAAATCCCGACGGTAACCGGCCGGTTACCGCCGATAACCAGTTTTACCGGCGGTGAGCGGGAGAAAAAAAACCGGCCGAGATTCAAATTTTAAAAAACCGTGTGCATGCGCATTGAATTTCAAAAAACCGTATGCATGCGCATTAAATTTCAAAAAACCGTGTGCATGCGCATTGAATTTCAAAAAACCGTGTGCATACGCATTAAATCTCGTATGCATACTGTGCATGCGCATTAATATTTCGTATGCATGCCTCTTAACCTTCCGCATGCATGCGCATTAATATTCCGCATGCATGCCTCTTAACCTTCCGTATGCATGCATGCGTATTAAAAACCGGAAATCGTATTAATATTCCGCATGCATGCCTCTTAATATTCCGCATGCATGCATGCACATTAAAAACCGAAAATCGTATTAATATTCCGCATGCATGCCTCTTAACCTTCCGCATGCATGCATGCGCATTAATATCCCGCACGCATGCATGCATGCACATTAATATCCCGCACGTATGCATGCGCATTAATATTCCGCATGCATGCCTCTTAACCTTCTGCATGCATGCATACGCATTAAAAACCAAAAATCGTATTAATATTCCGCATGCATGCATGCGCATTAAAAACCGAAAATCGCATTAACCTTCCGCATGCATGCCTCTTAACCTCTCCCACTCCGGTTTTTCTGGTTTCCGAATGGTTACCGGTCCGGTTACCAGTCCCCTCCCGTTCCCTTCAAAATCTTCATTTGCCAAAATTTAACCGGTTTTTAACCGGGTTTTTCGGTAATCGGCCGGTTCCCGGTACCGCCCGGCGGCCGGGATTTGGCCCGGTTCCGGTTTTCCGAACCTTGCTTGGAACTATCTATAAATTTCATATTTTCGGTGCTAGAATATGTAATTCAGATGGCGAATGTAGATTGTCTTATTGATCAGTAATTTTTGAATGTAAAGCATTTGGATCAGGTTGACGTTCCTATAATTAATAGGTTATGGTTGTCTTTTTGAGATTTTTTTCTGGGTGTTTGTGTTCAATTGAATCAACATACGGTTTAAAGAGAATTCAATGGAAGTCAAATGACTTTTATGCAAGTAAATTCAAATCATGTGTGGACTTGGTCCCGACGTATGATCAAGAATTGTATAGTGACTTCCTCGAAAATAAAGACTTTTATAGCGACTCAATAATGGAAAGACTAAGTCCTATAAAAAACATAAGGATAATACCAATAATATTGGTTCTAAAGTGAAATGTCATGCAGAAAACTACCTATTTAGAACAATACCTATAAACATTTTATAGGCAAAGTTGGTTGTTAAACTGTCAATTCTCACTCCAAACCTTCTCGAATGTAGGCAAAAAAAAAATCCTCTCTACATATGTAAGGATATAATAATTGTCATGTTAAGCCAAAACCGGAAAAAAATACATTTTAGTTTATTATAGGTGAACAAATACATAGGGCGCTGGTAAGAAAACTAGCAGAATAAGTATCATACTATTCCATAGTAACTAGAACCGTTTACTAGGACTTATTCTATGGTTCCACGATCCAAAATTCTTACCCACTAAGATTTTGTTTGATGAAACCCTTGTCTCTTTACCAAAGAAGAAATATTTGCAAGGTCTTCCTCTTAAGTTTTAAGGTGTTGTATTTGCAATACACCATGTACGAAAACCAAGGGGGGTATTTATAGGAGCAAAAGGTGGCCAGCCAGTGCATGAGAAGAAGTGACGCTCCTGGTATTTTCTTCCATGCAAACGCCAAAGAGCTCAAGTTAATTAAAATCAACTTTCCTCCTATGGAAAATTACAGTAAAGATATGGCTTTTATTTAAACACACCATGGAGTAGCACCTTACTTTATTATTGTAAAAGCATGTTTGGAACACAGGAGTTCCACAAGAACTTCACATGCATTTAACTAGAAATACTTCAATTCTGACAGAAATTCAGAAAATTATTGCATTCCAAGCAAAGCTTAAAGTCTTTATTTCTAAATGCTCCAATTTTTTGCACAAGCGCACAGAAAAGGCAATCAAAATTCTTTAACATCTGTCATTAGGAGAAGACCAAAGGATGATATTGCAAAGAGATTCCTGATCCAATTTTATAAACATGTACATTTATTCTTTTTAGGTCATGCTAAATGTGGAATTGTAAGGCTCCGTATGGGGCTGTTGCTTCCCCCGAAAGCAGCTCTTGATCAGCAGCTTTTCAGGGCAGCAGCTAGTATTGACGGTTTCTTGAGAGGTAAGAGACTGACTAGTATTCCAACATTTGCTTATTGAAATGCCCTCACTTAGGTCCTGATCGTTTCGGCTTTTTTCGGTTTCAGCTTCTAGTTTCAGCTTTTTTTTCACTATTCATTACACTATCCACTAACTCAGCTACAGTGTTTTTTCAGCTAAAAGCCAAAAGCCATCGCTATTCCGATCACCCTCTTAGTGGCGGATCCAGAATTAAAATATAGATACAGCGGACTCACAAACGTGAAGCAAATACTATTATCTAAAAGCAAAACAATCTATGCTCAAACTACATTGCAATCGCACTAATAAGAGTATATACACTAAATAGAAGCAACAACTACATTTCACATGCAAACATGTGAAGATAATGGTAGGATATTGAAAAATGCCTCACTAATGAAGCTTGGTCCACAGTTTGCCACCAAGTTATGGAACATAATAGTGTGAACAAAAGATGAGCCATAGAAGAAGCAACATGTCAAGTGGCAAAGATAGATAGATCAATAGTATCACAATTTAATAAGAGAACATAAAAGATGCAATAAAAAAAGAAGATAAAAGACATATAACTAAATAACTAAGTATGTTTAGAAGATTGAGACATTTTCATTCTCCGAGATTTCGTGGCTTGAAACCGTTTTCTAATTATTTTTTCATGATTAAATCCTTTGAATATCTCTCGATAAATATAGCACACCATCAAGTCATTAAACTAATCATCAGATATTGCGCAAATCAGTCTTCATAATATTCATAGCTGAGAAGACTCTTTCAATGATGCTGTCGCCACTGGTAGTAGCAATGCTAACTCAATGAGACAATAGACCAATAGAAATACAATATATGTTTTAGTTTTAACTATCTTTACGGCTAGACTTCCAACACCATGAAAAGTAATAGAATCATCAATTCCTCGCACATGAAGAATGTAGGTTTCAAATTAATCCTTTATAGCCGCACAATCATAAATGAAGAAATCTTTATCATAGATCTTCACAAGTTAAGCAATATTATCCACATTGAACTTTGAGAATGAATCTTTTGGATCAAGACAAAAAAAAGCATACAAGTAACTCCGAAGACACATCATTGAAACGATGATCCATCTCTGTGGTAATAGCATCAATAGCGGCAAAGAAAAGTACCAACACGATAATGATGGTCTCGAGTGACTGTAATTCCACCCCGCCTTGATCGGCCTTATCTTGGAATCGCTTCATCCATATTTAATACTAGAATCTTATTTGCATCATAAAATGATTTGACTTCTGCAAATAGTGGCTCCCAACTATGGTTTCTCAAGTTGATCAAACGTGTTTTGATATCAACAAGCAATGGCATGGCCCGAACAATGTTTCATCCTTGCTTTACAATACAAGAGATGACTCATTTGTAATGTGAAGCACTTTCAACATCATTTTCAAAATGAACACAAAGTTAAAAGTCTCCATTATATGCAACAAACCCGCTGTCTTAGATGGATTATGCCCATCTTCATGGACAATACCTAGCACATTTGTCACCATATCCCACATTATGTCAATACGGAGTAAGATTGCATAACGAGCGAGCCCCATCTAATGTCTCCACGTCTGGCCAAGCTAGTTTCTTGATGCTTCCTTCTTCCTAAAAAAACTCACCACCCTCTAATTTACCCAAAATGTTTGAATCTTTGGGCCAGTCATCTGAGCAATTGCATGACATTGCATGACATAAGTCATCAAATGCAAGCTTCACTTTCCCCTTCCTTTCTTGGTGCCAATCAATCATCTCTAGAAATTTGCCCTTGTTTAAGGAAGAAGAAGATTCATTGTGTCCATGATATGCATGACCTTACCTTAGGAGAAAACTTACACAATCTAAAGATGTAGTCACATGAATTTTATATTTGATTTATATTTCCTTGCTATATAAGACAGAACCTTATGTGACATACTCAATCTTTGATTCTTAAATTCATCATATACTTTCCTTGCATTATTGTGAACACTACTAACCCCACAACATGATCAACATATGATTTATATTGATTTTTCTAATTATTATATCCTATTTTAGTGAAGACATCATAACAAAATTGTTCATGTAAAGGTTGGTTCTTAAAAAGAAAATAATAGAAGCAATATGCCACATCTTTTTCCATACTATATTCCAACCAATCATACTTTTTAAACCATGATTCACGAAAGGCCCTAATGTCCTTTCCATTATGTTTTGTGAGTATAATTGTGGCTAATAGGTTTAGTAAGGTCCTTTAACAAATAAGCCCTCCTCACTTCATCTTTAATGCTAGCATGAAAATCAGCAAGTGGTATACGAAGTTTCGGATCAACTGTAGCCTCTTGTTCTTGTGGTCGTGGTTGTACAACCTCTTCCTCTTATTGGAGCTGGAGTTGGACTTGGTCTAATTGGACTTCAAGTCGAGATTATGCATGTGTGGCCACCGTTTCACTTTTTATGGTTCTTTTGTTTGAAACTTTGCTAAAATAGCTCTTCAAATCTATTTCTACCAAATCAAATAAGTAAGTATTGACAATATCACAATACATTTTAATACCCCCATTTGATTTTCGCAACTCACAAGAGTTAAGACCAAATATTTATCACTTACTCACTTAGACACTTATTATTGGATTTGGAGTTTTTTCCCATTCTATTCATTTTGAATTTGAAGCTATTCAGCTCCTCTACTGATATGCTCCCTGCTTGACTGTTCCTGCTGGCACACCTAGACCGACCAACCAAGAAAAACACACCACCATGAGCTGAGAGGCATATCAACAAACACCTAGTGTGCACATACCAATGGAACTGACTAACGGAGGCCTAGAGCGCTCTATGGAGGCACTTACAACAC
This sequence comes from Melocanna baccifera, assembly GCA_036346265.1. Taxonomy (NCBI): domain Eukaryota; kingdom Viridiplantae; phylum Streptophyta; class Magnoliopsida; order Poales; family Poaceae; genus Melocanna; species Melocanna baccifera. The sequence goes on from CM070679.1 coordinate 11,619,516, forward strand.
TTTAGTCACTTGCATTACCACATGCTCAGAAATTCAGCACTTACATTACCACATGCTTGACAAAACATCGAACTAACTCAAAACCATAGAAATCCAACAAATACTCACAGCTTCAAGCCAGTGCTACAAGCCTGCAATGCGGGTCAAACCGTTGTGCCCCCTTGCGTCTTTGCTGCCACCGCACCTCCTTGGCCACCAGCCGCCGCACTCTCCCGGCAGGTCTAGGGTTAGGACAAGTTGCTCGGGCGCTCGGGCCTAGCTCCACTTGGCTACTCTAATGCTTATTCCCTCCACAGGGCACAGCCTCTTCTACTTGGCTTTGTTGAGTTTACTCGATTCTTCCACTAGGTGTCTAGGTCCGAAGGCATACACACCGTGACCTGGGCCGTTGCCCCTAGGCTACTGGGCCAGATGGTAGCCCATGTGCCATGGCGTTATATCGCTATCCGTTGAGCGCCTTAGGCCGCGCTCACGATGGAGGTGGGTGGCAGCTTCTAGCTCCTGAATACTGTAGCAGGTACTGTAGCAATTTTGTTGTGTAGTGTTTTTTTTGTTTTTTTTTCTCGTATTTCTTTGCATTGTCCATGATACGTTAGCATGCCACTTTTATTTTTATATTTTTTTAAATTTAGTTATGCCCAATAAGTCAACTCAGCTACAGTGAAAAAATCAGCCAGCTACAGTGAAATTTCAGCTAGAAGCCATCGCCATTCCGAACACCCCCTAAGACTGAGTCGTTGCCTCGCTAATGCATGCTGGAGGAGGGGTTGCTGGGAGAGGGGGTCCAGTCATCGAGAGAGCTCTGGCGGTTGCTTGACCTTGCCTGAAGGGTGGGTCCACCCCTGCCCTCACTATTTTCTATTGTATAAATGAAACAAAAATGGGGTTATGAATCAAACTGGGCAGCAAGATAAGCAAAAAAAATCTACTATATGCAGAATCAATGTTGTTGCTTCGACGGATTACATGGATAGATTTAGGGCTGTGCGTTCGGTTTATACGGTTCGGTAAATACGGTTTGATTGGTAAATACGGTTTTAGTATTTCGGGAAATACGGTAATTTTTCGAATACGGTATGGTATCGGTAAATACCATCTTATTTCGGTACGGTATCGGTTAATACCAATTTTACCAAAGTTTACGCGAATTGCTAAACATTAATCTCATCTCTAGACTCCAATTCTCCATTCTACAATCAAAAATTCAGAATAGCAAGTGCATTGGAGTATTGGACTAGCCGAGGTCGATCGCGATGTAGCACTAGCGCCTAGCACATAAACACATGACACAAGACGAAGACACATCCATACATGATAATCGATACATATTACATAGTAAACCACCCAGCTCCAAAGACCATCGCACTGAGCCACGGCCACGGCGCGGTAGTCAGACAGCACAAAGACAAAGAATACAAAGATGACAAGACAGCCAAGAAGATCAGGCGAAGCGCAAGCGCGAAAGCGGCCGGCGGCAGATGAACAAGATGCAAGAGCAAAGACATTACATAAATAAAACAAAGACGCCCAGCAGCAAAGCAGCAGACTAGCAGCACACATTACATAAAGTCATAAACCAACAGCAAAGAAAGAGACAGATGCGGGCGTGCGAGACATAAACCAAAGACAAAGCATAAGTCACAACAATGCACGAGCACAGCGCAAATTCTGATAGTCTCCCGTGCAAATTCTGAGCCCAAAGTGCAAATGAAACGGCAGAAAGAAGAATACAGACAGACAAAGAAGCGAAGCAGCAAACACATACATTAGACATAGGGCTTGAAATAATAACAAAAGCATCAAACTCGATCCGAGGAGTAGACACTTGTCGTTGGAGTTGGATGATTTGAATCTAGGCCCGACATTTCAATGCCTTCATAACATGAAAAATAAGCTAATTAGTTGAAGCATAACATGAGAAATATATTGCATATATTATAGTACCTTCTTCAAATTTAGACAAATCCGCTAAATCGGCTTCCACATTGATGCGCTTTGAAGAACGCAACCAATCTTGTGCACATATCAAGCATTGGAGTGTGAATGGAGTCAAGGAGCTTCTAAAATCATCAAGAACACGACCACTAGTACTAAAAGTCGATTCGAAGCAACAGCTGATATAGGGATTGCTAATATATCACGGGCCATCCGTGAGAGGATTGGAAAACGAGGGAGTTGTACTTCCACCAAGAGAGAATATTAAAGCCATGATCATCATCTTCGTATCTTCAAGAAGGTACTTAACTAATTCAGATTTGCCACCACCTCCACTAGAAACTTTCATTCTCTTATTATATAAAGACCGCATAAAATTTGTAGATGCACTTGAATGCTCAAGTGCCACTAGTATTATGTGTATCTAATGTTACTTGTCTATCACCTTGGTTTTCATCCGAGAGTACATCTTCTTGAATTCTTCAAAAGATCTAACAATGCCCTTTACTTTATCCCATATCTTTGCACCTTTAATATGCCCATAAGTGGAGGTAATCGCGTGCTTGAAGAAATCAGATTGCTTAGTCCTTGCACAAACATTAAAAAAACAAAGTGAGTGATCATTTGTTAATAAAAAACATCCATACATTGACTCAGATGAACTGATTAAGAAGTAGTTGTACCTAGGATCAAGAATTGCAGCAATAAAAATTAAGTTGTTCATCTTCTCAGGATCCCCCCAATACTTATCAAATTTTTCCTTCATCTTAATAGCCATGTGTTTGAAGGTAGTATCATCACCATCATCACGTTGACTCCAATCAGACAACAAATAATTGATACCAGCAATATCTTCAAAGAAAGTGTTGGAAGTAATATCTTGAGTGCGAAAACTTTTTGTGAGATCAAAGAAATGCTTTAAGAAGGCTTTAAAATCTTTCGCATACACCCAATCATCATAAGTTGGAACCCCATCCACACCCAACTCAGCCTTATAGGAAGGGTCCTGAAGTTCAAGCCGCTCAAATGCCTTTTCAAAACCCACGGCAGTCTCTAACATAACATAAGTCGAGTTCCATCTAGTGCACACATCGAGAGACAACAAACCTTTTTCTTCAACCTTGCTTATTTGCACACACTTTTTAAAGGTATTCATTCTAGAAGGGGAGCTTCTCACATATTTGATAGCATTACGAATACGGGAAATAGCAGGAGCCATTGTCTTTAACCCATCTTGAACCACAAGATTAATAATGTGAGCTACGCATCTCATGTGAAGATGGTTACCTTTCGCAAATGTACCACCACGATTTTTCAAAGCACTCCTCATGTAGCTTATAGCTCCATCATTTGAACTAGCATTATCTACCGTAATAGTGCACACATTCTCAATGCCCCACTCAAGCAAGCATTTATCTAGTGCTTTTCCAATATCTTCCCCTTTATGACTGTCTACCAAACAAAAGTTAAGGATTTTTTTGTTAAGTCGCCAATTGCTATCAATGTAATGTGCAGTGAGAACCATGTAGTTTTGAAGGGTTGAAGAAGTCCATGTGTCGGTTGAAGAAGATAAAAGGTAACTCATCAACTATTATCATGCGAGTAAATGATGCCCTAACCTCTTCTGCATTGTATTGCCAAGGTACTATGCAACTACTTTGGCCATCTACACTACGTTGGAAGCTTAGTTCGGTTTGATCTTGATCTTGGCGGGATGCTTCTTACAACATTTTGCATGAGAGACCGGTGAGGAGGTACCATTTTTTTGTGAATCACAGGCAAGGATCCGAGAACAATACTTGCATTTAGCCTTATTCCGGTCATTTGGTAGTCGTGTGTAATGGTTCCATATCTCTGATCTAGGATTCATTTGTTTCTTTCCATCTTGAGCTTCATTATCATTGGGACCAACAGCTTCATCGCTGCCCACATTCATACCCATACCCACTGACCAAAGAAGAAGAACATCAATATTTGCAATATCATCTGACTCAGACATCTAATAATCCAACAATGCAAATCATCAAAGATAGATAACCAATTAACCATTAACAAAAAATGCAACAACATTACAAATTAACCATGAGTGTTTTGTTCAATGTTACAGTAAAATCTAAAGTGTCAGTAATCTTGATCGAGAGGATTGAGGAAGCTACACAAACACATTACACATTAAACTCCACCACTGTCCATGGACAGTGGTGGAGTTTAATGTGTAATGTGTTTGTGTAGCTTCCTCAATCCTCTGTCCAGTACTTGACACTTTAGATTTTGCTGCACTGCTCATGACTTCTTCGAGTAGTGAGTATTGCCTACTGGCTTACTGCAAGTACCAGACTACCAGAGCAACAACATTTCAACTTACAAGTTCTTACAACTTCGCAACATCCTACTTCACAACTCACAAGTCACAACAGACTAGCAAAGTAGAAATCTACCAATTAATGAAACAGATCGAAAGCCAGAAAGTACTTACTTCGCAAGATCCTATTGACTCCGTAACTCTGGCGTCTTGGGAGAGGGAGAGCACCGCCGGACTAGCGTAGAGTGGAGTACTGGAGTAGTGGAGTCTCAGAATAGCAGTGGCGTCTTGGCCCTTGGGAGAGGAGAGCTCCACGCGGGGCTTAGCGCCGCCCGCGCCTTGGGAGGGAGACGGAGGCGCGAGCACCGAGCACCAGAGGGCGAAGGAGGCAGAGGCGCGAGCAGCCGACCAGCCGAGCACCGAACGAGGCCGAGGCGGAGGCGCGAGCACCAGAGCCCGACCGCGAGCACCGCAATGGATCCGCGAGCCGACCAACGAGCGCCGGCAGGGATCGCACTTTCGAAGACGAGACTCGAGAGGATCAGAGGAGTGAGGAGTGAGGAGTGAGGATTGACGAGTGAGGAATCGGATCTGGCGAGGGACGCTAGGGTTTCAGCCTTTGAGGCTTTGCGCCGTCACGCTGCGTGCGTTCTCGCGTCGGGCGGGCCGGACCGTCACCGAACGAATCGTCGGGCCAAGCATTACTGGGCTTTTCGGTTTATTCGGGAACTTCGGTTTTTACTCGGTTTTTACCGAAAAAACCGAGGCGTCGAAATACCCCTTTTCTCAATACCGAACCGAATACCGAATACCGGTCAAACCGAGTTGACCGGTTCGGTTCGGTTTTTCCGGTACGGTTTTTTCGGTTCGGTATCAGAATGCACAGCCCTAGATAGATTGCACAATGATTGGCAACACACACAGAGGGCACACACAACAATCGGAAAAACTATACTTTTCCGCTTCCTTTTTGCTATTCCTCTGGGGCAGAGGAAAAATAGTGTTGTTGACTTTGATGGATTGCATGAATTCAACAACAATTTTCAAATTCTAAGAAACCAACCAAAATTCATGAAGAACCAAGAATCAATGAAGAATCAAACGGGCCCTAAACATCCTAGGTTGAATTTTGTGTAGAGCAACAGTCATCATATGCTTATATAATTTCAGAACAAAGGGTTTTGTGTAGTGTTATATTAGCATTTAAATGGTAAAACTAAAGACTTCTTTAGCTTTTTTCTAGTGAGATGGTCTCCTTTGGCCCCGGAGAAGCTCCACTCCTAGGCTCTTTTTTTTTTTTTGAGAGGGGGGCTTTGGGCTTCGGTTTTCCTAGAAATTGAAATAAATGGGATGATTTTTTTGAGTGGCTTCTCGAAGCCGTTTATCGAAACGGCTTCTCGAGTCCGCTGATGCGTGTATTATCCACATCAATATCTCTATCGTTCGTTACTATCTCAAAAAGTATAATCAAAACTCATTAGTTATAACTTTAAGGCATCGACCGCAGCCTGCAGTTCAAAAGAAGGTTGCTCTAGCGTAGGGTAGAGGTGACAACGACGTCCAAAGTTGTTGGAATTCTCTTTCGCCGATCAGAGCACTTTCCTTGATGGTTTGGAGTTTGGATTTCCTAGGGCAAAAGCAAAAGGTACAACCTTTTCTCGTTCTTTTTGTACAGAAACAGCCAGGAACGACGATTCCGTAGACGTTTACGATTTCAGATACAGAGACAAGCTATGGATTATAAACTGTTTGCAAAATCAATTACAAATCGTAAAGTAGAAAAAAATATAAAAACCTGTAAATAACGGTTCAACATTGACCTTAAATTGTTTGAAACTGAATGATCAACTTTGAAACTCGTTAACGGTGCCACTCGTTTCAACTTCAGTTTCTAGCTTCTAGTTTACTATTCCTAAATTTTATTTTTCCCTAGCTTTTTAGTTTTTTTAAACTTTTTTGCCGGTTCTTTTTTCCTTGTTCGTTTGCATTATCCGTGATGGCTAACATATTGTTTCTATTTTTATTTTTTTAAATTTGATTATGTCAAATAAACCGTTATCAGTTATAATAAAAAATAAACTAGCTACAATATAAAATAAGTAATAAGCCAACTTATTTTTAAGTCGAACTGAGCGCCCGCCACAGGCGCACAATGCTCCTGCCAGTCAACATATGGCGTTTGCTTTTGTTTGAACTCCTCGCTTGCTGATATATCAGAAGCGACATGTTTATATTTTTTTAATAATCACTTATATAATTTTTAAGTATAATTTATACTGGATAGATGTTAATTGCTTTCATGTAACACAGAATTTTACCCAAATTTAGCATTCGCAGCTATATATTTTTGAAACAGGAATTTTACGGGAATTTAACATTCGCAGCTATCAAGACCATCAAACCAATCCATTTATTTCATAGCATCACAGTCCCAGAGTGGCGCAAATCCACCAAGTTGCAACACAGCAATGGCTGCTGGCCTGATAAGCCCACGTACGGACGCGCATCAGGCGGCGTTAACGAAGGCGATCATCCTGTCGAGCATCTCCTTGGCCTTGTCGCAGTCGGGCTTGAAGAGGTAGAAGACGTGCCCCTCCCCCTCCGTCTCCAGGAGCTCGACCCCCTCCTCGCCGCCCCTCGCCGTGGCTACCGCCTCCGCGTACGCGCGGCCGCGCCACCTCAGGAAGTCGCCCTCCGCCGCGCACACCATCACCCGCTCGCACGCCAGCGTCTCCAGCCCCGGTGCGCCGGGCGCCATGGGGTTCATCCGCGGGTCGTCCATGCCGCTGGTGCCAGGGCACGCGAACAGCCACAGCCGCGCGCCCATGGCGCGGCCCGCGGGGTCGCGCGTCTCCTCGCCCACGGCCTCGGAGCCCCAGAACCAGGGGTGGATCAGCACGGCGCCCTTGAGCCGCGGGACGCCCGGCTGGATGGCGAGGTGGTGGCAGATGTTAGCGCCGGCGCTATCCCCGGCCACGAACACGCGGCCCAGGTCGCCGTGCGCGGCGACCCAGGGGTCAGCGGCCGACAGCACCCACCTGAGGGCGGCGAGGCAGTCGTCGTATGCGGCCGGGAGCGGGTGCTCCGGGGCGAGGCGGTACTCGACGGAGACGCAGACGGCGGGGCAGGCGGCGGCGAGGCTGTTGAGGAAGCGGTGGTAGTTGGGGGACGCGGCAGACTCGGCCACGAACCCGCCGCCGTGGATGTACACGATGACGGGGAGCTTGGCGTCGGCGGCCGGGGGCAGGTAGAGGCGGGCAGAGTAGGCACCGGGGTGGACGTCCTTGGAATCGACGCCGGTGGCGGCGTCGAGACCGGGCGAGACGGGCGGGGGCACGAGGGGGCGCTCTACGCGGCCGCTCTTGTAGACGCGGAGGAGCGGGCCGAACTCGTGGACCACCTCGTCGTCGGCCTTGGAGGCGGCGGTGTTCGACGACGCCATGCTGCCTCGCTACTGCTCGGGGTGCTGAGGAGCGCTGTGGTGCTGCCGTCCACTCTTTTTTTTAAGGGTGCCGTCCACTCGTCTTAGCTGTGCTGGCTGCTGCGTAGTAGCTAGCGAGGTGGTACGTTTCTTGGTCTCCGGGTGGCATCGGCTGCGTGCGACTCGCGTGGCCGTGGAGTGAACGCGTGATGGCGTGTGGTTTGGCATTAGTTACCTACGTGAGCACTCCGCCGCTTCTAGATGGCCGGCTTGACTCCTGGGGCCGCCTAATATGGCTCTGTTCTTTTATAATTTTTAAAAGCTGTTTTAAATTTTTATTACAGTAACTAACTTTTAAATGGAGTATTTTTTTAAAATAAGATCTACAAGTTAATTGTAGTACACGTTAAAAACCTAATATCTGTATCATCAAAAATCGCAAACGAGTATCTCTCTTTCCGTAATTTCTGTCGTAAACAGTTAAAAAGCTATCAGTCACAATCAAAAACCATCAATGGCAGTAAAAAAAAAGGCCTGATGGAGCTCAGATGCATGCAGCGCTACGTTACGGGCTAGTGGACAGCATGTCTCGCCTGCGTAGTTTCTGAACGGAGGGCAGGAGAGCTGCCCTATATTAACAAAGGAGGAGAAGGATTACAGATAAAAGTTTGTTTAAGAACAGGAGGAGGCATGGCCGGACACGGCCAGCACAAAGAAGATGAAAAGGTCGTTTAAAGCATTACAGGGATTTTGCGTGAGCTCATGCTAGGATCCAAATTCCGGTCCTCTCTTTGATCTTGGTGATCAGGGCATAGGTGTAGTCGCCGTTGAACGGAAAATTCCTATGTTTTGTTCTTTTCATATTTCCTATGTAACCAGCATTACTAGCATCATCAATGCTTTCCGTGGCAGTTCATTGTACATGGAGGTTCAAATTCTTGTCATGTAAGGGTACTCTGCTAGGATGTGAATGGCTGAACTTTGTTACATATCTACATAGTTGGCATGTTATTTGATTTGACCACCCTCTCAATGTCAGGCGATCCACTGCCCAAAACCTATTTTGAATGGGGAGCAGAAAATAAACCTTAGCGGGGAATGAAAATTCTATGTGATGAACATGATCGACTACTCTTCGCAGCAGCAACCACCATAACAATCAGGAATATAAAAAGGCAACTTTCTAGAATTCGACTTGGGCACAAGAAAAGCGAGAGCGCGACATCGCACCAAATATCTTTACCTGACTCTAGGAGGAAGAACTGCACCTTATAGACCACGGTAATAGAGAGCAAATGGCTACAAGATTTAAATTAGACGACCGTAATAATAGCACAACACATACAAAAACTTGTCACTCTTTGGGGGCCTCATTGTCACAACAAACCTTCCGGAGGGGCTAGAAGGTAAAATCATATACAAGTTAACTCTGATTGAAGTTACAGTATATCTTATCATATAAAGCACAGTTTTTGAGATCAACAAATTAAACACCACCTTGCGTACGTAGTTGCTTGACTCGTGACTGCTCGGTGCATTTACACAGTAATTACTGCATGATGGTACACAACCTGTACCTGATGAACTTTCAACCAGCCAAATCGTGTCGTGCGTCCGCCCATTCTGCAGTCGACAGATCTGGGAGAAACACAGGCTGAAAATTGATGTACCCGAGCCGGGCAAAAGACTCAAAAGGCCTTGGTTATTATGTCCGCTCATTTTAGTGTCCGCTCATTTTAGTTTAAGCAAGGGGTACCTATGTCCTCTCTACCAGAGGTGAGCCCTAGCCTTGCAATAGCCCGAATAGCCGGACAGATCAAACAATACGTTTGTCAGCCAGCCGAATCAACAACAACCGACACGGCGCGGCTGCGTGAAAATTATAAATACTATGCGCTTGTCGGGAGTAGTTTGGCCCGATCCAACAACGGGCACCCAACGTTCACTGCTTCTGATTTTTTTTTTTTACTTTTCCATCATCAAGGTCATTAACGTCCTCGGTCAGATTTCTAACGACTCAATTTGTGTTCGACAATGGTTTATAGTTTTTTTTACTGTAACTGGGTTGATTTATTTAATATAAATAAATTTAAAAATAAAATAGAAAAAATAAAAAAAGTCAACAGTAAAAAATAAGCCTCCGCTAGAAACCATCGCTGGCTTAAAAGTCCATGTGAGCACGGCCTTAAGAGTAGTACCACAATGTTTCTCACAACAATATAGAAGTTCAATTATAAATAAAAAATATTATATCCACTCACGAGTATTTAAGAAAAAAATAGTTTGATTAAAATATAATTTAATTGTCAGACTACAATAACTTATGGGTGTTTAAATCTAAAACTTAGCTTACATTCAAATGAATCGAAGAAACCTCATATGAACGCTTCAGTGTGGTCGTAATCCTAACACAATATCTAATGTATCCTTTCTTCTTCTGTTATTTGTTCTAATGAAAATAAGTAAGATTGAGTACACTAGATACCCAGGAAGCCACATGAAATGTTATTTAACTATTATGTAAGGTGTTCAACTAGATAGATTCATGGGTTGTATTATGATAAGAATATATGCAATTATAGGTAAAAACTTTGCACTTGAAACAATAAAACAACACTTAATTAACAAGGGGTTTGTGATCCGCAATTTTCACATTAAATTTATTCCTAATCTACTTGTACCTTCTTATTGGAATCACCCAAGAAACACAATTCCATTGAGCAGGAGCGCGGTGTATTCAAATACCATTTATTACATTCTGTAGCGTTGCCCAATTTTACTAATAAGATATCTCAGGCTCATAATGTCAAGCTATAGACACGCAACATATTAGCGTACAACTGAGTTAAGATAACAATATCATTAAACTCCTCTTTTCATTCTAGTTTCTACCCAGTAAACTCAAAGCCATTCAATCCATTGGGAATCCACATGTCAATGCGAAAATCGCGACTCGACGTTGAATAAAGCTACAATTGTGAAGAATGGCAAGTGGCATACTTAGCCTAACTTTCATTTCACTCCTTTCTCATGGGCCGTCTTGAAACCCTAGGATAACGGTCTTTCCTGTAGACATTCAATCAAAATGAGCAGTGTAATAGATCAGGTTAATAAGTCAAACTTATGATCGAACGAGTTATGTGTCCTTCACTTAGTATAAGGCTCTAGTCTTTACTTTTCTCAAATAAGGTCATCATCTACAATCCGTGTGCACCTCAGCACACTATCATCGAACCAAACCAAAACCTCCACCCTATGATAAAGTCATGAGCTCAAACTATCTAATGTCTTTCCACCAAGCAGCCTCAACCCTAATACCATTTTAAAAGCCATATTATTCTTAGTAGTTTAAGTAAATCATTTTGGTTGTCCAATCTACTATTAATTACCTAAATAGCAATTAGTTACTAAGGCTGTCAAGGTGAATATGGCTTACAAGAGTATGACTAGGCTTTTCGGTAGTTGGATCTAACTCTTTATCATGTCGTTCTAAATTATTATTTCATTAAATAACATGTGATTAATATGATTAAAGACATGTAACTTACCTTCAGAGTTTTCGATTACTTCTTCATAGGCTTCTAGTTTAACACTATCCACTTTAATTACTCTAGTAACTTCTCAATAGTAATAGTTTGACACTATTGAGAAGTTACAAGAGTTTTCGATTACTTCTTTATAGGCCAATTAGTTGAATTCGGATGTTAGCGCAAAAGAACAAATGGAAATAAGTTTCTACTTTACAAAATACTATATGGAAATAAAATGCAATAAAATATCTAGAAAAGATATAAAAGAATGTGGCTCTGGACGGATTGGGTTTAAACTAAGCTGGGTTAGGTTGAACGGAGTTGAAAATGGTTTAAACAGGCTCAAGACGGTCCAAATGGATATAAACATGCTTAAGGGATTTTGAATGAATAGTAACAGTTTGACACTATTTGTAATGGGTCAGATTGAGTGAATAGTAACATGTTTGGTATGGTTTTAATGGGCTGAATAGTAATGGGTTTGGGACATGAACAATAGTGGGCTAGAGACGAATAGTGTTGGGCTTTGACTATCGAGCTTAGCCCACTTGGCCTACTGGACTTTCACTGCTTTGGGCCAACTTGGCAGGCATAACAGCTTGGCCCATGGCTGCCCGAGCAGAGGAGGAAGACAATGATGGTGATTGGGCGATGGTGAGGGCAATTGGTGTCAAGTAGTGGTGCGACAAGGGTAAGTGAGACCTGAGCAACCTATTTTGGATATGCGCATTGTTGGAGGGGCACCAAGACGGCTAGCGATGGAGGTGGCTGGCCAAAGCCGAGCCACGGCATGACAGCACTCTGATAGGGTTCCAGCTAATTCGAGGGTGGTTCAAGCTTCTATGGCGCATGGAAATGCTAGTAGTGGTGAAAGCTTAGGTTGGTTTGGCTTGTGAGTGGCTGTTCATGGTGGTCGTGCATGGCCAACAGTGGCACACAGTGCTAGTGCCTTAGGGCCGATGAGAGGGGTCAGCGAGGTCAGGGATAACTTTGTACTGTCCAAGAGGTGCTATGGCCGTGAGTAATTGGACTGGAACCAAGGCCATGAGAATAATTGCATTTTGGAGCTCACTGACGTGGGCTTAACGGTGGTAGCGATCATTGGCCAGAGTTGGAAGGGAAAGGCCTTGGGTTTGCAATTGGGTGCCAAAGCAAGCTAGCGAGTAGCTCGACTTGGCTTTAAAGCCTAATGGAGGCAGTGGCAACAGTGGTATATTTTTTGCTCATATTTAATTTGATTTCTCTCAATGACGGCTAGGACTTCCACCATACTGGGCTATTTTTCAATATTTCTTCTCTCCATCTGTTGAGTCATGATATTTCCAATTTGTCCAGCGATATTTAGTTTAATAGTAACTAGGATTCGGAATTAGATATGTAGTATTTTGGGTTTAGAAAAGGAAAGTCGAACTGGAATAAAGATAAGAGTAGGGAAGAAGGAGAGAATTAGAATGAAGTGGAATCGAAAGATTTCCTTATTGCCTTCCTATTAATTTGGGTTATTGATGGTACTCAGTAATCTTTAATGGTCATATTTCTCAATCAATTACTCCAACAAAGGCCCAACAATATCAATTATTTTCCCATAATCAACCTATAATCTCGGCCTTCCTGGAATACTTATCTCCAAAATTTCTCACATACTTGCAAAGGTATTCTCATGTCTTCCAATATTCAATACCAATCAATGAATGAATTCCTTCCCATACTACTTCAATAAATAATTTGATGGCTTCATCATCAATTTAAATACTAGTTCTTGCTATTTATATCCATATTATCTCCCTTCATCACTTAGTCATGGTATCATTGTCATCTAAAACTCCAAATAACTTGCATTATCATTTATCCAGTCCACAAAATACACATTTTCTATTACATCATTTATAGCTTCTTTAATCAAATCATGGTTATCTAAATCTCACATAAATCTCAATGTTCACCATGAATTTGTAATAAAAATCCAATCTCAGAACTGAAATTTGCCAATTAGTCAATCATACATCCTAGTGACAATCCAACATTCTTACTTTTAATTCCTCTATTACTCATTAAATTTACCAATATTATTTATATCAAAATCTTCTAATAATCCAATCTTTCCACCATTGATTTATAATCACAGTTAGCTTAGCTAGCAACTAACTATGCTATCCACTAATTTACTTCCAAATTAATTCACCATTGTAAACATCCACCGAGAATAGTATCATTCATTAAGGCTATAATCCAATAATTATTATCACTTCTCCTATTTCTCCAAAATTTGATCAATCAATCTATCTAGTCAACCCCATTCAATAAATTCCACTAATTGACCCATCCAAATTTTTCACTACTAAGTATTCCTAATAATCAACATGAATCCACCAATATCCTTGTTTCTTTATCACTCCTTATACAAATCTCTTTTAGGTTTACCTACCTTCACCGCTTACAACTTCATGGGTATAAACCAATCTACCATTTTGCAATCAGGTATTGGTATTTAATTTCTCTGTGGTTGGAATATGATAGGTAAGGGAAGAACAAAAGTAACAATATAAAGACATGGATAAGAAGCAAGATGAAACAGAGCAGGAACAAAAAGCTTTCAATATAGTCTTTATTTGAAACCGTAAATATTTTTACACATATTGCTCATGTAACAACCTAACAGGTTGATAGCGCAATTTAGCTATTGTAGCAGTACAATCAAAAGGACTTTGTCTACTCAGATAGTTTTACCCATAGTACCAATAAAATCAAATGGGTATTATTACATAACTATTCGAGCGATGACCTTATAAGTTTTCTAAATGAAAAGTTTTTGGTCAGGGTACTCATGCTATTCTTCTTAACACCATCCTTAGCATTGCTTCTACTAAGGTTAGCTTTCATTCCATTTGTTTAATACCTACAACAGAAAGTTAGCCTAGGTGGTTACATGAGTTTTAAATATTTTTACAAAATAAAAAGGAAAGCTTTTTTACAAGTTTAAGAGAGATTAAATAGAAATAGAAAAAACAAGATTGCAATAATACATATGATTTTTTGCAATTCTTTTGTGTGAGAAATTAGTTTTATAAAACTCGTATTCTTATCAAAACCAAATCTATACTTAGGAATACAACCTATAGTTAAATCTGCTCTAATATCATTCTACTCTTATAGGAAGAAAGAAGGCTACACCAGAAGAAGGAAGGCTACATCAGATATTATTTTTATCTACAACTGAACTCTTAAGCTATTGTGAAAAATATCATGGTTCTACTCTTAAAAATGAGGTCCTTGCAAGCTTCCCTAAGGATTATAGACCTCCCGCTTGAGCTTTTGACATGAGGATTGTTCATGAGGAGGATGAGGAGAATGGGGACAAACAGCTTCCTCCAGGTGAGGAATTCGAGATCCATGATGCGGATGGTGGTGCGCTTGATGGGGATGTGGGCACGAATGGTGGTGCGTTGGATGGGGATGCGACCAAGCCTGACCCGCCCAGACGCGAATTTTGGACATAACTAGCGTTGCATGCTGACGGAATTCCGAAACTAGCACCCTGCGCGAAATATTTCCGTTTCTGGCCCCCGTGTCGACCGCACGTTTGCGCCACAGCCGACACGTAGCAGTCGTGCGGTACCGGACCGCACGACCGGTTCTGACAAGAGAGTCGCGCGGTCCGGTACCGCACGCATCGCATCAGTAGCATGCGGTTGTGCGGTCCGGCATCGCATGATCGCTTACCGCGGCCGCCGCCGCCGGTGCTTCACGAGCGCGCGTTTGCTTTGCCGACCGCACGTCCAATCCGGCCGAAAGGTTTCACCGCGCACTGGCCCGCTCGCACACGCGTCATGCAGCAAATATGCATGACCCCTCTCCGTTTCAGCACACACACTGAAAAGCTCAAACAATAGCATGAGGGAGGGAGAAGAAGCTCATTTGCTCATTTGCAGTTGGAGTTAAGCCAGAGCGAGGGAGGCAGTGAAGGGAAGTGAGTGAAAACACGTAGTTTCGAGTTGTTTTTGTTTAGAATCAGGGGATTTAGCAAGTACAAAAGTTGTAGATCGCGTCGTGAGCTTCAAGAAGAGGTAAGTCTTGTGCCCGTGCAACTATATTTTTATGTATGTCATTAGTCCATAATTAAGCAAATCGTCTTTTGTTAATGATTTTTTTATGTCAATCTTTGATACGCTATATATTTGTAGCAAATCTTTCATATGTTACGCATGATGTATTGTAGTGTACGTAACGTTGTGCTTTGTTTTTTGTGAACATATGTATTGTAATGTAGTTTCAGTTAGTGGAAATATATGAACTTGTGGATGTGTATTTATGTTAGAGCATTTGTAGGTGATAAAATAGTAGCAGAATTAGAAACATACAATTAGTACGCTTACGGAAGCACTAGATACAGTACAGTAGGTGGTACAAATAAATTTGGTACATTAGAATAAAAATACAATAATAGTAATACAATGTATAGTACAATTAAATAAAGCCTGTATTAGTAATTGGTTTTTGGCATTAATTGAGAAAAACATGCAATACAAAGTAGTAGTGAAAATAAAAACTAAAATATATATTGAGAACTAAAAATATTGCTAATTGATATTGCAGGTCATAAAAATATTAGTACGCTTAGGGAAGCACTAGATACAATGCGGTAGGTGGTAAAAATAAATTGGAAATAAATTTGATACATTGGAATTAAAATACAATAACAGTAATACAATGTATAGTATAATTAAATAAAGTATGTATTAAGTAAAAGTTAGAAAAGAAATGTACAAAAATTAGGAATTGGTTTTTTTGCATTAATTGGGAAAAACATGCAACACAAAGTAGTGGTGAAAATAAAAACTAAAATATAGATTGAGACCTGAAAATATTACTAATCGATATTGT
The DNA here is from genome assembly GCA_036346265.1 of Melocanna baccifera. NCBI lineage: Eukaryota > Viridiplantae > Streptophyta > Magnoliopsida > Poales > Poaceae > Melocanna > Melocanna baccifera. The sequence continues at coordinate 11,635,585 of CM070679.1, forward strand.
AGGTTATAGGAATATGTACAAAATTAACATGTAAATCTTAAAGTGCAGTAGTGGGGGTTTGATGGTACGATTATTGCATGTTGTGTACTAAGATGATTGATTATGCACTTATGTTAAGTACGCCATGGCTGAGATTCAAGATTTATTCATATTCTACGGCAGTGGTCTCGTACGTGACGGGCCGTATGGGGCGGACCTGTCAAATTGTCACCGGACCATGTCCGGGCACCCGGTCTGAACATCATGAGCTTGTCTGAGCTACAGAGGTGTGTCCGTTCGGCGTTCGATCGGTACACCGCAAGAAAGAAGTTACGGATCGAGGCATTCTATGCCTCAACGGTGGGTGATGCAGGGGAGAGCATGTGGCAACTTCTGAAGGTGACCAATGATGCATCATGGGCCAACTACATGGAGGTCGTGTGCAACCCTGATGCTGAGATATATGCCAAGCCAATGGTGTATGTGGAGTTCGTGGAGAGGACAAAATCATCCGGCATGGTTGGTTCTGTTGCCGCTGGTGGAGATGTAGTGCTTGGGTTCTTCTCCGGCGGTCATGAAGATGCTTCTGCGGGAGAATATGTGGGCGAGGAAGTGGGTGATGAAGACCTCAGGAGGCGTGCAGACAATTTTCAGGCGAACGAAGGTGTGGGGGAGAGGTGGTGGGCTGCCCATATTAGCTGTCATGAATACCTTGCGGACCAGGTGGAAGAAGTGGGGAGCGAGGAGGACGAGAATGTGGAAATAGGAAGTTCTGGAGAGGACGATGATTGCGAAGGCGAAGGTACAATTGGAGGGGTGGTAGGTGGTGTTGTGACCACCGACGTTGCGTACGTGTCGTCTAGACTGGACGACAACGCAGCAACATCCCTAATTCTGCCACAGGCGGAGGAGGCAGAATGGGGGTTCAGCGAGGCCACACTCATTTTCGGGCAATGCTTCCGTAATAAGAGTGCTGCCCAGCAGGCTATTGCTAGATACGCCGTGAACATTAGCCGGACGTATCGGGTGCACAGGTCAAACCCAGACACGTACATTGTGAAGTGTGTCAACGGGTCCTGTCCTGGCAAAGTTCGTGCACAGCGGTTCAAGGGCGCTGGCACAGGGTTCCGGATAATGGTGCTACATGATCACAGTTGCGAGCTTGCGGGGCCAATACATAGGCACCGCAACATGACATCATCGTAGGTTGCGGAGCTGGTGAGCCACCTCATCGTGATAGATTTGTCCATTTCTCCAAAGGTTCAGTGTGTGGAAATGTATGGTGAAGGATGTCCTTATCTAGCAGGAGCTAATCGATTATTATAAATAGGACAAACCGACAAAGACATCTGATGAAGACTGAAAAGTGATAGAGTGAAAGGCAGTCAGTATAATCCTTCTATATCTCTTTGACGAGGTAAATTACTCGGTGATAAGGAGAATTCACCAAACAATTATGAGAGGACTTAGAAGAATTGTATATGGTAAAGTCGTTAACAAATCGATGAATACTAAAGTGATAACTGTACAGGTTGTGTATGGAGGAAAGTACATGGTTCATTAACTATCTTAATATATTCAACAAGCTTATTACATAGCTGACTAATATAGATGAGAAAATTAAGGATAACGATATTATCGTCATACTAGCATCATTTCTGCCACTATCATGAGAGCAATTGGTGATGAATATTATCATTAGAAAAACCACTCTCAGTTTTAATGAGTTAGATACAAATCTATTGGAGGCGGAGTCATTAAAAAAGCTATCGAAATATTCATCATCGGATGATCAAGTATTAGCTACAATAGGTGTTGCAATCAAAAGCAAAAGTCACATGAAGAAGAAAGGCAAGAGCAATGGCACACGTGCATGCTATCTATATGACGAGGAAGGTCACATGATAAAATACTGTCCGAGTTTGAAGCAAACATAGGGTGCATACTCAGTAGCTGTAGCAAAGGATGATTCATACGTACTAGTCGTTAGTTAATCAAGTACTTCTTATGTATGGATATTATATTCGGATTGTTGCTTTCACATATATTCGGTGATGAAAATATTTGACAAAGGATCTCTATGCCCGATGCATGAAACTCTTTACTTAACGAAGTGCAAGGAGTATGTAATTACTAAGGTGAGAACGATTACATTGGAGATTTATAATGGAGCACATTGCACATTAATGGGAGTTCGGTATGTTCCTGGTTTAAAGAAGAATCTAATATCTGTGAGGTCGCTTGAACTCGAAGGTTGTGAGGTAACATCTCGAGGTGGAATCATGCGAGTTTTGAAATGTAGACATATGTGATGCTAGATTCTCGGACAAAATGTTATTTTTAGTGATGTTTGATGATTTACCATCTCTCTATTGGATTACATCCAAAAATATCACTTGGAATCATGCATATTTGCTCTAGAAGATTTCAGGAAAATCGGTAATACTGCTCGAGAGCACGGTACTACCGCAGGGCGGTACTTCCGCATTTTGTATACCGGTACTACCGTAGTGTGGTACTACCGCAATTTGTATAGCGGAACTACCGCACAACGGTACTACCGTATATTGAACGGCGGAACTATCGATTTGCCTGAAATTTCAGCATGTTGTTTTCATTCAATTCCAACCCAATTTGCATACTTCCTAGCATTTCCTTGACCTCCTTATTATCTCATTTCTTGATGGCCCCCAAGACAAGAAACACTCTTAAGAAGATAAGGGATGTCACCAAGAAATTTTATGCAAGGGAAGGAATCTCAGACCAAGGTTCCTCTCGACAGTGATCTCAAGTTCCTGAATTGCCATCCTCTGAGATGGCTCATGAGGAGTCACCCCAAAGGACTCCAGAAGACACTGGCAATGGAACCTCCAGCGGTTCCAAGACAGAGTCTAAACAGATGGTGAGCAGTCCGCCTGAAAGTCTGGTTCCTGAGGACACAGAAGAGGAAGATGTGGACATGGGACCTGCCGACAATGAGCGTAGAGACATCCGTTGCATGACCAGCGATGACTACGCAATTCTCAGGCTCCGCAACCAGTTTGTTCTTCCAAGAAACAGCGCTGATCCAAAGATTCATACACAGTTTCAAGAACAAGTCTATGAAGAGATTTACAGTCGTAACAAATTTGCTGACCACAAGTACATGGACTGGGATCATTTGGATGGGCTGGACAAGTTTGAGGGTACATTCCGCCTATTTCAGCAAGCAGGCATACATCACATTGTCTCCCTCAAATCGAATTACAATGAGGAGATAATCTGTCAATTCTATGCCACCCTCTACATATCTCCAAATTTTCAGCATTTTTCTTGGCTGACGGGGGATCACTACTTGGACTCAACCAAGCAAGAACTTGAGACAACTTTGAACACATTCTCAAGTGATTATGAAAAAGTTCTTGACAGACCTATGCTCTCCATTGCCCAATGTGTTGGATTTTATGATCAAAATGAGAGATATGTTCCAGGCAAACTTCATGGATTGCTTCCCATCCCAAGCTTAGTCAACATGATCATAAATCACACAATTCTCCCTAAGGGCGGCAACTTCGACGCCATTAGAGGGCATGTGTGGAATTTGAGTGACTACATCATGTCCGGGGCTAAATTTGATATAGTTGATCTCATCATTCGAGAAATGGATGCCTCGAAGAATGACAGGACCAGGAGGATCAACTATACACCTTACATCATGGTTCTGATCATTCACAAGACTGGACCGTTCAGAGGAGGGAAAGGGGGAGTGCACAAGCCATACAAGCCTCGTGAGGGACCCCCAATCTCCATGCCTCCGCGCCCTAGAGCATGTTCTGGGGCTTCCTCCTCTAAGCAGCAAGCGCAGGAGGAAGAGGTGACACTTGCCTAGATCTACTCTGCAGTCATGCGTCTTGATGGTAGCATAACTACCTTGACAAACAACATGACAGCCCTGGCTGGTGACATGACCTCCCTGACAGCTGCCGTCTCCACTCTTGGAGACCGTATGACAGCCCTTGAGGGGGTCATTGGTCTAGTTCAGTACGAACGCCGCCACCGTCGCCGTGCCGCTTCTCCTCAAGCTCCTCAGGAGTGACCCTTTTTAGTACTTTTGATGCTAAAGGGGGAGAAAATTCGAGAAGGAGTAGAAGGGGGGAAAGAAAAGAAGAATCAAGATCAAGCTTTACTTTTGCTCTATCTATTTATGTAATAGTCTATGTGGTGTAATGATATATTGGATGTTTATCGTTTTAATTATGTGTGTTGAACTGCTATGTAATGGTTGTTTATGTTTTCGAACCTTATGATATTTCAATTTCAGTTTGTGTTCATTAATGTGTCTTTAAAATCTCAAGTGTAATTGCCTTTTGATAAATATGTACTCGCTTGAAATTCTTGTTTTAGAAACCCCACAATATTACTGTTCATATGTGCAGTCTTTACTTCATTTCATCTATGCACATGTTTAGGGGGAGCTATTCCAAGTTGATTTTAGAAAGAAATTGAATTGCTTAAACTCTTGTGAGAAAATAAAATTTCAATTTTTTCTTTCAAAAACAGAATATGCAACTTTTCCTCATATAAGTGGTATATTCAAAATTCTTTATCTTATTCAAATTTTGAAGTGTTGTCATCAATTACCAAAATGGGGAAGATTGAAAGTATCTAGGCCCCTAAATTTTGGTTTTGGTAATTAATGATGAATTATGAATATGAGACTAATGTGTGTGTTAAAAAATTGTATAGATAAAGTCTTATATGTGAACAAAGACAAGAGCATGTTGCATGAAAATGGATATCGAGAAGTATCAAAATCAAGATACATGACATATATGATCTCTTTTTAATTTTACCGGTCTTAAGTAAAAAGGTGAAAAACCGAATTATAGGTTAGATACCGTACTATTAAGAGGGATCATTGAAAGTAACTTGATAGCATGCTCTTGTATCATTTGGATCAATTTAGGATAATGCATGCACATGAAAATAAGTTTGAAAACAAACTGTGCTTTCTCAGAAAAATTAGAAGTACCATCGGTATAACTACAGAACTACCGGCGTGCGGTAGTACCGTAGTACAAACAGCGGAACTACCAGACCACGGTAGTACCGGATTTTCAACGGTACATTTTTTCAGAGAGCACCTTAGCGGGAGACTTGGGCTGGCCGAAATCGGTAGTATCGGAATTTTAACGGCGAAACTACCGATATTCGGTTGTACCAGGATTTTACAGCGGTACATTTTTTCCAGAGAGTACCCCCCCAAAAACCTGAAGCCAGCAGAAATCGGAAGTACCAGGCATTGCACGGCGGAACTATCGTGATGCGGTAGTACCGCACTGACATGCGAAACTACCGCAGTGCGGTAGTACCGCATGTATAACGGCAGTAGTTTCGCACTGTTTTTCAAACGGCTAGTTCTGTCGCTCTGATATAGCCGTTATTGTGTGCTACAGTGAAGTGCGGTAGTTTTGCACTTATAACGGCGATAGTTTTGATTTTCCTGATTTTTTAGAATAAATTTTTGCAACGATTAGTTTTGGTTGGTAAGGGTATAAATACCCATCCACCGGCCCAAGGACAAGGTGTTGAGCAAGTATTGAACTCATTTGAATCTAGAGCATTCATTCTACACCTCTTTCTTTCTGATGCATTCAATTGAGGTGTTCTTGAGCCATTGCAAGTGCATACACATTCTAGATTGATCCATTGTACTTTAGCTCCGTCAAGTGATCCGGTACCTAGACGGCTTGGAGGTCAATCACGAGGTGATCTCTTTAAGAAGTTTGTAAAGAAGCCCGAGCAAATTGTGAGTGGTTCGGTGCTCACCATCTCCGGAGAGGAGCAAGAGCAACCACTAGTGATCAAGGAGTTGAGGCTCAATTCGTGGAGCCGGTCCAAGAGCGTTTGGACTATCCTCAACGTGGACTAGTGAAGACCGGTAAATTTTAGATACCACAGGAAAACATCGCGTGTCTCTTTGTGATTATTTCTATACTTTGCTTTAGCAATTATATTTTGTTGAGCAATATGATATATTGACTACCTTTACTTGTGCTTATGGTTTTATTGTTATATCAATTGCTTGTGGCTCTTTAGAGTTACTAAAATTGAGTAGGTTTGGTTCATCTAGCTCTCTTGCCTAGCAATCAATTATTATTATTTGTTTAATTAGGGAAGAATTTTTAAAACCTCTTATTCACCCCCTTCTAGTCGGTTATCCTTGATGCTATAGAGGTATGGTACTAAGCATGTGGTACTGGCTAGCAAGTGTAGCTCGGAGATGGTACAAACCTATGGAATGGAAGGTTGTAGGAACAAGAGGTGTGATTAAGCAAATAACAAAACAAAGGAGCTCTCAAATGAAGGGTCTGAGCAGGCTAGCCCGGACACTGACATGCATATTGCAGTGATGAACATGAGCCCTTGTGGTGAAGGTACTCTCAAAGGTGAGAGAAAAAACAACAAAAATTTAAAAAAAATAAAAATGCGGAGTCAACTTGGATCGAGTTTTTGGAGGAGCATAGTAACTTCAATGTATAAGAGTTAAGAGTTAATGTAGAGATTATTGAGTGCAATGCCTCATATCCTAGTCTTTTAGGATGTGAAAAGATGTGCTATAAAGAGTCCTAGATGAATCATAATGCGATTAGGATTCCTAATTTTTTTTGGAGTAGGATTCCTACTCTACTTTGGAGGAGCGCTAGGGGGAACTATATAATCTATAAGAGGTGGTCATAGAGAACTCAAGCAACCAAGCAACAAAATAAAGAAACCACTCATTCAAAGGTAGAGGTGCACGAGAGGATTAGAGGCTAGGTTGTTCTTTAGTACTAAATCCTTGTATAGGACAATAATTTGAGGGTCTTAAAATATTTAAGAGGGTTGTGAGAGAATGACAATCCCTTATACTTTTTTGAGGTTGTACTTAAGGAATTTACAGTCGATTTGGCCAAATTTCTCTCTCGTCATGTTTACTTCAATGACGTTATTCTGGTTCTCTCTACAAGATTTATCTTCTTCGTTCTTCATGCCATGCACCTTCTTGCTATATCTGATAAACTCTGATACAATCCGAGAGCTGATGCGCATAAAAAGAGGTATCAAAGTGTAACAATTGGGACATAATGTACATAAAGAATTTAGCACAAGGGTTGTTTACAGTATCATGAATGAAGCCTAGCTAATCTGGATGAGCATAGCTAGAACTAAACAGAAATTCTACAAGTGGCTTGTCCTTAAAGGGCATGTCAACATTAGAGAAAGACTGCATAAGCAAGGGGTGATAAACAATGCAGGGTGCTTGTTCAGTTGTGTGGAAGATGAGACTGCATAGACAATTATATTATTTGCTAGAACCAAATATAACTCTCAAAAATAAAAGATAAATAAATTTTTGGATTATAACGATCTGCAATGATCTAAATTGGCTATATTTATGTTGACGGTATAAATAAAAGTCAATCCTATTGTTTATCATTCACTTAACTAAATTGCCATATTCCTATAGAATAATGAATATTCCTATAGAATGATGAATCTTTTTGGGTGATTTAGCTAAGATTGTATTCCAAAAAAAATCTAGTATTAACATGCAGATTAATTATGGTCAATATTTTATGTTGCATCATTATATTTCTATTTGTGAAGAGCATCCTGTAGATTATATTATGTTGTTAAAACATACTAATTGTTACCATAGAAAACATGTTGCATATAAACTTGAAGTTTGAATTATCCAAACTAGTTTGAACATGGTATGAGTAAATGGGTCAAAGATTTGGGCAAAGAATGAACAAGGTAGACAATATAATAAGTCCACCAACTCTCGGATCCCCATATGGGATTTTTGTTGCAGGATAATAATCCACCAGGACATGGGATAACCCACAAAATTGTATGGATCATACAATATTTCGTACCACTACATTAATAAAAGTCTAGCTCACTACATATAATGAATAACCCCAAATTGAAATTATGTGCATTGAAAGAATGAAATATTTTCTACATAATATCACCACCACAGCATACATCTATAGGGCAACACTTGTAGTTGGGGGATATATGTTCAATTTGAAATATCACCGATCCAGTGCTCATGACATCAGATTTTTATGGTATGCTATTGAAGAAAGATCTAATCTCAGCATTAGAGGAAGAGAAAAGCCTAAAATTGTCGAATGCCTTGATATTTTCTTGGATGAAAAAGATATTTAATATTAAGATTCACGTACTAGCCAAGCTAATATAGAAGTTCAGTTGATACCCCTGTAAGCCAGAAGCGAGAGCTTGAAAAATAATTTTTAAGAAATTATAAAGGAGTAACCAAGTTATGTTTGCTGGAAGATAACTCACCGCCAAGAGTGGAATACCGTGGGTTTTTTAATGGTATATCTACCCAAACAAAATGACTTGTTAGTCAATGATCTAAATATGCTAGGACGCCTGTGGGTTCTATGGTCTAAATGACACTAATCAAATAATGGTTAAATACTTCTTAAGACTTCTAGAGAATTCACATAGGAGGTGAGAAAAACCTTATGAAGAGGTTCATCATGAAGATAAAAACCTAGCAATATAAGCGCGCGCAAAGCATAATGTTGGGAATGCAGAACATCTAAGAATCTTTCATTTTGGAAAATGACGAAGATTTGGTTAACAATGAAATAACCTTACTTTTTGAGGATATGGCAAAAATGGAATAGTTGTTGATAACGTTGGCTCTAAGATTGCCAATGTTTCTCTAATGAAAACCCAGATCCAGAACCAAAGTCCATGGTAAAAGAAGCTTCAAACGCTTATATGGTGTCAAAAGAAGAAATCAATTGAGGCTGAACCATAATCGCTAAATGTATGTCTTGGAACCAGCAAGCTCAGACTTAATGGGTCATTATGAATATAATGAGGTACTGATCAATGATGGTTCATAGGTTCTTTAGAAGACCGGTGCTCTCCTATTATGAATGAAAGTATATTTCACTATATAGTATTTATGGCAAATGGCATGGATAAAAGCTATGCAGATAATGGATTCTAAAATTCCGTATGAAGAGATCTTTGAAGGACTCATGTTTCCTAGTAAGAAGGAAAGAAAATTGCAACATGTATATAAATCTCATACTTATTAATAATAAGCCTCAACCAGAAGAATGGGTGTTTTCTTTGAAGGAATAAGTTAATAAATGATTTACCAGTCAATATCTAAAATTACACTAATGACTATGTAATCCCTAGAAGTGGACAAAGAGTTATATAGACCCTTGAAAATGAAATGATGAACTATAAGGCCAAAAATGCGCCATATAAGCACTTATAAATTGCATCTCTACCCAAAAGATAGTGGGATGGTGGCATCCTCTAGTACCTCAAAGGTACATGTATATTGGTGATAGTGGCAATTTAATCTATCCCCTAAATACCAAATTTAGACTAGTTATATCTTAATATGTAGCCGTACAAGTCAATTCTTATAGTTCTGTAGAACATACTAATTGGTTGTAACTTTGAAAATCCACTCAAAGAAAGTTGAAAAGTATTTAGCCCAAATAAAGATGCTTGACAAGTTATATCCAGAAGATATGTGACATTGCAATTGATTTTACCCAATAGCCCTATAAAGACAAATATTTGCTTGTGTTGCATAATTAAATAGTGGCTATTTGAAAGTGTTAATCTTATTGCTCCTAAATTATTCTATCCTCATGATGTTTGGAAGAATAGAGAAATAATGTCTAGAAGACTAAACATTATAATAATCTGGTAGATTTACTCACAATATCATAATTACGATATTGGAATAGAAAGATTCCAACGAATGTTGTCTTGAGGGGAGCATATATGCTAAACTTTGATCATCATACTTTAGATTATGAATGTCTTATTTTGATTTATCTAGAAGGAATCAATTTGATGACTACCACCTAAAGTTAGTTACTTTAAAGGTTTTTACCACTAATATAGGTGCAGAATTCAAGGGAAGTACTTCCTGAATAATAGCCCATATATATTTAAGTTAAAAGATTAAATACTATGTAGGAAAGATAGTAATACAAAAGATGATTAAAGCAAATCGAATGGTTACACTTTTTTTTCTCTTAGTGAGTTTTTATTCGAATGGTTACACTTTTTTTCTCTTAGTGAGTTTTTATTAGAAGTTTTCTCACATAAAAGTTTTTAATGCGGCAACTAATGCAATACAGTTTGCGTATGCGATGTACTTTTTCTTCATTTCTTTTTTCACTATGTTTTTGGAAGGAGTTTTTAACAAGTCATTTGTGTGTTTCAGTATTTGCTGAATGGGGGTGTTACAAAACCCCTAAGGGGGTGCGGCTAGGCCGTAGGCCCCGCACAGTTTCTTTCTTGTTCTCCAAGTAGGAGATGTAGATACATACTAAAAGGACTCTAGACTATAAATATAAACGAGATACTATCATTGTATACACATCAATTGGTATTAAGATAACTGGATTACTCTCTCATCTCTTGTGTCAATTGTTTATCTACTTTTGTTTTTGGTAATTGTTGTGGTTGTTCTCGCTTCTAGTTACGATGATTGACTATTGGGTTGCTCGGGACACTAGTTTTTCAACAATATAAAATCTAGGTAGAGATCTCCCCTCTCGTTTTCTTAAAAAATGACTACAAACATGTGGGAGCAAATATATCCTTTCTTGTGCAGTGCTTAGTGCTTACTAGCTTGCTCGTTTCAACTTCTTTTCACTGCTGATAATGTCGTGCTTCTAGACTCAAGAGGGTGACACCGTGGTAGTGTTAAACAGTGCAAGGCAGCATGGCATGCTAGAGCTATCCAAATGGGCAGTGCCATTGCGGGCTAGCCCGAGGCCCGTCACTGTAGGACCAGCTCAAGCACGGCACGACCTGTTTAGACGATGAGTCGTGCTAGCACAGTCCGGTGGACCATGCCATGCCTAGGCCAAGCGGCCGACACGCTGGGCCGGCACAACACAGGAAGGTGGCAATGGGCGTAAACACGTCGTGCTGGCACGACACGGCCCAATAAAAAATAGCCATTTTCGACCATTTTTCAGCCGTTGTGGTGTAAACAATTCCAGAAAAATAGCAAACAATTCAAAAAAATAGGAATTTTTTCTATAAATAAGGGGCATCGAATCTCCATTCACCATACCTCAAATCTCACTCTCATCTCTCTGTTTAGCTGTGAAAATTAGGTAGTGTTTGTGGAAATTTGGCAAAATTAGTAAGAAATTTGTGTGAAATTCATAAAATTCAAAAAACTTCAAAGAATTTTCAAAGAGCTGCAGAAAAAGTAATAGTGCTATCTTATTTTAATTTTTTCATATTATTTTCTAATTGAATAGTAAGTTAATTGTACTTTACTATTTTAATTTGCAGTTAATTCAATGGAGAACTATAATTTTCAACTCTCTGAATTCGGTCTCATGGCGGAGGATATGTAATCATTTCAAGAAATATATCTATCTGCAGAAAGTCCACATCCATAACAAACTGTAGAGCCAGAAGAAACAGTCGGCCCTACAGCATAGGGTCCAATTGATCCATCTTTTGCTAGCTCAATGAGTGCATCCACAACCCATAGCACGGGTTCAAAAAGATCTAGAGCTACTACATCAGGAGTCTGAAATGATTTTGACAAGAAATTCAGGATCGACGATGATGGAAATCTAGTGAGGCATACTGTTTGTAAAATTTATGGTAATAAATTGGCTGCAAAATCTTCAGGTGGGATGGGTCACCTGCAACGACATGCTGCAAGTTACAAAAGAAGGCAGGGAATACAAATACACCACATACAGCTGCAATATAACCCTGACGACTCGTTACGTTCTTGGGAGTATAACCCGGAGGTAGCCTGTGAATCTCTTTGTAGATTAATTACTTCTTAAGATTTACCTTTAAATTTAGTGAGTTTGATGTTTTTCAGAAAGTATATTAGGAATGCTCATAGCCCTCGATTTAGTATTGTATCTAGACAAATCACAACTAGATATTTAATTAAATATTATAACAACTGTTGTGAAAAAATAAAAAAAATATTTCATACTTGTATATTCTCTATTGCTTTGACATCAGACATATGGAGTGGTAGAGCTAGGGAGGATTATATTAGTATTGTTGCTCATTATGTTAATGATGATTAGATAATGAAAAAAATAATTATAGGATTTAAATGAATTAATGCTTCACATACTGTTGAAAAATATTGCAGAATACAATATTAAAGTTGTAGAAGACTTTGGTCTCACGGATAAGATTTTTTTCTATAACTTTAGATAATGCAGCTGTAAACACTAAGGCTATGAAAATTCTTACTCCTTTGTTTAATACTTATGCACATTCTTTCTTACTACATCAATGTTGTACTTATCATATTATTAATCTTATTGTTAAATCTAATTTAAAAAGATTAAATACTTGTATTGATTCTTTTAGGGATACAATTTCATATATTAATTGTTCAAACCAACGAATAGCCGCATGTAAGAGCTTTTGCGTAGCAATGAATGTCCACCCTAGAAAATTTGGCTTAGATATGCTTGTTAGGTGGAACTCCACTTACCTTATGCTTAAACATATATTGCCATATAAGAGCACATTATCTGTTTTTCTTCATACCTAAGTTCGTCAATCTCATAGTTCCTCCAGTAGAACCCAAGTTAGAGACCCTGAATTTACTGAGAACGATTGGATTGTTGGTGAAAAAGCATTTTCTGTTTTAGAACTTTTTCATAAGGCTACACTTTGTCTTTCTGGAGTATACTACCCAATCTCTCCTCTAATTGTTCATAACATTACAAGAGGTATACGAGAAATACGAAAATAAGTTTGGGTCTGTGCGTTTGGAAAGAGCCCAGGTAACCCCTAGCACCTCTATGGGGACTCTACAATGGGGCAAGATTTTTTATTATTCCTCTCGAGGTTCTCATACAGGTACACATCAGCCAGGAGGAGCAAGATGACAAAGTACCGGAGACCTATCAAGCTATCTCAACAGTGATAGCATCAGTTTGAGCAAGAGTTGAACATCCTCTCATATAAGCCGTTTCTAGTAACCACTACTGTTCATCAGCTACTATTTTACCTTTTGCATGATGTAACACACTTTGTATTTACTAGTAAGGTGCCCGTGCGTTGCAACGGAAAACCAAATAAAAGTGATGCATACTATCAAATATGATTTCAAACTGAATAATAAATATCAAAATTTTCTTACGTCATCATGTATAAAAAAAAACATATATGTTCATACTCGTAAATAAATCAAGCATTATATTAGTGAAGCATGATAGACAAGAACCATATAAAACAATATGTACAGAAATGATAGTAAACAATATTTTTTCATAGTATTCTTATCTTAATATATAAATAACTGTCAGACTGTCTTGGAGATCAATGTTCAGCTCAAGATCATATCCATTAAAAACGAGAAATAGCTCTTTTGAGAAAACCAGGGACAAACATAGGCAACTCACACAAATTTTCCATTTCATTTATAGACCAATATCTACTGCCATCAAACTGAAGTTTCACATATACATCACCCTTCTAGGAAAATCCATCGGTATGAATGTGTCAAGACAAGACTTCTCACCAGACATCACTACAAGAGAGTTAACATCAATGATGACAAGCAAATGCGAGAGTATGCCCCCACTTGTGCCCCGCCTTGTTGCTACATAGGGGAAATCCTCCCACATGTGGGCCTGCAATTGATCTCAAAACTATGAAATTAATATTGTATTAATGCACAGCAATAGGATGTGTTATTCATGGTTGAGAATGGCAGTAAGAAAAAAGAAACATACATAAGCCATTTTGGTATATATTTGGATGCTAGGTTTGAAATCACGGTCAGGGTAGATTTATGAACCAACTCAATCAAAGTAGATGATTCAACAACTTCTTACTATAATCAACAAGAATAAACTCAAACTTTTGTCAATATTTCTGCTTTGTCCTAGTGATCGGTATGGTATGCTCGAATCAGGCCAATGCCATCAGTGGTGATGATAGTCCATCCATCTTCCCATGTAACACACACTGTTTTTCCATTGTAAGTATAGGTTCGCAAAAATTCAAAGATTGTCAACTTGATTTGAAAATTTATTATAAGATGGGTGTTGGAACTCTCCGTTACCAATTAATATACAATACCAAGAGCTTCTAGGATTACATATAATGCTTAATTATCAAAACATAAGAACTCTTTACATTTTCTTTATAGCAGCTTTTTATCTTCGAAAAAACATGCTCAAGCATGGGTAATTTCTTGATAAATCCAGCACATGGTTTTCTAAAAGAAAATTATAGATTGTTTGGAAGTGGAAATCCACATATAGCAGTTAGGATAGTGGAGAGTGAGAGTACATACCAATGGTAAATGTTTGACCTTCAATCATTCGCCTGAGTTATCATTGGCTACAAAGAGAGATTTCAATAGTCTAATGTACACTTTAATCCTCATGCATTAGTTCAAAGATGATATCAAGGCTAACACTAACAGTTTAACACAGTTCATCTTAAGATGAATAGGAGATATTAATCCACAATTTGTATCAATCCTTAGCAACAACTAAAGAAAGTGCTGTGAAAACTAAACAAAGATGTTCCTATCTTCTGGCGATAACTAAGACAACCAATACAAGATGGCATGCTTAGCTAACATGTAGTTGCATTGCCAAATACTACATATTGTCGAGCCAAACAAACAAATCCAAACAAGCAATCAGTGCCTACCAAAAGCATAACAGAACAACGAACTATCGGGATATCGAGCAGAACTCATTAACCTAGTAATGTCATAAGCCAAACCCCAAAAATGTTACTTAACGAAATGACATATCATGATATCAATAGTAAGGTAGGGTGAAAGAAGCAGGAAAATATCAAATAAGTACTCACCATGATGTAGGATGAGTGGCTCAGAATGCAACATAGTTCCAATCCCATGTCCAACATAGTTCCACGAAATCCTCCGGCCAGTAGAAACCTTCCCTCTTCTCGCCGCCCATGTTAAAGCATCTGAGAAGTGAAGCATGTACATCACTGCATAGCATCATATCTTTCTCAAGTATGAGAACTCTTTTAAGTCAATTTACGTGCATCAGTATTCACAAGTGCATTCCTAGCTAAGAAACTGATATATCTTGTGTTAAGGTTACAATATATACTATTACTAACAAGAGCACTATTCAATATCCTTATACAAGGAAGTAAGCACCCAACAAATCATATAAATTTTCTTGCGCATAAGAAATTACAGTTTCCATACAGCAGTGCAGCAATTGAACATTGAACAATTAACCCATAGATAACCAAAAATAAAGGGTGTCATTTCAGTCTAGTTGTCCAATTATAATCTGTGTGCATTTGCTAGCTGTAGCAGTTATTCTGATCCTGGATGATGTACACATTAACACCTAGAGACTGGCAGCTTACCAACCTTTTTTCGAATTTAACAGGATCCAAAGAACGTTAAGAATCTTTTAACAACAACACCTGATGATATGTTGATAAAAGTTCAGATATAACTAAAGCAAATTTCTCATTGACAACATCACCCTTGTAACTTAAAGCTAAGGGTCAACAATGATTGCATGCTAGTGAGGCAATGTAGAGTGGACTAATACTTCAAATGCAAAGAATACATGTCAAGACTTAACACTCATGGATATAGAACTTGAATAGAATCATATGGTGAACTCACTTGGCAATGTACTAATATTTGCAAAATTCTTGAAACATCAACAATTTCATGCGATCGTTGCAATTTTCACTATGTCAGCTCCTGTTGCCTGAATCTGAGCCACCAAATTTCCAATCTCCTTTGTCGATGGAGTGTTCTCAAAGTTATGGGATGAAACGATGGGCTTAGAATTTTTAGGTTTCTTTCCAGACACGAGTTTCATGAATTTATCAGCAACCTGCATAACAACACAATTATAGTGGGCAACTGACAACTGATTCACTTGTCAACAAGCGAATGAAATAGCATACCTTCATCGTCGGACACCACCATGCGTCCATCGGCACGGATCGAGCGAGTTGGGAGAGCTCCGGAAGTCGGGGTAGTCAAGTCGCCGGCCGCATGTTGAACTCGAGGAAGGTGTAGGCGCCACCGACAATGGAGGCGGAGGGTCGGGCCGCAAGGCCATCTGCTCGAGGTTGGTGGCGCGCCACGCCTAGGAGGCGGCTGCGTCACCATCCCCATCGGGCCGAGAGCTCGGGAAGTTGGCGTAGTCAAAGTCGCCGCCTTACGGTTGATTCATGCGAATGGAAGGGAATTGCATGAACGCGTCAATCCAACTCGGATTCGAGCTCTCGCGCGAGGAGGAGCGACGGAAGGAGGTGGCGACAATGCAAATTAGGGTGCGTGTTAGGGTTTCGGGAGGTCATGCGGATTCACGATACCGAGCACACGCTGCTTCCGGGCGAAGGCGACGAGGACAAGTGGAAGAGGCAATCAGCCACAGACGAGGTCTCGGCGGCGGAAGGGGGCCCGGCTTTGGGGTTGGAGGGCACGGTCGAGAGCGGGCCTCACGCAGGGAGCGCCACCGATCGTTGCCATAGATCTAGGGCTTCCTGCCCGACCCGACCATAATCGCCGCCGCGACTCCAAGCCCTCCGATGGACGGGGACACGCGGGCTTACGGTGGTCGCGGCCGCACCGCGGGCTAGGAGGAGGCGGTTCGAGGAGGAGGATGCGGCGCGCGCGGGGTGGCGGAGGTGGGGGCGGCGCGCGGGTGAGGAGGAGGAGGCGGCGCGGGGGGGGGAGGCGGCGGTGGAGTGGAGGGGGGGGGGAGGAGGCGGCGGCGCGCGGAGGAGGAGGCGACGGAGGAGCGGAGGGGTGGGGGGAGGAGGCGACGCGCGGGGTGAGAGGGAGGGGAGGAGGAGCGGCGGCGTGGGGTGGGAGGAGGAGGAGGCGGCGCGTGGGGTGGGGAGGAGGCGGAGTGGGAGGGAAGGGAGGAGCGGCGCGCTGGGTGGGCAGAGGGGAGGAGGCGGCGCTTGGGATGGGATGGGATAAACGGTTCAGATTTAATCTCGTAATTAGATCGAATCGTAGAAAAGAGAGGAGTGACGACGGACCAACCACCAATTGCTTCTTTTATAATAGTAAAGATTATGTCATAATTCCGTAAATCATATAGTGGTTTAAATGTTATAGGGTCTTTCGTTGTACCGTCTTTTCTTACATAATGCACTTACTAAAATGTCAAAATCTAAAAGCTAATATAAATACCCCCAATTTTTATAAATCATCTAGAACGGCCACTGCTATTTACCGGCTAAAACTAAAGAGCCATCGACAGAGACCCTATACAAACGGGCCGCAATCGCTTTCCGTAGAATTCCCGGATCGCAGATCCCTGCTACGAACTTGTTTTTGTTAAGAAACCATGACTCTTGGTTTAAAAATCCTTATTTGAAGTGGGCACCTCACCGTCTCATATAAATAGAGAGCCATATGGCTAGATTTGTAACCAATGTAATTAAAGTAATAAAGAAAGATCATAAATTTTCTATATATCTTTCTGTGTGTTTAATCTATTATTCTGTTTTCTATGATTAATTTGTTCTTATTTTAAATAGAGAAATTCATAGGACTAGTTACTGGTTCCTCGACAGGATCCTCGACAGGATCGATGTTGTTCCTCGTCGCAGCTGTGCCAGTGTTTGTGCGTTCGCCATTTTGCAGCGCAACAACGTCGATAAATTCCTTGTTTCTTTTTCCTCGCCGCGGCCTGTGCTGGAATCCTCGTCCCTTGCCTACTTTTGCCGAAATTGTCTAATGCGCGTGGCGGGCTGGATTTCCGCGTCCTGTACTTCCACTCCCCCATGTGACCACCTCCCTCTCCTCCCCTCCCCTCCCTCACACCACCACTCTCCTCTCCTCTCCCTTCTCTCTTCCCAAAAAAAGCTCCACACCAAAACGGGGGAGACGGGAGGAGTTGGGAGGTGGTGGGGAGGGGATGTCGACGCGGTCCAAGTCGGTGTCGGGCTCCGTGGGCGGCGGTGGCAGCGCGGCCGTGCCGCTCGCCGTGCTGCTGCGGCGGGAGGTGGTGAGCGAGAGGACCGTGGCGGAGCGGCCGGAGCTGCAGGCCGGGCTCGCCAGCCAGGCCAAGAAGGGCGAGGACTTCACCTTCCTCAAGCCCGACTGCGAGCGCGTCCCCGGCGTCCCGTCGTCCTCCTTCTCCGCCTTCGGCGTAAGCGCCCCGCCCCCCTCCCCGTACACGCCTCCTCCTCCTCCGTCTCGATCGCGTGTCCCCGTTCTACGGCCGCCGCGTTCGTGCCTGCCCCGATCCGGCTGTGCCGCGCGTCGCGTGGATCGGTGCCTTGGCTACTCCCTTAACTCTATTGGGGTGGTGATGCGCGATCGGGTTGGATGCGTGCGTGAAATGTGATGAGGCTGGGGCGGATTTTGTTTGGGGCTCCGTGGGTGCCGGGTTCTGGATTCCGAATTTCTATTATGATTTTGGGGCGTCTCTTCCTGTTGGTCATATGGGAGATGAGATGGCGATCCTCTATGGTTTATGATGATATAATGGTTATTAGTTTCACAAGGATAATTGATCGACAGAACAATGGATGCATGCACGTGTCCAGTGGAATATAGAACAAACTGGCTGAATTTGCTATATGTTACAATTTTAAGTAATAATTATGATGAAGATTGTGTGCTTGATCTTATAGCACCAATCGTTCAGACTTTCTCAGCACTGTCGTTCTGTTGCAGCTGTTTGATGGGCATAATGGGAACGGAGCCGCGATTTATACCAAGGAGAATCTGTTGAACAACATCTTGAGTGCCGTCCCTGCTGATCTCAACAGGGAGGACTGGCTTGCTGCGCTTCCAAGGGCAATGGTTGCCGCATTTGTCAAAACCGATAAAGATTTCCAAACAAAAGGTATGTGATATAACAACTATAACAACTTTGGATAATCATCAAGTAATCCATGAATGAACTGGCCAACGTGCATTTGCTTGTCTATTACCTTATAAATAACAGAAAGGAGGATTAAAATTTCTGTCATCAAAGCAAATAAAAGATCTTTTAATCACTCATTGAAAACTACCAAAAGTAAAGACCTGTCGTACGTTGACTTTGGATGTTGTTTGTTCCTGTTCTTTTGGTTGCTGATGGCGTACATATACGGCATATTTAGATTAGTTCGTCTGTATATCTTAATAACATCAACTAAAGTTAGATGTCTTACTAGATAGTACACCTATGTTTTTACCCTGGAATTCTATGGCTAACCATCATTATTCATTACTCATTAGTTGATCCATTTAAGTATATTTAATGTTACTGCTTTCTAGAGGTGAACCTGATATGTCTATACCATTTATTCGTTACAGCACGCTCTTCGGGAACAACGGTGACGTTTGTCATAATAGATGGATTGGTTGTTACTGTCGCATCGGTTGGTGATTCACGTTGTGTATTAGAAGCTGAAGGTTCAATTTATCATTTATCTGCTGATCATCGATTCGATGCCAGTAAAGAGGAGTAAGATTATTTTATCCTGATATATGTCCCTTCCCTTTTCTCATGGCAATCACTTATCTGTTATCACTTGATTTTGATGTGCAGGGTTGATCGTGTAATAGAATCTGGAGGTGATGTTGGAAGGTTAAATGTTGTGGGCGGTGCTGAGGTTTGAAATTTGCTTCTTCTTTTTTGTCATTCAAGTTAATTTTCTTTGCTTTGAGGTCCAATGTTGTCATTTTTATTGCTTAAGTTCACTGCATGAGATACCTGTGTCTGGGAAAGGTGTAATATTTATGTTGTCTGTTGGAGAGAGATTGGCTAATAGCATGTTCTTCAGTTTTTAAAAGTTATGCAGGACTGCAGGGTGACATTAGTTTACGTGATGTTGGGGTGTACTGGATCCAATTCTAACATTGACCACCAAGTCTATCAACCAATCTATTTGCACATGTTTATTTTATGCTTGCCTTTTGTTATCCTGATCATATTATTAAGTTTTTTTGGGTTAAATCTACCTCCAAGTACTCAATTGGCTTGTGAACTTGATCTGAAATGTTTGCTACACGAGCCATTGAATGGCGATTTCAAAACCTTGATTAGTATGTTTTACAAAATTTCAATGTCATATTAGGATATGCAAGAAACATGCTACCAAATCTTGCATCCATGGTAAGAGATGGGGAGAATAGTGGCCGGCGCAGGTGGAGGGGTAGGAAGAGGGGACATTGTCTTTTTCTTTTTTTTTTTAAATGTCTTTGGGCCTGTTCTTTTTTTAGTTTATGGCTGTAGTTTATAGCTTTTAGCTGAAACTTTTGAATTTTAGGCTGTTCGCGATAGAGATTACGGAGAGAGATACTCATTTACGATTTTGGTTGGTACAGATGTTAGGCTTTTAACGTGTACTACAATTAACTTGTAAACTTCGTCTTGAAAAAATACTCCATTTGAAAATTAGATATTGTAGCAAAAGCTAAAAGCCGTTTTTAAAAACCGCAAAGAATAGGCCCTTTACTAGTTTTTTTTTCGCTTGCTTCACTTATATATCTTATACTGTACCTCCAGATTGGCCCCCTTAGATGTTGGCCTGGGGGTTTGTGCCTATCAAGGTCAATTGGAGATCAGGATGTTGGAGAATTTATCGTTCCTGTTCCTCATGTCAAGCAAATAAAGGTATGTCCTGGAAAATACTTAATATAAGCTTCAACTGAAGGCAAATTCAAACACGGTTGGTAACAATGGTAGCAGACTGCAGTACTAAAAGAAGTTTTGTTGCTTTCACCCCAGCGCGTCTCTTGCCTAGCTTTCATACGATGGCTAAATATCATCTTTTTTTTGCACAGTAGCTATTTCTTCCCCCATGATTTTGTGTATTTCCTCCTGTATACTAGCTCTGGTCTTTGCAACTATGTGCCACTTGAAGCTACATGCACTCTTCGTAGTTTCCTTTGTTCCTCTTGTGAAGTCACATCAGTTACACAAATGAACTGCATGCATTGTGATTTATTGGTTCAAAAAAGTTATTAGTTAGAGTTCATTGACAATTTTACCCTGTACTTTCTCTCTTTTTTTTTTGAAGGAATCGCCACTAATTACATGACTTCATATGATGATATGAGATATTATCCATGTTAATTTGACCACCAGGTTATGAAAACCTTACTATGTCTTCTTATTTATGTAGCTATCTACTGCTGGAGGCCGCCTTATTATTTCAAGTGATGGTGTTTGGGATGCCTTGACTGCAGAAGTGGCTTTTAACTGTTCACGAGGACTCTCTCCAGAGGCCGCAGCTGAGCAAATTGTTAAAGTACAATTCTCTCGCTTTCCAATTCTAAGTCTTAAATGATACTCTTTTTTTTACACATTTGAACTCTTTTTCAGGAAGCGGTGCAATCAAAAGGACTGAGGGATGATACCACTTGTATTGTTGTTGACATAATACCAGAAAGGGCTAACCCAAACATGCCACCTCCTAAAAAGCAACCAGGAATGGGTGTTTTCAAAAATATGTTTCGCAAGAAAACACCGTCTGACTCATCATCCCATGCAGATAGAGAATATATGGACCCAGACATTGTGGAGGAAATATTTGAGGATGGATGTGCATTTCTTTCCAGACGGTTGGTTCCATAATTCCATCTTGATAACTAAAGTAGTAAAGGGTTGTGCAACTCAATTATAATTATATAATCACATTGAAGGTTTAAAATGAATCAACAATCATTAAGCAATTGTTCCTAAATTGAGGGAATCAATAGAAGAGATCGTGTCCCTATTTAGAGAATTCATGGAAGTTGGGACATACATTTTCATTGTTACACTGTCAAATTCAACCAAGGAACTTCTCAGGAACCTGAAATAAACTTAAGGCTGGAATCATGAAACACATACCATATTTTTTTTATTCTGGATGAAGTAATTTATAGAGATGCACATCTTGAGGAAGGCTAGGTGGAGTAAAAATTGGCACAAATTGAGCCAATAGACTACAGACTCATTCAAACAGCATAAATTTGCTATGTTTGGAATATTTGGAACTGACCTTCCATTCTATCGCATGCAAACCTCAAACAACCTATCATTCACACCTTCACAATAAACAAAATTGCATTATCTTTTTGCTGCATTAAAAGGCCATCTGCCGATGAACACAATCTTGTCTGATCAACATCCTGAACTTTTTTAGTTTGCATCAAGGCCTGTACATATGGTTCATATTTTGCTTCTGTTGACTACAGGCTGGATTCTGAATACCCAGTTCGCAACATGTTCAAACTCTTCATATGTGCCATTTGTCAAGTAGAGTTAAAGCCAAGCCAAGGGATATCTGTACATGAAGATTCATCACAACCTGGGAACTTGCGTCGCTGGGATGGTCCGTTCCTTTGCCAGAGCTGTCAGGAAAAGAAAGAAGCCATGGAGGGAAAGCGTCGTTCACGAGGTCTTATTTGCAGAGCTGTTTTATATACTTGTTATGAAGCATCAAATTATTTTTCTCATATATTCTTAATTTACTGCAGATTCGTCATCGAGAAATAGTGGGTCAAGTGAATAGTCGTCAAGGTTAGAGTTATCAGGAAGCTACTAACCTTAAAATGCCCCAGCTTCCAAGAGCCAACGATTTTGCAACATTTCCCATTGTTTTGGCGCTTCTTTGATCACATGGACGTTTGGGAGTTTTGGTCTATAATGACGTATGTTACCAGTGAAGAGGTGGCTACTGTTGAATAGCTTTTATGCCATTTGAAGTGAGGAGTATGCCTTGTCTTTAGATGGTATACAGCAAGCTTCTTGCTCGACAGCTTTACTCAATCATTTGACCATGATGGCACATACAGGTCGAAAGATCATTGGTGAAGAATGGCATGGAATGTCTATTATAAGATCAACTACGATGTGAATTACTGATCGTATAGAGCTCTGATGAACAGCAAGGCATTGTGATTCTCAATTAGGACTAGGCGAGTACATTGATTTTCTTTCCGGGTCGACCTTAAAATATGGTCGAGAAATATTCTTCCTTGTTGAAGCCCAGCCTTTCCTAACTCCAATGTAATTAG
Source organism: Melocanna baccifera (assembly GCA_036346265.1). Taxonomy (NCBI): domain Eukaryota; kingdom Viridiplantae; phylum Streptophyta; class Magnoliopsida; order Poales; family Poaceae; genus Melocanna; species Melocanna baccifera. The sequence continues at coordinate 11,658,602 of CM070679.1, forward strand.
CATTTAAAGAAATTCTTTCAAACAATGTACATAAACTTGGCATCTTGTTATCAAGACATATCTGTTTTCCATTCTACCTTGTGGTTTTTGTTATTAATTGATTTTTTTGGGGGAAAAAAATCCATTGGTGTACCTAGTGGAAGAAAGAAATTGTATTGTCAATATGTAAATGCTAGACTGGACTCACGGAGTTGGGGGAAAATCCATTAGTGCACCAATTGGAAGAAAGAAATTATATTTTGTTGATATGCTTGTGGGTGGTAAGAATATGTACCTGCCTGGGAATTGAAAGTGTGGTGTGCGGTTCCCTGCATGGAGATTCATCAAGCAACAGAGCATAATTTAACATGCTATGTGTTGATTATAGCAGAACATCTGCTACATGCAGTCATGCAGCAGAATAATGCCAATACGCTATAACTTTTAAGATTTTACGCAAAAAAAAAACATTAACTTCCCCACCTCCCTTCCCGCTCTCTCTTTCCCACCGAATGCACCTTGCCCTGCAAGGCTGCAACTTCTCACATGCTTTACCTTGCTTTGACGACGAGTCGCCGTGACGTCGCTGCCTGTCCTCCCCGTTGCCTCCCTCCCGTCCCCGCTATGCCCCCACTTTCATCACGACCACCGACGCTGAGCCCCTGTCGCCGTACCTTCTTTGCCCCTTCGCGACGAGGCCATTGTTGCACCATCCCCATCGCCTTCACTGCCCCTGTTGACCTCACCCCACCGTCGGCCTTCGATCCCGCGGTTCGTGGCGCCCCAACTGCCAGCCCGCTGTGGGGCCGCAGCCGCCCACAGATTGAATACGTGGGCTTACTGTAGAAGGGTAGAGAGATTGAGGCAAAACACCACACAGCTAAAGGGCTAGGTGGCTCGTATATATATTGGCCTGGAGTAGGCATACAAGGAAAGCATATACATGGAAGGCGCATACATGGTAAGCGCGTATATGGAAGGTATATACATGAAAGTATATCTAATTATTCTAATACCCGCCCGCAGTCGTAGCGGCAGTCCGGATGCAAAGACTGGATCGAAAATCCTGAAACAGCTGCGTCGGGAGACCTTTTGTCATGATGTCCGCGAACTGATGAGAGGATGGTACGTGCAGAACACGAACCTCACCAAGTGAAACCTTCTCGCGAATGAAGTGGATGTCAATCTCGATGTGCTTCGTACGCCGATGCTGAACTGGATTAGTCGACATGTAGATGGCGCTGACATTGTCGCAGTAGACGACGGTCGCTGAAGCAACTGGGGCGTGAAGTTCTTGCAGAAGTTGTCGTAGCCAGCAACACTCAGCTACAGCATGGGCAACAGCACGGTACTCGGCTTCTGCACTTGATCGAGACACGGTTGTCTGACGCTTGGAGGACCAAGACACGAGATTATCTCCGAGATAAATGCAGTAGCCGGAGGTGGAGCGCCGCGAGTCGGGGCAACCGGCCCAGTCGGCGTCGGAGTAGGCGGTGATAGATGTCGCTGGGGAAAGGCCGATGTGTAGACCTGCGTCGAGAGTACCTTTGACGTATCGCAGGATGCGTTTGATCAGCGCGAGATGGGGCTCCCGTAGATCATGCATGAAAAGGCATACTTGTTGGACGGGGTATGCCAAGTCAGGACGTGTGAGTGTTAGGTACTGTAGAGCCCCCGCAAGGCTGCGATACTCGGACGGATCGGCCACGGGAGCTCCGTCGTGGCCGGATAGCTTGGCGTGAGTGTTCACTGGTGTGGCCGTAGGGTGACACTCAGCCATGCCAGCACGTCGCAGAAGATCAACAGCATACTGTCGCTGAGACAGGAAGAGGCCGTTGGAGGAGCGTGCGACGGAGATGCCGAGGAAGAAGTGCAGGTCACCGAGGTCCGTCATGGCAAACTCCGAGTGGAGCAAGCCCGTGAGATCTTGAAGAAGACCTTGGGTGGAAGCCGTGAGGACGATGTCGTCGGCGTGAGAGCAGCGGTAGGCCATGTCGAGCCACGACGGAGGACAAACAGGACATGTCGGAGGAGGAGGCGACGAAACCGATGCCGCGGATGTAGGAGGCGAACGTTGGTACCATGCTCGGGAGCTGCTTCAAACCATAGAGGACTTCGGAGAAGACATACATGGGTGGAGCAGGCGGGGTCCACGAATCCGGAGGGTTCTTGGCGATGAGACCGTCTCATTAAGAGTGCCATGTAGAAAAGCATTCTTGACATCAAGGTGATGAATCGGCCAGAGCGGGATGCGGCGATGGAAGAGGACGATCCGGATGGTGGCGGTTTGACCACCGGTGAATGTCTCGTCGTAGTCTACACCGTCTTCTTTGAGAAGCCACGAACAACCCAGTAGCGCTTTATAGTGGGCGATCGCCATCGAGTGAAACTTGTGCTTGAAGATCCACTTCCGAGACAGCGTTAGCACGGCGGGCGCGGGGCGAGCGCCAGTGTCGTTGTCCATGAGGGCCTTGTGCTCCTCGGCCATCGCGGCGCGCCAGTTGGGATCGGCGAGGGCGCTCCGATAGTTCGCCGGAGCAGGCGAAGCGGGAGAGTGGTCGGCCGCCAGGGAGAAAAACTCCACAGAGGGATCGACGGCAGACCGAGCCCGTGTCACCATCGGATGGTCCGAGGGAGGCGCTGACGTAGTCGTGGTAGCTGGAGCCGGCGTGGGTAGCGGTGCTGGTGCAGTTGGGTCGGAGGGAGCCGCACGTGGCCGTCGGGAGTAAACCAGATGCACGGGCGGTCGTGGTGGCGGAGCGACGGATGGCTCCGTGGACGGAGGGGATGATCGCTCGACACCATGCAGTGGTGGAGCAGTCATCTGGGGTACCTGCAGGGGTGCCATTGCAGCAGTGCGAGGCACCGGCATGGCAGGGTCGACGTCGAGAAAATCGAAGTCGGAGCAAGACGGAGGGGGTGAAGAGGTCACTACTGGCAAACGGGAATATGTTCTCATCAAAGACAACATGGCGGGAGATGATGACACGTTTGGTGGTGAGATCGAGACAGCGGTACCCTTTATGGTGAGAAGGGTAACCGAGGAAGACGCAAGCCGTGGAACGTGGAGCAAGTTTATGAGCAGAAGTAGCAGAAAGGTTTGGAAAGCAAAGACAACCGAAAACCCGGAGATGACTGTACTGTGGTGGGGAGCGATGAAGGAGGGTATAGGGAATGTCACCACCGACAGAGGAGGATGGGCAACGGTTAATGAGATAGGTGGCAGCTGCTAGTGCCTCGGCCCAGTACTTGGGAGGCATAGTGGCGTGGAGCAGAAGCGTGCGAACCGCATTGTTGAGGGTGCGAATGATGCGCTCGGTTTTGCCATTCTGCGGAGAGGTGTATGGGCAAGAGAGGCGTAGGGCAATGCCGCGGGAGGCAAGGAAGGATGTGTTGGTGTGGTTCACAAATTCGGTGCCATTGTCGGCCTGTATGGATTTTAGGGTAATGCCGAATTGTGTGCTAGCATAGGCGGTAAAATCTGCTAAAAGCTGGGAAACTTCTGATTTCTTTCTAAGAGGAAAAATCCAACAATAATGAGAGAAATCATCAAGTAACACTAGATAGTAAAGAAAGCCGGATATGCTAGGAACTAGGGATGTCCACACATCACAATGAACTCGCTCAAATGGCGCAGAGGAGTGCGAAGAAGAGGTAACAAAAGGGAGACGTGTATGTTTGCCAAGTTGACAGGACTGGCAAAGAGAGCGGTCTACTTTATTACATGAGATGAGCGAGTTTTTGTGTAGGGTATCGAGGCTGGCGATGCCGGGATGACCAAGACGATGCCATAATCGGGAGGAGGCAGCGATGTGGGTCTTTGGGTGGAACTGAGGTGGCGACTGGAAGTATGGTGTAGAGGTCGCCTGCACTATCGCAGCGAAGCATCACACGCTGTGTCCGGGGATCCTTAATAGAAAAACCAAAGGCGTCAAACTCAATAGAGCAATGGTTATCACGAGTGAATTGTCTAACAGAAAGAAGGTTATGGACTAGGTTAGGGACAACAAGAGTGTTGGGAAGAAGAAAACGGGTGGTTGGTGTGTGAAGAAAAGTGTGATCACGAGAGACAACAGGGAGACGGGAACCGTTGCCAACAGTAACGACCGAATGAGGTGGAGGATGGGAAGAAAGGAGTGTACTGTCGTCTGTCGTCATGTGGGAAGTGGCGCCGCTGTCCATGACCCAGCCACCATGTCCTTGGACAGCCAGTTGGTTCAGCGCAGTAATGAGGCCCTGCTGATCCCAGGTCTGCGGGGTGGAAGACTGGGACGGCGTGAAGGCGGTATGAGCCTGAGGTGGAGCGCCGAGGAGGCCGGGAGCGGGCGAGGGGCGCCATTGACCGCCGGTAGGGGCAGTCCATGGGTTGAAGCAGAACCAGGGGCCGGTCGATGGAGATGATGGTACGCGACCACCCGGAAAACCAGCACTGGTGTCACGGCCGGACCTGCCCTGCGCGCCATGGCCGAAACCGCCCTGCCTGCCACGGCGGTTGCGGCCACCACGACGTCCATCACGAGCATGTGCGGTCGGAGTAGTGGTCGATGACGTGTGGCCGGAGGAGCCGCTGGAGGCGAACAAGGCCGTGGTGGTGATCTTTGCCTCGTTGCTAAGGCGAGTCTCCTTGAGAGCGAGCATGGACCGCGCCCTGGCGAAAGAAGGGAACGGTACGGCGTTGGCGATGTCGTCGGCGGTGGTGGAGAAGCACGGGTTGAGGCCACGCAGCAAGTTGAGGACGAGCTGCGAGTCATTGATGGGGTAGCCGATGGCACGTAACTCGTCGGCGAGGACCTTCATCTGCTGGCTGTAGTCGGTGATGGACATATCGCCTTGGACGAGCGAGTGAAACTGATTGTTGAGGAAGACCGCGCGGGACTCCTTGTTGTCGCGGAACAGCGCCTCGATCGCGACCCAAAGGTCACGTGCAGTCTCTTGATCAGTCATCGCGGAGTCGAGGATGTCGTCGGAGACGGAGCCATATAACCAGCTGAGGACGGCGGAGTCGGCGAGGGCCCAGTTAGCCTCGTCATGATGCGCCGTGTCGGTGCCGTCGATGTGGGAGAGGAGGCCGAACTTCGCGCACATGGTCCGAAAGAATTTGGACCAGCGGGAATAGTTCGGCGTCTTCAGGTCGAGGGTGGTCGGTACATGGGACTTGACGACGACCGTGCAGTAGGGGTTGAGGACGATCGGAGGGGCGACAGGTGCTATCGCATCAGCAACTGGAGGGGCCGTGATGGGAGCGATGTCGCCGGCGGTAATGGCGGTAGCAGCTGGAGAAGAAGCCATCGTCGGAGTAATGGGGAGACCGATCCTCTTTTTTTTTTGGTCTCTTTTTTTTTGACCTATAAAAAAAATGACTCACCAACCAGGGAAACCGGATCCGATCCGGATCTGGGGGAGGAGGGGGTTGGAGCGGCCGGCTCGAGGGAGCTGCTGGCGGCCGGCGACGGGTGACCGGCGGCGGGCGACTGACGGGGGCCGGCGAACCGAGGTGGTGGTGCCCTGCGCGGAGGCAGCGCCGACCGGAGACAGCGGCGGCTTCCGGAGAGGAGGGGCGGCGGCGCGCGGCCGGAGAGGAGGAGCGGCGGCGGCCGGAGAGGAGGAGGCGGCGGCGCTTCGGAGAGGAAGGCGGCGGCGGCGTCTGGGAGGCGGCGGCCGGAAGGGAGGGCCGGCGGTGGCGCGGGTGAGATGCTCGGGAAAGGGGGGGCAGCGGAAGACGTGGAAAAAGGGCTCAGGTGAGAGGCTCTGATACCATGTAGAAGGGTAGAGAGATTGAGGCAAAACACCACACAGCTAAAGGGCTGGGGTGGCTCGTATATATATTGGCCTGGAGTAGGCATACAAGGAAAGCATATACATGGAAGGCGCATACATGGTAAGCGCGTATATGGAAGGTATATACATGGAAGTATATCTAATTATTCTAATACTTACTCACGAGTACAATATATAATAAGGCTTGTATAAAAGGTAATTCATTTTATCCGATATTTGTATGTGAGAAAACGCAGATATGGTAAGCAAAATCTATATTCAAAAATATTTGTATTCGTATTCAAGAATATCCGTATCCATATTCGAGAATGTTTTTATTCGTATTATATTTGAAACTATTCGATCCGTTTCTATCCCTGGGATGATTATAGGAAGTAATTTTCTGATGAACCAAGGTTTACAAGCAAGAAGTGAAAATTACTCTGCATAATTTTCAACTCTATGCACTACACTGCTAACTTGTGCAGACGTTTAGTCATGTTACATGAATTTGTTTTGCCGAGATTTGTTACAAAAGTTTTAGGATATTATCATTCGACCGAATTAAGTACATATTCGATTCGAATTCGTATTCGTTATGACTTTCAATTCGTAATCGAGAATGTTTGAATTCGTATTTGTATTTATTTTAAAAATATGAATTCGTATCTGTATTTATTTTAAAAATATAGATTCGTATTCATATTTTATCAATTCGTATTTGATCTGTTTCTATCATTAGAAAAAATATGACATAGCAGTGGGAAGCACAATTTACATGGGCCAAGCCAAGTTTAACTTAACTTACCAACAAGAACTCGAAAAGCTCATATTACAACACCACTTTGGAGACTCTGAGTATGACACCACTTGAGAAACTCCGACCACCACACCACAGGCTATTGCAATCTAGCGCGCTCATACGAAGATGCAAAATAAGCCTATTGCAAACTCACAAATAAAACATAGCAAAAAAAGAAAGATGAAAAAAGCTAACACAAGGTCTCTCGGGAGAGAGGAGAACTAGTAGCCAAAAAACTTTAGTGGTTGGGATTGGATTGGAGATGATGAACGATAGGGTGTGAAGGTGCACAAAGATCTACAAGATACCTATAGCATGGAAGGGAAGGTCGGCAATGAGAGCACGTACAGACGGGGTCACCTAGGAGTGGAGGCAATGACAGAGAGCTCTGGGCTATGACCGCGGCAAGGAAAGGTGAGGAGAGACGAGAATGCGCAGATTCTTGAGCCTAGTCTCTCCCACGCTCACGTGCGACACGTACTGCACATGTGTCAGCAGCGACTCGGCTCGGGCGACATGGTGCTCATGCACGAAGACAGCGAGCTCAATGCTGGCGTGCAATAGGTGAGTGACGCTTGGTTTGGTGGAGCGGTCGGGGCTCTAAACGAGCGACAGGTGGATGGGCACTCGAACTAAGTGGTTGGAGGGTGGTGCACGGGCTAAGAAGAAGTTTCGGTTTTTTTTCGAATTTAGTTTTTAGTTTTTTTTTTCACTATTCAGTATTTTATTTTTTTAAAAAAAGTCTTAGATATTTTAGACTTTTTTGTATTTTTTTTTATGTTTCTTTGTATTGTTCCTAATAGGTTAACATATTTTTTTTTATTTTTACATTTTTTTTAAATTAATTATGCCTAAAAAGTTAAATCAGTTACAGTAAAAAAATTAGCTACAATGAAATTTTAGCTAAAAATTAGAAACCATCGTTAAAACGAGCACCCCTAAGGACTCTTGACTCTTGGGAAGAAGAAGAGTTTAAGGACTCTGACTCTTAGGAATTTTTAAGGGAGGCTCGGGAGGGAAAAAAGAAACCAAACTAAAGAAAAACTCAAGAAAACTCAAGAGCAGAAACAATTAAAAGAAAGGGGGTGCTTACGAAAAAGAAATTTTTAAGAAAATTTTGTGCTGTCACACCCGCCACTGTTACAAAAATTATGGTTAGGGGTTTGGTGAACCTGAGAACCCTATACGGAGTACAATTTTGGCAATCTCAAAATTAGATATTTTACACCAGACGCCTCACCCAAAGTATAATATCCATCAAATATAGCATGTCAAACATATCATCTCGACATTTTTGTGAAAAAAAAAGGCAAACACAAACATCAAAGACTTCGCACATACTCAGCAACCAATCCCAGCCACAAAAGCAAATCTTTTTCCTTCTCTCAACCACAATACAACACAAAACAACAAAAATCATTTCATAAAAAAAAATTCCCAAGCAATATCCACAACACCTCAAGGCACCACCACAATGCAGCCATGATCACCTCCTCCCTTCCCCTCCCCTCCTTCTCCCTCCTCCACACCACCACCACCTCCGGCCGCTCCCTTCTGCCCTGCACCACCCTCCCCTTCCCAAGAACCCCACTCCGTCTCCGTCGCCGCCTAGCCGCCTCCGTGTCGACGGAGAGCAGCGAAGGCGAGGAAGTCGGCGGGAGCACGAACGGCTCGCTGGCGGGCCTGCCCCCCGTGGAGGAGGAGGACGACGACGAGGAGTTCTGCCCGGTGGACTGCGTGACGGAGTTCAAGACGGACGAGGAGTTTCTCCGCATCCTGGAGCGGGCGAAGGCGACGGGTGCGCTGGTGGTGGTGGACTTCTACCGGCCGTCGTGCGGCAGCTGCAAGTACATCGAGCAGGGCTTCATGAAGCTCTGCAAGGGCTCCGGCGACGACGGCTCCCCCGTCATCTTCCTCAAGCACAACGTCCGTACTCTGCCGCACGCCATTGATGCGTCCACGCATCTTCTTGATTCGTATTACTGGCTTACTGCCCAGGCAGTGTCCAAGCAGCAATGATTCCCACTAATTTCTTGATGTAAACTGCACAGGTTATCGATGAGTACGACGAGCAGTCGGAGGTGGCAGACAGGCTCCGCATCAAGGTACGCGCATCTGCTGCATGCAGGTTATCGATGCCGTGTTCTTGAATCACTCGTAGTCGTAGATAAATGAAGCAATCAATTTGGCGTCCAATGTAGCTCACCAATTAAGCGAGCTGATTCTTGCTCGTTGCGTGCATGGATTCGTCTTGCGCTTGCAGGTGGTGCCGCTGTTCCATTTCTACAAGGACGGGGTCTTGCTGGAGGCGTTCCCGACGAGGGACAAGGAGAGGATCATCGCCGCCATTCGGAAGTACACCTCACCTGATCAGTGAGCTATCGCTTCACCTGAATCTATTACTTTGGAGCTGCATGCTCAAATGATAAATTCTCATCATCCTGCTTAATTAAATGTTCTATTGGTTTATGCAAACATATTTTGCATCGTACAGCTAGCTTAGCCTTCAATCGAGCCCATATACTAACTAAACAAGATCTCCTTAATCTGCCCACATATGCTTAGTCACAAACAACGAAAAAAAATAGAGCGGTTCTGTGCTCCTCTGAAATAGAAACTGCACATATTCTAGAGCAAATTAATTTATCAGTCGTTGATCTGTATCACCATATCAGTCCTGTAATTAACCATACACGTTCAAGGATCTACATTTGCAGTTTACATTTTACAATCTGCAGCCGAAGTTAACAGCTCACTCTGACGGAGATCTTCGTCTTTCCCCTTTCAGACAGGAGCCGCAGGAGTGAGTGGTTACCACTGGCGAGAAATCAGCTCGAAGTGCAGGTATGGAGTAGAGCTAGCTAGAACTGTCGGACGTTCGTCTGCATGGCTGCACGTTCGTGAAGAAGAATGGTCTCTGCCTCTCTGCGAGAGCCGTATGTGCGTGCATGATCAGGTCAAAACCGGGGATTGTGAACCCTATCATTGAATTGCTCTGTACAAAGAGATGTAGAATAGTTGCATCATCATGCATCCTTTGTGCTACACGCGTACACAGTGGTGTACGCCTTTAATAAAAAAAATATATAGCGGATTTTCACACGTTGCAAATTTGGTTCTTACGGCGTGCCATTTCCCGAGCACTGATGCGTTTAGCCAGGCATGAACGCGTAAATTCAATTTACGTCATTGCGTTGGTGAACGCGTAAATGGCAGACTGCGTGTGGTAAAGCGTCCATTTGAGGCCCATGTAAAATGGGCCTGGTTCGGAGGCCTGATTCCTATCGCTAGAAACCGAGCCGGCGTCCGTCGTCGGGAGAGGCGACAGATGCGGGGAGTTGGAGGGCCGCTGCTCACCATCGGCGATCTCCTCAGCGACCCCAATCTCTACCTACCTCAATCTCTAGCTAATAATTTTGCTCCTCTCTCTCTACCTACGTCAATCTCTAGCTGTATGCGGCGTTGAAGACTGCAGATAAGCTGGTGAGCTGTGCGAATACGAATGCTGAACAGCTGCTGGAGAAGGTGGAGGTGCTGGAGCAAGTCTTAGAGAGGGGAGATCGCACAGTGGCAGCGATTGTAGAGGGTCTCCAGAGCTCGCGCCTCACCGGGGTTCATCGGACTTCCAAATAAAAAGCGCCTAGCAAGTAGTGCTGTAGTGGCCTAGCAGTTGTGTTTGATTTTGCAAATCAGGACTCTTGTCACTGTTCTTGGAGATGGAAGGAGCCGTATTATATTGGTCTTTTCATGAATTTCTACGGTGTATGTCTGCTTATGTCTAAGCATTGTTGGAATGTTTGTGTTTCCTGTTATACAGTGAATGGAGCCAGCATTCTAGCCCAGGTTCATTTGCTGGTGTAGGACCAGATAGGCAACAGAGGAGGGTGAATGCTGCCTTCAAATTTTTCTCTAAGTATTCACTTATTCTTTGCTCTGGTGGCTACAAAGTTATGAAGATTTAGATAGAAACTTTACTCAAAATTCAGATAAATACAGAACAGTGCCATTGTGCAAAATATGCAGGTGCGGTACTACCACCGTACCACGGTTGTTTCTACTGTACTACCGCAATAGGTCAGAAGACAGAATGGTCAAAAACAACTTGAGCGATCAACGATAAGAGAATGGTCGAAAACCAACGTAGCCGAAAACACTATGGTCGACAACTGTTGCGGTTGAATTCGACTTAAGTGCTCAATGACAAGAGAGTGGTCGAAACTGACATGGTCAAAACCCGCGTGGTTGAAACCAAAGGCTGAGGTACTATTGCTACACAGCTTGCGGTGGTCAAAACCAAAGACTGAGGTACTATTGCTACACAGCTTGCGGTACTACCACTCCCAGCCGAAGAACATGATTTTCAACCTGACCGCAAGACCCAAATCCACATAACTATTGAAACACTAAATCAAAGGCCGTGAAACTTTGCACATATGTTGCCTAAGGTCACAAACATATTCCATCCAACGATCATGAAAATTATTGTCAAAATTCCGACCTTTTTGCAAACAAATGAAAAGAGCATCAAAATCGATCCAAAACCCCAATCGGTGAATATACTTTGCATGTGAGACGATGATGAGTAAGAAGTGTCTAGATGTATTCACACATGTCACAACAAATTAGATCACCGTAGAAACAGACCCAAAAACCCTCGAATCAAGAAATGAACTAAAGGGGCAAAATAAGTAAAACCGGGTTTTCTCATGAATCTAGCTATCAAAGTGTCTACAAGGGTGGAGATATATTCCCAAGAATTATCTTCATTTCTTACACATCCTTGGCACAACAAGATCACAGGAACAAAAGAAGAGAGATTAAAACCAACCAAAAGTAAAGCACATCAATCAAACACAAGAAACTCAAGAGGTGCACAAAGATTGATGTATTGCTTACTTGAGAAGGTAGATTTTACAGCCACTTTACCTTGGAAGACATAGAGTACACAACGCACTCAACTCTCAAACCCTAACCCTAGATATAAAAGCACAAGAGAGATGGATTGGATGATAAACATAAGTCTCCCTCTTAATCCTTTATATAGATGGGCTAACCAACTACACCTAGCCCTTAGTGGTTACTATCCACTTAGTACAATGGGGAAAACCCGATAACTCTACACATATGGGTTTACTTATACAAATTCACTTATTCACGCTTTTCAAAGCACATAAGTTCACTTATACCTTAATTCATCTTGATCAAACTAGCTTCTTCTTGACCTAAACCGCTCTCTGATTGCTACTCATGCGTCGCAGTTTTGATCCAAGGTAGATTCCGATATTTTGGCCAAACTTACCGAAATACCCTTTTTTACCGAGTCATCATCTTCTATTGCAAGTAATCGCCATGCTCGCAACGTGTAGGTTCAGCATTGGCTTGCCACGCGCCGGTAAGTCTCTCCTGTTCCAGTTTTACATGACCACACCTTACTCGGACCGACCAAGCCACATGGTGTAAACGTACCGTTTGAACTCGCTTTCAACATTTCTCTCCTTTCTCGTGCCATCCTTGAGCTCACCATCTCGCTCGGCATCCTTGACTGTTCTGGTCCTTGGCTCCTCCTGAGCGTAGCCCCGATTCTCACCGTTGTAAGCTCAAGCTCCATTAATTTGGTTTTGATGATAATGACGAATACAATTGTGAGACTAATCTGCTTACTACTTATGATATTGCCTAGTCTCATTTGGATATAATAAATGATAAATACAATTGTGAGACTAACATGTTTGAATGATTATAATATAGCTTAGTCTCATTTGGATAGAAAGGTGAAAATCATAGAGATATGCATTCCACATCACATTCCTATATTTTAGTGCATTCCTCGGATCAAAAATATAAATTGAACTCCACCAAAAGTCTAAAATTAATATGTGCATATGCTTTTATTATGCATTCTTGTATGCACATATTTAGGAAAAAGTTCACTCTATATTTTATGGTTTCAATAGTATTGATCCATATTTCTTTGTCCACATATATTGGGATCTCTACTTTAAAACATATCCTTTTAGTATATAAAACTTGTGTAGTTCATATATATTCACATTAACTCATATTGTTTTATATTCAATTATTTGTATTTGCAAAAAGGGACTAACATGTATGTCAAGTGATTGAAAGGTTTAGTCCCGGAATTTGTTTGACTATCTGGAGTTGTATGCTAAGATTGATAAGAAGATCAACATGCCTCGAGACAAAGGTCAGCATGTATTTAAATTTAAATTCTAAAACCAACTATGTATTGTCAGGAAAATTGGTAGTACTGGTGTGTAATCGGCGGTACTACCATAGTGTGGTATGACCGGAGCGGTAGAGTAGAACTACCAAAACTCATAAGTACTAACGTGTAATTAGCGGTATATTTTTTTAGAGAGCACCCTTTGAAATACTTAATATCTCTGAAAATGGTAGTACTGAGATTTGAACGGCAGAACTACCGCATAGCGGTATGACCGCAACTCCTAAGCGATATTACCGAACCCCGGAAGTTTCGGATTTATAGGCGGTAATTTTTTTCATAAAGGATCAAGTTTTGGTCCTCAAGACAAATAGAAGTACCGTAAATGAAATCAAAACTACCGAAGAGCGGAACTACCGAACCTTGGATGGTGGTAGTACCGTACTTTTAGTTTGATAGCTTTATATTCAATCATTTGTAATTGTGGTGGTGTTCATCAATTATCAAAAAAAGAAGATTGAAGAATCTAGACCCGCCATTATGAGTAAATGGTATGTTTTAATAATTAATGGTAATCACATTATGGGACTAATATTTTTTATGAGTTGGATGAATATGTTAAGTTCTATAATAATAAAGATTTTGGATGGGTTCATATGTTGAAGATTATCAAGTCAAGGTTCGGGAAGGAAGATGGTTGTATGATTAAGGCTATCAAGAAGAGAATACATCATATATTGATACATGTCAAAGAAGATATGCATCATGTATTAATGCACATCAAGATCTTCAAAAAGAAGATCATCTAGTCAAGAGAAGATAATAACCTAGACTTGAAGTGAAGATGTGTGTCATCAAGCTTAAGAGGATACTCAAGGTAAAGGAATGATTAGCTAGGGTTAAAGATGTGTTTCTAGTCTTTTTACTTATCTTTGAGCTTGGTTAAAAGATCAGATTGCTAGTATATGTTTGTCGTACTATTAAGAGATGTATTGTCTAGTAGTATAGGCTCAATCTCGCTTACTCTAGCTCTCCGTGGCATAATGCAATTTATTTGCGAATGTGTTTTGCAAATAATTGAGGCTCATGCATCTAATCCTTGTAACATGTGACTATACTTTATAAATATATTTTACAAATGTTTGAAATTCATGTAGCTACTACTTGTGGCATGATCGAAGTTTGGAAATATATTTTGCAAAAGTTGGAGATCATGCATTATCCCTTTGCATGATTTAAGATTGTTTTTTGCTATTTCCCTTGACTTATACCATAGTAGTGACTCCTTGAATATCTTATTATGTATACATTGATCTAATGTGTTTGAGATTATACAAATAGATGGATTGTGTAGCCCTCTGAATAAGCTTTCTATAGAGTCTAAGATCACTCAATTCCGACACCAGAGTCAAAAGTTATGACCATTTTTTCGAATGTCATCTATGCTAAAAAACCAAAAATGGTAGTATCACCCTTATAACCGCAGTAGTTCCGAAAAACGGTAGTACCGATTTTATAACTACTGTAGTACCACAAATGCTGAGTAATGTCTATTTTTCTAGCCGTTATGATGAAAAACGGTAGTACTGCACTTATAACTACGGTGGTACCGCAAATGCTGATTTTTCAAGGGTTTTGCTTCCAACTGTTAGTTTTTATGGTGTGGGCTATAACTACGATAGAAGCATTGGTTCATGATGTGGCATGATCATCCTCAAACTTGGCTCTCATTCTGCATATGGTGGAATTCACCTCTTAATAAATAAGCAAGCCTGTAATGCCTCTCTAAGTACCTATTAAGCCTTTAATCACATTTTTGTACCCAAAACTTAGTTGTGTTTATGAATGTTAGTCACAATAGATTTGGGCACCCCAAATAGCCCTAACATTAAAATTTTATGAACTAACATTTCTAGCAAACACATTACCGTATCTATCCTTCCTAAATAAATAATGTTCATTATAGATAATAAGCTTAGGAGTGATATCTTTGGGACAATCCTTACTAAAATGTCTCATTTCCTGGCAATTGTAGCAAGTTTGGCATTTTCTACCCGTTCTTATCTTCTTACCTTGCTCATTGCCAGTTTGCCTCTTTATTGATGACCTTTTCTTATTATCTACCTTGTTAGGGCACTTAGAGACGAAATAACCCTTCCCATTACAACTACGGCACTTAACATATTTCTTTGTGTGTCTTTCATTGTGCCTTGTTTTGCTATTTTTCTTCTTGTTTGAGATGAAGCCAACACTTCTTTTGTCATTCAAGCTTCATTGCTTGCTCAAGATATCATTAAGAGAGGCTTTCTCTTTATAGCACTTCTCCAAGTCAATGCTCATCTTGGTGATTTGGGCCTTGAGCTTTTTGTTTTCCTCTACAATGTTAGTATTGCAATGTATAGATGAAGTAGAAGCATTTAATTGAGAACAATAAGGCATGTTAGTTAAATCCTCACATAAGGTGGATACACTAACTTTAGATGACCTGCAAGGAATAGAAGTTATACATGGTATATCATCTAATAAATTACATATAACGCCTATATCCACCTGCTTAGAATATTTGCGCCAGACCACAAATGCCGCCACTCATCGACCACTGCCATCCCACGCCCATGCCAGAAGCGCCCGCGTTTGCACCCAGGCGCTCACCGCTGCCACTTTACCCGTAAGCTGTCGCCGCTCATGAGGCTAGGGTTTTTACCCGAGCCTCGTGGGCCTGTGCTTAATTGGGTTGAGGCTGAGTTTCAGCCCAAAGCGAAAAAAGGGGAAAGTAAAAAGAAAATCTGACCAGTGGGTTTTTGTGAATAAGTCCCTGAGTTTCCAGTAAATTAAATATGCTTGATGGAAATTGAAAATAACTATAAATTTTGATTTTAAAGTTTGTTCATAATTACAATTAAGTCCAGTAAACCAAATTTATTCCTACATGGTTTATCTCCTAGACTATTTATGCTTTATTACGATCTACTTAACCGTATGGCATTACTTTTATATGTCTAGAATTATTTTATTCAGCATATTATTTTTCTGCTTATTTAGTAAATCACTTATTAATTAGCAGAAAATCATTAAAAAAATTGCCAAAAAATTCTAGAAAAATCCTAAATAATATACGCTGAATAGATAAATTCCACACCTTACTAATTTAGCAATATTCATGCTATTTACCTATAGTAAATTTAGAATTATGCATGAATAATGTAGAAAATATTTGACATCGCTAAGAAAGAGCTTGCCGAGTTTGCCCTGAACGGTAGCAGCTACCTCACATGGGCCATAAATGCTAAGATCAACTTGACAGCCAGATCCCTCCGTGCCACCATAACCCAACTAGCAGCTGGGGCTCTCGCCATTCCTGATGCCGTCAAATGTGTGACACTACACTTCTTAAGACACCACATCCACCCAGATTTGAAGTCTGAGTATCTTCTTGAAGAAGACCCGCTGGCACTATGGAACTCCCTGCAGGAAATGTATGATCAGCAGAGATCCATCATGCTGCTTGAAGCACAACGTGAGTGGACCAATATCAGGTTCCAAGATTTCAAGAAGGTGTTTGCATACAATTATGGTATTCACAAGCTTGTTGTTAAGCTCGGATTTTATAACCAGAAGATCATAGATGCTGGCATGATTGATAAGACTTTGAGTATTTTTTACCCTACCCACAGGACACTCCAGTAGTAATATCGTTAGGCCAAGTATAAGAATTACTCAGAGTTGTTCACCACTCTTCTCGAGGTAGAGAAGAATGATGAGCTACTAATGAAGAACTATCAGACTCGTCCCACTGGATCATAGCCACTGCCAGAAGCATATGCCAATTGCCAGAGGACTAGTGGTAGCTAGGGCCGCGAAAAGGGCCCTATGCAGAGGGGTGGACAATGGAAAAAACTAAACGTGTAGAAAGGAAATGGCAAGCCCCGCTAAATAGGGCAAGAGAGAGGTAAGCAACAGAAGCCATACTTGGGTAACAAGAAGACCTACCCTCCTTCGCCTTGATACAGGTGTGATCGTATGGACCATTGGTCCCGCAATTGCCGCACCCCAAGGCATCTGGTGGAGCTCTACCAAGAGTCAGTTGCCAAAGGCAAGAAGGCGCCAGTGAAGAAGACTGCAGAGACACACTTTGTTGATCAGTCTGATGCTAATAATAGTGAGGCCCCGAGTGCAGTAATGGAGCTCGACGCTATAATAGGGAGTGATCACACGGAGGTTGACACATATGACGACTTGCAGTAGACCATAGGCTATCTCCTTAGGCAATTCTAGATGTCATAGTTTCCTTAAGTTTGCTTTATCAGTTTAGATTATTCCAAAAGAATAGTGGATTGTTCATGATCTTGTGAAACATTAATTACTTAGGATATGAGTTGTCTGTTCTTTTAGAACTTTATTCCTGTTGAATTATTGTTTGATTATATTATGCTCTATATAGAACAACTCATCAAATCCTGTGGCGGGGGAAGAGATTTGTGTGGTAGATAGTGGAACCACTAACTCAATACTAAGGAAAACCAAGTATTTCTATACGTTAACAAAGAAAACAGAAAATATCATGACCATCGCTGGAAGCAACGCTCTAATTGTTGGCACTGGAAGAGCCACATTTATTCTCCCTATGGGTACCTAAATAGTAATTAAGGATACTCTCTTGTATCCCGAATCAAAGCGTACCCTGTTGAGTTTCAATGATATTCATTTGAATGATATCCCTACTGAGACAAAATAATGGTGATGCAGAATACCTCCTCTTGACCAAATCTGACAGCGATCAGAAAAGAGTGGTTGCAAAACTTCACTCCTCCGGGTTATATTACACCTACATAAAACCTGAAGAATAT
Source organism: Melocanna baccifera (assembly GCA_036346265.1). Taxonomy (NCBI): domain Eukaryota; kingdom Viridiplantae; phylum Streptophyta; class Magnoliopsida; order Poales; family Poaceae; genus Melocanna; species Melocanna baccifera. Next base: position 11,676,171 of record CM070679.1, read on the forward strand.
GTAACAATGAAAATGGAGTATAAAGCCTTGGAACATTTTATGATCTGGCATGATCGTTAGAGAATCCTAGGGTAGGTATGATGAGAAAAATAATAAGCAACTCTGTTAGCTATTACTTAAAAACTCCATCTTTTCCTAAACCTGAAGATTTCTTGTGTCTAACCTGTGTCAAAGGAAAACTCATTACTAAACCCTCTTACCTGAAAGTAGAGGCGGAATCACCTATTTTTCTGGAGAGAATACAAGGTGATATCTGTGGACCCATTCAACCCTTGTCGGGTCCTTTTAGATATTTTATGGTGGTACTAGATGGTTCTACTAGGTGGTCCAATGTATGCCTGTTATCTACTAAGAACCATGCCTTTGCTAAACTAATAACTCAAATTATCAGATTAAGAGCAAACTTTCCAGATAAAAGAGTTGAGTCTATTCGAATAGACAATGCCGGCGAGTTTACATCTAAGGGATTTAATGACAATTGTTTAGCCTTAGATATTAAGGTAGAGTATTCTGTACCACATGTCCACACTCAGAATGGTCTTGCAGAGTCATTTATCAAAAGGATTAATTTGATTGCTAGACTCCCTACTCCAGAATAGTAGGCTCCCCACCAGCTGTTGGGGCCATGCAGTGTTGCATGCAGCAGCACTAATAAATTTAAGATCGACCGCATACCATCAGGTTTCTCCCTTATAACTAGTGCATGAAAAAGAACCAAGTATTCTCCATCTGCGAAAATTTGGCTATGCTGTATATGTGCCAATTTCACCACCACAACGAACAACTATGGTCCCCCACCGAAAGTTGAGAGTATATGTTGGTTTTGAGTCCCCATCGATTATTAAATATCTTGAGCCTACCATGGGAGACATGTTTATGGACCAACACACCGATTGCATCTTCTATGAAGATAATTTCTCGGTATTAGGGGGAAAAAGTATCTAAATGATGATAAATACCGAGAAATAGATTAGAATGCCTCAAGCATTCAGGCCCTGAATCTTCACACTATAGAAACTGAACTAGAAGTTCAGCAATTGATAAACCTGCAGCAAATTATAAATAATTTACTAGATACCTTCATGGATCAGAAAGGTGTGATAAAATCTTACATACCAGCAGTAAATGCTCTGGAGAGAGTGGAAGTACCCCAGAAGGACACCCGAACCACTCCAACCTCTCATGTGAAGAAGATGGGAGAGCATTGGAGAATGAGGCCTCAATTCCGCGGAGACATCTGCAGAAAACGAAACTCGATGATAATGAGGCATCTCCTGAATCAGTTGAAGAAGCTCAACTTGAAGTTGAGAAAACCCCTGAAGGAAATGATCATGAATATCGTAACCCTAGTACAATTGCGCGTGTATAAACTAATACTGGGATTTCGAAACAATCAGACTCCGTCATTGTGGGAAATCACGAGGAGCTGGATGAGATAAATAAAGAAATATCCACTAATTTTGTTGAATCAGGAGAACTATATAAAAGAAAATCTACAATTGTTGACATCTATTTCGCCTCAAAGTTTGCGAGAAACCTTGAACTAGATCCAGAACCAAAGTCTTTAGCTGAATGCTAGAAACGTTCAGACTGGGGTAAGTAGAAGGAAGCAATTGAGGCAGAATTACTCTCGCTGAATAAAACAAAAGTATTTGGCCCGATAGCTCGAACATCGCCCAAGGTATTCCCTATATGATGCAAATGGATTTTCATCTGACAAAAAACCAAAATAATAAGATGGTGAGATACAAAGCGAGACTTGTGGCACAAGGGTTCACGCAGAGACCTGGTATTAATTATGAAGAAACCTATTCTCCTGTCATGAGTGGGGTAATGTTCCGATATTTGATATAAATAGCAGCAGGTATGAATTTAAGTATGCAGTTAATGAATGTAGTGACCGCATACCTATATGGGTCACTTGATTTGGATATTTATATCAAAATCCTGGAAGGAGTAAAGATTTCAAATCAGGATAAATTGAATTGAAACATGTACAGCGTCAAGTTGGAAAGGTCATTGTATGATTTAAAATAATCCGGTAGAATGTGGTACAACCGGCTTAGTGAATTCCTCCTGAAGAAGGGATACACTAATAGTGAAGACTGTCCCTATGTATTCATAAAGAAATCCCTGAATGGATTCTACATTATTTCAGTATATGTCGATGATTTGAATATCATCGAGACGACAGAGAACATAAAGGAAGCAAGTTCCTATTGTATTAAAGAATTTAAAATGAAAGACTTGGGCCGAACCAAGTTTTGCTTAGGCCTACAGATAGAGCATATCCCTGAAGGAGTTTTAGTACACCAATCCTCTTATACCAAGAAGGTCGTAGAGAAATTTAACATGAATAAACCATATCCAGTTAAAACACCGATGGTGGTTCGATCCCTAAAAGCGAATAAAAACCCTTTTAGACTATGGATGAAAAATGAGAAAATTCTTGGGCCAGAAGTCTCATACTTAAGTGCCATTGGGGCACTAATGTACCTGGTTAACTGCACGAGCCGGATATTGCCTTTGCAATAAACTTGCTAGTTAGGCACGGCGCAGCTCCAACCCAAAGACATTGGGCTAGCATTAAAACCCTACCCATGTATCTTCAAGGTACACAAGATCTTGGATTATTTTATCCGAAGAACCAAGACTTTACTATGATTAGATATACAGATGCAGGATATCTGTCTGATACACATAATGCGAAATCTTAGATAGATTTTGTATTTTTTTTGTGGTGGTACAGCTATTTCTTGGCAGTCTTTCAAGCAGATCTTGGTAGCTACTTATACAAACCACTGAGAAATAATCGTATTATATAAAGCCTCACGAGAATGTGTTTAGCTTAGACAAATGGTTAGCCATATCCAGAAGTCATGTGGCATGAGTACCATTAATAACCCCACTATTATCTATGAAGATAGTGCCGCTTATGTTGTACAGATGCAAATGAACTATATTAAGCGTAATATCATGAAATATATCGCATCTAAATTCTTTTATCCTCATGAGCTTTAAAAGAACAGAGATATAAAAGTATTAAAAACTAAGTCTTGTGATAATCTAGCAATTTATTCATAAAGTCACTCACAATCTCGAGTTTCTATAAGTGTGTTCGAGACATAGGTATGAAACAGCTTAGAGAATTACAAGGTTTAAGAGGAGAGAATCTTCGAACCATAGCTCATATATAAGGCCAGAAGACTTAAATGATCCTGAAGATTTAAATGTTGTATTTTTTTTCTCTTTGTGAGTTTTTTCTGAAGTTTTCTCATGTAAAGGTTTTTAATTAGGCAACAAGTGTCACAAAGAATGGTTGCAATGTACTCTTTTCTCTATCTTTTTTCCACTGGGTTTTGGGAGGACTTTTTGAAGAGCCATATGTATACCGTGTTATTTGCCTAAGAGAGAGTGTTACGAAAACTAGAAGATTCCGTTGTGGGCAAAATTGCTTCTAGGAAGTTTATACTATAAATAGAGATGCATTATACTATATAAATAGATATGAGAATCAATAAAAACTATGATTTGATGTTTTCTCTCAATTAATATTTTCTATGATTGATCTATTATTCTTAACAATTAATTACATAGATTATATTACCGTTCTTCTGACATTGATTTCTTAACACTAAGAACAACTGATGCGCCTTATGTCAGTTCATCAAATTTGCCCTCAGAAAGGACCAATCTGGAAAAGTTATACCGAAGCGTCCTCAGCTAAAGCAAAAGCGAAAATACAAAATCTTTCATCACGGACTACGGGACAAGACAAAAAAAAAAAAAAAAAAATCCCAGCTCTTCGTTCCCCTCTCCGGCGTCGGAGAAGGCGACGTGAGGAGGCCAACGCGCGGCGATGGATACCAGCAATCTCCAGGCGGTGTGGTGGGTCGTAGGCCCGGGAGTCTCTGGCGCAGTCTTCGGCGCCGGCTGGTGGTTCTGGGTCGACGCCGTCGTCTGCAGCGCCGCCGCCGTCCCTTTCCTCCACTACCTCCCCGGTAACGCCTTCCCCCCAAGCTTCGCCCCGTCGTCCCTTGGCTCTCTCTTCCGCAAAAGCTAGCGTTTTTAACCGGTTAGGGGTTCTTGGTTTGGATTTTTAGGGTTGTTTGCTTCGTTCGCCGCGCTCATGTTCAACTGCGTCAACCGGGAGGACATCAACTACAATTACTACTCGCCCTACGACGACTCCGAGTGGAGGTGAGGGTAAAATTCTCGATCTTTTCTTCCTCTTTTTATGAGTTTATGGTTTGGTTTGCGGGGTTCCTTGTTGGGTAATTTCACCGCATCAAAGTCCAGATAGAATTCTTTAGTATATGTTTTTGAATTCGGTATGTAGTAGAGTTTAGAAAGATCTCCGTTTATATTTCCTGTTCGGTTTAGTAAACCGGTTCAAAATATGTAATCTTGTGTATAAATAGATGAGAAAACCAATTGAAAAGTGTGGCAATTTGCACACGGCAAAAGACTTTGTGTCTCTGCGTTATCTCTGTTCATAGCCACCGAAAATCTCCGTCTAGGACGGAAGAAGAATCCTACGATCGGAAGAGACGATCAGACCATCCGGGACGGCTGAAGTGCAACATTCGGACCAGTCCAAACATAATTGGATATATCAGAATCGTCCGATAGCCAACATCGTTGAAGGAGTTCGGACCAGTCCGAACAGACATCGTTACAGAACAATCCGATCAAGATCGTCCGTTCGGCTAGAGGTTAAGGTTCGACCAATCCGAACAGACAGAAATCAGAACCATCCAATAGTTAGCATTTAAAGGAAATCGAACAACAAGACTGCTTGGAGTGGTTTGAATAGCTAACCAAGAAAGATCAGAGTGGTCCAAACGGCCAAGTGAATCTGGGCTGTCCGATAGCTCACGAACGACATTAGACAAAGTCGGAGGAAGTTCGGAAAGGTCCGAATGTTCAAGGAGGAGAAGTTAACATTCCTGCCTGTGGTTTTGCAGGAAAGTTGCAGCCTTTGCAGGTTTTTCTCTGTTGGGTTTAACTTCAATAGTGATTTACTGATTTCATGTGTAGCAGTGCTACCGCTTCGATTGTTTAGTGGTTTAGTAGTTTAATTTGCCAAATTTAGTGCTTAATTGGGCTAGTTAGGATGGCATTACATGCTGTGCACATGTACTTGTCTGTAGCATAGCAGAGTTGCTCACTAGAGGTTTAATGGTTTGATCGATGGAGTGAATAGTTTTAGATTTGTTTCAAGGGCACATCAATGTTTGTTTTGTGTGTAGTGAGAAGCGAAACGAAGACACATTTCTCTTATTTGGTTTGGAATTGAAAGGAATTGCTCAGAATGGAGATAATTGAAGACAATGGCAGTGGATTTTTTTTGTTGTAAAATTGGGATTCAATCTCTCAAGTATCAAAGTTAGAAACAAAACAACTGAACCATAACAACATCACATGGCACCATTGCCCTGTGATTGGATGAGTGAAGCAACCAGGGAAAGGGGCCAGGGAAGCACCAAATGTGAACAAACAGAAAGTAACAAGCGAGGGTTGCTTCAACCGTCTACGTGATATGTTTTTTGCGGGAACCATCTACATAGTACTGACAACCTTTGCACCAAAGAAACTAAGAGAATGGAACAGTACAAAATCAGTATTATTACTATGCACAAATTATAAAAGTTTCAACTGATTTTTCTACCTGCTATGATTTTAAAAGATAGTTTGTCATTCATAAACCTCTGTGACAATTCTAGCCTGTCATTCATAAACCGCTATGGCAAATCAGGATGTTCTCTCAAAAGGTTTCTGATCTGCTGTATCTTTATAACTCCCTTGTAGTTCTTTTATTAATCGCTATTGTTTTCAACTGTCATTCATAACTCACTGTATGACAATGAAATGCATTGAATCTCAGGTTGAAACTCTGGCTTTTTGTTTCGTATGTGGTGTCTTTTGTTTCCTTGGCTGGGGCGGTTGGCTTTTTGGTCCAAGATGCTCTTACAGATACAGGCCCATCTGCATGGACTGGCATTGCTGGTGTCCTACAGTCAGTTTTTGTGCTAATAAGGTATTTACTCTTTCCCCTTATGTGGTTTTGTTATTAGTCTCTCCCTCGCACCCTTTTCTATTTCTTACGATGTTGGTGATATACTTTGCAGTGGGTTGATCTACTGGACTTGTCCTTCTGAAGATTGACTTAACAAGTATGCCCAAGAAAGATGAGGATTGTAAAGATGAATCGGATATAAAGCTTGTTGGCGGAATATGCAAAAATTGTGTGTTGGTCTATTGTTTTGCCCAGAGTTTCGTATCTCTGTAAATATAATCTCATACCAACTGCTTAAATCAGTTTCAAGATGTTGTTTTTGAGTAAACAAACTTCAGTGGATGATAAATACTAGTGAATATGTATGCCTTCTGCTATCAACCAACTTCCCCTGCTGACGTAAAACTGTTGTATAAAATCAGAGTTAATTGAAAGCATCAGTTCTGTAAAGTCGTCGTAATTTTTTGGGTGGCTTTCTGACTTATTTTGTCATTCGGTTTATTTAAGTCATAAGCTACTTAGACTGCGTCAGCTTCTAAGTTTAGCTTATTTTGGGTTTATTTTTCCTTTTTTTGTTTTTTTGCATTGTCTGTAACGATATAATAGATTTTTCTTTTTTTATTATTTTTTTTTAGAAAAAGTTAACCGATGCTATAATGTAATTTCAATCATAAGATAAAAATTACATGTAGAACTTTAAGTTGTAAGCCAATTGGACCACCACCGTGTTCTCTTAGAAGGTTGGGAGGTGTGACAAGTTCTTATATCACATCATCAGTTCATGTCCAACCTAAATGCCAGTCTAGTCAGGATAATACATCTTTATCTTTCAAGCTTTTGAGATTTCTCTTGATTTGGAAAACAAAATAGAGGTTGTTGTACACAGTAATAGACGCATTTCCTACCTAAATGGCAGCAGAAACCTTTCTAGAAACTGAATTTTTCTTTACAGATTTCCTTTACACAAGTGCATTCCAGTTGTACCGGTGAGAAGACTTTACAAATTTCTTTTACACAAGCTTTTGAGATTCCATTTGGGTGAGATCTTTTTTTTTTGCGGATGAGCTTCGGCCGATGACGTTTAGCTTTAGTAAAAATGTTTTTCAAACAAATCAAATACCGATAAACGATTCAAAAAAACTATCTTGATAAGTTATTTCAAAAAGACAGCGGAGAAAATATTCTATTTATTTATTTGAAGAAAATCATAAGTCATAAGTTAAAAAAAGTTGTCTGAAGTTGTGCTTCTTCACTAGTAGGCCACTAGTCGAGAGAACTAAATACATAGGCGCGGCGCCACGTTACGTCAGCCACCGTGTGTATCGAAATAAAAGAGGCGAAAATTCGCAGCAGAAGGAAAGCGTAGGGGTTTTTTCGCAAAAAAGAGGGCCTTTTCGCAATAAAAGGAGGGCAGAGGGGTTTTCACTAAAAAATCAAGGACCTCTTTAAAAGAACCGAGGGTCTGTACGTAATTTTGAAAACTACGGGTCGTTATCAACGAAAAAAGCGTAAGGTTTTTTTTCATAAAAATCCAAAGATCTATTCATAAGAAACAAGAACATGTATGTAATTAACAAAAATAGGAGGTCTATTTCAAAAATCTGCTACGTGGACACTGCGGACAGGAGAGAATCCCTCGGTTATAATATACGAAGTATTTTGTGAAATTGGGAGAATTTCCTTTGCCTTACCTTACACGTCCGGGCGATCAAAGAATAATTCTGTTTTAAGTCATCTTCGTGGCTCAGTCCATGAACATTAATTAGCAAGTCGTCTTCTGGTGGTCGGAGCAAGTCAAGTTGCAGAGGCGTTGCCAAGGCAGGTTCCTTTCCAAGGCTTCACTTGACCGAAACCTCTGGTGCACAAGGAAAGGACCAAAGGCCAGCATTGGAAGGTTCTACGCTATCTGCACATCAATTTCTCAAGCGAAGTTAGGGTCTCATGTCATGCCACTCCTGTGATTATCAGTTACCAGTCATTTTCAAACGGTATTTGACTGTTGACTAGTATTAGTTAAATACACAGGGAAGAAAGAGAGAAAAAATGTGTGCTTTTTTTCCCTTTCACAAAAATTCAGCTGTTTTGACGGATCATTGAGACAAGGTATATTAGTGGTATATTTCTCCTCTTGGTTGAATTTTACGATAACTCTGTGCTGTATATTCTTCTTTAACTTGAAGACTAGAAATAGAAAATTGCGAAAAAGAGAGAAGGAAACGTATTCTTCAATGAAGAATGAAGTGACGGAACTACGTGTGTAATCTGAAGTCCGCCTTTCTGGCACTTCCAAGTTACTCTTACCTGTGTAAGTGTGTTAGCAAATTTGGATATCTGTGTTCGCAACTGACACCCAATGTCAAAAGTGTTGAGACACACCAACAACCTGACAGCCTCTGATGTCACGTGTCATAGCTTGTTTACTTCCAAAAGTTCAGTTTAGAGGTGGATTATTTTGAACTATAGCTTATGATTTTTTAGCTTTTAAATTTTAATTATTTATAAAAGAGATTACAAAGAGGGAGATATTTATATATGATGTCGGTACAGTTGAAGTCAGTATAATGTCTTCTACCAATCTGTCGACTCTATCTTAAAAAGATATACCGTTTACAAAGCGAATTACTGTAGCGTCGTACATAAGCTATAAGTGGATTCATACCTAACTTTTTTTTTATCATTTTAGACCAATGTTTCTGCCTACTTTGGTCAGTCTTAACCTTGCGGATCCTCTCTATATCAGCTATGTATAGAAAGTATAACTTTTTGCTATTCGTGAGAAAGTATAGAGAGAGACATTCTGTGTGATTTTGATCGAACTAGTTGAAGTCGCTATAATGTTTATTATAATTAATTTATATATTTTGTTTTTAAAAAATATTTTATTTAAGAGCTAGTTAGCGTACAAAAGCCAGAATGATGAAAAAAAAATTACGCGATATATCTGGTCCATGTAGTCTTGCAAAAGGAATCGGGATGATATGATATTTATAGGATGGCTTTGGTCTAGTCATTGGTCCCGGCTCGAGCTAGCTTTTGGCTTCGTGGGATTATTGTTAGGTATACAGATGAGCTACCAGCCTACCGCTACAAGAAAATTTGTCCACCGACGTCTCCTTGTAAACACAAGTTCATACCAACGTCCACTAATCTGTGTCAGTGACACACCACCTATGTATTGAAATGGTTTCGTTTAGCAGTGAGGCTTAATTAAGGAAGGGATAATTTCGCTTCTGCCACTAAGCTGGACCCGTTCTACATCATGTTAATTTGTGTAAAATATAGATTGCATCGGTTTGCATTAGGTGTTCAGATTGCTAGGGCTCAACAATCGAAAGGTCATCAGATTAAATCTAGAAAACACGTAGATGAAACACACATTACATGAGTTGGTAAAAGTTGAACTGTGCCCATTAACCACACGACATGAATACTATGTTAGTTGTTAGTTGGACTAGCCACCGATTACTGGTTATCCTATCCGTTAAATGGTGATGGTTTTGGTTTATATGGAGTAATTGCGGTGTTGGCTTATTCTATTTGTGCGTCGATGGCACGCAACAGAGCAATGTTCCAACCAACCATTGGCGTTCTTCTACGAGGTGTTAAACGCACGACATGGCACGTTGGCGTTGGCGCACGCACGCGCGCACGTAGCTTGTTATGGCGTAGGATCCTAGCAATTGACGCAACAGGCTCGCGAAAAATATCATGGGATACCACAGCATCAAATGAATAGTATCCGTGGTGGATAAACAGTACCCTATGCGGTACTGTAGAAAATGTTATGGTATGAGTTCGAAGACGTAAGGTACCTTGGATCGGCCGGTCATGTCGTCGTTAAGATTCTGAAGCCTGTTATAAAAGAGAGGAAGACTAGATAATTTTGTTTATTTCTTTGCCTAATGATAATAGATATAATATTATTTCTTTTATAGGGATAACTAAACTTGATCTCTAAAAAATATATCACTTCATTAAGAAAACTAATTCTAATAACAGAAAACTTATCTATAATACATAAAAATAATATAAGAGGGAATAAATCAAAATAATAATAAAAATTGTACCTGCGAGTGACTGTTTATATGTACGGCACTACAGTACCATATGGTAATGTTTATGATGCTACAGTATCCCTGTACGGCATATTGTTCATCTGTCATAGGTACTATTCATCTGACGCTGTGATACCCTATGATATTATACACGAGCCTGTTACGTACAACGTTCGAATTCTAGACCATAACATAGCTAGGCGGAGGTTGGACCGTGCTGCTTGCTTCCTAACTACTAACATGCATTGATGATTCTCTTAACTTATGCTGCATGTTTAATCAAACGATTGAAGTACTCATAGTTTGTAGCTCATTTTTTTCAGCTACAGCTAATTGTTATAACTTATGGTTAAAATTATAATATATTTTTAGGCTTATGGTAGATGCTATGGTCTTTTATTGGGAATAGACAATTAGCAACAGAATAAAACTATCCGTATTTTTGTTTCCATCATTTTGTTGTTATCTTTTGTTATATTTGACAAACCAATGCATCGCTCAATTTAGTTTCTGATTTATATTTTTTTCACTATTCTTTAATTTCATCTTTTTTATTTTTTTGAATTTTTTTTGTCTTTTCTTTTTTTATTTTTTTATTATCCGTGATAGGTTAACATATTTTTTATTTAAAATTTTTTAAATTTAATTATATCAAATAAACCAACTTAGTTACAGTAAAAATAAGCTAATTACAGTAAAAAAAGTTATAAGCTAACGCCATTCTGAACACCCCAAATTAACAACCATCTAATACCGTCCATATGCACTTTTTTTCTTCGGAGAAAACGCGCATACAACATACGTTTTATATTACTTTGTATTATATATATCGCGAGAACATACACAGCCGCACGGGAATATTTTGCTATAGTACCTAACTTTCAAACGGAGTATTTTTTTAAGATGGAGTCTACAAGTTAATTATAGTACACATTAAAAGCCCAATATCTGTACCATCCAAAATCGCAAGCGAGTATATTTCTCTCCGTAATCTCTGTCGCAAACAGCTAAAATTCAAAAATTTCAACTAAAAATCATAAACCGTAGCTAAAAAGCACATACCATACATAGCCGCACGGGAATATGGATGACACCAACTTTCTGATTGATTTGTAGCTACTTGAAGGACGTTATGGAAAAACCACGCAGCAAACATACGTACCCGCTGGTTTGCATGTTTCCTGACGAATGCCCATTTGATTGGCAAGGAAATTCTCAACCGCCTTGACTCCCACGTCATCTTTCGGCAACCTGCTTCTCTCTTTTTTACTCCTGGGAAGTTCAAAGTTTGTCTTGTCAGTTCTGGTCATAGCCAGAAAATCAAATTTTACTGGGAAGTTCAAATTTTACTTCTCTCGGTTAATCACTGGGTGTTTTTTTTTTTTCTCGGGAGGTTTCTTCATAATGTGGTTTCTTACATGTGGAGACCCAAATATAGTTTACCCGTTACATCCATGAGCGATACACGTGACCTAACTCGAAACACAATGGCCCAAGTAATCGAACTAAGCACGAGCCCCGGCTCCAGGCACCTCCTACTTCATGTCACATGATTAAACAGCCAAGAGGATTGTACACTATGCGCGTTATAGAGAAAAAATTGTCTGTCGCTCATCGTTCATGGCAGAAACCATATTGAGCGGGGCCTCTGTACCAATAAGCCATTTTGTAGCCCTTGACGGCCATCCAAATTCCAATTTTTTTTCTGTGGTTCCCCATTTGCAAATTACAAAAAAAGTATATTTGTATAGTGATCGTACCTAGTGGAAACCTGTTTCAGTGCAAATTAACCCTCATATAACATTTAAAATCAAAATTAGCATACGTAGTAAAGACATGTATTATAGTTTTACTCGCCAAAGAAATCGGTATCATAATTTTGTAAAGTTTCATTAAAAAAAACATTTACTAGCAGATCAGTTTCTCGCCTTAAACATTGCAACAATAGTTTGGCAAAAAGATGTCACCTTAGCGACTGACACACGTCGAAATCCAGTAAATAAATAATAAAAAAGAGATTAGATTCAAGTAGCTTAAAGAAAAAGGGGAGAAGCGAAAAGAAAAGAAAAGCCGTTTTTAAAAGTTGGAAGAGAAAACCAAGAAAGAGGTCTACACGCGCTCCATTTCAGAGTTTCAGACACACAAACTCAATCAGCCAGCTTCCTCCGTCGTCCTCCTCCCCACTAAACCGGTCGGCTCACCGCCGCCTTCTTTGACGCCTGTCTCCTCCTCCTCCCCCAAATCTCCACTCGAATTTGGCCTAGCTCCGCACAAAGCTCGAATCTTTCCTTCGCTGAATCCGTCCGGGGTTGAGAGAGCTCTATTTGGGCTCAGGTTTGCTTCCTCGTTCCGAGGCCAAGATTTCAGCCGGAGCTGAGGCGCAAGAAGGAGCCGATGAAGGGGAAGGGCGGGTTGCCGGAGAGGAGGTCCTCCGCGAGGTGGAGGGTGCTTCTGCTCTGCGCATTTTGCTTCGGGCTCGGCATGCTCTTCACGGATCGGTGAGCCTCCCTCGCCGTGGATCTCTCCGTGCGCTTCTTCCTGCTTCGGGTTTTTGAGGAGTTTCTTGCGCTAATGGCGGCTCGGGTGTTGGGGTGAAAAGATGGTTCTTTGAGGTGAACGGTAGATTTTTCCATGGTTTTTGAGCCGCTTGAGGTTTGGATTTTAAATGGTTTTATTTTTTTATCTTAGCCAATGGCGTGCTGGGTGGTTTGAGAGTCTTGGTGTCCTGAGATTTGTTTGGAGGGAGACATGGATTTTAACTTGTTTTTTTTCCTTGGTCTTTCCTTTTCTGAGCTCATGGCGATCTGGGTTGGTGGAAAGATCGCACTTGTTTTTTTACAACGGCAGAACGCGTTTTGATGTGGACTGGTGTAGGTGTTTTCTTTGGTTTCTCCCGTATCTGCTCGTGCGTGCGTGGTTAGGTGATGGATGCCTACCTCATTGCTGTATTTCTTTCTGCGAAGAAATTGCTGCTTGCAGAACCGCAGAATCTGTGAATCGAATTGCTTCTTGCAGAACAGCAGAATCTGTGAATCGAAGAAACACTGGATTTTGCCATGTTTGCTGAACTTGTTTTCACGAAATGTCCGTCTTAGATCTATCAAAAACTTGCTTTTTGGGGTGAGTGTTGAGTTGGATCGGTACATACGAGTGCTTCTCACGATGAAGTGATGGGCCTTTTGGGTGCATCCTACTTGTTAATGACTGTGGATTTATTTTCATTTACTACTGCTTGGATTTGGAATAAGTACACCTATTTGTCCTTGAGAACTGTGGTTGGATTTAATGTTGCTCCTCAACCTTACAAAGGGGGAAGAAAATAAACCTTTAAAACCAAGTTATACTTGGAAGAGAAGTTGTGGTGGGCAGATTTTATCTGGACAGAAACTTGAGCTACGGGCTTATCCGGATTTAAGACCAAAGTTTATTGGTTCTGTTGCTCTTTTGGAAAGTTGAGGGGGTGAGGTAAATTAGATAACAAAGTGCAAGGATCATTTTGGTTCTTGATCTCAAAAGGTCTTTGAAAGCATTTTGGAGGTGAAATTACTTGCTCTTGGTTGCTCTTTTGAAAATGAGGGATACGAGACTTGGGAGCACACAGCACACGGAACGCAGGGCCCGGTCGTGTGCTTATATTGCCGTATCGGCAACAGTACAACCGGCAAGCCGGGATTACAATCCGAGTGAATCGGCAGGGTAAAAAACAAATCACGAAAGAATTGATATCCGCCAACTATACATCTTAAAGATAAGAGAGAAATAACATATATTATTGTGTACTTTAACATCCCCCTCAAGTCGAATTGTGAGGCTCCTGAATGCGAGACTAGCCTGGAAATCCTGAAACAACTAAGTCAAAAGCCCCTTGGTCATCACATGTGCAAACTGAAGATAAGATGGCACATGAAGGACGCCCACTTGGCTAAGTGATAACTTTTCGCGAACAAAGTGTATGCTGATCTCATTGTGCTTGGTGCGGCGATGTTGTACTAGGTTCGAAGACATGTAGACAACACTCACATTGTCATAGTAGACAACGGTCGCTGAACGAAGTGGTTGATGCAACTTGAGAAGTTGGTGCAACCAATAGCACTTTGCTATGGCATGGGCGACGGCTCAGCATTCGGCCTTTTGCATTGGATTGAGAGAAATTGTAGACTACCGTTTGGACGATCAGGAAACCAAGTTGTCTCCGAGATGAACGGAAGTGAACCGGCGAGAATCCGGGCAACCGGTGCAGTCGGCATTGGAGTAGGCTGTCAGTGTGGATGGCGTAGAAGGTCAAAGATGTAGGCCGAAATCCATGGTGCCTTTCACATAGTGGTGAACCCAGCTTAATGAGAGCAAGATGAGGCTCACATGGTGCATGCATGTAAAGGCAAACCTGCTACACGGCGTATGCTATGTCTGGCCGGGTCAAAGTAAGTTACCGTAGAGCACCAGCATGACTCCTGTACTCGGTGGGATTAGAGACTGGTTGACCGACAATGGCGGACAACTTAGCATGTTTGTCGATTGGTGTGGTGGTGGCATAGCAGTCGGCCATGCCAGCACCCTGAAGAAGGTCAGCAGCGTAATGTTGCTGTGAAAGGATTGAAGCAAATCCATGGTCCAGTAGGGGTGGCTAGCATGGTCTTGGTGTTGAAGCCGCAATTGCTGGACTTGTTGCCATTCTTGCCCTTGCGGTTCTTGTTGCGCCCATTGGAACGACCGGAGGAGGGGTCGTCGCGGTCATTGTGCTCGACGCAGCAGTAGGGTGCGGTGCAACCCGACTGGAGGGAGGTGGTGCTAGCGAAAAAGGCTAAAGCCGTGGCGGCCTTGGCCTCGTTCTGGTTGCACAGCTCCTGCAATATGAGGGAGGAGCGGGCTCTGGCGAACAAAGGCAGATGAACTGTCATGGAGATGATGGTAGCCATGTTGGAGAACTTCTCATTGAGGCCGTGGAGTGTCAGGAACCTTAGTTCATAACGGGATAAACATTTGTCGGAGGGTGATCGGACGGTGACAACTTGAGGTAGAACGGCACTAGACGAAAAAGGGCATCAATTGGGGAGGAATAGATCTAGAGTAGCCAGTCTAGGGAGAGACCAGAGCTAGGAATCAAGGACTTGGGAATACTTCTTCATTATTCATTGCTTAATTGATAATAGATATATGATGTCCCTTTTATAGGGACAATCCGACTTGACTTCTAAGAAATAATCTATAAAGAAATTTATCTCCAACAATCTAATAATAACTTGTCTAACTAATAGATAATACCAAACATCTAATAGATAGATTTCTAAATAACAAATCATGCCTAATAGATAAATTCCTAAATAACAAACCATGTCTAATACACGCGGCGCTACACTACTCGCGGTGAACAATACTGGTGCTACATTACCGTGGTGAACAGTGCCGCTACAGTAACCACGCACGTAACATTACACCTCTCCCAGCGAGGTAGCTCGTCCTTGAGCTGCGGTGGTGGCCACCGTTGAAGACCTTCTGCTCTTCGTTGTTAGCCTTTAACTTTTCCAAGAGAGATGGTACGTCACCGGAAGTCATGGTGAGTGGCTTTGATACCAATTGTTGTGAATTAGTATAACAAGGGGGTAATCATCCGTCGGAGAGAGGTTGGACAACGACGACTTGAAGTAGAACGGCACTAGGTGAAGAGAGCATTGATTGAGGGAGGAATAGATCTAGAATAGCTGGTCAAGAGAACGATCACAACTAGACTTTAGGGACTAAGAACTTATTTATTTATCTTTGCTTAATTAAAAAAGATACAATACCATCCCTTTTATAGGAATAAATTGACTTGACCCCTAAGAAATAATCTCAAATTTAAAGAAATAAACTAACCGAAGATAATCTTCCAAACTAACCTAATCAATCTAATATCTAATAAAGGAAACTAATCGCGGATGAATAGTTCCGCGTGCTGCAGTAACCACGCGCGGATGAACAGTGCCGCTACAATAACCGCGCACGTAACACGGAGGGTGTTGAGGATGAGGCGGTTGTTGGACATGGGCTGGCCAACACCACGAAGAGCGTCGGCTAGGGTCTTAAGGCAATAGGTGGAAACGGAGAGGTCTCCCTGCAACAGCAAGTTAGAGAACTTGGCATTGAAGAAGCGCTCATCCTTGTTGTCACGGAAGATAGCCTTAGCGCCGGTCCATAGTTCATAGGCCGTCTGCGTCGGCTCCATGATGATATCAAGGATTTCCTCAGATATGGAGCCGTAGAGCCAGATCAGAACGATGAAGTCCTCTTGAGTCCAATTGCGATCGGTAGGGTTGGCTGGGGTGCTATTGATGTGGTGTTGCATGCCAAACTTGCCGACCATGGTGAAGAAGAAGGTCTGCCCCTTGGTGTAGTTCAAGGCCTTGAGATCAAGAGTTATCGGGGTGTGAATCTTGATGCTCGCGATGTTGATGGTGTGCATAGGTGGAGCGACAGAAGACGAAGAGGATGACACCGTGCCATCGGGAGAGAAAGTGCTCACGATGGAGCAGTCGTCGACAGGGGAGCTCGGAGTACCACTCATGGCAGCGGCGGTTAAGGGCGGAAGCTGAAGGTGGTGGTCCTAGGGAAGAAGTACTCTAATACCATGAAAACGAGGGATACAAGACTTGGGAGCACACAGCACACTGAAAGCAAGGCCGGGTCATGTGCTTATATTGCCGTATCAGCAACAGTACTATCGGCAAGCTGGGATTACAATCCGAGTGAATCGGCAGGGTACAAAACAAATCAAGAAAGAATCGATATTTACCAACTATACATCTGAAAGATAAGAAAGAGATAATAGATATGATTGTGTACATTAACATCTTTGGCATTGCCTTGATGCAGCTTCTGGACAGCACCGGATACCGGTAACCACATCATGTCCCAACGCCGGAGGCAGGATCAGGAGTTGCAACTGGTATCAAAGGATTGCAATACAAAGAGGGTTGGTTCGGAATTTAATAAATTTGCATGATATCGCCATCAATTTGTATACTGTTTTTGGCTGAAACATTTGAATCTTCAATTGGATTGCAGAAGCATGGGGCAGACAAGGATATAATGGGAGAGGTAACCAGGACCCACGAAGCCATACAGTGAGCTCATTTGATCCTATGCAGAGTTCAATTTAAGAATATAACTGTGCTTGAATTATTTGTATCTGAAAGTTCTTCTTCATGGGATTTGTTTGTGGTGTTAGGTTGTTGGATAAGTCAATCTCAACACTGCAGATGGAGCTTGCAGCGAAGCGAAGCACACTGGAACTGCTCCGCTCTCGTGGTTCACCAGTAACTTCAGAAACTAGCCAGCCAAGGAAAAAGACATTTGTAGTTGTTGGAGTTAACACAGCATTCAGCAGCCGCAAGCGCCGTGATTCAGTCCGCGAGACATGGATGCCTCAAGGTTGGTATAATTTGGACGAATAATAGCATGGGTGTGTTTACCAATTTGGATGTTCATTAATTGATTAGTTTCTGTGGTACTATTTGATACTACAAGTCAGTTGTTTATACTTATCAGCATCGAAGCTTTTTATCTTGACTTTTTTGTTCCTATTGGCGCAACGGTTGTTATTATCATGTCATGATCGAATAAATTTGTTGAACTGCGTTTTTTGTTACCCACACTTGATGAAGCACATGGTGCTGATAAAGTGGTAATCATAAATAACTACGCTAGGATGGAAGGCTGAGCTTATTATGGCCTTATACTTTTATGCTCCACTTCCATAGAGAAGTCAAAGCTGGTGGCCAGTGGTGGTAGCTTATGGAGTTCATATTTTTTTTGGTAGAGGATCATAATCTAGGTTTGCGGTTTGCCCAAGAAACTTTTAGGAGTTAGTACTTACCTAATAAGCTAGCTTATTTGAACCTATGAGCTGTAATCCCTATGAACTACTTTGTGAGATAAATTGCTGGCGTTCTTTTGTAGCAAAATGTGCTCATTTAAGTAAGTGTACATTCTATATGTTGTTATTCCTTATATATTGTTTTGTTATGTCATACCAAAACCTTTATAATATCTATCACTCTGCTATTTGTTAGCCCTTTTCAGTCGCTGTTGAATTCCAAATGTTATCACAGTGAACAAATTCCTTTTTACTAAAGCTTTCTTCCTGCTTTAGGTGAAAGGCTGCAGCAGTTAGAACAAAAGGGAATAGTTATCCGCTTCACTATAGGGCATAGGTAAACAGATGTTTCTTGTTACTGCAAGCATATTTACAGTTTAATCACCACTGGTATTGCATATTCTCTGCCCAGAGCTTGTAAATCATATCATTTGATGCTTTTCTCTTCTTTCTTAGAATGGACCAACTTGTTTACGGTCAAAGCTACAAATCTGTTTGTTCTGGATACTTACATGAGTCGGCCTTACTGACATACTGAGCAGCGTAATAGTATTACTGCAGTCATTCTTAAAATATGTAGCTCTAAACAACAATTTCCGTCAAAATTTGCGCTTAGACATGCATAAAATCTCTTGCAAAGAGCTTATTTGGGCATTTATCTGCAGAACACCTCAAGTCCCTGAGTTCTGCTGATGATTTATTGCTGTATTGCTTTATTAATCCATCCCAAGTCTACTTTTTCCTCCCCCAGTTTTGACAAAAAAAAAACATTCTCAATTCTTGTCTGAAGAGGATTGGTTGTGCAATGGCTGATTCAACGAGACAGCCTGATTTAATTCACTCCCTCTTTCTATTAAAAACTCGGATGTTAGTTAGTTTGTATGTTGCTCCGTGTTTTCATTTTTGTGTGCTTCAAAATTCAATACTGGTTCCTTATAAAATTCTGAACTGTTTTGGTGGCTGCACAGTGCTACATCCAATAGTATATTGGACAAAGCTATAGATGCAGAGGATGCGCATCATCATGACTTTCTTAGACTGGTAAGGATGTACCCTTGAATGCTGCTGTGACATTGAACCATAATCTTCTGGCAGTAGCACTAACCATTTTACCTCTTGTCATTCGCTTATTCATCCAGGACCATGTCGAAGGGTATCATGAGCTCTCAGCGAAGACAAAAATCTTCTTCTCTACAGCTGTTGGCATTTGGGATGCTGACTTCTACGTCAAGGTCGATGATGATGTGCATGTGAACTTAGGTGAATATACTTTCCCTTTGATAGTATAGCTTTCTGTTGAAAATTTTCAATTCAGTTCTGTTTATTGGTGTACTGCATATGACAAAAACAGGAATGCTTGCCACTACCCTTGCCCGGCATAAATCAAAACCAAGAACTTATATAGGCTGCATGAAGTCAGGCCCAGTTCTTGCTGACAAGTAATGTTAACTACACTGTCCTGTGAATTTTGAATTTCAATGCTAGCTTGAAGTACTAATAAATGACTGCTAGAACCTGCTCCTTTCATCTAGGAATGTGAAATACCATGAACCTGAGTACTGGAAATTTGGGGAGGAAGGGAACAAATACTTCCGTCATGCTCCTGGACAGATATATGCCATTTCAAAAGATCTTGCGACCTACATCTCAATCAATCAGTATGTTTCACTGATGGCCATGTCATAAAGAAGTCCTCTGAATGCATTTTTTTCCCCTAATGACGCCCATGATCTTTGTCAGGCCCATCTTACACAAGTACGCAAACGAAGATGTCTCACTTGGGTCGTGGCTTATTGGTTTAGAGGTTAATCATATTGATGAAAGGAGCATGTGCTGTGGAACTCCTCCAGGTCTGCTTCCCCACCCTAAACAAACGCTTCTCATACGCCTGTCTTCTACCCCCGCTCCTGATTGCGAACAGCAACCGCGCAGATTGCGAGTGGAAAGGGCAGGCCGGCAATGTCTGCGTCGCGTCTTTCGACTGGAGCTGCAGCGGCATATGCAAGTCTGTCGAGAGGATCAAGGACGTACATGCTCGATGCGGTGAAGGAGACGCTGCTGTCTGGAGCGCTCTAATCTAGCGAATACCCTCGAGGCCCGTACACACGTAGCATACTCAGCACGCTCTACCCATTGTCGACATCTGCACAGGCGACTGCTCAAGTAACCTCGACAAGACCTGAGGTTCGTGCTCCGGCGACTGTATCTGGACCTAGCTGATGGACTCGATTTCTGGTGGTTTGGGTTGAGACGGCCCGGCAACACGTGTAGCGTAAGGGGATACTTGTCGAGAGATTTCAGTGGATGTGACTTGCTTTGTGGGTGACTTGGGTCGCTGTTAGGAGAGGAGACCGGAGTGTGTTGGGGTTGCACCTTTACCGGTAGGGGAGTTTTTCTCGGCTGCTGGGTAACAGTGTAGGGATCATGTGCTGTAGAGAACACCAAATTTTGATCAGATTTTTTTTTGCAAGTTTCTTTGCTTGCTTTTTTTTTAGTGAATGTATTATATACTCACTGTTCAACGCATGCTTTGCTCCTAGCAAGAAAAACGAGTCACTGTAGACAAGCGCTTGGTTCTATGCTAATGTATGTAACGCGCTTGAGTCTACTCAGGCTATAAAAAACCATGGTTCTCTTACCTGGACCGGCCCGGTGGTCCATAGACTAGAAAAATCTGGACCTAGAAGATAGGCCGGACCGGTCAAGCTCGCAAGATAGTTAGTGCAGTTGGCTTAGGAAAACCCGGTCAGGGTTGAGAGATCATGTGAAAATGATGAGTAATTGACATTTGGTTTAGAAAGATTGAGTTTGGTTTAGGTGTTTTCTGCGAAGTCGTAGCCCTAAGAGTGGTCAGAAGCCATTTACGACCACGTTGTCCCTGATCAGAACCTTGTAGAAGCGTTGAACGAGTGGTCGGAAAGCTTTACGACTACTTTGGTCGTGGTCGGAAGCCGTGCGCACTAGTTACGACTATGTTGTGGCGTTTACGACCACATTGGGCATGGTCGAAAGACAACAGAAGGGTTTACGACCTCCTTAGCCGTGGTCGAAAGCTGTTTCGACCACGTTGGCCATGGTCGAACGCTGCTACGACCACGTTAGCCATGGTCGGAAACCTGGTTCACTGATTACGACCTCAAGATCGAAAGAAAAGGGTTTACAACTTGGTGGTCGTAGGCAATCGAGTGGTGGTCGTAAAAGCTCTTACGACTTGTTAGTCGTAACCAGTGCTACGATTTCGTAGTCGTAGATGTCCTCACGACTTTGTGATCGGCACTATGACTTGGTAGTCGTAGATGGTTTACGACTTGGTTGTTGGCAAAGACCCTTACGACTTGGTTGTCAGCACTACGATGTGATAGTCGTAGACTGGTAATCGATGGTCGTAGCGATATGCCGATGTAGTCGTAAGTCGTAGCGACCAGGTTTGGTAGTCATAGCGATCGGGTGCAAAAGTCGAAGTCTGTGTGATCGGTGATCGTAGCTATTGGTTGCGATAGTTGTAGCCACTGTCTGCGGTAGTCGTAGCTTGTGCTGCATGGTCGTAGCAAGCTATATGGTGGTCATAGCAGTCTCGTGTGTGGTCGTAGGCTGGTGGCACATCTTGTCTTGTGCATTCGAGTGGTCGTAAGTGGGTTTACGACTTGCCGGGTTTGCATTTCAGAATACATTCGTGTTTTGGAGATTGATGGAACATGGTTTTGTGCGGTGCTATGTGATGCTTTTTTGTGTGTGATGGCTACAGGACTTTGAGGCTATGTCGTGGCGAGGCATGGGGTGACTAGACTAGGCACAGGCGGTGCTGAGGTCGAAGCGGTCGGTAGATGCCGAAGACGATGAGACGTTCAAGGTGGTTGCAAGGCCTGGACAGCAAGAAGAGGAGGAAGCTTCCGGGAAGGCAGCGGAGTGGCATTTTGGAGAAATGTGGAAAGCTGCAAAAAGAAGCTGTGACTCTGTAAAGCACTGGAGACCGTTTTCACTGGTCGATAAAGCAATGGTAAAATTCGGTGTTAGATAGGGTTAACGGGTTATCCCCGGTTACTGTATGATATAAATAGAGAGGTAGAGCTCGAGTGCTGGGTGAGGTTTTTCGGAAGTCACTCAGGTTTTTTTCTATGTTTAGGTGTGCGTTGCCTCTGGGAACGAGAATGTGTATGCAGTGGCTATGGAAACCTCCCTATGTAATCATTCATCTCTTTGTATCCATTTGAGCTTTATTCTACCTGAGATGTATTGATTTCTGTATCTGTTCTTCTTTAGCAGTTTCGGTTCTAGCAATCTCTCAGTTGTTTTATGCTTTTTGGCCTAAGGAAGAGCTGTTGTCTTTCCTTAATTTTCTTGCTTCATAGCTACTAATGCTATTGGAGAAGAAGATTTTTGTGTGAATACTCGAGGTAATTTTAAAAGGCACCATTCACCCTCCCTCTGTTACCATTTTCGATCCTTCGAGGGTTGATCAGGTTTTAAGTGATCCAGCTGACCTGCTCGGTTTTGACCGACTCAGCCGTGTGTTTGTTCATGTGGCCAAAAGGCAGAAGTACCTTCGAATTAAAGAAATTCTCAAGAGAAAACGGATAGGCAAACTTGTCTTTTGGAGCTACTAGGTTTTTTTACTTACCGAGCCGGCGTCCTATCCGTAGCCAGAGGCGGCGCCAGTCCGAGTCCACGGTTCCACTTCTAGTCTTCCACAGTTCCACCCATCACCGTCGCTCCACGCTCATCGGCCATCCTCTTCTACTGTGCATGGCCTCCCGCGCCTCTGGTGCTTCGCCTGCCGCCAGCGCCCGCGACCGGACTTCCATTTCCATCCCCCGTGACTGGTCAAATCTGAACCCTCCCCTCTCGAACTTTCGACTTCCGAACGCACCTGGTAGTTACGTCGCATCAGAGCATTTCTTCTTCCTTCATAGGATCACCATCACCCGTAGCAGCAGTTTGGCGACCCTTACCGGGCACTCGTTCTCTGATTTCTCTTGCATCTCACGCGCGCTGGCCGCATCTCCTCCGGTCCTCCCCCACGCGCGATCCAGTTCAATCTTTATTCCTATTTGCTGATGTAAGTTTAGAACTCAGTGCTTTCCTCCTGTATTCACTATTCAGGTGGCCATCAGCTGGCTCAAGCTTCTGTTTTTTCTTTGCTTCTGGTTACATGCTCCTGGTGTTCGTGTTTTGATGCTTTCGTTTGCAATATTAGTAGTAGTAGTTAGCAGTAGTATCATGCATGTGTTCTTCTCCCTCCTATTATTCAGTTTCAGACAACGAATAAAATGCCATAGGCAGCACAGATATAAGCAGAGCTAGCACAGGTTCTCTCTTGCATAACCTGCTGACCCTTGTGCATACATGCATGCTCTTCAAAACATTCTGTTAGCTTCTAGCAGACAAAAACCAATGGATTATCAACACACGAATGTTGTATCTTCATATGGTGCCTTGAGAAACAATTATTCCAGAAAAAATCATACTCTAATACAGCATGAACGTAGAATTCGTAAGTTCACAGGTCTCTAGCATTTATCCTACTCTTCAAAAGCTTTCCAGAATCTTACGACATAATCAAAATTTATCCTACATAAGTATTTGGCTACTAGCAAATTCAGGACTACATCATCCTGAAACACATTTACAACACAAAGAACTTAATAGTAGGCAAAAGAATAACGAATCAGATGATATGAAAAGGAACATCGAGACAAATAAAATGGAGTCAAAGAAACTTCTGAGACCAGTGTAACCATATTCACCTTTTCATGTTAAAAAACCCATCTTATCTTTTTCGAAAACAAAGATAAGCCCTGAGAAGGGGGGAAAAGCAACCTATTCTTTCAAAGGGCAGCACAGCCATGCGCCTCCAAGACCGGACATGCATTTGGTGTTCCTCGGAAAAAGATGACGAATCCTAAACTCCTCTTTCCAACATGCAAAAATTTGTCAGAACTACCTGTGAATCACCTCCCCAAATTGCTCGACAAGCGCCAATAGAAAAAAAATCTCACACTTGTCAATCTAGACAAAACTCATGCCAAGACTGGTTGCTATCTGTTCTCAGCATCAAAACATAACCAGCGCCAGGGCAAACAGCTCCTGTGGCCTCTCATAGCCCCTAGTACCTGCGTTCTATAGCATCTGCTACAGATTCCCATTGCCTTTAGCCCCTGTAATTTTAGTCTTCTGCAACTTCTCATTTATCTCTGCCCGAAAAGATAAAGGAGAATGATCTTGACGTTTTCATTGGCTTCCATAGACAAAAGCCTCTGTTCCAGTTCCTTACTGCGCATTACCTACAGAAAATTGGAATTGGTGTCACAATAAATGCTGGCAGACGTTTTTAAATAAAAATAAATAAAGATTGATGTCAAGCTCACACGTTATCGGATTCCAGTTTTGGTGAAATGGACATACTGAACCAGTAATCACTGGAAAGAGAAGATATTTGACCAATGAGAAATTAAGGATGCAAAGAAAAGACTTACACACTCAGCAATCTCTTCCAAACCCAAAGGTTGCACTTTTTCATCTTTACTCCAGCCAAGAGATATCAGGAAAGCCAATTCCTCTGCATTAAATATAGCTTCAGCTGGAAACGCCTCAACTCCTAGTTCAGTAGCCTCTGATGATGAACCAGCTTCCTCATTGGCAGACTGGGATATCTTGTACCCATCATCTGAATCTGCAGGTGCCGACGACGAACTGCCTTCTGCATTGTCTGAGAGGGACACCTGAAATCTTTCATCTCCTGTGTCAGCGAGTTCAGACAATGAATGCTGAGATCGCCCATCTGCAATGTCAGCAGGTTCCAAGGATGAATTGTTCTCATCATTGTCAGACAGGTGTCTCTGAGATCCCTCAGAAGAATTTGCTTCTTCACAGAAACACTTTCCATTCCCCGTACACTTCATTCCAGAATGAAGCAAGGAGAAATCTTTTCCAAGATTAAGACAAGAATCCTGCTTCGCATCAACTACATTGGATGGTTCACAGCCTGACTCAATGACTGAGTTTGAACCATTTGAAGACTTGGTCCGCAACGACTCAAAAAATCTATGCTTATCTCTTGCATTTAATTTTCTATCGCCATATGCACCTTGCAATAGAGACAGAGGAAGATCATGGGTGGCAGCCTTAAACTTTTGGCTGACAAATGGCCTTTTCTGTGGTTCCACTGAAGCCACAGGAGCTGGAGGAGCGCTCACAAGATTGCCAGGACAATCTTTTGCAGTGTGTGCAGTACCATTTTGCTCTCGGCCGAGGATTTTAAAGCTTCCTGATAGAGAAAGCTTTGAAAAATCGGTTTTGACTGGAGCTCGAACAGAGCCATTAGCAGGCGGTATCGATGATTGCTGTGTGGCCTTATTTGGACCAGTAGGATCCCCATTTCTTGCAGCTTTTGTTTTTGAAGAACTTGCTACCTGGATAATGTAGCAAATGCATTAATTCTGTACTGCAAAAGCTCACTTATTTAAAAAAGGTGACACAAAACATAACCAGAGCAAGCAAATGCAGAGCTGCTTAAGGCTTGAAGAAAACCTAAGATTATATTCTTGTCTCAAGAGTCATTTAAAAACACACATTCACATGTTATGTTATCCACAATAAACTGCAGAATGCAATTCAGAGCAACCTTTAGTCTTCCCCAAAAGAACCCAGGTTTGAGGACTGGTCCACCAATTAATTGACATGCAAAGCAAAACCTTGTATAACTTTGACCATCAATGTACGAGACATCTACTTCCCATCATTTAACAAGTGCCCCTAAACTCACCCAGAAAAAAATCACAATTATGGCAATTCAGCATTTGTTGATAATAAGCCTAAATGCCTAATGCCTAATATTTAGGATTCAGCTTGTTTGGCAATAATGCATATATGTCCATGCCTCAAACATAGACAATACTGAAGGTGTATCTGTCAATGCAGCACGGCCATATTCCACCTCCAAAACATAGTTAGATCACCATACTGCACATCTGCATAGCTACTAGCTAGCTACAACATAACGATAAGGCATCTCCTAGAAGTATCATAAAGTTGTGTGATGTTAAGGTAATAGCCCAATATGCAGTCATACTAGAGGAAAGAATGCCGTGTTACATTTTGCATATACCAAGAGGCAAATGAACTGTCAAATAGCGAAAAATTCTTGCCTTGTGCGGGCACATGAACTGTCCCAGATTATGTTTTATACCATTTTAACTTAGATAAATAATGCCATTACATGTCAGACAACAGGTTCAATGTTTTTGCTGGTGAAATGAAACATCTGCGTAGATCAGATAATAAACAATGTTATTTGTGCAACAATTGTGGTAAGAAATAGAAAATGCTCAGTTCAACAAGAATTCTTCATAAATCCAAATGTTGCTAAAGTATTTGATTACTACAAGTGCCAACAAATATGGAAAGTGATTACGGCATTACGCTCTTGCCAAAGGCCAAAAGGTAAAACACAAACATGATGGCAGGCAATAGATACCTACTAAATGTGAAACAGTCTTCTGGGGCAAACGAAAAAATATAACTTACAGAGGATTTGCTTGCTGGAGATGTCATAGGTCTTAGAGTGTTCTGTCTCAAAGCTATTTCTTCAATCTTCTGGGCCTCAATTGATAACTGGAAGGAAAAGAGTACGCATATGAATCCAGATAACCAACAATTGAATGGCCAAGATCTATCAAAGAGCACATTATAAGCATCATGTCATGGTTCCTACCTCAGGTCCAAAGGAAATTCTCTGAGGAGCTTGCATCACAGTCTCCGCCATGCTTAATGCAGTCCCACTGTTTGGCACTGCTTCCAGCTGTTTACTAGGAGCAGCTTGTGATAAAGAAGATGCAACAGGGTTTTTGTTCGGCTCACTTGATACAGGAACATCTGCTAGCACAGAATTCCAGCCATCGGATGCAGTAAACGAAGGTAGGCTCTGAATTGGGGTTGTGATACCAGGAGATGGAACTCTGCTTATGTCTTGCCTTCCATTCTTGTCCTCAGAACTAAGCTGTGGGAATTCTCGCTCAAAGGTGGTGCCAACAGTATTGCTTCTAGAGGTATTACCATTACTTAGACTAACCACTCCCTTATTCCATGTGTCTGCTTTCGAGCGAGCACGATTCAGTCTATCCCTTTCAAGTCTACATGAGCTAAATGACTCAAAACCATCACGATCTGCTGTAACAGACCTACTCTCTCTATCACGGTAATCAAAATCCTTCTCCCGCTCCCTTTCCCTGTTCCTTCCAAAATTTGTATAGCCCCTTGACTTCCCCATGCCATCCCGGTCAAGCCGCCGGGACCCATTTGAACCTGAAGTCCTCCGTGATGAAGACTGCCGGGAACTTTGGTTACGATTGTGCCCAGATGAACGGTTTCTTGATGGAGAACTCTGACCTTGATAATCTAAAGCACCCAAGAAAAGACTTGTTAGTAGAATGTATGACAGCTTTGCAACACAGAAAATAATGTCACTTATAGTTGAGACAGGTGTACAAAACTACAACGGCTCAGCCCACTCGAGAGCCATTCTTCATAATGACAATTTTGCGGACAAATAGTTTGCCCACAAGAGCACGTAGAGAATCATTCTAATTGAAAAAAAAACTAGTAGTCTCATAACTTCTTTAGAAAAATAGTAGTCCAGAAAAGACATAAGCACTTGGGTGATGCCTGTACAAGAACCATCTGAACAAGCACTACAATGATACTGCCATCCTTGATGCAAGAATGTCGTTTACTTATCGAAATAACCTAAGCACTTGCATTAGTTGGTTAAACAGTGCAACGCTGTATGGCCCCAAAAAAACTACTTCTCAGTAAAATACTGTGTATGGTCCACTTTAAAATGTCATGTCGTTTTAGCAAGGTGGTTTTGGTTTGCAAATATTTGTCATTTTAGTTTTTCCTAGGAAGCTTTCCAGCAAATACACCAATTAAATGTTAATTGGTAGTAGTATTAGACAGGTGTATAAAACATACATCATAAATTAAGCATTAACTCCTTGTTTGACGCACATCTAGCAAAAATAACATCTATTTAGGACCAGAAGATGTATAAATGTGATGAGCTTTCCAACAATGTCAGTATGTTTACAAATTGTCCAAATACCAGTAAGACATCGGAATCTCAAGCTCCATAACATTCCAATTACATCAATTGATCACATATATAGAATCCAAGCAATAATTTGTCACTAGTTGCACCTTATACCACCTAAATCACCTGAGCATCATTTCCCACTCCGGGAACCATTAATACTAGGAAAGAACACGTGAATTCCCCAGCAATTACAATAATTGCTCCATCTCAATCATCGAGTCAGAACCACATACCAATTCAACAATCTTTACCTTCAGGGCATAATCACAATAGTAAGTTAAAAAAACTACACAAAAAAGAATATTAAAAAAACATTGGTTCCGTGATCATCACTCTACACAAATACCACAAACCCTAATCTCATCTGAAGCAATGTCCCCAATATAAACAGCACATTAAATAGGTGCGCCTAGCTCCAGCAAGATTCAGAAAGCATCAATTTCTCAACCGATACCCCAATGCCACAATACAACCTCATACATAGCAATTCCTACGAGGCGTTACATTACATTTACAGCACTTCCAATCCGACAGAAACACACACAAAATTGGCAAGGCCAGCGAGTTCACCTGCACGGGAAGAAGCTGCAGCCCAGAGGCTTGTGGTGCCAGTGGCTGTGCCCGGGCCCTGCATCAGCCATTGCGGCTTGAACGCGGGTAAATCCTGCTCCATGGCAGCGGGCGCCACTCACCATCTACCCACCGGTGGCGGTGGAGAGGCGGGGTTCTTCTCCACCGATCCAATCCGCGTCTACCAGTCCAATCCACGTCTGCAATGCGACAACACCGCCGCCGCCGCCACCCCCTCCCTCTACCTCCTCCTTACCACCAATCACCGCATGGCGGCGTCCTCCACGCCTCCCCCCCCCCCCCTCGCGGGGGCACCGATAGCTCCCAAACCCTAGCGAGGTAGCGCCTCGCCTCGCCACCCAACCCAAACCCTCAAACCCTAGCTAGGGCTCTCACGAAAGGCACCCCTAAAAATTACCAACACAATCACGGGAAGAAAAATCGGGCCACCGCCTCCGATTGCCCTCCTACCGTATCACACGGCGTCTCCTCTCCGATTGAAACTCGAATTCTCTGGGAATCAGGCGGCCGTGTCGGGTCGTATCGGCGGTTTCTTTCGCTGGCTCGGCGAGTCGCCCTCGGCGAATTCAAGCGCCCGGCGGCTGCGGGGCGGAGGGGGGCAGGACTGGAGGAAGCGAACAAAAAGCAGTTTGCGCAGGATTGGGATATATTTGTTGGGTGGGTGGGGGTGTATTATCTAGATAATCAGGTCAAGTGGTTACGAAGAAATTATTATTATGCTAGTAAACGTCATCCGTATATTAAACCCCGGGCTTCCTCATCGCTCGGGCGGTCCACATCAGCGCCCCTGCGCTCCTGCGTCGACGTGTGCGCGCGTGCTTGCCTTCACTCTGTTGGACGCGTGTATGCGCTCGATAACAAGCCGCAGCTTCTTTCTTCCGTAGTTACGGAGCCGCGGCTCTCCTCCCCGCCCTCGCACTCGCTTCCTGCTCCCAACCCCCTCACATCGCACGTAGCCTACGCCTCCTCGAGCAAAAAGGAGACGCCGCCGAGCCGATCTACCGCATCGGCGTCCCCCCTCGCAGCCGGCGGCCTTGCACCGCACCTTACCCCGCGCCCTCGTCGACGCCGCCGCCGCATCGCGCTCGCCAACTCCTCTCAAGGTTGCAAACCCTCCCTCCTCCCTCCTCCCTCCCCATCCAGATCCATCCCACCCTTCTCTCCGATCAAGCTTCAAACTTTCAATTTTCTGCATGCCTATCTATTCAATCGCTGATTTCTCCTGAATTTTTAGGGATTTTTTTGCCCTGATGTTTGGGATGGAGTAAATTTCGCAAAGTTTTGGAGGACTACATATTTAAGAGCAGAAATTATCAAGGAACTACGATTTGTTACATAGGAGGCTAGCTGACAATCCGATCTCACTCGCCAGCCACCTAGGATAGCTTTGTCCCGGTACATATGCGACGGATTGTAGTTTCTTTGCGATTTTTTGCTCAAAAATGTGTCGCTTTTTTAGATAATGGAAAATGATCTTTTCTAGTAACTTTGTTTAATTTTCAATAATCAATACACTTATTACGGCCTATTATTGGTCATGTTGGAATATTTCATTATTTTATTCGGAACCACAGTAAAACCTTAATTTTAGTACAAAATGCATGCACGAGACGTACCAGCTTACTGCACGAGATACGATATATTATGGGTCTGCTTCTTTCAGCTTCTCAAAACGGTTTTTGGTTTTTACTACAGTATCTAACTTTCAAACAGAGTATTTTTTTAAAATAGAGTATACAAGTTAATTATAGTACACGTTAAAAGCCCAACATCTGTACCATCCAAAATCGCAAGCGAGTATATTTCTCTCCGTAATTTCTGCGTAAACAGCTAAAATTCAAAAATTCCAACCAAAAACCATAAGCCTCAGCCAAAAAGAACAGGCCCATAACCGCTTCCATCAGTTTAAGCACTTTTTTTTTCTTACAAACTCATTTTATCTAAGGATTTAATCTTCTTCGATATTCCACCATTGGCGTTGCACTGTCTTTCATATGTATGCGATGAGCGCATATTTAGTGAAGGGTCGATTCCTTTAATATCATCAAGAGTGTAACCAATAACAGATTGGTAAGCACTTAGAACTTTCAATAATTTCTCTTCTTGTTTCAGCTGAAAGGTGATTGCTATTAATAATAATGGTACAAATAGTTTTTTTATCAAAAAATGCTTACCTTAAATTGTTTTAAAAGGGGTTTTTGACTAGGATTAAGGTAGTTCTAATGGTGGCATATCTCCTGCACATGACCATATCTGTGCACATGTGGACATGACGTATCTGGGCTGTCCATTGCGAAATGAGCGGCTGTAGGCCAGTGAGCGAAATCCCACCCACGAGGCAAGCGCACGCTCTGGCGATTTTGCATCCCCCTCGCCTGAACAAGGGAGCTACGTCGCGTCTCTAGATCTCACCCAGTTGCACCTCGCTAGGGTTCGCATAGTTCCTGTGCGCCGCCACTAGGTCGTGCTCCCATGTGCCGCGCCACCGCCAGGTCACGCTCCCATGCGCTGCGCCGCGTCGCCCACTTCGGCCTAAGTCTGCCCGAGTCGCAACTCCTTGCTTCGCACCGCCACCCCTACGTCACGCCATCGACTTTGCGCCCCTATGTAAGCTTTTGCTTTGTTTTGAGTTTTGATGTGTCTGTAAACAAGCATGAGTAATGCATTACAAAATGCAATAGGAATCTAAATGAATTATCAGTAATTTTAAGCAATTATCTTTGTTTTGATGTGCAGCCGCATGGACAAATGGAATATGTGAGCAGTTCCGTGTGGCCACTAGCTTTGCCCGGTGCACACTCTCTCATTGCGATATTTGCTTGTCAAACCCCTCGAAAGGTGGCTAGCTTCCCATTCTGCGTGAGTGTGCGCACAATTTGTTAATTTGCATGATTAATATTGTTGTAGGGCTAAATCGTCTGTACCATTGCAAGGATTGACATCCACACCGGTAGTTCGTGATGATTTGACACCGACCAAGGGGATGATTTTTTAAGATAAGGACGTAGCCCTGGAGTTTTACAAAGCATGCGCACATGTTGCAGGCTTCTCCGTTCGTATTGGACTGCGGACGACTACGAATGGGGTATTGCAATGGAGGCAGAATTATTGTGCCAGACATGGCTGGAAGGGAGATAGATGTAAGGACAAGGTGGATGTTAAAGTGAAGAGGATATACGATTCTAAATTGAGTAGGTGTGGTTGTGAGGCCATGTTTGGTATCAAATGGACTAAGGATAATAAGTTCAGATTAGAGACATTTGTAGAAGTGCATAACCATGGTTTTATCTTACCTAGTAAGCAGCACTTGATATGTTCTAATAGATAAGTAACTGAGAAGGCTAAGACTACACTGTTCGCATGCCATCAAGCTAGCATTGGGACTTTTGGGGCATTTAGATATATTCATGTAATTGAGGGTGGATTTCAGAATGTAGGATGAACTTGTAAAATTATCATCGTATTTCGAGAGAGGGTATAAAGTCATCAGATGCTCAGATGTTCCTTGATAATCTAACTTGAAAGAATAAGAATAATGCTGCATTTTATTTTGACTATGTTATTAATGACAAGGGTAGGCTAGTGCATGTGTTTTGGGCCGATGCAACTTGTAGGAAGAATTATGTTCATTTTGGCAAGTTGCTCTCATTTGACGCAACATATAATACAAACCAATACGACATAATATTTGCACCATTTATGTGAGTGAGTAACCATAGGGGATGTGTTCTATTTGGGGCTGCATTGCTGCTCAATCAGACGATTGAAACTTTCAAATGGTTGTTCAGTACTCTCTCAAAATGTATAGGAGGTGTTGCCCCTAGACTTATAATAACTGATAAAGATGCGGCAATGAAGAAGGCAATTGAGCATGTCTTCCCAACTAGCACGCATAGGTTATGCATATGGCACATATTGAACAAACTTTCAACTAAGATAAGGCCAGATTTGAGGGATAACCAAATGTTTTATAGTCGTATCAATTCATGTGTGTATCTCTCAGAAAGTCTAGAAGAATTTGAGTCACATTGGGCAGCTATTATTCATGAGTTCAGTTTGGAAAATAATGAGTGGCACACTGGTCATTATAGTATTCGGGCATCTTGGATACCAACCTACTTTATGGATGTATCTGACGAGGATATAATAATTCTTTATTTATTTTGTCATTATACTATCTGAATATACCCCTTAGCGATGAGGAAGAAATTTTGTAGAATAATCATAAGATCTGCTACAACTACCTAGTCATAAGTTCTGCTATAACAACCTAGCCATAAGGTCTGCTACGACTACCTTGTCACAACTCTTGTACGACCACCTAGTTGTAAGTTATGCTACGACCACCTAGTCGTAAATTATGCTACAACAACCTAGTCGTAAGGTCTACTATGACTACCTAATCATAAGTTATGCTATAATTATCTAGTCGTAAGTTATGCTACTACTAGTTAGCCGCAAGTTTTATTATGACGGTCCGATCGTTCTCCTATATACAACTAATGTACTCCTACAGTGGGTTAACCTGACAAGGCAGTTAGAACGTGCGTTTATACTCTATAACCACACATGATCTAACCCACATCTCTCTGACAACAACCATCCTATGGCGAATTGCTACCCACATCTCTTTGACAATAACTGTCATCCAGCAGTTAACTCCTAAAGTGTCAAGACATCTTCTGGCAAGAAGCAACCCTACTTATTCGTCGCCAATATAAGGGACAAATCTTGATATGAGAGGGACAAGGTCGAAGGGAGAGACAACTCCTAGGAGGAAATAATCAATTCTGTAAGCAGTGTGTAATTTCTCGCACTGTCCTGCTTGTAAGCTTTTCCTCAGCAACAATAGCACAGGACGTAGGGTTGTTATTCTCCCAGGAGAAGGCCCGAACTTGTATAAAAATTTCTGTATCTTTATTCTACATAATCATACGAGAGCCTTGAGTACTTTTCCCCGAATCCAATAAATCATACATAAAATAAATATTAAAACATCGATAGTATCCTTGGCAGGAATTCTTAGAACAACTTCAAGGTCTGAAAGCGCCAATTCTTTTTTCAATCGCTTTATTGGTTACAAACATGCTTTGATTGAGTTCTGGATCTAGTTTGACATTGTAGTGGAAGAACAAAGGGAAAAAGAGCTAAAAGAAGATCATGCCACCTTTCACACTAAGCCACAATTGAAGACAACATGGCCAATAGAGCTGCATGGCAATGAAGTGTTCACACATATGGTGTTCGCTAAATTTCAGAGGGAGGTAATTGCGGCCAGGGACAACTGTGTTGTCGACAGCACGGCGCAAGTATGTGACCTAAAAGTAACAACAATCAATGAGGATGGCAAGAAGGTTAGAAAAGTTACATGTGACACTAACACCATGATTGCCCACTGCTTCTATATGTTGTTTGTCATTCATGGAATTCCTTGCCCTCACATTATCCTCATATTACGAGGTGCATTGTTGAAAGAGCTTCCAAGTCCTTATGTTTTGAAGAGGTGGACTGCAAATTGCAAGAGGGAGGTTGTGTTCGATTAGAATGGTAATGTTTTTGAGGAAAAACCAAAAGATCCCACGGAGGAAGAAATTAAAAAGTTGGCTTCAAAGATGTGCAAGGACTTAGA
Organism: Melocanna baccifera; assembly: GCA_036346265.1. Taxonomy (NCBI): domain Eukaryota; kingdom Viridiplantae; phylum Streptophyta; class Magnoliopsida; order Poales; family Poaceae; genus Melocanna; species Melocanna baccifera. The sequence continues at coordinate 11,710,407 of CM070679.1, forward strand.
AGAATTGATACATCGAGCTACACCTTCACTAACGTACATGCATAAAATGAGAGGGAAACATAAAAAGTTTATACATGACATAAACCAGAAGTTCCTGCCCGACCACAAAGTAGAGTGCAGGAGGTCGAAGCATATCTTGGGTGTGGAATCCCTCATGATAACATATTGTTGCCAACTGACAATCTCACTAGAGGCAAATGCAAGAGGAATCAGCCTAGGGAGAGCAAACAGAAGAAGTTGAAGGGAAAGGTAGCTCGCATGTGTAGGACTTGCAATGAGATCAGCACCCATGATAGCTGCAACTGCCCTTTAAGGAAACAAGCAAAATAATGATGTAATGTAGCATTTCAATTTGTTTCACTTCACTTGTGGTTCAAATTGTGGTCTATGTGTTTTCAATTTCAGATTGTGGTGCTAGATTGTACTCTGTATTTTGAGTTTGTAGTTCCAAATGTACTCTGCATTTTCAAATTGTAGTTCCAAATGTACTCTGTATTTGTGGTGCCAGATTGTGGTTTCAAATGTGGTGCCAGAATGTGGATTCAGATTGTGAATCTGTTCTGCTAGTGTTAGATTTTTCCTACGTTTTTGAATTGTACTATGTATTCAGATTGCCACAATGTGCCAGTTGTCCCTGTTTTTTTGAATTGTACTCTGTATTCAGATTGCCAGAATGTGCTAGAAATGTACTCTGTTATGCTACTGATTGCATTTGAGTTGTCAATCTACTTCTGATATCTGCTGCTAACTGTATTCACAACCTGCCTGGGTTCTGCTACTGACTGCATTCACAACCTGCCTGGGTTCCATTGTGAATCTGCTAACCCATTCAGTTTCAACCAATCACACCCCCAGACATCATCTAACTTTTCCTTCCCAGGAGCTAGCCTATTATCCATTCCTTCCTTCTGCCATCCTCCCAGACATCATGTAAAACAAGCAAAAACTCTCCAGTTTCATACAATTTCAGATTGTATACATATAGTTTTAGCTTGTATACATACAGTTTCAGATTGTCTACAAGCAAAAACTCCTAAACATCATTTAGTTTCATATAGTTTCAGCTTCCCAAACCCAACACTTTCCATTAAGCTTCCCAAACCCAACACTTTCCATTCATACATGAAAGAGTTCAGTACATTCCCCAATCTTAGTTACATACATGAAAGACCAAATCAAACATTACATAAGCCAGACTTGGAAGATAACAAAATTACAAACTCAGTTCACAATCTTCCCAATGTACATTCCTACTAGCAAGAATAACAATGCAACAACAACCACTTTGAACTTTTCATCTGCAGTAGTGGATTTCTTGATTGACTTGTTGATCTGGTCCAATGAGGTCTTCATCATAGCTAAATGTTTCAATACACGGTCCATTTCCTTTCATTGCTCAACTTCGTAGGAAAATCATCTATTCTTTATTGTTCCACCAGATGCATCCCACTCAAATAGCTCATGTATTGGTCTTTCCAAATGAAAGTGTCGCACTCCTTTGAAAGTGTCGCATCCCTGGTGAGAGCGAGGTTGAGGCGCATAGACCACAAGGGGAGGCAGCGAGGCGCTCAAGGGCTAGAAGAGTAGCACCACCACGCTCGCCTCGGCGAGAGGATTTGGGGATGAAGTGTCGGAGGCACTAAGGGATTGGGGATCGTGAGAGGCAACGCAAAAGCTCGTTCAAGAGGGGGAGGGGTGTTTCTTCAAAATGGCCTGATTTGTTAGGTCGACCGCCCTGCGCCGTAGATTTCGTGATGGAGCACCAAGATGCCTCATGTCCACATGTGCACAGATATGGTCATGTCCACCAGATATGCTGCCAATTCTAATATACTAACATGTAGATCTCACCTACATGAAATTTATTATGGACATGAATTAGGGTATGTTCTTTTCAGTTTCTCAAAACGGCTTTTGGCGTTTGCTACAGTACCTAACTTTGAAACGGAATATTTTTTTTAAGATGGAGTCTACAAGTTAATTATAGTACACGTTAAAATTCCAACATATGTATCATCTAAAATCACAAATGAGTATCTCTCTCTCCGTAATCTCTGTCGCAAACAGCTAAAATTCAAAAATTTCAGCCAAAAGTCATAACCCACAGGCAAAAAGAACATGCCCATATGCCTAGACTCAACTATCGAGACCCTTGTCTCACTTAGAATGCGATAAATAGGTTTTCACATCCACAACGAGACAAGGTTAACCTGTGTGGCCGATGAGTAGGATTGGGTTGTCCACTAGCCTCCCATGTGACGAAGGGCCTGTTCTTTTTGGCTAGGACTTATGGTTTGTGGCTGAAATTTTTGAATTTTAGCTGTTTGTATCAGACATTATGAACAGAGAGATACTTGCTTGCTATTTTGGATGGTACAGATATTGGGCTTTTAACGTGTACTTTAATTAACTTGTAAACTCTATCTTAAAAAGATACTTCGTTTGAAAGTTAGGTACTGTAGCAAAAGCTAAAAGTCGTTTTGAGAAACTGAAAAGAATAGGCCCGAATTGTAGTCTCTTGGTAATTTTTGCTCTTAAATGTATAGTTCTCTGAAATACAAAGCTAAATATGTGGTTTTCTGATTTGTAGTGGATTATGACAATCTCGTTTGGTTGAGTCGCTCTTATGTACTTGGATGTTTGACTACCTGCTTTTTTCTTCATCAAGTGTCAAATGGATATATTTTTGTGTTCCAGAACATATGAAAATAAAATGTGAGAGGACAACCGTTGCATAACCAAATCTATCTAACCTTAATCTAAATCATCAAACAAAGTAGTAGACTTTTCAAGAAAAGGTTTTCACAACAACTATAAAAATATCATAATACATCACAACACAACAACCATAAACTGGACCTAAAACTAGATGTTGAAGTAACTTTTTTTGAAAGTAACATATCTTACCTAAAAATATACCTCCTTTATTTTAAAATATCATAGATAAGCATTTATACCAATGAGTTTTATTGGGCACCTATGAAATAGACATATGTAACAAAAGGATGTTTATTTATAAAAGGGTGTTTTTTCTATTAAATGGTGTACTTATTGTAGCAAAAAAAACTTGTTACAACTACAAGCATTTGTAACTCCACCTCACAATGCATAGATCAAACAAACACTATTCAATTTATGTCATATTAATTGTTGAAACATCTTAAAAATTATGTTACATGATCAAAATAGGATTCAAGTTAACCAGAGTCAACCAGTTTGCTTTGTAATTTTCAATAAAGTTGCCCGCACTTAGGGCTATAAAAAAGCTTAGAGCTCAAGCTATTTAATAGAAGCTCGAGTGCAACCCAACTATGAACTGTATATATGGCTCAAAATATTATTATTCTTGTTTGTACATTCTTTTCGAAACAGAAGGGGGAAAACCATGCAATTTCTCTTATTAGAAACTGACAAGTTCTAGAAAAAGAATAAACGAAATTGAAAACATGGTATTTAAAAAGACTTCAACTAGCCTAGATACCTGAAAGCCTAATACCCTCAAACCCTACAACCTTTGAACATCACAAAACTATAGGATTATAACCAAATATTTCTAGCCAACAAGATGTGAGCAAACCAAAGCCTAACTCTAGTAAGCAAAACCAGACAGTAAATCTACAAGAAGCGATCCAACTCCATCTCATCCAAAATTTTGCATCATCATCATCATCATCCCTTTGCAATCCTTGCAACTCTAGGTCTCCATTCCCTACTAGCATTAAAGATCTCCACGACCACATGTTCCAGTAGCTTTGCCCCCAGCGAATTGTTTTTCATCGGTCCTCCTTCATTTGCAATAAAGTACAGTGGTTCTTCCAGTAACAAGTTAGGTGTATAAAAGAAAATGGACATTTTATTTTGAAAGCAAGCTGCATTGCGAATCTTCTATATGACCCACAAAACAATTGCCACCCCCACAGTAAACAATCTTTTCATGTGTCTAGGAAAATTATTCAACCAAGGGCCTATTAATTGATCCTTTGTCTAAGGCATATATTTAAAGTCAAAGACACACTTCACCATATTCCATGCTGATGCAAAATAGAGGTGATCAATTGTTTCATTTAAACCACAAAATTGGCATTTATATGATTCTGTCCAACCTCTTCTCTTTAGATTTTCTTTGGTCATAATGCTCTTCCTTACAATTAACCATAGAAACACCTTGATTTTAATAGGAAGTTTGACTTTCCATAAAAATTTATGAGTAAAACCAACTCCCTGTGTCCTCAAGGTCTGGTAAAAGGATTTAACTGAAAAAACACCATTAGAGTTAAGTTTCCAGTGAATTGTATCTATTTCATTTCTAAGAACAATCCTGGCACAATCTTGCTACAAATTGTTCCCATAATCTATTAGCCTCCCCCCATAATGTTCTACGAAAATTGATCTTACCCCAACCCCCATTCATTACTTCAGCAACAATCATATGTTTATTAAAAGTAATAGCATAAAGTCTATGATATTTATGAGTTAGAGGAACATTTCCTAACCAAATGTCTGCCCAAAATTGGGTTGTTTCTCCATTACCAATCATCCTGTTACAATAATTATAGAAACAATTCTTAATATTCATCAAACCAGACCAGAAATGTGAATCTCCAAATTTACACTCCAATTGAGTGCAGTACTAGAGTTCAAATATTTGTTTCTAAGCAAATCTTGCCATAAACCATTATCAATTTCAAGTTTCCAAAGCCATTTCCCTAATAAAGCAATGTTCATAGTATTTAAATCTAGCACACTAAGTCCACCTTGGTCTTTTGCAAGGTATACAACAGGGCAACCTACTACGTGCATTTTCCATATCCCTAGATCTTCTTGCCACAATAGTCTTTCCTGTATAAGTCCATCCTATTTCTAGCACCCACATGTACTTTGTAAAAGAATAGCATATATAAAGGAACATTACTCAAGCTTGAGTTCAGTAAAATTAACCTGCCACCAATAGATAGAAGTTTACCTTGCTAGCACCCTAACTACCTTCCATTTTTATTTTAGTATCCCTCCACTCTTTATTACTCAAATTCCTAACATTTACAGGAATCCCAAGATATTTTATAGGTGATTCCAATTTCACAAGTAAATATTTGACTATACTTCATTTTCTTATTCTCAGCCTCACCAAAATAAGAAAAATTCACTCTTATGAAAATTAATCTTTAAGCCATACATCATTTCAAAAAAACATAAAATGGATTTTAGATTTTTAGCACTTTCAAAATCATCTTGGATTAACAAAATCGTGTTATCTGCATATTGCAGAATGGCAAGACCATTTTCCATTAAATCAGGAATCAAACTATGTACCAAACCTTCTTGTTGAGCTTTGCCAACCATAATAGCTAAGGCATCAGCTGCAACATCAAAAAGGATTGGAGATAATGGATCTCCCTGTCTAAGACCTTTGTGAGTGTTAAAATAAGGGCTAGTCTTGTCATTTAGTTTTATACTCACCTTACCTCCCCTCTCTACCTTCATTATCCAATCACACCAAATATTATCAAAACATTTTTCTCATCACCTGATATAGAAAAGGCCACTTAATCTTGTCACAAGCCTTTTCAAAATCCACTTTGAAAAGTATACTAGATTGTTTCTTTTTATGTAGTGTGTTCAAGACTTCATGAAGCATGTGAACCCTTTCCATAATGTATCATTTTTTAGAAAGGTAGTCCAAGTCAAAAAAATTATTTGATCAACTACACAAATCATCCTATTCATAAGCACTTTTTGTCAAAATCTTGAAACTAACATTCAAGAGACAAATTGGCCTAAACTTTTGATTCTGTTTAGCATCCTTACACTTAGGCAACAAGGTGATCACCCCATAATTTAGACTTTCAATGTCTAACCACCCTTTATGAAAATAATCCAAAAGGTCCTTAAGACCAAACTTGATTAGGGCCCAACATTCTTGGTAAAACTCTACAGGAAATCCATCAGGTCCTGGCGCTTTATTATGTTCCATATCAAACACACCTTTCGTATGTTCTTCCATGGTAAATTCTTTTGTCAATTCTCTAGCATCTTGTTCATTTATTTTCTTAATGTCATCCATATTCAAAGCAATGTCAGTGTTATCTAGATGTCCAAACATGTTGTTATAAAAATATGTTATATATTTCATTAAATTCATTTCTCCTTCAATTACACCCTCTTCCTGGTGTAAACATGTGATTCTACCCTTTCTCCTGTTAGCTTTAGCATGATAGTACTTTGTATTATTATCCCCATCTATTAAATCATCGTGTCTTTAAGTTCCTAAACAATTGCAATTGTTCTTCCAATTTTTTCTTCACCTCTCGATCCTTAGCATTCAGACCATGCTGTTCACATCTCTTATCTAGAAAATCAATTCATTTTAATATCTTAGCTTTAAGCTTTTTATACCAGCCTTCCATATTTATGTTCCATCCTTTCAAATGTTTCCTTAACATTCTCATTCTTAATTGCGAAGCATCCAAATTGGAAGAGGCAACTATAGGTGAATTCTAAATTTTAACAATCTCATAGAAATCATCTCTCAAAAACCAACTTAATTCAAATTAAAAAGGTTTGTGTTTCTTATTGACCAGTTCATCAGTATCAACCAACATAGGATCATGATCTAACATTGTTCATCAGTATCAAATATGCCTCTTTTAAGTCCATATTAGAAATTTTTCATCAGAGATAGAATCAGCTAATAAAGTAATATCAGCAACATTCTAACTTGCTTTATTGTCCATATTTTGAGTAAAGAGCTTTTTCTGACTTTCAAAATATAAATTAGCTCTAGCTTGTTCTATATCTTTAATCAACTCAGTTTTTTGATCAATAGCCTCAATTGAACAACCCAAACTCACACACAAAATATATACATTTTGACATAAGGAGGCATTAGAGGCATTAAGTAATGTGGGCAATGAATGTTCCATACCTCCTTTTGAGATCACGATCTTTCAACTTTGCTCTTTCTTTTGCCCTATCTATGATGTTTTTTCCTTCAACATCTTTGAGTCTTGAGCACCTTCTAGGTTCCTATTGAAATTTATTTCTTTTACTAGGTATCGGCTCTTCATCTTCCTGACTTTCATTTAGAACCACACCAACCATTTTTGCAAAGTTGTAAGAGTCATGTGATAGGTTTTCCTTACTGTCGGTAAAATGAAGTGTATCTTGACTCTTTCCTGTAGTGTTTGGACCCACTATCTTCATTTCTATATCTTTCAACAAATTTTCTACCTCATCCACCTTTTGTTTTGTCCTTCGATGACACTCTTGCACCTTCTGATTTTCAATTTGTATAGCACCCTTATCACCAACCTCAGCACCGACACTCTGCACAATGGAGTTAACCTTATGTACTTCTCTTCTTTCAGTAGCAATTTTATTCTGAGTTTCAAACTCACCACTTCTTCTTTGATCATCTATCACCAGTTTTCTCTTTTCCACACTTGTTCCACCTTTAGCTTGTATATCAGTCTCACTCAGAAAATTAACTTCAGTGTTTACTATCCCCAACTCATTATATTGCCCAGGGGTGTCACCTTTCTATTTCTTGCAAGATCTATCATCTTTTCCCATAGCCCCTTGCTCAACATCATCTTTGCTAACATTATTTCTCTTATTGGTACTCAATCCAATTTGATCTGCCTCTTTATCCTTGCTCTCCACTTCCTTCTTCTCAGCAGCAATATGAGTAAACCATCCAATCTCCACAATTGACTCAATTTGGAAAGAAACAATATACCACAACTAGTTTGGAGCTATTACTTCTAAAGATGGAGGAGTTTTTATTGGATCCTTCACGCCAACCTTGATCCTCACAATGTCCCGTTCCCTTAGAGACTCCATATCAACATCTAGAACAACCCCTAGAGAAGATCCGACTTCATATAAGGTGAGGTAATTTTTCATACCATCAGGAACTCCATTGACTCTAACCCATATAGTATGAAGTTTTTCTTGGGCCATTGCATTACGTGTCTATGGACTTACTCTCACTGAGGCATCCACACCCCTGAGTTTGAAATCCTCAAAAGGTGGGCAATTCACTGAATTTGTTCTTATTAGGGAATCTCATCAGAAATCTATCACTCTCAATTGCTTTAGCTCTCCATTCCTAATTCCACACAAAATTTTTTAGGAAAAGCTTCCTCGAGAGACTTAACATCAAGTGATCCTTTCTTAACAGCATTAATAGTTTTCTCATTCTGAATAAGCAAACAACCTGGCCCCACAACAACATAACCCACAAACTTGGCAACTGACTTAGGTTGTTTAGTAAGAGGACAAAAGGTAGGCAGATGAGACTCTCTACTGCAGATCACACAATAAATTGAATTTGGACAATCCTTTTGAACATGCCCACTTCTCTACATCTACAACATAAAATATTCTTCCCCCATTACCATTAGATTCAGCAAAATTACTAGGATGAATCATTTTACCTTGAGTGGTAGTGTTCTGAACAACCTCTTCTTGCTCGTCCACCTCCATTGCACTGGATAATTACTGCGATTGTCCTTGACCTGGCACTTGAGTTAATTGTTCAGGATGCACCAAATTCACTACTATGTACTTCTGTCTAAGACCTTATCTCTGAATATTCATCTATTGATTTGGATCATTCTATTCTTGATTTACTCATGTATTTGAACATTTGTCTACTGTCCTTGTCTAGTAGCCGCATTCAAGACTCATTCATATTGGCTTTGGCTTATGAATAGTAACAACTTATAGAGAAACTTGTAAATAGACACTCATGTGTGCTTTTTGGCTGATATAAATAAAGTTGCTGCAGTGTGTACTACAATGGACTAGTAGACCTCGCCTTAAAAAGACATTCAATTTAAAAGTTAGGTACTGTAGAAAAGTGATTTTTAAAAGCCAATACAAATAGGGTCTCAAGCTACTCTCTTGACCTCCAACACTCGTAGGATTCACACCAATTCTAGCCATTTGTGGATTCCAAGTGAAATTCCTTTACACATTACCCTCTTGATTTGGATTCGATCCACCAACATATCGATTCTAATAAGGGTTTGCATTTCCCCCCTCTAGAGTCAGATCCTCTATTGAGTTGATTAGGGAATCGACAATCCTCACCTTGGCCAAAACCTTCATTCCCACTACCTCACTGCCATCGGTTCAGATTCTGATCTCTGCGACCACCATCCCGACACCATCCCCCACTTGCACAATCCGCCATGATTTCCCTCTTGAATTGATGAGCTAAAATTGGAGGAGTTTGCACCAATTTGCTTCGAGTCTCTTTCTCACTATTGTGTCTTCGATGTGTTCCTCATACTCCAATCTGTGGCCACTCCTGTGCCCAATCTCCCGCCTGCAACACCGAGTCAACTAGCTTGATGGGCACATTGCGCAATCCATTGTAATAGCTAACCCTAGCAAGAGATTGTTGTCGCCACAGTGGCTCATGGAAAGTATTAAGATGATTGAAAGCATCAACCAGGGGCGTCTCCCCCACCTCAACCACTTTATCACCATAATTCTACCACAGGTAAGGTATAGATGAGGAGAGAGAGAGAGGGATTTGGGCTTGAGCTTCACGATGAAGCCCAAACGGTCCAAATCGCTATTAGAGCCTACACTAATTTGCTCTCGCCTTTTGGCTTAAACCATCAATTATCACCTTCCTTCCATCGTCCTCGGATCCTTTGGCTCCTTCGTGCTCGCTATCACGGTTGAAACCCTAGGTTACCCTAGTTCTAAGAATCACCTTCACAAGAGTCAGTCGACGATGAGTAAGGAAGAGATCTAGTCCCGGAACCAAGCCGGTTTACCCTCTTCTTTTTTGTACACGAAAAATTATACCATTATTGTTCATTGGCCTTAAATAAAAAAGGAAATTCGGCACCTCCGTTCTACTGTTGATTTTACCGTACTGCCTGTTCCACAGTCTCATCATCTACCGGCCCTGGTTCCTCTGGCACACTGCACAAGTCACGCCGTCAAATCGAGCCTGGTACGAATCGAACTTCGCCGGCCAAACTCTCCACCTTCTTCGCCAGCGCCGCCGAGCACGCCTCGTCCTTCCACCGAAGTCCGCCACCTCCAACTCTTATCCTCCTCCCCCTCTCCCCTACTGGATTGGCGCGGGGGTGGAGAGATCCATCCGGGTTGATTTCTTCTATTGGTAAGTTAGCCCTAACTTGCTCGGATTCATCTCCTTCTATCTAGTTTTTTCTGATCTTCGCTGCGAGCAATCAAAGTCCAAATCTTTCTGGGTGTACTCCATCCGGTTAGTGCAAATGCACCCATTTTTTTTGTCGGAATACTTACTCCAGCTGCGGATTCGTTTGATGGTGTTCCACCGTGTAATCCGTCCGTCCACATACTTCGGTTCTTGTTCTTCAGGGCGCGCAAGATCTCGGTGCGCTCCTGTGCTCTGACGCCATGTGACGCATGGTGAATCCACGGTCCGCCCTTGCTAGAAATGGGAGGATGAGTGTTGATCTATTCTGGGGGAGGGAGCGCCATTTTGTACAGTTGTTTGCACTGTTATCATGTACTAGCAATTTATGTAGTACTTTACTGTGATTGTTAGAGGGTTGCCTAACCTTCTGGTAAGCTGGTTGAAACCTAGCCTGAAAGACCGAATCATTTAGCGAGGAGTAATATGGAACGAGTGGAACAACGAGTGTTAGTCGATATGTCCAACAATACATGGTCTTTTTTCCTCACTCTGTGTGCCAAATACTTGTATACCTCCAGGAGAAAATGGTGACGCAGCCAAAAAGGAGCCTTATGTGATTTCTAATATTTGGTTTTTAGGATCAGTATTAGTAACCTTGAGCGTTACAGTCAGGGTTGGGTGTCATGCTCATGAAACGCGCTGCAACTAATAGTGAAATGTAGCCTTTTTTGGGGGGACCTCGTTGCTGAGTCTCAGGAGTTGGATCCACTTGTACAATGGTTTGTGTTTTCCTGTTTTCTTTGTCAATAGATTCTGAAATGAGAGTTAATTGTTGATTAGTGATTGATTGTTCGACTGCTAGTATGGTGAATGTTGTATGCAGTTTATTCCCTTCATGGTTTAATACTTTAATTTGACGACACCAGCCACCTTTTATACCTCTCTGGTGTTAAAATGTTGCACTGCTGAAAAATATTTTGTGTGTTAGTCTGCTTGATGTATGTGAACATGTCCCTGTTATTCTATTTTTTTTGCACCATTCTAGTGTTGCCGCATACATATATTACAGAACTGCAAACATATACCTATTTTTCCATATACAAGGCTGTGATAATCAATTTCATGTGTCTGTTTTGTTTGCACCTTATTCCCATCTTTTATTGTTCATTTGGTAATTCAAATCCGAATATGTTTGCACATCTCAAGTGCTTGATGATATGTAAGTGTGAAATGTGAAGTATTGAAGTTCACTAGAGGGCATAATTAACATTCGTTCATCATATCATATTGTCTTCATTTCAAGGTATGCTTAGCAAGTTTTATCCAAAAGGATGGTGGAGTGTAAACTATGAAGATCGCAAAACATGTTGTTTTGCTGATATATACTTTTGGGGACATATCTTGTGAAAACAATCATTTTGCTGAAAACTTGAAAAACTTTTTGGTTTGATCAACAAATCACCATGAGCAGTTCTTTTTAAAAAATCCACCTTTTGTAACTTCAGATCACAACAAATCAAATTGCTTTTAGCTTTAACTTCATTTCTTATTCACTGTGATTGCAATTTTTTTTACCAATTTGTGCATTTCTTTCAGTGATTTTGAGGTTACGTGATATGTGCTATAAAATATAAGCAACGATTGTAGTGTTTAGTGGTGAGAGCTAACTGGGTAGCAGCCCTTCGAGCTGGATGCTCCTTGTCCTGCCATGTTGGTCAAGTTGGCCGGATGGAACACTAGCTTCTAATCTGCATATTTTTGCAAATCCTTTTCCATTTGGATGAAAACATTAACTTACCTCCAGAATTCCACTATATATAACATTGACATTCCACCAAAATGTGCCAGAGTGAGCGAAAGGCAAGCCTACCCACGGTGTTAACTTGCTATCCCCAACAAATCTACTAGCAGCTCATTTGAGTTTCACTTGGAAACAAGAAGCTCTTCTTTGTTTTTGTTTTTCCCCCAAGATAAGGTCAATTTCCAGAGCCAAGCCTATTATAAGGGTTGAACTGCCATCTTGGGCTGAAGAATAACCCAATACCTTAGCTTCCATGCATTAATCATATCCAGGGGTATGGGAATATGAACAGAAGGGTGTTTGGGGAGGTATTACTTTATTTCTTGCTTATCGAAACAAATCTCCAACTCTCCTATGTATAGGAGCCTAAAAATAATTTAACTTGTCCTAACAATATCTAAATAGACTATCATATCCCTAATCGAATCTGTTGCTAGCAAAATGTGTAAATTTTGTAACTATATAATCTGGTACTAACAAAATTTCTAAAGTTTCTAAAATGCTGGCCATGGTTGTTACGGCGTTGCCTAGCCATTGCCATGGCGATGGCTAGGCATCCAGTCGCCTAGAGCTTGACGCCAAGGTCTACCGCCCAACTTTTTTGAGTTAGGAGCTCGACGTCGAGGTCTCACACAGTAGCAACTGCCGCACTCGCGGGCCCGAGCCCCATCGCTCCTCCATCTGAAGACGCCATCGGCCGGATCTGAAGCCGCACTAGTCGAATCTGGAGCCGCAGCCTCCTCCATCCTCTTCCCAAGCCGCACCGCACCTCAAGCCGCACCGGTCGTCTCTGGATCTGGCCGATCTGGTGGCTCCTGGCATGGCGGCGGACAAAGGCGCAGAGGAGATGGGAGGAGGTGGCTCGCTGATTTGATGGTGACGGTGTAGAGGAGGAGCTGGTGTAGAGGGAGAGCAGAGGGAGGAGAAGCGGTGGCCGGTGGTGATGAGGTGGCACGCCTGCGAGCTGGCCCGGCATCGTCGGCGACCGGTGGTGGAGAGGATTTGCGGTTGGGGGAGAGATGCTGGGCTCGGGCTTGCAATGGCTGGCAGCCAGGGATAAATGGATTGGGGATTTTTTGGTCTTTTTGTGATTTAGTTCTCGCAATTCCTGAAAATTACGAATAGACCCATCCCTCAATGGATTTTTTTCTTATTTGGATCTCCTAAGACATGGTTATTTAGATAATTTGTGCTATTATATTGTCTAACTACTATTGTTTAACTGTCGCTATGGCGGGCGTCTAGTTGACTAAGCATCTAGGTGCCCTGATCTCGCCGCGACTTGCCAGAGCGCTGTGACAACCTTAATGCTAGCCATAATTGTATAGCCCAAGCAGGCGTCCATAACATTACAATAGTATGCAAAAGTTGCAATTAAAATTTGTTGCCTAAGTTTATTTCTCTTGCCATTCTTGCAGTTCCCTTGCACTCCCAGTTTTCTCAAGAGATGGCGAGACCTCCAAGAGCCCGGAACCTCCCAGCTCGTCGACGTAGGTCATCTTCTTGTGATGTACCTTCCTGCTGCTGGAAGACAAAAAGAACATGCAAACATAATGATTTGTCATTGGCCTCTGAGAAAAAAGAATGGAAAGGTGCCACTTGCCCAGTTTGCTTGGAGCATCCACATGATGCCGTCCTCCTCCTCTGTACTTCTCACCACAAGGGTTGCCGACCATATATGTGTGGTACCAACTACCATCACTCTAACTGCCTTGAACACTTTAAAGAAGCTTACGCGAAGGAGAAATTGGCCCTTGGTGTTTCGACTGAGTCTGCACCTAGCCTTTCATTATCCACAAACACACAGCCAGCCAGCCACCAGCCATGTGCAATGGAACTTGCATGTCCTCTGTGCCGTGGGGAGGTTAAAGGATGGACTGTGGTTGAACCAGCTCGTCAGTATCTCAACTGCAAGAAGCGAGCCTGCATGCATGATGGTTGCTCATTCATTGGTTCATATAAAGAACTTTGCAAGCATGTTAAATCCAAGCACCCTTCCGCAAAACCTCGTGAAGTTGATCCTGCACTTGCAGATGAGTGGAAAAAGTTTGAATGTGAAAGAGAGCGGCAGGACGCAATCAGCACTATCAGGGCCATGAACCCAGGATCTGTGATTATGGGGGATTATGTCCTTGAGTTGAATGGTGGCAGCAACAACATGTTCTCTGATGGAGATGACCTTGACTTGGAGAGGCTCAACTTCTTCACATCCTTAGATCGCACTCTGAATGAGAGAATTGGTTTCTATGAATCATCTGATGGTAGTTTGGATGGGAGCATTGACTTCTTGGCATCCTTGTTTGGCCGTGGCAGGAGAATCACGAGCGGAGACAGCAGGGCTAATAGAAGGCACAGGGAGAGGCCTAGGCGTAATTACTCAGCTAGCTCAGTTGGTGCTTCTGATATTCAGAATGATTCAATTAACACTCGAAGGGGACAGCGAATTGGTGCTGTTCGGGCCATGGGGAGAACTCCGCGGCGGCACCATCCTATGGTGGCTCATTCAAGATCAACAGGTGGCAGCTGAGATTTGAAATCACTGTGGGGTTTCTTCATTCTATCCATGTGCGAGGGAGGCCGAATAACATGCTGTGGCAGCTGATGCCTGGTTTTCAGAGGTTCATCAGGTTTTTCCTTTTGTTTTGTTTCATTGCTGAGACAGCAACAGAGGATACAGCCATACAGGTTGTATGGAGATCTCTGTTCGGGGCGATGCTCATGCCTGTGTGATATGCCTTGCATACAATTTAGGGCCGAAGCAGTGCTGTTTTTCCAGTGCTGCATTGCATGGATTTTGCGAGTGCCCTTACCTGAGCTTTCTTTTCCTTCCTTTGTTGATCAAAGTAAACTGTGAACGGGTTATTGTTTTGACAGCGATTGCTGTTCCAGAGTTTAGACATCAGTATCATAAAAAACAAAATCCAGAATACATGCTTGGTATTTATGTCATTTTGTATCGATGTGGTGTTGTGGATCGCATGGTTGATCTGATTTGTGGAGTTTTAGCTTAGTAGCCATGAGCAACCTTGTGGTTCTGTTGTATCAAAGCTGCTACAGGCTTTATACAAAGTTACCTGGGATTCGGCAGTGAATTCACAGCCTGCGGTTGTATCAGTTATGAGTTATTGTTGCTATGTAAATTGGTTTGTTAAGTTGTTTTACTCTGCTTTGATAAAAGAGATGTTTTCTGCACCCGGCTGGTTTGATCATTTACATCATGTTCTCTGCAAGACGCAGGGCTGTTTAGTTCAAGGTTTCTTCCATTCAACAAAACAAGTAGTACTTCGTCGGATCAACCTGAACAGCTAATACTCGTAATTTCATTGGATCAACCTGCACAGCTGATACTACTCTCATTACTTTTCATCGAATCGACCTGGATAGCTAACATTCCCATTATTTTCATCAAATCAACCTGCACAACTAATGCTCCATCAGAATCTCTCTCAAAAAAGAAGAAAAGAATTTTTTTTTATAAAAAAAAGCACTTCTTCAGAACGGTTACAATGTTTTCATGTGGGATGAGGTACTGTCTGTACCGAATTTGTACATCCGGGAAGTGAAGCTCTGCGTCAGAATTCAGAAATCGGCAAAAGCAGCGAAGAGAGGCGGAGAGTCCTGGACAGGTAGGTCGCCCTTCAAGATACACCAACCGTCTTCCCTAGCAGCCACATCACGAGCGAGAACTCGATCATGAACAGCGCGTGGAGCCAAGTCCGGTCGACGACGAAGCCGTACACCGTGATGCCGGCCCGGTTGTTTTCCAGGTACGTCACTGCAAAAACACCGGCCATGAGCCATCAGGACCAGCAAGAAGTGTCATGCGAGCAATGGAGACTGTGCTGCTGTGCTGTGCTTACCCAGCGCCTGCCTCTTCTGGAAGCATATGTTGTTGGCCTGGAACGGTATGAACTTGGAGTCGTCGAGGGAGTCCTCGCTCCGGGCGTCGTCGTAGTCCGACTCCTCGCCGGAGGCCACTCGGTAGGCGTTTGCGGGCGCCATGTAGCCGGTGGCCGGCAGCTCGGGGTTGGGGTTCCCCTGGTCGTTGTCGAAGGCGTGGATGGTTGCGTCGGCGTGCCACGCCGCCGCGACGCTCGTGATCGCCTGCGTCTTGTGCGTGATCTTGGCCGCGCTGTGGAGGCAGACCAGCAGCCCGGCCACGAGGCTGAGCGAGCAGAGCTGCAGAGGAGGATGCATAACGGAAACGGATGCCATGGACTCGAGGTTAGTGCAGTGATAAAGGGAAATTTCATGGTGAATGCAAGGATTTGGTGTTGGGTTAACTATAGAGGTAAACATATCAAATAAATTCGTAATCTGATGGAAAGCTACCAAATTCTAAGCTGCCGATCGTTGACAACCCACAAAGATGTGGTTGCTCAATTGCTCGTACTCAAAAGGAGCTGGTCCACGACGAAAAACAGGGCTCATGACTTACTAGAAACGAAACTCTAATTAAATAGATATTCGATATTCCAACATTCTATTTACCAACTTTTTTACTGTCTTCAGAAGTGAAAACTAAAAGGTCAACCTTCAAAATCCTTGCAAAAAAAAAAAACATTTCGCTTCAGAATGAAGGCTCATAGAAATGATACACTTAACTGATTCATTGATATACAGAGATATATATACAATGGTGACGCTAATATGAATACATGTAGCAATGGTAATGTGAATACATATAGCAATGGTAATATGAATATATACAACAATGGTAATGTGAATACATGCAGCATCATCTTGAACCAAGGCATCACATTGGGAACGAGATGGTAGGCTAACAGTTACAAGGATGGTAGGTTAACACCCATAGCAGTTAGAATAGGAGCGGGTCGAACGTTTAAACTACAGCAGAATTTCTTAAAGGTTGCTGAGAGTGAAGAAGAAAGGTCGACGGCGGTAGTCCCCGACATAGATAGATCACGCCGGCGACGCAAGTAGAGGGAAGACAGAGTGAGAGGAAGAAAGGTAAAGGGAGGAGTGAGTAGAGTAGGTGAGGTGGCGGTTATAGAGGTGGCCAGCGGTGAGGTAGGCAGCCGAAGGCAGTATATAGGACTAGTGGTGCTTAAAGAAGGAAAAGGGGAGGGCGTGATAGAGGAGCTACGGTGAAGGAAGAGATGGATGTCGATGGTGGAGCAGAGAGGTTACGGAGTTGTGAGAATGGCCAAGAGGAAATGGTGACCGGAGAAATAGTAGAAAGAAGGGGCAGCTACAAAGAAGAAGGATGGGTGGTCGCCAGCGAGTCTAGCCAGGCCCTCGCCGGCGCCAGTGGGGAGAAGAAAGGGGGAGGAGAGAGCAAAGGGAGACAAATAAGAAGAAAGTAATGGCTGGCCACTGAAACGGGTAGAGATTACCGCGATACACCAGTGGGGCACACGGACCGAGAAGTCTATCAGAATCGCTCATAGCTAGATGAGAGGAAAAAGGATGGTGGGTCGGAGAAAAAGGTGCTAAAAAAGGAGGCTCAGCAAGTGATGTGAGCTCGGAGAGAGAGAGAGAGAGTCGAGGGAGAAGCTAGAGCAAGAGGGGGTAAGGCCAAGCAGGAGGGAGTCGAGGCCGTGGGCACTGTGGCCTTGAGGCGATGGCGCAGGCGAGGCGCAGCGGCTGAGAGATGGACGGAGGGCGCTGGATCCAGCCATGTGGATGCGGGAGCCAGCGATGGTTGGCCTGGCGGCGGTACCGGAGACAGCAACGGCTGGGTGGCGCGACGCGGGAGTTGGCAGCGCAGTGGTGCCATCCACGCTAGGGCGGCAAGGAGATGGTGGCCCCCAAGAGTGGATACGCTCCTCCAGGGGGCAGCGTCTCGGAAGACGAGCAGCGGTGCTAGGATTTGGAAGCTAGAAAACCTAAAGTTCTGATACTACGAAGGCTCATCGAAATGATGCACTTAACTGATTCATTGATATATATAATGATGATGCTAATGTAAATACATGGCTAATGTGAATACATGTAGCAATGTTAATATGAAGATACGCAGCATTATCTTGAACCGAGACGTCACAGTGGGAACGGGATGGTAGGCTAACACAGAAACTGTATTTGTTCAACAATATATTATCAGAAATCTAGCTGTATAGCCTTTTGAGACAGTCAGTTAGAGACGCTGATGGGAATCATTATCAAGCTGTCTGCTGTGGATCATGTGGTCCTGGGGATGATGTGGTGGCGGAGCTTGATCAACTATTTCTTTCATAGTTATCTGAACATTTGTTTTTCCATTTAGGGTATCCCTAGCTTTTCTAGAACAGGCACATTTGAAGAATATAACCTGCCCTCGCCTAACCTGATTTGGCATTTTCACTATTTTTGTTTTTTGTTTTTTGAAAAGGAGCAGTTTTTACTATCGGACCACTGAAATTGCAGAATTTCAATTTATGGCTTGGTACTTGACTAGTGGATACAATTGAATTAGGATACTAGGGGGCTTAAATAAGCTTATTTGGCGTAATTAAATTTAAAAAATATTTAAAAATAAAAAACAGGTTAGCCTATCACGGAAAATACATACGAGTACGGAAAAAGAATCGACAAAAAAGCTAAAAAAAGCTAGAAAAAACAAAATTTTGAAATAGTGAACTAGAAGCCAGAAACAAAAGCTGAAACGAACTAGACCATATGACTTCTTCAATTGAGACAATCTTTTTAACGTTTCCCTTTCAATTTCACATATACCATCCAGAAAAATTACATCTTTGACCAATATATTTCTATGATTCAATCACTCATGATGTGTCAAACATTAAGCCACCGATGCTCATCAGTTCATGTTAGTTCCATCTAAATAATTGCATTATTCTCATGTCTACCTTGAATTCTTAAAATCTTAATACATAAAGCAATCTCCTTTTTATCATAAATCTAGGTATACTTAATCTCTGCTTAAAAAAGGACCTACAATTAACCTCAAGAAACAGAGGACTCACCGCGAGCTCATGATGCAATATACCATCCAGAAAAAAAAGACCAATAATTAACGTTTTCCTCGTAATTTTACATATACCATCCAGACAAATCACATCTTTTTTTCGAGAACACAGAAAAATCACATCTTTGAGCAATACATTTTTACGATTCAATCACTCATGATGCGTCAATCATTAAGCCACCGATGTTCTTGTTCCTCATTTAGTTGCATCTAGATAATTGCTTTGTTCTTACGTCCACCTCGAATTCTTAATATCCTAATACACAAAGCAATCGCCTTTCATAAAAAAAAATAGTATACTTAATATCTGCTTTTTTTTAAAAAAAAACCTAGAATTAGCCTCAAGAAACAGAGGACTCACCGCGAGCTCGCCGGCGGTGGCGAGATTGATCTGCGAGTGTGGCCTGGTGGTGGCGAGCAGCGCGGCGAACTGGCTGGCGGTGACGAGCACGAGGCAGCAGAGTATGAACCGGCGGTACCTGTGGCTGATCCGCCGGAGCTGGTCCCTGATCCGGCGGTGGTTCTCGAGCACGGCGGCGACGTCGGCGAACCTGCCGAACTCCCGCGCGAACCCCACCATCCGCAGAATCTGCAGGTAGCAGATCATCCGGAACAGCACGCAGACCATGAAGAAGACGGAGGTGCGGTACACCCAGGAGGCGACCTCGAGCGCGCACGCGGCGGCGGACCACCAGGGCGAGCGGAAGGGAGCGGCGGCGCAGTACCAGTAGACCTTGTAGGCTGCGTCGGCGAGGGAGCAGGGGACGACGAAGCACGCGAGGAGGCGGACGGAGCGGGCGAGCTGCGCGGTGTACCCCGCGCGCACATCCTCGGAGTCGTGGCGGAGGCGGTCGAGGTAGAGCAGGCGGCGGAGGCCGCCCCGGAGGAGCGCGCAGAGGGAGAGGTAGGCGAGGGAGGCGGCCAGGGTGAGGGAGACCTGGATCTGCCCGTCGAAGGGCCTGGGAGAGGACCCCGGGATGGCGAGGAGGACCCCCGAGGGCGCCGCGACGGCGAGGAGGAGGAAGACGGCCCACGACCCCGCCGAGTGCGGCGCGTCGGAGTGGTCGACGCACATCCAGCGGAGGCAGGCGCGGAAGCTGCGTAGCTCGTCCCCCGCGTGCGATGCGCACCGCGTGTACTGCGCCGCCGTCGCCTTCCGCGGCAGCAGCGGCGCGTGCGCCGACGACGTGTCCGCCATGGCTGCTGCGCGCGCGCGCGCGTTCTCGGATTGGCTCCTCGGGCTGGCCTTCAGTGTAGGGAGCGGGAGGAGTGGAGGGGGAGGTGGGGTGAGATGGCTCTGTCTGGCTACGCGTGGGCCCGGTCGTAGACAGGGAGAGGGGCGTGTGTGTGCGCAGTGCAGTTCACGGCTGGGATCTCTGGGATTTACTTGGTGCTCAGCGTGGTTTTTAAGCCTAAGCATTTTTACTATAACTACTGACATTATTTTCAACGTACTTAAATTAGAAAAGGAAAAAATTATATCATCACAAATAATACAAAGAAATAAGAGAAAAAACAAACAAGTCTTAGAAAGCTAAAACATTAGAAAAAAAAGATAAAATTAAGAGATTAGAAACTACAAACTTAAATTCAAATGAGCATCATAATATATAGTGGTCAAGAGATTTCTTGACAGGTGAACAACAGAACAGGGCTAGCTTGCAGTGACAGGCAGGCATGAGAGTATCTTGCGCCAGGTTACTTTACTATATATCTGTAAAAATGAAAATAACTAATGAGATTCAAGACACATCTTTCTTTTAAGGACAAAAAATTCTATAATAATAATAATAATACATTCTAGAAATTCTCATTAATCAATAAAAAGAAAGATCTACACTATTTATCTCGATAGAGCTAGAATATAACGTGCAGATTAATCATCGATAGGTGTTAGAGTTGTATAATAAATATAAATATAATTTAAATTATAATCATAAAAATTATATAATAAGAAAAACTATATTATAGTATATAGCCGTACAATTACACGGATAATTTCGCTAGCTATATATGAAACCATAGCAGAGGTGTACGGCATGTAGGATTTCTCCTGCTGCTCTGAGATGAGATGGCCGTCTGAATGCGTGTGCATCCCATTTGCTGACAGAGTGACAGCCACGCCCTGGCTAACGTTTGCGACACCAGGTTGGTTAGCTCCAACCGATAATCAAGCGGATCCTGGAGTGATCGATCTTTAGTCAGTTTCAGGTCTCGCTCAATCGTGGTCCGTGACACGTGGGCGTACGTGTCAGTGGCACGCGATGATTTTGTCTGCTTCCTGCTTCGTTGGCCATGCACTTTCCCTGGGACAAATACGAGCCGTCCACCTCATCTTAGGGATAGAATCATAGAAGCGGGCAACAGTGAGAAATGATTGGCATGGCAGGGATTAGAAGAAAAAAAAGGGTTGAGCCACTTATGAGTGTTATAAAATCTAGAAAATTTTGGTGTAGATAAATATTAAAATTATTTTTAGTGGGGTTATATTATAAATAGAGAGACATTGTACCATATAAATAGACTTGAGATTAATAAAAATTACGCTATAGTGTTCTCTCTCAATCGTATCTCCCTGGGATTGATCTATTACGTATTGGTGATTAATTGCATTGATTGCGTTGTTGTTCATCTATCCTCCATCGATTTCTTAACACGTTATCAGCACAAAGCTCTACAAGGTGCACGGTATGCAAATCGCGAGCTAATATATTATGCATTGCTGTTTTATGTTTCAATCTAGATTGATTTTATATTCTCTAGCAATGCCATATTTAGATCAATCTTGTGTTGAGTAATAGATTGATTTGCAATTTGTGTGTAATGTTTAGAATCATGTAGATGGAACATCTAGATCCTAACTTCTAGATCAGACTGCATCCACATGCTAGAATCTAGATCAAATCTGAAAAGAAACTTGCAAACACCGCACAGCCTCCGCATAGCCTCGGCCATCACCCAATCTGGCGACCGCACAACCTCCGCATAGCCTCGGCCATCGCATGGCCAAAAGCCACCGCCGCATCGACGTCGTTTGCTCGGCCAAGAAGCCACTACCACACAGACGCCACCCCAAAAGCCGCTGGCCGAGGTTGCTGATGCACTTGAAGCTATGCCATCTCGCGGCTGCACGCTGCGTTTGAAATCACTACCGACAACCGCCCACGATGGCCGTTGTCGTATTTGATCTCGGCCGCTTGACACGCCGACTACCGCTGCCTGAGGACGAATCTCGACACCGCCGCGCCACATCCTCGGTCGCCCCACACTCAGGTGATGCAACCTCGAAGATGTCGCCGCGCCCAGCCACTCGCCTGCCACGGCAGCCCGTCGGTCACCTGAAGCCTCCCGTAGCCACCTACCATGGCAGCCCCCCGGTCGTCGGTCACCCACCACGGCACCCTGCTGGTCACCAAAAGCCTCCCATAGCCGCCTGCCACAACAGCCCGTCAGTAGCTGGTCGCCCGCCACGGCAACTTGTCGGTCGCTGCTACGGCAGCCCACTGGTCGCCGCTTGCCAAAAACCTCCACTGTGATAGTCGCTCGGATTTGTTGGCCCGCCACTCACCTTAGGCCCGAAGCCACCTACGCCGGCACTGTCGATCACCACCCTTCGCCGCCCCGGCTGCCCACTCGGCCTGAAGCCCCGCGCTAGAGGCACTCGCCACCAGCCGCGCCCGAAACGCCCGCCGATGCCATCGCACTTTTCGACCGCCACCACGAAGGGAGCTAGGTGGGTAGGGTTTTTAACCCTACCCACCAACACGATGGGCTATTGGGCCATCTGGCCAATCGGGCCGACTTTTTGGCCTAAACGAATAAAAAAGGGGGGTCGGCAGAAAATTTGCATTTTAGTCCCTAGATTTTTTTGGTAATTTAAGAAGTTTGCTAAGAATGTGAAAAATAATTATGAATTTGACCCTGAAGTTCATCAAATTGCAATTAAGTCCAGTAGACCGAATTTCCTCCCACATGTTTTATTTACTAGATTATTTTCAGCTTTATTATGAGCTAATTAACTTGTGGCATTATTATTTATATTTATGGAATCACTTTATTCAGCATATTATTTTCTGCTTAGTTAGTAATTCTAAAAATTACTTATTAATTAGCAAAAAATTGTTAAAATTGCTAGAAAATTCCATAAAAATCCTAAGTAATATCTGCTAAATAGATCAATTCTGCACCTTACTGATTTAGCAATATTCATGTTGTTTACCTTAGTAAATTTAGAAGTATGTGTGAATAATGTAGAAAATTTTTGGCATCGCTAAGAAGGAATTTGTTGAGCTTGTCCTAGATGGTAGTAACTACCTCACATAGGCTATGAATGCTAAGATCAACTTGACGGCCAGATCCCTCGCCATCGCCATAACCCAACCAGCAACTGGGGCTCCCGCCATTCCTGATGCCGCCAAATGTGTGGCGCTACACTTCTTGAAACACCACATCCACCCAGACTTGAAGTCTGAGTATCTTCTGGAAGAAGACCCGTTGGAACTATGGAACTCTCTGAAGGAGATATATGATAAGCAGAGATCCATCATGCTGCCTGAAGCATAGCGTGAGTGGATCAACATTAGATTCTAGGATTTCAAGAAGGTGTCTACATACAATTATGCTATTCATAAGCTTGTTGTTAAGTTAATATCCTGTAACTAGAAGACCACAAATGCTAAGATGATTGACATGAATTTGAGTACTTTTCACCTTACTCACAGGACACTACAGCAGCAGTATCGTCAGGCCAAGTACAAGAAGTACTCAGAGCTGATTACCACTCTTCTTGAGGCAGAGAAAAATGATGAGTTACGATGGCAAGCCCCGCTGGATAAGGCAAGGGAGAGGTAAGCAACAGAAGCCAGACTTGGGTAGCAAGAAGATCTATCATCCTTTGCCTTGCTACAGGTGTGGTTGTATGGACCATTAGTTCCGCACTTGCCGCACCCCAAAGCATCTGGTGGAGCTATACCAAGTGTCAGTTGCCAAAGGCAAGAAGGCGCCAGTGAAGAAGGCTACAGAGATACACTTTGTTGATTAGCCTGATGCAGATAATAGTAATGCCCCGAGTGCAGTAATGGAGCTCGACACTACAGTAGGGGGTAATCACATGGAGATTGACATATATGGCGACTTGCAATAGGCCACAGGCTGTCTCCTTGGGCAACTCTAGATGTCATAGTTTTCTTTATCAGTTTAAGTTATTCCAGAAGAATAGTAGATTGTTCATGCTCTTATGAAGCATTAATTGTTTAGGATTCAAACGTTACTCAATGAATAAAATGAGTTCCTTGTTCTTTTAGAACTTTATTCCTGTTGAATTATTGTTTGATTGTATTATGCTCTATATGAGGATGCTCTCCTATATCTCAAATCAAAGCGTACCCTATTGAGTTTCAAGGATATTCGTTTGAATGATATCCATATCGAGATAGAATATGAGGGTGGTGCAGAATACCTCCTCTTGACCAAATCTGAGACGATCAGAAAAGAATGGTTGAAAAACTTCCCTCCTCCTCCGAGTTATATTATACCTATATAAAACCTGAAGAATATGTAGCAATGAAAATAGAATATAAAGCCTTGGAACCTTTTATGATCTGACATGATCGCTTAGGGCATCTTGGGGTAGGTATGATAAGAAAAATAATAAGCAACTCTGTTGGCCATAGCTTGAAAACTCCATCCTTTTCTAAACATGAAGATTTCCTGGGCCAAAGGATAGCTAATTGCTAGACCCTCTTACCTGAAAGTAGAGGCGGAATCACCTATTTTCCTGGAGAGAATAC
This sequence comes from Melocanna baccifera, assembly GCA_036346265.1. Lineage (NCBI taxonomy): Eukaryota > Viridiplantae > Streptophyta > Magnoliopsida > Poales > Poaceae > Melocanna > Melocanna baccifera. The sequence continues at coordinate 11,735,072 of CM070679.1, forward strand.
AAGGTAATATCTGTTGATCCATTCAACCCCTGTCGGGCCCTTTTAGATATTTTGTGGTTTTACTAGATGCTTCTACTAGGTGGTCCAATGTGTGCCTGCTATCTACTAGAAACCACACCTTTGTTAAACTAATAGCTCAAATTACCAGATTAAGGGCAAATTTTCCAAATGAAAGAATTAAGCCCATTCGAATGGACAATGCCAGCAAGTTTACATCTAAAGCATTTAATGACTATTGTTAAGCCTTAGGCATTTAGGTAGAGCACTGTGTACCACATGTCCACAGTTAGAATGTCCTTTCAAAGTTATTGATCAAAAGGATTAAGCTGATTGCTAGACCCCTGCTGCAGAATAGTAGGCTCCCAACCAGTTATTGGGGCTATGTAGTGTTGCATGCAGCAGCACTAATAAATTTAAGACCAATTGCATATCATCATATTTCACCCTTGCAACTAGTGCATGAAAAAGAACTAAGTATTTTTCATCTGTGAAAATTTGGTTGTGCTGTATATGTGCCAATTTTACCACCACAATCAACAACCATGGGCCCCACCGGAAGTTGGGAGTATATGTTGATTTCGAGCCCCCATCGATTATTAAAAATCTTGAGCCTGCCATGGGAGACAAGTTACAGCCCGACACGCCGATTGCATTTTTGATGAAGATAATTTACTGGTATTAGGGGAGGAAAGTATCTAAATGATGATAAATGCCGAGAAATAGATTGGAATATCTTAGACATTCAAGCCTTAGATCCACGCACTATAGAAACAGAACTAGAAGTTCAGCCAATAATAAACCTGCAGCAGATTGCAAATAATTTGCCAGATGCTTTTACTGATCAGAAGGGAGTGACAAAGTCTAACATACCAGCAACAAATATTCCGGAGAGAGTGGAAATACCCCAGAAGGATATCCGAACCACTCCAACCCCTCATGTGAAGAAGAGGGGGAGAGCACAGGAGAATGAGGTTATGTTAAGAGTAATACTATGAAGCATATTGTTTCTAAATTCTTTTATCCTTATAAGCTTCAAAAGAATGGAGAGATAAAAGTATTAAAAGCTAAGTCTTGTGATAATCTAGCAGATTCATTCACAAAATCACTTCCAGCCAATAGTTTTCATAAATGCATACGAGGCATAGGTATGAGACGACTTAAAGAATTACAAGGTTCAGGTGGAGTGAATCCCTGAGCTATAACCCATATATAAGACCAAAGACTTACATGATCCTGAAAATCTAATGTTGCACTCTTTTTCCATTTGTAATTTTTTTGAAGTTTTCTCACATAAAGGTTTTTAATGAGGCAACAAGTGTCACAAGGAATGGATGTAATGTACTCTTTTTTTCATCCTTTTTTTCACTGGGTTTTTTGGGAGGAGTTTTTGATGAGGCATGTGTATACCGTGGCATTCGCCCAAGGGGGAGTGTTACGAAACCTAGAAGGTTCCAGTGTGAGCAAATACCAGAATTGCCTCTGATGGGTTTATACTATAAATAGAGAGGCATTGTACCATGTCAACAGACCTGAGATCAATAAAGACTACGCTCTGGTGTTCTCTCTCAATCGTGTCTCCTGGGATTGATCTATTGCATATTAGTGATTGATTGCATTGCAATTCACCTATCCTCCATCGATTTCTTAACAGTCAGTAACCAGATGCATTTGGGCATGCCTATCACGCTGTACCACTTCTCAGCCTTTCACCATGAGTGAGCCCATCAGGCTGGCTCCTCGAACGGCTGTGGCCAGTCAGTCCAGCCCACGTACCGCTTCAGGTCGTTGGACGCACCGAACCCGACACCCACCTCGTGGCCTACAGTAGATAGATCACTGCATCGGCGTACATGTTGATTTCTAGAAGCTGGAGGTGCAAGGCAATGATGCATTGATGAACATAAAACCTAAAGGCATCGGCCCGCCACGAAGGCGATCACTTGTTTTTTGTTTTTTCTCTTGCTCCCACGGAGGTGAATGTAGGTAGGGTACACCCAATCTCTATGAGTCATAGAAAACAAGACCCACCTCGAATAAGAAGGGGAGGTAAGCAACTAGATGGAATCTCACAACCTCTGGTGACGCGTCTGCTGGGTATTCTATGTACCATCGTAGCCATGAATGTGACACACCTGGGATCCTGTCTAGAATGGGATGACCAAACGTATGCAACAGACGCGCCTTCCAATCACCTGATCTGGGGGTGGAACCACGCACAACCCTGTAGTGGTAGGTAGATAAGGTAAGCAACATCCTGTAGGGCGATTGTGATCTCCCCTTACTAAAAGTGAAATATGTGGGTCTCCAGCCTCCAACAATCAACAAGTGCTGACAGAAGTGGTGAGTCCAACGTGAACGAGTGTCCAATGTGCATCATCCTTGGTATGGGCAGCAACCTAGCCCACCACAGAATTAGAGCATAGTAATTGTCGAGAGGTCAGTCCTCTCAAGGACCCCAGAGATCAAAGGGGGTGGCATCACCTCTCAACCACACCTGACAATGATGGTAGCTATTCCAAGGTGGGTCCAGCAATGTACCCCGCTCGTTGCCATCACCAGTGGCCATTTCCTGTAGTACAGAAAAGAACGTGTCAATCTTCATGTAAAAGTTATAGAAAGAACGTTTCAACACAACATAATGACTCAGCTTAATTAAAAATGCATGGGAAATTACATTGAAAACCATTGCTTTATTGAAATAGTGACATAGATCATTTTGTATGACATGCCGACCTTACAAATCTAGGTTCATCGGCAACTACTAAGAATATCTCGACACACAACATTACATTCCGGATTATAGTAATCCAACAAAAACAAAGTATAAACAAATACATAAGTGAAGGTAGTACACATCGTCACGTTTATGGTGCATCCGATGAAGTTGGCCTATTTAGGCAATCCCTCATGGATTGCCCCGCTGTCTTGTACAGTCTGCACTTCCATGGTCTAGCCCATTGGTTATGCTAACTATCATCAATGTCATTGTAGATGCGGTGGAACTACCGTCTTCCGCTGTCGGGCTACCTAAGTGCATTGTTCAACATCCACTTCACTTACCTTGGATAAAGGTCTCTGTAATGCATGTTCACCACATACAAGTTTAACTCCACGCTTCAAGTCCCGCACAAATGATATATGTCGTTGTATTCCGATATGTACTGCATGGAGGACTACTGCCATGTAGCACATGCTGCGTACACATGCGAGCAAGGCTTGTGGAGGAGCTTCACCTTGTTGCACGTGCAAGTCACTACTTCACTGATGTTGCATACATACTTGCGATCCCCTCTGGTGTGGCCCATGACATACTTCCCCTTAAACGGATCTAAAACTTCTTCCTCATCACATCCATGGTTCGAGAGACGTGCGAATGAGCCTTCATCATTTTTTGCTCTATGTCACAGAATTGCTTTTCTTCATCCAACTATTTCTTCACAGTCATAGTTCCAACTCTCATCCACAATTGTAGTGATTAGGAGGGAACGCATACCCTTCAACACATTGTTGTACACCTCATACATGTTCATCATCATAATCCTGTATCTCGCACCATTAGTGTCGTGAAGCAGTGATCATTTATCCATCTCGAGGGCATACAAGTTGATCTATTTGGTGAACTCATTGACTGCTGCTGAAGCACCCTGAACTGCAACTAGTTCTGCTACCTATGACTCACATTTCTTGAGGTCTCCTTGTCGAGCTCTCTCTATATTATAGTGAACTTGCACCTCTGGTTTTACATACAGAGCTTCTTGAAATTCTTCATCAACTCTTTGTTATGGAAATGAGTGTAAAAATTCATCACAAGATGCCTCATGCACCAACGGGTCCACACATCGTTCCACTGAAATAGTGGTCGTGTCCCTTGCTTCATGGTGCTTAGCACCGACAGGAGCCCAGCATTGCGGTGATCAATCTTGAACTACTGCTTGCTTCATATTGGCTAGAAAACACAGCCAGCTGTTAGTGTTCTCATTTTTCACAATTGCAAAGCCACTGGGTGTAGCTGGTCATTCCTGTCGACTACTACCACTGTCAGTACTGTGCTCTTGTACCTATCGGAGAGGAACGTGCCATCCATCATTAGCACTAGACAGTAGTACTTGAACCCCTCGATCACCTCCTGAAATGTCTAGAACACTCGACGAAGGATGGAGCAATTGGGCCCCTTCGAAGGGTACAACCAAAACACACTCCCTCGAAGGTCCAACAATTGTGGCAGTCACCACCTTGGTGACAAGCTTCTTCCTGCCTATCTTCCTATGCTCCCCATACACGCCTTTTGAGCTTAGGTAGATCCATCTCCTTCAAACTTGGAGCCCGGATCACAGTCTGTTCATAATTTGTAGGTTCGCATTGTACGACCCGTCCTGTACGACACCCACCACATAGAACACAATAATCCGTATCCAACATTACTTACCTAGCACCAATGTAGATAAAATTCACTTTATTTTCGATGATACTAAATACAACTAAACATAACAACAACCAATTATGCACATCTACATAACTGAGCTATCATATATGCCATGGACATATGCATATATGCATGAATATAGGTATACACACACTAATACTATATAATAACAGTGAACATATTTACAATCGTATCATCATTTTTTACATTTTTTAAATCTCACCAGAGCAATAAATAAATACATGCATGCATGCATACATACGTATGTACGTACATACATACATACGTACGTACGTACTTACATATGTACGTACTTTCTAAATTACAAAAGCACCGAGAATTCTAAAAATGACAGTGCACATTTCTTCAACATGGCTAATTAAAAATGTTATCATTATCATCATTAATACATCATCAACATGGTTCATTACAAAATATCATCTGCATGAACTAAATACACACGTTAACTGAACATGGTTACCAAGCGCATTCCATACTACCAAACTGTCATTACACAAATAAAACACTAATGATATATTAATCATATTGCTTGCGTACGAATGAAACATATCTTTTCCTGAAGGTCTCCACTGGATCTACACTTTTTCCCAACTAGCAAATCTCTTAAATCTTAGCAAAACCACCTCAAAAATCTAATTGAAACTCTCTTCTCCTCTCTCTTTTTTCTTTTTGGTTCTCTCTCGCTCAGTCTTGGTCGCTCAGTAGATAATAAAATGAGCTCAGTGAAGGGCTTCAGGTGAGAGAGTGACGCGCGAGGGAATCTATGTGCGCGAGGAATGAGCTGGCGACCGACAAGGGTAGCTGGGTGCCTATTGAGTTGGTCAGGCTTGACAGGAATCTACTGATCTGTTGGGGCTTAGTAGGGGATCAAGCAACATGTGGGGAAGCATGCCTGCCTAGCTGGTTGGACGCTGTAGGACTGCAGACCTACTAAGTTTGCAAGTCTCGACATGTTGGTGGGCCCCAACACCTACCACACCCTTTCATCTGTAACCGAGGTGGACCGAGTTGCGAGGATGGCCCCTCCTACTGTGGTGAGCCAACTCAGAAAATGAAACTGCCGCTATTGCTGCGGTCATGGATGAGGCCATATTTGAAATTGCGTGCAGCTAGGGGCTAGTTTTGAAAAAAGAAGCTGTAAAGTGCCAAATATACGATGCCTTTCGTGGACCTATAAGGGCTAGTGGAGGCACGTACTTATAGCTCTCGATCTGGTTGTAGTTGTCCTACCTGTACATGTAGTTGGCCAAGATGAAGCACACGGACACGAGCAGGATGACTATCATGAGCAGCCGTGCCAGGAGGCCGGCGACGACCCACACCGTCCGCGACGCAGCCATCGATCGATGTAGCAGAAGCCATTGCCCATTGTGCATTCAAGCACATCGTAGTGGCTATGCACAGAATGGGATTATGGATAGGTTCTTTTCGTTCGCCACCGGATCCGGTCTCTTCGCTGTTAGATCCAACCTCCCCGCAACAGATCCATGTCGTCCCAGCCAGATCCGACCGCCTCCGCACTAGGCCGCCGCCTCCCACGCCTGGATCCGTGCCGCCCACACCGGATCCGGCCTCGCCCCGCCCGGATCTGGGCGCCTCCACCCTTCTCGGGGCGCTGCCCTTGGGGTCGCAGCTGTCCTCCTGCACCGTCAACCTTGGGGTCATCGCCGCCTCCTCCACCTTTGTTGTCAACCGTGCCAGCGAGTAGGGGGCGGCGACGACGGTGCACTACGTTGGCAGGGCAGCTTCTAGCGTCGTGAACGCCCCACACCGATGGAACGGAGGTATTTAGCAGCGGCGATAGTGATGGAGCGATGCTGCTTTTGCTGCAACGGCCACCATTGGTCTGGGCTTCTTTTTTCTGTTTCTTTACAGAGCTTCGGTGCTTTGTGTCTTTTATTGCATTGATCCAAGTCTGTTGCTCTCTCTCTCTCTGTTTTTTTCAGTTCGTCAAATGCCATGCGAGTCTATAAATTTCTTATCATTTAGCCGATTACTTTGCTAGCCATAGTCCATCCTCTCGGATAAGTGTGGTCATTTCCTTTTTTTTGCATAGCCGTAGTTGCTGCTCTTCTCCTTGAGCCGTTGTAGATCGTAGAAGTCTTTATGATTCTGTTGCTTCTCTATGAGCTGCCGCCCCGAGCTTTTATAGTCGCTGTGCTTCTTCTGCATCACTTCTCCATTGTGCTTATTGTGCACTGCGTCGCCGCCGTTTTGGGCTTTGATCTGTGCCGCTATGCTTCTATCTCTCTCTTCAGCTTGATTTGATAGCTCTCTACTTATGTCACCTTCCATATTCTCTTCGTCGTGTTACTCCGCTTACCTCTACCTTCTTGACCCCTGCACCTTTTGTTTTATGGGCTGTCGCATGATTTTAAATGGGAAGCGATCTTTTTGACATAATTTTTCAAGAGCCACATACCATGATGACATCTTCAAGATATGGACTTTGGTATTAAGGGTATTTAGATCATTTTCTATTTTAGTGTCAACTCTTTTCAAATATAATGTTATTGCATACACTTTACATTTGAAGGGGTGTTAAAAGTATTTAGGTTATTTTCTATTACCTAGGATTTGGGTTCTTATGTGTCTTCTTGTACTATTTATATGCCTCATGGGTATTCCAACTTACACTTTTCAACTTATTTTAGTTTATGTCTTATGGTTTATGATTTTTTTCGAACAAACAAATATAATAGGTTTTTTTATCGTCGTTCCGAAGCGGTTTATCGAAATAGTTTTTTAGAAACGGTTATCGGTTTATTCGTACAAATACTCGTATTAAAGACAAAAGCTATAAGCTATAAACCATATCCTAAAAGAGAAGAGGACCGCATACATGTCTTTCATTGCAAGCTTTGAATGTCAACATTTCTTAAACCAAATATCCAATTCATGATCGTTACACCGTGATGTTTGAAACGATGAGGTCTTCGAAAAGGGATCCACGTCAAATATGATTTGGTTTGACGATGCAAAATTTGGATTATTGTGAGAAAATCGTCTATTTACTGCATCTTTCTAGGAAATTTACTTCACTGTTAGTACAATTAGTACTTGAAATAAAGACGTGGGAATGGGAGAAAGCTAGGAGTGTCAATCAAATTTGGATTATCTATTTTATCTGATATCTGTATCTGGATTATTTGATTTGTATTTGATACATTAAGATTTAAAAAATATTAATCATATTTTTATTATTTATTTTTCCGTTATTTATACTTAGACTATTTAATTAGAGAAAGCCGGTGATGGTGAGAGGCGGTGGGTCTGTAATAGTGAGCAGAATAGTGTTATCCCTACTTCAAAAATTTAGGTGGGCTCCTTGCTGTCTAACAAGATGCTTCCAAGAATTCCAAATTGCGAAAACTGCCTGTTGGACTGGGCCTCCCCGGGCCAGCCCACCGCGGTCGCACACCCATCGAGGCGCGGCAGCCGGCGAGCCTTGCCTTGCAAAGCAGCGGCAGGCATCACCGCTCTGTCGCGGCGTCGCCCCCAGCCCCCCACCCCGACCTGCTCCGTTTCGTCCCGTGCCGCGCCCTGTGCCGTGCGTGTGGGGATGACCGACTCGCAAGCCGGGAGGAGAGGAACCATGGGAGCATCCGCCGTCGCCGCCGCCGCGCGTCCCCGGCAGGCAGCTCCGGGAGCGGCCCTCTCGTCCTCCTCACCCTCCTCGTGGTGGGTATGCTTCTGCTTTACTGCTTCGTTAGAGTTCGAATTGGATTCAGAATCGTGCGACACTGCGGTCATCTCGCGGCTCTCCCGCTTCTCCTCTCCGCCCACCGGGTGTACAAATGTAATGGGGGGTTCGGAGTTGCCGAGTAGAGAGGCGTGCCGGCATCGCACTTTCATATGGTTTGATAGTGTTTTTTTGGTATTCTAGGTTGTGTCCTGCCGTACCTGTCCAGGGATCAAAGTGGAAGGTTAGCGATAAATCTCGCTTGAAAAAGGAAAAAACAACACTCGTTGGAAACAACACTGGATGTTCATTACTCATTTAGGCTATGGACTTTGCATTTGCAAGTTCGTAACACCCGTGAGGATATGTTTGCAACCTGCGATGATTTTGCTGGGGGTATTAATGTTAGGATAAGCTATCCAGGGATATATTTGCTGTTTTCATATTCTTCAAGGGATATGACCGTGTTTTCCCCATTTTGTTTCCTACATACTATTATGTTGTGCATTAAATACAGCAATTTGCCATATGTGGAATCGCAGGGTCAACTACAAGGATCAGTTTCGTCTACTTGGTGACTGTGTTATGGGGTTGTACCAGATAGCATAGCTGTATATAAGTAATGGCTAACTGTTAAATTATAGTAAGTGACAATAACTCATGACTTCATTCTGAATCAGTTGAAACAGTATCCTCACGAGGAACTTGAAACGCAGTTACTCTTGCGTCATATCAAAATAGGTATTCTTGCATTATGGCCAAGAAATTTGAGCTAATAAGATGTACGGATATAATTTGTATTCTTTGCTATCTAGTGATCTAGATGATTAAAAAAATGCAAATGCCCTACAAAGATTTGATACAAATTCTCTGAACTTGAAGAGCAGAAGTCGTTAAACCTGTTCTTACCAGCAATGTGAAACAAATAATTGGGCGGTAGTTTCAGTTGAATAAAGGTAATAAGGTTAACACCTTTTAGTTTCCTAACTTCTGAATTTTATTTGGTGACTTGCTATGCATGCATTGCACTAGGGTGTGTTGGTAACCCTGTGCACATGCAACCATTTAGTGTCTAGCTGTTTCAAGAATAACTTCCTCTTGCATGCATCCGTTTTAAGTAGCTCTAGAGTCACACCATGCATGCATACATTTTCAGTATGGACTGCATGTAACATTAGGAGTTATGCATGCATGTAATGCTAGGAGTTAGTGGATCTTGCATTAAGTACTACTTGCATTATAAAAGGAAGAACTTGGTGCTGCAGTTCAGGGCATCGCAGCACAACAAAATAACTTGTATATCGTTTTGCCTCTGTGTTTTGTCTGTGTCTAGTGTTTAAGCTATCAGGGTGTTTTTTTTTCCTAAGGAAAAACTGCTACTTAGTAATTAGGAGTAACACGTTCAAGTGTATGCTTTGTCTAATATTTTTTAATGGAAGTCATACTTTTGGGACTTTGGGATCCTGTACTTGCCATGCTTTGTGTCTCTCTTCAATCAGTTAATTGAAATGCTTGTAATTGATGCTGATTTTTGTAACAGAACATGTTATTTGTTTACATCTACATGATATAGAAATGCCCTATACCTCTTAATTTATTCTTCATAGAAAATAATGAGTATTTTATACAAGTCCTCTAAACAAAGCAAAATTCATTACATCTGTTTGTTCCAAATGCTGTAAGTTGAATTAATTGAGCAATTAGCCAAATTGGAAAGACATAATAAGTTTTGCGCTTCAAATCCACTCCGTTTCATTTTCCTAATACTTACACTTCATTTGGTGATTTGGTAAGAATGCTTTACACTACAATTCTTGTTTCTGCAAAGTAACTGTTTCTCCTTTAGAAGAAATATTACACATTGTTGAGTTTTGCCTGTTATCATAAATTTCATACCATTCATTTATTTTGGAAGCTTGCTTGTCACTTGGAACTTTTATGTGGACTTCCTTACCATCTGTCTATCATATCTACTTGCATTAATCAATCAGTTAAAAATACTAGGGGAATACATGCAAATTTTTTTATACCAAAAGCATGCAATTCTATTTGGTTGCAGAACACTAGTGGTTTTGTGGGAATGCTGAAGAGCTGATGAAAACTTGAGAACTCCTAGTTGGGTAGTCTCCTTCCATGAATCCACATGACAAACCCTGTAAAGAATGGTATAGATTCCTTGCTGTCCCCCTACCAGGTCGGTATAGTGATTGACATGCAATATCCTTCTTGTAGGTGTTATAGTGTGAAATCTTGCTATTTTTCAGTTATTGGTACATGAATAAATTTTGTTCCCCTTTTATTTTTTCCAAATTATGATAAATCATTTCAGCACAAGTTCTTCAATTATGATATGATGTCGTGCTCATTATGTCACAAGTCCTGAATCCCATTAATATCTTCATTTTTTTAGTAGCCTTGTGAGACTGTGACTCTTATATGCCTGTGTTTTATCAAGTATACATGAAAGTTGATTCTTGCTTTCAGTAGGACACTAATGTTACAATGCAAAAGGTGTTTTTCTAAAAGATCCTTACGGATAAAATTTGAATGGATGAGAGAGTGTTTTTTAGTGGATTTCGGTAAAAGCTTTGTAGTTGACTAGCTGTTGAGTTTATGTCATGACCTTTTTGATTGAATAGAGTTTTTTTCTACTATATTACCTTGTATCATAATTACTTCTATTGAGTTGTTTCAATTCTATGCTGGGTTTTCTCAAGTAATAATAGGAGCTATTATTATAATTTGTACTAGCAAACTACTTTTCATTATGAGATGATGGTCAAGTGTTTTCTCCTAATTTTCTTTGTCAATTGTCATGGTAGATTAAATGAGATTCTAATTTCTAGCTATTTTGACCCTCCCTTTACCTTTTGTAAATGACACAAGTTAGGTGCTAATGATTGAATTTATTCTGTTAGGAGAGCTGTTATATATGACATAAAGGTTGAAGCTTTCGCAATTATATCTTTTGACCCGCTGATAGTCAATTCATTGTGTTTAATGTGTTATATATATATTATATCACTGTGTATTTACCCTGTTGTATAAGGGGTTTTCTGCATATATGCTATACATGTACGTGTATATATATTGGCCTATTGGTCTCATGATGAATATATGCGCTATTCATAACATGGTATCACAGCCAAACCTATGTTTTTCGAGTCGCCGCTGGTTCTTTTCTCCAGCCGCCGCCATCGCCTAGGGGTTCTTCGTGCTCGCTGTCGACTCTTGTCGTCGCCTATTGCTTGCCGTTGCTGCTGGAACTTGTGGGGTCTTCCGCCGCTCAGATCCTTCTACTGCCGCTCCTGCTGATCCACTGATCTGGTGAAGCCCTTGATTTGGGGCCGCTACTGTCGTCGGCCCTCTTCTGCCGGATCTCGTGAGGCTCTCCGCTGGCCGAGACATCTTCCGCTGACGTATGATCTTCTAGCCGCCACTTTGCTCCGGCCTCAGCCGTAGTAGGTGCTTTGACGGAACGGCGCCCTGCTTCCGCCCGGTTGCTACCGCTCGTCGCCTGTTCTTCGTCGATGTTGGCCGTCGTCCAGAGGTCCACCCTCGAGTAGCCACCGCTCTACTCCAGCCTTAGCTGATGCCGGCCTCTTCGCCTCCGTGCTGGATCCAGCCTAGATCCTCGATGCCGTCGTCCCAAGCGTCTCTTCTGGATCCGGCTGACGCCGGCCTCTTTGCTTCTACTTCGGATTCGCACCGATTCGAGCCCGATATGCGTTGAGACGCCGCTGTCCCACTCGGATCTCGCCCCTTCCGCCTGGCTGTTGCCGCTCATTGCCTGATCTTCGCCAGCGTTGGGCCATCACCACTTGTCGCTTGATCTCCGCCGGCATTGGGCTATTGCCGCTTGTCGCCTGAGCTGGAGCCGGAGTTGTCGCCTGTCGCCAGAGCCGCTCGGCTATCTCCAGTCACGGGGAGTAGGTGGGACTCGGCTATCCTTTTAAAAGACTTTGACTGACCGACCGAAAAAAGAAAAAAGAGAAAAAAGATAAAGATAAAGATTAAAAAGAAAAAATGTCTATTGTGGATGAGCCATCTAGTGATTCCTTGTACTTTACTGTTGTGCGCCAGGAGCAGTCGTTGCAGCAGGGAGATGCCACCATGGGCTATTTTTATGTTTAGCTGTCCACGGTATGGCGTCAGATTGACTCTTTGGGGACAGATGTTTGCCGCATCTGACAGTGTTGTCAGCGTCAGTAGTCTCACCTGGAGTTTCGCCGTATTTACGACTTCTTGACTCGTCTTCGGGCTGAGTTTGAGTAGACTCGTGCGCAGTTACTAGCTCGTCACCCTCATGTGACTCTGTAGAGGCTTCTACATCTGCTGTGCTACCGGTTACTCCTTCACCAGTTGTGCCTCTACCAGTGACAGCTACTGTTGGTAGGGGACTTCATTGCACCTATTGCAATAAGAATGGACATGTGGAGCAGTTTTGTTACGAAAAGAAGGATTTTCGTCGTGGTGCTCATCCTCTGAGGGGCACTAGAGGTTCCTCTCAGCGGAGTCCTGGTGCGTGTGACACTCAGCAGTTTCTAACATTACTAGGTCGCATGGTTGCTTCTGCATCGTTATGTACTTCTGGTTCTGCTGCTTTGTCTTCCGGTGAGAGATCTTCTACTTCTCCTTTCTCAGATATATCACTTTGGATTCTTGATTTTGGTGCATCCTTTCATATGACATGTGATTCCACCACTCATTTCCATTAGTCCTTTAGTTGCTCCTATCACTGGTCAAACAGCAGATGGTACCTCTCTTTCCGTCACAGGACGAAGCACTTTCAAATTTATCTTTTCATGTTCCTGTTGTTTGTCATGTTCCAAAACTAACCATATAGCTCATATCTGTTAGCCAGCTCACTGATCATGGTTGCTGTGTTATTCTCAATTATAATTCTTGTGTTTAGGATCGCCGCACAGGGACTCTGGTTGGTACTGGCACTCACCGCCGTGACTCACGATGGCTCTGGGTGCTTGGTTGGCTTCATTTTCCTTCCGCTGCCCCTGTCAGTTTTGTCGCCTCCACCACTACCTCTGCATCTGCTGTAGCCTCCTCCATATTGTTTGCTCAGTGGCATAATTGTTTAGGATATCTTTGTGAGTCACATATGTCTTCTTTGCTTCGTCGTGGTCTTTTAGGGTCTGTGTCTAGTGATGCTTCCCTCAATCGTCGGAGTTGTAAGCTTGGCAAATAGTTTTAACTCCCCTATTCTTCCAGTTAGTGTCTCAACGTCCTTTTGATCTTGTTCATTCTGAAGTATGGGACTAGCTCCTTTCGTTTCGAAAGAAGGTCATTGATATTATATCATTTTTTTGATAATTTTTTTTGGCATACGTGGATATATCTTATATCACTTTGTAGTGAGGTTCTATCCATTTACAAGTCTTTTGCTACCATGATTCATACTCAATTTGACTCTCTGAGTTTTTCGCGCTGATTCCACTAGGGAGTACTTGTCGAAAGTTCTTCGTGGTTTTCTTGCTGAGTGGGGCACTCTCAGTTTTCTTGTCCTAGTGTTTATGCTCAGAATGATGTGGCTGAACGCAAGTATCGTCATCTTCTTGAGAGAGCTCATTCTCTTATGCTTGCTTCTGCTGTTCCATCACACTTCTAAGCTGAGACTATTTCTACTGCCACTTTTTTTTTATCAACATTCAGCCTTCTTCCACTCTTCAGGGTGGGATCCCAGTTGAGTGTCTATGTGGCAAGACTTCTGATTATTCCGGTCTTCACCTCTTTGGGTGTGTTTGCTATATTCTTCTTGCACCTCGTAAGCACACCAAGCTGACTACTCAGTCTGTTGAGTGCGTTTTTCTGGGTTATAGTGTTGAGCACAAGAGATATCATTGTTGGGATCCTGTTGGCCGACGGATGCGGATTTCTCATAATGTTACTTTTGATGAGTCTTGTCCTTTTCTATCCTCGTCCTTTTTCCTCCACTTCAGCATCTCTTGTCAAGCCATTTTCTTTCCTGACTTTTCCTTTCACCCCTATAGTCACCACTCCTCCCCCACAGCCTTTGGTCTCTTCGGTGCCTCCTTCCCAGTCAGCACCTTCACCAACAACACCCTCTCCTGAGGTTCTTCTTGACCTTGTTCCTTCTTATCATCTCTACTACACTTGTCATTTGCGAGTTGAGGATTCTTCTGATGTACCCTCTCCTCTTCGGCTTCTCGCTATGCTCTTTGCGATCACCAGTTTATTTGACCTCCTGAGCATTTTGGTTTTGCTGCTGTTGCTCTTGCCGAACCGACTTCTTATCGTGATGCTGTTGTTCATCAAGAGTGGCAGCATGTGATGACAGAGGAGATTATTGCCTTTGAGCGTACTAGCATGTGGGATCTTGTTCCATTTCCTATGCGTATTACTCTTATCACGTGCAAATGGGTCTATAAGGTTAAGACTCGCTCTGATGGTTCTCTTGAGCGCTACAAGGCTCGTCTTTTAACGTGTGGTTTTCACCAGGAGTATGGTTGTGGCTATGATGAGACCTTTGCTCCTGTCGCTTACATGACCACCGTTCGCACTCTTCTTATTGTGGTCTCTGTTCGATAGTAGTCTATCTCTCAGTTGGACGTGAAAAATACCTTTCTCAATGGCGAGTTGTGTGAGGTCTACATGCGGCCGCCTCCTGGATATTCTGTTTCTGAGGGTATGGTTTGTTGCCTTCACCGATCTCTCTATGACCTCAAGTAAGCTCCTCGTGTCCGGTTTAATCATTTATCTTTTGTTGTCACTACATCTAGTTTCTCTGCCAGTGCTCATGATCCTGTTTTTTTTATTCACACTTCATCTCGTGGTCGGACGCTTATTCTTTTGTGTGTTGATGATATGATCATTACTGGAGATGATTCTCAGTACATCACTTTTGTTAAGGAGTGTTTTCATGAGTAGTTTCTCATGACTGATCTGGGTCTTCTTCACTACTTTCTTGGGATTGAGGTTATTTTTACTCTTGAGGGTTTCTATCTGTCCCAAGAAAAGTATATCCAGGATCTTCTTAATCGTGCCTTTCTTACTGATCAGCGCACAGCCGAGACTCCCATAGAGCTTAATGCTCATCTTAGTTCCACTGATGGTGAGCCCCTTATTGATCCTAGACGCTATCGTCTTCTTGTTGGAAGCTTTATTTATCTTGGTGTCACTCGTCCTGACATTTCGTACCCTGTGCATATCTTGAGTCAGTTTGTTTCTGCTCCCACTTTGCTCCACTATAATCATTTTCTTTGTGTACTACGATACCTTCATGGAACTATCTTTCATCGTCTTTTTTTTCCCTTGCTCCAACTCTTTATAGCTCCAGGCATATTGGGCTAATGATCCTTTTGATCGTCGGTCTTTCTCTGCCTATTGCTTTTTTTTTGTGGTTCTCTCATTGCTTTGAAGATTAAGAAGTAGACAGTTGTTTCTTATTCGAGTGCTGAGGCTGAGCTGCGAGCGATAGCTTTGTTAACTGCGGAGGTTATTTGGTTATGGTGGTTACTTGAGAATTTTGGTGTTTCTGTTTCTGCACCAGCTCTTCTTTTGTCTAACAATACATGTGCTATTAGCATTGTTAAAGATCCGATAAATCATGAGCTTACAAAATATATTGGTGTTGATGCTTCCTACATGCGGACATATGTGCAGGATTAGATTGTTACTCTTCAGTATATGCCTTCAGAGTTTCAGACTTCTTCACAAAGACACAGACCAGAGCCTAGCACAGCTTTCACCTCTCCAAATTTTATGTTGTTAATCCACCATTAGTTTGAGGAAAGGTGTTAGATATGTATTATATAGTTGTATATGTACTCTGTTGTATAAAGGGCTTTTTGTATATATGCTATTCATGTATGTGTATGTATATTGACTCATTGACCTCATGATGAATACAAGCGCTATTCATAACGGTTTGTAATGCCACCACCCAATAGGTACCGAGCATCATTCTTCAGAAATATAGCTAGAATGTGTTTCAAGCAGCCAGGAAGCTGTGCCGTTGACGCCTCCAATTGCAGATCAGCTGATGCAATGCAGATCCTGCTTGATGCTGCATAGCTGATTTATATGATATGTATATACTGTCTTATCGTGAGATCACTGCAATCAGAATTCTTGTTATGTATGCTTCTCGCATGCAACTTGTAATTAGGACTTTGTAAAACTGTATAATTGGCTGGCAAAAGCATATTCAAATGTCAACATCATTTGAGCATTATCCATTGGATTTTTTGGTGCTTTGCTCTACCTTGGTTTCTTTTGAAGGATGCATGTGTTGAAGTGCTAAGTCAGAAGTGGTTGTTGGTGAGATCTGTTGTAATTCATGCTGCAAAGGTGATTTTTTTCCTAAAAAAAAGGGAAATGATGCCCTTGAACGCAAGTCTTGTGTTATTTTCATTACTTTTGCTGAAGAGGTGTTTGAACTGTTATAATTGTCTAAAAAATGAAATGACAAGGAGTAAAAAATTCATTCAATTTCTCTATGGTTCCTGCATTTCATATTTAAACATTGTTTTTTAAGTAAAACATTGTTATGATATGTCCAGGATTTAGCATGAAGACTCAAATGCAAGATCCAAGCTTATGTCTTCTGTATATGGCTATGCAACCTTTTAGATCTTGGTATCTTCCATTGGTTGCGTGAACTGTGTATCTATTACAGTTTTCTCTGTAGCTGGTTAGCAAACTACCATGTTGCATTTCCAAAGTAAAGGCTAGAGTACATTTTAGGTTTCTGATATGTTCTGTACGGACAACAGAATGTAGTACATTGTACTTCATTTTGAGAAGAGTAGTATGTTGTACTTATCCCTTTCTTTTAATCTGCAGGTGCGTCACTAAAATGCCAGCTGCTGCAGACAACAGTGCAAACTCTCAAACGCCACAGGTACAAAATATTTTCTATGGAAAATCCATGCCCTGAGCATTTGTACCTTTTCCTTTTATTTTTGTACCTTGCGTTCTTATCCTTTCCCTGCAACTCTACACGCTGTGGGCCTTAGCTGAAACTATTGCTGAAACTACTGTAAACAGTAACACACGAGAGAGAGAGAGAAGGGGGGGAGGACAAGAGAATATTACATTACTATCCATAGAGGAGGTGGCTGTGTCATGGCTTTATTTTATATGTTGACTTTTTTCTTCAATGGTGTATGAAATAGCCTAATCTGTGTTCTTTTATCTATCTACTCATGTGTGCTGCAACCTGTTCCAAATTTCAACTAATTCAGTGTTTAATTTCTTGTGAATATCACAAATTTCAACTAATTCAGTGTCTAATTTCTTGTGAATATCAATTAACTTGATTTTCTCAATGTTAATAGCAATATGCAATTGGGCAGCAACAATGCCTACTGGGACACAGATCTCTGATTGCTTATCCATATTTATAAGGTTATTGTTTGCAATAAATGATATGCCTTCCACATCTGATGTACTAAATTAAATGTTTTGGACAGAAATCGTGGGATAAATAACTAGGAGTTGCTCAAAAGTGAATTCTCCCGTAACTTTAAGTTCTGTTATATTCAGTAATCTCACATGTTTTGCTGTAGTTAGTAGTAACATGGATGCTGAGTATCCTGCTTAAAGAATATGCCCTGAGAGTAAACTAACATAGGAAGTCACCCTTAGAAAATTAATAAGAGCTCAGTAGTGCTCGTGTAGTGACATTAGTTTATTCCCTAGCCTTTCTGTATGTGAACTCTATGCTTTGGCTTCAAGCTTTTCATGTGCATCTGCATGCTTTAGCGAAAAGTGTGATGTTTGAACCAATTTATTCTTAAGAACTATAAATGCTAAAAATATTCATAACTTTGTTTTTTTCTTCTGGTATATACTTCAAAATGCTCATAACTTTTCGAACCTTCTGAAATGCTTTCCCAGTCATGCAGTCCAAGTTGTATGCAGGGAAAATAGGATCAAGTTCCTTAAATGTTGACCTCTTTTCCCTAGAAGCATGGCACACAAATGGCTGTTTACAGAGGGTGGTGTGCAATGTTATCAGGTTTGATTTGCATTTATTTTTTATATGCATTACACACAAGCTAAATAATTGAATTGAAATAAGCTCACTATATACCTTTTCATCAGAATAGATATAATTTAATTTTCAAAGTATATTTGAAAATTGAAATGATATTACAGTGTTGTTCTGGCATGACCTCTTGAAATAATGCAAGATAGCATAGTAAAGTAATGGTAAATGGTTCGAGTTACAAGTTCATGTAAAATAAAACCGAACTTGAACTTATAAAAGCTAAAACCAAAATCCTTTTTAACGTATAGGTATATGTATTTAAGAATGTCACGTCATTATTGAATTTTCTTTCTTTGATTGAATTCACAATTTTACATTCAAGTGCATTGTGCTAGGTAGTGCAAATTAATATTAGAATGTTTTCTTGGGATTAAGAAATAAGAACTTAGTCATTCATCTGGAGTATCAATTGGTTGAAGTTGGTAACCATAGATCATAAATGCAGATTGATACTTCACATTTCCCCCAACGACTAACATTATGGACTTGATTTTCTAACGTGTCATTGACAAGCATCTATACAACATTATTGATTTTCTGTTCAGTTGTAGCAGTAAAGAAATGATAATGGGGAAGTCATGTCGCAATTTACTATTGAAGAAACCTCCATGTTACAAGATCAATTGGTATCTATTGCATAATGTCAATTTTGTTAGTCGTGGTGCGACGACTATTCTGAATTAGTGTCATTGTGGTTTGTTTTTATAATTTCCGTACGCATAAAACAATTGATGTGGAGAATGCCACCTCAATTCCTGTAACAAACACGCAAGTTACGCAATGCATGTCATGTCATATGCTTATTATTGTCAATTGAATAATAATTGTGAAAGAAGGGTTGATATATACAGATCACTTGAAACGTCACACCTTACGAGGCACCCAGTACCATGATAGAAATGTAAAGTGTATTCATCTCATATTCTTTGACATTATACACTCTACACATATAACTTTACTGGTTTTCATTATTGAAAATGAATAATTCTAAAAATACAAATGTAAGAACATTATTATTTCCATTTGTTGTCATCTAACAGATCTTTTCGTCCACCGGTTATACTTATACATCGTTCAAAGTAGCAATAAGGACATGTGGAATAGCTAATTATTAAAATTTTCCCGGTAAGGCTTTCGTTGTATGGTAACATTGGCAGAATATGGCGCACAATTGTTGAATAGTGTTGAATGCAACATAAAAAGTGGTGCTATTGGCCCATTAGGCTGTTAGCACTTTTGGATTCTGTTCTTTCTGCATTGCAAATCTTGATAGTAGTTCCGTTTATTTCTTCCCAATTCAATTTTCTCAGAATGACAGAAAAGGTAGTTATTTCTATGCAGTGATACTAAGTGTTACAACGTTTTGGAGTGTATTTGTAGTGCTTTATGTATGGTACTATATACTATCAGGGTATATCTGGATGACACAATTAGCAGTCCTTCAAGTTCCAGAGATGGAACATAATGCATTGATGTGTGGATATTGTCCACAAAACCTATGTTAAACATTTAGATTTGGTAACTCGAGAACCCTCAAAATAGTTATAAAAGTTCTGTTGTTGGACGAAATCGTATCCAATGTTTGTAAATACTTTGATGGAAAGCTTTACTGCAAAATTTGTCCTATGGTCTGCAATCTGGAAGTGTATTCCAGTTGACAGCTGTTCAGCAAGTCAGGTTTCCAAGTGCTAAAATGCTGATTACAGATTCAGAGATTGCTTCATTTGTATTTCAGCGCACATGGATTAATTGGAGGGATTGTCGATCCACACAATATGCTTGAGATCAGCATTATATCATGCTGAGTGAATCACTGAATGAGCTGTTTTGGGAACAAGATATTTGGTATTTCCTTAGCATTGAGGTGTATCTGCAATTTGGAGCCATCGGTCAAGAATCAAAGGTCTTGTTACTACTTTCTACTTGCTAATTGGTGAAGGATTGCCGCCAGTTCTTTGCTGACTTATGGTTTCGAAAAGACAGGTAGTGTGAGAAAGCTTCCAATAGATCTGTGGTATGTTTATGCTAAAACCATCTTGCCTTATGCAAAAGCATCCTATGCATGTCAACTTGTACATATTAAATGAGGGAATATAGATGAATTTTGGCAATTGCATGTCAAAAGGGACCTAACAGAAATGCAATGATAGCTTATGAGATGTCATAGAAAGAATCTGCTTCCATGTTCATGTATATGATTTTTGCCAAGGTGAACAACAATTGCGAACAAGACTATTCATGGTGCTATTGTCAGGACCCGGGAATGTTGAGTCCGAAGACAGGTGGGGATCCAGATTTCGAGTATGTAAATTGCGCCAAGGAAAGCAATAGAACTATACTAAAAAACAGGAAGAACTAGAGATACTAATATGGCAGCTAGGTTATTTGCATTCCTTTCGATAGTTCCCACAAAAGAGATTACAAGCCTTTTATATATGTTGCTGGACTTAAATTAGTCTTAAGACAAATGACATTGAATAGTAGTGACAAAATCATAACTTAGCAAAAGTAGTACTACTCAAACATATATGAGTCGTCGGATGAAGATCTAATGCTCACACTGGATAGTCGTGGGACATAACATTTAGAGTGCAGCTTTAGAGACTTATGCAAGCTCAGTGAAGTGTGCCGATAAGGCTGCATTTTGAGATACACCGTCTCTCCCACCTTGCACTCTCGTCTTTCTCTTCTTGTCGGCCTAGTGCTTCATCTTCTCTTGTGCTTTCTACAAATTATCTTTGATAACCTCCTATGCCAGTTGTCTCCTCTGGAGTATCCCCTGAACCTTTTCATTTGTGGACTCGGGCAGTACTACTTCAGCCACATGTGGAGGAGGGAATCCATATAAGGCTTGGAAGGGAATCATTTTTAAAGCTGTGTGGAAACTAGTGTTATACCACCATTCAGCAATAGAAAGCCAACTCATGTCAAACCAAGAGAACGATGTAACAATTTTGAATGCCTGAAAACGTAATTTTTCTTGGACATTTAGTTTGAGGAACAATAGAGGCTAAAAGTGTGAAACCTGAATAGAAGGTGCTTGAATTTATGTCAATTGAAGATCATGTCCTCCTTGAGAAAATAAAACTAGAAATGGTCTTCATTTTCTTCAAACTTCTCTTGTAGAGAATGGCTCTTGAGTTGATACAAAAGGTTTATTCTGTTTTAAAACTTAGATATTTATCTCAAGCTTTTGAACTCTCAAATATATTTTCCCTACAATTTGGAGCACACTGACTCTCACTGATTTCTACATATGCTATCATTTCTGCTAACACTCCAAAATATATGAATAGTTTAACACCATGAATTCAAGCACTCTTTTGTCTGTAGATTTTGTGAACTGCAATTTAGGTCTCTTTTCTAACTTTATTGCAGTTGAGAAACCCTAGAATCGAAGAAATTTTGCTGACTGGTTTGGAAAGGTTCATACGTGATAGCAGAAATCACAACTGCAAATTTACACCTTTGCTAATTCATCATCTAACTAAAGAAGTGATTTGAGATCTTCTGGTGTGTGAACTTGACATCTTAACTTCAATTTGAAAGCCAGGAGGGAATGTGACATGGTTGAAGCCAAGGATAGAAATCTTGGTACCGGAGAAGTTCCCGCTTGACGGCTGGTAACAGTAACTGGATGGTTATCGGAAAAAACCATAAAAACTTGATTGAAATTTGACTATCAAATTTTGAATTTGGTTCGTTTTAAAACCAATAACCATTCTAGTTATGGGAAAAACCATTGAAAACTGAAAAGCAGCTAAAAACCGAAAAAATCGATTAAAAAAACTTGAGAGTACAATAATTGATGTATATTTAGGCTCTGTCCATATTGGCTTCTAAAAACTACTTTTTCATAGTAAATGACTTTCTACAACATCTAACTTTTAAACAACGTGTTTTTTCAAAGCGAGATTTACTAGTTAATTGTAGTACATACTATAACAATTTTATTTATATCTGCTAAAATCGCACACGATTTTTTGTCTGTATGTATGGTTCTCTACAAGCTGTTACTATTCATAAACTAAAACTAAAAGTAATTAGCAAACGCCAATATAAATGGATCCTTAGGGGGTGATCGGAAGAGCGATGGTTTTTGGCTTTTGCTGAAAAACACTGTAGCTGAGTTGGTTTATTAAGTATAATTAAATTTGAAAAAATTTAAAAATAAAAACGGTATACTAATCTAGAGCGGACGATGCAAAGGAACATGAGAAAAAAAATCAAACAAAAAATAAATTTTTTTACTGTAGCAGGTACTATAGCTACAGTAAAAAAATCGCCCACCGCCCACGACGCAGAAGCCGTTGTGAGCGCGGCCTTAGTTTGTACAATAGGTAATCTAGCATAAAAAAGTTTAAACCAATATAGAAAGTACATTATGTAGTCAAAAATATAAATTTGCATTTGAAAAATTTTAGCCGAATTTTTGCTACCGGTTTCCACATTTTTCGAGTTACTGAGTGGTAACTGCTGGTTTTTCTATACCTGATTGAAGCCAAGTCAACCATTGTTCTATGCCAATTTTTAAATCATAGTTGTGGAATTTCCGTGCCTTCACTGTATTTTCTGATGTTGACACTGAATAACCTTATACTTCTGGGATCGCTCTGCATTGGGCCCTATGGATGTTAGGCATGAGCTTTCTTCTGAGAGGTATACTGTATTGGTACGGATGTACTTTTCAAAGCTTTTTGTATTATTTTCACGTACTCCTATGATCTCACTGTACTTGAGTACTTCAGAGTTCACACTCTAATAGGTATTTAGGAATAGGCTTTCCTCAAAAAGAATATTATCACAATTTGTATTGGTACATTTACACTTTTAAAGCATAAGGATGGTTTGTACCCTATTGATTTAAGTCTTTACCTTCTCCAGACCCAGCCTTCAGAATTTCATCCCTTCAAAAAAGAGAACAAAACTATTGCTCGAAGTCAAATACAAAATAAAACACCACAAGATAACCGGTAACCAATTTTCTCCTAGTAATTGGTCGAACGAAAAAAAATGTAAATGCAAAACAAGACATTAAAAAAGGAAGAGATTCCTTTTATGCTCAAGGTACCAATTTCAAATAAACTTTTGTAATTAGGAGGCCTGTTTCGTAATATGAATACAGGAGGTTTCTAGCACACAATGATGTGGCATGAAAACCAGTGATATTATAATATGTAGCTGATTTTTATTTCAAATGCAGTTTACTAGCAGAAATGTACTAGACGGCGCCACAAACCAATAGGAACTTCTTCAAACTTATACGGGTGATTTTTTTCTAAAATAAAAAATTCCGACTGATCCGTCAATTTGTTCGGATTTTTTTTTCAAAAAAAAGTAATATTCCAGCCTTCCAGGGTTTAGTGTTGATGCTTCGGTCCACCATCTCTTAAAAAGCAAGCTATTCATTAATGAGCCATAGATGATAGATTTAGTTTGGCTTTCGTTTTCAGAAACATTCAAAATCAGTTAATATGCAACATGCTTATAGTCCAATTCCACTGATATTATTGCATACATCAGGATCACAAAAATCAAAATCTTTTTTTGTCTCATCGTCCTTTCAATTAAGTTTAACTGTTCCCTAAACCAAACTGTCACCTTTTTTCTACCTGCAATTGGATCCAATCAGTTTTAAACTTAAAAGATTGGGTGAGAACGAAACAGGGGACCTCAACTCACTCACTTTTCTATCCTATTAATTTTGGTTCTGTAGGTTGTCAAGAGGCAACTTGTCCCTTGTAAAATTTATACTTTTGCCATGCCAATCAACCTTTCCTGTATTATATAGACGCAATATATTGTCAAACAATATTGTCCATACATTACTGGTCTAATTGTCAAAGAAAACTATTGCTGAAATTTTAATGACAGCAATGTGTATAGGTTAATTAAGGCCTGCAAGAAAAGTCCTCAAAATTTATTTTGCAAGTACGACAACAGTCCTTTTGTCTGTAATCTCCGATTCTATAGTAACATCAATGCCTTATGACTGGAGACAAGCAGGTCCATAGATGGGGAATATGGGTTCATGTGCATATGAGCTGCATGATTGGTGTAGGAATAGTCAAAACTGGCGCAACATAGATTGCAGAATCTTGGTTGACCGGAGTCACTATTAGAAGATTCAGTTCCAATATAATCCTCATGCATCATCATGCATGGCACTAAGTTCAATGGGGTTCATCACTCATATACTGTCTATAGGAGTGACATATGGGTTGGAGTTGTAAGTTTCAAGACGTGCTTCATACTAGTCCTCATAAAACTTCTGCAGGTCTTATAGCAATTTTAAGTAGATATTAGTATACTACTGTTCAAAATAAAAAACTAAAATTGATGTTTTCCCAATCTCTCATCTAAGCTGCTATAGAATTATGACACCTAGAACTCATAATTGTACTCACTACTTAACAAGTTAGCATAATGTTTCTTGCATGTTGTCCAGACACTAGACTCCACATTCTCACGTCATGAGCTACTTATCTGTAAAGTATCTATATTCTATTTACCTTAGCTCGCAGATGGTTGCAGTTTAGATTTTGACATCGAGACTTGCACCTTACAAACTTCATAGCTCATAGGAGTCATATGATACATTCAATGAACATTTCTGCCTTGCTGAAGGGGTTTTATTACATTATTTAGTACAAGCCTGTTTCATATGACAAGCTTAATATTTTTGAAGGAGAGAACTTCTCAAGCAATTTTTTGTCGAAGTATTTTTCGTACTAGTTATGTTCAGCATCATTATTTGCACAAATTAATGATAATTCGAAAACTAGATGACTAAATCATTTGGCTTTCAACCATGCTTTTTCTTCCAAAGGACGAAAAAGTTACTGCCTGATGAAAACAAGCTCTCTTTTTTTAAATTTCCTTTTGTTTCAAGAAATATTTTTATCAATTGAATGATTCTATTGCGCTTATTAGAATCATTATAAAGATTTTATATAAATTTCACATACTAAGGGCCCTACAACTAGAAAACGATGCCTAAATGTATGTGAGAAATGCGTATAGTAATAATAAAACATGAAGGGCTCATATTGGCGCATTTACATTTTCTACTGCTATTACTAAGAAAGCCAATATGCAGAAATGTCATCCATATGCTCACCTAATCGGCTAATATATAGAGAATTTTTGCTGAAGGAACGATTCACATCTAGAAAGTTCACTTTGAAAATCCTCTTTGCAATCAACCAAACCATTCTTCGCTTTAAGAATCACCTGGCTGATGGTGCATGAAAATTTAGTTCCGATAATTAATTACTGGATTGCCCACCTTGCCTAGCATTATATAGCAATCGAAACCTATACTCTGATACTCAACCATCTTGGGTACTGTGAAAGTATTTATTTGGTCAAGCCTGATGATTAGCTTATCACTACGTACTATATATATGATGCTTGCTAATTGCTTCCTCTTTGCCTCATCTCTGCAAGACCCTTCCCTCTTCTTGATATGGAGCTTGAGCTTAGTCTAGGTGATTCTCCAGCTCCAGCGAAGGCCACTGTCACGCCTGCACCGGCGCCTACAGGCACGGGTGAAGGAGAAGGCCACGAACTTGTGCTAAAGCTAGCAGTAAGGACTGCCAAAAGAGCTGAGCAAGATTACAAGAAAACAGGCACACAACCAGAAGAAGCTGTGGAGGGAGAAGATGATAAAGCACACCCTCGTGGTAAGCCGCCTGTTGAGCTGAGCCTCAGCTGCCCTCTGGTCCCAACCTCTGCACAAACAGGTAATTTGAAGATATATAATTCTACAAACTAGTGCTGTTGGTTTGATTGGTTCCAACTTCCAGGTAGGTTCATAGGTGGTTAAGTGCATAAAAAGCTTCGGATGGTCATGGGTCTTTTTCTGTATAGGGAGTGTGAATTCAGAGGTGTGCACACGAGGTTTCGATGTGAACGCTGTGCCGGTGGATGGAGGAGCAGCGACAGCAAGGTCTTTGTCGCCATCGTCCATGCAGGCGGAGGTTCCTGTGAGACAGGCAGCTGAGCCGGGAGCTACAGAGGAGGGGGAGAATGGAGGTGGCGGGGTGAGGAAGAAGCTGAGGCTGTCCAAGGAACAGTCTGCGTTTCTGGAGGATAGCTTCAAAGAGCACATCTCCCTGACCCCGGTATATATGCGTCCTATCTTTGTTCTGGCTTCCTATAATTCTCCATATCCGTCAAACAGAACTTGCATGTCCTATCTTCCGTACCTATGTAGATGATACCCTAGAGTTTTAAACGATAATATGTTTATAGTTAAAAGTACAATAGGTTATTTTAAATTTCAGAGAATGCTCTTGCTCTCTGACTCAAACTACAGAAAAGCTGAGATCGGGGATGCAAGTTAAAGCAGAAAGTAATTAGGGTATGGACCCTATATATGATAAGGATCTTCTTCGTCTTCTTCTTCCTCCTGACTTCGTTTTGAAAGTGTAGAGATCAATAGTTTGCGATGGTACAAGGTATCTTGTAATTGCTTGATGAATATCAGTTGTCTTCACGAAACCATATATGATCAGTTATTCACAGAGCTTAATTTGCAGATTACTGAAATTCCCTTGGATTACTTCAGTTACTATAGTATGGCCCTTGATGGGCAATTTGTAAGAATCAAAGGCATAAACTCATGTATGCACATACACATGCATATATGCTACCAATACTGCTTAAGGACATGCTACCAAAGTGCATTCTTTTAATTGGGAAAAAAAACCCGGTCTAACAAAATGAAATGTTTCAGTGAAAACCAGGTTTTGGCAATAAATGTCACCTCAAAGTGTTATGATCGCTCATTATCATGTTCGATTTCGCACTACCGATGGGATGGGTTGTTTAGGGAGAGCAGTTCCAGCATATTGCGAATAAGAAGCTAAAACTAATTAAGCTCTTTGTAAACAAAACAGGGTTGCAATTAAATCAAATAATACCTTTTGTTTTTCGATCGGCATACAGAAACAAAAGAGAGATTTAGCCCACCGGCTCAACCTTCGACCACGCCAAGTGGAGGTCTGGTTCCAAAACAGAAGAGCTAGGTAATCAAACATTCCGTTTTCCCTTTGATCGATGGTACTGCTCCATCTTCGTACCTAAAATTATGGTCTGCCAACCGGAGGCTGGTTATTTCCTGACTTCTCTCCTAGCTAGAACCCTAAACCCCATGTTAACATCGCAGGACAAAGCTAAAGCAAACCGAGGTGGACTGCGAGTATCTCAAGCGTTGCTGCGAGACGCTAACGCAGGAGAACCGAAGGCTCAAAAGAGAAGTGGCGGAGCTGCGTGCCTTCCGTACCACATACCCGCTCTACAACCACCACCAATCTGGGGTCAGCACAGCACTCCGGGTGTGCCCCTCATGCGATAACAAGCAGGTTACTACCACAGCTTATTCTCCACCCATCATCACCACCTCCGCCATCACTGCCGTGTCATCTCCGGTGGGCGCGCCGCCGTCGTCGATGTCCACCTTGTTCGCCAGACATCACTTCGGCCCCTTCGCCGTCCACCCGGTGCTCCGCCGCCAGCCATCGGCGACATCATGATCGATGGAGCTCCTGTGCATATATATTGGTGTAAATTTCTGTTCATCAACGTCTCATCAAAACTATTATGATAGGGAATTACGTAATAATACTGTGCACAGAAAGAGAGCCACACTTTGTAAAATGTAGTTTAAAAGTAGCAAATGATGGTTTTGTGATGTTACAGACGACTTTATGCATGTATTAGACCTGGTAGATATGGAATTTACGGTTGCGTAATTGACTTTGGAGGGTTTGCCTTTGTGCAATATGATATGGTCTGGCGAATGTCATCCTGACATGGCAAAGTTCCGGCCCTTTCCATTAGCGTACCAGTGGCTGTGGCATATACCACTAAACTTTGGTGAAACATATGTCGTGGCCTATGACTACGGCCATGCTTGTTGAAAAGAAGAGGATCGATCGATAGAAATCGGTGACGCTGACCCGGCCGGCTCTGCAAGCTATACAATCATCGAGGCTGTACCGGTATATACGTGCGAAGCACTGAAACGTAAGTGTCTCCAGATAAACGAGGCAGGAAACTGCTAATCACTCGAGCTGTCGGATCAAGTAACAAGCAAGCTTCTCGAAAGATGGCGCGAAACTTTCTCGTATCCACGTAGAAATTGAGCTCCAAACAAACAAATTATACGTACATACATGCGTCACCAGGGTGCGCATTTTTCCGCGCCGAATGTTGTTGTTAAGTTTCACGGTTACGTGTGTTGGCTGGAACGAAGGGTTAAAGCTAGCCCAGCTGGCCAAGCAAAGTTGACAGGGGCCGGGGGTTTACACGTGTTGACGGATGACCAGCTAGAGTAGCATATATTCGCCGTCAGGGCTTGATTGGCGAGGCCACGTAGGCGAGGACGGCGACACGTGTGCGCCCTCGCCATCGCAAATGATGCGACCCAACAACTGCGTGCGTGAGCCAGGCCAACCGGCAACGGAGAGGACGATTCAAACGCCTATCACGATTGGTTTGATTAATCGATCGATCACGACGTACGTATATACCGTCGAGCTTCCGGTAAGACCTAGCTAGCTAGCTAGCTAGCTAGCTAGCTGACCCGTGTTATCGGACTGATGTGGCACGGCGAGACAGCGATCGATCGGTACGATAGCCGGCCGGCCAGATTGCTGGTCTCGTCTGACTGTGGGGCCCTCGATCGTACGCTTATCCATTCCATGGTGCGTCATGTCGGGTGTCAGAGGTGATACAGGGCCAAGGGAAGAACAGCACGACGCTGGCTGATCGTATTAGCTTTCGCGCACTGATGCGTGCATGTCTTCTCCATGGGTGACCGCCGGCTACGTCGGCTTATCTCTCCATCGACGACGAGCGCGTCTAGCATTTGTTTCCATGCACACGACGTACCCATCGACCTGCCTAGCTAGAAGCTACGGCCGGCTATCTGTAGCCGATGAGCGCCTAGGCCTAAAGTCAAACTGCACTATGGCCGGCTTATAATTGTCGGTTGGATGGTTAATTTGCCATCTCAACCGGTTAGGAAAAAAACCGTTCACAAAGTTCCTACATATGTGCACTCGAATGTGTATATAGATGTGTTCACCATGATTTGAACCCTACTAGGTAATCGTACATCTACAACTTCACCGCGCTCTACCAAGACATGGTTCCCAACTCCACCGAAATTTTGAATGTTCTGTCGATAGAAATTGGCTGTCTCCAGCTGAATAAGATAACAAGTTTATTTAAATCAAACGTGTTATTTGATACACATTTTTTATTACAAGAAACACGCACACGCACAAACACACCACCACCACGTACACACACGTCTAAACTAATAGAGTCTAGGGATAAATACATAAGCTCACAAAGTTCCTACTGAAGCATATTCGTGTATATATAAATATGGGCATAAAAGTTTAAACCTCAGTGGTGAAGTCGTATACCCATAACTTTATAGTCCCACTAAAATGGGTGGCTTTCATTTGATACACGTATTGCCTAGATAACAATATTCAATAAAAAATATGGAAAAGAATCAAACGGGGACAAAACGATGGACTGATAAGAAAGCCATCAATATCTTGCCGCCTTCAATATGCGTGATTTATCTTCGTAAGCGATGGACTGATAAGAAAGCCATCAATATCATTGTCGCCTTCAATATGCATGATTTATCTTCGTTGTCTTAAGACTAATACTTCATTATCTTGTACACAAGAAAATATAGTAACAATCATTTTCTTAGTATATTAAATTTACAATTTAAAATTAGAAGTTTAAAGTTCAAATTTTGGGGCCGATATTTTTTTACCTTTTATCTCTGATCTTAGCATTCACATTGAAACATTTGGACACCTATGCATTAGTAGTGATTAACAGGAGATATCGTGAAGGTAATTTATGCATTCTTAAGTATAAGTCATATTCTTTTAACCGTTGGACCGATCTATATATAACCAGACATATCTCAAAAGTCAAAGCTAATCCAAAGGCCAAAAAGATAGGCAGAGTTTAAAAAAAATAGGCAACTTACAAATAGCAAAGCCGTTAATGCATTCTTCCTTCCAAGTTAATTAAAACAATATTGGTAGTATGATTGATCAGCATGGACACACAATATATATACGTTCAAAAAAAAAAGGGGGCAACACAGCTAGCCATGATATATAGTAGTACAAGCGATCGATGATGCAACCAAGGAAGAAACAAACTATTTACAAAATGTGCACATGCGGCATGCGTATGGTCTAGCTCATATGTATTGACCCCCTCCAACCCAATGGATGGAGGAGCACTAACTAACGCAAGTAAACCCTAGCCTAGCCAGGTGTGCCTTTCAGTGACGATGATCATGCATGGAGAAATATGTAGAACTAAGATAGCAATTTGGTTAATTGCCTTCCGATTACTTGTCTGTTAGCCGTTGCAATCAAATCTAGCTACGCGATATATATGTATCATAGAGTAGTACGTAGTACGTGTGACGGTGGATGGCCCAAGTCAATGGTCGATCACTTGGTTGCTTCCTTGATTATGTAGTATGCGACGCTGACGCGTTTGTGCACGCCGCACCGCAGGAGGGTTAGATGAGGAGTACTAACTAATCGCAGGACTGATTGTTAGATGAGGAGCAGCGTACGTGCGCGTGGGTGGCTACGCACAGACATGTGTATGCATTGTGTAATTGTCTGTTTGATGCATGACCAGACTGCCTACGCCCAACACCATGCATCTCGATCGATCGCTCACTGTTCCACCACCTCTCCCGCGTGGCGTTACCCCACTCGCCGACGTACGTATGCTGGCTCGCTCCGTGTTATAATTATTACAGACGATTTTACAAGTATTATCATCTATATTACTAGTGATGAATAAAATTATCACAGACGGTTCGGATTAAAAAACGTCTGTGATATATGCAATTATCACAGAAGATTTTTAATCCAAACCATTTGTGATAATATTACAAACGGTTTTTAATCCGAACTGTCTACCATAATGCCATGTCACTGATCTGTAGCATCTCCCTTAGGATCCCGATCTCACCCGTCCATTCTTTCCGCATCGAATGGCAGATACCGATTTCCTCCCACCTCTCAGCCCTTATAACTACCCTTCTCCCTTTCCCCCAATTTCACTCCAAGAACCAACACTGATGAGGACACATTCTTGGTGCTCCTAGTTCATCCACTTTTTTGCTTGAAGCTCCTACTCCTCCAATTGAAATGACAGGGCCGATCACACGAGTACAAGCAAAGAAACTACAGCAACAGATGAATTTGTTCTTTAAAGAATATACTTTTGATAAGAATTTGCTACTACCTAATTTTGGTGTCCTGTATGTACTTATGTATGAAGAGGAGGTTACGCACCAAGGCCTATGCGGTTGTCCAACAGGTCTGAAAACCTCTGAGACCGTTTTGAGGCCCTAAATGATATTTTTTTTGGGGATTTCACTTTTCCAAAACCTCACAAATGAATTAGACCTAGACTTATTGATTTTCGTATGTAACTTTTTGTTAGCTTTCAAACAAATTCAAGAACATCAAAAAACGAAGTCCATATGCAAAAGTTATGGCTATTTAATTGAGCATCACTCCAACACCAAAACTATTTCACTGTGAAGATGATCTATGGCCTGTGTGCCCCTTGTTTTGGCCGAAACCAATTGGCGTGGCAAGGGAGGAAAGGGGCTCAGCAAGGGGGGGCGTGAAGCACCATCGAAATATTCTGCGCGACAACATCTAGGGCATCACCAATTATCACAGACAATTGGTATATAGAACCGTCTGTAATGACGATATATCACAGATAGTTTTTAGCATATGTGATAGTATGCCTTCACAAATGATTCTTTATACCAACTGTTTGTATTATGACTTATCACAGAATATTCACAAACCATCCGTGATAACCGCCTGTTATCACAGACAAAAAATCAAATGGTTCAAAACCCGTCTGTGATAAGGATTTAGAATTATCTATGATGACACTTTATGTGGTAGTGACACCAACCGATAGCTAGTCGCTCAACGAAAAGACAACATTATGCCACACCGCTCATTCATGCTTTTGTTGTGCGATTCGTGCCATCAATCGTGTCATCGAAGTGTGATTGAGGCCACGCATGCACCAGTCAAGCGGTGGTTGCACGACTGCAGGCTAATATAAGGGCCAAAATTCAACCGAAATGTCATTTCAATTCAGAAAAAAGAGAAAAGAGGGGAGGAGAGGAGAGGATAAGAAAGGAGAGGGAGGGAAGGAAAGGGGGAGGAGACTCCATCCATCTTCATCCACGTACTCACTTCTTTATGGTTAGTTTTCGTTACTTGTGTAATCTCTTGGTTATTACATGCTAGGTTAGCAACAATGAACATAGATTAGTGGTAGAATTAGGGTTGGTAGTTGTAGATCCCCTATATTTTAGTGGTAATGTTGTGTGTTGTGTATTGGAATATTTTTTTTTCTATTGTAGCGTACAAATGGTAGGTTAGGCCTATTTGTAGATCAACTAGTCTAAGACTTAGGTTGGTTAGGTTTAGATCTGCATGAGTTAGTGGTCCCAAAGTTAGGTTGCTTGTATGTTGTATTTAAAATTTAATTGAATATTTGTAGTTGTGTTGTAGGAGATGTAAGTGAATAGAGAGCATTTAGATAGGCATGATATGTGGTGTAGTTTAATTTAGTTTTCATTAGACTCAATGTAGAATGCGTAATTACCATGTGTTCCGAATAATTTGAGTCATGTGGAAAGTATGTCAGGTCAAGAATTGTTCAAAGTATGTTTGGTTGAAAGACCAGATTGCTTGTATATAATATTGTACTATTAAGAGGGGTCATGTCTAGTAGTTTGAGTCTCATCATGTGTTGATAGCTCAATCTCACTTGCTCCACCTCTCTTTGGCATGATGATAGCATTTGCAAATGTATTTTGCAAATAATTGTAACTCATGTATAATCTTTGTGACATGTGAGTAGAGTTTGCAAATGGTTAACGTCCATGTTTTCCTATTCTTTGTGGCATGATGCTTAGATTTACGAATATATTTTGTAAATGGTTGAAACTCATGAACAATCCTTGTCTCATATGACTAGATTTGTAAATGATTGAAACTCATATACAATCCTTATAATATGTGACATAGGTTTGCTATTATATTTTGCAAACGAGTTGAGTCCGTATACACAAGCCTAGTGTCATGATTATAAAAGTTTGCAAAGGTGTTTCGCAACTTATTGAGAATCATGGTTCGATCCTCGTGTGCATGATATTATAATTTATGAATGTGTTTGGCAAATTTATTGAAGTATATGCACTCTTGTCTCTGCTGAAAAATACAAAGTGGTATGATCGCACTATATGTGATGGTATGACCGAGGTGATCAGACCGACTCTATGTGAGCGACCAACGTCCGGTAGTACCAGCCTATGTGTGGCTATATGATCAGGGCGATCAGATTGGCTCTGTGTGAGCGGTCAAATCAGCCTCCAATTGTATCTGCTTGTGCGGTGCGTTATGACCAACCTTGCGGTACTACTGGGCATTTGTTGTTAGTGCATATTTTCTTGAGAGCTTTGTTCTCTCTATCATGGTCGAGCGGTATGACTGGCCTTCGTGGCGGTTTGATCGAGCCCATGGTTGTACTGGACCCTGTAAGGGCAGTACTACCATCAGCGCTTATAACAACTAGTTTTTTAGCCGTTGGAAGGTCTCGGCTGTACTGGCCTTTGCATGGCGGTTGATTTTATCCCAACAGTTAGTTTCTTTGTGTTGGGTATCAATACCCCCTTGTGGCCAGTTGGATTTTTTTTTTGCTATATCTATTTTCACTCTCTTGAGCTAATGTGAGTCTCTCCCCTTAATTGTGCATGTATTGCACCTTGTCAACAAGAACAAAAGTCTTTAGTTGCATATGTTGCATCTAAAGGTGGATTCTATATCCACTTGAGTTTATGCATTCGTTGCACGTGGTGAGAGTCAAGTAATGGGTTTGACTTGTTATTCTTGGAGGTTGCCGACTTCTAAATGGCATGGAGACGTCATGTTGGTGATCTTAAAGAAGTTTGTGAGAAGGCTCAACATATTATAAAGGTTGGAGCTCATCTACCCAAAAAAGAAAGATCTACCGCTAGTGAAATTGAGGTGTTTGGCTTAATTCGTCAAGCCAATCCAATTCGTTTGGGTTTACCTTAATGTGAACTAGAGAAGATCGGTAATTCTCCAAACACCACAGTAAAAAAAAATTGTATCATTGTAGTTTATTTTCTTGTGCTTAATTTATATTCAAGTATTTTATATTCATAGAATTAAATTGATTACTTGTCACACTAGGATTGCAAACCCAGACATATAATTAGGGTGTTGATGTAATTAGATGAATCTAGTTGATTTAGGTATTAATTTGCAAAACCAATTTGATTTAAACTCTTACATTATAAACTCAATTTAAGCTAAAGAAACATTAAAAACATCTATTAACCCTTCCCCTAGACAATTTCCTTGACCTTACAGCTGGTCCAAAGCCTTGTCGACCACCAACACCACTTTTGTACCTGAGCTTGCATCGGGCAAGGTCGAGTTAGCAGCCGGAGGTAGGGCTGGGCCGAGCTCGCATGACGCAGATGTGGCTTGACCAACCACTGGAGTAAGAAGGTGAAGGCAGAACACTGGGTAGGGCTAGAGCTCACCGGAGGTTAATGCGGCTCATCCGAACGTTGCTGGCAAGAGAGGGAGAGAGAACTGATACTCAATAGCTTGGAGAGAGAGTGCGATAGAGGGGCGGTGCAGTGCAGCCGACGAGGAGTGGGGGACTGTGCCACAGGTGAGTGTGGAAGAGTCTGTCCTATACATGGGTTGGTATCGGACGTCTGGGTCTTATCATTACCCATATTTTTTTTCCATCCAGTTTGTTGTGAACACAGGTGCGAGTGCTCAAGCATGAATTTGAATTGGATGTCTTTTTAATTCAGCCGAATCCACACTTCCGTATAATTTATACACAGCCGAGATAATTAATATTAGGTTTATATTCTCAAATGCAACCCACTGCATCATTGTCCCTTAAAAAAACACAGTGCATCATTGTAATATATTGAATTGGAGTAAGATTTAGGAATATGAATAGACAATGGATTTTCAAAAAACAACTGCTTAGACATGATGAAACAATTTTTTTATATGTTGCATTATCGAATTAGGATGTTACGGCCAGTATAACATTTTGGATTTTAAAAAAATCAAAACCATAGTTCGTCCTATTTTCTAAGTCACATTTAAATATAAATTCAAACTAGAATGAACTAGAATCAAAACTATAAGTAGAATGAACTAGAATCAAAACTATATTTGCATCCTATCAAAATAGTAATCAATCAATTTGTACCTATTTCCCACCTCTGCTAGTGTGGCATGCCGAGGCCCAAAACACCAACAAATCAACAGCGACCATTTTGCATGGAACCCCCCTCGAGATGTAAAATCACATGCGGACTGCTATGCTAGTGAAGTGAATCGACGCGTCGAGACAGTAAAAACGGAAAGAAAATCCAGTGCAGTAGAGCATTAGCTTCCCATTCATCTCTGATCTCGTGAGGCCCCGCTCACGACTAGGGCTGTAAAAAAAGCTCGAGACTCGCGAGCTATTCAAGCTCGGCTCGTCGTAGAATCGATTCGAGCTCGATTCGAACCGTTAACGAGCCGAACTCGAGCTTCAGTATAAGCTCGCGAGCCTGATCGAGCTGAGCTCGAATAATTCGATCAGATTCGTTTCAGCCGGTCAGTGGTCGGATCCGCTCGAAATATCAAAAGCTGAGGCGCGCAAACAACCGCGTAAAGTCTCAATTCTCAAAGACCGCGCGCGGGTCCGCGCATACCGCATGACTCCCTCGGGCTCGGGGCTCGCGTACCGCCTCGGTCCTTCCGCGCACCCTAATCCCTAATTCCTTTCCCCGTTTCCCGGTTTCCCCAGATCCCCAATTCCCCCCACAGCACTCCCTCCCCTCGGTCCCTCCGCAAGAGCCAAGACCTCCGCCGGACGCCACCCGCCTCCTCTCTCGACTCCTCCCGCCGCCCGCCGCCCGCCCCCGACTCCGGCCCTCCTCTCCTTCCACCCGCCGGCCGCCTCCGGCCCTCCTCTCCTCCCAGCCGCCGCCCACCTCCACTCCGGCCCTCCTCTCCTCCCACCTGCCGGCCACCTCCGCCCCTCCTCTCCTCCCAACCGCCGCCCGCCTCTGCTCCGGCCCTCCTCTCCTCCCACTCGCCGGCAGCCTCCGCCCCTCCTCTCCTCCCAGCCGCCGCTCGCTTCCTGCCCTCCTCTAGTCCTCTCCACCCACCCGCCGGTCGCCCCCCGCCCTGATCCCCCTCTCACGGCCCTTTCCCTCTCCGAGTCGCTACCCCTCCCCGCTGCCCCCTCCCCCGCGCGGCCGCCTCGCCCCTCCTCTCCTCCCACGCCTCCATTGAGATCTGCCGCCGACGCCGTGTTCGGTGTTCCTCCTCTGCAAGGTATTTCTAAATTGTTGGCTGACAATTTCTAAATTGTGTTTACAACCAAAAGATGGTCAATGCAACAGCTCTCCTTTGGATCCATTTGTGCAACTACATAAAAGATCAAAATTTGTGCAATCGGTCAGATGGCGATATACATTAGGTGGATTGGATTCTTTGAATGCTCTTAACTAGCAGTATGCCTGTTAGTGCCTTTGTCTGCTTTAGTTATTATAAATCAGAAACATTTTGCTGCAGATACTTACATTTGTAGTTTCATTCTTGCACTCACGCATTTTGCTGATGATACTATATGAACATGCTGTAGATGTCTGAAAATCCACAATCAACAGAACAATCTAGTCCTTCACTTGCAAGACAGTCAGATGGAGTGGAGGGTCGAGAGGAAGGACCAATGAAAGCAACTAGGAAGAAGAAATCCCCAATGTGGAATTTCCTTGAAAAATGTCAAGTTCCATCGAAGAAAAAAAGAGGTGTGATGGAAAACAAGGTGAAGTGCAAGGCATGCGGAGCTTTGCTATCAAAGAACAACAGTGGTACTACATCACATTTTAAGAGGCATCTTGACCAATGCGATTATTACAAGCTTCAGCAGAAATCCAAGCAACAAATGTCCATCAATTTGCGTAGCACTGAGGAAGGTGATGTTGATACTAATACTCCTTATGTTGCTGCCCCTGGGTATTATGATCCTGCAAGAATTCGTGAACTTATTTGCAAGATGATCATTGTTCATGAGCTACCATTTAGTATTGTGGAGTATACGTGGTTTAATGTTTTGCTGAAATCACTAAATCCTTCATACAAAAAGCTGTCTAGAGTCACTATTAGAAATGAATACATGAAGGTCTATGAATCTGAGAAGGAAGTACTGAAGAAGAGTTTTAAGGATATTAAGAAGATTAGCCTCACATGTGATCTTTGGACATCTAACCAAACTTTGTGTTATATGAGCCTAGTTGCGCACTACATAGATGCAAATTGGTTAATGCATTGTCGTGTCATTAACTTCTTAGAGTTGGAGCCTCCCCACACTGGTGTAGTCATCTGTAATGCCATTTCGATTGTTTGGCTGCATGGAAAATTGAGGATAAAATAGCTAGCATCACATTTGATAATGCCTCAAGTAATGATCTTCTTTGTTAAATTCTTTGTTTGCCAAGTTTACAAACCGAGGTGCCCTTTGGTTTAAAGGAAAGTTCCTTCATAACCGTTGTTGTGCTCACATCCTAAATTTGGTTGTTCAAGATGGTCTGAAGGTTATTCAACCTTTGATTGACAAAGTTCGGGAGACTATCAAATACATCAAGAAATCTAATAATCGGACGTATAAGTTCAATGCTGATATTGATTCTCTTAACCTTCAGCGCAAAAAAGGATTGACTCTTGATGTGTGCACTAGGTGGGGTTTAACATACAAAATGTTAGATTCTGCTTTTCATTACAGAGCTGCCATTGATGTGTATGCCGCTGGAGATGCTAACTATAGGTGGCAGCCAACGGAGGTGGATTGGAATTTGTATGAACAAGTGAAAGACGTGTTGTGTGTTATTCACTTGGCTACAGAGGAGTTCTCAGGTTCAACCTACCCCACCTCTAATTTGTTCTATCCCCATATTGTTGATATTAAGAAGGCAGTGGGGCAGTTGTTACTTTCTAGGGATGAATCTCTTAGAAAAATGGCTGATGCAATGGTAGACAAGTTTGACAAGTATTGGGGCCCAGAATGCAACACTTTGTTTGCAATTGCTGCAATTCTAGACCCAAGATTTAAGATGGGCATGATTCAATTCACATTTCCATCTTTGTACTTAGAAATTGATCTTCCACAAAAACTTGCATCTGTTCAATCTACATTGGATGAGCTGTATGCTTTATATGAAAGTGAGAACAACAAAAGCATGAACAATGATTCTTCTCAATGCACTAGTACATCTACTGGTACTTCGAGTGGTGCTTTCTCAACTGCTAGTCAATTCCAAGAGTTTATGAAAGCCCAACATGCTACTCATCTGTCAAAGTCAGATTTAAGGAAGTATTTGGATGATCCGGTTGAAGTTGTTCCGGTGGAAAATTTTGACATACTTCAGTGGTGGAGGACGAATGAATTTAAGTATCCAACAGTGGCTAAGATGGCCAAAGATGTTCTCACTATTCCTATTACCACAGTCTCATCAGAGTCAGCTTTTAGCACTGGAGGTCGAGTGATTGATGATTATCGTAGCTCTTTACTTCCATCAACAGTGCAAGCTTTGGTGTGTGCATCTAGTTGGATTAGAGGAGGCCACCATAAACCAGCTGATTTGGTAAGTTTATGGATGTTGTTGTTTCTTAAATAAAATAATTGAAGTCTACATCTGATCCTTGTTTACATTATGTTCTTACATAGGAGGCTGATGCTAATTCCATTCTGTTGTCATCAATCGAAACTCCAAATGAACCTTCAATTGTGGGTAGCAATTAGTGATTATGTCTTCTTCAAAGCAGTATGCTTTACTTTTCTTATGTGCCAAACGCAATTCAATTTCCAATCGCACTTGACATATTTGCTATGTTGCAGTGCTGCCTGCTGTAATATTTTGTGTATTGCTGTAATATCTGTTATGCAAAAATTTTGGAGGTGCTTCAAAGCCAAAATTAAGACCTGCTGTAATATCTGTCATGTAAAAGCACCTGGCTCTATACAGTTCTGTTATGTACTGATGATCTCGAATAGTTTCACCTGTGTTTTGAGTTGTGATTGCCACTCACTGCATTAGGAGTTTAGGACCTGTTCAATGGTTCAGGTAGTAAAATGTTAATTTGGCTAGTGTTGGAAGTTTTACCTAAATTAAGTGTATAACCGTATACAATTCAGGCTTGTTAATTTGGCTAGTGTTTAGCATCAAGCTTGCATTTGGAAGTCCTGCACTCCTGCTGTCCCATAGCCTCTGCACTAAAATGTTGGGAGACTTAGATGCTTAGGATTTTTTTCGTAGGTGGTTTTGAACCAGACAGCAACAGGATGGCTTGTTTGGTCATTATATTTGAATCTAGTATGCTTATTCACTGAACATTGTCACTTTCTTTTGTACTTGCCAGATATGCAGCACCAATGTTACTTTTTGTTTTTTACTTCTTTGTCTGACTTACAATTTACAAAGCCAAGGAACCACCAGTGTCACTTTTTGTTTTGTACTCTTGCCAGATATGCAGCACAGGACAATGGATTGATGGCTGTCCCAGTTATCCATGGAAGGCTTGCTGTGCTGACAATTGCAACATGCTGTCTGTTGTCCGTGTGTTGTCAATATTGATGTACTTAGTCGTGTTGGATGCAAAGTTAACTTACTTACTGCCTGTTCTGTTCGGCTGTTACCAAGTACCAACTCTTGTTAGCTGTGTTAATTTGCTATTGAATGTCAACTGTTAGCTAGCTCAACTCCTGTGGACTACCTTATGTTTGTCTTTGCTCTTCTTTGAGCCTTTGTATGCTGTTCGAATGATTTGTTACCTACTTCCTGTTCTGTATGTTGTATGTTGTTTGGCTGTTGGAGAGTTTGACTACCTTTACGCTTAACGAGCTTCGACGAGCTTTGTCGAGCCGAGCTCGAGCTTCGTTCGAGCCGAGCTCGAGCTCAGCTCAAAGCTTGAGTTGCATCTCCGGCTCGCTCGAGCTCGGCTCGAGCTTCTAACGAGCTCGAGCCTGACAGGCTCAACTCGCTCGAGCTCGGCCCGTTTACAGCCCTACTCACGACGGAGGATTTTTCATTGTTTAACGATTAAAGTACTGTAGTAGCGATAAGATGCACTGTAGTACTTTCGTCTTTATTTGATTTTTTTTGTATTTTTTGGTTTTTTTGTGTTTTATTTTTTTCCGTATTCCTTTGCATCGTATGCTCTAGATTAACGTGTCGTTTTTATTTTACATTTTTTTAGATTTAATTATACTCAATAACTCAACTCAGCTACAGTGTTTTTTCAGCTAGTTACAATATTTTTTCAGCATAAATCAAAAGTCATTGCTATTCCGATCACCCTCTCAGTCTCACCGAATCAACGGTGGATACAGAGACCTCAGCTGAGCCCCTCTCCGTAAAAAAGCTCTTAGTAAAAACGGGAGGGGTGTCTCCTTTCCCGCGAAAAGAGGGACCCTTCCCCACCATTAATCTCTCCCCGGGAAACAAAACACCGCTGCTCTTCCATGTTCTTGATCCAGCGGCGACCTTTCTCGCGCGGGAATTTCTGCGGAGGTAAGGTTGGTATGACACTGAGCCACAAATTCTAGCTTTTCTAGAAGAATTCTGTCTTGGTACTTGTTGCATGCATGGTTCCTTCAAATCTTTGGGGATCAAACAAGGTCCACTGTTCTTCCTTACCAAATTCTTCAGAATGGTTGCTCGCTTTCGAACTGGATTCTAAAACTGACGGCTTGTAATCCGCCTTTTCTTCCTCTGAGAGCAAGAGGTGTCCGTCATGTGATGTCGGGAATTTTAGAGC
Organism: Melocanna baccifera; assembly: GCA_036346265.1. Taxonomy (NCBI): domain Eukaryota; kingdom Viridiplantae; phylum Streptophyta; class Magnoliopsida; order Poales; family Poaceae; genus Melocanna; species Melocanna baccifera. Next base: position 11,776,210 of record CM070679.1, read on the forward strand.
TTTTCAGGTCTTGCGAAATGTTCTGCTGACGGCCCCAAATTAACCCGCGCATCCAGTCCGGCGAGAAAAATTGTCTTGCGGCGGCGGCGCCGAGGAGGACAGCTACGGCCCGCCGGCCAACCAAGCGGCTCCGCGCCCCAATGTCAACGCTCCCGGTACGCCCAATCTGCCCCCCATTCGTCGTCGTCGTCTCTTCGCGTTACCATCTTTTCGGTTTTTCTCACGGGACATGCGTGCATACGGGCCGTCGCGTTCTTGATTTGGCTGTGCTCCTGGCTGGTGGTGCAGGCAACAGAGGAGGGCCGAGAGGCCCGGGCGCGCCGAGGCCCGGAGGGCCACCCAAGGTCGTCAACATCGACGTGCCCGCGATACCGCTCGACGAGCTCAACAAGATCACCAACAACCTCAGCGACGGGGCCCTCGTCGGCGAGGGCTCCTACGGCCGCGTCTACAACGGGACCCTCAGCGACGGCCGCGCCGCCGTGATCAAGAAGCTCGATCCCAGCGCCTCGCAGGAGTCCGACACAGAATTCGCTGCTCAGGTGCGTGCGAATCCAACCTTCAATTCCTTGCAAACAAGCCGACGATTGAGACGGTGGTGCCACAAGTCCACAACGATTTTGACCCAACATTAATTCTCTCCTCTCTGTGTTCTTATCTCATTGCCACAGCTAGCAATGGTCTCGAAGCTTAAAGAACGAATATGTTGAAAATGTAGTCAATATTTTAATTTCAAGTTTTAGTAGGAGACAAAAGCAATATATTAGTGATGCACAACTAACTAGTAACAGTAGGCTACTCATCATACTTCAGAATATACGTAAGAAAAATATTATATCAAAGTCGTACGAACACACGAACGACTTACTTTTGGGTTTGATGTAGAGCAGGAAGCAGCGCAGATTTGATGCAATGTAGGCTTGACGCAGTGCAGAACGTAGATGAAGCAGAGCAGGAGCGATCGCGCAGATGTGCGCTGCCTAGAAACCTTATTGCTGCCCCCGTGCAGGTCTTCACCGCAGCAATGGCTCGGAGATACCGCTCACCCTCCTTCCAGGTGCACGCAGGGAAGAAAGGCCGACGTACTTCGAACAACACAGTACAACGGCACAATATCACCAGAGAGGAAGAGGACAATAGGAGAAGGAAAATGAAAAGTTCGCGTGTCCAAGCCTGGACGTCTCCAGGTCTTTTATAGACGTGCAAATTACTCTCTAGTAACTGCTCTCATTGAACCAAAATAATTCACTGGTAACTGCTTAATTATTCACTGGTAACTGATCAATTATTCACTGGTAACTGATAAAATTCAAAACCGAATAATGGTAATTAAGCAATCTCATGACCAGTTACAAAGAGAGAGATGATGCGAGGTTCAGCAAAATAAGGTGAACATGGTCTGCCAAGTGGCGCGCCAGGTCACGGCGCGGTCGCGCGTCGTAAGTCACAAGTCACGCGATTTTCACGTAAAAATACGCGAATACGCGCGCGCGTGTGTGTTTAGCCAAAACCACCATCCACTTCCACAATTCAAGGAGTGGCATGGACTCCACCTTATAAATTGTCTCCCCCACTTTGCATAAGCAATATGGTACTAAACCTCACATGCTTTGAATTTTAAGAAAATGGGCCACAAACAACAGGCCTATTTCTAACAATCCCCCACCAATTCCAAAGCAAGAAGCAAAAGGATATCAAAGATATTGTCTTTGACGTCATCACAATATACCGATCTTTTAGCGTAAGTCCCGTACGGGTTGAACTTGCACCTAGAATAACAAGATTCATCTTCTCACAGCTAATGAATGGACTATGCCTTGAATTCATAGCTTTTTGTGATTAGATTTCACTTGAAATCTCAACTAGTACTTGACTGCCAATGAACCACGCCTAAACGGAGCGTTATATAGTCATGCTCCCTTATTTGCTCATGAGCTTTCTAGAGAATGCTCCGTTCTCGTGAACTGCGACCAAACAGTTGAGCTCAAGTAGGTGTATTCTTTCTGGGTATGCTGCAGGCTAATACCTTTTCCTCATTTAGACAACAGAATACATTAAGACTTTATGCCAACCTTACATACAGTTGAGAGTATTTTATTTATTAGGACATAGGTACAATAAATATGTACTCTCTTGTTACAACATCAACTTGTTTTTCCCATTAACTACGTCACGGGATCTCCGATCAAGAAGGCATGGGTTACCATTGTGATGTAACTTAAAGGGGCCTCATTCCCATGTCCATAGAAGCAACGGAAATCGCTTTCCATGCTAATCCCTTTGTAAAAGGGTCTGCCAAATTTTTCTCAGTGTTAATATAGTTCACAGCTATCACTCCGGAGTTTCTCGATTTTCTGACAGATTTAAGCCTCCGCTTCATATGTCTAGAGAACTTCATATTATCCTTTGTACTTGTGACTTTGGCCAACACAGTTTGATTATCACAGTACATCAGGATTGCCGGTATTGGTTTCTCAACCAACGGTAAGTCCATCAGAAGCTCTTTTAACCATTCAGCCTCAACAGTGGCTATGTCAAGTGCTACAAGTTCCGCTTCCATGGTTAATCTTGTCAATATAGTATGTTTACCAGACCTCCATGAAACCGCAGTACCAGCTAAAGTAAACACATAACCACTTGTAGCTTTGATCTCATCAGCATCAGAGATCCAATTGGAGTCACTATACCCTTCTAATACAGAAGGGTATCTAGTATAATGTATTCCATAAGATGTTGTGCCCCACAAGTAGCGCAACACTCTTTCAAGTGCCTCTCAGTGATCATCTCCTGGGTTAGAAATAAACCGACTTACTTTCCTCACAGCAAATGAAATGTCAGGTCTTGTGGCACCAGCTAAATACATAAGTGACACAATAATTTGTGAATATTTCAATTGATCTTTTCCTAACCCTTGATTCTTTCAAAGCTTAATGCTTGCATCATAGGGTGTTGGAGAAACTTTACAATTTTTGAAACCGAAACGGCTCAATATTTTCTCAGCATAATGAGATTGGCTCAAAGTAATCCCATTCTCATTCTTAATCAATTTAATATTCAAAATAACATCTGCCTCTCCTAAATCTTTCATATCAAAACAGCGGGACAGAAAAGATTTGACCTCGTCAATTACGGCAGTGTTCGTTCCAAATATAAGTATGTCATCCACATACAAACACAATATCACTCCTTAACCCCCACCATAGTGGTAATATACACATTTATCAGCTTCATTCACAATAAAGCCAGCGGTTATCAAAGTCTTATCAAACTTTTCGTGCCACTGTTTAGGTGCTTGTTTTAAACCATACAAGGATTTTAATAGCCTGCATACCTTATTTTCCTTTCCAGAAATCACAAAACCATCAGGTTGATCCATATAAATTTCTTCCTCCAACTCTCCATTAAGAAAAGCTGTCTTTACGTCCATTTGATGAACATACAGACCATAGGAACATGCTAACGCGAGGAGTACTCTGATGGTGGTTAATCTGACGACAGGAGAATAGGTATCGAAGAAATCTTCTCCCTCTTTCTGGGTGTAACCCTTAGCTACAAGTCTTGCTTTGTACTTCTCAATAATACCATCGGGCCTCAATTTCTTTTTTAAAAATCCACTTACATCCTACAGGTTTGCACCCAATAGGAAGATTGGTGATCTCCCAAGTCTCATTAGCCATGATAGAGTCCATCTCGCTACGGACTGCCTCTTTCCAATACTCAGCATCAAAAGATGCATAAGCTTCCGAGAGAGTCTTTGGCACATCATCCACGAGGTATACAATAAAGTCATCACCAAAGGTTTTCTCAACCTTTTGTCTCTTGCTTCTTCGAGGAGCTTCTGCGACTAAATTATTATCTTCCTCAGAGATATCATAAATTGATTCAGAAATGGTGGAAAGTTCAGAAGTTTGATTATTCTCATTTTCGAAATTATCGATTTGAACATTTCCAGTTCGTGTTGAAGTACTGCCTACTGTTCTCATAGGAAAGATATTCTCAAAAAATGAAGCATCTCTAGACTCCATTATTGTGTTAGCAATAATCTCAGGAGTTTCTGATTTAACTACTAAGAATCTATAGACCGTGCTATTTTGAGCATATCCTAGAAAAATACAATCGACTGTTTTTGGTCCAAGTTTTCTTTTTTTTTTACAATGGTATATTGACTTTTGCCAAACACCCCCCAAGTTCGCAGAAAATTAACATTAGGTTTTCTCCCCTTCCATCCCTCATATGGAGTAATTTCACTCTTTTTAGTGATTGCTCTATTTAGGACGAAAGTTGCTGTCAATATAGCTTCCCCCCACCATGACTTAGGCATACCAGAACTCTCTAACATGGCATTAACCAAGTCTATTAGTGTCCGATTTTTCCTCTTAGCTACCCCATTTGATTAGGGTGAATACGGTGGTGTTAATTCATGAATTATTCCATGCTCAGCACAGAATTGGGAGAACTCATGGGAGACATACTCTCCTCCACGATCAGATCTTAATCTTTTTATTTTCTTTTCTAGTTAGTTCTCAACCTCGGCCTTATAAGTTTTAAAGTAGTTTAGAGCTTCATCCTTAGTTTTTAACAAATACAAATAGCAGTAACGTGTTGTATCATCAATAAAAGTTAGAAAATATTTTTTGCCTCCTTTTGTCAATAGTCCATTCATTTCACACAAATCCAAATGAATAAGATCTAATGGTGCCAAGTTCTTTTTATCCTCTAATCCTTTAAAGGGTTTTCAAGGTTGTTTTGCTTGCACACAAGACTGCCACTTTGATCCTTTGACAATTTCACATTTTGGAATTAAATCTAATTTGGACATTCTTATAATACTATCAAAACCAATATGACAGAAGCGGGAATGCCAAACATTTACCACACATTTATTTAAATTTGTTGCAACATTCAGATTATAATAATACTCTAAAGTACTTATGCGGAATAAGCTTCCACTTTCATAGCCTTTACCAACAAAGTTTCCGAACTTAGACAATACAATTTTATTCGACTCACAAACTAGCTTATAACCATCCCTACATAGAAGAGAATCACTAATGAGGTTCTTGTTTATTGTAGGAGCATGCTGCACGTTCTTTAAGTGGACAATCTTCCCTGAAGTAAGCTTCAGATCCACCGTGTCAACACCAAGAACAGAAGCATGCGAGCCGTTTCCCATTAGGACGGAGGAAGCCCCTGCTACCTGGTAAAAAGAAAATAAAGAAATATCAGAACATATGTGAACATTAGCACCACTATCCACCCACCAATTAGTGGATTGACATGTTGAAAAGATAACAGGTGGATTACCATACCCTCCTAAATTGAGGCCTCGCCTATGATCACGTTAACAGCCTTCTTCTTTGGCTGTTCACCATCTCTGATTTTGCGAAAGCGACAATCCTTCGCAATATGACCATCTTTTCCGCACACAAAGCAGGTGATGTCCTTCAAATCCCTTTTCTCAGTTTTTTTCTTCTTAAAGCTAGTTGTCTTGTTCGGTTTGTTAGATTTGTACTTCTTTGCTACAGTCTTTTTCTCAATGAAGTTTGCATTGTTTTGGCCAGAAGTGTTTGGTGCATCTTTTGCTCTTGCTTTTTCTTCCACATCGAGAGCAGCAATGAGATCCTCAACAGAAATCTCTTCCCTTTTGTGTTTCAGGCTAGTGGCAAAATCCCGCCAAGAAGGAGAGAGTTTAGCAACAATGCCCGCAGCCACAAACTTAGGAGGTAACACACAGCCCAAGTGCGCAATTTCACCGACTAGTAGCTGGAGGTCATGAGCTTATCCAACAATGGACTTAGCCTCATCCATGCTAAAGTCAAAAAATTGCTCACACATGTAGAACCAACGACCAGCCTCTGCTCTGCATATTTGTGCTCTAGTGCATTCCACAACTTTGTGGCGGACTTATAGTCCATGTACACATCGTAGAGTTGATTTGCCAGAACAGTCAAGATGCAACCAAGAGCAGTATTGTTTGCACTATCAAACTGCATGTACTGTTCGATCGTAAATGGATACTGCGGGTGAACAACCCACCACAGCCCCAAAGAAATGAGCCAAAACTTGACTCTAGTCTGCCATCTACGAAAGTTCTGTCCACAAAACCTCTCAGGTTTCATCGCATCAGAAGCACTAACCATTTCTGTATTGTAACAAATTTTACAATAAGGTTTCTGGAATGTTGAAAATATAGGCAATATTTTAATTTCAAGTTTTAGTAGGAGACAAAAGCAATATACTAGTGATGCACAACTAACTAGTAACAGTAGGCTACTCATCATACTTCAGAATATACGCAAGAAAAATATTGTATCAAAGTCGTACGAACACACGAATGACTTACTTTTGGGTTTGATGTAGAGCAGGAAGCAGCGCAGGCTTGATGCAGTGTAGGCTTGACACAGTGCAGGACGTAGATGAAGCAGAGCAGGAGCGGTCGCGCAGATGTGCGCTGCCCAGAAACCTTATTGCTGCCCCCGTGCAGGTCTTCACGGCAGCAATGGCTTGGAGATACCGCTCACCCTCCTTCCAGGTGCACGCAGGGAAGAAAGGTCGGTGTAATTCGAACAGCACAGTACAACAACATAATATCACCAGAGAGGAAGAGGACAATAAGAGAAGGAAAATGAAAAGTTCGCGTGTCCAAGCCTGGACGTCTCCAGGTCTTTTATAGACGTGCAGATTACTCTCTAGTAACTGCCCTCATTGAACCAAAATAATTCATCGTAATCGCTAATTATTCATCGTAATCGATCAATTATTCATCGTAATCGATCAATTATTCACCGTAATCGATAAAATTCAAAACCGAATAATGGTAATTAAGCGCCTCATGACCGCCATACAAAGAGAGAGATGATGCAAGGTTCAGCAAAATAAGGTGGACATAGTCTGCCAAGTGGCGTGCCACGTCACGGCGCGGTCGCGCGTCGCAAGTCACAAGTCACGCGATTTTCACGCGAAAATAAGCGAATACGCGCGCGCGTACGTGCGCGCGTGTGTGTTTAGCCAAAGCCACCATCCACTTCCATAATTCAAGGAGTGGCATGGACTCCACCTTATAAATTGGTCTCCCCCACTTTGCCTAAGTAATATGGTACTAAACCTCACATGCTTTGGATTTTAAGAAAATGGGTCACAAACAACAGGCCTATTTCTAACAGAATATTTCCTGGAACTTATGGGCTACTGCCTGGAGGATGGCAACCGCTTGCTGGCCTACCAGTTTGCAACAATGGGTTCTCTGCATAACATCTTGCACGGTGCGTCTCCTGCTTTTACTACCTCTGCGACGGTGAATACAAGTAAATGACTGCATAACATCTTGGCATAATGAAGTTTAACAAATTGACACCGGTTTTATAGTAATATTTATGCCCCATTTCCTCTAACTTATCGTGTAATCATTGATTATTTGTCCCATTTTACCACTAATCCTTACCAATTTTAGATATATTGCAAATAAATCGGTTATAAACATATCGAATTGGGCTAAAAAGAGCATCCAAAAAGCTTTATTGGAGAATGTGCCAAAATGACAAATATGAAATGTCTAATTAGAGTCCACCGTTACAACGGTCTCATCGAAATGATTGAAATGCATATATAATATGCTCTATTTGGATGTCAAATACAAAAGATATGTAATAGTTAACTGCTGCTATTATGTGCGCTGAACCCGGATATTATCCGTATTCGTATTTGATTCGATAACTATTTTGTATACCATATTTGTATTCGACAAAAAATCCAGATTCGTATTCATTTTACATTCGAATGCACTTTTGCTTACCACATTCATTACCATCTAAATACGGATACCGGATAAAACAGTTTGACACCCCTACACATTAGAAAGGTTACTCCTAGGAGTGGCAACAGCATAAGGTGGTGGTTAGTTCCCTATCCCAAAACTAAATAGATGACTGGGACCATTTCAGAAGCAGATCATAATGACAGAGGTGAACGTACACCATGCCATTCCCTTGATACTATCGATCCAATCAAGAAAAGATCGAAGATCCAGATACAGTACCTAATAGGTATTAGGTGTTGTTCTCCGATCCGACGGTTGATATAGAAAATGGCACAGCGCCATTATGTTTCAAAATGGCAGATGACCTGAATCCGATAATTTCATCATTTCTCCATCCCAAGCACAAACAGGAACTCATTGAGGATGAAGTTTTGAATCACACCACTGGCCTCTGGCCGGTTTCCCATAGTTACCCAAAATCCCAAGGGAAATTTGGACTGAAAACAGTCCTTTTTCTTAATTAAATTCGAATTTTAGATTGTAACTCAATTCAGATTTGAATCTCTGGTTCGAGCTAGTAATCACCTGGGATTTTTTTTATTTTGCATTTCAACTTGAATTGGCAAACTGTCTAGGGTGTTTTTCCCCTCAGTTCCTACTAGGAATCCGCATGTGCCTCAGATATTTAGTGGGAATCCACGAAGCATTCTTCTCATTTACATACTCACTTGGAGAAAGTCACATCAGTAAATTGACAGACAAGAAAGTCACCGCCTCTGGCTACCCATCTCAACTCTGAACAACACAATGTTCATTTCAGTGTGTAAAATCATATATGATACAATGATGAAAATATCAGCTTTGTGTAACACAAGAAACTTATTAGATAGTTAAGGCAAACTGTAGAAATTTGAGGTATATTCAATCTTGGGTCAAGCAATGTAAGATTGGATTTTTCTCAGTTGTTTTGTAGAACTGCAGCTGTCAAAGCAGCATAAGTAGTTTGAATCAGATTAGTGTGTCGATGATTAACACAATGTACGGAGTAGCGAAAATGGAGGCTACAATTACTCACCGCCAAGGTTATTAAGTCGGTAAGTCAACACTACCCTCCTAGTGGCCAACTTATCGACTAGTCGGCAAACTAGTTGACATGAACTGTTCATATGACAGTGATATATATGTACACATGTATATATCATATGCCCTGTATTGCAGTGATTGGAAAGTATATATATAACTTGAATTAAAAAGATGATTGATGACTTGCATGTTTTGAGTACAATTCCCTTCATTTGACTTGTTTAATCTATCTTTAAAGCATGATTTGAGAATGCTGAAAAATTTAAAAACAAGAATGAGTATATGAATTATAGTGAAGATAAACTATGATGAACTCTTACAGTACCTTCAAGGGAGAGCAATATAGCGCCATGAATTAAAGAGGACAATACAAATCATACGACATAACAACAAATAAAGGAGAAATTAGGAAATTAAGCATCTAAAACATCAAGTTCTCACTGACAATAACGTTCTACACAATAGTTGAATAACACGACAACAAGTTCCCAAGTCTGAAATAGCAAAAGGCCAAAAGTACAGCTCAATCATGACAATCCATCAACATGACTTAACACAAGCCTCAAATCAAATGTCATCCAACTCAAGATCATCGAAATGGCTCGTGTTTCCACTCGGTTCACCACTCTCATGAGTAGGACTCGGTCCACCTAGAGCTTGCAACTGTCTTAGCAGAGGAGCCTCTTGTACTCCCTCTAGATGATGCCAATTGTGCTTGAATTTCTTGAACTTCATCACCTTCACCGTCACCTAACCTTCATCATCCAGGTCAAAGAGTTTATTTCTGGCATTCTTGAACAAGTACTCACACATCTCTTTCATGATAGTTGTGGTTGTTTTCGGACATTTCTCCATATCTCCATAGCCTCCTGCTAGGTGTTGCTTCAATCTTCGTACTCCAGCATGCATTTGCTTGCCGCAGCGTATGCATTGGACCATATCTTTGTTTGTCAAGTTCGGCCAAAACCTGTATTTCCATCCTGAGTCTTTGGACTTAGCCTTCCGCTTAGGATCGTTAGCTGAATCATACTCTTTGGTGCCCGCTGTCGAATTTAGAGCTGAAGTTGGAGTTGGAGTTAAAGATTGCTCTACCATGGTACCTACATATGCACAAAATAGAAAGCTATCTTTAGTTCACAAAATCACAATCACACAAAGATGTTGACATATGCACAGATCCATCAAGATTCAAACCTTCAAAGCATCAATCCCTCCATGCCTCCACAGTCCCGAACTCCCGATCCATCAATCCCGTCACAATCCCGACCTCCAGGCCCTCCACCCCAGTCCCCTACCTTAGCCGCCCAGATCCATCGCTCCCTCCTCCCCCTTCATCCTCCCCAGTCCCCTCCCTTTGATCCCTCCTCCCCTCCCCTTCAATTCCTCCTCCCCGCCCAGATCCATCCATCCCTCCTCCCCGGTCCCCTCCCTTCAATCCCCAGTCCCCAAATCGACTGAGAAACAGAGGAAGAGAGGAAGAGAAACAAAGAGCTGAGAGCTTGAGAGAGGAGCATACTTGGCCTAGGCGACGGGAGCGACGACCGACGAAGGGAGCGAGGCAGCTGCCAGCTGCAACGAAGGGCAAGGGCGATGGCGACAAAGGCCAGCGGCGTAGTGGGAGCTGCCTCCAAGGGTGGCGGCGACGAAGGAGGCTTCCCTGTTCCCTTTTCTCTGTCCCCCTTGTGTTCCCGTCGACGTGGCGAAGATCCAGAGCACGAGGAACTCGGATCTTCGCCACGTCGACGGGAACACGAGGGGGACAGAGAAAAGGGAACAGGGAAGCCGCATTCGGCGGCGACTGCCAACTGGATCGGGGGGGGCTTGCACGTGAGCCAACAACAACTCTTCAGTCTTCACTCACTCTGTCACTCCCTCTTATCTCTCTGTCCACATTTCACTGCCTCTGACAATTGGGCCTCACGTCTCTCCTCCAAGTCCCACACTTCACTGCCTTTGACAACCGGGCCCCATGTCCCTCCTCCCAAGTCACCCGACTTGGCGCCGCCTTGTCGACTAATCGACGGGCAAGTCAACGACTAATCGACCAGTCGCCCGACTTGCCGGCGCAAGTCGAGTCGCCAGCTCCAGTCATTTCTTCGCCACCGATTTGTCAACTAGTCGACGACTAGTTGTCAACTTAATAAGCATGCTCACTGCATCCTTTCCTTTAGTTCGTATGAAGCGATATATGTATACTGAAGCTATAACTATTTCCAGTCAGAACAACACTAAATATGTATCTTAGATATAATATGATTTATCATGTAAGCACCAGCATGTGAAAAATGAAATCATGTACAAGAAATAAGATAATATTATGGAGTACATTAAAGAAGACAAAGAGTACCATGTACAAGTTCCTAGCAATTTGAAAATAGAAGGCCATATGCTGGATAGTTGAGAAAAGGCACTCACATGTTAAAAAGAAAGCAGCATCAATTAATATACATAAAGTGTAATAAAGCATCTCTCCTGCCGAAGATGCATAAAAACACATTCTCAGATCCTCATACTCCTACTGATCATCCTTTAAAGTATGCATAGTTCCATCAAGCAACCTAATGGCTCCCTTCTTTACCAATCTCTTATTCATGACTCCTCTAGAGCACAATTCACCCAACAATTCCCGTGCCTCCTTGATCAAGCCCTCATAAGCCAAACCTTCAATCAATATAGTGTAAGTCGATTCATTCGGCATGCAGCCCTTCCATATCATGTAAGTAAATAGATCGATAGCATTGTAGGTTTCACGCCTTTTGCAAAGCCCAAGAAGTATCGCATTGTACAGCACCGCGTTGGGCCTTATGCCCATATCTTGCACTTCACAAAATGCTCTAATTGCGTCTTCAATTCTATCTTCTCTACAAAGACCAGAAGCTAGTGTCGAAAAAGTGATCATATCCGGTTGGAGCCCTTTGCTGACCATCTCATTGAGCAGCTCTAGTGCTTCCTCTGTCTTGCCAGCCTTAGTAAGGCCATTGATGACCGTGTTGTAACTAATCAAGCCAGGAGTGCAGCCTTTGTCCTTGAGTTGATGAAACAATTCAACAGCGACATCAACCTCCCCACTGCGGCAGAGCGCAGTAAGCAGAGTGTTGTATGAAACGATGTCCGGGTAACAGCCCCTGGACACCATTAACTCCACAAACGCCATCGCTTTATCCATCTTCTTTTGCTTGCAGAATGCATGAAGAAGTGGGTTGTAACTCAATGAATTAGGTGTGCACCCGTACTTGGGCATCTGCTCAAGAACTTCCATCGCGGGCTCAACCAATCCTCTCCGGCACCAGAAACTGATGAGCATATTGAATGTAACCACGTTTGGGGGGCAACCCTTCTGGCCCATCTCAGCCATGAGCTCCTCGGCGTCCTCCCACCGCTCTGCAGTACACAAGCCCTTCAACACAATGTTGTAGCTAACGGTGTTCGGCTCACACCCATACGACGGCAGGCTCTTCAAGAATTCGATGGCAGCGTCGACCCGCCCTTCTTGGCAAATGCCGTTGACCACGACGTTATAGGTGACGATGTCCGGGGAGCACCCCTTGGCGCGCATCTCATCGAGAAGCTTCATGGCCTGCTTGTACCCGCTCCTCTTGCACGTGGCCTCGAGCAGGATGGTGTAGGTGACCACGTCGGGCACGCAGCCGCGGTGGAGCATATCGTCGAGCACCGCGAGTGCGTTCCCGGTCCGGCCGCGGTCACAGAGGCCCCGGATGAGCGTGTTGTAGGTGTACGCGTCGGGGTCCACGGGCATGTCCGCGACGAGCCGGCGCGCGGCGTCAAGCTGCCCCGCGCCGCAGTACCCGGCGACCATGGCGTTGTAGGCCATGACGTCGGGCTCGCAGGCGGCCAGCACGCGCCCGGCCTCCGCGGTGCGCCCGGACGCGCAGAGCTTCTTGATGAGCGCGGCGCAGGGCCCCACGGCGGCAGGGGGGTCGTGGCCAGCCACGGAATCGACGAGGCGGAGGGCCTCGTCGAGCTCGCCGCGGCGGACGAGGCCGCCGAGGCGGTCGTTGGAGGAGGCGCGGTGGGAGACAGCGTTTGGGGCCGCGGCGATGCCGGCGGGGACGAGGTGAAGACGCGGCCTGGTGGCGGGGGATTTGTGCGTGGGGAGAGAAGGGTAGGGGTGGGAGGAGGCGCAGGCGAGGAGAGCGGACATGGCGGGAGGCGGGGGCGCGGCCATCGGGGCTCGGCGACGATAAGGTGAGTGGAGCGAAGGAGAGGTCGGTGACTGGGCAAGTAGCTCACTTGCTTGCTCTGCGGGCCAGTTTAGATAGAGGTAAGTGGGCTTGAATTGTGATGCACATCTTGTGGGCCGGACAAAAGCAGATAGGGATGGTGTGAGGATTCTTGGACAGAATGGTGCCAAACTAAGCCCACTTATTTCGCCCCCCAAACTAACTAAAGACCGTTAATCGAATGATGGACTGGGCAATGTACCAAATAGCGTTTTCGCCGGCAAATTAGTCGTCCGCCCCTCTCCCCTCGTCTCCGGTGTTCCCGTTGCCATTGAGTGGATAGGAGATCCACTGATTTCTAGAGTAATTTTGAATTTTTTAGTTTTTCTGTTTTCCTTCCTATATCAATTTTCTAGTTTTGTTTTTCTTCGGTGATTTTTTGGTTGGATTTTCATTACCCTTCTTAGTTTTATCAGGCCAACTCACCTGAACGACAATGGTAATACCTACGCTGAATATTGACACTAGGATGAGTTGAGTGCAATTGTGCAAATAAATCATGTTTGGTTTTCTTGTAACAAACAACATTAATACCAAGACGTAGGTTCTACATATCAATAGAGATCATTAACAATCTACTTTTTACTACCACGATCAACGACAATTATGACAATGTTACAAGATACGGAGTTGACTGCAAAGAAGATAAATAATCTAGATCGGCTCAAGGACTTGATGGTAGCATATTATTCATCTAGAATCTTCAATGTAAAAGTTGGAGACTTTTGTACTTTCATCCATGATTTGTTAACATAAATCAGAGGGCTTTCTAAAAAAGCAGATTGGCATAGGCATAGAGGACAGCGGAGGCTATAGGAACCTATAGCGAAATTTAGAAAACACTCACAATTTTGAGCTAATCACGACTTCCTAACATAACAAAATGTCAGTTACAACAATACAACATACAAATCAACTAGAACTTAGCACCGAAGTAGAACAAGTACATGATCAGTACATACATGATAAACTAGCTGATACTAATTGTTGACTGGCTCACAGCTGCAGATGCTGCTGCTGCTGATGAAGCCATTAGGCCCCGCTCGTTTCAGCTTTTTTTCAGCTTCAACTTCTAACTTCAGATTTTTTTTCACTATTCATTAATTCGTCTCTTTCTGAATTTTTTTTAGATTTTTTAGGTTTTTTTGCATTTTTATTTTTTTCCCGTGTTCCTTTGCATTGTCCGTAATAGGCTAACATATTTTTTCTATTTTTACATTTTTTAAAATTTAATTATGCCTAAAAAGTCAAATCAACTATAGTAAAAAAAAGTCAGTTACAGTAAAATTTCAGCTAAAAATCAGAAGTCATCGCTAAAACGATCACCCCTAAGCAACTGCAGACACAAGATTGTCCAGTACTCTGTCGCACGCCTGTAGCTTATTCACTTCAGTACTCCACTCACAGTTCACACTTTCGCGATTTCATATAGATACGAAGGGGACTGGGGAATAAAACTCTACAGTGAGCAGGGTGCGACGAGGTCAGGAGACGCCGGATTGGGAGGACGGAGCACCGGCTGCCGGCGAGGAGCAAGCGGCAGCACCAGTGTGACTGTGCGGCAGTAGCGCTTGCATGCTATTCCAAGGAGTTGTGTAAGTTTCAGATTGCGCTTGCAGCGGAGCAGTGCTAAGTAGCAGGACGCTGCTTAGCGACGCTACAGCGCGCGGCTTGACGAAAGCTATCGCGGCCACGGTGTTCTAGTCCGTAATTTTGGACCGCGATGTTGCCTCTATAGCGGCGTCGATGTCCCGCTGCCATCGCGGGCGCTATAAACATTATTTAGGCCCTGTTTAATTCGGCTGTGGCCGATTGGCTTGTGTTTTATGTTGAAATAAAGCGATGTTAGTTTTTAGTTAAGATATTTAATTAAAAAATATAAAAATATGAAAAAAATATTATATATATGAACAATGCAAGTCAAAAAAACCGACACGTTAAAAAAAACTTCTGGCTTTTTAAAGCTAGTAGCCAAACGTTGTTTCAAATAGGGCCTTACTAACTCTGGGGTGATATCTTTTTGAGCCTATTTTTTATGGCTACATCTTATGGTTTTAGGTTGCAGTTTTTAAATTTTGGCTGCGCGAGACAGAGATTACAAAAAGAGATACTCATTTGTGATTTTGATTGATATAGATGTTGGGTTTTTAACGTATACTATAATTAACTTGTAGATCTAATCTTAAAAAAATAACCCATTTAAAAGTTAGGTACTGTAGCAAAAATTAAAAATTGATTTCAAAAGTTAAACAAATAGACTTTTTTGACATAAAAAATTGAAAAGGTGGATGCTAGAATGCTCGTAGCACGCTACATGCGTGAAATTTCACGTATTGGGTCACGTGTGTTTCAAGTTGGCAACGGGTACATACCCGTCGGGTATAGCTATCCCATACCCACACCCGTCAAATAAAACTCTACCCGCTACGATACCCGTACCCGCACCCGCACGGGTATTTATACCCGACGGGTAACCCATACCCGTCTCTGAGCTTGAGCTAGCAATACAAGTTAAGTCTCAGTGCATACTCGTCTCAGTGCATGCAGCCCATTATTGGGTAGCACAGGCGAGCAAAGCAGAGAAAAACAACAAAGTCAGGCAGCCATACAAGTTCAAATTGCAGCAATACAAATACAAGTTCATAGAGACATAGACCATACAACTTCAAATTGCAGCCATACAAGTTCAAACTGCTAAGTACATCTCAGCAACTTCAAACTACAGCCATACAAGTTCATAGATCAAACAACTTCAAACTGCAGCCATACAAACAGAGTACATAGAAACTTCAAACTACATAGACCAACAGCAGTACACCACACTAAAGTTCATGAGTTCATCACATATTATATTACATGTTTTGACTCAGCAAAAGGCCCAGAGTACACAATAGCTAGCAGCATTTAATTACAAGCAAAAGGAGATACATATTGCACTTGCTTTTTTGACTTGGAGTAGCTGCAGGGTGATGATTGATGAAGCTTGGACTTGGAGGGCGGATTGATTCAAAGGGCAAGCTCCTACATGAACAGATTTGCATGAGTAAACATCCATGAGAAAGAGCACAGATTCAAAGGGCAAGTTATGAACAATATAACCTGCAGCCCCTCTTGTATATCTTGGAGGCAGGACCAAAAGGTAGCAAAGACTTGCTTGTTCTTTGCCTCAACTACAAACATAAGTAAAGAGTTAGTTTTCAGACATAGTAAGGAACTATGAAATAGACAACAAGTCAACATGTATACCTTTGTATTTGTTCCGAAGCCAATCTTGAGAGCACATTAGGGCCTCCAACATCTTAGAAGTGAGCCTGCTACGATGCTCACTAAGAACCCTTCCACTGGTGCTAAAAGTAGATTCTGAAGCAACAGTTGTAACAGGAATAGCAAAGATGTCCCTTGCAATCCTTCTCAAAGTAGGAAATCGGGTTCCAGCCACTTTCCACCAATCTAAAACTTGAAAGTTTGGTGTATGCATGTCCAACATCTCTTCATCCAAGTAGCGGTCAAGCTCAGATTTGAAACCCATGCTTGCTGGCCTTCTACTTGCCACACGTGCACTCATGGAAGATAAGAAGTTCTCACTATTGCCAAGTGAATCTGCTGTGGTTCATTGCTCCCCATCCTCTTCCACATGGTACCCATGCATCAAGTCACTAACAAGTTCTTGACCTCAAGAACCCTATCCTCACATTCTGTACTGGTCCCAAGTAAATCCTCAAAACAAATCAGCAACACTACGGTCTTGAATCGAGGATCAAGAAGAGTTGCAATACCCATTAGCCCTTGAATATCGGTCCAATATTTATCAAACTTAGCTACCATATTAACTGACATGGCTTCTACTAAAGGATTGCCACAACTTGACCATTGCCTAATTTTCTTTCTAATCTCAGCAATTTGAGTAAAGTAAATGTTAGCTGTGACATAATTAGTCCCAGAAAATAACACAGTGATATCATTAAATAACCTAAGCCTCTCCACAACTTCGTCGGCAAATTTCCACTCCTCTTCAGTTGGCAAACAAGTGTACTGCTTATCTACACGACTTGCTCTTATAAAAGCAGGCTTGTAGGGCAATGCAATGCTAAGCATGTTGAAAGTTGAATTCCACCTTGTCCTACAGTCGAGTATGATATTTCTGTTGGCAACTTTCTCATCAATTTTAACAAACTTAGCTATCTCCTCAAACTTTTCAATCCTTTTTGGTGTGGCTGTCCAATAAGCTACACTATCACGAATGTTCTCAATTGCAGCTTTCAACTCATCTAATCCGTCCTTTACTATCAGATTAAGGATATGAGCAGAACAACGCATGTGCAACAATTTCCCATCATTCAGCAGCTTATGCCTTCCAATATTCCTAATAAGATAAGGGATTACCGCATCATTTGTAGTGCAGTTGTCTAGAGTAATTGCAGATAACTTCTCATCAAGATTCCACTCAACCAAGGACTCATATAGCTCTTCACCAATGATTTTAGCAGTGTGAGGTGCAGGGACATAAATGAACCTACATTCAAATTATTATAAATGACATAAGTAACCAGATCTGAAAGGAACTAGAAAGTATGAAATGCAACCTGATCTTAGTAAGCATGATAATATGCAATCAGATCTGAAAGAACTATGAAATATGTAATTACCTCATGAGAATATTTCTAAGAGCCCAAGATTCATCAATGAAGTGGGCTGTGATGGCCATGTAACCTCTCTTTTGGTTGTCAGATGTCCACAAATCAGTAGTGATAGCCACCCTTGATTGCATTGCAGACATATATTCAATGGCTTTCTTCTTCTCCAACTCATATTGCATCATAATATCATATCTGAAATAAAAAAAGGTTAAAAAATTCATTTATCATTAGGAGATGCACAACAACAATCAGTAGTACAAGTCATAGGCTCATAGCTCTTATACCTTATTGTGTTCCTTGTCCCAATCTTGAATAGTGGCTGAAGTGCACCAACATATCTTCAAAAGCCAATATGATCGACCATGCTTAAGGGGTACTCATGTAGTACTATCATTGCACTAAGTTCTTTCCTAGCTATATCTTGATCAAAGGTGTAGTTCTCCACTGAAACTGTCCCTGCATCTGTTCTACCAAATCTCAAAGAAGATTGTGCCATTGTCTTTCCATTCAGCTTGATCTTCTTTTGCACGCAAGACTTCAAATGGAGACGAAGGTGGTTAGTCCCATTCCTTGACTCTCCAGAAAGCTTCTTAGAACAATAGTTGCATTTTGCCCGGACCGTGCCCCCAATCTCCACTTTTGTGAACTCTTTCCAAACAGCTGATGTGAGCTTCCTCTTGGAACCAGCCACAACTACACCTTCATCATCATCATCTATCTCAATCTCATCATCATCATCATCTATTCCAATTGGCTCTGCCTCTGAGTTATTGATAGATTCAGGTTGAGGTGATCCAGATATTGGACTTGACTCTAATTGTACATGTGAGCCTTGAGATATTGGACTTAGCGGCTGACTGCTACCATCACTCCCATTGGCTGCAGACATTTTTCTTACTCTGTACCAGCACATTGATCAATTACACAGATCATAAAGTTTGTCTCTGAAGAAACATAGTACATATATCTCTAAACACACATAAATCTCCTTAACAGCTAGTTAACATTGCAATCTTTGAACAAACATGAATTTCCTTACCATAAATCATCTGCTTAACATTGCAATCTCCTTAACATTGCCATCTCTGAACATAAATCATCTGAACAAACATATTGCAATCTCCTTAACATTGCCATCTCTGAACAAACATAAATCTCCTTAACATACATCATTTGCTTTTCTTACCCGCGGGAGCGACGAAGGTTCTGGCTGCAGCCTTGGAGAGTAGCAGCAGCTGTAGTCGTCGGAGACAAGGGAGGCCGGCGAGCTATTTCAGCAGTCCTTGGCTTCACGAGGCGTCGAGTCACAGCGGCTGCAGCTTGCTTCTTCTCGGCCACACCAACACAGTGGACGGTCTCAAGTAGTGCAAGCAACGGAGGAGCAGCCGGCGGGTCCTTCTTCCTTGTGTCCTCCGGATCCGGCGGTGTAGTCGTCGTCGTCCTTCGGGCGGCGTCGGGTCAACAAAGGCAAAAGAACAGCAAGGTTAAGGTCTTAAGGATGAGGAAGAGCATCACCGGTTGTCCTCGTGCGTGGTGCCGGAGTTCGCCGCCATGGATGGATTGGAGGCAACGAGCGGCGGAGGGATTGGGAGAGGAATGGGAAGAGCAGTGTGCGCAGATCTAGGTGTGCGGCGGCGGCTAGCAGGGGGAGGGGGAGGCCGGACCGCGGGGATCGGGGAGGCGGAGGGGAGGGCCGGGGGGATCGGGAGGCGGGAGGGGAGGGCCGGCGGAGGATCGGGGAGGCGGGAGGGGAGGGCCGGGGGGATCGGGGAGGCAGGGGGGGAGGGCCGGCGGGGGATCGGGGGAGGCAGGAGGGGGAGGGCCGGCGCCGACGGGGGATTGGGGGAGGCAGGAGGGGGAGGGCCGGCGGTGGATCGGGGGAGGCAGGAGGGGGAGGGCCAGCGGAGGATCGGGGGAGGCAGGAGAGGGAGGGCCGGCGGGGGATCGGGGGAGGCAGGAGGAGGAGGGCCGAGGCCGGCGGGGGATTGGCCGATTGGGGGAGGCAGGATTGGGGATTTGGGGGAGATGGAGATCGACACGGCCGACACTCGACGGGAGTGGAATGGGGATTCGGCTAGGGTTTCATCGAATATACATAGACGGGCTATGGGCCATGACCCATGAGTATATGGGCCGCCGGCATATGGCCTCCGGGTATTTTTACCCGCGGGTATGCGGGTACGGGTAGTATACACCCATACCTGTACCCGCTCTACCCGATGGGTAGAGTTTTTTGCCCATTAACATACCCGCGGGTGAAGATATCGTTCCATACCCACTTCTTTATCGGGTAAAACCCATAGGGTACTCGGGTTTTGGGTACCCATTGCCATCTTTACGTGTGTTTGTGAGATTAATGAAAGTAGATTGACGACAAGTCCAGATGTTTCCGCAAAGAATCTTGTAGAAGTTACTACTTTTAGAAGTTATTACAACGATGTGGAAATATCACTTTCTAAAGACAGTGTCCAGATAGATTACTATAGGGCTGTTTTTTTGCTGCGGTTTATGATTTTTGGTTAAAATTTTTGAATTTTAGCTATTTGTGACAGAGATAATAGAGAGAGATACTTGCTTGCGATTTTAGATGGTACAGATGTTAGGCTTTTAACGTGTACTATAATTAACTTGTAGACTCTATCTTAAAAAAATACTCCGTTTAAAAATTAGATACTGTAGTAAAAATTAAAAACCGTTTTAAAAATCTGGAAAAAACAGCCCCTGTGAGTAGGTATGGTACCAGATATTGTTGCTTCCTTTGCAGCTTCCCTGTCATAAGTTTGGGTGTTGTAACCACAACCCGGAGGCCAAATCACTGTCAGGCCAGAGCAATCACCGCCAGCCAACCATTCATTCACCAGCGCAGGCGCAGCACTTCCCCACACCTCCTCTGCTCCTCCTCTCTTGCCCCTCCCTCTCCGACGCCGCCACCCTTTCCCCCTCGCCGTCCCCAGCTCCTGCGCCGTGCCTCCTCCACCACCACCGCTACACCGCCGTGCGCACTGTCGCCACCCGCCCCCTCGGCCTCTGCCGCCGAAGCAGAAGATGCGGCTCAACTTCGGCGAGAGGCTTGGGATCACGCTTGCCGGCGTGGCTGTCGCAATGCAATTGGGGGGCGTTCCTGGCAGTGCGACGCGGTAGCTGTGGTAGCCCGGGCCGAGGACGGCCGATGCCGAGTGTGAGGCGGCGCCCTTCTCCGTGCCCCGGGTCTCCAGCGAAGAAGCTGACGTGTTTTTTGTGGCGATTTCTTCGGGTCGGGGGATAGCTCGGCTCGTCTTGTCAGGGACGTGGTAATCTTGACGGGGACTACGTCGGTTGAGCTATACACTACATAGGGCCGTGGCACCCGCCTCAGTCCATGTATTTTTACCTTGGCAAATATGAGAAGTTCATGTTCCTATAGAGGCCCAAGACAAATAGCTAGTAACAACTGGCGAGTCACGGGCTCACGACTTCTCTTATTTTCCTTCCCTAATTCAGTGGTAAATAACACTTTGACAATTGACACAACAACTACGTACACTATTCAAAACGAAACATAGATCTTCCTTGTAACTTTGGTTGATCCGCAATAAGATTTCTTTTGGTTGATTCAATTCCCTTGGTTCTTCCTTCGCACTAATTTTGTAGACAGAATATGTGGTTGAAGTTTTTTATGGATTATTCTTGCTACTGCTTCAGTTTCAATCAAGCTATCAAAATCCATAGCTCTCTTGTGTTTCTACCGATGTAGATTTTCTCTGGCAGTGTTTTGTCCTTAGTAGTATGTTATAGTTTTCTTGAACTTATTAGCTATATATTGCCAATATTAAGGCCCCCTACAAGTCTATGATTATTTGAAATGCCGTCCTACCGCCCTCTTCCGCGTCAACAAAAATCAGTCAAGTCAGCATGAAGAGAGCGCCTGGAAGGCATTTCAAACAATCATGCACTTGTAGAGGGTATATGACACAAAAGTACCTATAGGGGGTGATTCAAACCCTAACTGACTTTTGAGGGGTATTTGCAATTTTTGTGATGCATTGTACATTGCCTTTGGAACTGCCTTGCCCCAGGCCCCCGAAAAGTCAGGACCAGCCCTGATCATTGCAGCTTTCTTCTGTTTTGTTTGCGTATTCGTGCTATGGTGGAGAGGGTGTGATATACCGGTAGTGGCATGGATATATCATGGCATCGAGATGAGAGAACACGGTGCAACGCAGTGCATTATCACTTACATGGGTGCTTTCTTTTCGGCTGCTGCTTATGGTTTTGGCTGATGGTTTTTTGGTCCTAGCGTGAGTGTTTTTATGAACTAACTGAATACTAATAAGCTGAAACAATGACAAAAAAAATCATATTATTTGTTTGTTCGAAAGAAACCATAAACAATAAGGATCACACATTGAAAGCTTTTCGAGTGCTGAATAGACGCCAAATGTGCATTGCAAGCATTGTATACTGATCTTGCCAATTGAGCCCTGCAAAATCAGCGTCAGGGCCCTGATGATTTCTTAGTCGTCCATCGCCGCCATGCGCTCATGAGCCCCGCGCTAGATTTTGCCACCAGATCCACCGGATCAGGGCTCCCCCATGGCTGCTTGCTTGAATCTGGGCTTCTTGCCTACCGGCACCGTCGCCGTCAAGCTGCGCCAGTACCTTCTCCTCCACGAGATGGAGGGCAGTGGGCTCCGGTGTAGGCGTCGCCTCCTGAGCCACTTTCATCTCCAGTGGCTCTGGTGCGTACGTCGATGGCTTCCGGTTTGAATCACCCGCGTCGATCGATCCGACCGACAAAAGCAACGTGGGTTCGTCGTCGTCGCCTTGCGCCAGATGGACCTCGCCTCGTTTCGGCTTGCTTCGGCAGTCCTTGGCCCAATGGCCAACTCTGCCGCAGTTGCAGCACTTGTCCTTGGAGACATCCCGCGTACTTGCCTCCTTGTCGTCGGCGGCGCCAGAGGTGCTCGTCCGTCGATGTGGTGGACGACGCCGACGGTTCCCGGATTTGACGCCGCTGGTGGAGCTTTCCCCATGGCGTTCCTTCATCCGCGCGGCCCACTCCTCCTCAGTGAGTAAGAGTCTGCCGCCAGATTCGCCTCCCTTGAGTGGTGCCCGGACCTCCACCGTCCTCAATCTCCCGGTAACCTCCTCAATCGAGAGAGTAGACAAATCGAGAAGAGTTTCGATGGAAAGAACCAATTGGGAGTACCTTTCTGGTGCGACCTGGAGAAACTTTTCCACCACTTTTTCTTCCGGTTCGGGATCACCGAGGACAGCAAGCTGATTCACGATGGCATTTAGCCTGAGCGCGAAGTCATCCACGGACTCGTCGTCGCGGAACTCGATGGCCTCGTACTCCTTGCGAACCCACTGCGCGTTGGCCTTGCGCACACGGTCGACTCCGACGCGCATCGTTTTGATGGCGTCCCAGGCCTCCTTCGCTGTCTCCTTAACAGCGAGCGTTGAAATCATCTCCGGCGGCACGGCGCGAAGTATCGCTTCGAGCGCCGTTCGGTCCTCCTGGACCCCTGACGTCGCCAACGTCGACGGCCTCCCAGAGACCCCTCGCCTGGAGCATGACGCGCATGAGGAGCGCCCAGTCATTGTAGTTCGTCTTCGTGAGCATCGGGTAAGGCGCCGATCCTCCGACCTCCTTCACCACGCGCTACACGACGACTTCGCGACCGAAGCCATCGCCATCGCGGTGTCGCCATTGTCACGACGGTGATCATCCACGCTACATCCGTGGAGGCATTCTGGAGACACGGCCGGCCGGCGCTAACATTGCTCTGATACCACTTGTCAGCCTTACACCTGCAACTCAATGCGATCACGAAAACACGAACCAGGAGAAACGGGCAAAGCGATGTGCGGCAAACTTCTCACGCACACACAAAACTCAAAGGTGATTAGAAACAGGTTTGGTGCCCGCTTGAACTCACGGCATTTTCTTCCTCTATTTATAAACTGCAAGTTTACAGGGAATTGGAAAGAGCAAAGAAGGAAACTATAAAACGTGATTTCAAGGATCTGTGCCATCCCACAAATCTTGTAATCACGCATGGCTTTACTACCAAAATAAGGTTGCTCAGTCAGACCTTAAACTAGGAAAGAAAGCAACACTTTCTATAAAAAAATACAAGCTAAATGGAAAGAAGGACGTGCACAGGATTACTTGCCAACAACGGGGACTACGTCGGTTGAGCTATACACTACATAGGGCCGTGGCACCCGCCTCAGTCCATGCATTTTTACCTTGGCAAATATGAGAAGTTCATGTTCCTATAGAGGCCCAAGACAAATAGCTAATAACAACTGGCGAGTCACGGGCTCACGACTTCTCTTATTTTCCTTCCCTAATTCAGTGGTAAATAACACTTTGACAATTGACACAACAACTACGTACACGATTCAAAACGAAACATAGATCTTCCTTGTAACTTTGGTTGATCCGCAATAAGATTTCTTTTGGTCGATTCAATTCCCTTGGTTCTTCCTTTGCACTAATTTTGTAGACAGAATATGTGGTTGAAGTTTTTTATATGACCCCGCTTGTTTCGACTTTTTTTTCGGTTTCTGCTTCTAGCTTCTACTTTTTTTCACTATTTAGTATTTCGTCTTTTTCTAAATTTTTTTAAATATTTTAGGTTTTTTTGTATTTTTCTTTTTTCCCATGTTCCTTTGTATTGTCCCTAATAGGTTAACATGTTTTTTCTATTTTTATATTTTTTTTAAATTAATTATGCCCAAAAAGCTAAATCAGCTACAGTAAAAAAACTAGCTACAGTGAAATTTTAGCCAAAAGCCAGAAGCTATCGCTAAAACGAGCGCCCCAGATCAAGCTATCAAAATCCATAGCTCTCTTGTGTTTCTACCGATGTAGATTTTCTCTAGCAGTGTTTTGTCCTTAGTAGTATGTTATAGTTTTCTTGAACTTATTAGCTATATATTACCAATATTAAGGCCCCATACAAGTCTATGATTATTTGAAATGCCGTCCTACCGCCCTCTTCCGCGTCAACAAAAATCAGTCAAGTCAGCATGAAGAGAGCACCTGGAAGGTATTTCAAACAATCATGCACTTGTAGAGGGTATATGACACAAAAGTACCTATAGGGGGTGATTCAAACCCTAACTGACTTTTGAGGGGTATTTGCAATTTTTGTGATGCATTGTACATTGCCTTTGGAACTGCCTTGCCCCAGGCCCCCGAAAAGTCAGGACCAGCCCTGATCATTGCAGCTTTCTTCTGTTTTGTTTGCGCATTCGTGCTATGGTGGAGAGGGTGTGATATACCGGTAGTGGCATGGATATATCGTGGCATCGAGATGAGAGAACACGGTGCAACGCAGTGCATTATCACTTACATCGGTGTTTTCTTTTCGGCTGCTGCTTATGGTTTTGGCTGATGGTTTTTTGGTCCTAGTGTGAGTGTTTTTATGAACTAACTGAATACTAATAAGTTGCTTCGAAAAGATTGTCCCGATAAACTATTTCGAAACAATGATAAAGAAATCATCTTATTTATTTGTTCGAGAAAAATCATAAGCCATAAGGATCACACATTGAAAGCTTTTCGAGTGCCGAATAGACGCCAAATGTGCATTGCAAGCATTGTATATTGATCTTGCCAATTGAGCTGAGTTCCTAACAAAATCAGCGCCAGGGGCCTGATGATTTCTTAGTCGTCCATCGCCGCCACGCGCTCATGAGCCCCCGCGCTGGATTCTGCCACCAGATCCACCGGATCAGGGCTCCCCCATGGCCGCTTGCTTGAATCTGGGCTTCTTGCCTACCGGCACCGTCGCCTCTCCTCCACCGTCGGTGCCTCCGAGCTCGATCGGCCGCTCCTCCTACTGTTGCTCAGGCTGTTGGAGCCTGCGGCTATCGATGCGCATCTCCCCGGGGGCCCTCCTCCTTCGCCGCTGAATCGGCCACACCCATGCCGTCTTCACTCGCCTCCGCCCTCGCCATCCCGAGGCACATGCCGCTGCTCTGCTCGCTCATGTTTGTGTGGGGCAAGAAAAGGGGAGAGGATAGAGAGAAGGGGGAGGCCGCATTGATGCTGAGGATGATAGTTCTGTTGTTTTTGAGTTAGTCTTTTGAGTCATTTGCTACCCCACGTGAGTTATTCATACCAGCTGTTAAAGTAAAGTATAAGTGAATTGTCCACTTTTCCTCATCAGTTTAAGCTTTTGGGTGAATTGTTTGGTGCATACAACTCAATATGTTCTGATACCATATTGAGTTGCATGCACCAACCAATTCACCCAAAAGATTAAGCTGATGAGAAAAGACGGACAGTTCACTTATACTTCAACACCGGCGATAACTCATGCCACGTCAAGCCATCATGGAGAGTCGTTGTCATCACTGCAGTCCATCAGCGCTTTGTTGATCCTTTTCCATGTGTCATGCCTTTAACGACATGGCCTCTCGTCAATATAGGGACACCTCGGGTTGTAGCTATGGCCACCGCCTAGCAGCTCATGAACGAGCTGAATGTCCGAGAGAGGTATAATATCATGGACGTAGTCCCCTTGTTTCATTACTAGGAAGTTCACAATTAGTTTTTATTTGTTAGGGATATGATATTAGTTTCTATTTGTTAGGAATATGATTAAGATTGGATTCTATTTATTAGGAGGAATCTATCTATATAAAAAGAGCTGTCACATGCTATTGAAATTAAGAAAAGAATCAGTTACCCTTTTCTTCCTCTCTGTCCATCTCCTGTGCGCACAGGCGCATGGGACTCCCGTCGCCGGTCAACCAAGGTCTGGCCACCGGTGTTCATCCCAATGAAGGCAAGCCCATAACAAGCAGTGGAATGTTAATACCCTGGGAAGTCTGGTTGATAAACACTAGCGACTAAACCTTTTCGGAGAGCCAGAATAGGGGGGAAGAACCTTTTTGGCTTTTGGGGTTAGTAGCAGGTGGCTTGGAATATTGACAAAATTAGGATAAATGACAAGTCTTGCGAATGATGCTTTGCCAACTTTATGTGCACCAAGCTATTGAAATGGTTGGTGGTATTACAGGTTTTGGACTTTTGGTACATTTGGTAGATGTTAGCAAGCACTCCCATCTTGCTTCAGGTATCCTTTAAGGCTCCGTCTGGAATCGAGGAATTTGAATTCAAGTGTTGATTCCTGCGAAATTTGCGTTCCAAAGAGGGCCTTAAAGAGAGGGAAAATGGGTAAAATGCCACTAGCGAGAGTGCCATTGTATACCTGGCAAACGTCCGAGGCTCCGAGGGATCATCACAGTCGATGTCATGTGAAGAAAAGACTGTCATGGATCCTCCGGGGAATAGCTATGATGAACTGGTTTTTCTTATGCATGAGCTGGAGCATCAGCTGGACCGTTCTTCTAATAGCTATTGGCATGTCTCTGTAAATAACGCTGAGCATAGTACTTCTCTGATGTTCATGTGTAGCCATTGGCTGTATGTAGATTTCCATGCACTATCCCCTTCGAGAAATGGAAGTCCCAGCACAAGAACAATGACAGAAATCATCATCAGATGTAACAAGGATCTGCGGCTTTCAAGACCCTGTCCCAGAAATCCCAATTCCAAAGCAGAGTAGCTCTTGCACCCATGGCTTTGCAGTTTGCATACTGACATCAGATGTAACCGGAATGCTTGTGACGCCTAAACATCCTTCAGGTAAATGTACTTCTAGTAGTGCCGAAATAACCCTCTTGTTTGGACCTTCTCAAATCATGAATGCAAGGAGGTGGTTGGCTCATTTGGCCATACGTCATGAGGCTGAAAGGCTCTGAAGGTCACGAGGTCTTACAGGATTTTCTTCCTAGTGGTACTACTAATCGGAATTGAAGTAGGTTACATAGAACAAACCCGTTTTATCTATCTTGGTCTCTCTTCAGAAAATCAATCAAGTTAATTCCAGAAAAATATCAGAAGCTAATGCTGGGTGCAACTCCAGCAAGATTGATTCCAGCGTAGAACCAGCTGAAAGACAGTGGAGGAAACCGTCAGAAGAAGAAAAACAAGCGGGCATCACTCGTCGCCGGAACTTTTTCAGTTTGTTTACACACACACACACACACATACATACACCCGTCTCTGCCGGAATAAACGTACCACTGCTCTTGAATGGTATGCTTTAACGCCACCGAAAGAGTGTTGCTATCGTTAGCTTCTAAAGATGGACAGGGAGCATAAAAGCCTGTTCTTTTTTGCTGCGGTTTATAGTTCTTGGTTGGAATTTTTGAATTTTAGCTATTTGCGACAGAGATTACGGAAAGAGATACTCGCTTGCGATTTTAGATGGTACAGATGTTGGACTTTTAACGTGTACTATAATTAACTTATAGACTCTATCTTTTAAAAAAATACTCCATTTGAAAGTTAAGTACTGTAGCAAAAGCCAAAAACCGTTTTAAAAAACTAAAAAGAACAGACCCAAAGCTTCAAGGATCGTGCTCCAAACCGCTCACAGTTAGCATCACAGAGACATTGCTCCCAACAAGTCAAGGAGCCACCAGCCAGCACGAGTACTGTGTGCAGGAACACACAGCACAAGCACAGGAGCATTGCGCGCCAAGAATGCATCTCATGCCTGCTCTGTTCGGGCTCGTGCATTTGAGCGAACCGATCACCACCCTGCTGACGAGATCGGCAGGGAAAAGCTTCCAAGGTGGATAATGGTGGGGGCCAACGTGTCGAGACTGAAACCGCAGGATGAGGCGTGCGATGCTTGCTAGCAGACAGGGGTATCGTCATTCGATTCTTTCGCACAAACGCTTATGTTAGAACCAAATGCTATCGGCTACAATCAAAAAGAACCCGCATATGTGGTATGCTGACGGACGAATTGCAAACATAGCATCCAAAGCAACAAGGATATGGATTGCGAGGCTTTGGACCTTTCTGAAATACCAGCGGCGGAGTCAGGGGGGTGGGTTAAGATCCACTATGGTTGGTGCGTTTTTACCAAAATAAAAGAGAATTGATTGCACCCTCCTTACCATCTTCATGCAAGTTTTGTGGCGCCACACATATTAAGTATGTGTTGACGTGTCCATCCTCTGGCCCACTCTATATCTCCATAGATAAGACAACCAAAAATCCAAAATAAAAGGAAAGAGAAGGCTGCGAGCCTAGCCACCGAGAGGAGACAAAAAGAAAAGAAAAGAGGCAAAAGCATGGGGGACGCGCCATGCAACGTCGAGCCGCGCCGCCACCGGCTGCTGTGGCGCGGCCTCGGCCGGCGCCGGAAGTTCCCCGTTGTCCGGCTCGGCGGCGGCAGGGCTGGGGGCGGCCGGGGCCGCGTGCGCGGGCTTCTGCGGCGGCTCCGGCTGCGCTGGCTCCGGCGCGCCGTCCGCAGGCTGGCGGCGATCTACATGGCGGCACTCGAGGGCCCGCCAGCGCCACCCGGCGCGTCGCGGTGCCCGCCGTGGATCGGCGTGGAGCCTTGCTTCGCCACGCCGTTCGTGCCCACCACCCGGCCGTTCTGGTGAAGCGCCGCCGGCACCTCGCCGTGGAAGATAGGCTTCTAGGCAGCGGCGGCGTCGCAACGTACTCCCTAACGCCCCCAGCAAGTGACAAGAACTCTTCCATCTACCGACATCAAGACGTACAAATTGACTCTGGTGTGACTGCCAAACAATAGTAATAGCCGATAGGCGTTTCTGTTTCTTCTTGTCATTTGCATGCAAAAGATATCTTCTTCTTCTTCTTCTTCTTGGACCAGGAAAGAAAAAAAAAGAACTCAGAAATTTGTCAGGGAAAAAAATAGAGGACGATAAAAGGCTCGTAAAAAAAGTAGAGATCATTTTAAACGCAGAGAAACATGGTTAGCTTGCTGTGTCATGTGTTAAGGCAAAAGCTAATGTAACGTCAAACATCTGGACACAAATGAAACCAAATAATTGAGGTGGAGCGTGCTGATCTCCTGAGCATAAATGAGACATCTCTGCCTCGTATCTACTCCTATAGTCTTATGTACGCAATCTTCTTGCAAGATATGCTTAATTAGTTTATTTCATGAACAATTCTGAGATTGTAAATCGTAAAACGAGTGTTTCACCTTGCAAATTCTGTAGAAGAAGATATAGGTACATCATGGAGTACATCGGCTAGGTACATCATGGAGTACATCGGTAGTCACATTCCATGGTAAAAGACATAATATCGTTCTCTGACATACAACAACATCAACAAACATTTTATCCTAAACAAAATAGATTAGAAATAAAACATCCTTAAAGTCAAATAATTAAATAAGAGTCTTGTAATAAAACCTACAAGACTAAAATCCTCAGTTTTACATCCTACCATCTGAACCGAAAGCCTAAAGCACCGCCCATAAGCCTTCTTTTTATGTCATAGTTCTGGTACGTAAATTGCTAACTTCCATACAATCATTTCCAAAGCTAATTCTTTAGATATATTTAAATATCTTAAGTCTCTTTTAACTATTTCTTCCCACATCCGTCTTGGTCGACCCCTGCCTCTTCTTACGTTTTCGGTACATCTTAAAATTCCTCTATGTACTAGTGCCTCAGAAGGTCTCTATTGAAGATGTCCAAACCATTTCAAGCGATGTTGGAAAAATTTCTCTTCAATTGGTGTTACCCTCACTCTATCACGTATATCATCATTGTGGATTCAATCCCACCTTGTGTGACTACAGATCCACCATCCTCATCTCCGCTATACTTACTTCTGTATATGTTATCTTTTAGTCGCCTAGCATTTCACTCCATATAACATCACAGGTCGGAGCATCGTCCTATAAAGCTTACCCTTTAACTTTTAAGGAATTTTTTACATAGCATACCCGATGTTCTATGATATCTCAAGTTTTTTATGGATAGACAAAATCACCCCAAGGAAGACCATGGTCTAGGAGGTGGTTTGAGTCCAATGATGGGTTTAAGTGGCTTTTACTCAACTTTGTTCATCATGTAGGCAGCGTCAAAATATCATGCAAATATACATGATGTCCTTGTGCGATCTGATGGCTTCTAAAAATTGTTTTGATAATTGTTTTGAAAATATATACTAAAAGTCAATATGAGGATCAAGGTGGTTCAATACAAAAGTACAAATAGCTTAGGGTCCATGTTATTTTTAATCGGTCTTAGGAGAAAAGTTAAAAGATCGGATTATAGGTTCATTGCCGTACTATTAAAAGGGATCATAGAAAGTAATTTGAAAATATGTTCTTGTGTCATTTGGATCAATTTAGGATTATGCATGTACTTAGAATTAAATTTAAAAGTCAACTGTACTCTGTCAGGAAAATCGAAAGTACCGAAGTATATTTAGTAGAACTACCGGACTCCCGAAAGTATCAACGTGTACACAGCGGTACTACCGGAACTCGGAAACGCGGCACTTTGAGCGGTACATTTTTTTTCCAGAAAACATCCACTTGAACACTTAGATTCCTTGATATCGATAGTACCAAAAAATGAACGAAAGAACTACCACAAAACAGTACGACCACATTATAAAATGGAATTACTGGACCTTTGAAGTACCAAAAATTTAAGCAGTTGTGTTTATTTGTTAATGAAAGATCGGTAGAGTCATAGGATTTCAAGAAAATAATTACTGCCTTAATTGTTTAGAGCTTTGCTAGTGTTTTTTTTAAGACTTCGCTAGTGGTTTAAAACCTGTTGAAGGCGGTACTTGTGTTAAGAGGAAGACAAGGAAAAACAATAATACAATGGGACTACTGGATCTAATTACCTTGCAGCAATTTTAGACCTTCACGTAAGCATTGGTTGCAGCAGATTATTTTTTTTCCTAGGTAGTGCTTGTTGGATTAATTGGGCTTGGTCCATTTAATTTAGCAATTAATCAAATGAAATTCCTAGGCCCATATGAAAAAACTGTTTAGTCCCATATGGAGAGTTGAATAGGAGTTACACCACTTTAAAAGGTGGAACGTAGTAACCCCCTTGTGGAATTGGAAAGAGCCAATACACGCGCGCGTGCTCGCTCGCTCGCTCGCTCGCTCGCCTCGCCACGCCGAGCCGTGCGCGTGCGCGTGCGCGTGCGCGTGTCGGGTGCGTGCGCGTTTTTCTTTATCTATTCGAAAATCGCGTTTTTCTTTATCTATTCGAAAATCGTAACGCATTGGTGCGATATGATGACGATTACTAGTGAATTATGGCTGCGGTTACTTTGAGTAATGGCTCTGATTACTAGTGACTAATGGCTGCGATTACTCGACTCTTCATTTTTGCTGTTACAAAAGGCTCTCCACTCCATACGGGATGAAATATAGTATTCTGGTTCTGTTTTTGTGCTGTGCGAAGTAATCTCCGGTCCAGAACCTTGCGCGCAAAGGGTTCTGGGTGAGTAGGCCTCCGAAACTCTGTCCGTTTGCATACCTGCACAGGTAGACGGGCAATCAAGTTTTTGGGGAGCGCATTGGCGCGACTACTCAATCTGCGAAGTACGACATCTACTTCCTGGTGGTGAACTGTTTGTGAGACTACACGGCGAACGTCTTCCTGCATCACGTCTTGTCCTGCATCATGTCTCGATCGACTACATCGAATAGACCATCATGTCGACTGATGGTAACGACGCCTCCGGTGTCACAGACATTAGCCCCGCCCGAGGGTATAACCTGAAAACTTCTCTGGTGTATTTGTTTCTGTGTGCTATGAATAAATTAATAGGTGTTGCTGTTAGCTTGTTCGTAAGCAAATATGAATATATCACTGTTGAATCACTCATACTTTTGTATGTCATGTTTTATATGCTGAATTTATAGATTAAAATATACCGAAAATTGACTAGATATTCAACAGTGCTTATCACGCGTGTTATACTACCATTAAGTATTGGTTGCAGCAAATTATTTTTTTTCTAGGTAGTGCTTATCGGGCATGTTCGACTACCATAGATTCACCTGAGGTACATGAATCACATCTCATAATTCAGCAGTATTAACTTGAGCTCACACAAGTTTGCTTGCTTTATGAAAATAAAACTATTTGCTTGCTTTACGAAAAATAAAAACTAGTGTTGCCATTGCGATGACTCAAACTTGGACAGACGAAATCACTGGCAAATTTGTCGGCCCGCACTCCACAAGCCTTAGCAATTGCCACAGAGAATAACAGCTTTCCAATCACACCTCATGTTTTCAGAAACTAACCAAGCGGGCAAGGTAAATTAATAACTCTTGGATAAATTACAGTAGAGAAAATTGCTGGTACTTGAGCATGTTCTTTTCAGCAAATGGCAGTTCTGTTCTTCCTTTCTCATGGTTTACTGCACCCGGACTTGCATATAATGAGAATGATAGGCTGGCCAGGGGCTCAGGGAATACAATGTGGAGAGCTGACAAGTGACAGTTTTGGTGAACAAGACTGACCTGATCAAGGGGATCGGTATAAATTCTGAAATCTATATGATTTGTATCCAGTACAGTCGATTACATTTTCCCTTGGAACACAAAAATCACTTGGATGAGAAATGCTTCAGTAAAGTTCCGGCCGTGACTTTCACCAGCACCATCCTAGTCTTTAGCTACCAGAGTATGCAGATCAGTTTCCCAGAACTCTGTAGACATGAATCTATAAGTGTAATGTGGACTGGCCTCATTTGATGTACAGAAGTTTTCATCTACTAAGAGTTGGAAGGAGCGGTCAAACTTCAAAATTATCTGTCTTTGACAGATACCTGTCTATTGTCTACAGTTCATCATGTTCCGCAGTATCTGCATTGTCATAAATTAAGGTAAGAAAAATTCAAGGTGCCATCTTGAAAACTCACGAAACAAAAGCACAGAACCAACCAGATTTAACATCTCCGAAGAAAAATGAAATTTCTCTGGCTGCAGATTGCAGTGAATCTGAACCATGCACACAATTTTTCTGAGAGTCCAACCCGCACATTGCTCTAATGCTGTAATGAGAAGCATAGTATTGGACTATTGGTGACTAACAAGTAACAAGGAAGAAATGGGAAAGCACAGCAGCGAGAACACATTAAAGCTCATTAATTAGTCGATGGGTTATTATCAGAGAGACGGTCACAGATACTTTGGTGGTGCCAAGTGCATAGGTTCTGGGGAACATTGCTAATATTTGTTCCCCATGTCACATTGAAATAATTAATAATCCTAAAAAATGACTTTCAAGTGTTCTCAACTAGAAAAGAAAAGAGTATAGTTCTTAACCTGCTAGGATGAGAAGTTTTAGCTTTTCTTGCATCAGTTGGCCCAATCAAAGCTCGCCAATGTGCGATGGCATCATTCCCTTCCAAAACCATAGCAAGAACAGGACCACTAAAGATCAACACAAACATAAACAAGCATGTTAGAAACTGCTTAGTGTTGTTGAGGCTTATATCCTGGGAGTGCCAAATTCAAATTTATATGCACCTTTAATGGAACAAATTTTGCTTTGAGTGAACAAAAAAATCCATATGGACTCAAATGCAGTGTTAGCATTCTTACTAGTCCTTCGGAGGACATGTTAAAGTAACATCTCACTTCAATGTTTTAAGTAACTTCCTTGGTAGAGGTTCAGAACCTAAAGATTGCACCTTCATTGCATTCTTAAATTATTCAGTTAAAATAAAAGCCTTTAGATTCACTACAACAAAATATTGTCAACCAAGACAAAGAATACATTCCATGTCCAAATAGGACAAGCTGTTTGATGTGTTCATGTTTTCAGAAATTTGTTACTTTTTTAAGACTCCGTAATCAAAGAAACCGATTTAGCTCAGGGTTAGGTGTTGGAAGTATTACACCTTAGTACCTTGCCCCAAGAGATATCAACACATTGATTAGACATAGAAACTACCAGACCTTGCCAAATGGGCCACCCGGCATGGCACGAGTACGGATAGGGCACGGCTGGCCCGAATAAGTTACTGTGTCAGCCCATGTGATTGCCCTTTGACCTAGGCATGGCACGGAGAGGGGTTAGGCCGTGCTGAGCCAGCTCGAGCACGCTTAGCCCAATGGACCACCGATGGCCTATTGAGGACAGTCGCAAGTATTTTATTGCCAGTTGCAGATAATTTTACTATCAATCGCAAATATTTTTACTGCCAAGTCACCTGTCTGTACTCAGAAGAGTGCAATAACCCTAACATAAGTAATTTTACCACATTACCACAGTAGAGTTATTGCGCGTGCCATGCCGGGCCAGTATGGCCTATTTACTGTTCATGCCATGTTGGGCCTGGGCCGGCACGGTTGGCCCGGCCCATTTGGTCAGGTCTAGAAACTACACAGTGGGGTTCTTGATGATTAGACAAATAAAATGTTACATCTACACTTGCCTTCTGACTGTCTGCACTGGAGATTTTTCCAGTACCACTCTTCTAGTCAAGCAGCTCAAATTTTTTTACCTTCTGGGAATGGATTCATGTATAGCAACAATTGCTTAAGTGGAACATCTAGCTGCCCCAACAACCCGGTCATTTGACAATATGGTATCTCATATCCTCACAGTGACCACCAAATCAGACCCTACGCATCTCTTCGTATTTGACACATCATGCATTTCATACTTTTCATGTAAATTGGTGCGTATTATCCTTACAATTCACAGCACCTCTGAGGACTTAAGTAAGAAACAAAAGACACAACAACAATACCTCGTCATATACTTCACTAGGCTGTCGAAGAAGCTTCTCCCGGAATGCTCCGCGTAGAAGAGAGACGCCCTCTCTGCATCCAGCCGAACCACCGCCTCTTTAACGATATCAAATCCAGACTCCAAGATGACCTCCTTGATTTTCTCCGTGTAGTTACCAGACAAACCGTCCGGTTTGATCATCGCCAGCGTCCTCTCCCTCTCGACGGCCCCACAGCTCCAGCACCTAAATCAATCACACACAGAACACCAAACTCCCCACATCACTTGCAGGCTTACGGTACACGCATGGAGCACAATCTCAGATTACAAGACTAAACATTGTACAACCACTTCCTCTTTACAACTACATGCACCACCAGAAGATCCCTGGATAAAGAGATGCTTCAATTCGATTGCTCTAAAGTAATCCTTGCTTCAAGAATCACTATGGCTAGGCCCAAGAACTTGTAGTCATGTTAGAATCGTTATGCCCACCCAAAGGATCCTATTTAAGCGAGCGATGTAGTGAGCTGAGGATGACCAAGATGATTAGGAACGAAATCTTGCTCAGATCTGTCGAAGTAAGCTGCTCTAACCCGGTTTTATGACAGAGGAAGGTAATTTAAGAAGCTACTTTCTGCAGCAAGGACTTTGGGGTTAGCAGGACGACGCCCCACCCGAAGGTTCAGCAGAGGACGAGTTGCGAAACAAGTGCGGCTTACCCGTGGAGGAAGAGGAGGAGAGGCAGCAGGCAGGTGACGACAGTAGGCGCCGCCGGTGAGGTTGCTCCGGCCATCTCCGGCAAGGCGGAAGAGGACTACGAGGCCGGCGGTGGCCTCGCTCTGCCTTTCCTCACTGGCTTACTGCGGCGCGGTCACAGCTGAGCAGGTTTTTACTGCAAGCGAGCAATCTTGCGCAAAATAAAGTGAGACCTTGCTTTAAAAAACCTGTGTTTAGTCCCCATTTGGAATTCATGGTTTCTGTCATACCTGGGCCAGATTCAGCCCAGCTCAACTCAGAATAAACCCTATATATAGAGAGGGAAAACCGGGAGAAGCAAAAAACTAGTTTGTTTTCTCCTCTCCCGACCTCTCCCGAGGCTACCCTGCTGCTGTGCTCACCTACGCACTGTCGCTTCCTCCCCGTGGTTGCCACTGCCGCTCACCACCCCAGGCAGCGGCGCCGCTTGAGCTGCCTCAAATGCTGCGCCGCCGCTGCCGTCCCTCCCTGCCGCTGTTGCTCCCGCTCGCCCTCGCCTTCCTCCAACTGCTGCAGCCGTCGTCGCTGCTGCTCCCTGCTCCGTCGGTTGCTTACCGTGCGAGGAGAAGGGAGAGGGGCTAGGGCTGGCCGATTGAGGAGGGGGCAGAAGGGGAGAAGAAGAGAAAGAGGAGGGGGACCGGCTGTGAGGGAGGAAGGGAGGACGCCGCCGCTGGTGTGGAGAAAGGAGAAGGGAGGGAGAGGAGCCAGGTGCCGGCTGAAAGAGGAAGAGGAGGAGCGGTCGGCCGCGTGAGAAGAAAAGAAGGGAAGAGCCGGGCGTGAAGAAAAAGAAAGAAGAGGAGGCGTCTGGGCATGGGAAAAGGAGGAAGGAAAGAAAAGAAAGGGAAGGGAGGAAAGAAAAGAAAAGGAAGAGAGGAAAGAATGAAAGAAGAAAAAGGAAAATGGGGGAGAGGGAAAGAAAAAGAGGAAAAGTCTGATCTGGTGTCAGATTCGTCAGATCTGGTCAGAGAGTGACAGACCGTGCCCTAATCCAGTCATTGGGGGTTAGGGTAACAGTTCGGAACCCTTTTTCGTTTAATTACCGAATCTTGCATAAATAATGCCGATTAAACACTGGGACACGAGGTGTCCGGTGAGAGAGAGATCGGCTATACTGGGTTTATGCGTAAGAGCGACGCTCTTTGCTTGCATATATATGAACTATGTTAGCAATGAATTGAAATGATTACTGCTTGTTCAGGTAGCGATTCGAGCTCAGTGTTATTCGCGCATCATCCGCCAGGCTGACAGGCAAGTGCATGGTAGAATAGTGGATTGTGATGAATACCCGATATTTGCTTTTGTGATCTATGCTTTATATCATTTTATGAAATGATATCTCTGCTGCTTGTTGATTATACTGCAACGAGAGACGGACATGATTGCTAATTATGTTGAGAGTATTGTATCGTACTGTATACTGTTATTACAGGTCTACCGTGCGTAGATATCCCACGGTGGTGGGATAAAGACCTATTTCGGTAAGCACTCCACGGGAGTGGAGTTAATGGAGAGTTGATTGTGATTGCTGAAATGATGTTGCATCATTTACAATCATCATGACATGAGTTGCATGAGCTAAGCCGGAGGTGAGGTCATGTAACTATTCCGGTGAAATCAGTGAGAAAGATACATGACTAATCCGGAGTGCTCACAGTAAGACCTACTTCGGTAGGCGCTCCACGGGAGTGGAGTCTGTGGCCCGCATGAAAGAGAGCGGGGCACGAGTAGGCTATCGACGGGTGGACACTCAGCTTTACCGGTATGAGCTCGAGATTGCATGTGGACATGGCATTGCATTGCATGGTTGTGCATTGCATGAAAGGAACTGGTGAAGGTCGAAGCTTATGTGGTGGCTTTGCAAAATAAGCGATTTACTTATACTACAAAGGTTGTGCTTTACAGAGACAGGTGAATTGTTTTTGTTGTCGCCACTATTGTATCATGTGCTTGCGGGGTCTTCGAACTCATCCTTACTTTGTTGTTTTTTTTAGACAAGAGGTGAAGGCGACATACACGGGTGAGAGTAGCACAGTTATCCCACGTACAGCAGTAACTTACATACCACTTACAGATGTCATATTTAGCCTGGTATAGCACAAGTTATTTTGGTAATTAGCAAATTCATCTCTGTTGCGTTTAATGTCAAGTGTCTGCCATTTGCCGTTGGGAGCTATTTGATTAGATGAATTATTGCGTTAAGTCTAGCGGCAAAAGTCGGAACTGGCAGCAGCAAAGAGTAGATGGTAGCACTTTGAGCTCAGGGAAGAGGCCAAGGTATTACAGTTGGTATCAGAGCGGGCGTTAGGTCTGTAGTGGATAAGTTGGTAACCTAAGTTGTCTTAATTAATCAAGAATGTGACCCAAGATTGGGTATTAAATTAAGACTTGGATTAGGTTTAACAGTTGCGAAAAACTTGACACGCTTTAGTGCACAATAGGATAGGAATGGGCCAATGCATTGCATTTACGATTCTGCAAGTCTTGTTGATTTGCAGTGTTTTGAGACAAATGCTTGTAAATGGTTGACAAATTATTGAGTTTGTCACTCGTGTGTCCAAGTGGACTACATTGTGATTGCATTGCTTGGTGATGCAAAAGAGGCGAGGGTTGTGGCCGCTGTGGTGACCAGGTTGTGCTGCCATTCGAGATATAGAGGAAGTGATGTGTTGTTCTTAAGGTATTTTGCCCTAATTTTGGATAGTGAGTATCCTTGGGTTAGTGATTCCCGGGGTTATTGAATTATAGCTGATAATGGGTAGTGCCCTTTGCAAATCCAATGTTCGGTGAGAGCTGATCCTGCGAATGTTTGGGGTAAAACTGAGCAAGTCTGCAGAGTGAAAATAAATGGTATTCGAATACACCATGCTCCCGGTTAATGGAGCTATATTTATTTGAGTGATTCCAGTAGCAAAGCATAAGTAGATTTCTTTATATTTTGAAATTGGTGTAATCTGATAAAGCAGTTATTGTAACCCTCCTTTTTATCCTTAAAATGTTGTAGTTTTGTTATTTCATGTTTAAAAATATTTGCAAATAAAATTGCATTCACATACATTAATAAAAACATGTATACTTTCATCCATTGAGAATCCTTGCAATTAGTTAAATTAGGATTTAGCCTTGTGACTTA
This sequence comes from Melocanna baccifera, assembly GCA_036346265.1. Taxonomy (NCBI): domain Eukaryota; kingdom Viridiplantae; phylum Streptophyta; class Magnoliopsida; order Poales; family Poaceae; genus Melocanna; species Melocanna baccifera. The sequence continues at coordinate 11,815,384 of CM070679.1, forward strand.
CTAGATACGGTTGTACTAACTACTTTCTAAACAACAAACAGAAGAATTGAGGATTAGTGATGAGCAAGATGTTAATGAGGAGCCAGAAGAGCCGTTTTTCGTTGATGATCAGTGGTTCTAGGTCTTAGCCTCATTCAAGCTTGCCTGTGGTGTTTTTTTATAATGTAAGTTAACCTTGGGCTTGTCGCCCACTGCGTCCGAAACTAGGCTGTTAAACAGAATGTCTTTTTAAAATAAAGTCTACTAGTCGATTTTAATACACATTGTAGTGACTTCATTTACATCGGCCAAAATCGTATGTGAGTTTCTCTTTCTTCATACGGCTCTCGACAAGCTGTTACTATTTATAAGTTAAAACCAAAAATTATCAATAAAAGCCAATATAAATAGGCCCAATTTACTGAAATAGCTCCTGTTTTGAACTCTGAATTGTACCTTGTTGTCAGCTTGTGATGGAGATCCTCATGTGGAATTGAGCTCTCTTTGCAGGGTAAGATTCAGCAGGAGGTGAGGTTTGTGTGGGCTGAATGGCAGGTACTTCTTTCAGACAATGGTAATGGTGTCTGACAAAATAATTGTGGACAAGGCCTGTTGTACCAAGTGCATGTTACAAGTGCCATTGAATGGGTGCTACACTCAGATGCTTTATTGCTGTACTTCGAATCTGGAGTCAGATTCTGCAGTGTCTTCCTGACAGAAAAAGATCCAAATGACAATTTAATCCTCGAATATATTTTGTTACTAGTGCAGATCTTGGTGACGGCAGCAGAAGAAGTGAACAGATATTACCATGGCCAGCCTGTGGTGGCAGCATCAGTGTCCAATCTAGTAGCAGAATAAGGAAGAACTAGATGCTGGGAGAGCGCCTTTGCGCGCCGCTGCCTGCACACTGAATTAGTTGCAAGCAGAGTGCCTGTATGCTGAACTGGTTACACTGTAAGAAGTAGTTGCAAGCAGAGTGTTCTAAGAAGTAGATCAGTTATCATATCATATATATGAGCTTGTCGCCTGCTCGATAACTTCATAATCGAATAAACGTCAGTGTTTACAGGTTCCCTGATATGTGTTCTACAAAGAATCGTTCAAAAATTTTCCAGAGAAAAGCATATTACTCTGCCCTAGCAATCCTTTTCTTCAATGCATCGATGTCGCCAGCCAAGTCTTGCTTGCTTTCCTGTAATCGAATAGGAGCTACAAGGTGTCAAAAATACTACTACTAATCTTATCTGTATAGATGGAATAGCTTCAATTCCATTGTTTGTATAGGCATGAACCCTGAGATTTAGAGACAAATAAACGGAAGAAAATAACCAAACAGATTTATTTGAAAATGGATATAGGACCTAAGACAAATTTAGAGGATGCTACAGCAGTAAAATTGTAGATTCAGAGTGAACGATATTCCAATATATTGTTAGAATTGGGCCCATAAGACAAAAGCCTATTTATTTCTAAATTCCAAAGTATGATATGGTATATGGTTTAGTCCCACATAAAACATATGACATATGGCATAGGGTGGCATGAGAAGAACTTTGACTAAACACACCCACACGCGCATGCATATTTATATATTTTTGCATGACTTGTGATTTGTTCCTGGCACATTAAATCCAGTTTTTTTTGCTAAATCATATCATCATATCTCTTAATTTTGTTTGAATGCGAATTCAAAAGTCTAGATTAATTCGGTTTAATTGAGTTAATGGCGTCAGTTACTAAAAAGTAATTCACACGTCCATAAAAAGACCTAGAGACATCTAGGCTAGTCAGACTAAATTCCTCTATTCCTTTCTTGCATGGTCTTCTTCCTCTGATGAATTGTGCTGGATTGTTGTGCGGGCAAACCTTGCCTGTTGTGGTCAGTGGTTAGGTACGGGTCCAAGGACTAAGGGTAGGGTGTTCGTCCTCATCTAGACACTAGCAGGGCTCTTTTCTGATGTGATAGAGAGGCTCTGAGGCTTAACTTTAGAGGAATAAGGAGACTAAAGACTTGTTTGATTGTCTATTGCTTGATGATAATAAGTATAATGCTATCATTTTTATAGGGATGACTATACTTAACCCTTAAGAAACATATCTCTATATTAAAAAAACAAATCCATAGTAGTACAAAACTTATCCCTAATACATATAATAAATGTAAAAAGAAATAAATCCAAATAATAAGAAAACTAATTATTATATTCCTAATCTGCTATATGTTGCCAATGCTATCAAACTACCCAGACATATAGCATCACTACAGAACACTTGTGCAGTACTGTTCAATCATGCTACAGTACCTCGTGGGCGATGTTATCAGGTGATGCCTATGGGCTAAGACCTTTGTGTCCCTATGTCAATGAGTGGGCACAATGACAACGTTGTGTGGCACAGAGGACAACAACACTCTAGTATTGATTGATGTCGCAGGAGTCGCCGGCGGCAAGGGCAATTGGCGTAGGGCATCAACATCCTTCACACTTCGGGATGCAATGGTTGTGGGAGAGATACATGAGATGATATCGTTGACCTTCACATGACAGCCATTGCACTCTACATCTTCCAAGGCACGGTGTCGGTCGGCCACATGGAGAAGACTGTCGTTGGACAACGACAACCTTCCTCCTTGGTGTAGGCACCAAAGGTGAAGCACGAAGAGGAGTCATCGTTGGAGAAAAATGATAGCGGGACCATTGCCGGTGATGGCATTAAGGAAGGTGACGGCAGGGCGGCCATTACAATGGCACGTGATGCATCCTTCTGTTCCATCAACTTGTCCATCAACTCCATAACCTTCTTCAACGTGGCCAACATGTCATCAAGTAAGGAACTTCTTTTGCTTGCTGTTAGCCATCAATCTATTCAAGGGAGATAATTCAGTATTGAAAACCATGGTGAGTGGCTCTGATACCAAATGTCGTGGCCGGTGGTTGGGTATGGGTCTAAGAACTGAGAGTAGAGTGCTTGCTCTCATCTAGCTACTGTCAGGGCTCTTCCCTATAGACTCTGAGGCTTGAGTTTAGAAGAAGAGGGAGACTAAAGACTTATTTGATTGTTCATTGCTTGATGATAATAGATATAATGTTATCCTTTTTATAAGGATGGTTATACTTGATCCATAGGAAACACAGGGATATATTAAGAAAACTAATCCCTAATAATAGAAAATTTATCCTTAATACATAGAATAAATTTAAAAGAAAATAAACCCAAATAATAAAAAACTAATTATTATATCAGTAATCCGTGATATGCTGCTAATGCTACCAGACAACCCAAACATGTAGCATCGCTACAGAACACCAGTGTGGTACTGTTCATGCATGCTACAGTGCCCTGTGGGCGCTGTTCACTAGCCGCTATAGTACCAGCGGGGTTGTTCGCACATCTGCTGATCTTGGTCCATAACAACGCCAGTCTTTCTTCTCGGCGTACACTAGGGAGGAGGGAGAGCAGTTATCTCAACTGTTGCCGCTGAGAGTACCTACACAGGGTGGCAATAAGATTTCTGAGCAGCGCAACATGTGCGACCACTCATCTTCTTCATCAACATCAACTACTTCCACAATCACACATCTCTGCGCTACTTCTTTTTCTTCATCAACCCAATGTAAGTTATTCATGTAACATCGACTTAGATATAATTATGTTCTTGCGTATATTTGAAGTACAATATGATTTGTCCGCTGATGTTAGTTATGAGTTTTGTATATCTAGTATTTTGCAATATATGCCTCCTGTTAATATTTGAAATTAAAATACTGCCCACATTTTCAACATATATTATACTTGCAGCAAATCTAAATGGAAGGCAAGCATCCAAAAAATCAGAGCTCATATACGAACTACTGAAGGAAGCAAATATAATTGGCAAGAGAATCTACTTCACGACAAAGGCAGGGATGTAGTATTGATGTAAAAGAAAGGAAACACAATACATGTGAAGAATGTAAAACTACAGAGTTCTAAAACTATATACTCGCAATTGTTAACCGTATTGAACTTCAAATATAAGAAATTTTCTTAAGATGCCATGTATCTCAATGAAAAAAACTGCATCGGTAAAGTAATATAACTGGCAAGAGAGAAGGCCTAAAATGTTTATCAGGGCAGATATAAAGACCCCATGAGTTGCCTGTGCATGGCATATGAAATACCAAAGAACCTCTAGATGGCAAAATGATATCATTTAGTTAGCAGGTAAAGCATTCATTTCTGCTTCTAAATCTTAATGATATGCTGGTTGGTAAAACCTAGTATGAATTTTAGGCAGATGATAAAGATCTCTGTTCTCTAGAAAGGTGTACAAGAGACATAAGGGCATGTACAACTCACAGACAACTACTGTCTTTATATCCAACACAGCAAAATCATCTGACGTGGACTGTAATTAAGAAAGAGAGAGACACAAGCCATCCTCTCGCGAAGAGACGGCCCGGGCTCGTGCTCCTGGGCGAAGAGACGGCGTTGAGAGCGTTGTACGAGCCGTCTTTTTTACAAGCTGTCTTTTTTGTTGTCTTTTTTGATGAGATTGCAGACAACTAAATAGACAACCCATTGTACAAGCTGTTTTTTTTGTTGTCTATATGTGATGTGTATGTATATACAGACAACAGCCGTCTAAACTGTTGTACATGCCCTAAGAAAACCACTCCTCACCAATTCCACCAGCAATAAAGTGAATCCAGCGCCTAATTAGATTAGGATTAGCAATTCCAACCGTGTCACCGACATATGTTTACCAAGATTAATGCTAATGTTGTGGACAGCTGCATTTATTTGGTGGTTCTCAACCTCAGGGATCACCTAGATTTATTGGTTTTGACTAAGTAAATACTACTGTATTCCAGCTTCTTTCTCTTTTTATTCAATGAAAAAGCTGACAGGGGCTAACCTATGGTAGACCATTGGAAGCCCAAATTGTCCTGACTGTTAAGGAGATAGAGTTGTAGTAGGATATAGAGTTTATATTCTATTCCATATATGTCTTATTTCTATATAGCATATCTTCTTGTACTCTCCTATATATATGGTCTTTTGGGTCTCATATCAATACACACAATATTTATAACATGATATTAGAGCTTAGGTTAAACCCCTAACCTCGATCTACTTCCGCTGTTGCTACCCTCGGGAGGATCGATCTCCGCTCCCGGGGGTGGCCTCTTCTTCTCCCGGCATTGGCGATCTTGACGAACAGCTTCCGCGACTCCAAATCTACAGCGACAGGTGCCCGGAGGCGTACCTATTCCCCGACAACAACACCAAGCCGGAAGCAAGTAGGCGCACCCGATCTGCTCGGCAAGCATGAACCTCTGTGCGTCATCCGGCCCTCGTCGGCGATCTCCCGGCTCCAGCGGATGGACTCCATCACCACGGCCTCCAGCTCGCCGTTCAGCCGCCTGATCTCCCTCTGGTACTTGCTTGGGATCTGGTGCGCCCGTCGAGCCACCGACATCGACCACCCCGGCCAACGGCGTCGCTGGCCTCTGCCCCGCACAGGCTCCAGGCGCAGCGCCCCAGGCCCGGCCTCCCCCGGTGGCGACCCCGCCTCTGGCGATGCGCGCTGACACGTGGGCCGTCTTCCATGCCTGCGAGGAGTGATGAGATGGTCCTGTGCGAGATCCTCGTGCGCCTGCCGGCATGGTCCCTCCACCGCTGCCACGCCGTCTGCAGGTCGGGGCGCTGCCTCACCTCCGACCGGCCGCCGGCAACCCGCCACCGGATCCCCGCCGGTGTTCGCCTTGGTGGCGTCCATAGCACAGCCGGCACTATTTGGCTGCCCCCTGCCTGCACGCTTTAGATCCAGATCGGATTTGAGTGGTTAAGTAAAATCAAAAGAAAAAAAGAGGTTTTGATCTAGCCTTCCACTGTATTTGACACTATCCTGGCCGCCGCCACCGCTCAAGCCAATATCGTCTCCACTTCGCTGCCCTCTGTGTGCGGCGTCCTCCACTTCACTACCCTCCGTGTGCGGCGTCCTCCACTTCGCTGCCCTCTGTGTGTGGCGTCGTCTCCTTCCAGATCTTGACCGCCCGAGCGAGGCTCCCGCGATGAGCTACGCGCCAAAATCCGGCTCTGCGACACGCTCCCAGATCCGCTCGGTGCTCCAAATCCGCTCGGTGCGTCAGGTCTTGACCGCCCGAGCGAGGCTCCCGCGAGGGGCTACTCGCCAAGATCCGGCTCTGCGACATGCTCCTAGATCTGCTCGATGCTCCAAATCCGCTTGGTGCGCCAGGTCTTGACCGCCCGAGCGAGGCTCCCACGAGGAGCTACGTGCCAAGATCAGGCTTTGCGACACGCTCCAAGATCCGCTCGGTGCGCTAAGTCATGACCGCCGGAGCAAGGCTCCTGCGGGAGCTACGCACCAAGATCTGGCTCTGTGACACGCTCCTAGATCCGCTCGGTGCTCCAAATCCCCTCGGTGCGCCAGGTCTTGATTTGACAATATTTTTCAAAAACTGCACGTTACGACGACATTATCAAGACTCGGACTTCGGATTTTGTTTACTATTTTAGTAACAACTCTTTTCAAATACAATACTATTGCATACGTCTTGCATTTGAGAGGGGTGTTAAGGAGATAGAGTTGTAGTAAGATATAGAGTTTGAATTCTATTTCATATATGTCTTATCTCTATATGGTATATCCCCTTGTACTCTCCTATATATATGGTTCTTTGGACCTTATATCAATACACACAATATTCATAACACTGACCATCTGAAATATATTCTTTTGAGCCTGCTCAAAACAAATGAAGAAAGATGCAACACCCATGGATGAAAAACTGTAGGATTGCTACACATTTTCTTCAAGAAGTCCTTACATACTTCCACTTATTATCTATGCTTTTCAGAAAACTATCATTAAGGTATGTTTCCTAGCAGAACAGAATATAATGGACTACAGGTCCCGACAGAGAAAAGCTGGTATTTGTCTTCTTACTTCAGTAAACTGAACAGCAACACTGAATGGTCTAAGACAAAGGGAAAATAACAGTATTGTCTTATTTACCAGCAATAGCTCTAGGAGGTGATCAGGGAAGCATCATCAGAAGTACTCCAAGCGGCGGCGGCGGTGGCATGCAAACCTTAGTGGATAAAAATGATTAGAGATTATGTTATCAGTGATTATAGTATAAAATACTGGTAATACAAAACATAAAACACTCCTTTATATAAAAAAATTGCACCTATTTATTTACTTATTCATTTCTTATTGCAAATGTACAGCAAAGAAATGGCAGCAAAAGCACGTTAGTTGCAGCAAGCAACACTGAACATTTGTAGCTTTCTCTCCACTCCATGGAATTTACCAACTTCTAATCAGAAAAGGAATGTGCTCCAAAATATTTTTTTCAACAAGTAATTGGGTATTCTAACGAACTTTTTATTCAACGAACAAATTACCTTCCCGTATTGCATGGGAATAACACTCATGGGTGGCATAACTGGCATTGAATGTGCTATGGAATGAGATGCATGATTTGAAGTCAACTTCACACCTCCCAAAGAAGAAATCTTGGCAAACCTAACAAAGTACAAATCAGCCAAAATGTTACTAAAGAAATATGAAGTGCTAAATGCGAGAAATCATAGACCTACCCTGCTCAGATCAGCTTTTTTTCAGCGACAGCGTCAAGCATTAGCTTCTCAATTACTGTAGCAAATTTGTCTTCTTCCTTTTTTTGTTTTTTGGTATTTTTGGGTTTTGTTTTTTTTTCCCTGTATTCCTTTGTATTCTCCGTGATATGTTAACATGCCGCTTTTATGTTCACATTTTTTTAAAATTTAATTATGCCTAATAAGCCAACAGTAAAAAATAAGCCAGTTGTAGTAAAATTTCAGTCAAAAATCAGAAGCCTTCGCTATTCCGAACGCTACCTTATAGACAAAGTTCTTGCTTTGAGAATTGAGTAGGCAAATGTGTATGTGATAATAGAGTAATATTCGAAATGTGAACTGGTTTATGTGTTTGTTATTATGAATATTGTGTATATATCGAAGAGGCCCAATGGATAATATATAGGGAGTACAAGGGAATATTACAGGAGAATATGTTATATACGAATAAGAAAACCAAGGCATATAAGAAAAGAAATAATACAATTTCTATTCTATTTCTAATACCCTTAACACCCCCCAAATACAAAACATATGCAATAGTATTGTATTTGAAAAGGGTTGTCACTAAAATAGTAAAAATCCAAAGTCCGAGTTTTGATAATATCGTTGTAACGCGCAGCTCTTGGAAAAACTGTCAAATCAAGCTGAAGAGAAATAGATAGAAGCATGGTGGCACAGATCGAAACCCAAGATGACGGCGACGTAGTGCACATGGTGCAGGAGAAGAGCGGTGGCCTTAGAAGCTTGGGGCGGCTACTAGAGAAGCGGCAGCATCATAACGACTTCTACGATCTGCACACAGCTCAGAGAGAAGAGCGGCGGCTGCTACCATGCAAAAGAAAATTTCTATACTTTTATGACTAACAATAAATTTGTGGACTCCCACGATTTAAATGAATTGAAGATAAAGGCTACAGATTTGGATGGATGCAAACAAAAGACTAAAAAAACAAATCAAAGCAGTGGATGCTAGCAGCTACAACACCAACACAAAGAAAACCTGAGGGGGCAAACTGTATAGCGAGGTTGTTGTCCACCTGTCCACTACCACAATAACAAAAAGGACTCAAAAGGTAGCACCACAAAGATCTCTCATGAGACCCCACAGCAGAACAATGATCTTCATGTGGGCCGTGTCTCCATCTCTCTTCCTCTCCCCTTCCTCTGCCACCTTCCCCTCCCCTTCCTCTGGGTGTGCACCAGCGGTAGTGACAAGCCGAGTACACGGCTTGTGCTCGCAGGGGCCAGGGCGGCAGGGCCCTGGCAGGAGGTAGTGGAGGGCACCCGCCGTGGTGGAGGACCAGATCTGGTGGGAAAAGCAGCGACCTGGAGGTGAAGGCGGCGGTGCGGGCATGCGCGACAGCAGAGGAGGTTGCTCCCCAGCCCTGAGCACGGCGGGAAGGCTGGATCCGACCCGACGGTGACACGATCCAGGCGGGACGGGGCGAAGGTGGCAACACCAAATCTATGCAGGGAGAGCAGGAGGTGGCGCACAGCGACGGCAGCAGCTCCCGGATCCGAGGTGGCGGTAGCCTTGAGCGCCAAGGACGACCGTGGAGATGGCTGGATCCAGCCCGGAGATGGCTAGATCTAGCCTTGGCGGTGACCGGGAGGAAGCCCGGTGGCACGCGCGGCGGCCGAGATAACGGCCCGACGCTGGAGCGGTGGCATGCCCAAAGAGCCCTCGTCTCCAACCATCACCGAAGCTTGAGGCAGCCAAACCCAAGGCTGCGCGCGGCTGGATCCGAGGCAGCCGAGCCGGATGCCTGTGCGGTGGCGGCCACGGTGAGAAGCACGTGGACAGAGAGGACGGTGGCCAAGTTCGATCGAGGGAAGTCGTTGAGTGGCCTAGAGCACCGAGCGGCGGTGGCGGTCTGTGAAGAGGACGGTGGCGGTAGCTCATGTTGTGGAAGACCGACGATGGGATCTAGCTACTGTAGCCACTCCTGAGAGTGGAGATCGCTTCTCCTGGAGCCAGCAGATGCAGAAGAGAAGCTAAGGCTAGGTGGCGGCTACAGTAAACCTTAACCCTAAGCTAAGCTCTAATACATTGTTATAAATATTATGTGTATATTAAAGAGACCCAATGGGCAATATATATCGAGAGTACAAGAGGGATATTACAAGAGAATATACTATATAACATTTGTTACTGTTCTATTTTTTGACTGAATTTGTTACTGTTCTGTTACAAATGCACGTTACTCCAACATAAAATATTTGAACATGAAACGACTGGTTTAGTAATGAACAAAGTCACCGAAATTCGCAAAAGATGAGACCTTAAAAAAAATCCCATACACTTACTATTTCCAAAGCAATGTATCACCAAACGAAACTATGACTTGCACAAGAGAAGGGCATTTCATCAAACACATGAACTACATGTATAACACAACATAACAGGAAAGCAGGAAATAGTAATATGGAGAACAAAGCTAAAATCTTACACTGTGAACCATCAGGATGGGGTGGAAACAAAGGGGTTGCTCACCCTATTGGAAATGTAGATAATATTTTAATTTTAAATTTTATTAGGAGACAAATACATTAAAAGACTACTGGGTAATATTATAATAAAGTCATCGATTACACGGACGACTTATTGTTGGGTTTAATGAGAAACACGAAGTAGCGCAGGTTGGATGTAATGTAGAACATAGATGGAGCAGAGCAGGAGCGGTTGTGTGTGTTGCACAGCCTAGAAACCTTATTACCGCTCTGTGCAGGTACTCTCTACGGCAATGTCTCGAAGATAGTCGCTCTCCCTCCTTCCCAGTGCATGTCGAGCAGAAAGGCCGATGAGATTTGACCGCGTAGCACACCAGTACAAATCAGCAAAGGAGATACTAGAAAGAAAGAAAAAAGGATTTCGGTCGCTCTGGCCTGGACGTTTGTATGCCTTTTATAGATGTTTTAAGTAACTGTCATCATTAATTCAATTAAATCAAATTAATCTCGTAACTGACTCCATTAACTGATGAGCTTTGCAGTTCCATGGAGCTGCACCGCCGTAGTGGTGAAGTCGCACGCATGTGCAACGCCACCGACCGGTTCGCCTAAGGCCGCCACCACCCGGCGGATGCGAGGGGCAGCACCTCTGCCGAACTCCCCTTTGGCCACGCCTCTGGCTGCAGCCATGGGTGACCCCCGCCGCACAACACGCTGCCGCTCCTCACACCACCACCTTCTAGTTGTGTCTTGTTCTGTATAACGCTATCTAAACTTCAAGATCAGTAAAGGTGCTAAACATGAAACCATGAATGCTATGGATAGAACCATCTAAATGTAAGCTTCACCATTGGAAGGTGGTGGTGTGAGGAGCTGAGCTATCGATATGGCAGCTGGAGTGATTTTAGACAATTCGAGCTAATTTAAACCTAGCTGATTAGAGGTGTAGAACAAAAATATAAAATTGGCCGTTTGCACAGAGTATTCATGCATAGAAATAGCTTAATTGACCAACCAGCTCGGTGCCTTCCATAGTACCATGTTGTAGAATAGCAGACAGGAGCTAAGCTAAATTTCTTTGCGTACCATTAATATTTTTGGGCTTGCGAACCATTCCAACTTGGCCTGCATAGACAATTAGGACATATACTCGGTGACTTACAGCTTATGACACCGACGGAGAACTCTGCTTTAGATTTGTACATCTTCCTCGACGAGACTGGCTTGTTTCGGATTCAAATTGCAGAACAAACACCCGGTCTCGTCGAGCGACGAATTCGGATTCCGCCTGTACTGACTGATCGGAACGGATGCTGCCCTGTTTTCGGCTAGGTTTCTGACAGTGACTCGGCGTAAAAGAATGGGCGGCCTCCGCTTCGACTTCGACGTCTGCAAATCAATGCATCGATTTGCTAAACCGTCGAGGCCACGAGCAGACACCGCAAAGATGCTGACCAGGTGCCACGCCATGGTCGCCCCCCGGGAGTGTCTCCTCTCGAGAGCGACGGTTAGGGTTTCGAATCTAAAGCTCTGATATCACTTGTTATAAAATATACGATAAAAATCGATGATCGAAAAAAAATATGAGATTAGTATTTAACGTGAAAAACTCTTGTGAAAAAAATCACGGACATACGAAGGCAGAAATCACTCTATGAAGAGATTTACAAGCACGGACAACTTCGACATATCTAAATTGTGTAACTATATGGGTACATATATACGCTAGGGATCAGAGTCTCGAATGGAGAAGGAAACCGAATTATAGTCGGATACGTCTGTTGTTGCCACATCTTAACACGACTCGACGCATGTATCACTTGATGCTACGTCTGGCACAGTTTTTGATATGGACATAATGATCGGATCACACTAACATTTCAAAATTACAAACATCTGCTACTAGCTAAGCTAGCCTCTGCCAAAATCTGACACTATGATCTTCCTATGGGTCCTCGAGACCATTTATAATCACATGTGTGCACATAGCCTGATGATAAGATCTCTATCATCTGGAGCAGTAGGTCCAAGGTTTGAACCTTAAAAACTGTATATTTTTTTTATCTTTTTCGTTTCAACTTCAACTCTTAATTGAGCTAAAATGCTACATATTTGTTCTTGAAATATATAAAAAGTTCAACCATATGCACACCTCTATCTCTCTCTCTCTCTCAGTCCACTAGAGCTCTTTTTGCGCCCACCAGACCCACCACATGCCAAATTCTCCAAGATCCCAACCAGCCACCTAAGCCCTAACCCTAACTGGCTCATCTCTCTCTCAACGTGACGGTGGTGGCGCACACATGGAGGGTGAGTGAGCCAGCCAGACAGGAGGCATGAGGTAGTGCCACAATGACGCAAGGCCACAATGACCGCACACGATAGCAACCAAGAAGAGGGAGAGGGAGCGCACAACGTGCAGTGCAAACGGCGAGCACCGAGAAGGCAAACCAGTTCCCAAATCAAGGCCACAAGTGCGCTCTAAGAGCGAAATGAGAGTGCGAGGTGGTGAGGTGAGCAGGAAAATGACGCGACAAGTTGGGTGGCGATGTAGCGAGTAGGGAGGTATGAAACGCATGGTGTTGTGGCGAGATCTCATTCCTAGGTAAGTTATATTTGGTCTTCTACTCTTCCTCCCAATTCCGAAATCGGCAAATCCCAAATAGTTTATTAAATGATTGTATCTTTGTAAAATATAGATCGTAGAACCTTCAAAAATAAAAAAGAAGTTTGCGTATTTGAAATATTTGTAGATAGTGTTGGTTAGATAGCATAAAAATTTGAACAAGTTAGTAAGGTAATTCTAAGGAACAATAAAATAGATATCCCTAAAATTGCATGAATGGTCATAGAGTTAAAATTATATTTTGCTTAATTATTTTATAATTTTTCTACATTATTTTGAGATTTTTTGTTGGGACAATTTGTATTTTGACTTTTGTTTTCCCACCGATGACCTTTCCTTTTTCCTTTGAGCGATATTTTATTAGCTTTGAACACTTATATCAGAAATCCTAGATTCGTCACTAGCATAGTTTTTGTTTTCGAGCAAATGAAGTGTTTGTAACAAAAATAGTTACACCACAGCAGATCCACAGCAATTAGAAGGAGACAGCATTGACCGCACTAAACTAGATCAACGGTTACGAGGGACAGTTCGGTCATTTGCTGTTGGATTCGCTCGCACTCCCATGTCCCATCGTTTCTCTTTTATTTCCTTCTTTTTCGCGTGCGAGCAAGAGCAAAGCTGACTGCAACAACGACTCGGTCGGGATTAAAAATGGCTCAAAACCGTTGCTGTCGATCCCAAGACACGCAGAGAGCTCAAGTTCCTTCCAACCCGAATAAAATCGTTCTTGGGATCAGGAGGCCTGCTCTTACAAACGAGACCCTTTTTTGTTCTCTCTTTAATTAATCTATCACCTTGTTAAATTAACCCAAATCTACTGCCCTAGCCAATCTTTACACCAAGCTTTTGGATACATTCTTTTCAACTATGGTTTTATGGTTTATAGTTACGATCGATGACTTTTGATCTCAATTTAAGCGCTTGTGCGAATAAATTAAATATTGATAAACCTATAAGCCATTTCAAAGAGGTTATCTTGATAAATCACTTTAAAAAAATGACAGAGAAGTTGATAAGTCTGTTTGAATTTTGGCTTTATAGGGCCTATTTGAACCTATAAGCCATTCTGTTCAACTATGGCTTTGGCTTGTTTGATATGCTTATAGTTTTTGGTTGAAAATTTTAAATTTTAACTATTTGCAACAAAGATTACGGATAGAGAGATAATCGCTTGTGATTTTGGATGGTATAGATGTTGGTCTTTTAACTTGTATACTCTATCTTGAAAAAATACTCCGTTTAAAAGTTAGGTACTGTAGCAAAAAGCTAAAAACCACTTTTAAAAACCGAAAAGAACAGATCCATATTTGTTTACTTAAGAAAGTTTACTTAAGAAAAATCATAAGCCAAAAAGAATATAACGTGTGGCTAATTCCATCGACCCTAATCTGAAACTTTAAGTAAACTAAGCAACAGAACAGAATTAGATGTTGATCCGCTCATACCTGTCACTGTCCCGCGACTTCTTCCTTCCTCTCTTTTATCCTTTCTGTCCCGATGTGAAAGAATCACCAGCTTATAAAATCGTCCGTATGGAATCTATATCTTCTTTTTGCGACAGCCATGCGCGCAAGAAATATCTCCCCGAGACCGAAAAACGACGAGGGAGTTAGCTATTTGGCCAAAAGAACATTTTCCATTATAAAATATGAAGAAAAAAAATCAGATTCAAGTTGTCCACATGAGAAAAAAAAAGGTCTCATATTTATATACGAAGAACATATGTAAGTCTACTCTTATAGTTGCTCAGTAACCGTGAAGATTCAAGTACAAAGGTGAGACTATAATGACTAGGGTAATCTCAAACGCACAATGAGACAATAATGTCGACATACTTAATTTTTTGTGAAGAAAGTTAAAAAGAAATGACTAGGATACTACCATCGAGTAGTCACTGTTTGTACATCAGTTATACTAGTTTAATGACCATGCTTTACTATAAGAAAAAAAATCATATTATTCTAACGCGTCAAGCCACAATGTACGACACGCCCTCGGCTCGGCCATGGCACCCGATCAAGCCCGACTCGGCTTGCGTTGTGGCACAGTGGCCTATACTCAGGGACGGATCCAGGCGAGAAAATCATTGGTGTCACCTATATTACACTATGAGGTCATCTTTACTGATGAACAATAATAAATAGTAATTTTCTATAGAATTTTGAAATTTTCATTGCGGTCCCGTGACCTCAATCCTTATACACTGGATCCACCCCTGACTATCCTATTAGACCCCGATAAGACTAGGGCAACAGCCATGGCAATGAAGAGGATGTCCCGGCAATGAAGAGATTTGGTAGAATTTGCCGAATACCCCCTCGATATGCGGAAGAACATGCTGTTGCAGCCACTAGCAATTCATAAGATGAGTCATGGTAGGGCTGCACCATAGCAAGCATCGGCCCAGAACACCAATTCTGTGTTCAAGATATTTACCACAACATTGATGGAAGGAATCAGCACAAAAAACAGCGAGAATGATCAAGAAAAAAAGATTTATTTGCTCATTTTCATGGAACACAACAAAGATATTTCATTCTAAAAAAGAACTTTATTTAGATATTGCGGCAACAAAACAGCTGTCAGCGTCAACAACATCACACCTGCTTTAGATGCAAATTTCAGATTAAATGATCGAATAAATCGCATGAGTTAAACAATGTTTACACTTTTATTCTCTCTTCTACCAAATGCCAAGAGCGGAAATTAATTCATGAACGAAAAAATAACATAGAGTGGAGGGAAAGACTAGGAGGAAAATAAGCAGAAAAGGCCGATCCTCTAACTTATCACTGCAGCGGCTAATACGGCAAGAATGGCCACAATGCCACACTGCCTCCATTGCCAATGTACGCCAAAATAGACCTTTCTTCCTGGACTCAAACTGGCGATCACCACATCAATCAAGAACCAAACACTGAGCAAAAATAAAGTGAACCCACAAACTTCTGAGTAGGGCCTAGTCACTGCCTGTTGCGTGTCTCCTGTGCCAATTCACAAGCGATGGTGTGCCCTGCAACAGTGCTCCCTGCGTTGTTCCTGACCTACCATTGTTGGGACGCTTGGCCAAGCTAAGCCCACCCCACTCCTCCATGACTCCACGCTACCTGCCATGTGTGCCTCACCAACCATGGCTACTTGTTGCTGCCTCTCTCGACCATGGCGATCATGCATGATGAAGAAGTGGCCATTCACATAGAATTGCGGAAGAAGAGATACAATCTATTATGAGTTTGTTAGTCGAGAGATACAAAACAAGAGGTGGTCGTTCACATAGACCTCGTCGTTCCCATCGAAGCAGGTGAGCTCTCCCAAATTCGTCAGTGTCACATCGTGTTCCACAACATCACGAGAAAAAGTGCGATCAATTTCTCCTTTCCTCCACAGGAGCATCACACACCGTCATCTTCCTCTATTCCAGCCGAAATCGGCTACCACTGCTACCATTCCTCCCTAGCTAAGCTCTAATTTGATTCCTCCCACCTAAAGCATCTCCACGTCACCCTCTTCCTTGCCCAACTTCTAGTTCTAGCCTTCCGTCACCCCAGACCGCTGCCACCATCACCACGTCTGCTATCCCCGGCCTCCACCATCTGCTTTGGTGAGCATCCCCAACTCCCCTTATACCCATGATCACCTCCTTTTCTCCCCCTCTTCCCTTTTGGCGTCGCTACCCCTTTTCTTCCCCCCACTTCCAGCCACCATGCACCGCAGCTAGCCCGCCTTTGTGCTTCCGAGCCACGATGCCGCATCTCTTAGCAACCACCCCCTCCAATCAACCCATTTTGGCCACCGGCGCCAACTCCTAGGCCGTTGCTCGTCGTTGCCGCCATCCCCAAAGCTATGTGCTGCCTCCTTTGTTTTCTATGCTCTACCCTCCTCTGTTCTACCCTGCTCTCTCTTTTCTTTGTGTGTATGACTGTGGATCACCTTGTACAAGGATCTTGCGAGGAAAGCGAGGGAGAGAGCAGAGAGGTGTGGCTGTATGGGACAAGATCTAAGTTTATTGTGAGTTCGCTAGGGAAGCGAAAGAGGAGAAAAATGTCGCACGAGGGTATGGTTCCACAAGGCCACAAATAAATAAATAAATAAACAGGAATACATTAAAAAAAAGAAGGCAGCCTACCTTGGCCATATTGGCCTATTCTTTTTGACTTTTCAGCTGTTTTTTAGTTTTAATTTCTTTTAGTAATTATTTATTTATTAAATTAATAAGTTATAGTAAAAATATATAAATCCCAGGCCAACCCGGGCTATAACCATCAGCCCGCTTCCCGTGCGTGCACGTGTCATGCAAAGCGCGACACACACACACACAGAGTAGCCTCGCTCTCCTCTTCTTCAGGCTGAAGCGTAGGAGCGGAGCTGAGGCGGTTATTCCTTCTTCTCCTCCTCTTGCTCCTCTACTCCTCGCGGTCCTCCTCGGCTCGTCAACTGTGAGCTCACTCCCCTTTTTTCTTTCCTCGACCTCTTCCCGTCTCATCCTCCTCTGCAGCCTTCAGTTCCTCCAGGTTTGCTGATAATTTCTTGCAGGACTGCACCGATGCAGAGTTTATTGTGATGTTCTTGCATGTTTCGAGAGTCTGAAATAGAGGGATTTCATTTTCTGAGATCTGAGCTCTGCTGTTTCTTTCACCTTTTCCTTTTGTTTGCGGCCGTTCTGTTTCCTTCCGTGCATACGTTCTGCTTAGGTTGGCTTGGACGCTTGGTTTGTTCCCCTTTTATGCGAATGGCTTTTTGGTAGGCCTAGTCTGTGCTCTGTTCATGTTCTTGATGAGACTGTGGCTATTTGTATTGTACCAAATGTTAACACGGAGCTGCGGAATGTTGTTGAGTCTAATTAAAGAAAGGGATGGATCTTTGGGCTTTGCTTTATTGGAGACTTGATTTTCTAGTAATGGATCCTAAATTCCTGATTAGTTTCATTTGCTGTTCTGGTTCTCTTCAGATTTGGGCAGAGAACCCGGATGGCTCTGTGTTATGGTTACACTGTTCTATCTCATGAGCCATGGCTTACTTCGGACTTGCACATTTCTGTATGTAGCAATATTTTCGGGTGCAAACGAAAATAGATGCACTCATAGACAATGGACAATTCTGAATGCAATTGTCAGATAACCAGTGGGAAAAAAATAGATGCAATTTTGTAGGGGTAGCAACTTGTTTAATTCGAATCGTCTGTTTGACCATGTTAGGCCATGGATACTAATTTAGTACATAGATAAAGTATTATTGGCAATCACATTTTTGAAATCATTGTGTTCTGGATCTCAAGTTGAACTAGAGTCAACCCTGATTTATCCACTCATAGAGATCTTGAAATTGGCTGCTACCTCTGCAACTCCTCTTTCTTCCTTCATCTACTAATAAGAGCATGTGTTATCTCATTGCATCCATCTGAACTTTCCAACTCTGTCGCAGGATTCCTTTCTCAGTGGATTGCAAGAGAGAGAGAGAGAGAGAGAGAGAGAGCAATGGGCGGCTTTGTCGATCCCTTCGTCCCGTCGCCGGCGTGGCCTCAGGACATCGTGCTCACCGGCTCATCATGGACAGGCAGCGCTTCCTCTCTCACCTACTCTTCGGCCGAAGACATGGAGTTTCACCTCCGAAATGGCCCCTCGCCGACGCTCATGCACGGCGGGAGCGCGAAAGAAGCCGTCGACGGGGTGGTGTTCCCCGGCGAAACCATGCTGTCGCCTGTGAAGTTGCACGAGCAGCTGCTGCAGGCCGAGCTGCAGCAGAGTGACTGCCTGGATTTTGCCATGGACGACGCGCTGGCCGGCACGCTGGGCTTGATCCTGAGCACGCCGTGCCCGACATCGCTCACCGGCAGCGCCCCGGCCATCTGCAGCTCGAACGAGAGCAGCGGGAGCGAACAGTCCGGACTGCCTCAGTTCCTCATGGGAGAGCAGCGATCCGTGTCGGCGTCGGCTGTGTGGCCTTCGGCTTACGCGAACGTTTCTTCCATGGCGGGAGAAGAAACATCGCAAAGCTTCGGTTTCGGTAGGATTTCCAGTGATGATCTTCTGCATGAGGCCACCTGCACCCCAAATGGCAACAAGTATCAGCAACTCGGCACTGTGCCCTCAGCAGCACAGCTGCAGCTACATGTGAGTGTGGCCATAAGCATAAACCTTGGATCGAATGTTCTCTTAATTTCAACATGTTCTTGGATGTGGCGGTGATTTTTTTTACATGTTATGCTTGCAGGATGATGTCAAGCTCAACGCTGGTAAACTGCTTTCTTTCACTCCTGGACAACAAGTTACTCCGAGCATTGACAGTCTGCAGATCAATCAGAAGGTGAGAACGAGCTGCTTAATGGAGCATTTTGTTTGGTTTTTTGAGACATGTTTGATCTGGAGTGCATTTGCTCCTTGGCTGATTCTAGTACCGGTTTATCGCTATCAAAATAGAGTTGCACAGCACTAGTTAGCTGACGGTTGACGCAGGATCGGACCGTGATGATGCGTTTGTTTACCTAACCTGATTGCAACATTTGCAGGAATTCAGTGGCCTGCATCACCTTGACCTCTCCTGGCTAGTTTCTGGGCAACTAGCACCATTTAATGCAACAGAAACAGCACATAATCCTAAACAGGTTCCTGTCTTTCTGGTATCTGTTGATTGCTAATTTGTGTTAGCGTTGAATCTCTCTATTAACTGATGACACGAACGGCATTCCTGTATGTACAGTTTACTGAAGCCAGCAGTGGCAAAAATGGTATGATTGCTCCGTTTGTGAATCGATCCGAAGTAACAAATGGCAATGGGATCGCTGGGAATGGAGCACCCAAGCCTCGTGTGAGAGCTCGCCGAGGCCAGGCCACTGATCCACACAGCATCGCAGAGAGGGTGAGTCAATTCATGATTCTTGTTCTGCCTCAATTTGATTACTTCATTCAGAAGTTCATATTCCAATGGATTTTCTACTTTGTGGTAATGTTTGTTGCAGCTCCGAAGAGAGAAGATTTCTGACAGGATGAAGAATTTACAAGAACTTGTTCCAAACTCCAACAAGGTACTTGGTTACTGAACTAATTATTGTCAGATAACATAACTCTGTTTTTACCGTTCAATGGGGGACACTCAGGTGACCTAGTGGCAGAGTTGCGTTAGTCATGAGTTCAAGTCCCCGCTCTCCTTAAAATCAAAGATATACACAGTTCCTCGTGTGTATTCTTGTCATTCAATCAACTTCAATGTGTGCTCGTTTCTTTTTCGCCGGATGCCGGCTTAATTTTATTAAGATAGAAAGAAAGGAAGTACATGGGTGTCAACAGAAAGGCTGTCGACCAAAGCTTACAGAAAAGTGTGTGCTTGTTTCTGAACCTGCATTTCTGCTGTGCAGACTGACAAGGCATCCATGCTCGATGAAATCATCGAGTACCTCAAATTTCTTCAGTTACAAGTCAAGGTTTGTGCATCGCCTCATTAATTTCACATGACAGGCTTTTTTTTCCCGCTTCTCTACTGATGCCATTGCTGTCGTTGAAGGTTCTTAGCATGAGCCGGCTGCGCGCAGCCGAAGCCGTCGTTCCGCTTCTGGCAGAATCTCCGGCTGAGGTAGATTACAAGTTATTTTAGAACACATTGTACTTCTAAGATTCCATTCTTCCCTTCACTGTTGAAAAGAACCTAGAGAACAGAAATGCCCCAACTTGTTTGTAAACTTGTAATTTACTGGTGATGCAGAGCTCTGGGCTTCCCCTGTCCCCTAAATCAGGAGAAAGGCAGGCGGGACTGGCAGCAGCAGGAGGAGGGGGGCTCGCCCAATCGGAGCTCCAGGGCAGCTCGGCCTTCGAGCAGGAGGTCGTGCAGCTGATGGAGGACGACATGACGGCGGCGATGCAGTACCTTCAGAGCAAGGGCCTCTGCCTCATGCCGGTCGCGCTGGCCTCGGCGCTATCGAGCCACAAGGGGACGTCGTCTGCCGCAATCCGACCAGAGAGCTTCAGTGCTGCAGACAATGGTGTCGGCGTCGGCGGCTGCAGAGATAAGGATGACGTGAAGAGAGTGCTAGAAGCACTGAAGCCTCTTCTCAACAGCCCAAAGGAGATGAAGTCCAGAGCCTAGCTAGAATCTCTGAGCAACAGCTAGTCCAAGAGAGATGAACTCATGGAGCCATTTAGTGCTTAGATTCCTACCAGTTTGCCAGCACTATGTTTCCCAAGCTTCTGTTGCAACCGGTGCAGTCTGGACCTAGCTTACCTACCCTGCCTGTGCAGTAATATCTTAACACTTTTCTCATGGCAAGAAACATATTGGATAGGGTCAGCTTATTTTGGTTTAAAATTATTTCTGTTTCTGATTTTTATATTTTTTTTACTATTCAGTAATTTTGTTTTGTTCTAGTTTTTTTAGATTTTTTATTCTTTTTTGTCTTTTCTTTTTTTCTCGTATTCCTCTGTATTGTATGTGATGGGCTAACATGTTTTTTCTATTTCTAAATTTTTTAAAATTTAATTATGCCAAATAAACCAACTCAGTTACAATAAAAAATAAGTCAACTACAGTAAAAAAAATCATAAACCAATACCATTCCAAATGTCCACTAAGTTCTCCCGGATTTGAAGAATTTGCTTCAACAGCACCTGTAGTGGACGGCATATGCATCTCTGCTCCCTAAGTCGCATTTGGCTATATAGAGTCAGTTATTTCATCCGGACCTGTGCATTGTGCGAGCAACTCAATACCATCCTACAAAAAAAAGTCGCGTTTGGCTACAAAGATCCAATCATTTCGACTGAAATCGCCAATTGCATTGAGCAACTCAACTCGATATTCATTCTGTTGGGAATGGATCACTAAAGAAAGCAAAGGACTGAGAAAGACAACAGAGGAGTTGTAGCATATTACTAAATCTCAACTTCATTGAGCTTACTAAATCTCAACAGAGGACTCGATTTGATGTTTTTTTAATGAAAGATACGTATTTGGTGCATGTTCTGTTTTAACATTGGCAATTTCTGTTCAATAATTGCAAACAATAATATCCCCTGGAGCTCCACCTACTTGCACTTTAGGAAAATATTTACTATTTAGAGTGCTTGCAATATTAAAAAACCGTGGTTGTTTGTGTTCTTGTTAAATGATGGATATTTGTGTGAACATAAAGTATTTGTATTCTGTGATTCTGTCTAATGTTTTTCCTCTTACTTTTCGTGATTCATTGAGATATTTAGTTTGGTCGTTGTATCGCACAGGTATATAAGTCTAAAGAAATCAAATTAAATATCCAACACATACTAATGGTGGTTGGGAACACGAGATAATTGTAACAGAAGAAGAAAGTGATCCGTTTCAATCGAGTTCAAACTCAGATTAGGGCGGAATCGGTTCACTCATGAGTACGACATAGATTGATGGGTGGAGCTGTTGCCGGCAGTAATTCCCTAGCCCTTCCTGGCGAGCAGCTGCGCGCGGAGCTCGGCCGCGTCGACCTCGGCGAACCGGTTCTCGGGGATCCAGTACCCCGTCTTGGGGTCCCTCATCCAGAAGATCTCCTTGTTGGACGCCACCGTGCTTCCACCCTCTGCGCCTGAAATCCTCCCCGCCATTGCCGCTGTCGCGCGCCGCTGCACCTCTGCCCCCGCCGACGCGGCGTAGCCCCGCCGGCTGCAACACCAAGAAAACGAAAAAAAAAAACAGAGCACCAAGACACGCAGAAGGAAACAGATCAGATCACGGAGACGGGGGAAGAAGAGAGGGAGAGAGGTCGACGAGGGGGAGCAGGCGGCGGGTACCTGAGCGAGAGCAGCCTGCTGATGGGAGCGCGCGGCATTGCTCGCCTCTCGTCGGGTGAGCAAGAAGAGTTGGGGTGGGAGCGAGCGGCTACGGCTTGCTCTGCTAGGGACTCAGCCTCAGGCAATGCGTGCCGGCCCGTGTATATGTAGGAGGCGGCGCCTGGAGGTGATGGGTTTGGGTTTAGCCGCCGCCGCCAATGCCGACGTGTTGAGCTGCGCCCGAGTCCAACTCCAGAATGTGAGAAGGCGCGCGGGTGACGCGCCACGGCGGTAGGTGCGGTTTGGCCATTTCCCCGCCGCTTCGCGTGGGTTACGCCGCGGCCGCTTTACACGGAGTGCTGGTGGCGCTCATCGCCTTGTCGCTGCTATCTGATCGGCGTGGTTAGCACGGTGAGTTGAGCTGCGAACGTACATGGCTTTACGTCACGTTGTATGTTGATATTGCCCCGTTTTTTGGCTTTTTTTTTTCTGTTTTGCTATTGCACAATCGTCTAAAAAATTTATGTTTCAATCGATTTTGTTGTAATATTTTTTTGCCCATGTTTACGATATTTTCTATGTATGTAATATTTTCCTGTGAAAAGCATTACATACATGCGAGAAATATTGTATATATGTGCAAAATATTACATACATGGACGAAAAGTATTGCATACATAAAAAAATATTACAGCAAAATGGACTGAAACACAAACTTTTTTTAAGTCGGTTGTGTAATAGACAAACCTTTTTTATGGCTTTTAGCTTTGGAAGCTGAAATAAAAGGAGTGGTTTCTCGAAACCGCTTCTTCAAACTACTTTTTGAGCCAAAAACCATGTTCATTGTCCTTATCGACGTCTCAACCGTCTGCCGTCGTCTCATAAAATATAATCAAAATTTATCGGCCGCAGCCTTAAAAGAACATGGCCTATACCTGTTGGTGAACACTATCACAAGATGCCACTAGTACTTAGCGTTTATTTTCTCTTAGTCACCCAAATTCGATCCCTATGATCGATATGGTGTGCCTTATTTAATTAGAATATATATATATATATGTATGCTTAGTGGGAAAAAGCGTTTACCCGTGCTACGTAAGACCGCGGAGGCTTTGCAAAATTCATAGCGGGTGTATGCCTGTGGTGTGAATAAGATGTGTGAGGTGTTCATCTCGATGTCCTCATTGTTCAATAATAAAGAGAGATGATTTTGAGGCTGTTTGATGTGGCTTACGTGATGGCTTCAGCTTATTGGTCACTCACTGCCCGGATCAGCTTCTTTGAGGGGCTTTCCCCTTCCGCCTCCAATCTCTCGTCACTCTCTCACCTAGCTCTAGGGTTTCCCTTACCGTGTTGTTATTTTGTTGAGAGGTGTTGTCTCACTAGATTTGGCCATCAGCCCTTGCTCCGGGCCCTCCCTCCGCCAGATCCACCTTATCCGGCTCTGTCTCGGCCGCATCTATATGTGCCTTATGTCCAATTTAGCACAATGCAATTTAACGTGATCGTTAAATCATCATAATTAGCAAAAAGTCAAAAACTTCAACCTAAAACAAGCGAACACTAAGGCTTCTACTTCAAATGATACTGGGCCTATTCTTTTTTGCTACGGCTTATGTCTTTTGGTTGTAGATTGTGATTTTTGGACTATTCGTGATTGAGAGTACAAAGCAAAAGAAACTCATACGCGGTTTTGACCGATATAAATGAGATCACTACTATAATCAAGTTATTGATTCTGTCTTAAAAAGATACTTCGATTAAAAACTAGTTAATATCTTTACTACTTTAAAAGAAGGAGTTGGTGGTTGATGAGTCCTCCTTCACTTTTTCTTAACCATTCGATCTGATTATAAGATAAAATCCAAACCGTCTATCTTGCAGTCCCACCCTTCCACCCCGCGCCGCCCCTCCCTCACACCCTGTGCGCTTCGCAGTCCCGCCCTCCCACCCCGCTCAAAGTGAGTTGAGTCTAAAAAAAATATTTTTACTACTTTAAAAGAAGGAGTTGGTGGTTGATGAGTCCTTCTTCACTTTTTCTTAACCATTCGATCTGATTATAAGATAAAATCCAAACCGTCTATCTTGCAGTCCCACCCTCCCACCCCGCGCCGCCCCTCCCTCACACCCCGTGCGCTTCGCAGTCCCGCCCTCCCACCCCGCGCCCTCCTACCCCGCGCTGCCCCTCCCTCACACCCCGTGCGCTGCCTCCCCCCTCCCTCCCACCCCGCGTGCCGCCGCCTCCTCCCCCCACCCCTCCGCTCCTCCGTTCTCCCCCCACCGCCCCTGCTGCCTACCCCTCCCGCAGGCGACGCTCCGCCCACCGCCGCGGCGCGCGCGCCTAGCCGCCGCCGCCAACTGCGTCCTCGCCGACTTCCCCCAGGGGATCAAGGTTCGTCGCGCCTTACCGCTCATCCATCTCCCAGTTCCGCTCGTGCGGTTGGTTGGATCCGCGAGCTCTGTGTTGCGCTCGTCCGTCATTGTCGGTGCATCATGGTTGTGTTTGTTGCCAGGTGGAGCCGGGCGCCCCGATGCGGCGAATGCGGCGGAGGCGCGGAGAGATGTGGGCCCGGACACGGTGGCGTCCATCATCCTCGGCGGCGGAAAGGACATTTGCAAAGATGGTGGCATATTCAAGAACATACTGAAGGAGGGGGAAAAATGGGAGAACCCAAAGGATCCCGATGAAGTATTTGGTATTTTTTTTTTTTGCTAAAACAAGCTCCTATCATATGAATTTCAGTCGTTATTTGTGTAGCTGACCCTTTGCATTGCTGTAGCAAAATATGAGGCTCGGCTCGAAGATGGTACAGTTGTATCAAAGTCAGAGGGAGTTGAATTTACTGTTAAAGATGGTGATCCCACCCCCAACACAGTCCATCTGTACATGGCCTGTTATTGAGCTCAATGAACTGCTTACTAACAAATAAAAATGCGTGTCGGGGCATACATCCCCATGACCGCCAAAGCTCTCAAAACCATGAAAAAAGCAGAGAAGGTGCTTCTTACAGTCAAGCCACAATGTAAGCTTCTTTGATTTCAAACCTTCTTTTGCACTGCTCTTCTCTTTCTTTTCCTAAGAAGGATGACAAGTCTGTGAGCTTTGCAATGGCAGATGGATTTGGTGAGAAGGGTAGGCCAGCAGCTGGTGAGGAAGGTGTTGTACCACCAAATGCCACTCTTCTTGTTGACCTTGAGTTGGTTTCATGGAAGACTGTCACAGAAATAGGGGATGATAAGAAAATCCTAAAGAAAGTTCTTAAGAAGGGTGAAGGATATGAACGTCCCAATGAGGGTGCAGTTGTTAAAGGTATTCTAAGCTATGACAGTTATTGTTCTAACTCCTGGGTATTCGTATAAGTCACTGCTATCTTACTAATGAACTACTTTGTCTTGTAATGAGTAATAACCAAATTATATTTTTACTATTGACAGTCAAAATAACTGGAAAACTTCAAGATGGCACATTATTTTTGAAGAAAGGATATGAAGAAGAGCCATTTTAATTTAAGACCGATGAAGGTTCCTTTTCTCTTTCATGTGTCTATGCATGTTTTGGTTAATAAGTAAATGCATTAAGCTTAACTCTGATACAGTAAGAATGACATGTTCCTTTGGGTTTATACTCTGTTTCCAGAGGAGGTTATTGATGGTCTTGATCGTGCTGTGCTAAACATGGAGAAGGGCGAGTTTGCCCTTGTAACAATTCCTCCTGAATATGCATTCGGTTCTACTGAGTCGAAGCAGGATCTTGCTGTAGTTCCACCTAACAGCACTATTATTTGTGAAGTTGAACTTGTATCATTTGTGAAGGTGCACTTCTCTTTAAGTAATATTCTTGTGCGCTTTTCTGATCCAATTTCCTGAGTGCAGTCTAAAGAAGAGCAATTTTTCTTGATACACAGGATAAGGAGTCATGGGACTTGAACAATGCGGAGAAGATTGAGGTCACTGGTATGAAGAAAGAAGAGGGAATGCATTGTTCAAATTGGGCAAATACGCGAGCTTTTAAGTGTTATGAGAAGGTCGACATTTTCCTTTTGTTTCACAACCAAAATATCACTAAGCTGCCATCAAGGTTTGGTTGATTTTCCTATTGTGCCTGATTGACCGATGAGAAATCTATTTAATCCCAGGCTGCAAAGTATATTGAGTATGATACTTTATTTAGTGAAGATGAGAAGAAGCAATCCAAGCAATCAAGATCACCGCAACTTGAACAATGCTTTGCTCGCAAGTTTGAAGCCGAAGACTACAAGCAAGCCGAGAAGCTTTGCACCAAGGTACCAACGTCTATTCTGCAAAGACCCCTTCGGTATCACGTAGTAAACCAAGGTGACATTGGGAGTCTTTACTGTTTGTTAACAGGTTCAAACTAGACAGCGAAATGTCAAGGCTTTATACAGGAGGGCCCAAGCTTACATTCAACTTGCGGACCTAGAGTTAGCAGAGGTCGATATAAAGAAGGCACTGAAATCGATCCGCTAACGAGCAAGTTTCACAAATGGATTCCCTAGGAGGGTCTATGCACTCACTGTGCCTTCAATTTGATATATTACAATGTTACAGTGGGTTTCAATTTGACATTGACATTGTCACTTTGCTAATATCGTGGATGTGAAATTGACATACAATAGACTCAAGGAAAAGGTCAAGGAGTACAACAGAAGGATGCCAAATTCTACAAAGAATATGTTTGCTAAGATGACCAAGCAAAGGCAAAAAGACAGCGTAAGCATCTCTGCATATTTCACTGCGAACCTACAACTTCCTATTTTCTTTTCGAATCACCCGCATCGATCCAATTCGACCGTCTCCTGAATCACAGAAAACTAGAACTGGGGCTGAACCGAAGCAAGGATCGGAACACGTCGGTGCTGCCTAAGGACTCGCTTGTTGCTCTTTGCTTTTGTGGGCTGGCTAATCCTGTTGAGATTGTGTTGCGTCTGAATGCGCTAATTGTGTGCCAGAATCCATAGCTCTGTCTGCGCAAAAGAGTCTACTGTTTCATAGTATGCATCACTTTTATTTGGTTTTTCGTTGCAACGCACGAGCACCTTACTAGTAAAAAAACTAAAAAATAGTTTTTAAAAACTGAAAAAAAAGCCCCACTGTTTATCGGTTGCAGAAAAAAACCTGGGCCTTCGACCTAGCCTAACCCCGAGCCTCTTTTCAATTAAGCCCAATCCTAGTACGATTAATTGCCTAGTCTGGCCCAGAACCCATCCCATACGTGCTGTCCAAGTGTCGAGCAATTAATCTCCTAGTCTATTCCTAGTACACTACTGCTCACCTTATGTTAGAGCCTGTTCTATGTTTTCACCGATGGATTTTAGTTATGATTGATACATAGTAGTAACTAAAAAATTATAGTAATTAATAGAACTGATTTATAGAAATTAGAGTGTTTATATTGATTTTTATCTTTTTGCTAAGTGTATTATATAAGAAAGAGCAAACGACAATGTAATGCAAAATAAACATTTAAACTATCATATGATTTATATAGAATTATGATATAATAAAATACATAATATATCATAACATACGAAAGCTCGGAGTGATGGATAAATAGTAGAACTTAATAAAAACAAATTAGGGAAATGAGATGTTTCTATTGCTTATGGCTTCAGAAAACGGGCCCTCAATTCTTCTAACAACTAGTACTGCTTCCAACACTAAAAGGATTTATTCATCGTATACCCTCCTCTTAGATTGAAATTCAGGATTTACCCTCCGGTCCACATGTCAGTGACTCATCCCGACCCCACATGTCAGTGACTCGGAAGGGTAAATCCTGAAACTCTCAAATGTGAGGAGGATATATGACGAAGTTTCCCACACTAAAAAGACGTGGTACTCCCACACCTACTAGTTGCGAAGTTGCGAGTAAGTAAAGCTGCAAAGGCAGGCCGGTAAGATATTTGTATCCGGAAATCCGCGACAAGCCCACCACTCCAACCGGCGAGATCTCTCGCCTCGCTGGGATCCTCCGCTCCGCCTCCACCGGCCGCTTGTCGGCGGCGAGCCCTCTGTAGTCTGTCACTCTGTCTGGTGCTGCAACTGTAGAACGGCATGGACAAGATGCGGGGGGCTCTGGAGCGGGCCAAGATGCTGGTCGGCATGGAGGTTGACGAGGAGTCCGCGCTGCCGCCGCCCGAGGAGCAGTCCTTCTTCGACGACATCAATCGCCACTGCACCCTCACCACCACCCAGGCAAGCCGCCGCCTCTCTCCTCTCGTGGCCCCTCCCCTTCCTCCTCCTCTACTTGCTACCTCTCGGATCTGACGCGAGTAGCCGTGTCTCGACCGAGATCTGCCGGCAAATGTCGTGGCCCTCGCGATTTCGTCGCCAAGAAAACAACTAGAGCCGAGTTCTTGCCCTCTCGGGGGGCTAACTAGCGAGGAACTACGGTATAAATTGCGGTAGAATCGTTCAAGCAATGTGGTTACGCTAGTCACTAGATCACGTTTAATTGTTCTTGCTGTGCATATGATGGCTGTATTGTCGAACTGAAATTTGTGCTTGCTTGGCCTTGTGGTGCAGAGGCTGTACGGTTTTGCGATATGCTTGGCTGCCGGTTTGACATGCACTTTCTTGGTGAGTTTACCTATCTGATGTGTAGAGTTTTTTTAGTAGAAATTCCAATACGGG
The DNA here is from genome assembly GCA_036346265.1 of Melocanna baccifera. NCBI lineage: Eukaryota > Viridiplantae > Streptophyta > Magnoliopsida > Poales > Poaceae > Melocanna > Melocanna baccifera. The sequence goes on from CM070679.1 coordinate 11,844,457, forward strand.
GTGCTTTTAGTAGATTTTTTTGGATGAAGCACAATCATCCACATTTTACCTAACAGTTCTGATGCTTCATCCTTGCAGTATGTTAATCACCTCCAGTTTGATTCATATTATTCATTCAAGTTATCAAGTTGCTTCTCTTTGGTCTCAACTCGATATGACATTGTCTACCATTAGTTCTTACTGCAGCTGACATGTTTCACCAAATTGGCGAGAACAATCTTATAAATGATAATAGGTCAGGGTGAATAATTAAACCTTTAATATTTAATAATATTGTTCCCTAAGCTCCCCCCCCCCCCCCTCCCCATTCCAAACCTTTCCATATGACGATATTTTTCTTAGAGAAACTGTGAATAAAATAACTCAATTATTGAAGCAGTGTAACATCCTTGCAACATACAACATCTACCAGACCTCATTCTTGCATCACATGATATATCCATCATGGCAATCTAGCAGACGCAGAACAAGAAGAAAGCACAATGTAATATTTGTTCTGTCCGTGATTGCACTTGATAGTATTTACGTTTACCTAGTTTATTGCAATTGCTCTCTCTCTCTCTAACCGTTATGGGTGATTTAATATTTTTGTCGCTGTCATTGCAGTCAATGCTTGTGTTCTTTAATCCAGTGAAATTCGGGGTAACATTCACCCTTGGCAATTTGATGGCACTCGGAAGGTCTGTTTTACCATATGTCAAAGTTCTGTTTGATATATTTATGCGCCCCTTTTTTTGTGAGAATCTATTTGTTTTTTTAGATATTGATCAAGTAAAATTGAGTTATAAATCACAAACTATGTTGTCTTAAGATGTTATATCCCTATGTGAAATCACGAGCAACTTAGTTTTATACTAAAGAATCCTCAAGCATATCTTAATTCTCCTTCTGCGAAGTTATGTTTGTTATATGATGTTGGATACCAGTAAAATCAGCATGATGTTTACTTCAAGAAATAATGTTTTACTGTTCAATTGTACATCTGGATGCAATCTTAGAACCATCATTTTCTCTTCATGTCCCCATCAATAATGCCCCTTTTCTATTTTTGAATGGGTTTGCCACTTCTTGAATTATCTGGTTACATTTGGCATAGTAGAACAATTACCTTTACAATATACTATATTTATATGCTCTATGTAATGTTCAAGCAGCTTTTCTTGACTAGGTATTATCTTATAAACCTCTCGAAGTTTTTCCTCATGTCAACTAATGCTGGGATCATTTGTTTGGCAGTACAGCATTTCTTATAGGTCCCAAAAGGCAGTTTGATATGATGCTTGATTCCGTGCGAATATATGCCACTGCTATATACATTGCAAGCATCATTATTGCTCTATTCTGCGCTGTCTATGTAAGTAAAATGAATTTTGAGTTCTAGTAGGCATATGATATGAATTTTGTGTCATGCTTCTATGTAAATACAGGTTCACAGCAAGCTGCTGACTCTACTTGCCATCGTTTTGGAATTTGGCGCCCTTATTTGGTAAGTTGGATCTCTTTCAATGATGGAATTTTAGACAGGCTTATCTTGATCCTTGAATAATGATTGAATTTTAGACATGTTTATCTTGATCCTTGAATAATGTCTACCCAACCACACATAACCTCTCCAAGTCCTGAGTCTTCCTTTGTGTAATTAACATTTATTAGTTTTTGGCTCCTTTTATTGTTATGTTGTCTTAAGTATTAACCAACATTCCCATCCAGACAGCAACCCAAATATGTATCATACTGTATGTCTATACATGCCATTAATAAATGATATCGTATCTTGACAAAGGAATGCGTCCTCATCATATCACGTAGGGCTGAAACATTTTTTTGACCTTTAGAGGGGTTGTGCAACCATGATTATAGAACAGTAATTCTGATGTTACAATTGTTGGTGTCTGCAGGTACAGTCTAAGCTATATACCTTTTGCACGGTCAATTGTTTCGAAAGTGATGATGTCTTGCTTCGACACCGAATTCTAGAGCAACCATCCTGATCTACTTGTCATCACTGAATGCGTAAATATTTGTAATCTGCCATATACCTTTTGACAAATGAAGGGTGAATCACCTCACCTCCCCCAACTAGCTCGTGTAGTCATTGGGTTGTCAAGACATCGCATTATGCATCTTGTGCTCAGAAATCATGTTAAATTTTTTCCCCTTTCCTTTTTGTGTTGCGCGTTCCACATCTGAGAAATGTTCGACACTTTCGCGTGGATTGATAGAAACAGGACTATGGTATCTCTATATGGTGATGAAAATTATCATATGACTGCAATGTTGTATTGCTGGTGTGGGCACTTTGCTTGTCAAGTGTTACTGATATCTGGATCAGTGGTCTTCACTCGGGGAACATAGGAAATCAAGAATGCAGAAATAGAAAAAAAAAACTAGAATATTGAAGGAGCTAAATACACGGAGCCGTTTGTATGTAACACAGAAACATCCTATGTTATAACCTCATGTTAGTTCTTCACCAAAATTCCTATGGCATAATCCATACTATAGGAATTTCAAACACTTGATGTGAATTTTTTTGTGGGCTTATAATCCTCTAAAATTTCTCCATGTTTACATTGTTCTAAATGGGTCCTGATCATCGTATTAACTGGGGAAAAATGAACACCCTCAGACCGACGTTTAACTGGAAAAAATTTAAGACTTCGCCATGTGAGCAGTGAACACAATACATCGACAATTTGGCAACAGCTTGCTAAGTGATTCTGCATTTCCCCCTTTCACCTCATGCATTTCATTGCTTGAAGCTTGTAAGTGGTAACATCCAGCAGCCTTCACAATTCATGACCATTACATTTTTATGACAACAAAAAATAGTCTCTGTACGACACCCACAGATACAACCCCACAGAACCTACTCCAGTATACTCTTCCCAAATCCTGCTGCAGACTATGCAAAGGGCCAGTGTGTGCTCGGGCTTGAATTAGAAATGGACGCTGCACTTTTGTTTTATACTTTACAAGGCTATACTTTACAGGTTACACTAGAGCTGTCAGAACCAAGAAATCACATGCCCATGGCTCTTGACGAGGAAAGCTCAGCTTCTCCATCCACTTCGCTTCCTGCTCCGTCCCCCATTGCCTGCAACATTTTTCCAAGAAAGATTATTCACAGCTAATGATATAGCTCTAGATATACATCCAGCGACAGCAGGCAGCAAACAAGAAAGTCAAGTTCACAGAGGTTAGCAATCCGTACCTTCATCTGGGAGAGAGAACGATCCAAAGCACCATCACCGTAAAGGATCTTTGCTCCACAGCCAGGTTGGTCAACCGACCCTACGGCATCTTCATCTACAACCACTGCATCGATTCGCTTCTTTCCAGATTTTGCATCTGGAATCTGTAAGGAAGCAGAAAATCATTAAAATAAATCTGCATTTCAGCTCCATCGAATTTGAGAGTAAGGTTGACAAAATAGGGTGACAAAATAGTCACAAAACAAACCTCATACATGGGATCCATGAGAATATTCTCAAGGATAGTCCTTAAACCCCGTGCACCCATGTTTTTGGACATTGCCATTTTGGCAATTATTCTAAGTGCAGCATCTGCAAAGTGAAGCTTAACCTGAAAACCAACATTGAACCAAGATGAGACACCAGGGACAGATTACTTTGCATGTTTCCATGGTAAATATACTCACATTATTCATACTGAACAATTTCTTGAATTGTTTACCCAGAGCATTCTTTGGTTCCGTGAGAACCTAGTAGGATATAATTGTATCAGTGATTCATGAGAAGTTTTATAATAATCATATAAAAATACAAGTACATGCTTTTCCAGATAAGGCAGCATTACCATAACTACATCACTAGATGATGCTAGGAAAAGGAAAAAAAAATTACTGCAGCAGATAATCAGGCTACCTGAACCAGTTGGTCCTCATTTAGAGCTGCCAAGCTGACAAGGATAGGAAAACGTCCAATAAATTCCGGAATAAGTCCATATGCTATTAGATCACCACTCTCAACCTGAAAAGGAGGCACATTGAAACATTTATTAAGTTTTACAAAACAAATACACTTGAATTTATACATGTATTCTCCCAGAAACAAAGATTCTAAAAAAAATGGCTTCTAGACTTGTGGTGGTACTCACTGATTCCAACAAGGATGATGTCACTTGAGCACTTGAAATATCACCTGCCCTCATATTTGCACGGACTGGTGCCCCAAAGCCAATAGAAGAATCCTGCCGTCTATTTTTATTTTAGAAAAAAGGAAAAACATCTTAGATGGAGACTGAGAGGAAACAATAGGGGCAAATTCCAAGTAGGAAATGGCAATACCTCTCTGATATAGTTTTCTCCAAATCGACAAACGCACCACCACATATAAAAAGAATGTCTTTTGTATCTATCTGCATTATGGCATGAAGACCATTACAGAATTGAAATTAACCCATGTTACCTTAAGCAATGAGTGACAAAAAACAAAGTCAAGATTTACTCACCAGTGTGAAAATTTACTAGTTTAGGCCAGACATTTGTGGTGTAAAGAAACAACATGATATTTTATTAAGCAGCCTTGTAGATAAAGTACATATTCATAATGAAGAAATTATCTTTGCTACTAGTATGATCATAAGTTCATAACCAAGAATATATCCTGCCATATTTTTCTCTTGGGGCTACTTAGCTACTATTCGGGACAAGGTAACAAATGACACGGTGTAAATCTTCAGGCAAAAAATATACTATCACTACCCACATATTTTCTTGTGGAATGGTATGGTATATAAGTTGTGCTAACATTACCTGTATATTATCACCACGAGGATGCTTCCTTGCTCCTTTCTCAGGGACATTGACTATCTAAAAAAGTCAACATTTCAAAAAAAATATCAAAAGATATGCATATAGAGATATATAACAAGGAATAGTCTTCTGTTTGACCGTAAATCAAAATAGACCCACAAAGATCATATGATAGAACCTATTAATTTGCAGTCAAATGTTGGACGACTAATGAAAATACCAAATCATCTGATACCACACATGATCTATGTTGCAAACCCAACATTAATATCGCAAGAGAAGCTCCAAAATAAAATATTGCAATACACAGCATACAACAAAGGACAATGCATCAATGCTACTAGGTAGAACCGTGGCAGCCATTCAACCACCATTATAAATTTCAGTACAGTTGTAGATACTAATCTTTGCTATGTTGTTTCATTTGCCCAAGGATGTTATCTATGAAGTAGTCTGTATTTAAAGCCCAGATATCCCAGAGGAAAGCAATATATGCTGACAACATAAAAAATTTCAACTCATATTGAAACTCAGTGTGTCAAGAGACACATGAGCTGACCAGGTCACCATGAGATTAATACATATGACTAACCGTGCCTTCCAGCATTTTCAGCAATGCCTGCTGAACACCTTCACCCGATACGTCTCTACTAATGTTAAGGCTCTCAGCCTGCATGTTGAATGCATCAACTGATTAATGTCCATACCAAGGCAAAACAATCCGATCCAAAGCTAATTAGGCTAGACCTTCTTTGTGATCTTATCAACTTCATCGATGTACACCATCCCCTGTTGTGCTGCTTGCACATTAAAATCTGCCACCTAGTTAATGTCAAAATAGAACACCCAAAGTACATTGTCAAAGGCAAGATATTTAGACAATAAGCAGCTTCAATTAATTTTGCATGAGTCAAAAACCATACCGTGAGTAACTTGTATAATATAGATTCTACATCCTCTCCAACATACCCTGCCTGCAGGAAGTTGGAAAATTTAAGCCTTAGTGCTGGAACCAAGTAGAGAGAGAGAGAGAGAGAACTGATGAAGGCTTTGCTCACAGTAGCAAAGGGCAATAAAAGATTATCCATTCTTTCACTGATAAATTATGCCATTTGGGTGACAATATGTGACCGTTTTGTATTGCTAGTTCAATGATTCGGGAGAACTATGGACATCTGAATCCATGTAAACTTAACCATTTTAGCTCACACCCTATACTTCTCTAACTAATGAACTCAAATATTGAGCGCACGTACTCAATATTGAATTCACATGGCAGTTACTGTATGATCAATACCTACATTTATGTAGAATTCATTAAAGTACATGTCTAACATAGTTTACATGATGTCATTGACCAATGCTTGCAACATTGTCTACAAAATGATGTTGCTTGTGTGCTTAGACATTATGCATTTATGATATTTTCTGGAATGTAAAAGTTAGTAAACACTTGCCTGGGTCAAAGTCGTTGCATCAGCAATTACAAATGGCACATTCACAAAGCGAGCTAATGTCTTCGCAAGTAAAGTTTTACCTGTGAAAGATATGAAGCATCCAAAACAAAATATTGCTGAGTGCTCTCCTTTTTTTGTTATAGTTGATCCAATATAGCAGATTACAGAATTGACCTAGTTCTATTACATCAACCGAAATGGTTGCAAACTTCTTACCGGATCCAGTAGGCCCCAATAGCAATACATTGCTTTTCTCTAGTTCAACATTGTCGTCATCATCAGCTTCTCCATCAAAAGCACCCAAATCTGCTCCAGACCTAATTGTTTTAGCTTACATACCACATAATTAGTCACTGAAGGATATACATGGATTCTAACTTCTGTGGGTGCAAGAATAAATATACTTCATCATTTCGTGAACAAAACAACAATAATTGAGGTTGTACAATGAAACTGACCCCTTTTGTAAAGATTGATGGTATATCCGTTTATAGTGGTTGTATACTGCAACAGATAGCACCTGCAAATTCAAAAGGTTATATTAGATCTGAAAATCAAAATTATGGAAGTATTACTGTTGAGTGTTGACTAACATAAAACTGAGCAAAAGTACTGTAGCTTATCATGCAAATTGGAATGAATAAATATCTAGGTGAAGGTGGAGCTTTAACTACTCATGGCTAATGCATCTTAAGTGAGAAGGTGACATTTAGAAAATACCAGTAGTCAATTTACCAATCTTATCAACACTATCTGTACTAAATTTTGTGTGCAGAACTTGTATTATATTTGGTTGGAAGGGTTGGATTGAATGTGGAAAGTACCAAGGTTGCAGATTGCTTTTTCATATAAGTTTTGCACAATTATTAGCATATCGAGTGTTTCCTTTACTGAAATTAGATCTATGTGACTAAAGAATAAAAATGAGTCTTCATCATTGTTTCACAATGAGCTCACCATTGTCATATTGGCAAAGAGATCAACGTTGTCATATTGTTTAAGGAGCCAACAAAGCTAAACCGCAGGAGGTCAAGTGTATATCTTTTGTTCTACTCCAATTCTCCAATCAAAATTCATTTCAAACAATCAGTTCAATCGACGCCAACATTTTGTCCATTACTAGAGGTCAAATAGACTAAAATCCCTACTTTAAACCCCTGAATTCAGATGGAGCTCAACGTTGATGGAAGAACACCACGCCCTCCCCTTCCCTCATCTCATTGAATTGCAAGTTTCTGACAGAACAACAGAATTGGAAATGTTTTATTGACAACCTAAAAGTATATGACTGTTATCAAAGTATAGTTAAGATTGGTGAAAAAAAAAGCCCACTTTGCTCCTCTTACACTTACCACGGGTCAATATAATCACAGTTCACAAAACGAGCATGACAAAAGCTACCCGCTCTAACCATGCTAAAGCAATGAGCCAATGATATAACAGTAAGGACATCAGAAGTGTCACTCTTTCCCCCTCCCATCCAATCTAGCAAAAACTTAATCCTGTTCCCTAGTGGGAGCAAAGCCCCAAATCTTCCCACAAACAACACGGTTGGCACAATAAGAATCAAAACATTACTGCTAATTCACCCCTCCAAGGCCATAAACAATCGAATTCAGCGCGAAAGTCTCCCAAGTGAAGAGGTAAAAACCGAAGCAATTTCATCAAAGACCTCAAATTTCGTACAAGCTGACTAAAAGCAGCATAAAAATGTCAACCTTACCACGAACAGCAACCAAAACGAGTGCACTGGCACACATGAACAGGAAAATTAATCAGAATTCTCACCTTCTTAGCTCTGTCCTGCCCAATCACATACTTATCGAGCCCTTTACAAATCTCCTTGGGCGTGGGCAAATCCTTCCCAAGATTCGACCCGCCCCATCCGTCCTTCTCCCCTCCCTCCTCACCCCCACCGCCACCAGCTCCTCCCCCGCCGCCGGCGACGCGGACGACGTTAAGGTTAGGGTGGAACGGCGGCCCGGGCGGCACGTGCACCGCCACGCCGGCCCTGTCCCCGTCGTCGCGCGACGACGAGCTCGCCCGGATGGCCTCCCAGAAGGAGGGGTCCCTGGCCCTGAGGCAGTCGGAGGGGAGGTCGGCGCGGACGCGGCCGATCTCGACGAAGGTGCCCTGGAGCGGCGCGAGGAGGTGTGGGTGGAAAAAGTAGGCGGTGCGGCAGTTGGGGCAGAGGTTGAGGGCCTGGTAGCCGCCGGCGCCGGCGGGGGCGGAGGGGGGAGGGGCGCGGTGGGAGAAGAGGATGTCCATGTGCTTGGAGCAGCGCGGGCAGTGGGCCTCCGCGCGGATGCGGCGAGGCTCGCGCTCGTCGGTGGAGGACGAGGAGCCGCCCCCGGAGGAGGAGGGGCCCTCCCACTTGCGCCGCTCCTGGAGGCGCCGGTGCGGTGCCGCCGCCGCGGAGGCAGGGGAGCACTCGGCCGCGGTCAGGGCGGCGGCGGCGCGCGTGGCGGCGGCGGCGAGGCGCCTCCACCGGGTGACGCCGTACATGGATTGGGGAGTCTAGCTAGAGAAGTAGAGAGTTTTTGTGTGGGATTTTTGTGGGTGCGGGTAGCGAATTTTGCGTCGTCGGGATACGCGGATTCCGAGACGGCGAGACTGGAACCTCGGGATCAGATACGGGACATCTCTGCACGGTTGGATTCTGGCTCCGTGCTGTCTCGAGATTCGTGCCTACGGCCCTCTCCTTTTCACTTTTCCTTCTTGGAGAATTTTCCCCCTTTTTCATTGAATCGATCGGAGATTGGCCCTTTTTTGCTTACCTCAAATTCGAGTTCTACATAAATTTCGGTGTTTATTTGGAACATAGAGATTTCACGTGAGTCTAATTAAGATAAAAGAACATATCAATTCAAGCAGCAATCTAGCATTTTCAAGGGAACTTTTATTTACACTGAGCTGAACTCATGAATCATAATCAATGGCTGCATAAGTATGTCTAGGCAATTCCTCTAGAGAAGAAAAGGAAAAGGATATAGATAACTAACAATCAATTGCAGTGACATCATCATATAGATAAATAAATAATAATTGGGAAGTATTTATATGTATCATTATTTAAAAGTTGCTCAAATATTAGAGCATGAATGAAGGGTAGATGATTACTTACCCTTTCCTTTGCTTTAATACTTGTGCAACTTGTATTAAGAAGATGATGCATAGAAGCATTGCTCATAATAAATTTCTACTTGATTAATGTAATCTTTATTCTTATGAATCAGAGGCAGATATCAAACATGTCACCGGTGGACATATGAGTTCACGGGATCACGTAGGAAGGTGCAACAACTGTTGAGCATGGATGAAAAGGGACGAGCTGAGATCCCTAAGAGCAACCTATACTACTTGAAAAAAACACTCATGGATTGAATTCCTGGAAGGGCAAAAGGATTACCAACCATTCTTGATTCATTTATCGAAATGGGACCTTCAAACAAAACCTACTTCAGCTTTCGCATCCATATCTAGTGGAGTTTCAGAGAGCAGACGTCAAATTTGAGTTCTACATAAATTTCAATTTTTGTTTGAAACATAGAGATTTCACGTAAGTTTTGTAGAATTAAGAAAAAAGAACTATCAATTTTAGCAGCAATCTAATAAAAATTTGCGTTTCAAACAGAACTTTTATTTACACTGAGCCCCCGGGTGGGAGACGTGGAGATCACCGGAGGCTCACTCTTGCTCCCAGGATCTTCCCCTGGATCGACGTCTTTTCGGGTGTCGTCGACGGTGCTACCACACCGGATCCGATAGAGGGGATTCGACACCCCAGCGCGGTTAGTGATCTACACTCTTTTCTCCCCCCTAACACTGCTCTATTGCCGGATGGTCTACAGGAGGACGATCGAGTTCTTGCGTCACATGTGGCCGCGGTTGATGGAACGTCTCCGGTGGCCAAATGCCAGCGTCACCAACGTTCAGAAAAGGAATTGTCGGAGAAATTTGACACATCACTTGGATGCTTCAACGGAGAACAAAGAAACTTCATGCTGCAATCGGATTGTCAGACAAAAATGGAAGAACAGCATGCGGCCAATCGGAACCTTGCAGCACAATCCCGAGCAAGGGGGCAAGGACGGGACCTCCCACGACGTGGATGCGTTATTCGTCCTTGGAAGGGTCCTATTCCTCGGCCACGACCGACGATCGTGACCCTGCAGGCGTTCATGCCACCAGAACGATTCCCCGAACGATTCTCCGAGAAATCTGACTGTGCGCCGCGGGTGGTTCAAATTCTGAACACTATCGCTGGCACGGATCGGACGGAGCCGATTGCGGATCAATCAGCCCTGATTTCACGAGCCAGAATTTATGGCCGTTCCCGACTGAACCTGGCGCACAGATCGACTGGGCCTTCTTTGCTGTTATCTTGGCCCACATGCTTTGTCACCAATACCCTACCGCAAGAGACGATATCTGCTACGCCAATCCAAACCGCCGCCAGACCAACATACGCAGACATGGCCTCTCGGCCGCCACCACCACCACAACGATACTCGTCGCCGCCTACGCAGCACCGCACCACTCCACATCGCCGCTCTTCGCCACCACTTCAACACCGACCGCCTCTGCACAGACAAGACCATGGGCATAATCCTCCACGCCTTCCTACTGGCCGTGGAAACGGGCCAGGTTGGGGAGGAAAAGGGAAGGCCGGTGCTGGCCTTGGTACTGGGCGTGATTCAGCTGGCGGCCGCGGCGGATTTCGAGGTCGGGGTCGTGGATGGCAGCACCAACGACATCAACCTCTTGAGTGCCAATTTGGTCGGGAATCTGTTCCGGCCGAAGTAGCAGTTCCTCAGCGTGATACGGAGTCCAGATTGGTTGAAGCTGAATCATTTCATTCAATGACTGATCAGGGAGAGGCAAAAGCCAAAAAACCCAGACCCCCTTTCTGCTGGAGATGCAAAACTAGTGGGCATGTTGTGGAAAGTTGCAAGGCGGATTTGGATTACTACGTTTGCAATAAGAAGAATGCTCATTTAGCATCCAAATGTCCGATAATCAAAATGCCAAAGTCCAATGCCAGCCTTCTCGGATATGGCACAAATGATATGTGCTTTCTGAGGATGCCCGATTTTGAGTACAAGTTGGAGGTTCCAGTCTCTGCGCCTACAGCCTTGGTCACGGTGATGGATGGTGTCCTCTCGGCTGAGGTAGTGCAAGCTGAACTTGGTAAACTCACAAGGGCTGACTGGAATTGGGAGGCATTACCACATGGGAAGGATTCGTTCCTAGTTGCCTTTCCATCGGTGGAAGAGCTTAAGAGATTGGCGGATATCGACTTTCGATTAAGGAACCATGGGGTCACAATGACGATTTCTGAATGGCAGAATACAGCAGACGTCACACCGGTTTATCAGCTGGATGAGGTGTGGGTGCATATCACAGGAGTACCGCACGCTTGGCGACATTATCTCGCTTTTTGGGCATTGGGTTCAGTAATTGGAGCTACTTCAGAGGTGGATATGTTGACCTACAGAAAGAAAGGAATCATCCGTGTTTTGGTTGGTATGTTAAATCGAGATTTATTGCCATATACCACACACCTGGTGTTCCGTTTGGAGGGATATAATATCACTTTCACTCTGGAGAGTAGTGATTTTGTTCCTGCGACATCACCATCTAATGATAATGACCCCATGGATCATGATGGCGAGGGGGCCGGAAAGGAAGATGCCGATGATTCTCATGATTTTGGGCAGGCGGCAAAAAAGTCTAAAAGTGTTGGTTCCTCCAACAGTGCAGCGCCGACCAACAATTCTTCGGAACCAAGTCCCATGCACACGACACTTTGTGTGACCCTGTTCGGCAACAAAAGGCCAGTACCTTCACCACGGCCGCTAGTTTTTGATGGCATGCTGGACAAGTTTATTGCCATCACTCCTGGATCACAATTATCACCACCAGTGCTATCATACCAGGCTGCACAGAAGGGTGTCCTCACCTTGGAGGATGCATCGGTTGCAGGTGATATGCGGGAAGTGTACGGGGGGGGACCAAGTTGCTGCTTTATGCTCGGAATCAAAGAGGGCTGAACAGCACATTGTCTCAGACATGATGGGAGAACCCGATATTTCAAGATCTGGCACAAAGACAGCAGAACACTTGTCTGTACTCGCCAAGATGGAAGAGCAGCAGGATTCACAAGACTTACCCGGCTGGGACGAGGAAGTGCGGCAATCGGTCCTGGTCCCGATGACCGAGCCGACTGAGGTGAACACTTCACTGACGGAGGAAAGTGGTACCAGCCTGATGATCCCTTCTTCTTCAGGTAATGCTACCATTGAGTCATTGGGTGGGTCAATATTTCTTGAGGGTAAGAGACGAAGCTTACGAGCTAATACTCTTCTTTCTCTACAAGGCATCACTCCAGTAGATGAGGATATTCTACAGAGAGCGATGAACCGTACGGCATCTCGCAACTTGGACGAACCTATGGAGAACAAGACGGTGGTGGACCATAGATTGTCACCACTTTCGCCTTCCACTCCAAACAACATGAGGATCGGTACGTCGAATGTTTCCTCAGATATATTAATTTCTGCTATACCTAATGATCAATGTGCCTCGAAATTACAAAATTTGGGGATCATGATGGGTAGATGTAGTAAGGAAGTTAATATTTCCATTAATGCTCTCAAACGGGTTGAGATTGATCATACGGTTGTGTCACCTAGTTTGAAAGGAAAACGTTAAAATACTAACAGTGCCATCGATGATCCTTTTGAGACTAGTGATACGGAGGATAATGAAGAAGATGGTACTATTCTCAATGATTTATTAAAGGATATCTCAGATATTGGTTATGATGATGCGGACCTAGACACACGTATATGTGATCTGATGGTCGTCGATCGCAAATCCAAATCTAATACTAAAAAGAATAGAGCTTGGAAGAAGGGCGCTAAACTCCAAAAACAGAATTGTTCATGAAAGGTTTCTTTTGGAATAGCAGAGGTCTTTCAGACTTGGCTAAATATCGGTATATAGCGGATGTAATCAAAGAGCACAATTTAGACTTTGTTGCTATCATGGAAACGGGGAAACAAGACATGTCAAGGCATAATCTGGCTAGACTCTCTGGTGGGTTAGATTTCACTTGGCACTGTCTTCCACCACGGGGCAGATCGGGTGGTATTCTCTTAGGAATAAATGCTAAAGTATTCAACTTATCTTTGATTGTAGAAGGGGAATTTTATATCAAATTCCATCTCTGCAATAAGTCGGATAATTTCAACTGGATACTTATGGCAGTCTATGGTCCAGCCCAAGATGATTTCAAATCAAACTTTCTAGCTGAACTGGTTAGGGCTTGCCAGCATAATTCTTTACCCGCTCTCATAGGAGGTGATTTTAATATTATGAGACATAGTAAAGAAAAGAACAAGGATAATTTTAATCGCCGCTGGCCATTTCTGTTCAATGCTGTCATTGATAGCTTTGATCTTCGGGAAATAGATTTAGCAGGAAGACAATTTACCTGGGCAAATTCACGCTCTGATCCTACCTATGAGAAATTGGATCGAATATTAATGTCGATGGAATGGGAGTCCAAGTTTCCTTTGGTAACCGCCCTAGCCCTGGACAGAGGACTATCGGACCATACACCATTACTATTAGATACAGGATTACCGGCTTACACGGGCACAACTCGACATTTCAAAATGGAACTTAGCTGGTTTTCCTGAGACGATTTCTCTGAAAGAGTCGTAGATATCTGGAATAAGCCAGTGCCCGGACGGAATTCGGTCCAGCGATGGAATAACAAGTTGAGTGCTTTACGGAAGCATCTTCGAGGATGGGCGAAACATAATAATGGGGCTTATAAACAACAGAAAGCTAAACTTCAAGCTACTATTAACAGTATAGATGTTGCAGCTGAAACTAGAGAACTAACGGGAGTTGAGTGAGATCAACTTTCCCTGGCAAGGGATCAATTGACTCACCTCCTCCGGGAGGAGGAACTCAAATATTACCAGCGTGCAAAAGCTAATGCTATTCTATTAGGGGATAATAATACTTGCTATTTCCAATTGATTGCCAATGGCAAACATAGGAAAAAACGAATAATTTCCCTGGAACATGAGACTGGAAAGATCGAGGGATAGGCTAACCTAAAAAATTATATTACTCGATTTTACAAAGATTTGTTTGGCGCACCTGAGGAAAATTCCTTCACACTGGATGAATCTAGAAAGGAAGATATTCCCCAGGTCTCACAGGCAGAAAATGATCTCCTAACGGCTCCCTTCGTTGAAAAGGAGATTTGGGACGTAATTTTTGATATGGAACATAACAAAGCACCTGGTCCGGATGGCTTCCCTGCTGAATTTTACCAGAAATTCTGGGAGGTCATTAAAGGTGATTTGTTGCAAATGTTTTATGATCTCTACACTGGAAACATTCCTCTATTTAGCCTGAACTTTGGAGTCATTTCGTTAATCCCGAAATTTCAAAATGCTAACCAAATCCAGCAATACAGACCAATTTATCTTTTAAATGTTAGTTTCAAAATTTTCACCAAAGTAGCTACCACCAGATTAAATTCAGTAGCAGATCATATCATTGGCCCAACTCAAACTGCTTTTATGCGAGGACGTAACATCCTTGAGGGTGTCGTTATCTTGCATGAGACCATCCATGAGTTGCATCGCAAAAATCAACATGGAGTCATTTTCAAGATCGACTTTGAAAAGGCTTATGATAAAGTTCGATGGCCCTTTTTACTGCAGACATTGCGGATGAAGGGTTTTTCACCTAAGTGGATATCTTGGGTGCAGGCCTTTATCTCGGGTGGTTTTGTTGCGGTTAACGTAAACAATGATGTCGGACCTTACTTCCAAACAAAAAAGGGCCTTAGACAGGGAGACCCGCTATCTCCACTACTTTTCAATATTGTAGTCGATATGCTTTCGATCTTGCTCAATCGAGCAAAACTTGATGGTCAAGTCAGTGGAGTGGTACCACATCTGGTAGAGAATGGTTTATCCATATTACAGTATGCTGACGATACAATACTCTTTATGGATCATGATTTGGATAAGGCTCGTAACATGAAGTTATTACTTTGTGCCTTCGAACAATTATCGGGACTAAAAATCAATTTCCATAAGAGTGAATTATTCTGTTTTGGTGAGGCGCAGAAAGTGGTCCATCAATACAAAGAACTGTTTGGTTGCAAACAAGGAGATTTTCCAATGAAGTATTTAGGGATTCCTATACACTATAGGAAACTATCAAATACCAGTTGGAAACAAGTTGAAGAACGATTTGAGAAGCGTCTTAGTAGTTGGAAGGGTAAATACCTTTCAACGGGGGGTAGACTAACACTGATTAATTCTGTCCTCAGTAGTGTGCCTATGTACATGTTGTCTTTCTTCGCAATTCCAAAAGGGGTACTTTGGAAACTAGATTATTTCCGCTCCTGATTTTTTTGGCAGAGCGATAATCAGAAACGAAAGTATCGCCTTGCCAAATGGAGTATACTGTGCCAACCTAAAGATCAAGGGGGTCTAGGTATTCATGATTTGAATATCAAGAATACGGCCCTTCTTAGCAAGTGGCTCTTCAAATTGTTGACAACTGATGGCACTTGGCAACAGATTCTACGCAATAAATACCTTCATTCCAAACCAGTTTCACAAGCAAAGTGGAGAATTGGAGACTCCCACTTTTGGGCAAGTCTGATGAAGGTAAAGGGAGAGTTTCTCCGCTTTGGCTCTTTCATAGTTAAAGATGGATCACAAATTAGATTCTGGGAGGATAAGTGGCTAAGTCAGTCAACCCTGCGAGACCAGTACCCTACTCTATATAATATAGCTCGTCACAAGCATGTTACTATAGCAGAAGTCCTTAACACCTCGACCCCCAACATCTCTTGGAGAAGAGACCTCATTGGCCAAAAGTTAGTAGCTTGGAATGAATTACTTTCGCACATTGCTAACATAGTATTGAGCCAGGAACCTGATGACTTTCGTTGGAATTTTCAGAAAAACGGACAGTTCTCGGTGAAATCACATTACTTGGCTATGATCCATACTGATATTCCCAACTTGACTAAACGGATTTGGAAGTTAAGAGCTCCTCTGAAAACCAAAATTTTTCTTTGGTTTTTACGTAGAGGGGTAGTGCTGACAAAAGATAATCTAGCCAAACGCAACTGGCAAGGAGACAAGTCATGTTGCTTTTGCCCTAAGAACGAAACAATCAAACATTTGTTCTTTGAATGCCGTTTTGCTCGGGCTATTTGGTCTATTATACGGGTAGCTTTCGGACTATCTCAACCTAGTAGTGTGGATCACCTATTTGGGTCTTGGCTATGGGGTGTTACGAAAGAATTGAAATCTTTGATTCTGTTAGAGGCGACCGCTACTTGTTGGTTACTTTGGCTTTGCAGGAATGAACTGATATTTGAAAAAAAACATTTTGCTTCCCGTTCTGAGTTATCTACTCACCATCCATCGGCCGTGCACTGGTTATACTACAGAAGCCATCTTCGCGAGTTTTGGTTGCAGCGGCGTCTCAACAATTGGCGCATGTGGCCAAGGAGTTTTTTACCCCGGCATATGGGTGGCAGTGTAGTCTGCGGATTAATTGTTATTAGCGTGCTTGTACTTCTTTTGTCTTTTGGTTGTGTGCATCCTGGTAATGCAGAGACCGGGAATTATTTTCAAGGTATTGTATCATCTTGATGTGAAACCTTGAGACTTAATAAAATTTCCCTTATCGAAAAAAAAACACTGAGCCGAACTCGGAAATCGTGATCGATGGCTGCATAAGTACATCCAGGCAATTCCTCCATAAAAGAAAAGGCAAAGGATATGAATAACCAACAGACAGCAGTGACAGCACTACATAGATAAATAAATAATAATTTTCTACTTGATTAATGTAATCGTTATTCTTGTGAATTAGAGGCAGATATCAAACATGTCATCAGTGGACGTATGAGCTCACGTGTAGGAAGGTGCAACAACTGCCAGTTGCCGAGGATGGATGAAAATAGACGAACTGAGGTCCCTGAGAGCAATCAATACTAGAAAAAAAAAACGGTCGTGGATAGAATTCGGGGAAGGGCAGAAGGATTATCACCCATTATTGATTCATCTATTGAAATGGGACCATCAGACAAACCTATTCAAGCTTCGCATCCATGGCTGGTTTTTTGGGGCTCGCTACTTGTGGTTTTAGTTACAGTAACTAGGTTTCAAATGATACGTCTTTTAAGACAGGGTCTATAAATCAATTAAAGTAGATACTGTATTGACTTTACCTATACTGATCAAAATCTTATGCGACTGCCTCTCTCTTACGAATAACCAGAATTTAAAAACAAAAAGTCACAGCATAAAAGAACCTATCTTATATCCAGTGGAGACAAACTCTAATTTAATTGCGTTGGCTCATGGCCAAATTTTCCCAATCAATTTGTACCAACTGCGGTGATAGAGTTGTCGGACTTCATTAGTTTTGGGTTAACTCTGTAATCTATTCATTTTCTTACAAACTCTTTGAATTATGTAGCATTATGTTGACTGCTGCGGAGTTTTTTTTTATTAGGTACAAAGCAGTCGCACACATAATTCATACATACCATATTCATGTAATGTACGTGTCCTCTACACATATTAGATATTAGGAACACATATTAGACATTAGAAAATTATACGAAGGCCCAAGTCTCTAGAGCGTGGGGGCGCACTGTTGTACTAAATATACATACATTTGTACCAAAAAATTATTTAGGCGAGTGCACGCCGAGCGGACTATGAGGGGAAGAAACTGAGCGGGAGTCGTGGAGGATCCCCAGCCATTGGATCCAGCGATCTGGCAGCTAAGGTCTAGGCCACAGCAAAATCCTCGAGGCCTCCACTCAGCCCTCACGTACCTCTTAAATTAATTATATCTAAAAAACCAAATCAGCTACAGTAAAAAAACTATCTATAATAAAATTTCATTCAAAAACCATCGCTAAAACGAGCGCCCCAATACGATCCGTGTGTGCTAACTTGTGCATGAATATGACCAACCCTAACAAAGTGTAATGTACTGGTT
Source organism: Melocanna baccifera (assembly GCA_036346265.1). Classification (NCBI taxonomy): domain Eukaryota; kingdom Viridiplantae; phylum Streptophyta; class Magnoliopsida; order Poales; family Poaceae; genus Melocanna; species Melocanna baccifera. The sequence continues at coordinate 11,862,763 of CM070679.1, forward strand.
GTACTCACGGCATATGCTTTTGTTCAGCTTGCGCGAGACAAGGCAATCCATCCCCGAAAAGGCACGCACTTGGCTGCAAAAACTGGCCGCAAGTTGCACAATTGCTCGTCACCAACGGCATGATGCTCTGCACAATCTTGAGAGAAAAAGCATCAGAGATGTCTTGCTACAATTAAACCGACGGCTGATGGTAGTAGACGCTAGACAGTCACCACCAATAATTGAAGTCAAGACCTGCACTACCTTACCAGCACAGCCCGTACAAGATTCCTATAGAAACTACAAAATTCGCACATGGCAGATCTATAGGAGTTACGATGAACACTTTCCAAATCAAAACACGCACATAGAAGATTTAACAGGATCTCAGTTTTATAAGAAAAGTGCCATTTCCAAATGCCGAGTATAAGCACAGGATGTCGATATAAAAGTACACGGTGTCAAGAACACTAGTTGGACCAGTAGCATGTGTTCCTGGTTGCAAATTACAAAATGGCCATGGCAGACCTTATGAGCTCAAACAGGAAAAGATCAACAACATTGGTGCTTGGTAAAGTTTGCTCCAGCTACTTTACCTGCAACATGCAATATCACCAATTAATTACAGAAATATTAAGCAGTGAGATTCATATTGGATAACAAATGGTGCAAAGCTAAGTATCCTTTGCTTAGGATCCTGCCCAAATGGCCACGAGAAGATTGGAGGGAAACATTATCATGCACACACATATTGAGAGACAAAGCATAATCATAACAAGGTCAAGAACCCATTATTAAGGTAACCATAACACTTAAATGTCTACCTTTACGTTTTCAACTTCCTTAACTGCTTTTAGTTATAAGCTCTACAGTTTCTTTGGTTTCCATTCACAGGAAAATATCCATGAATTTTTAATCAGCCTCAGCATAAATATAAGCAATTGGTTCACCTCAAATCAACATAATAAATCCATACAAAAAAAAAATAAAATGCATCAGCCAGAATTTAACCAACTTATAAGTGACTGGGGGAAGTTAGTGCCTCAGTGGCATGTTATAGCTAATAAGCTAACCATTGAAATTTCAAACAACTTGAGACATTTCTTCCATGTCTCGTGAGTCGTGACACCTGATATGTTTGTACATCAAATCTCTAAATTATCTTCTAGGTTTTCATTTCACCACAACATGCTGAAAACGACAACATGACAATCTAACTCAAGTACGAAGTAGCTAACACAAGAGCACAATATAAGTTGAGGTAGACTAACAAGTTCTTATGTTAACATGAGAAAAAAGCTTGAGATGCTAATAGTAATCTTGGGCGGATGAAGAAAATAGCTAAGGTATAGTTTACAGCTTAAGTTTAGCAAGTGAATTCAACTGGCACTAAAAAAATATTATGTTTGCTTGAACATAGACAGTGACATGTCATACACAATTACACAAACAAGTATTAGCCTGGACAGATTATAATAAATTAGAGCTATCATGATAAATGAGTAGTTGACCTTTATTCCTCTAATTTATGTGATGAGTTATCCTAAACACTGAATGCTTATCTGAACAAAACATGTAAATTTGTCAAGTATCACAATAGTTATGCCTAATTTACATCCTACCAATTTAACAGTGATAAAGGCGACGGCCTAGGCACCGCTTAGGTGTTGGGTGTAACCTCGCCGCTGCGATTACATGGTAATTGGCTGGCTAGGCGGGGAGGCTGCCTAGGCGGTCAAAGCCGGTTCTAGGCGGCCTCGGTGTCCTGGGCGCGGTGGAATAATGCGGGGAGTCGGTAGCCAAGGCGGCATAGAGGTGACCTGGGCAGAGGCAAAAGGAGGGGTATAAAAGGTGGTCGGGTTAGGTTAGGATTTGAAGTGAGCACCTGATAGGGTTTGTGGGAGTGAAGTATGCTGCAGTCACCTCTAGCTTGCCGCCAGCCGAATCCTCCTCCCCTGCCATCAATCCGGCCTCCACGTCGCTGGATCCACCACCCAGCCATGGCACTCCACCGCCTCAACCTCCCCCTCGTCGAATCCGCTGTCCCCACCAGCTCATCACCGGTCGATTGGGCCTTCCTTGCTGCCAAATCATCCTCCCCCGCTGTCGATTCGGTCTCCATGTTGCCGAATCCTACTCTCCCGCCACCAAATCCTCCCCCTTGCCGCTAATTGGACCAACTTCGCCGCTGAATCCTCCTCCCCCACCATCGATTCAGCTTCCACATCACCAGATCCTCCTCCCCCGCTGCCAAACCATCCTGCTCGCTGTCGATCGGGCCACCCCTGCCACGGTACATCTCTTCTTCCTCCTAATTTTCTGCTCTCTTCTTCCTCTTTATTTTCCTCTCTTCATCGCCCATGCTCGTGGCCTCCTTTGCTGCTGCTGTGTTGTTTCTAGTAACATATGAAGTAGACAAGTAGTTGTGCTACACTGCTACTGCTGCTATATGGGGATATACTCACTGATTGATATAGGGTGGGTTCGGCACGGCTTTGGCTTATCACTTTTTGCCACAGTAACTAGCTTTCAATAGTGCGTCTTTTCAAGACAAGATATACAAGTCGATTGTAATAAACACTATACCGAGTTCAGTTATACCAGCCAAAATCGCATGCGACTGTTTCCCTCTTCGTACTATCTCTTGCGAATAGCCAGAATTCAAAAGCCAAAAGTCATAAGTCACAATCCAAAAGAACCCACCCATACTCACTGCTATGCTTTTGCTAATACTTTCTGATAGTTGAAACAATTGATGGAAAGATGAAAGGAACTTGACTCTCCATTGCACTTAATGCATACCTATTCTGTGGACAAGGGGAACGCTTACGGCTTGCCAAGTGAAAAGACTGATTTAGGATTAGAGTGCAGTGTGTCAAATCTGAAATGTGGTAAATGGGTTTCACAAAGATGCAAAGGGAAGTTTTTTCCACTGAAATAGCAATTCATGTCTAGTGGTCATCCCTGCGAATTGGTAATCAGAATGACCATATACTGGTAACAACTAATCCGCGAGTCTAAAAAAAATTATGCGGGTAGGTGAAGCGTTTCGGTCCCAGTCTTTTGCAAACATCAATTACGCCGCAAGCGCAAAAGAATAACTACTTGGTACAATCCGCGCTGTAGTTTAGTTCCAATATGCAAATTCATAATCCGTTCCACAGGAGACAGTACTGCACAACCCCGGATAGATAGATCTAGGTGAACGCATCCTAACAGCCCTAGAAAAATCGATCCAAAATCTAACCAAATTGACCCATCTGATTTGACTCAAAACTCAAAAAGAAAAAAAACAAGGGGGCACGGGGGCGGTTACCTCGGGGGGCGATCTAGTGGTGGTGGTCGCCGGAGGGGCGGTAGAGGCGGTTGTAGGCGGCCTCTCCGACGAGGTAGATCCCGAAGGCGACGATGGCGATTCCGAGCCCCGGGGTGGCGTGGCGCAGCTGGTTCCCCACCAGCGGGTGCCTCCGCCACTCGTCCCTCCGCCGGAAGAACTCCCCAGTCGCGTTCAGCCCCTTCCCTCCCGTCGCCATCGCCTCCGCCGCCGCACACTCTCTCGGTCTCTCCCTCCCACACTCTCTCTCTCTCTGTGTGTGTACAGTTCGCGAGGATAGGACAGCCACAGTTCAACAGAAGCCCAATTAGTGGTAATATGCACGGCCCAACTCGTTACCACGTGGGCTTAATAGCCCATGGGAATTAGTTAGTGAAGGGAGTGAGCGAGGTCGTCGTCCTCGAATTCTATCGTCTCATGGCGATGGCGACCTGCTCGGCGCCGCAGATCCCCAAGCCTCCTACTCTTCGAGCTCTGCATTCCCCTTCCCTTGCCGTCCCGAAGCCGAAGCCCGGACGCCGGAGAGCTACCGCTGCCCACCACCGCAACCGCGTCGCCGCTAAATGGACAAGGACTCCGCCGAGGTCCCCTGCCCGGGGCGGCGGCGGAGGGGCCAACAGGCGCCTGCACAACCTCGTCCAGCGCGGCGAGGTCGACGGCGCGCTCCGCCTCGTGGACTCAATCTCTGGCGGAGGGAAGTACCCGGCCGTCGTCCCCTGCAACATCCTCATCAAGAAGCTCTGCGCCGACGGACGCGTCGCCGACGCGGAGCGCGTGGTCGAGGCGCTTGGCCCGTCCGCCACCATCGTCACCTATAATACCATGGTCAACGGGTACTGCCGCTCCGGCAACATCGACGCCGCGCGCCGCCTCATCGACGCCATGCCGTTCGCACCGGACACGTTCACGTATAATCCCGTCATCCGCGCCCTCTGTGTCCGTGGGCGCGTTCTGAACGCCCCCGCGGTGTTCGACGATATGCTACACCGGGGATGCTCCCCCAGTGTGGTCACCTACAGTATCCTCTTGGACGCCACGGGCAAGGAGAGCGGCTACAGGCAGGCCATGGTGCTCCTCGACGAGATGCGTTCCAAGGGCTGCGAGCCAGACATCGTGACGTACAACGTCCTCATCAATGCAATGTGCAATGAGGGTGATGTTGATGAAGCTCTCAAGGTCTTGATTAGCTTGCCGTCCTATGGATGCAAACCTGATGCTGTCAGCTATACCCCAGTGCTGAAAAGTTTGTGTAGCTCTCAGCGGTGGGAGGAGGCTGAGGAGCTCTTGACCAAGATGGTCAGCAGCAGTTGTGCGCCGGATGAGGTGACATTCAACGCAATAATTAGTTCTTTGTGTCAGAAAGGGTTGGTTGATCGTGCAATCAAAGTTGTTGATCAAATGTCAGAGCACGGATGCACCCCAGATATTGTCACATACAGCAGTATTATCGATGGTTTGTGCATAGAAAGCCGTGTCGACGATGCAATTAAATTATTAAGTGATCTGCAATCCTATGGGTGCAAGCCTGATATCATTACCTATAACACTGTCTTGAAGGGCCTGTGTAGCGTTGAAAGATGGGAGGATGCCAAGGAGCTCTTGGTCGAGATGATCCGAAAGAATTGTCCACCAGATGAAGTGACATTCAACACAATAATCACTTCCCTTTGTCAGAAAGGGTTGGTCAATCGTGCAATTAAAGTTGTTGATCAAATGTCAGAGCACGGATGCATCCCAGATATTGTCACATACAATTGTATTATCGATTGTTTGTGCAACAAAAAGTTTATTGAGGATGCCATGAAATTGTTGGACAGTCTGCAATCCAATGGGTGCAAGCCTGATATCATTACATATAACACTGTATTGAAGGGCTTGTGTAGTGTTGAGCAGTGGGAGGATGCTGAGCGGATCATGGTCGAGATGATCCACAAGAATTGTCCCCCGGACGAAGTGACATTCAATACAATAATCACTTCTTTATGTCAAAAAGGATTGCATTTGCAAGCAATCGAAATTCTGAAGCTAATACCTGAGAACAGCGGCATTCCCAACTCAACTACCTATAGTATAATAGTCAATAAGCTTCTGAAGTCTGGGAAGGCACAGGGAGCCCTTGAGCTGTTGAGTAGCACGAGAAATGGTTGTACTCCGGATGTGATTACTTACAATACAGTAATCGCCACTCTTGCCAAGTCTGGCAAAATGGAGGAGGCTCTGGGTTTGTTGAATGTGATGGTCTCTAAGGGCCTTTGCGCAGATACAGCTACCTACGAATCTTTAGCTTTTGGGCTCTCTATACAAGATGGAATAGACATGACTCCTGGAATGTCCCGCAGAGTTCAGGATATGGGCTTATCACCTGACACCATGCTTTATAATGCTATACTACTTGGTCTTTGTAAGAGTTGGAGAACAGATCTTGCTATCGATTTTTTTACTTATATGGTGTCCAATGGTTGCATGCCTGACGAATCAACCTACATCATTCTCATCGAAGGTCTTGCTTACGAGGGCTTTCTGGAGGAGGCAAAAGAACTGCTGGGCAATTTGTGCCGTAGGGGAGTTATGAATAAGAGCTTGATTGAGGAACAGAACCATTTTTCTTAGATTGAATATGCATGCTTCTCATGTTGCAATGGAGTTGAGGGGCCTATTGCCTGTATTGGCAAGTGCTGAATTGGTTGCTTTGCATCCTTCCCAAGTCACGATGTACTGTGTTGCGTACTTCTGTACAGTTGGTGTGTTCTCTTTATAAGATGGTAAATTGTAACAGAAGTCTGACCTGTAGACGTACCTTTTCAAATTGCATTTAAATTGAACCCTTTTGCTGAATCAAACACTGCCCACATCTGTGAAATATTCCAGAACTCAGAAGGAAAGAAATGGTAAATAATCAGCAAAGCTTTTTTTAAAAAAGGTCTATGTACGTAAGTAAATCAATCAGGGCATAGACCATGAACAATTGTTTCCCAAGAAAGGATTAGTACAAACACAGCTAAGCAGGAAGCATCTTTGCTCAGATGTACAAAGAGGCGGCGAAGAAAATAGGATCATTCTGTCCTAAGGGCCTGTTTGTTTTAGCTTCTGACAGCTGCAGCTACTCCCAGAATCTGCAGCTCCCCCAAACAGTCCAGATTTTCATCCAGATTCTAAGTAGCCAGAAGCTACAGAATCCAGAAAATGAACTAGTAGCCAGAAGCTGGGGTTATCCAGCTTCTCCAGATTCTGACTAGCTAGATACTCACCAGCTGCTTCTCAGAATCTACATCTGAAACAAACAGGCCCTAAATTAGATTGTTTCTGTATGTTCATTAGCTGGCCTGTCTTCTGCATCAAGTTTGCACCGACGAATTTCATATGTGTTATCGGCTACTCCCGACGTTCAAAAATATACGGCGTTTTAGAAAGTATGCAGTCAAACTTTTTCACTTTGAGTACTAGTATATAAAAAAACTATTTAGATTGATCATGCAAAAATAGTATCATTAGATGAGTCATAAAAAATATTTTCATAATATAATAATTTTAATTATATTTTCTTTATGAACATATTCATATAAAAATCAATGATCAAAGTTGCACGCTAGAGATCACGTCGATGTCCAAAACCTCGTATATTCTTGAACAGAGGGAAGTACTATATACGAAGGATCCTTGTCGTCCTTGAAATTACTTGGGGCTCGTATAGATAATAGCTCTTAGACAAGCACTACTACTCGGTGCTCATATAGCTCTGCTCTTAGACAAGCACTATTACTCGGTGCTCATATTATCGACGGAGGCAAGCCCGGATATCACTACCGGCCTGCGAAGAATTGGATGAAAGGTAAAAAATAGATTTCACTGTCCAAAAATTTTGATTCCTAAGAACACTTTGTGCTTTGTATGTTGCCGGCAGGGGTTAAATTGGTCCTCTCTGTGTTCTTCTGCAAGCTCGCGACCGGGGTAGATGGAGAGGTGTATTTGGTTGGGCGCAACCTCTAGAGACACGATCCTCGGGAGGTGTATCTATCGGCCGATCTAGGCCTAAATCTAAATAGGCTATAGCTTAAGGTGTCCTACTCGTTTCAGTTTTTTTTCAGTTTCAGCTTCTAGTTTCAGTTTCTTTTCACTATTCAGTAATTCATTTTTTTCTAAATTTTTTTAGAGTTTTTGGACTTTTATATATTTTTCTTTTTTTCTCATGTTCCTTTGCATTGTCTATGATGGGCTAACATTTTTTTATTTTTACATTTTTCTAAATTTAATTATGCCTAAAAAACCAAATCAGTTACAGTAAAAAAAATTAACTACAGTAAAATTTCAACCAAAAACCATCGATAAAATAAAGACGCAACGTTACTAAGAGGAGGGCATTAAAAGAGACAGCTGGCCCTATTTTTTCCTCACAATACCTAACGATGTCTCCACTACCACTTCTACCTCCCACACGAGCCCTAGCAGCTAGCACGCTATGGACCGCCGCTGTCTTGCCTGTCAAGGGGAACTTGATGTTACAACATTCTTTAACCGTAGTATTTGAAAAACCCGCAGTTTTTAACGTACTACTCATAAGGTACTGCAATTTATAAATACTACAGTTTCGAGAAAAATCATGGTGTGTTTAGAAATTACAGTATTTTACACCGTATTTCGTTAATAAACGTGCTTTCTATGCTAACTAGATGTTACCAAGGATTAAAACTAGTTACGCCTAGATGCATGCTCCTACACGTATATAATTGCTTCTAGATTTTACTCATAAAATCTTAGGAGCCTAGTATGTTTTGGTAACGATTCAATAGCCAAATTCCTACATCACAGTAGAAATCTACACATCACAAGGAATTCCTAGATGAGAACCCGTAAAAACACACACGAGGTTGCCATCTTTTCTTGTACAGTCATCATGTGTGTGTCTTCATTCTGTAAATCAGGAGTGTGGGTACTTACATCGGTATATTTGCCAGCGTGCCACCGGGAGAATCGGTCGGAGGAGGGCCTCTCTTGTAGGCCACGTGGTCAATCCTCCTCCGTAGAATTTGCTTCCGTGCCACCGTGCCTGGCGCGGTTCTATTGATGCTCTGCGCCGACTCTTTCGGCATGTTGCATATGTTACAAAATCTAATAGATTATCGATATGGATAAATATCTAAACTATGTCTAGTAATTTTTTTACTATAAATATAGATGCATTGTACTATGTAAATCAATCTATTATCAATAAAGACTATGTTCCGGTATTCTATTCTCCTGGTGTCTTGTGTGATTGCCTCCGACGATTGTGTTCGTGGATTGCATTGCCGTTCATCTATTCTACATCGTTTCGCAACAGCATACACGTGTCCACTGCCAAGCCTTGCGGGCCACTGTCCCCACCACAAGTCTAATTAAGCTGCATCACATGATTAGTGCATCACATGAACAATTAGTACGTAGTTAAGTACAAGCAAGGAGGGCCATCATGCACACACATCTAGCTAGTGTTGGCCCAACTATCATCTGAGACATTGTTAATGTACTAACACATGCTTTTGCCATGACCACGCGTTCAAAAAGAATGTTACATCCACTACTCAAATGTACCACCATAGTTAGTTTAAATCTATCGTATAAACTCTCATCGAACATCAAAGGTGTAGCCGCAAGAAATAGATGTGCCTTTTGCTCTGATCGATTCTTCCCTTTGAAATTAAATACCTCCTTTATTGATTTCTATAAGGTACGATCTGACTTGGTGCAATATATTGTTTATAACTACGTAATCATGATCACAAGATAGTACTTTTAAATACGACTCCCTCGCAAAAAAAATCCAACAGTGTCACCTTTGTGTCATAATACATGTATATTGTTGTACTAGCTACCAGCGCAATTTCACGGCTTGCTAGTTAAGCCCTTGCATGAGAACACGACGTCGTAAGATGCAGGGACTACAACACGATCGACATGGTAACATGGTAGTTCATCACATCTTTAATAATTGGGAAGATTGTGCTTCGTTTTATGTAACAAAGGATCTTTGTGGTTATAATTAGCGTTATCCTTTTGCATATTTTGGAATTTCTAACCCTCGAAACAAAGGAGGTGCATTTGATCCCACCATTGTACTAATACCTATACATGCTTGTCCTATCACGTGCAAGTAGATGTACAAGATTAAGACTAGGTTTGATGGTATTATTGAGCGATACAAGGTTCGTCTTGTGGCGCGCGGATTTCAGCAGGAGTACGATCATAATTATGATGAGATGTTTGCCCTGTTGCTCATATGACCACTGTTCGCACTCTTATTGTAATTGTTTCTGTTCATCAGTGGTCTATCTCTCAGCTAGATGTTAAGAATACTTTCCGTAATGGTGTCTTGCATGAGGAGGTTTACATGTATCCACCACCTAGATATTTTATTCCAGATGGCCATGTCTGTCGTCTTAGTTGTGCTCTTTATGATCTCAAACAGACCCCTCATGCCTGGTTTGCGCGTTTTATCTCAGTGATTACTGCTGTCGGTTTCACTGTTAGTGTCCATGATTCTGCTCTATTTGTCCACGTCTCATCTCGAGGTAGAACACTGCTTCTTCTCTATGTGGATGATATGCTCATCACTGGTGTCAATTTCTTATTCATCACATACGTGAAGAAGCATATCAGTGAGCAGTTCTAATGACTGATCTTGGTTGTACTTCCTTCGGATTGAGGTCTTTTCCATGCCTAAGGGTCACTACCTCTCCCAGCAGAAGTATGTCCAGAATATTCTTGATCGGTCTAATTTGACTGATACTCGCACTGTTTAGACTCCTATAGAGCTCTCCCTTCAGCTTTGTGCTATTGATGGTGATCTTCTTGAGGATCCTACTTATTATCGTCATCTTGTTAGGAGTCTAGTATATCTTATGAGCACTCATCCTGATATTGCTCATACTATTCATATTTTAAGTCAGTTCATGGCTCGTCCTACTCATCTTTACTATAGTTACATTTTTCGTGTTTTTCGCTAGTTGCTATAAGTTTAAGCTCTATTATGTTAGTTTTGATGATAGTGATAAATATTGTTGTGAAACTAATATGCTTAGTAATGATATTGCCTAGTCTCTTTTGGATGTGATAAATGACAAATGATTTGTGAGACTAATATGTTTGATTGATTATAATATGGTTTAGTCTCATTTGGATGAAAGGGTAAAAATCATGGAAGTATATATTCTACGTCATATTTCTATATTTTAGTGCATTTCTCGGATCCAAAATATAGACTGAACTCTACCAAATGTCTAAAATGATTATGTACATATGTTTTTATTATACATTCTTGTATGTACACATTTATGGAGCGTTCACTCTATGTTTTGTAGTTTCATTAGTATTGATCCATGTTTCTCTTTCCACATATTAAGAATTTTTATTTTGAAACCTATCATTTGAATATATATATATATATATATATATATATATATATATATATATATATATATATATATATATATATATAGCGTGTGTAGTTCATATATACTCATAATCGGGTTGTTATCCAGTGCCTCCATTATGTGTTAATGGTTAGATGATTGATGATAACCAGATAAGTAAGCTTTGCTAGCAATTAATCTCAAAGATAAATGCACACATTCAAAAGAGTTAATTGCTTAAGAAAGCTTATTCTAGAGTATACAATTGTTGTGTACATAGTGTATACTCGTAAATCATTTTATATTTCATTATTTGTTGAGATTGTCATGAATTACCAAAAAGGAAAGATTGTAGATTTAGTTCCCCCATTATGTGTTAATGGTGAAATCTTCGTAATTGATGGCAATTAGTTTGTGGAGTAACATTTTCATAAGTTGGATGAATAGATTAGGTTCCACAAGTGAGAATGGTTTAGGATGACTTCATGTGTTGAAGATCATCAAGTCAAGATAATAGAAGATGACTTCATGTGTTGAAGGCCATCAAAAAGAGAAGATGATCATGAGTTGATCATCGAGTGAAAATAAGATCAATCATGTGTTGATGGAGCTCAAAAATAAGATGCATCATGAGTTGATGTATGTTCAAGAGAGGATAATCATGTGTTGATCATCAAGTCAAGTAAATGATGCATCATAGGTTAATACACATCCGGGCTACAAGCCTCCGACCTCCCCCTCCCCATCCAGCCTCCCCCTCCGGCCTCCCCCTCCGGCTCCACGCCGGGCCGCCGAGCGCCGACCATGGCCTCCGGCCTCCCCCTCCCCATCCAGCCTCCCCCTCCGGCTCCACGCTGGGCCGCCGAGTGCTGACCGCGACCTCCGGCACTCCCCCTCCGCTCTCCAGCCTCTGCGGCTCCACGCCGGGTCACCGAGTGTCGACCGCCTCTGGGCTAGGGCTGTAAAAAAAGCTCGAGGCTCGCGAACTACTCAAGCTTGGCTCGTTTTAGACTCGATTCGAACTCGGCTCGAGCTCCAAACGAACCGAACTCGAGCTTGATCTCAAGCTCGCGAACTTTAGCGAGCCGAACTCGAATAATTCGCGAGCTTGAGATTTTTTACTCATCCCCGTATCCCGCCGCGCGGCCCCCCCGCCCGATCCGCGCACTCCCGCCCGCCCACCCAAATTCCCAGCGCCACAGCCGGATGGGCCATTCGCCCAAATCCCACCCACGCCTCGCGAGTCGCGTCCCTCTCCTCGTACCCCGCCGCAGCCGCTCCTCGCGCCGCCAGACAAAGCCGGGCGCACTCCTCGCGCTCCGTCCCTCACCTCACCTCTCCCATTCTCTCCTCGCGGCCCCCGCCGCCGCACTCCCGTCGGCCCGTCCCTCCGGCCCTCCTCCTCTCCCCTGGCGCCACCCCGTCCCCTTCCTCTCCCCGCCGCCGCCCCGTCCCCCTCCTCTCCCCGGCGCCGCGCCTCCTCGCCCGCGCGCCGCCTCTCGGCCCTCTCGCGCGCCCGCCCTCTCCTCTCTCTGGCGCGCCTCCCTCCTCGCCGCCGCCCCCCTCCCGTCCCTTCCTCCCGGCGCCTCTCGACCCGGCCGCGGCGCCTCCTCGACCCGCCCACCGGCGCCTCTCCCCGCCGCGGCGCCTCCTCGACCGGTCCGCGGCGCCCCTCGATCGCGGCCCACCGGCGCTTTCGCCGCCGGCGACGCTCTCGACCGGATGGCCGGATCCGGCCGGCCACGGCCCCGCGCCCGCGCAGAGTACTCCTCCCCCCCCCGAGCCTACACGAGCCTCTCGAGCTTGTCCGAGCCGAGCTCGAGCCTGGCTTGAAGCTCGACGGTAATTTCAAGCTCGCCGAGCTCGGCTCGAGTTCCTACCGAGCTCGAGCCGAGCCGTGGCAAGCTCGCCGAGCTCGGCTCGCTCTGACCCCTACTACTGCTTCACCTCCCCTCCAACCTCGTGCTCTCGCCTCCTCCCCCGCGCCGAGTCACCGACCGCCTCCGGCCTCCCCCTCCACCGCGCTGGGCCGCCGTTGGTGTCTCAGTGAGTCTCTTTCTCTCTGTGAGACCGTGGGTCCGTGACCTTATCTACTGTTGTAGTGCTGTTCATCTTCCTCGATCAATTGATCTTATATGCTATTCTATTTTGGGCCAAGCTTCGCCACTGATTTGGACCGGTTGTGGTGCTAGGCCTTGGGCCTCATGCTTTCTTCAATCTTCTTCAACCTCCGGGCTTCGGCAGTCCAGCTCTTCTTCAACCTCGGGCAGTCCGGCTCAGTCCCTACTCCTTGGTCCTGCTCTTCTTCAACCTCCGGTCGGCCGGATCTTCTTCAAATTACGGTGGGAGGAGGGGGTGCTTGAGCACCCACGGTGGATTCGCCCCTAAGAGGGGTCATATCTAGTAGCTTGAGTCTCATTATGTGTTGATAGCTCAACTTCACTTGCTTTAGCTCTCATTAGCATGTCCTTATATTTGCGAGTGTGTTTTACAAATAGTTGAAACTCATGTGTTGAATCCTTGTAACATGGGACTTTACATTACGAATATGTTTTACAAGTGTTTGAAGTTCATATTTTCTATTCCTTGTGGTATAAGGCTTATATTTGTAAATCTGTTTTGCAAATGGTTGAAACCCATATACAATCCTTTTAGCATGTGACTTAGCTTTACGAATGTGTTTTGCGAATATGTTAAGTCCATGTGCAAATTTCTTGTGTCATGATTTCAAAGGTGTGAAAATATATTTTGCAACTTGTTGGGAATCATGTATGATCCTTGTGTGCACGATATTGTAACTTCCAAATGTGTTTTGTAAGAATTGTTGAAATATATGCACTTGTCAGGAAAATTGAAACTACCAGTATGCATTGCGCAGTACTACCGAAGATCGCAAGTACCAGCATGTGTTGCGCGGTACTATCGAAGATCGCAAGTACCGGCATATGTTATGCGGTACTACTGGACTTCAGAAGTTCCAAAAATCTAGCGGTACGTTTTTTCTAGAGAGACATTTGTGTGGTGGTCTTCTTCTCCCCACGAGAGCGGTAGTTCTGCAATTGTGGAGTACTTCCAGTGATCGGAACTACCAAAAAATGAACGGTGGAACTACCGATTTTGCTGATAACGACTAGTTTTCTGACCATTGAGAGGGTAGCAGTAGTTCCGTAAATTTTACAGCGGTACTACCGAAAATCCTGATTTTGCAAGGGTTTTGCTTCCAACGACTAGTTATTGTGGTGTGGGTATATATACCCCCTTATGACTGGTTGGAGGGTGTGTTGCTGCATCCATTGACACTTTCTTAATTTAATGTGAGGCTCTTCTCTCAATTGTGCATGTGTTGCACCTTGTGAGCAAGAAGAGTGATGTCTAGAGTGCATGTGTTGCATCTAGAGTGGGATTGAGTATCTACTTGAGCTTGTGCATTTGTTGCACGTCGTGAGAGTCAAGCAAGGGGCTTGACTTGTTACTTTTAGAGTTTGCTAACTCCTAGACGGCGTTGGAGGCATCGTGCGCAGTGATCTCCTTAATGAAGGTTGTGAGAAAACCTGGCAAAGTTGTTGTAACATCCTGATTTTTGGGGATTTTTAAAACCTTGAATTTAAAAATAAATTCCTGAAATTTTCCTGAATCTAAATAAAGCTTAAATGGAATTTTCAAAAGTTTTAAATAATTTAATATGATTAAATTAAACTTCAAAATTTGCTGAAAATATTTTTAATTAAGTTCCTTAAGTCACAAGAAATTTTCTGGAATTTTCTGGAATTAAATTGAGCTTCAAATGAATTTTAGAATTTAAAAATGATTTAATCTGAGTAAAATAAACGTTAACATAAGTTGAAAATATTTTATTTGTATTCTTCAGGTCTCAAGGAATTTTCTGGTATTTTTGGTGAATTTTTGGGATTTATTTGCTATTTTCTAGAGCCTCTTGAAGTTTAATTGAATTTGCTGGAATAAAGAAAATCGGGGAATTCCCTCAGCCGTTGGATCTCCTCCCGCGACACGCGTCGCCCATCCCCGTCCACTTCTTCCCGCCCCACCGCCACGCGCCAAGATCGGCGCACGCGCCGCCTCGCTCGCCGCCTTCGCGCGCGGCACCAGCGCCGCCGTTCCCACTCCGCCCGCGCCGCCCGATCCTCCGCTCGCCGATCCGAGCCGCCCACGCCAGCGCGTCCGCGCCGCGCGCAAACCCTAACCCTAATTGGCCGCCTCGCCCCGCCGATCCCGCCGCTGCCGATCCAGCCCACGCGCAACCATCCCGCGACCCGCAACCGCACCCGCCGGACTCCCCTCCGCCGTCCGACGGACGCGTGTCGCGCCGCGCGCTCGCGTCTCCGACGGGACACTTCCCCGCGCCGCGCCGTGTTCATCCGGGAGACCTCGGTTCGCGTGCTTAAATGCGCCGTTCATCCTCGGTTCGCGTGCATCATCGTCCCCGCCGCCTCCCGCGCCTCGTGCCGCCCCGAGTCCTCGCACTGCGTCGCCTCGCCGGCGCCGCGTCTTCCACCTCGCCGAGAACCTCACCGGTGTCTCACCTCGCCGCCGGCCCGGAACCCCGCTGCCGCTGCCGCCGCACTCCGCCACACGAGTCGTCTTCCTCCCGCCGTAAGCCGCCGCCGTCTGCGTCGCTTCCCTCCTCGCCGCGGAACCCGCCGCCGTTGACCTCCGCCGCGCGGTGGGTTGCCGGAGACCACCCCGCCTGCCGCACCGCCTCGTCGAGAGAGACCAACCCGCCGCCCGCCGCTAAACCGCGCAGCCGCCGCTCGGGCGCGTGCGCGCGCGGACGCGCTTCGCCTCGGTCCCGCGCGCGCACGCTCGCGCCGCTGGCGGCTGCGTCCGCGGCGCCTGGCGCAACGCGCCGCCACGCGTCGCCATCGGTGGCTTTCGCCCCGCGCGCGATCGCACCGCCGCCAGATCCAAAACCGACGGCTTGATGTGCCCACGTGGCCTCCTCCGCCGTCCCGATCCGCCGCCGCCGCGCCGCATCAAGCCACGCCGCCCCTACCCACGTGGCACGCCACGCCAGCCCTAGGGCCACGTGGCATAACACGTGGCATGCCACGCCGGAAAATCCGAGCCTGTGTGCCACGTGGCGCCACGCCGAGATGCCACGCCGGCATGTGCCACGTGGCGGCATATGCGCGCGCCACGCCACCGCCCGCCGCGCGTCGGACCCTCTCTCCCCGTGCAATCGCTCCGCGCGCGGGTTCACCGTGGACCGTATTCGTGGACCGGGTTCACAAGATGGTGTAATTTCTGAATTTCCGATTTAATTTTGGAATTAATTTTTCGAGAGCCCGCTTCTCCTCCGTCCCTAGCTCGAATGACCCGTTCTTTTTTCTAAATTCATCTAAAATCGAGCTCTAGCTGTTGGTTCTGGTTTCATGAATTTTGGAGTTCATTTGCTCGTCATTTTATGTGTTTCTTTGTTTTCGGTCGTTTTCTCTCTCGTTAGATTCGGATTCCGAGGAGCGCTGCGCGCGTAAGACCGTGAGTACCCGCTGAGCATAACGAAGGCAAGTCGTGTCCTTTGATCATGTTGAACCTATTTTTCAATCTATTATTTAACTAATTTGTTTTAAATTACAATGCATCGCTATTTTTACTCAACTCTTGTACTGATAGTTATTGATCCCAATTGATTAATCCCTCCTTGACACTTTGAAATGCCATGATACCCTTGTCACCTTAGGTTGGGAAATATACCAGTGATATTAGATTATTGTCACATGGGTGGGTGCGATAGATTGCTTAGCTTTGCTTATAGCTCCGATTGGGTTTATCATCACATGTGAATTATCCAAATTTGACTTAATGAGATATGGAACTGTGGTTGGTGCCATGTATATTAAAATTTGTGCCATGACGTAGGTGCGTCATCGGTGATGATTATACAAACTGGTTTTGCACTCGGGCGAGTGATCGTGCAGTAAAGGGGGAAGTACAGTTGTACTTTGGGGGATGTGGTAGTCTCGCCTGTAATGTTAAGGACTTAACTTTGTGCGCCATTGATCCGAGCCTTACTGCAAACCACATGTCCGGTATGGGACGGACTGGTGACTAATTTGGGAGGTTTCAACCGTAATCTTGCCATTGAGATGAACATGGTTGCTTGATTTCCATGTGGCGCAAGGGGGTGTGATGCGAAACCTAGCGGGCGGATTAAGTTGTAAACCGAACTTTGTAAAGGCCTTGTTGTGATTTTCTTTAACGTGAGGATTATCACATCGTGTGGGTACAGCTTGTGCAACCTCTGCAGAGTGTAAAACTATTCGAATAGCCGCCCCTCGGTCATGGACAGTGCTCGGGGATTTCACACGAGGGTTAGTGTTTCATTTATAACTTGGTGGTTTATGTTGGGGGTGGACAGGTAGTTCACTGTTGGTTTAAACTTGTGAATTGGTGTTCACAAGTGGTTCTTGTTTATTCCTTTGATTATCTATTAGTACTGTTTTCAGTTAACTTTCGCTTTCAAGTTATTTAATATATTTCATCAATAAATGCCTTTATGCAAATTAACCTTTCAGCCTTCCTTTGGTAAGCCTTGCATATTATATTGCATTTATTGTTACAAACGACTTGCTGAGTACCAATGTACTCACGGCTTTACGCCTATGTTGCTCAGTTGAGGGAGAGGAGTACTATCAGCAGGAGGTTCCAGAAGGAGAGTTCTACGACGACTTCACGGATTAGGCTTCGTTCTCCACTCGATAGCCTGTGGCTTGTCGATTGGTCGCTACGCTTTATTTTGGATTTCCGCTATTTTGTTAAGCCCTTCCGCTAGAGTTATTGTAAGCTTGGCCATAAGGTCGCACCTTTGATATTTTATCAGTATTCGAGTTTCCCTTTATTATTGTCGTGTGTATGACTGTGATGGCATCTATGTTTGACTGTGTGCACTAGCGTGATCCTGGACTAGTGCAGTTTACACAGAGAGACCGAATTTGCATATTCGGGTCTCGACAGTTGTGAAGGTTGGAGCTCACTTACCCGTAGCGGGAAAGAGCTACCACTATTGGAATTGAGGCGAAAGGCTTAATTCGTGGAGCCGATCTAATTCGTTCGGGCTAACCTCAACGTGGACTAGGGGAGACCGGCAAGTCTCCGAACACCACGGTAAAAAGTAACCATATCAATTGTGGTTTGTATACTTGTACTCAAATTTACCTTTAAGCAATTTACATTTATAGAATTCTATTTGATTGTTTGTCATTCTATTATAGCAAACCTTAGCATAGCCTTAGAGTATTGATGCACTTAGGAGTACATAATTGATTTAGGCTTTATTTGTGCTAGACCAATTTGAGATAAGCTTCCACATTATATACTTAGTTTAGATAAATAGAAATTGATATTTATTAGAAAAGAAATTTTTAAAATCGCCTATTCACCCCCTCTAGTCGGCCTCCTCGATTCTACACTTGCGTGGAATCATCTCTCGTCGTTTGTTTTTCTCTATCTCCACCTCACTATAGCTTCAGGCATATTCTGATACGACCTAGGCTAGTAATCTTTCTGATCGTCATTTTCTTTGTGCTTACTGTGTTTTTCTTAGCTCCTCTTTTAATTCCTGGAAGACAAAGAAGCAGACTGCAGTTTTCTGTTCGAATGCAGAGGCTGAGTTGAGAATTTTGGCTATAGTGATAGAAGAGATTACTTGGTTGAGGTGGCCACTTGTAGACTTTAGAGTACATATGAGGGGACCTACGACCCTTTTGTCTGATAGTACATGTGTTATTAATATTGCTCGAAATCTAGTGAAGCATGAGCTCACCAAACACATTGGTGTGGATGCTTCACACACTCACCATAGGTGCAGAAGGGGGTACTTGCTCTACAGTTTGTGCCTTCAGAGATACAGCTTGCTGACTTCTTCACGAAGACACAGACAAGAGCGTAACATTTGTATTTTCTCTCAAAACTCAATATGTGTGATCCACCATGAGTTTAAAGGGGGTGTTAAGAATAGAATATGATTGTTATTTGTTTCCTTATATGCCTCATTTTTCTTATCTGTATATCCCCTTGCACTCCCTATATATATTGTCATTTTGAGCCTCATGAATACACACAACATTAATAACAAGAGTAAAAGGCTATCAGTACAATCTAGCTATGTCTCTCTGATGAGGTAAAGTACTCAGTGATCAAGAAAAATTCATTGAAAAAAAATTATGAAATGACTTAGAATAATTGTATATGGAAAAGTCGTTAACAAATTGATAGGTGCTGAAACGACAACTATATAGGTTGCACATGGAGGAAGGTATATAGTTCATTAACTATCTCATTGTCTTTGACAAACTTACCACATAGTTGACTAGTGTGGATGAAAAAATTGAGGAGAATGACAAGTCATCATACTAGCATTATCTCTACCACCATTATAGGAGCAATTGGTGATGAATATTCTCATCGAAAAAACCACTCTTAACTTCAAAGATGCAGTTGCATATCTATTGGAGGCAGAGTCCGTGAAAATACCATCAAAATCTTCATCATCGAGTGATCAAGCAGTAGCTGTAGTAGGTGTTGTAAGCAGAAGCAAAGATCATAGGAAAAAGAAGAGCAAGACTAATGACACATGAGTATGCTATTTATGTGACGAGGAAGGTTACATGATAAAAGACTATCCGATTTTAAAGCAAATGAAGAGTGTATGCTCAGTAGTAGTAGCAAATAATGATTTGAACATACTATTCATCAATTAATCAGGTACTTCTCATGAATAGATATTAGGTTTAGATTGTTGCTTCTATATATATATTCAACGAAGAAGATGTTTAACGAAGAATATCTACACCTAGCATATAGAACTGTTCACTTGGTGGATTGCAAGGAATATGCAATCACTAATGTGGTAACAATTACATTGGAGATGTATAACGATGCACATCACACGTTGATGGAAGTTTGGTATGTTCTCGGTTTAAAGAAGAATCTAATATGTGTAAGGTCGCTTGAACTCAAAGGTTGTGAGGTATCACTTCGATGTGAAGTCATATGAGTTACCTGCAAAGGGCAAGTAATCATGAAAATTATCTAGAGCAATGGAAGATACCGATTAAAGCTAAATAAAGAACAACCAATGAGAGGTTTGATAAAAATTCTAGTCAAGACTAGGAAACTGTTATAGGGATGGCACAGCACCCCCGTAACTGGGCCTTAAAATGAGCCCAACGTGTAATAGGCCCAATAATATAGATAAATATACCAATGCATCCCAGTTTATGTTGGCCTGTGTAATTAAATGACGCTGTTGTATATAGATGGCCTGGCCCGAGAGGCCCATTTGAGTATGTAAGAGATAAGTATGTCCTAGGGCAACACATGTAACCAAGGGTAAAATTGTAAAGAGGATATATCAAGATATACAAAAGGCCCCCTGGGGAGATCCCAAAGGGGAGGACTCCTAGAGACACAAAAAGAAACTATCCTCCCTTTTAGCTGAATTTTCGTATAGATCTTGCTTCCTCTCATAGAGAAAGGTACCCCATACCCCTGTTATGTTAATGCAACAACAGATTGGCGCCGTCCGTAGGAGCGTGCAAGAAGTTGCGTAGGGAAAGACGTTGGAGTCCACTGGAGGGATTTCCTAGCATCTAACAGAAGGTAAGGGAGGAACCATGAACTATCTTTTGTCTCTCTACTCTCACTCTCTCTCTCACCATGAACTATCGAGCACAATTGTTCATAAGAAAATGCAACAAGAACAACTGGTAACTTGCTACGGAGCAAGTCTTCTACCCTAGAGCCATCATCATTTAGCAACGCCAGCCGCATGGTCGCACCTAGTTGGTTCTACCTCACCGGTAACCACGCTGGCCCTGTGTCCCGCGCTCCGCGTCAGTGGAGCTCGCTTTGCACCTGTGACGATCATCTGCACTCCACGCTGGCGAGGTCTCCTCCGAGTCGGCCATGGCCTCCGCGCTACGCACCGTGTCTGCGAAGGCCGCCTCACGCTCCATGCCCACGAAGACCTCTCCGCGTTGTGCTTCGCGCCCATGAAGACCTCTCCGTGTTGTGCTTCGCACCTGCAAAGGCCGCCCCACACTCCGTGCGGGCGAGGTCTCCTCTGAGCCGGCCGCAGCCTCTGCACCATGCACCACACCGCTTCTATGAAGGCTGCCCCGCTGACCTCTGCCTATGCCCCATCACCTTGGCTCACAGCCTCGGTATCACCGGAGCCTGGGCCATTGCATCAGCGGCATCGGTCGCATCTCTGCATACCCCTCGCCTCCGTGTGGCTCCACGAGGGCTCTGCATGGCTCCGCACCGATGAAGCGAGCTCTGTTGGCGCCCACAGGAGATGCCAAGAATATGTCGGATCGGTACCGGACGAGGAAGGTCACGTATCCGTCAGACTCCGTGCACCTTCGCCGGACTTCGCGGCGCAACGCCTCAGTCGGACTCCGCGGCGGACGATCCCATAAGGCTCTGTGGGCCTTTACCAATGCCGGCCAAACTTCCGAGTTGGACTTCTGTGTCGCATCTTCTGGACTTCGTGTGCCTCTGTCGGACTTCACGACGCAAGGACTCCGCCGGCCTCCACCGGACTTCGCATCGTACTCACTGAACTCTACATGCATCCATCGGACTTCGCGTCGCACCCACACCTCAGGCCTTCGTGGAGCTAGCTTCCAGCCTTCGCGAAATCTGCCCCCACGCGACTAGCCTCTGGCCTTGATAGGACCCTCTTGTGTCCTTCGCAAGTGGGCTTTGGACATCGACGAAGCCTGCTCTGAAGCTCTGTCCTCCTCGCGCCTCGGCGTCTGCATGCCGTCACTCCGTCGTTGGGCCTTCACGCTCAATGATCTGCACTAAGGCAGAGAAGCTGCAGAGTAGAAGTCCAGCATGCATGTAGGAAATGAAGACAAAAATGTGATGCCACGTCATATGGCAGGTGAGTGTAGTAGTGCATGCATACATACAGACTTGCAGGTATGTATAAGTGCACGTATACACTAGTATGGCACGCATACATACGCGGAGGATGCCCCAGAGCCAGCTGAGCCTCCGCGCTTGCTTCGTTGTAGCGTGTTGTCATCTGTGCCTCGGCATTGCCTCCGTGCGCTGGCCACCATGTCAAGATGGCAACGGGTAGATACCCACTGGGTATAACTAACCCATACCCGTACCCGACAGACAATACCCGTACTCGCTACAATACCCGTACCCACACACGGGTATAGAAACTTACCCATACCCGCACCCGCGTGGGTATTTGTACCCGACGGGTAACCCATACCCGATACCAGAGGAGGAGGCAAGGCTGCGAGGAGGAGGTGGAGCCGGACCGGAGGGCGGAGGAGGACTGGAGGAGGTGGAGCCAGAGGAGAAGGTGGAGCCGGCGGAGGTGAGGGCGGCGCCGGAGGCCACGAGGAGGAGGTGGAGCCGGAGGAGGTGAGGGCGGCGCCGAAGGACGCGAGGAGGAGGCAGAGCCGGAGGAGGCGAGGGTGGAGCCGGAGGGCGGAGGAGGACTGGAGGAGGTGGAGCCAGAGGAGAAGGCGGAGCCGGCGGAGGTGAGGGCGGCGCCGGAGGCCACGAGGAGGAGGTGGAGCCGGAGGAGGTGAGGGCGGCGCCGAAGGACGCAAGGAGGAGGCGGAGCCGGAGGAGGCGAGGGTGGAGCCGGAGGGCGGAGGAGGACTGGAGGAGGTGGAGCCAGAGGAGAAGGCGGAGTCGGCGGAGGTGAGGGCGGCGCCGGAGGCCACGAGGAGGAGGTGGAGCCAGAGGGCGGAGCCAGAGAGGCGAGGGCGGCGCCAGAGGCCGCGATGTCGCGAGAAGGAGGAGGCGGAGCCGGAGAGCGGAGGAGGAGGCGGAGCCGGAGAGGCGAGGGCGGCGCCAGAGGCCGCGAGGAGGAGGCGGGGCCGCGAGGAGGAGGCCGGAGGCGGATCCGCAGGAGGAGAGGGCGGCCGCTGGCACTGGGGCTGTGGGGCGCGACCGCGCGAGGCGATCGGGGGATTAGGGGAATGGGGGATTGGGGGATCGGGGGAATGGGAATGGGGATTGGGGATTTTGGGATTAGGGTATATTTTACCCATGGGTATGCGGGTACAGGTAGTATACATCCGTACTCGCATCCGCTCTACCCGATGGGTAGAGATCTTTGTCCATTAACATACCCGCGGGTGAAGATATCTTTTCATACCCACCTTCTTATCGGGTAAAATCCATCGGGTACTCGGGTTTCGGGTACCCATTATCATCTTTAATTGGCTACGTCTTCACGCCAGCCAAGCATGGGGGCTCTGCCATGAGTGATCCCACCTTTGCAGTGGCCCCGCCTTCGCTTTAGACTGGCCATGGGGCGCCGATCGCCCGCGACGCGTTCGCATACACCGCGAGCCATGCATGCACTAGACGACCTGGAGGACACGCCTTCAACTCGCTCTCAACAACAAGCACGCCCAAGTCAAGCTTCCTCCAAGCCGCCGACAAAAGCCACCAGGGAGTGGGACCCTTTCGCTCCAATGAAGTCACCCACCTCACTGCCATCGGTGAGGCCTCTCCAGTACTGAGCCCCCGCCGTGTGAAGGCCTCCGTGGCAGAACCCGTCGTATAAACACCAAGAATATTAATGCAACAATTGATCTCAGTGGTTGAGCAGTGCATACACCCATAATGCATGTAGCAAATTAAATAGCAGTGCGTATGCGTGCATGCATGCACGCACGACGCATGGCGACTGCATTTACGTATCCATATATGTATACATGAAAGAACCCTAACCCTAATACCCTGATTAGGTAAGTAATAGCAGTATTTATTAATTTAAGCTTTAATTTTTGTGAGCATTCATCTCATTTTCTCCATGGCAAATTTTGAGCAAATTAAGGGAGAATAAAGAGTTGGGCATTCATCTCATCGGGGTGAGAGCCGAGCAGCACCTTCATCCTTGCCTGCGATCAGATTGTAGTAGTGTTAGCACCAAACCCAAATTCTGTAGTAGCCAGAAAGTTAGATTACTAGCAATCCAAGGGAGAATAAAGAGTTGGAAAAGTGATTTGCTGTCAGTCACCCTTGGGCTGTTAGGCCGCTTGAGACTATCTCCGAGGTTCCTGCACCGTCCCCGGCCGGCCGGCGCCTCTCGTCTCGATGGGTTTCATCATTCGGCAATCAAAGGTTTTATGCCCACCTCACTTACCTCAGCCTTAAAAGCCCGCAAAGATATATTCATTTCAGCCCATTATCTTTGCTTAGCCCACAAAATCAGCAAAGCCCTCAAGCCACAAAGCCCACTTCATGCCTCATTATTTTCACCCACATTGCAATCACCCATTCATTTCAAGCCCTCAAAAGCCACTTTTCCCGCACTGCACCCTAATCAGAGCAAAGGTGCATGAAGCACTCTTTAGACCAGAGGGTTGCCAGCACAGGATCGCAAGACTCAGGAGAAGATAAGCGCAAGGACACACCCACCGCACTCCACCAAGGCAAGCCCGGAGGAGACGAGCTCGAGATACCACCCCCAAAAGCTCGGTGTATCCACCCTCCCTCGCTACCCGCTTTACCAAAGCACACAACCACCAGAGCTCAGCCACCCAAAGGTAAGAACCACCCCAACACCCTCAACACCAACCCCAGCACGGCCACCCCCATCCGCACCTTCAGAGCTCGCCTTCGGCCGGAGGCCAGAAGGCAGTGAACCGAGCCGACCGCAGCTGAAGGGAGGAGGGCACGGCAAGGAGGTGAAGGCGACCACCACAAGCACAAGTACAACCAGCAAGAACCAGGAAGCAGAAGGGGACCGCATCGAGCCAGGGACAACCGACAAGGATCCGCAAGTACATCTTCTTCCCCGACAGCGACCTCGTGAAGACCACTTGCGGCCCCCTCACCCCCCTTCCTCTTTCAACCCGACAGCAAGTAGGTCACACCCTCCCCTTTTTATCTTTTCCCTCTTTTAGATTTTCTTGCCCGGACCCCACCCAACAACCACAACCCAGCGTATACCGAAACCAAGCAATAAAAATGGGTTGAAGCCAGGAAGCCAGCACCATGGAACCGTGGAGTAGGGAGTGGAGCTCGGACCGCCGATGTCCAAGAACCGCAACACTAGCACTCCAACCCATCCCCCTAAGCCATAGATCCGCATAGATCGGGACCTCGGACCCTCCTCCTTAGCACAAGCCCTGCAAGGAACCAAAAGTGGGTTAGGAGAAGAGGTTAGAGAGAGGGAGGCGCTAGAGAAGGAGAGAGAGGGGGGAACTGGAGTAGAGGCGGCGGCGGCGCAGTGAGCCGAGGAGTGTAGGGGGGTGCGGCCGGAGAAAGGGGAAGAGGTAGAGAGGGAGGCGGCGGTGGAGAGCTGTGGGAGAGAGAGAGAAGAGAGGGGAGTCGGCGCCGGAGTGTAGGGGGCAGAGAGCAGCGGCGGGAGGGGTAGGCAGTAGGCGGCGGCATTAGAGGGGGGAGGAATCGGGAGAGGCAGAGAGGCCAGAGAGAGGCGGCGGCGTTAGGAGTGCGAGTGAGGAGGAGGAGAGAGGTAGATAAGAGGGAGGCGGGTTGGGCCGCTGGGCTGATCGGGAGAAGTAGGCCGCGAGTAGAATTAGGCAGTGGGCTGGGGGTTTTTATTTTATTTCAATTTTTGTGATTAATTGTTGCATGGTGTCTTCATTTAGAGCAAAAATCCTCCTCTATTATTGTTAAATTAGGATTAATTTTTATTAGTAATAGATCATTTCATTGCAATAATTCCATTAGTGGTTTCCTTTAATTAGAGCAGCATGTGTATGCATATGTGTATATGTGAGTGTGAGCTCACATATGTATATTTGTGTGTGCATGCTTGTATACAGGTGCATATATAATTATATAGATGTGTATATATATGTATAGCAGTAGGAAGTTAGTTCTTTCAAAATTAATACTATAAATACCTATTTGGTTAAATTAGCCTCGATATTTCAGAGTCCGGTCAGGAACCCGTCCAAGGAGCATCTTCTACTTTTTGTCATTCCGATTCCCGCTACTACTCAGGCAAGCTCATTTCGACCATGCACCTAGTTATGTTAATGGTAGTTGATATTTTTCCGAAATGTTGATAATTATGTTTAGTTGCATACAAGCTATTTCTTTTTATCAGTTATGGGCATGATGATGCTTATTTATGAGTTATTTGAGAAAAGAGAATAAAAAGAAAGAGAAAAGAGAGAAGAAAAAAAAATAAAGAGCAAAAGAGAAAGGAAAAGTTAGTAGCTGTGGTACTGCTGGAGCAGCAGGCCCACAGGCAGAGGTGTGTATATTCATATAGGTGTGTGTGTGTTAATATATGGTGGGTAAAGGGGTTACAGGGAAAGGATGCAGAGAGGTTAGGGGACCCCTTTACATATGGATAGCATGTAAGGATTTAACCCATTTTCACTCGGAGTTAGGAACTGTAACTCTCGTGCCAACCATCTCCCCATCTTGGGCGGGCAGGATTTAGTAACCCGTTACGTTATCCAGTCCACCACATTGGGTAAGTATTTATGTGTGAGTAAGACATGGATGAAGCTCAGGACCAGTAGCGCAAGTCCGGATATGAGTAAGTCCCGAGAAGGCGCTATATGCGTTAAGTGGAGTGTTGGGCCGGGAGCCGGTCCAACCAAACACTATTAGAACTCGGTGAAGCCCAAGTGAGCGACTTGGTACACCGACGGACAATAGATGGGCTGGTGGATGGAATAACGTAACCGGAGAAAGGTTCTGTGTTTTGAGCCTGAATCCGCACCTACGGCAGTGTGGAAAACCTAGTTCAGAAGGTTCAGAACAGCTGTGGGTAAAGTGGTACAAAGCCTGTGCAGTGCTATTAAAATCATGAATTCATGCCAGTTCGTTGGAATGCGGACTACAGTGATCACTAGGGATCGTGCCTTACCGGGTGGAAAATAGACAAATTTATAAATTAAAAGATGACAGATATTTTCGGGTAAAAGTTTACTTTCGGAATAAAGGGTTAGAATTTGGACTTAAGGACATGAGAGCATATCAGTGCATTTATTATTATTATGCTTGCTGAGTACTGCGGTACTCACCCCTTGCTATTACTCCCCTTTGTTAGACCCTACTTCGCTCCATGAATCGTGCGAGCAGGACGAGGGGGAGGCAAGCCCCGCAGAATGCATGTGAGAGGAGGATGACGACGGCGAGGAGCCTGGTGAGGTGGACCCCGTATACTTCGGCTGGGACGAGTAGAAGACTCAGCGGAGCGGGCGGGAGAGCCCTGGGGTATTAGCTATACTTTTGTTAACTACTTTTGTAAAACCAGACTTTAAGCCATGTGGCACTGTTGTAATAAAGACGACAGTATCTATATTATTGTTCTGCTGCGCTACTCTGGTAAAGGCTTATTATTTGCCAGAGCAGTGTTTTACTGATCAGGCAAATAGTAATCCGTATGCCACACGTAATTATCCGAGGAATTATGACGTGGGGGCCTCACAGGTGGTATCAGAGCAATAAAATAGGGCCACAGTAATAATATAGATGCTGTAGATATGCTTAAGTGGATTTCCACACTTGCTATATTGCACTAAGTTTCTATCTTACTCTCATCCGGATGTCAATTTCCATTCTACTCTGCTTCTAAATTATTATGTCAAAAACTCTTCTGTCTTAGATATTATATTTAAGCTAACATAGAGCCACTATTTTTGCAGGATGACTCGGTGCCTTATTCCTGCCGAGAGGATCCATGGGGAGCATGTTCTATTATTAGGGCGGATGTTGCACCATTTGGATGGTCCTTTTCCTGAGTATCTTTATGAGTTTCCGGCAGACGGATCCACCGCACTTGTAGTGATTGTGGTGGCGGGGATCCGTTGGCGCCGTGGTTATAGAGCAGAGAGTACGGCATACTGGCGCTTAGTGGATGATTATTTACCCCTTCAGGAGGCTGCCCGTAAGGCCATCCACCACCTGAGACTCCATTTTAGTGATCAGCTGAGAGACTCGCCTTTTTCGGAGATACCCCCTATTTCCCAGAGTAGTTTTGGAGCCCAGTTTGGTCCTATTCTACCCAGACTCCCTTCAGTAGTCCCTTCCCCGCTACCCTCGCCCTTCAGAGGGAGACCGCCGGTACTATGTTACTGGCGAATGCCCTCCACCAGACCGCCACCTATGGAGCTCTAGAGAGAGCAGAGGACGCCTCTGATTTTTGGAGGCGGCGCTGCATCGACCTTGAGGCTGATAGGATGCAGGGAGTCCACCAGCCAGACACCCCATTAGCTCCCCGCTGCACTGCGGCACTGACACTCCGAGGTCGATCACCTAGAGCACCAAAGACAAAGACTACTCCAAATTTCACCCCACCTCATCCTACCTTGCCGGGATGACGACGGCGAGGAGCCTGGTGAGGTGGACCCCGTATACTTCGGCTGGGACGAGTAGAAGACTCAGCGGAGCGGGCGGGAGAGCCCTGGGGTATTAGCTATACTTTTGTTAACTACTTTTGTAAAACCAGACTTTAAGCCATGTGGCACTGTTGTAATAAAGACGACAGTATCTATATTATTGTTCTGCTGCGCTACTCTGGTAAAGGCTTATTACTTGCCGGAGCAGTGTTTTACTGATCAGGCAAATAGTAATCCGTATGCCACACATAATTATCCGAGGGATAATGACGTGGGGGCCTCACAATACATCAGAGTGACATACATGCCTACACGTAGCGCTGCACACGTATGCGCGCATGCCTAGTGCATATACGTATTTGCCAGAGTGCGATGTACGGACATCACCCCGCCCTGAGCCGGGTTACATTTTGACTTCGCCAATCCAAACCTTGCGGCATCGGCCTCCGCTGGGACTTGCTCCATGACGGACTCCGTGCCAATGAAGCACCCACCGGCCTTCGCATCGGCGAAGCTCATTCTGCGATGGATTTCGCACCATCGGCGAAACCCGGCTAGCTCTCCATGATAGACTCATCGAAGAAGCTCGCTTCGTGACGAACTCCGCATCGACAAGCCTAATCCGGCCTTCGCGCCGGCAAAGTTGCTCCGCGATGGACTCCAGGCCGGTGAAGCCCATTACGGGCTCCACGCCAATGATGCCACTTTGGCCTACTCTCCACAGCAGCACTCGAGCAGACTGCGCCAAACTTCGCCAACCATGGCTCCACCTTCATGCTGGCGACCCCGACCACGGCTCCGTGCCTCTGACCCCGATAGCATCAGCTCCGCGTTCTCGATTTTGGATGTAGTCGAAGATGTCGAGGCCAACTGCCCTAGGGTCGTGTCTTCGTCGCCCACCGTTCAGCCATCCAGTGGTTAGGAGTGCCCTCACAATCATCACTGCATGTCCTCCGCATTGGCCATCATTTGCATTTGTATATGTGTAAATCGCACGGTGCCGCCTCATACGCCCGATGTACTCTGCGGAGTATAAAACGCTGGGGATGAGATCACCCCAGGCCAAAAACCGTCGATGCCGACAGCGAGCGGCCGACGTACTCTGTGGAGTATAAAGCGTTGGGGATGAGATCACCCCAGGCCAAAAACCGTCGGTACCGCTAGCGAGTGCCCGACGTACTCTACAGAGTATAAAGGCTGGGAACGAGATCACCCCAATCAAAAAACCGTCGGTGCTGCCAGCTAATGCCCGACGTACTCTATGGAGTATAAAAAAATCGCATGGTGCTGCTTTGGGCACCCGACGTACTCTATGGAGTATAAAAAAATCGCATGGTGCTGCTTTGGGCGCCCGACGTACTCTATGGAGTATAAAAAAATCGCACGGTGCTGCCTTGGGCGTCCAGTGTACTCTGCGAAGTATAAAGCATCGGAAATGATGTAATCCCGGGCAAAATCGCATGGAGGCACCTCGAGCACCCGTCGTACTCTGTGAAGTATAAAGCGCTGAAAACTTAGCCGTCTCAGGCAACTCTACGGAGTATAAAAAATAGCAAGGTGCGGTCATGACCCCGACATACCCACTAGGGAGTGCCCTACAATAGATGGAGCCCCTCCTTGCCTCCGCGTGGGCAACGGTTCTATCTTCGCCGCCCGCTTGGGAGGCATCATCTCGGTGGTGCAGCACGACTTTGCTGCCTGCTTCATAGACATAGCCTCAGCGAGAATGGGGAGCTGGGACCATCCATCGCGACAGCTCGCCCCTCAGAACCTCATCGCTTGCTATCGAGGGAGTACTGTTGTAGGGATGGCCCAGCACCCCCATAACTGGACCTCAAAATGAGCCCAACGTGTAATAGGCCCAATAGTATAGATAAATATACCAATGTATCACAGCTTATGTCGGCCTGTGTAATTAAATGACGCTGTTGTATATAGATGGCCTGGCCCGAGAGACCCATTTGAGTATGTAAAAGACAAGTATGTCTTAAGGCAACACATGTGACCAGAGGTAAAATTATAAAGAGGATATATCAAGTTATATAAAAGGCCTTCTGGGGAGATCCCAAGGGGAGGACTCCTGGAGACACGAAAAGAAACTATCCTCCCTTTTAGCTGAGTTCTCGTCTAGATCTTGCTTCCTCCCATGGAGAAAGGTACTCCGTACCCCTGTTGTGTTAATACAACAATAGAAATCATGTCGTCAACGGTAGGTATTCAGATCTCATCTATAGTTATGTGCGGAACTACAAAGACAGTTGCAAAATGATGCAAAGGTGAAGGTGCGAGCTGTTGAAAGAAGGAAGAGGTAGGTATTCAGATCTCATCTATAGTTATGTGCGGAACTACAAAGACAGTTGCAAAATGATGCAAAGGTGAAGGTGCGAGCTGTTGAAAGAAGGAAGATATGTTGGAACCAACCATGCAGTACTGGCGAGTAGGTGGAACTCGGAGGCTGTACAAACTTATGATATGAAAAGCTATAGGAACAGAAAGTGTAGTTAACCAAACCACACAATGAAGGAGCTCTTAAGTAGAGAGTTTGGGCAAGCTAACCCGGGAACTGACACGCACATTACTGTGATATATATGAGCCTCTGTAATGAGGGCACTTCTAAAGGTGGGAGAGAAATAAAGAAAAAAGAAAAAAATATGGAGCCCACTTGGAGCGAGTTCTTGGCGAAGCATAGTTATTTCAACAGATAAGAGTCAAGGTGTATACTGTTGAGTTAAGGTGACTCATATAGTCTTTTAGGATTTAAAAATATATGCTATAAAGAGTCATAAATAAATCATATTATGATTAGGACTCTTAATCCTATTTGGATTAGCATTCCTATGCGTAAGCCGTATCTCATAAACTTTGATCTGATCTAGGACTGCTGCGTATAAGAAAAAGTATTAGAGCATAACATGTAATATTGGCCTTTCTGAAAGATCCCAGGTCCCTTCGATGTCAGCTTTCTTTGATAGTTGCTTGTTCTGAACACTTTTGAGCACTTGGATTTGATATTTTGCTACACTCGTTTGAAAGGGCTCCATTTCCTGTGCAGATATTGGCTCTGGTCCTTCATCCAAATTGCACTGCGAACTCCATTGGCAACGTTGATTATGACTGGCAGTGATAGCTGATAAGTTTGTGATAACCAATGTTGTTTATAAATTGTTAAGAATATTGAGTGCTGCTACTCCTGCTTAATGCTGAACCGCAATCTCCAGTGATAACTGATAAAAGTTTGTGATAATGGCAAAGAGAAAATTGGCTACATGGCACGTAAGTTTTGTGTCGTTTGCTGTGAGATAGCTAAAAATTTTTGTCTTCGCTGAAAGACACTACAAAAATATGGCCTTTTCCTCTTAAGACTCTGAGGCCACTGCAATAATATTACCCGTTGTTTTGGAGAGAGAAAAAGTTCAAAATGACCATGCCTTTCTCTTCTTTTCCCCGTTCCTCCTCGATGTCCTCCTAGCTCTCCCCCTCCCCAACTCCTTACTCTCTCTTGCCTCGGGCTACTCTGGTCTTGCGTCTTGCGTCACTGTCGCGTCCTGCGCTGCCGCCACTGCGCACCGGCGCGGCACCTCCGATCGCCACGCTGCCGGCGCCAGTCGTGCCTTTGTTCTTCTTACACTGTCTCAGTGAGTCGTCACCGTCCATCAACCCAAATCCAAAAATTCGCTGCCCACTTTGCCTCCCTTCAAAAATTTGTGACCAAGGCCATTTTGTATACTCTCTCTCTCTCTCTCTCTCTCTCTCTCTCTCTCTCTCTCTCTCTCTCTCTCTCTCTCTCTCTCTCTCTCTCTCTCTCTGCTAATCAGGATATTACTATTATAATGGTCCCAGTGTTCTACAGCAATGAGCCATATTTTTATAGTGTTTTTCAGCAAAAACACGAAATTTAGGTCTCGCAGCAAATGGCACAAAATTTAGGTGTTCGTGGCCAATTTTTCCCTAATGGCAATGGTCGGTTCCTGGTAACATATCTCATGCATCGATAGCTTTGCAAAGTGAATCGAGTGATACGCACGCAAGCTTTTCATTTTGAGATTTTTGTAAAGCCTTCGTAGCTGCTCGCACAAGCTCATAAGTGGTAAAACAGTAATGGAAACAGAAAGAGCTTTGCATGATTTTAGTGCTCTGTCATTAGAGCAATACGCCTACACGATACATTATCTGTCACACTGTTTCCTCGATCTGCTTGGAGATCCACAACATTCGCTTTACAATGTAAGGCTACTTTCGAGGCTTCGTTGAGGGTTGCTGGGCAAGACTACCCAGGAAGATGGTATCTAGCAAAGAGGTAACATCAACAACTCACAAGATTTGCCAGAGTAAAAATATTAGGTAAGGAAGATTGGGCATTATCATACACACTAGCCCAGCACTACATTACCGAACACAGGAGTACCTAACTCTCTCACAGCACGAGTTCACACCACACTACGATGGCAGCAGTTAGCCTGCTAAATACCACTAGTTACCATGTCCGGCACAACACAAGACGAAACCAGCACAACAACCGGCACGCGTGACCGGCCTCCTGCTACAGAGCAGCAGGCGAAGCATTCCTAGCGACTCTAAGCACATCAACCGGGGGCCATCCGCTGTCATTCTCGGCTCCTCTTGCTGCTGCAGCCGGGGCACTTGTACTGCTTGATGTGCTCCGCCTTTGCAGGGGTGATCCGGACGCACTTGCCATGGAACCACTTCTCGCAAATGTCGCAGCAGATCCAGAATTCGCCGTTTGCGTAAGTCTCCCCGCACGCGCCGCACAGGTACGCTTGGTCCTCGTCCTCTGCATCCTCCCGACCACTGTCATCCTCGTCTTTTGGCTGGGCCGGCTTTGCAGGCTTGCTGTTCGAATTCGGTTGTCTTGAGGGCTGAAAGATAAAAGGGAAATAGCAAACGAGTAAAAGGACTGTGCTGACGTGAGAAAGGCGTGGTACATGCCACACATAGCACATATACTTACTTTTGAGCCGGACTTGCTTTTGCTGCTGCCATTGGAGGCTTTTGTCTGTTTCTTGGCAATTCCCGTCACAACTTCATAGACAGTGGGAAGACCATTAATCATGGTGAAGAGCCGTCTCCTGAAATTTAAATGCCATTTGTGGACTGTTTAACATATTCTCCTAAAAAAACTTATGGGCTGGAAAAACCAAACGCTGTACTGCCGATGCACCGTCTAGACTGGAATTCATGAGTGCTCAGATAACAATCACATCAAAATGCAAAACCCAATTGGAAACTTCAACAAATGGAGTCAGAATGCTGCATCACTATCATTTTATTTTCGTACATAAAAAGAATGCAGTTACAACGAAAACTGTGCAAACCTGGCTTCTTTATCAAACCCAAATCGAGCTCCAAAGTAAAATGCAACAGACAGCAGCCATGCATCACTATGAACCGCAACCAGCAGCAGCCAATCTTTTTCAGTCATTCCATCACGGGCAAAGTTTATTCCCAGTGCTGGTTCAGGAAGTTCAGGAGGTACTTCCTCGGCTGGCAGAGTCACATCCCAGGTCTCATTGGGTAATCCATAAAGGCACAGGTTCTCTTTCTCTGACAAAGGAGAAGCATTACATCATCGATATGACCCAAAAAAGGAAAAGAAAACCTGATTTATTAAATAAACCACTTGTAATGTACCGTTCAACGTCATATCAATAGACAATAGTGCACAAAATGCCATGTAGTTCATTAGAAACCAACTGACATGTAGTACGAAATGCTAGCTACATGTAGTCCACTAAACAAACCAACTCACACTTGAAGCGGATCCTGGAATGATGACTAGGAGCCAATTTACTTGAAATAAACTCTCCCCATGAAACCCATAAGCAGCAAAGCTGCACTTCAAAACATGAACAGGGCAAATTTGCCACTCCAGACTAAAGAAATTTTGGAGCTTCAATTGCCTTTCACCTTAAATTGTTGTAATTATACCATTATAGTGCAGCAGCATGTTACTAGATCGGTAAATCTTATTGAATAGGAAAAGGAATAAACTTGGAAAAGGCAAACTAGATTGCAACCCCTCTTATAAATAGCACAAAGACTTTGTAAGCAGCTAAGTATTCGCTAGCGGAAGCCCTGATGCTCCGATGACTCCTTAGCAGTGTAATTATGCAGTTGAGCCTCTAAAATAGGCTGCTTTACTGGGTTAGTGGGTTTTGTAGTGATAAATATTCCCTGTATGCTGTGTGGGCCAAGCCCATGAATATACGCTATCATAAGTTATGGGCAGAACCAGGCCTGTCCGCATCTGTATATATCTTGTGCCCATTTCTTCATCCAATCCATCGAAATTACTACTACCAATATTTCTGTTTCATCCCTTTTCTTCACAGTATAATAACATGGGAAGATCCTTTCCATTTTGTAATTAAATGGAGTGGGGTGTTCCCAGGATCGGAAAAAAGAAACATGGGAAGATCCATTTAAATCACTCCCAATGTGAGCTATTCCATGAAAGGCTATATTTTGATTCAGTATGTGGGATTGTGGGGTACTTATAAAATTTTAAACTGTTCAGTATGTGGAGTACTTTCAAAATTTTAAATCAGATTTCCAATCTCAAGGTACCAGTAACTCGAACCGTAGCTCCAACCAATGATCAATCTAGAAAAATAGATTCATGTTACTTAATGATTAACATTGTTGTGGCAACAAAGCCATACAGTGGGTATAACACACCCTTTCTCTTCTAGAGACAGACATAGGAGTGGAGGAGCTAAAGAATACCAAGCCACTTGAGAGAAAGAGAGAGCTAGCACCCCCTTCACCTTGCCCTCATGGGGCTCTTTATATATGAGTGGGGCCGGGATGGCAAATGCCTATCCTGCCCCTTAACAATTACACAGGGTGAGGCTATATAGCTAAATTCCCTTATACATACCATACCATGCTCTTGAGCTTACTCTAGGGCCCACTATGCAATCCAAAAAGCCCAAGGGGCTGAGCACCCCACAACAAACATGATTATCACGACTCATTCACAGCCTCCACGCTCAGCACATACTCCAACCCAGGCCAAATGAACAGGTGAATACTGCCTCCGATTGGCCATAATTCCTCCTAAGTGTTGTACATGCAAGCAGGAATGCAAAGTAGCGCAGCGCTAACAGCATTTACCCACGCAAAGTGTAACATCTATCGCACTTTCTGTTGCCCAAACTTCACATTTCCCTATACGTTTGACTTAAATTGACCTACCAAATTACACTGGCCGGCAACAACAAATTACAACAACAAAAAACCTTGCCAATCCCACACTAAAACCAACACACCTGTCAGGGATTAGGACTAACACACACCACCAATTCGAGATTAAGGAACGATAAAAGTACTCCCGAGCAAAAACCCTAGAAGGCAACCATACCGAGCACCATCCATGCATCAACAATTGCCCCAGTATGCAAACGCGGAATCGGAGCAGCACAAAAGGCACAGCTTAACAAACCCCGAAATGAGCTTCACAAAGGTAAAGGCGAAACCAAGTCGGGGAGCCTCACCGGGGTCGCACTGCTGGTAGAACTTCTCCACATCTGCGCAGCAGAGAGGTAGCACACGAGAAACGAATCCATCAGCGAAATCAGCCAAAAACCCCAGAGACGACGCGCGGAAGCTAAAGCTAGAAGAAGGGCGCAAGACCAAGACCAACCCGTGGTGAGCGCCTTGACGATGCCGGCGCGGCGCGCGCGGAAGTGGCGGAAAACGTCCTCCGGGGAGCGCAGGTTGTGGTGCACGGCCGCCACCGCGCCACCGCCTTCTTCCATCGCCGGCGAGCGTCGCCTCGGGAGCTAGGGTTTGGGGGTGAGGGGGGAAGCGATTAGCGGTGCTGCTGGTCTGGTAGTGGAGAGGTCAGAGGTATAGCTGTCCACTGGGCGTGCGGCACGGCCGTTTAGACATGGCCTGTTTAGGCCCAGCTAATAAATGGGTCAAACTGTATCGATCCATGTGTTGAAGGTCAGACTTAAGTACAGATCATGGTTGTGCCGGTTCGAGCACGATTAAAGGCAACAAATCAGAAAATTTCAAAAAAAACCCAAAAATTATATAAAATTGTAAAAAATATAAAAATTATAGATATTATTAATCATCAATATAATTATTATCAATGATATAATGAATTTTATTAACTTGTTAAATGATATTACATAGCTGCCTCGTTAAAAACTTACCAAGTAAAAATTCAATTTGAGAAAAACCTTAGTAAAGAAAAAAGAGTACAACCTATAAAGCTCACTAGTGAGTATATCTGAAGAAAAATATTGAAAATCATATTCATTGGTATCTAAATACAAACTATCGAAAGATTCTTCTAAGTCTGTTCAGCTTATTCCCAGTCCTTAACGGTTATAAGGACTTCGACCATCTCGTTGGAGAGACTTGTTCGTCGCTTCTCGATTATTCTTCCACATAGACTAAAGGTTGACTCCGAAGAGACCGTAGAGACCGGAACAGTCAACACATTTCGTACTAATATGGATAGTATTGGATATGTTACTTTCTGATTTTACCACCAGGAGAGGATGTTCAACTCTTGCACAAAGCTGACGTTTTCATTGTTGAGATAGCTTGATAGATCTTCGGTGATTTGTCGCCTTGCTCCTCTAGACTAATGTGTACATATATGAGAACTACGAGAAGAAGAACCAAATATCTTGCCCCATTGCATAGTCCCCGCAAAGGTTATAGGGATTACTTGGGGTCTTTCCAAACGCACAGACCCAAATTTATTTTTCGTATTTATTGTATACCTCTTGTAATTTATTGTTAACTACTCTATAGTATGTACAGTAATCTAAACTAGTAACCTCACTTAAAAGTTATAGAACATTTGAAAATCCTTCGAGTTCAACCCTAGGATTCAAAATAAAGACAAATGAATATAAAATAGGAATTTCCCTTTAATATTTTAAAAACTTGGTTTTCATGGCAACTACGGCTTCTCGAAGTACAGGATCATTTTTAAAAACTTTTAGGTGAGTGGCAATTTCAAGAATATTATGAACAATTAGAGGAGATGCTGATAGTATACTCTAGAAAGACAAAGTGTAGCCATATGAAAAAAATCTAAAAAAGAAAATATTTTTTCACCAACAAATCCAATCGTTCTCAGTAAGTTCGGGGTTTCTAACTTGGGTTCTACTGGAGGAGCTACGAGATTGATGAATTTGGGTGTGAAGGAAAACAGATAATATACTCTTATATGACAATATATGTTTAAGCATAAGGTAAATGAAGTTCCATCTAACAGACATGTCTAAGCTAAATTTTCTAGGGCGGACATTTATTGCTACGCAAAAACTCTTATATGCAGCTATTCTGTAGTTAGAACAATTAATAAATGAAATTACATCTCTAAAAGAATCAATACACGCATTTAATCTTTTTAAACCATATTTAACAATAAGATTAATAACAGACAAGCACAACGTTCATGCAATAAGAAAGATTGTGTATAAGTATTAAACAAAGGAGTAAGAATTTTCATAGTCTTAGTGTTTGTAGCTTCATTATCTAAAGTTATAGAAAAAATCTTATCTGTGAAACCAAAATATTCTACAACTTTAATAATGGATTCTGCAATATTTTCAGCAGTATGTGAAACATTAATTAATTTAAATCATATAATTCTTTTTTTCATTATCCAATCATCATTAACATAATGAGCAACAACACTAATATAATCCTCTCTAGCTCTACCACTCTATATGTCTGATGTTAAAGCAATAGAAAATGTACACGTTTTAAACATTCTTTTCATTTTTTTCACGACAGTTGTTATAATAATTAATTAAATCTCTAGTTGTGGTTTGCCTAGATACAACACTAAATCGAGGATTATGAGCAGTTCTAATATATTTTTGAAAACCAAGATACTCACTAAAATTTAAAAGTAAATTTTGAGAAGCAATTAATTTACAAAGGCATTCACAGGCTACATCCGGGTTGTATTCCCAATTACATACCGAGCCATCGGAGTTATATTGCAGTTGTGTTTGGCACAGTTGTATTCTCTGCCTTCTTTTACAGCTTGCAGCGTGCCGTTGCAGGTAACCCGTCCCACCTGTAGATTTTGCAGATAATTCATTACCAGAAATTTTATAAACAGCATACCTCACCAAATTTCCTTCTTCGTCGGTTCTAAATTTCCAGTCGAAATCATTCTAAACTCCTGACATAATAGCTCTTGATCTTTTTGAACCCGTGCTGTGGGTTGTCGATGCACTCGTTGAGCCAGCAGAAGATGGATCCATTGGACCCTGCGCCGCCGGACTGACCACTTCTTCTACCTCTACATTTTGTTCTGGAGGTAGACCTTCCGCAGATGGATATCCTTCTCGAAAGGATTGCATATCCTCCGCCGTGAGCCCGAATTCGGAGAGTTGAAAATCATAGTTCTGTATTGAATTAACTGTAAATTGAAATAGACATACTATTCAATCAAAAAACAATATAAAAAATTGAAATAAGACAGCATTATTACATTTTCTGCAGCTCTTCGAAAATTCCTTGAAGTTTTTTGAATTTTCAGAATTTCTCACAAATTTCTCATAAATTTTGCAAAATTTCCACAAGCACTTCTGAATTTTTCACAGTTAAATAGAGAGATGAGAGTTAGGTTTAAGGTGTGGAAATGGAGGTAGGATGACTCTATATTTATAGAAAAATTTTTATATTTGTTCCGAATTGTTTGCCATTTTTTTGAATTTTTTTACACCCAACGGTCGAAAAAAAAGATCAAAAAAACAGCTATATTCCATCGGCCGGCCGGCCGTCTTGCATCGCCCGCCCGCTTACGCCGTTGCCCACGGGACGTGTCGTGCCGCATCGAACGACCGGAGGAAAGCGGCGCCGCCGCGCCGACCCGACCCGTTTGACCGTCATGCCGTGCTATGCCTGGACTGTGTCTACAATAGCGGGCCGCAGCCCGACCCGCTGGGCATGGCCCTGGTGGACAGCTATAGTCAGAGGAGAGGACTAGAGAAGCGCAAGGATTTCGGAAGGTCGAACAAGAAATAGCGGGAAGCACAGGGGGCTGTTTCGAACTTTTCCCTCTTCGTGTCAGTATTTAGGGAAGCGAAGTACTAAAATAAATGGACTCGGCTTTTGGGGAGCGAGGGGACGCTTTGCGGGGCCCACCTCCCAGAGGCTGATGTGGCCTTGGCTGACGTGGCCCAGCTGACGCCGCCATGGGCCCTAAGGCCTTTCGGTGAAAGAGCCCAATTGAATTGCTTGCCGTGCTCCACTTCTCTATCCGTCTCGCCGTCTCGGTTAGCTCCGGCAGGCAAGCGAAGCGAAGCAGCCCGCGACTGCGAATGGCGGAGGCCGAGGCGCCGGCGCCGGCGCTGGCGGGGAGGCCGAGGCTGTACTCGTACTGGCGCAGCTCCTGTTCCCACCGCGCCCGCATCGCGCTCAACCTCAAAGGTGCGTTCTACTCGCTGCTCATTGCCACGGCGACTCCCGCCTCTCTCGGTCTCACTTCCCCCTCGTCGTTTCTTGGTTTGGATTGGGTCGAGTAAATTGCATGCGCGCGTGTATGAATGACGTTTCTGCAGGTGTGGATTACGAGTACAAGGCGGTGAACCTCCTCAAGGGCGAGCAGTCTGATCCCGGTAGGTGCTACCACCGTCTACTACTGCTTGTTTGCTTCCTTGCTTGTGCATTTGGGGGCACGCTCTGTAGCTGGATGCTTGTGCAATTGCCACTGCAAATTTACTCTCCCATGGATGTGGTTTGGTTGTGGTGATGGGCCGTCAGTGTGGAGCCGAGCATAAGTATGCTCCCTGTGACACTCCATCTCGGCTAGTCAGTCATTACTGTGCCTGTGTGCCACTACGGATTCCGTAGAGGGACAATTTGGCTGAAAGAGAGCTGATTGCAATTGGATTATGCAAGAAATCTTGTTTAGATATTCACTAGGTTCATCATCTTTGTGGGTGACAGAATTCATGAAGCTTAATCCTATGAAGTTCGTCCCTGTGTTGGTCGACAGTGATGCAGTAGTCGGTGACTCTTACGCGATAGCAATGGCAAGTATTGAGATGTTCACATGCAGGGTCTCAAAATTGGTTATTGCTTGACACACTTTTTTTGATCACTTGTTTGCTTGTGACTCTGCAGTATTTGGAGGACAAGTACCCTGAGCGTCCTCTTTTACCTCAAGACCTCAAAAAGAAGGCCTTGAATATCCAGGTAATAATAGATCTGCACCCCTATGTTCATGATGGTGACCAAATTTTTTTTATCACAATTCACTTAATCTAGAAGTGCCATCTGTGGAGGGAATTTGTTAGTGCACACCATTATTCAATATCCAATACAAATGCAGTAAACTCACAGACTCTTTGATCTAGAATGTTCTGCAATCATTGTACAGTTTGTTTACAAGTTGCTTTGGGGGTTTTGTGCCTTTCTTAAAAAAATTTGTGGATTTATGTATCCAACCTCACCAAAAACTGTACCTGCCATCTTCAAATCCATGTTAGAATCCTGATTAAAAAAATCCATGTTAGTAGTCTAAGTTCATAT
Source organism: Melocanna baccifera (assembly GCA_036346265.1). Classification (NCBI taxonomy): domain Eukaryota; kingdom Viridiplantae; phylum Streptophyta; class Magnoliopsida; order Poales; family Poaceae; genus Melocanna; species Melocanna baccifera. Next base: position 11,903,335 of record CM070679.1, read on the forward strand.
AAGAAGCGCAACGACAGGAACAAAAAGGAAAAAGATTAAAGAACAATAAAGGAAAATGTGTATTTGAGGATGACAGGACTTCTGAGCACATGCAACGAAGTTAGGTCCAACCATAATCAAGAAAATACTACTACTGTATATGTTCGATTTGTTTTTTTCTGTCACCAATTCGTCATGCTTAACATGACCTTTCCTCTACTAACTTTTATGGCAGATAGCAAGCATTGTGTGTTCTGGTATTCAACCTCTTCACAATCTTACTCTGCTGGTAAGCACTGCCTTACTGTGCATTGCTTATAGCCATATACTGTTCTTCGTCTAGAATTTGATTGCTTAGTACACCTGAGTTACATATATGGATGGATACCCATGTGCATTGTGCAATGATGCAATTTTTGCGCTGCAGATCAATTCTATATTTAGACAACCCATGCTTTAAAAGTAAAATATGCTGTACAGTTCATTTAAAAAACAAAAAACTAATTTATAACTTGGTGTGGTCCTTATTTCTTTGCAGAGGTTCATTGAGCAAAAGGTTGGTACAGGGGAGAGTCTCCCATGGACTCAACAACAGATTGACAGAGGTTTCACAGGTTATTTTCGCAGACATAACCATTCTTTATTCATGGAAGTATCTACTATTTTTTCACAGCATTACTTTCATCCAAATTTGTTTTTAGGAAATACTGGTCACTGTTTAATTCAGTTGTCTTGCATGTTTTGAGAAACTCACTTATAGTTCCTTTAGGTCTTTGATTTTCCATATCTGTGCTTAGCATTATTTATTAATTTGATCCCTACTGCTTTGTGCTTTATTGTTATGCTACAATGTGCTCACTTCCCCCCGGTTTAGCTGTTGAGAACCTGATAAAAGGCTGTGCTGGGAAGTACGCCACAGGAGATGAAGTCCAACTGGTTTGTATGCTGCCCTGATATTTTTTTTCTCTTTTTTGATATTTTTTCATTTGGAATGAATTTCTCTTGCAGTATTTTCATCTCTTGTTGTTGTATTTTGCCTGCAAAAGGTGCCCCTTTTCCCTTGAAATAGAGTGAAGTGCTCTCGTATTGATCTGAAGTAGGTTTATGCGTGTGTTGAAAATAAACAGAACTAATAAAATAAAAATGCAGCAGCAGTTTTTTCTGTTCTCCTAGAGTAAGGGATAAAGTTTTTTAAGAATTCTTTTGAAACTTGATACAACAATGTTTTCCCCTTGCTCAAACTAAAGGAGAGGGCGTGGACTATTACGAAGTTAAGGACAAGTTTTCCCTTCCTTGACTACAAAGGGATAGAGCTCATATGTGACTATATCCCATTATCATTTAGTACCTGTTACGATTGTACAGTGTTATAGTGGCATCAAGACATAGTGTAGTCCCCTCTGAAATGCAATAGAATTCCTAATGCTACACTTCTATTGCAATATGATACAACATAGCTATCAGTGCTCGTATGACTAGGAGTTGCAGCTCACCAAAGATAATGTAAATAGTCCTTCATTCTTGTAGAATTTAACCTCTGGATGACTACCAATTACCAAAGCATGGTTCCATTACTCACTTTACCTTCCATGAGAATCCTAGATTGTGCATTTGCCAACTTGCCTCTGTTTATTTAATTATGATTCTACATACTGCAAGTGTAAACCAGCCCTGAGTTGACTTCTGCATTTTCTTTACATGCAGGCAGACGTATTCCTTGCACCCCAGATTTATGCAGCAGTCACTCGCTTCCAAATCGAAATGGTACTGTTCTTTGGCTTTATTGTTACCACCATACATGTCCTTGTATAGTTGTATCTATCTTTAAGGAACTAACGAAACGTGCTGCCTTGCCACAGTCGAATTATCCCACTCTCGCGAGGCTCCACGATGACTATATGAAACATCCTGCATTTGAAGCAGCGCTCCCTGACAGGCAACCGGATGCCCCTTCCTAGAAACTGCATCGCTGCGGCTGCATCACTCTTGCATATTGGTCGAATGATCGTTAGCCATTACTCTGTACCATGCCCTTCTTTGCTTTGAGCTGTAATAAGCAGCTCAGAACTTCCAAATCCTGTATCCAAATAAACGTTTGTTATCACAGTCTTTGGATGGCTCATGGCTTCTTGTGTGAGATTTAGGCACAGGCAAATAATTGGTTATTTGGCTGGAATTCTGGTGCACATGGAATACCAGGGATGAAATATCAGTGGGCAGTGGCTTTACGCTTTGCTTATTTATACATCTCTTGTGTTTCTTGTAGGAGTGCAATGGGAGCCCATCTAATCTAATGTGTTTCCTCGGCTGTAGAGTTACATGTTTGATGAATTTGATTGGCGATATTTTCTAGATGGGAGTGGGATAAAACAGAAGATTGATGGAGCACAAGAAACGAGCAGCCACGATGTTGTCATGTTGAACATTTGCCCTTCACGTGGGTGTAATTTTTCCAAGTAGGTGGTGATTCGAACACCACCACCACGGAGTATAGATGGCATAAACTCCCATACCCTAACATTTCAGTTTTAGACTTGGCAAGAAAATTGATAGACAAAGTTGCTTCAAGGAGCAGAAAAAAAATATGGCATTTTTGTTCTATCTTCATTGAAATGCAGGCCATCTGTTAGTTGCAAGTCCAACAGGTTCATTCATGAACAAGCAGCTAATTCCAAACTTGCAACCACATCGCGCGCTTGTACCAAATCTTGAATATACACATCAATACGACGATAAGCCACGTGGTTTGTATGAAGTACAAGATACTGTTGAAAATATGCACGGCAATGGGGCGACCCAGGCATATGATTCTAGCGTGCAGAATTTCAGACGAAACCATCACCCATCACGCCTGGCCTGAACCACCTGGGCCTTTTATTATCTCATGCACCGCCGAAAAGTCCAGGTCCCCTAACACCAAGCTTCTTGCTTTCTTGAATGCCTGCAATTCAGTGGCACAGTAATCCGTTTAATTAACCTGTGGCCATCTTTCGCGAGTGGCGGTGGGAAGGGGAGAAAAACACACCTCATTGGCAGCAGCTGCCACCGGCATGGAGACGGCGTTTTCATCTCCCAGGGAAAGAGCCAGCCTCATATCCTTCTGCTGATGTTTGAGGGGAAATGCAGGATTGTAGCTGCCCTGCAGCATCGAGGGCCCTTTCAACTTGAACATTGGGTTTGCAATCGCGCCGAGGTCCTGTAAGTCAAAATGCAACCAGGATTATTTGATGGTAAAGGAAGTAGCTCCAGCAGCGCTGGAATAACCAAGTGCCATTACCAGGACATCAAGAAGCGTCTGGGGGCTCAACCCACTTTTGTCAGCTAAACATAGTCCCTCGGAAAAAGCATTCATCATACTGCAGCAAGAAACAGTGTCACTGATGCATGAAATAGTTGCAGTCAATGAACTTGCAACCTAGAAAGGTAGAGGAGCTAATGTGCCAACAAGGCAGCAACAGAGAGAGCTCGTGACTTTCACCATACTGCAGCAAGAAACAGTGTCACTGATGCATGAAATAGTTGCAGTCAATGAACTTGCAACCTAGAAAGGTAGAGGAGCTAATGTGCCAACAAGGCAGCAACAGAGAGAGCTCGTGACTTTCATCATACTGCAGCAAGAAACAGTGTCACTGATGCATGAAATAGTTGCAGTCAATGAACTTACAACATAGAAAGGTAGAGGAGCTAATGTGCCAACAAGGTGGCAACAGAGAGAGCTCGTGAGTTTCTGAATGTATAACGAATATTGCTAAAACAGTAAAGCCCATTTGGAAGAGAAGGCCATAAATCCCAGTTTGCGAAAACAGGAGGCAATTTTTAAATCCCTGATAAATTTGCTGATGCATAAAAAAAATGGTTCAGAGGAATTTGCTATTCTTGAAGTACAAAACAGTAAAACACATCCACTGTGCTAAACTGCTAATAATCAGAACCCTATTTTCTAACAATTAACAAATCGCAAGGTGGCAATGGTATGTTGTATACTGCTATTCCAGTTACCTTGAATATAACATCAGATTATATAGATCTCTTACTACGTGATGCAAATATGCAATGGCAACTGCAATTATTTCACTTGGGTACTTTGCAGATGTGTATAGATACAGTCACCTTCCCATGATCATGTTAACCACCAGCTTCATCTTTGCTCCATTTCCAATCTCTCCCAAATAGAATGACTTTTTCCCCAGTACATCAAATGCAGGGACCATATCATCATACAGTGCCTGACACGTTGAAGAGTGGATCCAATTAAGCAAACAGGAATTTTTAACAGGAGTATAGTCTCATCATGTGTGTTGCAGTTCTATTACATGGCAGTAATAATTTGTATCCTACAGATTAAAATCACTCAAACAAATTTAGATCCGCAATCAATGCTCAATTTATTAAATGCTATATCTTAAGACCATATCTCCTAACACTTTGTAAGTTTATGGTGATTGAAATCTCCACCCTATCTAAGCTGAATAGTTCTATCGTTTTCTGGCAAGTGCTGCAAAACAATAACCTACACCGACACTTTTTTGCAGTTAACACTTAGCAGAAAAGAAAAGGTGCCCTAGCTGTAGACCCACATAGGAAAATACAGGCACAAAGAAACCATTATGGGCACTAGAAGGGTCAAAGTACTCCAAGAGTTTCCCTTTTTACATAATCAGGAAAAGAATATGATCACTATACAATAATCATCATAAGCACTCAACTGGAGACATTGATCCTACCGAAAACTATCAAATGGAACACCAAAATATGGCAAAAATATTTTTCCCCCAGAAGAAAGAGACTAGGTTTGTGAAGTGCCATCAATACAAAAAGCTCGCAATATTAGTTGCAACTGATCGTCACAACACACTGAGGTCCTGTTCTTTGCGGTTTCTAAAAACCGCTTTTGTCTTTTGCTACAATAACTAACTTTTAAACGGAGTATTTTTTTAAGATGGAGTCTACAAGTTAATTGTAGTACACGTTAAAAAACTAATATCTGTACCATCAAAAATCGCAAACGAGTATCTCTCTTTCCGCAATCTCTGTCGCAAACAGCCAAAAAGTCATCAACCGCAGCCAAAAGCCATCAGCCACAGCCAAAAAGAACAGGCCCTGAATTACCTTGTCCCCTGCAGCAAGAATGACCAATTGACCATCTTCAGCTGGCTTCTTGCTCCCTGAAACTGGAGCTTCAAGGAAAGCTCCACCTTTTTGTTTAACTGCCTGCAAACATTTGATTAAGGAAAATTCATTGCAAATAAAATTAGAGAGAGATTACTAATGAGTATAACCAATCTGGTCATTCCAATGAAAAAAATAAACGGGGAAAAAACACTGCCACAGCAATTGGTGAAATGAAAAGGCATACAAATTCCATGTTAATTGGGGAGGAAGAGAACAAGCTCATAAATATGCTATATATGTCGTGTTGATACTGTCAACAACTAAGATTAGTATGGAATTCATCTCGGGCTTTTAACTTGTCACACATATGCTGTAGTACTTGTGTCTAGGTTATCATGAGGGGTTCTGATGGAATACAAACCCATGGTTAAGTGGACTTAACTGTATATGCACAGCACAAAGTTAGAAGACATGTGAACACCTCCCACCATGCAGAATGTCATGTCACTGGTGGATCTTTATACATTAGGAAATAAGATGAAATCATATTATGAGTTTATGACCACAAGGGCATTCATGAAAAATGTTTGCCGTATGCCGTAGACACTAGAATGCACAAACTACATGGGATTACCAATTATGTCCATTCATGGGAAATCTCTTATTTTGGTAACCTACAAGAATAGAGAGAACAATTTTTATTAATTAACCCTTTCTTTAAAAATAACCCTCACGTTAACTTATTTCCAAAAATGGCCTTTGCTTGCCACGCAATCCTTGGTGGCATGGCATGTGAACCTTGCCACGCCACAGGTAAGTTCAAACTTATTCCCAAATGACCATTTTCACCACGTCACCACTGGTGACGTGGCAAAGGAGGCCACACTGGTGCAATGGCGTGTCAGCCTTTGCCACTCCACCAGTGGTGAAGTGGCAGTGTTGGTTTGCCACACCACCAGTAGTGGCGTGGCAAGCATGGGTCAATTTTTAAAACAAGTTTTGATGGTGGTTATTTTTATTAAAAATGGGTTCATTAATAAGAACTGTGCGAACAGAGATAAGTGATGCAACAACACTTCCAATCTTTTAGAAGGACTCTCCCTACTGTTTCAGTAAAATGATTAAAAAAACACTTTTTAATCTTTTTAGGAACATAATCATCTAGACACACAAAATTGGCTAGATACTGAATTCTGTGTAAAGTTTGGACTTTCATAGTAAACTGGTAATCTTAGTAGATACTCCATGACTTGTTTTGGCCATTGTCAGGTTCTTTTTTACGCATTAACTGCATCAGGTACTGACTTCCATGCTGTCTTAGCGAGTCTTTTACAATATCGCCTACAGTTTTGAACTTTTGTAATACCTTATTTCTACCCACAAATGCAAAAGCCAAAGCAACAAAGCATGGGACATATAATTTTTAATCCAGCACATCATCTCTATCTCAGTTACAGTAGTTTCATCTCTGATCTCCTCTATTCGCAAATCAACACAACAAAGTGTAACTCAATCTGTATCAAATATGATATATAGCTCAACCCTTTGGATATGCCATCGATGACACAGAAGGTGAGTAATGGATTCGAATCATCTTAAGCACTGCCACAAAATAGATGAGAAGCAAAGGAAGAGGAAGAAGTAGAAGCAAAGCAGACGTGTTCCTGTTTTACAGTTCTGTCTGACTGGTCTTTTCTGTAAATTGGGAAGGTGTCTTTGTATGAATTGCTTCCATGCTCTCCCAAGAAGTGAAAAGTACAGATGTTAGAGCAAAGTGAGGATCTGATCTGCAGCTAGCCAGTAGCCCAATACTAACCCTGCTTTATGATATGCGCAATTTAGTTTTTGGGAGAGCGTGGAAGCACTGCTCATTTTTTGTTTGGGTTTGGTGAGGGGCTGGCTGCCCAGGAGCTCAAGGGAATTAGCTGGTTTTAAGTTTAATGTAGCAGGGTTGGTGTGTAAGTGGGACTTTGGGAAGATCAAATGCTGGGAGCCATTTGCAGAAAGATCAAATGCTGGGAGCCATTTGCAGAAAGATCAGAGATGACTCAAGAAATAGATATCATATATTCTGTTTGTACTTCTTCCTTCTCTCTAAGCATCTCTTCCTTTCCCCATTTTATAATTCTATTAACAGGTTTTCTGGAGAATCACAGAAGAACTGTCATATCCAGTGGCAAGATCGTGCGAAACAACTAAGGGGCATGCCAATCACTTAGGTGCACATCTCCACATGAATAAGTGGATGCAAGCCAACTTGTTGCCATGGTGTTCAGTTGATCATCTTACAGGCTAGCAGACTACAATGTATGATGACAGCCATGCTCACATTAAAGACTATGCTTGTGAACTTCGGTCTACAGTGGTATGTCCGTAAACAAGTGCAAAAAGAAAAAAAACTGCATGAGTATGGCACGAGATGGAGAGAGATGCAAGATTTGGTAGCGACTCAGTCTGAACTAGGAATTTCATTTTGCATCACTTGGGCCTTGCACTCAATCCAGGCACTGACCCAACCAATTGCAATTGAGAGAGTACACGGAGGCAAGAAATGCCACCTAACTGACCTAACTACTAGTATTACACAACTGCTTCTACATAAATTACAAGTAAGGGGCGACAAGCTACCACTGAATCTAACGCACATGCCATGAACGGGAGATACCTCACTTATCTTGGTCGAAGTTGCGGCATCAACTGTGGACATGTCCACATAGCCCTTCCCATTTCCAATTTGCTCGAGCACGCCATCCTTGTCGAAAACAACCTTAGATGGATTGGACGCACGAAAAAAAATATTCAGCAAAGATGGCATCTTTACAATGCTAACAATGCGACTGAACAAGAGCTTGCAGCGTCTCTTAACAGATAGCGCGGCGCTGGGATCGGAGAGCATGGCGATGGTGTAGTTGCACTTGGCGATGACGGACGCCGGCGTCTCCCCGACGGTAGCACCCAGCGCAACGAGTTCTTGGCACTGTCATAGCATAGCGCCACAGGTTCTTGAAATTAGCGAGGAAGCAAACGAGGAGGCCGTTAAAAAGCAGTGCTAAATATCAATCGACGCTGTTCGCACATGGTATCGATCAACCTCATGTCTCGCTCTAGAAGACTAGATGGGGTTTCAAATCGGATGCATCGATCGACATAGAACCCTTGCGTGCGTGTGTACCTTGGAGAGGGTTCGGTTCCAGACGGTGACGCGGAAGCCGCGGCGGAGGAGGTTGGTCGCCATTGCCTTCCCCATGATGCCCAGCCCCAAGAAACCCACCTCCATCTCGGCCTCCCTCTCTCCTTCCCTGCCTCCTCCTCTTCCTCGCACGCGCAGCTCTCTCTCTCTCCAACTGGCGGCGCAAGCGACACACACTTGTTCTCGCCCTAGTGCGCAGCCGGCAGCCCTCTCCGCCAATCCCTTGATTTGTTTATGTTTTTGCATTTTATTTAGTAATCATTTTTTATTTATCCCACACAAGGACTAAAATTCTTGCTGAGCTAGGTCCATGGAGCAGCAGGCTCGGATCGCCGTTCGTGGAGCGTTGGGTGGCGTGGATGCGTTCGAGCCCGTGGGCTGGCGCTCGATTTTACGCGCTCCGGGCCCGCATGTCGGTCCGAGACCACATCGTTGTGGTGCTGGTTTGTTCGCCTCCGGATTTGCCGGCCGCATCGGCTTCGGCTCCGCGCGGCCGAACAGCACGCAGCGCAGCGAGTTTTGCTTGGACAGTTGGGCCGAACTCCAGAGGCTGCGTCTTGTCCGTGGGCCGGTGACCCGCTCAACGACCGTGGGCTGTTGACCACGGTACGCTCCGATGAGAAGAAATCCACCAAAGATAGCGGCCTCACAGGATCCATGCCGTTCTTCCAGCGCGTTTGTGTTTTAGTTTCTTCAAAAGTTAAAATAAAAAAAGATAAATTTTAAAATAAATTTTTCAAACGGTATCAACATTTTTATCGTCCACTGCTATCTCAAAAAATATAACCAAAAGCTATCGACTTTAGTATAAAAGAACATTGCCGAAATTGACTTGAGGTCATTGAGCATTCAGACCTGCCCGCCCAGAGCATGACTTAAAGGAAATACTCGGTACTCTTTTTTTTAAGAGAGAGGAAGCCATGAATGAAGCTTTAGCGGTACCTTAAGTGATGATCGTTTTAGCGATGATTTCTGGTTTTTGATTGAAATTTCACTGTAACTGGCTGAAATTTTACTGTAGCTGAGTTAGCGAATGGTGTAGTGAATAGTGAAAAAAAAGCTGAAACTAAAACCTGAAGCCAAAAAAAACCGAAATAATCAGGGTCTTAAGATAAGTTGCAGTCAGCTTGCTGGGATGCTAGTAAGAAACGCGGACACATAGCGCGCCATTCAGTAGGAACCAACTCCTCGCAGGCGGTCCTAGCACTAGCACATACATGCGCTGCAATATTACCACCCCTACGGGTAAAGCAAAAAAACAAAGCGTACAAAAACATTCGAAAGCTCCTTGACCGCTGCAATTATATTGGCTATCACATGCCTGTCATTAGTCTGTCGCTCCCAAGCCTAAAGAAACCTCCTTTTTGTGCTGTTCAAAAGCTGATAAATACTGTACAAATACGATCATATGGCTTGATGAGGTAGTTATTAGTGTTTTAATTATGTTTAATCATGATAGTTTCTAGTGGGTGATTACAGTGTCCTTAAAAGGATTTGAAGATGTCTGGGAGAAAACATAGAATTTCTCCTTCATTTTTACACTTTCTCTCTAGATAGTTGTGTTGTATTGAGCTGCTCAAGTATGTCGGCCTTTCTTCTCAGTGTGCACCGGAAAAGAAGAGAGCGGGATCTCCGAACCAATCCATGCAGATAGAACTTGCACAAGGCGGCAATAAGATTTCTGGGCAGCGCGACTGCTTGGCTTCTTTATCGACATCAACTACTTCCACGATTACTCGTTTTTACGCTGCTTTTATTTTCTCCATCAACCCTACCATAAGGCATTCACACGATCGATTGACTCTGTTATATTTTTGTTGTGTATTTTTGAAGTACAATGAGATATTTGCTGTTATTTTCGTTTATTGCATCATTAGTTTTTTATTGTATTTGTCATCTCGTAAATTTTAGAATTAAAATATTACATACATTTCCAACACAGCTTAACATGCAAGCAAAGGATCGGTGCATGCATAAGATCCTCATATGTCCTTTTGCAAAATTTACAAACACAATCTGATTCATGTGTCTGCACTTCAGAGTTAGGTGGGTTGGTAGCATACATTTCAAAACTCTCCACCCGAAAATTTTCACCTTTGATACCATAGGATTATGTATGGCGAGACAGGGGGTGAATGACTCTTTCAAATTCTTTCTCTAAGTATCATTAATAACATGCAGTGAAAATACAAAGTCACAAACTCACCAAAGCCAAGAGCCAAAATCCACCAGAGGCACTCTGTCTCCACTAGTTAGACCGCTGGCTAGACTACGGTCTAATCGCTAGCCGGTTTGACCATGGTCGCACTGGTCTAACCGCTCGATTCCTTGTGGTCTGATCGCTAGTTGAGACACAATGCAGACTGCACTGCACACGATCCAACAAAATAGCCAACTTTCAAACCACTGATCCAAATATAATGAAACTTTGCATAAGTCCTACCTAAGATGCTAGAAACCTATTCTAGTCATGGATCATAAAGATCGATACCAAAATTCTAACCTTTATCTAAAACAAGAATGGCCGCACTAAAAACCAGGCGAAAGATAGAAACATTGATGTACTCTTGCTCGTAAATTCTTGATTATCTTGAATGGGTTCTTATATATTATAGTAATGTAGATCATAGCATGAACTCAACCCAAATAGCCCACAAGAGAAAACCCCTAAAATCGCCTCCCTCTTGAAGAAAATGGTGCGATACTTCTGTTTGCTTTGAGACCAAAATATGGTCCTCTCCGGAAAAAATATACCGCCCAAATTTTCAGTACTTCGAGGTCCGGTAGTTCCGTTTTATAGTACGATCGTACCGCTTTGCGGTTGTTCTGCATTCAATTTTTGATACTACCGATATCAAAGAGTTGTAGTATCGCTTTTGAGTACTTGTAGTATCGCTGCACACGCCGGTACTTTCGGATTTCAGTAATTCCGCTAAACACACTCTAGTACTTCCGATTTTCCTGACAGAGCATAGTTGGGTTTCAAATTTAATTCTAAGTGCATGCATGATTCTAAATTGATCCAAATGGCATAGAAACATGCTTTCAAGTTATTTTCTATGATTCCTCTTAATAGTATGATAATTAATCTATAATCCGGTCTTCCAACATTTCTCCCAAGACCAGTAAAAACAAAAGAGATCCTAGACTACTTGTACGTTTGTCTTGAACCATCTTGATCTTCATGTTGACCTTTAACATACCTTTAACCACAGGTGACATCGATTAATACATGTTCAAACATTTGATTCAATTGTAATTCACTTTGAGTTGTAATTCTGCTGAAAATACATGAACATTCTTTTGTAATTGATTTTGAGTTGTAATTCACGTTGAGTTATAATTCACTTATATGTAATCTACTTGCTTATTTTTAGATGGTATGGTTAGCATTTTCTAAGGCTAACCAAAAAATAAAAAATTTTAGCTATACAAAGAATTATCACAAACGATTTCTAACACAAAACTGTCTGTAATACATAGACCATCATAGACTATTTTTTGTATTAACCGTCTATGATATGTTAGATATCACAGATGATTACGAACCGTCTGTGATGACCCCATGTGTGGTAGTAAATGGTGCAATACTATTTCCTACACCCTACAAGATCACCTTTGTCAATGCTTTGTGCGTGGTGCACCACGATGCTATTATCATTGTTCAATCGTAACTCCAAACCTAAGCTTGTTTGTTTTGGTTTGAGGAATGAAATATGTTGGCCTATCACTATCTCATCCCTCGTAAGCAAAGATCAGCACAAAATGAGAGACATGATGATCCTACTTAAAAAATGTGGGATGAAAACAAAACTTCCATTAGTTTAACATTTGCTAGGTCTAGTTACTAGGTAAGGCCTATGAGTAAGAGAAGTAGGGGAGCATATCTAGTGCTAAAGCACTAATCAGTGCTAAAGTACTAAAGCTCTCTAGGGCGGTTCGATCTAGTCCATGCAGCTTAGATTGAGGCGGGTGGGAGGTCCTCAAATCACTTAACTCATGTTGCATAAAACCCCTCGCATGCTTAAAATCTTTCACGAATAAGCCATCCCTCTTGCCTCACCCCTTCGCCTTCTCTCTGTTTGTTCCCCACCACCGTGTGCTCCCTCACGCTCAAACCAGCGTAACCCTTCCTGGCAGTGGCGGATCCAGAAATTTCAGGATGAGTATTCGAAGTTATAAAAATATTATTCAATAGAAAATATAACAGGGATCATCTGTGTCCACCTTGACAAACAGGGTGTTGTTCTCATATTCAACTGCAAGCTGCAACAATATACTGTAAGAAATGTCAAAATAAGTTTAAAGTACTGCTAGGTAGTAAAATTAAGTACAAGAACTAATGAACTTAGCATATCCAAATGAACGTCTTAGGAAGCTCTGCCTGTGTTAGGTATAAATGTAGCTGAAATCTTAACAAGTTACATATTTACATTCCAATCTCATCAATAAATCCAGACTACATGAATCCTGATCATTAAGGACACTGAGCTGCAGGAAAGGCTATTGTGTAGGCAATCTCACAATCTCAAAGCATACAAGGAAAGCTACCAACCCCAACTTTTAGGAAAGGTGACTGTTACAGATTTTAATGGATAGCAAACATCTTACATTGAGTAAATGTTATTTGTTTTCCACAGGCACATAAACATGCTATGTCACAATATTCTTCAAAAGGATTGGAGGAGGGGAGAATCACTAGTTGTTAGGTCAACCATTTTTTTACAGAACCAAGTTCACCAATTTTAAGTAGAAATTGGTAAAAGAACAGTTTGTCTTCAGACTATTTCAGATTGGATTCCAAATTGCCCAAATTATTTGCAATAATGTCCTGTTCAGTTCCAAACTAGACTACTTACACAAGGTACCTATATTTATTTACCATCCCTAAAATGATGTCCAATCCGGTACTCGTCATACTTTCAGAGAACCTTAAATCGTCTAATGGATGTATTAAAAAATATCTGTAAGCATTACACATTGCCTAAATCAGCTGAATCAATGGCCTAGAGTAGCACATTCATTTCCTTTTCCTCTTATCGTTGTATCTAAAGTGGTCAGAGAGCACAACATAACAAGGAAACATAATCCAAGGGTGTAAAATTGGCTGGGGGCATACCATCTCGATATCATGCGCCATGAGAACGCACAGTCCGTACCACGTAGCATAGAAATCCACGATGAGCAGCACCTTCCACTTACTTGGCTGTCACCTTCTTCTGCAACCATGAGCAAAGCTCCATTTAGACTATAGAGTAGAGCAAGAATTGAGCACCTCATTTTAGCTCAACATAGACGGCACTCCGCAAGAGCGCAATAGCGCACCACGAGGTACTGCGGCGTGATGTACTTGCTGGAGCCCGGGACGTAGTCACATAGGTCTCTGCGGCGTTTTGTCGAACGCTTGCCTGCGGCCCCCGCTGATGCTGCAGCCACAAGAACAGTTCTTGACTTCTTGGGCGAGGAGGAGGCCGGGATGTAGAGGAGGTGCGGTGCCACGACTGCGTTGAGAGGGGCGCCTCGGGGAAGGGAAAGGGGCACCGTGGTGGCCGGCAAGCTGATGGCGCAGATCTGGAAAAGGGCGGCCCGGTAGAGGCGGTGATGGGATGGCACGTGAGTCTGGCCCGGGCGCCCAGCCTCGCCGGCGCTGGCCACTGGTGCCTGGTGGTGAGGAACTAAGTATTGATTGAACTGCTGATTGAGGAATGAGGATTGAGGAAGAACTAAAGAAGGGAGGGCCGGAGGGGAAGACTGGAGGAGAACTACCGGTCTGGACCGGGGGCGTCTGGGGCTCGGGGCGAATGGCGAAGGGAGAGGATGAGAGAACAGCCGGGCCGGGCCGTCGGGGAGAGACGCGGAAATGGGAAATGGGCTGTGCGGTGAATGCTGATGAGGCCGTGAGGGTTGGGCTATTTTGGCTAAAATAATATGAAAATAGTGATTTTAGTCTAACTAAATGTATATATATGTATTATATATTGTATATATTAGTTTTTTGTTCAAAAAATTTAGGTATTCAACTGAATACCCTTGAATCACTGTAGATCTACCTCTGCTTCCTGGCCCCCCTTGGCTCCCTCCTTGGCCCCCGACAATGCATCCGCCCTCCACCACCACATCTCTGCCTCCATCCTCACATCGCCACCACCCTCCTCAGCTTGGCTTTGGGTAGATGGCCCGATGGTGCTGCCTCCTTTGGTCATTGTGCCACCACCTTGACCACCGATCAGTTATCTCCCTCCACCACCGCGTCGCCTCCCTCCACCACCACGTTGTCACCTCGACCATCGCTTAGCCGCCTCCTCACCCTCAACCCAATGACGTCACCCTCAACCCCACCAGCCAGATTTGGCCGCCACCATCGTCGCCCTAAACCCTACCACTGGATCTGGCCTCCATCGTCGTCGATGGATGGATATGGCCTCCATTGTCATAACCCCCACCCCGTTCGCCCTCTCTCACTTCTTCATATCTCCTCAGCGGCAACGACGATGGAGGCCAAATCTAGTTGGTAGGGTTGAGGGTGACGCCAATGGCTCTCCCTCTCTCCTCTTCCAAGCGACGGCAGCAGCTAGGGGCAGCAAGCGCCACCCCAACGAGCAAGGTGGTAGTGGAGGCTCGGCTCGGCGAGCAAGGAGGCGACAACGGCTTGAGCCGTCGAGTGAGGAGGCTCCCGGTTGCTAGATCTGGATAAGGAATAATTGCATGGGGATATGCAGACGGAGTAGGGGTTGGCACAGAGGCGGGCTGGGGGTGAGGTGGAGGCAGTGACGCTGCTAGGGTGAGGTGGAGGTGGCAGCGCTGCTGGGTATAGGAGATGGTGATGAGGAGGAAGGGGAGAAGGAGGTGATATAGCTTTGGGTATGGGAGATGGCGATGGGGAGGAAGCGGACAAGTAGGGGAGATGTTTTCGTGAAAAGGTGGGCTGCATGAGGCTTATTTACAAAAATATGTAAATGGGAAGAGGTGTTCCACTTGACTTGATCTAAGCCACTTGAGCCAAATCCAATGCCCAAGATTTCCATTAGCCCGAGAAGCAAAGATGGCTTGTAGATCTTCTTTACAGCCATCTACTTCAGCCATTTTCCCCGTCAAAGGGGGCGCTTATTTGGGTTGAAAAAGTCTGGCTTATGGCTAAATTTTTACTGTAACTGATTTATTTTGCACTGTAGCTAATGGTGGCTTATTTGGTATAATTAAATTAAAAAAATTAGTCCATCATATATAATACAAACGAATACAAGAGAAAAAGAATTGATAAAAAAGCTAAAAAATAAAAATTAGAAAAATATAAAAATTAGAAATTAGAAATAAAAAAAATAAGTCAGAAATTAAAACCGAGATGAGCAGCCCCAAAATCACCCAACAAGAAAAAAAAGAAATAAAACAAAAAGATACTGTCTCCATGTTCTTTCGCCTTTAGCTTCTACGTTTGATTCCCCTCTCCTTCATATGTTCCTTCCATCGCTATTCGCATGGTCTCCTGATCTTGCCAAATGCCAGGTTTGATCTCATAAGGCGGCCCCAAAAAAATTGCTTGCTAATGGTATTTTTATTGATTCCTACTTCTCCATCTTGATTTTTATTTAGATTCCTTGTCTCAGCTAAAATTTTAGTTGTTTTTAGGGTTCTAAGATGCCCAATAATCCTAAAGTTTGGATCTGTCTGTTCCCCTCGAATCCCCTATCCGCTTGATATTAAGTGGTAGCTAATTTTTACTCTTGGAGCTAGCAGATCAGCGCAATTTTTTTGTTGCGAAGACGTCGCCTTTCTTGTTAAATTAGGGTTCTTTGCTTGCCGAATTTTCTTAGTAGAGCATAGAATGGTGTGATTGGATTGTGCTGGAGAGAAAAAATTGGATATGGTCAAGCACGGCAAGCCACCAGCTATCCCGGCGAAGGTGATGCCTCTGGAGAACTCCGCGTTCGCGGAGGTAGAAGCTGATGAGCTTGGCTGCCATGGTGCGCCGCCGCGCTGCACAGAGCATGGCCAGGCGAGTGGGGTAGTGTTTGCAAGGGAAGCATCCCTAGCGCCCAAGAATGCCCAAGGATGCAGCGTCAGCCATGGCCATGGCAGCGGCCTGATGCAAGAATCCAATGGGTGCATGCGAAACCGAGGGCTAGACGAGCATGGGCGGGTTGACTTCGGGCATTCACTGCAACTGGTGCTGTTCTCGCGGCAGTGGGGCCTTGCTGAGAGCCTTGTTGCTCTCGCAGACCACCAATTGATGCTGGATTACGGTCTGTCCATCACTCTTGATGCCATATGGTTCTTGCGGACAAAGGAAGATCTTGATGGGCTTAACCGTCTGATTACTAAGATTGTGGCTTCGGGGGCAAAGGATTTTGCCAGGGCCATCCTCAGGACGTCGCTGCTCGCGTCTTGTGTTGTTGCCTGCCAAAGCAAGATGCTCACTTCAGGTGATAGCAAGGAAATCATAGCTCAGAGGTGACCAAAGTTTACAGATTACTGTTTCTTCCGGAATGGCTGTTTAATACATTATTGGTGATGTTATTTCTTTTGCTTTTCAAATTAGATTACATGACCGTTTACAAGATTGTCCTGGTGGTGATCGCCTACAAATTGAAGCAGGTGCTAAAGTGCAGAAATTTATAGAATGGGCTTTACAGTGTATTCATCTGCATCATTGTTCTGAAGACACTGAAAGGTACAGAGGGAACTGCAGCACTCACCAAGAGGTACAGCTCCATTTATCAGCGTTTAGAGCATTCTTGGACATAGCTGGTGACAATCTCAATGGCAAGATTTTCACTGAGGCATTCGATGCGGCCTGCTTCCCACTTACACTCTTCACAAGTTTATTTGAACCCGGATGGTCTTCTGGGAGTTCAGCAGTTGCCATACAGGGACTTTTGTCTTTGCTGGTGGAAGGAGGTGCTGACAATGTAAATCAGTGTTTCCTGGAAGCCTCACGCTTTGGAAGCACTGAGCTTGTACGCATTCTGCTGAAGGTAATTGCCATTGTTGATCTTAACACGGGAGTTAATTGTTGTGTTTCATAGTATGCAAAATGAGAGTGTGAATGGCATTTTATTTTTCTGTCCTGGAAGCATTTGTTCTTGCAAGTTGTGACCAAAATATTCATCTACATACCTACAGTATTTTTTCTCTAATTTTGGTATGTCTCTACAGAGGAAAATGGTGGCATGGCATCCAATCTGATGCAATGTTCTAAATGAGCATATAATTGCAGATAATGTTTTCCCGATTTGTATAACAGTATAAGGCATGATATTAGTACATCAAGTTCAATTGCAGTTCAAAATGATATTGCACATGGTTTCATGGTTTCCTTAAGATGCTTGTTGCTGACAAGCTTATGTTTTTATGCAAATTAGACCAGGATAATGATGATCCATATAGAAAGCATACTTAAATCAGTGCTGGCACTGGTTTAGACTTTAGACTCTATCATATAGAAATTAAACTCTTTGTTCTGTATATATGTTAATGTTGGTTTGTGGCACCACATTGCATTAGCCAGGGCTGCCAAAATGTGTGATTGGTTTACCAAATTTGACATGTATTTGGTTTGTAGCCACAATTTCACTCCAATTTTGGCATGCAACCAAGGCATACTCAATGCTAGCTCATTTTGTTGCTAAAATCTGGCCAAGTTAGGGCAACCAAATTGATGGCCAAAATTTTGGCAGGGCCTAGGTGGGGCCATGAACCAAACAAACCATAATATCAATTGTTGAATTATCTTATTCTGTAGGATGTTGCGAACTTGCGATATATTCTCAGAAAACTCGGTATTCTGGCCTGGCCTGTTCTGTGCTTTGCTCTTTAGAATTGGCTATATTCTAATTGAATTATATTTCTTCCTCATTGTTCTATTATTGTCCTTTTCTTTGGGCTTTTGACTATTTATTAAGAGGATATATATAAAAAAGAAAAACTTAAACTAGCTCAGATATTTTGCACATATCCACGGCATTGGAATGGGCCTATGTACTTGACATCAGTTAAAGGACATCAAGTCATCTGTTTGCTAGAGTATGTTTGGACTGATTGAACAAAATGCTGATTTTCGGAGTAAGTGTAGTTTAAGCTTGCAGTTGTGTAGCTTTTGTGAATTACTCTAAAACTTTCATCGAGATGTAAATCATCTGTATGTTTTATTATTGCGAATGTTGTTAGCAAACATTCACAAAAAAGGTAAGCAATTGCTAGAAGCTGTTGCTCTTCTGGGCAGAGCTAACAAGGAGTTGCAGGAATCAAATACACGTCTTACTTCCTAATTAGATTTTGTTTCTTTACTTAGTGAAAACGATGGCAATATCTATTTCATTGTAAAGCTCTGTATTATCCTAAAAACTTGGCATACAAACATCTCTGCATGCTTCCTTTTCTTTTCTTCCTTTACTTTTTTTATTTAATAGATTCCAAGAAGCAAACTATTTGGCATGTATGCTCTTATATTTTTTTCTAAAATGTAAATGTCAGGAAATACAGGATGGCAACTCTCAACTTTTTCTCATGTATGCAGATTGCTCATCAGAATAGCTTGGCCGTGGATGTCGATCTTGCTCTAGTGTATGCCTCTCACTACTGCAAGTTTGAGACAATGGAATGCTTGGTTGATGAAGGAAATGCTGCCTCTTTCCTTAGTCCTCTGATAAAAGCATCTGAGCGGGGATGCTTGCAGGTTGTCCACTGGTTCGTCAATAGAGGTGTTTCGGACATTGAGATGTGCCTTGCCCTCACGACTGCTGCCTCCAGTGGCCACTTTGCAGTTGCCTCCTACTTGCTTGCACACATCCCCCGGCATGTTCTTGAAGCCCTTAGCACACAGATTCTCAAAGCTGCAAGCGGGCAGGGCAGCGGTTCCCTTGAAGGTGTTGCCTTCCTTCTCCGTTCAAACTTTCTGAACGATGCTGCTGCGACATACGCATTGGCAGACAGCATTGCAGCTGTGGATACCATGGATATGCCCCCAGACCTGGTTGCCTTTCTGAAAGAGCAGTGGTCTGAGACCGCGTTTGCCGAAGGAGTGAGTGCTGGGGAAGCTCATTTTGTGAACATCACGAGGATTCTCAGGAGAGGGGCATCCCCAATCTGCCTGCAGGACCTTCCAGAGCCCATGGTGCTCGCTGTTGCGTACCTGCCACTGTACCGGGCATGCGCGAGCGCAGGTGGGCAGCTGCTGCCACAACGGCTGAGAGGAGAGCTGGTCGAGGCGGTTAGCCGGCTCGGCGAGCCTGCCACCATGGAGAGCCAGGGGAAGGACCTCCTGCCGGCCTTGGAGCGTTACCTGCCGTCATTCTTGGTTGGAACCTGAGAGGCTTGTAATCATCTGCGGTTAGCATCGTCCACTCGTATCATACGGTCCTTCGATGGAAGGTACTGCCTGCCTGTATATCGTGCCGAAGCAAACTGCGGTTGCCGACTCGCCATGGAACGCAAGTAATAATTTGGTTTCAGCTCTTGGTAGTGCTGACACCTCCGTGCATCGTCACAACCCCGGTATCCTGCCCTGTCTGTATAAATACTAGGAAGTTTTGCTGTTCTTGGCTGAGGCGCTGTCGCGTTTACCTACCCATTGGTTGCGTTGGATATGCAGTGCAGTTGCGTTTGGTCTGTGCAGCATCCTCTTCAGGAGATTGTTGTTATTTCTGTTGCGATCTGTATGTGCTGCCATTCCTTTATATCTTTTTCTTCAGATCAGGGTTAAGACTGAGTTTACCGATATTCGGGTTTTTTCGGAGAATTTCGGGCCGAAAAATTCAAATAAAATTTTAAATTCAAATATTTATCGGCCGATTATCGCCGAAAATCGGCCAAAATTTGTAGAAAATATCGGCAAAAAATCGGCCGAAACTGCTTCAATGCCAGATTGAAGTCGCCCACGAGCGGTGAAGCAGAGGGGAGTACTTGGGGAGCGCCGCCGCCGCCGAGCGCAACTGGGGAGGAGGGGGGAGCGCCGTCGCCGCCGCCGAGTGCAGGCCGGGAGGAGGGGCGCCGCCGCCGCGCCGAGCGCAATTGGGAGGAGGGGAGCACCGCGCCGCCGAGCGCAATCGGGAGAGAGTGGGAGCGCGCCGCCGCCAGCGCAATCGGGAGGAGGGGAGCACTGCGCGCCGCCGCCCGAGCGCAATCGGGAGGAGGGGAGCGCCGCCGCCGCCGCCGAGCGCAACTGGGGAGGAGGGGGGAGCGCCGCCGCCGCCGAGCGCAACTGGGGAGGAGGGGGGAGCGCCGCCGCCGCCGAGCGCAACTGGGGAGGAGTGGGGAGCGCCGCCGCCGCCGAGCGCAACTAGGGAGGAGGGGGGAACACCGCCGCCGCCGCCGAGCGCAACGGGTGAGGAGGCGCGTGACTCGCGGCTCGCGAGCGACCGGAAGCTAGGGCAGCGGTATGCGGCAGTCGGATGGGCCGGACTGGGCGACGCCGTTTTTCAAAATGGGCCGAATTATTTGGGCCCGGTTCGCAAACTAACTGGCCTGCTCCGTTAAACCCGAAAATCGGAGAAAATCGGCCGATAAAAAAAACCCTGCTTCAGATACATGCTAATGGCATATATCCGGTGGTCGGAGTTGCGTATTCGAGCTTTCGAAAGTTCAAAAAAAACATCATTTTTCTAGTGGGACAAAAACATACTTTTGGCCGAATGTTCAGAACAATTAATGGTGTATCATGCACATGCTACAGCAGTTAAAGAGGTGTAACAATATTCAAAAGTAAGCTAAGAATTCCAAACCAGCTAACACATATAGAGCTCATCCGGGCTAAAGTAGAAAATAAAGAAAGAAATTAAGCCCACCATGCGTGCGCCTGAAATTGAGCCGAAACCTCTCCTCCAGTTCTCACCCGCGAAACTGGAAGCAGAAGGCTTGTAATCTACACCAATCTACAGGAAGGACGTCGGGTCCGTGACGTCGTTATGGCCACCGGCCGGCATGAGCGCCAGCACCAGGAGCACCGCCAGCGTTGCCACCGGCACTAGCAGCAGCATCGACGGCGGCGGCGGGAGCGGCGGCACGACGAGCGGGAGCACCAGCAGCAGCACGGCGACGAGGGCGAGCAGGAGGAACGACTCCACGGAGAAGTACTTGGCGCAGAAGCCCCTCGTCGTGCTCGAGTCGTCGTCGTCGTCCTCGTGCCGGCCGTCAACGTGGTCGGGGCGAGCCCCTCGTCGTGCTCGAGCCATCGTCGTTCGACTGCTCGGTTCTTCGACGTCAAGGTGTGGCGCGTTTCTTACGCTGTCCGATCCTTTCGCTGTTTCCTTCTGCATCAACAGAGTTGATAGGTTTTCTATGGTCAGCGCGGTGACCCAGCCGGACGGTGCACTGTGGTCTTGCTTCTTGACGCCGGGCAGGGCTGGTGTGTGGCGTGTACGGTACGGTGCAGCAATCGTACTTGCATGGACCAAACCTGCAGGTCATTAGCCTAATTAGGCTGTCAAGCACTGGAGAGTCATTAATTAGGTACTCCCCCCACTTAAATTTTTTTTTTGACGTTTTTTGTCTTTCTTGAAGTCCAGAACAAAGATGTGATTTTGACCGTTACTTTTTTTTTATTATCGAGAATTTGAAAAGTTATGCAGTATAATATTGTGACGTTATAATTATTCGTAGGAAAAATTAGCTCAGTGCAATCGCAAAAAAAAAAAAAGCATATCATTTATTTGTCGAGGACAAAATATAAAGGTGTCGAAGACATATATATGTCCAATCTAGGTGTTCACGTTAATACCTTTGATAGGCTGACGTTTATTGTGATCAAAAGGATTAGTAAACTAGTAATGTATTGTCGTTGTACAATTCAAGCGAGGAATATCGAAAGCGTCATCTCTCCATATATCCTAGAGGGTGGTGGTCCTGATCAATTGATCGATAAACAAATAAGCATATCATTTATTTTGTCGAGGACAAAATATAAAGGTGTAGATTAGTTAGATGGAAGATCATAAACACTAGGATTCCAATAGTATTTACGATTGAGATTGTACCACATACTTTGCTCGGATCTGTGGCTAATTTACAATTATCAATAAGCTACTAAGCTGAATATATATAAGCTGTTTTTCAATAAATAAAATGTGGTAATGCCGGGCCAAATACGAAACTTGGAGGAAACAAGCTGACATCGATCCTTTGTTCGATCTTCCAAGGTTCGGAAGAATTAAGGGATCCTTATGGACGACTAATCCCATATAACATGCAGATTATATGCATAGTAGCAATCTCCTGGATGTTTTTTCTGCTTAAAATAATTTTTAGCCGTTCAATTTAAATCAACAACGGTCGTATTAAATCCCTCCCGACTCATCTCCCCCACCTCATTTCTCTCTCAACTCAACCCCAACCCCTCCGCCTCCGCCTCCGCTGCCTCCCACCCCAACCCTGTCGCCTCCTCCGTGCTACCCTCTGTGTTGCCCCCTCCATGCCTCCTCCTTTCTCGCCTGAATAGCTCCGCGTGCCTCCCCTGCCACCCCCGTTACCTCCTCTACCACCCGTGATCGGCAGTGTCCCTGTCCCCTCACCACGTCGCTCTCTAACCGTTCCGCTATGTCACCTCCGTTCAACCTAATAGTTAGTACCTTTCATCGCTATCGTCATTTAGTACAGCTCATCACTCTCCTACCCCGCCCATCGCCGCCACTCCCTCTCCACGTGGCTCCTCAGTCAGTCAGTCATTCATTTATTCATTCAGCCAGAGGCAATCAGATAGAGGAGAGATGTATGGGGAAGAGCCGAGTGAGAAGTTAAGCGACTTTTACAGGGGGAAGAGAGAGAGAGAGAGGGGCAGAAGCGAGGGGATGGATACACTGCATCTGCATAGTAGTTAGTCATAGCCCTACGCAAAGCTTGAGGTCATGGCGAGGAATTTTATAAGCAAAGGGTGGGCTTTTGTAAAGATTGCACCAGCCGGCAGCTAATAAGCATGCAGCTCGATCGATCAGGTTCCTCTCCCCTGGCCACCATCTGTGTCAGTAACTACTTAGTTGGCACTCAATTACCTAGCCTCTTGTTTGCTAGTGCTAGTCTTACCATGTATACTTATCAACTAGCTACTATGTATCACGTGACGTGTTAGTTATCGTATGGATCAAAGTAAAAGAATTAAAAATTTATAAAGGGATTATTTGAAAAAGTGAGGACTCGAACACATTTTCAGAGAAAGCAAATGGTTTTTTTTGCATAAAACCGAGGATCCGTGCGTAATTCTGTAAAAACCGCGAGGCGCTATCGAGAAAAAAAGAAAGCATTCATGAAAATATGGAGGACTTGCACACAATTTCGGAACAGCGGAGGAGATTTTCGGGATGAAAAACATGTTAGAGGTTTTTTTTTGTAAAAAACTAAAATCTGTATACGATTTTGAAAAAACTGAGAGGACCTTTTCGCGGGAATGCTGAGGTAGACGCCTTCCCCACGAGCTTTCCCCGATCGTAATATATAGAGATTCCCTGCGTGCCAACTTTGCAGTTTAATTTATTTATTTGCATGGTCGGACAACACGTAAGGTACTACGTACGGGTGATACAGCTAGCATGGTTCCTGTTGTACCCAGAAACCTGGTGTTCCTGATGCAACCAAAATACTTGTTGAAGTGGTTAAACAATGAGCTCTTTTACGATAGCGTTAAACGAATATAAACCGCTTAATATCTACTGAAACAACTTGTAAAAATTCAAACCGAATTTCAATCCTTATTTGCAAATTTCTGTTTTTGGTTTCAATCCCAGCTCTTGGATTGCCTTGAGATCCGTGCTCCCTTCTCCCCTTGGCTTCCGCCTCCCTCCGCGCGTTGGCGCCCTCGCCCGAGCCGCCTTCGCCCCCCTTCTCTCTCCATGCGTGTGCGCGCCCGTGCGTCGCCCATACCCGCGCCGTGCGCCCATGCCCTCCCACCTGCTCCCGTCAGCTTCACCAGCGTCAGCAACCGCCCGATGGCCCCACCCGCACCTCCACGTCCGCGCCAACTGCCTCGCCCCTCCTTCTAACCAGCGGTCGCAGCTCCCCCCTCTGTGCGCCGCTCCATCGGACCGGTCTTGCACCAACGCAAATTCCCGAGGCTCCCCTCCCCGCCAATCCCCTGGAGACAACGCCCAACCACCCGGCGTGGCCGCCCTCACCTCAGATTGGAGCTCCCCGCCCTCATCTTCCGTGCGCCATGGCCACCTCTCCCCTTTTTCAGCTCCCCATCTCTTCGAGCTATAAGAACCCAATTGCTCCCTCCAGTGAACTCCTGCTACTCCCCTCTCCCTCCCCAAGTAAGCAATTGGCCTCCCTCCCTCTCCAGCCTCGCCGCCAGCCACCCCTGGTCCCGGTAGACCTCACCACCGATCTCCCTCCTCGTGAAAATGCAATTGGTTTCGGCTTAAGCACCACCTAGCGGTCGCATTCACTTTGCCCAATCCAATTTGTATAAAGCAATCGCCTACGGGTCCCGCATCGAGCACCTCCCTCCGGCCACCACCACCTCCCCGTGGACAGCTCGGCTGGACCCTCCTGGAGCTAAACCAGTGCATCCCCCGTGATCTCCTCCCTCCCTAGATGGTGAAACTGCAGCTCATTTTGCTTGAGCTCTTCCGAAACCCTCCCGAGCCGCCACCACCTCCATTTTCTTCTTTCCCTCCGGCGACGCCCACTTTGAGTTTCCACCTCGGTTTGAGTACTCAAATGGGTTCCCCTCACCACCCTTCACCTCTCCATGCCATCCATAGCCTCGTCGACCCACTCCTATGGCCGATTCGATAGAAGGGGCGGAGCCCTGTTCCTTCGCCATCGGAGCCGGATGGAGGAGGAAGACGACTCCTCCCCGAGCGACGTGGCCTCTCCCCGATCCTCCGATTTCAATCCAGCGACGCACGTTATGTTCCAGCGTACTGGTTCGCGCGGGACGTCGTGGCTCCATCCTCGCCCTCCATCCCCGATCCTGTGACGTGGAATTTTAAAGCGTACCGGTTCGGATTTTAGGCAACATGGCCGCATCCTCCCTCTTCCCACTCGATCCGACGGCTGCCTTCTAAGGCCTCCCATTCCCAGTGCCACAGCTCAGCGCGCGCGCCAGTGGCGCGCCGACACTCACCCGCGTTTGAACCGCACGAATCGCGCTTCCAGCAGCGCGCGCCGTGGCGGGCCCGTCTTGTTTGTATGAGCGAACCCAAATCTATTTCCAGAACCGATTTTGAGGTGTTATATCTCATTTGATGTATTTCGTCACTCCGATTTCAATTCCAATGTCCATTTCACCTCATTCCACTCCCAAAAATTCAAGTCCAAGCTCCTCAACTATTTTTGCAATTATTTAATTTACTTCTTTTATTCTTTTCTAGTTTATTTAAAAACAAACTTTCTTATTTGTTTCTTTTTCGTGTGTTTGTTTGCGACAGCTTGCGAGGAGTCCGAGGTGACAGTGCAAGGTTCAGAGCCGTCTTCCACGTATTACGAGATCGTCGAAGTGATCGACACGCAAGGCAAGTTACAATTTTTTACGCATATTGAACCAATAAATTCCCGTATTTATTAATTAAGCTATTTGCATTACTATTACTTGCTCAAATTGATTGTTTAATTAAAATAAAAATGTTTAGAATGACATGTTATCTTCTAGTTACAACCTACCACTGTATAAATGCCCTGGTTAACTTTGAGGCCACATTCACCTTGACAAACTTAGTAATATTAAATTAGTGTATAACTAAACCTCGCTTATTTAATCACATGAAATGACGAGCTATCGAGTAAATTCGATAGTTCGCCGATTTCCAAATAGTTTAAAATTTGTCTAGGGTAAGGCGGTAACTGTGGAGTGCCCTGTAGTGGACGAGTCCACGACCTTACCCTAAGGTGGAGCGTGCAGCAGACGGGCGTCGATACAGCATGTATCGGTTACCGGTTGTGGTTGGCAGTCTCAGGAGCAAATATAAGGACGAGACCATTATGCTGAGTATAGAGCACAGTAACCGCTCAACCACAAGTATTGAACTATCAATCCTGGTCCGTTAACTGCTCACTTTAATTGAACCCCTACAGGAGTTGGGCTGTGGTATGAGTGAGTTATCGCCGTAATACGTAACTCACCGTACACATAACGGTAGGTCCGGGTGTGATATGGGTGAGTTATCACCGTTATACGTAACTCACCGTACACACAATGGTCGGTGGAAATCACCACCTATCGGGTAGAGTCTATACAGTAAAGTGAGTAGCGAAAAATCTGGTTTTCTCAATGCAGTCGCACGCTAGCTGAGCGTGTCTATAGCTTGATATTGGAAGTTGAGAAAATAATTGTATTCGAATACGCCGTGCTTCCGGTTAATGGAGCTGTGCTCGATGAGTGATTCCAGTAGTGAGGCATAAGTAGCTTTCTGGTATTTTGAACATGTGTAAAGAGAATAAATTAATGTTCAAGACCTCATTCCCTTAATTATAGTATATTGGAGTTGTTGTTTCTAAATTGTTTACAAATAAAACTGCATCCACACCAATTAATAAAACCAGTATACCCCATTCACTTGAAATTCCATGCATATAGTAAAGTGAGGTTTACTATTGTAACTTGTTGAGTACGGTGGTACTCAAACTTGCTTAAACACAAATTCAGAGAATGCCTGTCAAGGAGAAGGACAAGAGTACGAGGAGGATTCGGAAGGGCCCGATGGCGCTGATGAGCAGTGGTCGTAGGTTTTAGCCGCCCTCAGGCTTGATCTTGGAAAGTCTTTTGTAATGTACATTAATTGGGCTTGCCGCCCGCTCCGCTAAAACCTGGCCGATGTGCCCTATGTTGTAATATAATATGGATCTTAATGGTGTAAGCACGTTTGTCTATGATGTACATTTCTGTACGGCACGCCGCAACTGTACGGATCTCGGGCAGTTACAGACCTCCATACGTCCCCGGAAACGGGGGCGTTACATCTACAATCTAATCATTTAGATTATAGAATTTAATTATATTACTATCTATACTACTAGTAGTAAAATCTTTAAAATAGTAAAATTATAAATGGACGAGGCCACAGCTAAACGAGGTTTGCATAAAAGTCACGGCATCGACCTTGCACTCCTCGATGCTCCTCCCTAACGGCGTCCTAACCTCCTGCTTACTGCTGACCCTAACGGCCACGGCCATGGAACGAAGCCGTGGCCCAGCGAAACAACCCCCAAAGGCCGCATGGCCATGGCAATTCCTAGCCTGGAACATCTGGACGTTGGTGGGCGAGGAGGAGACGGTAGAAGCCATGGCCTAGCTACAACGCCGAGACCAAGAAAACGGATTTCGCAGACATGGTCAGTAATTGGGAACTATATTAGCTTCCAATGCAGTATAATTGGACTAAATTGGGTTGTAGGCTCCAAGAAATAAGTAAATAGACGGATCTTAACGACTGCAAGAGCCAGAGCAGTCAGATTGAATTGAGTTTGGGATTGGGATTGGTGATTTAGAAGAGTTTGGAGATTGAATCGAGCTTGACAGGTTCAAGGGACATGCAACTCTTGGAGTATAGGAGGAGGAGGAGATGGCGGCACACGTATCTGAGGAAGGAGAAGATGATGAGAAGATGCAGCTGCAACAGAGAGAGATTTCGGAGAAGACTTAAGAATGTGCTCAATTCAGCTTATATAAGTGGGCTTATTGATTTTTTTTGCATTGTTAGATTATTTTATACTGTAACTACTGGTGACTTTTTAGCATAATTAAATTTAAAAAATTTAAAAATAAAAAAATAAGTTAGTCTATCACAGACAATACAAACGAATACGAAAAAAAAGAAAAAGGCAAAAATCCAAAAAAAAATCAAAATCCAGAAAAAACAAAATTAATAAAATAGTGAACTAGAAACCAAAAGTCTGAAGCTGAAGTCGAAACGAGCGGTGCCTTAAATCTTGTGGCTTCAATTCTCTGATGGCAACGCCCATCTTAGTACAGTAGAGGCTTGTGTTTCTCTATCTCTATCTACTCTCCCTTCTTTGTCTCTTCTAATATTCAGTTCTAACCATGCGCATGCCACAGGTACAAATCGATACATATCCAATTCTTAGAATTCTAGATCTATATCAAATACTCTCACTCATCGATCACATGAATTTACTGCTAAAACCAAGAAAACCAGAGCATTGAAGCTTTAGTTGTCCACCATCAGGTGTTGTGCTGCAAATGTAGTAGACAAGCTGAAACCAACTGTCCCAAGAGAGGAACAGTGCTCCAGACCACTGGCGCTGAAAAAGGATGCAAGATCAAACGACTGTATGTGGTGGGATTTTTCAAGTGCAGGAGTCAATCCCATATATCTTCAACCTCAAGTAGAGTTTATACATGGTAAGCTTACTCATGATAGTGCTGTTATTGATGGAACTGATTTTCATTCTCCAATCCTTTACATCAAGTGCAATCAACATCTAGTGTGCATTCTTAGAATAAAAAAGGTCAAACAAACAGCATGAAGGTCATGAAAAATCTTTGAACATTTTTCACAATTCATCTAAAACTAACTCAAACTCAGATCGACTAAGCCTTTGAATCAGAAATTTATAAGTCTTGCTTTTGTCTCTACATCCGGTGTAACTTGATCATCGGCTAGCACCACATAATGATTCTTGATATTAATCCAAATTGCATGCCCTTCAGTCTCGATGTAGGATTGTATGTAAGCCTTCCAATAAGAGAAATTAACTCCATCAAAAACGAGTGGTTTGGTTAAATACTTATATGATGTCATGGTTCCCAAGACTAGTTAAGATCTATAAAAAGAGCTAACTAAGCTCTGATACCACTTATAAGACCAGTATGACAATAGAGGAGGTGAATGGTATGTTTACATCCCCCCCAGGTATTCACCAATTCTTCACTTTAATAGCTATGAGAAGCTATGACGATTATGAAACCAAAAAAAATGAAAATTAGCAGTGCTGTAGTAAAAACAGTACTATTTCAAATCCAAAAATCCATATAACTTTTGATCTGTAGATTTAAAAGACTTGAAACTTAAAAAAAAGGCTAAATCATGACCTTAAAAACCTATCCCAATCAAAAACCTTGAAAAAACTTAATATAATTGGAATCTTTCGGTCTATAAAGCTCTATTGTACCAAAATTGGACCAAAGCAACAACTTGGGAAACTCTCAAACCAAAACTCCAAATTACTTAAAATTTTATACTTGAAATTTTGTATGTACATTCTCTATGATGTCAGGAACCTGTTCCAATCAACGATCAAGAAAATTATTGCCAAAGTTCTGACATTTTTTAGTTTGTAGGAATGTTGCACTAGAACCAGACATAAAATAGAAAAAAAGGTGAATATGACTTGCCCTGTGAGTGAATGATGGCTAAGATAACTTCAGATGTATTCTCACATATCACAGCAGGCTAGAACACCCAAGTAATTAAGGTAAAAACATCTGGATTAAGAAATCACTCAAAGAGGCCAAATTAAGCAAAAATTAAGTAACTTCAAGAACTTTGCAAACCTACTACCTATATGGAATCGGATTGATTTGCAAGGTATATCTCCACTTACTCATTCTTGGCATCCAACAAGATCAAAAAAGGTAATAGGTAAGATCAAGACCATCCAAAATAAAAGGGATCCATGATAGATAATAAAGTTGATATATTACTACTTGAGGATAAAGTTTTTACCGTCACTTCACTTGGAGAATAAGAAAGCACATCGCAATCCTCATACTTCTCAAACCCTAAAATTAGAACACTTGGATTTAATGAGTAAAACTAATATGATTAGATGGTTAACTAGCAAGTCTTCATCCTAACCCGTTAAATAGATAGGCAATCAATACATATCTAATCCTAATGGATATACCCATTTAGCACATAAAGGACTCAAAACGGGTTTTACTCACATACTATACTTAGACACATTTTTCAAAGTATATAAGCCCAAATCTGATAAGTTCTTAGCCTTTGATCCAACTTGATCTTCTCAGCTTCTCCTTAGCCTAAACCGTTTTCCCCAAGTGCTGCGGTTTTCATCCAATGCAGTTTTTGGTATTTTGGTTAACTTACCAAAATTTCTTTTCTTGACTCAGTCTCTATCTTCTATTGCAAGCAATCGTCATGCTTTCTATGTATAGATGCACCACTGGTTTGCCACGCGTCAATGAATTTCTCCCATTCTGGTTCTACTGGACTACGCCTCACTTGGACCAACCAAGCCACATGATGCAACATATGGTTTGAACTTCCCTTCAATATTTTCTGCCATACTTGAGTTTAGCTATCTCACCTTGCATTCTTGATCATTTTGGGTCTCGGCTCATCCGTGAGCGTAGCCCCGATACTCGCCGTTGACTATGGTTGACTAAAAACGATGCTACACATACAAAAACCAAAAAAATCGTTTCTAGACATAAATTCTTCACAACTTACCCATATTAGCTGTAATATACATCATGCAACACATATATACTAACCTAAGTCAAACCAAATCATCTCATAACTTAAATTTCTAAAAACCACAATTTAGCCGAAATGAAAATGCTTCTGCCAGCCAGACCGTCAGGGCTGCAACAAAACTAAAAACTAAATGTTTTGCAAAATTCAAATCCCAAAATCTCTAATATAACAATGGTTCATTATGAAAAAGTTGGACCTTCTCACGTAGCCTTTCACTAATCAAGTGATTTGTGTGTCTGTTGCATGATATCTATGCTTCAAATCATGTGGGCGCATACATCGGTGCATCTGTTTTTGCTAAGGAAAATGTTGCTGGTGTTAATTTGCATAGCGGTTGATGTATCCAGCAGATTGTTTTTAAGGCGCATTCTGCCGTTGCTGCCATCTCATGTGGGCTGGTGTAATTGGATTGGAAGATCACGCCGCGCTCCCTCACCTGGTAACCTTTGATGTAATTGGAAGAGCACATCGGCTTGATGCCAGTGACATGAATCACAAGGCAAGGTACAGTGATAAGCAGTAAGCACGTAGTAAGGCACCATTTGGACCGTGGGAGGGCGTAAGTTTCGCTGCTGATGTGCATTGCTATCAGGATACATTACAGATTCTCAAAAGAAAGGTCTATGCAGCAGTACACATCAACTCTCGGTACAACACACTGCATTGTCTGGCAGTGGTAGATAAAATGGCTGGCCCTTGTGTTTCTTATCAAGGGAGGGCCGCCTCTACCTGAAAACAAAGGGATGGCCAAACGCCATGTTTAATGCCTGTCTGAGGTCCGCAAACAAATAAATGCACACAGTTCAGGTTAAGGTTCGTACCAGAATAAACTAATTATGCGTCACACTAAACAAACAAAGCATGGACAGTGACGAAACAACTGTACAAAAGAAAAACTAAACAAGAGTTCGTCCATAATTAAGAGATCAGGGCCTGAACTGTCCTCCCAAGGTGCATCGCTAGGCGTCGAATCCTTAACCAACATCAATGGAGCCTTGTTACAAGACCAGAGGTTAGGATATACTTGCTAGTCCTCAAGCTCAACGAGTTGAGCTCTTCTCTCTGCCGCTTTCTTCCTGATGAAGATGCCCCACCGCATAGCAGCCTTGATTTTGAGCCACCCAACGACGGCTTTCCCAGATGGGCGAGTACGGTCATCCTCTAAGTTTGGGGAAGGCGAAGGCATGTAGGAAGGAAAACTGAAGCCGTCTTCAGTCAGGTTGGTCGACGCGCCACCCATGCTCAAAATCCGCAACATCTGTTGCATTTCTTCGTTCTCTAGTATCTCATGGCTCCTCATCCTGATCTCCTCCATCAGGTAGTCATCAACCCCACCACGGTTCTCCTGCGGCTGCGGCCATTCATCGAAAGGATTCAGGCCTGATGGCTGCATGGACTGACCAAGTGCTGGGAATTCAAAACTCTGTTGCTGTTGCTGTGGAGGTCCAAATGCCAACATGTTGGAGCCTCTAGAAGCTTGAGTGTGAAGGGAGGACCCATTGAACTGGCTTTCAGGCGGCAGTGAACTCTCATATTGCATTATGTTTGCAGGGATATTCTGAGGATTGGCTGCGTATCTTGCTGCCTGGTTTCCATTGTATGCGTTTCTAGCTCCATCTGCTCAACAGACCAAAGGAATTCAGTAATACAACATATTAGCAGCGGCATATAAATTCACAAATATCATGTGACCTGCACGTCCATAATCAGAAGCAGCAGCATGTTTCTTTATGCATACATATATCAATATATCATACATGTCCAACCAACAATGATTTGCTTTCAATAAGTCAAAACTGAAGTATTGAAAAAGTAGTTAAAGCAGTTTGCAACCAACATGCAAGTGCATCATTAATGCCATTGCTGCTACGGTTACTGATATCCCAATTTTAGTGTTCTGAATGGCTATACTTGACATGTGCTCTGACATAATTCGATGCATGCTAGATCACATTCTAGTACCCTTCCTTATTATACTATCTGGGCAGGTTACAATTATGGTGAGAATTGAAGACAAGAAAATCAATTGAAACAAGATGAGTAAACATATCAAAATAAACTACCAAGGAAGCTTTAGCAACATTGTGCACATCAATGGCAGGTCAGTGAGGATGATGTCATGAGGATGAGCAGGCATAAACAAGTCATCTGCTCAAGTCATGAAAAAGGATAAACGAAGCTCTAACATATTGAAAAAAAAGTCACTGCTAAAGCATGGCTAAAACAACAATGGTTAACAAGAAACCTTCATAGGATGTATCGATTGTGAGTTCAAAATCTTAATTAATACCTTCACTCATAGTACCCGTGGAAGTTTGCCCAGCTTTTGCTGGCAGTGACAATTGTTTCTGTGCATTGGCCAAACCATATGGAGCAGGGTTGCTTGTCGAAGCTGCTGCAGTGTCACTTCTTGTTGTGACAGATTTCTTTTTCTGCTTGAAGCTCAGGAGTGCCTTGCCATCATATTCTACAACTTGCATCCAGTCCTCATATGCTTTCTTTACCAATCCATCAGCATAGACCTGCAATCAAGTTGAGCAAGGTCACAATGTATTTAATAGAATATTAGTACATCTGCTGTCGACCGTATAATGATTGATTTAAAAAGTATACTATCTGTACTCAATTATTAGGAGCAATGATTTAGCTGAGAAAATAGGAGATACAGAACCAAGACAGCCAAAGTTCCCTAGGTACATAGCACAACTAAATAAGCGCTGCAGTTTCAATAAATGGTACCAACCTAAATTGACAGGAAGGGCTTTCCATCAAGAAGGCGAGACAAATTATTGTAATTTCATAAACTATCCTACAGATGTACTATATTGGCATCCACTGAAAGTGTTGATACTGAAAATTAGCTAGAGCGCACTGCAAATTTATGTATATTGCTGGAGGGCTCTGAATGTGAGTTGAACGTGTGGGACTCAGCCAATGTCAATGGTACAACAGTGACCTACAGCATATCGACACAAGTTTGCAGTGTCCTCTTGCAAATTGCCCATGGATACCAAAAATCAGCTCTACAACACTACTGAAAACTATATGTCATCAGACATAAGACATTGCAGTTGGCAGACTAAAAAAAGTAAACACAACAAGATACCAACCTTCTGGTTGTCAGTGAGGTTTTCATCTGAAATGAACTGATCATCAGCAATCAAACCAATGAACTCGTAGATGTTATTGAATATTGCACCGACATTTCTTGCATCACTAGCATAATATACATAACACTTTCCACTTAAGACACAAGTTTTTGCATGCTCAACAAGGCTTTCCCACATCTTATTTGACATGCTGCTGCCAAGAATCTACACAGAACAATGGGTGTTAGATCATAAACCAAATTCTCCATAAACTACAATCTAGTAACATGCATTGTAGAACTTACACTACGTAACCTCTGTTGATCCCTAACAAGAAGCTGGAGAAAATCTTCAACTGTATAGATCCCACTTGCATTTAACTTATTGTGGAATGCACCATCCTTGCCAATCTTTTCTAATCTCCAAACGTCATCCTTTAGGACAGGTGGATAGTGTTTCTTGTACACTACAAAATACATATCAGCATGCATAACAACTAATGTTTAGATCATCTAATGACATGAGTAAATCAACAATGTATGGTACACATACATTCCCCTCTGTGATCCTTAACAGTAAAAGCTTCTGTCTTTGCCTCCATAACACGAATGCCTTCACAAAAGCCAGGGGCAACCCTCAGACCAAGTCTGAATTTTCTGCTTCTTATCCAGCTGGAGTTGTCAGTGAAGATAAGCTCCCCTATGGTTCCAACACCTTCTTTAAGAGTCACCTGAAGGTCACCTGTCAAAAGAGGTCTCTTCCCTTCACGCTCCTTGACAATGTGGCCTTCAAACTCTTCTTCTGTCCAATCCTCATCTTCCTCTTTATTAAAGTCACCCTCAAGCACAAGAACATCCAGTTTTGCAAACGATTCGGGTCCCGAAGTAACAACACATCCAGTGTTGGCATCCAGCAGAACAACATGTATTGTTGCTCCCTGCTCACCTTCTACTTTTCCACCAGTAAAGAGTGGGAGAGACAACCTACTTCTAAATTGAAGCTGAAGATTTCTCCCGTCAGGGCCTTCAATTCTTTTGGGAGAGGACCTGTTTTCAACAGGTATTTGCATATCATATCTTAACAGTTTTTAATGTGGCCAAACCACATCTGTAGAAATAAATCCGAAATTCACACATAGATTCATCCCACAAGTGTCGCCATGAAGAACAAGTTAATGATCTCGTACCTTCCTTGAATTCTAGCAGTAGCAGGACCCAACTTGGCCAAAGCACGCTCTACCTCTTCGCTTACCTATTTCCAGTATATAATGGAACGGACTGACCAGTAAAGATGCTGTATACAGGC
Organism: Melocanna baccifera; assembly: GCA_036346265.1. NCBI lineage: Eukaryota > Viridiplantae > Streptophyta > Magnoliopsida > Poales > Poaceae > Melocanna > Melocanna baccifera. The sequence goes on from CM070679.1 coordinate 11,938,392, forward strand.
TCTACATTAAAAAAAACCAACAGCCTATAAGTGCTTTAACTCACAACTCTTCGGAGAATTGGCTCCAGCGATGAACAAAGCTTCTGCAAACTGTCCACCTTGAGAGCTTCAACAATGACACTGCAACATGTGAAATTTGTTGAGTGATCAAAATTTCAAATTGTTGTAAGTAAATCACAAAAGTTGCAATCCGAAGGGTACAGACAACAGAACTAAGGACGTTTAACTGTGGAGATATTTTTGCATAGCATTTCTGGTGGGTCCACCCCCTCGTGACCACCATCAACAAGGTTCCACACTTTTAAGCATGACTCTTAACAGATCAAGCAAATGAATCAGGGTAAATCAACACTAGAACAGCATGGCATCAGTATGTACATCAATTTAACATCGGGACCACTCATATCGAAAGATCATCCATTTATTGACATTTGATAAGCAAAATAATTCATAGCTACATCTCTTAATTATCCTATTGAGTCACTACCTTTAGCTTCTAACAATTTATACACGTGTTATTCCCACAGAATCATCTTGGGTCCGACTTCCAATCCCACAACTTACTTAACCAATTTAACTTAGAAAGGACTAGGCGAACTTGCAGCGCCCTATTTGAGCTGCTAGGAAGCTGAATAGCAGCATTACAAATCCAATTACCTCCCTCGGTCATCTCAGTCGAATCAAGCTAAGTCAATGATCTAAATTCCCTCCCAATGAAAGCAACCGACAACCTAACCCACCAAATCGAAAACCCTAACTAGTCTCACACACCCCGCAAAGTAGGTACCGAGTTCATCAAACACACACCTTGCAAGGGCGGGCACGCGAGGTCGCTTGGGCGCATGGTCGTCGTCCCCGCCGCCGCCGGTGGGGTCGAGCACGCGCTTCGAGCCAGACCGCTGCAGGCTCCGCCCCGGCCGCTGCATCGCGCCAAAACCCCAGCCCTAGCCTCCTCCTCCGCCGCCGCCGTCGCCTGTCAGATCTGCTCACCACCACGAATCCAGGTCAAGAAAAAACCCACAAAATCCAGCAACCAGAGCCGAATCGAAGCAGCGAGATACCGAATCTGGGCGGCTGGCGGAAACTCCAATGAATCGAGAGGGCGAGGGCGCGAGAGAGAGATCCGCGCGGCGCGTGTCTGATTGATTGATGAGTGTGCGGGACGGGAGTGAGCGCCCCTGCGCCTGCTCCCTTGCCTTCGTCTTCCTTTACGACTTTATTATGTTTTGTTTACTTGTCGGCGTTGTCGCGCTTCGCTTACCTCGGCCACCGCTTTCTCTCTCCTGACGCGTCGGGCCCACGAGAGCGGCTGTCTGGTCGTCCTGCGCGGATGACACGTCGGCCATGGATGAGTGAGCCCGTTGGTCAGTGAGTAGTGGATTAGTGGGGGTCGATGAGGGGTGGTCTGTGCGGATGGCGGCTGGCCGGACCATATGATAGGATATTTTTCCCGATGACGATGTCGTGCACGGCCGCTCATTGTTGCGCTTATCTCTGACCTGTGGGCCACCGTACTTCAGGTCCACCTGTCAGTGGGGCACTGGGAGTAGGGCGGGCGAATGACAGCTGGGCCTGGTGGAGAGGGTAACCCACCAATCGGGGGGTTTTCTTGGTTGGATAGAGTTGTTGGTGGAGGACGGACCACACACGTGGCGCCCGGGACTGTAGCTAGTCAAGGTCGCGTGGGTCTTCTGTGGCTGTGGTCGCCTGTGCTCCTGGTGTACATAAGTTTTCTGTAGGGATCCGCATTCCACGTTGGCGTAACGTGGACTTGTAAAGAGCCATTACATTCCGCTTGGGCCAAGTAAGGTGGTGCTAGTTAAGGAATCCATGGAGAAACGCAATTCATGTAATTAATTAATCGTTATAAATATAATAGATTAATTATAGGGGAGATACAAATTGAGAAAGAGAATATAAAAAAAGTAGTATTTATTAATTATATGATTTTATATCTATTTACATGGTACAATGCCTCTCTATTTATAGTCTAAATCCATCAGGGGTAATTCTGGTATTTGCATACATCAGAACCTTCTAGGTTTCATAATACTCCTCCTTGGCAAATACCACGGCATGCATATGCCTCATTAAAAACTTCTCCAAAAAACCAGTAGGAAAAAAAGATGGAGAAAAGAGTACATCACATCTGTTCCTTGTGATGCACTTGTTGCATCATTAAAAACTTTTATGTGAGAAAAACTTCAGAAAAAACTCACAAAAAGAAAAAGAGTGCGACATGTATATCTTCATGATCATATAAGTCTTCTGGCCTTACATCAGGGCTATGGCTCAGGGATTTACTCCCCCTGAACTTTATAACTCTCTAAATCATCTCATTCCTATACCTCAAACACAGTTTTGAAAGCTAGAGACTGTGAGAGATTTTATGATAAATCTACCAAATTATCACAAGACTTAGCTTCAGTATCTTTCCTCTTCGTTCTTCTGAAGTTTACGAGGATAAAAAAAATTTAAGAGCAATATGCTTCGTGATATTATTTTTAATATAGTCCATTTGCATCTGTACCACATAAAATTGCATCCCATTTGCATCTGTGCCACATAAAATTACATTATCTTCATAGATAATGGTGGGGTCATCAACGATGTTTGTGCCACATAACTTCTGGATGTGGCTAATCATTCACCTAAGTCAAGTACATTCTGGTAAGTCTTTATACCACGATGTTTGTGCCTCATAACTTCTGAACGTGGCTAATCATTCACCTAAGTCAAGTACATTATGATAAGTCTTTATACCACGATATGCATATGCTTCGTAAAAAATTCCTTCCACAAACCTAGTGAAAAAAAGAGAATGGAGAAAAGAGTACATAGCACACATTAAATTGTATTGCAGTTGTGGCCTCATTAAAACCCTTCAAGTAAGAAAACCTAATGGGAAAAACTTACTAACGAAAAAAAGAGTATAACGCTTATTTTCAAGATTTATAACACTTATCTTCAAGATTTATAAACTATCTTCAAAATATATTATGATTTTTAAGACTTTTATCATGTCCATCAATTGGACTTATATCGATAGGAGGTAAAACATTCAAGGTAGTGATTATCAAATCAACACCTTCTGGGTTAGACTAAAGTCGATATTTTCTGAATCTAGTGCATAACTATAAATGTTTAGCATATACTCCCCCTAAATACCACTTCCGGTGAAGTCTTATTGTTCCACTACCTTTAATATATTTTAAGAAATAAATGCAAGCTAGTATATTTATCTTGATTAGGATATGAGGGTAACCAATCGCAATGCCATATTCCTTCAAGATGTGACTTATCAAAACCTTTCAGTGTCTTAATATTTAGTAACTATATCTGAGTAGTACTATATGACCAAAGCCTGTTCTGCAGAACTTTATGGTACTAGAGGATATTGCCACTCCATTTGCTTCTAGTAGGATATGCATTTCTCATGTGCTTATGTGGCGCACTCCTAGTGCTTAGTTTTCTCATTTCATTTTCTCGGGTCCTGGATGGGTCCTTATCCACTTCTAGGGATCACATAATCGTTGGTATATTTTTGATTAACTGGTGAGTTAATTTTTCTTTAGAAAAATGTTTTCTCTTCTAGAAGATATTTTCTTTTATAGGAGACATTCTTTCTTCGACTAAGATATACACACACACACACACGCACATATACATACATATTGCAATTTACTTTCTTGTTGAAACACTGAGTCCTTCAGAGATCGAGCTTTGAGTTCCTTCAGGGATTTTATCAAGAATTTTCATAATCCGGTAACTGTATATCTTATTTATGTTATATGCCAGAGTTATTATATAACGAAACATTATTTCATTCATAATAGGAGAATATCGATCTCTGCAGGGATTCTTGAACCATCGTTTTCACCATCTTATCACCTCATAATGACTCATCAAGTCTGAACAAATAGGTTCTAAGACTTTCATTTATGATTATGGTTCGACTTCAATTGCTTTTTTTCATTTTGACCTGATATGAACACTTTAGGTGCTCGGTCATAGACTTTAGTTCTGGATTTATATTCTCATACGGGAAGTTTTAGCAATTTTAGAGACAAACTAGTTGTCGACAACTTTTCTCTAAATATCCTCATAATTGAGTGTCTTTCAATATTAACCAAAACTTCATCATTTCTCAAAACGAAAGTTTATTGGTTGTTCCGTGTTCCTTAATATTGTAATATACGCGCCTTATTAGTGGGTTTTTTATCTTCAGAATGAGCCTCTTTATGAGGTATTTCATCTTCAAAGTAAGTTCTCTTTTAGAGTATTCAACGAGTATTTCATCGATTATTTTGACTTGTGTTACTAGACCTTATATCCATAAGCGCCCCCGTAGACATTAGATCATTGACCAATAAGTCAATTTCGTAAAGATGAAAATACTATTCAATCCGAGATATTTCAAACTTAGCGATGTATTTATTTCAAGTAAATATTCTATAACTTCTCCATGCATGTAAAAAGAGATCTAGCAGTCTCTCTGCTTCTGACTTACAATAGTATCAGCTAAACTTAAATTTAGCTTGCTTAGTGCGTAAACCATATAATATAGATTTTTCTTCATGAAAATATCACAACATTCAAAAATTTTGGGCATTTCTTTCTCCCTAATGCCAAGATTTGATTTTACTTAATAGCATACTTCAAAATCCCCTCAGTATACTATAATAGTGATATCATATGGGAAACAATCAGTTCTCATAATACATACTAATATTTGATTGGGGGGTTCTTTTTTTTTAATGCAGTGAACTAAATATTTAATAATATAGTGGTATGAAAACTGTATATTTCTACTTCTGGTAGATTATCCTAACGTCTGATGGGTCATTAATCTGTGACAACATAAATATTCTAGCTTCTTATATATTTGTGCAAATCGCTTAGTGGGCCTGCGACTAAGAGTTATTTCTATAAAAAAACAGATTGTTTATTTGCGCAAATTAAATTAAACATTAGTTTATTTTAAAAAAAAAAATCAACAGAAACGAGCAATATTTCCAAGTGCTCGGGAAGCTTGAGAAACAACAATTCTGACTAGCTGGAACTTGAAACTCAGACTAACTGCAACTAATCCACCAATTTTGTCAACTCAGTGACCATCTAGGGTGTCATAACTGTTAGCATCTTTTACCATCAACAACAATTTCCAGTGCTCGGTTGGTTGCCTTTTTTTAACCCAAAAGCACCTTACCCTGGGTAAATTGTGACTTGTACAAAATTATCATAGCTTTTACAGAGCTCTGAACAGTAGCATGGAGAGTGGTGAAAAGATTAGTATAGTACAGTGCACAGGAAGATGCACTCGTGCAGCGATTACCGCAACTCCACTAGCAACGATCAAGTGACAGCTTCAGAATACAAATGACACTATCATACGCAAAGTTGCGTAAGACTACTTTATAAGCTGATAAGCATGACTCATAAAGCAAACAAAAGTACCAATTTGCTCAGAAGATGACAGGTGACATCGATAGGGAAGATCAACAGGAGCAAAAGACACTTGCGTGGGACCATAGACCCCGCATAGTTCCAGAGAAGTCATTTCGAGAAAAGGAATTGGGACTTCGACAACGTTGTAAGAGTAGAAATAGTCACTAGAAGATGTTAAAATCAAAGCAGCTAACAAAAGCTATGAAGAATCAACATCTAAGGAAGCTGTGTACTACCAAGACCCTTGCAATCCTTTGACTAGCTAACAGCTTATGGACTTGATTGAACTCCATATATGTCTAAATTCGGTGGCGTACAATACATTATGTTGAGCAGGTGGGTCTTGACCAACTCATACCTGAACAGCTCCATTTTAAATTTTCTTCCTTGAACCTTATGTACCTACTACGTCTGTACTTCAGGGGGGAAAATGTCATGTGAACCAGTGAATGAGAATCGGGACAAACATCTAATTAACCGTGACATGAAAATGTCTTTAATTTCTCTTGAATTTAGTTCACTTATTCCCATGGACAGTGCATTCTGTGGTTATTTCTGGCATTCGCCCCAATGCCACCCAGCTTGTGAAAAGTGAAAACTCTATACACAACTCCTCAGATATATCACTATTAGTTTAGTACTAGAGTATTTACCCTGTCCTTAAGAAGCAGGTGGTACCTAGTTCAAACAACAGCACAGCGATAAACATCACTAAACTCTTGTCTTAGCTGTAGTGTTGCTTCAATTGGGTTTTGTTATCTTCCTTTTGCAAGGACACACGTCCATTGCAGAACTGGACCCTATTGAACAGTCCTAAATATATGAACAAATGAGCAATCACAAAGTACGTACACATGAAAGATCCCATTTGAAGCCCACTGGAAGCCTATCATTTTCCAGATCGTGAAATCTATGTAGCAACAACAGTAATAATACTAGTAGTTTATGGCTGCCAGCACTACTCACCTGAAAGACTTCATAAGAGCATGTGCAAGAAATCACAAGTTCCACAGTTCAGATTAATGTAGACTTGCATGCTCTGATGTTCGCAACTTAAGAGAATTTTCATGAAAGAACTAAGAAGCAAACCTTCGGAACCACATGCAGAAGAGGAGAAATTTGTCAATTGATCTGACTGCGATGAAGGCTGCAACAATCATCTGGCATGCTCTGCAGTGTTGCATGTTGCACTCAAGAACCTGCAAAATTCCCATTCATCAACATTTACTTAGCTTTTCTGATTATGAAAAAAAAATAATGGTACTGCATAAACCTACCTGATCAGGTTATGAAGAAATAATGGTGACTGCCCAAGAAGAACTTGCACCAGACAAGGATACATCACTAAACTAAACATACAAGGATTTCTCGCATCATAAAACTGTATTCAAAGGACAGAAGAAACGTTTACTATCTAAAAAAATCAACAGCACAACATGCTAGAAATTCCCAGGCCAGAATTTAGGGAGCAGACGATTAAATAGGGTACTGATGCATACATGAAGAAAGCAGCATTAGACCTTGAGATGCCATAAACTGCAGCAATAATGCTTTTGGAGTCAGCTGGAATCCTTGAAGAAACAGGCAAGCAATTGCAATTGAAAAGTGAAGCAATCAGCAGAAATGATAGGAATTAAACTGTAAGTACGAAAAGCTGCTAACTAGTGTAGCAAAGAATGTGCACATAGGCTTCATTGATCCTTCAATAACATGATCAGAATATTCAAATAAGTACATAAATTGACAGCTGACAATACAAGTACGTAATTCAAATTTTCTATGTAGCTACACGTCGCATCACAACTACAAGTTTGGATCCTTTTATTCAAAAAGTATCTGCAAGCATGGAACAACGGAGAGACTGACTTTGCTGAACTTACCACCACCTGCAGTAAGTTAGCAACTTGATCTTTTCTTCGTCCATTTATATGAAACTACTGAATGTCTGGATCCATGAAGGTGCCCCATCACAGGATGATCCCAAACCATTGCAAGTGATGTTACAGATACATGTAGCTCACAAAGACTTAAATCATGATAAGAAGGAAACGCCAACCAAACAGGAAACAAATAACATATTATAACTTCAAGGACAAGTCGATCATCCCATTTGCTGGATCTTCATTTCCTACACCCTGCTCAATAGCGTTGTGGATCATTTTACCAGATGATGATGAACCACCTGATGCTTGCAGTACCCGCCAAACCTATTCATGATGCTTCTTTCCACTTGAAACCTCGCAGCCGGACTCAGCAGTGTGTGCAGAGCTTCCCCCCTTCATCCCAGAATTTTCACCCTTCCCTTGGCTTATTGCTACAGCGGCCTCTCGACTCCTTTTTGCAAGGTTACGCAGGAGCTTGTGCGCATTCTGGTGGCCACCTAAAGCCTGAGAGCCCCGGAACTTCTTAGAACAGTAGCAGCAAAACAAAAAGAGAAGGGGGAGAGACGTCCCCTTCCTTCCAAGTTTAGTGAGGGCTCGAACCCGGATCGACTAAGTGGAACATCCTCACTCTAGCCATTTTCTCAGGAGAGCTTTAATAGTAGCAGCAGGAAAACGCTGTTGGAAGCCTTGGAAGATATGATGGATGGAGCGACAAGTTTAGGTTGAGCTCCTCGTTGTCCATCTGCATATCCATGAATTCAGGTACACCTAGAAATGGTATGCATAAATATTCAAAAAGTGGGAGAAAACTAGCAAGTGGTTGTTCCTCTCAAGATTCATCAGGATATAGCAGAAAGTGGGAGAAAGCTAGCAAGGTGTTGCGTTGCCGGGAACTTAACATAGTTGCAGATATGTTTCTAGAGATGGATGCATTGCTTATGTTGGTTACTTTGTGCCTTTCTAGTCTGGTCACTCTCTAGACACTATCTATGTGCTTTCACCTCTGAACTGTTCTTTGATGTGTTGTGAATGGTGCTGTATTTGCAACAAAGGGAGGGGACCAGGCCAAGTTAAAACTTAAACGAAATGCTATACTGGCATTTTACTGGTGAGTCTTTACTCTCTTTACTGTTTATAGGCTAAACATGGATGATGTCCCATGGGAACAGATTTCAATCTAAGAAGCTTGGAAGCGTATAAATTACCTGGTCCCATCTGCACCAGCACCTATTATCTTGTTGTGCTCAACCTGACTAAAGCAGGCTTGACCTATAAGGCTAGTATAAGTTAATTCTGCAATGGTAACGAACTGACAATTGACCATCCACTTGGGTGAATTGATTGCTAGGTTCCATATAAGTTATTTTCTGATAGTTCACAGCAAACAGGTAAACAAAATTTAGCAACCCGGTAGAATTATTGTAGCAAAACTCTGCTTCAAATATATAACAAATCACGTTCACCATCCAAAACCTGATCAGAAACCTATTAATAGCTAAAGGGTCATTTTATTGGTTTTGCTGTGGAGCTCAACCACTAGTTATTCAACCAGAGTATAGGACCAATTGTTTAAGAAAAAGTAAAAAGACGAACTATGATGTAAACCACCAAAGTTGCTACATCAGGTTTCTCCAGGGTCTTCATGGACCACAATCCAACCCAACAAATAGTACTCTTAAGTAAACCATCCATCACAGCTCAATAATTATGTGTTCATTTCTACAACTCTAGAAGTGCCTCCTTAGAGAAGCGAGAAGTAAAGGACAGTTGGTTACTTTCATAGTACATGGTGGCACTGGAGGGGTGCTATGATGAATTTAAGGTCACAGAAGGTGGTGGTCCATTGAATTGCCTCCAGAACTGTTCGAATAGGATATTTCACCTGTCCAAATCAAGAGATTAATTATAGGGACAAACTTTGGCCGATTTGATTCAGGTAGAAAATAGGTAAATGTTTGCGCATCGTACTCGAACCTATACAGAACTCACAGGTAGCGTTCAGAATGGCGATGGCTTATGATTTTTTTAGACTGATTTTTTTTTCTGTAATTGAGTTGGCTTATTTGACATAATTAAATTTAAAAAAAATAAAAATAGAAAAAACACGTTAACCCATCATGGACAATGCAAAGGAATATGGAAAAAACAAAAACACAAAAAAACCAAAAAAACAAAATTATGAACAGGAAAAAAAAAGCAAAAGCTGGCCGCCGAACGCCAGAAGAAGTGAAGCTGAGCGCGGCCTATAGTTTTGCCCATATCAGAAATATTTATTAGGTATACAAGACAGAAAAGTAGAAATAATGACCAAGTAAACTCAAATAATGTTTGGCTGTATATGGGCAGAGCATAGAAACAAACTATAGCTAGAGACATCAACTTATAATATAATATTACCATGGTTAAAGTTTAATAAGTGCCCTAAAATTATTTTACAGTATACCATAATTACAAGTGTTATTCTGTTGTATCCGCATCACAGCATTTGAATTACGTTAGTAATAGTTACTACTAGTTCCGTGCACAGTACACCTTCCGTGATACAGCAATGCTTCATTTCACAAACATCAAATCATATCCAATTAAACTGAAGAGTACAATACCCAGTTTTGAATTGTCTGAAAAGTTTACTCAATGCTTTTGCAGCTTCCACGGCCCTAAAAGTGAAATTCCACAAGTACTTTTTTGTTCCAACCAATATCCTGAGGACAAACTTGCCCATTTAGCAAGCACTTTTGGTTGTCGAACAAGTGGCATGTCATTCACTTATCTTGGACTTCCCCTGGGTACAACCAAGCCTACAGTGCAGGACTTCTTGCCGCTCGTGGATAGAATTGAGAGAAGGCTTACTAGTTCAAGTGCTTTTCTTTTCTACGGGGGAAGATTAACAACAATAAACTCGGTTCTATCTCACTTACCAACGTACTACATGTGCATACTCAAGTTGCCGAAAACAGTAATTGACCATATAGATAAAGAAAGCATTGCTTGCAGAGAGGCTCAATAGACTTGAATGAACGATGCAATTCCATGGTAGCTTGGGACTTGGTATGCAAACCTAAGATGAAAGGTGGCCTAGTTGTTATAAATCTTCACATTCAAAATAAATCTTTGCTTATGAAACACTTGCACAATTTCTACAATAAGAAAGATGTTCCCTGGGTACAGTTAGTTTGGTCCAAGCATTATGGTGAAGCAGTTCCACAAGCTATCAACGAATGTGGTTCATTCTGGTGGAAGGATGTAATGAGATGTGTAACAATTTTCAGAGGTATACCAGCCGGCAGAGTGGGCAGAGGTGACACTCTTCTCTTTTGGAAAGATTTGTGGAATGGTAACATTCTTTGTATCCAATACCCCAGACTTTTTTCTTTTGCGAAGGACTAGAATATTTCTGTAGCAGACTTTCTTCATAACACAGATCCTCATGTTCACTTTCATCTACCCCTCAGTATCCAGGCTCATGAGGAGTACAATGCTTTAATGAACTTAATCAACACTTTGCAAAGAGATCAGACCAGTAATGACGAATGGAATTTTATATGGGGTACTGGACTCTATTACTCGAGAAAATTCTATAGCAGCCAGTTTCAAGTTTTCAACATCTCAACACACCAGCAATATACAGTTGGGTCTGGAAGAGAAAATGTGTGATGAAACTAAAGGTGTTTGCCTGGTTAGTGCCACTAGACAGACTGAATACAAAAGAAATGCTAAGAAGGTGACATTTTAACATTGGAAATAATTTTCAGTGTGTTCTATGCAATGCTAGAACAGATGAAGATATCCTGCATCTCTTTTAAGTGCTGCTTCAGTGAACAATGCAGGCAGTGTCTTAACATCCAATGGCCCCTCAGTATGATGTTATACACATGGTCTCACTCACAAAGCAGGCTTCTGGTAACACTTTGTTTATGGAAATATCCATAATTGCAGCCTGGCACATATGAAAACTGAGAAACAACAAAGTATTTGAAAATGTTGATCCTGACTTTCATGATTGAAAAAGACCATCAAAGAGGAGGTTACTCTGCATATGTACAGAGTAAAAGAGCAGCTTAGACCTGCTATCTTTTCTTGGATAGACAATCTGTAGTAATTTGTGCAAGTTCTGTTTTTGCTTAAGTTTTGGCTCTGATCCTTGTACGTTCTGTAATCTCTATTACTTTTATTATATTTTAATGCAGTAGGAGGCTCTCCTACTGTTTTCCTGTGAAAAAATATCCAGTTTTGAACTGAAATGTTACGTCCAGGTCGATAACTAGATAAGCTTCGTCTTCTACTTTTTAATTTCTATCCCTTGACTGTTAATTAATAATGTTCCATTAGGCCAAATACTCATGTAACTTCTTGTCAACTTTAAAGATGGGTCACAGCTCAGCTCATCCTCTTAATAAAAGGGAAAACAGCTTCAAGGATATGTAAGAAATTCCCAGGGTTTACATATTTGCAGCACACTCAGCACATATATGTGATTCGTTTTATAATAGAGACAGGAATGCATTAAATAGAGCATCCTAAGATAACTAATCCAAAAGCAAGAACTGGATATGAAACTTAGTTCAGATTCTGATTAGTTTTTCTCTCCGAACATGGAATAATTAGAACCAAACACCTATTTTCGAGTATAGAGTCCATCTTTGAGTATATCGCTATCGCTCCATGAGCACAATGATCTAATCATTGCAGGATACGAATATTTCAACTGAAAGATAGTCCACATCTTCTGATGGTGTATTATTGTCAATAGCATCATAAGCACCAAGTTGCTCACTATTGAAATTTAAGGTTTTTGATCCCACAATGTACTGTATCAACAACAATAAACTTCACATGCACCAAATTGCTGTTTATTAAAGTTTAAGGTTCACTTGACAAATTCCATTGAAAACTTTAGTTTTTCAGTAGTACATAACCAGTACCCTTCAAAGTTCAACCGAGCATTCAATAAGGCAAGAACCTAATTTATGTCTTCAGACTTCAGAACTAGCCACCATGTTCCTCGCAACAAGTTTACCAAATCCCCAAACAAGTTTAATCGATAGGGCATTGTATTGCAACAAAGCTAATTTGCATGTCTTCGCAACCATTGCATAATTCAAGTTAAAAGACTATATCTTTTTACACCGTGTGTTTGTCAAATCCAATCACCCAGAGGCACATTCCGTCGAACAGGTCATGGGCGCGCACCTCTCATGACAAAAGACCAAGAACAAGGGCTCCTACCTCTCCGCCGGCTCGACACCAAACACGCCGTCCCTCCTTATCACAAACTCGCACGCACGCTCCGGCAGGTGCGGCGCGAACGCCACCTTCATGCGCCTCCTCGCGCTCCCGCCGGCGCCGTCCACCTCCCGCGTCAGGAACAGCCGAGTGTTGACGCAATTGGCCCACGAGAGCCCCAGAGCGGGGCTCACCCGCCGCCCTGACGACCACGCCACGGTGTTCCCGGCCTCCCCCTCCACCACGTCCACCACCTGGTTGGTCACCACCACCACGCACTGGTGCCTGTACGCCAGCTCCCTCAGTTTTGCGGATATCTTGAAGAACAGCGAGGAGCGGCGCTTGAGGTCGGCGGGTGAAGCGTCGAAATCGGCGCGGAAGAGGGATGCGATGGAATCGAGGAGGATGAGGCGGATGGGGAGGCGGTGGGGGGAGTTGTTGGGGTGGGAGAGGAGGTGCTGGGCGCGGGAGAGGAGGGAGAGGAGGTCGGAGGGGGAGTGTACAGCAGCGACGAGGACGTGGTCGAGGAGGTCGGGGTGGGATTTGGGGGCGAGGAGGCGGAGGCGGCGGAGGGGGAATGGGAGGTCGGAGTGGAGGAAGAGGCAGGAGGAGGAGAGCAGGGAGAGTGGCGCGAGTAGGGCGAGCTGGAGGCAGAGCTGGGTCTTGCCGGAGGCGGACTCGCCGGCGATCTCGGTGACGGAAGCGGCGGGGAGGCCGCCGGAGAGGAGGCGGTCGAGGAGGGGGCAGCCGAGGGAGAGCTTGGCGGCGCGGGTGGAGGGGAGGAGGAGGAGGGGGTTCTCCGGTCGGGGCTCCTGTTGGCCGGAAGAGGAGGTGGCAGGCGGGGGATTGACCGCCGGCAGCCGCATCGGCGGCGAGCTCGCCGCCGAGGGTCGATTGGGGTTTCACAATCTGGGTTTGAATCGTCGCGGGCGGTTTCCCCGGGATCGGGGGTTTTGGGGGGCTATCACTATTGCATGGTGGATAAAATTGCTTGCACACAATTAGAGCGCATGCTCGCTAACAGAGAGGTGACAAATTCGATTTTCATTTTTCAGACTCCCTCGGTGCCAAGTCTGTCTTTGTGTGTGACCGTGAGTCAGCTGGTGCGACCAACAGGCTAGCCCCACGATTTGAATATTGATCTAAGTTGGGCAAATTCAAGTGATTTACCGCAAGGTACAGGATAATGTATGTCTTATCCAAAAAAACGAACGAGACTAGTTGGTCTTGATCAAGATGACGATCGCATGGTACTGAATTGACTACATCGATCACAGATGGTAAAGCCAATTTCCCCTCAAAGTACTCTGACAAAAAAAAGGGGGAGAGGACTGACAACCTAAAATAGATTCAACGAGCAAAGATGCATTGTAGCACCTAGGTCATTACCGAGGGTAATAACATTAGCCAACGGATTATTATTCGTCTAATCGATAGAACACTACTTCAACGAATAAGAAGCCCATCAGAGTATAGCAGCAGAATAATAATTAGAGATGAAATATGATATGATTACATAAACATAACTAGCAGGGCTAAAATCTGCTACAAAGCCTCTAGGACTTGAATAACAGTACAATACCAAAAGGAAGCCTTCGGTTCAACATCTTAATCTTACAGTTCTAGAGATAAAGATATTACGTAGACTTTACATATACCACAAGGTCATGTTCGTGCCACTGGTGATCTCCTAGTCATCCCATGTTTCGTATGAGGTGTCGGCCCCACACGGCATGTTCTTATATCTCTCTCATCCCCCCTCAGGATGAGGTTCCTCGGAGTAAGCCGCATCCAAACCAAGTGGAACTCCAGTCTGGCTATCCTCTAAACAAAGGAGAATAATAGTAAGGGTGAGTACATAAGTACTCAATAAGCAATAATAGCAAAATGCATTGTATGATAATAAACCTAACTGTTGTTGAGATGGCCTCCGCAAAAGGCATCGACCACAGGCATCTTGAAATCTTCGGGCTAGGCGGCTAGCTGCAAACCAGCGGAGAGGGGGAACTTCGGGTCTACATGACGAAGTGCCCCCTGGTTGGCAGGTGGGGCTTCGCGGCTCTCCGCCCTTTCGGGGGTGGCCTCCCCAATTGCCCCGGGAAGTGTCGGAGGGCTTCACGCCTATTGCAACTCCCGTACAGCACCTCGGAGTTCCGTCAACTCCCGCTGCAATGACCCCAGTGCTGCCAGTATCGTACCCTCCGTCCCTTGCTCCGTAGCTCCCCCCACCCCGGGGGCGTAGGCTGTGAGGTGACCAAGTGCACCGGGCTGCTAGCCAGCGCCGGGAAGCGTGCTGGAGCGACGGTTGATGATGGGACTCGCCCGAGCGTGCAAATCACCATCCGCCCCGGAGCTCCCTCTAGGAGCTCCCGATGTGCCGGGGGCAGGAGCGGTCTAGCCACCTACGAGGTCGACACGACTGGGAGCAGCTTCGGCACGTACCTCACTATCGATGGTCGCATCTACGCCGGCGCCTGAACCAGCCCCTCGCGTCGACCTCCATCGCCACCCTGTCGTGGCCCTAGCCTATGCAACTGCCGCAGTCGTACTCCGCTTCCTCTTGGTTGCCGCATTTGGTGCCATCTCAACAGCGTGGCTCTCTCAAGTCGAAGGATTCCCACGGACGACGCCAACTGTTGTGACTACAGGGCAAACAATGAAAATGGAAATGACGAGGTAGGGGTGTATGAGGGAGATCTGCCCCCTTGGGATCATCCCAGGAGACCTTTTATGGAGCAACCACAATCTTTTTACGATACTACCCTCGACGGCAAGTGTTACCCTAGGATATATTTGTCCTTCACATATTTAACTGGGCCTCTTGGGTTTACACTCTTTTTGCACTCTTACAACACAATGCATACTCTATACATACCCTTCTAGCCCACTTAACTCAAGATGGCTAAATGGGCTTAGGCAGAGGTCATCTCAACAACACTAACATTTCTTGAAAACTTCGTCCTCATCTTCTTTTTTATCATCATTCTTTTTATTTTTCTCTTGCTCTTTCTATTTCTCACTATTTATAGAAAATAGAGGCTTTTAGTTTTTGAAAGAATTGCAGAATCATTATTTTGAAAATCTCATGAACACTCGTATAGCGGGTAAAACCTCCACCGATTTTATAGCCTCCAGTCTAGGAGACAAACATGAATTCATGGTTTAGATAGCACTGCGCAGGTTTGTACCACTTTATCCATAGTCACCCTGATCTTGTTGTGGGTGGAACCTCGTATTTCCTTAGATGCGATGCCCGAATCAGAGTACAAAACTTTTATCTCTATCTCGATATATTATATCTCTACCCAGCTATTCACAACTGGCAGCTTGCACTCATCGGAAGCAACATAACTATTGGTTGGGCCAATTCATTCACCCTTACCCAACACTCCACTGCGCTAATATATGCGCTCAGGATCTCCCACTTCTAAGTTCTATACCAGTTCTGGGTTTCTCCTGCTTTGGATCCCCCACTCCCGAGCTCTATACTGGCTCTGAATTTCTCCACCTATTATATAACTTACCCATAGAGAATATAATAACCTTAACAGAATTACTGATTCTGTCCGTCTTCCGATGGAACAATAGTTAATACGATTTATATGGTCCATTACACAAGTGAAGTTTGTAAATCCTTATATTTTATCTCTATACAGAAGGTCTCGTACTGCCTTTCTGTTGCCTGCCCTGAGGGACCTTCCACCCCCTTATTTATGGGCCTAACAGTGGTTTCTCCTATTGTCTGCCCTAATCTCATTCTCTTCCTTTCTCATAGCATTCTCCCGATTTAAACATCACTTTCATTTTTATGCAAAGTGACACATAATTTAATAGGTAAATACTTGTTTTACTGAAAATACTATAATCACATGTTCAAAGGGATGCTTGCCTGAGTTTACAGTGAAGTTCTAGGTTCCAGGATTAGTCGGATAAAAGTTGCCCTCCAAACCCTATTCCTTTTCTGCAATAAGTATACGTGCGACCGTTTAATACACCGGTGCTGAAGAAAATGGCAATTAGGTAAATAATTGCACAAACTACGCAAAAATGCCCCTGTGTGATCTACATATTTTATTTTGTCCATTGGCATATTTTTATGACTCGATTGCTAATTTATTCATCGCGTCAAAAGTTTAATTGATGTGTGTGATTTTATTTAATTATATACAGATTTTAAGTGTAAGAACAGCAAATTAATTTATTCTAAAGATCATAGATAATGATAAATGGGTTTCTACCATTTACAAGTGACTAGCAGAATTAATTTGATGTTTAATTTGCATCAAAAAGATTTAAGTGGCAGAATATCAATTTATTCGGTACACGCGAAATATTAATCTACTGGCGATACTCATTTCATTTTAAATAATCAAAAATACTGATTAGTGGTGTTTTGTAGTTTTAACTTTATTTAGCAAACTTTTATTTATTAATTTAGTATTAAACGGAAGGCTCGTGATTAATTATTCGTAGGGAACAATTTTTATAAAGTGTGTTTATTACCTCTCTTCTTTTTTCTCTCCTCCTATTTCCTAATTGGTCGAAGGCCTCTTCCTGGCCGCTGGTTGTTTCTTCCTCCTCTCCTTATCCCTTCACCTCTACTCCTTCCCCCAACCTCCTCTCTCCCTTCCTTCTGTTTTTTTCACTCCTCAATCTTCCACTAGATCTGGCAGGCCACTACGCCTCCTCCTCTCCTGCGCCTCTCCCTCGGCCCCAGCCCGACCCCGACGCCACCATAGCTCTAGCTTGGCCGGCGCACCTCCAGCCCCACGCGTGCTGCCCCAGTTCCAGTCGTTGTGGCCCCCCGCTCGGCCTCTACTCCAGGCGCCAGTCCCCTGCGCCACCGGTCCCCTACGTCACCGGTCGCCAGTCTCCTGCGGCTCCGGCTCCCCATGACTCTGGATCCACTTGGCGACACCTCACCTACACCTCCGGTCAGCTTGGCCACCAGTTCACCGAGCTCCCTGTTGGCACCTCTGGCTCCGACCTCTCCTCCATGCACCACCCATCGGCTTCTTGTGGCCCGACTTGACCTCCTCTAGCTCTGATCCTCCTGTGCTGCTGGCTCCCCTGTGTCGTTGACCGCTCTAGCTAGGCCGTCGCACTGCCTTGGTTCGGCCCCCAGGTCACCACTCCTCTAGCCTGGCTCCAGCTCTTGTGCGCCACCTCTAGCCTAGCTGACCACCACTCAGCTGCAGCTTGGCACCGCCTCACTCGGCCTTCAGCTCCTCTGGTCACCCCGCTTGGCCCTCGGCTCCCCTCCACTCCTATTGCTAGTTAACTCTTATGGCATGAGCTCCGCTTTTATTTCTTATCTTTGTATATCTGTGGTTTAAACCCGGTGATTTGGAGGGTGTTGGTAATAAGCTTCCTTGGTTGTGGTCCACTGCGATGGGCTTGGAGCCTCCTCGTGCATCGGGGAGTATCGAGGAGCACTATTGAGTGCGCACAGTGGCTGTGCTAGGCAATCAGCGCTACTTTGTTCTCACCAAGGGTATACTACTCCTCTCTTCCCTTTACTCCTTCCTTCCCTTCCCCTATTGCTCTGTGATGGCTATGTGGTGGTGATTGTGGTGCACAAGTCGTGGATATGTGGGCTTGCAATGGCTAGTAGATACTCTGGCCTTGTGCTGTGACTTGGATGGAAAGCTGGGAATGGAGGTTTCATGGGGGGGGGGGCAACTTGTTGCTAGATGAGGGCTAGATGCCATGGTGCTGAGGGTTGTGGTCACTTCATGGCTCCCCCGAGGATCAACTCGTCTTGCCTTGGTTGCCCTCGGTCTTGGTTTGGTTCCGATTGTTCTAGGCTGCCATGGTCGTGATCCTCGCTCCTTCGTCTTCCTCAACTTCTTGAGCTCCTCTCCTCTTGTCTTCATCTCCCTCACTGCCTCTCTACGTGTGGCTAAGGACTTGGTGATTCTCCTAGCTTTGCTCTTGTGGTCAAGTCATGGGATGGAGAGCGATGTTGGCTCTTGCTTGGCTTTGCTGGCTCTCGGTGGTGGGAAGCAAATGAGAGTGAGGAGTGAGGTGCTTGCTTGGTCTAATCTCTTCTCCCCTCTTGCCTGGATACGCACAGGCTGGCATTGCCTGAACTTATCCTCTTTGCTCTCTCTCACACTCTCCTGTGGCTTGGTAAAATACTTGTAATTGTAATTTTTTTGCAATTGCAATTGTTATTGTTTTCCATTTTAATACAATACTTGTAATTCATTTATTCTAAATGCGCAACACAATCTTGTAAGTGTTCAATGGTTGTAATAATTTTATTTTGCTTGTATCTAGTTGATTCCAATGTAATTCGTCACTTTTTCATAATCATGCTTAAATTACTTTTAACTACGGTTAGTCTAATTAAGTTGTGGGATGTTTCATGCATGCACCAGCAATTTAGCGGAATCTAATCAAGATAGGGACCAACAGAGACTAGTTAAAGGCCTTTTTTAGGCTTTTGGTTTCTTTAAAAGTTGATATAAATGGAGCGACTTCTTGAAGCGGATTATTTAAAGGGCTTTCCGAACTCAAAACCGTATACACCGCGATGATATCTCCGCCGTCTGTTACCGTCTCAAAAAACACAAATAAAAATCGTCAGCTACAGTCAAAAGAAACCAGGCTAGAAGTGTTTAAGCATATAGGGCGGGTTCTTTTGGGCTGAGATTTATAACTGTGGTTTTTGAATTCTGATATGTTCAAGCGAGGCAATACGCAAAGAAAAATAGTCCATATGATTTTGACTGACATAACTTAACTTAGTACAATTTGTACTATAATTTATCTGTAGATTTTTGTCTTAAAAACACACATCATTTAATAATGAGTTACTATAAAAATAAAAACTAAAGCCTAAAATATAAGCCTACGAGAACTCAGCAACCTGCACTCAGGTAGTCACTGCTCTTAATTAGCGGCGAAATCCGTCTTTGGATGCATCACGTCTTTCCATCCATGCCTTGCATGTCAAGGCAACCATTCGGCAGCCGCCGGGCGGTTGCCTTGAAGCTACTCGAACGCACCGCAACCCTTCCCCATCGTACACGTCGTGCCGGTTTCGCTTCCCGGCCCACGCGTACACGTCGTCCTCTCGACGTTGAACCGAGGCGACGATTCACAAATTTGAATTGGACACGTACCACTCCTTACGGGAAGCGATTTTTACGGGGGAGGTCCTACCCCATGCACCGATATATTCTCCCTCCCTATGTGCGGCGTTACCGGCGGCTCACTCGATTGGCTCGTAATTTGAAATGAGGCATGCAAAGTTCTTCTTTACTTGGAGATCACGGAAACAATTTATTTATTTACCTCTAACATTGGAACTTCATAGAGAATAATTTTACGGAAATTACATAGAAATGGCATCAGGAATATAATCCCCGCCGCTCACTTGGAAGAACTGCTGGACAGGGTTCCCAAAAAAAAAAAAACTGGACAGAATTACGCACATGCCACAATTAACCAGTGCACTGCACCAGACGCCAGAGGCCTGCATCGCGTGCGAATTCTATGCGTCTTGGAGTCGGAGGCCACCATTGACCGGCGGCCATCAAGAACTTGGGCGCCTCCTTCTCGGCTGCTTCGTCTACGTACTTGTGACGTCAACCTGGAGAATCCCACGTCGCTGCAACCGTCTCCGCGGCGCGCGCGCGTGTACATATATGAGCTCTCACTGTGCTCGAGCTTCACGCTTGCATGCCACGCCAAAGACGATAGACTGACCGCGTGCATGGTACAAGATTCCGACCAGGGCGCCGGCGCCATGGAGTCGTCGCCGGGCAGGGCCGTCGCGCCTGTGGCCTCGCAGGCCATGACCGTCGGCAGCGTCCTCACCGTGGCCGGCATCCTCCTGATCTTCGTGCTGCTCTCCCTCGCGCTCGTCTTCTTCCAGTACTTCTTCAACGACCGCGGCCGAACGTCGCCGAGCGTGCGCCAGCGCCGGCGCGGGATGGCAGGTGCGGGGGACGGGAACAGGGGCGTCGACCCGGAGGTGCTGAGGTCGCTGCCGATCACGGTGTACCGCGCGGCGAGCTCGCGGGAGGAGGGGGAGGCGGTGGAGTGCGCGGTGTGCCTCGCCGAGCTCGAGGACGGCGAGGAGGCCAGGTTCCTGCCCCGGTGCGGCCACGGCTTCCACGCCGAGTGCATCGACCTGTGGCTAGCCTCCCACTCCACCTGCCCGCTCTGCCGGCTCACCGTCGGGAAGCTCGACGTGTCGCCGCAGCCTCCGTCGGCGACTCTTCCTCCCGTCCCGCCGGAGCCGGCGAACTACGCCGCGAACCTGCCGGCGAGTGTCCTTCTCGGTGTATCTGACCAGGGCGAGCTCACCGCGGTGACCGTGACCACGGACAGTGCTGGTCCGAGCCCCGCCGCCGCAGCCACGCCCGTGCTGGTGATCGAGATCCCGGAGTCGTCGGCGGCGGCGACCCCGCGCGACGTCGCGGCGAAGTCGCCGGGCTCGGCGCGGCTGAGGTCGCTGAGGAGGCTGTGGAGCTTCGGGAGGCAAGGGCCGGCCGGGTCGACGACTCCCTCCTGTTCCTGCGGCGGCGCCGACGTAGAGCAGGGCATCGGCGTCACCGTCCGCGCTCGCGCCGTGGAGGTGCCGCCACTGCCACCGGAGGCTGCGGCCGGCGCAACCCCGAGAGCCACGGTGCAGCGTCGGATTTGACGGGGCACGCGTCCGGCCGGAGACCAAATCCACGCCGATCCCCCTGTACATATTACATATACATGCATCGCAGGTCCCAATTGAGCCTACCATCTCTCCGTTTCGTAGCACATATACACACATTCTTTCTGTAAGATTAGCAGCATGCCAGCATACATGTACATATCTGCTATTGGTTGATGATCCATCGAGTATTCGAGTAGCAGCGACTCTTTCTTTCTTCCTCGGACAATTAGTGGCACTGTGGCAGATGCCACTTTATTGTTGATTTGAGCGCTGTGGCAGATGCCAATTTATTTCTTTCTTTCGCGTGGGCCAATTTATTTCTACGCCACAGCTTCCGGCCGGCAGATGCCTGCGTGGCCCATGAAAAAGCCCTCTTTCCTAGTCAAATGAAACAATAAGCCCATCACTGGGCCAGCCCGCCACACCCAGATCTCTCTCTATCTCTCTCTCTCGAGACAAGCCAGTAGACGGTAGAGAGGTTACTGCCGACTGCAATCTGAGGTTAATGCCTGCTGGTCATCCAAACAGGGATGCAGAAGATGCAGACAGAGCAGATGCTGAATTGCTGATGCAGATCTCGATCGGTCGGTACCGGTCCAGTACGTCCAGAAGAAATCGCATCTTTCGTGCATTCAGCCGGGACCGGATCTACCATCTGCCAAAACAAT
The DNA here is from genome assembly GCA_036346265.1 of Melocanna baccifera. NCBI lineage: Eukaryota > Viridiplantae > Streptophyta > Magnoliopsida > Poales > Poaceae > Melocanna > Melocanna baccifera. Next base: position 11,960,279 of record CM070679.1, read on the forward strand.
CCAAGGCGATGCCATGCCCCGGTCTGTCACTCCCGTGACGTACTCCGAGTCAATATCAACTGTGCTAAAAACGTAATTGACCTGACTACGAAGATCTATTCCTGCATACAACAAAAGAACACGTAAGAACAAGATAATAAGCAATCTCAAATTGCAAATATGATTGAAATACTCAATATGGTGGGATTCCGAACAAGGATCTTGACTGGGTGGCCTAGTCGACACACGCAAAAGATACAAGTTACAACACAGGCAAACTAAACATAAATGAAATCCGAGAAAACTAAAGGGGTGCGGCCTCTTTAAATAGGTGAGTGGAAGCCACACAAAATCAAGAAACAAGGGAGTGATACTATTTTACTGTTCATGGGAACAGTATTTCGACCATAAATAGTGAGGGTAGCACCTTTCTTTTAGGCCCATGCATTACAAGGTCTGATTTAGCTCAAACAAGTTGTGTAGTAACTTCTTTTGATGATTGCAGAGCGTACAAAAGGAGTTTGTAGGCAACGCTATATCCGTTGGAAAGAGGACGAGAAAAGCTTTCCATCAAATACTCATGGACTTCAAACGGACTCCGTATGTGAAAATTATGCTCGTTTGAAGTTGAACCTGTTTGGCTGAATTCGAATTGATCTGGAAGCCGAATTGGATTCCAAAACGTGTCCCACTTGAACTCTTACTTGAATTGGTTCAAAAGTGACGTGGTGACCATAAGAAATAGTTTGGGGAGACATCGATATGGTCTTGATATGTTGGTTGACTTCCCTTTTGATAGATTTCAACTACGATCTCGTAGTGTTGATGCAATTCTCCTTGTATGGCAGCGTAAATATGCATTTTCATCATTAGGTAGCATCATATAGTTCATATGATATAAATGTATTTCTAAAAACAAACTCACCTGATAATTTAAGTGATACGTAGGAACTCTTGTAATTAGAACAACAAGCATTGCTAATATGGCTGTATTCATCGGGGCCATGTCCTCATCATCTTGTCTTTCCACAATCAATATGGGACTATTATAATAATCTCCTTCTTCACATATTGGTCTCTCAGCCGTTCACCGCTCCTTCACCGTACACCAACGGTCCTTTAGAGTCTTTTCACCGTACATCGATGATCCCTTAAATCATAGTCCATCAGACATTCACACACTAATGTTCATTGGGTCAGAGATATTAGAACTAGATTCTGATACCACGTGTTGGATCGTAAGGACATTCTCATCCTAAAAGGTAGCCAATAAGGCGAGGAGCTCTTCCTCTTTCACAATTAATGTGGGACTATTCTAACATTATGTGACCACGGTGACAAGCTACATTGGCCTAAACTTAGGTATAACAAAAGATAGTCACAATGCACAAGCCAAACAAGCCACATATGTCTAGGGGTGCAATCAAAGTGGATACGGACGGAAATCACTCATTCTGTATCATATTCTGTATTTTTTCTCGAGATCGGAGTTAGATACGGATAATACCGGATACCTATTTTTTCATTTCGTATTGGTTCCGTAAAGCTTCGGATGGTCAGTTGGACGAAAATTATCAGCTTCTTTACATAGGACATTAAACAATATGGTGCGATAGAGTGAACACAGAGAGATTAATCACTGAGATATCAAAGTAAGAGTACTCAGTATGCTCTGCATGTTTAGATGTGACAATACATCTATATATTATCTTATTTTTAAGTGAAGTCATAACAAACTTCCTCATATCACTTGTATACGGATATATACAGACGGATATGACTTATTCCGTATCCTATTTCATATTTTTTCCCCGGAGTTGGAGTCGGACACAGATAATTTTGGATATATATTTACCTCTCTCGTATTCGCTCCGTAAACATTTGATCGGTCAATCGAATAAAAATTATCTACTTTATTTACACCACTACATGTGCCAGTGAGCCAGGCCGACCAAACTACAGAACAACACACGTGAATGTGTGCGCCGACAAATAACGTGACATGCGCAATATAATGGGACAGCCTAGGCGATTGCCTATGCAACACATCTTGTCTTGATCAAACGAAAAGCATCGTTTATCCTAGCTAGTATTTTGATCTTTTGCTTCTCGAGCTTTGATGACTGCTACAGGCTAATTAAATAAAGTATTAAGGATATCGATCATTAGTTGGCTCTTCCATTAGTACAGAACAGACGTGCTTCGCCGCATCTAGGTAGCTACCAGCAGCCCCGGCCAGCTCTGGAAGAAGAGCTCCGGGCGGCAATGGCGCCGCCGCCGCCGCAGATCATCCACATGAACGGAGGCGAAGGGGAGACCAGCTACGCCAAGAACTCCACGCCGCAGGTCCGCGCGTCCATGCATTCATGCCAAAAGTTCTCACGTTACGTACACTACCATTTTTTTTCCATCGTTTCACTTGCACGGAAAAATCGATCCTTGCACGTACAAATGCATGACGTGCAGAGGCGCGTGCAGCAGAGGCTAGCCCCGCTCGTGGACATCGCCGTGGCGGACCTGTGCCAGGACGCCACGGGCACACTGCGCAGCATCGGCGTCGCCGATCTCGGATGCTCGTCGGGGCCCAATCCTGGTCTCCACGGCCATCGACGCCATGCGCCGCCGGTGCACGCAGCTGGCTGGCCTGGGCCCTGGCCCGGAGCTCCGCGTGTTCCTCAACGACCTCCCCGACAACGACTTCAACGCCGTCTTCCGGCAGCTCCCGGAGTTCCTGCGTCGGGCGCAGGGGGAGCCCCAGTCCAACGCCGGCAACAACCTCGGGCCGGTGCTCATCTTCGGCGCGCTCGGGTCGTTCTTCGGCCGGCTCTTCCCGGCCGCGAGCTTGCACCTGATCTTCTCTTCCTTCAGCCTCCACTGGCTCTCCCAGGTCCCGCGAGAAGTGGCCAACGGGGAGCTGATGAACAAGGGAAACATATGCGCCGGCCGGACGAGCCCGCCGGCGGTGGTCGACGCCTACGCGCGGCAGTTCAGCAAGGATTTCACTCTGTTTCTCGAGTCGCGGGCCGTGGAGGTCGTTGCCGGCGGCTGGGTGCTGCTCTCCCTCAAGGGTCGGTCGGCCAGGGACCCCCGCAGCGACGGCTGCGTCATGTACGACCATCCGGCCAACGTCCTCAATGACATGGCAGCCATGGTACACACGCTCCTATCCTAAGCTTGGATCGAAAATCTTGAACCATTCGGGCCAAGTAATCCATCGATGTGTCTTGGCATGAGCGAGTGCATGTTGGAATTGAATCTCTCAATTCCCATCTCTCAATCTTTATCACAGAGATGTATGCACACGCATGTAATGAACTCACGTACATACACATGGGAGCAGCGGACTTACTCCAACCAACTCAGATATTTCATTAATGCTAACAGCTATTTGTACAAGAGAGGATGCACTAGTTAACTCACCGCCCAGCAACAAATTTGACCTCTTCCAACGCCACTACTCAACTGTGCGCGCACGACATGCACGCACACCCTAAGACTTAGCTTACTGGTCATGCATTACACACTACTTAGCCACACACTTCTCTCTAACCACTAATCACTCCCTCCTAACATGCAGCTCCACGTCTCAATGACCGGCTAATCACCATGCTTGCACATCGCATGCAACTCACTAAATTAAATACACTACTATGACAAGATTATTTTCAAAATTCTCCCCCTAATCTTGTCATGCCAACTCACCGTTGCGGATCGCCTGCAACCTCTTGCCGTACACAGTGACCTTTTTATTCTATCGGCATCGCATCGCTACCATTGTCGGTCTCACACCGACTTCTCCTGGTGGCCTTACACCGCTGTTCATGCACGTCTACTGACGATCACACGTCGCCGCTGTACACAACTTCAAGTGTAAGCGAGACACCGTTGTGGTCTCACACCACCAACAGATCCCTCCTCAGCGTCATGCCGCCTCCACGCGGCTCTTACGCATAGCCACCTCCTCATGGCCATGCACAACACCATCGGCATCGCGCCGACTGTCTTTTCATAGCGGCCTCACAAGGCCACCTCCACGAACGTGGTCTCCCACCACCGTTCGTGGTCTCCACCACATCAACGCAGCACCTTGACGCCCCCCACGGCCTCTCGCCGCAAGCCTCGATGTCTCCATGTCGTCGGTGTCACCTATGTGCACGGTGCACCAGCACCCCTGTGCAACGCTGCACCGCAAGCTGGCCCTCGCACGCGCACACCCGTGTACTCCCGCTCGCCTGTGCACACCACGTCGCTATGTGCCTACGCACAACTGGGTCGCACTCCCGACCGTGCCATGCGCACACGCCTGCAGCCGCTGCCTTGGCACCCGCTCGCACGCACCTGCTCCTGGTCGCCCGCGCCTGTGCAAATCGGAATGCCACTACCCTCGCAAAGGACATGGCTATGCGCAACACCTTGCGCACATGCATGCATACAGCTCCGCATTCATGAATGCCACTCCTCGCGAAGGTGCTCAGCTGCACCTTGTGCATATGTATGCATGCTTCGTTGTTGCTACTGCTTGCTCCGCGCCGCGCTGCTCCGCCAGCGCCACCGTGGAGGCTAAGCCCACCGTGCGCCACCACTGCCTAGCAGCGCCGCACCCACCGTGTGCTACACTGCCGCTGTCCGGCGAGCCATCACTGGCCGGGTAACATCACCTCACGTCGAACGTCGCTTTGATACCAATTGTTGGAATTGAATCTCTCAATTCCCATCTCTCAATCTCTATCACAGAGATGTATGCACACGCATGTAATGAACTCACGTACACACACATGGGAGCAGCGGACTTACTCCAACCAACTCAGATATTTCATTAATGCTAACAGCTATTTATACAAGAGAGGATACACTAGTTAACTCACCGCCCAGCAACAAATTTGACCTCTTCCAACGCCACTACTCAACTGTGCGCGCACGACATGCACGCACACCCTAAGACTTGGCTTACTGGTCATGCATTACACACTACTCAGCCACACACTTCTCTCTAACCACTAATCACTCCCTCCTAACATGCAGCTCCACGTCTCAATGACCGGCTAATCACCATGCTTGCACATCGCATGCAACTCACTAAATTAAATACACTACTATGACAAGATTATTTTCAAAAGTGCAGGGGCACGTCGAGTTGGAGAAGCTGGACTCGTACAACATCCCGGCGTACGAGCCGTGCGTGGAGGAGATGCGGGAGATCGTCGAGGCGGAGGGCTCGTTCGAGATGGTCGGGATGGAGTCCTACGAGACGGCGGCAGCGGCGTGCGACCCGGCGGGCTTCGCCAAGGTCATGCGCGCCGTGCACGAGCCGATGCTGGTACGCCACTTCGGCGCCGGGATCGACATGGGCGAGTTCGTCGGGACGGCGGAGTCGTACTTCGACCGGTTGCTCCGGGAAGGGAGCTACAGGGGAGCGCTCGTGCACGTCTTGTCTCTTCGGAGGAGGAAATGCGAGTTGCCGTGTGGTGACATCGTGCCAAGGACTGGTGGTTCTGTCTTGTAGGCAAACGGGCATATTTGCGTCCCGCCCAAATTGACATCGGTGAAAGCTCCATTGTAAGATGTTTTACGAATAATGTGTCAAGTGATATACGACAGTTATAGGGGCGTAATAAAAATAACTGTATTACTTATATATTTATGGTCTTTTAGATAATATGTTATGATATTCTTTGAATAAATTGTTATTTATAAGAGTCAGTAGGTATGTGACTCATTAATTAGCAAGGCTCTTTATTTGTTATATGATATTATTTGAAAAGATTCTTGATCGAATGTCATAACCACGTTTCACTAGTTATAGATATGAAGATATTAAATCAATATTGTGGACACATACTATATAACATGGTGTTGGATTGATCCAACTTGACACTGTTACGATTGCTATGTTTTATGTGTTATCAGTTGGTCTCACATAATGATAATATGTAATCCTAGTACCTAATATCAGCGTAGTTTTCTACATGTGTAATTGTGTACTTAAGGGTTGCCAAGCACTACTCCGTAACTGGGTAGTTATAAAGGTAGCTTTCAGGTATACTATAAAACATGTGAAGGAATGTGACTGGTCGGGTACGAGATAATAAGAGAGATATCTAGGTCTCTCGATGTGATCAGATAAAGAAAGTACTTGGCCATGCCACGAGTGGTTGAAGAGTCGACCACATGAAGTTATCCATCTCTAGAATGGGGAAAAGGTTGAACAGTCTATAGATGACATGATTCTCACTTGGAGTTCGATCGGCTATCACGAGGCAAAAGAAGAATGCACAAATAGGTCGTTAAATCCGTTCAAATATGAACTGGTCATATCGGTATACTGATTGACCATGATTTAGTCAGATATATTACAAACTGGTCTACGAACTGGTCGTATGGGATACGGACTGGTCATAACTAGATACAAATTGATCGTAAAGAGTTATGAACTAATCATGAGTGACTAAAACCTAATTGTAGGTCATATCGCATAAGATTCGTCTATATTGATCTTGTGTATATTTGAGGGTCAATATATTCTACTAGGGACCACTATCAACTAGTGATAGAAAAAGTGTTTCTAGGTTACAACAAGTATACATGAATCTATAAAGTTACACACTTAATGAATTGTATAAGGTTTACACACTTAACAAGCTGGAATAGAAAAGGATCCAGTCGAGGGCTTTCTATGTGGGATACGATATCTACTCGTATAAGTTAGGATTTGGTCGGATGATTTTGGAGTAGCTACTCATGTTGAATAAGAATTTGGTTAGAGACTCTATATAAAGAGATGAGATAGAGAGAGATATTGTACTACCCACCAAAACTCTAGCCATCTTCTTCCGAAGGCCTCTGCTATGGGCACTGGTATTAGCACATTGGCGCACAACGTTTCATGATGATCCAAGGAAAAGACAATCGGCTCGTGGAGATAGACTACCACTAAGGATGACCAGCTTCTAAGGATTGCTTTCCAAAGACGTTGGATGACTGATTACTTCCACTATGTTGACCTGCGCTACATTGAACTAGGCCACTTCAACTCTTCTTTCGCTGCACTGCGTATTTAGTGGTAACGATCTATGATCTTTTACTCATATGGCTTTCTTGTTTACACGGTAGAAAATTTTAATTTGCGCTAATATAGTCTATCTGCATCCCAACATAATAAAGCTGGACACTATGGTTTAGCACTTCAATAGATTTACAAATAAAAATTTATTATGTTCTTACAGATCAATAGTCGGATTTACAAAAAAAAAAGTCTATTACGCTATCACAAATCAATAGTTTGATCTAATTTTTACTGCACTCTCCTACTATCAGCCTAATACATTGTAAAAATTCCAAAAAATTAAGCCAGTGGAAGATAGCAAAACAACCTTGTTCCAAACAGCTTTTGGCTTTTGGAAGCTGGCTTTTAAACTGGGCAGCTTCTCACGATAGTTTTTATAAGTCATTTAGGAGTCACTACAGGAGCCGTTTTGAATAGAATGACTTCTCAATATGAGTATCCTTACTCTTTTAATCTCTTTCGCAGTCAATCAAAAATCAAAAGACACAACTAAAAGCAAAATATCACGTCACTTTTGAACCGGCCCTTGACTTACCCAAAAAAACCAGCCACTAGGTCTCCATCGCGCAATACCTCCTTGTTGTTGCAAAAACACAACAGAGATACAGTGTATCTTTTCTCCATGGGAGGAGGCAGGCTTTCACAGAGAGTCTAGCTAGAGAGAGGACGCTTTTTTTCCCCTTTTCCATTATCATCCCAGGGGCCATATATATAGACATGTAGAGCTCATCTCCTAAAGGAGACACGTGCCCCATGCCCCTTCTAGAGTAAATACGTGTCCCATGCCCCTTCTAGAGTTAATACGTGTCCCATGCCCCTTCTAGAGTTACAACATCACATGTACACACATACACACACGGTTCAAGGGGCTGTTTAATTATGGGAGCCGAACTGGGTAAGGTGGGGAGGACACCCTCGCAGGTCTCGATCATCTTGACGGAGTCCTTCCAGTTGGCAAGTACGTCGGCGAGGAAGGACTTGGCCTGCGTGATGAGGTAGAGATGCCTCGAAACCAAGACCTTTATCGCGGAGGCCAATGGTGCACGGAGATTAGTGTGGTCAAATGCGGGGGTCCCGCGAAGTTGAGACCTCCATCACGGAGGCTGGGACTCGGACTTGCTAAATGGAGCTGGGACGTGGACATAACGAGGAAGGTCGAAAGTGCAAGGACGAGGTAGCGGTCACGTGAAGTCCGACATAGGCGGGCTGAAGACATCACGCAGTGGACTCCACCAGTTTGTTGATGTGAAGGGGCCTTCGCTGGCGCGGAGGTCGTATTTGTCCATCGGAGCGGAGATCACGACGCAAGGCCGACCTGGAAGCCAGCGACGCGCAGGAGCATCTTGCGGCGTGGACACGTGGAACGGCCTAGCGCAGAAGTCTCCATCGCCGATGCTGCTCGACGATGCGGAGGGTCGGCGCTGCGGCCAAGGTACGAAGGTTCGGATGTGAGGCACCCCCCATCTTCGCCCACCGATGCGGAGACCACGACGCTAGTGCGAAGCCGACCTAGAAGCTGACGAAGTGTCCTTTACTGACGTGTACTGTGGGCTAGGAAGCCTTGGCAACTGAAGGTCGAGGCGTGGTAAGACCGTCGGGGCTCGAGCGACCGAAGGCCATGGCATATGGAGGCCGTTCATGGCGAGGCCACGGCAAGCGGAGAGTATCGGAACCACAGAGGCCGTGGCGTGCAGAACCGAGGGACGAGGGAGGACAGAGGAGGTCGACTTGCGAAGATCCGTGCCGATGAAGATTATGTGTGATGGCGCGATAGCGCGGAGCCGATGAGGTCGAGCGCCTTGGCCAACGGCACAAAGACCGAGTGCCATCGAGGCGGGTGGACGCGGAAGGAAGCAAGCTCAACCTCTCTGGCAGTACCTATCCATTTTATCAAGTCATGCATGCGTGCTAAACGGATGCATGCATGCAGGCGGAAGCTGGTAGAGCCCGTATGACGGCTAGCGGTGCCGGCATGGTGGTGATGTCGAAGGTCGGCGGGCAGAGCCCGTGTTGAGGCAAGTGGAGCCTGTGCGTCGATAGGCCTTCGATAGACCCTGTGAAGGCATGGCTTTGCCCATCGGTAATCCGCGCGAAGACAGCCGTCCTGGGCTTCGTCGGCGCGGGGTTTAGTTCGTCGGTGCGGAGGCCGACGGTAAAAATGCCGGTGAGCCCAAAGGTGGCCGACTGCCTCGCGGGTCCCAGGGAAGTCTCAGAGACTCAAACAGAGAAGCCGAACGTTTGCGACGCGCGGAGGCCGACACGGAGCCGGAAAAGCTATGCACGTTCCGTGCACATGCATGGGTTCGCATATGGCAAACATACATATTGGTCATGCCCGCGTGCGATGAGCCTATGTATGTGCTCGACTCGGAGACCCAGCGTAGGTCGACGTTCAACGGCGCAGACAAATCTTCGCCCTCCACCATGCGAAGGCCATGGCCAGGGACGTCGGGCCCATCATGCAGCCTGAGCGGAGGCTAGTCCCAGTGCCTGCGTGCATGCTCTCGACGCATGCATGTTGATCGATGCACACTGTAGGCTAGCAACCTGTTGATCAACGCATGCATGCATGTGGCTGACAACCATAACTATGATGCTGGTCATTGATGCACCTACTTTGTAAGGTTAGGACCTGGGCGCGGGGCATACACTGGTGACCATCTCTAACCTCCTTCCTTGCATGTCCTAGATAAATTTTGTGGAGTGCGCACGAAGCCTCTAGTCTCCGCGTCCACACGTCTTAGGTATACTGTGGAGTGTCCGCGGAGCCTCTAGCGTCCGCGCCCGCACGTCTTAGGTATACTGTGGAGTGCGCGCGGAGCCTCTAGCGTCCGCACCCGCATGTCTTAGGTATACTGTGGAGTGCGCGCGGAGCCTCTAGCATCCGCGCCCGCACGTCTTAGGTATACTGTGGAGTGCGCGCGGAGCCTCTAGCCTCGGCGCGTCTTGTTTGTACTCCGTAGAGTTGCTCGATGCGGAATCAAATGTTGATGTCGCAGAATCCGGAGCGAAGTCCCATGTTGCGGAGTCCTTCATGAGGCGAAAGTCGACGTCGCGAGTGTAACTGTCGTCGTGCGGCGTGGACGCCGCGCGGAGTCCACGATGCGCAAAGTGTTCCATGTGAGTGAAATGGCCTCTAATGTCGAGGGCGCGCCATGCCCACGCATGAGCCATGCATGCAATGTAGCGTGAGCGTATGCATGCGGCGAGTATACTCGCGCTGTGTAAGACTCTGGAGAACTCGGTGAAGACTCCAGAGGCAATAGCGTAGACTTCGAAGAGCTCGACGGAGACTCCAGAACATCGGCGAAGACTCCAGAACATCGGCGAAGACGCCGAAGAGCTCGGCGGAGACTCCACTGGCGTAGGCTTCGAAGAGCTTGGTGGGGACTCCGGAGATATTGCCAAAACCGCTCCGACCATAGTGGAGGTCGTGGACACCAAGGCGGAGACCCCTCTGGTGTCGGTGCAAAACACGGACACCGCGGCAGGGACCTCGCCGGACTGGAGGCCACGCGAAGATGAGCTCCAACACGGAGATGTTCGCGTGGAGGTCGTGCGGAGCCGTTCGCACCTAGTTCCACCCGGAGACGAGGTTCGAGGCGGAGATCGCGCATCGGCGGGAGCCAAGGTCGAGGTTCGACACAGACTTCGTCCGTGCGACGCCTGACGCAGAGGTAGGCTTCGACATGGAGGAGACCCGCTCGGAGAGGACCGACTCCCAGGGGGCTCCTGACGACGGCGCGTGAGCTCTAACACGGAGTCAATCAAGGGGGCTACATGTGAAGGGCGCACTGTGCAGGAAGGAAATGGAGGCTGCGAATCTGTTGTTGTCAGCGTCGCAGGCCTTCCTCCAGTCCCTATTCGCCAGGACTTCCTGCAGTGTCCACAACACGAGCAGGCCAAGATCCTTCCCTTCAACGCTAGGAGATCGCTGGTGCACGCCCGCCCTTCGTCCACTCGGGCTTCCCCCCGTGCCCATGCGTGAGCCCAAAAAATGGGCGGAGCTCCTTGACGCAGAGGATGATAATTATAACGTTGAATGTAGAGGTACTCTACAGAGCAAGTTCTCCGAACAAGCAACTTGCACAAGGCTGAGACGGGGATCGCCAGAGGTGAAGGTCACGGCCGAGTCCTGGGGTGGGCCGATGTCGTGCCACAGTCGGTTGTGGCGAGGCCAGAACAGAAGCCGTCGGAAATGACGCGTAGTTTGGCGGAGGCCTTCGGAATCAGCGCGGATTAAGACGGAGGTACTCGGCGTCGACGTGGAGTTCGACGGAGTCAGCTATGCCAACAGCAAAATCTCGGAGCCGTGCGGAGTCCGGTTCCACCTGGGTACTCTAGCTCGAGGGATTCTTTGCCATCGCGACCGCATGGAGGCCGTGGCTTGGAGGCGGACTCCCGATCAAGGGAGGCTTCGCTATTATGGAGCGCCGAGGCCACTGTGCGGAGGCGAACTCCAGCTCGAGGGAGACTTCGCCATTACGGAGCGCCGAGGCCACTCTTCGCGCGACGAGGCATTACGATGTATCTAGTAACAGCATTCTCAGTTCGCCTTCACCAGTGAATGCCCCGTTCGGAGTGGCGTGGAGCTTTCCTCGCTGGAACATGCTAACAACGTAGAGCCGAGGGCCGGCTAGCTGCGCAGGGGGCCAGAAGGAGGCCGTCTGGTGCGGAGCCCAGCGGAGTCGTGTGGAGCCGTGGTCGATGCGGAGACTGGCGTGGCAGGGGCTAGCACGACGTTGCACGGAAGTGGAGCTCGGCACAAAGCCGATGTCATGAGTCAATGCTCTGGTTCTCATAATTATGCAGTTCACGGCCGAGTGGCGGGATACCTGGTTCGACGTCCTAACGCCACGCTGGGGCCGTCGCTTGTCGGGCGCGTAACGCCGTCCAGGCCGTTAGAGCCATCACCGTCCTCTCAGAGAATTACCACAAGCTTGCAACCATATACGTAGACTACGTACTAACTTCTCCCTCAACTCACGTGGGGGGTAGATGTCCCATGATGCATGCACATTCTTATACGCTCAGTCATTTTCTCTCCCATTATACAAAAACAGAAGTGCTGTAAGAGGGTAACTAGCACGATAATTATACCCATACCAACAATGAATGAGCAGTACATATTCACTTCATTGTGTGCATCACGGACACTTATTCCGTAATATGCCACCGCCATTAACGATACGGCACATAAGCAAGAAGAGAAGCAAATGAACTAAAGAGAGCAGCACCAGCACTCCCTAGTGAGCACGCCGGACGCTCGAGGGCAGCCTCATGTGATTTTTGGCTCGAGGGATAGCACCCTGACGCTTTATACTCCGCAGAGTACGCCGGGCGCTCGAGGCGGCTCCGTGCGATTTATTTATACTCCGTAGAGTACGCCGGGCGCTCGAGACGGCTCCGTACGATTTATTTATACTCCGTAGAGTACGCCGGGCGCTCGAGGGCAGCCTCATGCGATTTTTGGCTCGGGGGATAGCACCCCCGACGCTTTATACTCCGCAGAGTACGCCGGGCGCTCGAGGCGGCCCCGTGCGATTTATTTATACTCCGTAGAGTACGCTGGGAGCTCGAAGGCAGCCTCATGCGATTTTTGGCTCGGGGGATAGCACCCTCGACGTTTTATACTCCGCAGAGTACGCCGGGCGCTCGAGGTGGCTCCATACGATTTATTTATACTTCGTAAAGTACCTCGAGCGCTTGAGGGCAGCCCTCGTGCGATTTTAGTAAAACGCAGATCAAAATAGCAGGGCGGAAAAACAACAGCAGAGCCTCTGCCGACAGGCAGTCTCACCAAAAAAAATTACGAGCATAACCGAGAAGAAACAACCAGCCCAATATGGCCTTTAATGCTGTCACAAGGCATGTACACCACGCGCATGCACTTAATGCCCTTCTACGTGTGAAAGTAAACAAGTACCTGTTATAGATGCATGTTTTGGATTATGGAAACCAACAAGGACATGCAGTATTCGCAAAATTCATCCCATGTGTGAAAATTAGCTCTCAGAGGGCATGGCGTGGAGGCGGTGGTACCACCACGTAGACTGGTGCGCCAAGAGAGCCTCGATGTCGTGGAGGTCAGGGCGAGCTTTAGCGACGAAGGGGGAACTCCGTCGGCGCGGAAGAGACTCCACTGGTGCGACACGACAACCGAGACCGGTGACATTTAGGGTATCTCTAATGGTCCTAACTAAATACTATCTATAAGAATTCCACATTATCTATAAAGTACACACTAAAAGCTAACATTCCAAAGGACTATCTATAAGGATAACTATTTGATGTTTACATACACACACAGTCATTTATAGATGCTGCCTCGTTTTACGTTATAGACTAGAGACGAAATAGTAGCTAGCTGTTTGTATTTTGCATACTCTCTTTCCTCCATATAGGATATATGCTGATGTGTACATGTAAATAGCCAGCTAACTTAGCACCATTGAAGATGCCTTTGGAGGCCGAGCGTGGCCAACCTTCGACGACACGGAGGCCAGTGTCCAGGCTTGGTCGGCTCCGGGGCCATCCTCGACGTATGCATGCCTGCAGGTACGTATACATGCATGTGTACACTAGCCTTGTAGGCATGTATGTTTGTATGCACTACTGCACTCACCTGCCATGTGACGTGGCATCATATTTTTGTTTTCCTTTCCTACCTGTATGCTGGACTACGGAAGATTGCGACGTGTAACCCAGCGCGGCGACCCCATGCAGAGGGCTTCGACCTGGAGGCTCGGCGCGGAGACCTAGAAAGTGCGTGGAGGCCGCCGAGACCGGAGGCCTGTGCTCGACGGGGAGCCCGGCCAGGCGGAGGTTGAGCACACGGAGACTGAGGGCTGTCTGGATAAGGCCTTGCATGCCCATGATGAGCATGCGTATTGAGTCACTCATGCATGATCTCCAGTTTGTGGCTCGATGTGGTGTCCGCCCGAAGTCCATGGCCATCGTGGACAAGCTTCGATAGAACCGCCTAGGCCGAGGCGGGTATACTGGCGTGGTCGATGGCTGCAGGCGTCGTCATGATATTCTCCACCTCGCCGGCCGTGTGGCAGCTTCATTCTGATGCATACAAACATGGACACGTACATATATCTCTGATATAGCTAAGAGCTAGCGGCGGGGGTGTATCCTTGCATGTACACTAACTCACGCACGCCTGGATATATACATGTAGCAAGCGGATAGACATGCAGGTTTACTCATCACCATTTCGCATGTATTCATGCATGTCTACTAACTCATGCATGTACATCAACTCAAGCATGCATGGGAACGTGCATGCAGCAAGCAGGTATACATGCATGCTTATTCCTTGCCATTCCACTTGGGCGTCTCTGTCGGCGAGCATGGTGATCCGGAGATTATGTCTGTTGCGAACCCGGCGTCGGCAAGACCATGGGCGCCCTCGCGGAGCCTCTTGTCCATTCCCCATGTGAAGGCCAGAGCCGGTCCTCGCCAGCGCGGAGGCGAGTGGAAGGCAAGTGAAGGCCGGAGCCGGTATACGCCAACGCGGAGGCGAGTGGAAGGCAAGTGAAGGCCGGAGCCGGTATTCGCCAGCGCGAGGATGAGCAGACGCGAAGACCGGAGCCGATCCGCGCCATCGTGGAGACGAGCGGACGCGGAGGTCAGAGCCGATCTTCTCCGGCACGAAGACAAGCGGACCCAGAAGCCGGAGCCGATCCTCGCCAACGCGGAAGCGAGCGCACGCTGCGTGCATCTTCCGACGGATGGAGACGGAGCCAAGGTGCGGACGACTCAAAGAAGTATATGTTGTATGCCGGAGTGGGGCGAGCGGACGCAGTGTCCGCTACCTGAGACTCTGCATCTTTTACTAGTGAGGAGCTCCCTCTAGCCACCCTCTATAACTTCTTTACGTAGCCTCTTGCTTGCCCCCACAGACGACGCTAATCTGTTATTACAAAAACACAACAGAGATACAGAGTATCTTTTCTCCATAGGAGGAGGCAGGCTTTCACAGAGAGTCTAGCTAGAGAGAGAACGCTTTTTCCCCCTTTTCCATTATCATCCTAGAGGCCATATATATAAACATGTGGAGCTCATCTCCTAAAGAGGACACGTACCCCATACCCCTTCTAGAGTAAATACGTGTCCCATACCCTTCTAGAGTTAATACGTGTCCCATGCCCATTCTAGAGTTACAACATCACATGTACATACATACACATACGGTTCAAGGGGTTATTTAATTATGGGAGCCGAATTAGGTAAGGTGGAGACCACTCCCACAACACTCCTCAACCCGGTACCTGCTCCTGGGGCCGTTTGATTTCGGCCGAACGATCCAGATAACGCTCGCGTAGGTGTTAGAACCTCGAGGTCAATGTGCTTTGCTGTAATGGCCCGCACCGCATAAAGCTTTTCATTGATTCCACATTTCCGCTTCACCTAACCCGGAAAGGAAATGGCGAGCTCGAAGGGAAACAGGAAGGTGAAGGGAGGAGAATCCCATGGCATTGTGGTTGTCGGCGGCGGCATCTGCGGCCTCGCCACCGCCCTCGTGCTCCACAGGTACGCTTCTCTCTGCTGCAGGCAGGGGGCGTCTGCCTGTCTGGTGAGCTCTGCCGCTGCAATGGCTGCTACTAGTGGTTGAGACACTGGCCAAGAACTTGCCTGCAAGGACAATCCGCTTCGGTTGTCACATTGCAGCAATTGATGCAGATTCGGGCAGCCGTGGCGTCGTTCTTACCGCAGTTGATGGCACTATCATCAAGGCCAAGGTAATATGACCATCATCATCTCACCAAATCAAGATCGCAGTGTTTCTGATCACGCATCCAGTGCTTCTTTTTTTTTTTTGTCTGAAACTCTGCATCGATCATCTCAATAGGTCCTGATCGGTTGCGATGGGTCGAACTCAGTGGTAGCTAAATATTTAGGACTACATGCGCCATCACAAATTCCTCGCACGCTTTTCCGTGGATTTACAAGATATCCGCATGGACATACATTTGCACCCGAATTTCTTCGCCTAAGAGGCAAAGATTTCTTCGTCGGACGATTACCGGTCACATACAATTTAGTACATTTCTTCATAACTATGCCCAACCCTTCCACAGGTATGAACTATGAAGAGACAGCCTCTGCAATCCAGACAAGTCAATCTTATTTGACCATGTTCTAACTGAAGAACTAACCTTTCCTGGAACATCTGATCCATATATCACCAAAGACGTGAGCGCCATGAAAGATTTTGTGCTAGAAAATCTGCAAGAATGCCCTATGGAGATCACCGAAATGGTTCAGAATTCCGATCCCGAGTCGCTGAACGTCGTGACAAAGGTTTGGTACAGGCTTCCATGGCAGGTCATGTTTGGCAACTTTCAGAAGGGCACGGTGACGATTGCCGGCGACGCGATGCATGTCATGGGTCCGTTCATCGGCCAGGGGGGGTCGGCCGGGCTGGAAGACGCCGTCGTGTTCGCCCGGTCGCTGTCGCGTGCCGCGCCGGACGGCCTCGACGGCGTAACAAGTGACCGTGAACTGTATGAGAAGATCGGTGTGGCGATAGGGAGGTATGTCAGGGAGAGGAGGCCAAGGGTGGCAATGCTGTCTCTCGAGTCCTTCGTCATGCTAAGAGCTAAATCACTTGTGAAGAAGCTTGTCTGCATGGCCATCTTGGCTCTTCTAGGCAGCGAGTCACTTCGGCATGCCAACTATGACTATGGTCGCCTCTAGCAGTTCAGATTGGGATCATCTCATATTCTCATGCATGTGAGGTTTAAGACCGTGCCCTGGCTCCAGATCTCGTGTGATGTGAATGCTCTAATTCACAGAGGAAAATTGCAGAATACACACCCTGGTGGCTATTCCATGATCATCTTGCAGTCCCATAATCCCATTGTACTAGCTTCTTCAGCCCCAAAAAGCTTTTGTATTAGTCACCCTGCTGTGAACTCAGGACTCAGGATTACAAACCCTTTTCGTGCCATTTGGCTATGTTGTAATAAACGCGGTTTCAGCACATATTTAAATAAATTTTCAAGAATTATAAATGTGTAATAAAGCATGTCTCCAACATAGATTAAATAACAAGAGCAATATTAAAATAATTACAAGATCATAAATCTCTACCAAGTCATTTAAGTATGAAATCATACTTAACAGGGCTGTTGAAAATAAAAGAACAATTAGCATATTACTCAAATTGCCATTTAGATGGTAATTGCCCTTAGATATCTACTGCTCTTGTATTTGGAGCTTGACACAATAGGTCTAATTTAAGCAATGGTCACAATCATAACCTTTAGATATTCTACTAGTTTGAGCTCCACTATTTGCCACATTAATCAATTGCACTTTGAATATAATA
The DNA here is from genome assembly GCA_036346265.1 of Melocanna baccifera. Lineage (NCBI taxonomy): Eukaryota > Viridiplantae > Streptophyta > Magnoliopsida > Poales > Poaceae > Melocanna > Melocanna baccifera. The sequence continues at coordinate 11,977,663 of CM070679.1, forward strand.
ACAATAACATGATAGCACCAAATATGGTTCAAAAGGAGATGAAAACTTCATTGACCGAAGGCAATGTGACAAGATTAAAACTACAACAAGATTGGGATAGCAAGTAATCAGGTTGACAACAACTCATATACTAGTAGAATATTCCTAAATTATCATCGTAATCTCAAATAGACTACAACTCCTCATCAAGCAATCAATTATCCAACAGATTGTCATGCAGTTGTGTCCTACAACTAGTGAATAATATTATCAAATACTACACAGTATTAGAATAGTTCATAATTGCAAAAGAGTTAAAGATATGAAGGCAACTCACGAGGAGACGATGCTCTAAGCTGTGTAGAAGGTAGTAAACACACGGCTAGGCACGTCGTTGACGACGTTGTCTCAGAAAACCTATCATCGTTGTTTGTACCATGGCACGGTTCTTGAAGATACAAAGCCACCCACATAAACCGTCAAGCACCATAGTCATGAGGTCAAGGGTTAGAGAACGCCACACAAAACCAAGAAACTAGCACTGGCCAAGTGCCACATAAGCCAAACACCACACAACCGAAACCACAAAGGTCACAGGCTCACGGCCAAACCACAAGCACCACCACACGGGAGTGCTCATCAAACCACACCAACAACACCACTACAGCTGCTCACGAACTTTGTATCGAGCACCAAGTTTTTTTTATGGGAGACAACGACGTCCTCGCCTTCCTGATCCACCAGCCGCTGTGAGCTTAGCCTCGACCGCGAAATTTTTTTCCGATAGGAGATAATGCTGTCCTTGCCTCCCCAATCAACTAGCCACTCTCGAGCTTTGTCCTGAACACTGAGTTTTTTTCCAATAGGAGACGACAACGTTCTCGCCTTCCCAATCGACCAGTTGCTCATGAGCTTTGCTGTGAGCGTCAAGTTTTTTTTATGGGAGACGATGGTGTTCTTGTCTCCCTGATGGACTAGCCGCTCATAAGCTTCGCCTCGAGCATCAAGTTTTTTGATGAGGGATGGGGTAGCGGGATGCCCCTACTAAGGAGCACCAGGTGAGTTTTATTTTAACATTAGGCAAGCAACAATAGTGTAAGACTGGTAAAAGGAACAAGGGCAACTACAACCCCTTAGCACCCTCACCAAAGAAAGCCAGGCGATTGCAGGATGAACTTCTGGTATCCTGGTTCTGTGTCACATTGGTCGGTGTGCATGCCAGCATCACTTCTCGCAGAAAGGGTTCATAGTCCACCCCGGACAGGGTCTATGGACCAACTTAGGGCAAGGTCCATGGACTACCCTGGATGAGATCCGTGTCACCCCAAACAGGTTCTGAGAGCCAACTTAAGACGAAGTCTAGAAGCCAACCTCAGGCGAGATCCAAAAGCAACTCCGAGTGAGGTCTGTAGACCATCTCTGGAGTCCCATGAACGCGACGGGGCCCACATGTTGCAAAGAATGAAGATACCCTTAGGAGAAAGTTAGGCTTTGAGAAAAAACTTGTAACTTCATTCGCCTCCCCCTCTCTCTCCATAAATAGAACCCCTTATAAAGTGGGGAGGGGGCAATTTCGTAATCCTATACACACATATTGAATACACTTGGTTATTTATATGTGCTTCTCATTGAGTCCCTCCACATCCTCGGCGATCTTCGAATCTGACCGGGGTGCTTAGAATTTTACTGTTCTGTCTCATATGCGAGGACCGCCGAGGTTGCAGAGAGACTCAACGAGAATCATATATGAACAACCAAGTATATTAAATATGGGTATATAAGCTTACCAATGGCCTCCCCCTCTCCACTTATAAAGGGTCCTATTTGTAGTGTGGGAGGAGATGGCTGGTGAAGTTATAAGTTTACCATCGGGGCCTAACTTACTCTTAAGGGTATTTTTTGTTCTTTATACCAAGTGGGTCTTGCCGTGTTTGAGGGACTCTGGGCTGGTCTATGGACCTCGCTCAGGGTTGCTCCTAGACCCCATCCGAGGTTGGCTTTCAGATCTTGCCTAAGGTTGGCCTCTAGACTTCGTCTTAGATCGGCCCTCGAACCTCATCTAGGGTGGCATGGGCACCTGCTCATGGTTCCACCACACAACTTTCATATCTCGCAATTGGATCTTTGTAGTCTTCTCACATGTTAATATGTGTTGAGACTGGGTTGTGCTTGTACCATGCTCTAAGGTCTTTTCTCTTAAAATGGTTTGCTATTGCGTGAATATTGAATTCATACAGAGCAAATTAAGACATCATAGGTTCTAGGCCTCTTCACTCAAATCCTTGAAAAAAAAATTGTGATACTTGATGTTTTAGGTGATTACGTGGGATCATCGTGTTATAGGCATATGACAAAAAATGTGTTGACTGTTGTGTCAAGTCTAGGCGCAACATGTTTAATTTGTTGTACTTTAAGAACTAATAGTGTTGCAAATGCCTTCACTCTTTTCAGGCTTCGATGGAGTCGAAATCCACTGTGCGTTTGGCTACCCAATCGAACAGTTCATGATAGAACTGTGCGTCAATGACCGAACTGACAATTACGGTGGAAGCATGGTGAATAGTCGCCGCTTTGCTCTAGAGGTAATCCAAGCAGCCATTGACGAGGTCGAATCAGACAGGGTTGGTGTCCATCTCTCACCATGCTCAAACTGCCTGGATTGTTGGGACTCCGACCCAGACGCACTTGGCCTGTACATGGTCCAAGCCATGAACAAGTTGGGATGGCAAGGTGCAAATTAATCCCTTACAAGCTGTTGCACTTCAGGATTTGCCGAAGCGGTTCAAGCTGAATGCGCCCTTGAACAAGTACAATGGGTCGACGTTCTACACACCTGATCCATTAACTATGTGATCTATTATTAACTTCTCATAATATTCTGCTATCTGTTATTAGCTTTTCAAAATCCACTGACCAAATGAACCTGCTGCAGTTTTCACCAATATTCCATGGAAAAATAACCAACTAGCAAGCCTTAGATAGGCCAAAGACAACCAGCAAGAAACACCCTGCAGTTCATGTCAAAATGGCCATAAAAATCTGCAACTGTCAAGAGTTGCCCTCATATATATATTCAGTTAGCCGCAGAACATAACACATTAGCTCAGAAATAGCCAATCTACCATATGCCTTCACAATTTCATCCCCTCACAGACTGCACTGTTCTGGTGTTTGTCATGGCAAGCTTGCACCTGAAACTGTCGCGCGCAGCTCACGCGCCATGGCATTGCCTCGCCTTGTTTCCGGCGCGCGGCCGCCGGCCAGGTGGGACGGGAGGCTGGCTGCCGGTCCCGGCCGTGGCTGTGCCGCCATCAGGGTTCGCCGGACCGAGCGGCAGCGGTGGTGTGCTGCCGGGGCCGGTGCGTCGATGTCGACGATGATCCTAACTACTGCGGTCTCTGCGGCGTGCGCTGCCCGTTCCAGTGACGGTGCTGCTGCGGCGCCTGCGTGGACGTGATGTCCGACGCTCTCCGCTGTGGCCGCCGCTGCCTGCCGCAGCCGGCTGCTTCTATGGGCGCTGCGGTTACACCGGGCCGCCGGCGTCGCATTGAATCACCTGATCATGGATACAGGGCATCACGCCATCTCTTGCATTTTTTTGGTTGCTTCTGCATGCGTTTGGTTGGTGCATAGCTTGTTGTTCTGATGTGTGCAAATGTGTAGAGTATGTCTGGTTCTATATCATTATCGCCACGTATTGTTGCATAGCTTGTTGCTCGCTATGTCTCTAATGCATGAAGTCGATCAGCAGACACACACACACACATTTTTCGTCTTTACAATCCGGTGCACTGTTAGATAGAATTGGTATGTATCTCCAAAGGTAGAAAGATAAGATTGAATGAGCCTAGAATAGAAGTTGTATCCAAACTCTATCTCGACTACCATGTAATCTCCAAGCCATCTTTCCCTGGCTATATTAACAAGGATACGCGGCCTCGAGAGAGGTGAGAACGCTTCGCTATTTCTCATATGGTATCAGAGCCAGCTCCTCTCAGATACATCTGTTAAAGCCATGAGCATGTCTTCCTCTTCCGCTCCGGCCAGCGGATCTCCGTTTGGCGTACCTGTGACGGAGAAGTTAGGGAAGAACAATTATTTGCTATGGAAAGTTCAAGTCCTTCCCACCATTAGAGGAGCCCAGATGACTGGGTATCTTGATGGCACCACCGCAGCACCTGCAAAGGAGATTGAAGTGAAACAAGGCGACAAGATTTCTCAGGCGCCGAATCCCGACTACGCCCGGTGGATGGCTGAGGACCAACAAGTTCTCGGTTATCTGATGACGTCCCTGACGCGCGAAATCCTGATGCAGGTGGTGTCTGTTACGACGGCGGCACAGTTGTGGAAGACACTTGAGGATATTTTCTCCTCAAAGACCTGTGCACGGTCCATCAACACCCGGATCGCGCTATCAACCACAAGAAAAGGTAATCTATCTGTTAATGAGTATATCACCAAGATGAAGACTTTAGGTGATGAGATGGCGGCTGGTGGAAAACCACTCGATGAAGAAGAGATGGTGGCGTACATGATTGCCGGTCTCGATGCTGAGTTTGAACCAGTGGTGTTGGCCCTGGCTGCGCGAACGAAGTCAATCACCGTTGCTGAACTCTATGGACAACTGCTAGGGTTTGAAGGAAGGAATGATCTCCGGCAAGGAACCTATCAAGTCTCAGCAAACTCCGTTTCTTTTGGAAGAGGCGGAAGTCATCGCGGCCGTGGGCGTGGCCGGGGCTATCTAGGTCGCGGCTGTGCTGGTGGACAAGCATCGTCAGGAGGACGAGGAGGTGAGCGACCAACATGTCAACTTTGCGGCAAGATGGGACACACGGTTGGCACTTGTTGGCACCGTTTTGATCCCGACTTTGTCCCACAAGAGAAGGCAGCCAATTCAGTTCACCATCCGGTTCATCAGTCCTATGGGATTGACACGAACTGGTACGTCGACACAGGCGCGACGGATCATGTCACAGGCGAACTGGACAAGCTGAGCGTGAGGGAGAAGTACCACGGAGGAGATTAGATCCAAACAGCCAATGGCTCAGGTATGCGCATTAGCTATACTGGTCACACTCAGATTTATACTCCCCATCGCAAGCTTCAACTCAATAATATTCTGTATTCACCTGATGCAAAGAAGAACTTGGTTTCCGTTTGTCGTTTTTCTGCTGACAACCATGCATTCTTTGAGATTCATTCCAACTTCTTCTTGATTAAGGATCTTATCACCCGGAAAGTGCTCCTTCGAGGCAGACTTAAGGATGGCCTCTACCTCTTACCTTCATCGCCCAACATCTGCATGAAGAAGTAGGCGTTCAATGCCACAAAACCTTCCTTAGCTCGATGGCATAATAGATTAGGTCATCCTTCTCATGCCATTGTTCGGCAAGTTATTTCCAAAAATAAACTTTTGTATTCCGACGAGTCCAATAATGAGTCGGTGTGTGATGCTTGTCAACAAGCAAAAAGTCATCAACTCCCCTATCCTGTATCGTCAAGTGTTTCTGTTGCTCCCTTAGAACTTATTTTCTCTGATGTTTGGGGTCCTGCTCTTGAATCTGTGGGCAGAAAGAAATATTATGTGAGTTTTGTTGATGATTATAGCAAATTCACTTGGATATACTTGATAAAACATAAGTCTGAGGTTTTGCAAAAGTTTCAAGAGTTTCAAGCCCTTGTAGAACGTCTCCTAAACCGAAAAATTATTACCATGCAAAGTGATTGGGGAGGAGAGTATGAAAAACTACACTCACTTTTTTCAAAAATAGGCATCACACATCAAGTCTCGTGTCCTCACTCCCACCAACAAAATGGCTCTGCTTAACGCAAACACCGCCACATTGTAGAGGTTGGATTGTCTCTTCTTGCTCATGCCGGCATGCCACTTAAGTTCTGGGATGAGGCTTTTATTACTGCTACCCATATGATCAATCGCATTCCTAGTAAAATTCTCCAATTCTCCACACCTTTGGAAAAGTTGTTTAGTCAGACACCAGATTACTCCACTCTTCGGGTTTTTGGATGTGCCTATTGGCCTAATCTTCGCCCATACAACTCAAGAAAACTTGAGTTTCGATCACAACAGTGTGTTTTCCTTGGCTATAGTCCAATGCATAAAGGGTATAAGTGCTTACATGTCTCCACAGGTAGAGTTTATATATCCCGTGATGTTATTTTTGATGAACAAGTTTTTCCCTTTACCAAACTCCATTCTAATGCCGGTGCACTTCTTTGATCTGAACTTCTCCTTTTTCCTCATTTAATTCCCAGTTCTGATCAAGGGGGTGTAGTATCAAGTGATCAGTTAACTAATGTGCATACTAACCCTTTTGATGTTACTAATAATTCTGATGAACATGCGGTAGTTTTTGATGAAAATTGTGAGCAGCATCCGCATGAAATCATGGAGCAAAGTGCACCTGAAATACTAGAACTGGGCGGCGTCGCACACGTTGAAAATTTGCCTGCTGCATCAGGCGCGCTGACAGGCGAATTGCCCACAGAGGCATCGCATTCATCATCTGATCTTGTCGACATGAGTACCATGGAGTCTTCGGCAAATCATGGAGAAGCATTTGACACCAGCAGCGACACACAACAGATTGTCCCCATGCATGTTCTCTCGGAAACCGAAGTTGCTGGATCGTCTGTGGTTCCTGGGTTAATGCGGCCACATACTCGGTCACAAAGTGGTATCACCAAATCTAAAGTTTATACAGATGGTCATATCAGGTATAATTTTCTGACTGTTTCAGGTGAACCACAGAGTATTGATGAGGCATTAGCAAATGAGAAATGGAAGGAAGCCATGGACTGTGAATACAATGCATTGATCAAAAACAAAACTTGGCATCTTGTACCAGCTAAAGAGGGAAGAAATATAATTGACTGCAGATGGGTTTACAAGATCAAAAGAAAAGCTGATGGATCTCTTGACAGGTATAAGGCTCGTCTAGTTGCAAAAGGATTCAAACAAAGGTATGGTATTGAATACGAGGACACATGTAGTCCTGTGGTTAAAATTGCAACCATTCGAATAGTTCTCTCTATTGCAGTAAGCAGGGGATGGTGTCTCAGGCAATTAGATGTACAGAATGTGTTTCTTCATGGCGTTCTTGAGGAGGAAGTCTATATGAAGCAACCCCCGGGATATGAAGATAAGTTGATGCCTCACCATGTGTGTAAGCTGGACAAAGCACTCTATGGCCTTAAGCAAGCACCTAGGGCATGGTTTGCTAGATTAAGTCATAAATTGCAGCAACTTGGTTTTAATTCCTCCAAAGCTGATACTTCACTATTCTTTTATAACAAAGGATTGATCACAATAATTCTGTTGATATATGTGGATGACATTATAGTGGTTAGTTCCTCACAAGATGCAGTGACAGTCTTACTCAAAGATCTTGCAACAGATTTTGCTCTCAAAGATCTTGGTGACTTACATTATTTCCTTGGAATTGAGGTTTCAAAGACAAAAGATGATATTCTGTTGTCTCAAGGCAAGTATACAACTGATTTACTTAAAAGGGTAAACATGTTACATTGTAAGCCAGCAGTAACTCCGTTATGTACATCAGAAAAATTGTCATTGCAGCAGGGAGAAGCTCTTGGACCAGAAGATTCCACACGATATAGAAGTGTAGTTGGTGCACTTCAATATCTAACTCTTACCAGGCCAGATATTTCCTTTCCAGTGAACAAAGTCTGTCAATTCCTTCAGTCACCGACAACAGATCACTGGACAGCTGTTAAAAGAATTCTCAGGTATCTGCAGTATACCCTTGGCACTGGTATGAAAATCAAGAAAACTCCTTCTACACTTGTTAGCGCCTTCTCTGATGCTGACTGGGTTGGTAGTATTGATGATCGGCGCTCAACAAGTGGATTTGCAATATTTCTTGGATGCAACCTTGTCTCTTGGAGTGCACGAAAACAAGCTACTGTATCTAGATCAAGCACAGAAGCTGAATACAAGGCACTAGCCAATGCTACAGCAGAAATAATCTGGATCCAAACTTTGTTGCAAGAGATGAAGATTTCTAGTCCACCGGCAGCTCAGATTTGGTGTGACAATATTGGTGCAACATATTTGTCGGCAAACCCAGTTTTTTATGCTAAAACAAAACATATAGAAGTTGATTACCATTTTGTGAGAGAAAGAGTAGCACAGGGACTTTTGGAGGTAAGATTTATCTCAACTAATGATCAAGTTGCTGATGGATTCACAAAGGCTTTGTGTAGTCGTAAGTTAGATATGTTTAAGTACAATCTCAACTTATGTAAGTTATGATTGAGGGGGGATGTTAGATAGAATTGGTATGTATCTCCAAAGGTAGAAAGATAAGATTGAATGAGCCTAGAATAGAAGTTGTATCCAAACTCTATCTCGACTACCATGTAATCTCAAACCGATGTAATCTCCAAGCCATCTTTCCCTGGCTATATTAACAAGGATACGCGGCCTCGAGAGAGGTGAGAACGCTTCGCTATTTCTCATATGCACAACTCTTGTTTTCCTTGTCAGGCTTTCCAAATCTCTCTAACACTGCTATTATACACATGGATCAAGAAAAGCCCAACTCCTATAGGGCAGATACCCCGAGTTCTGCGAGGCGCCTTCGACCGTCTGTCTGTTCTTCCATTGAAGCCCTTGCTTGCCTCTGTTCCATTCATGGAGATCCTTCTGTTCACTGCACACGTCAGGCTGTGGATTGAGATGACCATGATCGTCGTCAGGACCAATTCTCCTTCTATGCCCCCTTTTTGTCAGTCAGTAATGGTGCCTGTTTGTCCTCTCCTTGTCGACGCGCGCTTTGCGCACCGCCTGCAGGATCTGCCGCTCGTGCTCCTTGAGCATGTCCTCCATGTTCCCCCCCGGCGGCACCAGCGGGCCGGAGTAGTGGATCCTCCTGTTCCTCCCTCCATACCCCTGACAACACACGCAATCAGATTAGCAGTTAGCGTTGTCTGAATAATCACACTACTTCAGCAAGAATGATCTGATACTCACAGCTGAAGGAGCGTCCCTCGTGCCCAGATCCTTCTTGTGGGTGGATATCGGCCTGTCGAGCGCGTTCGCCGGCTCGGCGACGTCGAGCCGGTTGTACCTGGAGTTGGCGTTCCTGGCCGCCGACGAGCTCGGGTGCAGGTCGGTGCCGCGCTGCGCGTAGGACCTCAGCGAGGTCAGGTGCGCGCCCGCGTTCGACACCCTGACGGAGCTGGCCGTGCGTGGGTCGTCCTTGTTGTACCACGTCGACCCGAACCCGGCGGTCTGCATCGTCGCCGGCTGTCCAGCCTCCGCCTCCCGCTCCATGCGGAACCCCGCCACGCTGTCCTCCAGCGAGCTGTAGTTGTGGCTGACGCTCTTCGGGTTGACGCGCGCCACCTGCCTCCTCTGGAACAAAGTCAAAGTGAAGAAATTTTCGGGCTTAATTTAGGCAACAATGCAGGGGAAAAAATCTGAATTTCTCGAACTGGCCGGTGCAACATCGGAAGGTGAGAAGCATGGACGAGTAAAATCTACCTGGTTGTCTCCAATGGCGTCTTGTGCTGGCATGGTCTTGGACTCGTTTCTCCCCGGCTTGACGGACATGGAGCCCTTGCCTCCGATGGCCGTCGTGTTTTGCCTATCAGCAGATGCGCAGTCGAGGTCAGGATAAGAAAGGGATCAAGAACTCATCAACCCAAAGAACGCCGCTGCAAACTCGACGTACCTGCTGGCCTCCTTGCCGCGGAGCTTGGCGTCGTACTCCTTGCTCGGCGGGTACTTGGGCAAGCTCGACGGCTCACACGCCAACGGCTTGGTTCTGAAGAACTGATCAGAGATGCAATGGAGCAACGTGTCAGTGGTCGCAAGGTCAGGGCAGGAGATCATTTGTTTGAAGTCACTGGGACACTTACTTGGCTGTCGAGGGCAGAAGCCGCGGTGCCCCGGGCGGACGGTTCGATGGCAAGCAGCGTGTCGAGGAGAGCCAGAGCCGGAGGAGGGAAGTCTCTGAACGTCTCGGCGATCTTGCGCCGGTACGGCCGTTGCGGCTTGAAGAGGGTCACGTCCGGCAGCTTCGCCTTCGCCCAGTAGTCCTCCGACGGCGAGCCACAGAGCTTGAAGATCTTGTGCATCTGCTCAATCTGCATGAGTATGAATTGCAGGCAACAAGGACCAAGAGAGGTGAGATGCCAAGGCAATTTGACAGAGCGAAAGTTCAGCTTCGGAATTAGGGAACGCACCTCGGTCTGCCCGGGCATGATCGGCTTTCCGGCGAGCAGTTCGGCGAGGATGCAGCCGGTGCTCCACAGGTCGACCGCGACGTCGTACTCGGTGGCGCCGAGCAGGAGCTCCGGCGGCCGGTACCACAGCGTGACGACCCGGCTGGTCATGGGCTGCCTCTTGTTCGGGTCGAAGAAGGTGGCCAGCCCGAAGTCGGCGATCTTGAGCACGCCGTTGTCGTCGATGAGCAGGTTGGAGCCCTTGATGTCCCGGTGCAGCACGCCGCGGCCGTGGCAGTGGTGGAGCCCGTCGAGGATCTGCTTCATGAAGCACTTCACCTGCGGCTCCGTGAAGCGGAGGCCCGGGATGGCGGCGAGGCCGGCGAGGTCGTGCTCCATGTACTCGAAGACGAGGTAGAGGCTGTGCGAGAGGCGGGAGGTGACGATGCCCTCGAGCCTGATGACGTTGGGGTGGTCGAGCCTCCGCAGGATGTGGATCTCCCGCGCCATGAACCGGACGCTCTCCGGGTCCATGTTGACGAACCGCACCCGCTTCAGCGCCACGATCTTGCCGCTCTCCAGGTCGCGCGCCTTGTACACGTTGCTGTACGTGCCCTGCCCGATCTTGTCCAGCCTCTCGAAGGTGTCAGCGCGGCGGGGCAGCCACCCTTGCACGACCTCGCCGGCGACGGAGGTGAGCCAGGACGGCCACCCGGCGATCACGTGCTCGCCAGAGAACCCCTGGGGCACGCCGGAGATAACCTGCAGGTTGGGGTCCGCGGAGTTGTCGATGTCGTTCCGGCCGCCGACGTCGACGGTCGCGCGCCGGCGGTGCGTGGGAGTCCCGGAGGTGCTGTACGACTTGTTGAAGGACGCGATCACGACGACCGGCGCGGCAGCCTTTTCCTCCGCCGCCGGCGCCACGGGCACGGCCCCATCATTCGCGGCGCCCGGCTGCGCCTTGGCCTTGACGTTGGACTCGGCCCTGGCGATGACGGCGTGCACGACGGGCGCGACGACCGCGGCGTCCTCCTTGGCTGTGAGCGTGATGAGCTGCTTGAGGGACTGGCTCGGCGCCTTCTGCAGCCTCTCGATGGCGACGGGCTCCTCCTCGACGACGTCCTCCTTGGAGCAAAGGCTGCCCATCAGCGACCGCCGCCGGGACACTCCTGGACCGCGGACCAACAATTGAAATATACCTACGCACCAACGAAAGAAAGATCCCAAGAGCAGGAACGCTCGCACGCACCAAAGAAGGATGGAATGCGCAAGAATTAACCGGAGGCTTAGGAGGGGTCCTCCAAGAAGCGGCGGTCTTGGGGCATGGAGGGAGGCATGGCGGTTCCGGGAGGACGCGGCGGAGGTTGCAACCGCCGGAACGGGTCGGAAGCGTTGCGAGGGGCGCGGAATTAATTAAGGGGGGTCGTTGCGGGCAACACAACGGGAGGAGAGGAGAGGAGGATTGGAGGAAGGCGGCGGTTTCGTTTTGGCGCGCGCGCGCGCTTGGCGCTGGGCCGGTGGTGACTCGCAGGCTGCGGCTGTCAGTGGCTCGAGTGATGGGGTCGGGGAGTGGCGCGCACGACAGACCAGCGACGTGCGCGCCAAATAGTGGGCGACGACGCTGCGCTTCGGAAGCTAAAAAAGGGGGCGAGACTCTGTCAGGTAAGGGCATCTTCAATGGTCTGAGTCAGCTGGTTATTTGTATGTACACATTAGCATAAATCCTATGTGGAGAAAAGAGAGTATGAAAAAAAATCGAGCCAGCTCTTCCTTAAGCACTAGGCTATAACAGAAAACGAGGCAGTCTCTATAAATGACTGTGTGTGCATGTAAGTATCAAATAGCTATCCTTATAGACAGTCCTTTGTATGCTAGCTATTTGGTTGATGATGTGGAAGTCTCCTAGTTAGTTGCTAGCTAGGACCATTGGAGATGCCCTAATAGCATCACATTTGGTTGCGTTGTGAGCGAGAAGTGTTATATAATATTCGTATGTTTTTTTTGTTTAAATTAGTCAGATTTTTAGAGCATTGGATCTTTATCTGATCCTCCGTACCCGTTAAAAAAAAATTAGGACGTTAGATCTTCATCCAACGAATATCTCCATACACCCTTCCGAAAAATGGTGGATGCTCTGAATCTAGAGCGTTGGACGGAGATCTAACGTCCAAAAATCTGACTGATTTGCGTCCAAAAAATATACGATTGTTATATAGACACTCTCATATTTGATTGTGCTGGGACCATATATCCATGAGGACGATGGATGACGAGGTGTAGCCAGTGTTAATAGAAAAATTAGTTACGACAAGATTATCAAACAATTGTCATGTAGTGCATCATAAAATAAAACCATCCATGCTACTAAGAAAAGGGCTTTCCCATCGTATGTTCTATCTGCTGTTGGATCTTTATAAACATATGGATTCCACACCGTCCGATCTCTTTCATGGTTGGTGCAACAAAAATATGCTCGATTGCAATAAAGTGTATAGAGAAATGCAACAAAAGCACTCGAGTGTTCCCCCTCGCAACATTTGAGACAACTCATGAATTATTTTGATTTCGAGTGTGCAACATTGAGGAAAAAATTGAAAAAAAAAATCCATTCTCTCAACAAAAATGTTACTACATTAAAAAAAATAACAATAGCAACATTTAGACAAGGAGGACGCAACATTGTATTGGAAAGTACAACATCTCAAGTATCTGTACCGCAACATTCAAAGTATATAATTCCAACGCCTTAAATCACTTATTGCAACAAAAAAAACTTATAGATGCAACAAACACAACTCATCTGCAAGGCAATACAATGGTGGTGTCCCTTTGTTTGCCATCTGACTCGGCTCCCCCTGCCGCTGTTTTCTCTTCTATATGGTGATCTAGGGTTGGCGGCCCTCCGCTTGCTACCCTTCGTGATTTTGGGAGAGGTTGTATGATGGTGGCGTGGTTAGCAACATGCGATTGAAGGGATTGATGGTAGATGGTGGCGGCAGGTGAAAATTGAGGCCGCCACCAGCACGTCGGGTTAGGGATTGTTGATGCTAGATTCGAGGCAAAATTTTGGGAAGACACTAAAGATGTTATGTGGGAGGAAGAAGGGGAGAGATGATAAGTGAAATGGATGAACGCTGTTGCCACAGGGAGACCGGTAAATTTAGGTGGAGATGAATAGATGCGAGGAGTTTTAGCAATGTCTTGTGGATTTCCCTGTGCGATGCATCTCACAAGCAAGTCAAGTACTGTGCGAGAAATGGACCATTTGAGCAAACAAACCGCATCGAATGCCTAGCCCATAGCAATATCCATAAGAATATGTTGTTTGTTTACATCAACAAACTCAAGATTCAAATCATCTTTGGCATCTAGTTTCTGCTTGGAGAAGCCAGAAGCTGATATGAACACCTTAACTTCTAAAAGTAGTTTCTCCAAGCCGTTGTCTGGTCTCCGTCACTTCTTCCATGTTCGCGTCTTCTAAAAGCTGTTTTTTCAAAATTTGTTCCAAAAGCTACTTCCTTTGAATGTTACTATTCTATTTCAATCAAAAGTTAAAAGCCCCAGCCACAAGCCATTAGCTTCTGCCGATTAAAACACCCCCTGAAGCTTGTTGTGGTACAGCTAACATACAATCACTGGTAAGATGCGATGTGAGTAAGCTAATTTGGTGAGATGTTCTTGTTGGGCCATAACTATATTAGCTTTTTATTTTTTTGTTGAGAAGAGGTCATAACTAAATTAGCTATCAGGTAGAGATTCATGCAAACCTAGACCTACGCGCCAACCTAACTAAGACCATGTTTTGGATCGGTCTATGATCTATCTATGCAAATGCACCGCTGAATGTCTTGTCTTGTGTAGGGCTGTGTGTTGTACGATGTGCGTAGTGCAGGACTGGTATGGCAACAGAGAGTGGTGAATGGCGTCTTCAAATCTTTCTCAAGTATTCAATGATTCTTCACTCCAATAGCTTTGAGAAGCTATAAAGATCAAGAAGCCAAAAATCTAAAAAAATCATGATGCTAGAGTGATTTCAAATTGGTGAACAATACAAAATAGCACTATTTCAGATTCAAAAATCAATGAAACTTTTGATCCATAGATCTAAAAGACTTGAAACTTAAATCAAGGCTAGATCATGACCTTAAGAACCTAGCCAAACCCAAAAATATTGAAAGAATTTAAGAGAATTGGTATCTTTTGATTCGACAAGATCCGCTGAACCAAAATTGGGTCAAAACATAAAATTGGTCTAACTTTCAAACAAAACCTCTAAATCACCTAAAATTTAGTATGCATCTTCTCTAGGACTAGCAAGTTGAAAATTTATTTTGATCAACGATCAAGAAAATTGTTGCCAAAATTTTGACATTTTTCTGTTTGAAGGAAGGTTGCATCAAAACCGGTCAAAAAAGAAAAAAAGAAAAACGGTGAATATGATTTGCTCGTAGGTTATTAATAACCAAGATAGCTCTAGATGTATTTTCACATATCACAATAAGCAAAAACACCAAATAAATCGAGGCAAAAATAGCTAGATCAAGAAATCACTCAGAGAGGGCAAAAAGAACAAAAACTAGTTTTCTTCATGAGCTTATCAACCAAGTATCTAGATGAGTGAATATTGATTTGCAGAGGTTATTTCTATTTCTTACATGTCCTTGCCGCAGCAAGATTAAGAAAGGAGGAGAGAAGAGCAAAAACTAACAAAATCAAAAGCAAATCAATCAACACAAGATGAATCCATGGGTGATGAATAATGATTGATATATTGCTACTTGAGGATGAATGTTTTACAACCACTCCACCTAGAGGATAAGATACCACATCACAACACTCAACTTCTCTCAAATCCTAACACTAGAACTCATGAACTCAATAAGGGATGGTTAACTAAAAGTCTCCATCCTAACCCGTTAAATAGATGGGCTAGTTAGTCTTATCTAATTCTTAGTAGATACTATTCACTTAGCACATAAGGAGAAATCCGATAACTCTATACACACATATTTTAACTCACATACTACACTTATGCATGCTTTTCAAAATGCATAAGCTCGAATCCACTAAATCTTTAGCCTTGATTCAACTTGATCTTCTCAGTATCTCCTTGACCTAAACCGTATTTCTAAACACCGCTGAAGCGTCGTTGCTTTGATCAAAGGTAGTTTTTGATATTTTAGTCAAACTAACAAAATACTCTTTCTTCACCTGGTATTCATCTTCCATTGTAAGCAATTACCATGTTTGCCATGTGTAGATGCACCACTGACTTACCACGCATCGGCAAGTCTCTTCTGTTTCGATTCCATTGGACCACGTCTCATTTGGACCGACCAAACCATATGGTGCAATCTATCACTCAAACTTTCCTTCCACATTTCCTGGTTTTCTTATGCCATGCTTGAGTATAGCTATCTCACACGATATTTTTGATCATTCTATACCTCGGCTCCTCCATGAGCGTAGTCTCGATTCTCGCCGTTAACCATGGTTGACTCCAAATGACCCGCACGTCCAAACACTAAAAAAATCATTTTTAGGTACAAATTCTTCGCAACTTGACCCACGTTAGCTGTAACATGCATCATGCAACACATATACACTTATCTAGGTCAACCCAAATCAATCTATGACTCAATTTCCCAAAATCACAAAATTTGGCCAAAGCAAAACTGCAAATTTGCAACATCTAAATATTCATTTATCTAAAATGACAATGGTTCATCACAACAAAACCATGGACCTACTCACATAGTTCTTCAATCTCCCCCCTTAATGAACCCATTGATAGTTTCTCAAAAATATAAATAGGAGATTGTTTTAGAATAAAAGTGGTAATTTTGCAAATAGAAGCTCAAAATAGTCACACAAAGCATTGCAAATACTGAAAATAATCATATAAGCCAGAAATAGATTGAAGCAACTGAAAATAACAGGTTTTGCATAAAAAGCTTCAACTCCACTAAATGAGTTAAAAAATCTTACTCTAGATCCATATGAAAGAACAATTATTCTATTTGACCTTTGTCATAGTGAGAATAGATTAAATGATCAAAAGAATCACAACAAGACACTAAAGCTCCAATTTAGCAAGATTTTACATAAAAAACTCTAAATCATGCTCTAGATATGTATTTTTTTTTCAATCCTTTTCTCTCTTTGATATGGAGTCATCAAGGTACATAGAAAAAGATAGAACATGAATAAAAAAGTAGCTGTAATTTATTTATTTTTAGCATAAAAATTCATGAAAATTATCCAAAATAACACTATAATTATTACGCCAAGCTATATTATATGAAGTAGCTATTTTACACCATGGCAAATCATATATAGTAAAGCTAAAACCAGATGAGCAATAATCTAGAATTAAATAGATTTTTAGCATGTCAAGTTGCTCGAGGTCATAGTTTAGCCAAAGGTATCTGAAAATAAGCCAAACCATGTTGATAAACTAAATGGAACAAAGAAGCTACAATTAAGTCATTTTAGAGTGTAACAAGTTCAATGTTGAATCGTATAGTTCAAGTACTTGGAATTATCTAAATTATCATGTTTAGCACTTGTTGAAATTTTTTTTTGATTTTATCTTAGCAAAGTAAGTCCTGAACTAGGAGCCATCTACAACTACCTCTTCAACTTCAATCATTTTTCACATTTTTTACTTTCTTAGCAATGTGCTAGATCTTAAGCCTTACTACTACCATCCCAAGCAAGAAGGTTAAAAGAGTGGCCTAAGTCATCTAAAACTCTTTCTGAGTTTATGCCTAATGCAATGGCAAACTGTCTCAAAAGAAAGAATTTGTGAGATAAGCTTTTTTGCTCAAAAAGAGATTATTTTTCATATTTTATTTTTAGTTCAAGAACAATAAGCTACTCCTTAGTTCATAAACTATACCCGACCCGAGCAGCAAAGGCCTAGGAGAAGTAATTCATGCTTCAATATAGAACTAGCATAGCTCAATCTAAAACTCAATTTAGGTTGAAGACTCAAATTAGCCAATGTAACATGGTATGAATTATAAGAGAATCACTAGACTAAAACTAGTCAAATATCCAACAAGACATGATTTAGTTCAAGTTTTTCACATTTAATAGAACTAGTATGGCAAAAACTAAGTTACATATAGAAAGATGTAATAAATCTAGTAAATTAGCACAAGACATGGTAAGATATAAAGCAAGATATCATATAATACAAGGATAATAGTCAAAAGTTCATATAGTTATATTACATATGCAAGTTGCTAGAATTAAATATTCAATATAATACAATGGATGCAAAAGAAATCAAATTCCTCCTCAAAACAAGCCAAAAGGACTAATAATCCCCAGCTCTCTCCATAAAGAAGTAAAACAAGGGGAATCAGGAGTCTTAGTAAAAATATTTGCAACCTGTTGCTTAGACTCTACAAAGTGAAGCACAATATCACCCTTCTCTACATAGTTCTTAAGAAAATGGTATCTAATATTAATGTATTTGGTCCTAGAGTGTTGCACTGGGTTTTTTCACAACGTTTATGGCACTATACAAGGCTAACCTATATTCCCATAGAGTAAATAAGATCTACAAAGCTTGAGAGCAACTACAAGCAGTAATTGCATAGTCCATTATTGAGGCATAGTATGCAACTACTAACAGTAGTTGCATACTATGCCTCAATAATGGATTATGCAATAGAGAACTACTTCCTAGATGACCAAGAGATAAGAGATGTGTCTAGAAAATTGTAACATCCCAGAATTTATTTTCTGATTTAAGTTATTTTTTGGAATCTAATTGCTTTTTCTGGTTTTACTCCAAGTCTTGAAGTAAGAAAAGTAAAATTCTCAAAGTCAAAATAAATTATGGCAGAGCCAAAATAAGTGCATTATATTTTCCAAAGACAAATATGTATTTATAATTATTTTTTCAAGTATTTATAAAGATTTAAAACTCCCCTTTTAAAGTCAATTTGTGTTTTTGCAAAATCTAAATGTCAAAATAGGTCAAAAATATTTTTATTAAGTCTAGGAAGGTTCCAGAAGGTTCTATGAATTTTTCTGGAATTTTTAAAATTTGTCTGGTATTTTTTTTGAGTATTTTAAAGCCTCCAAATCATTTCTGAAAAACCAAAAAGAAAATTTAATCCTAAAACCTTCCCTCGGCTGACATGTGGCGCCACCAGATCCAATCCCCCGCCACCGAGCCAATCTGAACCGTCCACTCTCTTCCCCGCTTTCCCCTCCCCTCGTGCTGATACGCGGTGAGCATCGGACCGGCCACTCCTCCGCCCGGTTTAATCACACCCGCCCACGCCAACTTACCGCTTCGCCCCTCCTTTTTTCCCTCCGATCGACGCGTGGTCTAATCCGCACCGTCCCCCGTTGCCGATTTAAATCTCAGTCGTTCCCTGTCACTTAAGGCACTCGACCGGCTTAGATCTAATCTCCGTTGCCGGATTGAATCTCGATCGTTCCCCTTCACTTAACGATTCGCTACAGATCCAGCGGCCCCGATCATCCTCCCTTGCCACCTGTCACAGATCAGACCGTTGCCTTTTCTCTTTCCTTTTGTTTTCTCTCGTTGACCGGTGGGCCCCGCCTGTCAGGATCGTCGTCCCCACCACCTTCCTTCTTCCTCGCGTCGTCCCTGCCGTCATTGACGCCCGAAACCGAAGCTTTGAAAGCTTCGGTTTCCATCCACCTCTTCCGCCCGTGCCAGCACCCATTTACTCCCTCGCATGCACCGCATCCGTTTCTAGCATTATTTCCCACTTTACACATCTCCTCGCCGTCGCATTCAAACTCGCCGCCAGAGTGAATGCATGCGCCCGTTACCTCCCCTCCCCGGCCTATAAAACCCTCACCCCGAGGATCCCCTCTCCACACCGCCTCTCCCTCTCTACTCAATTCGAGCAATTGAGCCCTGAAAGCCCCCCTGTGCTTGTTTCCCTCCGCTGGCCTCCAGCGACTCCGGCGAGCAATTGCCGCTGCCCCAGGCCTCCCCGCTCCTCGCCGATGACACCGACACCTTGCCCGTGCCTCGGCGGCCAGAATCCCCCTCCTCCCCGAGCTTTTGCGCCATCGGATCACCCCTGCCGCCAGCAAACCCCCCTCCGACCACCACCCCTCTCCGCTGTTCATCCTCTCCGGCCACCCTCGGGAACCGCACACGGTACCAATCTACTCCCCGTACTCTTCTCTACATTTTGCACCCCTCGGCTGGCGCTGCCGCCCACCGGATCACCGGCGACTCTCGGTTCCCGAGCGCCGCCGCCGCCGGCCAAGCCACGTCAGCTGGCCGCGCCGACGTGGTAGCCGACGTGGCTGCCACCCAAGCGCCACGCGTGCCCCAGGCCGCCCCACGCCAGCGCCACCTCGCGCCCCATCACCCGCGTGCCACCTCACCCTCCCTCGGGTCCGTGGACTCAGTCCACCGTAGACCGGGCCCACATGTTAGCCCCCGCCCGAATAAAGTAATCCTAGGGCTGACGTTATAAAACTGATTTTCTGTTTAAAAATAAATCGGCCGAAATTAAATTCTTGTGCTGACATAAAAAACATCATTTTCCTTTATAAAAATAATTCTTGCTGGCGTCATAAATGTTTTTCGGTATAAAAATAATTACGAAAATTGAGTATTTTTTAATTGTATTTAAACTTTGGAAGGCCATAACTTCTTCATTTTAGCTTCAAATTGACCCATTCAAATTTCTAAATTTTTTTAAAATCTTGAACTTCGCATTTCTGCCACTCTTTTGAATTTTTGAATTTATTTGAATTTTGAATTTGAATCTTCGCGTTAGATTTCGACGAGTCCGGAGAGTTCGATTTTGACGACGATTCGCAGCAGCACTTCGATCAAGGTAAGTCACACCTTTGACCATGTTGACCCTATTATTTTGAATTTATTTATATTGTTTTACTGTATATGCATGCGTACTTTATTCAAACGTAATTTAAAATTGATTTAAATTTTAGTTATGCCCATGATCCTTGATTGTAGCCAATTTGAATCTCGAATTCATACACATTATCACCCTAGCTGAAAACTAGTTGGTACCATAGTATTGACAAGAAAACTTTACAGAATTGCTTAGCCTGGCTTAGTTTAATTTTAGGTGGGATCAGATATTTCACATGAAATGACGGTTCTTTTAGATAAGTCCTTGACTTCGGTGAGTCGAGGATAGTCTATGAAATATTTAAAAAAAAACTGAAAATAGAAAACTTATGATTGGACTTAGGCTATTGGTTAGGTGGTGGGGTGTCGGCATGCCTCGTGTTCGGAAACACATGGTTGATTGTCGTGCATGTGGGTTGTGAATTGAGCCTAAGTCAATTAAGGACCATTTCTGTGAACAATTTTATGAAGTCATTTCGTACTACCACAAGTCCGTTATGGGACGGATCTGGCTTAGTAATTTGTGAAATTCCAAATATAGTTTCGCTTTAGGCTGAGTGTGAGCCTGGCGTAGACCGCGAGAAGTCTCACATGGCACCAGAGGGGGCTCCAACTCGTGGATTCGAGTTGTGGTGAAACCTTAGTAGCAGCGTGACTGTTTTGGTTATAGATCATTAGAACAGCCTTGTCATGAACTCTCCGCCGCACACCTAAGACAGTGTGTTTATCGCGTGGCTCAAGTGAGAGGGAATATCTTGTGGGTAAAGTTGTACACCTCTGTAGAGTTAAAAATTTATCCTGGATAACCGTGTCTACGGTCATGGACATGATGAGTAGAATATTCACAGATTAGACTTGATTTTATGAAACCTGGCTTTGACAAATACCAGTGTTTTTAGAAAATGGTCTGGGTGGGATCCCCGTGGTTAGGTTAGCGTAGGTTGGAGCCTACACTAACGATATTACTTTGTTAGATCTTGTTTCATATGTGGTATTAAAATTCAGCTTTTCATACTTACATTATCGTATTTAAAATTCAGTACTATTTTTACGCACATTTACCCTATTAAGCCTTCGTTGAAATCCATTATGCATGCATCCCTTTGTTATATCTCCCGGTATGACTTGTGGAATACTTCAAAGTACTCTCCTTGCTAAAATCTGTTGCCAGACTTTGACGGTGACTACGACGGTGAGGACTACTTCAGCGAGTAGGACGCGTCTTACAGTCATTCACCTGTAGGAGGCTGGATGGGCTGCGCCGCTACCTTTATTGTTTTTTCGCTGCTTTTATTTTCTGTTGGCCTCGTGCCATTTTATTGTAAGACTTGGTCATGTGGCCGTAAATTTGCTTAATATAATCGTGGTGATTTTATGTGATATACATCACTGTTTACCCTGTGTGCACTAGCTTTTCCTGAGATAGTGCGATTTACACAGAGGGATTTGAAGTGTTGTTCCGGGTCCCGACAGAAATGACAAGTACCAGAATTACTTTTTTTATCTATTCTACACCCTGTAAAATTTGTATCAGACAAGCCTGAATAGAGAGTGCATAATCAGAAGAATACCAAAGTCTAAAATTAAGGGTGTCATAAAGGTACATGAAGATACGACATACTGCTTGACGATGTGAGGCACATGAAAAAGCCTAAAATCGAGCACACAGACATACAATAAATTGCATATCTAGTCTCGATGCTGTGAGATGGAGGAGAGAGTCGATCATGCTGTGGTACTCATTCTGGTCTATGGGCTCTCCATCCTTATCAAGATCCAGCAAGATAGAAGTGGCAATTGAAATAGATATCGGCTTGCTGCTTCTCATGTCGAAACGCCGAACAATGTCCTTTGTATACTTACTAATCCTTTGTATACTTACTTTGATAAATGAAGGTCTCTTCTTTCAGTTACTTGACTTAAAGACCAAGAAAGAAAATCAGCTCGCCCATCATACTCATCTCGAATTTTTTTGCTCATAGAATCTGAAAATCTGGACACAAAAGTATAAGAGGAACTACTGAATGTAACGTTATCAATATAACCTTGAACAAGTAAAAAGTCGCTGCCGTGCCTGAGAATGAATAGCATTTTATCTACCATTCCTATTTTGAAATAATGTTTGAGTAACAAATTCTTAAGCCTGTCATACTAAGCTCTAGGGGCTTGCATCAATCCATACAAGGCTTTGAAGATATTACACACATGGTTTGGAAACTTAGAATTTTTAAAACCAGAGGGTTGCTTGACATATTCCTCTTCTTTTATAAAACCATTTAGAAAAGCAGACTTGACATCCATTTGAAAAAACTTAAAGTGTTTAGAAGCCGCGAATGCTAGCAATGTACGAATGGCTTTTAATCCAACTACAAGAGCAAAAGACTGTTCATAGTTTAAATCTTCTATCTGAGAAAAAACTTAAGCTACAAGCCTAGCCTTGTTGTGAACTACCAACTCATCCTCACTCTGCTTATTTTTTAAAACATATTTTGTTCTAATTACATTATGATTAGGAGGTTTAACTAAGATCTAGATTTATTTTTTTAAAGTTTTCAAGCTCTTCATGCATAACATTGACCTAAAAGAGATTAGATAAAACATGGGTGACATCTCGGGGTTCAAAAGATACAACAAACGTAGAATGAATAGGAAAATACCATCGTAACGTTTAGATTTAAATTTATCTAAGTTGCCATATTAAAAAATGAAGTACTTGCAACTAAATATCTTGAAATGAGAAATACTATGCCTATGATAAAACTAAGCCCAAAAGATGTCTTGCCTATGAATGATCTCAAGAAAACCATATTGGTCACATAGCAAGCAGTAAAAAATACCTTAGCCCAAAACCTCTTAGAGATGCTATGATCATTTAGCATGGTTCTAGCTATATCTGCAAGTGTTCTATTCTTGCTCTCTACAACCTCATTCTACTAGGGGATTCTAGGTGAGAAAAACTAGTGCTCTAAACCTCTCTTAATGCAGAAAGTGGCAAAAATGAGTTCTTGAATTTTATATCATTATCACTTCTAATGGCTCTCAAGGCTCTTAAGAGGTCAACTGCTAATCTAAGGGCCAACTCTGTAAAGCAGCTAAAGGCTTCATGCTTAAAAACCAGAAAATACAGCCAAGAATACCTAGAGAAGTCATCTATAATGATAAACACATACCAATTTTCTCCTGCAGATTAGACTCTAGAAGGGCCAACTCTGTCTCAATGCAAGAGCTATCGAGAGCCATCAATCAACTTTAAAGTAAAAGGTGGATGAGAAGCAGAAACCATCTCACCATGTCTATAGAGTGTGCACACTAGGTCGCTAGAAGTCTAGTCGATCCTCAAATAAGGTTCTTGCTATTGACTCTAACCAAGTGGTCAACACCTAGTATCCAAGTCTACGATACCATAACACTAAATCTTGATAGTCAGAAGCCACAAGACACTTAGGGCTAGACATAGAAGAGATGCTGAAATTAGAACTAAATATCCTCTCAAACTGAGAGATCCAAAAGACATATTCACCCGAGGAATCTAGAACTCTATACTCTCCACTCTTGAATCTCATTTCTAGACCCTCATCAAGAAGCTGAAAAACTGATAACAGATTATACCTTAGTTTACTTATCAAAGTGATATTCTTGAGCATGAAATTATTGTTGATGCACACTGTATTCTTTTCTATTACGGTCCTAGTAGAAGCATCCTCAAACATGATCAACTCGTTACCGGATGTACATGTGAGGGATCAGAACTATCTAGAATCTCCAGTCATATGTTGAGAACATCTGGAGTCAACAAGCCACATGTCCTCCTTCCTCACACGCCAGACCTACATGGCATAAACGAGAAACATCTATGCTTCAGTACTAGGGTTAGTGAAAATCTAGTATTAAGCCACATGATGTCAAGGAACAACAATAAAAACAGGAATAAAATTGTTAGCAAGATAATCATAAGAATGCACATAAGAACCACTTAGACCTCTCTGAATCAGCCTATGAAAAAGCCAATACTCCTTGCCTAGATGCTATGCGTGATCTACCCTGACGATATCTAACCCAAAGCACTACCTAATGCCACACACAGGTTGTTTGCCTCTAGAGACACTCATAGGTGAAGGAACTTCTCTAATAGACCTCAAAACTCGCACCCTCTCTTTTCTCTCAACCTTTACTCTATGGATGCGGTATTCAACTATGTAGCCATCCTTCTTGCAGAAAGTGCAATGCTACTTGACCTTTTGAGGGGTCTGACATGCTAAAGTAGAAACACCTGTTTTGCTAGAAAGGGTTTGGACAAAACCTGCAGACCTAAAGATAATTTTAGATGGCTTGGGGGGAGGGGTTATCTCAAACTTGCCACTCTCAACAACTCTCACAACTTTAGGTGGATGGTTCTTAAAATACTCTAGGGAATTAAATCCTAAGTCTCTCTTCTTCACTCTCATCTTAGATTGGTCAAGAATTATGTTGAGATTCTTCTTCCCGCTAGAGAATATCTCAAGGGTCTTTTTGAGGTAGTCATTTTCTTAGACTAAGTTATGATATGTGACACACTCATTTGTCTTGGTTGCTCTAGTATATCTCTCTTTATGGACAGTTTCCTTAAGCTTTGAAGCCTCACAACACACACGAGGGGAATTTCTAATCTTATCCAACTACTCCGTATACTTAACTCTGAAGGCCTCATACATCTCATTTAAATTAGTCCTAATTTTAGCATAAAATGTACATGAGATAAAATCAATAACCTTCCTAGATGCAATCATGACATGAATTTTTTAAATTTACATTTATCCTCTACTATCTTGTTAAAATCATCATTCTCAATTATGAGTTTAGAATAATTTTCACAAGATTCAGTCCTAGAATGAAGAACTATTTTAATCATCTATTTTATTTTAATCTTATTATCATCACAATGAGAGCAAGTATGATCAGGAATAAATTTCAGCAACTCCTTTGTAACAGTATCCAATTTCAATTCAATCAAGCCACAATTTGAGCAAGATGAAGGAATAACATCTACATGAATCACATCTAAAGTAATAGCATCCAAACATCATAATCATGACTAGATTTGAGAGATTCTAGTTCATCTAGAGCATTCTTAAGTTGGCAAATAAAAGAGAAATGGGCAATTTTCAGACTAGCCATTTCATTAAGCAAGCATAAGCAAGATTTATAATTATAATCAGGACTAATGGATTTGAGACTAACAACTTCTAAGTTCAAGTTATCAATTATATTGTCATAATGCCAAATCATTTTAGCTTGTTTCTTCAGTTGATGTTCCGCAGCAACAAGAGCATGTTTCATCTCTTTAAAGGAGGGGCATACCTCATCGAGATCACTATAGGGCTCATCGGAGGAGTCGACGTCAATGCTGCTCTTGGCCATGAAGCATATGTCGGTGAAATCCTAGATCTTCTTCTTGTTGTGGGAATCATCATCGTCATCCTTCGTCTCTGAGTTCACATCACTTATGTCGATGTTCTCAAGAGCGGCAAGGACCAGATTAACGAACTTGTAGTAGTTAGGCTTCTTACCCTTCATGTCACGAGCATGAGGGTATCTCCGAAGGTCCTCATCCTCCTTTTCCTTTGGCTTAAGGCATTTGGTCCAAATGTGATTTGGCTCACCACACTTGAAGCAGGTGACAGGGCCACCTCTCCTCTTATTCCTTATTTTGTTGTAGGCACTCAAGAATTTTATGTATAGGAGGGATAAGTCATTCTCAGAGAGTCTCTCTAGCTACTAATCGCTCAAGGAGTGCAAGGTGGATAATAAAAATTCAGAAGAGCCAAAGTCCAAGGAATTAGAAGAGCTACTCTAAGAAGGGTCAATCATAAGTGCCATCAACTCTATCTTGGAGGGATGTGAGATAAAGTTGAGAGATATGAGATGAAGTCAATTTTATGCGTCTTAAACCTCGAGTAGAGTTTATACATGGTAGATTGACTCATGATAGTGTTTTCATTGATGTAAGTGATCTTCATCCTCTAAGCTCTCACATCAAGTGCGTCTAACAGTTGGTGTGCATTATTAGATTCAGTAAACACAAGGCCAACAATACACAATCACGAATGATTTTGGAAAACCTTATCCACAACTAATCCAAAGATTCACCAGGCTTTTGCTCGATCTTTGAGTACTCTTTCTTTAATTAGTTCAATCTTACTTTCTTCATCGCGGTAGAGCTCTAAAAGTTCAAGCTTCATTAATATAGTTTTGGTGATTAATGATAAATCTATATGTGAGACTAACATGTTTTTTGACTATGATATTATTTAGTCTCATTTAGATGAAAATATGAAAATCATGAAGGTATGCATTCAACATCATATTCTTATATCTTATTATATTCCTTGGATCCAAAATATAGGTTAAATTTCACTAAAAGTTTAACCTGAATATGTGCATATATTTTTATTACACATTCATGTATGCACACATTTAGGGGGAGTTCACTCTATGTTTTGTAGTTTCATTAGTATTGATCTATGTTTTTTATCCACACATATTTGGGATCTCTGCTTTGAAATATATCCTTTAAGTATACAAAACTTGTGTAGTTTATATGTACTCATATTTCTTTATATCTAATTATTTGTAATTATGGTGGTTGTCATCAATTACCAAAAGGAAAATATTAAAGAATGTAGACTGCCATTATGAGTTAATAGTATATTTTGGTAAATAATGATAATCACATTGTGGAACTAACATTTTCTATGAATTAGATAAATAGGTTATGTTTCATGATGATAGAAATGATTATAAGTTAATCATCAAGTCATGAGAAGAACTATTATATGTTGATAGAGAGCAAGTGAAAGATGCATCATAGGTTGATACATATCATGATAGTGACCCAGACTTGAAGTGAAGATGTATGTCATCAAGCTTCAAGAGTATGCTCAAGGCAAAGATATAACTAGTTAGGGTTAAGGATGTGTTCCTAGTTTTTTTTTATCGGATTTGGTGCTTGATTTGGTGCTAGTATAGAATTATCATTCTATTAAGAAAGGTCTCGTCTAGTAGCTTGAGTTTCATCATATGTTGATAGCTCAATCCTACTTGCTCTAACTCTCCGTGGCATGATGTTATTATTTATGAATGTATTTTACAAATAGTTGTGGCTTATGCATCCTTCGTTATAGTATGCGACTATACTTTGCAAATATGGTTTGGAAATGTTTGAAGTACATGTTTCCTACTCTTTGTGGCATGAGGTTTATATTTACGAATGTGTTTTGCAAATTGATGAAACTCATGCACAATCATTGTAATATGTGACGTAGGTTTGCAAATGTGTTTTACAAACGTGTTAGGTCCATGTACCTACACCTTGTATCATAATTTTGAAAGTGTGTAAATATATGTTGCAACTTGTTGGGAATCGTCGCTTGATCTTTATGGGCATAGTACTACAATTTGTGAATATGTCTTGCAAATTTATTGAAGTACATGCACTCTTGTCTCTACTGAAAAATACAAGGCGATATGAGTGGAGCAGTAGTACTGGCTTTGTGTGAGCAGCTAGACCACCGTTCGACACTACTGGCCTATGCATGGTGGTATGATCGTAGCGGTCACCCTGGCTCTGTGTGTGTGGTCAGACCGACTTCCAGTAGTACCGACCTGTGTGGTGCAGTACGACTGACTTTACGGTACTACCAGGCATTTGTTGTTGATAGGTATTTTCCAGAGAGTGCCAATTTCTGGTTTGAAATCTTGTAGTATGAACGGCCTTCGTGGCAGTCTAATAGGACTGAGCAGTAGTACCACCTACACAAGGTCCGGTACTACCGATAGCGATTGTAACAATTAGTTTTATAGCCGTTACGAGGGGAGTGATAGTACCGGCCCTTGTGCCTATGGTACTACCAGATTTCCTAAGTTTTGACTTCAATGGCTAGTTTTTATGGTAGGGGCTATAAATATCCCCTTGGCTGGTTGGGATATAATCTTTTTGCACTATTTTATTCTATTGAGCTAGTGTGAGCTTTTTCTCTCAAATATGCATATGTTGTATCTTATTAGCAAGAAGAGAGGTCTCTAGTTACATATGTTGTGTATAGAGGTCCATTGAGTACCCATTTGAGCTTGTGCATCCATTGCACGTGATGAGAGTCAAGCAAAAGGATTGACTTGTTACTCTTGGAGGTTGCCGACTCCTTGACGGCATTAGAAGCGTCATGTCTGGTAATCTTCTCAAAGAAAGTTGTGAGAAAATCTAGCGTGTTGTGAAGGTTGGAGCTCACTTACCGAAGGTGGAAAGAGCTATCATTGGTGGAATTAAAGTGTTTGGCTTAACTTGTACAACCGGTCTAACTCGTTTGTGTTTACCTCAGTGTGGGCTAAGGGAAACAAACAAATCTCCTAACACCATGATAAAATCTCTTATGCTCAACCTACATTCAAGCAATTTACATTTATAGAATTAAATTGTTTGCTTGATATTCTAGGATTGCAAACCTTGGACATAAACTTAGGGTGTTGGTACATTTAGGTAAATTTAGTTGATTTAGGCCTTATTTGTGCAAAACTGAGTTGATTTACGCTTCCGTATTATAAACTCAGGTTTAGCAAAAGAAAATTTAAAAATGTCTGTTCATCCCCTCTAATCAGCCCCCTCGACCTTACAAGCCCTCATAGTAATCAGCGAGGGCCTTCCAGATCTCGTGAGCAGACCTCAAGTGAGCAACACGCTCAACTCAGATTGACTAAGCCCTTGAATCAAGAAATTTTGTGCCTTATTGTTTGCCTCGACATCAGATGTGATCACCCCATCATTGGCCAACACTGCATAAGGATTTCTTATTTTAATCCAAATTGCGTGCCCTTGAGCCTCAATGTACGATTGCATGTGAGCCTTTTAATAAGAGAAATTAACTCTATCAAAAATGGGTGGCTTGCTTGAATACTTGTCTGATGCCATGGCTCCTAAAACCGGCTAAGATCTATAAGTAGAGCTAACTGGGCTCTAATATCACTTGTAGAATCAGTATGGTAACAAACAAGGGGTGAATGGTGCCTTCAAATTTTTTCCCTAGTATTCAATAATTCTTTACTCCAATAGTTATGAGAATCTATGAATATTAAGAAGCCAAAAATATAGAAAAATCATGTTGTTACGGTGATTTCAGATCGGTCAACAGTAAAAACAACACTATTTCAAATATAAAAATCCATGAAACTATTGATCCGTAGATCTAAAGACTTAACTTGAACCAAAGCTAGATCTTGACCTCAAGAACATATCTCAATCAAAAATCTCGAAAGAATTTAAGATAATTAGAACCTTTTGGTTCGTCAACCTCTGCCAAAACAGGGTCAAAACTTAAAGTTGAGTCAACTCTCAAACGAAAGCTTTAAATCACTTGAAATTTTGTATGCACCTTCTCTAAGATATTAGAAGCATATTCTAATCAATGATCAAGAAAATAGTTGCCAAAGTTTTGACATTTTTTGATTGAAGAAAGGTTGCACTAAGACCTGTTGTAAAACAAAAATGGTGAATACGACTTGCTCGTGGGTGATTGATGGCCAAGATGATTCTAAATGTATTTTCATAGGTCACAACAAGTAATAACACCAAAGAAATCGAAGTAAAAGTAGCTGGCTCAAGAAATTACTCGAAGAGGGCAAAGAGAGCAAAATTCAAGTTTCTTCATGAACTTACCAACTATGTGCCTAGATGGGTGGAGATTGATTTTTAGAGGTCATTTTTATCTCTTACACATCCTTGGTATAGTAATATCAAGAAGGGGAGAGAGGAGCAAAACCACCTAAATTAAGAGCAAATTAACCAACACAAGATAAATCCATAGGATATAAACAATGAATGATATACTACCACTTGAGGATAAGAGTTTTACAGCCACTTCATCTAGAGGACAAGAGAGCACACCAACACTCAACTTCTCTAAAACTGTAGCTCTAGAACTCATGAACTCAATGAGATGAGGTTAGATGGTTAATTACAAGTCTTTATCCCAACATGTTAAATAGATGGGCTAGCTAGCCCCATCTAACTCTTAGTGGATACTTTCCATTTAGCACATATGGGAAAACCCGATAACCCCACACATATGGGTTTTAACTTACATACTATACTTATGCACGTATTTCAAAGCGTATAAGCCCAAATTTACTAAGCCCTTACCTTGATCTAACTTAGTCTTCTCAGTTTCTCCTTGACCTAAATTACCTTGGATCAAGCATCGAGGTTTTGATTTAAGGTAATTTTCAGTATTTTAGTCAAACTACCAAAATATCATTTCTTTGCCCTGTCTTCATTTTTTATTGTAAGCAATTGCCATACTTGCCACATGTAGATGCACCAATAGTTTGTCATGTGTCGGCAAGTCTCTCCTGTTCTGGTTCCACTGGACCATGCCTCACTTGTACCGACCAAGTCACATGGTGCAACCCGTCGCTCAAATTTTTCTTTAATATTTTCCACATTTCTTGTACCATACTTGAGCTCAATTATCTCACAAGGCATTCTTGATCTTTATGGGCATAGACTCATTCATGAGCGTAGTCTCGATCTTCACCATTGACTATGGTTAATTCCAAGCAACCTTATACATCCGAAGACCAAAAAATCATTTTCGAACATAAATTCTTTACAATTTGACCCATGTTAGCTATAACATACATCATACAAGACATATGCATTGACTTAGATCAACCCAAATCAATCTATGACTTAATTTTCCAAAAATCGCAACATTCGCCAAAGTAAAACCGTAAATTTGCAAAACCTAAATTTTCATTTCTTTAAAATAATAATGGTTCAACATAATAAAATCCTAAGCCTTCTCACACGGTCCTTGACGGAAACACTAGCTGACACCATACAGTTATCAGTTACCCATCTCAGCGAGCTGCTTGTCTTCAACACTGATTATGTGGGCTTAAATCTTTCAGTCGCTTCATGCAATGAAAGGTTGGAATGGAAAAGGTTCATGTTACAACGCCCCACCGCTCAGCTATGATCATGGAAATCTCCAGTACTAAACAAAAACCTGTGATGAAAGTCATCGCCCCAGTGAACTTTTAAAACAAAGATCAATTTAAACCTTGATCCATGGTGTGGTATGTTTTGCTACGCACATGCAGTTCTAGCTTCGCTGATGTGAATACTGAAGACCCTTGCATGTGTCTTGTGATGAGTTTTTTTTAGGGAATAGCAGAAGCTCTGCTATTAATTCACTGAAGAGGAGGTAGCCAAAAACAATATGGTTAATTTGCATAAGGCCTTGCCACAGCTACAGAGGCAGGCGACTGCTATAAGAATGGGTTGAAGAGGCTAGAAACTTAAATTACAGAAATCTGCTTTTCTTCCGGCAGCAGTGCATTTAGTTTCGATGCACCACTAGTGATCCAACCACGAGCTTCTTCCTTGATGATCGCCATTACTCCCGTATCCTCTCTTCTTTGACTTCGAAAAATCATCCCATTCCGCTCTGTCAAAATTTCCCAAAGAACAAGAATAATTGTTGAATTTAGACCAGATCTTGGGCAGCTGATTCAGCCTGATTCCTTTCAGACCACCATCCTAGGATACTATCATTCGTATTCCAATGTCCTGGATTTAAAGTTGAACTCCATATTCTTTTGGCATATGCACATTCAACAAACAACTGAGTTTCTTGGTGAGAGCTGCATAGTGACCACCAGTGATTATTTGGCCACCAGTGATCATTTCGCATATGGCGCATCGCTAGTCTATCCGCAGTGGGAAGACGATGTGGTATCTTGCAGCCATGCAAAAATCTTGCATTTCCAAGGCACCCATGGCTTTCAGATTAGGCGTTCGAAAGGCTTTTCCACCGAACCAGGGAATTGTGCTCAGGAAGAAAACCCGGCGGTTACCGGCCGGTAACGGTTAATTACCAGTTCTACAGGTGGGGACTGATAATTAAAAAAACCATCCAAATTTTAATTTTAATTTTTGAATTTTGATCGGTTTTTCTTGTTACTGGCCAGTTTTTCTGGTTTTTGGTTTCAAAACAACCCAAAATTCAAAATTTGATTTTTGAAATTTGACCGATTTTGGCTAGTTTTTCTGGTTACCGTCACCGGCTGTCGGGTGGGTTTTCTTCTGGTTCCGAGATTTGTATCCTTGATTGTGCCTCATATGCGAACTTAGGGATGTTTGTGTTGGCTTCTGTGGATGGTTAGTTGATAAATTGGCATGGCTGTGAGTACCAATCAACTTCAGACTTGTCATTTCGCCAGCCCTCGATAGCATGTGTCCCTTGTGTTACGAACGGTCCCCATACTAGGAGGGTATGGGCTGCCCCATGTAGGTTTAGTTGGGAAAACTGAGCTTAGGTCTGCAAGCCTGGTCCATTGGTGGGCATCCTCCACTTAGTCTATAAATATAGGTTCCAATCATTATAAAGTGGATGTAAACAGAGAAATGAATAAAGAAAGAAGTTCCTCTCTTATCTCTCTATGTTCAATATATTGTTTGTAATATTCTGTATTTGATCCATCTCTTTTGCATAGGAGGAATCGATCGGACTGAACTCAACAACGACGGTTCCTCAACACGTTATCAGCATGAATTGCTCCAGTGGATTGTAAGATAATCATTCACAGATTAAATATCTAGATCGCTCTAAATTCCGTAAAATTTTGCTTTCTAGATTATTTTCTATGGTGTAAATCCGTTCTAATCTACCACGAGCAGACTTAAAGTCACCGGCCAAGTCGATCAGTAGATTTTGCACAAAGAATAAATGATGATTGTATTATAGATTGAAAAGAAAAAAGGAGTGAATGTAGTTAGTTCCACACGGCCGCATAGCGCCACTAGCCCTATACGGCCGCACCGTGCGTCACTGTCAACGAGCCACCATGTCGCGCCACCTAGACATGGTCGCATCGCTCGCACACGCTGCACTGCTCCCACATGAGCCCCGGACGTCGCCCCCCACACGGGCCGCCGCCATGGTGTAGCCGCGCCACCTGCACGTGGCTGTGGCCACCTCGCTGCTGCGTTGTTCGGCCGCCAGGTCGCTATGGGTCGTTTGGTCACCGTGCCACCATGCACGCCTCTTGCATGAGGCTTCACCGTCGGTCCCTCCACGCCATGCCAACTGCCTGTGCGTAGCCACCACTCCCGCATGAGTTGCTGGCTACCACGAGCCAACGCCACGCCCGGACACACCGGTGCTGCCCCGCACGAGCACATGCCAGGCTGGCCTCTTGACCGCTCGCATGCGAGCCACTACCACTGCATGGTGTGCCGCCTCCGCCGGTCTCCGCGTGAGTCGCCACCGTCACACAGCATGCAACCTCTGTCGGCCTCCCCGAATGATGCGCCACTATGAAGGGAATAGGAGTAGGGGAAACCTTACCTCTCTCTCTTGAATCAGTTAAAAGAAAATTTGGACTATCCGATCGGCCACGGGAAGTTCGAACCAGTTCGATCGGCCACAGGAAGTTCAGACCAGTCCGATCGGCTATGGGACGTTCAGACTAGTCCGATTGACCATGGGATGTTTGGACCAGTCCTATCAGCCATAGGAAGTATGGACTATCCGATTGGCCGAGGGTGGGGGTCTTGGATTTTGCAGAAAGGCCCTTGAAAAATTAAAAAATTACGCAAAAGTTTTCTCAGAATTGAAAATTAGCAGGGAAGTCCTTCAAAAATTGCAGAAGTCACTAAAAACACATTTTCTAGCATAAAAAGGCCCCGGGAATTCAAATTGTGAGTTGTTTTTCACATCTGAAACTTGTTTAGCACTATTGTTATTATTTTCTATGCTTTTCTGTATTTACTTACTATTTTTTATTAATCATAATTATTTAAATTGCTTTTAATAACTGAAATGAACAATAGAATTATAGAAAATATGCAGAAAATTCTGAAATATCACGAGAATATTTTGTATCATTATCCAATTCATTTCATGCATATTTACCTGTAGTAAATTTATATATATATTCCTTTTATGCACATGTAGATGATAGGTATCAGAAACCAAGAGTTCGAGAAACTGGCCCAACATGGCCAAAACTATTTGACTTAGATTTCTAATGTCGAGATCATACTTGGATTTAATAAGCTCCATGCTGTCATTGAGATTGGTGCATTGTAGGATACCAAATCCACACCTGAGGAAAATGATCAGGCACTTCACTTCTTCAGGCACCACCTCTATCTTACTCTCAAGAATGAGTATATCTTAGAGAAGAGCGCGCTAGTTTTATGGGCTACACTCAAGAAACAATTTAAGAATCTAAAGTACACCATTCTTCCTCAGGCAGAGTAGGAATGAATTCGACTCAGATTTGCTGATTTCAAGATGGTTGGAGCATACAACTCTGCTTTGCACAGAATTTGTACCAATCTTCAATTTTGTTGTAGGTAGATCACAGATAAGCAGAAGATTGAGAAGAACCTCTCTACTTTTCACCCTAGTGCAGTGTAGTCTGTGTGCAACTATCGTCAAGACGGCTATAAAGAGTATGCTGAATTGATCGATACCATGTAGGTTTCAGAGATTCAAGATGAAGTTTTCCCTAAGAATTTTGTTGCACAACCAACTGGGAGCTCTGCTGACCGTGAGGCCAACATTGGAAACTACAAGGTGTGGAAGCCTATAATAAAGATAAGGGAAAGGAAGGGCTAAGCCGCAGCCTAAAAAAGCAAGCCAAATGCTCCACCAAAGAGCAAGGCTGTCAAACCAAAGCGCGATGACAAACACTATAGTCATCAAGACCAAATCTGCTACAAGTGTGACAAGTGGGGGCACTGGTTGCAGATCTACAAAGAGCGGCAACAAGAATACACCAATGGAGGCAATGGAATTATGAGCAAATGGTCGATACCTTCTAGGCCAAAAAGAATAATGGTGGCAAATGGTAGTATAAAACCCACTTTACCTTCATCGAGGGGGAGAATTATGAGCAGCAGCCTACACCAATGGAATTAGATTCCTCTCATGCAGCCACACCCCCTCTTGACATTGCAACTGTTGCCACCATGATTTCTCAGGAAGAGCATCTCACCCCTGAGAAGATAGTAGCTGAAGTCTCATATTTCTTAGCAGATTTAGTCTAATACGCAGAATGCATCCAGACTTTAATTGTCATGCATCTCATGTGTGAAAGGAATAAGTTAGACTTGCAATAATAATACTCAAACAATTCATTTTTGTGATAGTTGGATGATATTAATTCATTCATTTATTCAGTCAATAATAGCATTATATGTTCTGATATTTGAAGTATTTTATTTTATGTATTGATCATCTCCTACTATATATTAATAAATTATTCTACAATAGAACACGTGTGGCGCCCATAGAGAAAGTGTGTTCAGCTGACAATGGCACAACAAATACCATATTGAGGGAGACAAAATTATTTCAGTCGATTAGCAAAAATGCTGACAGCCTTACAACAATCGTAGATAGCGATGTTTGTGTAATAGGCTCAAGAAAAGCCATAATTATACTTTCAATGGACACAACTTTGGTAATTAAAGAAGCCTTGTTGTATCCAGAATCGACTAAAACTCTCCTAAGTTTCAAAGATATTTACACTAACGGTTTTCACGTTGAGACTGAAGAGGAGTATGGTAAAAAATACTTGCTCATTACAAAGCGTGAAGCAAGTGAAAAAGGGTATTAGAAAAAATTTCTTCATTTGAATCTGGACTATACTACACTAATATTAAGGCACCCATAGCCTATATTGCCTTGAAAACTATATTTAGAAGCTCTGGACTTTTCTATCTCTAGCATGATAAATTAGGCCATCCAAGTTTTAGGATGATGAGAAATTTAATTAACAATTCACAGAGACATAATATCTATGTAAAGAATTTTTTGAATCAGGAAGATTTTATGTGTTCCGCATGTGCCACCAAAAAATTAATTACTAGACCTTGTACTCTGAAAGTGAAGGATGAAGTCCCTGCATTCCTAGAACTCATCCAAGGAGATATTTGCGGTCGTATACAACCTCTCTCGGGGCCATTTAAATATTTTATGGTGCTCATTAATGCTTTCTCAAAATGATCGCACGTTTGCTTATTATCTACGAGAAATCATACTTTTGCAAACTAATCTCGCAGATAATTCAAATTAGAAATAATTTTTCTAATCATCATATAAAGTCCATCGGAATGGACAATGGTGGAGAATTTACTTCAAAGGCATTTGATAATTTTTGCATGACAATGGGAATTAAAGTTGAGCAATTTGTCCCGTATGTCCACACCCAGAATAAACTAGTAGAGGCATTAATGAATAGAATTAAATTTGTTGTCTGACTGCCTTTGCAAAATTGTAATTTACCGACTACATGTTGGGGACACGCAGTCCTATATGCAACAACTCTCTTCAACTTTAGACCATTGGCATATAACATTCATTCACCTATACAAATAGCGCAAGGATCACCACAAAAAATCTCTCATCTCTATAGATTTGGGTGCAAAGTTTATGTACCTATAACTCCACCACAGTGTACTGCAATGGGCCCTCTCTGAAAGTCTGGAATATACGTTAGTTATGAGACAACATGCATAATCAGGTATTTGGACCCGATGATAGGAGATTTACATACCACCCGTTTTACTGATAGTATATTTGATGAGGGTAGCTTCTCGACATTAGGGGAGAAATTAAAACCCTTGATGAAAAATACCAGAAAATTACATGGCAAACTACGGGAATCCGTGCACATGACTAGTGCACTAGTGAAGCAAATAGAGAAGTTCATAAGATTATTGATTTACAGGCATTAGCAAATCAACTGTCTGACTACTTTAGTGACTTAAAAACTATGACCAAGTCGTATGTGCCTGTACGCAATGCACCAGAGAAGGTTGAAATACTGAAGAAAGTAGAAGGTGTCCCTAATCCCATCCAGAGGCCTTAGAATAAAAAGATAAGAACTACAGCCCCTCGAATCCCAAGTAGCCGGGGATGCCTGGTGAAAAAGGGCATACTGGATCTGAACATTCCCATGGAGGGAGAAACCAGTATGGATGTGTGCGCATACATCGAAGCTGACAAACTAAAGGGACTTACCCCTACAACCAAAAGGAGCGGTGAGCAAGCAGAAGAACTACAAGGATAATCCTATCATGAAATAGCTGTAAACTATGTGTACATGGAATAATCCATGAATAGGACAACAACCAATGTTGATATTTATTTTACAAAGATAAGGCCAATAGTGCTTGAATATTGCATCATTAAAGGAAACAATTCTAGTTCAGCTAATAATTATACAAGTACTATGAAATATACAACATCGCCTTAATATACCCCGAGCAGGGGCGGACCCACAGGGTATGCCGGGTGGGCCACGGCATACCCTGGGGCCCAGTCGTCGGCGTCGCGCAAGGGGTAAAAACCGGTAGGTTGTAGCGGGAGCTAGCGATGTCGTGGCTCCGCAATGCGGTGCACCGCGCGGTGGAGGCGAGCGGCGGCCACAGCTCCCTCCTCACCTGCACCGTCCGTGCCCCCCTGCCCTCCTCGCCGGCGACGAAGGCCAACCTCCTCGACACCCACATCAAGCACCTCCTCGACGAGACCATCTCCGACGTACGGGCCGTACGGCGGCGACCACTAAACCCTACCCCCACTCTCCTCTCCAATACCTCCCGATTGTGCCTCTCCCTGCCGCCTTCAGATTTGAGGTTCGGTGTTCCTGATGCGGTGCTCTTCTGCGGCTGATCCCGCGCAGGTTGTGAAGAGCAAGGGGTACGCGGAGGACGCGCAACTGAGCAACTGGAAGCTGGCGATCCGCAATCGGCGTGGCGGTGAGCGCCGGCGCGCTCCTCGCGCAGCTCTACCCCCGACAAGTGCCCCCCCGGAACCGCGACTTCCTCCTCCGCATCGCGCTGCACGTGGCGCTGAACGTCGTGCTGCAGATCGTGAGCCGCACCAAGGAGAAGAGCGCCGTTCTCTTCACCTACCCTCCCGCGGTGAGCGCGCTATCGAGTCCCCAATGTGCAATTGTCCTGTTGACCATGTTCGATTACACTTGCCCCTAAAACATGCTGTTATGGATCAACCAAAACTTAGCTCATATTTTCATCAGTTTTTCTAGTTATGGTTACATTTGATTCAGTTGCTAGTGTATTTTTGCAAAACTTTGTTCCCTAGATTGTTCTTGCAGTTGCTCCGTATGAACCAGTGCAGTTCTCGGGTTTTGAAATTTTAGATATGTCGATTACCATATTCCTTCTTTATGAACTTTTGCTGCGATTTAGGAGGATTTTTTCTTTGAACACGCTTCCCCAGCTCTCCTCATTTGAGCAATTTCTGAAATTCTCACATAGTTTATTATGCAATTAGGAGGATTTTCCTGTGATTTTATAAGTGTGTCTCTTCATGTAGACAGGAAAAAATGCATGTTGTGTAGATCAGATAGTCAAAAACGTGATCACTTGGATTTTCTTTATTTGCTTGAAAAGATTACTTCTGGTCTTCTTCAATTACAATATGGACGGTGTGGGTGTGATATTGGACAATTTGCTTGTGGAAAGTGAATGTGTAACTTCGACTATTGTAGCCGGTGCTGTGAACAGATGCCTTGAGTTTTGTTCAGTATTAAATTGTATGTTTATTTGCAAGATTTCATTACACAGGCTCACAATAGCACTA
The DNA here is from genome assembly GCA_036346265.1 of Melocanna baccifera. Classification (NCBI taxonomy): domain Eukaryota; kingdom Viridiplantae; phylum Streptophyta; class Magnoliopsida; order Poales; family Poaceae; genus Melocanna; species Melocanna baccifera. The sequence goes on from CM070679.1 coordinate 12,016,390, forward strand.
GGCTTGTTATATCTTCAAAGCTACCAAGATTCTCAGACATGTATACCCTCACAATAGCCAACTCAGATCCAGAGTCTATCTCCGCCAACGAACCAGTGCATTTCACTAAGAATGGTAATTACCCCATTATTATTCTGTGTTGCGCAGGTAGTATAAGTTGTCAACAGGGTGAATTCTGTGTCTATAACTTGCAACGCTGTAACATATGACAGTCTTACACATTTAAAATCTGGCCAGAAAAGTTACTTCCGTGTCATCAAGTGAAATCTGCAAGGAGGGCATCTGACTTTTATTGTAGTATGAGGGTTGCTTGAAATTACAGTTGGTTTAGTGCTCAGCTGCTCGGAAAAGCTTATCGCTTAATGTCATGATGTGACAGGAACTGTTGCACACATCTATAGGGTGTTTGTATTGGCTTTTGCTAATGTCTTTTGACACATCTTAATGCAGATGCTACGGGGCAAGATCGGCGTCGGCGATGGCAAGCACAAGCCGTATCCCTTGCCAAGGTGGTCCAACTGCCACTGCTCGGGTACGCTCCTCAAGTCCTCTTCCTTTCCTTCCCCTCTACTCCTTCTCTTGCTCTGTGATTGCTCTGTGACTGTGCTTGTGGGAATGTGGGGTGGGGAACTGTGGGTTGACGGGAGGGCGGGGGTGGGGGGATGCGGGAGGGGGAGCCGGAGAGGTCGAGGCGGCCACGGGCGCTAGCGTGCCGACTGTGCCCTCCGTGCCGGTGCCAGCCGTGCTCGTCGGGCCGAGCCGGCCCAAGCACGACACGATATGCCGTGCCGTGCCGCCAGACGGGCCGGCTTTCCAGGCCCGATCTGGCCCGTCATTCGTCCATTGCATATGAAAATTTTGGTGCGGTATACCCTTTGGTAAAATCCTGGGTCCGCCACTGACCCCGAGGGTCGTGCTCGGGCTACTAGGAAAATTCTACTCGTCCCATGTCTCGTATAAGGCGTCCACCTCATACGAGTCACACTCAAGATCATCTTACTCCCACTTGTTATAGAACTACTCAAGATCGGCATCCTCCACACCAAGTGGGATCCTGGGTTGACTAACATCTAAACAAGGAAGAATAATAGCAAGAGTGAGTACAAAGTACTCAGCAAGCATTAGTAACAAAATACACTTTTATGATCATGAGCCAACATCTCAGTGAATCCATTCTCACCTCATGTCATCTTAAAAATAAATATTTTTATGCTCATAAAGAATTTCAGCTTGTTAATTTAGAAATTTACTGAACACTTGCATAACCAGATAGAATCTCCAGTCGGTTCCTATAGCTTCCAATCTAGGAGACAGGTATGAATTCATGATTTATTTAGCATTGTGTAGGCTTATACCATTTTACCCATAGTTAGTATATTTTTGTAGCAAATGGTTCTTCACATTTCCTTATATGCAATGCCCAAATCAAAGCATAAAACTTTTCCCTTTATCTCCGTATATTATACCTCCACCTGGCTAATCGTGGTCATTGGCTCAGGGCGATTTCTCACTCTCACCCGGCACCTACTCGACTATGAGCTAGTTGTTGGTTGGGCCAGACTCACCTCACCCAACACTCCACATGGCTAAATATATACGCTGGGCTTATCCTTTATAGCCCTAAGTTCAATTGAGACATCGCCCAGTTTTCTTCCTAGATACATCTACATACTCATTGTGGAGTGCATAATAACTTTGATAGAGTTACTGATCATGCCTATCCTAGACAAAACAAAGGTTGATATGACCAATTCGGTTCATTATACGAGTGAAAGTGTGTAAGCCCTTAGATTTTACCCCTATACAGAGGGTCCCAACCTTTTCCTTTATAGCCTTCCCAAGGCACCAACTGCCCACCAATTACTTATACTACAGGTCAACTGCACCATTAGTTGAGCCCACCATTCCCCTTTCATTCTTTCACATATCATTCATGTGGATTAAACAAAATTCCATTTGATGCAGGGTGATAGTATTTTAGTAGGTAGATATATTATTTTAACTGAAGATAATGTGATCAATCTGTTCAAATGTGTGCTACCTATGAGTTGGTCGTAAGTCTCAGTCTCAGATGTGCCCAGGTGAAACCCATCCTCTGGACCTAGTTCATTTTTGCATTTAATGCATATGCTATGATTTAATTTACAGACATAAAAGATATACTATGTTGATGTGTTCCCGTGTGATTCCCTAGGTCAATTTAGCCTATTGTTGACTTTACAATTAAATATTGTCTTATACCCACTGTTCCTTGCTAGTTACTAATAGTTAAATTATTTCAATTTAGTATCTGCGAATGGTTGCTATCTAATTCTCATGAGTCAAATACTATCTAGTTGATTACATATGCAATTATACGTGTATAGGTGTACTCAATTATATATATACGCGTATCCTTGACCCTTCCTCCTCTCTCTATCTCCGACCAAACGGGCTCGGCCTATTACTCCCAACTCCTCTCTCTCTCTCTCTCATTTCCCTTCACTCCCTTACTCACTCCTCTCCTCTCATCTGACCGATGTCTCTCCACCACCAACTTTGTCGCCTCCCTAACCGGCTCCCCATTGGTAGGTTGCTAGCTCCCTGTTGCCACATCACCGACCTCTCCCTTGACTAGTCCGCTCCTCTCCCTCGTGCTTTACCACCGTGGCTAGGCTTTGCCTCTGCCCCGGCCACTGCCTCTATCCAGATCAGTCATCGTCGGTCCCTTTGACACCTTGGCTCCTTGGCTCTCCACTGACGGGATCCGAGCTTTGACACCATGGACCTGACTCCTGGCCGCTGGGATTCGACGATCCTCCCTCTAACTCTGATTCTCTTTTTATTTACTTTTCCTTCTTGTCTTTTACATTCAATTTACTCTTTGATTTGAAGTTTGTTTTCATCAATGATGGAGGTTGAGGTGGTGGAGGTGGGTCATACAGTTTGACTTGCCATGATGGGGCTTGGGGTCTCCTCACACGCCGATGCTATGGACTATCTCTCCTCTAGTATACTCTACTCCCCTCTCCTAGCTCTCTTCCAGTGCTCTAGCCTACATGTGTGGATGCGATGCTCTCATGTGATGCATGTGAATGTGAGGTTGCATGTGTATGTGGTCTTGTAATGGTGATGGCATGGATCGAAATGGAGTATGGTGATACCTTGGTTGGATGATATCAGGCTTGATTTGGGGTAGAACCGAGGTTCGATTTTTCCAGGTTGGCTTGTGTGTGGCTAGGTTGCTCTCCTCCTCCTGGCGCCGCTCTTCCTCTTTACCAGCTCCTCCTCTTGGATTTGCCACCCTCCTCTAGTTCGGTCACTGGGCTTCACTCCATTCTCTCTTCCTCTCGGCAATGGGTTGGGGATTTGGGAGAGATGAGGGTGGATCTGGCAGTGATGTTTCTTTCTCTGGTTAGAGCTGTGGTTGGGCTATGGGTGAAAATGATGGACTCTCTCTCCCTTTAAGGTCTCTCGCTCGGTCTTATACCTTTCACCTATGCTAGTGAGCTGTACTTTGGGGATTTTTACCTCCACAGTGCAGTCGGGTACTTCAGTAAAAACTATGTACTGGGTTGGCTAGCAATATAAAAGAATTGGGGGATGGTTCAGGTTTGTTTTTAATGTCGAATGATGAAACCCTAGGGCTGAAAGAGGTGCCGGCTAGCCCAGATGGTTTGGTATCTCAATGAGTGAATCACCCATTTTATCATCCTAACGAAGGTTTTGACAGCAACTTCGCTTTCGTTTGTTTATTTTGTTGTCTTTTTCAGTATCCCATTACTGGTTATTTTTGTAATTAATAAATGTCGGTTTACTCTAGCTTATACCCAATTTGAAGGTTCCGAAGAATCTCGTTAATTGTAATTATGTATATTGTGCTCAATTGTATGTATGGACGGCTGTATAACATTAGTGAAGATGATGTATTCATGAACTGAATGAATTTGTAATATATGAATTTAGCGATGTAATCCTGAGAAACGTTATTTGTGATTGCATCTGCTTTACTTAATTGTTGTTTTCCTTCGATTGCGTTGGTGTACACTTTAAAGATTAAAATGGTCTGTAATTTCTTCGTTAAGCAACTAGGGCTAGTTAAGAATACGGGTGTTTCAAGGACTGCCTGGACGGTACTGTAAGCATTCAGTTGTGTTATTCAGTAAAAAAAACTCTCAACCATATTTACCATGCATGCCTTCACGTGTCGGCACAACAACATGAGCAGACGGATGGAGGGAACATGAATCCCCCTGCAAGCACGTCACAACTCAACAACAGCAAAAGCAGCTCGCCATCCATCCATCCATCCATCCACTCGGATCGAATCTCCCGTGATTGCCCGCGGCTCGCGTCTGCAGATCAGGATTCAGAAATCCAGAGCTAGCTCCCTTTCAATCCACCTGACCGGCCGGTCCATGCATGCAATATCGATGGCCAGCCGTCGCATCGCATCAGTACATCGCAGCTAGCTAGCCCAATGATTGGAATCGGCGTCGTCACCAGTGACCAAAGGACGACAGCTAGCTCGCTCATACGAGTGCTTCCATTGCACGGACGGGCCGCTGTGCCTCTCACCTTTTCTCGATGGATGGAAACTTCTCCTTCACCTTCGTCGCCTGTGACGACGCAGCTTGTGGCGCAGGCTTGCCCTAGTTTTGATTGATGCAGTGACATGATGATGTCGATTGGATGCATGCATTTGTGCAAGAAATGCTCGCTCTTGCCAGCCTCTCGATCGGTTACTTCGATCCTCCCTGTTGTGTTGCCTGATCTGGCCCTAGCGGCACAATGCAACAGGGCCGCAGGATCACTGCAGCTGCTAGCTAGGTCAAATCCTAATCTGCTATCCAGCCACTTCTTGCACTTACTGACCACAAAATCCAAGGCTAATCACTAGCTCGCGGCTGCAGTATGCTCCGGCCGACACACACGATGTGGGCGTGCGAGCGCGATCGAGGAGAGATATTGTATATAGGGAGATCGTTTGGTCTGATAGATATGTGGCAGTTGCTCTCACCGCAAGCTCTTGATCTTTACTCGTAACTGAAGATCCCTAGGCTATCCCCAACTCATTTTCCATAAGGGCATCTATAACAATACAGTTCAGCCGTCTCTTTGAGGAGGCCCACTACCAGAAACCAGGTTATATATATCTATATATCTATATATATATATACATATATAGATGATGCCTCCTAGCTAGTAGAAGAACAAATTCCCCAAATAGCACAAGAATCTCATGTATTGGTCCAGGTAAATCCATTATGGATAAGAAGAGATTAATAGTATAAATTTTTTCATGAACTGACTAAAACTAAAAGATTCAAGGAAGGAAAAAGGGATTAGGATATTTTTTTGTATATAAGTTGTATAGTTAGAAATCACACCACGAAAATCTACTCTCATTTTAAATCAGGAATAATTTGCAATAAGCAGTAGTTATTCGTTTTTCTTTCTAGTTAGTAAAGAACTATTGGATTTTTCTAACAAAAAAGAAAAATCCTAGTAATTAGTAATCGTTCTTGAATTCAAAGATTTTTCTTCGTCTATTTTACTTTGAGTCGAATTCCTAATTGTTTGAATTGTGTAATCTCCCATTATGGAGATTGGTAACCGCTCTACGACAATCAAGCGTCTGTTCCTTTATTAAACTGGGTTTTGGAAATTGGAAGTGAAGAGATGTGTGCTATTTGGGAGGGTTCGGTTAGATTTGTGAGTGGAGAGCAAAATATTGGGGGAAAGATTTAGGGGCCATTGCGACTCCACGGACGGAGGAGAGGCGCCACTTGATGACTCGACGTGTTCCTCAACTCTATATGCATCTCATGCGACAAGAAAGCAATAAGAAATCACCTCGCAATTAATCCCATCACAGCAACAAGTTCACATATATCCTTCTCAATCAAAGCCAAATTCCTTTGAACCCTTTGCAATGGTGTTGATGGACGTGCAAATAGGCACCACTGGCGAGGTGGTGATAAAGGACTTCACCTTCTCATGTCAGCATCCACATCAATACCACATAAACATTAATGCCACATACGTATCTTGTCAGCCTTGCAAAACCTCTTTTAGAACTTCTTTGCACAATGTAACAAGTTTATTGACCTAAATACACAGTTTCATAGCTAAGTGATCTAGGTATAACTACCTTACAAGTTTGTGTACATGTCGTGTAATTTACTCATACACACACATATGTATATGTACATGTACATACATACATATATATATATATATATATATATATATATATATATATATATATATATATATATCTGAAGCTTTTTTTCTACTCTCGGGTGTAGTTACTCTCTATGTCGTATCTCGCACAATAGAGATTACCTCACGCAACGAAAGGTATGTACGCGTAGTATACGAGTATATATGACTATCTAGATTGTATGTATAATTTTTAAGGTGGTATGTATAGTTTTTTAAACATACTCTTTTTTAAGTATAAATGTGAAGGTATTAGCAAAATATACCAAAAACTATGTACTTCCTTACAATTTTTTCATGTGACAATGAATTAATGTCCATGATATGTGTGTTGTTGGAGACTTGTGAAAAAATAAAGTCCACTTAAATGTTTGAGGACTAGAATGTGAGATGAATGAGATGTGCTTCACTTGTATGAATGGGAGACCAAGGGCACGCTCGAAACAGCAGTGGCGATGGCGTTCGGCTGCGCGTTGGGCTTCTCTAGCCCTGTAGCAGTTTTGTCTTCATTTGTTTTTTTTTTGTTCTTTGGTATTTTTATGTTTTGTTTTTTTCCCTTTGCATTGTCTATGATACGTTAGCATGCCGCTTTTATTTTTATATTTTTTTAAATTTAGTTATTCCCAATAAGCCAACTCAGCTACAGTAAAAAATCAGCCAGGTACAGTGAAATTTCAGCCAGAAGCCAGAAGCCATCGCTATTCCGAACGCCCCCTAATTAGCTCCTTTTGATGTGAATGTATTTGCTGGAAAATTTTGATGTCTTGTATCAAATATCTACATATCGATATGCAAATACTTGATATAGACTAATTAAGTGAGCAAATATGTGTATTTCTTTTTGTTTATTCCTTCATGACGATGTAACTGATTCCATCAAAGAAATAAAGCATCTCTGACGAAATGAACCATCAGGGATATGTTTCTCCGATAGGCCAACAAATTTGACTGAGATGCATTTCACTTTTTTGTCGTGTAACCATCAAACAAATTATTTTTCCGCATCAGCCTACTCTTAAGGGTATTTGCTTGACGATTTCCCGCTAGGTTCATAAAAATATTTTCTAACGATTTTTGGCCATCACGAAAGATAAGAGATCTGGCACTAAGAGAAGGTGCGCTCGAAGAACGAGAAGTCCCTTCTGCAATAGGAGAACTCTCCACACAAACCAATGCCAAGGGGACGGTGAAAACAAGAGAGGAGCTATCCCCTCACTACACAGCAGCCACTCTCGTTTGATCCATTCTCGCACCATACATGCCACTCTATCTCTCATCACTACGGTTGATATTTACATGTACATATATGTAGCCCTAGCTGTGTGTATATAGTGGGTTTTTTTTGTTGTGGTTTTTGGTTTTTTTTGTTATAATGTAAGTATTTATATGAATGAATCAAATGTTGATAAAACGTTTTGAAAAAGCTAACCCAATAAACTGCTTTAAAATGGTGACAAAAACTATCATGTATTCGAGGTAAGACATAGGCCATAAGTTATAGATTGAAAAGATATATAATGTGAGCTTGATCAGTCCACTGAACTAACGTTACTAAGGGCCTGTTCTTTTTTGCTACGGCTGATGGCTTTTAGCTGCGGCTGATGATTTTTTGGCTGTTTGCAACAGAGATTACGGAAAGAGAGATACTCACTTGTAATTTTTGATGATACCGATATTAGTTTTTTAACATGTACTACAATTAACTTGTAGACCCTATCTTAAAAAAATACTCAGTTTAAAAGTTAGTTACTGTAGCAAAAGTTAAAAGAGACTTTTAGAAACTGTAAAGAACAGAATCTAATACTATTTTTTGTACGGCGATGAGAACTACTATTCTTTTGACGTGATGAAGCCCAACCAATCTCTTGAGACCCACAACATTCATATCAGACAGTGACCATATCTCTTTTTTTTCTCTGTCCTCGGAGAAAGTGACAACGCTTGTACTGCGGCTTCGTGTACAAGAAGCAACCACACGTACGCCGTTTTTCGCTCGGCACAGTGTACACATCACATCTCTTTGTCGGCAAATGTAAAAGATTGCTGAACCAGAAGGAAGTCGCTGGTTGAGGTACATTCTAATCATATGATTGCTGCAGTCATTAGATTGTAACGTCACATTGTTTCCGTGGCAATAACTCAGATCATAGCTAGTCGCTAGGAATAAAAAAATGTACTGGTTATTGCAAAAGCTTAAGACTGCGCTCAGCTTCTGGAAAGCTGACATTTGGTGTCAATTCTTTGCTTTTTTACTATTTATTTTTTTGTTCTTTCTATTTTTTTGGTTTTTTTTTGTGTTTTTTCATATTCATTTGCATTGTTTGTGATGGGCTAACATGTTTCTTCTATTTTTAAAAATTTTAAATTTAATTATACCAAATAAGTCAACTCAGTTACAGTAGAAATTAACCAGTTACAGTAAAAAGCCATAAACTATCGCCATTATGAACGCTATCTAAATATACCAATGGCCTTTTTCTGGTAAATGTTTTGGAGGATTTGTACTATTCTGTAAAAGTTTTATGTTCTAAATTAATAAACCCTTAGTATATTATATAAGTAGGTATAACATATTATTCTTACTAGTGAAATATTTTCTCCTTGTTATGTGATATTTTCTAACTAACTCAGCATTTTACCTTCTAGTAACAGTGTCTATGGTTTGGTTTGAGCCATTAGGGTGAAGTTACAAGAACCTTTTTTTTCTCTAAAAGGTCTAGAGTGTTGGAATTCAGAATTTGAAGCAAATGGACTCGACCTTGAGTGGGTGGTGATTTGGCTGTTCTTTGAAGTGACAAAATCGTTTATACGTTTTAGAACAAAAGGATTTCAACAATCACCTGCACATATTTCTAGTTGTGGGGACTTTAGTCTCAAACAAGGCAAAAAAGTGGATATGGAAAAAAGTACTAGACCCTAGATGATGGTGGTTACCGATGGTAATCTGTTTTCTACCAATCAGTTTCGATTATCAAATTTAAACTTCAAATTTGAATTTATCAGGTTCCTAGCCAACTACCACCCAGTTTTACTATTCATCGATTCAAGTTAAAAAAATCTCTCAATTTACTTTTAACTTTCTTGAATTGCCAGCACCAAGCAACAAATGTGAATATGTACTAGATAAATCAATAAAAAATAGGCCAAAACAACATATCAGTATTGGTAGCTATAATGCTACTGGTACCAACTGGTATTAGCCGGTAAACGACGGCAGTAGCCACTTACTGCCAGTATTTTTATCCCTTCAAAACGTGAACAAACAAGGGTGAAGAAAACCCTCTTTTAAAACAACTAAAATCTTTTTTTTTGGCTTTTGGAAGCATTTGTACGGCAGGTGGTGGGTACGGTGAAGGACCTTTCGTACAGACCTCAAGTGGACACGTGTCATGCTGCAATATCGGGACCTACAGGGTCCTTACCTCCCATTCTTGGGAGTGTGAATTGTAAGCTGTGTCCATTGGCTCATTGCTAGTAGACCTTTGACTCACTGTTGATTTACTCGAATATATGAAATACATTAATTTTATAGGAAACAATTCAATTTCTTTTGAAATCATAAAAAATTCTTATGTTTCAAACATGGTCTAGAATGTAAACATGTTTCCTCAGTGGTAAAAAGTTGTTGTAGGAAAGGTCTTGTGTTCAATTCCCAACTAAAATTGCCTTTTAGGCACTATTAACAACTTACCATATATGATTGATGCCCAAGCTCCTTGTCACAAATAGTTCAGTCGATGAATTTATCCTAACTAGGCAACTTGTCATCGGTTCGAATCCAGACAGTAAACTGATAGGCACCCTCAGTCAGATATGAAGACTGCTGTGGGTGTGAAAGGACCTTGAAGTAGCACAACCACAACGAAGAGACCTCGAAGTATCATCACCACCAAGTGGATTCAAGAAAAGTATATTAGGATTACAAGAGTGACCTTCTCTCTCTCATTACAAGTGGTCCTATTTGAAGGGGAGAGGGGGTGACCTGCATAATTACAACTTTGCCCTACTCTTAGGGGCATTCGGTCATTTGCTCCGTGTGAGCCCCACCAGGTCCGGGACCCTGGGGTCGGTCCGTGGTCAGCCTTGGACCCTCCCAAGGTCAGTCTCATGTTCTTCGTCTGAGGTTGGCCCCGGGTCGGTATCAAACCCTGCTAGGGTCGATCTTGTGTGCTTTGCTCGAGGTTGGCTTAAGGACTTGACTCGGGGTAGACCTTCCATAGGCCTAGCGCAGAGACCCCCTGTAACATCCTATTTTCTGGAATTTTTAAAGCTTTTATTTTTAAAAACAAATTTTTGGAATTTTTTTGGAATTATTAAAGCTTAAAATGAATTTTTAGAAATTAAAATGATTTAATATTATTAAAATAAACTTTAACATGAGCTGAAAATATTTTATTTGAGCTCCTCAGGTCTCAAGGAATTTTCTGGCATTTTTTGGTCAATTTTTTGGATTTCTTTGCTATTTTTGTGGAGCTCTTTTGCTTTTTTTGGATTTATGGAAATAAGAAAATCGGGGAAATCCCTAAAACCCTAGCGGGCCGGCCCATCCCTTCCCTCTGGCCCACCCACGCGTCGGCCCCCCACTGCGCCACGCGTCCGTACCGGCCTCCGCCCGGCCCACCTCCCTCGGTCGCCCAATCCGCCGTGTGGCGCCATCCCAGACGCCACGCCCCTCGCTCGCGTTGCCCGCTCGCTGCATGCCCTTCATCCATAAGGACGCATGTCGTTCATCCAGCGCCCCGCTTCGCCCGTGACTGTCCGATGCCGCCCCGTGCCACGCGTCGCCCCTATCGTTTTTTTCTTCGATTCGATCCCCGTGCTGTTTTCCTTCCAAACCCCACCTCGGTTTGCGTGATTTAAAATGTCGCTGACCTCGGTTCGTGTGCATCCAAGCGCCGCCGCCATCACCTCCGTCCTCGCCGTCGCTGTCATCCCGCGCCGCCGCTGCCGACGCCCTCGCCGTGCGTCGTCGCCCCTCCCCGCCGTGCACCACCGAAGCCGTTGCCGCCATCGCCGTCTTCCTCGCTGGTGAGTGCCGCCACCTCCCTCACCGTCCCTCCGCAACCGTTCGATCTCTCCCAACAGCCGAGATGTGCCGCTCGGCTCGAATAGTCCGAACGTCTTCGCACCTCTGCAACCGTCCGATCTCTCCCAACGGCCGAGATGTGCCGCTCGATTCGGATAGTCCGAACGTCTTCGCACCTCCGCAACCATCCGATCTCTCCCAACGGCCGAGATGTGCCACTCGGTTCGGATTGTCCAAACGTCTCCGCATCTCCGCAACCGTCCGATCTCTCCTAACGGCCGAGATGCGCCGCTCTGTTCGGGCAGTCCGAACGTCCCCGCACCTTCGCAGCTGTCCGATCCACGTTGGACCGTGCAATCTTCATCAACGACAGACAGTCCGAACGTCACCGTCTTCGCAGCCGTTTGATCGTCGGGCAGTCCGATCGTTGTCGTTTCGCAGCCGTTCGATCATCCCTATCCAGATCGTTGCCTCCCTGCCACGTCAGCCCTAGATGCCACGTTAGCACCATGTGTCAGTGCCACGTCAGCCCTAATTGACCCCCAGATGCCACATAAGCCGCCACGTCAGCATGCCACGTCAGCAGCCACGTGTTAGTGCCATGTGTCAGCCAGCTGTGCCACCATGTCAGCACCCCGCGTGCACTGTTCCATGAGCCGAGTCCACAGCATAGTAGCTTTTTTGAATTTCTAGCATTTTTTTAGATTTAATTTTTCGAGAGCCCGTTCTTCTCTGTCCTAGCTCTGATTGTCCCCGTTCTTTTTTGTAAATTCATCTAAAATTAAGCTCTATCTTTTAGTTCTAGTTTCAAGGTTTTTGGATTTTATTTGAATTTTATTTGATTTTATTTTTGTTATTCGGTCGTTTTCTCCCTCGTTAGATCCCGTCTTCGAAGGAGCAGGAGCAACGCCAGAAGATCCCGAGTACCTCACTAAGCATTACCAAGGCAAGTCATGTCCCTCGATCATGTTAAACCCAGTTTGCAATCTATTATTTAATTATTTTATTTTACTTTATCTCGCATCGCTATTTTAATACAAACTCTTGTACTAGTAGTTATTGTCCCAATTGAATAATTGTCCCCCTTGATAATTTGAACACCATGATGCCATTATCACCATAGGTTAGAAAATTTATTAGTGATGCTATGCTAAATGTCACATGGGATGTACGACTAGATTGCTTAGCCTTACTTATTTTACGAAAGGGTTTATCATCGCATGTGATTCTATATGATACTATCTCTGTTTCTAAAACCAAAAGATTATTTTGATGATTCCGACGTGTGTAGAAGGAAATTTGGGATGGGGGGCCAGATCCATTGGAAGGAGGATGAGATAAGCTTTCCATGCTATACTCACACATTCCAAATGGACTCTTGATGTGAAATCTATGAGCATTTAAAGTTGACCCTGTCAGGTTGAATCAGCATTAGATTATTTTGGTAATTGCGGTGCACACAAAAGGAATTTAGAGGTGGGACCAAAGTGGACGAGTTCTTCTTTCTATGCTGTACTTGCACACCTCAAACAGTGTTCGTATGCAAAAGTTATGCTCGTTTGAAGTTGGACCTGTCAAGCTGATCCCGAATTGATACGAAGGCCGAATTGGATTCTAAAATATGTCCCACTTGAATTCTTGCTTGGATTGATTCAAAAGTGACGTGGTGAACTTGCGCAAGAGTTGGAAAAGGCGTTGACTTGATCTTGATATACTGGTCGGCTTCCCTTTAGGTGGACCCCAACCATGAGCGCGTAACGTTGATGCAATCCTCCTTGTATAGCTGCACAAATATATATTTTCATCTTTAGATAACAAATTAGAACCAAAAAAACGAATTCACCTTTTGTTTATTCTTGGGAGCTGTGGTTGTGTGCGTTTGTGGCGTGGTCACATCAATGGTCTTCCACGCCTTGATCTTCTTGGGTGGAGTGGGTTCTTGTTCAAACCCCCACGGATGATGCCAACTATCGTTTGTACAAGTCCTGACAGTAAACTTGTAGACATCCTCAATCAGATATGAAGACCACCGCAAGTGCGAAGGGACCTCAAAGTAGCATAACCACAATGAAGAGACCTCAAGGTATCACCACCACCAAGTAAATTTGAGAAAAGTGTATTATGTTTACAACAGTGGCCTTCCCTTTCCATTACAAGGGGTCCTATTTATAGGGGAGAGGGATGACCTGTGTAATTACAACTTTGCCCTTAGAGTTTGAACTACTCTTAGGGTCATTTTGGTCATTTACTCCATGTAGGCCCCGCCAAGTCCAGGACCTCAAAGTCGGTCCGAGGTCGGCCTCGGACTCTCCCAAGGTCAGTCTCACGTACTTCATCCGAGGTTGGCCCTGGGTCAGTCTGGGACCCTCCTAGGGTCGATCTTGTGTGCTTCACCTGAGGTTAGCCTATGGACTTGGCTTGGGATAGACCTTTTGTAGGTCCAGCACAGAGACCCCCTCTAGGGCCGGTTCATGAACCTTGTCGATATTTGTCGCGAACCCTCTCTGGAACGGTGCACAAACCCCACCGATGTGGATCTCAGTTGGTGCAACCATGCATGGGGGGTCACAGGTCTAGGGTAGCGCGGGGACCCTCCACAACAGAACTCTCTCTCACACACACACACACACACCATTGTCTCCTTCGTAACACTGTACTTGACAAATTGAAGGCCTTGTGTGAAGTCTGAAAGTAAGCCCTACACCTAAGAAAAAGCTAATTAAAAAACATGGAATATTATAATTGTAATACAATTTTCTCTTAGAATTAATCTTGCTGAAAAAAAGTTTTAAAACTCTAAACTAGTATCTAAGTTTTGTTCTAAACGCGTTATCGTTCTAGCATTCCTTGAAATGAAATCTTCAACTATATCTTCATAAGCAAACTTCAATTAGAACATGAGAGTGAGAAGAAAATTTGTGTGCTTGAGTTCACAAAGAAACACAGAATACATAGATGAGAGTGGAGTGAGTTGATTCATTGCCACCAATTAGATTATTTGAGAAAATCACAAATTAATTGGGAGGAGGAGAATCAGGAGGGGAGTTAAAGTTTCACAAGAAGAGTAGCGTAGTTCATTTATGTGCTTTGTGGAATTTTTTTAAATAATCTATTTTTTATTCAAAATAACAAAAATATACCCACGGAAAAATATTTTACAAGAATAACCTGCAGTCGCCCAACCGTTGGACGACTGGAATTTGTCGCCCAAGGGACGCGCGACACGCAAGCATTTCGTGGACCGTTGGGTGACAGGTTGCAGGGCGACTACGACCAGTCCCCAACCATTGGACGACTACAAGCTCCAGTCGCCCAACACTGGAGCAACTGCAGTTTCTACATATTTCTACACAACTAACCCCCCGACCGTGCATGGGGTTAAATGACAATTGTTGTATGTAGGTAACATTTCTCAAACTTTATCTATGAGTTGTATTTATTTTGGAGACAAAATAACAGGAGACAATGTCAATTGATCTATTTGTGATTTTCATAGATTATGAATGGTATAAAATCTATTAGATTCGCAATAACATTTTACGATCACCGTATGTTGTTATAGTGCAAGAAATTTTGTGAAGTTTTTTATGACGATTGAGATAGCAACGATTGGTAAGTACAACGGTAAGTGATATTGTAATACAACCGAAAATTTATACATGGGGGAGAACTTCTTTTGTCATGTTGTTGGATGCCTTGCTATGCGAAGAATTGAATACGAAAAGACGAGGATATGTGCTTTTGTGAAATAAAATAGACTTCATAATAAAGCTAAAAATAACATGCGTGTAGGGCTTAGTTACATGCATAAGAAAGAGCGTCATGCATGATGCAACAAGCCGAACTACTTCTATGATACAGATGTGTCTATTTAGAATGGAAATAAATTCGAGCTTTGGGGTACTAGTGCGTAATGCCCCAATCTACTGCATGGATCGGTGTCATTTTTCCTTCCTTGTGAGCTTGATGTTGAACTCCTCGAAGGCCTCTTTGGCCTCAAGATGAAATTTCTTCTCACGACGTTTGCGCTTGGTTTGCTCGTCATTGCGGCAATCCTCCTCCCAGATCTCATAGACTCTTTTGACATCCCACTCCTCGAAGTCAAGAGCCCACTGGTCATATGGGTGGATCTCTAGGTTGATCCACTTACGGTAGCCACATAAAGGTTCCGGAGACTGCGGGTAGATGGGAGAGGTTGTAAGTGCACACTTTAAAAGAGAAATAGTAGGGAAAACACACTATAACTGATCCTTATCGGCTATCGATAGCTACTTATATCCCAACGGTAGTCAAGATAGTCACAGGAGTAGTTTGCGTAATCCTAATAACACATGTCCAGGCTAAGCCGCTGCTTAGACTAGAAGAACTTGTATGGGTCCCTGCACCAACAGAGGGGCGGTGTCTCCTTCTCAGGCGGGTGTTACGGCGAATGTTCGGTTGAAACGCTTGGGACAGGGTTGGTGCTATAGGGGCCGTCATTGCGGGGAGCTGACCTCCTGGTATGATCCGCTTGTTTAGCCCGGGTTGCAGTAGCCCTTGATTGTTTGTCATGGGCCACCGCGGACCTTGATAGTTTGCGGGTCTCCTCCCATTGCTTTATCACCTTGTCCCATTGCTTCGTCTACCTCCTGTCCATCCTGACGTGGTGAAGCAAACTTTGGTATAGTGTTGGGTTTAGCTGTGTAGTGTTATCTATCAGATCTCTTCCACCTCCTTTTATAAGGCAAAGGGTTGGCATGGTGTGGTTAATTTCATGTGAGTAGTCTACGAGGCATAGTGTTGCCTTATTTTTCAAAAAAGTTGGTAGCAAAAAAGTTGCCCCATCTGGTCTTATCACTACGTAAAGCTAGACGCTTTGGTCTTGTCACTGCACAAAACTATCCTATCTGGTTTTGTCATTGTGCAAAGCTTCCCCGTCTGGTCTTATCACTGCATAAAGGTGCCTCGTTTGGTGTATTCACTATGCAAAGCTACCCTGCCTAGTCTAGTCACTGTGCAAAGCTACGCCATCAGGTCTTGTCAGTGCACAAAGCTCCCTTGTCTGGTCTTCTCACTGTGCAAAATTGCCCTGTCTAGTCTTGTCACTGTGTAAAGCTACCCCATCTGGTCTTCTCACTGTGCAAAGCTGCCCTGTTTGGTCTTGTCACTGCGCAAAACTACCCCGTCTGATCTTGTCACTGTATAAAGCTACCCCATCTGGACTTCTAACTGCACAAAGCTGCCATGTCTAGTCTTATCAATGCGCAAAACTGCTTTGTCTGGTCTTATCACTGCACAAAGCTACCCTGTGTGGTTTTCTGACTGTGTAAAGCTGCACCCTTCGGTCTTGTCACTTCACAAAGCTGGCCCATCAATTGTTGTCATGACTAACATTGTATGGAGCTTTCATGTCTTGCTTTGCAGAGTCCCTCATTTTTGGCCTGAAGAGCCGAGGAGGTAAGTGTTGTCAAGTCGACATGAAAATTTGGCAAGACAGAGTGTTGTCACATCATACTTTGTAGGAAGCTGTCATGTCTTGCTTTTTAGTCCACAAGCCAATTCTATTTGGGGCACAGCTACACAAAGGTAGCACATGACCCAGTTTATCATAGAGCACATTGCCTCCCCCCCAACGGGCTATAAAATGCATGCCCTACCATCTTGATAGTATGAGCACTCCATGTAGTGAACCATAGGAAGAACTATCTTGTCTGTCATAGACTAACATACCATGGCAAATGCCGAGAGGCCAGTCGAACATGGGTCACCAAAGGAAGACCTTTCGCTGGAAAGGAAGGGGGACTTTGGCCCTAACTACCGCTTGATGCCAAATAGACATGCTCAACCGGTGTGGCCAAAATGTAGACATAGGGAGAACACATTCATGCAGGCCATGGAAAGCCATTTTAATGGTAGGTGACATTTCTTCTGATGCCCACACTCTAGAGTACATTTAGGCAATCATTTATTTTCTATTACTGCTAATAGAGTTTTGATTTTAACCCTCTTTTCCAGTAGGTGGGGAAATGTGACTTGGAGGCGCAAATTGTGAGGTATATGGATACATTGTTAGAGCGAATCTTTGACTTGGAGGCGCAAATTGAAAAACTCAAAGAGGAGAACGATGACCTGCACCAGCAGATGCAGCGCGAGAGGGGCAACGAGGAGATCATCAACATAGGAAGTTCATATGATCTGATATGCTGTTGCGCGAAACCTATCTACATATGTGTGTGCCTCTACAATGATGGCCAGCCACGTCTGAGGCGCCCCCTCTGCAACACTCCATGTGGGTAGCGCGATGCATATTTACCAGTAGGGACGCACGGAGAAGGTTGTACCATAGTATTCTCCCCTGTTGTCTGTGATTTTGTTCAATGTCCTAAAGCATGTAGTCGAATAGTTGACGTGTTGTTGCAGTTGCCATTTATTGTGTGGACTGTTCCAGTGATGCGTCACGTGCATTGAACTAGAGGCATCGATATGAATCAAACAAACGGACATCATAAAAAAAGAGTACAAATAAGAACGCAATACTATTGCAAACATCACATAGTAAGAAATATAAGTATTACATGAACAACAAAAGTATAGCCAGCACTAGGGCCCCCCAACAGCACCCCCAACACCCCCTCTATTGCCACAGCACCCCCCCAACAAGCCGTGATAGGTCACAGCAAGTGCGACCAAACCCCAACTGATGTAGGGGCTTCCCTGTCGGCGATAGCCCAAACGTAAGCGATGAGGCGTGCATCGACGGTGTTACCGTGGCTGCTGGAACAGCCACAACAAGTAGGCCTCCAAGTGTCGTGATACCTACTGCTCGTCCGTGGCTAGGTCCATCCGCTCCACCTGAGTATAAGCAAAAAGTTACTAAGACCACACTGTGGAAAGGAGAGTGCAGTGGATCGAACAGGAAGGGTGTCAAACACATACTTGGAACTGTGAAAGCCACCGCAATGACAGGCCGTGCGTCTAACTCGGTGGAAAGACGTAGTACCCCTCCGCGGCCCCAAGCTAAAGGACTCCCTGGAACCTGTCCAGTAGGTCCACGCGCTACCCGGCCGAGGCCTCCGATAGGAAGGCTACACCTCCCGCAATAGGAAGGCCGAGAAGCAACGAGACATCCTGCAACATAGGGGCCATTCCCTGAACGGGAAGTGAAAAGTGTGCGTCTCCGGCTTCGATCGGTCCACCAAAGCTGTCAGTAGGGAGCGATCAAATGAGAAGCGTCTTGACTACTCTACGTTGTTGTCCCCACTCGCAGCTGGTGCCAGACCATCCTCGTCTATAGTCTACACCATCCAGGTGAGAGGTAGTAGTCACACATCGGTCAGCCTGTGAAGCAAAAAAAGTCAGCACGCAACCTACGTATGACAAGAAGACAACAACGTCAGAGTGCAAACCTAGCTGTCTAGCATGGGTCTAGCCTCCAGAGCACTCAGGGTGTGTGCGTGCGGACCACCCCTAAGTCAGTCGCCTCCTCTGCGCTCCTAGGAGGTGGGACATGGCATGACGCACGATGCCCCCGGTCGACGCACTCATCCAGGAGGCTGTACACCAGTCCAATCTGCGAAGTTCATGAGCCATGCCTATAAAATGAATTCAAGTTAGCATTCACATGGAAAAAACATCGAATATAAAGCAACAGTAAATATAACTTGTAAATAAATAAACAAAATAATACTAGGCTACCAGAACAATACTTACAATAGTACTGAAAAGGGGGGAACACCACAACAGTTATACAAACGATACATGCAACGTATATCATAGTTATTACGGCACTATGTACATCAAATGTGTGAACTAACCAAGTATAGATTACAGTATACAATGATTTGTAATCTTAAAGCCACTTTGCACACTCCAGCAACTGGTAGGGGAAACCATGCCGGTAAGAGAATGAGTCATCCTAAATTTGGTTCTATCCTAGAGGAGCACATCAAAACGATGCTCCCTATTACCCATCACGTGCACCATGTGTAATTGACCCTTCTCTATCTTCACTTCTATGTATACTGTAATATTTGAGAATTATGATATTTGTGGGTTAGCTACACGAAGTGTGGCATTTGCATGCCTCTCCCTGAAATAACCAATTGTGTTGTGTAGAACACCTTCCATGATGGTGTTAAGAGGCTAAGAATGAAGGCCCCTGAAAACTCAGTTGTACACTTTGGCAAGGTTAGTCATCATTATACCGCATCTCACACCATCCGTGTTGTGCAGAAGAGACCACTTCTCCAATGGCTCGGCCTCAATTCACTGTGAGAAGCACTTGATGTTCCACAAGCTCCTCCTCCTTGGACCAGCTACGTTAGGCTCAGCCAATGTTGTGAGGCATTTGGGTTATGCCGCCTCAGGTATGGCCGATCCCTTGTTCCTCCCATCGATGTGTATTTTGCTGTGCTCGTCCAACAGCACCCATAACGCGTCAAATTTATGCTTCTAGTTCTACATAGCTAGCCTCTTGAACAGGTTCATCAACGGTTGCTTTGGAAACTGCTTGAAGAAGTTCACCCCTAGGTGGTGAATGCACCATATATTCCTCATATCTAGCCAAGAAAAGGGCTCTTCAGGGTCTTCCTGAAGTTTACTTATGGCTTTCATCGTCCTGGCATGGCGATCATGGATTACGCACACACCAAAATGAGCACCGACAACTCCAACCCTAACATGTCAAAGGAACAACAACCAGCTGTCGTAATTCTCACTTTCCATGAATGTGTTGGCCAGGAGCAGAATTTGATTATTGCCATCAACGCTAATCGTCGTAAGGATCCGACCCTTGTATTTGCTAGTCAAAAAGGTCCCATCAACTGAGATCACATGAAACATGTACCTGAATGTCTCGATGCACGCACCGAAGGGTAGGAAGGCACTCTGCAACACCGCAAATCCTGGCAGCCTTGTAGATGGCTTCTCCTTCAGAGCAGTGTACATGCCTAGGTTCTTATCCTACAGCACATGAAGCATATGAGGAAGGTTGTTATACACCGCCTCAAAAGACACAAACTATTTTTTCAAAGCCTTTTGCTTCGCACACCACGCCTTCATGTAGCTAATTTTGTACTTAAATTTCTTCTTGATAGCCACCATGATGTGTGTGGCCTCGATGTCCTTCTTCTCCACTATTCCTTCATACATCAAATGGGCTATAAAGATGTATGTTAAGTTATGATGCCTCAGCAAAACACTACTGAGAATACAGGAGTGCGGCTCCACCTTCGAGACAATCTAGTGAGTCTCATACTTCAGTCTACATGTATGCACCCTCCAAGGACAACCAGCCTGCTCGCACTTCACGGTGTACTGCTCCTGGCTAGATTTCATGACCCAAAAAGTTCACTGCATGGACAAGGATCACAGCTTGATGGAATCCAGCAATGATACCTTGTTAGAAAATATTGAGTGCAACCGAACCTCTTCCATGATACACCCACGGTGATTCGTGCTCATCATGTGCAGTAACACCCCCAGTATCAAACATGTTCTATTCCTGTAGGATGAGAGCTTCGTCCTCATCAGAACTGTCCTCGTCGTCCTCCCGTATAGCTTCCTCTTCAGCTCAGGCCATTTGGTCATCTGGTCAATGGCTTCCCTTCATCATCCTATTCTGTAGGCTCGCCATGCCATGACCCTTCTTCCTCTCCTTCATATACCACATCGGATTCATCACGAGCAATTTCCTTCGCAACTTCTATGACACCGGCTTCTAGATCCTCCTCTTGATCAACATGTTAGGCGTCCGAGCTGCTCCCACCACCTGGATGATTGCCGTTGGCATGGCCTTGTATAAATTCTATTGAGCATAGTTGCACAAACAACACACACTCATATCGACAGTGTCGGCAGCCTTGCACAAACCCGTCCACAAAGTAGTGCGCATCAATATTCTCAACACCATCTAATGTCTGTGGGAGACTGGCTCCAAAGTCCTTGTATGATAACGCTGCAAACCTCAGGGTCCAAGGAGAAACTACAGGTGAACCAGTACATCACATCTGTGATTCAAGCACTCTCGCCATGCAGGTGTACCAAAGTGGTTTGCGTAAAACTGCTCAAGTCAACATCGTTTGAAACTTCACGAATGGTGTCAACACCATAATGCACTTTCAATGTAGTGGGTATCAGTATTACTGATGTCTGCCTGCAAATATTTTCAATATTGTAACTAGTCAAATTGCATCGCACATTATGCAAGTAATGTTATACTGTAATTTACATTTCTATGATCGTTTGCCTATCATGACCAACTACACTACCATCATAGCGTAACCCCTCCTTATTCACACCGACACCGCTCTCTTTCTTCCGCTCAATATGGATCAACTCCCTATCTGCTCCCACACGCACTAACACCGCTCTTCTCTCGCTGCTCGAACTCTCTTGTACTGTAAATAATTCCTAATGGGTTTCGATAATTTACGTGACATACTGATTTAAATGCCACAGTTGTAACGGTACGTGTGAATTTTTAATATATTAACGACATTATATTCATTCCTAATTAATCATAAATATTATCTAATAATGTCTTGCACAAAGCAAACTATTTACTACATATACAAATATTTACTAAATTTTCTGCAGCTACAATTTTATAAAGATGCTAATTCTGTATATAATATTGACTGAATTTTCTATAACTACGATTTTCTGCGTATGCTAATTTTCTACGGATGCAAATTTTGTACAACTATATTGACTAAATTTTCTACAACTATAATATTAACTAAATACTCTATAGCTAAAATTTTATAAAGATGCTAATTTTTTATAACTATATTGACTACATTTTCTTCAACTATTTACTTTATATCAAATTTTTAACGAATTCTAATTTTACACTAAACAAACTATTTACTTCATACAAAAATATTAACTAAAATAAATAAAATATTTTACCCTGCAAAAGTAGTGAAACCTCTCTTCTTCTCCCTCTCCTCTCCTTTCCTCTCCCCTCTTCCCTTCTCTCCTTCCCTTCCCTTTCCTCTTTTCTCTTCTCTTATTCCTTCTTTCCCTTTCTTTTCTCTGTTCAGTTGGGTGGCTCAAATGCATTGTGCGGCTAGGGCTCGACCACACGGCAGACTATATTGCGAGCGCAGTCGTCGAACGGTTGGGCGAGTAAACATGCAGTCACCCAACAGTTGGGCGATAGATCTCAGTCGCCTTACCATTATGCAACTGTAATTATATAGCCCAATGGTCCATCGACTGCATGCGTGTCACGTTGCTGTTGGGTGACAAGATCCAGTCGTCTAACGGTTGGACGACTGGAGGCCATTCTTGTGAAAAAATTTAGCATAGGTATATTTCTATAATTTAGAATAAAAATAGATTATTTTTTAAAAAAATTTACTTTGTGCGGCTACAATGAGGAAATGAAGAGAGACTAGAGGGGGGCGGGGAAAACGAAAGTGAATGAGATGGGTAAGTTTCTAGAAAGGAAGAACAAAAGTTTTCTTAACTTACTCCTAGAGCTTACTCCAAAGAGTTTAAGCTTCTAGCTTATGGCTTTGGTTGTTTGTTTTTGGTTGAAATTGCACTGTAACAGTTGACCGTAGTAGCTATTAGCTTTTTCTAAGTCATTGAATTAAAATAAAATTTTAAAAATAAGGAAAAAATTTTAAAAAAAATCATTATATCGTCATAGACAATACAAATGAATAAGATAAAAAAAGAAAATGCAAAATAAGCCAAAATAAATTAAGTGTCTTCTAGCTTAAATAAATCAAAAATCAAAAAATAGAATCAGAAACCATTTGAAGAAGAGCCCTAATACCAAGATGGACTAATGACTAGCAGTGGTAATTGAGAGGCAGGTAAGCTTTGGGGCTCCTAATTTTAGGGGCCCTGTGCAGTTTGGCCGGCTGCACCTGATTGGTATACAGGTCTGCTCCTTGGTTGTGATCTTTTCGGCAACCGATTCTTTCCCCTGTTTCAATTAATGGACTCGATATCTTACTCACACCAACACGTGTGACGTACGAGTAGTCATCACTCGTTAGCAGCGTCGCATCCCCTCGTCCGGTCAATTACCACAACAGCATCGTGCTTGCGCCACAACAAATGACTTAGGAATTAATTAGTAGCCTAATCAATTAGCACATGATCAGCCGGCATTTTCTTGCACAGCGACTCACGGCCCGCTGCCTATATAAGCGCACCAAGATCACCCATTCCTCTTGGAAGGCGCAAATTCTTAGGCACTAATCTGTGATTTGTGAGGGCTCATGGAGCAGCAGCAGCAGCTGGCCAGAGACCAGGAGGCTCCAACCATGGCGAGCCCGCAGTACCGGGGCGTGAGGCGGCGGAAATGGGGCAAGTGGGTCTCGGAGATCCGGCAGCCCGGCACCAAGGTCCGCATCTGGCTCGGCAGCTTCGACTCGGCCGAGATGGCGGCGGTGGCGCACGACGTGGCGGCGCTGCGGCTGCGCGGGCAGGACGCGCAGCTCAACTTCCCGGGGTCGGTCGGCTGGCTGCCCCAGCCGGCAACCACGGACCCGATCGACATCCGGGCCGCGGCAGCGGAGGCGGCCGAACGGGTGCGGCGCGAGCCGGCGCTGGTCGTCGATGCGTCAGGTGCCAACCCGGCCGAGTCTGGCCGGGGCACGCCGAGTCGGATCGAGCTGGGGAGCGGCGACGGCGAGTTTGACCTGGAGTCGCCCAAGCTGTGGGCCGAGATGGCAGAGGCCATGCTCCTGGACCCACCAAAGTGGGGCCAGGATGGCAGTGACGCGGCCGAGAGCTCCCAGCACTGGCCGCAGGGCTCCTTGTGGGATGGATGCTAAGCTACACGTACCGCTGATTAATTAATTAATATCTTAGGTTGATGGAAGATGCTGCTAATATCACGGTTTAATTTGATTTCTTACGCGTTTGTTCAAGCTAGTTTCAGTTCAGGTGAACCCATCGACGTGAGGGAAATCAAGGATCATTTGATCGATGTATAGTCAAGAGCTTGCTAGCGCAGAATGAGGAGAAATTAAGAAGGATTTGTGATTGAACCATGGAGCCACAAAGGCCAAATCAAGAGCTATTATTCTAATTCGGATTCCAAATCCTGTGTTGTAATACTAATAGTCCAACAATTAGAAATTAATATGTAGAGCAGCATCTCTCATCAATTATGTTGGTTAATTTCGAGCTCTCACTTTTATCAGTGAGCCAACGAATGGACTTCTGTATGCGCCACAATATGATAGAAAATCACCTCAGCGTGGTTGCGCTAGCTCCTTCATGCTTGCAGCGGCTGTCGGCGTTGTACAAATAAAGCGACATTCCATTTGTAGAAAAAAAGATGCCTTCGCCCCGTGATATCTATGGATGCTAAGAACAGTACTGTTTGCCGCCATAATTTGGGATCCTTTTTCCTGTGCCGGGTGCTAGCCAACTGTGTGCTCGGATTCAGAAAAGTGCATGTGTGTGTGTATATATATACACACACATTATTATGTGCCGGAGAATTACTCTACGTCCATCACCTTCCGTAGATTAAAACCCACATCTCACCACCGTAGTTAAAGGCTGGTCAAAGAAAACCCACCACCTCGGTCAACCTCTATGATGTTCTCTACCCACTTTTCCATGCTCAAACGATGCAGTAATCATTTTTTTTTGTAGAATTAAAGCATATCTATCATGGATCCTTTTTTGTTAAGCATATTTTTTGTGGGAATACCTGGATTTACTAGGAATCTTCGTATTTACGTAACTGTTTAGAATTTCAATTGTGCACAAATTGATTAACAACCTACTTATGGTTACAATACCATAACAAAAGTCTTACATAAAATATAACATAATTGTCAATTATAGTTTTAATATTTACAAACCAAACTTATTTATATTATAGATAAAAGACGACAAAACACGGTCACACCACAAGCTACGCTTGAGTGTAAGGTCGACCTAAAATGTGTGATCTTCATCATTGTAGTACTTGACATCAGCTGGTATGTTCTCTTCGTATTGTTTATAGTCTAAACCAAAATATGCAAGAGGATTTCAAAGGAAATGTCTGCTAAGGAGAGTTTATCTTGGACCTATCATCACTAGTACCCATAGTTTTATTTGCAAAGTATTTTGATTTAAACAAAGTAGTTTAACAATTGTTTTTAAGTGTAAGGGTTTAATGATTTAACATCATGATCAATACCGCATTTAACCTTTAAAAGATTACTTATGCCTCCAGTTTAGGAATAACTCCACAACAGAGCTTCATTAGCCAAGCACGGTACATTTGAATGATTCAGGTTTAATCTCTACAGAGAGAGTGCCTAGCTTTACCCATGAGATATCGTAATCTTACAATCATTGAGAGACAATAGAGTTGTTTGATAGTCCCACAACATTAGTTTCTACCCGGTAGACATTAGGGCCATCCTAGTAGTTAGGGTCATACCAGGCCTACGGTATGTCATCTGCCTACATGGGTTCTACCATTGTGTAGTCGACAAGTGGCACTCAAAAGTCCTCTCTGACTCACCCTCAACTACTGATATCAGTCTTCTTCTATAGACTTCATGAAGTGGGACAATGTACTAGGCTACTTCCGATTTCTCAATCCTGTGGATGGGCGACAATTATGTCAGTTTTATAGCATAAGGTTCTAGTCCTCATATGCGTCGAGCGAGGCATCCAAACAACCAATGTGCAGACCAACGGGAGCATAGCACATAACCATCCACTTACCCAATCCTCTCCCTTGGCCAGCATTTCCAAAACATCACTCTTGACGAGTGATCCAACACTTTTATTCGTCATATCAAAATAGTCATAAATTCTAATGTGTCAACGCACGACGTAATGGGATTATTATTGTCTATGTTCACTACTATGTTAATCAAAGTATGGTATACTAACTCTTAAGTTCATCAAGGAAAATCAGATCATATTATTATCAAAGATGGCATGCAGACAACATAATTAAAGGTGTTAACTACTTAAGCAGGATCATTCAAAAGTAATGGGTAACAAATAGCATTGACAAATAAATAATGCAGAAATTAACCCCTAGATAATATAACCCAACTAATAGAAATTCAACATGATCAAGGATCATGGCTTGCCTTGCAACTTGCAGTAGGTGCTCACTCCTTTGTAGGCTTTGGGATTGTCACTTTTAGTTTTATTTGTCTTGGGGAGTTCTTCTCCATAATCTAGCGTACACACATGAACAAAGACAAATAACCCTACTGTAGAGCTACACCATTTGCAAATAAAACACTACAAAAGAAAAGGAGAAAACAGACCCAAAAAGTTATCGAAAGGGAAACTTGATGAAGAATTAGTTTTGGAAAGCTTTGAATCGGCAAATGAGGGTGAACAATGATGTTTGGAAGGTCTAGGGTTAGTCTATTGTGCGGAACCGGGGCTAACTCAGTGAGAAACAGCTTGAAAGTATGTGAATCAGTCATAAATCGATTCTAAACCGGTTTAAACCAGGCTGAATTGGTAGAAATCAGGTATGATATGAGATAAACTTTGTTGACTCAGATTGGACTTGGTTTAAAACTGGCTTGGTTCATTTTGGCTCGGTGCAAGGTGGTCTAGTTCAACCAAGTGAGCATAGTGCTGCACACGACTCGGTCAGACTCATGTCTAGCATGTGCAGCTTGGGTCGGCGAGGTGGATTGGTTTGGTTGGACCATGAATGCACAGTATCGAATAGCATTATTCCTCTTCTCAGCCAAACAGAGAGATATAGAGACAATGGTAAGAGGGAGAAGGCACGGTGGTGTTGCGAAGGCGAAATGGTGGTGATGATGTGCACATGGAGTGTTCTCGAGCACCGCAAACAATTTTGGGTAGTGTGGGACAATTGGTAAGGACAGTGGTGGTCGAAAGTGTAAGGCAAGGGCAGCAGCCGCAGAAAGGGGGAAAACTCATCAGCGGTGAACTCTGACAGTCTCTAGTGTGAACAGCAGGTGTGTGAGCATGCCATGGGCATGGGGAGACCTTCGGTGGTGATGGTTTGGCCCAAGGTGCAATGGGGAAGGTTGGTGATGGTGGCGGCCATGGTGGTGAGGCGAATGACAACAACAGCAACTCATGGAGAGGGGACGTCCAAAGGAGGGGTTCGGCATTTGGGGCAACGAGGCGTACCTTGTGACACGGATGGTGAGGGAAAGAGACAACGAAGGTGATAGATCAGTGGTGGTGGTAATGTGGTCGGCAATGTGACGAGCTCTGATGATGACTCCGGTGGTCTTCTATTGAGGTAAGGGCACTCTACGATTGCAATGAAGAGGGGGAACACAACAACGAGCTCAATTTTGATGAAGAGCCAAGGGAGAGGATGAATTTTGTGGTTTTACCTAGTAGCGACAAAGAAAAGAGGAAGGCTATGCTGGATTTGGAGGCATCGACAGTTTTGGTAATGGTGCAATTAGCTTCCAAGAGTGAAGGGCAAGGAAGAGAGCTAACTACTATTGCTTTAGCTTTATAGACGTTTGAAGGCGGTAGCGCACAAGGTGTAACACAGGGCAAGGGCGGTGTAACAGCTCAGCTATTTATTTCAAAATTAGGAGTAAAAATTAATTAATTAATTTAAAATAAAAGGTAATTGCTTTTGTTGCCAAAAATTTTAAAAAATTTACTTGCCAGATTTTTAGCTTTTTAAAGAATTGATTTTAAAATGTACTGTGATTAAAAATATAAAAATATACTTAAATAAAGTATATTTTGAATTTCTATAAACAAATCCTAATTCAAATTAATTATTTGAACCCATTTGTATTCTATTTGGAATTTTTTATTTTTTAGAATTTAAAATAATTTGAAGATTAGAAAATATTTTAATATAATAACTAAATGTCAAAAAAGTTGTAAATATTTTGAAGTAAAAAATAATTCCATAAATTTCTATGAATTTTAATGGAAGTTTTGGAATTTATTTGGTATTTTTCTGAGCCTTTTTGAATTTTCTTGGGTTTTCTAAAATGTCAAATCAAAATTTAAAAATTTAAATTCCCCATCTTCACCTCTGGGCGACGCGTGGACGGTCCTGATCTGCCTACGCCGTCGCCCGAGTTATCCAGCCGTCCACCCCCTCTTATCTCCCTCTCTCCTCTCCTGGCAGTTGGATCTCCCACTTTTTCCCCTCATGTCAGCCATCCAACGGCACCGCCAGCCTCTCCCTCTCCTCCCTCTCTCCCCACCCATCGGGCCCACCTGTCAACCAAACCCCCGTCGCCTTCTTCCTTTGCCCCCCTTTTTCCTTCTTCCCCGCGCCATTGCCACAGCCCTTCTCGCCGCCGCCATCACCGCCCTTGGCTCCTCCTTCCTTCCTTCCTCCCTCTCATTCCCCGTGTGACCCGCGCATATTCCCCCTCAATCCTCGAGCTAATTCCCCTTACCTCGCGCCACTCCTCCGCAATCACTGTCGGCCGTCGAAAATTCTGGCGAGCAATTCATGCTGGATTCGCCCCCTTCGCACCCCTTTTTATACCCATCGAGTGTCGTGCTACCACATCGCATCCCTTCCCCCGCTCCTCTTCCTTCTCCACTAGCTAGAGCTCCCCCTCACCGAGCCCCTTCTCTCTCCAATCCTTGAAAGCCCTCTGGCGAGCAATTGCCATCGCCTTGAGTGCCCTCGCGCCCTGCCGTCACCATCCTTGGCATCCAAAGTGTCCGCGCGACCACCATCTGCCCCTTTACCAATAAGAAGCACCCCTAGAAGGCCAACTTCATTGGAGCCTGAGCTCGCGCCGTCATCTCGCTCATTGCCGACCACCTGTAGGCTTCTCCGAGCTCCACGCTCAGGTGCATCAGAACCGTCGTGACTTCTTCTCTCTCTCTCTCTCTCACTGTCCCCTCGTCAACCGCCGTTGTGCCCCATGCCGTCGGTGACCTTCGGTCTCCATGCTCAGCCACCCTCGTCAACGCCATATCAGCGCATAGCGACTACGAGGTAGCCATGCAGGGCCAAATGTCATGCCACGCAAGCGCCAAAGCTACCCTATCAACTCAAGCATGCTGCGTCAAAACTCACACTGTGTCATCACCCAAGTGTCCTGCCATGTCTGCAAAATAAGCAAAATCACAGCCACATGGAGCACATGGCAAGCCACGTCAGCTCACAACCCCTCCCATGCCACGTCACTGCCACATCAGTTGCCACGTGTCGCCACATCACTTGCCACATCAGTATTTTAGCCCTGTTAGCAGCCACGTCAGTGACAT
This sequence comes from Melocanna baccifera, assembly GCA_036346265.1. Taxonomy (NCBI): domain Eukaryota; kingdom Viridiplantae; phylum Streptophyta; class Magnoliopsida; order Poales; family Poaceae; genus Melocanna; species Melocanna baccifera. The sequence continues at coordinate 12,045,791 of CM070679.1, forward strand.
GTCACCCCTCCCAGCCACCTCAGCCTCCTCTGGTCCTGGACCTAGTCCACGGTAGATTGGGCCCACTTGTCAGCCAAAGCCAACCCTAGGGCTGGTGTCAGCATGACATCGTTATTCCCTTTTCCAGTAGAAAAATATTTTAGCCAAAAATAGAAATCCTTTGCTGATATCACAAATACCTTTTCTATAGAAAAATAAATTTAAAAATCTTGATTTATTCTTTTTCTTGGAATTCAAATTTCTAGGAGCTCGTTCTCCTTCGTCCTAGTTCTAATTGAACCCATTCAAATTTCTAAATTAATCAAAAATTCCCCTCTATCCATTTATGCCATCCTTTTTAATATTTGGAATTTATTTTAATTTTATTTGGTTTTTATCTGAGTTTACTTGGGTATTTTCATGTGTAAACTACGATTATTCCAAAGAATTCTTCGACGACGATCCACACTAATTCGCAGAGCAAGACAAGTCACACATCTTGATAATATTGATCCTAGATTATGAAATAAAATTATGTTATTTTAAATTATTCTGCATGCATATTTTTATTCAACGCATTTTAATTTAGTTTCAATTTAGTTAATACCTACTTGTTAACACATCTGTTGCTATTAATTCTCTGATACCTTGTCACACTAGTATGACTAGAGAATTTTTGTAGCAAATATTTAGACCTGCATAGTTATAACTTTATGTTGGGATAATGTTTTCATGTAAAATGTTGAGCTTTTAAAATATATTTTTGACTTCGGTAAATCAAGAAAGTCTATGAAATATTTTAAAATAAAATATAAACCTTGATTTAGACTTAGGCAAATGGTTAGGTGGTGGGTGCTTGCTAGCAAACATATTGTTCAGTAACACAATGTTGATTGTCAGGCATAAGGGTGTTCAGTAACAGAATGTTGATTTAGACTTAGAGCTTAAGTCAATTAAAGACCGATCTATAAGTTATTGTTGCAAAGCCCTATTATACTACTACAAGGCTAATATGGGACAGTCCTGGCTGACTAATTTATGGATTCCAATCTGAGTCTCACTATAGGTTGAATGTGAGCGTGGAATAGGTCATGAGAAGTCTCATACAACACAAGAAGGGATCCCGATCTGATGGATTCTTTATTAAGGTGAAATCTTAGTAGAGGTGTGGCCAGATTGATGGCTTTGTATTGTAAAAATCTTATCATGATCTCTCCACCATATACCTAAGGAAGTGTGCTAATCGTGTGGTAATATGAGTTGATCATATCTTGTAGGTAAAGCTATACAATCTCTACAGAGTGTGTCATCTATCTTGGATAACCGTGCATATGGTCATGGGCATGCTGAGTAAAATTTTTCATGGATTAGACTTTGGTTTTCAAAATAGTTTTTGAAAAGGCTTATGGATGGATGGAATTCATAAGAGATTAAAAACATATGGATAGATGGAATCTATGAGATCTTTTTAGAAAAAATGGTCCAAGTAAGATGCCCATGGTTAGGTTAGTGTGGAGGGTGGATCTGCACTAATGATATTAATTCCATTTACAAAATTATCTTTACTTACTGTATTAAATTCAGCAGTTTCCAATTTATTTACTGTATTTCTTTAAATGCTACTTTACACTCAAACTAACCATATATGCCTTCCTTTGTTGCCCTTATCATTATATTGTATTCTCTTATGTGACTTGCGGAGTACAAGTCTGTCCTTACCCTTGCTATCATCATCTCAGAGGAGGACGACTTCGACTATAGTGAGCACCAAGACGAATAGACTACGTCCTACTGTTGTTTGCCTGTGGGCAGGCTTAGTGGGCTCCTTTCACTTCAGTGTTTTCTTCCGCGGCTAATATTTAAATTTGGTCTATGGGCTGTGGATGTAAACTTTGGCCATCAGGCCCATATCTATTTAATGAATAAATGTTATTATGGTTGATATTTATCTTTGTTTTTCACCGTGTGCACTAATTGATTCTGGACTAGTGCAAATTCAACAGAGGATCTTGGAATCTTTGCTCTAGGGTCCGACAGAGATGGTATCAGAGCTATGATGACTCTAAGATGCGACTGTAGATAGAATAGAATGGTTGAATCTTAAGGAGTTATCTTAAATAATAAAAATATTTTTAAAAAGTTTTGCTTATCCTTACCTCTCAATTTATGCTTATCTCCCAATTCTTTCTCATCTCTATGTCATTACATGAAAACATATTTCTAACCCTCCTCTTGTTCAAACAATTATAGATGAACATGCATCAAGATGCACCGAATGATGGATGGAGTGTAGGACTTCATTGATTACTCTGTTATTTGGGTTTCTAATGTCGAGCTATCTACATACACTAAAAAGACAGCCATGGAGATCAGACAATGGGTTTCTAACCGGATAAGGAAGTCTTCGCAACCACTTTAAAGGAAACAGTTGCTCGTTTGAAAGAGCCAAGCAAGAAGCCGCTCATAAAGCAGTTCTTCATCTATGTCCCTATTTCAATCTTCGCATCAAAGGATCGTACTTTGTACCTCGAGAGCCACAGGATCACACCAAGACAACCCTTACCTCTCTAGGTTAGGTTATTAAGCTAGCCAATAGATGATGTTATAAGCTATCAGCTTTCTCTTTAGGTGATAGTCATAACTATTACCTGATATTTGTTTAATAAAGTTTTTTGCTAAGTTAAAGTTTTGTATTGGGTTGTGCAAACGTCTCCTGTTTCCCCTTTACCTTGAGTCTCCTCTCTCCTAATTCTTAAAAGTATCAAGCAGATGATGAACACCAAAGATAATGGCAATGGCAACAACCACAACAGGACTAATGGAGGATAGAATGCTCCCATTTCTCCACCACCACCTACCAATGGACCCGACTGGGCACAGATGATGGCTAACTAGAACCAGTTCATTCAACTACTAGTGCAGACTATCAACAACTTTGCACAACCTGCTTCACTAATACCACTGCAAGCTCCACCATGAAGACTATCAGAATTTATGAGGATACGTCCCTTGACCTTCTCCAGTAGCACTGACCCAATGGACACAAATGATTAGCTCGGAGCCATAGAAAAGAAGCTAGACATTATCTAATGCAGCGACCGAGAAAGAATTTTGTTCACTTCTCATCAATTCAACGGACCAGGTTCAAAATGGTGGGACACTTACATCGTCGCTCATGCCAACGCACAAGCCATCACTTGGAATGAGTTAGTGCAGAACTTCCGCAAGGCTTATGTTCCCACCAGCACCATCACTCTCAAGAAGAGGGAATTATGAGCTCTCCAACAAGAAAGCTGCTCTACGAATGAATATCTATAGAAGTTCAACTAGCTGGCATGCAATGCACCAGAAGATGTCACTACAAATGAAGCCAAGTAAGAAAGATTTCTCGAAGGACTCAACGACGATCTATTGGTTCAACTCATCTCCAACGACTACACTGATTTCTACCAACTTGTCAGCAAGGCAATCCATTAGGAGTCCAAGCATCAGGAGATGGAGAGTCAAAAGACACGAATGTATGCCCAGCATATGAGTAACAGAAGCTTTCCTAAGGTTATAAGAACTCTATCGCAAGCCAAAAGGTTTCAATCATCATCGTTGATTGGAGAACGAGTCCCCACTCCCAAGATCGATGACAACAAAGCCTTGACAGTGGGCTTGCCACAGAAGGACCTAAACCCAGTAGCAGGAGTTACCTATTTCAATTGCCACGAGACAGGGTATTACGCCAACAACTGTCCAAGAAGCAACAGGTAGCAAGGAACAGTACATCTGGAGTACAAACAACCAATAATCTTTAGACAACAAACAAGAAGCCATAGAAATGGATGAAGGGACGTATAAATCAAATCTCAACTCAAGCCACCTAGGGTAAGATCCAAACCAATTCTCTCGCTAGCCGTCTAAATCTCGGGAACAAGATTCTCTTTAAGGAGGGTAGTTTGTAATAGCCTAGCTATTTATTTCAAAATTAGGGGTAAAAAATTAATTTATTTATTAAAGAAATTGCTTTTGTTGCCTGAAATTTTAAAAATTTATTTGCCTAATTTTAAGCTTTAAATGGCTTGATTTTTAATTATAATTTATTTAAAAACATAAAAATACTAATTCAAATTAATTATTTGAATCCATTTAGCTTTTATTGGATTTTTTGTGTATTTCTAGAATTTATGATAATTTTAATGATTAAAAAGTATTTTAGTATAAAAGTCTAAATACCAAAATAAGTTGTAAATATTTTTAAGTCCAATCAGCCCACGCCACCACCTGAGTTATCCGGATGTCCACCCCCTCTTATCTTCCTCTCTCCTCTCTCGGCCATCGAATCTCCCTCCTTTCCCCCACATGTTGGCCGTCCAACGGCACCGCCAGCCTCTTCCTCTCTCTCCTCCTTCTCTCCCCACCCGCCAGGCCTGCCTGTCAGCCAAACCCCTACTGCCTTCTTCTTCCTATGCCCCCTCTTCCTTCTTCCCCACACCATCGTCGCCACCCTTCTTGCCGCCGTCATCACCGCCCTTAGCTCCTCCTTCCTTCCTCCCTCTCATTCCCCATGTGACCCATGACTATTCCCCCTTAATCCCCGCGCTAATTCCGCTCATCTCACACCACTCCTCCACAATCTTCGTCGGCCATCGAAAATTCCAGTGAGTAATTGATGCTGGCTCTGCCCCCCTTCTCACCCCTATTTATACCCATCGAGTGCCGTGCTACCACACCGCATCCCTTCCCCTCACCGAGCCCCTTCTCGCTCCAAGCCTCGACTGCCCTCCAACGAGCCATTACCGCCGCCTCGAGCACCCTCGTTCCCTGCCATCATCGTTCTCAACATCTAGGTGTCCGCGCGACCACCATCCGCCCCTCCGCCGACAAGAAGCACCCCTGGAAGGCCAACTTCACCGGAGCCCGAGCTCGTGCCGCCGTCTTTCTCGTCGTCGACTGTCTACAGGCTTCTTCGAGCTCTACGCTCAAGTGCATCAGAACCGCCGTGACCTCCTCTCTCTCACTCTCACCTCACCGGCCGTCGTCGTGCCCTACGCCGCCGGTGACCTTCGATCTCCATGCCCGACCAATGCCATCAGCGCCATGCTAGTGCATAGTGCCTACGTGGCAGCCGTGCAGTGCCAAATGTCATGCCACGCAAGCGCCAAAGCTGCCCCGTTAGCTCAAGCATGCTACACCAAAATTCATGCCATGTTATCACCCATGTGTCCTGCCATGTTCGCGAAATAAGCAAAGTCAATAGCCACAAGGCAAGCCACATCAGCTCACAACCCCTCTCATGCCACGTCACTACCACGTCAGCCGCCACATGTCACCACATCACTTGCCACATTAGCATTTTAGTCCTATCAGTAGCCACGTCAGTGACACGTCACCCCTCCCCGCCACCTCAGCCTCCTCTGGTCTATGGACTTGGTCCATGGTAGACTGGCCCACTTCTCAGCCAAAGCCAACCCTAGGGCTAACGTCAGCATGAAATCATTATCTTTTTCCTATAGAAAAATATTTCAGCCAAAAATAAAATCCTTTTTTGACATCATAAATACCTTTTTCTATAGAAAAATAAATTCAAAATCCTGATTTATTGTTTTTCTTACAATTCAAACTTCTGGAAGCTCGTTCTCCTTCATCCTAACTCTGATTAAACTTGTTCAAATTTCTAAATTCATCAAAAATTCCCCGCTATCCATTTATACCCTCCTTTTTAATATTTAGAGTTTATTTAAATTTTATTTGGTTTTTATTTGAGTTTGCTTGGGTATTTTCATGTGTAGACTGTGACGATTCGGAAGAATTCTTCGACGACGATCCACACCAATTCGTAGAGCAAAACAAGTCACACACCTTGATCATATTGATCTTAGATTATGAAATAAAATTATACTATTTTAAATTATTCTACATGTATATTTTTATTCAACGTATTTTAATTTAGTTTTAATTTAGTAAATACCTACTTGTTAACACCTCCATTGATATTGATTCCCCAATACATTGTCATCCTAGAATAAAATTCTGGTTAGAATACTAGTATGACTAGAGAATTTTTATGGAAAATGCTTAGACCTGCATAATTATAACTTTAGGTTTGAGATAACCTTTTCACGTAAAATGATGAGTTTTTAAAATATATTCTTGACATCGGTAAGTCAAGAAAGTCTATGAAATATTTCAAAATAAAATATAAACATTGGTTTAAACTTAGGCAAATGGTTAGGTGATAGGTACTTGCTAGCATGCACTGTTGTTTGGTGACACAATGTTGATTACTGGCACAAGGGGTATGAGGTAATGCCTAAGTCAATTAAAGATTGGTCTATGAGCTACTATTATAAAACACTATCGTACTACCACAAGGCTGGTATGAGACAGTCCTGGCTGACTAATTTGTGAGTTCCAATCTGAGTCTCGCTATATATTGAATGTGAGCATGGAGTGAGGTATGACAAGTCTCACACAGCACAAGAGGGGTTCCCGATCTAGTGGATTTCTTATTGAGGTAAAACATTAGTGGAGGTGTGGATAGGTTGATAACTTTGCATTGTAAAAGCCTTATCATGATCTCTCCGTCGCACACCTAAGAAAGTGTGCTAATCGCGTGGCAATATGATTTGATCATATCTTGTGGATAAAACTATACAACCTCTGCAGAGTATATCATATATCCTAGAATAGCACAGCTGTATATATATACATACACGTATGTACGTATGTATAGTGCTTATATATATAATATATTATTCATACTCCTGGGAGTACATACTCACACTTCCAATGTACCACTTTAAACTAATATATTATACTTATTTATCACTTTTGGTACACTTCAATACAAATTCAAATATAGTCCAATGTGATTTGGTTAAAAAAATCATTGGGGTCCTTTATTTTTGGTATACACCCTTTTCCACATATAGAAGAAGTATACATACAAATTATGTTATAAAAATGGATTTTGATGAAATTTGTTTATAGAATTCACTTTGGAATATCTTCTAATTATTATTAGAGTATGCTCAAAAGGTTAAAATGTATAACTTGTTTATTTAAGCGGTATACGAGAAGTGGAAGTACGTACTTCTAGGAGTATACACTACTACAAAAAGGCTTATATTAGACGTCTCATCACGGACGGTTCACAAAAACCATCAGTGTTAAATGCAATCATAGACGATTCTTACCAAGAACCGTTTGTGATATTGTCAATATCACATACTGTTCTTGGTAAAAACTATCTGTGATATTTGGCAATATCCAATATCACAGATGGTTCTTGTCTGTGATGTGTTTCGTGCCTCGTATTCGCCTAAAATTTAATAATCTCCTACCTGAATTCTAGTAGGATTCTGTTCCGACATACCTTTAGTAAAACAAGCATAGCTTTTGCATACAGTGTCCGTTTTTGACGTTCTTGTACTCGTTGGAAAGCTAACGACAAACCCGATCCAAAACAATGACTAGTCTATACTAGTCACCATCTAAAATCCCTAAAATCAGCCATTTTAACCTTAAATTTGCATTGCAAGTTTTTTATTTCTATTTTTGCTAAAATTTTCAATCTTCCCTTCGAAATTTTGAGTTCGTCTCAACTGCAAAGTTGTATATCTCGTCAAAACATTTCAAATGAGTATATATAAGTTATATAGAACTTTGTTATTTTATATTTTGATTTTTTGATACTAGTTGTTTATATTGTATCGATATATATATATATATATATATATATATATATATATATATATATATATATATATATATATATAGTTTTATCATGCATTTGGTTCGTGGTTCAAACCGTCTGTGATAATTATGTTTCATAGATGGTTTATGATTCAAATCATCTGTAATAATTACGTTTCACAGATAGTTTATGATTCAAACCGTCTGTGATAATTTGATCTCTGATCGTTAGGCCTGTCGATCCTCCCTAACCCAATTCTAGCCAATAGAAACCGACCAACCCTCACCCCACGAATCATAGCTCACACCTCTCCCCTATAAATACTCATCCGAACCCATCCTCTACCTACTTCATGCGCTCAAAATCTCTCTAGTCTCCTCACCGTCCTCACCAACATCCAGCTTGCGCACTGCATCAGGGACGAGAGGGTCTAGGCATAGAGACTTCATCGTCGCAGTTGAGCTTCTATTTTTTTCTTCTATGTTGCTCGACTTTTAATAAAAATGGAATATTCTTTGTTATGTTTGATTGTGATATTGTAATGGTGGGTTGTAATCTTGTGATGTTGTAATGGTAGATTGTAATGAAAATAGAATGTTCTTTGCTATATTTGCTGATATTATCTGTTGTATTTGCTATTGTATTTGCTTGTTTTCAAAATTCATAGCTACATTTCCTGAGGCTAACTGAAAAACAGAAAAAAAAAGGGCATAGAATAAACTATCAAAGACGATTTTGTGGTATAAACCGTCTATGAAAAACGCTATCACAGGCGACTTAAAACAAAAATCGTCTGTGATATTCAAACATCACACACATTTCTATTTACCAATCGTATGTGATGAGAAAGTATCACAGACGATTCTATACACCAACCGTTTATGATATACATCCATCACAGATGGTTGGTAGCTAGAACCGTCTGTGATGTATGAGTTTCACAGACGGTTTTTTGTTAGAGTCGTATGTGATAGTGTTCTTCACAGACGGTTCTAGTTATAAACCATCTGTATTGTATTTATCACAGACGACTCACAAACCGTATGTGATAATCGAATATTATCACTGACCCACGGTTCAGAAAACCATCTGTGATAACGTTTTTGAACCGTCTGTGATAATAATTTCTATAGTAGTGATAAACCCACTTTCCTATATGTGTGTGTAACAGCATATCAGCATGGAATTTTTTGTTCTTAACCATGTCATTTAGGAGCATATTGAAGAAAAAGAATCGACGCTTACCACTAGGGGTGGATATCGAGCCGGCTCGTCGTCTTATCGAGCTTTTCTTAAAATTGACATAGTTTGATTTAATATTATTTTATTGAGCCGAGCCAAAGGAAATTTTAATTTCATCTGAAATCGACTATTTCAATGTTTAACTAATTATCGAGTGTAATTGAAGTAATTTTAAATCGAGCTAACGAGCTTTTTTTTCCAGCCCTACTTACCACCCAATCATGCAATAGACGATCAAGCTACTCAAAATTTCTCCCCTATCTCCAGCTCTAGGTTTGTTAGCATACAATAAAGGCCAAATCATACAGTTTTCAGCTTTGTCATGTTAGGGCCTGTTTGGTAGAACTCCAGATTCTCATTTTTCAGTTTTTGCTCTAGATTCTGTAAGAATCCACTTCTCTGAGAATCTGGAGATACATCTGAAAAGCATTTGGCTAGTGGGTTGGCTCCAGGTTCATAAAAGAGGAGATTTGAGGGAAATAGACCATGTTACTCCTAATTGTAACCCTTTTATTTAAATATTGTTTAATTAGCAAAAGAAACATGTGTAGATCTCTTACTTGCAAGTGTTATAGTCATTCTTCAGTTTGTCCTATTTTTTTTAAATTGTCTTTTTGTGTATTTTATCCCAGTCTTCTCCTCAAATTTAGCAATTACTAACGCATAACCAGGAATATTCAGATGTGTACTTGGATGATTACCAGCAGCTACTTGTTCAGCAAATAATTCACATACTATCCTAGTGTGTTCGTCAGTCCACTCGGCATTGTCACACATCTGCTACGTTAATATCATCCAATCATAAATTCAATGTATTAGCAGACTGAAAGCATATTCCCCATGTATTAATGACAAACAAGCTATCGACATACACAACAACAATAATTCACTGGCACCATCCAAAAGTTCAACATACACAACAACAATAAATTCACTGCTCATTAAAAAATCAAAGAAACCATTACCTTGATGGTGGCGGTGCTGCTGGGGACTGAACTGCATAGGAGCAGGCGAATTTATCAATATAGGAGCAGTTAATCCAGCCATATTCACAGATAGCACACACAATAATTTCATTTCTCTTATGAGCTAGTAGTACCAGAACTGAACTGCACTTAGATAATTTCTCTTATGAGCTAGTACGTACCAGAGCTAGGGAAGCAGCAGGCACGTATACATTGATGAACTCCTGGTCGAAGACGGCCTCGGCCTCGAAGTCGAGCGCCTTGTTCCCGACCATCGGCAAATCGTTCTACAAAGCACAGTCACCACGACCAGTGAGCAGGAGGCGAATCCAGTCAGTCCAAGAGAAGCCGGCGCGCGACGAGACGTGGCTTACCACTCCGCCGCCGCGGGCGACGAAGGCGCTAGTCCGGGCGGATCTGGGGGACGAGGAGGCGGCGAGGCGGAGGGGCGAGAGGGGAAGGAGGCGGCGGCGCGAGAAGGGAAGGGGAGAGGGGAAGGCGGCAGCGCGAGAGGGGAAGGGGGAGGCGGTGGTGCAAGAGGGGAAGGGGGGAGGGGAAGGCGGCGGCGTGAGAGGGGAAGGGGGGAGGCGGCGGTGCGAGAGGGGAAGGGGAGAGGGGAAGGAGAGAGGCGACGAGAGAAGAATGAGGGAGGCGGCGGGGTGACAGAAGGGGTAGTTGAGTAGCATTTTGCGGGTAATTTTTATGGACTTTAATGGGCAGATTTGATGTAGAGTGGACAGCTCCTCACGAGAATTCACCAAAAGGTTCTTCTCCTTTCTAGTTCATTTTGGAGTCTGCTTCTCGCGAGAAGTAGAATCTAATCATTTTGAGAATCTGGGTGTTTGGCACAGCTCTATAAGAATCTATTAAGAAGCTGGGAGCAGGAGCTGTACCAAACAGGCCTTTAATTTTTCAGTGCTGAAGTCGGAGCTAGAGCGAAAAAACAGACATGACCCAATCCATCATGGGCCAAATTTGGCGTAGTAAATAATTATCCCTAGCACCTAGTCTAGCCCAACAAAGAAAACAAAACGAAGTCAAATGTTAGTAAATCACACATCACAGACACGAATTCAAATTCCAGCTCAAACAAATGCTAAAGCCAAACTCCCAACTCCGAAGACAAGCGACAGGCTCCAAACCCAAGACCAAACCATCACGGGCGTCGAAGAGAAGTAACCCGATATATTGGTTGCTTTCTTTTGGATTATAATTTATAATTATAGCTAATAATTTTTGATTTTAGTATAAGTATTTGTGTGAATAAATTGAATATCGATAAGCTAATAAGCTGTTTTAAAAAGTCTATATTCGTAAACCACTTCAAAAAGACGATGAAGACACCATCCTATCTATGGGGTATTCTTTGGGGCTGCAGCTGATAGTTTTTGACTATGTTTTCTGTATGGCAGCGAACGATGGAGTGTATGGCAGCGAACGATGGAGATGCTAAAGTGGATGGCACACGGTTTTAGACTCGAGAAGTTATTTAGAGAATCTATTTGAAGAGATGCTCTGTTTCGAGAAAACCAAAATCCAAAAAAAAAATATGGCTGATTTGTTTAGAGAAAGTCACAGGGCATGGCCACCTTTTAATAATATCTAGAACCGGAAGCCCAAGGGAAGAAATAGGAAAACCTTTCTCTAGGGGAGGTCACCGTTGGATAGCTCAACTTAACGGTTGGATGGAGGCCTCCCAACAAGTCCTTCCACGAAATAGGCCCACGCGTCAAGCAGCGGAGTGCGAGCCGCAGCCACCTTTAATTCGAACGTTTCCACGCACCGACCGTTTCCATTTTCTTTCTATTTCTCTTTCACATTTACTCCTCCTCCCGGCCGCCAGCAGCAGCGCTCCCTCCCGGTTCACCACTAGAGAACGCCGATTACTTCCTATCCTAGCAGTACTAGATTTGCTCCGTTCTTCGCGAGGAGCGCGGCTGCGCGAGTAGGTGATGCCTCAACGTCTAGTTTTTCGGTTCGTTGTCGTGGGAGGGAGGGAGGCTGGCTGTTTTAGCCGGTGGGTTCTGGAATTGCCCCTTTCAGTACGCTCCGGTTCTTGATGAGTTCTTCGGTGCGGGTGCGGTACTGCGGTTAGATTAGATGATTCGGGGATTTGTTTGGTGGGTGCCGGTGTGATGTTCTTGGCTGCTTGCGCCTAAGCTGGGTTTCTTGGTTTCTTGCTCATGTAAAATCTACGTGTGGGTGCCGCGATTTGATGGTTTGGTTTGTGTTCCAAGGATTCACGGTATCTTTGTTTGCTTTGTGGTTGCATTCTTTCGCTGTTGCTAGATGTGTATATTAGTGTGAATTTACACTTAATTGGTAGCTTTTATTTAGTTTTTAGTTGCTGTTTCCGTCCAAGAAATGCTATTTCTTGGTTATTTGTTTCCTAATCACTTACTTCGTTTCAAAGTATACCTACAAAACAATCGGAAACAAAATTCGTGGGTTTCAAGTGATTTCGACTCAGAAGCGAAATTTTGAGGTTTAGGTGTTAAATCCTCCGTTTCCTACCAAAGGAAGATTGGGTGGTTTGTTTCTTATAGATGCGTGTTCTTTTATTCCTCTAAAATTTTCTATTGTTTTTCATGTGGCTGGCCGCTTCTTATAGATGCGTGCTCCCAAGAATTGGCTGGCCGTTTCTTGTTCTTCCCTGAAAATATCGCACAACTTCATTTTGTCCATCTTGACATTACGGTGCGGGAATTTCAACTTTTTCCCAGAGGTACAAATCTTGATAATGTGCTTATCCGTTGGTATATTTAACGCTGCAGATAGATTGGAGAGGCAGCGTTGTGGGTTTTTTCTGTGGATTCTATTCTGCTGAGGCTGGCCAGGTGATAATAAGAACAGAAGCACAATGGCTGCTGAAGTTGGGCAGCGATTCAGTGGATGGTCATACTCAGATTTGCCTTACAACGACCACTGCACACAGGTAGTATGTTCCGCTTTCTTAATCATTCATTGCTCGCCTTTAATTGCTTACTAGGATCATCGACTGGAATCCCAAGATTACATAGTTCCTGCATATCGTAATATGGTTGGCAAATATATGAGATGTGAACAATTGAACATGATGTGACATACATGATGCTGCCTGGATCTTGTTTCTGTAGTTTCTTGTTGTTTTGAAAAGGCTACATAATGGTCTGTATTTTTTTTATTCTCTTTTATTGTTGTGTGTTGTTCTAATAATTTGATTTCCTGAATACCTAATTTTGCACTACGTCTGGTGCTCCCAAGTTCAAATGGTTCCTCAGTATTGTAATGTGGTTCGCAAATATTTTAGACGTGAGTATGATGTGACGCAGCTGATGCTGCTTGGATCTTATATTTGTAGTTTGTTGTTTTGAGATGACTAGATAATGGTTTGTAATATTTAGTTTTTCATTGTTGCATGTTGTTCTAATAAAATGGATTTCCTGGGTTCCTAAATTTGCACTCTGTCTGGTGTTCAGGATGCATCGGTTCAACAAATGGTACTTGATCATGGTTCAGTATCATTTGGTAGGTTTGCTGCAGAGTCATTGTCATGGGAAAAGAGGTCAGTATTTGCACATAACAGACGTCAAGAGGAGCTAAGCAAACTCACGCTACCTGGTTTAGTTGCACAAAAGAAGGCATTTTTTGAAGAATATTACAAGAGGGCCAGACATCTGAAGTCTCAGGAAGCAATGCACCAGACTGAAGCTACAGTGGAAGAAAGGAGTGATGACAACACTCTGGGCCATAGCAGCCAAGAAGATAAATTATCAGCAGTTATTTCTGAAGATCCAGTGGCTAGCGCTTCAAGCTCTAGTTTTGAACCATCTACTGGAGTGACCTCATCAGATGAGAAGAAATGCCAAGACCCTCACGGGCTAGGGTACTTGACATTTAATCCTTTGTTTTCTCAGATAACAGGGTTGCAAAATGTTCAACAGGAGGAAGGTTCTAGCACTGATCAAAAGCAATATGTTGATGCGGCGTTCCCGTTTGCCACACACACAAGGATTAAACATGGGCTCAACTGCGAAACTCTGGGGAGAAAGGTTCTTGCACCAAAGCATGTGGGAAAGGTTCTTGGACCAAAGCATGTGGTGTCAACTGATAATGGTGAAAGTAATGGTGCTGTGTCGAGGATTGTATTGCCAGTAGCAACTCGACACTCAGAAGGTCTGAAAAGTGATCCTGAGAAACAGGAGCCAAGAAAGAACTTAGCAGTCATTAGTAGATCGACAAATGGATCCAAGGTAATGGAATAACAGTTTGACATTCATACTTCTGCATTGAAGGAGCTACCTTTCCATTGAGGGAGAATTCCTGACAGGATATAATAGAATAAAACTATTTTTATATGGTTCCCATTATAGAGGCATGTCAAATCTAGATAATTGATATTTTATTCTAGAAAATTCATCACAAGAGCACAAAGGTGTAGATTTGGACATTGCTTTACTATGCATAAGATATATTGAACATGACTGGTGCAGATTTGTGGCTTTGCACGAGGTTCCAAACTTAATGCAGTTTGGAAGGGTGTAACTTCCAGAATATAATTTTTTCTACATGACTTACATGTGTGAATGAGATAGATCACTTTCCAGAATAATACTAAAGAACTTTCATACCATAGACTTATCCCTCTGTCTTAAATGATTTGAATATGTTATCTAAACTTTTGGATTTTATTTATCTGATATGTCCATCTTTGCATTTTCTCAGGACCCATCAACTTCTCTTATCCACATCCCAAGGGTAGATTTAAGAAGAAATTCAGAAAACAGGAACTCCCAAGACTTGAAGGATCCATTCCACAAGAGGGTCGAAATAAAATTGCGTGCTTTATCTGATAGGATGAATGCTGATAGAGCTGCGGCCTCTTCTAAATCTGCTTCGTATCAGCATACTGATAGAGCTATGACCTCATGTAGATCTTCTTCATATCAAAATGCTAATGGAGTTGCAACTTCTTCCAAATCTGCTTTTTGTCAGAATGCTGATAGAGTTTTTGCATCTTCTAAATCAGCTGCGCAAGCTTCTCACAAATCTTTCAAAGAAGTACAACATGCAGCTACACTTCCTCGTGCAATTTTCTTCAACAAAGGATCACATGTCACTACTGGGAAGTTGCCTGCTAAAAGCTCAGTGATGCCCAATTCATCTCAAATTAATGTTAAAACCTTCCAGATTGCTCAGGTAATTTTTATTTCCCGATTCAAATGTTAATTTGGCCTTTGAACACATGAATATTTTAGGAATGTTTTGACCGGATTTAGGATTTTGAATTGTTTGTACAACCTGTTAATGTTCAGTGATGCCCAATTCATCTCAAATTAATGCTAAAACCTTCCGGATTGCTCAGGTAGTTTTTATTTCCCGATTCAAATAATTTGGCCTTTGAACACATGAATATTTTAGGAATGTTTTGGGCGGATTTAGGATTTTGAATTGTTTGTACAACCTGTTACAGGCCACGGCCCATGTGTGCTTATTCACAAATACAACTTTGGTCAGTTGCTGCCATCAATAAACCACAATTTTCCCTTTTGCTAAGGGCTAGAAGGCTTATTGAAAGTCTTAGAAGCATGTTACAATGAAAGTCTTAGAAGCATGTTATTGAAAGTCAATTCAAGCATTTGCAATAAGCTTGATTACATTTCGCAGGTCACATCGAAAAGAGCCGCTGGTCTTACCAGTTTAAGCAACGGACAGCAGAATAAAAGGTCTTTAATTTTTTTGTTTGCCCAACATGTACAGTGAAAATCTTAGAGGAATGTTATTGAAACTCTTGTACTTGTTTGAGCTGATGGTCAGGAAGCAGCTGAGCACACCGGCGGCATCGGATGAAAATAACCGGAATAGAGGATATATGCGCATATCTGCACCCACAAGTGCAAGGTCTATATCTCCACATGTTTCTTAAGTGCTGAATGATTTGGTGAGAAATATCTGGTCCTTATAAACTGTTCCAGTTTTTTGTGCAGAAGTAGCTCCGACAACCTTCTTCCTTACAAAACTGTAAAGGCACCAAAGATTTCAAATGGGAAGAGCTTGGTCAAGGTAAAAACAGTACCCAGGGGAGGTTCATAAGATTAGTCCATTGCTTCCAAATCCTGGTGATTCGAAAGTTCATAGCTTTTAGCATTCAGTTTCTGCTATTTTTGTTAGTTGCTACCGCTTTCTAATGTGGCTTTCATTGTAGACTGAAAGTGTGCAGAAGTCAACATATGGAAGTCAGCCTGTCGGAGGAAGGAATGTTGTGCCAAAACACAATGTAAACTGCGATGAACAAAACAGAAAGGTTGGATATCTTATTATAGTATAATTCCCTCATGCTAACTTTCACATTCACCATCTCGGTAGTAGTCAAGGATCTGCAAAGCCCTTATATGGTGTATCAAATTCCTTTCTTTTTCTTTAGATGATCAATAACCTATTGCAGTTGCAGAAGTCATATAGAAGTATTTGAGTTTGTCGTGCCTATATTAAATGCATAAGTTATTATATCTAGTTGAGCATGCCTGTTCTGGTGATGTTCCATGAATTTTACCACTTTATCCAGCTGAACAGCAACTAAAGTTGGTTGCACACATGTTGTACAGGTAAACCCGTCACATGCTGGTAGTCTGTCATCTAGCATGAGGAACAATCTGACATGTAGCGTATCACTGAGTAAGAGTAAGCCAAGGTATGCCCATTTTACACTTCTAGGTCTATGTTCCTATGTTTAGCCATGTAATTTCTGTATGATTGATCACTTCATAGAAGCCCATGAAGACTGCCAACACAAAATTTCTAAAAATCTATCCTTTGTATGACCTCATTGCCATCTCCTGCCATCATTGGAGCCCCATGAACTATTGACTGCCAATGCTTAATTGCTAGCTTCTGCTGCTCAGTTATCAACTTCTCATGGAACAATGGGTTTTCTTGGTTAATTTTGCAGACAAGAGAGGCCACGATGGCGATGATGCGACTAGACACCGTTGTTCAGCCCCTTTGGTATACGATTGGCCCGGTACAGATGCTATAATTTGCTGGGTCAGTTTCAGTCTACACGGCCGTTCTGGTTGGCTAGCACACGCAAGTTCTGGAGCAATGCGAGTAGAAAGGTATTTGAAACACAAATTTCAGAGACCTTACGGTTACTTACCGGTAAAGTGGTAATGATCAAGGGATTTTCTAGAGCTCAGCATAGCAAGGCATGTCCTGTCCTGTACGTAGGAGGGTTTTTGCTGGGCATAACTGTATTATGTGAATCTTCTTCCATCTTGTGGTTCTATTACAGTCGGCTTCTACAAAGCTATGTTCAGAGTAAAGAGAAGCAGCACTGTTGCATCGCCATGCAATCTTGTTTCTCCACGATTGTTGCCGTGATATTTGTTTCGTTCTTGTCTGTGGTGAAAGCTAGACGTCAGAAGTATACTCTCGATTTGTATATTCTTGTGTGCGCAACTTCGTAGCCGCCCCGTGGGAAATCAGCTTGGCGTTCTTGGAAGGGTTCCTCCTCCGAGGTAGGAATTCCACGGAATCATTCAGAAAGCGGCTCAATTTTCTCCGAAATTGCAGTAGAATTTGCAAAGATATTATTCTTATTTATTTTGATTTCAATGAGAATCATTCGAATCTGTTGTAATACTCTATTTGAAATATGGGAGTTAAAATGTGAAATTCCAATATCGCAATCTTTTAAGCTTTTATGTTTTGGTTTTTTCGAAAATTAAAATAAATAAGATAGTCTCTTAAAATATGTTATTCAAATAATTTTTTAAATTTAAAATTATATATGTTATTCATATCGACACTTCCCCTATCAGTGCGACGCGTTGTGTTGCCGACAGCGAGAAGAGCACGTAGCCGGCGTGGGTGGCTCGAACTTTGGCGTCTGCCGTTTAGATTTTCCGAACGGAAAGAAACTCCTCGCTCACGAGGCCTTTTACGCCACCCTCCATGACAAATGGGTCCCGGTGTCAAAACCTCCAGGCCCACCCAACTGCGAACCATCCGTACGAGTCTCGAGCCACGTGTGCTCCTGCCTCTCTGCCTTTTCTTCGTCTACAACATTCCTCCCACTGCCAAGCGGGGCCCACATAATCGCCCGGACCCACCACCCAACACTTCCCTTCCCCCATAGGCAGAGCAGAGCCACCACGGCCATGGAGGGCGCCGCCTCGGAGAGTAGCGACTGGGAGGTGCTCTCCGCCGCCTCCGCCCCCGGAGGCGACGAAGACGTGGTCCTCGTCTCCGGAGAAGGCGGCGACGTCCTCCACGACCACTTCGCCCTCGTCCTCTCCGACGCCGGCTTCTCCGGCGAGGGCTCGTGGTCGGGTCCCGCCTCTGATGACGAAGGGAAGGAGGCAGGCTTAGAATTAATGGATAGATTGGATTGGATTTCGGGAGAAAGATTGGATCTCGCTGTGGAGGATTCGAGCGTGCAGTCGCAAGTAGGTGCGGCTGCTGAGTCTGCAGAAAGCTCGGTTCTTGATGCCGCCGTTGCAGGTGGTGCGACCTGGAGCACAGAGGAGAGGAAATTTGAGGCGATACACTCGGAGGTACTAGACCAAGAGAAGAACGCCGCACACGGTTGCGGCGAATCGGACTCGATTCTGCAACCGTTGTTGCACCATGGGGTGGTAGAAAGTTTGGATTCTGATCTAGCTATGGTTGCAGATGGATCCCAAAGTGAAGTACTAGAGAATTCAGATGTGCGATTGGAAGATGGAGGTCTTTATGCCACTAGAGGAGGCTCGGTTCTCGAAGGTGAGGATAAGGAGCAAGGGGAGAACGCTAGCGCCACCACCTATTGCGGCGAATCGGATGGTGAGGTTAAGGATGGTTCTTTGCCTCTGGTTCAAACCCCAGGCACCGGTGAGGGAGAGAGGCAAGTAGCTGTGTGGTGGAGGCTGCCGTTCAGGCTGCTGCGGTACTGTGCTTGGAAGGTGAAGCCTGTTTGGTCGATTTCCATCGCCGCGGCATTGCTGGGGCTAGTCGTGCTGGGGAGGAGGATGTACAAGATGAGGCGCAAGACCCGGGGCCTTCCCCAGATTAAGATCTCCTTTGATGAAAAGGTGAGCTGTTTGCTAATTGCTAGTGTATGCTCACACTAGATTATTGAACTTGATTATGTTTGTGGTCTAATCTAGAAGAATGAGCATAGAGTTGCTACTGCTTGTTTATTACATGGAAATGCTTACTTTGATACAGTGAATTGTTGATTTGAACAAGGGAATAATTTGTAACTTGAATTCCTGCCTGAACAATCTCATGTCATTAACTTGAAATGATTTGGATAATGAATGTCGAATTCATACACAAGTACAGTTTCATGTGTTCCATCAAATCACAAAAAATCACGATAATTGAAAATCAGGAGGGATTATGTCTGTTATCTGAGTTTTTTTGTCAAATGTAACTCGTTTTGTGATCCTTTTTTCTCATGGATTCATTTTGGAGATGTTCAGAATCTAGATAGATTATGTTGACGTGGTTTATCACTTGATCACCATAGATAGACTATGTTGACGTTGTTAATCACTTACAAACCCGATAGACTATGTTGACGTTGTTAATCACTTAAAAACCCTTTATCTGTTTGTAACAACCTGCTTCCTGGTTGGGTTTAAGGTGATCGGAGTTTAAACATGGTAAGTAAAGATTTGTTGTTAAACCCCACATTAACAGTTTCAATTCATCTGTCTTAATGATGGATTATGCACTATTACACTTATAGGGTTATTTTTCTACTTCGGTTTGGTAACAATGTAGTACATGCTTTTGAGAGTCATCGTCTCACGGGTTTATAACTCTGCTAAGATCATGTGTCTGGGACTTTGCAATATCATCATTTCCTTTGAATTATTGGTGAATGGAGACATCTGGACAAAGCCCTACCTAATAATTACATTTGGTTCCTCTCCTGCTATCAGTGGGCCAGTGGCAACTGGCAACCTTTATTTGATTCAAGTGGATTTGTTAGTGAACATTTTCCGCACTGGTATCAAATGCGCAGAATCTTTTCCAGATCTTCTCATGATCAGCACTGTGTTGGATAATGCAGATTATGATCATGATTACTACCACAAGCACAGTTTGGCTGTGTTTCTTGTGTACAAGATGTACTAAAGGGCAGATAATGCTGTGAACTCCTAACATTTGACCATGGCTTGCTAAAGTGGCTACTGTATTATCCAATTAAATGAGATTGAATTGGGAGTGTGTTTAGTCATAGGGATTTTATGCCAAGCCAGGGCTAGAAAGATTAGACCTCTTTGTCGTACTTTAATTTGAATGCCGTAGCGCCCTTCCTCCACCATTTTTAGAATGGAAGTCATGGTTTGCTTATGCATCAGCTTAGGCATATTGAAGGTTGCACAGGTAGATCAAGAGGGGATTAATAGTATCTACCGATAACCTACATGCCCACCCACGAAACACATTCAAACAATTAATGGCCGATTTTTTTGTGTCAACATCATTACTTTTGCATCAGAAGCTTCAGCTCCTGACCATGCTATTTTTTTCGAAGTGTCTAACCATGCTTTTGGTTTATTGATGTCAACAATACAGAGGGTCTCCCAGTTAGCAGATCATGCAGCACGTCTCAGTGAAGCCTTCTTGATACCAAGACATGTACCTGCGCTAAGAACTTCATCTGGTGTTGCACGTCCATGGTCAATGGCTCAAGATAGATGAGCCACTGCATTAGTAAGCAACCAGTTTCCATGATAAACATTAGTAAGAGCATCTGAATTGGCTTCGCCTCGATACTTTTCTTTTAGATGACACATCGAGAGGACTCCATTGTTGATGCCTGATGCAATAGATGTACTTTTAGTCTACTGCGTTACCACTTGTCATCTTGTTTTTCATTTTCTTCTCGTTGTTAGGTCAAGTTCGCTGGTCCGTGTACTGAATGTGTCATTGCTCCAGACGTGTTTATTTATACTATTCTAAAGTTCCATGCGTTCTAATTGTCATTGTTCTTATGGCACCACTTATTTCAGCTTAAAATCAGCTTGTACTTTTGGTTTCTGCTTTTTTCATTATCCAGTAATTTTGTCTTTTTCTAGGGTTTTTTAGATTTTTTAGGATTTTTTATCTTTTTTTCTTGTATTTCTTTGCATTGTCCGTGATAGGCTAACGTGTTTTTTAATTTATCTTAAATTTAATTATGCCAGATAAGCTAATTTAATTACAATAAAAAATAAGTTAACTACAGTGAAATAAATCATAAGCCAACGTCATTTCGTGCCATGATATGCTCTTACTGCTGTACACTGATGATGATGTCGGCTGTCAGCCACTCTTCACCTTTTAATACAAAATACCTATACTGCATGATACATCTTCTATGCTTTCTGATGTGCTCTTATGGTATCATGCTGAGTACCGGCCAGCCACGTTGGATTTCAGCAGTGGATGAAATACTTTGGGGCTTATTTGAAACACATCAATTTTGCGATAATTTTGCAAGAAACGATATAATTTCCACATTCGAAGGCCTGTGGTGGTACGAGGAGGTTACGCAGTCGGGGAGGGGGTTAGATTTAGAATTTTTGAGCTTTGGAGGCTAGTTTTAAAATTTTGGAGATCAAAAGTGCCAGATGTGTCTAAAATTCTCAAATATCCCCTCAAGATGTTGGTACACCTGATTAGCAAGGGTTGTCTTGCCCAACCCTCCAATCCAACAATGGACACCACCCTTCAGTTGCTGATCCACCCCACGCGTGTTAGCCACCTTATGAGCCCAACCTTTTGTCCATCAATGCCTACAAGCTCAGATGCATCTTTGTAGAGAGCAGGCAAGCGAGGATCAATGGTCACCTTGCTAGGCTTGGAGACAGTATCATCAACCTTGTACCTCTTATGCCGCCTACTAGCCTCCACCAACATGGGCCCTTATGCCTCTCTCCTTACCAATTTGGTGGTGATCCTTGATTAACGTGATCAGCTTGGTGATTCGACTGATGAAGCTAGAGATGCCATATAGGTCACCCCGCTCCCCTTCAGCCACTCGCCGCTCAAGCGCCCCCTCGTTGAGCACCTCCGCTACGGCATCATCAACCTCGACAAGCCATCAAACCCCGTCCTCCCACGAGGTGGTCGCCTGGATCAAGCGCCTCCTTCATGCTAGGAAGACCGGCCATAGCGCCACATTTGACCCCAAGGTTACCGGCAACCTCATCGTCTGTGTCAACCGCGCCACACGTCTCATCAAGTTGCAGCAAGGCGTGGGTAAGGAGAACGTCTGCGTCGCCTGCTTCCACGCTACCGTGCCAGACACGGCGCACGTGGCCCGCGCGCTCGAGGCGCTTACTGGTGTCGTGTTCCAGTGCCCACCGCTCATCTCCGCAGTCAAGTGCAAGGACGAGGTCAAGCGGCTGGAAAGCTATGAGATGCTCTGTAAGTTCTTCAATTGCTTCAAAAACTATACCCGGCTGCTCCATATAAAGGGATCCAAGGCAACATTTTCCAACATCTACGATAGCATTCAACATTTGTCGAGGAGGTTTACCTACAGCCATATTGCCAGCGTAAGTACATAATGCTTGAGGTGAATGCCACCGACAAGGATCTCCCGGGACTGCAACCATGACCACCGCCTAGGAGTTCGAGGACAAGCTACATGTCTAGGAGGGGTATAATGTCATGGGCATAGGTCTTAGGCCCAATAGGTTCATTATTAAGAAGTTAGAGATTAGTTTCTATCTATTAGAAATATGATTAAAGATATAATATTAATTTATATTTATTAGAGATATGATTAAGATTAGATTCTATCTGTTAAGAAGAGCATATCTATATAAGGAGACTGCCGTATGCTATTAGAATCAAGCAAGGAATAACAAGAGTCATTCTCATCTATGTCCCTCTCTCCCTCTACGCTGACTTCGTCCAGCAATCCTCTCGGTGGTGTTTACCCCCTATGAAATTAGGTTCATACATTTTTTCTATTGGTTGATATGGTTCATCCAAAATTCACATGATTTGTCTTTTCAGTGGCTTCCCATTTCATGAAGGATCATTTGCAATTTTACCAATTATCTCTATTGGTTTGTCCACAATTCACATGGGTGTGCCAAATGAGCACTCCCAAAAAAATCACATGATCTATCAGTTGAGTTGCTTCCAATTTTTGTAAGAATTATTTTCGATTTTAACTCCACCATTATTAGCTCACTGATCAAGCGTTTAGTGGACTTTAGATTAATTTCTTTTCAAGACCATGGCCATCTCACTCACTGTTACCACTGATGAGTTATGAGAGATGGTAACACATACAACTGTACAAGTACTATTCGTTTTGCTCATCCTTGCATAAATACATTTTTCTTACTATTTTGTTGGTTGCTTTTTTTTCTTAGAGTACATTGTGCATGCATTTTGACTAGTTTACAATACAATATTAAAAATGAAAGTTGGTTATTCTAGATGGGGTTGAACTTAGTTACAGTCTCACGCATGGACTAAACAGATGGAAGTATCTCCTTTTCTATTCTGAAAAGTGTAGATATATAGAAAACTTCATTTATATTAATCAACAAAAATACCTTCCTCTTATCCTACTCTACTTTGCATCCAACTAATAGAAAATAGAAACAACGGAACACTAACTTCCTTTTTTGAACAAACAAAATGTTCAAATTTCACTAGCAGTTTCCTGTTTGATCTTACAGGGCGGAAGCAAATTATGCAACAACAATCATGTAGCTAAGTAGGTTTCTTCTATTCTGAACCTCAGTTGTGGAGGGCTAATGATGACGGTATAATAAGAAGCTAACAGTGCCAGTGCTGAAGACCTCATCTTCTCACAACAGAGATAGGGCAGGTACTGCGACCATTATAATTTCCACATATGTAGGTTCGTAATAAAGAAGCATTTCATTAACATGACTTACATATACAGCTGCTAAATCAAGAAGTATGACAGTCTAATTATATTAGGTGAATAGCTAAAGTTTACCTTTCCTCTCGTATGGGACATTCCAGTATGGCAGGGTTCTTGGCTCTGTTTGACAAATCACTCTGTGCCGCAAACACCCCCCCTAATGCCGTCCACCGAATAGCAAAGTCCTCTGCCACATCATCACCGTTATCAGCACTGCATCTCTTGATTTCCAGCGAGGGATTGTTGGGCAGCATCTTTGCTGCACTCCTGATGGCAGCCTCTGCAGCATTGCCTTCTCCAGCCCAAGCAGCAAATTAGTCAATCTTGACCTCGGCTTCCTTGAGGGAAGATAGGTTTTGGATGCCAAAGTCAAAACCACCACTGGTAGATTTTGTTTCCCTTGCAACAAACTGAAAACAAAGCCTTTCGAGCTTCGGCATAGGACCAGCTTAAAAATACATCCCCTCAGTAAGCAAACAAATAAATCTAAACTCTTCTAGACATTGGAAACTGTGGCTACGGATGATGAGCCTTTCTTTTGTGAACAACGGCGATTATTTATTTGTTTGTTCAACTTGCACTTTGATCAGGAAACAAAGATAAGAAGAAACAAAGTTTGTTTGTCGTTCCTTTCCACAGGGGGAAGATTCAGCCGCCGCTGATGGGCGGGATGATGGCGAGCTCGTCGCCGTCGCCGACGGCGGCGGACTCGGGCGCGTACTCTTCGTTGAGCGCGAGCACCATGGAGCGTCGGATCTCCTCCAGCTTGGGGAACTCGGCCAGCACCCGGCCGAGGCACTCCCCCGCGGTGCTCCCCGCCGGCACCTCCAGCGAGGACTCCGCGACGCCCGTCAGGTCTCGCGCCCGGGCGAAGAAGAGCACCTTCACCCAGACCTTCGACGACGCCGAAGCCCCGCCCTGCTTCCCCTCGGCCGCCGCCGCCGCCGAAGCAGCATCTGAAGGAAAAGGGAAAAAGAAAAGGGACAGGGATAGTTAATCAGCGGAAGAAATCGATCGGTGAATCAAAGCTCGCATACCAGGAGAGGGAATCAGGGAAGCAATATACAGCAACGCGTGGCGAGATCGGATGTACCATTGATATCCTGCTGCGTCATCGCCGGACGAAGCTACCTCTGATGTCTCCTCTGTGCTCTGCTGCTGCGGGACAATCTGGAGTGTAGGTTGTAGGTAGGAAGGAATCCACGGACGCGTTAGAAAGTGAAAACCTGTAAAGGCAAACTAAAAGGACACCGGGTGGTCGTGCCGGAGTGGTTATCGGGCATGACTAGAAATCATGTGGGCTCTGCCCGCGCAGGTTCGAATCCTGCCGACCACGTCCTCTTTCCTTTTTCTTTTTGTTACAATTTGAAAAGGAAGATTTTTTGCAATTATATACGTGCAAGTAACCGTCGTGTGCAATGAAATTGTACACGAATATACAAGAAACAAAGACAAGACAGGAGCTCTTTCCTTTTTCTTTTTGAGATCTTACAATTTAAAAAAGATCTTTTTTTTTCTTTTTGAGATCTTACAATTTGAAAAAAGAAGATTTTTGCAACTGTATACATGCATTTAACCATCGTGTGCAATTGAAATTGTACACGAATATACAAGAAACAAAGACAAGACAGGAACTCTTTCCTTTTTTTCTTTTTGAGATCTTACAATTTAAAAAATATCTTTTTTTTCTTTTTGAGATCTTACAATTTGAAAAAAAGAAGATTTTTGCAACTGTATACATGCATTTAACCGTCGTGTGCAATTGAAATTGTACACGAATATACAAGCAACAAAGACAAGACAGGAACTACATTAAAGATAACATTAACGATAGTACCTCGCTAGTAGGTGGTGTTCCCCGAAAACCCATAAATACGTGCAAGTAGCAATGTTTTTTTTTATCAAAATTAGCTAAATTGATGATACCATTGTAAATTGTGAATAATTATAAACAGTGACCGAATTTACCGTTTTCCTCGATCAGCTCCTTTGGAGAAACTAGCAAGTAACGTCGTCTGTAACCCATCCTGCATCCAAGTCAGAACACTCCCCAAAAATTGGTGAAATTAATGCCTGATACGCAAGAACTGCACTAACCAAAGATTAGTGAAATAATCCAGCGGCTGAGCCGCCTCCACTTGGCCGTCGTCGAAGGCAACGTCAAGGTCCGCGACGAGGTGCTCGAGGCCCGGGGTACACAAAAAAAAAAACAATACACAATTTCTGAACACAGAAGAGAGCATAGTAGCAGATAAGGCTTGTTTGGCACAGAAAGACGATATTAACTTTTACAAGCACCAAATAATCATAATGTCTGAGTTAATAGCATATACAAAACAAAATCTCGGTGAATAGGTAAGCTGCTACAAATGGACATCTATACAACCAAAAAAATCCACAAAAAAGAGAGAAACGCAAAAAAAAAAAAAAACACCATCTCAACAACAGACACCCACCGGCCGCCCAGTGCCCACAACATTTGCATGAGATGAGCACAATCTAAATCTGACTATAAACAGTACATAAGGCCAACCAATAACAATAAGAGGAGCCAAGCCGCCATCTGAGAAATCAAAGGAGATGCTTAATGTACACTAAAAAAATTTCTTGTAAGGTCATCTCCTTGCTGAATTCCCATGTCTTTGGCTGCGGAAGTAGCTGAGAAGAGCTTGCGCCTGCAGAATACACCGTGAAACCAAACAGTGGGATTACACGATGTATCGACCCTAGCGAAATGATTAAGTGCTTAGCTGCATTTTCTACTTGTAAGAGATACAATTGCAGGTAACGAACCTTTTCTCTTGCCCGCGGTGTGCCTGACTGTGACAGTGCAACTAACGGGGGCACAGCACCCTCTTGAAGAACTATGCTACAAAATCTGTTGCTGTTTGTACAGAGCTGAAGCAATGCCGCAGCAGCGTTTTCCTTCCCTCTCGCTGAACCCAGTTCAACAACTTCAACAAGGGCTGGAATACCACGTGCCTGCCCGATCGCAGTCCTCCCTTCTGGTAGCGTAGCAAGGTTTGCCAAGACAGCCACAGCTTTGTCAACCATTCCAGCAGCAGGGTCCATAAGCTCAACCAGGTGCTTCACAGCATCAGCTTGCACAATGCGAGCCTTGTTCTCATGGAGTATGGATAAATTAAACAATGCGGTAGCTGCATCTTTTTTTCCTCGTGGGGTCCCATTTCCTAGCAAGTCTACAAGAGGCTTGATGGCACCAGATCGTCCAATCCTTACTTTGTTCTCTTCAATAACCGAGAGACTGAATAAAGTAGCTGCTGAATTCTCTTTAGCCTCAGGGTTCCCTGTCTCAAGGACATGAATGAGAGGATTGACAGCATCAGCATTTGCAATGGCAATCTTATTGTTATCATTGATTGACAAATTCAGAAGGGCTGTTACAGCATTTTCTTGGGTTTTGGCATCTGGCGAATGAAGAAGACCAACCAGCAAGTTTATAGCCCCACAGTTTGCAATGACAATCCTGTTCTCCATGTTGTGCTTAGCTAGAAGGCGAATCTCTGATGTTGCTGATCTCTGAACATCTATAAAATCACTTCTCAAATCATCGATTAGCTTGCGAACCTGATTCTCTATGGCAGAAAGATCACTCCGTGCATCCATAGATGATGAAGATATTATTCTGGGGAAACCCCTATCAGATGTTTGCCGCCGAACAAATTGCCCTCTAATACGGACCTCACCCAATCTTGTTGGGATTACATGTTCCCTTTGAGGAGCAGAAGAGGCTGAAGGACCACCATCTGTAACCTCTCCAGATGCATCACTAGTGTATTTTGTCCTATCATTTAGAACTTGTGTCACCCCATCGTCACATTCCCCATCAAGTTGACCACTATTAGGAAGACTACCATTCACTGAAGAACTGCCAACATGGTCCTGTGAATCCCTGTCAGAATTAGATGCTTGAAATGCTTCATCCGTTGATTGTTCTGAAGTTTGTCCAATAGAACCAGCATGTCTTTCTTCCAAACTAAACTCTCTTGCTTCAGAACTTGTAAGAGATAACCTTGATACATCTGGTGCAGAACCATTTGCATTTTCTGAAGATTGATTACTGGAGGGCTCATGACCAGGACGGTCCACCTGTGCATGAGAGTTCTGATGGACCACACTGGGGGGAGGAGATGCTCTATTCAAGCTTTTCATATACAGGTCAGCTTCTGGGGACCCAGGGATATTAGCCCTAGCCACAACACTAGGATGAAGAGGGCTGCTGCCTGCGGCGCTCAAATCCTGAAGGGTGGAGGCTGCTGAAGCAAAGTTCAACTTCAAGGATTTCATAGGATCAGGTAGCCTAATGTCATGCGACTCACACCAGTTAGCTATCAAAGCTTTCACAGTATAATTAGGAATTAAATTGGAGTGACCAAGTCTTTGGCGTGTCTTTGGGCAGATAGTAAAACCCTCATCAAGCCACAACTTGATATAAACCCGCTCATACGTCTGACCAGACGCTACAATAACAGGATCAGACATCAGCTCCAGGGAAAGCGGACAGCAAAAATCAGCAGGAATGGGCACCCCGTTGATGCTAAGCAATTGTGTTTCCCTGAGAAGGCGCTCATGCATGTAGTTGACCAGTGGAATCATCTGCTCAACTAGATCCAGTTCTTCACGGTTCTCACCTCGTATTGCCCTTGATCTGAGATTCTCAAGGGAAACAGCTTCCATGTACAATTCCAGGTTAGTTGACAGACTCAATGAACTAGATACTTTCAACAGATTCTTGGGACTTGCTGCATCCATCTTAGTTAGCTCCATTGCAGCCTCCTTCACCAAATCAAACATGTGCTCATAATTTATGTCCTGGAGTTTCTACAGAGATGAGCGACACATGAGATGGATGCAGTAGCCAGTAGGAATATTAAGGTCGCAAAGTGCAATAAATTAAAAACTAACAACTCGATAAAGGTTCGAGTGAATTTTCCATTACCTCAATACAAATGCAGGCACGGCCAGTCAGAGATGGTAATAAAGAATTGACAAGCTGGCACAACTGAAGGGAACATCCCTGAATATCTGATATTACTGATTCAATTTGCCAAACCTGTTCAAGGTAATTAAAACATACCAAATCAGAACAGCAAGATTTGACGGGTGGCATTAGATATATAACTTTTATGTCATTCATCAAGCGATGTTAGCTAAAGAGCTATACATTTTGATGGACAAAGAAAGTGAAATGTAATGTTTGAATAAAACAATTCCATGAACCAATAACCATATTCAAAATTCACTTAAATCAGCATGAAGGGTAAAAGGCACTTTTTATTTGCATTGGCTTCAAGATTAAAGAAATATCCAATAACAAAAAGGACAAGTATAATGTGCCAAGCACATAAAATTGAACCACCAATGAAACGAATAGGGTACCTCCAAAAGCATCAGAACACAAGTCAAAGAAAATACAACTTGTGCAGGTTCCCCATAATTGGACACCATATCGCTTTAGCATAATTCCCCCCATTTTCCTTTTGTTTATTTTGGATTTATACACTATCTCGCTTAAACGACATTGTTAACTAGAGAATCATGACATGAACTGGTGAAAATGTCAAATACTACTGGGAAACTTTTCAGTATAGTATAACTAATATATATGTTTGGCTGTCTACCAAGGATCAAGATCAACACTCCCGCTCACTTTGAAGGTCATTTTTTTTAACACAAGAATAGCAATTTTATTCAACGCACAAAATGACACATCAAGTCAAGGTCAGTCTAAAAGGTGAACCACAAGAACCTTGCATCACTATAACTAACACAAGTGCATATACTATTCCCGACAGCTCCAACAATTTCAATATCTCAATGCCCATAAGTTCAAGGTGGTAACATCTACCATAGCTTTGGACTACAATATTAATTAATGAAACCAGCATGATATGTTATAGTCTTGATGTAAATGCTAGCAAGCGACAAAGAAGGATTAAACACTGTGAAACGATACAAAACATTAGTCACCAGCAAATGAATTGGTAAGGCCAAATTTTCCACCACAAAAGTACCAGCTGCCTTGTGGGGCAAGGGCAGGACACTGTTAAAAAACAAAGGATGAAAAGGCACAGAGACTGATTGATTTACTTCAATAACTTTCTGAAGCAATTATATATTAAAAAGTAGAGTGAATAAGTGAAATGCAAATATATAAATTTAGCTCATTTGTACGTACAAAATATATTTTGCTGGTAGTCTGGTGCCAGTTCCCAATAAGCCCTGAAGCTCTGTTGATAGCAGTGTCAAGCTCCCTTAACACCTCATTAAGTTGCTCTTCAGGAGACTTGCATAGATCTTCTATGAGAGGGTTCACAATGCTCAAGATATAGCATACATTTTGGCAGTAATTCTGAATAGGCTTGGGCCTTGCGGCGGATTCATCAGAAGCTAAAACACCAAGGCGCGAGATACTATTGAGCAAATTCCTTGGGGAGAAATTTTCCATCAACCCTGTTTAACAATACATCCATATGTGCCAGAGTAAGACTACATGCTTGAATATTCAAACCCATCCATATATGAACTTCTCAGTTCTCACATATACGCATACTATTAGTGCATATACTTATCGGTGCTGATTCCAACATATCTGATTAGCTAAGATAAAAACAAGAAACATAAGCTGTGTATAGGCCTTTTTCGTCTGCATTTTGACCTCTCCTTTTAATCTAATATCTATATATCTGTGCATATTGATGTTTATACTAGAGATTGAATTAAATGTGCTTGGCGTATAATAATGACAGCTTAATGTATATTAAGTGCAATTGTGGAGCAAGAATGGCTTTATCTGTCCGATTGGATATTTCAGCTACAAATAGTTGCGTCACAGCCACTGTATTCCAGAAAAGAGATGCTCTGAATATTGAGGGGCAATAGAGCATTAAATACACAATGGAGTTTTCTCAACTTTCCGTTTTAGTGCACTTGCCTTCCCCTTTACTATGATCCTGCTCGAGCACAAATAATTCCCATCCAGCATATGTTACTATCGTCTACTGATGCTACTAAAATCCAAACAAAAAAGGCGTTGAACAGCACATGTTTTATTATCATGCTCGCGCCATAATGCAATAAGAGATACACTAGGAGTCAGGACTTGCTGCTAAATTGCCCGGGAACATGAGTCAGATGCCTAGTTCAATTAAGAATGGAATCTCTGAGCTAGGCCGGCTAGTGCAAACACAAATACCTGAGGGCAAAATTCCCACAAACATCAGATGTCCGTAGCGCATGCAGGCGCACAGATCCTACCCTCTCAAAGCAAATGTCACTCAGCACAGCTGGGGTCTAATATTTTAG
Organism: Melocanna baccifera; assembly: GCA_036346265.1. Classification (NCBI taxonomy): domain Eukaryota; kingdom Viridiplantae; phylum Streptophyta; class Magnoliopsida; order Poales; family Poaceae; genus Melocanna; species Melocanna baccifera. Next base: position 12,076,857 of record CM070679.1, read on the forward strand.
CAATAACCACCATCCATATTGGTAAATAATAATAGTAGTAGTATAGTAGTAACAACAGACTATTTGCATAGGGATGGCAACCTAAATTATCCAACAAAACTGTAAGGAGAGTAGCATGTTGGCGACGGCAACAGCACGCACTGTAGCAAGCGGTAGGAACAAGGTAGAGACAACAGCAAGAAGAGCCTACTATAACGCAGGAATGGCAAGCTAATCCATCCATGGCAACTATATAGTACAGGAAGGAAGGAGAGAGATTGCGCGGTCGAGTGTGGGTTAAGCCAAGCAGAGAGAGAGAGAGAGAGAGAGAGAGAGAGAGAGATGGGGAATACCCAGGCAGGCAGGCATCTAGAAATGGTGGCCGCGCGGCTCGAGCGAGAGGGGATCCGGCTAGAGGTCGCAGGGAGCAGGACGCGGAAGCCCAGAGGGCGGGCTGGAGGAGCGCAAGCAAGGTATGGGAAGGGGCAGTGAGCATCCGACGCAGAGACGGAGGAACCCTAGAAGGCGAGGCTGGCGACTCGAGAGGAGGGGAGGCACATACACGATCGTGCAGGCCAGGCGAGATGATGAGAGAGAGGGAGAGACTGACCTCGGTGCGGCGGAGGCCGTGGCCGTGACGGCGACGATCGGGATCGAGGTGGGGGATCTCCCTGGCTGGCGACACCGATCGAGGTCTCTCTCTCTCTCTCTCTCTGGCTGGCTCGGTTGTTTGGCTGGGCTGGGTCGCATCAGGGTGGGTAAGAGTCGTGGAGAGAGACGAGGGGGGTTGGGGGGTGGGGAACGCGGCGGTCGTAGGCTCGTAGCGGAGACCTGGCCTGGCCTGGCCTGCCAGCGAGCTTAGCGCCTGTTCTGTGGCTGAGGCTGTAGATTTCGACCGAAATTTTTAATTTTTAATTATGATGATACAGATTATAAAGAGATACTCATTTGTGATTTTAGTTGATATAGATATTAGATTCTAACGTATACTACAATTAATTTGTAGACCTCATTTTGAAAAAATAATATGTTTGAAAATTAGGTACTGTAACAAAAATCAAAAACGGGTTTCAAAAAACGAAAAGAACATACCCTTAGCTTATCCTAATCTCATATTTGGTTGTCTTCTCTAGAAAGCTGCTTAATTTTGATCCTCCTCTTTTCATAGAAGACATTGGGGAACTGGTTTATGGCTTAGGCCCTGATCAAAATAGAGATTAAAACACTGTTTAGCGATTAAAATACTGTAGCACTTTTTGTCACGTAGTGATTTTTTTTGTTTTTTGGTTTTTTTGCGTTCCGTTTTTTTTCTCATATTCCTTTGCATTGTCCGCACTAGACTAGCGAGCCGTTTTTATTTTTACATTTTTTTAAATTTAATTATACCTAACATACCACTCAGCTACAGTAAAAAAATCAGCCAGCTACAGTGTTTTTCAGCAAAAACCAAAAGCCATCGCTATTCCGATCACCCCCTTAACCTTCTGGTTATATCTTTTAGTGTATGATTGAAATTACACTATAATGTTAGCTTTTATGAGAAAAATAAAGAAAATAAACAAAAATAAATGAGAAACCTCTGTTATATCATCACAGACAATGCAAAGAAGTAAGGGGGAAGAGAAAACCAAAATATACTAAATTAAAAGTCGATGTATCACAGACAATGCAAAGGAGTAAGGGGGAAGAGAAAGCCAAAATATGCTAAAATTAAAAGTCCATATGTTCTAAGTGACTTCTAGTTTAAATAAGCCAAAAGTTAAAATCATTTGAAGCGGGGCCCTGTTTAGGTATATGTTCTATTCATTTACAACTATGTTAAAACTTAGGGAATTGACATGCGTAGGACATATGACGCGTTCGGCTTAAGTCGTACACATCCATCCGCCATCCACGTGTTGTTGATCGATTTGGTGTTTGGGTTGGTCACGCATATCCCCACGCATTCGACCGCATCTCTTCTAGCCCCCATTCCCTGCTTGTCAATTAATCACCCTGCACCCAAACGCTCATTGACCCCAGCACACAACACGCCAACACAAATCCAGCTCACTCCAGTAGCAACAGCAGCAGCTAGGAACCGTCTGTGATATTGCCTGTATCATAGACGGTGCGAAGCGAGGCGAACCGCTCGTGATATAGTGTCTATCACGAGCGGTTGTTGTAATGTAACCGTCTGTGAAAGTCGACTATCACGACGGTTGTTTGCAAAACCGTCTGTGATAGCAATTGCAACAAAGCAGCTTTATTTGCCGTTTTTTGGCTAGCCTCAGGATATGCTAGCCATGCCCTCTGAAAGTAAGCAACAAGATTACAACATATATATACACTGTGTAACAAGATCACATACATTGCAGATACACAGATCTGACAAATGAATCACATACAATTTTGCAACTGAAAGTTACACAGATAAGTTAATTGCAACTCAGTGAGTTACAAATGTAACAAACGTCCAACAGATCACATACAAATATAGAATGAAAATCGTCACCTTCGTTACGACTAATGTTTGATTAAGCACACAACCGAGTGATTTGTACAATTGCATCTAATGTTTCAACATCTAATGATCACCATTGCCGGGGTAGAACTCTCCAGCCTTGTTTATACACTGTGCTAGTAAGAACCCGCAGAGTGTTGCACGAATTTCGATGACTTGGTCAAGATCATATGTACTTACGTCGAAGTCCACCCACTGTCGCTAGAAGCAATAAGTCATTAATTAGCATGTGTGTGTATATATACATATATAATCAAAAAATAATAATTATTGCAAGAACATGACAAACCTCTGGATCATCGATCTTACTATCCATGATTTCCTTCATATGGCGGCAAACGTAGAATCCACATACGTTGCCCTGTAGTTGCTGGTGACACTGCAAAAATTGCATTACGTACATAGGTATTGCCAATTCTAGAGGCATTATAACAAAGTGTGATATAGGATTGTTGTGTTGTAGCGGGTACCGAAAATCGCGTGTTGTGTCGCAGCGTGTCACTAGATTTGTCGTGTCTTCCTCCGTGGGCAACATAAGCGGCAAACGACCTACGTGATTCAAAAAACTTAGCCTCGGCCATTGCAAACGAAGGAAATATTACAATAAAGTTATGTATGGAGAAAATAAGTTTACTTGTTAAGTACTTCTTGCACACGACTGAAGTCGTGGTTACTCCTAAGTAGGGAATCAAGGTATATTACCTTGCTCCACTTTGGTATAATCACAATCAGAATCTAGTATTGCCTAGCCATGTACACACCATAGTGATTAATCATAAGTTCATGCTGCATGTAAAGTACAAATAAAACATATGTGGCAACTAGTGAAGCACTTACCCTTGGTTGAAAGGAAACATGACGTACTCCTTGTCGATGTGAGTAAGCAATCCCTTCGTTATGTAATCTTGCATGAAGGATTCATTATCTTTGATAACTGGATCGGAGACCAAGTGAGGGTCGAGGAAACCCACCGGTTGTCGCGATCGCCGGACTCCTTGGATCATGCATCTATACATAAGGAAAGAGTAATGATATTTATCGGTATAACGTGAATGTAGAACATCATTGTACAGTACACTTACAGTGTCCAGCAACGTAGAAGCGAGGCGTCGAGTTCGTCGAGATTGAATAGTAAAAATAAGTCATCGAATGTCACGACGATGTTGCCTGTGTCGTGGAGGAAATGCTGCTCCGTATATTTCACAGTGAATCCACTTTGCCGGTTTGGCTTCATGTTGGACTTCTCCATGTACCAGGCATGCAATGTATTGCAAATCATGCCAAGCCTGGGTAATTGTGACTCAGGGACCAACGACACTCCTAGAGTGAACTTCCATGGCACGGGAGGCTTATTTTTCTTCCCTTGAGTCTTATAGCCTCGCTTATGATACGTTCTCGGTGGCGTCTCGGCGGGAGCCGATGCAACAGACTTCCGAACCGGAGCTGGAGGTGAAGCCACCGGAGCCGATGTGACAGGTCTAGGGTGATGTCCCTCTTGGGACACTGGAGGTGGAGCCACCAGAGCCGATGTGACAGTTCCAGGACGATATCCCTCTTGGGACACTGGAGGTGGAGATTGTGGCACGGACAAGTCGAGGGCAATGTCCCTCTTGGGCCACTGAACGAATGTGTGGACAGCATCCCCTAATGTCTTAATCTCTTCGTTTGGGGGCTTCTCAAGAGGGACGGTGTTAAAAATATCATTAATCATGTCCACCTGGACCTTTATGAAATTGGTCTCTACTTGTACACCGTGCACCAAACAGACTTGACAAAGAATGGATACACCATCCCCGCCAGCGTCAGCGGGAATAGAGCCAATAAGCGACTGAGGATGCAAGGCATAGGCACCTACATAACGACACAAGATGAGTTAAGGCGTCCACCAGAGAGAACTATGCAGCATTCTAAAGAGGTGCATTACCTGAATGTCATCGATAGGTAAGTGGGCGTCACTATGTTCAGTATTTGGTGTGGACGCGCAGCTACTGCAACGTTGAGGGGGACTGGGTACCGCAGTAGTAGGAGTAGTAGGGGTGGGTTGCGATTGGTTGCGGACTTGTCTCAGTTCTTCCATCAATAAATCTATCTCTCCACGAAGTGAGACAGTCTGCTCTTGAAGTGAGGCAGATAGTTGTTCCTGAAGTTGAGCACGAAGCTCCTGTTTCATTTGGTCGTTGCGGTACGTCTTGGATATCTTCCTACTCCTATATGTCTCAGAGTAATCTGGAAATCCGTGCTTCCAAGATACGTAAACCCCCAAGCCTCGTGTGCGACCTGGGTGCTCCTTGTTTCCCAAGGCCTATGATAGTAAATCTCTCTCCCTGTATTCTTGAAAGGTTCCACGAGAATATTCGGTAGTCAATGATTGCTGCAAGAGGCAATTAATCATGTTATTTTTGAACCCATGAAGTTTAAGAGGTGTTAACAAATATATAGTTTAACTTATCTTACTAGGCGTTGGGACACTTCCTCATCTGCGAGGTTTTTGAAAGAGACACCCGAAGATGTGGTTGATGACCTCGCTCTTAACCAGTTTCGAGCACGCTCGTTTGCGATCCCGGCAAATAGCGGGGAGGCCTCCGATCGGAGTGCGACCTCGTCCTGCATCCTCCATGCGGGATTTTACCCGCGTACCCAGCGGTGCCGAGTCTATGAGGGTGAGTGTTTTGTGATTGGATAGCCTTGGGTGCCGCACTTTGTTATTCAAATTCAGCCGTTGTCTTCATCTGCATAAAGGCCTCCCATGCTTCTGGCGACACGAAAGGATACTTTGTGAAGGGTGTAAAATCCTAGGCCACGTACCGCGTCACAAGAGTGCTCTTAAAATTCTTCCATGCTTTTCCCATTGCGAGGAGCGCGTGCCGTCGCACGAGTCCCTGTACTTCTGCTGGGATCTCGAACGAATGTGTAACTTCCTCCCATAGCTGATTTTTCTGATCGTTTGACAAATCTCTCTAGCTTGCTATGGTGATGGGGACCCGTTCCCTTCCAATTATCCCGCAGGTACTCCGAAATGATGCAATTGCTTTCTTCGGTTGTAGAGGACCCCATCCGAGAGACCACCGTGATGGTCATTCGCCATCCGCCTTTTCGATACTCCTCGCCACGCTTAATTTTCCCAATCTTGGGAGCGTGAGACCAGATGACGATGACGAAGCGTCGTGAGGACGCCATCTCTCTTCTAAGAAAAAAATAACTGCAGTGTGTCACTAGCCTGTGAGGTGTGGGCCTAAACAAAGTTCTATGAAGCAAATGACACAAACTAGTGTATCGAGTTCATTGAAACCGATACACTAGAGTGTGTCACTAACTTCATGCCCTTTGAAGGTCTATGTGGCATATATTTTTGGATGACTATGTGGACACAGTGAGGTGTGGTATATCTCTAGCTATAGCTAGCTGCTAATAATTCATATATAGCAATATAATTCTAGTATGATTATGTGAGCACAAAGATGACATCAATCGAAATACAAATGTCATAACATGTATGTAATATATGAATTGAACATACCATTTGAAATATAACACATATCCAAATACAAATGACAAATGAATTTAACATATCCATCAATCCAGCATGTGTAAATTCGGCCAGCATATATATCAATATGACAATGTAGCATATATATATCAATATGACAATGTAGCATATATATCAATATGACAATATAGCATATATATCAATATGACAATGTATCATATATATCAATATGACAATGTAGCATATATATCACTATGACAATGTAGCATATATATCAATATATGAAACATGAAACATGAATAACGTATCTTCATTATTCTATATGAAACATGAAACAACTAGCTACATGAAACAAATCTAAAACCTAGCTAGAGTCTGGGGAGGAGGGCACCGGAGTCGGGGGAGGATGGCGCCGGGCTCGCGGGGGAGGAGGGAGCTAGAATCGGGGGCGGGAGCCGGGCCTGGGGGAGGGAGCGGTGTCGGGGAAGGAGGGCACCGGAGTCGGGGGAGGGAGCGGCGTCAGGAGGGAGCGTCGACGTCGGGAGGGAACGTCGGCGGGAGGACGCAGCGTCGGGAGCGACCGGCGGCGGCGGCGGCGTCGGGAGGGAGCGTCGGCGGGAGGGCGCGGCGTCGGGAGCTACCGGCGGCATCGTCGGCGTCGGGAGGGTAGGGCGGCGCGAGATATCAGGGGCGCTAGAGATCTAAAGTGCGAGAGTGCGGAATCTGTGCCATAGTTGGGGGTATTTATAAGGAACACTATCACAGACGGTTCCCTTAAGGAACCGTCTGTGATATCTCTATCACAGACGGTTCTAGAAATGATATGAATGCACACGCAAAGATCAATGTGACTTAATGCAAACAAAGGAATGAGCTAAAAAGGGGCAATCTGAATTTGAGGATTAAATAGCTCGTTTTGCATCAAGTATTAGGAGAGACGCTAGCCAATTGCAATGATATGAATGTAAGGGCACAAGATTGCTCAAGAAAATAAATTACACAATTTGAAAATTATGACTGGAATTGGCTAACCTTAATTCGGCCAAAGCTCACTTTTCTTTTTTTTTTCTTTTTCTTTTTTTTGCTCACGCCGTTGTTTTCTTTTTCTTTCCTCTTTTTTTTAATGGCTGTCTGTTGTTTTTTTTTTTAACTCAAGGCCGAACTAAGGTTTTTTTTGTTCCTTTTGATTTTGCACGGGTCATAAATATTCAGTAAGGTGTAAAACACTCGAGAGCAGCCCTTAATGCAATATTCAATAGCTAGTCTCAAAGATGAATGACTATAAGCGAAGCTCTCAAATTAATCGAGTGCTCAACTGTTGTAAAGGAAAAACCAATTTATATGAGCCAAACAGCAGCACAACTCAGAAAATTGTAGACTACTACTGTTGTTGGGTCTCGGCCAGAAATCAGCCAACTGTTTGGATTGGAGCAAGTAGTCTTGTAATTAAACTCTTGCATGTGGAAACCGAACGAGACTTCTAGTGCATTGATTCGGCTAGCAAGTATCAAACCAACTGATTCGGCTAGCAGGTAAATATGTGGACTTCGGATGGGATTACAAGGTAACGATTCAACGATTAAGTTACGCGAAGGAACACGAACGATCAGCACTTAAACGAAAATTCTAATGGATCAAAACCTAACAAAACTCACAAAAATAACAGATGCAAAAACTAGGGTTTGGATTTTTTTTGTGTGTTTTTGGTTGATGGACTATAGGAAAAAAATTAATCTAAAACAAAGGTAAAGAATCATACCGAGGAAACCACGCTCTGATACCAAGATGATACGGGGTCGCCCGATCTTCTCGACGTAGGATTGGATACTTACGTGTAGTCTCTCGAATCGTAGCGATCCTCCGTTGCCAATGCAAGAACGAACGCTCTTTAATTCGCAAGAACACACGCGCCGGACTTCACGACCACCAAGCGAAGCCCTATCGCGCTCCCAATTCCCAGCGGAAAGGTTGAACGATCTCAAATTGCAAGAACTCGCAAAATTTCTACTGGATTTTAGTAGCTAACAAAAATCAAGAGACATGTACAAAGTTCTTTCCCAAAAACTTCCGTCACGTAGTCTCCAAAGAAAAATCTCTATGCATGCCTCCTCCTGGTCACGTCCGTGCATACTCGTATAAATACGGCGGCGGCAAACCCTCCACGCACACACGCGCATGGGCTGAATTCCCACCGATTACATATATGGGCCCTAAGCCCACTCTTATTGCTAGAGTTCAGCCTCAATGATCTAAACAAATACTCAGACTTTTAATTAAGAAATGAGATACACACATGACCGTGACTAATTGTTTTGGTCAAGCTTTCAGCAAGCAGTCCGCAGATCTTCTTCCTTTCTTCTCTTAGTCACATGACTGTCTCCTTGAGCTGCATAACACTTCCTTGATTTCTCGGTTGCTAGAGTTTTCCCTCTTGATTTCCAAAACCTTCACGACGAATTCAAACCTAAGAATGCACAAGAAATTGGTTTGAGGTAGTATATTGTTCTCATCAACGGATAAGGATATTTTAAGAAACAAATTACCCTGTTTATTTAAAAGCTTGGCTCTCGCTCGAGTAATTGGACCTTTTGGTGCTTCATGAATACTCGGAGAATGTAGAGAGGTAGACGACGTAGGGATGCCCTCATCATTTGCACACCGGACAAACATTTAAGCTAGCATACTCTTTACGGTACAGGATACAATTATTCGGACATGCATGTATTCTTTCTACTTCCATTCCTAATGGACAAAGAATCTTCTTGGCTTGGTAGGTGGTTCTAGGCAACACATTTCCCTCTGGAAGTATGTCCGCTAAGAGACTTAACAATGCCGTGAAACTCTTGTCGGACCAACCATTGCTTGCCTTAGAAGCATAAGCACGTACCTTTTGTTCAATTACCTCTTTACTCTTTTCATGGAGATTTTTAACAAAATCAGCACGCTTTGAAGCCTCCATATTAGTACGTTTTTGTAATGGAAGTGGTATTAAATCAAGTGACGTGATTGGTTTGAAGCCATACACCACCTCAAATGGACACAATTGAGTTGTAGAGTGCACCGCCCTATTATATGCAAATTCGACATGCGGTAGACAATCTTCCCACTCCTTTAAGTTCTTTTTAATCATTGTCCGCAGCAGCATTGAGAGTGTACGGTTCACCATCTCCGTTTGTCCATCGATTTATGGGTGACAAGTTGTTGAAAAGAGCAGCTTTGTCCCAAGCTTAGCCCACAAAGTCTTCCAAAAGTAGCTCATAAACTTGACGTCACGATCTGACACAATGGCTCTGGGCATTCCATGTAATCTCACAATCTCCCTGAAAAACAAGTCAGCTACATGTGACGCATCGTCGCTCTTATGACAGGGAATAAAATGTGCCATCTTAGAAAACCTATCCACAACAACAAAGACAAAGTCCCGCCCACTCTTAGTCCTAGGCAATCCTAATACAAAATCTATGCTAATATCTTCCCAAGGTGCACTAGGAACTGGAAGTGGAGTATACAAACCATATGGATTGAGTTTCGACTTCGCTTTATGGCATGTGATGCATCTTTGAACAAACCGCTCGATGTCTCGCCTCATCTTAGGCCAATAGAAGTGATCGGTCAACATCATGTACATCTTCTCTCTTCCAAAATGTCCTATCAGTCCTCCTGCATGAGACTCCTGCAATAGTAGCAAACGCACGGAAGATTCTGGAACGCATAGCTTGTTCATGCGAAAGAGAAAGCCATCATGAACATGTAACTTATCCCACACTTTCCCATCTGTGCAATTAGAATACGGTGCTGAAAAGTCATGATCGGAAGCATATAAGTCTTTTAAACTTTCTAATCCGGGCACTTTAACTTCCAACTGTATTAAAAGCACATTCTTTCTAGACAATGCATCAGCTACCACATTCTCCTTGTCTTTCTTGTATTTAATAATGTATGGAAAAGTTTCAATGAATTCAACCCACTTAGCATGTCTACGATTAAGATTAGCTTGGCCTTTCAAATATTTCAAAGCTTCATGATCAGAATGAATAACAAATTCTTTAGGTCAAAGATAATGTTGCCAAGTCTCTAAAACACGTACAAGAGCATATAATTCTTTATCATAAACAGGATAATTCAATTGTGCACCACTAAGTTTCTCACTAAAGTATGCAACAGGTTTTCTTTCTTGCATCAAAACACCACCAATACCTATTCCACCAGCATCGCATTCAATCTCAAAAATTTTAGTGAAATTAGGTAAAACAAGCAATGGTGCTTCAGTCAAACATTTCTTCAATTCAGCAAAAGCCTTTTCTTGTGATTCTCCCCATTCAAAAACAACTCCTTTTTTAGTTAATTTATTTAATGGGGCAGCAATGGTGCTAAAATCTTTCACAAATCGTCGATAAAAACTAGCAAGCCCAAGGAAGCTACGAATTTGACTAACATTCACAGGAGTAGGCCAATTTCGAATAGCTTCAATTTTAGATTCATCCACTTCAATTCCATAAGCTGAAACAATATATCCTAAGAACACCACTTTGTTTGTGCAAAAAGTACACTTCTCAAGATTAGCATACAATTGTTCAGTTCTTAGCACTTCTAACACTTGTCTAATATGTTCAACATGTTCTTCCAATGAGCGGCTATATATTAAAATGTCATCAAAATAGACTACCACAAATTTTCCAGTGAAGTGTCTGAAAACATGGTTCATTAATCGCATGAATGTACTGGGAGCATTAGATAAACCAAAAGGCATCACTAACCATTCATACAATCCAAATTTTGTTTTAAAAATTGTCTTCCACTCATCACCATGTTTCATTCTAATTTGATGATATCCGCTACGTAAATCAATCTTAGAAAAGATAGTAGAGCCACTCAATTCATCAAGCATATCATCTAACCTAGAAATAGGATGACGATAACGAATGGTAATATTGTTGATAGCTCTACAGTCTACACACATTCTCCATGTACCATCTTTCTTAGGAACAAGAATGACAGGAACGGTACAAGGACTAAGACTTTCGCGTACATACCCTTTTTCCAAGAGTGCTTGCACTTGTCGCTGAATTTCTTTTGTCTCTTCGGGATTGGTGCGGTACGGCGGCCGGTTGGGAAGTGAAGCTCCCGGTACCAAATCAATTTGATGTTCGATTCCTCGTATGGGTGGTAAACCAGCGGGTACCTCCTCCGGAAAGACGTCTTCATAAGCCTGTAACACGTGAGAAACCACACTAAGAAGAGAGGTTAAGTCATTAGTAGATAGCAAAATATCTTTATATAATAACACCAAATGTTCCACTGCAGGCTCATCTCTTTCAAATCAGATTTAGTGGCTATCATGACTAACTTTGTCTCTCCCTCATCCTTTCTTTGTCCGCTCAATTTTAGCTTGCGGCTCTCACTCACCTTTTGTGGAATCACACTTTTTTGCTCATTCCCTCTCTCATTCTCCACTTTCACTTCAACCTTGGGCATGTTATCACATATAATTTGAGAAGGAGTTAATGGTCGTAGCACTATTTCTTTATTATTCCATATGAATTTGTATTGATTAGTTCTTCCATCATGAATTACAGAACGATCATATTGCCATGGTCTACCTAATAACAAATGACATACTTCCATGGACACAACATCATATTCTACAGTATCACGATAAGAACCAATCTGAAAGCTAACATCAACTGTATACCCAACATTTATTGAACCATTATTGTTTAACCATTGAATTTGATAGGGATGTGGGTGTTTCTTATATTTCAAACCAAGTTCAGAACAAAGCTCTTTGCTAACTAAATTGTGGCAACTCCCACCATCAATAATAACTTTGCAACACTTACCATCCTTACTCACATGAGCCCGTGTTTGGAAAAGATTGCAGCGTTGTTCATGATTTGATTTTGTTTGCACACTCAACACTGTCGGTGTACACACAAGTATAGGATCAGCCTCGGGGTCACAAACACCATCTTCATTCACCTCCTCCCCTTGTCCTTCCTTATGTATGTCACCAAATCTTCCAAAATCAGCAAAAGTCTCACCTTCCTCGTCGCTAGTAGAGTCATATTCACCATTTTCCAATAGCAACATAACCTTCTTATTTGGACAATCCTTTTGCATATGACCTCGTCCAAGACATTTAAAGCATTGGATGCCACTACTCCTTCCTGTAGAGCCTACTGAAGATGAAGGCGAATGTGCTAAACTTTTCTTAGCAGTTGGTGTTGTAGCATTCTTCCCACTTGGTGCAACACGTGTACTAGGAGCAAAACTTCCACTAGATTGATTAGTTTTAAAAGAATTGAAATGGGATGTGGGTTTACCTCCTGTAGGTGTTGAACGGGGTATGTAGGATGAAGTTCTTGTTGCTCTCATGTCGAGTTGCACTTGTCTCTCAGCCTTAGTTGCTTGATGTACCAACTCCACCATATTGTTGTAAGGCTGAAATTCGGTGATGCGCTTGATGGAAGGGTGCAAACCAGCAAGGAATCGCGCCATTGTTTGCTCTTCTTGCTCATATACATTAGCTCGAATCATGGCTATTTCCATCTCCTTATAATACTCCTCCACCGTGAGAGTTCCTTGCTTCATTTACTGCAACTTATCAAATAAATCACGTTTATAATATTTAGGAACAAACCTTGCTCTCATGTGGTACTTCATCTCTTCCCATGTAGTGATGGGAGGCTCGTCGTACTCTCTCCTTTGATTTTGAACTTGTTCCCACCATATGAGTGCATAATCAGTGAATTCAAGTCCCGCCATATGGGTTTTCTTCTCTTAGGAGTAATTGTGTAGGCGAAACACTTTATCCACCTTGAGTTCCCAAGTGAGGTAATCCTCCGGATCATGGGTACCTGAAAATGTTGGCATAGTAAATTTGAGCTTACCAAACTTCTCCTCATTTGGTCGACCATCGTTGTAGTGGTTACGACGGCGATAACCATCGTCGTGGTGAAGAAAGTCGTCGTCGTCGCGAGGTGCTCCTCCACCACGGCCTCCATGTCCATGGCCCCTTCCCGGACCATGGAAGCCGCCCCCTTCACCTCTCCTAGGTGGGGGTGGACGAACGGCATTGGCCACCACGCGGTCTCGCCTTTGTTGATCTTCTTGACCACCTCGGCAGCGCCACTCCTCACCACGTGGAGGAAGGGCAGCCCCAAGATGAGCATTTCCTTCTTCGGGTTGTGCCCGAATTGCTCGCATAACGTCGTTCACAATGTTCCCACGCAACACGTTCATCTGTTGATTGATCTCAATGCGCAGATTCTGCATATCCGCTTTGAGTTCAGTGCGGAGACCCTGCATATCTGTCTTAAATTGTTGTCCCATTGCAGTAGTGCCAGCTACAAATTCTTGTTGCAATGTACTTCTCAACGCCTGATGTTGAAAGCGAGTCACCGGGGCATTAAGATCAACTTCATGCTCCCCACCATAGTTGTCTTCTCCATCTGACATGGTTAGATTGTGTAAAGAAAACACGAAGCAATAACAAAATTGAGGGATTAGTGTAAATCACTCAATCTCACTCTCTTTCTAGCAAAAAGTAAATTTCTCACCTTTCCGAAGTGAATTAAGGTCAATAAGAACTTACACTTGGTAGAAACTTCAATGGCAACGTGATGATCAAGCGAATATAAGAGTGTTCACAATTGCACAACAACGGTTTGTTATGGAGCTTGGTATGGAAGTGTATGTCATATGCAATCTGAAATTGTTGATATTGTAAAATTAAGTAGTAATCCAAGCTAGAATATTTTGCCTAAGTGCTGATCCAAAAGGTTTAAGTGAATTGTATGAATGCACACGCAAAGATCAATGTGACTTAATGCAAACAAAGGAATGAGCTAAAAAGGGGCAATCTAAATTTGAGGATTAAATAGCTCGTTTTGCATCAAGTACTAGGAGAGACGCTAGCCAATTGCAATGATATGAATGTAAGAGCACAAGATTGCTCAAGAAAATAAATTACACAATTTGAAAATTATGACTGGAATTGGCTAACCTTAATTCGGCCAAAGCTCACTTTTCTTTTTTTTTCTTTTTTTTGCTCACGCCGTTGTTTTCTTTTTCTTTCCTCTTTTTTTTAACGGCTGTCTGTTGTTTTTTTTTAACTCAAGGCCGAACTAAGGTTTTTTTTGTTCCTTTTGATTTTGCATAGGTCATAAATATTCAGTAAGGTGTAAAATACTCGAGAGCAGCCCTTAATGCAATATTCAATAGCTAGTCTCAAAGATGAATAACTATAAGCGAAGCTCTCAAATTAATCGAGTGCTCAACTGTTGTAAAGGAAAAACCAATTTATATGAGCCAAACAGCAGCACAACTCAGAAAATTATAGACTACTACTGTTGTTGGGTCTCGGCCAGAAATCAGCCAACTGTTTGGATTGGAGCAAGTAGTCTTGTAATTAAACTCTTGCATGTGGAAACCGAACGAGACTTCTAGTGCATTGATTCGGCTAGCAAGTATCAAACCAACTGATTCGGCTAGCAGGTAAATATGTGGACTTCGGATGGGATTACAAGGTAACGATTCAACGATTAAGTTCTGCGAAGGAACACGAACGATCAAGACTTAAACGAAAATTCTAATGGATCAAAACCTAACAAAACTCACAAAAATAACAGATGCAAAAACTAGGGTTTGGATTTTTTTGTGTGTTTTTGGTTGATGGACTATAGGAAAAAAATTAATCTAAAACAAAGGTAAAGAATCATACCGAGGAAACCACGCTCTGATACCAAGATGATACGGGGTCGCCCGATCTTCTCGACGTAGGATTGGATACTTACGTGTAGTCTCTCAAATCGTAGCGATCCTCCGTTGCCAATGCAAGAACGAACGCTCTTTAATTCGCAAGAACACACGCGCCGGACTTCACGACCACCAAGCGAAGCCCTATCGCGCTCCCAATTCCCAGCGGAAAGGTTGAACGATCTCAAATTGCAAGAACTCACAAAATTTCTACTGGATTTTAGTAGCTAACAAAAATCAAGAGACATGTACAAAGTCCTTTCCCAAAAACTTCCGTCACGTAGTCTCCAAAGAAAAATCTCTATGCATGCCTCCTCCTGGTCACGTCCGTGCATACTCGTATAAATACGGCGGCGGCAAACCCTCCACGCACACACGCGCATGGGCTGAATTCCCACCGATTACATATATGGGCCCTAAGCCCACTCTTATTGCTAGAGTTCAGCCTCAATGATCTAAACAAATACTCAGACTTTTAATTAAGAAATGAGATACACACATGACCGTGACTAATTGTTTTGGTCAAGCTTTCAGCAAGCAGTCCGCAGATCTTCTTCCTTTCTTCTCTTAGTCACATGACTGTCTCCTTGAGCTGCATAACACTTCCTTGATTTCTCGGTTGCTAGAGTTTTCCCTCTTAATTTCCAAAACCTTCACGACGAATTCAAACCTAAGAATGCACAAGAAATTGGTTTGAGGTAGTATATTGTTCTCATCAACGGATAAGGATATTTTAAGAAACAAATTACCCTGTTTATTTAAAAGCTTGGCTCTCGCTCGAGTAATTGGGCCTTTTGGTGCTTCATGAATACTCGGAGAATGTAGAGAGGTAGACGACGTAGGGATGCCCTCATCATTTGCACACCGGACAAACATTTAAGCTAGCATACTCTTTACGGTACAGGATACAATTATTCGGACATGCATGTATTCTTTCTACTTCCATTCCTAATGGACAAAGAATCTTCTTAGCTTGGTAGGTGGTTCTAGGCAACACATTTCCCTCTGGAAGCATGTCCGCTAGGAGACTTAACAATGCCGTGAAACTCTTATCGGACCAACCATTGCTTGCCTTCAATTTCAGTAGTTCTAGAACTGATGACAACCTCGTGTATTGCGGCTTGCATCCCGAGAACAAAGGTTTCTCCGAGTTCTCCATCAAGCCCTCGAATTTACCAAACTCTCTCTCACTGTAGTTGCCTTCTGCATCACGTAACATCTGATCCAGATTGTCATCCTGCTGTGCGGCCTCATGATCAAAAGCACAGTCCACAACTGGCATATCGTTTTCCCATCGACTATGTCATAACTACCAGCTTCTTGTGTACACTTTTCTTCACCGTGACTGGTTCAACATTCGTACCCTTTTTTGAAACCCCTTCGAATCAAGTGAGTTTCGATCTGCGCTGAGTTGCTAAACATCTTGAGATTATCACAGTCAATACATGGACAGTACATATATTTTATCCCCTTCTTTAACATATCCAGCTCGGCCGCTCTTCTAAAAACTGACACGCCAATAATGTACTCTTCACTCACACGGTTCTCAATGTACATCCAGCTTCGATCCATTTCCGCTAGCTACACAAGTAACAAATGTTTGCCAAAAATGATTATTACCGCAACTAAGAAGATCCATTATCATCTCTAAGCCTTCCATTACAAAAACATATATGCATGCGGTTATTGTAATGGAAGTGCGATCCTGGCTGGACATGCGATCGGGCGCGGCGAGGCTGGTGCGCAGGTACAGCGTGCTCACCTGGGGGTACTGCCCAGAGGTGCAGGTCGGGCCCAATGGGCACAAGGTGAGGACGTGCAAGGCCACCGAGCACCAGCAGCTGGACGGCCAATATGCGTGGCAGGAGGCCACGGTGGACGACCTGGTCCGACCGAACTATGCCTAGCACGCCCGAGACCCCGCCGTCGACGACGGCCGGCCGCTCGCCAACGAGCTCAAGAGGTACTACGGCAAGGTCCCCCCGTCGTGGAACTCTGCGTGCGCGCTGGTGCCCGGGCAGCACAGGAGCATGATGCGGCTAGACGTCGTGCCGCCCGCACGCGACGAGTACGACCTCGTCGCCGGAGACTACAGATTTCTGCATTCAAGATTTTTAAAGAGCACACAAACACCATATGTACGGAGGAGGGCACAAATAAGCACACAGGAAAGCACCGCATTCTCTCTTTTTTCTAAGATCATGAGTACAACACGTATACATGTACTTGACATCACATATCTATCCTGATACACATATATATAGGTACGTCTAATGTACACGTTTGAAAGTAGATGGAGAGTCAAGATCTATAGAAGTACGGACACACGTTTTGACCACTTAACACACCCACGTGCACGCATGTACTTAAAGACACTGTTCATATGAATAATACCGAAGGGGGTACTATTCAAATAAACAGTGCCCCCGAAAATGCGCCAGCCATGGCTTGAAGCAAGGCGGGCCACACACCCACTGGCGTGCATGCCATCCGAGCAAACGCTCGGCCGTTGAAAGCTCCTCATTCTCAACATATAGGTATTTCTAGTAGTAGGCTTGTCAATGCTAAGTCAAGTTCTTTTAGTTCTTTTGGCTTTTTTTGAAAGTTAAAACAAATGAGACTATTTCTTGAAGTGAATTTTTAAACAACTTTTCGAGCTCAAAACTATGTGGGCCATTCACGTTAACATTTTTATCGTTGGCTATCGTCTCGAAAAATGTAATATCAGCCATAGCTAAAAATTATTGACTACAGTAAAAATATAGGGTCTACATGTTGGTACCTAGAATTGATATGTTGGGCTGGCTTCAACTGAGTTATTAATCATAGTCTAGTTCAAAGAAAGCGTGCGTGGCTAAATCAAAGTAGTACACGGACAAGTTGCGTTTTTTTACCTGTGACTTATGATTTTTAGTCTAGTATGAGTGTTTATATAAATAAATTGAAATCCGATAAACTACTTTTAAAATATTATTCTATAAACTACTTTGAAATGATAGGAGAAAAGATCGTCTTGTTTAGTTATCCGGGAGAAGATATGGGCTGAAAAGACATACAACTTTCACTCCGAATGAATCCAATGGCGGTTTAATCGATACCGCAGGGGCTGGAACAAATAAATCTGAGATAGTTTTCTGCGTCCCTCTCGCTATATGTCAGTGTCTCTCGCAGGGGCAGAATAATAATTCGTGGAAACACAATTACCACAACCCCACGGCGCCTCCGCACCCCGTCCGTGACCTCAACCTCCCCACGGACGGTCCAACACCTCACTGACAGGAGACCCCACATGAAGTGGGCCATTACCGTCAGTGACCGTAGAACTACACCCCTCCTGGTGAGCTCGCGGTATACTCTCGCGGAGCCGCGGGGAAAAACAAAACCCCGGAAAACGCACGGACCAACCGTTGTTGCGGATTATTTCTTGCTCCCGCCGCCCTTGTCTCCTCCCCCGCTTGCGTCGTCCTCTTTCTCTCTCAACTGTCTCCGGCGACGGCGAGCCCCTCCCTGCTCTCCCATCTGCATCGCCGCCGTTCCATCTCTCCACCCTCCTCCCCCTGACTGAGGTAACCGCGCGCGCGTGGGGTCTCCTGCTGTAGAAATCTCTACCATGCGAGGACCAGTGGCTAATCTGTGGGGGTTTTCGTGAAGGGGAGCTGAGGATGTGGTCGTCGAGCCAGGCGAGCACGAGGGGCGTGATGGAGGTGGGGGCCGGGCCTTCCCATTTTCCCAGGAGGCCCGCGCCGCGTAATTCGTCCAGGTGATCTCTTTTTTTCTACACCATGGTTGTACGGTGTAACTTGTTTAGCACACTAGAGATTTCGATGCGAGTAGAACTTGTTTAACACACTAGAGATTTTTATGCGAGTAGAGAGGGGATGGATGAGGTGCCACTAATTTCCAGTTAGATGGTGATATTTGATGGTTTTGTGTGGATACAGGGATGCCACCTTTCAGTTGTTTAGAATTCATGAATCTAGCAATCGCACTTCTGCCACTCGCTTGTAGTAGCTGAACAATGTTAAACCATTTACGTCCCTATTTGCCTTGAATTTAATATCAAATGGCTGCACTTCTACTGGGGCGGTATGCCTCACCCTCAAATCTCTGTAAGTCTCTAATTAAATATTGTGGTTCGAAGAACTTTGGCCCTTGAATTTCCAATCTATTATATATTTATGTGATTCATTTGTCCCCACTGGTAGTATTGTGGGTGGCATGTTTCATCTCATGCTGAATTAAGTGGTCATTTATTTGCTATCTTATCACTTATCCCTGGAACAAAATTGCCGGTAGCCTTGATCCAAGCTATATAAACAAAAAAATGTTCAAGTATTGCTGGATCCCTAGTAACCAGTTAGTAGACAAGTTTTGAAACCGATGGCAATGTTTAATAAGGCTGAGCTGGGGCTGGTTATTTTATATTTTTATAACATACTCGGGTCGAGTTTGGCACAATACAAGGGCTGCACATACCTGTATTTGTTGGATGCCATTTGTTAGCTCCTACAACATAGATAGAAATGACATGTGAACAGAAGCAAGTATCTCTTCATGGATGATCCGCATTGACAGTTTCTTCTTGATATATCTTTTGTGTCCTACTTTTTATGACTATGGAAGTATGGAGTACCATAGTTAGTGTTGTACTTAAATAGCTACTGTTCCTTTTTTTTTTTGGCCAAACAGGGTGAATCTATCAAGGACATATGCAATTAAATCTTGCTCAGTTGGTAGCCGTACAAGACTTTTTCTTGGACAATGTTACCGTGAGAAGTCTTCAGCCTGCAAATGCAAGTTGGGATGGTCTTCTCAACCGTCACCTGGCTTGAGGCATCACTTTAGAGGATATTCATCAGCATCAGAGGCAGTTCTTACTTCCCAGTCTGAATTCAGAGAACTTCTTGTCAGTAATGAAAAAATTGGTGTTCTGTTGCTGAATCTTGGAGGCCCAGAGACCCTTGATGATGTGCAGCCTTTCTTGTTTAATCTTTTTGCTGATCCGGTAATTACCATCCTGAAATGCAATCATAGCTCACTAAGTTTTTTCACTTGCTATATTTTTATTTTTATTTTTGCAGATTTAACAAATTATGGTGCCAAAACAATTAATGGTGAGAAATTTATTTTTTTCTGGAAATGTGCAACAAAATAATTTTTTAACCTTCTGATTTTCTTCAAATTGCAAGGTCTTGGATGTAAAGGTCAAATAAACCTTGGAGCTAGCCTAAATTTCCAACGTCATGTTATACATGTTGTAGCTTAAAAAGAGAGAACTGAATGCTTTGATGTTCAGATGTGCCATCTCCATGTTAGTAGAGTATCATATTGAACCTGTTTCCTATTACTCACTGGACATCTCATGATGCATGATAACAGGACATTATCCGTCTTCCTAGGATGTTTCGCTTTCTACAGAAGCCACTAGCACAATTCATATCTGTTGTAAGAGCGCCAAAGAGCAAGGAAGGTTATGCATCCATAGGTGGTGGTTCGCCTCTTCGACAAATTACTGACGCGCAGGTACATTGTGATTTTTTATTGTCCAAATCGCCAATTGCATGACTGCTGGACATTAAATATTCACTTGTTTAACTTCAAATAGCCAGTATTCTTGTCAGATGACTCACTAACCCATTTAGCAGTGTGGCATTGGGTGTTAGAGAACATTCTAGATAATTATAATAAATATTGTAATAATTATTCTCAACATGCATGGTTATGCAGTATGCTGCATCTCACTCAGTTGATCAATGCACGAGCAGAATAATTGGGCTATATTGTTACGACTCATGGGCTAGGCCTAGGAAACTTTGATCTTATATTGCGAGTAGCAAACATGTTTTTTTCCTGTTCCACTTCTGCTCCTTGGCCCCAGTTGGGATTCCAGTGACTGGCTATGAGACAGCATGATTTTGGGCAGTTAGCTTTTATTCTTGTGAACAATAGGTTCAATGTTTGAATATAAGGCAGTGTGTTAGTTATTTACTTCAGTAGTTTAGTGAATTAGTGATGATGTTTCCACTTTCCTAACATTATTTAAATTATGCCAGAAACTATGTTCATTCTGTGATGTTTCATTTGATGGTTTTATGGAATCTTTGTACAGGCTGAAGCACTGAGGAAGGCATTATGTGAAAAAGATATTCCTGCTAAAGTGTACGTTGGAATGCGGTATTGGCATCCCTTCACTGAGGAAGCTATAGAACAAGTAGGGGCTTGCCATATATCTGATACTTATGTTTGCTTCTGTTATTTTCTCTTGTTGGTTAATTTTCTGGTGTTTGATTATTTCATCAACAGAAGTATGCCAATAAAAGATCCTTTGTTTTTTGAATAACATGAAGCAGAAACTTGAGTGCCCTAAACTGAGAGTTCACTCTAACCAGATCTTCTTTTGTGGACAGACTTTTTCCTTTTTGGATCTGCAATAGTACAGGAATCTGGAATGCAGTTTTAAATATTCTGACATACAAAAACAGTTTTCAAAGTTTATGAGAAACTAGTAAACACCGTATTCATGGGTCATGGCATCACATTCATGATTTAACATGCAATATCATGCTAGTCTAGATATACTAAATTAGTTAGCTTCTGGGGCAGCTATTTCAACTTATGTTTCTCTGTAGAAGACATTAATTTATTCTCTTTGTATTCTAGATAAAACGGGATGGAATCACAAAACTTGTTGTATTACCTCTGTACCCCCAGTTCTCCATATCAACTAGTGGTTCAAGTCTCCGCTTACTGGAGAGCATATGCAGGTAAGTACAACAATTTGAAATTATAAATAGCACATTGATGTTGCTTTGCAAATTGGTACTAATGAGGTTTTCAATTGCTGTTTTAGAGAGGATGAGTATTTGGTGAATATGCAACATACAGTTATACCTTCTTGGTATCAACGTGAAGGATATATCAAGGCCATGACAACTTTAATTGAGAAGGAGCTGTTAAAATTTCCAGAACCGCAGAAGGTAAGAACCATGGTGCATGCACTTGTGCTCTCTTGACTGAAAAAAGTGGTAGAAGGCTGTTGAATTGGGAGGACATTTCCTTGATGTAATTACAAAATATCACGCAGGATTCTTTTTTTGTTAAGAAGAGTAGGCAAAGTGTTTCGTCTTCAAAGTTCAAACAAACAGGTTTCCATGTGTGCCAAACTGCCAATAAACATTTCAAACAGTACATACATCCAGGTTGGAAATGTTCTCATCTTGGTTAATGATACAATTATCCTTAGAAACTCATCTTGAAAGAGGCATTAATTGGAACTGCTAAAAAGGGTAGAAGATTTGACTTTGTTAGACACCCAGTGAAGTTCCATTCTTTTTGAAACTTTCTTGTCTCTACAATCCCTCCTCAATTAATATGATAACCTTTAAGTGAAGATGGCTTCTAGTGACAAAGATTTGTCTTAGACTGTTCCTGTTTTGCTGCCATATGTTTTCCAAAATCTAGACAAACCTTACTCTTTTCAGTTGCTAAGTTTTGATGAATGAAATAATGTATCCGATGAGGTATCAAACTTGCAGGTCATGATATTTTTCAGTGCTCATGGAGTTCCTCTGGCATATGTAGAAGAAGCTGGTGATCCATATAAAGCAGAGATGGAAGAGTGCGTGGATCTTATCATGGAGGTACTCGAAAAAAGAGGAATAACAAATCCATGTACACTTGCTTATCAGGTCAGCCTCTCTCTCTCTCTCTCTCTGGGGCACACACGCAACCATATAGTGGATCGTTTTATCTGGTTGACGCCTAAGCATTTCACATAAGCCACTCCATTTGTCGTAGTCCTATGCATTCACCAGCCAATGGTGACGCTACGTATTATTAGCATGACATCAGTGTGGTGGCTGCTTATCTCAAGTCTTTGAAACTAGTCCTCAAACATTTGAAGCAATCGGCGGAATTACAGAAGCAGAGAGACATGATAGTTCATCTTTATTTTGAACTAATGGGTTGCTTTCTTCTAAACTAACATATTTTCATGAATCTCCAGAGCCGAGTAGGACCAGTGGAATGGCTGAAACCCTACACTGATGAGACAATTATTGAGCTTGGGCAGAGAGGGGTAAAGAGCCTTTTAGCTGTTCCCATTAGGTATTACTTCCCTTAACTTGGCTTCTTCTGTCATTATTAAGATGATACTCTGTACGCGTTATGCTCCTTATAACCTTCATGTTGTTTGGCATCTTTCTTTGGACTGTTTTTTATCTCCTGCCAATTTTAGTCGGATAATCCTCATCTTTTTTTTCTTGTCTTCTCCTTTCAGTTTTGTCAGCGAACATATTGAAACTTTGGAAGAAATTGATGTAGAGTACAAGGAGTTGGCTTTAGAATCTGGCATCAAGCACTGGGGACGAGTTCCTGCATTAGGTTGTGAACCCACATTCATTTCTGATCTTGCTGATGCTGTTATTGAAAGTCTGCCTTATGTTGGTGCAATGGCGGTTTCCAATCTTGAGGCTCGGCAGGTAAGAACTACCATAGGACATGCAAAATACCTTATCTCTATCACATAAAAGGTCAGAGTATAATTATTTTCAGGTGCTTTGTGTATTCATGTTTTATACTTTATTTGATGATGGCAGCTTCTAATATGCATGTGTTTTGTTTAATAAGAGGTTAGGATACCTTAGAGTTAAATGCAGGTCAATTGAGTTTCCTATCCTGTCTTTGTCATTGAATGAGCTTACATATCACTTATCATATACCGGTGCAAATTGGGGCTGGCTTTGTTTCATTAGCAGCATTAAGACCAAAGATCAAATTAGGATCCGCAGAAAATAATTATAAAAAATAGTACAAAGTTAAGTGACCTGCAAAAGCATGCATTGGATAGGATCATGCTCCACCGCCTGATAAGATTGTCTTGCAACTTGCCCATTTTGAATGAACTTCGGTATTCTTGTTTGAACAATACATAATATGAATAAAAACCGAGGCCACTTCATAACAGTGACTCTTATGGCATCTACCTAGTTTTAGTAATATATTTTGATTAATTAAACTGTTAATAGCATGTGATGGAACTGATGTGAATCATTTCCAGATCCAGTGATATCTCTGATTTGTAAAGTATCACAATCTGATTTGTTGGAAAAGAAATTAGTTAATCGATCTTTCTTGGTGGACATGTCATTGATTCATTGAATGAAATCAAACATAATCGAAATACCAACATATCTAGGAATCAGCATTAGCATCCAGATGGGCATAGTCTGAAATGCAATGTTTAGTCAAGAAGCAAAACAAGGGCGTTGGCTGTAGAATTTGCGGTGATGTATGGTGGATTGCCTTGCAGTCACTCGTGCCGCTTGGAAGCGTGGAAGAGCTGCTAGCAGAGTACGACTCGAAACGCGACGAGCTCCCCCCTCCGGTGATTGTATGGGAGTGGGGCTGGACGAAGAGTGCGGAGACGTGGAATGGGCGGGCTGCTATGCTGGCCGTGCTGGCTCTCCTGGTGCTGGAGGTGACAACCGGGGAAGGCTTCTTGCACCAGTGGGGTATCTTGCCGTTGTTCCGTGGAGCCCATGGTTCAGTTTCAGGCCCCCCGAGGTGATCTAATCATAATTTTGGTTCATTTGGAGAATGTTTTGATGCTGTATATGAATCGATTTGCCATACGCCAGGAAAATAAAATATGGACTGGACTGAATTTGACGGTATACCATATTGTTGGGAATTAAGCGGTTTTAGCAATATTTCTATTTTAATTTCAATTGTTATTAAGCACAATAAAGCATGTATGCAACAATATGAAAATGACATAAAAATATGTGTTATCTCTCCAAGTAAATAGTACATTCAAAACATTAACATATTGTATCATGCTTAACAGAATACATATGTGGGCATATACAATATGCATAATGCACAAATTTATTAGGCCCCGCTTGTTTCAGCTTTTTTTCAGCTTCAGCTTTTTTTTTCACTATTCAGTAATTTGTCTTTTTCTGAATTTTTTTAGATTTTTTGAACTTTTTTGTATTTTTTTCCCGTGTTCCTTTGCATTGTCCGTAATAGGCTAATATATTTTTTCTATTTTTACATTTTTTTAAATTTAATTATGCTCAAAAAGCTAAATCAGCTACAGTGAAATTTCAGCTAAAAGCCAGAAGCTATCGCTAAAACGATCACCCCCTTAATAATTGAAGTATTACTCTCAGATTGAGGAGTTGCACAAGTTTAAAAGAAAACTTACCTTCTACAACTCTAATCAATTTTCACATCACAGTGACAACCTTTAAAGATTCTGCTAGTCTAACTCAACAAACATTACTTCAGTATAGTACCAAAGTCAAGAGTAGACAATAATCACATATTTCAACAGATAACAGGGACTACCAACAGATTATAGCTACTGCAAATTCAACATGAACTTTCGGCTATTGCAGAATCAACAACATAAATATGTATTCGGCAAAGCTTATTAACAATAGTACGCAGTATTTGTGCAGAAACTATAGATTCAACAATTGACAAGGCTACAAACTACACAACAAAGGCCGACAAAAATATATATGAGCAGTTCACACTAGCAAAATTAATCTGAATTGTCACTGTGATTTCAATTTGACAAAGTTCCTCATCAAGCAATCAAAGCCCACAAACTATTATGCAAAGTCCCCACAGAGCTAGTAATTATCACAAATATCAGAGATATTAAAGAGATATACAACACTAGCAAGACTAACGTTTGCACAATAGAAATTACAGAACACAAGTAAAGCTCACTGTGCAGTGGTATTCCAAGCCACTAAGAGGCCGACAAGGCTAGGATTGTCGCGAAGACAAAGTCCCATAAAACCAATCGTCGGGAATACCAGAGTACCACCGGGAAGGCAATCGGAGATACAAAGCCTAATCTTCACAAATCGGTACTCACTGAGTTGCAAAACTGAGATGCGAATTAGCACCACACAAAGCCATAGAAAGATTAATAACCAGTCGCACTGCTCACGGCCATGGCCAGACCAAGAGACCAAGAACCACCGTGCACAAGCACGCAATCCAGAAGGGAACCTGAGAGCAGAGATCACCAGAAAACCACAGCCCAGAGGCCACACAAGCACGGCATCACCTGGCTCTCACCAAAACCGATCAGCTGTAGAAGTTTTGGATCTAAAGGCTCACCTTTTTTCCTCTGCCCGAGGTCCCCTCCCCATCTCTCCTTTATGGCCGAAGGAGCTGAACAAATCGTACAGGATTTGGCGGTGCACAAGAGCGGCAAATCCGAAAGAGATTGCCGAAGAAAGAGGAGCCCTTTGAGCATTGGTCAGATCTGAAAAGATCAAACCGATCCGATGGTTGCCTCCCCTCTAAATCTCCTCTCTGCTTTCTTACATGCGGGCCCTACGGGTATTTTTCATTTCTTTTATCAAAAATGAGGAAAATTACAAAATGGCCCAACACATATTATGGTATTACCAATGTTCATGGATGTGAAATGGGCTAGTCTCCCAGTATGAAGATATAATACAAATGGAATACCCACAGACACCTGTTTCCCATACCACAACTTTTGATTATCAAACCTAATCATTGTATCATAAGTGACACCATGGAAATGTCAATAGGTGGATTTGTTGAGGTGGCGTATTGAAAAAAGCCTTTTTTTTTGGGGTCAAGTTCCGTATTGTTTAAAAAACATAAAAGTGCACTAATGATCTCATCAGCATGGAGGAAAGCTCTATATCTTCATTTAAGTAGGTACAACACCAGTAGTTTACAAAGTGGACCCTGTACAGATAAGGAATTACAAAAAGGTCCAAATTGCATACAAGAAGGACATACAAGGAAATAAAAATTATAACATGGTTCTTGATTTCTTCTCTAACTAAAAAGGTCCAAACTACATACAAGAAGGATATAAAAGGAAATAAAAATGACAACATGATCCTTGGTTTCTTCTCCAACTGGTCTTCACACCATGGTTGCCTAGCTTAGAGGCCAACTATGGGTTGGCAGAAGGGGGAGGGCCTCCTTTGAGTGGAGGTTGATGTGGGGGACCAAGAATCTATGACGGCTGCGATCTGCGATGCGGTCGACGGGATCCCCTTAAGCCTCCAAGAACAATTGATGTTATGGTCTTCAATCCCGGTAGCTTGAGATTTGATGCTTGGATGGAGATGATATGGTGGTTGGTTAACTTCAAATCCAGAGCAAGAGGAAGGGGGGAGAGGCTCATGGTGGCCGAACGGAGGCGGCCGCCGGACAAAGCGTCGAAGAATAATTACATATGTAAGTTGTGACCATAAATTATAAGTAGGAAAACATGGTCGATTATTCGCGCGTATTATTTTGGCAACAATAAGTACTCACTCTGACTGATATGCACTTGTAGAATTGTTATCCATAAGATTTAACCAAATAACTATTCTTTTGCTGTAAAATTATGATTACTGTGTGAGAGGAGTTCTTGGCCACCTCTTGGGAAACTGCTAACGTCGATTTGGTATACGTTAAAATAAAAAAAGAAAAAATGCCTCTTTTTTATTTTAAATCCCGGATGGTTGTCACTGGTTATTCCTGGGAAATTTTAATTTTTTATAGATCAGCGGAAAACCGTAACAAGCCAGGGTAATTTCAATGATATTTTCATTTTCAATGAGGTAATCAGTTGTCTTGGGCTTCTGGAATTCCCCATAAAAGGACGAGCTTACACTTGGAGCAACACTAACCCACTTCTTGAGCAACTTGATTGGTTCTTCACCTCAGCAAGTTGGACATCTACCTATCCAAATACTCCTGTTAAGACTCTACCTCGTTATATTTCAGATCATATCCCTTGTGTGGTGGCCATTCAAACTACCATTCCGAGAGCTCAGTTTTTTAGATTTGAAAAATTCTAGGTAGAGCTTCCAGGGCCTCCAGGCGGTTGTTAAGGGCCTGTTCTTTTTTACTGCGGTTGATAGCTTTTGGCTGCGGCTAATGGTTTTTTAGCTGTTTGCGACAGAGATTGCGGAAAGAGAGATACTCGCTTGCGATTTTTAATGATACAGATATTAGTTTTTTAATATGTACTACAATTAACTTGTAGACCCCATCTTAAAAAAAATACTCCGTTTAAAAGTTAGTTACTGTAGCAAAAAACAAAAGCTGTTTTTAGAAACCGCAAAGAACAGAGCTAACACCGTACTTTTCCACAGGCTGACACCGCCTCTCGCCTATCGGCCAAATTCAAATTTCTTCGGCGCTGTTTGAAAATTTGGAGTAATAACTCTTCTCATCTCTCCATGTTGATCACTCGATGTAATCAGGTTGCTGCATTCTTTGATACTGTTGTGGAATTCAAAACTCTGTCCAGGCCTGAATAGAAATTCCGAGGTATAATCAATAGGCATGTTCTTCTCCTACTTCAGTTCAAGCAAACCTATCGGAGACAACGCTGTACTACTAGATGGATGAAATTTGGGGATGAAAACTCCAAGTTCTTTCGTGCGGTAGCATCAAACATATTTAGACATAATGCAATCACCCAGCTAACTCTTCTGGATGGCCGTGTTGTCTCAAAACATCATGAAAAAGCGGCAGTTTTGAAGGGGTTAATGATTCCTTCCTCTCGGATCACGTTTTGCCACAGCACTCCGACTTACCGTAACACAACACAATTATTTTTTCGGAGCACCAACCGTTCCGTCCTTTCTTTTTTTATTTCTTCCTCTTCCTCTCGATCACACCGATCGCCCCCCGCTCTTTATGACTTATCTATTAACTTATACATTACCTTTGCTTATATACTCATACTTGATCGAACAAGACACAGACTCATACTATAGACTCATACTACCAACTAAAGAAAAGACTCGACAATTACTCCTCGTATACAACTCATATTTTTACTATATCTAATAAACCTATCAAAAATAAGATTAATTCTATCAGTATCTACTTGGCTTGGCATTCTTTGCCTTTCTCTCGTGTGTTCTGCGACCATTCTCATTGCAAGCACATTGTAGTACAGTTGCTCTGCTGTGAGTACTAACTAGCCTTTCTTCAGGGTCCAAGTGTCATCTGTCAAGATATATTAACATGCCGATGTGTGATGTCTGAACAAAAGAAATCTGCCATGTTCATGAACCAAGCCTTGAATGGAGCGGAAACATATGGGGCCTAGCTTTCTTTACAGCAAGGATGTCTCCAGTTGGAGTCCACATGCCGCGCTGCCCTTGAGCATGCAAACAAATGCCTTCTACAGTGACACTGGCCTCTGCCAATCCAACGACCAGCAGTGACAGCCACAATGTAATGATGCTGCCCCTGCAGATTCCAGCATGTGGTCTTTGCCTATACTCCATTTCTCGCTGCCCAAAGAAACTTTCATGGACAAAAAAAAAGTTTCTTTTGGTGTGGCATGCGTGCCAAGAACACCACTTCTGCACAGGCTCGTATCCTCCTGTGAAAAACCTCATATCATCATTTTGTGTTTGCACAAGCTATTGGATTGGTTTGTTTTGCATGTCTGATTGTTCTGCCCTGAGTTTGCTGCAGCAATTGGCATTGTTGCACAGGGTGAAAACTGAGAAGTCATGGAACCAAATGGGGATCGCTGCCATGTGATATGATCATGTTGGAAGCAAGCAGCGTTGCTTCCCATTCAAGCAAGGCAGGCAATACCTGCATCCTTGTCAGTAATGGCCTCCTTGGGTGGATTTTCTTTTAAAAAAAGAAACTGTTCAATGGTAGTAACTATTGTTAACTGTCATGCACATTTTGCATGACTGAATTGTTCTATCATCAGCTAAATGCTAATACCTAACTGATCCTAGCATTTTTCAACAAGTGCAGAAGACTTCTATCTTCTTTGGAGGATCTAGTATATATTCTTAACCAATTAGAGCTTTTGGAACTGCAGAAACTGAAGTATCGACCTCTGATTCTGATCTAAGCACCTGCATTCTCCTGAACAAAAGAGATTATAAAGCTTGTGAAGATTGTTTTTCCTTTTGTTAATATGTTCCTCCACATAATTATGCAGGTCAATTATTGGACATGAAAAAGTTTAAAAAAGCGTGCGCACTCCGAAGAGAGGAGAGCGCTACAGTCCTGCCTCCTGAACGCTGCTGCTCCCAAAGAATGGCTGGCCCAGCGTATACGCACTGACAGGATCTTCCGTTCAGTACAGGCGATCGATCGATCCTGCTGAAAATGAAGAGGGAGGAGGCATGCAATCGTGGCGTCAGGGCAGGCACCTTCATCAAATCGCATTAATACTCCGTACACTCAGTATATTGAGATTGGAGGACTCCCCGGTCGGAGGCAGTGCCCACGTGGTAGATTGTGCAAAAAGACCTCCCAATTTTCATATCTATATATAAGTTCTCGGTTCTTTTGAAAAGGTTCTCAGTTTTTTACGAAAAAACCCTTCGCTCTCCTTTTACTGGATAACATCCCGCAATTTCTTCGGAATTACGTGTGCATCCTTGGTTTTTTGCGTAGAGACCCCTAGCACGTCATTTCTTCCCCAATTTTCGTCTCTTTTATTTCGGTCCATATGGTAGCTAGCGCGGCGTGGTGCCGCACTTATGTTGCTAATATTAAGATTGGAGGACTCCCCGGCCACTCATCGTGTCCACGTGGCATCTTATGCAAAAAGGCCCCCGAAGTTTTATATTTACATACCTCGGTTCTTTCGAAAAGGTTCTCGATTTTTTGTGAAAAAACCCCTTCACTCTCTTTATACTGGATAACGCCCCGCGGTTTCAAATAATTACGTACAGGCTCTTAATTCTTTCGAAAAGACCATCGGTTTTTTGCGAAAAAACCCCTCCGCTCTTCTTTTACTGGATAACGCCATGCTGTTTCTTTGGAATTACGCACGGGTTCTTAGTTTTTTTGCGAAAAGGCCCCTGGCACGTCATTTCTTCCCCAATTTTCGTCTATTTTATTTCGGTCCACATGGTAGTTAGCGCGGCGTGGTGGTACATTGGGCTGGTTTGTGGCATCTTTCCCCCTTCCCGTTCATAAGAAAGACGCAGCAAAAAAATTGCGGTACGTTGGCCCACTTGTCAATACTTCAGTTTCTGCAGTTCCAAAAGCTCTAATTGGTTAAGAATATATACTACATCCTCCAAAGAAGGTAATTACAAGTCTTCTGCACTTGTTGAAAAATGCTAGGATCAATTAGGTATTAGCATTTAGCTGATGATAGAACAATGCAGTCATGCAAAAGGTGCATGACAGTTAACAATAGTTACTATCATTGAACAGTTTCTTTTTTAAAAAAATCCACCCAAGGAGGCCATTACTGACAAGGATGCATTTCGGCACCGTTTATAGTATTTTTTATATCATCGGCGATGTTTTCACGGTGCTCTTTTCCCCCCTTCCCGTTCATAAGAAAGACGCAGCAAAAAAATCGCGGTACATTGGCCCGCTTGTCAGCGTCGCATCGGACATGAAGTGTGACATCACGAACTTAATCGTGCTTAGAGCCAGGGGCGGAGAGAGGGGGGCCAGGGGGGCTGGCACCCCCCAACAGGGGCGGACCCCCTCGCAGATCCGCGCAGCCGCGCCCCCCCTGCCGCCCTCCTCCCCCTCGCTCTCCCCCCGCCGCCCCCCTCCCCCTCCCCCCGCCGCCCCCCTCCCGCCTCCTCCCCC
Source organism: Melocanna baccifera (assembly GCA_036346265.1). Classification (NCBI taxonomy): domain Eukaryota; kingdom Viridiplantae; phylum Streptophyta; class Magnoliopsida; order Poales; family Poaceae; genus Melocanna; species Melocanna baccifera. The sequence continues at coordinate 12,108,191 of CM070679.1, forward strand.
TCCCCTCGCCGCCCGGCTGCCCCCTCCTCCCCTTCCCGCCGCCGCCTCCTCCCCTCCCCGCCGCGCCGCCTCACCCCTCCCCGCCACTTCGTTGCTGCTGCGGCCGAAACCTCACTACGTCATGTACAGAGAGGTCTTGATCATCTGTCGGACATGCTAAGTCATTTCAATCAGGTTTGGCACCTTTTCAAGTGTTCTTGTTGATCGTCTTTTACATGTGATATCTTGAGCTTCCTTTGATTTAGCGGATGGCTAACATATCAGACACGAGATACTAGACATTCCTTTGCCGAATCGCAAGGTCTGAAAACATTGAGAGTCGCCATCATGCTACAAACAATGAGGTTAGTTTGCACCCATTCGTGCTTGCAACCGCTTCTATCTTTCTCGATCATGTCCTGTGAAAATGCTTACTTATCGGTGTCATTGCACTTTATACGATTGCCAAAAGGCAGCACTCTTTTGAAGTTGATTGAAGACATAAAATCAAAGGTGAATCGACTACAAGAACTGTTAATTTTCTTTCAAGTTACAAACAATTTGATTTTGTATTCTGCTTTTGTTTCTTTCATCAGGTTGACCTATCTTGTAGTGATACCGAACTCCGGTTATTTGAGGTCTACCATCATAGGATATGCAAGGTACTTCAACTTCAATAGTTATATTGCCATAGAAGCTGTCCTTCCTCTGTTGAATTATTCTTGATTAGTTTTGCTTAAAGGCTTAATCTCATGCCATTGACTATTATGATGCTTTATTTTATTCAGATGCCCCCTTTTTTAGTACTATACAGCTTGTTTCTGAAACAGGGGGTCGAATTGTTGTGAAAATCAATTCCTAGTGCCATTTATGTTAGTACGAATGGAATGAGTTAAGTCCTGTTATGGATATTGTGTGTCTATTCATGAGGCTCAAAGGGTAATATATAGAGAGTACAAGGGGTTATACAGAGAAATATGCTATATACAGATAAGGAAACTAAGTCATATAAGGAAACAAATAAACAGTCTTATCCTATCCTTCACACCCCCCTCAAACTCATGGCGGGCGCTGGTGTGCAGCGTGGTGGTGGTGCGCTGGTCGCCTGGTCCGTCGCAGTCGCGTGCCTCACGGTGGTTGCGACGTCGCGTTGCCGGTCACCTGGGCGTCGAGCCGTGAAGCCGCAGAGTTCAGACTGGTGACGGCCCCCCCATATCCAATTCCTGGCTCCGCCCCTGCTTAGGGCATGTAGAACAGGGTAATATAAGCTGTCTATAAAAAGTGCCAACTAGGAATTTTGATGAGGTTGGTGAAAGAGGAGAGAGAAGATCGACTATAAATTTGTAAACGGTCGAAACGCGTGAATTTAGGTTGTTTTCGACAGCTCTGCTGTATAGATAACATGAAAGGATACTGTAAATAGCAGTTATTTATACCATTGTACGTACCCTTACGCACGCATCAACCAGCCAACAAACCAAAAGGCCCGTTGCACTCGATCTCACGGTGCCGAAATCCGCAACGTCACATTGTGTGGAGATCGCGGGATCCGGGAAAAAGAGCACCGTGACAACATCGCCGACGGAATGAAAAGTCGCCCAAATGCCCTCCCGAGATCTCTCTCACTCGTCACCGTTAGGGTTTAGGCGGCAGCGCGAGATGAGACCGCAGAGAAAGGACCACAGCTGAGAAGAAAAGAGAAGAAGAGGAGAGGAGACAAGAGAAGAAGAGCCAGAGAATACGTACGTGATGTTATTTAACTGGGAGACAGATACTGACGCAGAGCTCCTGTCTTTGAAAAAAAAGATACATACAGACGTAGCGCGTGGACTTCGACATCCTCGTCACTGCGCGCGCGCTCCCAGAAGCATCGCCGGCGACGTGGACGCGGCAACCGCACCCGTACGTGTCACAGGCGGCAGCGCCGGTCGACCTCGCCGCGCCCATGTATCCGTCGGATCCGCAGACGCAGAAAGCAAAAGACTTTGGGGGATCAAGACTGTAGACCTGGATTAACATGTTGTCTGAATAACATCAACACACGCAGCGCTGTTCACTGTTTGATAGGCAACGATGGAAATGGGAGATGCTGTGGGGGATCGCTCCGACGATATCCCTCTTGACAGACCACCATCCACCCGGCCAGTGGAGACGGTTCGCTTTTCAGGGTCAGGGATTTGGATTTTGAGCTCGTCCCTCAGTCCACCCCCTCGTCTGCTCCCATTCGGCATGGGTGCTGTTTGCCAAGTGATCTGTTTGTCCTGCTTAGTGCTAACTTGCTGTCTACTCTCTGGCTAAACAAAAGTTTCGTCCTGGAGCGTGTGAAGTCAAGCTATTGACTGACAATGTCTTCTACGAACATTTAGATCAGTTACACGCGTCTAAAAAAAACACTTTCGAAATTTTCGTAAACGCGAAACACTTTCATTAATTTGAAATTACTGGTCAAACTTATGTTTTGGAGACCGTATATGTTATGTTTTGGTGACCGTGTCAATATAAAAAAACACACTTATTTGTGGCTATGTGAAAAATTAGGTCGATTTGCCAAGCTTAACTTCTTCAACTTATAAGCATCAGAAGCCCTTTTCGTTAGCTTCATTGGAGCTTTTAGTATAAAACTACCTTAGCTATGTAACATAAGACCCAGAATAGCTTCAGCTTCATGAAGCCCTTGAGTTGGACCCGTAGTTGAAGCTTGGCTTACTACCTGTTTCGTTTTCTTCATCTTCTAAGCCTCTCTTTTTTTTGGGGGGGGGGGAGATAAATCTTTACTACTTAAAAAGAAGGAGTTGGTGGTTGATGAGTCCTCTCCCATGTCTCTTCTTAGTCATTTGATCTGAACAATTAAATCTTGATCGTAAACCCCTCCAACCCTAAAACCCGCGCTGCCTCCCTAACCGAACCCGTGCGCTGCCTGATTTCTTTCGGCTTTCTCCGTTTCCATCGCTCCTCCCGCACCTAACATTTTGCTAACGCCTTTCTCCATCTCCATTGCTCCTCCCGCCGCCGATCTCCGTCGCTCCTCCCACGCCTGCCACGTTCTCTCCTCCCGCCGCCGCGCCGCCCTCGCCTCCTCCCCTCCCTCCGCTCTCACCACCTCCGCCCCTCCGCGCCGCCGCATCCTCCTCCCCGAACCGCCTCCTCCCTAGCCCGCGCCGCCGCCGCCGCCTCCTCCCCTACTCCCCCAACCCCCACGCCGCCGCCTCCTCCCCTACTCCCCCAACCCCCCGCGCCGCCGCCTCCCCCTCTCCGTCCCCCGCACCGCCGCCTCCTACTCCCCCCACCCCTCTCCCTCCTCCGCCGCCGCATCCTCCCCTCCCTTCGCCCCCCCGCGCCCCACCCTCTTCGCCACCCGCAATCCCGCCTCACCCTCCGCCCCGCGCGCCGCCACTCGTCGCGGCGTGAATCGCCGCCACCACCATCGACTCCCTCCTCCTCCCTCTATCCCCCTCGCAGTTGGTGCCCGCCCCCGGCCACGCCTTCCACGACCACGGCGAACCCCTGGGCCCAGGGACTCAACGGCATCTAGCGACCTTGCCAAGCTTACTCTGCTTGTTGTACTACCTTTACTCGCCTTGAATTACAAGCTTGGAATTGATGTGATGTTCTTCTGTTAAGAGTTGTAGATTGCTTTACTGCATATACATTTTCTTCTCCTTTGTGTGTGCGCATGCAAATATTTAGTGTCCAATGCTTCTTAATAATGCTGGCATGTACGAATGCCTTACACATCATATCGTACAACTACATTTTGTCTAACAAATACATCGTGCGCTATTGTTTAGTTCTTTCATATTGTAGTGGAATGGCGTTTAATGTCCATAGTTTTTTTTAATATATTTCAATAGAACAGAAACTAATCAAGTTGTGCATTTCATGCATAGCACAACTAATTAAAACAAAATTCCTTTAGGAGGTTAAAGTAGGGCAATGACCTGAATCTTGTTTAGGGTTTTTGCAAATGCAAATGGCATTGTTGACAGTTATAAATGTACAGTTTCAATATGGTAATGTAATGAAATAAACATACTAACATGCAATCAATAATACCACACTAAACTCACCCTGTGAATTCTTGCTAAACATCATCCCTCTTACATGTAGATAGCACCAAATGACTGATTTAACAGTAATCAAAAGCTTATGGATTGTTTTTTTATTTCCGTCCTCTTCTGTGCGTGCAGCGCGGCGGGGTGCGGCGCGAGGACAGGGAGATCTTTTTGTCGGTGGAGCCAACGACGCCAGCGTGGCTGCGCGGAGGGGACTCGGCGGTGGCGGAGTCGCCGGGGCAGAGGCAGCAGCTCAGCCCCGGGCTGCTCGATCTCCACGCCTTCGACACCGAGCTTATCCCCGACGTAAGACGAGAGCTGCATTTTTAGTTAGTGCGTTTGTTTCGATGATCTCGCATGGTTGGGTTGGATCAGAATGTTCTAGATTGTTGCCGATGTGGTGGATTTGATGTTCAGTACTGAAGCAAATGGAGAAGTGTATTGTTTTTGTTTTGGCTTTGGTCTTCTTTTAGGCGGCAATTGCTTTGAGGGATTATAATGTTGCAGTGTTAAACAAATAATAGTTTGGGGGAATCGTAGGTGGTTGTTGGGATGTGGCACCGCATCAGTACTGAACTACTCACTGTATGGCCCATGCTATTGATTTGTTTAAGTTTGGTTCTTTATTTTACATGATGCGACGTACATGATTACCAGGTGCCTGCTATTTTTAATCGTACAAAGGCAAGAACTCATTCCCTGAGGAAGACATTTATATCTGTCAAGGGCATATATTACCAGGTAAGTTTTGTGCAGTTACACATATCTGCATACTTTTTTGCCTTTTTTAATCACTGCATTAGCGCGTGCTACAGTTAATGTTTATAATTTGACTGCATATTGTAGGCTGAAGTAGGTCAAAAGATCACCTGGCTAACTCCACATGCTCTTCAACAAGTTTTGACTGATGATGTCGACTTCAATGTGATGCTTACCTTTTTGGAATTCTATGAGGTAATCAAGATGGTGAACTACTCTTCAATTCTTGTGCATTTCCTGCTCTATTCAACAGTATCACATCTATTTAGACTAAATTGTGCATTTACCTTTGCTTTTGTTTGTGATGTGTGAATATGTAATATGCTAATAGGATTCACATTGTACCAGTCCTTTTGTGTTAGACATTTATTATGCGTTAGCATTCTTTTCGAAAATTACGTATTAGATCTCATAACTGTTTTGATTATTTCAGTGGTCTGCCTGGAAAAACAATATTTTGCTGCTATAGCTTTCCTTTTTTGTATAAAGTCTGAAATGCCATGATTTGATAGGCGAAGAAGCTGTAGTAATATTTGTAGTCATCAATATCACATCTCCTTATGAAGTATTGAAAAGTGTGCTTATCTGAGTAATGATGTTTTACTTTAGATGGATATGCGTGAGTTCCTCAATGGTCCAAATGGAGCATCACAACCTGTTGTTGCTGGCAATGGAAGATAGGAGTCAGGTTCTCCTCAGTCCCCACTTGGTGGCAAGGCGGTATGCATATGCCCAATCATCTTTTGGAGTTTATTGTTGGTTTCCTTTTTTCTTTTGAAAATCCGCATGGTTTTCTGCCATGTATGATATCACAACAGAAACATAAAAGGTGCAAAAAGTGGGGGAAATGAATTGGTGTTCCCGCTTTCTCTTTTCTTCTGTTACATAACTTTTGCTCAGTTGGAACTCATGATCACTTTTTGATTTCTTTGTGGTTCCTTTTGCCAGGACATTTTTGACTTGCTCTTTCACATGGCTAGAGACCAGATAGAAGAGAGTTTGCGAACAAAAATGGCTTCAATAAAGGTAGGAACTATTCAATAGACACTGATATCCCCTTCTTATGATTAATGTTTCAGTATGCAAATTGTTACTTAGTGTCTGTATTTACGGTGTTAGATAGAATGATTATCGCTTTAGTTCGTTTCATCGTTTTGCCAATGTATATATTGCTTGGTACTTTCTTGTGCTTACGTGTGGTTCGTTATGTTGCATTTGTGTTTCTCGATGGGCAACGTTATTTATCACAGCACTTAGCAACTGGCCTCAACAAGATAGTGCCAATATTATATGTGCTACCTATACGAAGTTATCGCTGTATAATACAACGCTCTACAATCCTTGTCACCAAATGGACTATGCTTTATTCTATCTTCACCTCCGTTTGCCGCTTCACATATATATGTTGTGAAGTGTAAGGAAGAACGGTGATACATTATATTTGTTCGTAAGGATTTGAGATCATATTTGATAGTATGCATCACTTTTATTTGGTTTTTCGTTGCAACGCACGGGCACCTTACTAGTAGTCAATTAAGCCCCTCCCTCTTAGTTTTGTACTGACGCAATGGAGGGATCAATGTTGTTATTCCCAAAATGCCAAACACAAACCATTCCATAGTTGGTTGGATTAATATTCTTTGGTTTATGGGATTATCTTTTCCCTATAAATTAACGAATGCAACAACATTTGTATCCTCCTTAGATTTGTGAAACAACCTTGACTTTGCACATCTCTATTTTTCTGCCTACATAAAAAAAAGAATCGGCAAAAAGCGAATAATTATTTCTATGTCTACTTTCCCCCTCTTTTAATGCCATTATTATGTTTGTGAATCTATGAGCATCAGTACTTAACTTTTAATGAGAATTCTGAAAACTATGTGAGAAGCCACTTTAAAAGAAACATGAAACAGTAAAAAAATTAATTTTTTTGAATTTATTTGAAATTTTGCCAAATTTGAAAACTCCAGCCAAATTCTGCTTTCCTCTTTGGGAAATTCGCTTTCCATTTGCAAAGGCGCCTTCTTGCCACTGTGTTGTCACCCTGTTCTCTCTGCCGCACGTCAAAACGCCGTTCGCGCTCTCGCCAGCGCTGCCTTGCTCACTTGTCGATACACCCGCGTCAAAGATTGCACAGGGCCCTCGCCACCTTGCTGACCGACCATATCCCGCCATAACGCCGCCTCTGACCACGCGCCATGCCACTCCACCGTTAAACCATGTCACTGCCACCTCTCGCCACCAGCCGCTCCACACGTGCACAACACCGTTGCTCACTGCGCCTGTGCTAGTAAGGAGCTAAGCTTCTCCCGTTGCCACAACATGGAAGTCACCGATCCATCCATGTTGCCGTCCACTTGCCGAGTGCACCGTCACACCGCACCTGGCGCCATTGTCTTTGAAGGATATAAAGCCAAGCTCATCGCCTTTCTCATCGCCCCACAACCGCTAGAAGCCTTCTTCCTCCTCTCAGACCAAGCTGTGCCATCAACGCTCAAAGTCTCGCCTGTGTGCCGAAAACTCAAATTCTCACCTTGACCTCCTCTCCAACCCAATTAGCCACACCCTTAGCACCACCTCAACCCTTGCGAAGCTAACCTCAGCTTCTTGTAAATCCTTGCCACCCCTAGTTCACCGTTGTCGTGCACCACCGCTCTGCCACCCACGATCACCATTGCCAGAAGCCTCCTTAATTTGGCAAAAGCCTCATCGTAGCTTTGCCGTGTCATGCCCTGTTCTGGCCAAGCAGCCATTGCCGGCCATCTCCAAGCCATGTCCACCCACACGTGTGCCCAAAATGGGTTGCTCGTGTTGAATTAGTACTCACCGCACCACCACTCATTGCATCCATCGTAGCTGTCGCTCAATTTTGCGCCACCGCCACCATTCCCTCTATTCCGGTGGCCATGAGCGCAAGCTCTGAAGAGAGCTGGGCTCCATGCTCTATGGACCGCCTAGATGGGCCGGCAAAGTAAGCCCAAGCTATTCCTTAGCCTAGTTGGCCAAATGGGCTAGGCCACATTGTTTAAGCCTATTACTATTCATAGCCAGCCCAATACTGTTTCACAATTCAGACCATTATTGTACAACCCATTAGGTTTAGCCCAAACCCATTACTATTCATCAAACCCGACCTGTTAGGAATAGTGCCAACCTGGTACTATTCATCTGACCTGTTACTATTCATATAAAACCGATTAAGCCTATTTAAACTCATTTCAACCGTCTCGAGCCTGTTTAACCCATTTTTAGCTCCCTTTGAACTATCCAAACCCCGTTTAAACCCTAACCACCCAAACCCTCCTATGTTTAAACTTTTTTTGGGATTATTCTTTCTTGTTTTATTTTATCTTGTTCCCAACTCGTTTTCTTTTGAGCCAGACTTATTTAGTTTCTTTTCCTTTACAATAGCACCCGGGTTCATTGAGCAGACTGCTGCAGGAGTAAATCAAGACGCAAAAGACGTAGGCCCAGTCGAAGAATACGAATAAGAAGGCAAGTCACACGTCTTCGATCATATTGATCCCATATTATTAAATTATTGTTACTTTCATTATTATTATTTGAGCACTTTTGTTTACATAAAATAATAGTTTGAAATAACATGATAAATAGTTAGATCCTACCACCGAAAAGTAATGTCATAATTATGAAGGCCATATTCACCTTAACATCCTTGATAATTAATCATTATATAGATAGTTAATAGTAGATTGGATAACAAAAAATGATTTACTTGAACTAAAAAGAATAATTCGCCAGTAAATTTTAAGATGATACTAAAGGTTGAGGTTACTTGGTGAGAAGCCACTAGATGGTTGGAGTCCATGACCTCACCCTAGCATTGAGACTTTAGTTTGATTTTGGTGGTATTGTGCTTTAATATACGTGGCATGTGAATGACAGCCTCATTGTAGCAAATAAGGACTAGACTCTTAGACCCTTATACCAAGTAAAGGATATAGAAATCACTTAACTATAAGTTTGACTTATCAAACCTCGTCAAGTATACTACTTGATTTGATCAAATAACTACAGGAGAAACCGCTATCCTAGAGTTTTAGGATGGTCTACGAGAAAGGGGTGAAATAAAAGTTGGGCTAGCAATGCCATTTGCCATTTTTCACAATGGTAGATCTATTCAATGTCAGGCAACGATTTCTACACTGGCCAATGGATTCCCAATAAAGTTTGAATGGTCCCAAACCTACTAGGTAAAAGCTAGAGCAAACAGAGCAGTGAACGACTTTGTTATCTTAACTCAGTAACGCACTATCATGTTGTGTGTATATTATATGATATTGCGAGTTTGATAAATCTTATGGGTAAAGCTGAGTAATTATGTAGAGTAAGACTTATAGTATTCGGATACACCATACTTCTGGTAATTGAAACTGTGTTTAATGGGTGAATACAACAAGGCATAAGTAGGATTAGAATGATTTTAAGATAATAAATGAGTTGGTTAAACCTTTTTCTCTTAATAAGTTAATGTCTTGCCTTTTTAAGTCTAAAAGCATTTTGCAAATAAACATGCACTTATAGTCATAATGATTAAAAATTTTATACCTACACACTGACAAGTAGTTAATTAGATATTTTCGTGTGACGTTGAATATGATTATACTCATACTTGTTGAATCAACAACAGATGAAATTTGGATGATGCAATGAACCTTTTGATGGAGACTTCGATAATTCTCTAGAAGGTGATGGCTATTGGTTTTAAGTCTCGTCTACGCTCGGATATGCCTATGGTTCTTTTGGAAGATCTTCTGTGTTGTAATATAAACTTTGCGTTTGGATGCCCATATTATTGTAACTCGATTGCTAAGTCATACTTTCTTGTAATAAAAAGGTTTGGCTTTATGATTAAAGCATGAGTAGATTTGATACACACTTATCTACTACAACACTCTACAATTGATCTTCCTGGACAGTTACGGGGGAACCTGACAGCCTCAAAAATGAGATCGTTACAAAACAGAACTGTTGAATAATAGCTACTACAATTTTATTAAATATTTCTTCAAAATGCAGGAGCCTGCATTTCAAAATCAGCAGAAAGAAAAACTGCAACTCAGCTTGTGGGTTGAACGCTGAACATTCTATCGGAAAACTAATCATTCTCTGACCTAAAAACAAGGAAAAGTAATTATTTCCCAGCTAATTATGAATTGTGGTATCTTTTGTTTCTTTATTTGAAATGAATTTTTAATTGGAGAATCCATATCACCAATCTTGGTGTAATCTGGGGAAGAACCTTTTTCCTATGTTATCATTTTCTGAGTTGGTAGGGCCTTTATCCCACCTCCAAATCTACTGTGGCATTTCTTTTCTGTAAAGCCACAGATAATAGTATGATTCGCAAGCAACATTTTAAAAGGAGTCCCTCCTTTTATTTTTAATTTTTTAGGGGAGGGGGGTTAAGCTGTTGTATCTTCATGGATTTTATAAATGCCCCATTTTATAATTAGTACAAGATGGAAGAGACAATGTTTACATCTCTACTATTCGTGTGATTTTGATGCATGGATGGTTGAATGTAAAGATTTGCATGCACTTACCGAAAGATAAGATGAGTGAGATGAGTAGATATACATTTATTAAACAAAGGTCACTTGGAAATCTTTAAAGTGTTTCTTAGGTCAAATGGGTAAGATCTAAAGCAAATTTTTCATAGTGCCCTTTTGTTTCTTTTCAACTGAGCAACTTTAGTTCCCCTCATATTTATTCTTCTTCTTTGGTGCAGGCTTGACATGTGCCCTTAGTGCACACTTTTGAGAACATATTGAAAGTTTTTTCGAAAGGTTCTTCCTCTTAGATCATTGGTTGCTTGCTAGAAAATAGACAACCCAGATCAAGTAAGAAAAACGCACACATCAACTTCACCTATACACACATACTTTTTCAGATTTCCAAGAACCAGATCTAAACCTGAATACAGTGTGAAATTCAGGCTGAAAAAGCGAATCTAAAATGACACACATCCCTACCATTTGAGAGAGACGGCTGCGACTGTAGATCGAACGTGAGAGATAATGGAAAGAATTTTGTGATAGCTAGTGAGGTACATTGGTCACTTTCTCCTTTACTCCGGCGCACAAAAAAAAAAGTTCCATGTCCCGATCGAGAGCAACGTGGCTGCTTCGCGACGCAGCCCCTCCGACAGTTGAGTTATGAGTGAGAAGGTGACCACTTCCTCTCTCATGAGCCATGATACACCAGCATATACCAGTGTTCATGGCGATGGCTGCCACTGTTTCCAGAGACTGTGTGTTGGATGGAGCTAGCTAGATCTCTCTTGGGACCCAATGGAGTACTCGCATTATTCTCGTCCCCACTGAAGAACACGCACAAATATACCCGACCGTAATGGGCCGGCTGCTGGTTTCAGTCTTCAACTATTTCAGTCTGGATAGGTTTTAGGAGAGGGTTAGTTTGTTTAGATGCCAATGGCATATATAAGTACGTAAAATTCAAGATGCGAGTCGGTTTTTTGTACCGCTGATAGGATCTGTTCATGTGAAGAACCTGCATGGAAGTATGGTTATACACGCCGCAAGCATCCTCGTGGACGAGACGCGAGGTGGCTGAAGAAGTTATGGTTTTCCTATGGAAAAACATGCATGACTGCAACCACTTAGAAAAGCATATAACGGCTATGTTCTTTTTAGCTTTGGATTTCGTCTTTTTGGTTGTGGTTTATGATTTTTGACCTGTTTATAAGAGAGAGTACGGAGTAACAGAAACTTACGTACGGTTTTGGCCGATATAAATGAACTGTTATAGTATATACTACAATCAACTTATAGATCCTGATTTAAAAAGATATTTTGTTTGAAAGTTAATTAGTTACTGTAAAGAACCAAAAAATAGTTTTTACAAACTAAAAAGAAAAGAACTGTTAACAACTCATCGGAAAGTCTGTTTACACAAGGGTAACGTAAGGACACCCGCAATGTGCTTCGTGAGAAGGTCCTAATTAGAAGAGAGAGGGCCTATGATGGACTGTTGGGATACAGATAGGCTATCTAGCGCAGTTTAGAATTTTCTACCGTGTAAATTACGAAGTCATGTGAGTAAGACATCATAGATTGTTACCACTAGACGCGCAGTGCAGCGAAAATAGAGTTGAAATAATCGATTCAACAAATAACGCGTCGATGTAGTGGAAGTAGTTGATCGTCCTCCGGCCAATCGTCTCCTCCTCGCGAGCGTTCCGATCAGCGTTGTAGTCGTAGTAGCGCATCTACCGAGATCCACATATCCAGGGATGGAGCACCATGCATGGCATGGTAGCACCAGTGCGTACGGCAGGGATTATAAGAGGTGACGGCTAGGATTTCGATGGTTGTGTTTCGAGGTACCTCCTTTAGGCCCCGCACTTCTCTTTATATAGCCTTCAACCGGATCTTTATTCGATACGAGTAGAGATCGTATCCCACTCGGAGACTATCATCCGATCCTTTATCGTTCTAGCCTATTAAATGTGTGATCCTGTAGGTTCATATATATTTGACCATGGGCCGAAAACTCCTTTCCGGTTCATAAGTCAGTAGCGGTCTTTAGCAGGACATAACAACTCATAAACATATATAAAGATCATATCGGACGAACCTATATAGTGCTTTGGTACCGATTCCTTTGCTTTATAATACCAGATCGAACTCAATGCAAGAAGCATGCCATCTTGTGATAGCTCAATCATTCACTTGAACCTATAGTAGATTACTCAGCTGTGATTGACTCTTCAACCACATTCGATATGTCCATGCACTTCCTTAATTCATCCACATCGAGGGGCCCAAAGATATTTCTCATATTATATAGGAGGGGCAAATTCCATCTTAATCGCTTATATTCCTTCGTATGTTTCATAGTAAACCCAAAAATTACCTTTATAACCACCCAGTTACGGAGTAGGGTTTGGTAACACATAAGTAAATTATTACATATGTAGAAAAAAATGACGATTTCAAGTCTAAGAATTTTGCATACTATATGTATGAGACCAACTGATGACACTTAAGAATATAACAATTTCCGTAGTATCTCATGGTGGGTCAATCCGATATTATGTTATCCAACATGTGTCCACATTATTGATTTGATATCCTATATCTGTGATTCATGAAACATGATCATCAATCAATACATGTGTTGATCTGTAAATCATAATTGTCTCATATAATGATATAAGATCAATGATAATTTAGAATAACATTAAGACATAAATAAAGAGTTCCACGAACAAGTCACATACTTGTTAATCAATATGAAAGATATTTATTTAAGAGACAAAATAACATATTATTTAATAGATCATAAGCATAGATGTGATACAATTATCTCCATAATTGCTTTTAGGGTATATCACTAACATGGACTCCATACATTGCAGAGAAAAAAAATGAAGTATGCATTAGCATAAATAAAAAAAAGAAACAGGTCCCACCTCTCGGTAGAGAGGGTGTAGATGGGACAAGTGAATATTTTTCTTAGTGGGTGCACCTAAATATTGGAGCATATTACAACAAGCAAATTTAACATATGTATAGACCCCAGGACCTCCTGGGGCCCTACGCATTGGAGATGCCAAAGTAAACCGTTCTCTTGAATTGAGGATACAAAGACGAGCTCCATCCTTCGAGAGAGAGAGAAAAAAAGAAAAAAATGAAGGAAGCAGAAAGGTGTTTCATAACTTAAGTCCTGGATTTGACTTGAGCTATCCACTTTCTTTTTCACGGGAAAAAAAATGAGAAGCTTCTTTGGACATAAATTTTCCAGAACTTTAGTTTGACTGTAGCGAAACCAAGTTGGAGAATTTTAGTGAGCCGTTGGGATTAGGGAGATTGCCGTCCAATAATATTCATTTGTTTATTTTGTTGAAGATCACACGAGGATCTTGTAAACAAAAAATATTGTTGAAGGGATCGACCTGTGAACAATGCATGGATAGAACTTGAAGGGAGCCCGTGTGCTAATGATAAAAATATCACAGCGATGGGACAGATATTGTACTTGTCTACTAGCTAACCACATAAGTGTGTATGATTAAGGCCCTGCTCAGCAGCATCGTTGGGCGTTAACCATCGCTTTCTTTTTTACTATTCATTTTTTGTTCTTTTATAATTATTTTATTTTATGTTTTTAATCTTTTTTTTAGTCTTTTGTATTATCTTTCATGAGTAAACATATTTTTTTTACTTTTAAATTTTTTAAATTTAATTATATCAAATAAGCTAATTCAGTTATAGTAAAAAATAAGTTAGTTATAATAAAAAAATCATAAGCCAATACCATTCTAAACACCTCCTAACTTAGGCATGATGTTTATTCTTCCTTTTAAGAAGAAATTTCAAAATATGCATTCCTTTATCTATCTATATTTCAAAATAAACAATTTTGAGCCATGATGTTTATTCTTTTGTAAAGGCTCAAAAGGTACATCTCTATAAATCCATCTTTTTGATAAATTTTAAAATATAAATTCATCTTTTGAGGAGGAGTACTTTTCTTTTTTTGCGACGGATGGCGAGGACTGAGGATTACTGTACAAGCAGTTAACCAAGATACTTCAATTAATTAGCTCAGGTAAATTTTCAAAAGCATCCGAAAAAGGACCGTATGATGCTTCGTACACAAGATGAGCTGTACGAAGATGAACTATTCACGACGCGATGTGTCAGAATTCGGTACATTTTTTTTTCATGAGTACAAGTCTCTGTGTCAGCTGAAAGGCGATACTCCCAGGCGTTGTTCCTTCGCCACGGACTACGGCGCAAGGGCTGTTCAAAACCCATTCGTTACTATGTTGTCTACGGCACACGGTATTTCCACCCTTATTTACCGCCACGGCAGTGTTTGAAACAGAGGATTTTTCACGTGGCTGCGAAGAAATTGGTCCTGGTATTACAACACAAAAGACCCGTTCAAAAGTGGAGATTTTTTCGTTAGGGGCCTATTTAAAAACACAGAAATTTTTTTACTCCTGGGTGTAATTATACCCACACATAATATACCATCTAAACGAACTTGAAATACTCATTTATCAATTTGGATATACTCGTGTACTAATTATAAGATACTTTAATGTGTCCGTATGAAAAAATTGTAAGGGAGCCTATAGTTTTTAGCGTATTTTGTAAATACCTTTATATACACATATAAAAAAGAGTATGTAAAAAAATATATATATCACCTCTGAAAAATTATTCATACCACCTAGATGGTCTTAAATACTCGTATACTACACGTTATATATATATATATATATATATATATATATATATATATATATATAAAAACTGAGCACCATGGTGCCTAGACAACATGATTTAAAATATGTATTTTTTCTATGTATTATGTACAAAAAAATTTAGAATTTTTTGGAATCAAGTTTAACTAATTTACTAACTAGTTCAAAAAAAATTAAACTGAAATTTGAATTGTAATTAATTTTTTTATGATAGTTTGATTGTAGGTATGTGCTGATTATATATGTATAAATCATCAAAATATGTGATTTAAATTCATTCAAAACTTTTAAATTGAGTATTTTTTTCAAAGGTATACGTTTCATTTGAATTGTTATATATGAGTATATACACTAAAACTAATATTAAAAAAACCGAATTTAAGTTGAATTCACGTAGCACCATGGTGTTCCATTTCATCGTCATAGTCCTATGTGTGTATAAAGCCTTTTTCGTACTTCGAGGAGTACATACTTCACTTCTAATATACCGTTTGAATAAGTATATTATATTTCTTTATCACTTTCGTTATATTTAAATATTAATTCTAAGATACTCTAATGTGATATGTTAAAAAATTTTATGGAAGTTTTTTATTTTTGCTATGTATCCTTTTTCATATATAAAAAGAGTATATATATATATATTATGTTATACAAAGTAGATTTTGATGAATTTTTTTTTCTCATAAAACTCACTTTGTAGTATCTTATAATTATTATTAAAGTATACTGAAAAAGATAAGAGGTATAACATCATTTAAATGGTATATAATAAGTGAAAGTATATACTTATAGAAGTATAGAACTATTTTATATATATATATATATATATATATATATATATATAGGATATTAGGAGTAAATAAATTTGGCTAGTAGACAGGGGCTGGTGTACGGAGCAATATTTACGAGGCCCTACCGCGTATTGTCACATTCCATCTGCAGCGGGAGACGAGAGATGCTGGTGACCGTGACCGGCGCGTCGGACCGACAGGTAGGACCCAGCAGAGATCTCGCCCCCCGAAAATGGCGGAATCTCGCGAGGGCGACGCCTTCCTGTCGCACTCCGCTGATCACTGCCGTCGGATCCCGTGGATGGACGGCCGCGATCTGGCTGCTCGTTGACGCGTGCTAGTGAACAGTAGAAGTTATAAAATCACATAGCAAATCAGACAGAATGCTTCCTGCAATACTTGTATATGTATTTTTTATTTGCAATTTCTGAATCTAATATCCAAACTCAATAATCCCCTCTCATTTGGATACTAACAATAATATTTCTTCTTAGGGTCCTTTTTTAGCCTATAATTTCTTTCAAGTAAATAAATAAGACAATTTTTTCATCGTTTTTGAAGTAGCTTATTAGGACAGTCTTTTCAAAATAGTTTATCGGCTTATTAGCATTTAGTTTATTCGTATAAACGCTTACGTTAGAATCAAAAACCATCAGTTACAGCCGAAAAGAACACACGACCAAGAGAGTATATAGGAACGTGGGATCGCTTCTACCTAGCCTTCTTTAGGAAGCAGGAACTTAGATGTATGAAAATATCTATAGTACAAAAATACAATCCGAAGCATAATAATACAGCACAGGCAGCAAAGTTTCCATTCCGATACTACTTTACTAGTTATGGACTCTATTTCTAAAAGTAAAGAATGTTACTCTTTGTTGGCAAACCATGCTTGTTGCCAAAACTAGTTACAAATGATACTAGCGCCATACATGTACAAGGATATATCACGCATTTGATCAAGCAATATCCATTCTTTAAAAAAAAAAATGAACGACCTATATATATATTAGAGGAGGGGGACTCCCCGGCCAGAGGGACAACCCACGTGTTGTTTCCCACAAAAATATCCTTAAAGTTTTCGTAATTACGTATAGATTCTTGATTCTTGCAAAAAGGTCTCTGATTTTTTACGAAAAAATCTCTGCACTTCTTTTTTACCTTGATAACGCCCCGCGGTTTCCGTAATTACGTACAGGCTCTTGGTTTTTCCGAAAAAGCCCTCGATTTTTTACGAAAAAGCCATTTGCTCTCAATTTTTTAACGAAAAAACCCTTATATTTTCCTTTTGCTGCGAATTTGCGTATATTTTATGTCGGCTGTACGATGGCTGGCGCGGCATGGCACCGCGCTTATGTGGCTAGTATATCTAAAGACGCTACGTCCCGAAGTTCTCTTTATTATCGCATAGTAATTAAATTTCCGCAAAGCAACTGAATAAAAAGAAGTCGCACCAACGCCTTCTTTTCCTTTGATGCATGTAGGTTGGACTGCAATCCGACGGCAATACAATATTAAATCAGTGTCAACTCGAGCGATCTCATAACCCAACGACTGATGTAACACCGCATCATCAGCAAAGGTATGCATTGCATGATGCATATTTGATTTTTGGCGCAGAGGAAAATGGAAAAAAAGAAAAGCCATGACCGATTATTCCCCGCAGGGCTATTCTGCGCTCCCTATTTAACTATCGGGAATTGGTAGGGAACAGGCTCCTATAAGAGCCTAAATTTAATCGATATTGAGGTAAATCTATAGATTTAGGGGTGATCGTTTTAGCGATGGTTTTTGATTTTTAGCTGAAATTTTACTGTAGCTAGCTTTTTTTTACTGTAACTAAGTTAGTGGATAGTGTAGTGAATAGTGAAAAAAAGCTGAAACTGAAAAAAAGCTAACTTGAGTGGGACCTTATCATCTAGTTATGTAGAAATGTGTATATTTATTTACAAATGAAATCTTAGAATGATACTAAATGAGTAATAAACTATAGATTATACCAAAATACACTATGTCAAAGATAAAATAACTATATTTTAGATGTATATATATATATATATATATATATATATACTAATCTATATGTATACGAGTATATATTAGAGCTATAGAGAAACGGGCCGAGAGAGACAGGCCTATCTCCATCCACTCAGATAAGGTAGAGGGGATAAAGTTCTTTTGAGTTATGATTTTTTTGGTTTAAAATTTTAAATTTTGATTATTTGCTAGAGAGAGTACAAAAAAAATACTTACATATGCTTTTAATCGATATTAATGAAATTAAAATAATATTTACTATAATTAATTTATAGTTTTAATTATAAAAAATATTCTATTTAAAAGTTAACTATAAGAAGACAAATCATAGATCGGAAAGAATCCAGCCAAAATCGCCGTGTACCCATCGCCAAGTAGGAAAATCCCACGTACAGGGGAGGGGTGGAGAGAGATTCCCTCCCGACAAGCGAATCCAGAGGAAAGCATTTTCCCGGCCCCACCATCCCCCCACCCCACGTGGGCTCCACAGCACGCGCGTGGGCCCCGCAGCCCCCTCCTCCCCTGTCGCTCTGAGAGCCTGAGCTGCGTCTCCCTCTGCCCTGTGACCGAGACCGAGACCCAAATCACGAAGCGCTTCTCCTCCTCCTTAAGAAGGAGAGCGCAGGGCTTTTTACGATCGCCTCCTTGCAATACGGTTACAGGAGGAGGAGGAGGAGGAGGAAACGGCGGGCCGTTGCGTTGCGTGTTTTGCTTGGAGAAGAGCATGGGAGCAGCAGCAGGAGGTGGAGGGGAGGCGGAGGAGGCAGCCGTGAGGGTGCTGGTGGTGGACGACTCCCCCGTCGACCGGAGGATCGTCGAGCTGCTCCTCAGGAACTACAAGGGCGGCGCCGCCACCTTCCACGGTCAGATGCACGCAGCCTATTATACCGATGCCCGCCTTCCCTTCCCGTTTCCTCGTCGATTAATCTCCCTGCTCTCTGTTACTGAGCTTTCTCGATACGTGTCTTCTTGTCGTTGTGTATGTCAGCTGCTAAGCTGTTGAGACGCTCATGCGGGTCTTGTTTTGTGCTGTTCTGATGTTCTTGGTATGCCTGTCTCTTGTCGTTGATGGTGGTGCTAGCGTTAATCACCTTGGTCATAGCTGTTTCTTTTACTTGTTTCAAGCTCCTCGGTGTAACAAGATTGATTGATGCTTGGCTTGGAGAACGTAGTATTAGCAATACTATAATACTACACCAATGCATCTTTGACCATGTTTTTACTATGGCGTTTATGTTCTCATGTTTCCTTCATTCATCTGTGTTTAGCCCCCCCTCTCTGTGTTTTTCTTATAACCTATTTAAGTTGGGTTCTTGTATATATCTTGGCGCCTAGCCAATTGTCCATGCTGCTAATTTTAATTTGCTCATGTAAGTCTAATGGCAGAGAACTTTCCAATCTGAAAGAACTCGATTTCATTCCTTCAGTTACCGCCGTGGACAGCGGCAAGAAGGCCATGGAGCTTCTGGGATTGAAGGAACAAGGGAAGAAGCTGGGTTCATCTTCTGCAGCCGCTGACGCTAACGTGAGTCCTCCCTCCTTCCTCGTACTGAACCAACATCGCAGCATTGTACCACTCCTGTCAAGCAGCTCCGTACGTGCCTATTATGGAGATGCAAAGCCTAGCTACTTCTCTCCTCCTTTTCTCACTTGCAAGTTGGAATAGATAAATGAAATGAATGCTACAACTACTGAAGCATAGATTTTATTTGTACCTGACTGTTACAGACATTGAAGAGCATGCCCAGAACTTGTTTCAGCTGAACACCTCACATCAAGCTCTTTGTTAAAAAAGTTGATCACTAGTAGCAGTACTTTATGATAAACATGTTACAGTACAATGAATGGCTGGGCTGAAGCTGTCTGATAAATGCCATGCTAACAGTACGCTAAAGATAGATTTCGTTTTAGTTTGCAAGTAAAACAAAAAAAAAAGGATGAACGCGACTCTGAAAATTGGCCGTCTTGAATCATTTGCAGGAGCTAACCGTTGATATCGTGCTCACTGACTACTGCATGCCGGAGATGACCGGCTATGACCTTCTCAAAGCCATCAAGGTGATGCGATTTCCCTGCCTGCGATTCTTTCTTCTTTCAGTTGAATTGGAGATTGATGAATCTCTGAATTCTCAGGCTTTGACCTCCCCAAATCCGATCCCGGTGGTCGTCATGTCGTCGGAGAACGACCCCCAGCGGATCAGCAGGTGAAATTCCTCGCCTCCCCAATCATTTCGTGCAGAGTAGGTGCTGCCATGTATGCGATGAAAGCTGCTTTTGCCCTCTGGCTATGTACTGTGCACGGTTTAAGCCCTTTCTGAAAGCTAGATTTGCGCAACTTTTCAGAAAAAAAAGCTAGATTTGTAGTACATCAGCACTAACAGGCCCACCACCCCTTTGATGAAAGCAGATGCTTAACAGCGGGTGCCGAGGATTTCATCCTCAAGCCTCTCAAGACGAAAGACGTGCAGCGCCTGCGGAGCTGCTCCAGTGCCAGGCCGAAGGACGCTGACGCTCACTGCAGGAGCTCGCTGAGCAGGAGGAAGCTGCATCCGGATCACATCTCCCAGAAGGCCGCTTCGGAGCAGAGATCACACTTGACAGGATTAGCCATGGCATGACTCTTTGCATCATTTCTTTCTGATCCATCACAAACGTACGTATCGTTATAAAAAGCACGAAAGAAAATAGAAAAGATACAGAGGATCCAAGGAACACTGAGACGCGGATTTTACATGAAAAAACTCTGTAGAAAAAATCAGAGACTCACGAATACGGAATTTAGTATATAAAGAGAAATTATAAGTGCACCGAACTTTAACGCATATAAACCATGCGACTATAGGTGTGTGTATAGAAAAATAATTACATACTCTTAGAAGTACGTACTTCCATTTCCCATATACTGTTTAAATAATATTATTATACCTCTTTATCCTTTTGAGCATACTTTAATGATGATTATAAGATATCAGAAAAGAAACCAAATCAGGGTCGGATACGCTTGCTATTGCCATGTCTAACACGGCTTTGCGTATGCACCGTGCGGCGTCACGTCTGGCGCAGTATCCGACACGAACGCGATGACGTACTCGGATCACGCTTTCACACATACCAACATACCGCGATGCTCATCTTTATTTCCATGTTGTTTCTCCTTTTTTTTCAGGTGCTGAATGCCTCTAGCATCGGGCTGCCCCACTACTTCCAGTTCCTCTTCAAGTTCATCCTGGTCGCGTACGCGGTACTGTGCCTGAGCGAGCTCCTCCACAGATGGTTCAGCGGCTGCTTCCTCCCCCTGTGGTGCGCATGAAAATCGACAAACATATCGAGCGCAACCAAGGTCGCAAGCTTAATGCTCCTGCTGTAAGTCAGGCACGAGGAGCTCCTCCTCCCAATCTATATTTCCACAGCCATGCAGCTCTCTTAGGCAGATTGTTTGTTCTTCTCGAAGATTGTAACCGGGTTCGAGTTCAGTAGCAGCACCTGGGGGTTCTTGAGCATTGTTTGCTGGGAGATTTGAGTGGGTATCTGACGTCGTTTTTAATCCAGATATCGATCTGATACGCTGATGCAATCGTCCATGGAAGCTTGCTTGCTTCCCTTGCGTTTCTTTGGACGGGCGGACGCAGACATCCACCTGCTCTGCACCTCACACTGCACGAATTATTAAAGAGCAACATGAGTCGATAACCAGTATTGCATTGTAATCTTCTTGTGGAAAAACGGGAAAAATATATATATATATGACGATGAATCCGTACCCATCGGTTCAGTCTAATATTTGTATAACCATGTTGACTATATGATTCAAAATATGAATGTTGACTATATGATTCAGCACATGAATAAGGATTTGATGAGCATCTGGGCCAGAAAAATCATCGATGTAGCACTTATGTTTTTATGTGCACCAGCAAAAATTGGGATACAAATTCATCTACAATGAAGAGAACCGAAAATGACAAGTTGCTATGTGAATAGTAGATACAGTACTATTCACGTGTGGAACCTGTCATTTTTTGTTCTCTGCGTACAAATGAATTTCACATTGAAAATGTGCAGATTTGTAGTACGTATAAAGTAGCACAAATAGTTTTTTTTATATATTTTTTGAATAAGAGATCGTGCAACTTTTTGAATATTTGGCAAATGTGGGCAGCTGTCCATATGCTCACCTGGATATTTCCGTTCTTAATCTACGGGCACAAAAATTAAATGATTATTTGAAAAAAAATTCAGATGATTACCAGATATACCCATTTACAAAATGTACAAGAACATAGTGACTGGGAATTCTTTATATTCAAAGTGAGAAGAAGGGATTAATTAATGGGCATGCAAAAGTACAGACAACCCGACAGTACAAGGCAATGCTACTAACAGTCTAACAGCAATTCTTACTCTTTCCCTTACTTTCAGATTTAGAGTCTGTTTTTTTTCAGCTTCTCAAAATAGTTTTTTACTTTTGTTACAGTATCTAACTTTTAAATGAAGTATTTTTAAGATAGAGTCTATAAGTTCATTATAGTACACGTTAAAAGCCGAACATCTATACTATCCAAAATTATATGCGAGTATCTCTCTCCGTAATCTCTGTCGTAAACAGCTAAAATTCAAAAATTTCATTTAAAAGTCATAAGCCGCAGCCATATCAAACAGGCCTATGCAACTTATATTGACAGGGTAATGCATAGAAGCACTGTTCATGAAACATTCAGTGTAGTGGCCGGAGTAAGCCATATATGCAAAGAGTGAACACATGGGATCTGTTACCAATGAATGAACACATTGGATCTGCAGCGCCTCCATTTTTGAGGCCATTAGGTTTTCCCGCAACTGTCCGGGATGTTCCGCTGCGGAATACTATAGCCGATTTTGCATCAAACCAACATAAGTCTATTCCATAAAAGTCAAACTTATTACAGGATTTGGCATAACAACCAAGTTTTACACGACAGGTCATCCAAACCCAAATTTTATATTATATCACAAAAGAAAATCTACAGACATACTTGAGCGAGGACTAGACCTAAAATCAGTAATCATCTACTCTAAAAGAATCATCGAAGCCTTCCTAGAAAGGCTCTTCGTTATCTTCCCAAGTTTCTTCTGCTAATATTTTAGCAAGTATGAGTACAATCATACGCAATAAGTCACACGGAAATGCTAATTAACTACTTGCTAGTATTTCAAGAGACAGGTATAAGATGGCTTTATTATTATACTTGTGAATACACATTTATTTTTAAACAACTTTTGAAAGCAAAATGTTAACTTAATAAGAGAAAATGGGGTTTAATCACCTTAATTACCAAATTAAAAATCTTATCAAAGCTAGTTATACCTTGCTATTGGATTCACCTATTAAGCATAGCTTTATTTATTGAAAGCATGTTGTATCTGAATACTACAAGTTTTACTCTACAAATTTGCCTAGCTTTACCCACAAGATATCTCAAACTCTCAATATCATGCAATAGACAGGCAACAAGATAGCATACGACTGAGTTGAGATAACAAGATTGTTTACTGCTCTCCTTTTTCTAGCTTCTAGCCGGTAGGCTTATGGCCATGTCGGGAATCCACAGGTCTATGCAAAAATCATGGTCCAATGTTGAGTGGACATACCGTTGTGAAGAATGGCAAGTGGCTTTCCAGTCACACTTCTATTTCACCCTGTTGTACGTGGGCCGTTCCACCATAATGAAAATGCTAACCCTCCTGTAGGTGTTCGATTGAATCGAGCAGCTACTGAATCAGATCTAACAAGTCAAAACTTGTGGTTAAGCAATTTCTGTGTCCTTTACTCAGCATAAAGTTCTACTGCTTACTTTTCCCAAATGAGGCAACCAATTATGAACCCAGTGTGTTATGACACTGTACCATTAATTTACACCAAAGCCTCCACCCTAGCGTAAGATCGTAGACTCCAACTATCTAGTAGCTTTCCATGAGTTATCCTTAACTCTATTACCATTTTAAACTTTATCAGCAAGACATCGTAACAACTTAGTAGTGTAAAATATTTGATTGTCTAATTTACTAATGATTAATTATACAATAATTTGTTATTATTAATACTATCAAGGTGAATATGACCTTCAAGTAAAACATGACTTTTTCAGTGGTAGGACTTCACTAATTATCATGTCATTCTAAGCGATTATTTTAAATAAATAATAGTGCACAAATAATACTAATGAAAGTAGTGATAATTAAATAATAATGTAGGATCAACATGATAAAAAACATGTGACTAGCCTTACTGTTCAAAGTCCCAATTGATGCTAAGTCTTATGTGTCTTTAACATGGTCCTGGGATGGGTGGCTCATCGAATCCGGGTGCTATCGCAAATGATAAGCAAATAAGTTCATATTCAAAAGAATACGAGCTAGAAAAATAAAATAAAATAAAAGAGGAATAAATTAACAAAAAGTCGAACATAGGTGGGTTTGGGTGGTTTAGGTTTTAATGGAGGCTGGTTGGGCTAAATTGAGTTTAGAATGGTTTAAACGGGCTCGAATCGATCTAAATGGATATAATATGCTAAATAGGTTTTGGATAAATAGTAATAGGTTGGTACTATTTCTAACGGGTCGGTTGAATGAACAGTAATGAGTTTGGGCTAGCTAATTGGTCTAAGCAGTGTTGGGCTCGAGCCATGAATGGTAATGGCCAAACTATAAATAGAATTGGGTTGCTACTGTTGAGCCTAGCCCAACTGGCTGGCTGGGCTGGCGCTAGCCTTGGGCTGATTTGGCTGACCCAAGCGTGTGGCTTGCCAGGCTTAAAGCCTGTTCAGCTCGGCTTGGTGCCATGGACACCCGAGCAGGGGCGCACGTGGTGACGCCAATTGTGCGTCGACGGTGGTCAGTGGTGGTGAGCGGTGGTGTGGACAGGATCAGTGGAACCCAGAGGTTCCATTTTTGCCATGCGCAAGTCGCGTGGCCGGGAGGCATGGTAACATGCATCTTAGGTTCGGTCAGAGAGGTGGCATATGCTTGCAAGTGTTGACGGGTTGTGGTAACGGCCAAGGGCAAGCGGGTGAGTGGCAACGAGCACAGGGGAGGTGAAGGTTTTTCCAAATGACGCCAAGGCAGGGTAGAAGACGGAAATCCTATGGAAACTTTCCAATTTGGTAGAAACTCAAATTCAAGCAAAAATCGAAAATAAACCAAAAAATTTGAATTTTTCAGGGTCATTTCAGGATCTGCATGACAATAGTACCTCAGATAGTTATACATGTTAAGTGCTTGAACAGCAACGGCAGTAATGGCGGATAGATCGCGTTCAGGAAGGCCAAGCTGTTGGAGATCCTTCATAGGACAGGTGACAGATCCTTCATAAGTGAACACAGAAGTGAGCAGATATTGTAATATGGCCGCAGTAATGGTCGGGCAGCTCAGCTCTTCTGAGTAATCTGAAGAAAGCTGTTTGAGATATGCCTAGTGAATGGATACCTGACCGAGGCTGCCTCATGCCCAGTGCAGGGAAATCTCGCAAAGCCGTCGCCGATCAAGGATCTGAAAAGCAGTGGCAGACCGAGGTGAATCTGGTAAGATGATGAGAAGTAGACAGACACAGGTTAGTGCAAAGTTCAGGCTGGTGTGGATTCAGCATTCTGAAACTTCAAATTGGTCGAGACCATAAGGATGATGAGCTTCAAAATTCAAGCCTGGTGGTGTATATGACCACCAATCTAGCAATTTCCATTAGGAAAATCGAAGCACGAAGCGAGCAACACTACAAGTCATTACAGAACTGTCGAGGGCACCCGAAAGATCATGATAACCTGGGCGGTATAGTATAGCTGCACAGCAGATAGTGTACATGGATACACAGGGCCTGATTGTTTCAGTTTCTAGCAGCTGCAGCTACTCTTAGAATCTGTAGCTCCCTCAAACAGTCCAGATTTTCATCCAGATTCTAAGTAGTCAGAAGCTACAGAATCCAGAAAATAAACTAGTAGCCAGAAGCTGGGGTTATCCAGCTTCTGCAGATTCTGACTAGCTAGATACTCACCAGCTGCTTCTCAAAATCTTCAGCTGAAACAAACAGACCTACAGTTGATTAAGCAGAAGCAAAATCAAACTGTTGGAACTGCAGAAACCAGGCCTACAAAAATTCATATCTAAGCATACATAGATGCTAGCGGACAGGAACAGTATCTCCATATGCGTTGAGTGAATCCATGGCATTGGATCACGAGAGTACACTGAACAGCTATAGATACTGAGCAGAGCTATATACAACAGTAATTGTGGAATCAATCAATGTGCTTAGAGAGTGAAGCAGTGGAAAGTATATATGTATAAGTGCCGTAACTTTTGGTTGATTACGAAAGATTGAGAGAGTAAAAAACACTTATGTTGAAAAGTCAATATGTTCAAAGCACCTTAAGGTAGCGTTTAGAATAGTGATGGCTTATGATTTTTTTTACTGTATCTAGCTGATTTTTTTATTATAGCTGAGTTAGTTTACTTAGCATAATTAAATTTAAAAATAGAAAAAATATATTATTCCATCACGGATAATGCAAATCAATACGGAAAAAACACAAAAAAAAAAAATCAAAAAATAGAAAAAAAGAAAAAACAAAAAAATGAATAGAAAAAAAAGCAAAAGCCCCACGTTCAACGCCAGCCAAAACCAACGCTAAGCACGGCCTAAAAAACCACTCCATTTAAAAGTCAGCTTCGAAAAGCCAAAATTCAGACGTGGCCTGTAGTAGAGTCACATTTAAGAGCACACTTTAAACGCGCCCCTTTTGCAGGTTCTACTGCTTCGAATCGATCTTACACGATCGACGCCATGACAGCAGTGCAAACCAAAAACAAGGCAGATGTTTTTAACGGATCCTTGTTGATCTATTTTTCTCTCTGCTTGAGTTTTTAGCAGACCATCGTCGAGTTGGCGCTGATCTGTTTTATCTCTGCTTGATTTTTTAGCTGACCATCGTCGAGTCGAGTCGATTCTCTGCCACTCACGAACGAATCCACTACTACTACTAGCCTCGTGGTGGCCGGTGAGACAGTCATTGAGCTCCAGAATTGCCAACGATAGCTAAGTACTGAAGAAACTGCAAACATTTTCTGGGCATAAATGGTAGTCAAACCCAAAATGCTCCCATTAAAACCGAAACACCTGCATTCAAAACTGTGTCGATACCCGTGGAAGGTTGGCCATCAAACAAGACGACCCCAGCCTCTCTAACAAAAATCATTCCCATCCCAATCGCATTTACCATCTCATTATCACATACGCTCAATGGGCAGACCAAATCTAATAAAAGAAAAACTTTCCAACGAAATGAAATCAATCCACTCAAAACAACTTCTGCAAAGGCATTCATTTCCTTTCTCTCCTGATGACTTCTGCAAAGCTAAAATTGAATCGAGCGATTTTGTAGCACAATTCGTCCAAACAAATAGCAGCAAAAACATCCAGCCAATATTCCTTCAAACAAAAATCTTGCCAAACAATGGAAAATAATGCCTCCATCTCCCTACTTTTTTAAAACAACATGAAAACATCAACTGAAGAAAGAGATGCACGTAGGCAGCAACAAAGTGTTAGCGCAATAATATGTAGCTAATGTTCGGACAGCAGTGAGGCAAATTGGAGCGCACAAGCACATTATCGCTTTTATCTTACTACACCATAATGTTGCAAAAACTAGAAGTTAAACTACAAGAAAATCCATCAGCAATTAGTTCAGCACAGATTTACTACAGCATCATACAGTGAGTGAGGCACCGTTATCTTCAAGTGAAAGGCTTAGTACCATTGTAGCTGCCTTGGGTGCCCTGAAAAACAGAAGACGTGATCTGGTTCTGATAGGTATCACAAATCATAAACTGCAACTGAAGCACGATAGATAAAAGATGAAAACCCTAACAATTTTCATAACCCAAATGTTATTGCACAAAACGCTAGCATTTGCCAACAGCTTCATAGTATAGTTCATGTACTTTGAACGCCAGAAGGCCAAAGGTTCACTGTGAAGCCATTTTTACTAAATGGTATATCTGGATGGAGAGGAATAGGCTTATTTTTTAATCATTCGTATGACTACGAAGGATGTAACACTAACGATAAAAACGAATTGTAGGGAATGGTGCAATGCAGGAGAGAATTATCTCGGGAGGTTGATCCAATAGAATGCTTTATGCGTCAGTGGATAGTTGAGCAAAGCCAAACAGGCTTACCATTGTTCAGTCGATTGGTACAATGCAGCTGAACTTCCAAAGCATGAATTAAGCATGTCAGTATTCACAACACCAGGGCTAAGGGCAATAGCTGCCAATCCAGGAGGCAGCTCCTTTGCTAAGGAGCGTGTTAAACCCTCAATAGCCCACTTTGAAGCACAATACGGAGCAACCTGAAACAGCATTATGCAATTTAGTATGCATTGAAGATTTCACATTCAGAGAATGAAATCCATATTAGAACAGCCTTTGACTGTGTCCTACCTCAGCAGCAGCAGACCTTCCCCAACCAGAGGACAAATTAATTATAATCCCATGTTTCTTCTCTATCATAAGTGGTACAAAATGACGAAGTACATTTGCCGTTCCCTTAATATTTGTATCGACTACCATATCAAATTCTTCTGCTGGAACATTCCATGTCTTGTTATTCTTGTTTATTGTACCAGCATTGTTTACTGCGACAACACCTCAATGGTTAGATTTCTGGAAGGATTCCTTTCATGTATATTTGGAAAGTGCGTACAAAAATGTGATTTCATTATCAACTTCAAGAGAGAGACAATTTCTTCTTTTCATCTACTTCCAGCTGGCTTAGGGTGCACATTTGCATTTGAGCAGAAAATATAACAAACCTATGATATCGGGAACTTGCTTCTTTTCCACAACAGCCTTTGCCAGCTCGGCCATGCTGCTGTCAGATCTCTACAACAGAAGCACCAACACAATACTTGAGAATGAAAATTAAATGCCAATATGCTTTGTTTCTAGCAAACAAACAATTAAATGCCAATATGCCATATTTTATCACTTTAACCTAATTCAGTATTTAGTATCACAATTCACAAGTTCCATGCTCCCCCTTAATTCCAATAATATTAGCTAAAAATCTTAAACAAAAGCAAGCGGACTGCTTGCATGATGTGTGAATTGTTCACAAATTTTGAAGCGGATGAGTTCATTGCCAGATCTCTTATAGCAAAAACTCTCCAGCAACTCACATATGCACTAACATCATAAAAGTAGAAATCATGACTAAATTTAGCATATTTTGTCGGTACATGAACCTGCCCACACGTTTGATTTCCTCCATAGCACCTTTCTCGACCACCAAATGAACAAAACTTATCAAATGCCTTACTTATACATAGATAGGATAGCCTAAACAGTAGGTCCAAACAGGCCATCAGTTTCTAGCTCAGCAAGCTGAGACAGAAATATTGCAAACAACGTTGAGCTAACAAAAATACTAGAACATCAAGTATTATTACTGTTGGGGGAGTGACCCCTACCGTGGCCCAATCGGCCCACCGTGCCAAAAGACCATTAAGCGTGTAAAATGTATGGCAAGCCCAACAGGGCTGTGACAAGGGAAAAGACGTGTTCACCCCTACTGTTGTAAACTCCAATAGGGGTATGCATTAAAACAACCCACCATGACTATCAATACGTTCCTTAGGGCGCCATGGGGGGCAGATCCACTTTTACAGAAAAAAGACCAGGCTGTACTAGCTGAGCATACATTTTCTATCTCTCCCCACTATGAGTTTTAGGCTCCAGGTAACCTCTCCGTGGCCTGCCTGCAGCCCTATCTCCACTATTTGGTCTGAAACCACAATAATTACTTCTTTGCAAAAAAAAAAACGAAAGAACATCAAGTATTACTATTACATACACCAGCACGGCTCTTGAATTCAAGCAAGTCCAAGCTACCAGCTAACCCCAACGAAATATACAACCAATTTGCAAAGCATTCAGCTCAAGCTCCATCCAAGGTACAGCACTCACCGAATCCCCAATTGGTTGGGTCAAGTATATAGCAGCAAGATTCTAAACCTAGGAGGCGCTGAGACTCAAATAAAGGCCCTAGTAGTGGAATTCGAATAGTGCAGGAGCGGCATCGAGCTAGCATTTCAAGAAACGGGGCAGCTAAAATCCAAGCCCAGTTTAGCACTAAACGAGAACCGCAGGCGAACTGAAGAACTAGGCCTCCCGTTCACGCACGCCCTAGTACAGTACAGGCGGCGTTTAACAAATAAATTCTGAGGAGGAGGAGTAGAGTGTATTACGACGTCGGCGACGGTGATGAAGTGGCGGGCCGGGGAGGCGATTTCGGCCTCGAGGGTGCGGACATGGTCCGGGGAGCGGCCGCAGCCGACGACGGCGTGGCCCCGACGCGCGAGCTCCAGCGCGAGCGCGCGGCCCAGCCCCCGGCTGACTCCCGTGATGAGCACCGTCCTCGGCCCCGCCGCCGCCGCCCGCGCGGCCGCCGCTCCGCCCCCGCCCTTGGGCCCCGCCGTCATCTCGCCTCCTCTTCTCGGGCTCGTTCGCGTTCGAGTCTGTGTGTGGAGAGGCAGGGGAACTTGTGCTCCCGATATTTAGCTCCTCTCATGGCTTACGGGCCTCCAGCCCGTGTTGCGTTGGACCATGGCCCATAACTGCAGGTTGGGCGGTTCAGCCCACCGACGCGCCGTCTCCGTACGGCTGCGGCTACCATACACGTCGCCACCGCCGCGGTGTTTGGAGCGGACAAGCGGTTTTGGTTTGCAGAACCTTCCCGATCCCTCGCCTCGCCGCCTCCGCCCTCCTGCTCGCCTCGCCGCCGGTAACGAAGCCTCTCTCTCTCCCCCCTGCCCTTCTGCTCCATCACTTGTGATCTCTCGATTCGTTGGCCCTTTCTTGCTCGCTTGTTAGAGTATAATCCGCGGTCTGTTTCTTACTTTCTTGTTCTGGTATTCTGAGTTCTTGGATTGGTCTGTGGTATCGTAAAGCCTCTCTGCCGTGATTTCTTGGAGTACTGGAGTTCTGGAAGAACAAAAATTTTAGGATAGGTTGGATTGCTGCGACTGCTATTATCTGTGTGTAAATCTTGACGATTCTGCTCGTGCTCCCACCTTTATAGGGTGCTAAAAAGTCGGCGTTTTTCTTAGATTTTTCCCTATGTTTTACTAGCCCCACCCTCCGAAAATTATATTGCAGCTGGCTGATTCTTCCCAGTTGCTCGGTTTTCATCTTTGTGTTTGTGGGGGTCTATTGCATTGGGATGACCGATTAAATGCATCTACTTGCAGCTTGGGTTGGCGTTTGATAAAGGATAAAACCATGTTCAAGAAGCATGTTGATGCAAAAGCTCTACAGCGCTTGTCGGGCGCTGACAAAAAGAAGCTAAGAAGAACTGCCAAGGAAAGGTTTCCCCAAGCATCTGATGCTGATCTCGATACCATCCTTCCTCCCAAGGTGACGATTTTTTCCCATGATTATATGGAGTGATAACAGTGTAACACGGTATTAGTTCTTGTCCATGTGATATTTGTGAACTTTTGGCTAGATCCTTTGCGCCCTTATACCAGTGTTAATGCAGAGAGAACTTGTAATTTTTTAAGTGAACTTTAATATTCTTTCTCGCTCTTATATATTTCTGTTAACCTTGTGGTAATATTTTCGTGTGGTATGTTGTATTATTGTATGTATAGGTTGAGATGACAGTTGCTAAGTACCCAAACCGAGCTCTTGTGTATGGCATAGAGGGGGAGTTCCCGATGCTTTTCGACATTGATGGAAGAGGCCATGAGCTGTTTCCAACAGGTTTTTTATTTTTATTTCCAGATTAATACTTTTAGTTTAATGTACTTATCTAAATTTATAATTTGCATTGTATTATACCCTATTTGTTGTAGTAATCTTTAAAAAGGTTCTATTTTGATTGCGTATGCACAAAACAAATCATTAAGAACAGAGATTCTTAATAAGGCCATGCTTTCACAAATGAGTGCACTCATCATTCTTTTGGTTTTTAACTACTATAATTGTTTGATTGTGATTTTCTGTATAGTCTAACTAATGGACTTTTTTTTTGTTTGTATAACTTATTGGTTGTTTCCATCAATTTGAATTTATGTACTGGACTACTTATTCTAGCTTGGACAGAATATGACTAGGATGGTGATAATCCTTGGCCCCTTGTCTTCATGCTATCCGTTTGGCCAGTAGGTTCTGCCCAGAGGTGTTAGGATACCATAGTAGGAATGTAGGGACTCAACTGATGTACTGATGTTGTTGGCCTAGGGCCAGTTACGTAGGGTACATGAGGACATATGATATGAGTATATGACTCTTATGCCAAAGGCAATAGCCAATATGGTACTAAACATTAAGTAGTACCCTAATACTCTGTAACAGAGCTGTTGATATTTCTGTTTTATCATTTCCAATGACTTTATTTTCTGTTATTACTAAATAGCCGAAAAATATTCCACTTCTATTTGACATAGCTGAGCTACAAAGTATGGGATGCCATCTTTCAATGTGCCTCTAGTTTAGTTGATAAAGTTATGAGTTGACCTCAAAGTTTCCTGTTTATGGCAGTTTTAGGCTTTTCGCTTAATACTAATCAACAACTGTTGTGCATTTTAGACTTCAAAAGTAAGTACATTTAATACGATTTGTACTTTGTAGCATGGTTTAATTGGTGCAAATGTTGCAGTTTACGCACTCTGGAAGGTTCCTGATCTGTTGCCAGCTTTTACACTGAAGGGTGGTGAGGTTTCACGCTTCATTATTGGTGGTGCTGATCTGATGTTGCCTGGTATCAGCATACCCCCAGAAGGGTTACCTTCTTTTCATGCTGGCCAACCATGGTCAGTAAAAGTTCCTGGTAACCCTGCTCCAATTGCTGTAAGTTTCTCATATTTTTCTTGACACTTGTTTGGCACATAGTTTTTGTCAAGTGGTGGAATTCTGTCAATTATGTACGAATCCAATTTTGCCATTACATGCTTTGCACAGGTTGGGACCACAACTATGAGCAGTACTGAAGCCTTAAAGGCAGGGTTACGTGGCAAGGCTTTACAGATTGCGCATTACTACAAGGATTCGTTATGGCAAGATCAATGCTAAATCTGGATGAACATATGAGTTTACCCTTTCCTTTAAAATTAAAATTGTTAAATATTATTGCAGGGATTCGACTGATGGTCGTTATGTTCCAAATGAAGGATTTTATGATGACATTGTTGTTGAAGATCCTAATTTTGCTTCAGCGTCTCAGCCTGTTGATTCTTCCGAAGATCCTGCAGAAGGCACGCAAGACAGTAGTGCTGCAGGTGAAGAAGCGGCAGTTGATGTTTCAGAAGACAGTCATACTGCAGATCCTGCCTTCCACGGTCAAACCATAGAAGATGTAACTGCTGGTGTGAGCGAGCTAAAATTGCCTGAAGAAAAAACCACCGAGGAACCAACCAAGGAAAAGGAACATCAGAATTTGTCTACTGAAGAAATTGATTCTCTCTTGGACAAATGCCTTCTGCAAGCATTACACACAAGCGTAAAAGATAAAGACCTTCCTATGCCAGGAAGTACATTATGGTATATATATATATAGTAATTTCACTTTCCCATATGATCTTTCATTCCATCCCAGCATCCTTTATGAATCTTTCTTTTGTTTGATGGTAATTGTTTCATTCATGTTCTCATGTGATAGGAGTTAATCTACAGCTTTTTACTGATTCAGTTTTTCTTTAAAAACAAATATTTGTAAGTCTTTTAATATTAAACGAAAACATGCTTTAATCAAAAGTATTGGATATTGGGATATTATTTTGGCAAATTAGGTTCTGGTTATTACTATGACTTTTTCCATCAAGTAAACAAAGCACCGAGTAAAACAAGTTCGATAATTAGCCACTAGCCAGGGTGACATTAGGAAGATATTCAAGTGTCCAATAACCTGCATGCTCTGGCTTTTTTATGACTCGTATCTACCGTTTTATTCATCTTCTGCATTGTTCTGTGCAGGTCAAATCACATACTCCCATGCAGACCTCCAGGTGTTACTCTGGATATTAAAAAGTCATCACACAAAAAACTATCCAAGTGGTTGCAGTCAAAATCTTCCTCTGGCCTTGTAAGATAGTGTGCAAAGCTTTTCTTATAAGCGTCATTTGCTGTATTGTCTTATGAGTTATGTCTGACAAATTGTAACAATTTAAGCCATTTTAGTAGGCAAAAACACATGCCAGGATCCCTAAGGATTTCTAAGAAGCTGACCCATGAACTATTTGATTTGCTGTTGCATCTGTCATATCCTTCAGTCAGTTAAGTCCAGTAGAGCTGACATGTGTTTTCTAAGGCTGAATATGTTAGGAATGAGTCTTTTTTTTTTGTTAACTTTCTACAAATATACTACAATTGTCCCAACATTGTGAAGACTCCATATTTCCCAGTTATTTGAATGTAGTGAGTGATATTAAGCTCTCTTGCTACACAGTTCTTTCATGAACCTGAAGATTTAGAAAACGTGATGATGTCTTGACCTGTGATATCATTAGAATGAAGTTATGATTTACTTTATCGATACTATTACTGCCCACATATGGCAAAGAATTCATGGTATGTACATTCTTTGCCTCCTAGACCAGTAAACAAATTTATTCATATTTGGTCTCTAGAAGTATGCCACTTGGTGTGCCACGTTTTCATTGGACATAACTAACAGAACAATGCAAATTGACGACATCGATTAGATGGTTCAAGTACCTAATCTAACGGTATAGGGATTATATTGAATCTTTGTTGAGGACCATATTCATATTTGTCAAAGTTTTGGAACTAATCCAGTTTTTACCTTTTCTTGCTCAACATTATCTAATGTCCACTATATTTTTCACAGATCTCAGCAAAAGAGGACAAGCATAAGAAGGAAGTCATGTTGCTAGGTATCAATCGTGGACATCCAGACTACATGGCCTTTAAACCAGAAAAGAGGGTACAGGAGCCTGTTGAACGGCATGATAACGCGGTTGCTGAAGGTAGCGGCACGAAGCAAT
Organism: Melocanna baccifera; assembly: GCA_036346265.1. NCBI lineage: Eukaryota > Viridiplantae > Streptophyta > Magnoliopsida > Poales > Poaceae > Melocanna > Melocanna baccifera. The sequence continues at coordinate 12,143,112 of CM070679.1, forward strand.
TGGAAGTGGCTGAAATTTATAAGCCAAGTTCTCATGTCAACCCCATATTTGTGGCTGTTGAAGTTGACACAGGGAAGTATTACAGTGCATCAGAGGCATCTGATATAGTTTTCAGGTTTGTCTCCAGAACTATTTTGTCACGATAAAAGTGATTGATTCTTGTGGAAATCAGTACATTTCTGCAGGCTATATATTTGTGAAGTGTGAAGATGTCAAATTTTCTCACATGTCAACTAATTTCATTTTCCCCTCTGAACAAAGGTATGTTGAAAAGGAAAATTTGGTTAAGCCGACAGACAAGGCCAAAGTAATTTTGGATGCTGCATTATGTGACGCTTTGTACAAAGGAGCTATAAAAAAGGGATCAGCTTACCCAACCGAGATCCACAAGAAGGACTTGGGGTCAACATTTTTAAAACGTATGCAAGTTCACCATAGAGTAGCAAGAGGAAACGAGGTGGTTGTTCGCAAGGGTGCCATACAGACCGTTCAAATCATGACAGAAAGAAGGCAAGGAAACAAGAAGATGACCCGACTCTCTGGATTGGAATGCTTTTTAATGGATGCTGACTCGTTAGCTTCCGAGTTACAAAAGAAATTTGCTTGCAGCACCACCACAGCTGAGCTACCAGGTATCACTGACTTGTAACCCGTCCCCTGTCCTTTATTTCTTGATAGTGAACAAACCAGTTATGTTACGGAGGATAAAAGACATAAAATTTTACCATATCATTCCAGGTAAGAAGGGGCAACGCGAGGTCTTGGTTCAAGGCGGAGTCATTGATGACCTTGCGAAGCACCTCGTTGACCATTATGGTGTTCCCAAGAGATTTATCGAGGTTCTTGACAAAACAAAGCGGTAGGAAGAATGCATGATGGTCCCAGGATTGTATCCTGAGACCACATGCCACCAGATGTCAGTTGCAACGCAGTGTGAAATTATGACAAGATACACTTGTTTTATCACCCTCGTTTTATCTAGGAAGGATAGTGCTTTTGCGTTTTCAGAACAAAAGACTGCAGCTACATCTGTTACCGGACAGTGAGGTTTTTTTTCTTCCGTATTGAAATTTTTGATGTGTACTCTAGTTTTTCTTGTCTTGATCATCCTCTAAAAGAATACTTTGTGTGACTTGATCTATGGAATACTGGCGTACGTTGTCAATACATGATGCTCGGTAACGATCTGATTGAAGATTTTTTGCTCACGTACAATCTCAACTAGCATGTGTCGTGTCGTAGTATCCATAGATTGCGGATGAACAGAACAACCTTCTCCAATCTAATCTCAGTGAGTCGACACGAAAACAAAGGGGGGAAGAAGAGCCAGACTAACAAAACTTGCAGATGAAGTATCACATATTCACACCACATTACTTTTAAAAATAAAAAAAAAAGAAATATCGCATCAAATTTCAACCCCGGGACAAAATACACTTGCGAAACCGTAACAAAGCCCCCTCCAGAAAAAGAACCTCACATCAGCAAAAGAAAAGGGTTTTTGAGTGGCTAGTGGATACCACATGAGCTAGCTCGAATCTTCGACACATTCGATCATCCAAACACCAAAGTTGGCATCTCAAACCCAAAAAGAAAAAAAGGTTGGCAACTTCAGTGTCTTGAGTCTGAACTATCCCTTTCGCTATCGCTGTGCTTCCTGTTTGATGCTTCCTTTTCCTACTGATCTTGTCATCCTTCATCCCCAACTTAGTCGTTCTACTGCTTAACCTTTGATATCGACTTCCAACATCTCAGTGAGAATTATCCTTCCTTCCCAACCTACTGCCTCTGCTGCTTGATCTCTGATATTGAGTCTCGACGTCTGAATCAACATCACTTTTTGTGGCTACCCATCTATCATCAGAGTCATCACGGTGATCCTTGTGATGTCTAGGTTCGCCTCTTCCACCATCTTTCTCGTCGTAAGAGTCGTCTTCTATGTAACGTCTTGAGGTCCTTTTGGTGCTGTGCTCTTTCCCTGTTGATGTGTGCACAGTGGAATAGTGTGTGTGTCAAGATTGGGATCTTGCCTCCTGCTCTTTTTGTGCTTTGCATACCTGCCAGTGGACTTGCTGCCTGAAGGACTCTTGCTGATGTCTGCATCAGTGAAGTCTGAAGGCCGATCAGAAGATTCAGGCTCCAAACTTTCTTGCCGTTTCAGATCTGTGCTTCCAAGATATGATTTTATCACCGTCTCCTTTTTCCTACATCACCATGGTTACTTCTATGTCTTTCTTCATGCATGTGCTTATGGGACTCTCCTTTCATTTTCCATGGTAGAAGAGCATTTGCCAGTATACTCTGTAATATCTTCGCCTTGGTGCTTGTCCGCTGCAGATGGTTTTCTTCTATGATGACTGTGCTCGTACTCTTGTGGCTGCGGAGTTCCTGTTTTGAATGTAAACAATCTCTGGAAGAGTGTCTCTTATATGCATCTTCATCCCTAGATCTACTTGAAACATACCTATTGGATTAAAATTATAATATTAAGCGTATCTCATTTGGACTCCAGTATAATAAAAAAACTATACGAATTAAATGATTAACAGACAAATGACCATGTACCTATCATCGGAACTTCTCAGCCTCTTCCTATCTGAACTTTGTGACCGTTCATAACATTACATAGACAGTCATAAATAGATTTTACCATCAAGTTTTACAGAACAGGGCAACAGACCAAATGAGTTTGTTTACATAAAACAGTGAAAAATAAATAAACCAAAGGAGCCTCTATGATTTACCATAGACAATCGACTGACACTAAACCTAGCCCTGACCATCATGTTCAACATCGTAGCCAAAGGCATGGAAGTACCATATATTGAGCCATCGCTTCCGTAATCTAAATCCACATATTAAGCAACCACAGTACAAAAATACTCAATAAGCCCTTATGTCAACTACAAGTATATAGATGCAGGGTTTACCAAGAGAAAGTTATAGGTTTTTTTAGCAAAAAGTAAGTTTTGATGTAGGTACTATAACTAATTTCCAGACCTATAACTTATTCATTTTTAACTAAAACCAAAGTGTTCAATTTAAGCCAAGTTTGTTATGAGAGCGAATTCCCATCGCTTTCGTCTTCCATTTCCCTTCCACGATTATCAAATGAAATCTACTTTAGTACCAAGATATCGTAACTATTTCTTTATATTTTCATCCATAACCACTATTAACAAATAACTATTATTTTATGAAAACTACGCAAGTGTGACTCCTCTACACTATGCCCACGACCGAAAGCACAACTATTCGAATAAAATTTTTAATTCTCTTGAGAAATTGTATAGCTTTCTGTGTAATGACATTTCTGTGTAATGTGCCTTGGTGAAATCCTATTCCCAGAACTTGTAACTTTGCAATATTTACTGATGAGATTTTATTATATAAATTCTGAAATTGTAATTTTTAATGTTGAACTTGTAGCTTTGCGAAATGGTATGCATATATGGCTCATTCTTGAAATTTAGATTGATGTAATTCGGACTTTTGTGTAATGACTTTTCATTTATCTTAATTCTTGTGTTGTATGATTAAAGTTTGGATCCCATTTTAATGAATTCATTACTCCTTAACGGCATAATTTTGGTGAAGTACATTTCAGGGTTATCACAGAGGCCCACTGGAGCGAAGAGGATGTGGCAGTGACGCCATTTTACCCTGCATTGTTTCGTTCTGCTGTTTATCTTCCGCTTCTCGACACCTGACCATTCTTGCCAGGTGCTCCGTCTGCTTAGCAGACTATCAACCAGATGAGCGGCTTCAGAGAAAACTGCCAGCACTGACCCAGTGGACTTGGAGGCACGAACTGTCCAAGAGGACGACTCCTAGCATGGCCGCGGTGAACCGACACATCAGGGCGACGAACCGCGGAGCAACTACGCAGAGGCGGCGGTCAGGGCAGTCCTCGAGCCTCGAGCAGACGCTGAAGGCTCTCAAGAGTGCAACCTGCCGGCCCTGCAAACCCAGGAAATAAGGCCTCTGCTGATGTACTATTCCGTCTAGTGTCGTATTTTTAGCTGCTTACAAGGGTAAATAAGAGGCACACAAGATGTCCACTGATGGTTACTCATTTTTACAGAAAAGAAGGCCTGATCCTGTACTTGCACGGAATTGCTATTGGTTCATAGTTCTACGGAAACTGAGAGATGGCTGTAATGTTCGTGTTGGATGTAGGACCACACTCATATTTTTTTCCCCTTTCGAACAGTGTTTGTCTACGACAAGTGAAGTAATACTTGAGTCGTTATCTTTACTATTATAAAAGAAGGAGTTGGTGGTTGATGAGTCCTCCCTTATTTTTTAGCCATTCAATCTGATTATGAGATAAAATCTAGACCGTCCCCACCCCCGCGCCTCCCCCTCGCTCCCCCCTCCTCTACCCGCCCCCTCGCTCTCCCACACAGTGCCCCCCCGGCCGCCTCCCCCTCGCTCCCCCCGTCCTCCCTCTCCCCTTGCCTCTGCACGGCCCCCCGCCGCCACCGCCTCCCCCTCGCTCCCCCTGTCCTCCCTCTCCCTCCGCACGGCCGCCCCCCTCCTTCTCCCCCCGCCCTCCTCCCTCTCCCCCCGCCGCCCCCTTCCCCCTCCTGGCCTCCCCCCGTCGCCCCCTCCCCCCGCCGCCGCCTCCTCCCCCTCCCGACCTCCCCTCCCGCCCCACCGCCCTCCCCTCCCCGCCGCCCCTGCCGGATCCGCCGTCGGGCCCGCCTCCCTCCTCCCGAGATCCTCGCCGCTCCCCTCTCCCCTCGCCTCCCTCCTCGCCGCCCACCGCGCGCCGTCCGGAAGATCGTCGTGTCGGGCGTGGCGGGTCCAAGGTGGTCGCATGCTATCGCCCACGCGCCGTCCCGCTGCTCGGCGGCGCGGACCCGTGTCCTCGTCGTTGGCCCGGCCACCTTCCTCCCGGCGCAGCGTAAGGGCGCCGCACTGTGCAGACCCCTCCTCCCCATCCTGCGCGCCGCCTCCTCCACTCCCTCCCACTCCGCTCCGCCGCCTCCTCCTCCTCCCCACCCCGCGCCGCCTCCTCCCCGACCTTTCTTGGGCGGTTCCAGGGAAGGGAGGAGCTGGTCTTGTCTGGGATCCACCAGATCCGACATCGCTAGCGGCGGCGGCAGTGGTGGCGATGCCATGGAGCCCGACGCGCTGCTCGACTTCGTGCTCTTTCAGCTCTCCCCCCGCCGCTCTCGGTGAGGAAGCCGGGAACTAGGAAGAGAACAATCTCGCATTTTTGGTGGGTTCGTGCTGTTCTTGTGGGCTAAAGGTGGTGCCTTTGGGTCTCTACGCAAGTGCGAGCTGGTGGTGTCCGGCAATGGGCGGACGGAGAAGATCGCGTCGAGGTCAGTGATGCCGTTCGTGGCAAACCTATGGGCTGCGAAGGAGCAGGCAGCGGCCCAGCTGCTGCCACCGGCGATCCGGCTGCAGCTGGAGCGGCATGTCGCGTGGCCCTCGAGAGGTTTCTTGATATGGCTTATGTTGTGTTTTTCGAGTTGGTGGTGTCGAAAAGATTGAATTTTGATAGGTGTTTGTTGGCTTGTGCTTGAAGATTCGTGCGCTTCGTGAGCACACCGGAGGTACTGGAGATGGCGAATACCTTTGATGGGGAGATGTCGCAGCTGGAAGGGGCTAGGAAGATTTATGCACAGGGAGTAAGTGCCAATCAGTTGTTAGATTGTTTAGCTTGTGTGCTTTATGATATAGCACTTGTCTAAAAATGGTATACCTTATGCAGGGTGCTGGAGGTGCTATCTCGGGTGGAGCTGGTATGCACGATATTGTTTAGTGTTCTTTTCTTATCAAACGGGGTTTAGATTAGTTCTATGTCTGATCATACCTCCTGTAGTTCTCTTTATCATGGGAACTTGAGTCCGTCTTAGCTTGAGTGACTCAACGGGTTGATGGTAAAATCCGGGGAAGCAAAAAAGGAAGATCTTTGATTATACCCTTATCGAATTGGCACCTGGATAATTGGCTTGCATGAAGTTGGATAAACTTTTGATTAATGACAAGATACATTCGATGCCTCTATATCTATATAATTCATCGTATGAACCAATAAGGGAACATAAGAAATAATCTATTTCTAATTTAGAAGAAATGAAGAACATAGTCAATCACTGCATGTGTTAAAGGGCAACCTTGTGTTTCATGAGAATTGTTTTAATGTGGCATCGTTAGTCATTACAGTTATGTATGGGAATATGCGCTGCTTCTCAATGTAATTTATGTAATCTCTTGTCGTGCTTTTTGTCAGCTGAAAATGTTACAAGCTCAGCAGCAGCTGCAGACATTACAAAGTACGCTCCTCTCTCATCTCAATCGTTGTTCATTTACTTCTCCTTTGCCAAATAAACTTGATTTAAGTGAGTTAAAGATGATCACAATTAGTTTGTTGAGAGACATAAAACACATTAAGTGCGTTCTGCTAGGTGTACACTCTTGTGTGCCTATTTATGGTTTGTACACTCTTGTGTCTATTATTAGTGTTGCCACCATGTCAACTGCTATTTACCACCTCCAACTAAAATTCGGAGTGCAGATGCCTATGCATGATAACTGTAACATGAAATTATTTTCTTTATCCTTTATGAATAATTGAATATGTATTTAGTCTCGGGGACCTTTCATGATCGTTTTTCCTTTCCCCCTTCTGAGGGGGCTTTGAGTCAAGCAAACCATGTTCGTCCTTTCATTGGTCTATGATGCTTATACAATAATTTGTTGTGTTTGAGCAAATGTTATCGACTCAAATATTGGATATCCTTTTGTCAAACACCTTTGTTTATGTACATACAAAGCTCAATGTTCTTTATTGAATTAATACAGTTGATGTAGTCATGCAGCTATGCAATGTGCTGTGTATTTTGCTAGACAGACTATTGCTTGAATGTGTCGATAAGTAGATAAAGGTGAAAAGTTTGACCTGTTTGGGTCTGTTCGTCAATGCAAGTATCACACTTTGCGCAAATGGGGACTCACTCTTACATGGGCACCAAAACTTTTTTTTATTAACATTATGCATTTGAAGGCATGTGGTAAAATATTTTTCGACAGCGCGGGGGGGAGGGGGGAGGGGAGGAGGCGAGGGCGGCGGCGGCGGCGGAGGAGGGAGGGGAGGATGTTTTGTTTGATATATGATGACGTAAGAAAAGGTTGATATTTATTATTCAGTTTGAGATCATATTTGATAGTATGCATTACTTTTATTTGGTTTTTCGTTGCAACGCACGGGCACCTTACTAGTAGCCTTGTAAAGCCTAAGTCTTTTTGAACTTTGAACACACTTGTAGTCTGCCCTCACATGGAATAAACCACACGTGTAGCAACTCACCTGGGGTTTCGTCTTGAACAGCACGCGTGTAGCGACTTGTTTGGATTTTTCACCCTTGGTAATCACTTCGTTCAAATAAAAAAAGTGTTAAAACCCCATTTGGAATACGGGAGTGCTAAGAATGAACTAGAAAGTTATATGAGTAAGAGATCATATATCACTACCACTAGACGTATAATGCAGCAGAAGAAGAGTTGAAGCAGTCCGGTTCAACGTAACATGCGTCAATGTTATAGTCGATCGTTCATGAGCAGTAGTCAACCTTCACAAGACTATCGTCTCCTTGTGATCGTCCTGATAAGCACCATAGTAGCAGTAGCGTCTCGACCGAAACTCACACGTCCAAAGATGGAACACCATATGTCGATGTGCTAACACTAGCATGTATAGCAGGGGTTTCGAAAGGTAGCAGTTAGTGTTTCAGTGGATGTGTCTAAGACGTATGCAATCCATAGCCCATGCGCCCACATTATATAGAGACTTCAACTGAAACCATATCCAATACGAGTAGAGATCGTATTCCACTCGGAAAGCCTCAAACCAAATCCTTATCCAATACGAGTACAGAACGTATTTCACTCGAAATCTATCATCTTGACCTTTATTGTTCTAACCTACTAAGTATGTGACCTTGTAGGTTCATATATACTTAGTTGTAATTCGGAAACACATTTGTAGTCACTGGTCAGTAGCGGTCCCTAGTAGGACTTATCGACCTTCAAATATACACAAAGATTAATCTGGATGAATCTTATGCAATATGATCTGTAACCAGGTCCTAGTCACTCATGATTAGCTCATAACTCCTGATGACCACATTGTATATGGTCATGCCCAGTTCGTATCCCCATACGACCATATTGTAAACCAGTCTGTTGTATGTCCGACCAGGTCTCAACCAGTTTGTATCCCCATACGATCAAATTGTAGACTAGTTTGTGATATGTCTGACTAGCTAACGACTAGTCAGTATCTCCATACGACTAGTACATATTCAGTCGAATCTATCGACCTGTTTATGTATTCTCCTTTTGTCTGACAATATCTGATCAAACTAAGTGAAAAACGTGTTATCCATGGACTGTTCAATATTTGTCTCATCTAGTGATGGATAACTTTATGTGGTCGACTCTTCGATCACTCGTAGCATGGCCATGTATTTTCTTTATCTAACTACATCGAGAGGTCTAGAGATATCTCTTTTGTTATGTAGGAGAGGCAAATCTCATATCCAACATGTCACTTTCCTCTGCATCTTTCATAGTATACTTGAAAGCTACTTTTAACTACCTAGTTACGGTGTAGCGTTTTGCAACCTCTAATTGCACTATTAAATATGTAGAAAACTATGATGATTTTAGAAACAAGTATTATAACATCATCATTACTTGAGATCGACTGATGACACATAAAACATAACAATCTCAACAGTATCTCAAGGTTGGTCAATCTAATATCGTATTCTCTAACATATGTCTATATTATTGATTTAATATCATCATATCTATGACCAATGAAATTTGGTTATCAATCAATACATGTGTTGATCTATAAGTCACTAGGGTTCCGATCAGTAACATCCGACCAAGGATCCTTTTAGAATGATATCATATAACAAATAAAAAGCTTCACCAACAAGTCGCATACTTATTAACCTTTATAAATGATAATTCGTTTAAAGAACATAATACACATTTACTCAAACTATCATAAATATAGAAGTAATACCATCATCTTTATGATTGCTTCTAGAACATATCACTAACAATTTCTACATCTGTAACAAACTTTTAACTCATTTGAACTCCCGAACTTACCTTGCTCGTTCACTCGTTTGAGCTTAAATTGGGCCAGGACCATTGGAAATACAGTGATGCATAAGGCCTAAAAACATAGTCATATCGATGCATAAAATGCCAAAACAAACAAACAAGACGGTTTCTCCGCCGTCATTTCAAATCGGCTTATCAAGACAGCTTTTTTAAAACGACTTATCGACATTCGATTTATTCATACAAGCACTCGTGTTAGGACCAAAAACCACCGCCCAAAACAACCCACCCAGGCAATAATAGCAACCAACCACACCACCACAACCGCAACATCTAACAACCCACCTCATGCCAAGTATCATCACTGTTCGATTATGGGGCAGCACTAGCACAGGAGCACCACCACCACCCAGATTTCCCGTAAGGGCATGTATAATAGGGTGACAAGTGTCTATAAGAGACACCACATAGGAATTTTGCTGATATGAATGAAAAAGAAAGGAGAGAGAAAAATGTCAACTGTAATTCTATAGACAGTCAAAACGCAAGAAAACAGCTTGCTATAAATAGCTTCAGTACCATCATATCAATGTTGTCTACAAACAACTTACTATAGATGATTTTTGTATCATTATATCAATGATGTCTATATTTTAGAGATAACCCATTATAGCCAACTTACAAACAACCCATTATGGAATGTGTCTTTAGTGTTGTCTACAGATAATATGAAAGAGTACTATAGACAACAGCTATCTGTACCACTGTACATGCCCTAATTCCCTTGTGCAAGAGGCTGCTGGTCGGAGCAATCATTCCAACAAACAAGCCCCCTTTGGATTGGAGATCAGTAGATCATCACAAGGTAGCACATGGCTGCCGTTCCACAAAGGCAAAAGGCACAAAAGCATCACAATGATGACAAGGCATCAAAAAGCTCGATATTGGTTTAGTTCATTCATTTGTACATACAGATAGACAGGTTGGCTTCCACAAGGAGACAAAGACAACAAGCGAGAAAGCGCAAGATACCGTTACTAGCAAATGATAGTTAATTCTACTAGCAAATAATAGTAAATACTCCTATTTACTAGGTGAGGAGATGCGGCCGGCCGATGAGACGACGGGCAGTGGTACCCTCCCTCCCCCATCTTGTAGGTGTTACCAATCCTCGTCCTCAAGCCAAATCCAAGTACTGGACAAGAATGCCATGGCTCCTACCAAACACACCAAATAAGAAGACGGATAGATGTACAGATAGATGTCACAGGGAATGACATGCGATGCGTTGTTGCCTCCCAGCCATCCTTGCTGGCAAGGGACCCCCACCTAGGGATGTTAATGGGTTGGGTTCAAATGGGTTAAATGGGTTGGGTTCTTGATTAGGTTGGTTTTGGTTAAGTGGAAATGGATTGAAAGAATAAATAGATTGTGTTGCCTCTTATAAAGGGTTGGGTAGGGTTGGAATGGGTTCTAAATTTTAGAGTTGAAATTGGATTGATAGCAGATTCAACCCGTGGTGTTGCAATATGTCTCACCTGTGGGTTGGCTCTACCCATCGGGTCCATCTGGATATCTAGACCTAATAATTTACACAAAATAACATCTCTATACTCAGAAATCATCTATAGTAAATTTTAAGAAATTTCGTGAAACTTTTACGATGTGAACGCAAATTATACATTTTAAATACCAAACTTTTTCAAAAATTTCCTATAAAAGTTTGTTTGTCCTACCTTTGGGTCTAAACATAACAATTTATACAAAGTGGCGTCTCTATACTCTAAATCATCTATAGTAAACTTTAAACAATTTTGTGAAACTTTTATAGTGTGAACGTGAGTTAGAAATTTCAAATACCAAACATTTTCAAAAAAAATATAAAAGCATGTTAGTTCCATCTGTGTCATGCCTAATAATTTACACAAAATCTATACCCAAAATCATTTATAGTAAATTTCGTGAAACTTTTATAATATGAATGTAAGTTATAAATTTTAAATACCGAACTTTCTAAACAGTTTCTATAAAAATCTGTTGGTCCCAACTTTGTGTATGGGCCTAAAAATTTACACAAAATAACATCTCTATATCCTAAATCATTTATAGTAAATTTCAAGCAATTTTGTAAAACTTTTATAGTGTGAACATAAGTTAGAAATTCTAAATACCGAACTTTTTCAAAATTCCTATAAATGCACTTACATATAGTAGATTAGTAAAGAGTGGGTTGACAATAGGTTTGAAATAATTCAGATTGGGTTGGGTGGAAACGCCCTACGGGTTGGGTTAGATGATAGAAGGTGCTCTTTGGATTGGATCGAGTGGAGTTTTCTTTAAGTGAGAGTAGGGTTTTAACCCATTACCACCCCTACCCCCACCGGTCCATCGGCAGCCATATGCATGATGCACGAACCAAGGTAAGATGGATGCGGGCGACGTCCTTCGGGAACGCGAAGCAACCAACGGATAACTCTTAGGGGGTGATCGTTTCGGCTTTTTTCGACTTCAGCTTTTAGCTTCAGCTTTTTTTTCACTATTCACTACACTATCCACTAACTCAGCTACAGTGTTTTTTCAGCCAGCTACAGTGTGTTTTTTCAGCTAAAAGCCAAAAGCCATCGCTATTCCGATCACCCCCTTAGCAGTCTCAAGGATCATGGGCACTGGCCCCCACGATCAACATCCAAAAAGAAGAGGAGGAAAAGATAGTGCCGAGTTAGCATTCAGCTGTCCTCATCGGTAACTGGGGCTTTGTTGTCTAGGTCACTCTGCGGCATGTCAGATCCGGGCGATGGTTTGCTCGGGCTTGGCTTGGTGGTGTCACCAATGGCCAGCAGCTTGGCCTCCTCGTACGGGTAAATGTATATCCTTTTCACCATGCTGCAAAATTCACTGCAGTAGCAAATGATCCAAATGTGATAAGTCAGGAATCGAGGACATTAAAACAGAACCAATTGCAGAGGGGGTGTAAGGGTACATACGGCCAAGGGTCATCCCCAACCAGCATCATATCGTCCTCATCGTCGGTGTAAACAACCTTCCATTTCTTGAGGCTGGCAGACAGCTCTCCCAGGATATCAAACATCTCTTCTAGCTTGCTGTGAAGATCGTCGTATCCATGTAGCCTTGTCAAATCCACTGCCCTTCCAAGTGCCATTCCTTGCATAATTACCTGCAGGAAGAACAATTATCAATTACACTGCCATCTACAAGAGGGTTTTGAGCAACACCCAGAAAAATAATAATGCGATAACGCGTCATCACCTTGGTGCAGCTCCTGACTTGCCGACTCTGAGTCTCGTGAGGAGAACGCTCACTGCTTGCTGCTGGGGCATCACATTTGTTGACATGGGATGGTTGCGAGAGCTGATCAGACTCGGCATCTTCAGAGGGAGCTGGTTGGTCTTGACCAACACCAGAAACAGTAACCACTTGTGATGTTGCTTCTACAGCAGAGCTTATCTCAATTCCAAATAATCTGCAGCCAGCCGTAGCAGGTTCTTGCTTTCTTCCCGATGGAACTTTGTTAATGCTAGCATAGTAGGAGTCAGCTCTTGTGTCTCGCATTGGCCAGTAAAAGTGGTGGTTGGTTAGACTGGACGGTTCGTTCTTTGTATTGAATCCAACATTCAATGATGATGAGAAGATCGAATTGGGGCTCAAAGGATATAGTTCTTGAGTTCGCTGTAGTCCCAAAAATGAGAAATCTTGTGTGGATTCAGCCGGGGATTTCCACAAACCTTAGATAAATATAGAAGAGGTTAGATATGCAAGGCAACCAATAACTGAAGAGAAACAGTACAACTGATAAGGTTTCTATCCCTAAACTGAGTACCGTTGGCATGAAGTAGAACAATAATTTGTAGCAACAGCTTAGTAACTACATACCAAAAACTGGAGGGAGTTCTGGAGCAATAGAAGGTGAAGCAGGAGGCCGTGCACGCTTATTTCTTGCAGGAGGCTGAGGCATCTGCTGATTAGTCGCAACAAGTGGTTCCAGTTCCCATGGTGAAACTCTATCTGGACGGGGAACAGCAGAAGGCTCATCCCATTGAACCTGTCAGTGGTGAACACATGGGTTGAGATCTTGGAAGATAGAAGAGAAAACACGACAATGCAACTGTAAGCATTTTGCAGTAGACATATTTCTTCAAATATTTCAGTGGCAGGAGCAAAGGAAAAATTGAATGCTGCCCACAAATTAAAAAATCTTGATTACTTTCAAAGATCTCCAATCAGAATCTGCCCATGGAGATGTTGGCATGCTCCCTACACCAATAATTGTCCCACTAAACCTGTAACCCATGAAGAAAAAATACATGAGATGTGCCCACACAATTTTTGAGTCAATGAAACATCAGTGTGTGGAAAATAAATCTGAAATCACCTTCTTTCAGGAGCTTCATCACCCTCAAAACTCATCTTGAACCTCATTCCAACATTCATCTTGTGATTCTTAGCTTCAAGGTACTTGTTAACACTCACGACAAATTCAGATCGACTTGTTCTGAAATAAAATTAGATGAATAATGTGAGTTTTGCTGCATAAGTTACCATGAATACATATTTCGACATATCAATATCTAAGAGAACAACATATGTTTAGCACAAGAAACAAGGCCTGATAGGGCAAAATCACAAGACATACATAATACATTCATAGCATAGAAACATTATAATGCTATAAATAACGGTTGCTTATAATGCAATGAACACTCAGGTGAACAAACAAAAACCATCCAATGTGTAAAGTGGAACTGAAAAGAACCAAACCTGGGTTTATAGAAAACTGAAAAGAGAGTTCCAGTGGAGATGGCATGGGATGCAGTTGCCAGGACCCCAAGATGCATGCTGTGGCTTGATATCACTGATGATGGCATGTTGTTTAGTTGCCTCATGAGCCTCCTTACACCGACTCGTAGCTCTCCATTCTCACCTCTTTTAGATGCACAACGGTTAGCAGAAGTAATCATAATAGAAGGTTCATCCAGAATTCAGCAGAGCCAGGAGACAAATGTAAATGAGTTAAAATGGCCTTCAACATGTAATGCTATCGCATACCTCAAAAAGATAAATGCATCTCCGGCAACCAATCTTTTTGAGCTAACAAAAGCACTCCAACCAGTTGTAAGCAGATGCCGCCTAGGTTGTCCTGAAAGAAATAACAGACAAAACCCTTTATGAGATATAACAACCTAAATCACTGCATCACATCGAAAAATTTTGGGAAACATTTTTTTAGGGAAGCAGGGAAGGGAACTAAATACAATTGAAACGAAACACTGCACCAAAGCTATAACAACAACTCAGCAATACTAAAAAAAATTGAAAGCGGTTTTAAGTAGATGGTGAGATTACAAACTCACCTCGGAAGATGTGACGGAAATGCCATTCATTTGAATGGAGATCTTTAGCCACCAGTTCTTGCCATGGTGGATTCTGAGTCATATCCTACAGGTAAAACCGCACCACGTACAACAGATGTTACACATAACAAAATATCCAGTATGATTATCTACAAGTGGACTCAGTTATAAAAATGCTCTTTATGCTAACCAGTGGGGGCAAACATTCTTCAGCATGCCTCCTAAGAACTGAGAATCCACCATGGGTGCTCGTATCTGAAGCGGTCAAAGTCTTGCAGAAGGAGTGGACATTGCATCTTTCAGGCTCATGAGGTTCAGGATCTGAGCTGGTGGGTTCACTTCGCTAATCAAGCGAATTCAGGCAAAACAAATCAGAGCATATAGATATAACAATGACCATACAATAGAATTAGTAAATCATTCGCAAGAATGAAAAGACTACATGATGTGAACAAGAGCAATATATTGCAGGAATGTCCAGAAATAGGAACCTATGATCCAGAAGGAAAATAAATAAGAGAGCCTACTCACATCTGCTTCTGGTTGCAGCATAATTTGAGCATAAACTTCATCTGAATCAGTTTCAGCCTGCATTCCAGAGGAAAACCACTGAGAAAACTACAGGATCTCAGCTACATTCTAAACATTCCAGTGAAACTTGCATGAAGGGAGTCTACACCAGACCGAAAGGGATAATAAGGCTTACCCTAAGTTCTACATTCACCACCTTGCACAGGATCTTAGATGGTAGATTAAATAAATGCAAGTGCTGGTCAAGCTGTTGATCTGTAGACGCATCAAGCTATAGAAGAAACATTTGATTATCAGTTCAAAAGACAAGGCAGACAAAGAAGAATTCTATTTCCGCAGAAACAAAACCATACTGCAGTTCTAACATAAGGAGCATGCAGCATTTTTATAATACAAACAGCCACTGTTTGTAAGTAAGCAGCAAACTCCTTGATTATATAGAAGAAACACTTGGTTATCAGTTCAAAAGACAAGGCAGACAAAGAAGAAATTTATTTCTGCAGAAACAAAACCGTACTGCAGTTCTAACATAAGGAGCATGCAGCATTTTTATAATACAAACAGCCACTGTTTGTAAGCAAGCAGCAAACTCCTTGATTATAAGAAGAGCAGATACGCATATGGGGAGATATACCTGTTCCATATGACCCTGGGGGAAGTAGTAAACCCGCTCGCCTTGGCGAGGCACTGTGACCAACGGCCCAGCACAAGCATGCCAGAGCTCCCTGTACAATGCATCACTAGAACTCCCTACACAAAGGCATTAGATTTCATTAAAAGAAAATTCATCAAGAGTGTAGGCATGCAAATCAAGGGGCTTTTTTTTCTGATTTTACGGTGACACTCTACCCGTTGATTATGAATTAATTGTCCCATAACTACTAGACAATTCTAAAGTAGCACTGCATGAATAGATCCACCACGTTCCCATTTGCATCTACTTTTTTCGATAAAAGTGTTCCTCATTTGCATCTACGTGGTAGCACCAATTGTTAAGCTAACCATAAGGTCCTGTTTGTAACACAGGAATTTCACGTGGAAAAGTTCAATTCCCCACGAATCGTGAAAAATTCCAGCGTTCTCCAGACGGGGCCTAGGAATTTCAGAACCAAACACACTGTAATTAGACAAACAGAACTGGATTTCAGAGTCATAATTGCGTATCTGTTTGCCCATTTCACAGATCGGAATTCGCAAGCATCCAAACGAGTGTATATATAATGTGCCGGCCAGACTAGCAAAACTGCAAATTCTATCTCGAGTCGGATGAAAGCAACACTCCTCCAACCCAAACAACAAAATTAAGGGGCAAGAGGGGGGAAACCCTTTTTTTGCTAGAACAGTGCTGAGTCGCCTCGAATTCTAAGCAATTTGACCACTTCCCTTCCTCACAAACGAGTCAACTACCCAAGTCCGCGTCTCTACTCCCTCAGCCATCACCCAGCAACTCATTACTCGTCACAGAAGCAGCTCAATTCAAGCAGAAACCAGCCCAGGAAACGCACGGAAAGCCACAAACAGCGAGCGAAGAGCAGGAACCGAACCTGAGCCGCCCGCAGCGCCGGAATTCGCCATCTTCCGCCGCATCTCCGAGACGAGCTCCGACCAAAATTCAGCAGAAGACCGAGCCGCCTCCCGATCTGCTCACCCCATGCCCAGCTCCACAGATCTGGCCCCGCAGCACCGCCAGAACAGCGGCCAGACCCCGGTAAAGTTACAATTCAGAGGAGGCGACGCCGGAGGCGCGAGATCTCACCTGGGCGGCTGTATGCCGGCGAGACGCGGCTCGGCGGGCAGCCCGCGGCAAGGCGGATGCGGCGCCGCGGCCGGATGGAGCTCGCGGGGGCCGGAGGCGGCGGAGAGGGGGTCAGTGAGGAGGCGGCGTGAGCTCGCGAGCGAACAGAACAGCGCGGCAGCGGGAGCACACGAGGCAGCGTCGCGGTGCGTTGCTTAATTTTGTTTCTTTTTTTTAAAAAAACGGATTTTTAATGGAAAAAAACTGCGCGAGTTTTCGGGAGGGAAGAGGCAGGAAATGCGTGAATGCACGGTAACGGCGCGCCGTTAAGTTGTGGTAACGGTGTCGGGGTGCTGGGCTGTGTGTGCAGGACTACGGGTACACAGGGAGTGTACCCTGTTTCGGTTTAATTCTTCGTTCTCCATCTTTCTCGATTCCGGTTAGCATTTTTTTCTTGTCAATGTCTTTATTTTTCAAAACGAAAAAGAAATACGCAGAGAAGACGTGCATATTTATTTTGAAGTACCGAGCACCTGTATCGAACTCGTGACCTCTTTTTGGCACAACCAAGTGTCTGCCTAGCATACCCGCTTAATACTTTTCCTCTCAATATTATACTTGTTGAAATAATTTGATTTAGATGTTGTAGCAGGTCAATTAGAATGTATTGTAGTTAGTTATCTAAAAAGGTCGCTGGAAAACAAAGTTGCAATATAAGGATCGATAAAGGGGGACTAGTGCTTGGACCATCAGATCTCATTTAGATGGATTTCGACGGTCCGATTTGGCACAAATAAAAAATTGTGGAAGCTTCATCTCAAGTGGTGTTCTTTGGCCGCCGGTAGCTTGTCGTAGCTCTAGCTTACCGTAGGAGGCGACTGCGGTAGAGGACGACCTCCCTTGAGCACGAGCAGCGACAACCTCGGACCAATGACCAAAGTTGGAACTCGGGACACCATAGTCGCAATCTGCTTCCAAGACCTTGTAGGCATAGGATGTGAGAAACTCATCTCTAGTGATGATCTTCGACCGCCATTGGTTCATCAGAGCTCTAAATTGGCAGAGGATGAGTAGGAAAAAAGAGGAGTGTTGTAGGGGTGGCCCCCACCTAAACCCAGCTAGCCTGCTGAGAAGGTTGTAAATCATATAAATGACGTAGCTTATCCTCGGCGAGGGGCTCCGGGTAAGGTTACGACGGTAATGTCGCTCATTACCGTCAGGAGTGCTTATGTATCGTGACTAGTCCTTGGGAAAGACAGAAGAGGTCATTTGCTCACCTAACTCTCCACTACTATACCCCTCTATCTCTATTTGGTCTGTAGCCACAACAGTTGGCGCCGTCCGTGGTGGACCCTCCCCCACGAAAAATTAATTTAATATCGAAGTGAGCACATGGTCCGCGGATAGTAGTATTCCTAATTTGGTACAAAAAATTCATATACCACAACAATTAGTTCCTATGGTTGCAACAAAATTCTCATTGATGCAACAAACATAAACTAAAAATTGTGCAACAAATGAAAACTATTGTGGCAACAAATACAAGGATCTATTGCAACAAAATTGAAACATTGTTGCAACAAAAATGGAAAAACTACTAAATCGACCCAACATTTTGAAGAAAATGTTGCAACATTTAAAAATAACCACTGTAACAACTTAACTTACTAGTGCTAACTTTTAGATGGGTTCGAAGCAATAAGAGGATGAGGACAACCCACACACCACCACATCATCGGCCAGATCTAGTGGCCCTGACACCACATCCTCGTCGTCTCCAACCCTGACTGTGTCACTGCTGAGTTCAGCCCCAGTAATGAGTGGCGTATGATTGTTACTAACGTGATCATATGCAACAGTGTCTACCAGAAGAGGAGGGCATGTAAGTGGCGGCGACAGCAACTAACCTAGTGCCTCGTCTCTACCATACAACATTACCTCGTCATCAGCCATGTATTCACCATCGACCTCCTCACCTCCTCTAGCCTCAACCTTGCTAGATCCGGTGAGCTCCAGTCACTCCTCGCAAGGGAAAACCTCCCACATGAGTTCTGGTTATGGTGGACAACATCATCGAGCCTGAGTGGTGACGAGCTCTGATTGACAGTCGAGCTTGGGACGTCGGGGTAGAAGCCAAAGCGTAGTAGCTCATCATGGTCGAAACAACTCAATCGAAACGTATTCTGATGGCTCAAGACGAGGGAGAGAGAAAGAATGGACAATTGGAGCAAGACTCTCTCAGTAGCAATGAATGGATAAAATTGATGGTGGCTAATTAATTTTACGGTTAGAAAGTGAGTGGTTATAATACTGAAGTGGTAGGAGGAATGAGAGCTTACCATAAGATCGAGATCGGATTATGGTCTCCTTCATTGCCGATTAATAAAAACTTCGATGAGAGATGCTTCAATGTTCTGCCTAGAATAATCGTCCCCTGTTTGATTCACATTGGACGCTATTGCATGTGTAAAGTTAGAATTTTATCCTGCAGAAGCGTCCCAGCAAAAGAAACAGGGCTAGCTGCCTGCGCAGTTACTCTACTTGACAATCTGCAAAAGAGATCTCCATTAATGTGACCATAGCTGCCGTTAAGGCTCACGGGTTCCCGCTGCATGTCACAATGCACACACCACAGTCCATCCTCCCGCCACCCATCGTTTCCCGCTTCCCAGAACTAGCGGTCCACGTTTGGCCTTCCGGATGCACGGCCACATCCAGCCCGTCCGCTGCTCACGACCAAAGGCTCATCCCATCCCTAGCTCCCTACATGTTGGGCCTATCAATCTTCGTGTCGCAGCTTCGATTGATGCTACGGGTAAACGGGCGATGGGCCCCCGTCCGCATCGCTCCAGATCCGATCCGATTGGCTGGCCTCGGTTTAGCTGTGGATCTTCTGTGGCATTCCCTCTATCCCAGCATCCAGTGTTGCCATACTTCGCCATTTTAGTGAATGGTTGATGACCTATGGCACAATTTTTCTCGCCAAGTCCAAAACTGCTTCTGGCTTTCTTAGGTATAGCCGGCACATCTTTATCGATACATAATCATCACAAAAGACTTATGTTTTTTGTTGTGAAAGTGACAGATTTATAGCATTGCTTGGAGGTTGATCAGAATAAGGCAAACTATTGTCTTCTTGGAAAAAAAAATTGAGCTCAATTGTTCACGGTATGTTCACTGGGCCTAGGGAATCCACGGGCAAATGGATGAAGCAGGCAGGCTCCCCATGCATATGCCCAATTACCTATCGGTCACAACTTTCCTCCCATAAACATGCTCGTGAGCACAAATTTAGGAACATACCCATCTACATTAGGGCTTTTGCCAACGGGTAATCGAGTTATCGGGCAACATTACCATCTCTACTCTCATGTCTTCGTCTTTGATTGATGCTGCGGGGTAAATGGGTGGTGAGTCCTGCCCGTGTCGCTCTATCCCAGATCTAATCTGATTGGTTGGCCTCACTCCACGTTTAGCATGGATCTTCTGTGGTATTCCTTCCATCCCACGCATGATGCAACAAGTGTTGTCATACTTTGCCATTTTAGTGTATGGTTGATGGCTTGATAACACATGTTTGGCACCAAGTCTAAACCCGCTTCTGGCTCTTAGGTAGAGCTAGCACGTCTTTATTGATGCGTAATCATCACAAAAAAGGCATATATTTTTTTTGTTGAGAAAGTGGCAAGTTTATAGCTTTGCTTGGAAGTTGATTAGTATAAGGCAAACTATTGCCTTCTAGGCAAAAAATGTTTATAAAAAAATTGAACAAATATTTGAGCTAAGTTGTTCGCGATATGTTCATTGGGTCTAGGGAATTCATAGGCAAACTGTCGAAACAAGCACGGGTAGGGTTTCCCATGCCCATACTCAATTGCCCTTTGGGCACAACTTTCTCCCATGAATATGCTCATGGGCACAAAATTAGGAACATACCCACCTAAATTAGAGTTTTTGCCTATAGGTAATTGGGTCGTCGAGCAAGATTGACATCTGTACTCTCATGTCATCGCGTTTGATTGATGCTGCAGGTAAATGGGCGGTGGGTCCCATTAGCATCGCCCTAGCTTAGATCCGATCAGATTAGTTGGCCTCACTCTGAGTTTAGCTAGGGATCTTCTGTGGCATTCCCTCCATCCTATGCATGATGCATCTAGTGTCATTGTAGTTTTGCATTTTAGTGCATGGTTGATGACTTGATGACACACGTTTCTCACCAAGTCTAAAACCATTTATGGCTTTCTTAGGTAGAGCCAACATGTCTTTATCGATGCGTAATCATCTATGTTTTTGTTGCGAAATTAGCAAGTTTACAACTTTGCCTGGAAGTTGATTAGTATAAGGTAAACTATTGTCTTCTTGGAAAATATTGTTTTATACGAAATGAGCAAATATTTGAGCTCGATTGTTCACGATATGTTCATTGGACCCAAGGAATTCACAGGCAAACGGATGGAGCGGGCATAAGTAGGGCTCCCCTATGCCTATGCCCGATTACCCATCGGACACAACTTTTCTCCCATGAACATGCCCATGGGCACAAAATTAGAAACATACCCACCAACATTAGGGATTTTGCCAACAGGTAATCGGGTTATCGGGCAAGATTGCCATCTCTACTCTCATGTCGTCGCGTTTGATTGATGTTGCGAATAACAAGACGATAAAATAATTTGGGAGCAATATACTTAACTTTCCAAAATACCACTTATCTATATGTGCAACATAAGCAAAATTTATCCTAATCAAGATATGGGGGTAATCAATTGTAATGTCATATTTCTTCAAGATATGATTTATCAAAACTTTTCAGGGTGTTAGCAACCATCTCTAGTAGTATTATACAACCAAATATCTTTTCTGCAGAACTAAAAGCATAGTCATACCTAGGGGTGCAAACGGATCGGATACGGACGGATACTGCTCATTCCGTATCCGTTTCCATATTTTTTGTCGGAGTCGGAATCGGACACGGATAATGCCGGATACGAATACGAGTACGGATATTCTCGGTCACGAATACGGAGCGAATACAGAACGCTCCGAATACGGTTAGTCTCGGTCACGAATATTTAGTCGAATAATACGCGTAAACAAAAATCATATATATCACATGTGTAAGGATGAATCACCATAGTACATATCCATAATAGAACTACATTAGTAGCTTAACAAGTAAATTTCACATGATGAAATAGACAAGTTAAGTAACCAGTAAATTCTAGTTAGCAAAGTAGCATGTAAATGATAGAGACTAGTTAAACAAATAATAGCTAACTAGCTACATATAACCCTAAAGATAGTCTGAGCCCTAAAAGTTACGATTACAAGACTTATATAACCCCTTGGGATGTCTATATGGTCCCCAAACCGAATACAACTCAACCCTATACTGTTTTAGACTCGAACTCACACAAAAAGGAAACTAGATTTTACAGCCGTCACATTATTTTGATCATAGCAGATGATTTATGATGTATTTGAAGATGAGACCTTATCCATTGCATAGGTCTTGAAATAAGCTTTCCAATGAGTACAAGAACACTCAAATCGGACTCCGCTTGTGAAAGTTATGGTCTTTTTAGTAAGTGCTTGTTGGGCTGTCCCGATCCGAATCCGAATCCGAATTTAGTTCTGAGTTGAATCCGAATTTGAATCCGGTAACTATCCGAAAAAATATCCGGATAGTTCCGTATCCGTCGGATAATGTTTGTTCCGAATCCGTTTCCGTATCCGGCAAAAAATATCCGAATCCGTATCCGTATCCGGCAAAACATCCGGATATCCGAAAATTTGCTCCGAATTCTATCCGAATTAAAACGGACGGACGGACGGTCGGAAAATATCCGCTCCGTTTGCACCCCTAGTCATACCACCATATAGTCAATATAATCAGTCTTAATTTTTGCACTTAGAGGTTAATAAATTTGCCATTAACATCAATATATATGATACTTTTGTCATAATAAAGGATATTGCCACTCTATTAGCTTTTGGTAGGACATGCACTTTATATGTGCCTATGTGTCGCACTTCTGGTTTTAGTTTCCTTATTCCATTCCCTTGGGTGTTAGATGGGTACTTATCCACTTCTAAGGATCACATAATCATTAGTATATTTTTGATCAACTGGTGAGTTAATTTTTCTTCAGAGAGATGTTCTCCCTTCTAGGTGATATTTTCTTTTCTAGGAGATACTCTTTTTTCTAGTAAGAGTTTATCAAGTATGAGTTATATATACATATTGCAATTTAATGTCTTATTGAAACATCGAGTCCTTTAAGGATCGAACTTTGAGTCCTTTCAGAGATCGCATCAAGAATTTTCAAAATTCAATAACTGCATATCTTATTCCTGTTATTTGCCAGAGTTATTATGTAACGGAATATTATTTCATTCATAATATTTAGTTACACAAGTCATCCTTTATCTACGATTCAGTAGTACGGGAAGAAAGATGCCTATGCCTTTTTTTTTTGTTCTTTTGGCCTTGAGCTGAAAAAAAAAACTGAATCCAACATTAAGCTCGAATTCCCAACGTTACGTTAATTCTCCTCAAAATACAAGCAAGCGTGCCAAATACGATGGGGTTTTTTCTTACTGTGGTTTTTTATTTAAATTTTAGCTATTTATAAGAAAAAATACAAAAAAATTATTTATATATAATTTTAACTGATATACATAATATTAAAAAATTATATACTATAATTAATTTATAAACTATATTTTAAAAATTATTTTATTTAAAAATTAATTACTGTAAAAATCAAGCTACAGGCCTAAAAGAAAAGAAGCCAAAGTCCTAGGCTCATCGTGCGTGTGATTAGTTTGTTGCTGGCACGCTCATTAGCGCTACATCTTCTTCTTGGTCAAAAGATTGGTCAAATCGCACTACCATACGACGATATTTCTCGGATTGATTGGTTGACAGTTACGTTGTACTGGCCACCACCATTGCTAGCAAGCTATTTCTTTTTCAGCAAGGCCTGGCTGGCTTTTTGTTGCAACCTTGTAGTTTTCTCAAACTAGTACTAGTAAGCTTAAAACTGGATTTGTTTAGTTTATATATAACTTATATTTATACTGTCTACAGTAGTTAATTTTTAAATAATATATTTTGTAAAATAAGTTTAATAGAAAAATTATATTAAAAAATATATTGAGTTCAGTTGTATCGGTCAAAATCACATACGACTCTTTCTCTCTGCGTACTGCCTCTCGAACAGTTAAAATTTAAAATATTTAAGCTATAGATTATCAGCTCAAAAAAAACTTATCCTAAATTGATGCTATATATGTTGGTGTTGTCTTTTTCATTACTATTATCATTTGAAGCAAGCATGAGCAATTAAGGACTAGTACGAACTACACTCTCCAACTCGCGATCACCATGTTCAAGGGTTTAATTTGACTTGGCTTAGGTTTACTTTTTGTCAAGTCCTCCTGAAAAGCCAGATCGGATGTGCACAACACACAAATGAACTAAGAAGACCGTGTAGCTAACCATTGATGTGCAACATACAGTTCTTTTGTGTTATAGTTGATAGTTTTTATCTTTATTTTTTGAGATGATAGTGAACAATAAAATTGTTGATGTAGAAGGTTTTAGATTTGGAAAGTAATTTGGAGAAGTGACTTAAAAAAACCCTTTGATGAAAGTGCTTCGTTTGCTTCAGTTTACGAAGAAGTCAAAACCAGAAGTAAAAAACACAAAAGAATAGGGCCATTAGACCAGGTACAACGGAGAGACAGGTACCATCCTTATCATACCAACACAATAAAATCATCTGACGTGGACTATAATTAAGGAAGGGAGAGACACAAGCCGTCCTCTCGCGAAGAGACGGCCTGTGCTCGTGCTCCTAGACGAAGAGACGGCGTTGCGAGCGTTGTACGAGTCGTCTTTTTTACAAGTTATCTTTTTTGTTATTTTTTTGATGAGGTTGCAGACAACTAAATAGACAGCTCATTGTACAAGCTGTTTTTTATTGTCTATGTGTGATGTGCATGTATATACAGACAGCAACCATCTGAACTGTTGTACGTGCCCTTAAATGAGTTAATGGCTGTGGAGACAAGCAGTTCCTATATGGGGCTGCTCAGCGATGGGAGAAGCCGCGTTCAGCGATGGCTTTTGGGCTTTTAAATTAATGTTCACATTTTTGTTTTTTCTATTTTTTATTTTGTGTTTTCTTTTTTTCCCGTATTCCTTTGTATTTATTGTGACTAACATGTTTTTTCTATTTTTTATTTTTTTTAAAATTTAATTATACCAATTAAGCCAACTCAGTTACAGTAAAAAAATCAGCTAGTTACAGTAAAAAAAGCCATAAACCATCGCTATTCCGAACGCTACCTATAACTGCATGTGATGATTGATGACTAGGAGTCAGAAGTCAAGTACCTTGGTTTTTTTGTTTTTTCGCCAGTTTTTTAATTTCAATTTCTATGAACTAATATTATTTGTTAAACTTATCAATCATAGTTAAAAATTATCAGTCGTGTCTCGTACCAAAAGAACGGATCAAGTTCAGAATTAGAACAAGGAGAAGGGCGGCATGCAGACTGAGACTAAGGATGTGTGCTGTGTGAGTAGGAGTGTTAGTTTAATGCCTGCCGCTTTGTGAGCTGATTAGATTAATTAACTAATCGTCAAGTGGGTAACCAGCTAATTAACAACGGTATTAATTTATTGCTAATTAACAACGAGCTGGTTCCGTCGGATTGTGGACTGATTGGTTGATTGATCGGTGGTGGGGAGCTGAGGAGCAGGGCCTAGGAAGGAAGAGGGGGCAGAAATTGCACCAACCAACCAGAGCTTGTGGCCGTGGTTGTGGCTGAGGAATCTCTCCCCACCTCCACCTTGAGATTTTTCTTTTTTTCTTTTGGGAGGTTTTTCTTTTTGTTCTGAATATCTCGCGGTGGTGCAGTACAATCACAATGGTATTCTTCTTTTTAGTTTATAGGTTTTTCGGAATAAATAAATAAAATTATTTTTTTCATCATCTTCACAAAGTGACTTAACAAAATAGTTTTTTCAAAATAACGTATCGATATTCGGTTTATTCATACAAATACTTACACTAAGATCATAAATTATCAGCTGCAGTCGAAAAGAACTCACCTAATATCCGGTTTTACCAAACAAAAAAAAATGGTAACATCGTTGTGATCCAGGGCGTCGGATTTTGGATCGAGTGGCCTGACATTACAATATTTTATGTACGTAATCAATTGATCATCGGTATAGCGATGTGTTGTGCTTGAAATGTGATGCACTCTAGACGCTTAATATTAAGAGAATTGCTATATAGCATTTACATATTTTTAGGGTACAATTAGTTAGATTTTAGGATGTTAGGTTTTTATCTAACGGATCCCACTGTATCTTCTCTTAAAAAAATAAGTGTTCTAAATCTGAGACGTTGAGTCTTCATCTAACAGATTCTCTATACTCTCTTAAAAAAAATGAATAATTCGAATTTGAAACATTGGGTTTTCTATTTAACATCCTAAAATCTAACTGATTTTACTCTAAAAAAAATATACAAACTTATATAGACACTTCCTAATATTAACCCTCATACCAAAATAGGTAGCGGGTTTCTTGCATATTAGTGGAGGGGCCAACAAGCCAACAACTTGTTCCTTGATTCTATCAGCAGCAGTGGTTGCTTGATAAGGTGGTACTAAAACATCCAAGCCCCGGGGCAGATTATTGTCTAGGGCATAAAAATCAATCTCTCAGAAATTTGCAGAGAATTTAAAACGAGACAGATTAATTCGCCAAAATCTCTTCGCCAGTCCTCCGATCCAAATTTGGCTTAGACAGTAATACTGCACTTGGGGTTGGTTGATCCTTGATCCTGTATGCATCTACATATGCATGCGTGGTGGTGCCTGAACTGAACCCGTGAAGGAGCTAGTACGGATCCAACAAGTTACACATAGAAAAATAATTATATATAATTTTGATCAGTCACAGGAGCTAATATGAAACATAGTACACTTTTTACCTCGAAAAAACATATTGTTTTTAAAAATTCTATTGTAGCTACAATATATAAGTATAAGCCATAAGCAGTATCAAACCCACCCTAAAGCTAGGAGGAGAGCCTAGGACGAGGCGCTTCTGCTGTTTGGCAGTCAAAGGTGGTGCTCTAATTATCTTTTGGCTTAAGTTTTTTGTTATGACTTTTGGCTGAAATTGTATTGTAGCGGCTTTTAGTTTATTCTGAGAAAAAAATAAAAAAACTTGAAAAAAATCATTATATCGTCATAGACAATGCAACGGAAAAAGAGAAAAAAAAAATAAAAAATCAAAATAAACCAAAATTAGAAGCTAGTGTATTCCAAGTAACTTCTAGTTTAAATAAGTCGAAAGCAAAAAAAGGCCGAAAGTTAAAACCGTTTGAAGCAAGGCCAAAGCTGCGTTGGTATGATAAGGATCCGGGTGGCCCTCCTGTCGATGTCCCGAAAGATTTCCTGGACCTACAGGCATCTTCATGCCCACAAGCTTTACCACGTTCTTTTAGACTATGGTTTATAACTATAATAAATAGTGATAATTGAGAAGTCGAAGTTAAAAGTCGACTGAAAAACTGAAAGAAACGAGGCCTTATTCCAACATATCATTTTCCTATAGGCGTATGAATGTAAAATTTGCCCAACGTTTGGACCGAACTTGGGGATTTTCATAGATTTTTCAGTCGATCGTGTGAATGACTTATAGTTGAGCTTGATAAAGAATAGGAAGTAGTGCATGCTTGATGCAATATAGAACATAGAATAAGTAGTGAATCAAGTAGTTGCATAGATCTATGCTGTCCAGAAGCTGTATTGCTACCCTATGCAGGTGTTCTCTATGACAACGGCTCGGAGAAACTATTCACCCTCCTCCCCAGTGCATGCTAAGGAGGAAGGCCGGTGCGGTTCAGCTACTCAACACCACAATACAGCTCTCTAGTCAGGAGGAAGAAGAATGGAGAAGAAATTTGATTGTCTGTAGGTTTGGACGTCTCGAGGTCCTTATAAAGACACGCAAGAATTGCTAAATAGTAGCTGATGACATTAACTCAATTTAAACCGATTAACTCACTAGCAACTAATGTTTAAATCATATGTAAATAGAATAAACGAGAGAGATAGTGCATGATTCAGCAAAATAAAAAAGTGGATTTAATGTGCTAGGAGACGACGCAAATCACAAATCACGTGATTTTTCACATGAAAATACGTGAATATTCACGCACACGTGTGTTTAACCAGAGTCTTTCGCATGCCATGTGTCACATGTTTTAAGGAGTGGTAAGGGCTCCACCATATAAAATTTCTTTCCTACACCTGTTAGGTAATATAGTACTAAACCATATATGCATTGGAATTTGTAATGGAAATGGACCTTAATTTATGGGCCAATTTCCAACAATCCCCCAACAATTCCAAAGCAAAAGGCAGAAAAGATGATAAAGATCACTGTACTGAAGTGTTGTTAATATACCAGTCTTTCGGTATAAGTCCCGTATAGGTTAAACTCGCACCCACATTAGCAAGATTCATTTTCTCACAGGTGATGAATGGATTTCATCTTGAATTCATAGTTTTCCGTGATTAGACTTTACTTGAAATCTTAACTGATACTAGATTGCTAATGAACCACGTACAAACAGAGCATTATATGGTCATGCTCCCTTATCTACTCATTCTGGAGAATACCTTGTTATCGTGAATTGCGACCTCACAGTTAGGCTCTAGTAGGTGTATTCATTTTAGGATTTTGTAGGCCAATACCTTTTCCCCTCATTTGAAGACTAGAATACATTAAGGTTTTAAATCAACCTTCCGTACAATTGAGGGTATTTTATTTATTAAGACATAGGTACAATTGATATATACTCTCTTATTATAATATCAACTTATTTTTTCATTGCCTTAGTTATGGGGTCTTCAATAAAATATGTATATGTTACCATTGTAATATAACTCAAATGGGCATCATTCCTATATCCATAAATGCAACGGAAATCATTTTTCATACTAGCCCCGATGTAAAAGGTTTTCCTAGATTTTTCTCAGTGCGAAAACAATTAGCAGCAATCACTCTGAAGTTCCTCAATTGTTTGACAGATTTAAGCTTACGCTTCAAATGTCTATCGGACTTCATATTATCTATAGTACTCATAACTTTAGCCAACACCATTTAATTGTCGCAGTACATCAGAATTGTCAGTATTGATTTCTCAAACAATGGCAAGTCTAACATAGGGCCTGTTCTTTTTTGCTACGGCTTATGGCTGAAATTTTTGAATTTTAGCTGTTTGCGACAGAGGTTACGGAGATAGAGATACTCGCTTGCTTTTGGATGGTACAGATGTTGCGCTTTTAACATGTACTGTAATTAACTTGTAGATTCCATCTTAAAAAAAATACTCTGTTTGAAAGTTAGGTACTGTAGCAAAAGCTAAAAGCCATTTTGAGAAACTGAAAAGAACAAGACCATAAACTCTCTCAACCATTTAACCTTAACAGTGGTTGTTTCAAGTGCTATAAGTTCTACTTTCATGGTTGACCTCATCAATATGGCCTGTTTGCAAGGCTGATATGAAACTGTAGCACCAGTTAAAGTAAACTCATAGCCACTTGTAGCTTTGATCTCATCCACATCAGAGATCCAATTGGAATTATTGTATCCTTCTAATACAGAAAGGTATCTAATATAATAAATTTTAAAAGATGTTGTGTCTCTAAAGTAATGCAATACTCTCTCAAAGTGCTTTCCAGCAATCATCTCCTGGATTAGATATAAATCAACTTAATTTGCTCTCAGCAAATGAAATATCAAGTTATGTGGCACTAGCTTAATATGTAAGTGATCTAATAATTTATGAATATCTCAATTGATCTTTTCCTAGCCTCTGGTTCTTTTACAGCCTAATGCTCGTATCATAGGGTGTTGAAGAAATTTTACAATTCTCATAACCAAAACAACTCAAGATTTTCTCGGTATAATGGGATTGATTCAAAGTAATCACATCATCACTCTTGATCAATTTAATATTCAGAATAACATATGTCTCTCTCAAGTCTTTCATATCAGAGTACTGAGATAAAAAAGATTTAACCCCATCAATTATGGCAGTATTTATCTTAAAAATAAGTATGTCATCCACATATAAATATAAGATCACTCCTTTGCCTCCACCATAATGGTAATATACACATTTACTAGCTTCGTTCATAGCAAGGCAACGGATGTCAAAGTTTTATCAAATTTCATGTGCCATTATTTAGGTGCTTATTTTAGGCCATACAAGAATTTTAACAATCTGCATATCTTATTGTTCTGTCCAAAAATCATAAAACCATCTAGTTGATCCATATAGATTCCTTCCTTCAACTCTCAATTACGAAAAGCTATCTTCATGTCCATTTAATGAACATGTAGACTATACAAAAATATTAACATAAGAAGCACTCTGATGGTGGTTAGTCTGGCGACAAGAGAATAGATATCAAAGAAATCTTTTCCTTTTTTATGTGTATAACCCTTGGTGACAAGTCTTATCTTGTACTTCTCAATAGTACCATCAGATCTTAATTTTTTTAAGATTTATTTACACCCTACAGGTTTACATCTACTAGGACGATCAGTGATCTCCTAAGTCTCATTAGCCATGATAGAGTTCATCCGCTATAGACTACCTCTTTCTAATACTTAGCATCAGGAGATGCATAAACCTTTAAAATAGTCTTTGGCACATCATTCACACGGTATACAAGAAAGTCATCACTAAATGTTTTCTCAACCCTTTGACTTTTGGTCCTACGAATAGCCTCTACGACCAAACTGTTATCCTCCTTAGAGATATCATATATTGGTTTGATTATTCTCGCTTTTAATATTTTTATTTTGAATATTCTTAGTTCATGAAGCACTATCTATAGCTCCCATAGGATAAGTATCCTTAAAGAATGAAGCATCTCTAGACTACATTATTATGTTACCAATAATCTCAGGAATTTTTGATTTAACTACAAAAAGTCTATTAAGACGTGCTATTTTTGGTCCTAAAAAACACAATTGAATATTTTAGGTACAAGCTTTCTTTTTTTTGCAATGGTATATAGATTTTTGATAAACACCACCAAATTTGCAGAAAATTAACATTAGGTTTTCCCCCATTTCATACCTCATACGGAGTAATCTCATTCTTTTTAGTTATTACTATGTTAAGAATGAAAGTTGATGTCAATATAGCATCCTCCTGCCATGTTTTATTCATACCAACACTCTCTAGCATGGCATTAACCTGTCTGTTAGTGTCCAGTTTTTTCTCTCAGCTACCCCGCTTGAATGGGGTGAATATGGTAGCATAAATTCATATACTATTCCATGCGCAGAACATAATTAGAAGAATTTATGAGAGATATACTCTCCTCCACGATCAGATCTTAATCCTTTTTTCTCTAATTGGTTCTCAACCTCGACCTTATAAATCTTAAAATAATTTAAAACTTCACCCTTAGTTTTTAGCAAATACACATAAAGTAGTGTATTGCATCATTAATAAAAGTTAAAAATATCTTTTGTCTCCTTTAGTCAACAATCGATTTATTTCACACAAATATGAATGAACAAGATCTAATGGTGCCAAGTTCTTTTCGTCCTCCAATGCCTTAAAGAGTTCTAAGGCTACTTTGTTTGCATACATGGCTGACACTTTGATCCTTTGACAATATCATATTTTAGAATTAAATCTAATTTGGACATTCTAGCAATACTATCAAAATCAATATGACAAAAATGAGAATGCCAAATATTAGCTCTCGTAGCCTTTACCAATAAAATTCTTAAACTTAGACATTATAATTTTTTTACTCAAATACTAGCTTATAACCATCCTTACATAGAATAGAACCACTAATAAGATTCTTGTTTATTGTTGAAACATGTTGCACATTTTTCAAGTGGACAATCTTTTCTAAAGTAAGTTTCAGATCCACCATTATAATACCAAGAGCAAAATTATGTGACATGTTTTCCATTAGGATTGAGGAAGCCATGTTGCCTGATAAGAAGAAAAACAAGAAAATAACATAATATACATGAACATTAGCACTAGTATCAACCCACCAATCAGTGGATTGACATGCTGAAGGGACAACAAGTGAATTACCAGACCCTCCTGAAGTCGAGACCTCACCTATGATCATATTGACAACTTTCTTCTTTAATAGTTTACCATCCCTGCTCTTGTGGAAGCGACAATCTTTTGTCATATGACATTCTTTTCCGCACATCAAGCAAGCAATGTCCCTCAAATCCTTTTTCTTAGTTTTCTTCTTCTTAAAGCTGGTTGCCTTATTCAGTTTGTTGGTTTTGTACTTCTTTATAGTAATCTTTTTCTCTATAAAATTTGCACTGTTCTGACCAGAAGTGTTGAGTACATCTTTTGCTCTTACCTTTTCTTGCACATCGAGGGCAGCAATAAGATTCTTAACAGAAATCTTTTCCCCCTTGTATTCAAGCAAGCGGCAAAATTCCGCCGAGAAGCAGGAAGTTTCACAACAATACCCATAGCTACAAATTTAAGAGGCAACAAAGAATTCAGGTGCGCAATCTTACCAACCAATAGCTGGATGTAATGAACTTGTCTATCTATGGACTTAGTCTCATTCACACTAAAGTCGAATAATTACTCACACATGTAGAGCCAGCGACTTGCTTTTGTCTCTTCATATTTATACTCTAGTACATTTCACAACTCTGTGGTAGACTTATAGTCTATATACACATCATAGAGCTGATTTATCATAATGCAACTAAGAGTGGTGTTGTTCATATTTTTGAACTACATGTACTGATCAATCATAAATGGATATTGCGAGTTGATAACCCACCACAATCCTAAAGACAAGAGTCAACACCATAGTATAGCTCTCTAGTAAGGAGGAAGAAGAATAGAGAAGAAATTTGGTTGTCCTTATGCCAAGACATCTTCGGTTCCTTATAAAGACTCACGTCAATTACTCATGAGTACCTGACAACAAAAGCTCAATTTAAACCAATTAACTCACTAGTAACTAACGTTTAAATCACATTTGAAATAAACGAGAGAGATAATACTTGATTTAGCAAAATAAAAGGTAGATACACTATGACGTGGTGTAGGTCACAAGTTACACAAAAAAATATATGAATACGCGTGGTTATGTGTTTAACCAAAGTACTTATGTCATTCTCATGCCTTGTGTCATATATTTCAAAGAATGGTAAAAACTCTACTTTATAAATTTCTTTCCATCCACTTGACTAAATAATATAGTACTCAACTATATATTAAGATTTTTTAAAAGGAAAAAGCCTCGGTTCATGGGCCCAAATTTCCAACATACTGAAAGAGTACGTGTGGAAGCGGTTTTGTGTCATTGTCCGGATGGTACAGTGGCTGCTAGCTAGCAACGCGACTAAAGAAAACCCAACTTAGAGGCCGCTCGTTGATTGAAATTTGGTGGTCTATAGTTAAAATTATATTATATCTGATTGAAATTATACTGTAGTTGATGATAACTTATTTGACGTAATTAATTTTTAAAAAATCTAAAAATATAAAACATATTAATCCATCATATATAATACAAACGAATATGAAAAAAGAACTAGTAAAAAACCTTTAAAAAGCTGAAAAGTTAGAAAAACGAAAGTTATGAATAATAAATTAATAAGTTAGAAATTTAAGACCAAATGGGCGTGACCTTAGTTAGTCAGACTCAGGGAAAAAACATCAAAGAAACCCAATTACAGAATGGTCCCGTTTCGTTTTGCTATTCGATCACAGTAATTCCCAAGCTTAATTACTACTATGGAGTAGCTAAGTTGCTGCCGCTGCTGTTGCTTCTTCATCTTCTTAATTTGTCAAATAGGTTCGTGTGCTAAGCTAATTGGGCTTTTAACCACTAGTAGTACTACTACGAAATGAATGAATTGGG
This sequence comes from Melocanna baccifera, assembly GCA_036346265.1. Classification (NCBI taxonomy): domain Eukaryota; kingdom Viridiplantae; phylum Streptophyta; class Magnoliopsida; order Poales; family Poaceae; genus Melocanna; species Melocanna baccifera. Next base: position 12,176,832 of record CM070679.1, read on the forward strand.
TGGGCCGAAGATAACGAAATCAGATGCAGATCGAAAGACATGTAAGTAATCAAGTTGCCAGCGAGGCAGCAACCACGTAACGTACCACGCGCGGGCCTGATGAAAGTCATGCATGGAAACTCTCCGATCATGGAAAGAAAATTCCGTAGGAGAGGATCTCACATAAGGTCTCTGCTCGTCTGCTCGGGCTCGGTCCTTCATTATTTCGCCCGCCCGACTCCTCTCGGCCAGTCGGCTTTTCCCCGCCTCCCAGGCTCCCCCTATTTCTCTCCGCCTTCTCCGGCTTTCCACGCCTCCCCCTATTTCTCTCCCCGCCTCCCTCCGCTCCCCGCCTCAGCGCCTCCCCCCTCCCTTCGCTCCCGCCTCCTGGATCCCCACCTCCGGCCTCCCCCCTCCGTTCCCCACCTCCCCCCTCCGCTCCACCCGCCCGGCCTCCGCTCCCGCCTCCCCCCTCCGCTCCAGGCCTCCGGCGCTTCACCCTCCACTCCGCGCCTCCCGCCTCCCCCCTCCGCTCTCTCGCCGGCGTCGCCGCCAGGCGCCAGATCCAGCCCGCTTTCGGTGCGCGACAAGTCTCCCACTCTAAGATCTAGATTGCTATGTTGTGTACTTGTGTGATTTGTAAGTTTGTTGTGTTTTGTTGGGCTTTGTTGGGCCTAAAACCAATGGGCTTTGTTTGGCCTTAAGCCAGTAGGCCTAAACACGTTGGGGGTGGGGGTGACCGGGTGAGGAGCGGCCAGACGCCGCCGTGAGCTTGTGTGTGTGTGGGGGGGGGGGGTCTGGCCACCGTGAGCTTCACCAGGAAGGGGGGTTCTACCGGGGGGGTGAGGCTTGAACCTCACTAAGCCCTCCCTTGGCTTCGCCCCTGACACTGACCATCACAATTGTACAGGACGAATATTTCTTTGGGCCATTAGGATCAGATCAAACGACCACGATCATCAGCAGGGAGTTGTACTGTGGGTACTTAGTGACGTGGTCATGGCCGGGATTAAAGAGTTGATAGCATGTGTCACTGTAATAGTCCCTTTTTTTCAAATCTGGCTCTCTAACATACGAAATTTAAATTATAGCCCCTCTGTGATCGTGGAACAAGCGGCAGACGACATATGTCACTTACCGAGCTATCACGGTGTGGTAGGTTTGGGACCACCTACCGGATTAGACAAATTCGGTAGCCATCTGCACGTCAATATATTAATGCTTAACATGAGCATGCAATCAGTGTTTAAAGCATCCATTGCCGCCTGTCGCGACCACCTAGTGCGACAGGTGCTTGCCAAACCTGCCGCATCATGGGAGTTTGGCAAGTAATACATGTCATTTATGCTGCTTTCGTAGTCACGGAGAGGTTAAAATTGAAAATTTATGTATCAGGAGACCAATTTATTTTTTAAAAAAATTGCTACAGTGCTACATGTGCAATTAACTCGAGAGTAAACGATAGATTAGACTGCAATAGTGGCCTAGTAAGGATCAACAGCAACAGTGACGGCTTAATTTCTATCTATTCTCAACATTTAAAGCATGAATTAAGGGTGAATAGGTGCTACTTATCCTTTCGAAGTACTCCAGAATTTATGTAAATCTATTAGAGGAAAAAGCGTGAAAGCACTGCCCTTGATTTTTCCTGAGGGTTCAGACGCAAGAGATATCGCGCGCGACGTACACGATCGAGGTTGAATTGCGCGTCACTAACAGAAACCGTTGTAATGAGTAGTCCATCTTTAGTCTTGTGCGCTCCTAAAGTCTATATTTATTTATTTATTTATCGTTTCCTCTCTTTAAATTACCTTTACGCTGTTTGCTACGACTTATCGTTACATTCTTAAGGTCCCAACTCTCACGGTCCCGGACGCGTGAAAATGGACAACGACACGCACGAACCGCTATGGGATGGTAATTGGTGTCCCATCAGGTTCTGACTGACGTGATAGGAAACAACCGTCCGATGAGCGCGATTGAACCAACCTCCACAAAATCCTTGGCCCGGCCTCCTCCGCATTGCCCGGTGTCCTGCTCCCTTGCGGCTGCCCTAGCCTCCTCCTGCGCGTCGCCCCGGCGATTCACTCCCGTGCGGCCACCCCGGCGAGCTCCCTAGCCTCCTCTCGTGCGGCCACCCTGTCCTCCTCCTGCGTCACGCCCGACAACCTTCCGTGTATCAGAGACGGATCCAAGATTTCACATCAACAGTGTCACCATAAACTTGTCAACTAACCTCTGCAAAGCAATTAGCAATGTTCTTCTGAATTTCTGGAGCCACCATCTGATGATTGTCATGAGCATTTCTTAGCACAACCCTCTTTATCTTTTCATTTTGCTCTGCCAAAAGCTTTACCAACTCTAGAAAATTCCCCCTGTTATCATACTCTTCTAACTTGTCCTGACCATAAAAAGCTAACCCTTGATGTAACAAGTACCTAACAGCATTTATCGAAGTACTTAGTCGAATAAAATACTCCTCTTTCGCAACATCGTGCTGCTTGTTGAGAGCAAAAACAATGAATTGGCTTGGCTTGAGCAAATTGTTACATCTTTTCACAGCTGTGTTATGATAGCTAGTTATCCCGCCTACATGAGTGTCTAGCCTTTTTTGTTGTTCCATCCAGACCATCCCTTTATTACAAATACATCATTTCCAGCCTGCCCTTCAATACAATCTCTAAACAGGTAGCAGTATAGGCAAAAAGCTCTATCCACCTTCTGACTATACTCTAGCCAATCATATTCTTCAAACCATTCAGAGTTAAACCGTCGCGGCTTATCGACTATGATTGTTTGCGGATACTTGAAATCAAGTTGTGGTCTATGAGGACCTCTAATCAGATATCTTCTCCTTATCTCTTCTTGTAGCTTAAGGCCAGGATATTCTATTATTATCTTTCTATCAGCCGGATCATAAGGAAGTTCGTCTAAATTAACATCTTTTGGTGATAGTATCAAAGAAGGACGAGTCGTAACATTGATGTTTGATGCACCTCGGTCTCTACATGGAGTCCCTTCATCACTGGCTACTGGTGGTAATTTTCTTTTTAAGAATCATTCCATCAAATTCATACTGCCTGAACCTGTACAATTAGTTAAATTAAATTACAAATCAGTAAACTAAAGCTCCTAGGTTGCCACTTGCTAGGTTCTGGTTCGCATGTGCACATCAGCACATCTACAAAAGAAAATGAAAAGAATACTAATTTTCCTACCTGACGTGTGACAAGGAGAAAGATTGCAGCCCGTCGTGACTCGTGACGAGGTGCGTATGGCAGGGCGTCGTTGATGCGAGGCTAGGTATGGGCTTATCCGCGTATGGCCATGGCGGGTGTGCTGCTGGTCGCTGGAGCGACGGGTGGAGCCACAAAGCGGTTGTGTGACCGCAGATCGCCGGTCCACCGCGTGGGGAGGCTACTAATGTTGCGTGGGGCGCGCAAGCGGCGTGATTCACGAAGGCGCGAAGACAACTGGCCGCCGGCTGCCGCTACCGCGCTGTGTTGTTTCAATGTTTTGTTTTCACCAATGTGCATAGTATGTGCGAGTGCGACTCTTTGTGCTTCGTGGAGAAGGAAACGTAAGGAGACATGGGCTATGTGACCGATATGTGTACATGGGCTCAGCCATTCAAGAGACATGGGCCGTTGGCCGACAGGCCGAGCATGGAATGGTCCAAATAAAAGGCTGCCTTCAGAGAGACATTGAGGTCACATGGCAGGCCAGGCTGCTGTCATCAATACAGAATGAGAGAGGGGTACAAAGGCCCGGTCGAAAGGCATTGCTGTCCTATGACAGCACAGGTTCAATGTTGGATCCGCCCCTGCGTGTGACGCCCAACGAAAGCTTCTAGCCTCCTCTACGTGGGCATAGTTAAAAGCTTAAGCGACGTCCGCCTCCTTGGTTTCACGTGCACGGGAAACCGAGCCAACCTGGCTGGAACCTTATGTCTGTTGTCCTCCAACATTCGCGCGCACCGAGCGCGAGTGACTCCATCCTCCTCCGTGTCGAATCCTCTCGCTGCCGGCTTCAGTCATCGTCTTCAGACTCCTCAGTCGTGCTTGAAATGTTGTCCGCAATCTCCCCATGTCTGAGTTACTCTGCCATGTTTTAAGCAAGATTTATGCTTTTCTCCCCATGTTTGCTTTGTATGCACCATGTTCGACAAAATGCCTAGCTTGATTCTATTTGAAATTCTTTTAGTTAGATGTTCGTGTGGTGTTTCACTTGGTTTTTTTTGCTAAAAATTCATCCGTTTGCTATATGTGTAGGTTGTTCTACACATGGTCGAAGGTGTTGACATGACATTACATAAGATTAGTACCACACAAGATAATAAATTGAAGGATGCCTTTGCAGAAGTTATTGGTCACAAGTAATTATCAGAGAGATAGGGTACAGACAATAAAGAAATGCATCGACAAGATTTGTGAACCATGATCATGAGACTGGACATAGGAAAATTCATGAAAATTTTATGAACCTTAGTCATGAGACTTTGGTATAGGACCTCATAAAACTTTATGAAACTTAGTCATGAAATCGTATGAAAATAGCATAAAATTTAGTCATAAAACCTCTTAAAAACGTCATAAAACATAGTTATGGAACCTCGTAAAACTTAGTCAATTTAGGCACGAAATCTCCTAAAACATGATAAAATCTTATGAAACTTAGATATAAAACCTTATAAAACTTAAACATGAAACATCTGAAACTTTGTGAAACTTAATGAAATACCATAAAACTTAGTAATAAACTTCATTAAACTCATAAAAATTAGTCATTAAATCTCCTGAAACTTTGTGCATCTCATGAAACTTGGAGTTCAATTTCCATGAATCCGCTACAAAAACTTTATGAAACCTCATAACACATAGATATAAAATCTTATGAAACTTAGTCAACTTAGCTATGAAACCTTCTAAAACTTTATAAAGCTTAATGAAATATCATAAAATTGAGTCATGAAATCTCATAAAACTTAGTCATGAAATCTCCTAAAACTTTATGAAACCTCATAAAACTTGGAGTTCAACTTCATAAATCTACTATAAAAAATTTTCAACTTTATGAATTCGCTACAACAAACTTCACGAAACTTCAAGTTAGTCTTGAAATCTCATAAAACTAAGTTATGAAACATCTTGAAACTTAAATGTGAAATCTCAATAATCTTCTTGAAAACCTAATCGTGAAATCTCATAAAACAAGCTGAGATGTCATGAAACTTGAGCATTTTACAAAATAAAATATTGACTTAGTCATGAAAGAGGGAAGAAGCTTTTATGAAATGCCATGAAATTTGGAATTCAACTTTATGGAGCTGTTACAAAAACTTCATAAAACTTCATGAAAGTCAATCTTAAAATCTTATGAAACACCATAAAACTTAGTAACAAAACCTCATAAAATTTAGTACGGCATACATAAATAGTATTCACAAAATTGCACATTCTAATTTCACTAAAATTACATACTTATACATCATTATTGACAATTATTTACCAAACATGTCACTCAAAAAAGCAGTACCACTAAGCACTCATGTGTTGTGGGTAAGTTTCTCCTCCTTTTTTGAGCCAAATGCTAGTAAGTTTTAAGTTTCATATATAGAACTCAAACAAAATTTTACATTGCCATTTCATCGAATAGCTTAGGGGCATATTAATTTCAGATTCCATGCCTCAAGTCTCACAAAAAAACTCACTGCAATTTTGAGGCTCATTGTGAGCATGCACTGCTACTTGAACATCAACTTCATTGCAGTAGCCTCCTTTTGAACACCCACAACATTGGCAGTGGACTCCTCCATTGCAATCTATAGCAATTGTTGATAACACTATTTACCCCACCATTGGTATCTTTCAGAGAAACAACATCACGTCAGGGAAGCCCTTAACATATTATACAAACAAGAAAGTGCCATCAACACATGGTCCATGTTTCCACACGAAATGAATGGAAAATGGCTCTTAGAATTAGGATGAACATTTCATCAAACACCTTAAGGGCACAAAAACACATTGACTGGGAATGGCAGATTGGGGGTCACATGCTTGTTTCTAGAGGTTGCTTGTCAGTTTTGGAAGGTTGTTGAGCTTACAATGACATCCTATAGGCACAGAGCTCACCACTAACTTTAAAAAATGCCACTGAGCTCACTCTTGATTGTGCCCCCACTTCCACGAGAAGATTAGTAATGGGTGGTGCAAGACCTTGTCTACCCTATATCCTTGACCACTAGGTGGTTGCTGCCCTTGGGATGTCATCACCGGTGAGGGTAGTATTGTTCATGTGGTTTGGTGGAATGGGAGCCTAAAGTTGGACTGCTAGAGGTAGAAGATGACCAGAGAGTGAGGGCATCACTGACGAGTGTTGAAAATCCAGGGGTATTTTCGTAACTTCACAATTGAAAAGAAAAAAAGAGAGGGGAAATGATGCGGGGCCCACCTGTCGGTGGGCCGGCACGGATGGATAAGGGGAGGAGACAAAGTCTCCTCCCACGACGCTGGAATTATTCTATATTATGCTGGAATTATATCTAAATATATGTTTATACCACATAAATTGCCTCCTAACGGTATACCGTTCGGTAGTATTTTTGTAAGCTAATGCGTGTAATTTAATTAGTCGACTTAATTGTATATGGTTTGATTGGTCATGGCTTACCTCGACTTGACTTTATTTTATACTGATGGGCTGGTTCATCATGGGTAAGCTTCGGCATTAACCGGTGTCACATAGGCGGAATAGCACGATCGACGATATAGATATATAGACTAATTTAATTTTACAAACCACGTAATAGAAATGATTAGGCTCGAAGTTAGGATGAGATGATATAAGTGAATCCTAGGAGGCTAGGACCATCAACACATAGCTGGGAGCTGGCTATTGTGCGCGGACCAGAGCTTTCAGGCGCCCATTAGCGAGATACCATGTTAGGTTCTTGCTCGGCCAAATGGAGTGCTGATTTGATCGCATGCATGATCGATCGATATGTCGATAGAATGTGTGCTCGCTTTAATTTCTTAGTGTTCGCCACCTTTTCTTCTTCTTCTTCTTCTCCTTCTTCTTCTGCCCTTTTTAGTTGAGAGAGCTAGGTGCCTTAATTAGTTTGATCGATCGATCGACTTGATGTGGAGATCTTGATTTGAAATGTCAAACAGGCCAGCGGTCCAAGAGATCTTGTGCGATTTCGATGGATCACCAGCACATTAAATCTACGCTATGATTGTACCACGTATGTACGTTGTTTCCTCGATCAACATGACATGAAATTTGCATAGATACTTGTCTGCACTTAGTTAATTTTCTGTCATTCATCTATCATCTCCTCAATTAGTTGCACGGCGGCTAAATTCTTCGAACCCGGCGTCCACGTTGTAGTACACCCCCTCTTCTTTTTTTGCGATTTTTTACGCCAGAAGTAACGTTTGCATTTTCTCAAATCAGTACCAGGTAATTTCTGGATGACAAAAGCAGGCACAAGATATTGGAAGGAGATCCTCTTCCTTTGCTCACCAGAGGCAAAAGAACTATGGTGATATGTGCCTTTAGGCGATTTTGATCCGTCAGATCGAAAGATGGAACCTCTAGATTGACTGCTTACTACTGCAGTGAACATTAATTCTGTCTTAGTTGGTTGAAGGAAGAAGGGAGAGGATGTGACGATTTAGGTATATGCTAGTGATGACAAGTGACTTTAATATACGCAAATTCTTGATTATTTTTCGAAACTAAAGATGGATGCTTTTTGAAGTGTCAGGCACAGTTTGCGGTTGCTGTGCAGTGCCTACTTAAAGCTAGCTGCTGTGAAATGTCTAATTCTTTGTGTGGTAAACATAATTAAAGCTAGATAAATTGTGTTATCCAATTATCTTCTTCTTACATTTCATCTCATATTTATTCGCAACTTGATTAAAAAATAACAAGGCTAACCAAACACCAAAACATCTTAGAACAGCTAAGCCAAACGAGATCATCACAATCCATCGCGGCGCAAAACGGAGCTCCAGCTAAAAAGCCGAGCTAGCTATGACAGGACCCAGCAGTGCAGGATAGCAACGCTAAATAAGCAATAAGAACCGATTAGTATGACATGTAAACTTAAAACGGGATTTTAATTAATATTCAGACGCCAAAGCCAAGCGGCTGCTAGCTAGCTTGGGTTCACCGCAAGCGGTCGCCGGCGTGCACGGACCGCTGCTTCTCCTAGCCAGGTGGGTCGGGATCAGATCAGTTCGGCTCCTCGAGCTGTTCCGCTGTCAAATTTTAGGGTTCCCCGTCCACTATCGTCAGTACAGGTTTTGTTGCCATGCGAGGAGGGGAGGCGGGAAGATTCAGAGCCCACACTGTTGCTTTATGGCGGTTGCAGAACCTTTTCTTTCCTTTGGAATTTCTTCCCCTCCAAAGCGAAGTGGGCGCCGTTAGTTTCACATCCGGCGATTCTGCGAACATCGGATGCGCGTCGAGATTCGGGCCGCTGCAGCTGCGTCCTAGGTGGTGAGCTTCGTGGCTGTGTTTTCGGGCCGGGATTCACTCTGGCCTCGGGGTATTTCGGGGTGGTGGCGGCGTGCCTGCCGGCGGCGCCGACGAGGCGGGCGGAGGAGCCACACGGGTGGGGGAGCGACGGTGGCGGCGGAAAGTGGGAGGAGAGGTTGGGTGTCAGGTTTAGGGCTGCGCAGATCACCGAGTGTCCGGGTGGCAAAAAAAGATCGCCATATCCAAGGCTTTTCTCGTATGCTCGTGGTGGGGATGGCTGCTTGTGCCCCAGCCACTTGGAACTAAGCAAAGCTCCCCCAAAAGAAAAAGAGGCACTCCGATTAAGCAAAGCTAGCTAGTAAGCTAGTGCCTAGCGGTGTGCCTTTTCTGTAATTACGGGCGGATCTTCTCTTTTATTGTTACCTTTTGTTCTCTTTTGTACGTGGACGTCGTGGTGAAGCTACCACTGATGACCTGCATGAACCTTAAAATCTACAACGAAGTAGATGCAATCAGTGCTCCATTGGTGGCAAAGAAGTGCTAGCATTATAGGTCAATACATCTTTTTCAAAAGATATATATATATATATATATATATATATATATATATATATATATATATATATATATATATATATATATATATATATATATATGACATACTCCTCCGTCTACTTTCTCTTGGCACATAGATAAAGGAGACATTGAAAATAACCAAACCCCCTAATTATTATCTCTAAACACTATATATAATACGTACATGTAGAGAATATCAAGTAAAGCTGGATATTTATTAAAGATATAAAAGGAACGTCACACTAATTTTGCATTGAAGTATGAAATATGTCTTATATTTATAAATAAAGATATTCAAAAAATACGTCCTATAAACTTGGACGGAGGGAGTATGTTGCTTCCATGCTTTTATATTGAGGTAGCTTTTACTCTTTTTCTACTAAATAATCAAGGATTCTGTTACTTCTTATGTTCTCTAATTACCATTTGAGTGGAACTCGTCCAGTAGTCCTTTGGTTATCTCGCAATTGTTTACTGTTGGACTGGCAAATTAGATGAGTAATTATTTATGAATATTTTGTGAAGAAGAGCCCACATATATATATGCACAGTTTCCTCGGAGACAATTATGCTTAAATATTAGTGACGATAACCAAGGATGATATGAAAAACAAAATTATGTCCATCGACCGGGCACCAATAACATCTCTGAGGAATACTGCATCATTCACGCTAATACGTACTGTACATGTTTTCTTGATAATTAACAACACAGGGCGATATATTAACTGTGGCGTGCTACTCAATAATATGATTTATTAATATTCTCAGTGTTTCCTGTTGAACGCTATAGTTAACATGTTAGACGCTTCAATTTCTGGCCCATACTTCAGGCATAACATGGTTTCACACTTGCTCCTCACCTTCCTGGTATGGTTTCACACTTGCCTGGCATGGCCTATATATGTAAGATTTTGTTCTTCTTTCTATTCATAATGTGATTGTCCCAAATATTCCACACTCTTATGCTATTAGACGCAATCGCTTTTGCGATCACACTCTTTCGCTAATTCCACCAATATAGCCGGCACAGACAACATCGCCGCCACCGCACGCCACAAGCAGGAGGCCGCCGCCGCCGCCGTGCGCCGCGAGCAGGAGGCCGTTGCCATGGCCGGCGAAGACAACGCCGCTGCCACCGTATGCCGTGAGTAGGAGGCTGCCGCTCTCGTTGCTACGCACCACACGTAGGGTACTTCCGCACGCTAGGAGGCTACGCAGGTACTGGCCCTCTCTGAAGCCACTGCCATTGCTTCCCTTCACGCCCGGACATACGATGTCCTCAACATCAAGACCCTCATCCCTGTCATTCTTGACCTCATCTCTCCAAACTACAACAAATGGCGTGGCCTCTTCCTCGTCACCCTCGGCAAGTACGCCCTCTTCGACCACGTGCTCTCCGATGACGCTCACACTAACATCGCCGACTGGGTCCTAATTGATTATCTCGTTCTCTTGTGGCTCTATGGCACCATCTCCGCTAAACTCCTCAAGATCGTGATGACTCCTACCTCTACGGCACGGCTTGTATCGGTGGGCCTCGAGCAACAGTTCATCGGTAACAAGGAGACACGTGCCCTGTACCTAGACACGGAGTTTTGCAACTTCGTCTAGGGCGACCTCTCCATCTTCGACTACTACCGAAAGCTGAAGAGCATGGCCGACGCCCTTGGTGACTTGGGCGAACTGGTGCCCGATCGCACCCTTGTTCTGTCCATTCTGCATGGCCTGAATGCGAAATTCGCTGACATGGCGGCCCTGCTAACGTGGCAGAAGCCGTTCCTCTTATTCATTGAGGCCTGCTCCGATCTGTTCCTCCAAGAAATCACGATGTCGTCGCATCCCTCCGCTCCCTCCACAGCCCTCATCGCCACGACCCCTACCGGCAATGGGGGTCCCGACAGTGGTGTTTCCGGGGACGGTGGCAGCACGCCTGGCTGCCGCTCCACTGGAGCGTCCTAGGGTGCTCCCTCCGATGGCACTGGTGGTGGGAGCGGATCCAGTCGCCACAACAATGGTGGCAGCAGTAACAAGACCGGTGGCAGATGTATGGGTGGTCACTCCAGGGGCGGCACCTCTGGTTGGCCGTCCTCCTTCTACAACCCGTGGATCGGCACCATCTAGGTGTGGCCCGGGCAACTCCATCCAAGTCTGCCCCAGCCAAACAATGGTGGTGCGCCCCAGCCGCACGCGCTGGTGGCTGGCCAACTCCAGGCCAGTTACCCACTACCCTTGTACCTACCGCCCGTGTCGTGGCCTCCTCAGGTCGGTCCGAGTCCTGCGCCTCTCGATCTTGGTCCATAGGATCAATAGTCATTGGCGAATTCTTTCAACACCATGACTCTTGCTTCCCCGCCAACCACCGACTGGTATATGGACTTTGGTACGACCTCGCACATAATGTCGGACGACGGTAATCTCTCCTATTCCCATCCCCCTCACTCCTTCACTCCGTCCACCATTGTTGTCAGTGACAGGTCTCTGCTACCCGTCACCTCCATTGGTTCTACTACTTTTGGCCCTCTTCATATTAATAATGTTCTTGTCACTCTACACCTTGTTTTCATTCATCAATTCACTATTGACAACAATTATTCCATTGAGTTTGACTCTGTTGGCTTTTCTGTAAAGGATCTTTGACTCTGTTGGCTTTTCTGTAAAGGATCTTCGTTCCTGAAATGTGATCGCCATGTACAATAACTCCGAATCTCTCTACCCCTTGTGTCTGTCGACGTCTGCCTCCCTTTCATACCTCCCTCGTCTACTGTGACGATGTTAGCGCGATCTATCTCTTAACAAATCCAGTGCAACATCAACGCACCAAACATGTTGAGATTGACCTCCACTTCGTCTGGGAATGAGTTAGTCTTAGCATTGTCCACGTTCTTCACATTCCGATGTCATCTCAGCACATTGACATCTTCACCAAAGGGCTGCCTACTTCTATTTTCACTGAGTTCCGGTCCAGTTTAAACGTCCGCTCCACTGATGCTCCAACTGCGGGGTGTTAGATGCCTCGATTAACATATAAGATGCCTCAGTTCCTGACCCGTACTTAAGGCATAGCATGCGTCGATGTTTTATATTGATCTTACGTATGATTTCTTGGATTCAAGACTCTCGTATGATCATGCAAAGTAAAGACACAAGGATTTTTATACAGATTCGGGTATTCTCCTGGGAGAATAACAACCCTATATCCTATGTTACTATTACTAAGAAAAAAGTTTATAAGTGTGGACAGTGCGAAGAGTCTAGCACTCCTTCTAGAACTGATCACCCCTATCCTTCTCTACCATTAACCCTTATATTGGTGATGAAGTGGTGGCAGTTGATTCTTGCTAGAAGACGCCTTGACACTTCAGGAGTTAACCGCTAGAGGGTTGTTATTGTCAGAGAGACATAAACAGTCATTCGCCGTAGGACGATTGTTATTAGAGAGACGTGGGTAAGATCGTGTGCGGTTATAGAATATAAATGCATGTTCTAACTGCCTTGTCAGACAAACCCACTTTGAGAATAGATTAGTCGAACATAGGAGAATGATTAGGGAATCGTACAATAACTTACGATGAGATAGTCATTGCAGATCTTACAACTAGGTAGTCATATTAGAACCTACGACTTGATAGCCATAGCAGAGTAGTCATAGCAGAACTTATGACTTCGGAGTAGTCGCAGTAAGACTTATGACTACTCTACGAAATTTCTCCCATATCATTAAGGGGTATATTTGGATAATATGATGACGTAATAAATAGAGAATTATTATATCCTCGTCATCTAGCTCTCCAACATCAAATGAAAATAACTTACTTGTGCAGGCGGAGTCGTACATGATCGAAAGCATTATCTTTTCGATTCTCGACCAGGAATGTGCTTGAAAAGAAAGGTAATTTCGTTTGAGTTGAGAACATATATGGACTTCAAAGTGAATTTTAATTACCTCTCATAATTCTGTCCGCTCATTCGCTTTCCGAGAAAACCGTTCAACTCTCGAGTCGAGTAACTGATGCTTCAATAAAAATGCCACTTTTGGGTTGCCTTCTAGCTTCACTTTCCTCAATCACTTCTATTCCTCCTTGTAGTTTCTGATGAAGAAGTCATCTTCCTACAACCTTCTCCTAGATCCAAATCATCCAGTTGAGAAAATGGTAAAGCTCTCATCTAACTAGGTGGAGTCGAAGATGGATAGGCCCAAGCTAAACACTTTGGAAGAGGCTGAGACGATCCCTCCATGAATGTTCGTGAGGTGGATTGAGGTCGCATGGACAGCACTAGCCATCGGGGGAGATTGGACAAATCCCGGTGTTTCAAGCCTTTTGTGAGTGCAGCCTTTGTCTCCCTACTTATCCTTTTTTCATAGTGGTACTCGAGTACTTCGGGGTTGAGTTAGTGAATCTGGTTTCCAACTCAATTACCATGCTAAATATATTTGTGTACCCCTACGAAGCGTATTTGGGGATCCTCGCAGATTTAGAGCTCTTCCGGTATTATCGTGAGATGAGCCATCAAACCAAAAATCGCTAGAAACTACGGATTGAATCTTCACATCAGAAAGTCGGAGGAATACATCCAGATGTTCACTCTGTCGTTGTGGCTAGGGTGGAAGAAGAGGTGGTTCTACTGGGAGACCACCAGTGAAGATAATCTTTCCTTTATGGGGAAGACTACTGAGAAGAATCCGTCTTGGAATTTAGTCCCAAAGGACACTACCAGGATTGCTCCCTATATCTCAGCTTTAAGGAGCTGAGGGCTAAAGGACTTACGGGATGACATGTAGTGAAGGCTATACCACCCGCCACATTAGCCCCCGAAGAGATGAGCTCATCCCATGTGGATGTACTCGAGTGCAGCTGATACTATCAGATATTATGAAAATGGTACGTACAGTCGTACACATAGTGGCAGATTTAAATTCTGAGTATTGTATACTAACCTTTTAGTTTAAATGAATCAGATCTTGACTTGGAGGAGATCTGTGAGAAGGCTCCATCACTGGAAACAGAGACTCCTCATATCTTGGTAGATTCCACCGAAGAAGGAGAAGAACGCTTAAAGGTAATCGAAAGACTGATATTTTCCTTTAGGACTATATAGTCGTAGGAAAACTTATGACTACATATTATTCTTTCTTTCTTTAGAATGTGGGTGTGAATAACCGTCATGACGACCAAGGGGTCGAATTGATGGTTATCAGGAAAATGACAGAGAAAGTAGACGCTCCTGCAGCCAAGAGGCGTCGGCTGGCAAGAGCTGCCAATAAGGGGAAAGCAAGCTCAAGTGTCGCTGTCTCTCTTGCAACTCCTCCCCCCATTGTTTAGATTGGCCCAATCCAGAAGTTCATCGCAGACATAAGTGTTGCATCTGAGATAGGGGCAACTGTATTTGAGCAACCAACTTCCAAGATCAAGATACCCTTTTACTATAATATCGAAACCCATTCAGTGTGTACTTCTCGAGATTTTATCAAGCAATTCAATAAAAAATACTTGAAGGATTTCATGTCTTCTGCGAAGGAAATTGCTGCAACAATAGAACATATGATCGAGGAGGGGTTGGCTCTTCAGGTAGTCGAATCTGGTTTTAACTTTCAGAAGAGCCAAGAGGGGTAAGGAGCAAAAAAATCTTGCTCAAGATCCTCGGCTAGGCGTGGCCGAGAGTATCCCCATCCGACCAAAGATGGTCGAAGCGAAAAAATCAAAGAAACTGATCTCCAGAAAGGTTTATTCTAAGTTCAAAATTAAGAGAGCGAAAATAACATACGTATAGACGTGCACATGGTTTTTCACTTCCAAATTTTATTAGAAAATTCTCTTACTTTTGTGGCATGCAGCTCGGTGTCTCCATCAAACGAAGATGATACTGCGGAAGAGTCTCTCATGACTTTGCCCGCAGTCACAGAAGAGATGAAAACGATGATCGAACAAACGACCACCATAGTGATGAAAGCCAACGTTAACGTTGTAGCGTCTACGACCATAGAGATGGTTATTAAAATAGAGAAGGGATGAGAAATGTCCGAGTGATGCGCTGAGAAGCTCGCCGGAGATGCTTCTCCTTAATCTCAAGAAGGTAATCTCTAAGAAGAAGATGAGCTTCCCAACTTCTTCTCGTTTGTCTTTAACCTTCCTTGTGTAGCGAGGTATTCTCTTGAGTGGCCTCAAGTCCCACATCCAAATGACCTGCCGTACAAAGGGTAAATTTTTGATGATGAACGTCATGAAAAGGTGTGGTAGAGAAGGGTCAATAAACTCGACCAGCTACAAGACTCCACGAGCGTTCTTGCAAACTTTGCTCGAAGGGAGATGAAAGTAAGTATCTAGTACTTAGACATTTGTACATGATCTTTCTAGTTTCTCACTGCTTTCTCGAATATAGAGAGCATTGGAGAACATGACGACTATAGCTGAGTACCACAGACAGCTCACTCTCCTGTGGTAAGAGAATGCCGAGCTCTTTGATGACGGGAGAGCATGGTAAGTTGATGTTTCTTGTAAACAAACTTGGTTTTGATTGCATGACTGATCTTCTCATATTTGCCGCCAACCCTTTTTGGCCCAGGAGTGATGCAAAATTTTTGGTCGCTGTGCGTGAGAACGAAAAGCTCAAGACGCAGAAGCTCAAGAGAAGGACACTGACCTAAGGATAGGCCTAATACAGGCTGATTTTAAGGGCAAGGTATTAGAAGAAAAAATAAATAGTAAGTCCTAAAATCAAAGCTATTTATTTTCTTGACATCTTCCTCATTTTCCCTGATTTCCTTCATTCGACAGAAAAAGAAACAAAAAAAATAGTGATCAGAGCTCTTTCCAGGATAAGTAAGGAGAAAGAAGAGAAGATGAAAACCGATCTCGAAAATCTTGATGCACGACTTTCAGGTAAGAGATACTTCACCTTTGACTACATAGTCATAGATGAACTTACGACTAGCTAGTCGTAGGAAAACTTCATTTTTGACTAACTTTTGAGGAGTAGTGTCATGACACGACACACGACCTGACCATTGTTATTCTATTTGCAGGAGTTGTAGCTAAAATAAAATGACTCTCTGAAATCTCCACTCATAGTGAAGAGAAGACGAAGTCGATGAAGACAATTTTCCACGATAACGTTGAACTCTTCAATAATTTATTCGACATGTTTGGTTCTGAGAAGATGGATCTTTCGGAAGATACCATAATCATTTATGTGAGTACAATTGGATTGCAAGTGAAGACTTTGAAGAAGTATTTACCTACTCTGAAGGGTTAGCAAGTCAAGGCGATCCGAAAAGCGGTTAGAGGTGCCTTAAGCTATGCTTTGGTAAAACTCAAAGTACGCAACCTGAATCAATCATTTCAAGCAATCGAGCATGACTTCGACTGCTCAGATATAAAGTAGCTCGACTAATCGAGGAAGCCGAACCTTTTGCTCAAAAGGTCGCAGAGAAAATGCAACTCGACTCTCCTTTAGAATAGTCATGCAAATGAAAAGTTTTGTATAAGATTTACCTTTGATAAATAAAAAAATCTCTTCATTTTCCTTTGATGCATTACAAGTCTTTTCTTTTTCTGCAATTCATCTTCCTTTGCACTCATAAGACAAAAGAGCGAAGAAAAAGGAAAAAAATAAACTTAGAGTTAAGAAAATACAGTTATATGAATAACATTATCCTAACCTCCAATTATTTACTTACTTTACATGGATAAACTAAGTGAATAGTATCGAGAAGAGTATATCATCTAACTACTATTGTCGAATTTGATTGTCATGCTCTAGTAGCAAAAGTTGGGAACGAGTGAACGCTATGGAGTTACTTCTAGTGGGTAGGACCACATGCAAAGAGGAAAGTCTCCAAGTAGGTAGTCGTTATCATACTTTGACCAGATTAATCAAATCAAAGACACAAATGATAGCGAGATAATCATTCGACTTATTTCTTTTATATCCGTCCAACATGTTCATAGATGACCCAATTGTTTTGTGCTGGCAGCAAAAGTTAGGAACAGCGTGTCACTAGAAAGCTCCTTCTAATGGGTAGGACCACATGCAGAAAGGAGAGACTTCGACTAGTGTTCTCCTCTTCTTCGACCAAGTAAAACCAATTGAATATACTAGAAACGGTTGAACAAACATAAAAGAATTTCCACTGAACAAACATAAAAAAGACTGGGAATACCAAAACTTTATTGCAAGTTGAAGAGAGCCTGGTCGTATAACCACGACTAAAGTGTAAGGACCTTCCAACTTAGGTAAAAGCTTGTTCTGATTAGACTGGGACTAGATTTTCCTGAATACCAAGTCACCTACAGTAAGGCTGCATGGTTGGACCTTACGATTGTAGTATTTGCTCATGGTTTGGTTTCTCTTTTCTTTGAGCAGGCTGATGTCATTCATTCGAAGCTGCTCTTGGTTGGAGTCGTGGAAATTTTTAACCCTTACTGATCGGATCTTTAATTCTAGAGGAAGCATGGCTTCTTCAAAGACTAAGAAAAAATGAGTTTATCCTATTGCCTAACTAGGAGTCATGTGAATTACCCATAATACCGAAGGGAGTTCTTATACCCAAGCCTCCAAGCGCTTTACCAGCTGGTCAAAGACTCGAATTTTAATCCCTTGCATTATCTGACCATTTGCGCGCTCAACTTCTCCATTGCTTTGAGGATTGGTGAATAAGGCATAGCAAAGCATGGTAAGTAGCTGATCAAAAAACGTTTGGAATTTCACACTAGAGAATTGATTACCATTGCCTGTAATTATACGACTTGGAACTCCAAATCGAGTAATTACACTTCTCATCATGAAACTTCCGGCCATTAGTTTGGTCTCTATCCATTTTGTGAGCATATCAATAACCACAAAAAGGAATTCAAAATCCCCTAGCGCTCACGAAAACGGTACCAGGATGTCTAAACTCCAAGTCACAAAAGGCCATAAAAGAGAAATTATTTGAAGAGCCTGAGCTGTTTGGTGTATTTGTCAGCTATGAAACTGGTATTATACACACTTCTTAACTAACTCTTTGGCGTCATTAAGGGCTGTTGACTAGTAGAAACCTTATCGAAAGGCCTTACCAATCAGAGTTCTGTAGGAAGCATGTGCCCCATAGATACCTTCATATATGTCATTAAGGAGTCGCAATCCCTCTTTCTGCTTTGTACATTGTATGAGAACACCTTGAGTACTTCACTTGTAGAGTACCCCTTCGACCAAGGCATACATCTTGGCTTTGTGTCACAGACGATCTGCTTCAAGATCATCCTCGGGTATGGAACCCTTGCGAAGATACTCGTAGATGGGTGACATCCAGGTATCCTCGTACTCAATGGACACTATCTCATTAGGAGTTGTCTCTGGTCCTTCAACTAAAAACGGCTTCCAAATTTGCTCTAAGAAGACTCCTGATGGTACTTGTGATCGAGAATAAACTATTCAAGCTAACTAGTCTACGAGGAAGTTATCCCTTCAAGGAATATACTGTAACTCGAAACCAAAAAAGTACTTTTCTAGCTTACGAACTTCTAATAAGTATTGAGACATGGTCAAAATCGACCACTAATACTCTTTGCCGTCATGATTCACGACTAGTTGAGAGTCTCTTCTCATGAGTAGTCGACGAATCCTGAGTGCTTTAGCGGCTCATATGGCAGCCAACAAGTCTTCATACTCAGCCACGTTATTAGTAGCAGGAAAAAGTAATTGAATGTCATGCTTTAAGGTCTCTCCTGTAGGAGATTCCAGAACCACACCAGCGCTCAAGCCACTTAATGTAAGTTACCCATCAAAGTACATCGTCCACTAGTTGTGGGAATCGTACTGTTGAGGATCCTGAACAGGTTCAAGATTTATCCATTCGGCGAGAAAGTCTGCCAAGATCTAGAATTTAATGGTCGTTCAAGATATAAAATGGAGGTCGAGCTCCCCAAGTTCCACCGACCATTTTGCCATGCATCCCACTATTTCCTTACTTTGAAGAACTACTCATAAGAGAAACTCAGTTGGCACAATAATTTTGTGCACCTAAAAATAATGCCTCAGTTTCCTCGAAGATATGAGGAGGGCATATAACAGCTTCTGGACCTACAGGTAGCGCTTCGTAGGCCCATGCAAGACTTCGCTTACATAATATACAGGTTGCTAAATGGTTTTACGTTCTGCAACGAGTACAACACTTACTGCCTGTGACGTGGCAGAAAGATATACGAGTAGCGTCTCGTCTGAATTCGAAGAAACCAGTACAGGAGCACTCGTGAGATATCTCTTTATATCCTCGTTGGCATCATTAGCCTCCTTTAACCACTCGAAACCCTCATGTTTCCTGAGAAGTTTAAAGAAAGGAAACCCTTTCTCACCCAGGCATGTGATGAAACGACTTAGAGCCGCCATACAGCCAGTAAGTTTTTGAACCTCTTTTTTCATTGTCGGAGGGTACATTTGCTCGATGGTCTTGATTTTTTCAGGATTTCCTTTGATACACCCTTGCCAAAACAAGAAATCCGAGAAACTTTCCTGAAGCAACTCCGAACACACACTTTTCGGGATTAAGCTTCAAGCAATATTTGCTGAGGTTATCAAAAGTCTCCTATAGGTCTGAAATGTGATTAAGTCATTTGATACTCTTGATAACTACATTATCGACATAGGCTTCTGGATTTTAACCCATTTGATGTACGAAAGTCGGTTGCATTAAATGCTAAAAAGTTGGATCAGTATTTTTCAGACCAAATGGTATTTTGACATAGCAAAATATTCCAAAAGGCGTGATAAATGCTTTCTTCTTTTCATCTTCTGAAGACATACTAATCTGGTGATAACCATAGTACGCATCTAGAAATCATCTTTTGGACAAGTTTTATTTAAATCGGTATGGTCTATACACATACGCCACTTACCATTCGACTTCTTTACCACTACAGGGTTGGTCAACCACTCAAAGTGGTCAACTTCTCTTATGAAGCCTGCTTTTAATAACTTGTCCAACTCTCATTTAATAGCTTCTCACCGATCTGGTGCAAATCTCTATAATTTCTGTTTTATGGGTTTCTTATCAAGCTGTAGAACTAGCTTGTGCTCAATCACCTCCCTGGGGACTCTAGGCATGTTGGATGGCTGCCACGCAACACATCTACATTTGCCTGAAGGAAAGCGATGAGGGTGTCTTTCTATGTAGGGTCGGAAGTAACCCCGATACAAATATTCTTTAAAGGCTCCGCTGGATCTAGAGGAACCTCCTTGACCTCCTTGTTCAGTTTTGGCGTGGCTTTAGACTTCGAGTGCTTGCTCAAAAGATGCGCCTCAATAGCTTCTTGAGTTGGCGGTTGGCCGACTATCTCGAGGGACTTGCGGTCACATGTTAGAGCCATCTTCTTGTCTCAACGGACTATGATTACTCCCTTGGACCTAGCAACTTAAGACATTGATATGCTTAACGGACAGCTATCAAGAAACATGCTAGAGTTGGTCGACCGAGTATGACGTTATATGCCATATCGAAATCAACCACATCAAAAGAGATTTTTTGTCTTGAAGTTGCTCGGGAAACCGAACATTATAGATAGGGAAACTTGGCCAATAAGCTTAGCCGAAAATCCCGGTATGATTCCATGAAAGGAATACCACACCGGCTTTATTCTGGTTTGAGAAACTTGCATCTCATCCAGAGTGCTAACAAATAAGATATTTACAGAACTGCCACCATCAATTAATATGCGATTAACTCGGTAGTTGTTAATGGTGGGCTCGACCATGATCGAAAACCAACCGGATCTAGTGAGAGGGACTAGGCAGTCACCCCTCTCGAAAGAGATGGTAACTTTCAACCACTTAGAAAAATTATTGATAAGGGATGTGTTGACAGAGTTTACCCTACAGATGTGTTCAATTGTATGCTTCAGATCCTAGAAAGGCATATCTCCATCCTCGTCCGAGTGCTTTCGACCACTCAATTGTCCCACCTCCTTGAGTGTGGGAAGTGGTCTCTTGTCAGAGTAATAATCTTCGAGTTTTGTTTGGAAAACCTGATAATTATGCAGTCGTGGCCCTCCTTCTGGTGAAGTGGGCACCACCTAGACTTGTTGTCCCTCTGAGTGGATGCCTTACCTTTGCCCTGATTGAAGTATTGCTTGAGATTATGAGGCTTTTCACCACCTACGGCCAAGATTTCCTTTGAGAGATCGACCCAAGGTTTTTGACCTTTAGCCTTGTTCTTGGACCGCTTGGATTTCTCCTTCATCTTACCACCTTCTCCTTCTTCTTTAATACCCCGGTTGACTTGATTGGCGCTTTTCGTCCATTTGACTGCCTCAGCAGTTGTCGCATAACAATCAGCCATCCCGAAGAGCTCGGCGACGATGGTCGGAGGATGCAAGGTGATATCTTCAATGAATCTCCTATTGCAGATACCCTACTTGAATGCCCTGATGATAAAAGCATAAGTGACCTCTGGAATCGAGTTACAAACTTGGCTAAAGCGCCTGATGAACAGTCGCAGGATCTCTTCGCTATTCTACCGCATCCAATGTAAGTCGTCGTCTTTCCTAGGGCGATTATATGTCCTCTGGAAATTGGCTAACAGCAAATTGCAAAGGTGCTGCCAATAATAAATTGACTCGAACGGTTGGTTGAGTAACTAAGATCGAGCAAACCCCTCGAGCGCTGTCGGAAGGCAAATTGTCATAACGTGCTCATCACCTCGTGCCGCCCGTACCGTAGTTGTATAAATCTAAAGGAACTCAATGTGATTCCGAGTCCCATCGAACCTCATGTTTACTAGACAAAAATGTTGCAGCCAGCGTACTGCTCAGAGTTCAGGTATAAATGCTCGGCAGCCGGTAAGATCTTGACACCTCCTTTGCAGGAAAGGGTAATTGGAGTTGTCGGGAGACCGTAGTTTATGCCTGATAGCAGATGCACCTAACCGGTAATAGGCCTAGTTCATACGTGGGTAGTACTCCCCGTATTCCATCTACTGCAGCAGATTCTTTGGCCGAAGAGGTAATCGACTACCTCTTTGGTCAGTCCGCCGATCCAGAGTCGCCCGAAGAACTCAATTTTGGCTAAAATTGTGATCAGGCGACCATTGTGGCCTGTGATCATGTCAAACCCCACGTGGTGAGTTATGTGAGAGACTAGACGCGGTCGTGCTTGTTCAACTCCTAGAATCATGCCGATGAGGCTACTCAAATCTGTCCATCATATTGGGAAATCTTTGCGTAATTCTCTCGGTGAAGCGGTTGTAGCCGGGCGCCCGAGCGAGCTTTGGAGTCAGATTCTCAAGGAGGTCATTGATGCGTTGGAGTTCTCGTACCTCTTCAGACTGATACTAGGTACGCCCAGGTGAAGTCCCCTAGGCAATAAATCGTCTTCTCTGAGTGGTATCGGGATCTTCAATTTCTGAGGTGGATTATAGTCACCTTAGAGGAGAGCAATTATTTCTAAGATTTCTCCCACGCTCATCAAAGAATTGATCTTACTCGTCGCTGGAGGTCTCTACGCCATCCTCAAAGAGGAGGGAGAGTGTGCTTGAAGGAAACCTCGTGAGGGCCTCCATCGGGAAGGTAATGAGGATCTGAGGGGAGAGCCATGACCTCCTGTCAAGAACCTCGACTTCCGGTGGAGGTCAACTTATCTGAAGAATTCTCGAGCGACAGCGCATCACAATTAGGAGTAAACCCTACCAGGTAGGGGAATTTCGGGTTATAATCGTCTTTGGATAGATGAGCACTCTGCGACGGGATGGACGAACCATTAGAGTGAAAATCCTCTCGTGGTTCCAGCGGAGTGTCACAACCAACAGGTGATGCCGATTCCCCAAATCTGGGACTCCAGGACTGGCGGAAACTGAGCAGGTTGTCGCTGCTGGTGGACTTGGGCTCCTTGGGGTAGAGTCGTGGTCGTGTCACTAGTTTTGTTTGCCATCAGATTTACTCTGCTATCTAGGGGAAATGAGTTCTCCCATGGGCGTACTGCTATGGGGGGTTTGGATCCCTCCTCAGCCTTTCTCGCGGCGGAGTCTCCGGGATTTCCTCACAGATCTCCAGTGATAGCCTCACCATCGAAAGTAAACAGGACCTGCTTGTAGTCGTAGCAGGCCTCCATGTCGATATCTGTGTAGTCTGCGTAGTCAAACCAGTTCTCCTCATTCCATTCTTCCGCCATGATGGTATCAGAAGGAAGAGAATTCGTCGACAAGGAGTTTACCAGAACCTTGAAAGAAACTCTCCCTACAGACAGTGTCAACTATCGATGTTTAATATCAATCTTTCGTATGATTTCTTATATTTGGAGAAAAACTCTCAAGACCCTCGTATGATCATGCAGAGTAAAGATACAGAGATTTTTATACAGGTTCAGACATTCTCTTAAGAGAATAACAATCATAGATCCTGTGTTACTATTACTAAGAAAAAATTTACAAGTGTGGACAGTGCGAAGAGTGTAGCACTCCTTCCAGAATTGATCGCCCCCCATCCTTCTCCAACATCAACCCTTATATTGGCGACAAAGTGGTGGCAGTTGATTTTTGTCAGAAGACGCCTTCACACTTCAGGAGTTAACCGCTGGAGGGTGGTTATTATCAGAGAGACATAGGTAGCCATTCGCCGTAGGACGGTTGTTGTCAGAGAGACATGGGCTAGATCGTGTGTGGTTATAGAGCATAAACGCACGTTCTACGTGGGCTAGATCGTGTGTGGTTATAGAGTATAAACGCATGTTCTAACTGCCTTATTGGACAAACCTGCTGTAAGAATAGATTAGTCAAACATAGGAGAATGATTGGAGAGTTGTAGCATAACTTACGATAAGATAGTCGTAGTAGAACCTACGACTAGATAATCGTACCAGTACCTATGACTAGGTAGTCGTAGCAGAACTTACAACTACGGAGTAGTCGCAGTTAGATTTATGACTACTATACAAAATTTCTCCCTTATCGTTAAGAGATATATTCGAAGAATATGATGACGTAATAAATAGAGGATTATTGTATCCTCGTTAGCATGGTTTCACACTTGCTCCCTCACCTGCCTAACATAGTTTCACACTTGCCCCCTCTCCTATCTGGTATAGCTTTTATATATAACCTTTGGTTCTTCATTCTATTCATAGCGTGATTATCCTAAATATTTTATGCTCTCAGTTTCTCGCAAAAAGCAAATTTTTATTTATAGTAATTAATAATTTTGAAATTAAAAAAATAGGAAAGCTGGTACAGGAATTGCAAAAGTAGGAAGGACGCTGTTATCTAGATCGTCCACAGATGGACGCGGCCACAAACAACGTCTTCCGGTTCGTATCAGAACAAAAATGTGGTCTGTCTTGATCATATCAATTGGCGATCAAAACCTAACAAAAAAAGCCCAAACCGATCTCGTCGTGTCACCTGCCGTCGCCCTTCTCGGCTGCTTGTTCCGGCACCGCTTGCCGCCGCCGTCCTCACTGCATGGCCACCACGGCCATCCTCCGTTTCTCGTTGTTGGCACCATTAAACTGAAGTGTTAAAATATAAGTGAATTATTTTTTTTATCAACTTGAGTTTATAAGTGAACTGATTAGTGCATGCGACTCAATATAGTATCAAAGCTAAAAGATCTTGAAGTTAAGATGTGGTTGACACAATTAAAAAAATAATTGTAGTTTATATCTATTCCACCTCTTAAGTTTGAAAGAGCTAGAATGTTGAAGAATAAATGAATTATCTATTTTTTATATCAGATTAATCTTTTGAGTAAATTGATCAAAGTATACAACTTAATAAAGAGGCCCCGCCGCCGTAGGCTGTCTTAAGAACCTGGCGCGTTCAAGTCCTGCATGATCGACTAATAGAAATTTCAGCACGGCCGGTAAACACGTGATCCACTTTGATTAGACTACAAACCAATTTCAATTTTACTAATGCAGACAGATCAATTAACTTCCATGTTGGTGCCTATGAGCTAATGTTAAGGTTGTCAGTATCACGATACGTATATGGTAGTATCGTATGATTCTACTAGAGATAGATGCCATGGATCGTAATGCGGATCAGAATTAGACAGTACTGTTGTAGGATTGCGATCTAACTCATACTATCGTTATGATCATGGTAGGATCATGATCCTGATAATAAACTATAAAGTATATATATTTGGATATTACCTATTGTTAATTTAAGTTGCACTAGTTTAATTTGCTTTGTTTTGTTGTTTATATGTTACTCTAAGGTAAAAAAAAGTATTATCTTTAATATATTGCATCTTTAGATTATTAGTTTATTAAAAATAATTAAATAAATTTTAAAAATCAATATTAATTCAATATAACATGAATAAGTGTACTCAAATTATAAAATTAAATTTAAAAAATCTACTATAGGCTTGCATCTTTAGAAATAAATTCAATTTTATATAAAATGTATATGTTGTTAAAAATTTGATAGTATCGTAATTATACGATTTGATCCTACGATCCGATCTTATCAAATAAAAAATGATCCTATCTAGTATCATGATCCTGACGAACTTGACTAATGCATAGATGTATGGATTTGCATCTTCGCTAAGAAAAATGATGAGACAATTGAAAACTAACGCGGAGATCAATTACCCTGACGAGGAGCATACATATTAGGAGACAGGCACTACCCCTAGACAGGCACTACCCCTCTCCGATCAATAGGGATCAACGCTAGCTATTTCGCAACCGCGTCATCTCTGGGCGCACTAGGCAACCGGTTTAGCTATTATACAGTGACTAAAATTTTTTTACGTTTCAATTACCTAAAAGTTATATAATATTAATTTTTCTCTAAAAAAATTTCCCCTAAAAAAAAAGATCGTTGAAGGATACTCACCTAATAAATAAAAAAGTAAATAAGAGTGAAAAAAATTTAGTCGCCTATACAATAGATAGTCCCCTAGATAATAGCGTCCGTCCTTCCTAGTTTTGCAATTCCTGGCCCACCTTTCCTATTCTTTTAATTTCAGAATTATTACTAATAAAAAGTCGTGCAAAACATAACTTAATTTGACTACCGATTTCTCGTGTACTAATATATTCATAAAACGTAATAAATTTATAATACTATAAAAATATTTTTAGAGACAAATCTACTCGTATCATTTTTATGTAGCCGATCAAAATATTCGCAAAGATATTGTCAGGCAAAATTAAAATTGTTTGACTACATGTATTCTAGTATGGCACATATTCTTGACTATAGGGAGCGTTATGGTTTGCTTAATGAATCAAACAAGTAGCCCTAAAACCAGATTATACCCATGCGAATCTGCAAGTATAAGAAGCTAGCGAATGTCAATTCGACGGACCCAAATTTTATCGATTTCTTCTTATAGGCGTACGTTAGCATGCAGGGTGAAAACATCTTAATTAGTTAAAAACCTATAGGAATGAAATTTTGATAAGACCTAAGAAATCTAGGAACCGAGCAGGCGAAGAGATCTTGTGCGATTTCAGCAGCGCGTTTTTACGTACGATACATGATTGTACCCTATAGGTTTTGTTGATCAACATGCATGACGCGACGTTTTGCATAGATACCTGTCTGCACTTTTCCAAATGGGAGATCATGCGTGCTCTCTTGCGATGGCCTTCAGCTTTTGCCGCGGTGGATTTTAGTTTTTGCTGAGATTTTACTATGACTAAATTAATTTTTTAGATATAATTAAATTTAAAAAAATTTAAAAATAAAAGCGATATGCTAATCCATCACAGGCAATACAAAGGAATATGAAAAAAAACAAAACACAAAAAAACCAAAAAAACAAAAGAAAAATGCTACAGTACGCTACAGTGTTTCCGACGCCTACGCTCATCACTATCACGCAGAAAAAACCATAATGAGCGCTGCCTAGCCGCGCTCAGCAATGTTGCAGCAGCAACGTTCAGCGATTTTTCCAGCAGCAACAATCACTGTAGCATTTTGTCACGTAGTGTTTTTTTAATTTTTTGAATTTTTGTGTTTTGTTTTTTTCTCGTATTCATTTGCATTGTCCGCTCTAGATTAGCATACCGTTTTTATTTTTACATTTTTTTTAAATTTAATTATGCCTAATAAGTTAACTCAACTACAGTAAAATTTTAGCTAAAAACCATCGTTATTCTGAACGCTATAGCCATCACATTAACTTGTAGCTAGGAGTACATATGTATCATGAGAAAGTACTGTTCGTCTTCGGGGTACTTACGACAGGATTTTCTATACGTTTAACAAATTCAAGAAGAGCAAGAAGGAGAAGAAGAAAGCCAAGATGTGCTCTCTATACGTTTAACAAATTCAAGAAGAACAACGAGGAGAAGAAAGCCAAGAAATGCTCGCTAGAATCGATTTGCAGATGCCCAACAGTGCTATGAACAAAAAGGACTGATCTCGCATGTGTGCGAAATATAACGTAGAATTGATTTTTCAGATGCCGATCGGCTGGGAGGGAATTAGAATTGCCGTAATATTCACCATCAATTCGTCGCTATTGAAGTGGTTTGGCGTCCGATCAGTTTGACCTCCCATGCTGTTCACTTGGGATGCCCCGCCCGCTATCATCAGTAGTAGATGTTTTGTCTCTTTGCGATCGTGGAAGGGAACAGAACTGCACAATATATATATATATATATATATATATATATATATATATATATATATATATATATATATATATATATATATATATATATATATATATATATATATATATATATATATATATATATACTACACTCGTGTAATTACACCCACCTCTAATATACCACCTAAACGAACTTGAAATACTCCTTTATCACTTTGGATATACTCATATACTAATTATAAGATACTTCAATGTGAACCACATGAAAAAATTGCAAGGGAGTCCATAATTTTTAGCGTATTTTGTAAATATCTTCATATACGCACATAAAAAGGAGTATGTCTAAAAAATATACATACTATCTCTGAAAAATTATTTATACCACTTAGATGATTTTAAATACTCGTGTACTATACGTACATACTCTCTACGTTGTGAGATACAATATAGAGTGTAATTACACCCAAATATAGAAAAGAGACTTTCTATATATATACACACACCCACCCCCCGATCAAATCGAGCATATGAATTAGCTAGGTTTATTTAGGGTGGAATCGAGCATATGAACTTCCAGCATATCTTCACGGTCGCATCGCACGGTGCGTAGAGAGCCAATCGGAAGTGTCGGCAAATGCGCGATTCATAAAAGCGATTCTTCGAGGGAATAATGCTGTAAACTACGTAAAAAATTCATTAGCGGATATGGGTTAATATATGCTTCGCCGCCTGTTTTTATAAGGCGGTTTGATTTGCACGGTGAGCTTCAAACATTAATTTCTCCTATGGTATATTGTTAATAACTACAAGATCATGTCATATAAATGTAATTTGAAATATGAATCTAGTGATACCGCTATCACTAAACTTATATATTCTTAGACTATTTTTGGTGCAAATTACAAAGTATGAATCTTCAAATGCACAAAAATCAATGAAGAGTACTAACTAATTAGTTTAGCTTTTAGCCTTGTTGGAGCTAAAAGGTGTTTCCTCTATCCGATACCTACCACGAGGGTATACGGCTTTAGTTGATTATGACGAGATCAGCATGAAGATGGAATTGGTAATGACTGACGAAGTACACACAGGCACAGAAAAAATTTACACGACAAAGGCTAGGTAGGAAGAAGATGTAGATCACCACAGATAGTTCATGTTGAAAAACGTGACCGGAGTATCACAAACGATTATTAATAACAATTATCTATGATATTAATTTATCATAGACAGTTTGTATTAAAAACCGTCTATGATATTTTGCCGCCCTCTTTATTCAAACTTTCAAACTGAAACGGCATCGTGACCTCTCAACTACTGATCGGTTCCGCTACCTATATGCCCTTATATATGTGCCCACACGTCTTTCCCAAACATTCCAAACCGAAGCACCGCCTGCTAACTAGCTCCCTCAAACCGATCGAAGCGTCACCTCTCCCCACGATGCTGACTATCTCCTCGAGCTCCTCCACCTCTAGTTATGACGCTACGGTTCACTACATAAAGCACTCTTGTTGTAAGAGTGTTTTGTGCAGTGTCACCGTCGTGACACAACAATGACGCTGCCGCTACCTCTCCATCGCCAGTGATATATCCCCATCTGATCCCCTCCCCTCTCTTCTTTAATGACTAGGGTTTCAGCCACATAAGTATAATATTGATGCTCGTACATGTGAAAATTAATTATTGATGTCTTATTTCTTATGATGATTGATGGATGGCTAGGATTTCGGCCCTTGTTAAAATTCATGTTTTATTGCAGGATAAAAACATGGCACCAAAGTTTTCTTTTTTGAAACAAAGGCAGGCGCTATGCCACATTCCATTAACAGAGAGGAGAGAAAATAACATGAATCTAACATGAACGAAGCTACCTCTTACACACCAAAACAACAACACCTACAATGACCTATAAACAACAAACCACTAAAGATATGGCGCCAAAGTTTATTTCACGATGGTCTTATTCTAATAAATATGCCTACTTTAGTTCATCTTCATTCTCTGATCGCGCTGCTTTATAGCGCAATTAAAGAATATTGATGAATTGAAGGAGACCTATTTATGATAACGTGAAAACACAATCACAAATGGTTTTTAACTAGAACCATCTATAATAATAAACTATCATAGACGGTTTATAATAAGAACCGTCTATGATAAGAGTTATCACAGACAGTTCAAAACAGTCTATAATGTTCTTAGGGTATTACTGTTCCATAAATATAAACGGTTTATAAAACATCTGTGATGACTTTTTGAACTGTCTGTGATGAGATTTTCTATAATAATGTCTATTCGATACCTACTACGTTCCATTTCGTGTGGATATACGATATTAGTCAACCCGGATATTTACATTGTGAACTCTAGATGCCAATGAGTCTATTTATTTAAAAGTATATTATCCACATTTTTCTCGATTGCTTAAGTCCTTAGCCGGTTGGTACATAAAATTCAATACATACCACCAGCAATGGTCGTCTAACCCTAGACGCACGGATTAGACGGACGTACGAAACGCTAGCCGGTTTTTTTGGACGTCTCCTCGATCGGCCCTGTCACACAAATCTTTGCGATAAGAAAAGCATCTCGATAATGACCTCAAATATGCAGATATGGATCGATCTCGTATCAATGTTTTGAAAGTTATAGCTGGGTAGGTCTGACTGGGCGCGCGCGCGCGCGCGCTGTTTGTGATCGCACGCGTCACCGCCCGATCGATCCATCTGCGAATAGCCCTATTTACATTCCTCTCCGCCTCCGCCGGCCGCTACCTTTCGGAGCCATCGAGACTTTCCATCTTAGCTATATGCGCCTCTGCGGTTGCATCCGAGGCGAAGGCGTAGCCAAGTCCCTAGGCCCTAAAGAATCGATTCGTAACATGCTCGAAATTAGTTCAGACCTGAATGCTGATTATTGACATTGCTTATCTGTCTTTTTTGTATCTCGCAAACGGGATTGAGGTAGCGTTCAGAATAGCAATGATTTATGATTTTTTTTACTGTAGCTGACTGATTTTTTACTGTAACTAAGTTGGTTTGTTTGGTATAATTAATTTTAAAAAAATAAAATGAAAAAACATATTAGCCCATCACAGACAACGCAAAAGAATACGAAAAAAAACAAAACACAAAAAACCAAAAAATAGAAAACAAAATAGAAAAAACAAAAATAAAAACAGTAAAAAAAAGCGGAAGCTCAACGCCGAACACCAAAGCATCGCGACGCTGAGCGCTGAGGAAAACAGTTTGTTTTCTAAAATGTTGCATGCATATAGGCGATACACTTAAATATAGCCGATAATGTTTTAAGGGTTTTTTGGGGCTTGCGCGAGCACTTTCAGTGAAATTTGCACTGGTCTCACTTGACATCTCCCCAGCTTAACTTTTCATCGGCCGGTCTATTAACTTTTGATCGTTGGGCGACTCTGAGCGATCTACTAGTACGTCACCCTATTACTCTACTTTGATTGTATGGTCGCGTTCACCGTGAGCGTGAGCATATTTTACCTATGTTACTGTCACCGAGAAAAGAAAAGAAAGGAAATCAACTAGTTTGTAATGGCAGATCCACGTGCTACACAGCAGTATTGTGCCAGTATACGGATAACACTACTACAGAAAACATCATCACAGATGGTTAAAAAACGTCATTACAAACGGTTGAGTGAGCCGTCTGAATTGATGGGTCAGTAATGATACGAGAGCTCATCACAGACGACTTTCGAATTGTCTATGACGTAAATATCACAGACGGTTTTTGAGAAAAACTGTATGTGATAATCACCTATCACAAACGGTTTATAGTTAAAAACTGTCTGTGATATTTTTTTCTTCTCCTAAATCTATTTCTGTTTATTGGCTAGTCTTAGGAAATGCTAGCCATGCCCTCTAAAACAAGCAGATCAGTATGTACATGTATACATCCAATTCACAAATCAATTTATTTCAGAAACAAAAATATCCATTTCGTAAAACAATTAATTGATATGAAATAAAATATTCATTAAGTTTGACAACAAATTTTTTGGCTTTGAATAGCAGTGGCTCTACAGTAAACATACATTTTCTTTCATCATAAACAGGCAATCGCACATCCAAGTATTACTTCGATCTTAGCTATATGCGCCTCTACGGTTGCATCCGAGGCGAAGGCGTAGCCAAGTCCCTAGGCTCTAAAGAATCGATTCGTAACATGCTCGAAATTAGTTCAGACCTGAATGCTGATTATTGACATTGCTTATCTGTCTTTTTCGTGTCTGGCAAACAAACGGGATTGAGTTTGTTTTCTGAAATATTGCATTTATATAGACGATACACTTAAATATAGTTGATAATGTTTTAAGGGTTTTTTGGGGCTTGCGCGAGCACTTTCAGTGAAATTTGCACTGGTCTCACTTGACATCTCCCTAGCTTAACTTTTCGTCGGCTGGTCTGTTAGCTTTTGATCGTCGGGTGACTCTAGGCGATCTACTAGTACATCACCCTATTACTCTACTTTGATTGTATGGTCGCGTTCACCATGAGCGTGAGCATATTTTACCTATGTTACTGTCACCGGGAAAAGAAAAGAAAGGAAATCAACTAGTTTGTAATGGCAAATCCACGTGCTACACAGCAGTACCGTGCCAGTATCCAAATAACACTACTACAGAAAACATCATTATAGACGATTGAAAAATATCATCACAGACGGTTTAGTGAGCCATCTGAATTGATGGGTCAGTAATGATACGAGAGCTCATCACAGACGGCTTTCGAACTATCTGTGACGTAAATATCACAGACGGTTTTTCTTAAAAACCGTCTGTGATAATCACCTATCACAAACGGTTTGTAATTAAAAATCATCTGTGATGTTTTTTCTTCTCCTAAATCTATTTCTGTTTATTGGCTAGTATCAGGAAATGCTAACCATGCCCTCTGAAATAAGCAGATTAGCATGTACATGTATACATCCAATTCACATCTCAATTCATTTCAGAAACAAAAATATCCATTTCGCAAATCAATTAATTGATATGAAATAAAATATTCATTAACAAATACACATGTACAATGTCAGTTTTAACAACAAATTCTTTAGTTTTGAATGGTAGTGTCTCTACAGTAAATATATCTTTTCTTCCATCATAAACAGGCAATCGCACATCCAAGTATTACTTGTGCAGCCTGACAAGTTCGTCGATTATGAATTTGTTCCTTTCGCGAGACCTCGATTCCAAAAAAAATAGCCTTAGTCATTCGGAAGGAAAGAAAGAGTACAATATAGTTATGTATGGACAAAATGTATTTACCTGCAGTTAGCCTTAGTCGGTTTTGACAACAAATTCTTTGGCTTTGAATGGCAGTGGCCCTGCAGTAAACATGCCTTTTCTTCCATCACAACAGTCAATCGTCCATCTAAATATTGCTTGTACAGTCTAACAAGTTCGTCGATTATGGATACGTTTCTTTCGTGAGAACTCGATTCCGGAGTGATAGATACATATACCAATAAAAAGATAGCGATTGCATTTGCACTTAGAAGGTATCATGTATAATGATATCTTTGAAGTATTTGCCTACTTGTCTGGAAAGATTCTTGAGAAGATTCTACACTCAGCACTTCCTGTAAGAGCCCGAGCTCATCCGAGATCATGGCAAATGGCGGCGCAGTGTCCCCACAGGATTGTCTGCTCGTCCTCCATCCTCCATTGCGAGATTTTACCCGCATACCCAGTGAAAGCATCTAGGCCTCAAAATTTGGTTTTACTAATTAATGACGATTTATGAATACGGGACAAATGTGTGTGTTGATGATTGCATAGGCAAAGTCTCATTAGTGCGCAAAAAACAAAAGCAAGTTGCATGCGAAATGGACATCAAGATGGATCAAAAATAAGTTACATGAAATATAGGATCTCTTTTTTTACCGATCTTAGGAGAAAGGTTGGAAGACTGGATTATAGGATAGTCGCTGTACTAGTAAGAGGAATCATTAAAAGTAGCTTGATAGTATTTTCTTGTGCCATTCGGATCGATTTAGGATCATGCATGCACATGAAATTAAGTTTGAAAATAAGCTGTACTCTGTCCCAAAAATCGGAAGTACCGCCGTATTAACAGTGGAACTACCGGAGTCTGGTAATACCGCCATGTAAACTGTGGAACTACCGGACCATGGTAGTACCGGAATTTTAGCGGTACATTTTTTTTCCAAAGAGCACCCTTGCTGGGACTTGGGTTTGCTAAAATCGGTAGTACCGAAATTAACATGACGGAACTACCGCAGTGCGGTAGTACCGCACCCTCCAGCGGAACTACCGATGTTCGGAAGTACCAGCCAATTCCAGCGGTACATTTTTTTTTCAGAAAGTACCCCCTAAAAAACTTAAGTTGGCAGAAATCGGAAGTACTGGACAATGCACGGCGGAACAACCGCGGTGCGGTAGTACCGCACCAACATACGGAACTACCGCAGTGCGGTAGTACCGTATTACTTTTTCAAACAGCTAGTTCTAAAGCTCTGACATAGCCGTTACTATGTGCTACAGTGAACTGCAGTAGTACCGCACTTTGAACGCTGATATTTCCGGTTTTCCTGATTTTGCAGGGTAAATTTTTGCAACGACTAGTTTTGGTTGTTGAGGGTATAAATACCCCCCTTACCAGCTCAAGGACATTGTGCTCTATTAGTATTTAACACATTTGAGCCTTGAGCATTTATTTCACATCTCCTTTTCTCTTGTGCATTCATTTAAGGTGTTGTGAGCCATTTTCAACTACATACATTTTCTATATTGATCTTTGGCACTTGAGCACCGTCAAGCGAAGCGTGATCTTTTACTCTTGATACTTGTTGGCATCTCTTCAAGAAGTTTGTGAAGAGACCCGAGCAAGATTATGAGTGGCTTGATGCTCGTCATCTCCGGAGAGGAGTAAGAGCAACCAATAGTGATCGAGGAGTTAAAGCATAATTCGTGGAGCCAGTCCAAGAGCGCTTGGGTTTTCCTCAACGTGGACTAGTGAAGACTGGCAAGTCTTTGATACCACAGGAAAAACTTCGCGAGTCCCGTTGTGATTATTTCTTTACTTTCCTTTAGCATTTATATTTATTGTTTGTGGTAACTAAGGTTTACTAGAATTGAATAGGTTGTATTTAATTAGTACATTTGCCTAGTGTTGAATTTTTGTAATTAAGTTTAAAAAGGCAAAATTTTATAACCTCCTATTCACTCCCCCCGCTAGTCGGTTATCCTTGATCCTACACCCAGCTGTGCCGAGTCTATGGGGGTGTGTGTTTTTTGCCTGGAGGGACTTATCTGCCGCACTTGCACTTCTAAAATTTTCTGTCGTCTTCATCGCTGTAAATTCTTTCCATTGTGGTTCTAGGAATGGGAGGATGACATGTTGGCCTTTTCATATATGAAAATTAAGCACAATGTAGCATATATATATATATCAATATAAAAATGACATGAAAATACATGATCAAGATGGAAAATTAAGCACAATGTAGCATATATATATCAATATAATCAAATCATCACAGACGATTTTTATTAAAAACCGTCTAGGATACTTCTGGTATCACAGACGGTTCTTGGCAAGAACTATCTATGATACTTACAGACGGTTCTTGCTAAGAACTCTCTGTGATATTAACCCTGCACAAATAGTTTCACAAAACCGTCTATGATGTTGCGTCTACTAATAGTGTTTGTGTAGTAGTGTAATTTTGTCAATTGAACCACATACGGTTGCAACGTCGTGGCGATTAGAGTCTTTGCCGCCGTCGGAGCTATGTTCTACTTTGGCTCCATCAGGTTTACCGACATCTGCAAGGAAGTAGGCAATGGCGACGACACTGTTCACTTCCACCTATGCTAGGTTAGTTATACCTCCATCGCAACCTTTCAGAATCTATCTACAGTAGTAGACTAGTAGTATGTACGTACCGTAATCATCACAAAAGATCGGAAAGTCATTAGTACCACTGCGAGCTTCATTAAGGCGGCCAAGAGGGGCATTAGGCCCCTTTTCCTAGTTTTAATCTCGTAGGCTACGTTTGATTCAGGCTTAAGATAACCGGATTAGTCAATCTTAACCCTCCTAGGTTAACTTAACTTAAGTTTTGTGTTTGGCAGCCAACCTTATTGATCTAAATTACTGTTTAGTTAGATTAGGTGGTTTAGTTGGGTTAGCAGTAGAAAAACAAAATTTATGAGATTCAGTTGTACTGGGTTAGTTTATTCCACCAATTTGGTGGATTAACTTAATCCTGGATTAAAATGGTTTAAAAACTTTAACCAGGTTAAGTTAATCCTCTTAATCCAATGGTGTTTGGAGGGTTAAATCCCTAAGCCACCTCTTAACCCAGAACCAAACGGAGCCTTAATGATGTATTACAAATACATATACACGTGTATACAAATGGTAACACATAAGTCTATTCATATTAACTGCGACTGATGGCTTTTGGCTGAAAATAAATAGTAGCGGCTGAAAGAAATGGCTTTTAGAGGGGGAAGGCAAGCCAGGGCGGAGTCAGGAAAAAATCTAGCCTAGGCAAGTCCATGTGAGCATTGCCGCATTGAGGAGCTAGGGAGAGAAGGGTGAAATAGGGAATTGTCTTCTTGGCTTCTCTTCTTTCTTTGGCGCTCTGGCGTAGTGAACTGGGTTTGCCGCGGTGGCGTGGCTGACATCTGGTGGTTGACGCCTCCTCCTTCGCGGTGCTGCCGTGTGGGCTGCAGCTCTGCCCTCCAGGCTTTGGCCCTCACCGCCATTGCTGGTTTCCACCGCCCGGAGGGAGAGCGAGACTAGGATCTGGGAGAGTGAGGAGGGGAGGTAGCCTCCTCCCCTGGGGCTCTGCCCTCCGGGCTCTTGCCCTCACTAATCTTCGCCGCATCCTAGCAACGCCCTTGCCAGCCATGGTTCACCATCTCACCAGACTGCTAGTGCTCTCCGCCTCCGCCTCCTGTAGGGGAATTGGCTGACTGGGAGAGGCGCGACATAAGGAGGGGAGGTGAGGACTACTCGGCTGTTGGCTTGGCTAGGCCTGGGGTGGTGGGGAGAAAGGAATGGTCGAGTAGGCCTTGGTGTTTCGAGCTTTTGGCCTGCACCATGCGTCCATACCGCCTCACACGCATGGTGCATCCAGGGCCAAGAGCATGTGCGGCCCAGTTATCCATAAGACAGTCGTCTTCAACCTTCAGGTAGTAGTCAAGCCGTCCAAGCAGAGCATCCATGGCATCAAGCAGCAGACGAAGCTTGTCCAAGATGTGACTTCCATCGTGCCTAGCGTGGTGCGACTACACTAGAGCTCCACTACTTGACGCCGGCGAGCCTGGGCAGATGCCTATCCTACCTAGAGGGTTGGCTCTACCCTAGGGCGAGCGGTGGAGAAAATGAGAGAGATATATGTGTGAAAGATATGAACAAGAGGAGTGAGGTACGTGATGCGTCTATAACTCCTTATCTTATCTTTGAATTAAATGAGATAAGAGCGAAAAAAAGTGGAAAAGCCACTTCGAACAACCTCGGCCTAATCCATTGATTTAGCTCGCTGTATTTTTTTTTTTTGTTCAAACTCCGCAACTGCACTGCACCCTACCAGCTAGATCTCCTCGACTCCTATAAATATGACCACAAAACTCAACATCATCGTGCAATTGGCAGCTAGCGGCAGTCAGAACTGAAGAAGAGAGAGCTAGCTGCTATCAATGGATGTGGAGAGCCGGACGGCGAATCGATGCGAGGCGGCAGCGGTGGCGGTAGACTACAGGGGCAGGCCGTGCAAGCCGCACGAGCACGGCGGCATGAGAGCCGCCGCTTTCGTCCTAGGTACCGTTCGTGCGTGCATATATACGTTTCGAACGAATGCAAATGCTTCACGACGAGGCGGTGCGTGGGTGCAGGGATGCTTGCGCTCGAGATGATGGCGGTGGCGGCGGTGGGCAACAACCTCATCACGTACGTGTTCGGCGACATGCACCTCCCGCTCGCCGAGGCGGCCAACGTCGTCACCAACTTCGTCGGCACCGTCTTCCTCCTCGCCCTCCTCGGCGGCTTCCTCGCCGACTCCTACCTCGGATGCTTCCCTACCATCCTCACCTTCGCGCTCGTCGAGCTCTCGGTATGCATACATATCCGTCACGATCACGATCGATATATATCTAGTTCGATCCCATATGTACGTAGGTTTAATTTCCATATGTAGTAGTGTAGCTAATGAGCATGTTGTTTCACCACGCGCGCCGTGCATGCATGCACGCACCAAGGGGTTCGTGCTGCTGTCGGTGCAAGCGCACTTGCCGCAGCTCAAGCCGCCGCCCTGCGACATGGCGTCCGGCGCCTGCGAGAGGGCCAGCGGGCTCCAATCGGCCGTCTTCTTCGCCGCGCTGTACCTCGTCGCGCTCGGAAGCGGCTGCCTCAAGCCCAACATGATCGCGCACGGCGCCGACCAGCTCGCCGGTGGCGACGGGGCAGCGCGGATGCTCCCGACGTACTTCAACGCGGCCTACTTCAGCTTCTGCGCCGGCGAGCTCGTCGCGCTCACGGCGCTCGTCTGGATGCAGACGCACTACGGGATGGACGTCGGCTTCGGCGTCTCCGCCGCCGCCATGGCCGTGGCCCTGGCCTGCGTGGCGTCCGGCGCGCCCTTCTACCGGAACAAGCCGCCGAGGGGCAGCATCTTCACGCCCATTGCAAGGGTAAGACTTCGGATCACTCGAGTTTCATCTTTCACGTACATGTGTCATGTATCCTAAGCCAGCTAAATCGTTTAATTAGGACAGTATGCATGTGCCATCTCTCATGTTAAGTGCAATTTGCAACATGTTATTATGCCCTTGAAATTAAATTATCATAGTATTTAGATATGTAGATGATAGCCAATTAATCATGCATACTGCATGATTATCTATATCCTGTACTATACATGGCAAATGATTTGCTTGTAGGAGAACATGAAAGTAGTAGGTATTTGCTGTAGATCACTGGATTTCACTCAGTTGAGATGTTGCCATCTACAATGATTCTTAATTCTGCAATGATTCTTAATTGTCAAGATCATGCTGTCATGATCACATTTTTATTGCGGTCTACTCTCTAGCTATAGGTATACTCGTGAGAAACGACACATTTGACGCTAAGTTACTTCAATCATCACACGACCAAAACCTGCAGTTGCGTATGTTCAACATGCCAGGTTAATGACTAATGTCAAGTCAGTACCACCTTTTTTCTGTTCATGTAATCATGTTCAATATGCTACTTTTATCACTTCAATCACATAAAACTTTCTTTTAGACATTCAATCACATAAACTTATGCCTGTTTGTAACGCAACATTTCTTCAGGAATTTCGTAGATTTTTTTTTTGCCAGAAGATGGGACAGTTTGGCATTGATTGCATTTGCCTTGCTGCTTTCTAGATACTGTGAAGTCTGAAAAAGAATTCCCTTGTACTTCACTGCAAAATTATGCAGGTCTTTGTTGCTGCCTTCGCCAAGAGGAGGCAAACCTGGCCTTCTAGCTCCTCCAACCTTGCCAATGCCGCCGGCGACTGGCACCAACCGACACGCCGCGAAGGCGCCTTCCGCCATGCCGACAAATTCAGGTCGCCATTTCATCCATGGCTGGGCAGACATCGACCAAAGTTGCACCAAGGCCTTTAGCAATCAGCATTTTCCAGCGCATACATATCTAGTACATGTCAAATCAGTCTAGATGCCCACTTACACGGTGACCTGTAACTACAGGTTCTTGGACAAGGCGTGCGTCAGGGCAGCAGCGCAGGGGCAGGGCGCCGAGGCGAAGCCGGAGAGCCCGTGGAGGCTCTGCACGGCGGTGGAGGTCCGGCAGGCCAAGACTCTCCTGGCCATGGCGCCCATCTTCGCGTGCACCATC
Source organism: Melocanna baccifera (assembly GCA_036346265.1). Classification (NCBI taxonomy): domain Eukaryota; kingdom Viridiplantae; phylum Streptophyta; class Magnoliopsida; order Poales; family Poaceae; genus Melocanna; species Melocanna baccifera. The sequence continues at coordinate 12,216,310 of CM070679.1, forward strand.
GTGTTCAACACAGTCCTGGCGCAGCTCCAGACGTTCTCAGTGCAGCAGGGCGGCGCCATGGACACGGAGCTGGCCGGCAGCTTCCGCGTCCCGCCGGCGTCGCTGCAGGCCATCCCCTACGCCGTGCTGCTCGGCCTCGTCCCGGCGTACGAGCTCCTCCTCGTCCCGCTCTCGCGCCGGCTCACCGGGACCGGGTCAGCGATCACCCCGCTCCGGCGCGTCGGCGTGGGCCTCTTCGCCGTCGCCTTCTCCATGGTCGCCGCGGCCGTCGTCGAGCGCAGGCGGCGCGGCGCGGCCGCCGCCGGCGAGCGCATGTCCGTTCTGTGGATCGCCCCGCAGTTCCTCGTCTTCGGCGTGTCGGAGATGTTCACGGCCGTGGGGCTCATCGAGTTCTTCTACGAGCAGGCCGCCGCCGGCATGCGGGCGTTCATGACGGCGCTGACCTATAGCTCCTACGCCTTCGGCTTCTACCTCAGCTCGGCGCTCGTGTCGCTGGTGAACAAGGCGACGGCGGGGCACTCCGGCGCCGGCGGTTGGCTGAGTGACAATGACCTGAACAAGGACAGGCTGGACCTCTTCTACTGGATGCTCGCTGCCCTCAGCGCCATTAACTTCTGCTGTTACTTGCTCTGTGCACGGTGGTACAGCTCCGGCGCAGATGCAGCTGAATCTGCGTCTGCTCAGGTTGCAGCAGAGGGCAATGACAATGTCAAGGAGATCATCATCTGAAGCAACCTGATGATCTGAAATGATGATACATGTATGCTTATAGATGCATGCAAGCATCAGAAAATGGCGAATAGATTAAGAGTAATACATCTGTTTGTGCGTGTGCGCGCGAGCGCGCGTTTATAGGTTTAGTGACCTCATTCTACAAGAAATGCAGAGCATACATAGCATTAGTATTGCAGGTACATGTAATTTAGCAGAAGCATTAGTATTGAAGGTTTATGTAATTTTGCAGAAGCATGAGTGTTGCAGGTATATGTAATTTAGCAGAAGCTTTAGTGTGGAAGGATATGTAATGGGAGGTGATTCTATGCTCTTTCAAATAGTGAATTGCATAAATATTAAAGCACCTTTAAGGATGAATTGATGCTACTTGCCTCTTAGTTGCTTTAAGATTTATATATATCTATAGAAATGAAAAGTATGGAATCACGCTTCATATGTTTTGGTTAGCAAAAGCATGATAATGGCAGGTGGCACTTCCACACGATAAAACCAACCATATACAGCATATATTCAGGAAACACAGCACTACGAATCTTTGAACACAAGGTGGCAACACATCATGCATAGAACCTATTGCACTTCGTGGTATACCTTTAAAACTAAATCCTGAAAACTTAATTATGTCTAATAAGCTAACTTAGCTATAGTAAAAAATCAGTTAACTCATCGCTATTTCGAACATCCCCTAAAGATACTGGTGCCCTCTCTTAACAACGCATCAGGCACCCCCCGCATGTCACTAAATTCCCCAAGGGACACTGCTCATAGAATAACACACTTATTCTGAGCCATCCTCCGGAATTCCTCGTTTTCCTTTTGAGCCTTCTCGAGACTCTTTTTGAGCTTGCGAATCTCCTCTTCTGATTTCAGCCAAGCTTCTGCCGCCACCTTCTCTGCTTCTAGCCTTGCATTCTGTCCTTCCATGAGTTGTTGTTGCAGCTTTTCGACGGTGCAGTTCAGCTCTTCCTCAACCGATCCATATGTCAAGTCAACACAATTTATCAAGAAGCCATTTATCGAGAAGTCTAAATTGTTTAATAAAGTCGTCCGTATATTAAACATGTGCGCGTTAACAATGTTCCTGCCCAGCGGTTAATTGGCTGCAGTCTCGGCTACGCTACTAACCAATTATAGCTAATTATTAGCAGTTCAAGTGAAAGTGATTAGAGCTAATGGTAATTAATTAGTGTTAGTTTCAGCAATGAATCAATAGTATTTCATTTAGTCCTAATCGTATTTCATCAGCACTAATTAATTATTGCTAATTATTACCAGTTCCAGTGAATGAGCATTTATCGTTTGAATGAGTTGAATATTTCACAAAAGATTTTTTTTTCTCGAACCACTTACGTGCCGTAGAAATTCGGCATTGGAATTCATTGTGTATTGCGCAACAAAAAATGTGGAAGCTAGGACATGCTCACTCGCCTACATTGTCTAGCTATTTCAACCTTTACAAGCAAGTAGTTGTTATTCGAAAGAGCTGATAATTCTACATTGTAATCTCACTTACACCACTAATATGTCATAGAAATTCACCACTAGAATTCATTCTGTACTAAGCAACAAAAAAATAAAAATCAACACATGTGTTTTTCCCTACACCGTCCATCTCCACCTAGCCACGGGCACCTAACCTTTTGAGCTACGGCGGTGTGACGGATAACACATGTCACCTACCACACATTTCAAGCTTGGAGAAGAGTTCATTTTTTTAAAAAAAAGTCACTATAGAGTTATATATATGTGTGTGTGAATTGTCCGTTCTTTTGTTTTGGTCCATGTAATAGTTAGCGTGGTATGGTGCCGCGCTTCCACAGCTAGTCATATTAACATGTTGAAAAATATCTTACGACCAATGTAAAAATGTAACAAAGACATGTTTATCAATAGACCTTGGGTTATTTTCATATATGCTGCAGGCACGCTTAACTTAATTCAGAATGCTATTAACCAAGAGCATCCATAGACCATAGAGCAGAATATGTTTAACAAACATATCACACTGTAAATAAGAGATAACATCTTAAAACACGAATAAAATGCATAATTAAATGTGAACTGTCTAGGAATTAAATAGTATCTCTTACCATGTTGGTAATATGTGCAAGTTGTTCATCCCGACTTCTGTGGATCACCTTCTTCAATTCAGATATCTGCTCTTCTATACATCCCATAGCATCACGGACCTCCTTTTCTGTATCATGCACCTCCTAGAATACGAGAGATATAAATGAGAACTGAAACTCCGGAGAAGTGAAACTTCACTTGAATAACAACAAAAATCTTTACCTACTTGAATAGTAACAAAAAAGCATTACCTTAATGCGAGTAAGCATTTGATCTGAAAATGGTTTTCCTCCATTATTTGCACTTACAGAGTCCACCACATCAAGCAACTTTTCAAGCTGCTTGGCTTGGAGCCTTCGGTCCTTAGTCATGTTATCAAAGAGCACAACTCCATTTTTGTATATCTCTGTTAGATATGTATTATATAACTGTATATTTACTCTGTTGTATAAGGAGTTTTCTGCATATATATCATACTTATACGTGTATATATTGGTTCATTGGCCTCATAATCAACATAAGCGCTATTCATAATATGGTATCAGAGCCATACCTAAGGTTTTGTCATACCTAGGGTCTGGACGCCACTGCTCTTCTTCGGTTGGTGTCGCTTCATCGTGCTTGTCGCCGCCGGATCCTCTTCCATTGGATCCTTTTTTTTCGCACCGTTGCCACCTGGATCTTCTTCCGCTGCGCAGCCTTTACTCGGATCCGGAGCTAGCGTCACTCTGGATGTCGACGCTCTGTTCGCCGATGCTAGGGAGGCTGCAATCACCTGATTCTTCATCGAATCGGGATCTTTTCGCTTGAGGTTGCCGCTACTCTCCGCTCGTTGACCGCTGCCGACGCCACCGTCAAGAGGCTGTCGATGTGGTTTTTGTCTTGCCACATCGCCCGCAAGGCAGAGCAGTGCCGCACGTCTCTGAGGCCACCGCAGTCTCCGCCTTGCCTTTCTTGGCCACCAACGTCGCCGTCTCCGGTCATTGCCATTACCGGCTGCCATCCACTGATCACAAGCGGCGGAGGATCTACTGCTACTGAAGCCGCCAGAGCCATCGACCTCGATCCCGTCGAAGCCGCTGGCTGCTGGTCATCGGATCCGCCGCCTCTACTGAAGCCGCCCTTTCTTCGGTCGAATCTAATTCAGTCAGGCTTCGATCAGTTTTGTTAACCGACTGCAAACAAAAAAATAAAAGGAAAAAAGAGGAAAAGAAAAGAAAAAATATGTCTTCTTTTGTAGGCACTGTTTCTATTCCTTGTTGTCCGGTAATCTTCAATGGTCTCAATTATCGAAATTGGTTTTAGCACATGCGCCTTCACATGCATGGTTAGAACCTTTGGGAGTTTTTTACTGGTGAGTTGCTTTATCCCTCTCACCCTACTCCACCTGCTGCGTTTGTACTTTCGAAAGATGCTTCTGAAGATACTCGTACAAATCCCCCACTACCATCCATGGTGGCCGGTCCCCTAAATCCCCCCTCTGGATGCTTTGAGGATGACGTGGACGATGTTGTGTTCCACGTTAACTAAAACCAATGACAGACCAAAACCATTATGGTTTGAGTAACGTGATGTAGAACAGATAAATGGTAACGCAATCCACGCAATCAATCAATTACCAAGAACGCAATAGATCAATCACAGAAGACACCAATTGAGAGAGAACACCAAAAAGAGTAATCTTTATTAATTCTTAAATCTGTTTACATGGTACAATGACCTCTCTATTTATAGTCTAAGCTCGTTAGAAGTAATTATGGTATTTACCTATATTATAATCTTTTAGGTTTCGTAACAGCGTGGACATTTTCGTGTTGGTTAACAGCAATGCTACTCTTACGTACTGTGCACTCCCTCGGTACCGATATCTTGCCAACGTGGCCAAGCGGCTGATGTGACACTCTTAATCCCCCAACTTGAACCATCCCAAGTGCATTCTAGCCCCCACGACTCCATAAAATTTTTACTTTTTAGTCCAAAATTTGAAAGTTTTTTACTTATAGACCCCTAGAGAAAAGATTTACAAAAATGGACCATTAACATGGCGCCAAAGCATATGGCGCCTAAGGTACATGGCACAACGCCATATTCTTTAGCGCCGTGAATGACCCCGTAGGAGCTACGGTGACATATTACGGCGCCAAAGCTCATGGCGCCGTGCTATGTGACCACGGCGCTAAGGGTTGTGGCGCCATGTTCTGGGACTTAGCTGTTTTTGCAGGCTCAAGCAGAACGACGCCAAAGGTTCTGGCGCCCTACGTACATATCTTGGCGCCCGAGCCTTTGGCACCGTGCTATGTATAAACGGCGCCAGAGCCTTTAGCGTCGTAATGCCTAAGTCTACAAAAAACAGCTAAGTGTTGTCTTTTCCGAAACACATGCACATACACATATATTCACATATACACATACAAAACAGCTAAATACCTCAATAACATCACATATATCTCGAAACACTCAATAACATGGACGTAGAATATAGAACATCACATAACTCTCAATAAGTCTCAAAATACCATACAGGTCTCAGCGTACAAAATAGAGTCAGTCTCGTTGCCTCTTGCCCAAAGCATCAGTCCCTGGAGTATACGTGCTCGGGGAACGGGCCGAACGACGAGGACGCTGCGAAGCCTAAGTAGATGGTGTGTCAGGCATCTGCGACAGCCCAATCTCGTCGTGGGTAGGTGCCTCCTCATCCTCGTGCTCCTCCTCGTCCTCATCCTGCTCCACCTCGTTGTCGTCGTCGTCGCCCTAACTGAAAGTTGGAGTGTGTGACGAGCTCCTCGTCGACTGGCGCCTGCTACGGTGCGATGACGAGGCTATAGCGGCTGAGGCACCCGAGCACTGGGAGGCTGCCGGTACGATCACGTCCGTCGATGAGTGTGCGCGGCAACCTAAACGACCTGCTGCCTTACTGATGCGACATTTAAGTTTCTGCAAAGTAATGATATGTCAGAATAGTATACGTGTTGAATGGCTCTAACTTAACGAATTATGTTCGTACTTCAAGAACACCCTCAGGCGGGTGGCGTCGTCCACGCTGCTAACTGGATAGCTTAGAGCCTGATCGATCTCATGCACAGTGATTCGAAGAGAAGTCCCCTAAAGAAATAAGGAAACATAAATAAGTGCGAGACAAACGTATTGAACCGAAGTTCACCGTGGCGTCGGCCGCGTCCTTAGGGCATTCACCAAAGGTGGCCCGCAACCATCTAAGGTTGACCCCTGAGACACGGCGTATCCTGGCATTCTCTGGGAGAGGAGCAACTGTGTGCCTAGGAAGGCCTCCACATGTGCCATCCAACCGTTAGACACCGCCGGCCTAACCACCGGCTGTCCCTGTATGGGGAGTCCAAGTATCATCGCCACGTCATGCAGCGTGACGGTCATCTCCCCACATGGAAGGTGGAACGTGTGAGTCTCCGGCCTCTACCTGTTAATAGTACACGGAGAATGCTTTTAGTTACGTTCGTAGGGATATCGAAACAAAAACAAATGGACCCGACAGAGAAAATGCACCTGTCGACAAGTGCAGTCAGAGCTGCGGGGTTGAAGACCGGCATGCCCCGGCGTACTAGGTTGACGACAGTGTGAAGGCCAGCACGGCGAAGCAGTGGGGTGTAGCGGTTGTCGTAGACCATCAAGTGGAACGCATCATGGGTTCGAAGACGAAGTATGGGAAGCTCCTAGAAAATGCTTTAAAAGTTAGACGTGTGATGAAAACACATGTAACATGAGAACAATACATTTCGATAACATAGGTACCTGGCCGTCCTCCGTGAGCCTACCGCGGTGGTCCTTCTCGTAGAACTCGTCCAGGAGTAGGTACCTCGTCATCCTGTGCATTCAACAATACGTTAATGATAAGAATAACAAATTAAGTTAATGGTAAGAATAACAAAATAAGTTAATGATAAGAATAATAAAATACGTTAATGATTAAAACAAAATACCCTCTAGACCTAATGTCGCTAACCTGTCTGGAACAATGTTGACACGTCCGTGAATTGTGACCTATTAGACCACAAGTACCTACCACTAAAATCATATCAAACAATATGAAACCAAATCATATCTACACCCTAAAATCAAACCCTATTTCTAAACATATTTTTAAAATCATATCAAACCAAAATAATATCTACACCCTAAAACCAAACCCTATTTCTAAACCTACCACATTGATTTATCAATTTCACTTAATTAAACCCTAAAAACGAATCTACACCCATAACTACTCATATATTACGCATATGCAACGCAAATCAAACCTAAAACCGAGTCAAATTCAACTAATTTCATCTAGAGTTTTAAATCTTACCTTACGAAATGTACCTCAAATAAACAATATCTATTCGAAAAAATCAAGGGAGGGGAGGGAGTTCACCTTGCTTTGTCTATTTGGAACAAAAATCGCGAGAAATATTAACTCAATTGAGTGGATTTGGAGGGGGAGCGACGGCGGCGACGCTGGCTGTGCTTGGGCTCGGGTTTGGGGAATGAGGGGTGGGGGCCGTGCTTGGGCTTAAGTCCCAGAGCACAGCGCCACGACCATTAGTGCCGTATGTACATAGCACGGCGCCATATGCTTTGGCGTCGTGCTATGACACCGTGGATCCTACGTGTTATAGCACGACGCTATATGCTTTAGCGTCGTGGATCCTACGTGTCATAGCACGACACTATATGTTTTAGCGTCGTGCTATGTACCCTTGGCGCTATTTACTTTAGCGCTGTGTCAAAAGTCTATTTTTACAAATCTTTCTTCCAAAAATTCATTTATAAAAAATTTTCAAATTTTAGACTAAAAAGTAAAAATTTTACCACAACTCCCCCTCTCGCATCGTCCCAACCCCCATGACTCTCCTCGGTTGCCACTCCCGTTCGCCCCCGCCAACCCATCCACCATTAGCTACCCAGTCCGCCCCACCGCCCCATCCGCCCTCGTCGCCCCACCTTCAGGTAATAGGAGCGAAGCTAGTTGATAAAAGTTGGAGGAGGGAGAAGGGGAGGTGGATATTTGCGTATCTGGAGGCGAGATTTGGATCGGGATCTTGGCGGCGGGATGAAGGACCAGGGATCGGGCGACGTCTCTCCAGGCCCAGCAGAAGGTGAGAATCATCTTGCCCATGCTTGCTTGCTTATAGTATAATTGCTCATGGATTCAGGTTCTTTAGCTTAAGCATTTGCTAAATGCAGCTTCTTGAGAAGAGTCGTCACCATTATTGTAACTTTCATTGCGAGGTAGTTGTAGCGTTTGGTTGCAGCTAATTGCAGTGAAATTTTGTTCATGGCTTTCGTATGAATCTTTGCAACATAAGTGTTCCCTCTGTAGCGTGTGATGCAGATGGATGCACTATAATAACTGGGTGTGTGTTTGCAAAGCACAGGAAAAGAAGGCCATCAACTCGAAGCTATGGCATGCTTGTGCCGGGCCTCTGGTGTCGCTGCCACCGGTGGGCAGCCTCGTCATGTACTTTCCACAGGGCCATAGCGAACAGGTGCAGCCTTTATCAGTTTACTATAGGAAATGTGCCAAATCATGACTCATGAGCAGTTTCTGAAAAAAAAAATTCTAGTACTTCTTTGGCAGGTTGCCGCTTCGATGCACAAGGAGATTGATAGCATCCCCAGTTACCCATCTCTTCCTTCCAAGCTGATTTGCAAGCTTCTGAGCCTCACCTTGCTTGTATATGGACGTTAGTTTTTTCCCTTCCGTGATGGCGGCCTCCCTCCTTCAAGTCCTGAAGTGCAGATTCATAAGAGGTTGAATTGAAGAAATGTGGTTCCTGAGGAATCTTGTATTTTTGAGAATGTGTTGCAGTGTTGTACAAAGTGTTGGCTGCTTGTGAATTAAACTAGCAATAGTCTCAGTTTGCGAACACCATGTTGCATTTTTATTACTAGAAGCATGGACGCTTTGTAACATTCATCAGTGCAAAAAATGTAGCATTTTTCAGCGCAACGGAAGCTTATTTGTGAATCAGTTCCCTTATGCCTGCAATATTGAGGAATGCTTGTAATGTAAGCTGTTTTGCCATAGTGTCAATAGTTTGGAGATTGTAATCTAGTGATTTGCTATTTTGCTTTGCCTGGAGTTAACATCTTGGAGTTAACAATGACCTAATGTTTGGTCTGCCTAGCAAAGCATTTAATTTGTTCACTAATATCATCCACAGAACTCTGGTTCCTCCGTGAGGAATCATATGTTACAGAAGCATATGAGTTAACAGTTCTTGCTTGACAGAAGCATGAGCATGCTATAGAATTAAACAAAAAAAAAACTTAACACTTCAACTTTCTTGTATCTGTCCTCTTTCTTTTTGAAAGAGAAACTTCCAAGTGAGAAGATTGCTAACATTAATGTCATGTCTACATAAATTATACAGATTCTACATAAGATTCTACCAGAATAAAACCTCTGTGTTGCTGGTACCAACCTCTGAGCTATGAGGAGACAGGTTTTTCCTCCATGAATCGAATGTGTTCACCACCAGTGATCAGAATTAAACAAACAAACATAACATTATTCTTATTTCCAAAACTGTGAATAAGCATAAGCTAACCAGCCAAAACAGAATTGATGATACTGTAGTCTATCATAATGCCAGTCATCTTGACAAAACAGAGTATCATAATGCCAGCCATCTTGCCAAAACAGAGTATGTAAGAACCAGTGGACGGGGCGGTGGTGCGGACGGGGCAGCCGACGGTGGATGGGTTGGTGGGGCGGATGGGAGAGGCAGCCGAGGGGAGTCGTGGGGGCTGGGACGATGCGAGCGGCAGTGAGGGGAGGGAAGCGGCGCCTGGGTTGGTTCAGGTGGGGGTGGGGGATTGGGAGCATCGCATCGGCCGCTCGGGCACGTTGGCAAGATATCAGTACTGAGGGAGTGCACGAGCATTGTTGGTTCGTTAATTTGAAGTTTTGATTAAGACGATGTTGAAGTTGAAAAAAAAACATAAATTAGAGTTCAAAATTGAAAAAGTAAACCTTTTGCTTTAGCCTCGGATTACCGGATAATCTCTCGTAACATACCTCCTTGCCTTATAAATATAGGGACAGGACTACGTTTCATATTTATATTTTCTATAATAATTAGTTTTTAAATGATGTGTTTTTAAGACGAACTTAACAGAAAAATTATAGTAAAAAGTATACTAAATTCAGCTGTATCGACTAAAATCACATACGACTATTTTCCTCTGCGTACTGCCTATCACGAACAACCATAATTTAAATATTTAAACCATAAACCATAAGTTATCAACCTAAAAGAACCCACCCTAAAACTAGTAGTAGGACCCATCCTGAGTCCTTATGAGTTCTTTTCGGAAGACTAGTAGTAGTACCATCCCGAGTTTTCGTGAGTTCTTTTCGGCTGTAGTTTATAATTTTTGGCTCAACGTGAATACTCGTGCATACAAATCGAAAGTCGATAAACTGCTTTTAAAAGACTATTCTAATAAGTCGTTTTGAAACGATGACAGAAAAGCTGTTCCATTAATTTGATGGAGGGAAGTAGAACAGGTGTCTGAGAAGGAACGGAGTCAGCAAATGTGCATGGCACAAGGGATAGCAGGATAATTGCTGGACTCAGGCGAGCGATTAGTTCCCAATCAAACCGAAAAATACTCACCGCAGTAGCAATTAGCTTCTTGAAGGCGGGCTTGGTGGTGTAGTTGTATATTCCAGGAATTACACACGATTCACAGTCCCGGACAGGAAAACTGGCAGTACGTAGCAGCCAAAAATCGTATCAAACTCGAAGAACAACTTCGATTTGCCAGCACCAAGCTCCCTCAAAAGAGTATCGTATTGCTGCAAGGTATTGGAGCTTAGACGCCGTTTGGTTGGTCTGAAATTTGATGACTAATGGTTAAAATTACACTGTAGCTAGTTGAAATTATACTGTAGTTGACGGTGATTTTTTAGCCTAATTAATTTTTTAAAAAATCTAAAAAATAGAAAAAATATGTTAGCCCATTACGTATAATGCAAATGAATACTAGAAAAAAAGAACGGTAAAAAAGCTCAAAAAATACCGAAAAACTAGAAAAAAATAAAAATTATGAATAGTAAAAAATAAATTAGAAACCAGAAGTCTAAATCCAAATGAGCGGAGCCATAATATTAGGATAGGATGATGCATACCTGATGATCTGGAGTAGATTAGTTCATAGAAATAATGATTACTCCCATATCAAGGCCGTACACCACAAATTCTCCACAAATGCAAGGCATCAAGCGGAGATGAATGGCCACAGACAGGTCAACAATGGTGAGTCTATGAACCCGCTTCGAAGCACATGGAGAATTCACAAATCAAGAGACGTAATACCATCTCAGGCAAACATAAACAGTCCTATAAATGTTGGCCAGAGGCCCTAGCCCTGACATGGCTATAAGTTGACTGATCCAAGGAGGGTTGATGATGATGTTGAACATTTCAAGATGCCGATCATTCACCAACATAATCAAAAGTTGAAATCAGCACCAGAATCATTGTGGTCAGAAGGGCTGGAACCTGAAAGCAAAGGATTTTGCTACCAGCAGCGTCGTTAATTTTTGCACAAACTTGCCTGATATGACTGTTTCTGTAAGAATGATTAGTCTCCAGAACCAGTATAATGACAAAGTAGCAAGACATAATGGCACCATACCACAAACATACAGGCAAACATAGCTGCTAGGAAAAGACAACGCATTTTTCGATCAACTTGCTTGTTCTGACTAGTTCAGCATTGTCTCTGACATTTATATGAAGCAATGCACTTGTAACTCTGCATTACTTGGGGAGGTCGGAGGAGAGATAGGTTCTAGTAGAGAGCAATCAGTTCTGTAAGCAATGTAATTTCTCGTACTTTCTACACTTGTAAGTTATTCCCTAGCAACAATAGCACATGACGTAGAGTTATTATTCTCTCAGGAGAAAGCCCAAACTTGGATAAAATTCTCATGTCTTCACTCTGCATGATCATACAAGAGTCTTGAGCGTCTTCCACCAAATCCAAAAAATCATACGTAAGATCGATATTAAAACATTGACAAGGGTTAATTTTTCAAGAGTCTGTTCTTTTTCGTCCTAACTCCGATTGATCCCGTTCTTTTTTCTAAATTCATCTAAAATCGAGCTCTATCTTTTAGTTATTTTTTGAAGTTTATTTGTATTTTATTTAATTTTATTTTTTGTCTCATTCGTTTTCTCTCTTGTTAGATCGCGTATTGAAGGGGCAGAAGCACAACCAAGAATTCATAACTGATCAAGGCTAAATTAAATCGTGTTCTTTGATCATGTTAACCTAGTTTTTAATCTAATATGTAGCTATTTTGTTTTAGATTATCATGTATTACTAATTTATTACAAATCCTTATACTTTATAGTTATTGTCCCAATTGATAATTCCCTCTCTTGATAATTTGAATACCATAATACCATTACCACCTTAGGATGAAAAATTTATTTAGTGATACAATACTAGTTGTCACATGGGGTGTACGATTAATTTGCTTAGCTATGCTTATTGTCTCGTGGGTTTATCATCATATGTGATGAATTAATTAATTTTGAGTTAATGAGATATGGAATCATAGTTGGTGCCATAGTTTTAAAATTTGTGTAACATGATATTGGTGTGTCATTAGGGTTGGTTATACAAAATTGATTTTCACTTGGACGAGTGATCATATAGTAAAGGGAAAGTATGGTTAGCACTTCGAGGAATGTGAAAGTCTCACATAGGTAATAATTAAGGACTTAACTTTATGCGCTATTGATCTGAATCTTACCGTGCAAATCACATATCTAGTATGGGATAGACCTGATTAACTAATTTATGATATTTCAACTCTAATTTCGTCATTGAGTTGAACATGGTTGCTGATTTTTATAAGCCACAAGAGGGGGCAATTATTGACTATATAGTTAACCTACTCGACGGTGAAAACTTAGCAGGCGAAATTAGGTTGAGGTTAAACATTCTAAAGGCTTTATTATAACATCCTATTTTTCAGCTATTTTTAAAGTTCTTGAAATAAAAATGCATTTATGGAATTTAATAAAAACTTAAATTAAAATTTTAGAAATTAAAAAAGATTTAATATGATTAAAATAAAAATTAACATAAACTAAAAATATTTTATTTGGATTCCTTCTATCTTAAGGATTTTTTTGGAATTTTTGGTGAATTTTTGGAATTTATTTGCTATTTTCTAGAGCTTCTTTTGTTTTAATTGAATTTCTGAAAAAAGAAAACCTGAGAAAATCCTTGTAACAGTAATGGGCCCGGCCCATCCCTGTTCATCGGCCTGGCTACCCGCCACCGCCCGATCTCGCGCTTGCCACGCGTCGCCCGCACCCTCGCTTCGCTCACACCCATCCGATCCCTTCAATGGCCACGTGTCATGCATCCGGGGCCATGGGCACTATTCATCTACGCGTTCTCCCACTGCCGTCCGATTCCCGTTGTGCCACACATCGCCCATTCGTTGTGCCACGTGTCGCGAGCATGATCGCTGTCTCCGACTTGAACTCTCGCGTCGCACCGTACCATCGCTGGACTACCTTGGTTCACGTGCATAAAAAGCCACCGCCCCATCTACCGCCTCCACCGTCCTTGCTGCCGCCACCTAGTGCTACTGTCGTCCCCGATGTCACCTCTACCGTATCGTCTCGGGACCGACGCCGCCGTTCGACAACCACCGGTGAGCCTCGCCGTCTCGAAAGCGCCCGCGCCCGTGCCGTCCCCGCACCACTCCGCCGTTCACTGCCGTCCCCGATGACCACCGGTGAGCCTCGCTGCTACGCCCGTGCCGCTGCTTGCTTCGCCGCCCGTGTCACCCCTCTGTCCATCTGATGGACCGACCTCCCCATCGCCACCATCAATCTAGATCTAGATCAACGGCCTCAATTACGCCACGTGTCCACCCCACTGCTGTCAGATCCCGCTAACGTCAGCGCGCACCAGCGCGCCGCCGGCGCTTCGCCTCATCGGTGCACTTGGTCCACCGTGAGCCAGAGGCTGACACCCCGGCCCCACTTGTCAGTTCCACTGTTCCATGGACCCGTGAACCCCGATCGTCCGAGTCAGCGTCCCAGTCAGCATCCACGTCAGCCCTAACTGCCACATGTCAGTGTCACATCAGCACCGACCAACCCTAGATGCCACGTCAGCTGCCACATCAACATACCACGTTAGCGTGCCACGTGTCAGTGCCACGTCAACCCTAAGTGCCATGTGTCGGTGCCACCTCAGCCCACTGTGCCACATGTCAGTGCCACATCAGCCCTAGCCGCCGCTTCAGCATCACCCCATGCGTACTATTCCATGAGCCAAGTCCACTGTGAACCCGCATTTCCATGCACCGAGTCCACAGCACAGTAATTTTTCTGAATTCTCAGTATTTTCATTAGATTTAATTTTTCTGAGAGCTCGTTCTTCTCCATCTTTGCTCCGATTGACCCCGTTCTTTTTTTAAAATTTATCTAAAATCAAGTTGTACCTGTTGGTTCTAGTTTTAAGGTTTTTGAAGTTTATTTGAATTTATTTGAATTTATTTTTATTGTTTCGGTCGTTTTCTCTCTTATTAGATTCTGTCTTTGAAGGAGCAGGAGCGCTGCCAAAAGATCCCGAGTTCCTCGCTGAGCCAAACCAAGGCAAGTCATGTCCTTTGATCATGTTGAACCTAGTTTTTAATTTATTAATTTATTATTTTATTTTAAATTATCTTGAATCGCTATTTTATTATAAACCTTTGTACTTGGCGGTTACCGTCCCAAAATGAATCATCCCTCCTTGATAATTTGAGTTCCATAACGCCTTTGTCACCATATGTGAGAAATTATTTTTCCATAACGCCATTGTCACCATAGGTGAGAAATTATTTAGTGATACATACTAGATGTCACATGGGTGGTACGATTTTGTATGCTTAGCCATGTTTATAGTTTGATGGGTTCGTCGTCACATGTGATTATTTAATCAAGTTGACTTAATGAGATATGGAATCATGGTTGGTGCTACAGTTATAGAAATTTATGCCATGCAATGGGTGTGTCATTGGCGTTGGTTATACAAAATTGGTTTTTCGCTCAGGCGAGTGATCGTGCAGTAAAGGGAGAAGTGTGAATTCACTTCGAGGGGTGTAAAAGTCTTGCCCGGGTAGATTTAAGGATTTAACTTTGTGTGCTATTGATCTGAGCTTTACTGTGCAAACCACATATTTAGTATGGAATAGACCTGGCTGATTAATTTGGGATATATCAATTTCAATCTCGCTATTGTGATGAACATGGTTGCTGATTTCCATGAGGCGTAAGGGGGGTGTGATGCAAAACTCTAGCGGGCGGGATCGAGTTGAAGTTGAACATGGTAAATGTCTTGTTGTGATTTCCATAAATCAAGACTAATCACATCATGTGGGTACAGTTGTGCAACCTTTGCAGAGTGTAAAACTATTCGAATAGTCGTGTCCCCGGTTGTGGACAATGCTCGGTGATTTCACACGAAAAGTAGAGTTTTTCTAAAACTTAGATTGGTTATTGTTGGAAAGTGAATGGTTAGTTCATTGTTGGATTAGCTTATGGATGGTAGGTTCACTAGTGGCTTATTCAATTCCATTGCTTATTTATTTAATATTGTTTCTCGTTAAAAGTTTGCTTTCAATCTATCTATCATGTTTACTTTAAAATATCGCTTTATACAAATTAACTTTTCAGCCATCCATTGGTAAGTCTTGTATATTATATTGCATTCATTTGTGACTCACGGCTTTATGTCCATTGTTGCTCAGTTGAGGAGGAAGAGTTATACCAGCAGGAGGTACCAGAGGGAGGATACTTCAACGACTTTGTGGATTAGGACTTCGCTCCTCAGTCGATTGCCTGTGGACATGTCGAATGGTTTTCACGTTTATTTCTGTTTTTCGCTGCTAGATTTTTAAGCCATTCCGACTAGTAAGATTGTAAGCTTGACTATAAGGTCGTATTTTGGATAATTATTAATATTTGAGTTTTTTTTATTTTAGCGTGTGTATGGTTGATATTTCATCGATGTTAAACTGTGTGCACTAGTGTGATTCTGGACTTGTGCGGTATACACAGCGAGTACAGTGTGATTTATCGACATTTATTATGATTTTCTTTAGCGCAGGGATGATCACATCGTGTGAGTACAGTTGTGCAACCTCTGCGAAGTGTAAAACTATTCGAATAGTCGTATCCCCAGTTATGGACAATGCTCGATGATTTCATACGAGGGGTAGTTATTTTATAAAATTATGTTGGATAACTTTGGAAAGTGGACAGATAGTTCACTAGTGATTTTTTAAGTGGATGATTAGTTTACTTATGGTCTATTTAATTCTTTTGGTTATTTATTTATTATTATTTTCTTCAAAGTTCGTTTTCAATCTATTTATTGTATTTACTTTAAATTATTGCTTTCTGCAAAATAACATTTCAACCATCCATTGATAAGTCTTGCATATTATATTGTATTTTTGTTACAAACGACTTGCTGAGTATCAATGTACTCATAACTTTATGCCTACTGTTGCTCAGTTGAATAAGAAGAGTCATATTAGCAAGAGGTACCAGTAGGATGATACTTTGACGACTTTGCAGATTAGGACTTCGCTTCCCAATTGATTGTCTGTGGACATATCGAATGTCTACTATACTTATTTTTGTTTTTCGCTGCTAGTTTCTGAAGCCCTTCAGGCTATTAATTGTAAGTTTGGCCATAAGGTTGTATTATAATAATTTATATATTTGAGTCTTTTTCTTTATTTATCGTGCATATGGTTGATATTTTAACTATGTTTATATTGTGTACACTAGCCTGATTCTGGACTAGTATGATATACGCAGAGAGTCCGGATTTACATATTCAGATCTCAACAGTGGTGCACTATAGTTGGGATTAGCTGTACTTGCTGCGATATACCGCTTCATGTGCAACGCTTGCTGCTGGATGAGGACGATCCCTATCCTCACATGTTGCCCCCTTCTGCTGTAGCTGTGGTCATTTGAGCGCTTCCCCTTAGGATGGCCAAGGTTGTCCAACAACGGTCTGTACCGCGTAGACATGTACCATAGGAGTGCCATGGACCGGCCTATCGCAGTGTCCCTTTGGTGCCATAGATGGGTACATACTCTCCTGAATCTTTACTATACGTGTATTACAAGTCATCCTTTGTAACCACTGTTCTGGCTCGCAAGCACAGTTTGCACACCTTCAGGTCACCCGTGTGTATGACCACTTCATCGAGCACCTCAACCGCGCTCACAGCTGACAACGTGTGCTGGAAGTTGTATTCAGCTCAGGAGATGGCGGACACGCCCCTGTCAGGCTCTCGTCACTATGCTTGCATGACCAGGCTTACTGGGTCACGTGGAAGAAGCTCGTCGTCGGCATATTCGTCGAGGACTACGCGATACAAAGGCTGATGCACCAGTTCAGCCTCCACCAGGTTGTTCCTATCCCCGTCGGGCGTCAGGTGTCTAACTCGGTGCACGTGTGAGTTATACACAACACATGTCTCTATATTTTTTCTCAGTTCTGTTACGATGCCTTCTAATTGCATTGTACATTTCAGAAGCACAATGGGAGGGGTGGTCGCAGGATGAGCTGGGCCGCGAAGATGGAGCCGTGGGTAGCGGAGTGGGTGGAGACACTCGAGGACTTCGTGCAGGAGGGCACCACATATGATTTAGCACGTACGATGAGTACCTACGCTGGTACGCTCCGTAGATACGCACCAGGCTAGTGCATGTCATTGACCCACCTACGACTTATGTACTAGCACCGATCGACACGTACCCCGTGCACTTAGTGTGAAACTTCGCCCTTGCGGTACATACTCTTGTGTTCGAAAGTTTCTATATACAGTTACCATAATTACTATTTTAACACTTTTCATGTACTTCTTGCAGTCGAACATCACCGTCGAGATTATGAGGGACACTAGGTCGATCGTGGAAAGGATAGTCCATAGTTTTAAGGTTACAGACGACGACGTGGTGCACGTTGTCCACCGGTTGTACGAGAGGGCAAAGCGTGCCCTTAACCTCTTATCTTGCAGGACACTCCTAGAGGTGGCCACGTTGACGTGCACACTGAGACCGTCACATCTTATAGCTTAGGCAGGAGGCTCCGGAGGGCCACGAGACTACCCCCAGGCACTGCCACAGCTGCTGCTGGGCCAAGCCAGGGGTTAGTGTGGGCACGTACCTGTACATCGACACCGTCATCATCTGTGGACCCCTACTTAGCATTGACAGGGTAGCACACGTTGTTTGACTAGGGCCAATCTGGTGGATACGACAGTTTGCTGCATGCCATGGCCCATGCGGAAGGTACGTTTTGTCTCTTAAAGTTTTTTCAGATCGATATAGTGCACGAATAAACAATACCTGTCCTATGACACATTGCAGCGCCCAGGAGCTGAGCTATCCCCCCACAAGAATCTCCCGGTGGACATGGGCGACTACCTCATGGATGACCCGGCGGAGGTCCTTTCCGAGTCGCAGCACAGTAATGTGCCAGTTCCTATGCAACCACAGGTGCAGTCCACCCTCGAGCCATTGAAAGCATGGATTAGCAGGCTCCCAGCCGCCTCACTCTATCTGGGGGCCGACACCCCGTGCTGACGTGGCAACGACAAAGGAGGTGCTGTGGGTGGTGTAGCTAGTGGCGAATAGTAGGACTTTCTCCTGCTTTGTGTATTTTTTCGTTTTGTACGTATTTTGCTTTGTCTTTCTCTGTGTACGAATTCTCTATTGCATCCCAATATTATTTACCTTTTTATTTACTAATCGTTGTTATCTCAATCGTCCTCATAAAATTCTTTAGAAAATTTATCGCATAACAACAACATATGACGATTGCAAAATGTTATTGTAAGTTTAATAGATTTTGTACCGTTTACAATCTACGAAAATCACAAAAAGATCAACCGATATTATCTGCTCTTTGATTTAAAAAAGGATACAAATTACAAACAAGATTTATACTACAATAATTGTCATTTATCCCTCACCCCTATAATTATTTTTGTCGGATTAATAAAATAATTATATATATATTTTTAAATAAAAATCACCTAACCGTTGGGCGGCTATAGGCATTGTCGCCCAATGGTTAAACGATTTGGCCACATATCGTCTAATGGTTGGACGATATATGGTCAAAACTGAAAAAAAAATAAAAAGCAGATAGAAAACTGTATTTCAAAATTAAAAATGTTTACATAAAAAATTCCAAAAATTTCCGCCCATATTTTTTCCGCGCTTTCCGTCGTCGTCCTCGGCTCCCACATATTCGCTTCTTTTCTCTGCCTCGACACCGCCCCAAACCGACTCGAAAACGAGAGCGCCAAACGAGTTAAATCCAGCCCCCACCCCACCCCGCGCCGCGATCCAAGGTCTTCGCCTCCAGCTCCATCCCCGCCGCCGCCGCGCTTCTCCCCGGCCGCAGAGCCGGGCCCTGGATCCCCGCCTCGCGGGCTCCCCGACGACCCCCACCTCGCCCGCCCGCTCCCGTGCCGCGCCGGCGGACTCCTCGGTGAGACCCACGAACCCCAATTTTTTTTTCTTGGTTTCGCCTCGTATGAGCTGATTAGGTCGTGGTTGCGACGTGGGTAGCCGGGTTACCGCGAGGATGGCGCGGGCGGCATCGCCGTGGTCACGTGGTGAATGGTGAGCTGGGTGCGGGGTGATGATTGGGGTTTGGAGGCGACTTGGGAAATGCACCGCCCTTGGAAATTCTTGGGATGGGAATGAGAGAATTTTTAGGGGTTGGGAGCCGTACGGGGTCTCCCGGCTCTTGGATTTCGGGGTGCTTCACCCATTTTGTGACCCCAGGGGTCCGGAATGCTTTGCATTGCTCATTTGGAGCAACCGGAGTTCGTGTGATCTGTGATGTCGAATGGCAGTGCAATCTGCTGTCGTCGTTGTTGTGCGTAACAAAAGCTCTAGGTGGTCGATTTGGGATAGATTGCTGGGATGTTTTGGGTTCTGAATTTGCTGCTTGGATTGTGACCTAGATTAGTTGGTAATACATTACATTGCCTCTTTGGTCGGTGTGAGAATGGGGTGTTTCAAGTTATTGTTATGTACTTATCTATACTCCTTTTCTCTTTGCTTCATAATGTGGCATTGCATGCTCAATTTTACCCAAAAACTGTTTCTTGATTGTTGTCAGCAGTATTCTAGATTCATTATCCAGTACACCATGACTACTCATATGGGACCGTCCTTTATCATTTGATGTATTATTAGCTCTATGTGAGTTGTGTAAACTGTTCTTTATTATTGTGCAGGTTGGATCAGAGGTCCAATGCCTCTCTTCAAGAGGAAACCTTTCTCCTTAAAGGAGGCCCCTAAGGACTTGGATCCTAAGGAGAAGGTTTTCCAAATACGGTTCACGAAGGAGATATTCCAAGATTATCAGTATCCTCTTTCATGACACTGTTGTGGCGTAATTGATATTGGGTTGTTATCTGTTCAGAAGTATCAAGCATTGTTGCAATGCAAGAGTTTATGCCTTTCACATTTGCAGTGGAGTATGGTTTGGCAATGTTGTCTGCTCCAATGCTTGTATCCTTAACAATTGATCAGAGAATACATAAAAAGGTTGAACCTTTATCGCCAAAGAGTTTGGACATGTAAGATGTCCGGAAAATCTAATTTGACTTTTGAAGAAGCTTTGGTGTCTGAGCATCATGCGGTGGAGAAGGCTCAAAAATTGCCAACAGAGTTGATGGCTCATGTTCTTCGGATGACTCAATACAGTAAATGCAAATATTTCTGGATTTTGTCGTATCTCCTGAATCTTGATAATATAATTTCATTTATAAGTTTTTGCATCATCAGTAACTTTTGTTTTTGATGACACACTATAGCTGTTCTCGCTAAAATATCCAGCATTTCTCATTATGTGTTCCCCCCTCGTCTTGCCCTAGATAAAGTAACTATGAGATATTGATACTCAATTTTTTAATGTCATCACATGCTTGCCACAGAAATTGGTGGTGCTGTAAATGTTTTGAATTTTGTAAGCTTTTTAGTATCCAACAGTACACGCCTCTTTGCAATGTAGTCTCTTTTTTTTTTGCATTAATGATTTGGTTGTGATGATGCGGGATGATCGATCATTTCCTTTCGATATTAATGTATAGCTTTGAATTCTATGCTTGGACTGGTTCTCCGCTGACATGAGAAAACAGTCCGTAATAAACAGACCTAATGTGCATACTTACTGTTATGTTATTCAATGATAAAGTGTGTTCAGAACTGTTTTGGACTACTCTGTGTTCTATTTCATGAGCATTATGGACTGCATCATTTTATGAACATCCATGTTATTTCACTTAATTAGAATGGAAATGAATTTCATGTTACCTTTTGTTTCAGGCACTCTTGGCTTACATGAGCTTGTCAACAAGATATATGCTAGTCTACAGGAAGATGTATTTGAAGGATTAGAGTTACATGCTAAAAAGGATGGTTCTGAGGTTGCTTGCAAGATTCTGAAGATTTTAGATTCTGGTGACACCAAGATTTATGAAGTGGGTTGGATTCGTTGGGACAAGACTGTGATAAACACATCAGTAGTCAAAGCTGTAGATTTGATTCGCCGAAGGGCGCCTGTTAGTAGGAATACACTGAAAATTTTTATTAGAGATGCAACATCACAAAGTACACCATGGATTATACATGAAAATCTTGCCAAAAAATATGGCATACCCATTGACCCCCCTAACGACATGATGGTAACCATCCCTCTTTCATTTATTTTTGTTTCTCATGTATGTTATAATACTAAAACTAGCCTCCTTTTCTAGTATGGTGAAGGTTTGCAAAAGAAAGGGAGGAAAAGACATGAGAACGGAACTACAGAAGATGCAAGAAAAAAGTTGAAGAAAGGTGATTCAGCTGAACCTGAACTGTTTGTTGCAATGGTTTTGTTATCCACCTTTTGACTTATGGCATTCATCAAAGCTTCTTATGATTGATTTTTGTATGGTTGCCAGATGAGGAACATCTATATGTGCCAATTAAGTACCCAATAGATGATCTCTTAGTAAGGCCTGCTGCAGATGATCCTGTCTTGTCGAAGAGACCCCCTCTGGCTACAGATTTTGGAATACCAAGACATTCTGTGGGGGATCTCCTTATGGTATGGGACTTCTGCTTGTCTTTTGGGAGGGTTCTGAATCTGTCCCCATTTTCGCTAACAGATCTGGAGAATGCAATTTGCCACAAAGAAAGCAGTGTTCTTCTCGTGGAAATACATGCAGCAATATTCCACTTGCTTATTAAGGATGAGGGTGACTATTTCACTACTATGCGGAACAAGAAACGGAAGTTAAAGGTTTTTCCCTTTTCCTATTAAAATTTACCCCTCCCTCCCTCTCTCTCTCTCCATTGAATATACCCTTTATTTTTTTGTATGCATCCTTTGCAGGTAAGTTTAGTAACATGGGCTGAATATCTCTGTGATTTCTTGGAAATGACAAAGATTGCAGAACTCTCCAGTAACATTGCGACAGTAAGGCGGGGTTATTATGGTCTTATTGACACTGATATAAAGCTTAAGATTCTCCGGGAACTAGTAGAAGAAGCTATTACAACTTCTGCTATAAGAGAGAACCTAAGTGAGCGGGTGGACCAGCAACAAGCACTTGCTGCAGCAAAAAGGGAGAACACCAGAAAGGAAAAAGAAGAGCAAAACTCAAACATTGAAACTGCCATGAAAAATGAAAAGAATCAGACAGATGATGTACAAGATGGCAATGTGAGTGTTGATGAGCAGGCTAAGGGAAAAGAAAAGGATAAGAACAATATTTCTCGAAACAGGACAGAAGGAAAATGGCATCTGGTGAGCACCTGAATCCTCAGTGTACTTGCATGTGCAAATGCACCTCTCTATGTATTCCAACATGTTCTATTGCCACTTGCCACGATTTGTACTGACACTAGTTATTATGCTTACTAAATTTCAATATATTTGTAGGTACGGCACCTTGAAACAGAGATTGAGAAATTATCCATCCGTGCCAGCCCTCTTGGAAAAGATAGACACTATAGTAGGTATTGGTTTTTCGGTCATGAAGGAAGGCTTTTTGTTGAAAGTGCAGATTCCAGAGAATGGGGATACTACAGCACTAAGGAAGAGGTGATTGCTATGCTCTGCTATTTAATGTCTCTGTATTTGGTATTTATGACTGTACAATTATAAGCTTATTTTGAAATGACAGCTTGATGCGCTCATGGGCTCACTGAATGTAAAAGGTGTAAGGGAGAGAGCTCTCAAACGGCAGCTGGACAAGTTCTATAATAACATAAGGTAAATAGATCTTTATCAACCTTACCACTGGTTACCATTGGGCTTTGGTTCTGTACATCGTAGAAAGGGGCTAACATTATGCTTGTTGTTGATATAACAATTCATTGTTTATGCTTGTTGCAGACTTGCAATACTTTATTATTCACACTAGAAGTAACAAGTATTGCAGTGGTGCTATTTCATCAATGAAGTGTTGACTAATTATTTTCCTTTTCCATGTTACAGTAATGCTCTGGAGAAACGATCAAAAGATATCACTCAGAAAATATTACTTGAAGAGGCTGTACTGCGTCGTTCCACACGTGTCCGGGCTCAGCCAAAGGATAGCCTTGCCATGGCGTTCCTCAAGTATGTCAACAAATGGAAGGAGAACTGAGCAACCAGATGACATGGTTTCCGGCAGGAATTTATGAAGGCTTTGTAAGGTGGTCTCTGCGATTCGCCATTCCTCATGGCTGTTCATTGAGCCATAGTCTCCAGCCACCAAAACTTGTATCTCGACTCCATACTGTTTGTTTAGGGATCTTGGTATGCACAAATGGAAGGACTTTTTTTGCCTTCCACTGAACTTAAGAGAGAGAGCCCTTTAGATCCAACTTTTGAAATATACCCTTGAGTGTAATTTATATTACATGCAAACACGGTACATACTAGCCTTAGGAATCGTAACCGATGTGCTGCAGATGTATGTTGGTATGATCTTGTCTGTCGTCTGTCGTCTGGACATGCTTCTCTTGGTGCAATTTTTCTTGGAAAAGATCTACATAAGGTCGTATTTTTCTTTCCCAAAAATTACAAGTGAATCAACAATGGCACTCATCTTGGGGACTGACTATGCGTTATTTGAGTTACTCGTTATTGTAGTAGTAGAGTTAGATGTCTTTGTTAGATGTATTAAGAGCCTATTTATATTAGCTTTTGTTTTCGATTTTTGCTTCTAATATGAATATATTAACTTTTGTTTTCGATTTTTGCTTCTAATATGAATACCTTAGTTTTTATAAATCGTTTTTATCAGTTATTACTATTCATCAGTCATTATTTTTTATTTTTATATATTGTAATATATTTTATATTTTATTATATCATAATTTCGTATGTTATATGGTGATTTGAATGTTGTAGTGTCTTTCGTTACACTGTCTTTGTTATATAATACACCGTATGTTGTATGGCGATTTAAATATTACAGTGTCTTTCATTACACTATCTTTATTACATAATGTATTATTATTTATTAATCATTTTTATTAATTATTATTGTTCATTAGCTATAACAAAAAATCATCAGGCCCTGAAACTCGACGAGGGCAATATTGGTAGCAACCAGTAGGACAACGTGGACGAGCGAGCATCCACAGGAACAAACTGAGCACGGAATCCCCAACCAGACCAGCAAAGATCTTTCTCCTCTCCACTTCCCACAAAAACAACAGGCAAGGCAGGGAGGAAAGCGAACACTGTAAAGCCCCAAGGACTCAAGCAAGCACTTGGCAATCCTCTCGTGTTCGCTAGGCTACACTTACTGGCAGCCTGTATTTAACTTCTTTTCTGATCTTGTAGTTACTAGAGACTAGAGAGGGAGAGATGGCTTGCCCTGCGCGGTCCATGCTCTCTGCAAGCAGCTGCATATTCCTGAGGAACAACAAGCATCTCAGGCTACTCTTCTGCGAGGAGGAAGCATCGGCGGCAGCAACAGGCTGTTCTTGCTCTCTTGCAATGCTTCTTCTTCTTCCTCCCAGCCGGCCCCGGCGCCGGCGCCACCGCAGGAAGAGACCGACTGCAGCGAGGAGTGCGCCCCGGAGGAGGAGGTACCGTACCGATCGTCTAGCTCCTTTTCTTTCGGACCTGATAGCCACTACTGCCTTTGTACAACTGCTAATAACAAGAAATAATAACAAGAAAAGTAAAGTAAAATAAGAGAAGATAGTGCTAGAAAGAACGAAAGAAATTGCAGCTGCGAGTGACTCATGCCAGTGAATTTGTTGGTGTTCTTTCTCTCTCTTAGGGTCCGCTTATTTATATTTATATTTTTTATTTCTGTTTTATTTTTTCTAGTTTTTAGTATTTTCTAAGTTTTTTACTGGTTTTTGTTAAGGAGATAGAGTTATATTAGGATATAGAGTTTGTATTCTATTCTATATATGCTTTATCTCTATATGACATATATTCTCCTGTACTCCTCTGTATATATGACCTCTTGGGTCTCATATCAATACATACAATATTCATAATATGGTATTAGAGTTTACGTTAAAACTCTAACCTCAATCTATTTCCATTGTTGCTGCCCCAGGAGGATCAATTTTCACTCCCGGGGGCGGCCACCTTCAAGAAGGGGTTCAAGGAGAACAACTTCTACATCAACAACAACGACCGCCTACGAGGAGCGAGGCGAGCGGCCACTTCCGTCAAATCAGATCTGGAGCAAGCAAATCCCCGTAGCTTTCCCGCGTCGAGTCGCTGCACATGGCGGTCGTGTCCAAGAACCTCTCGCTCACCCCGGCCACCCTCTGCATCGACGACTTTCGTGGCTGGCTGGCCTTCCGCGACCGCTTCCGCTGCGGCGTACCTCCGCAGCAACACGGCGACACCCTACTTCTGCCGTAGTTCATGTTCAACGTGGCCGTGGTAGGGCTCGACGCCACAACGCGTGTCTTGCCGCTGCCCTTCTCCACGGTGTTCGCCCTCACCACGCTGTGCGAGTGGGGCTTCTACGCCAACCTCATCAAGGTGGACACCGAGCACGACTTCCACTCGGCGTGGGCGGACATCTACCTTGCCCAATGGCGTCATGTTCGGTCACGACTACTTCACCACCACCGACGACCGTGGCGTCCGGGGAGATCCACGAGGGCCAGCTCCTCCGTGCGCGGAAGGCGCTCTCGGACCTCTCGGTCCTCCTCATCAATGACGCGCACGGCCGAAGGAGCATTTTCGGTGGGAGGCGAGAAAGGACGTGACCCTGGCTCCTGCCCCTGCGGTCGCGGCTGTCAGCTCCTTCTATTATGCTACGGTGCTGAACGCCGCCTCCCCTGGTCGATGGCGTAGGAGCGAACGCACGCGTGGAGCTCCTCGAGCAGCGCGTCCATGCCGACAGCGGGCACGCTTGGCATCTCCTCGAAGCGAACCTGCGCGAACCGCTGAGCGGTGCATCAACCCGCGGGCCCGCCCCCTACGCACAAAGAGCTGGCTGCGCCCTGCCCGCATCTGAGCCGGCCGCCGGCCACCATCCGCCAAGCCCTCGTCTGGGCGCAACTTCTTCTTTTGGTTCAAGTCCAGATCTGAGATCCGATCTGTGAAAACTAAATAGGCAAAAAAAGGGGTCTGTGTGCTAGGCTGGTTTCGTTTTGAGTCTTTCGTTTGCGTCTATCCAAGTCTATAGTTTCTATTTTTCTAGTTCGTCTAAATCATGCGAATCCACCTATTGTCAGTCATAGAAGTGAATGAATTTTATTTTGCATGACAGCAGTCGCCGCTCTTCTGTATGAGTCACGTGCAGATCGTAGAAGTCGTTATGATGCCACTACTACTTTAGCCGCCGCCCCGAGCTTTTAAGACCGACGCGCCTAACATCTCTCAGGAGTGCGGTGTGCACAATCCATATGTGAGGAGGAGATTATTAGGAAAGATAGTTCCACATAGATTGTGGGAGAAGAAAAAATACAACTTATAAGTGTGAGGGAGTCTCCACCCATTAGACTAGTCTTTTAGGGGGAGAAGATCCAATACCACTTATAAATTTGTTGTTTGGGGGCTTGTTTGCAGGTAGCCCGTGGGCTTAGTGCGTAAGGAGCAAAGCCCATTTAAGACCTAGGGATCGGGGAGTGAACCCGGTAGGACCTAGGATGGGTCTGAATCCAACAATTGGTATCAGAGCCAAGAGGTCTTGAGTTCGAGACCCAGTTGGCGCAATTAAATAAAAATAATTACAGCCCCATTTCTATTCCATATCTTAGGCCTGAGAGAGCCTACACGTGAAGGGGAGTGTTGAAATATAAGTGAATTACCCACCTTTCCTCATCAGATTAAGTTTTTGAGTGAATTGGTTGGTGCATATAACTTAATATGGTATCAAAGCCAAGAGGTTTTGAGTTCTAGACCCCGTTAGCGTAATTTAAAAAAATAATTACAACTCACTTCTA
This sequence comes from Melocanna baccifera, assembly GCA_036346265.1. Classification (NCBI taxonomy): domain Eukaryota; kingdom Viridiplantae; phylum Streptophyta; class Magnoliopsida; order Poales; family Poaceae; genus Melocanna; species Melocanna baccifera. Next base: position 12,243,609 of record CM070679.1, read on the forward strand.
TTCCATGTCTTAGGCCTGAGAGACCCTACACGTGAGGGGGAGTGTTGAAGTATAAGTAAATTACCCATATTTTCTCATCAGTTTAAACTTTTGGGTGAACTAGCTGATGCATGTAACTCAATAGTTTTTTTCCCGTATTTGTTTGCATTAGACATAATAGGCTAATCTGTTTTTTCTATTTTTAGATTTTTTAAAAATAATTACGTCAAATAAGCCACCGTCAGCTACAGTGTAATTTCAGCCAGCTATAGTGCAATTTCAGCAATAAACCACTAAATTTCAGCCCAACCAAATGGCCTATTAATTTGCCTGTCTTGTCTTGCCTACTCAGGTTGGGAGCTGTGATAATACACAGCTCTAATTTCTTTCACCTTTTGAAAGTTATTTTGACTTATTTATCATACAAAATATTGCTTAGATATATATAGGCTGAAATTAAAGTTGTTTGTAATATTTCTTAATCTTAGAGTTTTTTTTTTTTGAAAATCTACCACTATAAGCCCCTTCTCAGCCTGAATTTTGTGGGAGCTTCTGTCCATTTTGGGTGACTTATTTTTCACCTTGAGAGTTACAGCTAGGGAGAGTTTGAGATTGAGAGGAGAGTTAATTCTCCACTATATCTACATATTTAGAGTGATTTAGAGCATAGTTTGTGAGGGGATTCGAAGCCTCTCCTCTATTTGTTGGCTCCCACCATGTATGTTTCTTCTCTATAGTGATGATTGTTTGAGCTACTTTTTTTCCTGTAAGGATTTTTCACGTAAATCTTGGTGTCAATCTCTCTTTGGTACTATATCTCTCTACTTGCTCATGATTTGGTCGCTATCTTGCTATTTATGTCATGTTGAGAAAATGATGATGTATGTTGATATATTGTTGATGAATACGTATAGAATTCTTTGATATGTTAGTAATCTTGAGGCATTGATGTTATGACCAGCTTATCATAACAAGTATGTTGTTAGCGGGAGTTGTTCACTTGCCATGTGTATACTTGTTATGCAATACTTACTTGTTGGTCTATGTATACAAGGTGTTTGATAAAATGCTTATAAGGATTTAGCTTGCCCATTTGGTTCTGTTGTTTGACAGTTCCATTTTCGCTACCCCGTTTGAACTCATTGGTAGCATATATGTTAGCATACCCTTTATGTCATCCTAAGTGGTATGTGAAAATATTATGGTTTATGCCACCATAATTGATATCAGAGCTACCATAAATTGGTATAAGAGCTATGCTATATCAAAGGCTTTTACATGTATTTGCTGTTGCAATTGAGATATCAACTTTTGATGTTAGTAAGTTTTACGAAAATGATGATATTTGGTTATAGCAAGTTTTGACTCGTGGTGTAGAGGTTGATAATTATGCTGTTTATATATGGAGAATATTATGTTGCTTCTTTCAAAGAAGTTTAGTGCTTTTATTTTGTGCAAGTCACTTCATGGACGAAAATTTGATGGTGCACGTATTCTATATGCACATTATGGAAAGTACCGTAACCAAGTATGTTGTTGTTTGTTTGCTAACTCGCGGTCATATATGATGTGATCTTAGACTAAACCCTTTATGCTGAAACTCTGTCTCTATGGTTGTTACTATTTCTGTTCTTCTTTCAAAGGATTTGCTCCAGAAAATTTGCATAGAAAGTTATGTTCAGAGGTATAGTCTTGTTGGGACATATGAGATCGGTTGAGCATTATGATGCTATTAGTAATGGTTATGGATGAAATTGTAGAAGCTATTGAAAATCCCATGGATTAGGATATGTGATGTTTTGCCATTGCAAAGTCATTGGACAGTTTTAGAATACTTCTTCATCAGTTTTGGCAGTATGAGGTGTAGAGGCAGCATTTGGTGATTTGTGTATTGCTTCCTACTGTTTGGGTGAGTTTTGGTAGTGCTTCTATTTATGATGGTGTTGTTGTATGTGTCATGCACCACAACACATATTGGAGTCTTGATTCTAGTTGTGCATCTGCACATAGTGGTTGCCACCTTTGAACCTATTCTAAGGGGTTCACTTTGCAGAGCAATAACATGAAATTGTAGCGTTGTTTGGTATGTGTATTGTCAGGATCAGGATGTCTATTAGTATTGTTCTTTGTTCTTACACTCACATATGGTTGCCATGTTGATGAGCTGAATATTCATATTAATGTGTTCAATGATTCTTTATGTTTGGTGTTCTCATTTGCCCAGCATTAGTTACTTCTACTTCTGAATTTGATTATGGATTTACTACTACTTTGTGGCATTTGCAGTTTGGTCACATGTTAGATTGTGGTATGACTAAGTTTAGTAAGAGAGGTATCTCGGTGGTGAAAGTATGGAGTTGCTTTGTTCTATTTGCCTTGTGCGTTTGAGAAGTATACTCTCTAGTCTGAGGCATTCTTGCATGGCACTGAGGGCACTCTTGACTACAGTTACTCATATTTGTGTGGGTCTTTTATTTGAGTCATCTTGTAATGGTAGAAAAGTATAGTTACCTTCTTGTTGAAAATTGTTAGAATGTTTTGATGTATACCTACAATTTGATGAAGCTATGGGTCACATTCTGAATTCGATAGCTTCAATTATGACAATGGAATTATGATGCTTTGGACAAATCATGGCTTTGAGTTCTGTTTGCGAGAGTTTGATATGCGTATTCTTCCCTACCACACTACAGTGGTGACTCTGTGGTGTCATGGCACAACAGAGAAGATGAACAAGATATTTTTTTTGTCAAAGCTAACTGCATGTTCTCCCATGCATGGGTGAGATTGTTATTATAGCTTGCTATTTGGTGATTCATTCTTTCTCTACAGTGACTGATTGCAGAATTCCAAATGAGGTATAACATTTGATTATCTCCTCTTTATGTTGACTTGGGGATCATTTGTTGCCTCACTTATGCACATGTCTATGAGGATAGTTTAGAGTGTAGGGCAGTTTGTTAGATCCTTAAGGGTTATAATTAGGGATGGCAATCGGGCGTGACGGGTACAGGTAGTGCTTGTCTATACCCATACCTGTGACCCTGATTTACGCCCACGGGCATACCCACGAAGGACAACAGGCGAAGAACCTTGCCCATATCCGTCGCCCATGGGTATCCATCGCCCGTGGGTATGCCCGTTTACCTGCGAACGCCGTGGGTACACGTCGCCCACAGGCATGCCCATTTACATAGCAAAAGTTACATAGTAGTCGAATAGCAAGACAGTTTGACACACCAGTTCATGCACTAACAAAGAACTTGAAGCATACCTAAAATATATTGAATATTTTTTATCCATAAAAGTACCAAGTATCAATTATGTTGCTCGTGAACAATTGAACATAATAGAGACTCCCCATGCATTAAAAGGAGGAATAATTTTAATGATTCATACACTAACAATAATCTGCAAACACAACTAGTTATCTTCAGCTACAAATGCTAGAAAAAGTGTATCGCTCTAACATTCTAGAACCATCTAAATCATCATTTTGATCAAAATGACAAAAATAAATTCAGAAGCTCACCCGATGTTGGTTTCAATTAACATGACAATCTCGAAGAAAACTGGAATGGATAATGACTAATGACTCAGAGGCGATGTACTTCCCTACCCTGATCCCCTTGGAGAGTGAGTACCCCGCGATCTTAAAGTGGTGCGACCCGTTCACGGTCTTGGTCACCGATGTGGACGCGATCTCCGCTACCTCCGCGGGCGAGGAAGATGACGACGGAGTAGCGATCGGCGGGAAGGGCCGCCCCGCGGCGACGGCAGCACCGGCGGGGGTGGAGGAGGAGGGGTCGCTGCGGCAGGCACCGCCGGCGCCCATCGACGGCGAGATCGGGCTAAGGTTTGGTCGCTCGCCGCGATGATCGGATCTGGCCCGGGTCGGACGGATCAGGGGGCAATCGGGGCGGGGGAGTGCCGGCGGGGGGGGGGGGGGTTTGGGGTCGTGGAGAGGATGGATTACTTAGGTGGTGTTTGGGGCCGCCGGCGGGGTCTGGGAGTGGGAGCCTCAGGCGAGCGGCAAGCCCGCGACTCCGTGAGGGATGGCCGGGACCGGGAGGTCCGGGAGGAAAGGAGTAGAGGAATGAGTGAGGAGAGGAGTAGAGGAATGAGTGAGGATTGGATCTGAGGAGGCCGATGGAGGAAGTGAGGCGGCGGCTGTAGAGGACGGGAGAGTGAAGGCTGTTGGAGACTGGAGAGTGGGGTTTTGGCCAAAGCAGCCGAATGTCCTAGGGTTTTTTGTTTTGGACTGGCCCACCTGTCAGATCTAGACTCACGGGTAAATGGGCGAGACGGGTACGAGTGGAGCTCACCCATACCCGTACCCGTTTACCAGATGGATAAAACGTTTCCCCCGTTTTCGTATCCGCGGGTTACCCGACTCTATTAGGATATTTACCCATGGGTACGCGGGTAAATGGGTACAATTGCCATCCCTAGTTATGATAGAGTTCAGTGAGGCACCGCTTGTGGTGAAAAATCTGAAGCGCCCTATAGTGATAATCAACAATGTTGTGACCTTTGTTGAGATGTTCATTACTTCACTCTAATAGTCTGCATTATGTTCCATTTCAGGTGGAGTTCAGTCAGCTGTTTGTTCAGAGATAGAATGAGTAGCAGGTGTGTAATATTTGAAGTGGAGGCTTTTTTTCATCAGACAATCCACCATTCAATAACATTTGCAGCCATTGTTCAAACAATTAGGAGAAGATATACTTCATATTGGCACATCAATTCAGTCAATTCCTATTTGAGATAAAGCAAGCTGTCACCATTAATGTTGAGATTGGTGATGATGTGATTGAGGATGATAGTTAGCCCCTTATGGAGATTCCAATTTGTTTGCTGCTATGATAAGAAAGCGGGATCATTTGTTACCAATCAGGTTTGCATTTGGGCTAACATTATTGCATTTACTTTTATAGTTGTATTTCAGGTTAAGTATGAGGAACCAGGCTCATACAAAAGCTATTAGTGGCTTTGATGCAACTTGCTAGGCTCAAGCAATACAAGAGAAAATATTGTTGATAGTGTTGTTTTTTTAGGAGATGCACCTTGTAGGCTGTAATTGGGTTTGTGGTTCAAGAAGGCTATTCCATTGTTGCTCCATCGTAGAAGGCTCATTCTAGTGTGGAAGACTTTAGTTTGGTGGAGATGTTTGTCTACCTTTTGGTATTCTCATCATTTATGATGTTTTATTGGAGGCTTCAGTTGATTGGAGATGTTGGTATACCTTCAGGTATTATCTCTATTGTAAGGTTCTCTTTGTGACTTCAATTTGTTAGAGAGATTTGGCTACCATAAGATATTCTTTCTATTTGTGTGAAGCTCTTTCAATTCAGGGTCTTGTTTGTGTTTGTCAGCTTGCTTGTAGCAGATGGCATTGTGTTAGAGCAGTTGGAGGCTTTGATTGCTTCTTGTGTTGATACCTAATTGTTGAGATCTATAGTTTGTGGCCAGTATTGTTGGTTGTTGTAGGCAAGGTTTGCCTATTGGATACACTTGTGTGGCCAGATATAGCCTCCATGGCAATGGTACACTAGATTTATTTCCTTGGTTTAGGAAGAGCCCATATGACATTTGCATTCATCTTGAGGTTTCTTCAGATAGTTGTTATGATCGTGCTACTTTGTATTAATGATATCTTGATTGCAGCTATTTGGGACCATTTTGAGTTTGATTGAATTTGAAAAGTAGAGGTTGTGCTCCAATTAGAGTTCAAGATGAAGGATTTATATGCAGCATGGAGTTTGCTTCTACATAGACAATTGTTATGCTTGAGCTGATGTCAACATTTGGTATTGCAGATGCAGTACATTGTGATTGTCTTAGCTCATCATGTGTGGTCCAGTGCAGAGTTTGTTTATACTCTGTTGGTAGCACATTTGAGAGTTCGCTTCATCCGAATAGTTGGTTACAGCGAAGCAATTTGACTTGTCATAGTTTTTCATATGCTTTTATAGTCAGTAGTTATTGTATATGCTGATGTTAACTTGTACAAGTTGCTCATTCAGTGAGTGTTGTTTACCGAGTTATGTGTTTCAAATAGAGCATATTGAAAGACTATAACATGCATTCTTCACTATTTGTTTAGTACCTCAAGTGATCTCTTGGCAAATGCATTTGGTCGTCGAGCGTTTGAATTGGTTAGTTGCACAAGTTCAGACTTTGCTGGGCTATGAGATTATGACTTATTGAAGACCCAGATTTGTTTGTCTGATTTGGTGAGTTGTGCATTTGGATTTGGTTTATTGTGCTTGCTCGATTGGCTTCGTGTGAAGCATTTGATGAAGGTAATTTGTTACTTATTGATTTGTTCATTTGGAGATGAAACATTTGAATGTTGGACTTTTGACATCAACAATCTTGATGTGTTTGTTCTATGATTCAATTATCGCTAAGGAAGAGAATTGTGATAATATGTAGCTCTGATTTCACCTTTTGGAAGTCATTTTGGAGCTACATATAAGCTCCTTCATCTTTACATATAAACCTTAGGGGTCACCTTTTGGAAGTCATTTTGGAGTTGTAGGCTAAAATTGGAGTTGTTTGTAATATTTCTTAACCTTAGGGGCTTTTCTAAAAATCTACCATTATAAGCCCCTTCTCAGCACAAATTTTGTGGGAATTTCTCTACATTTGGGGTGACTTATTCTTCATCTTGAGAGCTAGGGTTAGGGAGAGTTTCAGAGTGAGAGGTGAGTTGATTCCCCACTAGATCTACATATTTGGAGTGATTTAGAGTATAGTTTGTAAGGGGATTTGGAGCCTCTCCTATATTTGTTGGCTCACACCATGTATGTTTCTTCTCTATAGTGAATGATTGCTCATATCACCTCTCGTGGTTTTCCCGCATGTGTTTTTCCACGTAAATCTTCGTGTCAACATCTCTTTGGTAATATCTTTCTCTACTTATGATTTGGTTAACATGCTTGCTATTTGTGTCATATTGAGAAAATGATGGTGTATGTTGATGTCTTGTTGATGAATATGCATAGAGTTCTTTGATATGTTGGTAATCTTGGAATATTGATGTTGTGGCCAGTTGGCTCTAACAAGTATGTTGTTAGCGAAAGTTATTCACTTGCTATGTGTGTAGTTGTTAAGCAATACTTGCTTGTTGGTCTATGCACACAAAGTGTTTGATGAAATGCTTGTAAGGCTTTAGCTTGTCCATTTTGTTCCGTTGTTTTACAATTTCATTTCCGCTGCTCTGTTTCAACTCATTGGTAGCATATATGTTAGCATACCCTTTATGTCATCTTAAGTGGTATTATAGCATATTATGTTTTATACCACCATAAGTGGTATCAGAGCTACCATAGGAGCCTTAGCATGGAGTGGCTGGCCAAGGAGAAGACCAAGGTGGTGAGCACATTCCCTACCAAGAAGAAAGGATGGACTGGCTACGTCGACAAGGACACTGCTGGCCAAACCAACATCTACTCTATCGAGGTAACCAAATTCTACCCTCTATGTCTGTGCTTATGGGTATGTTTTTTTGCTACAGTTTATAATTTTTTACTGTAATTTATTAATCTAATAAATAATAATTACCAAAAAATAAAAAAAATACTTAAAAGCTAAAAAGGACATGGCCTACGTGTGACTGCGTAAGCTAATTTTCATAGGCTCATAGTAGCAGACTTTGGAGTCCTTGTCTCTCCCAGCGTTTAAGGCTGACAGTAGCTTATCTATCACCTCAACTACGTAGCCGACGGTGTACGTGGCATAGAGCGCCATCAGCTCCGGCGCGGTGGGGACATCGGCTGAGGGGTCCGAGAACACGGTGGCTGTCACAGCGGGGCTGGCCCTGCTCTGCATCGTCGCGGCGTCGTCCATCCTCATCCAGGTGAACAAGAATCAGCTGCAGGTGCAGATGTCGGGCTACTCCGGCCCGCCCCTCAGCTACTATGTTGCCAAGTTCCAGCCGGCAGCGACGCAGGCCTCTGCCGCCGCGATCGCGCTCCAGCCCGGCCCCTTCGTCGAGGCGGCCTCCCCTGGCTCACGCACCGTGGAGGTGTCGACGGCATCACCAGACGTGGAGCAGCTGACCTCATGAGCCACTGCATGCTAATAGAGTAATAGTGCATCTTCAAGTGTATGTCGAAGCATATATAGTTTGTGTTATCCAGACATGAGCTTATGCATCAGTATTTCAGAGAGATAAGCGCAGTCTCTGAAAGAGGCAGGCAATGGTCAGGAGTAACGTTCAACTTACTGATGACTATAAAATCAACTCATCTTCATATTTCTTCACCATCCAAATTCCATCCACTCTTCTCATTTCTTCACCATCCATTCACTCTTCTCATTTATTCACCATCCATATGCTCTCCTCATTTCTTCAACCATCCATCCACTCTCCTCATTTCTTCAATATCCATAAACTCTCCTCATTTATTCACCATCCATCTAAGAAGCTCTTGAGCGGTATGTAGAGAAGTCATAGCACAAAAAGGGTAGTAGGGTGACTTAGTGTAAGCTCCCACCGTCGCTCCGCTAGTCCTCTTTTGGCTCCGACTCTCATTGATACTCGTTGGCTCTCACCAAGCATGGGAAACTACGATATGGATGACCGCTATATGGATGATATGAAGGGCTACGAGGAGTATTAGGGTGGTTCAGAGCCAATAGAGACTCTAGAGTTCCCTCCCCCGTCCACGGACATCAACATTGACAGGTCTGGATGAAGGATGAATTGGTGGAAGCACATGACCTGAAGCTAGGAAATCTGAGACGACGAAATGGTAGAGATCACAACTTGTAATTATTACAATGCTAAATTAACAGCTCGTATAGCTGTAGGGATAGAGCATTTGAGTCAGCACTACAAAGCATGCTTACACAAGATGGGGGTGCAGAGTTAAGGGGGAGGAGTACAAACGTAGCTAAACTTTGAGGTCGATAGCTCTACGTAGGTATATAATCCGCTTTCTTCTCGTGAGAAAAGTGCTAGATATATTATTTTAGAAGATCAACCGATTAGAATGGGTGAAAGTCACGTGTTCAAAATAATGATCCAACACGGCTTTTGCTCGCAATACCAATATGTTAGTAGGAGAACTACTACATTTGATGTTTTTATGATTTTATTTCACACTTGTATTACTTTGCTATCATTTTTTATCCTACAAAAAAGTTGACAGGTTTGCAAGTAAGGGAATAGATGAATGCCTCGACCTTGATTACTTGGAAGCTTTCGCACATGTCAAAGAGGAGTTTTTTCGTGTTTTCTGTGGTTGAATCCAAGGGACCTTGCACATCCAACGACAAAAAAATTATTCTTGGATATAAGTTCTTCACAACTTGACCCACATTAGCTGTAACATGCTTCATGTAACATATAAAATCTCACCTAGGTCGACCAAAACCATTGAAACCAAAAACCCACAAGAATAGAGATCCAGTCGAGAGGACAAAGACCAGCTGTTCTAACCAGACCCCACCGGTCAGACCGCTGATAGTAGTCGGTCTGACCTGTATTGGCTATCGGTTAGACTGCTGATGAATTTCGGTCTGACCTCCCCCTTAGCCGGTCCGTAGACGATTCCAAATTCTGACCAATTTGCAATTTAAATTTCTAACTTTTTCAAATTGTAATGGTTCATCACAACATAATTCTTGACCCTTTCACATTGTCCTTCACTAGGTTTTTATTCACCATAGAGGCATATCCACACCAAAATACTACCCCCGACTCGCAACCACCAAACAAAAATGAATTGGACTTGAAGCGCACAAATATCTCAATCCACCGACAAAACCAACCCAAAGGAAATAATGCAGAGAAGAAACCCTGAAGCCATGCTAGAGAGCGACCCACCTACCTCTAGACGTAGGTGTCTTGGAGCCTGGCTTTGATCTTCTCCTGATCCGCGTCGGCACCTTGGCCCCAGCAAGCCCTCTTCCGCCAGTATGTCCGATGCCACCACCTCCAGCACCCTCATCCCACCTCCGATCACCGACATCCAACCAGATTCCACCAAATTTGGTGGTGTCGCGTCGGATTCTGCTCTATATCACACAAATTCGATGGATTCTCAAATCCACCACGTGACTCACCGGCTGCTGCTTCCCTTCTTGTTGGGGACTGCAGGTGTCAGCTTCGCTCGAGAATGTTTTAAAGCGGATCTGAGTGAGGAGGCAGGAGGCACGTGGCCCACATGTCAGGGGGAGAGAGAGTGGGGGTTAATGGTGTTTCGGTAATTTGGGCTATATGAGGCGTTGTACTAGAGGGGAGGCAACGGGTGGACAATGATTCGACCTGTCGGGTCCCACCGCACGGAGATGATCACATCATGTGAAATAGTAGTGCCGATTGTTGTTCACGTGATCATCTGTATCTAAAGCCAAAAATAAAAAAAATAACTTTTATAATGTGTTGTCTTTGAGTTTATCTCTATGAGACCCCATGGTCTTTTAATAATAGCATAAAAAGTGTTTATTATAGATAATAACTTATATGATGGTGTTTTGTATTGTTTATATGCTATTATTTTATGGGTTTGGGTTTAAGAGAGACCTACCCTCTCTCTCCTCATTCTATCTCCCGCTATATCAACAAAACTCCTACATGGTAAAACTTATAGACATCTGACATCATACTATTGTACATGTCTCTACATGGTCGTCACAAAGCATACAAACGGAAGTGCCTCCAGCCCCCGCTATGGCAAAGCATTTATACCTTGTTCGCTTTTCCAATGATTTGATAGCTTAGGCCCATTTGGAATGTAGAAAATTTTGTAAATTCCGGCATAAATTAAACCATTTCCTATGAAACTTCTATACATCTTGTAAAAGTCATGCGTTCCAAGCAAGCCTTTAGTGTTGCTATGTTGTATCGAACTATGATGCTACCATATTAAGTAATGAAATGCACTTTAGCGTCAGTGTGTCACTCTATGCTAGTAACTCTTATGACTTTTGAGCAAAAGAGCATGATTATACCACGTAGGTGATATAAGATTCTATGGAATAATCTCCCAACGTAATAGAACATCACTAAATTTGGGAAAAAAATCTTTGTAGCTTCCAGTGGCGGAAAGAGGGGGGCCAGGGGGGCCTGGCACCCCCAACCTTCTAAGGCCGGCTGGCATACGCGATCGATCGATCGATCGGCAAATTCCGGTGGGTACTAGACTACTCATGGACGCTACCGGCTGCCGTGGGTAGCGCACACAAGATATGTGGCTCCACGCCTGGCCGTTCGACCAGGCTACTCCCGACTGCGCGCAGCCAGAGCACACGCTTGGGGCCCCGCGTGATGCTCTCAGCACAGGATCGGATACGCACGCCGGTCGTTTGGCGAGTTTGGAGAGCGCACGGTGGCCCGGCGTGATGCTAGCTATCGAGATGGGAGGCGCCGCTGCAGTCTGACCGATCGAAGCACGTAGAGATGGGAGGACGGCCTTTAATGGAGTACAATGCGATCTAGTAGTATGCTGCAAAGAGGTGAAAGGGAGGAGAAATATAGGACGCAAAAAGGTAAAAAAAAGAAGTTCATCGTACCCAATAACTCAAAGGCCAACTTTATATGTCCTGCCGGTTTGTTGGTCCAGAAAGACCTGAGCCCATTTGGAAGATTCATGGCGACGGGCCGGCCCGACATTTCTGACATTTTATTTTTAGAGCGAATTGCTTCATGATCATTTGAGTTGAAAAATGTCATATGTGTCACTAGCCGCAAAGATTAGTAATGATGATATTATTAAGGTCTATGATCTTGCTGGTACTCGTAGAGCTAAGTTTAAGTTAACAGAGATGTAATTTTCTTTGTATTGTAATTTACGAAACATATTACTCTGATATGTGACTATTGGATTGGTAAATCCGGCATGGTTCATTGGTTCTACTCTACTTGTTGTTCATGTTGCCCTCCCATATCCAATTCTTGGCTCCACCCCTGGTAGCTTCCATCAGAGATAGAAGACCCACCAGAAGATCAGGTGAGGCTGGTGGCCCTACAGCCGACCGCCACCCCTCTCTTCTTCAGTAGTGGGCAGCTTGCTAATGGAGGAACCTGTGCGAGTGGCAGCCTCTTTTTGAGAAGCAAAATAAGAGACAGGCAGAGCTAGCTACTTGTATATTCGCTGGATTGGTAGACCGGGCACTGCGTATGTGCCTGTGAGGTTGACGCACCCACGCGAGAGCATGGCCCAACCATACTCTCTTATCCCTCTGTTTTCATTTCCCGGGCGCTACTGCTACTAGCTGTTCTGTGGAGGACCATGTTCTTCATTCGCCTTTACATTCCCCTTCCAGTTCCCACTGGTGGATGGCACACGTGTTGGTCCTGTTCTACATTAATCAATCTGAGTTTCCTTAGCGATTTCTTCAGCACTACACTACGGTGTCGCTCAGCTGATGATGACTTATTTGTTATACTTAAATATAAAAAAAATCTAAAAATAGAAAAAACAGATTATTCTATCACGTATAATTCAAATAAGTATAAGAAAAAACCGGTAAAAAAACTAAAATACCTAAAAAATCAGAAAAAAAGAAACCAAAAGCTCAAGCTCCCTTTCTCAGACTCCATGAGCCAGCTCTTCGAAGTCGAATGGTACGTGCTGAAAGCCTGAAATCAATGTGTACCGCGTGGGATTTGTCGATCTCATCTCATCACCGCCACAATGTGCTGGCTCGTAGAAACAAACTACTAGAAGAAGATTGAAAAGATGGGGTCAAATGCATGCAAGTTACTCCTAGCTAGTAATCGCGTCTGTCTCAGGCGATTTTGTCTCATGACCGAATGATGGAACAAAATGGGGTATATATTTTTTCATAAAGTTCATATAAACATTATAGAACCAGTTTGTTGAGACAACGATTAGATTTGATAGTGTGTAAGATAAACATCATTAGTCACTAGAATTGTTGAAGAATAAATACACCCTAAAATCACTTTGAAAAGCTTAAAATACAGTGTACCACTGCCAATCTGTTAGTCCTGTTATTTTGTATGAAATTTTTTTAAAGGTAAATTCTTAGCTTGTAAGCAAGATTTTGTCTAGATGCAATGTGACAGGCTACTACAAACCAGCAACTTGGTATTCGATAAACCGATAAACAAATCCTATTAACCCCTCTAAATTTTGATCTAAATCCACCACTAGCTTCCATAGGTATGGTTTTTAACTTCACAAAGAACGAAGCTATGTTTTTCTGCTTGATTTGTTTGTGGTCTCGTGGAAGAATTGATCGTGCACGTTACATGATGGTGAAAGGAGTGGTAATATTGAAGCAACCATGTTAGTTTATAGGATGTAGCAACCACAATTTTTGATGTCTACGTGTTGCGTGACAGACTCAACAAAACATATTCATGGTCAATAGCAAACTAGGATAAAAATACACACTACACTGCACCATAAAGACTTATATGTGAAAAATTAAAAGTAAAGATATGTACGTAACTACGAAAAATAGAAGGTTTTTTGAAAAAGTAAAGATCTATCTATAATTATGTAAGGATTCATAGTAATTCCACAAAATAGAGAAGCTTTTCGGCAAAACGACTAACGTGGCGCGCTGTCCTCACGGCGACTCTATCCGCTTTAAAATGATAGTATGATGGCAAGACATGCATTTTAAGAAAAGAAAAAGATATTGATATAAAAATTCTTAAGGAACAAAAACCTACAAAATGTTTGTAACAATATACTGGTCCTAACATGTATATCAACTCTATGATCACCGCTGCTCGTTGCCCAGTGTACTAGGTGAGGATACATTGGAGTTTCATACCACACTGCTCAAAACGGTTTAAAATCAATTTCTGTCTCTGATTTCTACTTTTTTTTCACTATTTAGTAAATTCATCTTTTTTGATTTTTTGGGCTTTTTTGTCTTTTCTTTTTTTCCTGTATTCCTTTGCATTGTCCGTGATGGACTAACATGTTTTTTCTCTATTTTTCAATTTTTAATATTTAATTATACCAAATAAGCTAACTCAGTTATAATAAAAATAAGTTAGCTACAGTAAAAAAACCATAAACCAATGTTAAATTGAGCGCTACCCAAATCTACAAGCACACATTCATTAGATTCCGCTTTTTATGGTTAATTGCTGATAATGTAGCATACATATCTAACTAGAAGAGAGCGTAAGGGTCTATTTATATTAACTGCAGCTGATAATTTTTATCTAAAATAATTAATAATAACTAAAAAAGTAATTTTTAAAAAGAAGGCATGAGCGATAAGAAAAATAAGAATATGTATGCACAAAATAAAAATAAGAGGAGTAAGATATATAATATATCTGTAATTTTTTACTTTATCTTTAAAGCAATATAAAAAATAAAAAAAATAAGAACTAAAAGCCAGAAACAAAAAAGACAGGCTAAAAAAACAGTAGGAGATGCTGCCTTGTCTAGCAGAAAATCGCACCTGGACGCCGTGCGCAGCTGAGTTGAAGAACAGCAACAATTACCAGTTTACCCCCGCACGACACCGACAAATCCCCCACCAACCCTAGACCGACGTTACCCTCGCCTCCCGAGACGCGAACCCCTCGTTCCCCCGTTCAACCCGCAACCGCAGACTCCCGATCCATCCCCCCACCCCAGCCCAGTTCGATCCGCCTCTCGGTAAGGTCCCCGTCGATCTAATTAATCCCCCGGATTTTTCCGCGATTGTTTTTCGTGCTAGGGTTTGGCCGGGATCGGCGTCTGTGTCGGAGTAGCTCGGAAAATCTTCGGGTTTTTTTTTCACATTTTGGTGTTTTTTGTGCAATCTTCTGATGATTTTACTGCCAGGAGTTGTTGGGTTGGCGGATGGTGGCGAACCAGGAGGTGGCGGCGACAGAACCAGCGCCGGCGGCGACGACGACGGTGGACCCGATGCGGCTGGCGTCGCGGTGGCGGTCCCCGGCGGAGTGGGAGGCCGCGGCGGCGGAGCTGGAAGCGGAGCCCGCGCCGTCCGAGCTGAACACCACCAACAGCTCGGGCCTCTTCGCCGTCGTCTCCACGGACAAGATGTCAGTCAGGTACCTCGGCGTCAGCCACCACGGCCATGACGTCGGGGTCGTGCAGGCCAACCGCCCCGCCCCCACGCGCCGCGCCGTCTACTACTTCGAGATGACCGTCAGGAACGCCGGGCACAAGGGGCAGACCTCCATCGGGTTCACCACCGAGAGCTTCAAGATGCGCCGCCAACCCGGGTGAGGCCCCTTAGTCTTGCTTCTGCTTGGTCCCACTAGTCTGGATGTAGTGTTTTGTTGGCAATTAGCAGTGCAAAACTTGGGGGGTATATATCTCCTCATTTTGAGAAAATGTCAAAGTTTGCAGTAGTGTTGGCTAATTGCATAACCTGTCTAAGATGATTTGTGGAAATCTCAAATTGCTCAATCCTAAAGCTAAATATATGTAGTTCAGTGGTCGTATTCGACTGTTTGTTGCAAAGGCTAGATCTTTCATGCTAAAGAGAGTATAACCTTTTAGTTTGTGCGAATGTACCAAAATTTCTAATTGTTGTTGGCCCTGTTGGGTGTGATTTCATCGCAATCTGTCAGTGGTAAACTGGTAATGTTGCTTGCCATGATCTTAACTATTATGTAATGCTACAACATTTTAGCAAATAGCCTTTTTCCTGTTCATTTGAGCAGACTTGAAATTTGACCTGCTAAAGTATTTTAGTGCTTTCTATTCAATGACATTGTCCTGTTAATCATCCTGTCCTTTGTTCTTTCCAGCTGGGAGTCTAACAGTTGTGGATACCATGGTGATGATGGCTATCTTTACCGGAGTTCCGGGAAAGGTGAATCTTTTGGACCCAAATTCACATCTGGTGACACAATTGGCTCTGGCATCAACTATTTATCACAAGAATTTTTCTTCACGTAAGTTTGGTAATTCTTGACAAATTGACAGTGTTTGCTTGTTGGATTGCCTATTCATTAATCTTCTACGAGATGTTGTATTTTTATATAATTTCTTGAGTTACCATCTTTCCTTCTTTGACTTGTGGGCTGAACTTTGACATGCTTTCATGATAAACCTTCTTAATTTGCAAAAAGTAAAAAATTCAGCACTACAGCTGTTGGATGTTGAATCTTGAAATTGAAAAAATGGTAGTTTTGGATTTGCATCTTCTACCACGACCTTCTGGTGTTGGCATATCATTCTCTTGTATTCTCAGCTTGAAGTGTACCATAGGCTTGTTTCTTGTTCTACGCCTCAAGCCGTTCACCTTGTTTACTTTATTTTGGAATATTATGCTTCAGTGTAATCTAATTACATGTAGCATCTTGCAGGAAAAATGGATCACTGGTTGGAGCCTTTCCAAAAGATATTAAAGGCCCACTATATCCTACCATTGCAGTTCATAGCCAGGATGAAGAGTAAGTTGCCTCTTTTTAAAGTGAGTATTGTTAGTGAAAATAGAACTGCATTTTACGCCAGGTATTTCAACCTGAGTTGCAGAAACATGGGTTTAAGTTCAAATATTTGAAATATCTAGGTCAAAGCACAATTTACTCATTTATTTTTTGCTTCTTTCATTCACAAGAGCTACAAATTGAAGATGATTTTCCCTTTGACTAAAAAACATTAAGTTCCAAATCCAAATCCTTTACTTTGATAGTAACACCAGTTAACTCTCTGTTTTCTGCTTAGACATAACTTCTATTTAACTGGTAATTAATTGATTTTCAGATTTGTAGCTTCAGCATGTAAGGATGTAGCAAGTTGTGCTCATTGGTTAAATTTGTGATTGATGTAAGAACTAAGAAGTGCTACTATTACTGTGTTAGGCTTATTTCACCTTATGTATTGAACCTGCCTTCACCTTATGTATCAACTAGCTACCTCAAGCTATTATGTGATGTTCAGAATTACATGCACTATGTGTGATTGCTTTATTTTCGTATGGTCTGATTATTTGAATTTTTGAAATCAGGGTAACAGTAAACTTTGGAAAAGAACAGTTCTGTTTTGACATTGAGGTGAGACAAGATATTTTAGCTACTTAAAAATTAAAATTGTCTTCATTTTCTTATATCATTTGAAATTCTTTTTTTCATGGCAGTAACTGTGCATTAACAAAAATTTGCTGCATGTATGAAACATATTTCACTGTCTCTTATGAATTATCCATCCCAGTTTGCCAAATTTGGCCGCATCGCATTTGAAGTGCAACTCCTTTTGTATACTCGTAACTGAAAGGATTTTTAATTGCATGCACCCTTAAGGGCATTATTAACCACCAAGATATGGTGCGACAAAAATCGACTGATTTTCCTTACTTGCAATTCCAGCTCTTCTCATAAACACATGGTGTTTAGTGTTTAGTTTATGACGCTAATGTGATTATAGTGATGATGTAGCTGACATATGCGATGGGATAAACACTAAGTTTAGAGTATTCACTTGGTCTACACTGTATAGAGTCTTTGTGATTGATGCAATTCGCTTGTATCTGGCAGGGTTATATCCTCGAGGAGAAAATGAAGCAACAATCTGTGAGTGACAAATTATACTTGCAACCAGACATCAGTCATTGGTACGCCTCCATATGCTAACTAACAATCTATTATGTTTAATATTGCATCATGCGATAATTCTGTATCCTGTTCCCAGATAATATTGCATTAACTTCCTCAAATTAAAATAAAAATGGATATGATTAGAGAACTTTCTTTAATAGTCATGTAATTGATGATGTTGACTCTGTTTGGGTTCCATTTCTGTTGTGTTTTTCTGAAATTTATCATTTTGTGTGATCTACTTTGTTGCTTACCAATTACCATCCTCATTTCCACCCAACCTTATTTTAAGCTTGCTTCCACTAAATTGTTAATTATTGTGCTGCGTGGTTCCTCCCTTGATATTAAAAATCTTTTCTAGCTTGACACCACTTGTGTGTATGTACCATGCGCTTGTGACAGGATTGTTCGTTCATATCTCCTACATTATGGCTACCAAGATACATTAAATTCTTTTGATATGGCAAGTGAAACTGATCCTCCAGCCAATCATCAAAATGGTTATGGGGAACCTCCAGAAATGTATGGTCTTAGCCACAGAAAATTGTTGCGTCAGGTGAGCTGAGATACATACATGCAACTGAATTGCTTTGGTAGTTTCATTTGTTATCCATTTTCTGTTCTTTTAATAAGCAGCACTGGGGAGTCAGTTGGTACTATAAAGTTATTCACAATTATGCATGTTCACTCTAATGCCAGGCCTTTAATGTATTACTTGAATAGCTAAACACCAGTTGCTAGTCAGGTAGATGAAACCTTTGTGCCTAGTATCCAATGTGTACCTTATTTTGGTTATTGCCTATATGTGTTGTGAGTGGGGTAAGCTGTCTTTTGTTTACTATAACTCAATACCAATCAATTATGTTTGTAAAGTTGTACTTTTTTAAACTTCATTGACTTTTTTAAATTGTATGATTGCAAGCTCCATGAGCATTGACATTTAGTTGAAAGAAAAACAATGATCGGTCACTGCTCTCAACTGTTATTTAAATTGGCTTGCAAGCTTTATCTCTTCCATTTTTTTGGCTGTACAGTACCAATAAGTTGCAGTTATTACATTTGTCCACAGTACTCCACTGTCCTTACAGATGCCACACAATCAAAAAAATAGCCCCCTTATGATTTATTGCTTCTAGTGTGGCTTCTGCCTTCTGAAAACAGTTTATTTGATTTTATGAAGCTTATTATGAGTGGAGATATTGATTCTGCATTCAAAAGACTCGGAGAGTGGTATCCACAGGTCATAAAGGTTTATGCTCTGCTGTCTTGTAGAGTTAGTTGATTTAATTTATCTCCATGTCATTACCACAAGTTGCTAATGTGACTGAGATTATATTTGTGCACTAAATTAATATAGTGGACTTGCATATGCAATCACTTTCTTTAGCACAGCATTGTCAGTTGTCATAGTCTGTTTCCCAGAAAAAGTTAGTTACATTCTTTTTGCCCTCTTAAGAAGGAAATCATTTTTTTTGCAGGATGAAACATCAGTTATTTGCTTCTTACTCCATTCTCAAAGATTCATTGAATACATCAGGGTAATTATCTGAATTCAATTGCTGATGATTCGTGCAAGCTATATTGTTGGATAAATTGTATTAGGATTTTCACTTCCACTGTATGTTAGCTGCCACTTTATATTGCAGCTTTTGTACGGCCTGCATTTTTAATTATTAATATATATTTTCTCAGTAGGGTCCTCCCTTACTGTTTAAAAAAGAAAAATAAAAAAGAAATAGGGAACATTACTATTAATAGGAATATGCATTAACTTTTTTGTCACGGATGGTGCTGGGCATTTGGACAATGTTGCATTACATCTTGTTTCATATTTATAAACTCAAATTCTCATGTATTAGGCTGAACAACTTGAGGATGCTGTAAAATATGCTCGTGCTTACCTGGCCAACTTCTTGACGCACAAAGCTTTTGAGGGGTTGCTGAAGGTAATCCCAGATGGGTCATTCTTCTGTTGTCTACATTGCTCATTACAATAGCAAAGCGTTTTTAATTCTGTTGTTTGAAATCTTCACATCTCGGTAGACTTGCAATTTCAGTGAGCTAAATGCTTTGTCTCATGAGCTCAACAGTGACTAATGTGCTGTCTTCAGGAGAGTGTGGCCCTGCTTGCGTATGAGAAGCCTGCAGAATCATGCATTGGATATCTGCTGGACTCTCCACAGCGTGAATTTGTAGCGGACGCAGTGAATGCTGCTGTCCTGTCGACGAACCCCAACATGAAGGACCCCGAGAGCTGCCTTTATTCGTGTCTTGAGAAGTTACTGAGGCAGCTCACAGTATGCAGCTTGGAGCGACGCACATTCAACAATGATCAAGGGGATGTATTCCTACTTCATAAAGAAGTGCAGACTTGTGAAAGATCCAGACGTTCCTAGGCATCAAGTAGGCAGCTGAGTAGCGAACTAAGAGATGAGACCCCCCGGCGCTCATGGAAGGAAAAAAGAATCACCTCGCAGTGGTGGACCAGTGGACCATGGCATGAGCAAACACAGATCCTTCCCTTCGAAGGTCTGCAGTATCCCCCAGCCCTCCACAAGGTGAACACTAAATTGCTGTGGACTGTAGCTGGGACATTTGGCAGGATTTCCTTCCCTGTAATCAGAAAACTTACATTCACATACGGCCTTAACCGCTGTGTTTCCATAAACTTGTTGGTTGGCTATGTGCTGTAGACATTGTGAATGTTAAGATAAAAGCTTCAATAAGACGTGTAAATGAAATCGGAATGCCCAGAACCTTGCCCTCCCAGCAATTCTGTAACTAGTCTCGCGGTTTCGATAATTACCTTTGTTTGCAAAAAGTCTTTTGGTTGCTCTCAAACATGTACATTTAGTTGAAGATGTACCTTGTAAGGGCCACGCCATCAAGGCCGTTCCAGGGCTGGAATTCTGCTTTTTTTTTTTTTTGTCTTTAGGTGGATTTGCACTTTTGGATCAAAGGCCTCTTTTCAAATGACTAAACCCATGTTCAAAAGAGGTGAGAGTTTTTGGCTTTTAGAGAGAGATTGAGGGAGTAAGTCGTGAGGGGTCGTGGTCGTGGTTCCTTGAGCCGTACCAGAAGATATCTGCTTCAGACAACTCACCAGAAGATATCCGCAGAACATCACTGTAGGAAGTGAAACGATTAATGTCAGAAGTGAATCCTCATCTCGCTCTCTCTATTGGTTGTCTCACACAACACATATAAGTACAAAAGGAGAAGCTTTGGTGACGTGTTGTATCACACAGCTACATGCCGTTTTTCTTTTTCTCTATTGCCTCAATGAAGAAACCTGATTACAGTGCCTTAAATTGAACGCACGCGCACACAACTAACTCAGTCCAAGGGCCAACGCCTTGATCCACTTTCTATGCTCACGGCTAGGACGTGTGCCACTACTCCACTAACTAATGGCATGCATGTACTAACTATCTATCTTGACCAAATCACTTGGTACCAGCTCATGCATGCAAAGACTAGATAACTACCTGGCCAAATCACTTGGCCTGCAGTACCACTGACTCAGAGACTAATTTGTGTAGTCCGTTGGCTCCGTTGCTCTCGCATGCAGCACCGTTTCTCACAGCAATGTCCGTCTCGCACGGCACGTCGGCACCTCTTCATGTCCATGCACGCTCTTCCTGCTAAGCCATACCGGCCCACACAAATATACTAACTACATGCAAGACAAAAATAAACATGCAGATACAAAATATCAAGATTAGTCCAACAATCACTGCCCTAATCTTGATATGCCATTTTCCATGCAGCTTCAGAGAAAAGCCAGTTCGTCGCTTGCGTAACCTTGAGCTAACAAAGCTTTCTCCTCCTTTTCTTTCTTAGGACATTCCTAAGTAAAATGTCCAATTCTTCGTAGTTGTAGCATTGTACCTTACTTTTATCTTTGCGCCATTCGCCGCGTCCATGGCCGCGGCCTCGTCCTCGCGACGAGTCAAGTCCTCTTATCATCAGAAGTTGCTCTTCTGTCCGCGTGTCCCGCTCCTTGAGAAGCTCCTCGTGCGCCTTCAGTGATCCAATGGCCTCCTTTACAGCCATCTAGTTGATGTCACCAAATAACGCTATCGACGAAGCAATATTGATGAATTTGTCGGAAACGGATCGTAGCAGCTTCTTCATGACATACTTCTCTTCCATCGCGTCTCCAAGCTTACGAATGCGCCCAACGAGTGTCGTGAACTTCGCCGCGAAATCATCCACGGACTCTGCATCACTCATCTTAAGGTTATCAAAATCCGAGCGTAAGGATTAGATCCTTGCCTCCTGGACACGCTCGACGCCCACATGCATGGAGCGTAGCGCTGTCCATACATCAAAAACCGTATTCGTATTAGCTTCTACTTAGAAAAGCCAAAAAAAACCTAATACGAATATCCGACTTCTCGAAGCGACTTCTTCACTCCTCTCGCTATTGTCTTGCTTCGGAGATAAGACAAGGGTCACAGGCACATCACGCATTCCACTCCTCTCGCTCCCATCATATGTACATATTTCTCCATCACTTTCCCACCGTTCACGCTTTTCTTCTTAAAGTCTTTTATTTCAGTCGCTACTATTTATTTTTAGCTAGAAGCTACAATAAAAAACTACGGGTAAAATCTAATAGGAACACCTAAGTATAAGTCATGGGATGGGGCACCACACTTATCCTCCGAAATTCCGCAGCTTTTTCGCACCGCGAACTGACTGGGGTTACATTTGTCATAGCGAATCGGACAGCCATGGCCCACGAGCCATCTCTTTGTATTATGTTGTAGTAATTAATGCAAGTGATATCCGGCTAACATTAGCACATTGATCAATTGTGTAGTCGTGATTGGTTTTAGGAACCAGATGGTAAATTGGCTGTCCGATTCGGAACTGCAAACATAACCTACTTGTTTTGTTCGAGAGACAAAATGAATCGGTTCATCGATAACTCATCCCTCATAAGACTAGTAGAAATGTTAAGAGGTCGTGTCACCCCTCAAAATTACAGAATAATCACATGATGGACATTTTAGAAGGAGATGGTTTGTCCTAGGATGAGATTGTTGTAAGATGGCAATTTCAATTTTTGATTACTTGTGGAGGAATGGAGCTAGTGTGAGACTGGTAATATACACTCCCTCGGTTTCAAAAAACTTGGGCACTTTTACTAAATCACGCATACCAAAGAAATCAAGTTTTGGATGAAATTTGGAAGAAAAAAATGCGACGTGGAGTTTGGGAAAAAAGTGTGTATGGGAAAGTGACAGGTATTTACTATTTAGAAATAAAAAATTTTTGTTCAAAGGGCCATGTTGGGCCCTGAAGGCCCAGTCCATTTAAGCACCAAGGCCATGGCGATGATGGGCCCATTTGTCGGCCACAGTGCGCTGGCTGGGGTTTATGTAGGTACGATTTCTTTTACCGATGATTTGAAGTGTTGTTGGAATCATACTTTTATGCTCATATTTAATTCTACAATTATGATTAAATTTCTGCTAAAACCGCATTACATTCAACAGTCACTTGTCAGTAAAATCCCGCATGAGCCATCTGCAATTTTCTGTTAACGTCTTAAGATGTTGTTTACTTTGTGAGTTAAGTATAACTCATGAAGATTAGCTATTTTTAGCATGCACTTGTTTAGTCAGATGCCTGGATTTCATATTTTGATGTGAAGTACTGACCATATTGTCATGTTCTTCAGTACAAATTGCCAGAGCCGTTGTGTGTGCTCAGAGCGGATAACATGCAACCTCCCACCTTGGCGCCCAGGACTGAAAGCAGTAATATTTTGTGCCGCCTATGCTATTGCACATTCCAGAAGTTGAATCAGTGTATATTAGTGTCTGAACTGAGAAGAATTATGAGCAACTATATCTTTTTTTCACAAGTGTATTTTGCATAATTTTCTAGTTGTATATCTTTTTTTCACAAGTGTATTTTGCATAATTTTCTAGTTGTGCTGGAAGTCTCACGTGATATTTGCATCCTCACATGGCCTTTATCTAGTTAGTATTGCTTTTAAGTCTTGAAACCAAATCTGGTACAAAATGAGTTTTTTTCTAGTCTACTAAGTAAACAATTGATGATGATTAATGTTCTCTATCCGCAGTCTTATGGAACAGATAAACTTTTGCCTGATAAAACAGCTGAATTACTAATTGTAAGTCTGCATTGTACCTTACAAGGCCACAAGTGCGCCGAACAAACCCATTGAAATGCTGTGTTCTTATCTGGAACAGATAAGCTACTGCCTAATAAAATAACTGAATTAGCACTTTAGCAGCCTTTCCTCTCTGTAGCTGTTGTCATTAGGAGATTATCACTCGTGCTTAGATGCTGTAAGCTACTTCAAGGAGTTACTGCTTGACTCTCTTGTTCAATGGCCTTACTCACACGATTTGGTAAGCTTTGCCACTTGTGATCAATCAGATAGTTGATGCAATTCTCTGTGATCCACCATATGGAGTCCGGGCTGGTGGCAGGAAGCTCCAGAGGAGAAGAGGAACAACCACATGCCGTCAGCCGCACCTTACAGCCTTGCCGCGAGGATGCTGGTCGGCGAAGACGACTTCACCAACCCAGGGAAGCTCCCTGAGCACCTCCTGCGAGCAGATCCTGAGCCTGCGGTACAGCCGGGTTCTGCTGACCATGGTGAAGGTCAGCCCCTGCACTTAGGAGCGGCGCCGGGAGTTCGGGGAGAACCACCAGAAATGGCCGGAGGAGGGCAGCCCCCGCTCCGCCGCGTTCAGGCCGGCGACGCAGGCTGCGGATGGGAAGTCCCAAGTTTGACGGGGACTCCAAGCCAAAGAACAGAGGCAAGTATGTGTAGCGGCGAAAATGGCACATATCAGGTGGAAACCCAGATTGACTTGTCTTGAATTATGCGCTGAAACGAACAATTTTGTGGATGCTTCAGCTAGACACCCCCGTACGGCTGTGCCAATTTTACAAACTAGCTAGTAAATTAGGTAGCGTTGGTAATAGCCATGTTTTTGATTTTTATTGAAATTTTACTGTAAGTAATTAATTTTTTTACTGTAGTTGAGTTAATTTATTAGACATAATTAAATCTAAAAAATGTAAAAATAAAAACGACACACTAATTTAGATGTAAAGAATACAGGAAAAAATAAAACACAAAAAAAACCAAAAAATTTAAATAGAGACAAAAGTGCTTCCGCACACAGTTGCTGCTAAATAGACGATCAGAAGCGAGAATGAGCGCACCCTAGTTGTAGGAGCTGTACGATGCGCCATTTCTGAGCTTGATAGGAGGCTGGCTAAATAATCTGGTTCATGAGGATCTGTAGTTTTCAACTTCTTTTTTCGATCCTGTATCTCTGGTTAACTATATGTGCAATGTTTTGTGAGATTTGCCGTTCTTGTTCCAGAGCCAGGAGATTGCTCTGCTGTGTCATTTGTAGTTCGTGCACTCGCACGACACGGCGAAGTTCAGTGTTCAGATGTGTCTCCAACCGCCATTGTCGAAGCACACAATTTGGGCGTTTAGAATTCCATTTTTCTGTGTCCTTTCATTAACATTTCTGCCATATGATCCCTGGATCCGTTCATAGTAAATTCATGTTGGTAAGAGCTGTCTTTCGCAATGTCATCAACAGGAAGCAAACCCGGCTGAAAAGGAAAAAAAATAGGGCCATTCGGTATCTTCAGTCCTTTTTTGGGAATCTGGTATTTATTTCCTCACAGGTCAAAATAGGGTGAACAAATTCGGATCCCAAGAACTGCAGTGCACAAAAAAAAACATCAACAACGCCGAGTAGATTTGAGTTAGAAAACATCAACCGATAACCAGAAAAAGGGCATCAAAGAAACAAGGAACCATCAGCGGCATGTACATTTGACCTCAAAGAAATTTCAGTCCGCATCATGGTTGAATCGCCAGAAAGGCAACCCACATCATCTAGTTCAATATGTTTCTTCCGCCGCTTTCCATTCAAGCAAAGGATTTGTAATGCAAAGATGCAAACAATTTCTCAGCCCACAAAAAAGAACCAAAAGAAGAAGAAAATCATCCAGATGAATTCCTCTTTGACAAGTAAAAGAAACAAAAAACGGAGAAACAAAACAGAAGGGAGTTCTTTTCCACTTGTAGGCTCAGATAGATAATGGGTAGTTAGTTTGTTTGTCAGCACGAAGAAATAAATCTCTTAATTCAGAGTGGTGCATGACTTATACTTTCTCTCGTCATCGCCTTTCAGCTTCCCTCCCAACAAAGATCAACAGCGGCAGACAGGGATCCCCAAACTAACAACAAACCACCTAAAAAATCCACCAACCTACCAAGCAAAAAAAAAATGAAGAAATATCTCCCAAATCAAATCAACCAACCAACCACACAGATAAATCACAACTCCTCGAGAACCCAAGATAGAAGAGAGGCAAGAGCAAATAGGAGCAGGGATCGGCGCGAGATTCAACAGATGGAGAAAGACGGGCGCGAGCGGAGGAGGGGGAAGAGCACGCGGCGGAGATGGGGCTGGGTGGATGGAGAGGGGGAGGGGGGCTATTTAAGAGCAGGTGTTGCCATCTTCTCTTCTCTAGGGTTTCTTCTATTCGATGCAGCTTTGCTGGACTGGACCAAAATATCTGGGCCGAGACGGGCTGGGAACGAACTGAACCAGTGGCCCATAGACAAGGCCCAGTTGGTGATTCCCTGAGCAGCTTAATTAATCTTGAGTGATTAATGCCTCTATTTGCGTTTCAACACCATCCCGTTTTGACAAAGGGCTCATTCTATTAAGCTTTTTTTACTTTTGGTTTATCTGAAAGTTGAAATAAATAATATAGCTTTTTAAAGTGAATCTTTCAAATAGCTTTTTGAATCTAAAATTATGTGTATTATTCGTGTTGATATCTTTATCGTCCGTTGTTGTATCAAAAAAATACAGAAAAAAGCTATAAACCGTAGGCAAAATTCATCGACTGCAGCTCAAAAAATAGGTCCAAAGCTATTAGGTTTTCAGACCCTTTGCTTGCTCTAAAATCCTGCTAGTGATCTCAGACAGAATTAAAGCGTACATGTTTAATCCGCCTACGTTTTTCAACATCTTATCTGGCATCTAATACAGTTACAAGCACAAAATGTGCAAGTGTATCTTTTAGCAGCAACAAATTGCTAGCCAACCTGCCTGGTCACAACAACTTACCAAACTATTCTAGTGTGGCCACTAATTGATCATTAGTATCAGAGTTGTTTATACAAGAACGGTGTACGAAGGAATTACTTTCTACCAAAAGCTTAGGATAATCCGAAACAGCTCAAGCTGAAGCTCTTACCAAACAAGGTGAAGAGGAAGAGACGTCTCTGGTAAAGTGAAGCCCCCTTTCTGTTGGGAACCTCAGGGCTCCTCTAGCTGCGCCTAGCGCCCCTTCGAGGGAGCACCAAAATTTCAGACAAGTCTTATGGGGCTTTCGTTTTAACGATGATTTCTGACTTTTAGCTGAAATTTTACTATAGTTAATTTTTTTTACTGTAGCTGATTTGGTTTTTTAGGCATAATTAAATTTTTTAAAAAATATAAAAATAGAAAAAATATGTTAGCCTAACACGGACAATGCAAAGGAACACAAGAACAAAAGAAAAATACAAAAAATCTAAAAAAAATTCAGAAAAAGACGAATTACTGAATAGTGAAAAAAAACTGAAACTAGAAGCTGAAACTGAAACTGAAACAAGCAGATCCTTAGTACATGTACTACCTTCAGTTTACAAAAATAAATTATTTTAGATATGAATACGATATCTAAAATACAATTTTAATCACTAACTATTATTTATAATATATTTGTAAAACCTAATAAATTTATAATATTAAAAAGTACTTTTCGAGATGAATCTATATATATGATTTTTATGCATCTAATTTAAATATCTAAAAAATTCGATAACCAAAGTTTTTAATGTTTAACTACACATGTTCCAAAACGGCTTGTTTTTGTGAGCTGAAGGAGCTTGGCTCAGACCGCCCGAAACAGAAACAAGCTTCCTTAGGTACTGCCTAAGGGGCCGCTCAAGTTAGCGGTGAGAAGCCACGTTCGGCTGAAAATGCACTGTTCAGCGTTAGGTAAGCACTATTCACTTTTTGTCATTTTCCTTTTTTTTTTGAATTTTTGTGTTTTGTTTTTTCCCGTATTCTTTTCGCATTGTCTGCTCTAGATTAGCGTGCTATTTTTTTTATATTTTTTAAATTTATTTATGCCCAATAAGCTAACTTAGCTACAATAAAAAATAAGCCAGCTACAGTAAAATTTTAGTAAAATCCAAAAGTCGTCGCTATTCCAAACGCTACCGATCCATGGAAACAGAACAAGCTGAAGCTCTACCGATCAAGGCGAAACAGGAGCGGTATCTCAGGTAAGCCGAAGGTTCCTTTAGCGGTTCCCCGTAGAGCTTAGTTTGGAACCTGAGAATTTCTTTAAGAGTCTTAGCACATAAGCAGGAACATCTTCCTTAGATACACACGTTTTCTTGTGTTCCTGTCAGTTAGGACCCCGGTGTTCACGTCAGGAAATCCATGTACGTGTTATTGCAGGCAAAATAAAGAGAGTGTAAACCAGCACGCGCAAAAGATTTACACAGCACGCGCAAAAGAGAGAGCCAGGTCAAAGGAGCAGGTAGAGATATCATGGAACATCCGTTTCCTGCACCCTGAGGTAAGCAAAGGGAGCCTCAGTTTCTCCCTCCATTTGGAAGCAAAGTAAGACCTGTTCCGTTAGCAACAACACGCCCAATTTTTTTTTCTTTTTCTTCAGTCACATACACATTTAGTCTTCAGTCACATACACATTTAGTCTTCTTTGCCCTGCAGAATATATGCTACTTGATAACAACAATACTCTGGTTAGTAGTTGTTAGTGTTCAAACATTCCACAGCACGATATTCCAGACACTTCACCTAATAAACAAGAAAATAACCTTTCTTTGGTGGCAGGTAACCTTCAATCTTAGGCCTGCTGGTTGAATCACAGTCAAATCAGGAACCCTCTTTTTTCTTTCAATCTTTGGGGTGTGTTGCCTTTTTTGTACCTCTTTTCACCCTCATATATGTAGCCTTCTTTGCAAGCTTTAGTGGTTTACCTAAAGCAACGCAAGAGGAGAGAATCGGACTAACAATCCCTTGGCTACAAAGGCACTGCAGAATTTTGCTTCAGGTCGAACCAAACACACCCCGGCCGATCGGTTGGGTTTGGTGAACGTCAAAGCGTCTCTAACTCTCTCTATGTGTGTGTATATGGTGGCCAATCTACATTCCAACCACAGCTAAAGGCATCTCTCTTTTTTTCCAAGTCTTCCAAGAAATATTCCTGCTTGATCAATAATTATATTCCTGCCAAAAATTCCCATCCAAAAGAGACTGAAGAAGAGTAGTAGCAGCGTAGGTTTGCTTCAGCTGTGTACATCTCTGGCTGACAGACCCTAGCTTTTGTTTGTGATGAGTTGCACCAACTCTGTCTTTGCACATAAGTAAGGTGACGCCTGAAGCAACAAGATGATGATGGTCCGGTGAGTGAGATGAAAACACACATGTGACCGAAGGAAGACAATGGAACAACTGAACAAGGCCGGGGGAGGTGTTTCAGGTTTGGAAGGGAAGGCTTGCACATCACCTAGCTCTCATGTACCTTAATGTGCAGTGCAGGACAGGCCAGGCCAGGGATTATCCTGTGCATTAATGTGATGTGTTCCAAACACTTGTGAAAGGGACCAGGTCTTCTTCAGTTCCTGCAGGAACTTGTCAACCAAGTGTCCTAAGGTCTGACCTCACCTGCCAAATGCCAATGCTATAAGTTCCTTTCACCCCTAAGTTGGAACTCTCATTTTGCCCTGAGACCTTTCCTTTGCCTCTTCCTGAGAGGCTCCTTGATCACAGCTCAACTCTGTTTGCGTATATGCGTGGATGCGCATATACTACTCCATGATACCGAGCTATTCCATCTCTTAAACAGTTAAACTACTGACTCGAGCTCTAGCTACCAGAGTTGGTATAGCAGGAAGATCGATCAAACTCCAAAGTGCGCGAAGAGAAGAGGTTTACCGACGAAGCTCGTTGCGGGAGCTGCCTTGTGCTGCCTGAAGAAGAGATACATACGTAGCTAGGGTTTGATCGGAGCTGCTTTGGTGCTTCAAGATGCGAGGTTGTGCCTGTGCTCATGCGGAGAAAAGGCATCGCCCGGATAGAACTTTGTGAGTTGTTCTGGCCCCTGCCTCCATTTGCAAGCCTACTCCCTCTGCATCTTTAGTATTTCATTATCGTCTTCTACGTGTAAAACTTGTTTCATCTTCACATGTGCGTCATGCATGATGATACATACCACGATTTAATTCTATGGACGCCTTTCAATCAAACTGTTTTGATGTGCTTGTAAGTCTTATTGTTCTTGTGAGATCAGATTTTTACAATGCTTTCTCAGTCACCTTGCTGCTCCTATGCTAACTTGCTAAGGCTACCAGCCTACCACAGTCTCATCCATTAGCACGGTCTGTTTGAAGTGGCTGTGGCTTATGATTTTTGACTGAAATTTTTGAATTTTAGCTGTTTGTGACAGAGATTACGGAGAGAGATACTCGTTTGCGATTTTAGATAGTACAGATGTTGGCCTTTTAATGTGTACTATAATTAACTTGTAGACCCTGTTTTGAAAAAAAAATATTTCGTTTAAAAATTAGGTACTGTAGCAAAAGCAAAAACCACTTAGTAAAGTAGTATAAGTTTAAGCACAACTTTCATATATGTTCTGTAACATACAGTAATTATTTAATCACCAAGAAAATGAATTTTCACCGTGAGTAGAAAAAGTATCTCGTTCTGCTGACTTTCATAACACAAGTAACCTTCCAAGGTAGGTAGCATTTTTTTCCAAAATAAAAGTGACGTGTCCACCAATAATACAGTTTACTTGAATCCTCCTAATTTCGTGTACATTTAAGAAAACCCAATTATCTAAAGCTAGTCTCTATTAACCAAAATTTCTTCTTATTTAGGTGAACTAGCCTAGATTAAATTACGGTCAAGTAGGGAGTTACATCACAGTTTGCCCACCTGTTCCGACCTAGCAATCTGGTGGACCAATCTGAGGTCAAGTTTTGTGAAGAAGAAGTCACGACGCTGCTTCAGTTCTGAACAAGTTTTTCTTTGTCCATGCCAAATGGAAGGAGTAGTCTCTGAATAGAAACAGGACGAACAAAAGCGACATATGAGATGAAGTAAAAGACAATCAAATGGCGCATCTAGAGCAGAACCAATGAAGCAAGAGAGAAATCGACGCAACGTAATGGAGAGATGACGAGTGCTAGATGTAAGCCTGGACCGTTAAGAGTATGGTACTAACTGTCCCTGATCACTTGCTGGAGTAGGTGAAGAAAGAAACCCCATGCAAACATATGTGACTTTCAGGTCTTGAACTGAAAATAACAGGGAAGACTTGTAAATTTGATCCTAAGAAGGAGAGTAGAAAGGACCAAAGGCAGCAATCGGTTGCTGGTCACAGTGGTAAAAGTCAAAGAAAAATTAACACCTCAGTAAAAACCGGTTACTAACTTAATTGCGGCCGATTTTCTTCATAACTACTTAGCTTTGTTGTTCAGTTTACCTTGATAAATTTTGTTCAGTCTTACTTACTTTGCGCATTCATCTGTGTTAATTTCAGCACCAATCTGAGCAAGAAGGGTTACATAGGGAGCTACTACGCGAAGGATGCAAAGTACAAGCCATTCAGCAGCCTGCTACCTGAAGGTTCAAGCAGCAAGATGCTCTATGTGAAGCTCGTCCTCCTGATCCTCATGTGTGGCTCCTTCATGAGCCTTCTCCACTCCCCATCAATCCACCATGGTGATAATGAACACAACACAGAGTGAGGAAACCTTCAGATAATTAAAATTGGAAGTCTGATGATCTGATCATCAATAACAAATGTCAAATGATCAATCCTCACTTGTCTGAAAACACAGGTCATCTGAAGCATCGAAACTGAGCTGGGCATCATCGAACACCGATGAGCCGGATTCGGGATATGTGTCGAACCTGCAGATCGACTGGTCGAAGATCTCCATGGCGGTGCAAGAAGTTGCGCAAGCAGAAGACGGCCTACGAGTAGGGCTACTCAACTTTGACGAAGGCGAGATCGATCAATGGAGGGCGCTGCTGCCGCACACGGCGGCCTCCGCGGTGCAGCTGGACCACGTCGAGAGCAACGTCACCTGGAAGCACCTGTACCCGGAGTGGATCGACGAGGAGGAGCTGTACGACAAGCCGACGTGCCCGGAACTGCCGGAGCCGGTGGTGGCGCCGGACGCCCGGTTCGACATCGTCGCCGTGAAGCTCCCGTGCCGCCGCGCGGCCAACTGGTCCAAGGACGTGCCCCGGCTGCACCTGCAGCTGGCCGCGGCACGGCTCGCCGCGCACCGCTCCTCCTCGGTGGACGGGCGGCGGCCGGCGCACGTGCTGGTGGTGAGCCGGTGCTTCCCGATCCCGAACCTGTTCAGGTGCAGGGACGAGGTCATGCGCGACGGCGACGTGTGGCTGTACAGGCCGCACATGGACGAGCTGAGGCAGAAGCTCGCGCTCCCTGTGGGATCCTGCAAGCTCGCCATGCCGTTCAAAGCTCTGGGTACGTAAGGTGCACACGTCATTCATGCGTCACAAGTTCATCGTGCCCATTAATTGCACGCTTGCTTACTCGTTCCATGCCATGCCATGCTGTGTGGACTGAACAGGGGAGGCGTACGTAGGCACGGCGCCGCGGCGGGAGGCGTACGCGACGATACTGCACTCGGAGCAGCTGTACGCGTGCGGCGCCATCGTGGCGGCGCAGAGCATCCGAATGGCGGGGTCGGACCGGGACATGGTGGCGCTAGTGGACGAGACGATCAACGCGCGGCACCGGGGCGCGCTGGAGGCGGCCGGGTGGAAGGTGCGGACGATCCGGCGGATCCGGAACCCGCGGGCGTCGCCGGACGCGTACAACGAGTGGAACTACAGCAAGTTCTGGCTGTGGGCGCTGACGGAGTACGACCGGGTGGTCTTCCTCGACGCCGACCTGCTGGTGCAGCGGCCCATGGAGCCGCTGTTCGGGATGCCGGAAGTGAGCGCGACGGGGAACGACGGCACGGTGTTCAACTCCGGCGTGATGGTGGTGGAGCCCTGCAACTGCACGTTCCGGCTGCTCATGGACCACATCGGCGACATCGAGTCGTACAACGGCGGTGACCAGGGGTACCTCAACGAGGTCTTCTCGTGGTGGCACCGCCTGCCGTCGCACGCCAACTACATGAAGCACTTCTGGGAGGGGGATTCGGAGGAGCGCGCCGCCGCCAAGCGCCGCGTCCTGGCCGCCGACCCGCCGGTGGTGCTCGCCGTGCACTTCGTCGGCATGAAGCCGTGGTTCTGCTTCCGGGACTACGACTGCAACTGGAACTCGGCGGAGCTGCGCCAGTTCGCCAGCGACGAGGCGCACGCGCGGTGGTGGAAGGTGCACGACGCCATGCCGCCGCCCCTGCAGGGGTTCTGCCTGCTGACCGAGAGACAGAAGGCGCTGCTGCGGTGGGACGCCGCGGAGGCGAGGGCTTCCAACTTCTCCGACGGGCACTGGAGGGCCAGGATCGCCGACCCTCGCCGGACGATCTGCGCCGACGAGGTGTGCCACGAGAGGGAGATCAAGAACCGGCGGGTGGAAGGGAACAGGGTCACCACGTCGTATGCCAAGCTCATTGACAACTTCTGAGAGCAGGAGCATGCATCCCATCCGTTGCATGTTGATCCAACGGTGACCGCGCGGACAACAGCCATGACCGCGACCATTGGGATGTCGAGACTATGTAAGTAGTCGCACATTAACGTTCACCATTTTTCGTCCCTGATGTCATCATGCATGTTACCGTGGATTGCTTTATCCTTATGGTCAGTTTGTGATCCTGTGCGGCGCAATGTGACCAAAGTAAGCTACGTCAGCGGGTTCCTTTGGTTAATACTAAAAGTAATTTGCAAGTTGGACGAGCGTAATGTCACGAACGCACAAGTTTAGAGGGCTTGATGCTTGATGCAAAGCAGGCAGGCAGTAGAGCTCCATGTAATTTTACTCTTTTCTTATTGTTATTTAGAAGGCAACAATCACCACTTGCAACATGGTTTAGAAGAGCAGGCAGGTAATCATGAAGATATCTTGGAAGACAATTTTTCATGGGACAAGACTAACATGATCTACCGCAGTACCAAACGGACAGTAATTTTTCTTAGCGGCTAGGGACCGGAAGTTCCAGTAGGACAGTACTGACGGCGCAGCAACTGAAAAACAACATATGCAACATTTTACATCAACACGCTTAACATTGTGAAATACACTGGTGTGTGTGTATGCTCCTAGGAGTATGTACTTTTACATCTAATATACCGTTTTAACCATGTTGTTATATCTCTTTGTCTATTTAAACATATTCTAATAATGATTATAAGATAATTCAAAGTGAGTTCTACGAAAAATTTTATGGAACTTCATTTTTATAGCATAATTTGTGTACGTACTTTTTTTTATAGATTGAAAAGTGTATATAGTAAAAATAAAGAGCTTTGATGAAAACTTTCAACCAATTTGCATTGGAGTATCTTAGAATTAATATTTAAGTATACCGAAATTGATAAAAGGTATAAAATAGTCATTTAAGTGGTATTAGAAGTAGAAGTATATACTTCCAGGAGTACGAAAAAGACTTCACATACATACATACATAAAAATAGTTCTATACTCCTGAGAGTTCGTACTATATGTGTGTGTATGTCTGTGTATACGGTTGCGCTACCGAGTGCGTGCGTGCGACCGAGCTAGCTGGTACAGTTGGTGCTAACTCGGTTGGATAGTAACTTCATGAATTACAGATAATAACTTTTTATGTATGAGATAGTAACTTTGTAAATGTAAGTGACTTAATGAATTATAGATGATATCTTTATGTTCAGGAGATAGTAATTTTTTCATAACTAACAACATGCATGCATACAACAGGAGAGAGAATGCACTTGGCTTGTGATTTTTTTTATCTTCTTTACAAGATAAAATGAAATAACTTTTTCACTAAAAGTCTGATGTGCGATCCGTTTGTACCATTAAGTTCGAAATTACGAGCTTACTAAAATAAGATACATGTTGAATATATTTCGACACTGCAAAATTATTACACGTACATGTAATAGTAACTTCATATATTATAGATGATAACTTTATGTGTAGCGATAGTAACTATATGAATTATAAATGATAACTTTATATGTAGGTGATAGTAACTTCATGAATTATAGATGATAACTTTATGTGCAACGATAGTAACTATATGAATTATAAATGATAACTTTATGTGTAGGTGATAATAACTTCATGAATTATAGATGATAACTTTACGTGTAGGTAATAGTAACTTCATGAATTATTAGAGTATTTTAGAATTAGTATTAAATGTACCAAAAATGATAAAGAAGTATAATATGTTCGTTTAGATGGTATATTGAAAGTGAGAGTATAAACCCTTGAGAGTACGAAAAATGCTTCATATATACACACACATGAAGCACTTGGGTGACTAGGCATCCATATAAAGAACCTTCCGATACACATGTATGATTGATAAAAATTTTGAAATTTGAGTATGAAAATATTTATACCCTTACACTACTATAAAAACGTTTATATTAGACGTCTCATCACAGACGGTTCATCAAAATCACCTGTGACATAGCTAATATTACAGACGGTTTTTAACTAAGAACCGTCTATAATATTGGTATATCACAGACAGTTTTTAATTAAGAATCGTCTGTGATATATTTTTCACCTCACACACCCCTAAAATTTCATAATTTTCCGTCTGAGTTCGAGTAGAATTCTGTTTTAATATACCTTCAGTAAAACGGGCATAACTTTTGCATACGGTGTCCGTTTTCGACGTTCTTGTACTCGTTGAAAAGCTAACAACGAGCACGATAAAAAAACGACCAGCGCCAGCGTCCTCAAAGACCCCTAAAATTGGTCATCTTTAGCCTCAAATTTGCATCGAAATTTTTTATTTCTATTTTGCCAAAATTTCTGATCTTTCCTTCGAAATTTGGGGTTTGTCTCAACTCCAAAGTTGTAGATCTCGTCGAAACCTTTCAAATGAGTAGATATAAGCTATACAGAACTTTGTTATTTCATATTTCGAGACTAGTTGTTTATATTGTATCGGTATAGCTAATATCACAGACGGTTCTTAAGTTCTTATTAAGAACCGTCTGTGATATTTTTACAGATGGTTCTTATCAAGAATCGTCTGTGATAAATTCTGACCGCTGGGCTCGTCAATCCTCCTCAACCCAATTTCAACCAATAGAAACCGACCGATCCACACCCCACAGATCGTCCCGCCTCTCCCTCCCCTATAAATACTCATCTGAACCCATCCCCTACCCTTTATGCACTCAAAATCTCCCCAGCTCCTTACTGTCTCCTCCTCAATCGACCTTGGAAGCCGGGAGCTGCAAGGCGCTGCTCGGGATGCTACATGGCACCACTTGGGGTGCTGCTCTAGGAGCTGCAAGGTGCATGGCTGCCAACACACGCGACGCGCGCATGCAGGGGTCGCTGAACTTGGCTAGCCAGCGATGTTGAAAGTCTCTCGCTTGAGCGCTAGGTGATGAGAGAGCCACCTTGAGTTGGTTTCGGTACTCTAGATGTTGGATGCCCATGTTTCTTCTACTTTGATGTTAGAGAAGAAACAATCTACTTCTGTGCTCTCTCAATGTATTCTAGTATTTGATGTTAGAGCTCCGTGTTGCTACTTTGTGGCGTTTAGGTCTTCGATCCTCCCTCCATTGTTTCTTCTACTTACAGTGAGGCGGCCACCAAGAAGACCTACCCGAGCTGCATCAGAGACGAGAGACATAGCTTGTGATATTGTAATGGTGGATTGTAATCTTGTGATATTGTAATGGTGGATTGTAACATAAATAGAATATTCTCTGCAATGTTTGCTATCGTATTTGCTTATTTTCAAACGGCATAGCTAATATTTCCTGAGGCTAATTCAAATATAGAAAAAAAATTTAGGTATAGAATGAACTATCACAGACGATTTTGTAGTATAAACCATCTGTGAAAAACATCACAGATGGATCTATATATAGAATCGTCTGTGATACTCACACATCACAGATAAATAGAACCGTCTGTGATGTGTGAGTATCACAGACAGTTCTATATATCAAAACCGTCTGTGAAAAACATCACAGATAAATAGAACTGTCTGTGATGTGTATCACAGACAGTTCTATATATAAAACCATCTATGATAGTGTTTTTCACAGACAGTTCTAGTTATAAACCGTTTGTATTATATTTATTACAGACGGCTCACAAACCGTCTGTGATAACCTTCAATTATCATTGACCCATAAATTTAGGCGGTTCAAAAAACCATCTGCGATGACGTTTTTGAACTGTCTGTGATGTTGATTTCTGTAGTAGTGTTAATAGAACCATCACTTACTATTCAACCTCATCTTACCGATCAAACAAGATTCGACACCCCTTAGTAGTGAAACAATTGAAAGCAGCACATATGCAAGTACTCCCTTTGTTCTTTTTTATTTTTTTGACTTTTTATGGTCTTTACGATATGACTTTGATAAGTGCTTTTTATAACTTTACACTTGTCGATGTTCTAATATCAATCTTACGAATGATTTCTTGGATTCGGGGTAAAACGCTTAAGGCTATAGTGTGATCATGCAGAGTAAAGTCACAAAGATTTTATCTAGGTTCGGGTCTTCTCCTGAGAGAATAATAACCCTACATTCTGTGCTATTGTTGCTGTGGAAAGACTTACAAGTGTAAACAATGCAAAGAATTACATTGCTTACAGAACAGATTACTTCCTACTAGAACCTGTCACTCACTTCGGCCTCCCCTCTCTTCTTAAAAACCTGTCCCTTTAATTGCTGGTGAATCGGTGGCAGTTTCCCCTTGCCAAAAGGTGTCTTGACGCTTCAAGAGTTAATTGCTAGATGGCGGTTATTATCAGAGAAACGTGGGGAGCAGTTTGCCGTAGGACGGTTATTGTTAGAGTGATATGGGTAAGATCGTGTACATTTATAGAGTATAAACGCATGCTTAACTGCATTGTCAGACTGCCATACTATAAGAGTAGGTTGGTCATTAATTAAAACAATCGTTATAGGACTCTTAGCCACTTAGTTGCAGCAAGTCTTACGACTAAGTGCTCATAGCAAAGGCTATGAGTAGGTTATGATAGTAGAACTTACAACTAGATAGTTGTAGTAGAATCTACGATTAGGTAATCGTAGAAGAGCTTATGACTAGGTAGCTATAGAAGAGCTTACGACTAGGTAGTCGTAGCAGAGCTTATGATTAGGTAGTCATAGAAGAGCTTTACGGAGTAGTTAAGGTGAGGCTTATGACTATTCTATGAAATTTCTTACTTACCGTTAAGAGGTATGTTTGACCAGTCAAGAGATTTTTGGATAGGATATGGAATACATATAACATATTGACAGGAGATAACTACGTGAAGCACAAGTAGCTTGTGAGACATTAGAAAGCATCAGCCGCAAATTTGTTCTCGTCCCATAGAACATGATAAAGCACAGGCCGACTCGTTCCCTATAAGGATGGACAACTATATTAGCAATCATAACATTATAAGCATAGAACTTTTATTTGGACAGAGAAAAACGGATCTGATTGCTAGTATGAAATTGCGTATGTAACCTCCAACTCCATTTTTTAAGTTACTTACCCCATAATTTAAGTACCTTCTAATAAGTACCTCTGATTATAGATCGTCGGATTGCACCGAATGAATGGTTACCATGACATACAGGCACCCAACTAAGAATTCCCGGAAAAGCTTGTGAAACTGCATTGTCTGTAACTCTGTAGTCAACCTGAAAAAAAATCAAAATTTAGTATTTCAGACATCGATCAAAAGGATTCCAAGGGAGAAAATAAGTCTTACATGGCGATCCCGAAGTTTGTCATGTAGATGTTCAACAAAATTCCTAACAAATCACAGTATTTTAGTGAGTTCATTAGTATAACCATCAGTGGTAAAGGTTGGGAGATTCTTTTTTAGCTAACCAATATCCAAGACTATACTTCTATGCATGCTCAGAAAGACTGAAGCATTATTTTGTCTGCTATAAGAAGATCATTCATTTCTCACTAGAGGACGAAAAGAAGGATGCATTGTATTTTTAAAATGGTGCATGTAAAGTTGGCCAACAACGACTGAAGCCCCGATGGTTGCATAATATCAGGTTAGTGTCTTACTCATGTAAATCCCAAAAAAATTATCTTCAACTACTGTTGCTCAATAAAATTTTAGTCAATAAAAGCATAAGCTGTTTTGTGTTTTGTAGGGAAATATTCGAGAGCCTCAATGCTTTACATAAAATGGATTACAGTCACTCGAGGTTGGACAGGAATAGCAGTTTCGCTTATGCTCAAGCAATCTCAGATACCTCCCCTCGAAGCACCGATGGACTAATTACTGTTGGCAGCGGTGTATTGAAGATGATCCATACAACAGAGCCATTGCCTATAGAGAACAGTCGGGAGGAGCAAGAGAGCATTAAAAAAACCACTTTGATGGTTCCATGAAGCATTCCGCTCCCTTACTTTCCATGAACTTCAGAAACATTATGCGGTGGTTTTTTTATTATTCTCTTGCTCCTCCCGAGTGTTCTCTGCAGGCAATGGCTCTGTTGTATAGATCATCTTCAATAAACTGCTGCCAACAGTAATTAGTCCATCGGTGCTTGGAGAGGAGGTATCTGAGACTGCTTGAGCATAAACAAAACTGCTATTCCTGTCCAACCTCGAGTGACTATAATCTATTTTATGCAAAGCATTGAGGCCCACAAATATTTCCCTACAAAACACAAAACAACTCAAGCTTTTATTGACTGAAATTTTATTGAGCAAAAGTAGTTGAAGACAATTTTATTGAGTTGTCCTAGCGTCTGCAGATTTACATGAGTAAGAAACTAACCTGATATTATGCAACCGTCAAGGCTTCAGTCGTTGTTGGCCAGCTTTACATGCACCACTTCAAAAATACAATACATCCTCCTTTTCCTCCTCTAGTGAGAAATGAATGATCTTCTCATAGCAGACAAAATAATGCTTCAGTCTTTCTGAGAATTCATAGAAGTATGACTTCGCAATTCTTTCATATGACACTGCCATAGAACAATCATATATGGCTTTGGCGGTTGCTTCATTTCGCACCAACAGGAAAGAAGAAGAAATTATCTGTGGCCACAATGTATCGTGCTTGGAAAGCATGTAACCACTCAGAAGATCTCCCGGTTGACCACTGCTTTCATTTATTCTATAAGATGTTATTACTCCACCATCGACTGGAGGAATCTACAAAAGAGACGATAAATTATGAAATTGCCATTTGACGTCTCAAATTGCCTAATTGAACTACATTACTAACACGTATTTCCAAAGTATAATTTTATTTCTAAATTACAAACAATACACATTAAAGTACAATATCGCTTATTAACACCAATAAGAGTGCATACCTGATGTATAGAATATAGCAGCAAAAGCATCCCAAAAATTAATACAAGGCATTCAAAATAACTTCTGGGCTACATAGGGTTTTATTGGAGTCTGTTTGGGTTAAACGTGGTTGAAAAATGGCTTCACATGATCGAAAACAGTCAAAATGGACATGACTGCATTTTAGGGGCTAATGAACAGTAACAGCTATTCTACTAGTCATTGCGAGTGGGCACTACAGTATTAGATAGTCACTATTCATACCGAGTCGATTGAGCTACAGTGTTGCACAGTAATAAACAGTGTTTTGGATGGCCCGATTTGACTATAAAGGAATAGGCTTCTACTGTGCTGCACCAGCCCAGGTACAGTGCATCTTCAAGCTCCGGCCGCTGCTATAGTGTGTCACAAAACTGAAAACAGGGGTGAGCAATTGGTGGTGCCACGGTGGTCCCCGAGGGAAACGGGAAATAGGGACGAGTTCTTTGAGGGATGGGGATTCCATTTTGGGGCAAGGCGCAGCTCAGGAGAGGCTGTAGACGCCAGTTGCAGCATGTCTTAGAGATCTCGATGCCTCCTCGAGCTTCGCATTGCAGCGGTCAAATGGCAATGAGGGTGTCAGGGAAAGCCGTGTGTTAGGAGGGAGAGAGGTGAAGGCGGTGAGACGATTGAACAGTTAGGCGCAACACCCAGGTGGACTAGCTATTAATGGTTGTCAAAGAGCTCGGGGATTGAGGGTACGGCCAACTGACTTGGGTGTGGCGGCGGTGACTGAAGATTGCAACAAGTTGCTTTCTTATTTTTGTCGGACTATAAACAATTGCTTCGGCTGCTGGGGTTTGTACAAATGACTGCTTATTGCACAGGCGACTATTTTTTCTCTTCATTCTCAGTCACTTTTTCATCTTTTGAACAAGCATCCTCCAACGGCCCCCCTTTTCTTTAGGGGGGATTTTTTTGGAGGGGGTGAATTAGTACTATGCAAGTTTAGATGACTAAGAGATAAGAAAATTTCAGTTGACTGTGCAATAGCAAAACCATTGTACAAAAGGCTAGAGAAGATGGCATGGTTAGGAAAGAAAAGTGCAAATGGGTGCAGAAGATATGGAATTAGTCAAAGGTTCAATTGAAATTGAAATTCAGTGAAATTCTACTTTATTTTGAATTCTGGGCTGTTTCATTATAGACCTTCGATGCTTGTCTAGAGGGTGGCGGTAGAAGCGTCAGGATCCATGACCATGGTGAGAATGGAGATGGCGCCATAGATCCAGGGTCGGACGGTTCTATATACAGAGCCGTCTATGATGTTCTTCATAGACGGTTTATACTACAAAACTGTCTGTGATAGTTCATTCTGAACATAAATGTTTTTCTATTTTTGAATTAGCCTCAGGAAATATTAGCTATACCATTTGAAAATAAGCAAATATAATAGCAAATATAGCAGAGAATATTTTATTTATATTACAATCCATTATTATAATATCTCAATATTACAATCCACCATTACAATA
Source organism: Melocanna baccifera (assembly GCA_036346265.1). NCBI lineage: Eukaryota > Viridiplantae > Streptophyta > Magnoliopsida > Poales > Poaceae > Melocanna > Melocanna baccifera. The sequence continues at coordinate 12,285,171 of CM070679.1, forward strand.
TCACGAGATTATAATCCACCATTACAATATCACAAGCTATACCTCTCGTCCCTGATGCAGGTCGGGTAGAACTTCTTGGTGGCCGCCTCATTGTAAGTAGAAGAAAAAAATAGAGGAATAAAACCCTAAACACCACAAAGTAGCAACACAAAGTTACATAATCAAATATTAGAAGAAACAATGTAAAGAGCCCTTACCACAACACGAAGCTGAGATGAGCGTTGAATGAATAGGATCCGCAGCAGCCCACCGCGTGATTGACTTGACACCCAAATATCTTGCGTTTATCCAGCAATTCCAAAGCGGAGCATGCTTACAGAGGGAAATGTGCCTGGAACGACCAAAAAACAAAGGCAAGCTGGGTTGGGGATGGGTTTAGGTCAGTATTTATAGGGGAGGGAGAGGTGGGACGATCTGTGGGATGTGGGTTGCTCGATTTCTATTGGCTGAAATTGGGTTGGGGAGGATTGACGGGCCCAACGGTCAGAATTTATTACAGACGGTTCTTGCTAAAAATCGTCTGTAAAAGCATCACAGACGGTTCTTGTCTGTGATATTTGCTATATGTATACCGATACAATATAAACAACTAGTCTCAAAATATGAAATAACAAAGTTCTGTATGGCTTATATATACTCATTTGAAAGGTTTCGACGAGATCTACAACTTTGTAGTTGAGACAAACCCCAAATTTTGAAGGAAAGATCAAAAATTTTGACAAAAACATAAATCAAAAACTTCTGATGCAAATTTGGGGCTAAAGCTAGTCATTTTTTTAGATCAGGCTCGTCGTTAGCTTTCCAATGAGTAGAAGAACGTCAAAAACGGACGCCGTATGCAAAAGTTATGCCTGTTTTACTGAAGGTGTGTCTAAACGAAATTCTACTCGAACTCAGGCGGGAAATTATGAAATTTTAGAGGTGTGTGAGGTGGGAAACATATCACAGACGATTCTTAGTTAAGAACCGTATGTGATATTAGCCATATCACAGACGATTCTTGATAAGAACTGTCTATGATACTATCATAGACGGTTCTTATCAAGAACCGTCTATGATTGCATTCAATATAGGTAGTTTTTATGAACCGTCTGTGATGATGCGTCTAATATAAATGTTTTTGTAGTAGTGAAAGCACTATTGGTGATTTGTTTCAAATAATGTGGATAGCATATTGTTTGAGATTATGTCTACGTGATATATGAAGGAAAAAGAAATAGCAGTACAAGGACAGAAGCAAACTAAAGCGATATAAGAAGCAATATAGTTTTCAGTCAGTTACATGATGATGCCCACGGTCCAAAGCAGAAGGTAGAATATCGACAAGTATCTTTCCTTCTGCATCTCATAGCATGAAAAATTTCAAGTTTAGCAAATTAATCAGACACTCTGATGACGACATCATTAGCAAACACACTATATCATCTACTTCAAGTGTTAAAACTAATGGACCAATCACAAGAGCTAGAGCAAAACAAATGCGATAAGAGGTGAATTTTTTTCCTTAGTGATTATTCTTGTACTCATGAATTTTTTTTTGCTAGTAATGCTTTTATTTTATGTATTCTTATATTCGAGGAAAAGATAACAGAAGGAAAAGAAACTTTAGTGACATGGGAAGCATAGCCACAAAAGATCATGTGGCCACAGAAGATCAACATGAAGTGATGTAAGCACATATGTCATGATTGTCACAAAAGATCGTGTAGCCACAGAAAATTGTCCTGAACGTGATGTAAGCGCATATGTCATCATAGCCACAGAAGATTGTATAACCATAAAAGATTGTACAACATGATGTCAGCGCTTACCTCATTTCTTTCTTAGCCCTGAAGTCATCTCACCCTATAAATAGGGGGCACCCCCCATGTATGGAGGTATAAGTTTCATGGTTGAGTCTTTAATAGAACACTTATTCATCTTTGTGTGTGAGTCATTTTCACCACCAACAGGGATTGTGTGTTATTTTTGAGTTGCTACTCCGTTGTTCTTGCGAATCTTTAGGGATTGCTTGAATGTGTCTACTCCACGATAGCGAGTAGACGAAGGCCGTAGCATGTGGTTGAGTAATTTGAGTCCTACTGGACAACAGAATATGAACCCATTATTTGTCTTAACTATAAGCAATAATAATTGTAAGATGCTTTTTATTTGGAATATATATCCCAACTAAATAGTGGATGTATCTTTCTTAAGGTTGCATGATTCCATCAAATTTGTGCAAGAGGTGGTACGGGAAGACAGGACTCAGTTAAAGGGGATTCCCTCAGATTGCTTCCAAATCAAGGTGTGGCACAATATACCATGCCTAGTCGGCTAGCCACACTCCTCACCAAACTTCTAGTTCTACTCCAAAAATACACAATAGAAGGTAGGGAGAGAAGAATAAGCTTGTGCTATTCTGCAGATAGGGGAAAATGTAGGGTAGTTGATGTAAATGTGGTGAAAACATAAGAAATAGGATGGAAAAAAGTAAGGAGGATGTTTACACTGAATTTCTCCCTTCTCTTTCATTTCTGCGAGCTGCGCGGTCGGAATGCGCGCGGCGGCACCCGTGCAGCCGTGCCTGTGGGTGGAATCCGAGGGGGGATGGCAAGCTGAGTGACGCGGGCTGGGCTGGTTGTCGATGTCGGTCATCGCCTCGTCGGAGATTCGGAGCCGGAGGGACCAACGTCACGGACGGAGGATGAAGCGCCTGTGCGCCGCCACGGAGAGTGCCAGAGCGAGGTTGGTCTGGGAGAGAAGACACTGAGGAGCGCCAGTATCACACGGGAGGCCCATCTTCCCAGCCCAAGATGAACTGGGCCACCATCAAAACAAGCAGCAATCTTCTGTGGATTTTGGGCTTATAATGTCCAAACCTCGTAGCTTGCCATCCTATTGATGTGTATATTCACCTCTCAATATATATATATATATATATATATATATATATATATATATATATATATATATATATATATTGGTGTGTATATTCACAAGATTTTCATGCCAGAGTGAGTGCACGATGTAGTTGCAAGTTTGGAATCAGCTGCTTGTTCACGAATGAACCTGTTGGACTTGCAACTAGCAGATGGTCTGTGTTTCAATAAAGATACAACGAAAATGCCATATTGCTCTGCTGCTAAAGCAACTTTCTCATTAATATTTTGTTTTGTCGTATCAATTTTCTCGCCAAGTCTAAAATTAAAATGTTACGGTTTGAGAATTTATGCCATTTTCAAATTTCTAGTTTATTTTGGACTCAGCTTCTCTATAGCCTGGCTTTGAAGTCCGTGCATTTGGCCAGAGTTCGAAACCCAAAAAGCTGAAGCCAAAGCCTAACCCACACTACCTTAATATGCAGCATGGGACTTTCTAGTGGATTCAGGTCCTCTGGCATTGTTTTTAGAGGAGTGCTGCGGTGCTTTCCCACTCATATTTTGCACGACTTCTAAAGCAAAAGAAAGGCTGTGACTAAAAGGTACTTATTCCACTAACTAGTTTTTAGGAAGGTCAATTTAGTAACTTTGACAGAGCCCTGTAGCCCACATCCACAGCTCATATCTACCCACCTTCTCGTCTAATTTCTTAACTTTCCACCCTCCCATCGCTCATGCCTCTCTCCTCCGTCCAAGATTTAGTTCTGCGATTCTTCGTCGCGTGTGCGGGGAAGCAAGCACAGCAAGCGGGACGACAGGCCGCGCGTCGCCTCCGTTTCCGCCTCCAAGGGCTGCGAGGAGAAGTGGAGGAGGGTGCCGCTACCATGGGAGCTGTTTGAGCCGGCGCTGCGGATCGTGGGGCATTGCCCGCTGGGCCCGACGTGCTCTGACGAGCTAAGGTGAAGGCCGCCCGCGCGGAGGAGTGCCTGGACTGGAGGGCCATGGAGACCCTGGACGCGTGGGCGGTGCTGACCAGCAGGAGCTTCGTGAGGCTTTCTCGGATGAGCCGATCCCGGAGCCATCCTTCTCCGGCGCATGGCAGAATCATGGCTGGCGGTTTCGCGAATGGGAATGTATTGCATCTCGTCGTGCATCCCCGCCGAGAACCGCTTAACGCCAACGTGTTAACTTACGTGACAGATGGAGTCCAATTAGCCGTCCAAAACAATTTGCAAGCTCAATTGTTTAGCCAAATAAGCCTTGGTTTCTTTAAAGCTGAATTGTTGTCATGTACGTCTAATTTTGCAAGCTCAACGACGCTTTCCGTCCCGCCGTGAACGCCTGCAATGCAGGCATACGCGGCTAAAGTTTACTTGTAGTTTTACTCTGGCCTGCCAAGAACTGTTGTCCACAGTATGCTCACCACTTTCGTCACATTCGGAATGAATAGGACTTGCCGATCTGCCCACCGCCGGGACAGTTCATTAAGAAGCTCACATCGAGATGGTTGATCAAGAAGGACCAAAAACCAAAACCAACAGATCCTCAACTTTAGCAATGTCCATAAACACACATACTTTGTTATGTGTTGTTTGTCTTGGATCATTGTTTGGCTGAAGCACTCTTCCAGCCTTTCGTAAGAACAATGTAGCATAGAAATGCCTCATTGCATTTCAAGAACAAAGAATGTATGGAGCCAACCGGAGTAGTAGAGGTAAATGGAGGTTTGATGTGGTTAAGAAAATATAATTCAAAATTTAAATTATTACATCGAATAAAAATTAGGATGAAATAAGTTGTAATTGTTCATCTAAGGTACCTTAATAATAAGATTAAAAACCTAAAGTAGCATCTATTACATTATTCGGGAAATCTAACAATGGTGGATCCGACAGCTTACAATCACACCAAGTCATGGGTACTGTGCGATTTTCTTCTTAAACTTTCGTTTATATTCCAACTGACAATTGATAGATTTCTTTCTTGACTTCTTCCATGCGGTTTAGCTTGGAAAATATCAACTCTACTAGCATTTTTCTTCTGAAAGCAACAATATCATTTTGCATAGGAGGCAATAATAGATTATTATTCTGATAACAACTAATTGGAAAAATATAAAATATAAATAAGTCAGCAACATAGTGGTTGGTATAGTCGAACCTGTGTGAAGTTTCTTATTAAATTAGATCCATTCCACAGTTCTATGTACTTCAGAACATATAGGCCACAAGAACTTCTAAAACCTTGGATAATTAAATGTTAGTATAGAAATTTAGTAATACATATTAATAATATGACATACCCATCACGTTGCGCCGGTATATCATTAATCTGCTTGATACTCCAATTGTTAACATTTGCCATGTTAACTCCTGTACGTCTTGCTATGGCTAGCAACTTTTTTATTCCATTGATCTGTGTTGTACAAAACATTACTAACATCAGCACAGTTAGATTTAAAAAATAACTATATAAAAATGTATAAATAAATGGCTCACCACTTTAGTAATGTGATCTTCATACTTCGAAAGATCCCATAGAGAATCTAAAATTTGAAACTCTCTTGATGAGGATTCATGGTTTATTTCACGTGTTTATTTCTAAACACTTACCTCCAATTCTGAAAGTTCCGTCTACTACATTGTACTTACTAATAATATATTTTAATAATGATGTACGTAGTTGAATTTCTTTCATTTTTAGTATGCACTCGAATCATAGAGTTCTAACTATATCAATTTAGGTATCGCTCAAATTATTTATGAGTTCACAAAGAGTTTTTGTTGAACAAGCAAAATTCATATGAGTTGCTGGTTTGGAAATAACAAGATGGATTAATACAGTATATAACTCGGTCAAAGAAGGAGAACGGACAATGAAGTATATAACTTGGTCAGTAAATAACAAGCAAAATCCATACGAATTGATGGTTTGGAAATCTATACGAGCATTTTTTTTTGAAAAGTAGGAAAACGGATGCTATACACGGTCAAAGAAGCCAGTCTTACTCACTCCCACTAGGCCACTACCGTCCCCATTCCCATCTGTTACTTCCTCTCCCGCAGCGCACGCTGCTCTCCCCATCCCCGCAGCGCAGGCCGCTCCCCCCATCCCCGCAAGCGGCTCGCTCCATAATCTCTCCCCATCCGAAGAAGAGCTCCCCATCTGTTACTTCCTCTCCCGCACCGCAAGTCGCTCTCCCCATCCCCGCACCGCAGGCTCACTCTCCCCATCCGCAAGCTCTGCTCCCTAATCTCTCCCCATCTGCAAGCTCTACAACAACAACGACCACGGCGGCGAGGTCACGCGGATGCACAGCCAGGGGAGTAGCCTCACGGTGCGGAGTGCTCGGCGAGGGGCCAACTTTATGTCTTCTGCTCCTTGTTCATTAGAAATATGTGAGTTCAATCTTCTTTATTTTTATTAGGATAGGTACTTGTTTTTTTTTACTTTTTCAATGCAGTTTGGGAAGAATCTGCTCATATATGATTTAGATCCATATGTGTTCTGTCTGTTTGTATTCTGATCTTGAATCCCACGTGACATTACCTGAGCTGCCAGCCAATCTTGTGAACTGAAAGTAGGAGCTGGTATGAACTGCATCCATGAATTATCTTTATCATTTTCGTTTGCACCTGAGGGCTGTCCAGCATCCCCGAAGTTTGTATCTTGTTCTTGATTTCCCTTAGCCTGTGATGGGCTGCACTCCCCATGCTTCTCAAATTCACCAAACGCCACATTTTTCTTGAAAACCCGACATAGTGCATATGAGTCCTGCAGAAGAATAATAGCAATTAATAGTAGAAGTCTGTTTCCCTTTTTCCTTCGGAGTTCAGATGGGACTTGTCTCTATGTTGGGCGTATCATGTGGAGTATGTCAGCTTGTGTACCATAATATTTTTGGGCAGTCTATCGCAGCAAATGGACAATCTCGTATGCAAACTTTCCAAACGGCCCGGAAGAATATGGCTTCTGCACTGGTCAGACGTCAAATACACAATTGATTTATGCAAATTCTGATTTTGTTAAGACTTTGTGTGGATCCTTTTGACTTGAAGCTTTCCTAGCAACCAAGTCTTCCATATGCGTATCTGACTTTTACCATATTGCACTGCTATCTCAGGACGAAGAATTTGATTGGGAAGGCCGAGAAGATGAAGAACCATGTTCGGTCTTGTGCAAGAACAAATCATACGTTGCAACCAAGTCGAAGATTCAACAAAATTTAGTACCCAAAATAGTGATATAGTAATTTGCCGCTGTGGCAAACAGTGAGAAAACAATACAGGGGATCTGTTTCATGCCCAGAGATGATAGGAACAGGATCACGAAAGACAATTTTCAAAAACTAGCTCAGGTTAACAATTGAAGGCAAGGGAAAAAAGGATCTCTTCATTGCTCCAAGTTAACTTCAGTCTGACCAGTTAACTTCAGTCTGAATATATAGATGTTCTGACCTGGGAGTACTACTCTATACACAACCGTCTGGTGCCAGAATTGTGTTGGAACTCAAAACTAATTCCCATCTTAAGCCATGCATGACGATTTGAGTTCAGGGTATATCATGAAGAATAACATCTATGGATTATCTGAAATCAAATAAACACTCCTGATATTCTTCATGATCATTCAAGGGGATGTATATAATTCAGACAAAACAATCCATTGAGGATATTCTTCTTGTGAATAGTATTTATAAAAGTATTTTGAGGCATGCTTCAGTGCTCTTCTAGTAAAGAATTACACGACTTCTAAGCAAACGAAAGGCTGTGACTTTCAAAGCAAACTTAGCGATCGTTATTTCTGGTGGAAGAATCATAGCGATTATCACAATCTACATTATCAGGCTGATTTTTCTCAGTGCTGCTGGCAGATTTCTGGTGCTTTTGCGTACATTTGGCTAGTGGTCATGACAAAACGTGCTAGTTGATTACACCGCCATGAATAGGTTCTATGGTACAGACGAATAACTCATAGTAATGCACAACAAAAATGCAAGTTACTCCCAAATTTCCAATGATCAAGAAAATAGGCATTTGCTAGAAAAGCATATTATCAAATGATCAAGCATACATATATATCATCCAACACAGAAATCCATCATTTGCTAGTTATTTGACAAGTTCTATCAAACAGACAAGGAAAACTCAAATCCGCTTGTACATGCACCCGCATGTATTATCAGGGACCTCCAAACACCCACACAAACAGGGACCTCCAAACAACCGCAGACCTGAGAGCTGGGCAGACTGCAGAGTAATGAATTTACAGCTACTGTATAGGATTTTTGGCTGACCTGCCGATCAATCAGCATTGCTGAGGTAGCAAACTACAGCGAACTTGCCCTTTGACATGGAGTAATTCACCATCAATACCACATCCGTCGTGTGTATTTGGGCATGCTTTAAGTCTCACAGACTTTACCTGAAATTTAGCAGGGCAGTGAACTAAGGAAATAAAAAAGGTTGTCATCAAACTTCTGGCTGAACAATACAAACATCATGATAGTTCTAAGCAAAACCATGGCAATGTCCAACATAAGATCAGACTTTCTAGATTTTGTTTTTCCATGCAAGGTATCAGCAAATGGTTTGAGAACATGTGGAAGAGCAATAATATCATTACACACTTTACTTTGAACCATGTTATGAAGTTAACGCATAGAGATTTGTAATTAAAGAATATGATTGACAAGAAACAAATGATATGAAGCAGGCCAAGATCAAAACAACAGTTTCTCAAAATGAATGAAAGACCAAAGTAAAATTGGATACTTTTTTCTTGCGATGAGTAAAATTGGATGCTTGAACAAGAGGAGCATTATCATACCTTTACATATTCCACATTTGGAAGAGAAATGTGCTTTCCAAACTGCAAAAGCACCAAAAATCTAATAACCTCAGCCTTCCACTTCCACCACCAACAGTAGGTCCAGACAATTGTCATCATATTCAGCCTTGGGAGCAATAACCTGAGAGCTTAAACTCTGCACAGTCTTGCATGAATGCTTGCATACCAATACACCAAGATAGCTCCCTTTCCTAACCATCCATCTTCTCTCTTTCTGTCTCTTGTGTGAAGCAATGTGCACATCAACAATGGACATTAGGTCCAGCTGGGTTACTGAACAATTCCAAGAATCTTATGCTAGCTATGTCAGCAATTCAGAAAATATCTCAATGTCTCGAATCACATCAAGCTCAAATTTGTACGTAGGCAGAAAAAAAATTGGTTCAGTCCCAACATGAATCATGAATGAATCATACAATGTTACTGTCTGCCACAGTGCAGCACCACCTAGAACAGAGTAACTAGTGTCTATTACAACCGGTTCAACTGAATGGATTGATCATAAGCACAGGTGACATGATGCTGCAGCAAACATCATCCAGACCAGGACCTAAGTCTAAATTCTACATAGCATTAAGCAGCAACATGACTGCATAAATATCACATTACATTAAACCATGGATTTCTACATTCCTGCTATCTTTTGAGTCGCACATCTTGGGCTGCCCATCTTCCTCATGGCCTGCATTGCACGAATGGGTTCATATGAGCAGACGAGCCTACCCATGGAAATCACAAGCATGTGGCGAATTCTGGATAGGCGTACCTCAAGTCACTGAGTCCACGAATTCTGGATGCGCCCACGGGGCACGTCGACGGCGACGGCGCACCGCAGGACCCAGTGGTCGGGGCAGAACCAGTCGGACACCTTGACGCCGGCGTCCTTGCGCAGCAGCCAGAGCTACATGGGGAGTCCCAGCAGCGCGACGGAGGGAGCGGGGGCGCGAGGAAAAGGACCCCGGCGTCGGGGAGTGGGGAGGCGACGGAGGGACACGCGCAGCGCCGATGGAAGGTGGCTCTAGTGCTGGCGACGGGGAGGGAGGCGGCGGCGATGGGAGTGCGTGGGTGCTTGGAGGTGGCTCCGCTGCGTTCGACGGGAGGCGAGGTCGCGGCCGACGACTGGATTACGGCTTCGCCGTGCGCACGCGCAGAGAGGCCGACGGGGCGATCGTGGAGCCGTGGGCGGCGGCGGCAGTTACAGCCTTACGGGCTGGACTAGGGCATCCATCGAGTCTCGCTATGCTATGTTACTAATTTACCCCTAGGTTTAACAAATCTTAGTTGCTCCAATATACGTGCAAACTTTCTTGTGGAAGAGCACCGAAGCACGCCTCTTGTTTTTATCATGACACGGTGTCATTAGATCGATTATTCCATCTAGACCGACTGACGAAAAAGAATGCGTGACATTTGTCTGGTACTGTAGTGCATACGATTATGTAGCAATTAATCTAGTGCGTTAAGTTTCTTTTACAGCACTAGCAGAAGTACAATATATACCCTGGATTTCATTGGAATTCCTCATGCAGGATTTCACAGCAGTTCCGTAGGGAAGATGGATGCTTCCTTTCCTACCAAGTTGCTACTGGCTCTGCTCGTTTTAGTTTTTTTAGATTCAGTTTTTTTTTCACAATTTAGTAATTCGTCTTTTTCTGATTTTTTAAAAGATATTTTGGACTTTTTTATATTTTTTCGTATTCCTTTGCATTATCCATGATGGGCTAACATATTTTTTCTATTTTTACATTTTTAAAATTTAATTATGCCCAATAAACCAACTCAGCTACAGTAAAAAAAAGTCAGCTACAGCGAAATTTCAGCAAAAAACCAGAAGCCATCGCTATTCCGAACGCCCCCTAAATTCCCACTTTTCCAACAGGGCCATTGCCCATAGCTAGAAGTTTTCTGCGTTCACAAGAGGATTTTAGTAACACGACTTACCAAGAGTCATGCATATGCCAACTTTGAAATTTCTTCAACCTCGCCAAATCGAGTTGAATTTTTGTGGGGTCCGAATTGAAGTTTCTCAGCTTCGAGTTGAAGTTTATTGATTTGATTTTTCCTGAGCTGAAACTTTTTTAGAATCATTTTGAATTTTTTTCTAGAATCAAGTTCACTACTACAAAAAGACTATTACTAGACATCTCATCACAAACAGTTTACCAAAATCATCAGTATTAAATACAATCACAGATGGTTTAGGTTTAGAGATCATCTGTGATACTACCAGCGCTAAAAATCGTCTATGAAGAGATAATATTACAGACGATTCATGGTGAACACCATATGTGAAGACATTGTCTGTGAAATATCACAGATGGTTTATATTAAAAATCGTCTATGATAATTAAGTTATCACAGATGGTTTGTATTAAAAACCGTCTGTGATAATTTTACTTATTAATTGCAAAGCCGTCGACCCTATCAAATCTGTCTTAAATTGTAGATCTGTTCTTACTGGCTGCTACTTTGAGGTAGGGCCTTGAAAGCCATCTGTGATGTTGTCATGTCATTACTAACCTATAAACTCAGACGACACACAAAACCGTCTATGATAACATTTTTGAACCGTCTGTGATGATCTTTTCTGCAGTAGTGTGCATTATATTTAGATCTAGCTTTTGGTAAAAGGAGAATTAAAGATAATTACATCTAGCTTGATGTAGAGATCGAGAAGATTATTTACATCTAGCATGTCTTAGGGTTTAAGGTTTAGTCAATTCATAGTCTATCTCTATTTAATTCAATTTAGTTAATTATTCTTACTACATATAACTACTTTAGATCATATATAGATAATATACTAATTAATTAATTCAATATTTAATACTAAGTTGTTGTATGCGTAACCTAGGACCAAAACTGGATGTACGTTAAGAACCGTATGAGTGAAGTCTTTCAACTACCTCGAGAATATGAATTAAATGCTTAAGAGGTGAAAGAGAGAATGCAATAGTTCAAGAGTATTCAATGGAGTTCCAAGAGAGTCCACATGCTACACGTTGGGAGGTATTTATAGCCCCAACCACCAGGGTAGTCATTGGGGATGAAAACTCAGCAGAAACGATAGTACCGCCATGTATAGGCCGATAGTACTGGACCTTGGATGTTGCAGATACTTACTATGCATTTGTTGCACCTAAACTAGCCATTATCTAGGTGGTCGGTAATACCATCCTCACATGGTCTAGTCATATTGCTGATGAGGAAATCAGGAAATCACAAAATGATGCTCTCTGGAAAATATGCACCAGCTACAAGAGCTCGATCATACCGCAGAAGCGAAAGTACCGTACAATACACAGTGATAGTACCGGACTGCCAAGGTGAGGAAAATACCCAAAAAAACACTATTATATAAAATAGCAACCGATAAAAAAAGTATGATCATACTGCATGAGGCGTTAGTTCCTGTTTCAAGGGCGTGATCATACCGCTTTCAACTGTTGTAGTACTGGCTGTGAAAGACCAGTCAGTACAAGAGTACCGAGCTTTTAGTAGTTATAGTACCGTGATAAGAAAACTCAACTTGAGAGCTTCTCTGAAAAAAACATACCGACGTTCTAGGGTCAGTAGTACTACCGCTTTTTCTACGACGATCATACTGGTGTTGGATTTTCTAGAGCATAAGAAAGTGAGATGTGATTCCAAACACTAGCTTGAAGCTATTAGACAAAGTTGACCCCTTTTAATAGTACGGTATCTAAACTAGCAATCTGGTCTTAAAACACCAAACACTATGAGTGCTAAAAACTAGAAAGAGGTACTTAGCCTATTTATACCTTTTCTTCGAGTTGTTTCATTCCATATCCATCTTTTGCATGCTTCATCATATTCCTTTTTCAAATCCAAGACTAAACATTTTCAATTACTCAACACACATGGTAGTCTTTTAAACATGGTTGTCATTAATTACCAAAATAATTATTTAGAGCTTAGATACTTGAGGCATGCTACATGGATTACTAGATGAATCATACTAGGATTAGGACTCCTACTCCTATTAAAATTTGGATTTGTACTTCTTTTTGGAGAAGTGCTAAAGGGCACTATATAAAGTCATAAGGAAATGGCCATGGAGAATCTATGCCATAATTCAACTCATCCAAACCAAAGGACACATAAAAGGATTAGATGCTAGATTATTTCTTTAACACTAGATTCTAGTATAGGACAAGGGTCTTAGAGTCCTAAAAGGTTTTAGGGGAATGGACACATAAGAAGATTAGAGGCTACGTTGTTTTTAGCACTAAATTCTTGCATAGCGTAAAGGTCTGAGAGTTCTAAACGGTTCAAGGGGATTGTTAGAGTGATTATTCATTGTACTCTTTTGAAATTGTGCTTAAAAAATTTGCGGTTGACTTCACCAAATCTCTCTTTTGTCGTAATTATTTTGGCATTGTTATTTGGTTCTCTCTATGGAATTTATCTACTTCATTCTTGATATAATGCACACTCGTGTTGTATCTCACAACTCTGATCCATTCTTAGAGCTGCTGTGCATAAAGAAGTGTATTAGAGTATAACATCTTGAAATACCTTGAAACTTCTTACTATAACGTTGCAACTGTGTACCGTTATCTAGTTGCCCCCAAAAGATAAGCACTAGGATTTGGTAGTTTACAATCGGAAAGATGTTTTACCTTATTTATCTTGTCATTCAAATCTGATGTATAAAATTGCGTATGTAACCTCCAACTCCATTTTTTAAGTTACTTACCCCATAATTTAAGTACCTTCCAGTAAGTACCTCTGATTATAGATCATTGGATTGCACCGAATGAATGGTTACCATGACATACAGGCACCGTAGAGAATTCAATCACGCAACTTAAAAGGTCTAGATCAGGTGACATTGAGTTAAGCAGAATATGATAACTCGCATCATTCAGTTGCATCACAAGACCCAGATTCAGCTGTCAAGCATCTCAGAATGAGGTATCCCGCAAACATATTCAGACATAATATGACACTAATGAAGTAACATCACATGCATTCATACAGTTGCATCACAAGATCTGTTCGTAAAGCATCTCAGAAAGAAATATCTGACAAACATAATCATGCATGGTATGACACTACGAAAATAACATCACATGCATTGATACAGTTTCATCTCGAGATCCATACCCAGTTGTTCATAAGCATCTTCGCAGGAAGTATCTTGCAAACATTACCCTGACATTACTACTGTTTTCTTACCCAGACAAGAAAATTTCGTGCCCTACAAAAAAAACTTTAATTATTTCTGAGAATATGGCAAAATCCTTAAACCAATAAGAAGTAAGCACTATTGGTGATTTGTTTCAAATAATGTGGATAGCATATTGTTTGAGATTATGTCTACGTGATATATGAAGGAAAAAGAAATAGCAGTACAAGGACAGAAGCAAACTAAAGCAGTATAAGAAGCAATATAGTTTTCAGTTAGTTACATGATGATGCCCACGGTCCAAAGCAGAAGGTAGAATATCGACAAGTATCTTTCCTTCTGCATCTCATAGCATGAAAAATTTCAAGTTTAGCAAATTAATCAGACACTCTGATGAGGACATCATTAGCAAACATACTACATCATCTACTTTAAGTATTAAAACTAATGGACCAATCACAAGAGCTAGAGCAAAACAAATACGATAAGAGGTGAATTTTTTCCTTAGTGATTATTCTTGTACTCATGAAAATTTTTTGCTACGTAATGCTTTTATTTTATGTATTCTTATATTCAAGGAAAAGATAACAGAAGAAAAAGAAACTTTAGTGATATGGAAAGTATAGCCACAAAAGATCGCGTGGCCACAGAAAATCAACATGAAGTGATGTAAGCACATATGTCATCATTGTCATAAAAGATCGTGTAGCCATAGAAAATCGTCCTAAACGTGACGTATGCACTTATGTCATCATAGCCACAAAAGATTGTACAGCCACAGACGATCGTACAGCATGATGTCAGCACTTACCTCATTCCTTTCTTAGCCCTCAAGTCAACTCACCATATAAATAGGGGGCACCCTCATGTATGGAGGCATAAGTTTCATAGTTGAGTCTTTAGTAGAACACTTGTTTCTCTTTGTGTGTGAGTAATTTCCACTACCAACGGGGATTGGGTGTTATTTTTGAGTTGCAACTACGTTGTTTTTGCAAATCTTTGGGGATTGCTTGAACGTGTCTACTCCACGATAGCGAGTAGACGAAGACCGCAGTGTGTAGTTGAGTAATTTGAGTATTGTAGGTTGCCATATAGAGACGGTGGTTGACCGCATCAATTGCTAGGTTGCACGGACTAGTTATCTATAATCTTACGTCATGAAGATTAGGCCACCCCTCCCCGCATCACACTCTGAAGCTCTTGCAATCCCTCAAGTTGTCTTACCACAACTAGCTTCTCATATAATGGAGCAAGGTTGGTGCCATACGTATGGATACCTCTATTGTTGCTATGAACTATGAACTCAAGGAAAATGATGCACTTCCTTCATGGGAATAATAGTCGTTTTAAAGCATACATAAAGATTAAGGTTGTAAACACCATTTCTGAACAATAGTTTTT
The DNA here is from genome assembly GCA_036346265.1 of Melocanna baccifera. Lineage (NCBI taxonomy): Eukaryota > Viridiplantae > Streptophyta > Magnoliopsida > Poales > Poaceae > Melocanna > Melocanna baccifera. Next base: position 12,300,435 of record CM070679.1, read on the forward strand.
GGGACATACTAATGCCTCACATATGCAACAGGTACATGTGTGATAGTAATTGCTCTAGTAGCATAGAGAGATGGCCAACTTCTTTGCTTAATAAAGCACTGGCATTAAAATTTATCTTTCCTTAAAACTAGTTTGGAGAAGGTGTACGCCCAACTAAGAATTCCCAGAAAAGCTTGTGAAACTGCACTGTCTGTAACTCTGTAGTCAACTTGAAAAATCAAAATTTAGTATTTCAGACATCGATCAAAAGGATTCCAAGGGAGAAAATAAGTCTTACATGGCGATCCCGAAGTTTGTCATGTAGATGTTCAATAAAATTCCTAACAAATCACAATATTTCAGTGAGTTCATCAGTATAACCATCAGTGGTAAAGGTTGGGAGATTCTTTTTTAGCTAACCAATATCCAAGACTATACTTCTATGCATTCTCAGAAAGACTGAAGCATTATTTTGTCTGCTATAAGAAGATCATTCATTTCTCACTGGAGGAGGAAAAGAAGGATGCATTGTATTTTTAAAATGGTGCATGTAAAGTTGGCTAACAACGACCGAAGCCCCGATGGTTGCATAATATCAGGTTAGTGTCTTACTCATGTAAATCCCAAAAATATTATCTTCAACTTCTGTTGCTCAATAAAATTTCAGTCAATAAAAGCATGAGCTGTTTTGTGTTTTGTAGGGAAATATTCGAGGGCCTCAATGCTTTACATAAAATGGATTACAGTCACTCGAGGTTGGACAGGAATAGCAGTTTTGCTTATGCTCAAGCAATCTCAGATACCTCCCCTCGAAGCACCGATGGACTAATTACTGTTGGCAGCGGTGTATTGAAGATGATCCATACAACAGATCCATTGCCTGTAGAGAACACTCGGAGGAGCAAGAGAGCATTAAAAAAACCACTTTGATGGTTCCATGAAGCATTCCGCTCCCTTACTTTCCATGAACTTCAGAAACATTATGCGGTGGTTTTTTTATTATTCTCTTGCTCCTCCCGAATGTTCTCTGCAGGCAATGGCTCTGTTGTATAGATCATCTTCAATAAACCGCTGCCAACAATAATTAGTCCATCGGTGCTTGGAGAGGAGGTATATGAGATTGCTTGAGCATAAACAAAACTGCTATTCCTGTCCAACCTCGAGTGACTATAATCTATTTTATGCAAAGCATTGAGGCTCACAAATATTTCCCTACAAAACACAAAACAACTCATGCTTTTATTGACTGAAATTTTATTGAGCAAAAGTTGTTGAAGACAATTTTATTGAGTTGTCCTAGCGTCTGCAGATTTACATGAGTAAGAAACTAACCTAATATTATGCAACCGTCAAGGCTTCAGTCGTTGTTGGCCAGCTTTACATGCACCACTTCAAAAATACAATACATCCTCCTTTTCCTCCTCTAGTGAGAAATCAATGATATTCTCATAGCACACAAAATAATGCTTCAGTCTTTCTGAGAATTCATAGAAGTATGACTTCGCAATTCTTTTATATGATACTGTCATAGAACAATCATATATGGCTTTGGCGGTTACTTCATTTCGCACCAACAGGAAAGAAGAAGAAATCATCTGTGGCCCCAATGTATCGCGCTTGGAAAGCATGTAACCACTCAGAAGATCTCCCGGTCGACCACTACTTTCATTTATTCTATAAGATGTTATTACTCCACCATCGACTGGAGGAATCTACAAAAGAGACGATAAATTATGAAATTACCATTTGGCATCTCAAATTGCCTAATTGAACTACATTATTAACACATATTTCTAAAGTATAATTTTTATTTCTAAATTACAAACAATACACAATAGAGTACAATATCGCTTATTAACACCAATAAGAGTGCATACCTGATGTATAGAATATAGCAGCAAAAGCATCCCAAAAATTAATACAAGGCATTCAAAATAACTTCTAGGCTTCACAGGATTGAAATAGTCAAAATGGACATGACTGCATTTTAGGGGCCGATGAACAGTAACAACTATTCTACTGGTCATTGCGAGTGGGCACTACAGTATTAGATAGTCACTGTTCATACCGAGTTGGGTGAGCTACAGTGTTGCACAGTAATAAAAAGTGTTTTGGATGGCCCGATTTGACTCTAAAGGAATGGGCTTCTACTATGCTAGCCCAGCCCAGGTACACAGTGCATCTTCAAGCTCCAGCCGCTGCTATAGTGTTTCACACGACCGAAAACAGGGGTGAGCAATTGGTGGTGCCACGGTGGTCCCCGAGGGAAACGGGAAATAGGGACGGGTTCTTTGAGGGATGGGGATTCCATTTTGGGGCAAGGCGCGGCTCGGGAGAGGTTGTAGATGCCAGCTGCAGCATGTCTCAGAGATCTCGATGCCTCCTCGAGCTTCACATTGCAGCGGTCAAATGGCAGTGAGGGTGTCAGGGAAAGCTGTGTGTTAAGAGGGAGAGAGGTGAAGGCGGTGAGATGATTGAACAGTTAGGCGCAACACCCAGGTGGACTAGCTATTAATGGATGTCAAAGAGCTCGGGGATTGAGGGTACGGCCGACTGACTTGGGTGTGGCGGCGGTGACTAAAGATTGCAGCAAGTTGTTTTCTTATTTTTGTCGGACTATAAACAGTAGCTTCGGCTGCTGGGGTTTGTACAAAGGGACTGCTTATTGCACATGCGACTATTTTTTCCCTTCATTCTCAATCACTTTTTCATCTTTTGAATAAGCATCCTCCAACGGCCCCCCTTTTCTTTAGGGGGGATTTTTTTGGAGGGGGTGAATTAGTACTATACACGTTTAGATGACTAAGAGATAAGAAAATTTCAGTTGACTGTGCAATAGCAAAACCATTGTACAAAAGGCTAGAGAAGATGGCATGGTTAGGAAAGAAAAGTGCAAATGGGGGCAGAAGATATTGAATTAGGCAAAGGTTCAATTGAAATCGAAATTCAGTGAAATTCTACTTTATTTTGAATTCTGGGCTGTTTCAGTACAGACCTTCGATGCTTATCTAGAGGGTGACGGCAGAAGCGTCAGGATCCGTGACCATGGTGAGAATGGAGATGGCGCCATAGATCGAGGGTCGGACAAGTCCTATCTGATACCATGAAAGCATGTGATTGATCACGCCATGACAATTCCATTAATTGCTATGAGATATATATTACCCAGTACAAAAGCGAGTAATCGCTAAGGTAGCTAAGATGCCAAAACGGTTAGGATTACATGCAGATGCTTTTGCCGGTACATTGCCGAATATAGCACAGTAAGGCAGGTACGATTCTGGACATGATCTCCTGCGCTTGGATGGCTTGGTCGTGCGCCTGGACGGACTTGGTGAACACATGCTGGGAGTACGTGCGCAGGGTTGTGGTACAGTCCAACAATAAGATTTTTGCTTCCGCTAAAAGAAAAAAAATTTACAAAGCTTCGAAATTAATATGGGCTCCTATTCAACCCCCCTATTTGCCGATCTCGGTCCTACATAGGGGACTTACATATTTGGATGGAATCTCAGCTTATATACTTGAGTTACAAATTTTTCAGAGATTTCTGTCTTTTTTGGCAACTTTGAAACATAATAAAAAAAACAAACACTGGGCTTCTATACTAGTACTTTTCAGGATCAAACAGTGAAGCCTAGTGTTGATGCAGACTAACGGTTGTCTGTGATGAAGCTCGCATGCATGCCATATTCTGCAGACTTACAGAGCATACGAAATTTGCATGCTTCTGTTGGAGCTCATTATGAGCTTTGAAACTACAAAATTATAAGGTTTACTAGCTACCTGTTGCAACCCATATGCTTGGAAACAACACAATTCATACTTGGCTGCTACTAACTCACTAATTCACCTATCTAGCTGTTCATCTACATGGAACCACACAACACACCACAACGGTTAAAAATACTGAGCACGAAAGGGTTTTTACACTAACACACAGGGAGGATGACAAATGAGTGCTAAACTGCTGCGTCGAAAATTATAAAAATGTGTAATTTTGTATGTGATAATACCAAACATTTGTTGAATCGGTAAACTTGGAATTCACATACCTGTTTGAATGGCAAATGGGCACTGTGCTTGTGGTTCAGAAGCTTGATATGCTGGCGTAGCAACTCGCCGATGATGCCCTCCTGGTGAGGACGACCCCTGGTGTCCATCGTGTGCTGGTGCAGCGCCTCGCTGAGGGTGATCTCCCCTCAGTCCTCGTGAAGACGAACTCTGGTATCCTGGTGAGGACCGATTCCTGTTTGGCCCTCTCCAAGGATGCATTTTTTCCTTCAAAATTTATAAATACGAAAAGACGACCACACACTACAGCATGGGAGACGGGGAGAGACGAGGGGTGCACGACGCACCTGACCCCTAGTTATAAAAACCGCACCAGACCGGCGGTTCGATCGGAAAAAACCGGAACTGAAGTCTAATCCGGTTTGGTTTTCTTATTAGACCAGCTATGCAAGTGAACCGCTCTAAACCGAAAAATTTCCAGTTAAACCGGTCGGTTTTGATAAAAACCGGTGCCGGTTGGACCGGACAGGACTAACACACGCGCGCACTTTGGGAAAATTAGGGTGTGCAAGGGGGATTCGAACCCAAGACCTTATGACTGCCCCTATATGCTTGTCTCACTAGCCAAATAAGCAAGGAACATGTTGTGACATAAAGAAGTTAAGTTTAGTATTAAGCTATCTTGAACCGGCGGTTTAACCGGTTAATTATCGGTTGGACCACTGAACCGTGAACCAAAAGCTCAAGCGGTTCGATGACCGGTCCGGTTTCAATAACTATGACCTGACCTAGGGCTAGGGCTAGCGCCGAGCGGCGGAGAGCAGCGCAGAGCCGAGGAGGAGATGGCACAGTCGCAGATCCGGGCTAGTGACGGGACGGTCGAGGCGTGCCGAGGCCCCTAGCTGGCTAGCTGCCTAGCAGATCCGGGGGCCGGGGCTCCGAGCACCGGCGGGGCCGGCGGCCGGGCTGGTGGCGCCACCGTCGAAGCCTGAAGTAGAAGAGGCGGGAGTCGGGACCGCGGGAGGCTAGAGCCGAAGGGGTCGAACCGCTAAGAGGGGACCAGAGTCCGGATTCTGGAGAGGCAAAGCACCGCCGCGCCAGAGCCGCCAAGTGCCCGAGCCGGAGATTGGCTGACACAGTGATGCCGAGACAACGAGTGGTGCTATGGTGGGGATTGGATTTGCTCGACTGCTGACTGAGACCAAGAGCTAGGATGCAAATGGAGCAGATATTTTTCGATCGACCATCCGTCTATTTTAATTCGGATATAATTCGAAACATATTTTTAGATATTCGAAAGTTTTGCCGGATACAGAAATGGAGTTGGATATTTTTTGTCGGATACGGAAATGGATTCGAAAAAGGTACTATCCGATGGATACGAACTATCCAGATATTTTTTTTCGGATAATTACCAGATATTTTTTAGAATAGTTACTTATCATGTGTACGAGATATTTTTTCGGATAGTTCCCGGATAGTTACTTATCATGTGTACCGGATTTTTTTTCAGATAGTTACCAGATAGTTACTTATCATGTGATATAAATGTAATGAAGTTAAATGAATTAGTGATGTACTTGACTACTTGGTTATGAATAATTCTTACTTTCGAACTATGATATTTTTTCGGATAGTTACCGGATATTTTTATGGATAGTTACTTATCATATGATGTAAATGTAATGAAGTTAAATGAACTAGTGATGTACTTGACTACTTGGCTATGAACAATTCTTACTTTTGAACCGTGTGGCATGTAACTAGTTAACTACTACTCTAGGCTCTATCATTTACTTGTTATTTTGCTAACTAGAATTTACCAGTTGCTTAACTTGTCCCTATCATCATATAAAATTTGCTTGTTAACCTATTAATATAGTTTCATTATGGATATATAGTATGGTGATTAGTTCTTACACATGCAATATATATGGTTTTTGTTTTTGCGCGTTATCTAACTAAATATTCGTGACCGAGACTAACCGTATTTGGAGCGGCATGTATTCGCTCCGTATTCGTGACCAAGAATAGCCGTATTCATATTCGTATCCGGCACTATCCGTGTCCGATTCCAACTTCGACAAAAAAAATAGAAAAGGATACGAAATAAGCAATATCCGTTCGTATCCACTCTGTTTACACCTCGAGAGTTTATTTGATTTGGCTCAGTGTGACCGACGATGACTCTCGGTGGTTGGCTTAATCGAGCACTTGAAGTTTGAAGATTTGGCCAAGATTGAAGGTAAAACACTACGATTTCGGTATTTTACTATTCTTTTATAAATTATATGTATATTATATAATTACCATTGATCAACGTAGAATTACTAGAGATTAAAATTAAAATTATGATTTATGTATTCCGATTAGAATTAATTTGATATATTTTATTGATAGATTTGTTATAATAGAAAAACGAACTATGCGTAACTATTTCAAAACTTGCTCAAATGATGGTAGAAACTGAAAAAGATACAACTTTTTCTTTGGTATATTGTCTTATCGAGTTGACATTGATCCTTTCAGTCCTAACGGCATCTGTTGAGAGAATATTTCTAGCAATGAATATTATCAAAAATAGATCTGCGCAATAAGGTAGCCGATAAGTGGCTCAATGATTTAACAGTGTACTATACCAAGCGAGAGATATTTAAAAGCATTAATGACGATAAAGTCATAAAACGATTCCAAGACATGAAATCTCGTAAAATGAATTTGCCTTGTAATAATTTAATCTTGCGTGCTAGTAGTATATTATGTTTTTCCTTCAATACTTATGATCATTTGCAATTAGTTATCATTTCATTAATTTTGCTATTTTTGATATATAGATGACTGATCTTTACTCACTAGAAGCATATTTATATATTTTTAGGATGTGCTTTCTGTTACTAAGGTACTTTCGTTATATTTCTTTCTTTATTTGTTTCTCTTTTATTTATATATGAATTTGAATTGAACAAGAGTAAATTATTGTATTTGTAACAATTGAGGTTAGACTAAATTTAGTTCAACTCTTAGTTCACCTCTATTTTGTCTGGCTTCGCCACTGATGTCTCGCTAGGATGAACCAAGGAGCAAGACATGCCCATGAAGTGCCACGGCCGAGCAGCATGATGCCACGGCCGAATAGAAAAAATCAGGGAAGGTTCACCTGGCACAGGAACACGGTCGGCGGTGACCAGCGCACAGGCAACGCCAAGGCTGGATATGAGTGCGGCGTGACGGCCTGGTGGAGCGAGGCTGCCGCATGTCGATTGGGAGCCGGGAGAAGCGGCGAGGCATTGGGATTGGTAGGGAAAGTTGAGGGAGAGGCTGAGCAGCTCGCGGCGGCGACCCGAGTTTGGAGGGAAGGCGATGACGGCTGCGAACGGCATGGCTGCAAGATGGAGGCGTAGTTCGAGAGGAGTGGAGGCAGTTTGCTCAGGTGGTGCTTCGCAAGCAACCATGGACTCCATCTCCAATGGACAGCGGCACCGCCTGCTTGCTTCTTTTGGTTGAAGAAGACAGAGAAGAGACTAGTTGCACAGATCTTAAAGCAAGTGACATATCCACTCTTTATTCATGCTTTAATATATTTGTAACTTTAAAAATGTGATGTATAGAAACACCAACTCGTCCGACAGCTTCGCCCAAACCGTCAAACTTGATCATTCGCAGGCTAGTCTGGGTTTTCATGCCAATCCGTTGGGACTCGGTTTTGTTCAGCCGGTTAGCCTCAATTTTAAATCTTTAGGTTCTGTTTAAAAGTAATGTGATATTTGGTTTTTAGTTATATCTTTTGGCTGATTGCAAGACAGATTAAGGAATACCTATGTTAGGAAGTTACTCTATTCAAAGCGATTTCTACAGTAATTTCTATAAATAACTTAGAAAAATTACTTTTAAAAAAATCGTTGTAAAGCTAATTTTCAAAACCAAAAATCAAAACTGTTTGGGCCTCTCTAGCTCGAGTGGTAGGTAGTTCATCTCTTCACTAGTTTGGGCGCCCTTCTATCTTCACTGGTTAACTCTAGTGGTATCTAACCAAAGCTGTCATTGTGAATTCCAGGAATATGTGCTCTAGCTAGCGCAAGTGCAGACGGAACTGTCAAAATTTTGGATGCAGCTGCTGGTAAATGTGTAACAACACTAAAACATCATGACGGCAAGGTAATGACCGATTATTTTCTTTTCTGCATCCAAGACATTATGATGGTGTACTATGCTTGATTTTCCCCTCCCTTGATTTTGTAGGTTCAATCGGTTGCTTGGGGGGGGGGGGGGGGGTCAACATTCACCTCAAGTTCATCCAACCTGAGGAACTTCAGCAAACCGCGAGAGCAAGAGGGATTTGCGCCGCCTTATTCGAGTTTGAAGGTGATGTATTTACGAAAGTTATAGATCGGTATGAGCATCAAGAATAGGTAATTTTCTAGCAACTTACAGTACAGTTGTCGCAATGCAATTAGCTTGTAATTACTTGTAGGTAGATGTTAGTGCACAACAGTAGCAATCAAAGAAGAGTCGAGTAGTAGCAGCCTAATTAATGATGTTGTTTAAGATCATGTTATTCGAATTGTTCTAAGATTATTAGTGATATAGTATGCCATTTGAATGAGGGGCACATGACCTTGTTTAGGTAGGTAAGAAGGTTGTTCTTCCCTTTCATTTTTAGAAGCAATACAAACCAATTGATGCTAGAGTATGGATAGTCTGAACATGTGTAGTTTGTGAAAGTAGTATTGCAACTTAATAGGGGAGAACACATAAAATCAGTGGCATTCGCATGGCAAAGTTATTTAAATCTTGACAGTAGTTAAATATAATTGTATGTAGCAAATATAATTTAATTTCAAGAAAGACATGCAACATAATGAGCGAGAGTAAATGAAATAGTACCTACTATAATTGTATATATGAAATCAAAATTAATTTAAAATAAGGCATGCAAGATAATAAGTCATAGTACATAAAATGGTAGTAATATAAATGTATATAACAAATGGAATTTAATTTCAAGTAAGGTATGCAACATAATAAGCGAAAGTACATAAAACGGTAGTTAAATAAAATGGTTTATAACAAATAGAATTTAATTTGAAGTAAGGTATGCAACATAATAAGTGAGAGTATATGAAATGGTAGCATAATGTAATTGTATGTAAAAAATAGAAATTATTTTGAAATAAGATATGCAACATAATTAGCGAGAGTAGATAAAATTGTAGTTAAATATAATTGTATGTAACAAATAAAAACTAATTTGAACTAAAGTATGCAACATAATAAGCGAGAGTACATGAAAAGGTAGCATAATATGATCGTATGTATAAAATAGAAATTAATTTTAAAAAGGTATGCAACATAATAAGTGAGAGAATATAAAATAGTAGTTAAATATAATTGTTTAAAATAAATAAAATGTAATTTCAAGTAAGGTATGAAAATAATAAGCAAGTGTGCATAAAATGGTAGTATAATGTAAATTGTATATAAAAATAGAAATTACTTAAAAAAGGTATGCAACATAATAAACAAGAGTACATATAATGGTAGTGTAATATTCAAATGCTGTACTTTATTTTTGCTTTATTGCTCCTCATGTTTTTATTGCAGACTAACTTACTCTCGTATGTTCCTCAGGAGATGGCAAAATCTCCAAGTGGCATCGCGTACGAGCTGCTGGACCCACGTTGGGATGGGCGACACCGATGCTTGGCGTGGTCGTCCAATGTCGGCCCTCTGAGCTTAGTCCTTAGGGGCCCTAGAGAGAACTGGCCTCTAGACCACTGGTACGTCCCACACCTACAAGACACCGGGTACTGTTGTTGGTCTGCATGTGGTCATCCGGCATTGGCCCTCTAAGCTTAGTCCTCAGGGGCCCCAGAGAGAACTGGCCTCTGGACCACTGGTACATCCCACACCTACAGGACACCAGGTACTGCTGTTGGCTCGCATGCTGGACCCATCGCACACGTTTTAATTCGACGTGTCACTGCTTTCCGTGCTCGTGAACCGCTGACGACTGGAGATACACACCTTCCACTTTCGATGGGGGGAGATGACCATTACTCTGCAGAATATCGTTATGCTTATTGGTCTACCACTGCGGGGTACTACGGTAGTGCCATCGCCCAAGCGAGCAAATTGGAGGGCGTGTATGGAGCATAGGTTCGGGCAGCCAATCCCCTAGAACATGTCAGGTGTTCCACATTGGTGGCTACGACAATGCATGATCTGCCCTCATGCATGCGACGGAGGAGGAAATGTGGATGCACTACTTTGCGTACTTGCTATTCCTGATCGAGTGGGTCTTGTTTCCTACCACGCAGGGGGATTGGGTGTACCTTGGCTACATCCATCTCGCAGAGGCGTTGGCGGACGCCTTGCTAGACAAGGAGCCACAGTACAGCTAGGGTTCCGCAGTGCTCTGCGCGACGTACCAAGGGTTATGCGACGCCTCGCAGCACAGTACGAGCGAGGAGCTAGTCCTCGTGGTGTGCTACATCCTCGTACAGCTGTGGTGCTGGGAGCACATCCCGATGGCAGGCTGTGCTTGTGGAGGACTGTGCACCCTTTTCAGCTCATGTTGGAGTTATACGGGGAGGTCGACGGTGTTGACCTAGTTGACGAGCCCACAATTGGTACCCGTTGGACATGTGCCGAACTGCGGTGAGCCAGAGAGAGGCAGATGTGTGTGTACCCTAAGTTCCACAACCAGTTTGAGACTCTGCATGAGGATGAGGTCATTTGGTGGCCATAGACTACAGAGTTCATTGAGAGCATAGCCCCTTCGGGCTGTCATCTCAGTGCGGTTAGGACCACACGTACTGGATGATGATATGCCACCTAGCATTCTCTTTTATGGTCGAGCTTTACTCCCCGCAGCGGAGTACCAGGAGGTGCCAGTATGACTGGGACAACCTCTTGCACTGTAGGCCCATGGGTATGTCGCCATCTTGTTTAATCCATTTTCCTATTACGTGCACCTCTTTTTTCTGCCATCTAACATATTAGTTTACTTGTAGGCAAACGAGGAGAGGGCGAAGGTGCGATGACTGGAGGCAGACGCAACTGCCATGGACACAGCTGCGGGATGAAAGGGTGACGACAAAGGTTGTCCATGAGGCATGACCATACGATGTCAATGCCTATGTGATGTACTTGCAGTGGTACGTCCTGCGCACGGGGTGCAGGTTGACAGGGCTGGCACCACAGCGTCTACAGGACATCACACACGAGGCCGCTGTACGAGCAGGTCTTGACCGACATTGGGCCGCACGCCAGGATGAGATGGTAAAATATTTTATGCAACTTGCTTTTACGCCAGCACATCTCTAACTCAGTCTCGGTTCACTTGTAGTATGATTGCCTTCGCCGTATCCACACCGAGGCTGGTGAAGCTTTACAGCATGGGAGGATAATCATTGTTAGTCACCTCCTGGACTCCATACGTGCCATGTATGACAATGCGCTCGCCGGATTGAGGACCATGAGTTGTGGTCACCACAGTGATATTGCCATACAACGAGGTGGACACCGAGGAGGACCATTCGCAACTCCCTCCACATGTCCGTCGCAGTTCGGCACTCGTCCCAGCTATGGTCGCTCATCCTCGACGCACCTCGGCTCATCGGTACGACAGTTGTGAGGCGTTTGTTCATACACTCAATTGCAACATATCTCTGACTATCGCCTTTTCTTGCAGCACTTCTAATGGGACATTAGCTTGCTACAACTGTTGTTATCACAGATGGAGACCCAGGACCGTACATCCTCACCGAGCCGGTGGGGGCCGAATCCTGACAGCAACCCCAACTCGCCCCAACGTCTGGAGGATGCATTGTCCATGTTTGCGCATGGCGTTCAGTCTGGCTTGCATGAGCGGCCCGAGTGTTTCAGCCAAACTTACCAAGGATACACCGTACAACAGTACATGGCCAATTACCTAGGAGGATCATTGTTCGCACAGCCGCATACACTGGTACACAGTATCGTACTAAATATAACATGGTGTACGCTATGATGCACTAATGCATCGCATGAAATCTGCAGGTCAACACAGAGCAGCTCAGACACGAAGGCCAGGGTCCGTTGTTCGCATTTCTAACTCCCCAGTACATGCCTTCCAACAGTACTACGCACTATAAATATCGTAATGTCTGGCCTAACCTGGCTGTACCATCTGAGCAGGATGTTGACTCCTATTTGACCGATTGGCTGGGCTCTATTTTCAGCACTCAGTCGCATACCTACACGGAGTTGTCCGCACCCCGCCTTCGACGATGCAGCCCTCGTAGTACGAGCTCCAAGACTCACCCCGCTCCCTTGCCAGGTTCACCTTCTCGGAGGATCACCTACGCCGTCCGAGGAAACGATGACCAGATGCACAATGAGTTCGTGCATAGCGTCTTCGGTAGTGTCACGTTGTTACCTATACCTATATTATTTAACATGAGTTCGTGTATGTATGTATGTATGTATAATGCAAATCCACGTGACCTTGTGTAAATAACATTATTCTCATTGGAATGTGCTTGTTGAAATCTTTTGCCAACCAAAACGATATCATTGAAATACACCACGTTGTGTAAATAACATTATGGTTAATGGGTAAATAATTAAACTTTATGTATTGGCAACCTTGGTTCGACTGGCCCCTCAGCAGTAACGTCCTCAGCTTTTCAAACTGAAAAGACAAGACTATGCAAAGCATAACGTGATAGCTTCCTGCAAAGTAAGACATGACAACACTTTGCCTTGCCAACTTTTTAGATCGACTTGATAACACTGACTTTCTCGGCTTTTCAGACCAAAAAAAAAGGACTTTGCAAAGCAAGACGTGACAACACTCTGTAAAGTAAGACGTGACAATACTCTGCCTTGTCAGCTTTTCATATTGATATGATAACACTATACCTCCTTAGTTTTTCAAATCGAAAAGATAGGACTCTACAAAGCAGAACGTGACAACTCTCTACAATATAAGATGTGACAACACTCTGCCTCGCCAACAACTTTTCAAAAAGACAAGGCAACACTTTGCCTCACAGGCTATTCACATGAAATTAACCACACTATGCTAACACTTTGGCTTATAAAATGAGGTGAAAAAGATCTAGGAGAGAACACTACACAACCAAACCCAACAGACCGAACTTGTCCAGTCGCCATTCCATGTCGTGATTTCAAGTATCTTTCTATTTATTGAATTAATTCATGCTTGTATCAATTCCGCAACAATGTATCAACTATTTAGTTACAACAGGGGATGACCGAGGTACAAGCATCTCCATATGTGCGCACAAGGGAGCGGGTAAGGGGAGACGGCACAGACAAGTGACAAGTGTGCACAGAGGGAGCGGGCGATAGGGGACGGTACAGACATAGTGACAAATATGTGTACGAGGGAGCAAGCCAGAGGGGACGGCATGGATAGAGTGACAAGTGTACGCACGAGGGAGTGGACGGGGGGGATGGCACGGACGTAGTGACAAGTGTGCATACGAGAGAGCAGGCCAGGGGGACGACATGGATAGAGTGATAAGTGTGCACATGAGCGAGCGAATGAGGGGGCATGGCACGGACATAGTGACAAATGTGCGCATGAGGGAGCGGGCTAGGGGGACGGTACAGACAGAGTGACAAGTATGCGTATGAGAAAGCGAGCAAGAGGGGACACCACAGACACACAGACTAGTGTGTGCAGAGGGAGTTGGAGAGGGTGGACGGCACGGACACAACGTAACACTCTGCCTCGTAGGGTAGAGACATGAAATTAACCATACCATGCCAACCATTTGGCTTATAATAGGAGGTGGAAGAGATCTGGGAGAGAACATTACACAACCAGAGCCAACACTACACCAGAGCTTGCTTCACCACGTCGGGATGGATAAGAGGCAGAAGAAACAATGGGACAAGATGATAAAGCAATGGTAGGAGACCCGCAAACTAGCAAGATCTATTGCGGCCCGCGACGAACAAGCAAGGGCTATTGCAAGACGGAACAAACAAGCGAAGGATGCCAAAAGGTCACCTCCCCGCAATGATGGCCCCCGTAGGAGTATGTCTGTCCTGAATGTTTCAACTGAGCGTTCACCGCAACACTCGCCTGAGGGGGAGACGCCGCCCCTCTGTTGGTGCAGGGACCCGTGCAAGTTCTTCAAGTTTACGTAGTGGCTCAGCTTTGGCATGTGTTACTGAGGTTATGTGAACTACTCCTATGCCTATCCCGACCATCGTCGAAACACAAGTAGTTATCGACAGCTGCTAAGGACCAGTCACAGTGTGTTCCCCTATTATTTTTCTTTCAAAGTACGCACTAACAACCTCTCTCGTTTACCCGTGGTCTTTGGAACTGCTATGTGACTACCGCAAGTGGATCAACCTAGAGATTTACCTACATGACTAGTGGACTCTTGACTACAAATAGTGAGATGTCAAAAGGGCCTACAAGATCCGAGAGGAGGAGCACCGCAACGATGAGCAAACCGAGCATATACATCGGAAGACGAAAACTCATCTCGAGGCGTGCACGTGCAAGGAATGCGAGGCTCGCGAGAGAGAGCGTGAGAAAAAGAGGAAAATAGTGACCAAGGCCAAAGAGCCCGCTAAGGAATTTAACGCCGAGCTCGTAAGGAAGGGAAAATGGCCCCAATTCACGTAGTAAGTCGGGCCATTCAGCACTAGTTCTCTGAATGTTGAATTTATTTTCATTTCAAAAAGAAGACACTGTTGTTGTTTAAATAAAAGACATTGTTGCAATGCCAAATTCACATTTTTGTCGGAGCCTATTCTGATTGCCTGATCTTCCACCGAACAGCTAGCAACACTGAACTGCACCAATGACTCAGGCACTGATTTAATACCGCGCTCAAGATGAGTTTTAAGCCAGCGTCTGCGTTTGGCTTCCACTTTTTTTCACTATTTCATTTTTTCCTATTTTTTTTATTTTTTTTGGTTTTTTGGTTTCTTATTTTTTTTGTATTCCTTTGTATTGTCCGTGATAGGTTAACATATTTTTCTATTTTTATTTTTTAAAAAATTTAATTATACCAAATAAACCAACTCAGCTACAGTAAAAAATAAACTTACTACAGTAAAAAAAGTCGTAAGGCACCGCCCATTCTAAACAACTCCTAAGTTAAACCACAAGGATTCACATAGAATAAAATAGCATAAGCTTCCCCAATCTTGAGCTGCTTCTGTAGCATGCAAGTTTCCTGACTCCCATGGGAACGTGTCATGCACGACGCCTGTTCTTCTTTCCTCTTTTTTCTCAGCAATTTCTATAATTAATTCATGTGAAATAATTTGTGCACAAGAATTAAATTTAAAAACATGGTTAGTAGTCATAGTCGCATCAATTACACTTCTACAGACAGTGTGTACTTCTTCACACATTGATCCACTTGAAACTAATATTGTCTACGCTTTACATATTTCAGAAGGATTTGAACAATGTTGGGCACATTTGCAATAGGTGGTGTGTTGAAGCTGATGTAGAATACATTAATTCACATTTGTGGTGAGTTCACGAACTTATGGTTATGTTTCTAGATATGCTGCTGGTCAGTTCATATTGAAACTTGCTTACGCCTGACAATAATCTTTTTGCCAACCTTTCAATGAAGTTTTCATCCGAACAAATTTTAGTCTATTCCATATCTAAAAAAATGTGGGCAACAACGATTTCCATAATAAACTGGAGTAATAAGTAGTAACACTGTAGTTGTCTGCGACGCAAATCAACGTGACCAGGGATGACTGATGAGATCAGCGATGACCTAACCGCTCGATGCAATGCAAGTGCTCCGTCAAATATATATAAACTAGTGTTCGTTTATTCCTTGCAATTGCGCATGCATAAGAAATTATATCCTGTTGATCGAGCTACGGACTTGACTGATTGGGAAGATGACTCTGTTGCTTGTAGTCAAAGTACGAGAAAAGGTAGACTGAGGCCGGACAACGTTTCGTTCTAGTTGCTCCCTCCAGTTTTTTTACTTAACTTTCTAAAATTTGTGCCATTCAATTTTTTAAAATTTAATTATTAATTAATTTTAAACTATCTAAATTGGCTATATAAAAATAATATTATTAGATTTATCTTTAAAAATATCTTTATAATATTATAATTTTATTAGTATATCTTAGTGTCAAGTTTTAAAAAATAACGGTCAAAATCATATATCAAAAATCATAAAAATTCAAAATAGCAAGTAAAAAAAACAGAGGGAGTATTTGTTAGTTTTTTTGTACAAGGAGGTTAATCTTAGTTAATTGGTGAATGGTACTACCCACTTGTAATTCAACCGTATCTAGGAAAACACCATATTAAAAGCCTAGGACTATATTAGCTTGTGTTAATGTTGCGGGATTTGCATGCATCAACTGCTTTTACTTGCTGCCAAGACCTAACGTTGCATATAAGATTACCGGGGCAATTGTGCAGAACATCCCACTGGTCACGAAAACATTTTAGAACAGAGCATGTGCTGCACAAATATGAACCGGGCAAGGGCAAGAAGAAAACAGATAATAAATTGAGAAAAAAAAAGTTTCCAGGAAAGTACGACTTATAAGAATGACTTGTCCGAACCACGGATTTACGCTATTAAAACCGAAAAAGGTGGCGATCAATTGTAGAGACGCTATCCATGATCGCTTTTGAGGGTATTTATAATGATATAGATAACTGTGTCTATAATATCGTCTCTATCATCTATAGACGGTATTAAAGATAGTTCATACAATGGGTTATCTTTTTATATGTTTCTATAGATAACATTTTCATGATACAATGTATCTTATTTCCCGTGTTACAGTCAACTGTTACGTGAGAAACAATCTAATTCTCTATACTCTCTCTCTCCTCTATATCATCTTTATGCTCTACGTGACAAGATTTATAGATAATTGATATCACACTATTGTATATGAACTGATGTCATCAATTGGAGCATCGACTGTTAGGATAATTGCAGTGGTTAGTTATAACATCAACCCAAGTGTTCAACCATCGCTCTCTACCTCACATCCTCTGTGCTACTTTGAATTCTTTTGCGCACCCGAAATTTTGAATCCTTCGATTTGCTGCAATTTTCAGATGTACCTGGTGAATAAACAAGGGAAAAAGACCATATAAAGAACCGACTAGATCTCTTTCTACGTGAAACTAAGGGGTCATTCATTTCGGATTTTTTAGTGGTTTCAAACTTTTAACTGTTAACTTTTAGTTAAAATTACACTATAACGACTATTAATTTTTTAAGTCATTTAATTAAATAAAAATAAAAAATAAGAAAAAAAGAGAAAAATATTATTATATCTCTTCGGAAAATACAAATAAAAAAAGAAAAATATCCAAAAGACAAAAAAGAAACCTAAAATTAAGAAACCAACATTTATTCTAAAGCCTGGAACTAAAGCAAGAATCGACACATCGAAAACGAAGGTAGGTTATTTGTAAGTTGGTTAGGGATGACATACATGAATATTTTTAGATAAGAGATATAGACCAACACATCTCCGGCGATAACCAAAGTCAGTACGATCAACATACATGATTAGGAGAAAGTAGGGGAGCTTTCAGCGACATCTTTACGAAAACACACATATGTACTCTAATAAAAACGTCGTTGCTCTGTATCTTTGGTGATCGTCCTGTCCAATAACGAACTTAGAAAAACGTTGCTCGGCTCGAATGCACACGCGTAGAGGCATATGCTTGAACGCCAAGTTCGTGCTTTGACATGGCCTCACATCACATCAACAGGTGTTGGTCTCGGATCCAAGAATCAAGAACAGTGTGTGCGATCACCACCCCTGCCACGTCTTGACCGCATCCCGTCCGTCCGTTCCCTTCCCAGATCGCCAGCGGGGCCCACCCTCCACAACCCACGCCACGCCGGCGCGAACCGGCAGCCGACACACCATCCGCGAAGATTCCCGCGCACCCATTCTATTCCCACATCCATTCCTCCGGGCCCACGCGACCAGCGACTCCAGCCCTGCCGTCCGTACGGTTTCGCAAACAAACCCGACCGACCAGGCCACACCGCGACCGGCACGTCGCGCGCGCCCCGCCCTCGCTGACGGATCGGGCCCACTCGACCGGACTAATAGGCGCGGGCCCACACCCTGGGCGAGTGGCATTAACCCCACGCACACAGCACGGCGACACTGGACACTCGTCGTCGCGGCGGCAGCTGTCGCGCGCTTATTACTAGCCGCTCTTCTCTTTTTCCTAGACACCCTTCGCCTCTCCCATATCTCGCTTCGTCTGTCTGCGCGCGCCTCCCGACTCCATCCTTGGGGCTGGAGCTCGACGGGACGGGACCGTAGTGGCTAGGCGATGCCCCTGTGGTGGCCGCGGAGGAAGTCCAAGCACAAGACCAGCGCGAAGCCCACGCCGGCCGCCTCCTCGCCGCGGAACTCTGTCGACCTCGGCCCGTCCGCCTACGCGTCCGCCTGCGCCTCGCCTTCGACTCCGCGGCGGGGGGCGAGGGCGCACGGCCTCGACTCGCCGGCGGCGCGGCGGGGAGGCGCCGGCGCCGTCTCGCGATGCTGCGGTGGCGGGGGTTTGGGGGCCGCGGCGGCGGGGCAGGGGCACCCGCTCCCGCGGCCGGTGTCCAACTCGGCGCCACTGCCCCTAGCGTCCTCACAGGCGCAGGCGCAGGCGGAGGCGGATGCTGCGGCGGCGGCGGCGTGCTGTGTTTGCGTGTCCGCGGCGGCGTCGGTTTCCAGCTCGAGCTCGTCGGAGTCAGACGAGGCGATGGATCACCCAATTTACAGGTACTTGGTTATTAGCGTAATTGCCACGTTTCCAAGCGTGATTATAACGAAATTGATATTACTCTGAGGTGAGGAATTTTGTAATTACGTTGGTGAACCTGCGTGAGTAAATGTATGTCAACCGGTGCAAATCCTCTGTGATTTAGGGGGTTTTGGGTTGAGGGCAAAGTCCAAGGAGTAGGAAGTGAGGTTTCGCACCAACTGCAGCCGTTGACCCGTTCCGTGCTTGTTCTGCTTTGGACTATCCGAAACCATTATGCTTGTTTAGTAAATGGCGTGGACTTGGGGAGTCAGGGTGCCAAAGCGCGTGAATTGTTCAACCATCCTTCTTTTATTCATAAAGTATATATTTAAGAAACTGTAGATTGTATGTTGTAACTCAATACCGTCCTATGGGAAACGGCACCGAGGCGCTAATTCTAAAGACAACATTGTTTAATCTTGCGAGAAATGATGCACATGAATTACTTTATCTTTTGTTACGTCGTGGTAAATTTCAACACATTGATGGCGTTTTGCCTTCTGCCTATAGCTGTGGAGGATGCCTATTGCTTTACCCTTGCCAGCATTGTCTATGTTGTTTTAGCCTATTCTGTTCTCTGACAACTTGTTGCAGTCTTCATATATTCTCTGATATTTACTGTTGGTTGGTGCAATCTCATCTCTAGGTATACAGATCCAGTTGTCTACCCTGGAGGAAGGACTATGCCACCTGATGGGCATAAGGGCATGGTCGAAGAGAAGCACCTTGTCTCATGTAGTCCCCGGGAGCATCAGAAGTTCTTTGAGGTGCCTATCACTAATGTGAGGGAAGTTTATTTGCAAAGCTTTGAGCCTTCAACAAGTGAAGCCAGTTGTTTGCGTGGCAGAATGTTACCCGAGAATACATTTGGTGCAAGAACAACACATCCTTCCCCTGGCCCAAGAGGGATTGCTTTTGCTGCCAGTTATGCAAGTCCAAGAGATTTTGGGTTTAGTCCATGGTCACAAGTGAAAAGGATGGATGACCTGAGGAGTCCGTCTCAACCCTTGCCTCTTCCTCCAGTTCCTGTTGCTAGCTCGCCCCTCCCTACATCTCCCATTGCTTCTTCTCAATCCCAATCACAGTGGAGAAAGGGGAAGCTGTTAGGTAGTGGCACATTTGGTCAGGTTTACCTCGGATTCAACAGGTATGGAAGTCATAAGATGTCTTAGCTAGGTGTAATCTGGACATACACGCATGAATGTTTGATACTGCTTGGACCCACATGTTCAACTCAATAGGCTAGTAAAAGGGGACGGGAAATCATAACTATCAGATATATATGGCACTTTTTGGGATAACATGAAACAAAATCTTAGAACACTATTTCTGTGGAACTGCTTTACTCTTGACACCTCTATGATTGACATCCTGTGATTGATCTTAACTATGTGTTATGCAGTGAAAGTGGCCAGTTTTGTGCGATCAAGGAGGTACAAGTTATTTTGGATGATTCAAATTCAAAAGAACGCCTCAGACAATTGAATCAGGTCGTTTGCTTGCCCTATTTAGTTGATAAATTGCATATCTATCAGAAGCAATTGTATTGATTTTACACCTGTAGCTTGCACTTTTCTGAGACGCTGTGCAACATATATCCTGTTGATTTGGTTTAGTAACTTGTTATCATTCTTGTATCGACAGGAAATAGATATGCTTAGACAACTCTCACACCAAAACATTGTGCAATACTATGGAAGTGAACTGGTGAGTTCCATGTGATAACTGACAAACTATACCCTTTGAATGCCATGCAGCCACAGAATTTTAATCTGTCTTCACCCTAGCATATTTTTGCTCTGCATATTGCTTCTTAATGGATGGAGCTGTGGGGGAAATAGTAACAATATTAAAAGTGGGAGCTAATGCAATGATGTATACACTATGCACTCTTTGGTTACAGAGAGAGCATCTAAGTTATTGCTGCAATGCTTAACTGTGTATACCTTATCTTTTTCTTCCTTTTCTTGTTATGATGAAGTAGGATGGATGTTTTCCATTGTAAATAAAAATAGCATTTATATGTTCTGTATAACTAGGAACGGAGTTCTATATACAAAATGTAGGTGTGCCTAATAAGTGAGTATCCTTAATGATAGAAAACTAATTTGACTATATGATATGTGGTAATACTGGGAGAAATTGTCGGGGATTCACCGGCAATGGCGCACTCAAGAACACACTAGAGAACTTTGAACTCAGGTATTTGGTGCTGCCTAACTGGCTGCTTTTCTTTGTGTATTAGTCTCATATATATAGGAAATACAAAGTCTGAGAATGGCTGTTAGCCTTTCCACACTTATGACGCACATAACTCTTGCATGCTACAAACTGAAAATTGAAAGCAGAAAAAACTGACCACTAATGGAGAAGAAACTGAAAGAAAAACTGATTAGATGATAATGGTGGTAATGGTGAGATGCATGGAGTAGCAGTTTCAACATTTCTCCCCCCTAGTCCTTGCTTATCTCACCGATATTGTTGACGCCGATCATCCCGCGCAGCTCAAGGAACCGCACAAGACCGAGCGCTTTGGTCAGAACGTCCGCCAGTTGTGTCTCTGTCGAGGTATACTGGAGGACGATCTTGTTCCCGTCGATACACTCCCGAATAAAATGAAAACGAGTGTCTATATATTTACTTCGGTCGTGGAAGATGGGGTTTTTGCTGAGGGCGATGGCGGACTGGTTGTCCACCTTAAGCTTCGGCGCTCCAGACTCGATTCCGAGCATGTCAGTTACGAGCCGAGCTAGCCAGATGCCTTGGCAGGCTGTTGTAGCTGCCGCAATGTACTCTGCCTCACATGAAGACAAAGCCACCACCTTCTGCTTAGAAGACTGCCAAGTAATAGAGTTGCCGGCGAGGAAGAAGACAATGCCACTGGTGCTCTTGCGCGTGTCGATGTCGCCTACCATGTCGGCGTCGCTGTAGCCGACCAGACGGACTTGTCCCTTCTCCCACCTGGCGTAGTGAAGACCGTAGTTGCGGGTTCCCGCCACGTACCGCAGTACGCGCTTCACCGCATTGAGATGGTCCTCGTGTGGTTTCTCCATGAACCAACTCAGATAGTCCACCGAATAGGCTAGATCTGGCCGGGTGTGCACCAAGTAGCGCAGTCCTCCAATGATGCGCCTGTACTCGGTGGCATCTACCAATGGCGCGGTGCTGTCCTTGCTCAACTTGAGCCGAGGCTTCATGGGCGCCAAGCTGGTGTTGCAGGAGCTCATGCCGCTCCGTTCTAGCAGCTTGGCTGCATAAGCGGATTGACAGAGCGTGATGCCGTCAGGACTCTGGTTCACCTCGATGCCGAGGTAGTACGACAGAAGCCCGAGGTCACTCATTAGGAAAACACGCTTCATCTCGAGTTTGAACGTCATGATCTCATTGCTGCTATTGCCGGTGATGATCAAGTCATCGACGTAAACTCCGACGATCAGCTGTGATCCCCCTCTGCTCCGCATGTACACGCCGTGTTCGGAGCTACTCCTCTAGAAACCAAACGATGCCATGGAAGCATCAAGCTTGGCATTCCAAGCCCTCGGTACCTGACGTAGGCCATACAACGCCTTATGGAGGCGCAGTACCTTGTGCTCGCTACCGTTGACGATGAAACCCAGCGGTTGGCTCACGTACACCTCCTTCAGCTCGCAGTTGAGAAAAGCGCTCTTGACATCCATGTGATGGACCTCCCAACGCTCATGCG
Organism: Melocanna baccifera; assembly: GCA_036346265.1. Classification (NCBI taxonomy): domain Eukaryota; kingdom Viridiplantae; phylum Streptophyta; class Magnoliopsida; order Poales; family Poaceae; genus Melocanna; species Melocanna baccifera. Next base: position 12,322,937 of record CM070679.1, read on the forward strand.
CCGCTAGAGCCAGCAACATCCGCACGTACTCCATTCGCGCGACCGGGTCAAAAAACCTCGTTGAAGTCGATGCCCGCGCGCTGCACGTAGCCTTTGGCAACGAGACGTGCCTTGTGCCGGATCACATTGCCGTGCTCATCGCGCTTCACCTTGAAGACCCACTTGAGCCCGATTGCACGGTGCCCAGCGGGAAGAGTGATGAGCTCCCAAGTCGCCGTGGTGAACAGCAATTCCTCGTCAAGCACCCGGGGCACAAGCCCAGGTGGCGAGGAAGGCCCGATGATGGCATTGATGGCGCGGAGCCGAAGTGGAGCATCGGCATGGTCTGTGTCCAGATTCTCAGCAGGATCAGCCGGTGGCGTGTCGAACTCAATCGGTGCACTTGTAGGTGACGTCGTGGGTGCCTATTGTACCGGCGGCGTCATGGGTGCAGAGGTCGGTGCTGGCGTGGTCGATGGAGACATATGAGCTGGTGATGCAGCATTGGCTCGAGGCATGCCGGTGACGTACTCTGTGGTGTACTCGACGATGAAGGGTTCAGCATTGCCTAGATCGCCGCCGCTATCATTGCCCCAGTTCCACTGAGCATCCTCGTCGAAGACAATGTCGTGGGACACCACGGTGCGCTTGGCGGAGGGGTCGTAGCAGCGGTAGGCCTTGGAGCCACGCTCGTAGCCGACGAATATGGTTGGCGTGCTGCGATCATCCAACTTCTTGAGTCCCGGCCGTGTCGACTTGACGTGAGCGACGCAGCCAAAGGTCCTGAAATAGTGGACGGCGGGGCGTTCGCTGTGCCAAGCCTCGAAGGGGGTTTTGCTGTCAAGCGCGCGTGTCGGGGCGTGATTGAGAATATGCACAGTAGTGTTCATGGCCTCACCCCAGAAGTAGCCGGGCAGCCGCTTCGCCTTGAGCATAGACCACGCCATGCCGACGATGCTCTAGTTGCGACGCTCCACCACCCCGTTCTGTTGTGGTGAATAGGGAGCGGTGAGCTGCCGCTTGACGCCACGGTTAGCGTAGTACTCGCTGAACTCCACGGAGGTGAACTCCCCCCCACGATCGGTGCGGAGGGCCTTGAGGCGTCTCCCTGACTCAACCTCCACAGCCACCTGGAAGTTCTTGATTGCTACTGACGCTTGATCCTTGCTTGACAGCAATTGGAGCCACATGTACCGACTTGCATCATCAATAAGTAGCAAGAAATACTTGTTACCACTTGGAATCGTGGGTGTGATGGGTCCGCACAAGTCGTCGTGGACGAGGTCAAGGATGAGCTCCGCTCGCCGCTGCGCCTTGTCAGGGAATGGTATGCGTCTCTGCTTGCCGGCGAGGCAACTGTCGCATACTTGATCCACCTGACAAGCGTCGGCAACCCACGTACCATCTCTCGTTGGGCAAGCGCACGAAGAGACTTGAAGCTGATGTGGCCGTATCTCGCATGCCAGCGCCAGGCCTCCTCCGAGCTGCGTGTTGAGAGGCACACCGGTCGGCTGATGCAAAGCTCCAGAATATAGAGGTGCGAAGCAGAGCGGTGGACCCGAGCTAGGAGTTTGCTCTACTGGTCGTAGATCCACAAAGCCCCGGAGTAGAGTTCAATGCGGCAGCCCACTTCTAGTTGACCGAGACTGACGATATTCGCCGTCAGTCGAGGAATATAATATACTCAGGTCAATGTGCGATGTTCGCCGTTCTTGCAGCTGAAGACGACGGTTCCGCATCCCTTAATTTCAACCTCAGAGCCGTCCCCGAAGCGAACCGTGCCGGAGATGTTGCCGTCAATGTCGGAGAAGATAGACCGCACCCCGGTCATATGGTTTGTAGCTCCGGTGTCAAGCACCCAACGAAGGTCATCGTGCTCCTCCCTCGGACCGAGCTGGACATACACCTTGGCCTCACCTTGGCCTCGTGGATCTCGATGCGCCGTGTCAGTTCGGGTGGCACTGATGATTTGTTCGGAGGTGCTACAAAGGGGACACAGATAGTGGCACAGTGCCTGGGGCGGACATATCACCTGGAGCGGACGGAGCAGTCGGAGCGGGCGGTGGAGCCACTGCAGCGGATACGGCGGCTGGCGGCGCACCCGTAAGAGTGGACAGCGCACCCACAGGAGAGGACTCGGCGGGTGGAGGCGCAGCCGCAAGAGCAGATACTGCGGTCGGAGGCGTTGCCGCAGGAGCGGATCTGGCGGGCGGAGGCGCAGCCGCAGGAGCAGGTCCGGCAGGCGGAGGCGCTGCCGCAGGGGCGGATCCAGCAAACGGAAGCGCTGCCACAGGGGTGGATCCGGCGGGCAGAGGAGCCGATGCGCCTGGTGCGGACGAGGCCGATATCACCGATGCGCCTGGAGCGGACGGAGGCACTTCCACCTTGGCCTCACGGCGCGACGGAGCGGGCGGAGCGGGACGGGCGCGCGGTGGCGCTGCAGCTGGCGCGGGCGGTGCGGGCGGAGATCCCACATCAGCTGGCGGTGCTGCATTAGATGGGGAAAATGAAGAAGCGTGCGCCAGCAGCAGGGTCGGATGGTCTTCCTCTCCTTCCGCAATATGGGCCTGCCCCAGTTTCCTCAGCCTACTACGACATTCTCTGGCCCAATGGCCTAGTTTTCCGCAGTATCGGCAGTGAGAAGCCGAGTTCTCCAGAGCCGCCCCACTCGGTCCCTTTAGGGCTGCCGAGCTGCCGCCTCCATGATTACCTGAGCCGCCCCCACTTGATCCGCCGCCGCCACGACCACGTCGGGTCTTCCCACGCCTCTTGCCGCTGCCGCTTTGCTGCTCACGGCGAGCTCTCCACCGCGCCTCCCAGTCTTCCTCACTGAGCAGCAGCCGCCCCATCGCATCGGTCGGCAGCTTGGGTTTGGCGCGCTGCTCGAAGACGCGGAGGCGACCGATGACCTCCTCGACCGAGACGGCGTTGAGGTCGAGGAGCATCTCAATTGCGACGGCCGCCTGGTTCAATTTCTCGGGGACAACCTGCAGCAGCTTCTTTACTGCCTCGGCGTCGGAAACCTCGTCGCCGAGAGTGCGGAGGTTGTCGGCGAGCCCGGTGATGCGGAGCGAGAACTCATCGACGGACTCATCTTCCTTGAAGACGATGGAGTTGAACTCTTGACGGAGCTTCTGCGCGTTCGCATCCCGCACACGCTCGACGCCGATGCGCATGGTCTTCACCGCATCCCATGCCTCCTTCGCCGTCCTCTTCCTGGCCAGACACGTCCACATGTCCTGTGGCACGGCGCGCAGGAGAGCGGCAAGAGCCTGCCTGTCGTCCCGTGCATCACCGCCGCCTGGTTCAATCGCCTCCCACAAGCCCTGCGCCTGGAGGTTCACTGTCATAACCAGCGACCACTCCTGGTAGTTGGTTCGGGTGAGCATCGGGTAGGAGATGGCGGCGGAAGTTTTCTCGACGATGCGCTCGACAATGACTTCGTGCGGTCTGGCGTTCCGGTTGCGCGAACGGCGTGACGGCGAGCGACCTTGACGTCGAGGAGGCATGCGCGAGCGATCAGGCGACTGGTTCCCGCCAGTGTTGTCCCCGGTGATCCTTCCGCCACTCGAGTTTGGTGGCGGCGTGGCCATGGCGACCTCCTGGATGTCGACGAAGCTCTGATACCAATTGTCGGGGATTCACCAGCAATGGCGCACTCAAGAACATACTAGAGTACTTTGAACTCAGGTATTTGGTGCTGTCTAACTGGCTGGTTTTCTTTGTGTATTAGTCTCATATATATAGGAAATACAAAATCTGAGAATGGCTGTTAGCCTTTCCACACTTATGACGCACATAACTCTTGCATGCTACAACCTGAAAATTGAAAGCAGAAAAAACTGACCACTAATGGAGAAGAAACTGAAAGAAAAACTGATTAGATGATAATGGTGGTAATGGTGAGATGCATGGAGTAGCAGTTTCAACAGAAATGAACCCATATGTATGCGATTACATGGTCCGTTGGTAATGAGTAGAATGTTACTCACAGGGTTCCATTACTATTTTAAAAGTAATTATTACATGAAAGATATGGTTGATAATATGTCCCGATGCCATCACAAACCTTATCTCAGAATACTACCTCACTTCACTGCCTGATTATTTTGCTGAAAACATGTCAAATTCCTTGATGTGGTAACTTTATTATTCAAGGTTATGCATATACAAGTTTGCATGTACTAGCTAAAAGTTGATAAACTACAGGATTCCATTGTGTTATTCCTGATGGGTGCATATCCACTCGGATGTGGGAAATAGGATAAAATTTTATGCTAAGGACATAGTATAGCTGAATAGCTTTGCCTCACTTTTTTTTTCTAATTTTTCACTCGTGTTGTATTGTGTTAAAACATCGCTGTTGCCTTCCTTCTTTTCATTTGACTTGTGCCTTCAACTTATGTTGTTATTTCTCTTTTCATCCCAATAAGAAATCATTTGTCTTTAGTACTTACCATTTTGTACATAAACTTACTCTGTGAAGTACTGATTATACTTGGACTTACCTAAGTTTATATGGTTTTGGGCAGACTGATGAAGCACTCTCCATCTATCTTGAATATGTTTCCGGAGGTTCAATTCATAAATTACTTAGAGAGTATGGTCCTTTTAAGGAACCTGTGATCCGTAATTATACTTGGCAGATTCTTTCTGGACTTGCCTATTTGCATAGTAGGAATACCGTGCACAGGTAGTGTAAATTATCTTACACAGTTTATCGTTTCCATGGTCAAAATTGAATAGAAAGATCACTTCATAATGATTTGCTTAGCAGAGACATTAAAGGAGCAAACATACTTGTTGGCCCTAATGGTGATGTCAAACTTGCTGACTTTGGCATGGCTAAACATGTATGCAGTTTCTCTTCATTATCTACCAAGGATTTTTGTTTGTGTGCATATGCAGAAGCATCATTAGAACCTCACTCTCACACCCACACAAGCATGTAACTCATCTAACAAATAATTAGCTTGTCTCCTTGGGCAGCCAGCCACGTGCAAGTCAGGGAATCATGTTTGTTTGTCTCTCATATATTAGGTCTTGAACATAAACACTTGCCTTTTTTTAAGGTTGCAAGTGGTCAAAATCTGTTTTCTGCAGTCTGCACTCCATATTTTCCCCCAAGGTCCAGAAAATTCCTCTGTATTAATGGCTGGCAGTTTGTTGTACATGATTAAAGCAAAAGATGGCTTTGATTGCTATTGATAGCCCTTCTTGCAATCAACAAGAACAAAAAACATATCCTTTTGAGTTTTATTGCCTTCTCCATCTCACTTTATTGCTTATGTTGAAACAGATAACATCTTTTGCTGAAATACAATCTTTCAGGGGAAGCCCATACTGGATGGCTCCTGAGGTACTATTTTCTATTATGACATTTGAAGAGTTTGCCATGTGTGATTTACACCTCCAAGAAAGTATTGTCCAAATAACTGCAAAATCTGCAGGTTATAATGAGTAACAAAGGGTACAGTCTTGCGGTTGATATCTGGAGTCTTGGGTGCACAATCATTGAGATGGCAACTGCAAGACATCCTTGGCATCAATATGAATATGTATGATTTCACTTCGTGTTATACTTTTCTGAAATATTTCTGCCCCATTTGGATCTTCCATTTCGCTTCTCGTAGTTCAAGTAACTAGCATGCACTTCATACAATGATAATTAATGGGGCTAACAGCCATCTTGTCCAATCTTTGGTCTTGAAGGTAGCTGCAATATTTAAGATTGCCAACAGTAAAGATTCACCAGAAATTCCACAAAGTTTTTCTAAAGAAGGGAAAGATTTCCTCAGTTTGTGCTTAAAGCGTGATCCTGCGCAACGCCCCTCTGCATCTCAGCTGCTGGGCCACCCTTTTGTTCATGACCATCAAGCAGTAAGAGCAGCAAAATGCAGTGCAACTCAGTTGAGAAATGTACTATCTTCCCCTGCAGAGGCAAGTCATAAAAAGGTGAGTTTTCTTGTTATTTTTTAAGAAACATTTTCTGGTCATTTTAATGTTTCCTTTGCAAGGATTCTTAATATTTCTAGTTATTGCGTTTTGTTCTTTTCAAGTGCCAATAGGAGCTAGAAGCATCTACTTTTCTATTCTCCTCTGTAAACTAAATTACACAATTCTTGAAACTACATTGTTTTTTTTAGAGGTACAAGCAGACGCACACAACCCATGCACACCATATGCACACACACGTGCGGGCATGTCCCCTACACAATCTAGGATTTTAAATGGAGGCTCAATAACCTCCGGGGCGTGGGCACACGCTATACCACTAAATGTACATGCATGTGTACCCACTTTAGAGGGCACTGTATTGCTTTACAATATGTGCTTTTCATTTTTGGGAGAGCATTATACACCTTTCTTTTCTAAATTCTTCTCACCAGATGTTGAGTTTGTGTTTGCCGTGTGAGACTATCTTGTGGCTGTCCATTTGTCCCATGCCATCAGATGATTGGTAGTAGGAGCTGATATCTTCGCCATTCCTTCAATTTGGTTGCAGTCCAACGGGGAATCTTCATCAAGAAGAAGCGTTGCTCCTTTGCGGGATATCGGATCAAGAAGAAATATTGCTCCTTTGCGAGATATCGGAGGACTAAGTGCGAGAGATTTCACTGGATTTTCCACAGGTTATCCTTCACCTTGCAATACGTCCAGGTATAGTAATCTACATGTACCGACCATCCTTTCTTTCAAATCCATCCAACACATCCTAGCATCTTGACTGACAACCACCATATTCCTGCAGCAGCCCTGTTGCTGCAAGAACAAATATTTCTCTGCCAGTATCCCCATGTTCAAGTCCGTTGCGGCAGTTCAAGCAGTCGAACTGGAGCTGCCTGCCTTCGCCACCACACCCGATTGCTTCCGCTGGATCTGCAGCCCATAATCCAATAAATTACACGCAGAACCAGATGAGACGAAGCACCGCGGTTCCAGATCCTTGGGTCGACATCTGCCAGTTGAGACCCACAAGCCCATATGGCTCCCCTACGAGATTCTGAGTCTAACATTTAGAGTTCTAGGAGGATGTGTTGACATTTCACTGGAGATGTTTTTTGTCGATAAAATCTTTGTAACTATGGCTAGTCTGATCTGACTGATTCACTGTATAGAAGAAAAAGAGAGTGTAACCTGAGATAGGATGATCTCTGCTGCTCTGCAGCTGTTGATGCTTCGACTCTATGCAGGTGTTGTAAATGGTTATAATTTATCCTAATAAACTAGTAACACAAATAACCTCCAAAGCGGTCATAATTTATCCTAATAAATTATAAATACAAATAACCTCCAACGCTGATGCACTAGGACTTTTTCAAGGCATAATATAAAGTTAGTCTTTTTTCAGGGCAATTAAGAGGGAGCGTGCCAGCAACATCTAGCGAAGTCATTTTGTTCCTGGTGCTTACCTAGCTGCATCTGCTAATATCTTGCTTGAAGTGAGATCAGAGATACAAGAATCGTGATTCCTACAGTGTTTACAGAGTTCTTTATTTTCATTGTTAACCTAATGTTGACACAAAAAGTGCATTATTGTTTTCCAAAAGATTAGTAATTTCTGAAAAAGAAAAGGAAGCTTACCTTCAAATTTCCAAAACTGCACTTGCGGTGAGCGTGGATCGAACACGCGACCTTCAGATCTTCAGTCTGACGCTCTCCCAACTGAGCTATCCCCGCTGTTCAGCCACTCTGGTAACCAATAAACTTATAGAAAGGTGTTCAAACAAACATGGCCATTTGGGTTTTGGACCTTGGAAGTTGGGATCACCATGGTTTTGAGATTTTGGATTTGGGTGGTTGCCTTCGCATCCATCACTTCATATTGACATATTAGTATTTTCTTTTGGAGAAGCTTGAGTGATGATGGTTGAGGTGAATCAATCAACTTGTTCCACCTCTTATCGTGAAGTAGGCTGGACTTGCTGGCCAGAAGAAAAAGCAAAACGAACTTCTCAGATCTAGGTAAAAAAGGGCTTTGTTCATCAGAGTCAATTTGCAGTTGGTTATCGACACATGATGCCGAAATTCTTTTATCGTTCCTAGTTTCCTAATCAACGAGGGTCCATGAGAAAAACAAGATGGCCATTACTAAAATAGCTTGTGCTGACAATTTGATCAGAAGGCATAAGATCTAGCTTGAACTGGTAATGGCATGCGTGGGATCAAAAGCATCCTTTTAGAACCTCGTGAACTGGAATCCTACACTTTTGCATGCTCACTAGAATTTCTCTAGAAAGTCTAAACAGTAGTAGTACCAATTGAACACATCTCCCCGTTCATCCATCGCTCGCAGTTGCAGCTACAACCCGCAATCTAGGAGGCATCAGCTCATGCTTAGTGTTAATTAGCAGCTTACAAGCATATGATCGAGACATCTCAACACTACTGCAGCTTACGAGTTACAACTACATGTTAACACAATTTAGCAAGATGAACTTGAGGCTTAAGCATTGTCTCCCCCCCCCCCCCCTCCCCTCACATTACTGCATTGACCTGAGAAGCTTGAGCAGGGCGCGCGCGCCACACTGGCTCTGCAGCAGCAGCTGCGTCACCACCCGGTCCACCCCGCCGGCCACAGCCTCCCGCCATGCCGCGCGACTCCCCGCAAGCGGTCAGCAGTGCCCCAACAGCGTGCTCGCTCCCCTCGTTGCGTGACGACACCTAGAACACCTGCTCGCTCACCAAATTGCTCAATGGTGGTGACAATCTGTAGAAATTTGTCAAGAATGGCACCAAAAAACTTCTTCACAACGGTGCACTCCTCAACCTTGTCTTCGAGGGCATGAATCTCATTGACATGGTGGTCACCTTTATGATGAAGCCGTTGATGGACTCTATCTCCTTCACGACGATGGGGTATTCTTTTGGGCTGCACCAGATGGTTTTTAGCTGTGGCTGATAGCTTTTGTCTGTACTTTTCGACACGCCAGTGGACGGCGAAGGCACCGATATGGATGACATACACAGTTATTAAGCCGTTTAAAGAATCTACTTCAAGAGGTCACCCATTTCGATGTTTAGTTTTTTGACTTCCCAAGAAGCCAAAAGCCAAAAAGAATAGGGTTATATCACATTGAACCCACTCTTGAGGGTCTTTAGTAGCATCTCCTTGATGCGATCAACACCAACATGCATGTCTTTCATAGTGTCCCAAGCCTCCTTAACCATTTTCTTTTCGTCTGAGACAATCATCATGGCCTTGGACAAGGCTTGAAATATGGTAGCGAGAGCCATCTGGTCCTTGCGCTTGTTGACCCGTTCATTGCCCTCCATCGCTCTCACACCCCTTGTGCATGCATGAATATCTTCATCTTCACTATCTAAAACTCATAGTTGCTCTCTGTGAGCATTGGGTATTGAAGGGACACTAATCATTCCTTCGTTGGTGTCTTGAAGGCTGCCATGTCTGAGGTGTCTAATACCAAATGTTGGCACATATCAGGTATTCATGCAATCACGCACTTGAACCGGGGACATAACTCACACAGGATCCTAGATACACACATCACGAATTCACTGTGAAAGAGAACAAAAACGTGCGCACAAGAACTTTAGTGCTCAACTACAACCTGCCTAGCCAGAGTTTTTTTCTCTATTCTCTTATCAAATGCATCTGATTACACATCCTTTTAAGTATTGCCTAATCAACTTGCTAACCAAACCAACAACTAAAGATAGAAAGTCTAACAAAGGAAACAATTAACCAATTTGATCTGATGCTGATAACTACAAGAACATAACGTCCTGTCACGTGACAAGTTTAGATTACTTTCCAATCGATGCAGCAATCAAATAAAAGTTTGCTACATCAAGAAACCAACCACCCTCGGCTCTCGCTCCAATTGATGGATCACTCGTAGGGCTGGCCTTGGGCTTGGGTAGCAAGGGCGACCGTCTAGGGCCCACAAAAGCTAGGGGCTCTTAGCTCATGTATGTTAGTATGTATATATGTATGATATAGTTTATGTACTGATATAGCCCTTGACCTCTTCACTCCTCTTTCAGTCTTCTCTTCCCCAAAATAACCTCCAAAGCGGTCATAATTTATCCTAATAAATTATAAATACAAATAACCTCCAACGCTGATGCACTAAGGACTTTTTCAAGGCAGAATATAAAGTTAGTCTTTTTTCAGGGCAATTAAGAGGGAGCGTGCCAGCAACATCTAGCGAAGTCATTTTGTTCCTGAAGTGAGATCAGAGATACAAGAATCGTGATTCCTACAGTGTTTACAGAGTTCTTTATTTTCATTGTTAACCTAATGTTGACACAAAAAGTGCATTATTGTTTTCCAAAAGATTAGTAATTTCTGAAAAAGAAAAGGAAGCTTACACTTCAAATTTCCAAAACTACAATTGCGGTGAGCGTGGATCGAACACGCGACCTTCAGATCTTCAGTCTGACGCTCTCCCAACTGAGCTATCCCCGCTGTTCAGCCACTCTGGTAACCAATAAACTTATAGAAAGGTATTCAAACAAACATGGCCATTGGACCTTGGAAGTTGGGATCACCATGGTTTTGAGATTTTGGATTTGGGTGGTTGCCTTCGCATCCATCACTTCGTATTGACATATTAGTGTTTTCTTTTGGAGAAGCTTGAGTGATGATGGTTGAGGTGAATCAATCAACTTGTTCCACCTCTTATCGTGAAGTAGGCTGGACTTGCTGGCCAGAAGAAAAGGCAAAACGAACTTCGCAGATCTAGGTAAAAAAAGGGCTTTGTTCATCAGAGTCAATTTGCAGTTGGTTATCGACACATGATGCCGTAATTCTTTTATCGTTCCTAGTTTCCTAATCAACGAGGGTCATGAGAAAAACAAGATGGCCATTACTAAAATAGCTTGTGCTGACAATTTGATCAGAAGGCATAAGATCTAGCTTGAACTGGTAATGGCATGCGTGGGATCAAAAGCATCCTTATAGAACTCGTGAACTGGAATCCTACACTTTTGCATTCTCACTAGAATTTCTCTAGAAAGTCTAGACAGTAGTAGTACCAATTGAACTCATCTCCCCGTTCATCCATCGCTCGCAGTTGCAGCTACAACCCGCAATCTAGGAGGCATCAGCTCATGCTTAGTGTTAATTAGCAGCTTACAAGCATATGATCGAGACATCTCAATACTACTGCAGCTTACAAGTTACAACTACATGTTAACACAATTTAGCAAGATGAACTTGAAGCTTAAGCATTGTCTCCTCCCTCCCCCCCTCACATTACTGCATTGACCTGAGAAGCTTGAGCAGGGCGCGCGCGCCACACTGGCTCTGCAGCAGCAGCTGCGTCACCACCCGGTCCACCCCGCCGGCCACAGCCTCCCGCCGTGCCGCGCGACTCCCCGCAAGCGGTCAGCAGTGCCCCGACAGCGTGCTCGCTTCCCTCGTTGCACGACGACACCTGGAACACCTGCTCGCTCACCAAATTGCTCAATGGTGGTGACAATCTGTAGAAATTTGTCAAGAATGACATCAAGAAACTTCTTCACAACGGTGCACTATAACATCCTGATTTTTGGAGATTTTTAAAACCTTGAATTTGAAAATAAATTTCTAGAATTTTTCCTGAATTTAAAATCAAGCTTAAAAGAATTTTCAAAAATTTAAAAGAATTTAATATGATAAAATTATACTTCAACATTAGCTGAAAATAGTTTAATTAAGTTCCTTAAGTCACAAGAAATTTTCTGGAATTTTCTGTAATTAAATTAAGCTTTAAATGATTTTTAGAATCTTAAAATGATTTATTCTGAGTAAAATAAACATCAACATAAGTGGAAAATATTTTATTTGGGTTCTTCAGGTCTCAAGGAATTTTTTGGTATTTTTGGTGAATTTTTGGGATTTCTTTGCTATTTTCTAGAGCCTCTTAAAGTTTATTTGAATTTCTGGAATTAGAAAAGAAAAAGAAAACCCCCGAGCCACCTCAGCCGTCCGATCCTCCCCGCGCCACGCGTCAAGATCGCGTCGGCCCAGCCCGCCGCTCACCCGCCCCCGCCTACCTCGCCTCCGCGCCGTCCGATCGCCCCTCTCGCCACGCGTCGCCTCGCCGCAGCCGCCGTACCCCTTTCCCGCCCTCGCTTCCCCGCTGCCCAATCGGTCCCGCGCCATGCATCGTGCATCCGCCGCGCCGCGCCCGCGCCCGCTCGCTCGAACCCTAACCCTAATCCCGCCGCCCGCGCGCCCGCATCCGCGCCGTTGGTGAAGCCACGTGGCGGCACCAGCAGAATCCCGCTCGCGCCCGCGCGATGCCGTTGGATGCGTCCACGCGTCTCAATTGCTGCCGTCTAAACCCCGCGCCGCTGCCGCTCCGAACCGTAACCGATTGGAGCTCCTCGGTTCGTGTGTTAAAACCCGCCGCCCTACCTCGGTTCGCGTGCCCGCTCGTCACCACCGCCGAACCCTAGCCTCCGCTCTCCCGCGCCGCCGCCGTCGTTCCCTGGCCGCCTCGCCGTCGCCCGCGCATCCCCGTGCGTCGCCCGTCGTCGCCGTCGCTTCCGTCGCCGGTGAGCTCTCCGCGCCGTCCCCGTCGCCGCGTCACCTCCCCGGTGGCCCGCATCGCCATCTCCTCGCCCCCGCCCGCGCTCGCGCGTGCGTCCGCGACGCCTCGCGCGCCGTGCGGCCACGTGTCAGCGATCCGCCCGTCGCCCGCCTCTTGGCCGCTTCATCCCCGCCGTCGCCCCAGATCTGGATCGAGGATCCAGATCTCGCCGCGTGTCGTCTCCGCGACCGTAGGATCCCCGCCGCCGCCGAGCCGCGCCGCGTCACCCTCCCACGTGGCACGCCACGTCAGCCCTAGGGCCACGTGGCCTGATACGTGGTAGCCACGTCAGCAAATCCTCGCCGGTGCCACGTGGCGACCACGTCGCCAGTGACATGTGGCAAGATCGCACCGCCACGCCGGCACCTCCCGCCGCGTCGCCGCCGCCCCGCGTTCTTGTTTGGTGCGCCGGGTCCACCGTGGACCAGTTCTACCGTGGGCCGGGTTCACAGCACAGTAACATTTTCTAATTTTTTCGATTTAATTCCTGATTAATTTTCCGAGAGTCCGTTCTCCTCCGTCCTAGCTCCGATTGACCCCGTTCTTTTTTCTAAATTCATCTAAAATCGAGCTCTAGCTATTGGTTCTAGTTTGCTTATCATTTGCTTATCATTTTATGTATTTCTTTGGTTTCGATCGTTTTCTCTCTCGCTAGATTCGGATTCCGGAGGAGCAGATTCCGCGTCCGAAGACCAGGAGTACCTCACTGAGCATAACCAAGGCAAGTCGTGTCCTTTAATCATGTTGAACCCAGTTTGTAATCTATTATTTAATTAATTTGTTTTAAATTACATTGCATCGCTATTTTTATTCAAATACTTGTACTGGTAGTTATCGTCCCAATTGAGTTTATCCCTCCTTGATATTTTGGAATGCCATGATGCCATTGTCACCATAGGTTGGAAAACATACTAGTGATGCTAGATTAATTGTCACATGGGTTGGTACGATAGATTGCTTAACTTTGCTTATAGCACCGATCGGGTTTATCATCACATGTAAATCATAATCTTGACTTAATGAGATATGGAACTGTGGTTGGTGCCACGTATATTAAAATTCCTTTGATTATGGATGGGAGGTCCATAAGTGATATGGAACTATCCATAAGTGGTTGGTTAGCTTGTGGATGGGAGGTCCGCAAGTGGTTATTTCAATTCCTTTGATTATGTATTTATTACTGTTTTACTTAAAGTTCGCCTTCAATCTATTTATTGTATTTCAACTGTCATTTATGCAAATTAACCTTTCAGCCTTCCTTTGGTAAGCCTTGCATACTATATTGTATTCATTTGTTACAAACGACTTGCTGAGTACCAATGTACTCACGGCTTTATGCCCAATGTTGCTCAGTTGAGGAAGAGGAGTATCACCAGCAGGAGGTTCCAGAAGGAGGGTGCTTCGACAACTTTGCGGTTTAGGCTTCGTTCTCCACTCGATAGCCTGTGGGTTTGTCGATTGGCCACTATGCTTTATTTTTGTTTTCCGCTGCTACTTTTGTTAAGCCTTCGGGCCAGTTTATTGTAAGCTTGACCATAAGGTCGTACCTTTTGAGATGGAACTAGCATGATACACAGGGATACACAGGGACTAGCATGATCCTGGAACTAGTGCAGAATACACAGGGAGTCCGGATTTGCATATTCGGATCTCGACATGCACTCCTCAACCTTGTCTCTGAGGGCATGAATCTCATTGACATGGTGGTCACCTTTATGATGAAGCTGTTGATGGACTCTGTCTCCTTCACGACGATGGGGTATTCTTTTGGGCTGCACCAGATGGTTTTTAGCTGTGGCTGATAGCTTTTGTCTATACTTTTTGACACGCCAGTGGACGGCGAAGGCACCGATATGGATGACATACACAGTTATTGGTTTGGAAAGCCGTTTAAAGAATCTACTTCAAGAGGTCACCCATTTCGATGTTTAGTTTTTTGACTTTCCAAGAAGCCAAAAGCCAAAAAGAATAGGGTTATATCACATTGAACCCACTCTTGAGGGTCTTTAGTAGCATCTCCTTGATGCGATCAACACCGACATGCATGTCTTTCATAGTGTCCCAAGCCTCCTTAGCCATTTTCTTTTCGACCGAGACAATCATCATGGCCTTGGACATGGCTTGAAATATGGTAGCGAGAGCCATTTGGTCCTTGCGCTCATCGACCCATTCATTGCCCTCCATCGCTCCCACACCCCTTGTGCGTGCATGAACATCTTCATCTTCACTATCTAAAACTCATAGTTGCTCTCTGTGAGCATTGGGTATTGGAGGGACACTAATCATTCCTTCGTTGGTGTCTTGAAGGCTGCCATGTCCGAGGTGTCTAATACCAAATGTTGGCACATATTAGGTATTCACGCAATCACACACTCGAACCGGGGACATAACTCACACAGGATCCTAGATACACACATCACGAATTCACTGTGAAAGAGAACAAAAATGTGCGCACAAGAACTTTAGTGCTCAACTACAACCTGCCTAGCCAGAGTTTTTTTCCTCTATTCTCTTATCAAATGCATCTGATTACACATCCTTTTAAGGATTACCTAATCAACTTGCTAACCAAACCAACAACTAAAGATAGAAAGTCTAACAAAGGAAACAATTAACCAATTTGATCTGATGCTAATAACAGCAAGAACATAATGTCCTGTTACTTGACAAGTTTAGATTACTTTCCAATCGATGCAGCAATCAAATAAAAGTTTGCCGCATCAAGAAACCAACCACCCTCGGCTCTCGCTCCAATTGATGGATCACTCGTAGGGCTGGCCTTGGGCCTGGGTAGCAAGGGCGATCGCCTAGGGCCCACAAAAGCTAGGGGCTCTTAGCCCATGTATGTTAGTATGTATATATGTATGATATAGTTTATGTACTAATATAGCCCTTGACCTCTTCACTCCTCTTTCAGTCTTCTCTTCCCCAAAACAAACGCCGTCGTTATCGCCATTAATGGAGGAGGAGAGCCTGATTTCATCGATTCCCAACCAATTCGCCTTCAATTTCTTCACTTTGCAACGGTTCTACTCGAAATCCCCCTCATATAGCTGTTGCATATATGGCAGTTTTTCTAATTTTTGTTCCTTGATTATCCGTTAAATACAACTTCAAGTCTCCAATGCAACATCTACACTATCTAGAATAAAATTTTGGACTTTATTGTAACACTAGTTTCCTTTTCATAAAGATATCCATTAGATCTAAGAGAAATAGGTTGAAAAACTATTTGATGTCATCAATGTCACATGAACGGTTGAATGATTTGGCCACTTTTATGCATTGAGAAGGGTATGTTAGATCGGATTGATGTTGATACTATTGTCAATGACTTTATATATAGAAATGTTAGGAGAAATTGCTTTATGTAATCATTCTATTCATAACTTACTTGCTTGTTCGGCAGGTGAGAGATGATAGCTCATAGCTCTCCCATAGTGTGTTTTGGCTAATGTAGTCTTCTCCTAAATTGTTTTGTTCTTAGTAGCATGTTATAGTTTTTTAAGATTTATTCTTAATAGTAATGTATATGTGGATTGTCGCCAATGAGTATTTTGTATTTTGTAATATACTAAGTCTAATATCGCCAATAAGTACTTTGTATTTTGTGATGTACTGTCCAGTGGTTACTGTATTGAACTTTAGCCTTTTCAATTGATATAAAAGGTATTGTTACATATTTATGTTAGAATAAAGGGCCTCACTTTGACATCATACATAGATGGTGCGACAAGAAGTATCAAAAGAAGGCGATGACGATGACACCTTTTGGCCGGCATGCAGGTGAGTGCATGTGCATGTGTGCACTGCAGTAAGTAAAAACAGGAATTCTTGATTCTGCGTGTGCGTCAGATGGACAAACAGAACGTACACCCTCCCCTCCAATAAAAGCATATGGACCTTACTTCCAATCTCTCTCCCCCCTCCAAAAGTAGGTCCCCACTCCCAATCTCTCCCCAGATAGATCTTATTCCCAATCTCTCTTCCCCTCCAAAATAGCAATAGAAGTGTGTGTTCCACAATCACAAAAAATGCACGCACAAAATGTAGCAACACCTAAGTAAAAATGATGCTCACTCTCATGAACGAACCCACCGAGAGTCAGGTGGGCTGGCGTATTCCTACCACCAGCCGCCCCCTCATCTGGGCGCTGCCCCCGGAGTATGCGGTGGGAGCGCCGGCAGCCTCGAGTCCTCAGACTGCAGGATGTGCATGGCCTGCGCGACGGACGGCCGCTCGCTCTGGTCGGGGTGCGCGCACCAAAGCCCGACGACCTGCACGCGCTCCATCCGCCGCTCGTCGAGCTCGTCGCCCCTCATCCTCTTTTCGGCCGCATCAAGAATCGCGTTCTTGCTGTACAGGCTCCACACCCATCTCAGCAGCGTGAAGAACTCCTGCGACCACCAGTTGCCGGCCGGAGACGAGCTCCAGCAGGACGATGCCAAAGCTGTAGACGTCCGACTC
This sequence comes from Melocanna baccifera, assembly GCA_036346265.1. Lineage (NCBI taxonomy): Eukaryota > Viridiplantae > Streptophyta > Magnoliopsida > Poales > Poaceae > Melocanna > Melocanna baccifera. The sequence continues at coordinate 12,339,925 of CM070679.1, forward strand.
GATGCTCGGCCGTCTGCCATCGTGTGTGTCGTGGTCGACGAGCCGGGCCAGCCCGAAGTCCCTAAGCTTGGTGTTGTGCGACGAGTCGAGCATGATGTTGCTCGGCTTGATGTCGTCGTGCACCACAAACTGCTCCCATTCCCCGTGAAGGTAGCACTACGCAGACCCCAAACCAACAATGATCCGATACCTTCATGTTAATTAAACCGAGCAATTAGTCAAAATGCAAATGCATCCATCGTCCGATACACATGAAGTTTTGTAGAGAAATTAGTTGGTTCTCCTGTACCTTAATTCCTGGCCATGTCAACAATCTCTCACTGTTGTAGAGATGCTTGTCCAGACTGTTAGTGATATGTCCTAGAGGTAATCATAGAGATAATTGCATCATTTCTATATTTATGATCTTTTGAATAATATATTATTTTGTCCCTTGAATAAATGTCTTTAATATTGATCAACAAGTATGTGACTTGTTCGTGAAACTCTTTATTTATGTTTTTCATATTATTCTAAATTATCTCTGATCTTATATCATTATGTGGAACAATTATGATTTACAGATCAGCACATGTATTGATTGATGATCATGTTTCACGGATCATGGATATGGGATATCAAATCAATAATGTGGACACATGTTAAAGAACGTGGTGTTGGATTGACCCACCATGAGACACTGCGAGAATTGTTATAGGGCCTGTTCTTTTTAGCTGCGGCTGATGGCTTTTGGCTGCGGCTGATGACTTTTTGGCTGTTTGCAACAGAGATTACGGAAAGAGAGATACTCGCTTGTAATTTTTGATGATACAGATATTAGTTTTTTAATGTGTACTACAATTAACTTGTAGACACCATCTTAAAAAAAATACTCCGTTTAAAAGTTAGTTACTGTAGCAAAAGCCAAAAGCGACTTTTAGAAGCCGCAAAGAACAGGGCCATATTCTTAAGTGTCATCAGTTGGTCTCATATATAGTGTATGTGGGATCCTTAGGCTTGAGATCGTTATTGTTTTCTACATGTGTAATAGTTTACTTAGGGGTTACTAAACACTACTCCATGACTGGGTGGTCATAAAGGTAACTTTCGAATTTACTATGAAACATGCGAAGGGATATGAGCGATCAAGATGGAATTTACCCCTCCTATATAACATGAGAGATATCTCTGGCCCCTCGATGTGATTGGATTAAGGAAGTGCATGGCCATACCAAATGTGGTTGAAGAGTCAATCACAACTGATTAATCCATCACAGGTTCGAGTGAAGGATCGAGCTATCATAGGATGGCACATTTCTCGCCTTGAGTTCGATCTGATATCGTGAGGCAAAGGGATCCGTATATAAGCACTATATAGGTTCGTCCGATATGATCTTTATGTATATTTGGGGGTCGTTATGTCCTGCTAGGGACCGCTACCGATCTATGGACCGGAAAGGAGTTTTTGGCCCATAGCCAAATGTACATGAACCTACAGGGTCACACACTTAATGGACTGGAACGATAAGAGTCCGGATAATAGTTTCTGAGTGGGCTTTGATATCCACTTGTATCGGATATGGATCCGATTGAAGACTATATAATGGGAGGTGAGGGGGCTGAGGGAAACACCCCAAGAAACCCTAGCTGCCACCTCTCATAACTCCTGCCGTGCGCGCTGGTGCTAGCACACTGACGCACGGTGTTCCCTCCCTAAACGTGTGGACCTCGGTAGAGGCGCTGCTACGACTGCGGCGCTGATCGGGACGATCGCAAGGAGGAGACGGTTAGCCGGAGGACGATCGACTACTTTCGTTTATACCGACGCGCTCTTCGTTGAATCGGCTGCTTCAACTCTACTTCCGCTACACTGTACGTCTAGTGGTAACAATCTATGATCTCTTTACTCGCATAGCTTCCTAGTTTACGCGGTAGAATTTTCAATTCGCGCTAGTGTAGTTTACCCGTATCCCAACACAGACTGCCTTCTGCCATCGATGAGCAAATTCTATTAGCCTCCTCCTAAATTTTGATCTTAGATCTGCTACTACTCACTCCGGTGCTGCTGCTGTGCACAGTTTCCACGTATGATGGATGGTCTAGTGTACTAGCTAGCTTACTGCTGTTTTGTACTAGTACTACTTGGAACAGAAGTCAACAGACAAATTTACCAGGATGCTAGTTACAGCAGTGGAGATGGATTCTCCTACTCACGACACACAGACAGAGCTGTGCACGAAAGCTGCAAGATGAGGCAAAAGCTTCTCACTCCAGCTTTGTGGTAGGAGTAGGACCGGAAGAGAGAGAATAATTGCATGGTATGGAATGTGAATTTTATGAATCTCATGGCACTGTATATGGGAAAATTCAGATCGAGTGGTCAGAGCAGTGGACTGGTCAGAAATCATAACAATAATGCTTGTAGAGTGGGCATCGCAAGAACTTGACTTGCAATCGCTCATGGCCAGTACATGATAGAGCGCCCTACCACGGAAAATGGGGACTCCGGCAACAAGGAGAGGGGAGGCGCCGGTGTCGAGGAGAGGGGGTGGCGTGGAGGGCAATGAGGAGGAGAAGGTGTGAAGGGCGTCGGGTGGGAGGCGGTGGGGTCGGGTGGGAGGCGATAGGGTCAGGATAGAGTTAGGGGTAGAGGTTATATAATAAAGTCTTGTTTAGCAGCATATAAATCTCGGTCCATCTCCAAGAATAGACCGAGATTTTAAACTAAAATCCTGGCCTATTCTCAGAGATGAGCTGGGATTTATGGATTGCCAAACAAGGCTTAAGGGGAAAGAATGAGGACAGTTGGATATTAATTTAAATATCACAAATTTTAGATGATTGTAGAAAAAAAACATTTGGATGATTACTAGACACACCATTTCTGTAAAGCTTCTGCAAAAAATTTGCAAACTTACAACTATGTTCGAAACAAACCAAAATAATCCTGAGCATATTTTTTGATAAGAATAAGCATGAGGGATATTCTCATTCTTTCTTGAAGATATATATTTTCCCCTATCACTTTGCATTTTTTGGACTGGCATTAATTTTGTCAGCATGTAGAAAATGTGTCAGTAAATTGCAGTAGAAATCAAAGGCCAACAAAATTGCGAGTTCCTTCTTTGTTCTTATTTTCGTTTTTAGTTTTAGACGATGAATCATGACTAGTGAGGCAAATTGGAATATCTCGACTACAACAGTGCAAATAGTATACTAGTGTAACCTAGTATCACACAATATATATGTTGGCCACTTGCCATTTGTGAAGCTGTGTGCTAGCTCCCAACTAGCAAAATGGCAAAAGATACTTCAACCACACGTCGACAACCAGTGTATGGTGGCCGGCACAAAGAGAAATCTTTACAGGTACAACCTTGTGCACTGATCCCCGTGCTATCTTGGGCCCACGACCACCCGGGCATGGTCACACCAATCGGGGGCTACCCCCAGCAATGTTTTGTATGTTAGCCCCGAAGGAGGTCCAGGGTCAACATTGGCGAGATTCGCACACCAGCTCTGGAGGGGGTCTTGAGTCAACATTGGCGAGGTTCGCACACTAGCCCTAGAGGGGGTCTGGGCCAACATCGGTAAGGTTCGCACATTGACCCTGGAAGAGGTCTGGGTCCAACATCGGTGAGATTCGCACATCAACCCAAGAGGTCCGGTTCCAACATCGGTGAAGTTCGCGTGTTAGCCTTGGGCGAGGTCCGTGGACCGACCCCAAGGCCCTCGGACATGGCGGAATCCATGTGAGGCAAATGACGTAGATACGCCTAGGAGTAAACTAGGCTCTGAGGGTAAATTTGTAACTTCATTTGCCTTCCTCTCCCCCTCTATAGGTTCTCTTGTAATAGGAGAGGAGATATGCCATTTGTTAACCCTAGACACTTATATTGAATACATCTGGTGTTTGTGTGCTTCTCCTTGAGTCCCTCTACATCCTCGACAGTCTCCGTATCCGATCGATGGTTCTTCTAAGTTTACTGTCCAGATTCGTATTGATGGCAATATGTTTTGCCATATTTTAACGATTGCATTAGGCCACCTAAAATGCAGCAAAAGCCACAAAGAGAGATCGCCATCGTCTCCAATTCAAACAAAAGAAAAGATGCACTAAAAAAAGCAGTATATTGCGCCAAATGCGCAGAGGCATCTAAAAAAATAATACATAAAAGAGCAATACAATTTCTATTACAAATATATATGGTTTTATATAAACCACATCTTACTCAAGTAACCATGGACAATCAGAACACTATGATCTCCACCATCGGACGATTTGAGGACTAGATCCTCGTGCAATAACTGTGATCTCCACACCCTGTCGCACAAGATCGCACACCGAATCCACAGTAAACTGTCCGTGAACACCACATAACAAAAAAAAAAGGAACCCTACATTACAAAGACTACTGCTAATAGCTGGAGTGTGTTTAAGGCATTAAAGAAACCCTGGCATTTCTTGGAGACTATAATTCCTTAGGTGTTTAGCTTAAAATGACTGTGGCTTTGATAGTGCTAAAGTATGGAGTTAAGTAAACCTTCGTGTGGCAGTGTACCCAACAGAGGCCGCATGGCAGTGCCAAATTAAATTAAGGGTGTCCTAGGGTTAGGTTGATGCCCAATATGAATAGAAAATTGGCTAATTTTAATTGGGGAAGTCAAAAGTTGGAATGATACGAACAAACAGAATACAGGCTAGCCACATGCATGTCGAAGTTAAACTTTCAGAGCTAGAGGTTTCACAGAGAAAGGCTGAAATAGGGGGTCATGCTATCATGCATGTGTACCATATAAAATTTCAAGATGATTCTAAGTTCACAACATTTGAGATGAGAGACGCTTTTGCATGCAGTTTAATTACGACATAGTTACCTAAATATCACATCACCAAAGTTCGTGTATGCTAGTGTGCTATGATTAGTCAGAAAATAGGAGGAAACCTAGGAATTCAACATGCATGCATGCATGCATAGTTGAAAAGCATTTCGCTTTTTCTAAGTACATTTTTGCGATCAGTGGATTTGTATGGAAATTGATGTGCCATGTGACTGCATGTTGAACCAATTAATGAAAAATGTGGCTTATGCTTAAGAAAATTCCAGTCACCTTACAAATAGACAACCCTTCAGGCCGGTGCAACTTAAGACAGTGATACCCATCTATATTTTGTATTTTTGTCCATGCCTGTGCAGAATCAGGCAGTAAGCTAGCTGGTGTAGGTGAATCCTAGCAGCAACATCATGTCTAATACTAAATACTAACATGTTATTTGCAGACAAGATTAGCTAGGTCACTATGCTAGCTACAAGAGCACTTGTTGTGTAGCTTGGAATTCCAATTTTGGTTCAACGACGTCGTAACGATCTTCTTGGATGGAACAAACTATTTCTTCTTCACGTGGATTTTTTTTTTTGACAAAAGCATACCTGTCCATTGTTTTGATCAAGTTATATCGTGACAGAGCACTAAGTAAGAAATGCAGTCCAATTTTCCTGTGTGGATCGATCTTGTGATCTATCAAGTAAGGACGAGTTATCATATTAGGGGTTCTTTGCCTGTTGAGACTACGTACAGCGACATTAAGTCTATGATAGGTGGAGCAGGGGGCTAAGAAAGTTCGGAATTGAAATCGGCCATACGTCCAATGGGATCTTGCCCACCTGGACGGCCATCCATCACTGCACACCAATGCAATGTTCCCAATGCTCCTATCACGAACGCAAACTTTTATCCTGCCAAAATTCACACACACTCACATCCACTTACATAGAAAGCTCAGTCCTCTACCACTTTACTTTCATCCCAAAAACTCATCTAGGCTGCTTCCCCAATTCATCATCAGGCGTGAGGACTGAGGAATCCACACTACCTACTCCGGCAAGCTCCGCCTAGCCACACCGGATGCCACCGTTTGAGCCACAAAATGTCGAGTGATTGCGTCAAGCTGCAATTGTGTAAGCACTCGATCCTAATCTGAGATGCCTCCCCCGCGTCATGAAGCTCCCTCCATCACAGCACCATCACCCAGCAACCATCAACACCACAAGCCGCCGATGTTACCCATTATGCCTCTATCATGGTACTCTCATCTCATCCTGGCTAGCGACACCAGAATGCCCCAATCCCCTTCTCTGATATGTTTGTTGTAAGTATTTTTTTTCGTGTATTTGTTGCAACAACTTTCTCAAATTATTGCATGAGATGTTTCATGTTGTTGTATTGTGTCTTCACAAATATTGTAGCAAAAGAGAATTTTGTTGTAGTTGGGTTGTGGATTTGTTGCACAAGAATTTTATTTGCTGCAGTAGATTTGTTAGATCAGTGTATCGTATTTTGTTGTAATATGTTGTTGCAACTGTGGGGAATATTATTTCATATTCTTCGGATTGATGTTGTGTCTTACTGTACATTTGTTGTATATTCTTTTGTTTGCATGATTTTTCTCAGTTTGTTGTAGATTTATCTCGGTTGTTGCTTCTTTGTAAAAAAAAACATGTTGCATCATTTATTATTGAATGTTGCTACTATTATTTACAAATATTGCAATGTTGTAATACCATAATTTGTTTGTTTGGGTATTTGAATTTGTTTTTAAAATGTAGCTAAGATCCAAGCTAGTGGTTTCATGCATTTTCAGCTAAAAATGATATTTCCCAATTTTTTTATCTGTATTGTATTATTATTGACACATTTTATTGCACATATTGATTAAAATTGTTGCATACATTATCTAAAAATGTTACATCAGAGTATACCATGGGAATGCTCCCATCGTATGCTTGGGCGCTAGCAACTTCCAAGAAAGTTTGGCTTGCTACCATTATGATAAGTGGTAATCAATCGAACACTTGGGTAGGTATAGCCTCCAAGGTTAGGAGTGGCAAAGTTACACCGTATATCAATTAGGTCACGTTGATTCACATGATCTTGCTTTGGTGAGTTTGATCAGGCGGCCTCCAAATTAAACCTCGAGTACATGGAATCGAATCCCTGGAGGGCCTGGGCAGAGTACCATCAGCATGTGATGCAAATCATGCAACCTTGCAGGATATGGAGGAGACATGCATGATGAATTGAGCTCATCTAGTCGGTCTAAAGGCATCTCACATCACATGCACCCCCTTTACAACACTTGGTCCCTGCCTCTAGCTCAACCACTTTGCTCAAGCGAGATTCCCACTTCAGTGCATGCAGCAGAAAAATAAAAAGGGAAAGGATAACTAATAGTGTATATTTTTTCTTTATTCACCTTGACATGATGCATCCATTGAGCTATAGTCTTGACAATGCGAGTACGTGACACATGCAAATAGTTAAAGGAAAATAAACCTCTTGCGTGTTCTTAAAAAATGTTAAGCCCTTTTAAACCTGTAACATCCCAAAATTTACCATTTTAAAAATTAATTCCAAATTAATTATTTAAAACTTTGGGGGTTTTTAGTTAAAAAATCAATTCCAAAGCTAAAAAGTATTTTTTGTAAAAAATTAAAGACCAAATTTATGTTGAAAATATTTCTCCTAAGTCTAAAATAGCTCCAGGAATTTTTATGATTTTTTCTAGAATTGTTAGACTTTATTTGCTATTTTTTAATTAATTTTGAATCTTCCTAGTATTTCTAAAAAATTAAAATAAAATTTAAACCCCAACACCCTCTCCGGTTAACACATGTCAAGCTTAGATCACATCCCCGTCGCTCCATCTAATCTCAGGCGTCTATCTTCATTTATTCGGGTCGATGGCCGAGATCTATTTCTTTAGCCACTTGGCATTCATCCAATGCTTACCACCCTCCTCTCTCTCTTCTCTCACCGACATGCGGGCCCCGCATGTCAGCTCCTTCTAACTTCCTCCTCCCCTTTCTTCTTCCCCGCGCCGACTGTCATTGTTGCCCGCCCCCGAGCTCTTAAAGAGCGATCGTTACCTCTCCGGTGGACCGAGAAATTAATGACATTAAAACCCTTGCCACTACACTTTCACTCCGGTGGTTTTCCTCCCACTTAAATCCCATTTATCATTGCCGTTTGCACCACTTTTGGCCACCATTACTCCGGTGAGCAAAAACCTCGGCGTCTGTCTCTCTCGCGAGCCCTATAAATACCCCCCGAGCCTTCCCCTCCCTTCCCCTTTCCTCTCCTACTCACTCGAGCTCACTAGCACCGTCTCCATATTCTTTCGCGCCGGCGAGCTCCTCCAGTGAGGAATTCGCTCAGCTTTGGCCATCTCCGAAGCTTACCACTGCCACATTTGGCTTCACCGCCCTTCCGTGCACCCCTTCCACCCCTCAGCCATGCCCCCCCCCGCCCTTAGAGCGCCATCGACGCCGTCGTCTAAACCGCACCGCCGCTTCTCCCTCTCCGTCGGCCGCCTCCCGCTCTTTTCAATAAGAACCCCTCCCTCGCTGTTAGGACGGTCCAAACTTTTTGCCCCGTGCGATCAGACGATCCAAACGTTACCCTAGCCAATCGGACGGTGTGAACAGCCTTAGCCGTTCAGATGGTCCGAACGTTCATTGGCCAATTAGATAGTCCGTTGTTGATCGGATAGTCCGCAATCTCTTACCGTTCAGACTTGTCCAAACATTTCCCGCGTCGATCGGACGGTCCGTTGTTGATCGAACGGTCTGAAATCTCTTGTCATTTGGACTTGTCCAGACATTCTTACGTCGATCAGACAGTCCGTTGTCGATAGAACGGTCCAAAAGTCCCTCACCGTTCGGACTAGTCTGAACTTTTTCGTGCATCACTACTGCCCAATCCTCATCCGACGGCCTACACTAAAGTCATTTCATTCTCTCACCCGCTTGGCAAGCCACGTCCGCACTCGACCCACGTGGCAGCCATACCAATGCCACGTGGCATGCCATGTCAGCTCAAAGCCAACCCCGTGCCACGTCAGCGCCACGTGGCACCACGTCAGCAAAACTGCCACATCACTTGCCATGTGTAGGGCTGACATCAGCATGATGTCATAATTCTTGTTTTTCCTTTAGAAAATAATTCCATTAATTCTTTGATGATGTCATAAATATCATTTCCTTTCAAAAATAATTCCAGAAAATCCTCTTTTCCCTTTTTCGAGCAACAGCCCGAAGGTCCAGACAGCGTGCAAGAAGGAAAGTCTCTTTTTTATCATCTTGTATCTATATTTACCAAAACAATTTTATTATTTTAAATTTAAATGCATTGCTATGTTACATAAAATGATAACTTTTGTCTTACGATTATTAGTTAATCCAATAATTATTATACCCTCCTTTGACGTTGACAACCATGTACCTTTATCACCTTAAGCTTTTCTTGTCTCAGTATTGAGATTATTATGCTATTTGTTAATTTTAGAATGGTAGTAATTACTTAGACAAGCTATTTGGTCATTATAATCCTATGGGTGAGAATAATGTTATCAAGTTTCTAAACAATCATTTTTACCAAGTGTTTGGCAATAGGTGTTGCTATTGGTTTATAAAATAAAATAAAATAAAATAGTGAAAATTATTTTAGACTTGGGCGGATGGTAAGATTGGGTTGGTGCGGATTTAACACGAGAACTTGTATTGTGAATGTTCCGCCTAAGTCAATTAAGAATCGATGCTTGCATTACCGTACAACCATAAGTCTATATGGGTATGACTTAACTGAATAACTCACAAAGATTTAGTTTAGATATCACCAGTAGTAAATGGGTACCAGGGTTACTGGAGTTACTCACAGTAAGGCACAAGGATTTACTATACTCATACGACGCAAGAGGGGTTTTCTAACTGTGGTGAATTTAACCCTTCAGCGGTGAAACCTTAGCGGGTGGTGTCTAGTTAGACTGGAGTGATGTAAATGCTTCGTGATAAATTATCTGGGTCTCATGTCTAAGAAAGTATGTTGGCTATTAAGATGATTTATCTTTTGTGGGTAAAGCTGTACAACTTCTATAAAGTGTAAAACTATTTGAATAGCCGTATCCACGGTCAAGGGTAGGCAAGGTGCGGTACTTTTACATGGTAGATCTTTTGTTTTTGGTTTCAAAGTAAACATTTTGGGAAGTCAGGAGTGGATGGAACTCTTGGGAGTATGTCCTGGCGGATGGAGCCAGTGTGGGTGGATGGAACCCATAATGTTAAACCTTGGCGGTTAGAGCTAGTGTACTAGTATTGGTGATTAGAACTTTCACTAGAAAATTTATCTAGATTCAGTTATTGCAATTACTTTGTTAAATTGATGCTTTCAAAAATGTAGAATGATATTTGAAATAAAATATCGTTTTATCCAAAAGAAATATATTATCCTTCCTTTGATTAAGCCTTGCATGTATTGCATTTTTTTCAAAACTTGCGAAGTACTTTATGTACTCACATGCTACACTCAAAATAACTCTTAGAGGATTATGAAGCCTAATAAGGAGATTACGACTACTTCACGTGTAGATTTGATAAAGGCTTCTGGAATATTAGGCTACCTTCCCTAGTCAATTGCTTGTGGCGTATTAATGGGCCATTGTCAAAGTATATTTCTGCTTTCAACGTGTTTTTATGTTTGAGAGGTCTTGTAACCTCAGTTGTAATAAAGTGGCCATGAAGCTTGTACTCTTTATTATTGTAATAAAATGTTATTGAATATGTAATTATCACTGTTTAACTATGCACACTGGCTTTGATCTGGGACTAATGTGGTAATACACAGAGGGTTTGGATTCAGAAATCCGGTCCCGACAAAACCTGACACGTGAATTCTTACTTGTACATCAACGCTTAGCTCATGCCAAGATGTCATGGCTTAACCAAGTAAGCATGCATGGGATGTGGAATGTAAATAGCATTTCCTGCTGATTCCTCTGGTTGAAGCCCTGAAACTATATATCATGACAATGCGGCGACCACAAGCCATAATCATGCACCCCATTCATACCAGCAGTTTTACAACCACTTAAGAGAGAGAGAGAGAGAGAGAAGAATAAAATAGAAGAGCCTAACAAAGAATTCACATTAAAATAAAAACTTGAACAAGAACGAACAATTTGAATTTGTTTTCCTAACCGCCAATAAGCCAATGCCTCTCTCTCTACAAGAAGAGAGGAAAGGTATGGATTAGAATTAGAATAAAAAACACCAAAAGATGGATGGATCGATCAGGTGATCAAAGCAAAAGGCAGCAAATAAACAAGAAACAAAACCGGCAATGAGCATTTGATCTTGATCCACTGCTCCGAGCCCCAGGAGAAAGAAAATGCCCTGTTCCACCACCCCGGGCCGCCCGGCGCATTTGATAGATTTGTTTAATTCCGGCTGCCTCGCCACACCGCGCGCACATCGCGCTGTGCTGTGCTGTGCACTACTGGAAAGATGACCCCTGTGGGGACTCCCTCCCTGCTTCTCTGAGCCATGAATGGTGCGCCTTTTCTCCACCGGAGAGCGCCTCTCTCCATTCCCTCCCATGCTCTGGTGGTTTCTTGCTTGTTTCGAGGGGAGCAAGAGGAGAAGAACAAGGCCACCCGGCGTTGTTGGATAGGGAGCAGCGGCAGCAGAGATGGCGAAGGAGACCGAGTACTACGACGTGCTCGGCGTCTGCCCCGCCGCCTCCGACGACGAGATCCGCAAGGCCTACTACATCAAGGTAGGTCCCTCCTTCCTTGTCCTTGGGTCGATCAGCTAGCTCTCGGTTTCTAGTTCTGAAAAAAATAGGCTCCTTTTTTTCTTTCACTGATTTCGATTTCGTTTCTTTCTTCAGGCCAGGCAGGTGCATCCCGACAAGAACCCCAATGATCCGCAAGCGGCCGAGAAATTTCAGGTTCTTACTACGATTGAAATCGATATGTATATGTTCGATTAGTGGGTGTGAAGTACTGAATTGCCCTGATCGGCTGAGCTTCTTGTGGATCTTGTAATTAGGCTCTTGGAGAGGCCTACCAGGTCCTGAGTGACCCTCTGCAGAGGAAGGCCTATGATGGCTATGGCAAAACTAGCATATCCAGGTACAAATATATCTAAAACTCATCAGCAATTCAAGCTTCATTCTAACAAGTGAACAATTATTTTTCCAGGGAGAACATGCTGGATGGTACTGTGGTGTTCACCCTTCTTTTCGGGAGCGAGCTGTTTGAGGACTACATTGGCCATCTTGCAATGGCAACAATGGCTTCCTCCGAGCTGACAAGCGAGAACGACAACCCCGAAAAGCTTCAGGATAGGCTCAAGGTCAGTGGAATGAATAGGCAGGCATCTGTTATCGATGGATGCCCATTGCCCAGCACCAATCTGATCATTTCTTTTCAGATGGAATATTGGTGGTGATGGTTCTGTGTTACTTGCAAATTTTGATGTAAACGCTGTTGGTTCCATTCTATTTTGTCGCGATGAAGGGTGTGCAAAGGGAAAGAGAGGAAAAGCTAGCTAGATTCCTCAAGGAGTTCCTCTCGCAGTATGTTCGCGGCGACAAAGAAGGATTCGCTAATCGTGCGGAATCCGAGGCAAAGAGGCTCTCTAGCACCTGTCAGTCTGATCCCTACAACCCATTTCTATCTATCTGCCCTGTAAAAAGCTTTCATTTAACTGTTGTCAAATGCCACTCATAGCATCTGGACTAGACATTCTTCGCACCATCGGATACGTGTACTGCCGACAAGCTGCAAAGGAGCTTGGCAAGAAGGCCATGTACCTAGGAGTTCCATTCCTGGCAGAGTGGGTGAGGAACAAGGGCCACCTGTGGAAGTCACAGATCACAGCAGCGAAAGGTGAAAACTTTGCAAAGTGGGTTGCGTCGTAATCATTAAAATTTCTGACTGATTAGGGGGCAAAAAGAACAATGCAGGAGCCCTGCAGCTTCTGCAGCTGCAAGAGGAGGCCTGCCGGCAGAGTGGCAAGGACGGCTGCGCCACCGAGAGGGACGTCGACTTGCAGATGAGGATGAACAAGGACCTGATGATGAGCTCACTGTGGAAGCTGAATGTTGTGGATATTGAAGTGACTCTTCTACATGTTTGTGAAATGGTATGTGTTTTGAGATGTCTAGTAATTGACAATATGACAATTGATAACTAGTAGTCTAGTACTGTCTGAACTACGAACAGCATGACATGCCAGTCTTGTCTTCAAGATTAATATGTTGAAGTGATCAGGACATGAAACTGATTTGGAAAGTTATTGACTTCTTAGGTGCTGCACGAAAACAATGTCAAGAAAGAGGATCTCAAGGCCCGTGCAATGGCATTGAAAATTCTCGGGAAAATATTTCAGGTACAGTACTTTACCTTTTCTAGGACAGTTCATATTGCTACATAAGGTAAAAATATGTAATTAAAATTGACATGTACTGAATGGTGCCATATCTGATTTTCCCCCAAATATTCAAGATTCTATACTCAGACACCTACAGAGGTGTAGAACACAGAATTGGAACCAAACCTTTTTCGGTGGTCTGACCGGTGTCCAAATGGTGGTCTGACCGCCCCGGGCGGTCTGACTGGCTTTATAACGGCGATTTGACCGCTGCTACAGTAAAATCAGGCGATAAATAGTATTTTCAGCCCGATTTTAAATCCGAAAATCAAGATAACTTTTAATCTGTAGATCCAAATGATATAAAATTTTGCATGGGCCTTCTCTAGGTTATTGTGAACCTATTCCAATAAACGATCATGAAAAACATGGCCAAAGATGGGGCTTTTTTCAGTTTGTTGGAAGGTTGCACCAAAATCGGACCAAAACCCCAAACAGTGAAAACAACTTGCTCATAAGTAGAAGATGGCCGAAATGGCTCTGGATGTATTCTCACATGTCACAGCAAGCTAGAACACCGAGGATCACTACCCAAAAACTCTTAAAACAAGAAGTCACTTGATAAGACCAAAATCAAGCAAAATCGGATTTTCTCGTGAATCTTACTATCAAAGTGCCTAGATGGATGGAGATGATTCTTGAAGATTATCTATACCTTTTACACGTCCTTGGCACAGTAAGATCACAAGAGGAGAAAGAAAAGATCAAACCAACCAAATCAAGAGCAAATCAATCAAAACGCAAAATAGACAAAGAGATCATCAAAGATTGATGTATTACCACTTGAAGAGGTAGATTTTATAGCCACTTCACCTTGGAGGACAGAGAGTACACCATATACTCAAACACCCTAACCCTAATCTATCTCCTATGGGAGGGAGAAGGAGCTAGCCACCAAGAGATTTAGCCAACCTTTTTCAACCCTAGCTCTTGCCTCTTTTTCCCTTATATAGCCTCACAACCTGAACCAAAATCTAATGGATCAATCCATTAGGCCAAACCGAGGATAACCCATTAACTCCATCTAACACCGAGTTTTACTCTCATGCACGCTTCTCAAAGCGGCTTACAACCATTAACCTATTAGTGAATCACACTTGATCCACTTCGCATTTTCACCACACACAAGAACTAAACTACTTAGACCAACACCGCAGTTTTGCACACCGTCACTTTTTTGTATAGGGCAATTTACCAAAATACCCCTCTACTGCATTCCTCAAAGTTTCCCACTTTTTTTGCCATGAAGCAACGCCCATGCTTCATCATCATCCATGTGGCCATAATGACTTGCCACCAAGCCTTTCACGCGTTCGGATTCCACTGAACCGTCCTCGCATGCAAATGACCCAAGTCACTTGACGCACCATATGCTTCTCCTTGCGCATGACGGCACCTGACTTCCTTGACCGTCTGGACCTCAGCTCCTCCCTGAGTCTAGTCCCGGTCCACCTCACCGTTGCCTGTCATGTCTACCACCGGTAGCTCCTGCTCCGGTTCCTCGTCGTCCTGGCTTGCAACCACCTCGCTAGCCTCAGCCATCTTCAGCGTCTCCCTGACCGTTTTGAACCTTAGCACCACCCTGTGCCTAATCCCAGTCCATCTACGCCTCACCATGACCTAACTCTGCAGTCCTGCAACCAACACTAGCAAGCAAACCATCACATAACACCGCACGATACACAAAGATCATCAATTTGCATAATTCAATATAAACAATGCACAATGCAAAATGTATGCACCCAAATACTAATTCTAAACATAGAACCAAACAATAAACCCAAGTGCACATAAGCAACAACACCCAGGTCAACCCATGATCAAACTCCAAGAGTCTGAACCGAGTACTCGAGTGTTTAAGAGATGAGGCACTCGAAACCAATGAGTACCAACCAGCAACCTATGACCAGCAAAACTCTACGATCACTATACAGATCGCTACGACCATCACACAGATCGCTATGAGTACCTACTACAAAGGCTTATGAGTAGCTCTTCGGACTACTCAGCAAAAGGCCATTCGGACCACCCGACTACGAAGTCGTAAACTTCGAATACTCAAGTACTCGCAGACTAGACGAACTCGAAGCAATGAAGTCAGTAGAGAAAAAGCGATCTTTTGCAAACTCCTCAAAAACTAAACTTAACCTTCACAAAAACTTTAACCCAAAAGTTAATTACTCATCACAACCATGGACCGACCTCCACATAGTCTCACATATACACTATTTGATCAATTGGAATACGAACAGAGGGAAAAGGAGGCATTACCAGGGCCATCAAAACCGACCATTCTCGATGATGACAGCAGCTCAGACGAAAGTTCAGACGAGGATGTGGCTCGGACGGTGCCATATCGGACTCCTGCAGTTACTCAGGTAATTGTTCAACCATCACACTCTTATATTGTATAGATATGCGTTACATATTCCAATCTTCAGTA
Organism: Melocanna baccifera; assembly: GCA_036346265.1. NCBI lineage: Eukaryota > Viridiplantae > Streptophyta > Magnoliopsida > Poales > Poaceae > Melocanna > Melocanna baccifera. The sequence goes on from CM070679.1 coordinate 12,355,618, forward strand.
AGACAAGTTCTTCTGTTTGTGATGCAGGGAATTGGCAGGCTATTTAGATGCTTATGCAACCCAGCATACGATGTTGATGATGACTTCGAACCCCGGAAATGAGTGGTAAAGAAGCAGAGACACTACAAACCATTTCAAAGATCCCTGAGCTTTCCCAGATATATGCTTCAGAACAGCTGGGATCATACATCACCGTCCTTTATTTGAAGGATATACATGTAGATGCTGCTTCAGCACTGGTGATCAGACCGACAGTTCAGAGTTCCCCTTTTCTCTCTCCCGTGGACAGTAGTTGCTCAGTTTTTTTGAAATAGATTCTATATCGACTTGTACCGCGCTTCGGTAATTGTTTGGTTTCAGAGTTGTCAAAAAGAAAAACAAAGAAATGCCCTTGGAAGTCTACTTTTCTGATTCCAAAATGACATGGAAAATTCCGACTTGAAAATCAACTTTTGATACTATTGTCTGCACACTGTATTACATCTGCAAGGATTTTGTGACTTCAACACTTCATAACGAAAAAATTTGACTGCCAAAAAAGTTTCTCAACTTAAAAGGAGTGTCTTTACTGATGATTTTGATCTATTATAAAATGATATATTAATTCCAACATTGAACATTGATGAGCATTAAAAGGAACCAAAATTACCCAATGAAAGTTCGCCATGCTGTGACTAATATGTTCAGCTAGCTGAGGGTGATGATGGATCATAATTTGTACAGATTCTAGCATCATGTATGTAAAACGATGCAAATCAGATGAGCAGATAGTCACTCAAGCGCACATGCACCTCAACAAGCAGTCTGCAATCTGCATTGCACTGAACAGAACCACCAGTCTAGCATTTTCTCCTACCCTGATAGATAGAGCTGCTTGTGGACTACACATGTTATAGAACGCACGGCAAAATATGAATCAATGAAGAATAATTAGGATTATAAGACAAAGATTTAATATAAAAAACCCTTACGGAAAAAACTACGGATGCACAATCGGCAAAATCACTATATAGAAAAAAAGCTACAAAACGCTCTTATCATGTAAATAGATAACTTGTAGCAAGTTGTGCTTATTATCATGAGGCTTATAGTAGATATAAATAGCCTTAAGAACAAGAGTCCTGGACGAAAAAGGAATAGAGTCCTAGTTGACAATGGAAACGGAGATCTACTCAGAAACTGGAATAATAACCTGCTCAGAGACAGAAACAACACTCTGTTCGAAGACGAAACAGAGTCTCAGAAGATAACGGTGAAGAATTATAATCAGAAACACCTCAAGTAGCCATGTTTAACTTTAGTTGGCGCAAACACCTTTGGATACCATGTTTGGTGCAAGTTAGTGCATAGTATATCACCAACACGAAAATGATCCCAATCATAACCTCCGACTAGTTCGTATTATCGACCGGTCTACTGGTCGGAATGCTCATGACTAGACATATTGGTCAGAACATATCCTTTTGAGCGAAACCTGATCAGATTTGGATCACAAAATATAATAATCTCTATCATAAGCCAAATTCCTCCTGTAACGAAAAAAAGCCAAAGAACTTCTCAAATAACTTGTAAAACACTTGTTGTGTGTCTAATGTGCAAAATAAAAGAAATACCGACCAAATGTGAGTAGAGCTTAGATTTAGTGGTAAGAACTAGTTTTGTCATCATATTAGCTGAATTATCACGAGTACTAATCTTGCAAACTTTAACATCACCTTGAGAAATAACTTCTTGGATGAAGTGATATCTGGTATCAATGTGCTTTGTTCTCTCATATGACATTTGGTCTTTTGTAAAACAAATAGCTCTCTATCTATCACAATAGACATTGGTGCAAGATATACTTTCACAAAACTCAGTGTACAAACCTTTTAGCCAAATAACCTTACATGCTTCTAGAATAGCCATATACTAGGCTTCAGTGGTCGAAAGAGCAACAATAGTTTGCGGACAAGCTTTGTAGCTTACGACATAGTCTTCAACAGTGAATATATAACCAATAAGAGATCTACTCTTATTTAAATCTCCAACAAAATTAGAATCTATATATTTGACCAGTCCATCACTGATCTTTTCAAACATAAGTAAGCATTAGAAGTGCCTCTCAAATATCTGAAGATCCACTGAACTGCTCTTCAGTGGCCTTTCCTTAGATTGACCATATATTTACTGACAATACTTAAAGCATGAGATAGGTCGACCGCGAGAGCAGACCATGGTGTATATAAGCGATCCGCACTTACATATAGAACACTTGACATGTATTCAACTTTTTCAATTGTTTGCAGACTTGATGTTGAAGAGAGTTTGAAGTGTGCAGCTAATGGAATGTTGGTCAGTTTGGCCTTGTGCATGTTGAAATGATGAATGAAGCACTTTTTCAATATACCTATTGTGGCTTTTGCCACAGCAGTGGGTAGTTGCTACCCGTTCTCCATAGGAGACATAGGAAAAAAAGAGCTAGAGACTACCAGTAGTGGGGGACAGAGAGTTAGTGAGTAAAAATGAGCTAGTCCCCTTGCCTCGTACCCCTTTGTGGGCTTACACACACATATATATATATATATATATATATATATATATATATATATATATATATATATATATATATATATATATATGTATATATATATATGAATGGGGATAGGATGGGAATTTGCTATCTTGCCCCTCAATAATTGAAAGGGGTAAGGGTACATCAGTACATTTCTTTAAACATACAACACTATACTACTGGGCTTAGTCCAAGGCCTACTAGCTAGTCCTAATGGCCTGTGAGATTAGGCACCCCCACAACAGTGCTCTCTCGACAGCAAGCTCTGATGTTCAAGGGGTGAGCTAATGCGGCCAATTGCCCTATCCCCTCGGGGGCCTAGATACCCCAAACCTCCAGGAACAAGTCCACTTCCATCGGCGAAGTCATAATCGCCCCGTCTCCGGAGCACGCGGTGCATAGAGGTGGACCCATCGAGGTAGGGCCGCCCTGCCGAGGCGATGCCTATCAGGCAGGAAGCAAAGTCGTGGTCGCCCCATCCAGGCCTTTCCTTTGAGACAAGTGGTGTGCATAAGTGGAGCCATTGAGGTAGGGCCCCCTGCCGAGGTGATGCCTACCAGGCAGGCGGAGAAGTTGTGGCCGCCCCATTGAGGTCGTGCCTTTGAGACGAGTGATGCATAGAAGCAGAGCCATCAAGGTAGGGCAGCCCCACTGAGGTAATGCCTACCAGGCAGGCAGTGAATTTGTGGATGCCTTGTTGAGACCGTTCCTTCGAGATGAGTAGCATGTAGAAGCGGACCTATGCATATACTCTTGGGGCTGTGCTTATGTGCCCTTACTGGTGGCCTGATGTTGTGTAATATTTGCCTTGTTGCTGCCTTTTCTAATAGCCTTGTAATGTTCCACCCTTCTGCCATGGTGGTGTGCCTGCTAGAGGCAAAAACACCCTATGGTGGCGTGAAGGGATGGATGCTGCCATGCGCGTAACAAGGTGTGTCACAGCAATGCTATCCCATAGGGGCAGCGAGGCGAGAGACGTTGCTCGAGGGAGGGGGGCGCTAACACATGTAGAGGCGGGAGGCTGGATCGTCGTTACCCTATGTTCAAAAATAGCTCCCACAGAGGGAGAGTGGCGTGGCCTGAGGAGGACGCTAACATATGCAGAGGCAGGGAGGCTAGGTCACCATTCCCCTATGTTCAAAAACACTGCCCACAGAGGGTGAGCGATGTGGCCCGAGGAGGGCACTAACGCATGCTGAGGAGGGAGGCTAGACCCTATGTTCAAAAATAGCACCCACGAAGGGTGAACAATGTGGCCCAAGGTGGGTGCTAACACATGCAGAGTCAGAGAGGCTGGACCACCATTCCCCTACATTCAAAATAGCACCCATAGAGGGTGAGCGGTGCGGCCTGAGGAGGGTGCTAACACACGTGAAGGTAAGAAGGTCGGATCGTCGTTCCCCTACCTTCAAAAACAACATTCATAGAGGGCGAGCGGCATGGCCCGAGGAGGATGCTAACGCACGTGAAGGCAGAGAGGTCGGACCACCGTTTTCCTACCTTCAAAATCAGCACCCACGGAGGGCGAGCGGCATGACCCGAGGAGGACATTAATGCATGCAGAGACAGGAAGGCCGGACCATCATCCCCCTACAGTAAAAAACAACACCCATGAAGGATGAGCGGCGTGGCACAAGGAGGGCACTAATGCATGTGGAGGAAAGGAGGCCAGACCGTCTCTTTGAACTTTGCTAAAATGGTGGACTCCCTAGTGGAATGTGTGATATTGACTAGGGACATCGCTACAACAAGGGACTCCCTAGTAGGACACGCGCGAAGGCACGATATTCACTGGGGACATCATTAGAGCGGGGGACTCCCTGGTGGGACACGCATGAAGGCATGATATTCACCAGGGACATCGCTAAAGGGTGCACACGTACTTCATCCCCTACCCTTCATATGATCATTTATCAAAGATAGACCTTGAATTGTGAAAGAAGTTGGGGAGAAGGAAAATATGGCAGCTATGGCTAGAGGTGGTCAACCATAATAATATGACTAGATTTAGAAGGACAAAAATCCTAAGGTACTAACTGCACCATTCAGTAGATGCCGATTCAGTACTAGGGTGGAGTGTGCGCAAATGTGTAGTAGGACTAGGTCCGTCCCACTCCCTTCACGGTATTAGGCTCCGTAGTGTGGTGTGGGGCATGAAGACCTCCGCACTCACTTTTAAACTCCGTAGAGTGGACCAGGACACTCGTGGGTCCTCGCGCTTATTTTAAATTCCATAAAGTGGGCTAGGACGCGCGAGTGTCCCGGCACTTATTTGAGACTCTGTAGAGTGGGCCAGGATGTGCGAGTGTCTCGGCGCTCATTTTAAACTCCGTATAGTGGGCCAGGATGCGCGTGGGTCCTAACACTCATTTTATAATCGTAGAGTGGGCCGGGATGTACGTGGGTCTTTGCGCTTATTTTAGACAACGTAGAGTGGACCGGGATGCGTGAGGATCCCAATGCTTATTTAGACTCCGTAGAGTGGGCCGGGGTGTGCGAGGGTCCTAACACTTATTTTAGGCTCCGTGGAGTGGGCCAGGACATGCGATAGTCCTGAAGCTTATTCTAGACTCTGTAGAGTAGACCGGGACATGTATAGGTCCTGACGCTTATTTTAGACTCCGTAGAGTTGTTTATACTCTATCGAGTACGTCGAAGCTCAAGGCCACTGCATGGTTTGAGCAAAAAGCAGACGTGAAAGTATATATGAAATGAAACACGACTGTGATCCAACTAGCACATGTGCAGCATTAAATGATTGGCTGATGTGCCCACTGTTGCATGAGAAAGATGCTTTAAAGGTGGCACAGGCACAGCCAGTGTACCACTTTAGCTCAAGCCCACTAATGGTAGGCAAACTGTGCGAAGGCTGGCTTAGAGATGAAGCCCAGTATGGAGGCTGACAAGGATGCGGGGACCTGCACGAGGACATAGGCGAAGGCCAGTAATCAATTGCCCCAGTGTGAGGGAGGATGTTGCCGACGTAGAGGCTGTGGCCAAAGCCAGAGGTCAAAGCAGAGGCGGCGAGTGGAGGCGAGGGCTAAGCCTGATGTGGAGGTGGATGGGAGTCCGGTTGCGTGAGGGGCATCGGGTGGAGGTGAGGGTTGGGCGACACTTCGACCCCACTCGTTTCAGCTTTTTTTCAGCTTCAGTTTCTAGCTTCAGCTTTTTTTTTCACTATTCAGTAATTCGTTTTTTTCTGAATTTTTTTAGATTTTTTGGGCTTTTTTGCATTTTTCTTTTTTTCCGTATTCCTTTGTATTATCCGTGATGGGCTAACATATTTTTTCTATTTTTTATATTTTTTAAAATTTAATTATGTCCAAAAAGCCAAATCAGCTACAGTAAAAAAAAGCCAGCTACAGTGAAATTTCAGCCAAAAGCCAGAAGCCATCTCTAAAACGAACGCCCCCAAAGGCCAGTGGCTGGAGGCAGCGCCGACACAGAGGCCATGGCTAGGGGTGAAAACAAAGCCCGATTCTGATGTGGACGTGGAGTCCAATAGCACGAGTGGACGTGGAGTTCGACAACACGAGGGGCGTCGAGCGGATGCGAGGGCTGAGTGATGTGAAGGTCGGCGGTTGGAGGTGGTGTTGACGCAGATATTGTGTCTAGAGGTGAAGCCCGACACGGAGGTGCACACAAGGTTCAACTACACAAAGGGTGGTGGGTGAAATGAGGGCCAAGCGAAAAATCTATTGAGTTTTTAAAAAAGTCATTAATACCAAACTCATAGGGTTGATCATTTTAAATAGTTCTCTAGTTCAAAGTTTTCATAAAAGACCAATTGTTAAAAAGTTATACTCATTTGAAATTCGCCGAAAAACTAGTATTATCCGAAATAACCTATTCTTGCATATAGTGAGTTTGGCTATTTGAATCGAATTTATTTGTGTATCTTGGCTTGAAATATTATTTATAACTCGTACATAGCTATTAAAGTGAGAAACTCCATAAAATTCAAATTGGTTTGTATTTTGAACTTTCGATGCAAAATCAATCTTTTCTCATGCATACAAAGTGCATTTTGCCATATCTTTTGAAAGAAAATTTCTTTCATAGGATTTTTTTGGAAATTATTTAATTAGTCTAAAGTTAAAATCTAAAAAATTACAAAATATTTGGACCTTATTTGAATAAGTTTTGCATTTCTCCTCTCTTTATATGAAAAGATTGCAAAGAAAGCGCATTTTTACATAACTTTTGAATGGAGACTCCTTTTTTAAAAATTATTTTTGAAAAAGTTTATTAGAAGTCCAAAATTTGTTTCTGCAAAACTTTAAAGTATTTTAGCTTGATTTGCAAAAGATTTGACTTTTTCTCTCATTGCTCAAATGCTGAAAATCCAGAGTTTTTGCATGGTTTTGAGTGGGTTTGTGATTTTTTATCTCCAATTGATTTCATAATTTGAGGAAGGAATATTTATGACTTTTGATCCATTATAGTTGATCTATGTTGAAAACTTTTATCAAAGTTTTTGGAACTCTTTTAACCAGATTTTTAGCTAGATTTTGAAGCTCAAATGGAATGCCAAAATCTGAACCTGAAACTTTCAGTTTCCTGAAATCTTATGATTTTCATATCTTCAAAATGGTTGATATTCAGGAGAGCCTCCCAAAATGAAACTTGTTTGTATTTGTAAGAACTAGCTCCATAATTTATATCAGAATTTTTGGAGCTTTTCCTAATACATTAAGGACCTTTGGCTAAATCTTTTTGAGCTCAACATGATCTGAAAAGCACATCTCTCTTTGGTCGTTGAGAAAATGAGCATGATATCTTCATGAAAAATGTTTCTTGAGGAGATTTCAAGAGTGCTTTTATTTGAATATGTTTCAAATATCATTTCGTTGCATAAATCAAATGTGGCCTTGTTTTAAGTTGTTTTGCTCTTTTAGGCCATAATGGGGGAGTTTGTAGAATTCTTGGCTTTTATCAAAAATTTCTTGAAACTAAACCCCCAATAGGTCATATGTATCTATTTTATACTCTTTATGACCAAATTAAGATGAATTCATTATCAAACTCTATAATTTGGAAAGACTCTATTTTGGCTTAGCTTGCTTTTGCATTTTTGGTGATTAATGTCAAGCTGGGGAATTTTTTGTGAGCAAATTACCACATATTGGATGATTGATTTATTGTCTTGTGATTTTAACTTATTTGGTGCATATCTTGACGAGGAGCATCTCATTCATACACATAGCCTCCTATATACATCATGTACACAAGTATGTCAGATACATAGCCTCCTATATACATCATGTGCACAAGTATGTCATTCTCATATGCATAATGCTCGAATTGCTTAGTGACATGCATGATATAGTTCAATAGCTTAAATTTCTATCATATATTGATTTATATCCAAATGTTATCATTAAATATGGATTTGTCATCAATCACAAAAAGGAGAAATTGTAAGCTCAAGCATCAATTAGATTAGTTTTGGTGATTAATGACAAATCTAAATGTAAGACTAACTCATTAGTGACAAATCTAAATATGAGACTAACTCTTTTGTTGAGTATGATATTGTTTAGTCTCATTTGAATGAAAAGGTGAAAATCACGGAGGTATGCATTTGATATTATATTCTTATATCTTGTTGCATTCCTCAGATCCAAAATATAAGTTGAACTCTACAAAAAGTCTAACTATAATATGTGCATATATTTTTATTGCACATTCTTCTATGCACACAATTAGAGAGTTCACTCTATATTTTGTGGTTTCATTAGTATTGATCCACGTTTATTTTTTCACATATATTGGGATCTCTACGTTGAAACATATCCTTTGAGTATATAATACTTGTGTAGTTCATATATACTCACATTGATTGATATTGATTTATACTTTGTTATTGTGTATGTGACTAATATGATTATCAAGTGTTTGAAAGGTTTAGTCTCGGATTTTACTTAACGACTTAGAGATGCATACTAAGATTGACAAAAAGATCGATATGGCTCGAGACAAAGGTCATGCATGCATTTGAATGTAAATTCTAGAGCCAACTATGCATTGTTAGAAAAATTGGTAGTACCGGCGTGTATTTGGTAATACTATTGTAGTGCGATATGACCGGGCAATATGTACGGTAGTACTGCACCCCGGTAGGACCGAACTTTAGTTGGCAGTATGTAATTTCAGATAGGTATGTTTTGGAGCATGTTTGCTCCCTGACAAATCGGTAGTATCGGAGTACCATTGGCAGTACTACCGTATCACGATATGACCACAAATATGAGGCAGAACTACCGCACCCTGGTAGTACCGGACCCTATGACGGCAATAGTACTGCACTTTGAGTTTAATAGGTTATATTCAATTATTTCAATTGTGGTGGTTGTCATCAATTACCAAAAAGGGAAAGATTGAAGAATCTAGACCCACATTATGAGTTAATGTCATATTTTGTAAATGTTGATAGCTCAATTCTGCTTGCTCTAGCTCTCCATAGTATGATTCTATTATTTATGAATGTGTTTTGCAAATAGTTAAGGATTATGCATCCAATCATTGCAACTTGTGATTATACTTTGTAAATGTGTTTTGCAAATGGTTGAAATCCATATACCTACTCCTTTTGGTATGATCTAAGTTTGTTGATATGTTTCACAAATTATTGGAGGTCATGCATTATCTCTTGGTATGGTTTAAGATTATTTGTTACTATTTCCTTAGATTTGGACCATGGTAGTGACTCCTTGTATCTCTTATAATTTTTATATTGATCTAATATATTTAAGATCATGCAAATAGGTGGGTAGTATAGCCCTCTGAATAAGTTTTTAATAGAGTCCAAGATTACTCAATTCTAACATCGGAGTCAAAAGTTATAGCCATTTTTTTGAATATCGTCTGTGATAAAAAAACCAAAAACGGTAGCACTGCCCTTATACCTGTGGTATGACCACAAAATGGTAGTACCACCCTCATACCTGCATTAGTATCATAAATGCTAAATAACGGCTATTTTTCTAGCCGTTATAATGAAAAATAGTAGTACCGATCCCATAACTGTGGTACTACCGCAAATACTAATTTTTTTTGGGAGGGTTTGCTCCCAATGGCTAATTGTTGTGGTAGAGGCTATAAAATAACCCCTTGACTGGTCAAGAGCCAATTGTGAGTGTGAGCTAGTGTGAGCTTCTCCGCTCAATGTGCATGTGTTGCACCTTGTGAGTAAGCAGAGAGGTCTCTATTTGCATATAGTACATCTAGAGGAGGATTTCATATCTACTTGAGTTTATGTATTCATTGCACGTAATGTGAGTCAAGCAAGGGGCTTGACTTGTTCCTCTTAGAGGTTGCCAACTTCTAGGCGGTGTTGGAAGTATCGTACCCAGTGGTCTTCTCAAAAAAATCTTGTGAGAAGGCGTGACATGTTGTGAAGGTTAGAGCTCACCTTTCCAGAGGGAGAAAGAGCTAACTTTTGTAGAATTAAAGTGTTTGGCTTAATTTGTGGAGCCGGTCCAATTTGTTTGGGCATACCTCAAAGTGGACTAGGAGACACTGGAAAGTTTTTGAACACCACAGGAAAATATTGTGTGTTAATTGTGGTTTGTTCTCTTGTGTTCAATCTACATTTAAGCAATTTATATTCATAGAATTAAATTGATTGCTTATCACCCTAGGATTGTAAACTATTGACAAAGACTTAGGTTGTTAGTGCACTTAGATGAACCTAGTTGATTTAGGTCTTATTTATGCTAAATCGAATTGATTTACGCTTTTGCATTATAAACTTGGCTTTAGCCAAATAAAATTTAAAACCACCTATTTACCCCCCTGTAGTTGGCCTCCTTGATCCTATAGTGGGTGTAGGCAAGGGCCAAATGACCAAAAGGCTGGCGGCTGGAGGTGGCTCCGACGCGGAGGCTACGGCTGAAGGCAAATCCTAACATAGAGGTTAGCGCTGGGTCGGGCTACACGATGGATGAAGGCGAGGGTCGGGCAACTCGAAAGCTGGTGGCTAGAGGTGATACCAATGCGAAGGCCGTGGCTGGAGGAGGCCGATGTGACAGAAGCTGAGTCCAGCGTAGGCAAGCCCAGAGCATTCTTAATGCCCCTCCAGGAATTAATGCACCACACCACCACCTTTTTGCCCCACATCAACTTAATGCAACAGCAGGCATCCGTACCAGCTTAATGCCCCTCTCTTTAGGCCATGCAACCCAAATTGATCAGCCATATGTCTTTTTTACCCTTTTTCTTACCTTTGGAGCCTAGGGCTATGTTTTGGAGTAGATCTCCCACTTAGTGGTGACTCCTGCTAGTTCTTCCTCGTGCGGCTTTTTTTGCGATCCCCACGGATGATGCGAACTATTGTGGTATTTGCCACAACAATGGGTAGTTGCTACTCTTCTGTAACATCCTAAAATTTTTTGTGCATTTTATTTAAATTTTTTGGATTTTACTTCAAGCATTGAAGTGAGAAAAATTAAGTTATTTATTTTCTAAAGGTCAAAATAAACCCCTAATCCGAGCTTTTCCCTCTGTTTCGCCCTCCCGTGTTAATGCACATTACTCCCATGTTTCCGCCGCACCCGATCCGAGCGTTACTTTCCTCTTTAAACCCCAATTACGTCATCACATTGAAGCCGCCACGACCGTTCACTCCGGCGACGATCCGCACGGCCGTTACTACCCCTCCGGCTATAAAAATCCCTCCCCGAGGTCCCCCTCGGCACACCGGTTTTTTCCCCTCACGCAATTTCTCTCCCCCGGTTCCTGAGCGCCCTCCCATCGTGTCACTGCCTTGTTCTTCGCCGACGAAACTCCGGTGAGAAATCCCCGTCGCCTCGGGCATCCTCGTGTCGCGCCGCCACCACTCCGAGCTTCAGCAAGGCAGGGCACACCTCCTCCACGGCTTCCCCGAGCCTTTCTGTCAACGGAGCACCCCCGCCGCCGTGACCCCCCTCTGACCTCCGCCCTTCGCCGTCGCCCGCCCTCTCCGGCCACCCTCGAGATCCGCGCAAGGTTCCAGTGAACTCCCCTCACTCCCCTCGTGCTTGTGCGCTGCTCGGCCGATGCCGCCACCCGCTAGATCGCTGGCGACCCTAGGATCCCACGCGCATCCCTCCGACTGGTGTGCCACATCAGTGGCAACGCCCGCATGGCAGCTGACGTGACCGCCAAATAGACGCCACATGCGCCTCAATCGTGCCACGCCAGCGCCACCCTACGCCCCATCAATTCCACGCCACCTCAGCTTTTCTCGGGTCAGTGGACCTAGTCCACCGTAGACCGGTCCCGCATGTCAGTCACATATCCGAATATTTAAACCCTAGGGCTGACGTCATGCTTACGTCATAAACCTGATTTTTCGTTTAAAATTTATTTCGGTCAAAATTGATTTATGATGCTGACGTCATAATCTATATTTTGCTTCTCATAAATAATTCAATTATTTGCCTGCTGACATCATAAATGCTTTTTCAGTATAAAAATAATTCCAGAAATTAGTCTTTTTCTTTTCCTTTGTATTTAATTTTTTGAGATCCCGTATTTTCTCGTTTTAACTCCAATTGGACCCGTTCAAATTTCTAAATTTTTCTAAAATCCCGAGCTATCAATTTCTGGCCTCTTTTTGAATTTGAATTGGTTCTTTGCGTATAGATATGGACGATTCAAGATAGTTTGATTTCGACGACGTTTCACGGCAGGACTTCGAGCAAGGCAAGTTACACCCTTGACTATATAATTCCTACTATTTTAAATTATTTATGTTGTTTACCGTATATGCATGCGTAATTTTATTCAATTGTGATTTAAAGGCAAATTCAAACTTTAGGTATACCCATGATCCTTTGTTATTGCCAATTTTGTTTCTCGTTACGACATGCCTTATCACCTAGATAAAAACTAGTTGGTACAGTAGTATTAACTAGAAATTTTTTTGTAAATTGCTTAGCCATGCTTAGAATAATTTAGGCGAGATCACTGTTTCACATAAAATGATGATTCTTAAAAATGCATTCTTAACTTCGGTGAGTCAAAGATAGTTTAAAAATAGAAATAGAAAAATTGGTTTGAACTTAGGCTATTGGTTAGGTGGTGACACGTAGTTGATTGTCGAACACGTGGGTATGTGGTTGAGCCTAAGTCAAGTTAAGAACCGTTTTTGTGAACTATTTTACGAAGTCACCTCGTACTACCACAAGACCGATATGGGACGGACCCGGCTAAGTAATTTGTAACATTCCAAACATAGATACGCTATAGGCTGAGTGTGAGCGTGGCGTAGGTCGTGAGAAGTCTCACATGGCACATGATGGGGCTCCAACTCGTGGATTCGAGTTGTGGAGAAACCTTCGTGGCGGCGTAACTATTTTGGCTACGGAGTATTGTAACGGCCTTGTCGTGAACTCCCCGCCGCACACCTCGCCGCCGAACTCCTCGCGTGGCTCAAGCGGGAGGACACGTCTTGTGGGTAAAGTTGTACACCTCTGTAGAGTTTTAATCTATCCTGGATAGCCGTGTCCACGGTCACAGACAAGCTGAGTAGAGTTTTCACAGATTAGACTTGGTTTTCATAAAACTTGGTTTTAGACAAACAACAATTGTTTTGATGATGGTCCGGATGGGATACCAGTGGTTAGGTTAGTGTAGGTCGGAGCCTACACTAACAATAATACTTTGTTAACATATTGTTTCATATGATGTTTTAAAATTTCAACTTTGGTACTTACATTATTGTATTTCAATTTCAGTATTGCTTTTTTGCACAGTTACCCTATTATGCTTTTCATTGAAATTCCTTATGCATGCATTCATTCTGTTATATTCTCTGGTGTAACTTGTGGAGCACTTTAAAGTACTCACCTTGCTTAAATCTGTTGCCAGAGTATGACTCCGGCGACTTCGGTGAGGACTTTGATGAGTAGGCTGCGTCTTACAGTCATTCGCCTGTGGGCAGGCAGGATGGGCTGTTCTTCTGCTGTTATTTCCACCGCTTTTATTTCAGTTGGCTCTGAGCCCTTTTTGTAAAACTTGGCCATAAGGCCCGTACCTTTGCTTAATATTATTTTGTGGTTGTTAGGCATGATATGTATCGTTGTTGACCCTATATGCACTAGCCTTTCCTGGGATAGTGCGATTTACACAGAGTGACTTGGAGTTGTTGTTCTGGGTCCTGACAGAGATGGTATCAGAGCATTAATGACCTTAAGACGCGACCGTGATAGAATAGAATTGAACCAACTTTAAGTACATATTTTGATAAGTAAAAATATTTTGAGTAATCTTCACCTCTTACTCAACTCAGTCTTTTATCAAAAATTGTTTACTAACTTTCCTCCCTTATTCAAAATTTTAGATGGCTGAGCGTCCTACCCGCGTCTCCCATGGAGTCCTAGCCAGACACCTAGCTGACTGCCTTTTGGGCCTTCTGTAAGAGCTGAACTTCTGACCTCACCCCCTTTATCAAGGATACTTGTGCCAGTATGGAGATCAAGAGCATTGGAGGGTCGAAGTGAGGATCTTCGCTCACTTTGGAGATGAAGCAGCTTTCCACACCTTCGACACCCCTATACCACGAGAAACTTTTCTCGTCGGTGTCCAAGATGCAGCTCTCGAAGCCATTCGATAACTGAGGGACTTCCACGCGCTGGAACTTCAATGCACCACGTTTCGCTACTTCCCCATGAAGCTCCCCGTCAGTTCTGTCAGCAACTTCTCTTCCACGGAGTACGAGAACAACCCTTGGCTTGTTCAGCAGGTGCAGTTCACTAAGTCCATGGACTATGTGTACCAAACCACCTTGGACGAGTTGAACTCCAGGCACAAAAGCTCCGTGCAACGGAGGAAGAGCTAGCCAACTATCGTGCCGCAGATGAGGATTCCACTACCTCAGAACCACCCCCGAAGAAGTTTAAGCGTAGCACCAGTGTTTAGGAGCCATAAGTTGAAGTCATAAAAATGTTACTTGTGAGCTGTAGTCCTTTGTTAACAGCCGCAAGATTATTATAATTCAATAAAGAGGTTTTATTGGCTCTTAATTGTTGTTTTGTTGCTTTCTGTGTGCTTGGTTGTGGGATTGTTACGAAAAAACCCCTCCTTCTAGTTCTCTCTCTTTCCTCTAAATTTGGAAGATTTTGTCAGATGGTGAACACAAGGAGGAACAGCAATGACGACGCCAACTTCAGAGCTCAAGGAAGTCAGTCTGCGCCCATCCATCCTTCTCCGCCAGCAGCAGGACCAGACTGGGCACAACTGATGGCAAACCAGAATCAACTAATTCAATTGCTTGCTCATACCATCAACAACCCAGCTCAGCATGTTCATCAACCGCCAGCTCAAGCTCCTCCCAACAGACTGTTAGAGTTTTTGAGGATCAAGCCTCCGACCTTTGCAAGTAGCTCAGAGCCCATGGGCGCCGATGATTGGCTTAGGGCAATTGGAAAGAAACTGGATATCCTGTAATGCACCGATCGGGAGCGAGTCTTGTTTGCTTCTCACTAGCTGAACGGACCAGCTTCCGAGTGGTGGGACACCTTCACTGCCTCTCATGCTAACCCCCAGGCGGTAACTTGGAATGAATTTGTGCAGAGTTTCCGCAAAGCAGATAATCCTTCCGACACCATCACCTTAAAGAAGAAAGAGTCTCGAGCACTTCGTCAAGGAAGCCGCTTAGTAAATGAGTGCCTGTAGAAGTTCAATCAACTGGCACGTTATGCGCCAGAAGACGTGGCTACAAATGAAGCAAAGCAGGAAAGGTTCTTGGAGGGCTTGAATGATAATATTTCTGTATAACTGATCTTGAGCGACTATGCTGATTTCCACCAGGTAGTTAGCAAGGCCATTCGCCAGGAAGGCAAGCATGTGGAAATGGAGAACAGAAAGAGAAGGATAGCCGATCAGAAAGTTAACCCTGGAAGTTTTCCTAAGGCTCGCAGCACCCTCCACATGTGAACAAGTTCAGGCCGCAAAGCAGCAACTTCAAGCCGCAATCAGGCAAGTTCAGACCAGCTGCTAGCCGTCCACCTTTTCAGGCTAGTCGTCCACAGTTTCAAGCTAACCACACTCCTGCTACTAGTGGACAAGTTCATAAGAGCAATCCCCTCTTCGGATGGAGTGACCTGTTTCTACTGCAAGAAAACATGGCACTATGCTAAGGCTTGCCCCAAGAAGATCATGCCGTGGCCAGCTTAGGAGCATCTAGAAGTCAGAACCAAGGGCAGCCACAGTAGAAGCCGCAGAACCTCGTCAAGGGACGAGTGAACCACGTGACTTCTGAGAAAGCTCAGGCTACACCGGACGTCGTACTGGTTATGTTTCTTGTAAACTCAGTACCAGCATCAGTTGTTTTTGACTCTAGAGCTTCCCATTCGTTTATTTCAAAACCTTTTGTGGATAAGAACGGATTGGGTATGGTTTCCCTTGATAACCCTATGATAGTTCACTCCCCTGGAGCAAAAATGAGAGCAGAGACTATGTGCCCAACAGTAGAGCTACTCATAGATGGGACTCTGTTCCTAGCAGACCTTTTGGTTTTCAAATCACAAGGACTGGATGTAATCGTTGGTATGAATTGGTTAGCTAAAAATAAGGGTCAGATTAATTGCGCTACTAGATCTATCACCCTCACCAATGATCAAGGGATCGAAGCGGTTTTCTCCCCTGAAACCCCTACTGAAGGAGAGTGTGTTCTTAATCACCTCCAAGCTTTGGAAGAAGTACTTGTGGTGCGGGAATACCCAGAAGTATTTCCCGAAGTGCTACCTGGAATGCCACCGGATAGAAAAATCGAGTTTATGATTGACCTAGTCTTAGGCACTGCCCGAATCTCTAAGAGGTCTTATCGGATGCCAGCTAATGAGTTAGCTGAGTTGAAAAAGCAGATTCACGAACTGGAAGATAAGGGTTATGTCTGTCCAAATTCATCACCTTGAGGAGCACTTGTTCTATTCGTCAAGAAAAAGGATGAAAGTATGAGACTTTATGTGGATTACAGAGCACTCAATGATGTAATCATCGAGAACAAGTACCCTCTGCCCAGGATCGATGACCTGTTTGATCAGCTGAAGGGAGCTGGTGTCTTCTCCAAGATAGATTTGCGGTCAGGTTATTATCAGTTGAAGATTCGTGAGGAAGATATTCCCAAGACTGCATTCTCCACCCGTTATGGACATTATGAATTCACTGTCATGTCTTTTGGACTGACCAATTCACTGTCATGAGTATGATGAACAGTGTATTCATGGAGTATTTCGACAAGTTTGTGGTAATCTTTATCGATGACATTCTTATATACTCCAAGACTGAAGAAGAGCATGAGGTTCATCTCAGAATAACTTTGGAAAAGCTTCGAGAGCATCAGTTTTACGCCAAATTCAATAAATGTGAATTTTGGCTAAAGGAAGTTGCTTTTCTTGGGCATATTGTGACAGTCGAAGGAATTGTTATGGATCCTTCCAAAATAGAAGCAGTAATGGAATGGAAGTAACCCAAGTTAGTAACGAAAGTTAGAAGCTTTCTTGGACTTGCGGGTTACTACCGTCGGTTCGTAATAGGATTCTCAGAGTTAGCCAAGCGAATGACTCAATTGTTCAAGAAGGAAAAGAAGTTCGAATGGATGAAGGCCTGTGAACAGAGTTTTCAAACCGTCAAGAAAAGGCTAGTCTCAGCACATGTGCTTGTTTTGCCAGACGTGCATAAAGACTTTGAGGTCTTCTATGATACCTCTCGTCTTGGCTTAGGCTGTGTCTTGATGCAGGAAGGCAAAGTGGTAGCCTATGCATCGCGCCAACTAAGGTCTCATGAGTGCAATTATCCCACTCATGATTTGGAATCAGCGGCCGTAGTGCATGCTTTGAAGATCTGGCGCCATTATCTTATCGGTAACCGTTGTGAAGTATACACGGACCATAAGAGCCTGAAGTATATCTTCACTCAAGTAGAACTCAACCTGAGGCAGCGAAAATGGTTAGAATTGATCAAGGATTATGACATCTGGATTCACTACCATCCAAGAAAAGCAAATATTGTGGCCGATACCTTGAGCAGAAAATCCTATGCAAATGTGGTTTTATCGGAAGAAGACCAGACCTGACTTCAGGAGGGAGTATCCCGTCTGAGTCTAAATCCAGTGAAACTAAGTGTTCTCACAGCATTGGAAATTCAGCCAGCCTTGCCTGATCAAATCAAAGAAGCTCAGAAAGTTGACGAAGATATTCAAGAAATAAGAAAGAATATGAGAAGAGGCAAAGCATTAGGATTCAGTGAAGATGAGCATGGCACTGTTTGGTTCGAGAACCGCATCTGTGTGCCAAATAATCAGAAAATCAAGAACCTGATCCTCAAAGAAGCCCATGAGACTCCATACTCAATTCACCCAGGTCGTACTAAGATGTACGAGGACTTGAGGGAAAGATACTGGTGGGTCAGTATAAAAAGGGAAATAGCAGAGTTTGTCGAAGCTTGTGACACCTGTCAGAGGGTTAAAGCAGAACATCAGAGACCCGTCGGACTTCTACAACCATTGCCAGTACCAAATTGGAAGTGAGAAGAGATCGGTATGGATTTCATAACCAGACTTCCGAGGACTCAATCGGGTTATGATTCGATTTGGGTAGTCATTGACCGGTTGATGAAAGTGACTCACTTCATACCAGTCAAGACCACTTACTTTGGGAGTAAGTTGGCTGAGTTGTACATGTCTCAAATTGTGTGCCTACATGGTGTTCCCAAGAAGATAGTGTCAAATCGAGGCAGCCAGTTCACTTCTCGATTTTGGCAGAAACTGCATGAAGAGTTAGGGAGTAAGCTCAGTTTCAGTACAGCTTACCATCCCTAGAAAGATGGACAGACAAAACGAGTAAATCAAATACTAGAGGATATGTTAAGGGCTTGTACTCTGGATTTCGGAAATAGTTGGGACCATTCATTGCCCTATGCAGAGTTCTCATACAATAACAGCTACCAAGTCAGTTTACATATGGCACCTTTTGAAGCCTTGTATGGCAGAAAGTGCAGAACACCCTTCCTTTGGGAACAGCAAGTAGAACCTCAGGAAGCTGGGCCAAGCCTACTTCAAGACGCTGAAGAAAAGGTGAGAAAGATCAAGGACAGACTGAAGATAGCCCAATCTCGACAGAAAATCGTCGTCGAGACTTGACCTTCGAGATCGGGGACTACGTCTATCTCGGAGTGTCCCCATTCAGAGGAGTCAAGAGGTTTTAAGTCAGAGGAAAGCTTGCACCAAGGTTTGTGGGACCTTTCAAAATTCTGAGTTAAAGAGGTGAAGTTGCTTATCAGTTGGAGTTGCCGCCAAGCATGTCAAGAGTGCACAACATCTTTCATGTTTCTCAGCTGAAGAAGTGCCTCCGAGTACCCACAGAACAAGCACGTTGGAAACCTTAGATTTTCAGGAAGATCTCACCTATCAAGAGCAACCAATCAATAACCTCGAGACAGCAGAGCGTCAGACCAGAAGGAAGACCATCAAATTCTGCAAGATTCAGTGGAGCAACCACACCGAGGATGAAGCCACTTGGGAGCGAGAAGAAGACCTGAAGGCCAACCATCCCAATCCTTCTACTAGCGGTTCAAATATCGAGGGCAAGATTTCTTTTAACGGGATAGGTTTGTAACATCCCAAAAAATTTTGTGCATTTTCTTTAAATTTTTTGGATTTTATTTCAAGAATTAAAGTGAGAAAAATTAAGTTATTTATTTTCTAAAGGTCAAAATAAACTCCTTCAAATTTTCCTGAGTCATTTTTGTATTTATATTAATTTCTAGGATTTTCTAGAAATTAAAAACTCACTTTTTAAAGTTAATTTGTGTTTTTTCAAAAAATAAATGTTGTTATAAGTGGAAAATATTTTTATTAAGTACAAAATAGTTTCATAAGATTCTCTGAATTTTTCTGAGTATTTTAAAGTCTACTAGCTATTCTGTAAAATCTAGAAAAGAAATTAACCCTAAATCTCCCTCGGGCTGCCAAGTGTCGCAATCCGGGCAATCCCACCGCCGTCGGACATAATCCCCACCGCCCGCTCTCACTTACCCCTTCGGCCGCCTTCCTCTCCCCTCCAGCTGACAAGTGTCGCGCGTAGGTTCAATCTCTCCCTCGTCGATCCATCATAGCCGCTAGTCGTCACTTACCCCTTCAGCCCTTATGTAAGCGACTCCGATTAAACCTCAGCCGCCAATCAGATCTCGGCCGTTAATGCTCACTTAACGCCGATCCTTCAGAACATCCTAGACGATATTAGTAGAAAGATGAAGATAAATTTGACGGGGAGCCTTACGATATCTCCTTCGTTTCTCCTCAATGGGCCACGCAGTGGGCATCTTATTGATTTGCAACAATGCATCATCCAAATTAAGCTGTGACAGAATAGCTTGTGTATTGACTTGCTAGAGAGAAAATATTGTGTCGCGATCTAGCAACAGAAGATCATACTTCATTGACATCATGTCGAATATGCCCTAGATGGATCAGGTGAAGAACCAAGCTATGATACCACTTGTTATAGAACACACAGCAACATACGAAAACAAAAAAAATAATTAGGAGCATGAGATAAATATTTTACACGAAAAACCCTTGCAGGAAAAAACCATCAATACACAATCAGCAAAATTACTATGTGGCGGAGAAGTTATAGAATGTTTTTGGCATATTACATCTGTAGATGTAACATCCCAAAAATGGGGATGGTGGAAAATGAGAAGAATTTAAAATTTATGTTGCATTTCGGCGTTATTCAAAATTCTCAGCTTTCATTTGAGAATCTTGAATTGGTTTTGCCAAGCAATTCAAGTAATGAAAATAAATTCTAAGATCAAAAATCAAGAGTTTTGAAAACTAAATTGAGCAAAAATTTGAATTTGAATTTCAAATAAAAAATCAATATCCGAAATCAAATTAAACGAAACCAAAGGCAAAATTAAAATTCGTATCCAAAATTTTGAGCCAAGATTTTGAATTAGAATTCAAATTCAAATATAAATATCAAAATGGAATTCGGAGCAAATCAAGTCCCACATCTTGCTAGCATCATCCTTCTTTCTCTTTTCCTCCTCTCTGTAGTGCGGCCCTACTCCTCTCTCTTGCATTCTCCCTCCTCGTCTTCCCTGTGTTGGGCGCGACCAAGCCACTGACTCGTGCACGCCGCGCACGAAGCATGCCCATGCCGGTCTGTCCCAGACGCCTGCGCCCATGTGCGCCGTCTACCACACCACACGCAGGACCTCGCGCTGTTGTGCTCTGCAATGCTGCCCAGCCGACCCATGAGTGACGCTCACATGTACACTGTAACATCCTAGTTTTCAGAGTTATTTGAAGTGTTAAAATTAAAATTCACTATTTGAATTTTTCTAGATTTAATTCAAGCTTAAAATGAATTTTTATTAATTAAAAGATTTTATATGACTTAATTAAACATTAACAATTACTGAAAGTATTTTATTTGGGTTCCTTGTGCCTCAAGAATTTTTTTGGATTTATTTTATATTTTCTAGAGTTTATTTTATTTTCTTCAAATTTCTAAAATTGGAAAATATTAGTCTCCGGAGCAATGACTTTAAGATCCTCTGTGTATATCACACTAGTATAGGGTCAAACTAGTGCACATAGTGGATAGCAAAGATTCATATCATGCACAATGACATTTATTAAATTTGGGCCTGATGGCCAAAGTTTACATCAATGGTTCATAGACCAAAATTTAAATATAAGCAGCGAAAGAAAAACGATAAAGTAGCATCCCATCCTGTCTACCTACAGGCGAATGACTGTGAGACGTGGCCTACTTGTCATTATCCTCACCAAAGTTGATCAAGTCCATCTCTGAAAATAGTGAGTGAAGCAACATAAGTACATAAAATACTCCACAAGTTATACGAGAAAGTTTAACATTATTCATGCATGCATAAGGGTTAACGGTGGAAGGCGTAATAGGTTTTTTTGAGTGAAAAGTAGAATTTAAGCAAATACGGTAAATAGTTTCAAAGCTGAATTTAATACAATAGATAGCAATAGCAATTTAACAAAATAATATTATTAGTGCAGGCTCTGACCAAACACTAACCTATCCACAGGTATCCCACCTGGTCCATCTTTTCCAAAAGATCTCATACAGATTCCATCTATCCATATGTTTTTTAAACTCTCCTATGGATTCCATCCATCCATAAGCTTTTTCAGAAACCATTTTTAAAACCAAAGTCTAATCCGTGAAAAATTGTACTAAGCTTACCCATGACCGTGGGCACAGCTATCTAGGATACTTTTACACTCTACAGAGGTTATACAGTTTTACTCACAAAATATGATTATCTCATAAAGTCGGCTATTACACGCTTCCGTAGGTGTGCGACTGAGAAAATCATAACAAGATCTTTACAATTCAAAGCCTTCAACCTAGTCACACCACTACTAAGATTTCACCACAACAAAAATCCACAAGTTAGGGCCCTCTCTTATGTCGTCTGAGACTTCTCATGGTCTACACCGTACTCACATTCGACCTATAGTGAGACCAAAGTTGGGACCTCATAAATTAATCAGTCAGAACTATCTCATACCAGCCTTGTGATAGTACGTTAGGGCTTTGCAACAATAACTCACAGATCGGTCCTTAACTTGACTTAGGATCAAACCATATACCCCTTGTGCCTAACAATCAATATTGTATCATCGAACAACAATGCATGCCACTACCCACCTCCTAACCATTAGCCTAGGTCTAAACTAAGTTTTATACTTTATTTTAAAATATTTCATATATCTTCTTGACTCACCGAAGTCACGAATACATTTTAGAAAATCGTAGTTCTGAAGTGAAACAAATATTCCCACTTAAATCATTCTAAGCATGGCCAAGCAATTCTATAAAATTTCTAGTCAATACTATTGTACTAATTAGGTTTTCATCTAAGGTGACAAGGAATGGTTGTTCAAAGTCAAATTTGGTTGTACACAAAGGAATTGGATGTAACTAGAATTTAAATCAACATTAAACTAACTTTGAATAAAAATATGCAAGCATAATAGTTTAAAAATAACATAAATAATTTAAATTACTGAGAGCAACATGATCAAAGATGTAACTTGCCTTGCTCAGAGTCTGCTGAGGTTCGTCGAAGTTATACTTTCTAGAATAGTCGAAGTCTGCACGAAAAAGCCAGAACAAACTAAATTCAAAAAAATCTAAAAATTATCAAATATATATTAGAAGATAGATTATAAATTTATATGAATTTAGGAACTTGAATCACCAGATTCAAAGTTTGGACACAGGAGAACGAGCGATTAAAAAATTGCCGGATGAGAAAATACTGAAAAAAGAAAACACAAGAATATTCTGAAGGAATATTCCTTAATGAACGGTAACAAGCAGATCATAGCGCCATTGTTTTGGCTATGGTGCTAGCGAAAAAAGGTGCTGAAGGTGAAGCCAACTAGTAAAATAGGTTGCTAGGGACTCGAGGAATACGTTGAAAGTGACAACACGTTAAACAGAGCACGGTGACGTGCAACAACATGGGGTTAGAGAGAGGAATAATACCTGGACTTGGAACATAGAGAAGTAAGGTGAGTACAGGCTAGAACGCGATATGGTGAAGATAAAAAAGTTATCGTCTAACCCAGAAACTCATTGGAGACAACACAATCGACATTTGAACGAGATGGTAGAAAAAAATAAAAACTAAATATCTTTTTGCTCGGTGAAGCAAATCCAAAACCATCTGGAATATAGCTACTTGAGATGTTTTGGCATGTTTTGACATAAAAGGATTGGAGAAAACATTACTGGATAGATGAGAACGCGAAGTGCTATGAGCGGCCCTGGCTAGACGTCGTAGGCAAAAATTTGTAGAAGGTTTTTGAAGAAACGGAGTGAAGCACGGTGTAAAACGTGATAAGGCAAGTCTTATAGAGGTGATGGCATAGGCTAAAATTTAACGGAGGCGATGAATCAACGTTGGAAATTCAAAAACGGCTATTTTCGCAAAAAAAAAAGCTTAATTTTTGTCGATTGGCTCCAAGAAAAATTAAATAAAAACAGTGGATGAATTGCTTAGAGGCTAGCACACAATATGATGTGAACAAAAATCAAGAAACTTACAGAAAAAGCAGGGTACGCAAAGAAACAGTTTCAGTGTCATGGCTTGACAAGGGCGGTGGTGACTCAACAATGTAGACGGACTGGCGGAACGCGATGGAGAAGACCTTCGGTAGCCTACGAGTTGACATCAGCATCTCGGGCAAATAGATAGGAGATAGCAGGTGAGGTTTGCGGTGAAATGAAGAGGGGAATGTGGAGAACTCAATGCTCACCTTGGTGGTGGAGAGACACGCATGATCGGCCGATGGTGAGGAGAGAAACTGCGACGCGATTTGGCCCACAGTGGCTTTGATGCTCCGGTAACGGTTCAGCGAAGCCGAGGAAAGCACCACGTAGAACGCACGAAGGCAAAGCCAATGATGTGGTGGGACTCCACTGTAGATGACGCAAATGGCTGAGGAACAATGTTTGGACGGAGAAATAAAAATGCAGATTGCGGCCAAGAGAAAGGGAGGTGAGACTCGTGATGAGGGAGAGAAGGGGCACACGATGCTCTCTTTTATAGGGGTTGAGGAGGACGGAGGAGGGAGATCAAGCAACGATGTCAATTTGGGGTGACAGTTCGTTCTCACGTAAATCCACAAGGAGCGGGGAAACATCCGGGAATGGAGGAGTTTTCATGTGAGGGATTGAATACACTTGATTGCGCGAAGAAACATGGGGGAAATCAGACATTTTGAGGAGCTTAGAGAAGCTCTCATGGTGGCTTGCGCTCGGGAGAAAGAAACGTCCGTTGGAGAAGAAAGGAAGGAGAGAGAAAAGAAAGAAGAGACAAAAAAAGAAATAACAAAAAATCAAAAAAATTTACAAAAATCCTTGGAACCTAAAAAGATCAAATAAAATAATTTTGAATTTAATTAAGTTTATTTAATCATTAAAAATGTTTTTATTTTTTTAAATTAATCCAATAAATTGCAAATAACGCCAAAAAATTTGAAACAAAATCATAGAAGTTTTTGAAGCTATTTTGGTCTTAGAAAAATATTTTCAACTAAAAGTTGGGCATTTATCTTTATAAAATATTTTTTAAAAGCAAGGTAGAAAATCTTAAAATTCAGACAAATAACACTGAGTTTTATTTTAAACTAAATTAATTATTATCTTATTTTATTATTATTATTTTATTTTAAAAAACCTAGGCTGTGATAGAAAATCTCTAAAAATCCATTAGTGTCAAATGGGCAAAAACCCATTAAACCCTCCGGCCCATCAAACCTCAGTCATCCAGTTCCTTCTTTGCCATGCATCAGCCATCCAAATCGTCCAGTTCCTTTAGCCACTGGATCTGGCCATCGAACACATGTTAGGCATCGGACCAAGCTGCCACTATTCATCTGTGTCGTCCGACTCTACCACCTGATCCTTCCTATGCCACGCGTCATCCATCTGAGTGGCCAGATATTGTTCATCGTTGTCCTCGAAGCGGACTCCACCGTTGTCCACATTCAAACCGTCTCGGCGTCCGTGCCCGTCCAGGTCTCTCGGTCATCTTCGAGTTGGACACCTTGGCGTCTGCACCTTAAATAGCCATCGCCTCCCTCATTCTTTGCACCCCGCAGTCGAAGCTCGCTGTGCACCTCGCCATTTGTGCCGCACATCGTTGCTACTGCCATCGCTGCCGAGCGAGTTGTCATCTCCTTCATCGCCGATGGCCACCCCGTCAACTTCTCCGTCGCCGTTCATCAAGCCACCTTTGTCGCCGATGAGTCCACTACCGAGCCCCATCCTACCTTTCCCGTGATGCTCCGCTATATCACCTTGGCCACGTCGCCCCTTCACCAGCCAAGGCACTGCCTTGTTCCACGTGCCCGCTCTAGCTAGACGCACTGCACCAGCCGATGCTTCGTCGCCATGCACCAACCACTGAGTGACGCGCGTCATCACCTCGGTCATTTGATTGCCTCAACAACCACCCGATCAGATCTGCATTGTTACAAAGATCTGATGGCTGAGATACCTCCACATGGTCCATTGTCAATCATTGGATCCACGTGAGGTTAGCCACATCGAGCCGGTCAACCCTTCGGCTTCTCAGTGAACTCAGTCCACCATGAACCGAGTCTATGCCATGCGGGACATACTAGTCAGGGCACTATTCTGTAGACCCATGAGCCGAGCCATGTCATCGTCCACATTAGCCCTATATATGGCAGCCACGTGTGTGTCATGTCAGCAACCAAGTTGTTCCGTATGCCACATCGGATGTCACATTAGTATACCATGTGTCATGCCATGTCACCCTGCATCCTCAGCCCTAGAGCCACGCGTCAGTGCCACGTCAGCCCTAGAAGCCCGATTAGCTGCCATGTAAGCTGATGATGTCATAAATACCGTTCAACTTTAGAAAAATAATTTGACCGAAATATAAAAATAGATGTTGATGTCATAATTAGGAATTTCCTTTAGGAAAATAAATCCAATAAATCATTTTTTTCTTTTTCTTCAAATTTAAATCTTTTGAGAAACCGTTCTCTCTGTCCTAACTCCAATTGACCTGATTCTTTTTTCTAAATTTATCTAACATTGAGCTATATCTTTTGGTTTTAGTTTTGAATTTTATTTGTTCTTTTTTTTCTCTTGTTAGATCACGTCTTCGAAGGAGCTGAAGCAAGATTTAAAGATCAAGAGTCATTAGTTTTTAAATCTATTTATTTATTATTTTATTTTAAATTATCATCTATTCTTATTTTATTACAAACCTTTGTACCTAGTGATTATTGTCCAACTTGATTAATTCCATCTTGATAATTTGAATGTAACAATTCCATTGTCACTATAGGATGGAAAATATTCGTGTGATGTACTACTAGTTGTCATATGAGTTGTATATTTAGTATGCTTAGCCATGCTTATAGTCACCTTGGGTTCATCATCATATATGATCAATTAATTAATTTTGACTTCATAAAATATTAAATCATGGTTGTAACCACAGTTATAAAATTTGTGTGCCATGACATTGGTATGTCATTAATGTTAGTTAAAATTGGTTTTCACTTGGACGAGTTATCGTGTAGTAAAGGGGGAAGTGTGGTTAGCACTTTGAGAGATGTGGATGTCTCGTCTGGGTAATGTCTAAGAACTTAACTTTGTGCGCCATTAATCTGAGTCTTACCGTGCAACCACATATCTAGTATGGGATAGACTTGGCTGATTAATTTGTGATATTTTAATTTCAATTTTGCTATTGTGATGAGCATGGATACTGATTTCTATGAGGCGTATGAGGGGGTAATTATTAACTAGATGATGAACCTACTTGACAGCAAAATCTTAGCGGGCAAAATTGAGTTTGAGGTTGAGTATTATAAAAGACTTGTTGTGTGTTTTTTTATATAGAGATGATCACATCGTGTGGGTAAAGTTGTACAACCTCTACTGAATGTCAAACTATTCGAAAAGTCATGTCCCCGGTTATGGACAATGCTTGGTGATTTCACATGAAGGGTGGACTTTTCATAAAAACTTGGTTGGGAGAACTCTGGGAAGTGAATGGTCAGTTCACTCGTGGTTTAATCAATTCCTTTGGTTATTTACTTATTATTCCAGTCTTTTCTTTAAAGTTTATTTTTCAATCTATTTATTGTATTTACTTTAAATTAATGTTTTCTACAAAATAACCACTTGGCTATTAATTGGTAAACCTTGTATATTATATTGCATCATTATTACAAATTACTTGCTGAGTACTAATGTACACACGGCTTTATGCCTACTGTTGCTTAGTTGAAGAAGAAGAAACATATCAATTGGAGGTACCTAAAATAGGATACTTCGATAACTTCACGAATTAGGACTTCACTCTCTAGTCAATTGCCTGCGGGCACATCGAATGGCTTATTTCTATTTTGCACTGCTAGTTTTTTAAGCCTTTTGGCTATAATTTGTAAGCTTGGCCATAAGGATGCAACTCTGATAATTATGAATATTTGAGTCTTTTTGTTTGTTAATCGTGTTTTAGGTTGATATTTCATCTATATTTACACTATGTGCACTAGCGTGATTTTGGACTAGTGTAGCATACACAAAGAGTCCGGATTTGCAGAGGTCTCGACACACGCCATGTTCACACCCCACGTGTGCCTTGTCGCTCGATAGTTGTACACCGCCATGCCCGCGTGCCCTCTCGCCTGCTTCACGTGGCCCTCCTTTGTTGAGCGCCATGACGCGTCGTGCCTCCTTTCTCCCCACCCCCTAGCTATTTAAGCCCGAGACAACCTCCATGGTTACCTTCCTTCCCCCATTCTCCTGGAGCTGAGCAGCTTCCGTGCTCGCACCCACTGTTGTGCCCACCCTGCCGTTCTGGTCACCTCACGACACAATGCGTTCCACCTCCCCAATTGCCATCTTCCTCATCCAATTGGGTGGCTACCTCATTGGAGCTCACCACAACAACCCTCCACCATTCCAACCAATGCCACCCCTCCCACCGCCATTTCTTCTCCGGAGTGCCATCCCCGATTCCCCTCTCCTGGGGCATCTCCTTGCCGCCCTCGACCTTCCCCAATCGCTGCTCAAAGCTCCCTCTCGCTCCAGGTCATCACCACCAAGAACTCCCCGCTCTGTCCCTGGTCCTTGCCGTCGGCTCACCTCGATAGCTCTCCACCACCCTTGACCACACAGGGACGTTTACCTTGCTTTAATTGTGCTTGTGCTCCCTCAAATTTTCCCCTGTCCCCTCTGGTTGTCACTGCCTCGTCCGACCCCTGCACCCAGCTGCTCCACTCCACCGCCCGCCCATTGTGGCCTCACCCCAGCCCGTGCTGCCACCTTCCTTGGCTCCCTTACCCACCATGTCTCATTTTGATGGTCGGTGAAGCCATCCCAACCACTGCCCGCCGCTGGTGAGCCCACCCTCTAGCGCCCTCTGAGCACCGCCTTCCCCAAGTCAACTTCCCAGGTTTCGATTTTAACCAAACTTCTCTCTGTTTCTTGATGTTTATGACAGCGGGCCCTAAAAACTGATCGAGGCCCCACATGTCATCCTTAATTCCATTTTTTGTTAAGAAATAATATAGATAAATCAAAATAATTAATGAATATTTAAATAAAAATATAAGTGAAATATGATTTAGTTACAAGTGCAAATAAGAGTGAAAATAAATTATGATATTAGAATAAAAGATCCATGCAAAATAACAATAGTAGAGCTTTAATCTTGAATATTTTGTATGCCATCAAAAATTAGCAATTAATTGTCATATAAGAGTAATTAGCCATGTAAAAATAATAAGCATTATATATACATCTCCAAAAATCATGAGACCCCCCTTTCAAATGATGCTTAAATAATTGTAGTAAATTATTTGAACTATAAGTTCCTAATGTTTATCTATCAATGCTAAGATTTAAACTAAAGATTACCTTGTGTATGACTAAGAAATTTGCAAACATAGTTAGGGTGTCATTAATATTCATCTCAAATCCAATTGCTAATCAAAGACATCATTGATATATATCACCTTGTGTAAATGAAAATCATTAAGCAAAACAAAAGGTAATTAATCATTATGTCTTTGACATCCAAATCAATATACAAACTTAAATTAAAAATCTTGATAAAAATACAACCTTGCTTAAATAGCAAGCATCCTATTGATATCTCTGGATTTAAAAATCACTAATGGGAATTAAAAATAATTAACATACCAACAATTCAAGGCTCTAACCTTCAAGTTATCTCTTGGAACTTCCTTAATAAATGTAAAATAATAAAAGGAACTATTAATTAAAGACCAAGCCTTGGTATCTTGCTATCAGCTATGGTCTGCCATCTTCGAACCTAAAGTGAAATATTTCTATCGTTCTTCCTTCAACATGGATCCTTCTGGCAAAGCTTGTCCCGTCATTCCATTCTTTCACTCACACTTCATTTAACATTGTCTTGCATCCCACAATCCACTAAATCTTCTCTCATATCCTCAATCATAGCAAAATTTAAATAAGCTTAATTGAATTTATTTGGACTTTTAAAGTTCTTTGGATTTATTTGGTTTTTTGATCATTTATTGTGTAATTAGAAGTTGGAGTCCCGAAAAAGCAACAATTCGAGCAGGTGTAGGATCAAGGAGGCCGACTAGAGGGAGGGTGAATAGGCGATCTTAAAAATTCTCTTTTAATTAAAATAATTCTATTTTGGCTAAACCAAGTATATAATACGGAAGTGTAAATCAATTCGATTTAGCACAAATAAGGCCTAAACCAACTAGGTTCACCTAAGTGCACCAACAATATAAGTCTATGTCAAAGGTTTGCAATCCTAAGATGACAAGCAATCAATTTAATTCTATAATGTAAATTGCTTGAATGTAAGTTGAGCACAAGAAAATAAACCACAAATGACACGATTACATTTTACCGTGGTGTTCGGAGACTTATCGGTCTCCCCTAATCCACGTTGAGGTAAGCCTAAACAAATTAGATCGGCTCAACGAATTAAGTATTTCACCTCAAATCCACTAGTGGTAGCTCTTTTCCGCTCCGGATATGTGAGCTCCAACCTTCACAAACGCCAGGCCTTCTCACAAGCTTTGTTGAGAAAATCACCAGACACGATGCCTCCAACACCATCTACGAGTCGGCAAACTCCAAAAGTAATAAGTCAAGCCCTTTGTTTGACTATCACCACGTGCAACGAATGCACAAGCTCAAGTGGATGCAAAATCTATCTCTAGATGCAACACATTCAACTAGAAACATCTCTCCTTACTCACAAGGTGCAACAGATGCACATTTAAGTGGAGAAACTTACATTAGCTCAAAAGAGTGAAATGAGGTGCCAAAGAATACTCTCCAACCGGTCACAAGTGCTTATTTATACCCTATACACAAAAAAACTAGCTGTTAGAGCCAAACCCCTGGAAAAATCAGGGAAATCGAAACTGCTGCCTTACAAAATGCGGAACTATCACATTTTACTGTAGCACATAGAAACGGCTATGTCAGAAAGTCAGAACTAGCCGTTTTTGAAAAAGGTGTAGTACTACCGCCGTGTAATTTGCGAAACAACCGCAGTGTGGTACTACCGCAGTTAAAATCGCGGTACTACCGATTTCAGTATGGACGACACTCGAAAAAACGGTCATAACTTTTGACTCCGATGTCGGAATTGAGTGATCTTAGACTCTATGGAAAGCTTATTCAGAGGGCTACACAACTCATCTATTTGAATGATCTCAAACAAACTAGATCAATGCAGAAATCATAAGATGTTCAAGGAGTCACTATCACGGTCTAAGTCCAAGAAAAACAATAATACACAATTTTAGACCAAGTGTAGAGATAATGTATGACATTCAACAATTTGCAAAACACATTTACAAACTTAAATCATACCATAAAGAAAAGGTACATAGACTTCAACTATTTGCAAAATATATTTGCAAAGTATAATCACATGTTGCAAGGATTAAGTGCATGAGTCTCAACTATTCGCAAAATACATTCGTAAATAATAGTATCATGCCATGAAGAGTTAGAGTAAACAAGATTAAGCTATCTACACATGATGAGACTCAAGCTACTAGACAAGACCCATCTTAATAGTACGGCAAACCTATACTAACAATCCGGTCTTCCACCCAAACACCAAGACCGGTAAAAAACTAGGAACACATCCTTAATCTTAGCTAGTCATACATTTGCCTTCAGCATTCTCTTCAAGCTTGATGATGTTCATCTTCACTTTAAGTCTAGGTCATTGCCTTTTCTTGACTTGATGATCAACTCATAACCATCTCATTTTTGAAATCTTGATGCACATCAACACATGATGCATCTCCTCTTCTTAATGGCCTTCAACACATAAAGTTATCTTCCATCTCGACCCCTTACTTGATAATCTTCAACATATTAAGCCATCCAAAGTCTTCATTATCATGGAACATAACCTATTTATCCAATTCATGAAAAATATTAGTTCCATAATGTAATTATCATTAATTACACTAACATACCATTAGCTCATAATGGTGTGTCTAGATTCTTCAATCTTTTCTTTGGCAATTGATGATAACCACCACAATTGTAAATAATTGAATATAAAATTTTAAACTCAAAGTGCGGTACTACCGCTGTTATAAGTCTAGTAGTTCCGCTCTCCGGTAGTACCACTTAAGAGTTGCGGTCACACCGCTCTGCGGTAGTTCCGCCATTCAAACTCCGGTACTGCAGTTTTCAGACAGACTAAGTATTTCAAGGGGTGCTCTATGGAGAAAATGTACCACTGTAATAGCCCGGTACTTTCGAATATCGGTTGTTCCGCAGTACCGTGCGGTACTACCGCACTGCGGTAGTTCCGCCATTATAAATATCCGGTACTTCCGATTTTGGTGAGCCAAAGTCCCCAGCAAGGGTGCTTTCTGGAAAAAAACGTACCACTGAAAATCCGGTACTACCGTTGTCCGGTAGTTCTGCTATTTACATTGCGGAACTACCGCACCCTGATAGTTTCGCCTTTAACACTACGGTACTTCCGATTTTCCTGAAAGAGCACATTTGACTTTAAAATTTAAATTCAAATGCATGCTTACCTTTGTCTCGAGTCATATTGATCTTCTTATCAATCTTTGCATGCATCTTCAGATAGCAAAACGAATTCTGGGACTAAACCTTCCAATCACTTGACATAGATGTTAGTCCCTTTTTGCAAACACAAACAATTGAGTATAAAGCAATATTTGTCAATGTGAGTATATATGAACTACACAAGTTTTATATACTCAAGGATATGTTTCAAAATAGAGATCCCAATATATGTGAAAAAAGAAACACGGATCAATACTAATGAAACCACAAAACATAGAGTGAACTCCCCCTAAATGTGTGCATATAAGAATATATAATAAAAGCATGTGCACATATTAATCTTAGACTTTTGGTGGAGTTTAATCTATATTTTGGATCCAACGAATACACTAAGATGTAAATGAAATGTAAGTGTCGAATGCATATCTCTTTGATTTCACCTTTTCATCCAAATGAGACTAAATCATATCATAATCAATCAAACACATTATTCTCACAAATTATTTATCATTTATCACATCCAAAAGAGACTAAACAATATCATTACTAATAAGCATATTAGTCTCACAATAGTATTTGTCATTATCACCAAAACCAACATAATGGAGCTTGAACTTACAACGGGATCAAGATTTGGATAAAGACGAAGACCAAGGTTTCAAAATCATTGACTGAGAAGGCTTTGAGTAAGATCATGGTTGTGGTAAATTGAGTAAGACAAGTTATTACTTAGATCATATTGCACCTACCTTGTAAATGCAATTATTTTATTTGAAAATATCAAACTGCATGCCTTACTTCATTACACAAATTATATTTACACTTATTCATAGTTAAATTCTTTTGGATAAATGTTTGATTATACCCCACTCTTTGACTTTGCACATGAACCCTTGTTGCTCTAGAATTAATGGTAAACATACTAGTTAAACATGAAACTTAATTTGGATAGTCACTAAAGGGAAGTAACTGATACATTGGTCTAAAAATACTTTATGTTTCTCAAAACTATAAAACTTGTTTTACCTATCTAGACGAATGGTAAGAGGTGTTGGTGCGGATGGAGCATGAGAATGTTTGATTTGCGACAACACCACCCAGATAACTCTAAGGACTGAATTTTGTGACGAACTTCTAATATAAAATAATACAACCACAAGTCTATAATGGGTATGACCTGGCCGGGTAATTTGCATCTATCCGGTGAGAGTTACGCCATCCAGTGGCACACAGTCAAGTGAGTGGGTGGAGGCTACTGACGTGAAGGCACAAGAGGAGGCTTCTAGAGCGGGCGGATGTAGCTACACAACAGTGGAAACCTTAGCGGGTATAGACTCACTGGGGAGATGTATTGTAAAGGTTTTATGGTGATCTACTTGATTCACATGTTCAAGAAAATGTGTGAACTATAACAAGTCAGTTATCTCTTGTGGGTAAAGTATACGACCTCTGAAGAGATAAATTGTTCGAACAGTCATGCCCATGGACAAGGGCGGGCATAGAAACTTACTCGAGTTAGTATCTATTTCTAAAAACTTTATGAGTGGGCGATTTCTACGAGTGGATGTAGCCCTAAATTGATTTCCCTTGAGTGGTCGTAGCCCAGTGAATATAATGGGTTCATGTAACCTAAATTAACATACAGTGAAGGTAACGATGCGCTGTAACTGGTGGATGTAACTTGCACTACTATGATTCTTGTATTCTCTCAAACAACTTAAGAAAATCTGTTTTAGTTCAAACTGCTAAGTCACAAGGAATTTCTTATTTATTGTAACTTTTAAAATGATGCCTTTAGTAAACAAAAGAACCTCAAACCTCCATTTGATAACCTTGTATTTATTAATACTGTATTCTGTGTTGTGGCTTATTGAGTACCTTTATACTCATTGTTGCTCAACTACTATTATTCAGTAAGTAAGAAGAAAAAACCAAGTCATGCGGCCATCTAAAGGAGTCGATAGAGCTGGAAGATGATGATGCCATGAACTAGGTCACGAATTCCAATTGACTGCCTATGGACGTGTCTTGAGGATCTCACCTGTGTGAAATTTTCATTTCCGTTGCTGCTTTTTAATGATTTCGATATGACCAGTCCATGTGTAAGTTATTATTGTATTATTTTTGCTTTCTTAAGATATGATTTTGATATATAGTAATGCATCTATGAGCACTATCTACTGATTCAGGGAATAGTATGATGAAAATCATGAAAAATTCTGGATTTGCAAAATCCAAGTCCAACAGTAGATAACTTGTAGTGTGTTGTGCTTGTTATCATGAGACTTGCGGGGATATAAATAGCCACGGGAACAATAGTCCTAGACGAGAAAAGAATAGAATCCCAGCCGATAATAGAAACAGAGATATTCTAGGAAACTAGAACAGTAATATGTTCGGAGATGGAAACAATATCTCATTCGGAGACGGAACAGATTATCAAAAGATGACAGTGAAGAGTTATAGTCAGAAACACCTCAGTAGTCATGTTTGACTTCAGTTGGCGTAAACACCTTTTGATATCACGTCTGATGCAAGTCGGTGTAGAGTCCATGCATCATGAACACGAAGATGATTACAATCATAACCTCCAACCAGTTTGTATTACCGACCGGTCTACTGGTTAGAATGCTGCGACCAAACATACTGGTCGGAATATATCATTTCGAGTTAAATCTAATTAGATTTAGATCACAAAATACATCAATATAACATGAGCTTGCCATATGCCACATGCAGTTGCTCCCCCCTACTCTAGTTTGGGTCATCTTTACGACAATTGCGCAATCGAAAGGGATCGGAATCGGAATATGAGTTCAGAATCGATCGATCATGCCCGGAGTTTCGCGAGGAGGCTGCCAAAGGAGAAGAAGCTGGTCCTGGCCAGACTGCCCGGCTCCGGGGCCTTGACGCCAGAGGGCACTCTCTTCACGTTCAGCATGACGGTCTGCCCGATCTCCTCCCGGAGTCCCTCGATCGTCTTCATGTCCACCGGCTGGCCCGACGCGTCGCGGACGTAGAAGACGTTCATGGCCTGCTCCCCCACCGTCGTCACGTCGGCTCTCGTCACCGTCAGGCCGTGCTCCCGGAGCACCCTTGTGACGTCCGAGAGCAGCCCCACCCTGTCCCTGCCGCACAGCTCAAGGGTGAAACCCTGCAAGGCGTGCCGGTGTCAAGAACAGGAGCAACAGCATGGACTAGTTGGTAGCATCTATCGCATTATCTTTCAGTATCAGAACAAGAAGTAACAAGCATACTATTAATTACTGGTTACTATTACCGCTTCAGCATTTTTTGTCAGAAATAAAGGAGCATACAGCAATATACTAGTAGTCACTAGTTGCTACAGAATTGAGAGGCAAGGCAGCATGGTACTAGACTACACAACTAGTCACTACTGCAACATGTCCTTGTGCAAGAAGCAAGGGTAAACGGCAAATTGCAGGTTGCTAGTCACTAGTCAGTACTAAGTACTAGTTGCTTGTACGGACGGAATGGATCCAGCACCAGAAAAGGCTCTGAATTTTACCTCGGATACTCTTCTCGAGATCGCTGCTTCGAGGCACTTGATCACCCTCTCCGCTTCCTCTTTCAGAAGCGTGCGACCGTCGTTGCGACGAATATACAGCTCCTGAAGAAAAAGTTTCATGAATCTTCATGCCTGATACTGATGCAAACAGTATCAAATGTCTGAAAATTCAGGTGTTCGAACCGTGCATTAGTACTACCTGAATGCCATAGGTCTCATCAGACGAAACCGAAGCATGGAACACCACATACTGCATGTCCGTCAGCGTACAGACGATGTCGAACAGCAGCTTCGACCGGTCCTTGCACTTGACGTTCACCACTGAGTACGCCTTCTCCTCGCAGTGGTCGACGGTCACCACCGGCCTGATCGCCGTGCTGTCATCGGCCTCAGCGAGCGCGCCGCCGTCGCCGTCGAAGTCCACGTCGGCGTGCATCAGCTGGTGCAGCCGGCGGTCCACGTGAGTAGAGCCGACGGAGAAGTTGGTGTGAGCTCCCCGGACGTCGTCCCCGTGCCCTCGGAGGACGTTCCTCAGCCGGTCCTCGATCTTGGACAGCCGGCACGGGTCGTCGATCGCCTGGCCCGATGCGACGTCGTTGACGTACACGACGCAGGCGACCCTCGTCCTGTGCGTCCAGACCTCGGCAGCCATGACATTGCACTCAAGATGGGCAAGAACGGCAAAGATTTCAGAGAGGAGGCCAGTTCTGTCTGGCCCCTTCAGCTCAATGGCTGTGTAGTCGCCGATGGAGTGCATCCCGACCGATCTCCCCGGCGAAGAGTTGCCCATTGCAGCACCCAGCAGGTTGCTGTCCGGTCCTAATGCCTGTGTACAAATACTTCAGTTTTCAGAGTAGTGTCTACTGGTGCAGTGTACAACTGAAAATTGATGGAAAATAGTGTGTCACAGAGACAACAGAAGGTAAAATTTGCCAAACCTTCTCAATGCACTGAATAGTCCTCTCATCAGTGACCTTCTGCCCTTGCTTATCCAACACATGAAACACTGCATCAAGTTGCAACAGATAGCATGAGTTGCAGTATTGTGAACCATATTACTTGCAGTATAGGTGTTACATGGAAGTACGCACAGCGTATTTTACCATCCATGAACCATCCACCATCTGAGGTAATATACGCTTTCGAGATGGCGAGGTCGAGATCACTCAGAACCTGCACCACCTCCAGCAGGATGCCATTCCTGTTCATGCTGTC
Organism: Melocanna baccifera; assembly: GCA_036346265.1. Classification (NCBI taxonomy): domain Eukaryota; kingdom Viridiplantae; phylum Streptophyta; class Magnoliopsida; order Poales; family Poaceae; genus Melocanna; species Melocanna baccifera. Next base: position 12,392,531 of record CM070679.1, read on the forward strand.
GACCTGAATCCAAATGCAAATAAAGGGTGCATAGTTGAATCGAAATGATTCTCCAGAGCAATGTTCTATGAAAGATGAATTTAAATGATTTCTTACCTTCACTAAGGTGCAGTCGCTGCATGTGCTATTGTCGATGCAAACCCTGCAAAATTATCACTGTGTTAGGTACAGAAAGTACCAAATTTCTAAAAAGTATTGAAATAATGGATAATGAAGTGAGAAATTCTGCAGTTTAGAGGGATAAATTAGAGACCGACCGAGGAGGGTTGATGCGCTGATTGAAGTTCTCGTACTCCGGATCAAAGTAAGGCAGCATCTTTCCGAGGTTATGAATCCTTCCACAAAGAATTATGAGCCAAATTTAGTATCTAGCACTCTAGATCATGATCTACGATACTTAAGCGCAAAAGAAATGCACACATCATCGTGTGAAATTTGTGTGATAATTTCCAATCATGAGAGCAGAAACTTCAAATCCAAATTATCAACCGAGAAGGAAAAGATGAGCCCCTTATAAAGAAGATCTAATCACTTTAGAGAAATAGAATAGATCAACCTTTCAGTAGATTCTTCTTTCAACAGTCTTCAAAGTTCCTTTCGCTGAAAATTTTTTTGATAGCTTCGGTTGAAAGCTAAGCCAGCACTGCACTGTTGTTTCCTGAAAAGTCACCAACACTTTCGAATTAATTTCTTAACAAGGATATCTACCTCATGAAACTGAAAGTACTTACATACCTTGAAACTTCTTTTGAATTCAGACACTGAATAGTCAGAATTGCAGAGGAAACACTTGTTTTTCTTTATTTTTTTTCAGGGAACACTGAAATCTCAGATCGAAATCTGAACCAGAACATTTTGCTCCTAATTATAAAAAAGTAACCAATTGGGATCATGGATCATGGCAAATTAGCAAAATTAGCAATGGCGATTGGACCATATTTGCCTGAGACAGTAGACTACTACAACACTATATAGCCCTTGGGCACCCTCATTGATCACCTCACACAATCAAGATGCTCTTTGGCCTGAACAAATCAGAGAAGAACAAAGTGCCTGGCAAATCAATGCATACTTTATGTGCTCGTGATGTGTTGATGCAGAACCAACAGCCACGAGCAACGGCCAAAATTATTGCTGGAATCCAACTAGAGCTGCCCGGCGCATTAGAATAAGCTCTGAGGAATCAAGAACCACGTCAGTTTGACTGGATGGGGAAAAAAGAAATGCCCTTTGCAGCAGATGACAAATCATGGGCGCGCTTTAATCCCACCGTCAGATTCTTGAGCAAGTGCGCGATCTGAAAAGAATTCGCTGCTTGGTTGATGGTTTCAGTTAGCCTGCTGCGTCGTGCCTGAATCTTTAGAACCGTTCTTTAATCTGCACTTCGGGGTTTCTTGTTGCTAATGCTCATGTGACTTGTCACTGTTGGGTAAGTGGTTTTCAGTGCTGCCTAGTTGGAGTTAGGGCCCATTGTCTGTGACTGAGCATGTGCTTTAAAAATAAAACTTGGACGCTTGTTGCACGAACAAATTGGCCTAGAAGGCTATAAGCCAAGAGAATTGCAAGAGGGCTAGCTAGTACTCCACTTGGGATAAATCTAACAAGCTTCCTTTTCAATCCTGAATCCAACACCTGGCCATACCTTGTAACTAACAGACCAAAACGCACAAGCCCTGATATCAATTACTCTATGCAATGCAAGCATGTTTACGACTTAACCTAAGCTAGCCGTCGCTCTCATTAAGCTACGTCAGGAATTAAACAGATTTAGGTAGCGAAATGAACCAAAAGTCTCGTACAAGAAGAGCACATTTTTTTTAACCCAAAAACACGAAAAGACAAACTTATGGGGAACTTTTGCCTGCACAGAGACGTACGCACGTAAGACTGCGCAACAAGGTTGAGACCTGGTATGGAATGTAGAAATCTTTCCTAATTTTTTTTAAATGGTACAAGAGAGATACACACAACTCACAATCCACTTATACACGTGCATGTCCTCTAACACGCGTTCCAAAATTTTTGCATAGGCACACCTAGGTCTTATAGGGGCGTTCAAAATAGCGATACTTATGATTTTTTTTACTGTACCTGACTTATTTTTTACTATAGCTGAGTTAGCCTAAGCTCGTGCTTTTCTATTGAATGAACATTAGTGTGTACCATGTCCTAGTTATTTACATGAGACACACAGGTTTAAAAAGCAGCGTCAGCGACCTGAGCAATACTTTCTCAAATCTTTCCTGATTCTGGTAGCAAAAGTGACAAGGAGCCGGTCAACCGAGCTACACTCGGTTCTCAGCTAATCACATAACAATTTTTGCTATTGCACAGCCGCCTGAAAATATTTACATTTCAGTTAATTTTACTGTAGCATTTTCCCATATATGCAACATTTGTTACCTATATTTTTAATATTTTTTGTCCATGTATACAATACTTTCTCCATGTATACAATATTTTTCGTTAAGAAATATTGCATACATAGGACAAATATTACATATATAGATAAAAAAATATTGTAAATATAGGCAAAAAATATTACATATATAAGACAAAAATGTTACAGCAAAATCGACCAAAATGCAAATTTTTTTAGTTAACTGTACAACAGACAGTCCCATCACATAGATGCCCTGAGCCTCTAAACCAACTTGGATTAATTAGCAGAAGGTTAATTGTCTTCACATGGTCCCAAGTGTACTAGCCATGCATCTTCATTTGTCTTCACAAGGGGCTTATCTCTGAACTCCGTACAGGCTGCCCCAACTGTGTATTAACTATTACGAAACCTAGGTTTTAATATGGATAAATACTTGAATTATCCTTAGTAGGATTTAACTATAAATACAGAGGTATTGTATTATGTAAAATCAATCTACTAATCAATAAAACTTTTATTCTAATGTTCTATTTTCTTAGTGTCTCCTATGATTGATTGATTGTTCTTGGCGATTGTGATCGTGGATTGTGTTACTGTTCATCTACTCTCCTTCAATTTCGCAACACGTTATCAGCACGAAGCTCTATAAGGTGCACGGTATGCAAATCGCGAATCAATCTACTATGCATTGTTGTCCACGTTTCAATCTAGATTGATTTTGTATCCCCTAGCAATGTTATATTTAGATCAATATCGTGATTATTGTTTCTCGTAATAGATTGATCTGTAATTTGTGAATAATGTTTAGAATCATGTAGATTGAGCATCTAGATCCTAACTTCTAGATTAGATTGCATCCACATACTAGAATCTAGATCAGATCAGAAAATTGCAAACATCACACGGGCGTTGGCCACCGCATGGCGCTCGGCCATCACCCGATCCGGTGACCACACAACTATCGGCCACTGTCGCATCGACGCCGTTCGCTCGGCCAGAAGTTGCCACAGCAACCCACCGACACCACCCGAAGCCACCAGCAGCCAGAAGTCTGCCACGGGTACCCGCCTGGTCGCCAGAAGCATGCCATGACAACACATCGCCACCGCGCCACGGGAGTCCACTTCGGCGCTACCACGCTCAACTTGAAGCCGCTACCACGGTCACTAACTATTGCCATGGCAACGCGCCAATCACCTCAGCCGCCGCTCCCGTCGAAGCCGTGCTCGGCCACCCGAAGATGTGCCGCTACCGCATCGTCGGAAATCTTCTCGGTGTTGCTGTGCCCGATTTTTCCCTAATCGATGCCGTGCTGAGATCCGCCCGAAGCCGCCGCCCTACACGCACCGGCTGCCAACGCTTGGCCTGAAGCCACCGGTGCCACCTGGCTCCCTGCGCCTAGCTGCCGTGGCACCATGGCAGCTCGCCGGCAATCCGAAGTTCCCCAGCCGCCTGCCACGGTAGATCTTCGGTAGCCGACCGCCCGCCGCGGCACCACGGGAGCTTGCCAGCAACCCGAAGTTCCCCTGGCCGTCTGCCCTGACAGATCTCATGTAGCTGACCGCCCGCCGCGGCAGCCCGCCACTCGCCGCCTCAGCCTAAAGCCCCACATCGGAGGTGCTTGCCGCCCACCGATGCTTGCCGCGCGGCTGAGGGAAACGGGTCAGGTGGAAGAGGGGGAGGGCCAGATCTGTGCGGCCGGTAGGGAGAAGATGGCCAGAGTTTTGCGACCGGTGGGGACAAGGTGGCCGAGGTTCTTGCGGCCGGATGGGAGGATAAAGAGAAGAAAGGAGGCCGAAGAAGAAAAAGGGGAAGGGTGGAAATAATTGCTAAGGGCATTTTCAATTAAGTCCCCAGATTTTTGGTAAATTCACAAGTCCGCTGAAAACTGAAAAAAAATTAAATTAACCCTGAGTTAGTCATAATTATAATCAAGTCCAGTAGATCAATTTTTTCCCTACATGTTATATTTTCTAGATTATTTAAGTTTCATTATAATCTAGTTATCCTGTGGCATTATTATTTATATTTCTGGAATTACTTTATTTAGCATGTTGTTTTCTGCTTAGTTAATCATTTTAAAAATTATTTATTAATTAGCATAAAATTATTAAATTGCTAGAAAATTCTAAAACATTTATCTGCTGAATAAATAAATTCCACGCTTTACTGATTTAGCAATATTTATGCTATTTACCTGTACTAAAGTTAGAATTATCCATGAATAATATAGAAGATGTCTAACATCGCTAAGAAAGAGTTTGTCGAACTTGCCCTTTACGGTAGTAACTATCTCACATGGGCCATAGATGCTAAGATCAACTTGACGACCAGATTCCTCGGCGCCACCATAACCCAACCAGTAGCTGGGGCTCCCACCATTCCTAATGCAGCCAAATGTACGGCACTATACTTCTTAAGGCACCACATCCACCCAGACTTGAAGCTTGAGTATTTTCTGGAAGAAGACCCACTAGCACTATGAAACTCCCTAAAGGGGCTATAATCAGCAGAGATCCATTATGCTGCTTGAAGCACAGCGTGAGTAAACTAACATCAGGCTCCAGGATTTCAAAAAGGTGTTTGCATACAATTCTGCTATTCATAAGCTTGTCGCTAAGCTCAGATTTTGTAAACAGAAGATCACAGATGCTGAGATGATTGACAAGACTTTGAGCACTTTCCACCCTACTCATAGGACACTCCGCAGCAGTATGTCAGGCCAAGTACAAGAAGTACTTAAAGCTTATTACCACTCTTCTCGAAGCAGAGAAGAATGATGAGTTACTGATGAAAAACTATCAAACTCATCCCACTGGGTCATAACCATTGCCATAAGCACATGCCTATTCCCGGAGGACTAGTAGTAGCCAGGGCTGCGAAAAGGACCCTATGCAGAGAGGTGAATAATGGAAGAAACTGAATATACAGAAGGGCAATGGCAAGCCCTGTTGGATGGGGCAAGAGATAGGTAAGCAACAGAAACCAGACTTGGGTAGTAAGAAGACCTACCCTCCTTCGCCTTGCTACACGTGTGGTTGTATGGACCATTGGTCCCTCAATTGCCGCACCCCAAGGTATCTGGTGGAGCTCTACCAAGAGTCAGTTTCTAAAGGCAAGAAGGCGCTAGTGAAGAAGGCTGCAGAGACACACTTTGTTGATCAACCTGATGCTGATAATAGTGATGCCCCGAGTGCAGTAATGGAGCTCGACGCTATAGTAGGGGGTGATCATATGGAGGTTGACACATATGACGACCTGCAATAGGCCATAGGCTGTCTCCTCGGACAACTCTAGATGTCATAATTTTCTTAAATTTACTTTATCAGTTTAGTTTATTCCAGAAGAATAGTGGATTGTTCATGCTCTTATGAAGCATTAATTATTTAGGATTTAAACATTATTTCGATAAATAAAATGAATTGCCTGTTCTTTTATGTCTTTATTCCTGTTAAATATTTATTTGATTATATTATACTCTATATAGAACCACTTATCAGATCCGATGGCGGAGGAAGATATTTGTCTGGTAGACAGTAGAACCACCAACTCGATACTAAAAGAAACAAAACGTTAACAAAGAAAATGAAAAATGTCATAACCATCGCCGGAAGCGATGCTCTAATTATTGGCACTGGAAGAGCTATAATTATTCTCCCTATGGGTACCAGAATAGTAATTGAGGATGCTCTCGTGTATCCTGAATCAAAGCATACCCTATTAAGTTTTAAGGATATTCGCTTGAATGATAACCATATCGAGACAAAAAAAATGAGGGCGGTGCAGAATACCTCCTCTTGACCAAATTTGACGGCGATCAGAAAAGAGTGGTTGAAAAACTTTCCTTCTTCTTCTTCGGGTTATATTACACCTACATAAAACCTGAAAAATATTTAGCAATGAAAATAGAGTATAAAGCCTTAGAACCTTTTAAGATCTGACATGATCGCTTAGGGCACCCTGGGATAGGTATGATGAAAAAAAAATAGTAAGCAACTTTGTTAGCCACAGCTTAAAAACTCTATCCTTTTCTAAACCTGAAGATTTCTTATGTCCAGCCAGTGCCACAAGAAAGCTCATTACTAGGCCCTTTTACCTGAAAGTAGAGGCAGAATCACCTATTTTCTTGGAGAGGATACAAGGTGATATCTGTGGAACCATTCAATTCCTGTCGGGCCCTTTTAGATATTTTATGGTGGTACTACATGCTTCTACTAGGTGGTTCAATGTATGCCTGCTGTCTACTAGGAACCACGCTTTTGCTAAACTAATAGCTCAAATTATCATATTAAGGGCAAACTTTCCAGATGAAAAAATCAATTCCATTCGGATGGACAATGCCGGCAAGTTTACATCTAAGGCATTTAATGATTATTGTTTAGCCTTAGGCATTAAAGTAGAGTACTCTGTACCACATTTCCACACTCAAAATGGTCTTAGAGTCATTTATCAAAAGGATTAAACTGATTGCTAGACCTCTACCGCAGAATAGTAGGCCTTGATGAGGCACGTGCATACCGAAGTATTCGCCCAAGGGAGAATGTTACGAAATCTAGAAGGTTCTGATGTGAGAAAATACCCGAATTACCCCTAGTGAGATTTAACTATAAATATAGATGTATTGTACCATGTAAGATCTATCTACTAATCAATAAAGCCTTCGTTTTGGTGTTCTATCTTCTTGGTGTCTCCTGTGATTGATTGATTGTTCTCGACAATTGTGATCGTAGATTGTGTTACCGTTCATCTACTCTCCCTCGATTTGGCAACATTAACTACCCAAGCAGCCGCGTCCACACGTCTAGGCTGCACGAGGCGAGTGTATATGTGGTTGTACGCACATACAACTCTGCTCAGTGGAGCTTGTATATCATCAATAGGTGGGCCTGAAAAGTTAGTCAGGCGAGGTGAGGGTGGGCAATTATGCGGGAGAAGTGAAGAGTCGGGTGCAAACAGAGTGGATAATTTTCATCCAACCGACTAAAGATTAATGGAGTGAATATAGAAAAGGTAAATAGATATCCGACACTATCCGTATCCAACTTCAACTTCAAGAAAAAATAAGGAATGAATGATATCCGTAGTATATATCCGTATGTTAAGTGATATAAGCAAACTGTTGTGACTTCACTTAGAACAAGATAATATATAGGCGAATTATTGTATCTAAACAGACGGAGAATATTGGATGCTCTTCCTTCGATATCTCAATGATTGGCCCTCCTTGTTCGCTTTGATTACACTCATACTGTTTAATGTCTTGTATATGGGTATAAAAGAAACGGATAATTTCATTCTATTCAATCGTTCGAAGGTTTATGGAGCAAATACGGAATGAAAAATAGTTATCCGATACTATTCATACTCAACTCTGACTTCAAAGAAATATAAAATAAAAGATCAAATAAATAATATTTACCTATATTCGCTTCCATCGCACTCACAGAAGAAAAGAAGAGAGGATGCGAGGGAGCCCACGCTTTCCCAAAAGGCCGGCCGCTTTCCGCAGATGCGGCGGGTGCACACATGGCCCGTCTGTTGTGGACCTGCCCGAGCCGTGGGATGGAGATCGGAGGGTGTGAGGGTGATCACAACGAAACAACCTTCCTTTACTCTCCAAACAGGGGGGTGTATTTTTCTTATTTTTCCTGCCTGCCGGTTGGTCTATCGGCCACTTGTCATAGAGCAAAAGAGGTGTATAAATACATTCGGTTTCGAAATTCGTTCTAATCGAGGTGTATTTACCGTGTGTTTATTGTTGAATTCTCTTCGCCAAACAACACATCCTACACACATCTAGACTCATCTCAAACGAACCCTGGTGTAAACATCAACCGGTTACACCAGCAAAGCACTAGGGCTTCGTATGGGGGCGTTAGCTCAGTTCACGTGTTTCGAACCCACTGGTCCTAAGATCAAACGGATGTTTTTTTTATTTAACCTCTTGGACTAGGTCCAGAGAAAAAAGATAACACGCACACATGGGGAGTTCAGTGATTAAAGCATATGTTTATGCTCTGTATGATATAGGTTTTCGTTTTAGTTAAATATAAGCTAATGATATATCCACATATATAAGTTAGAACATATGTATGAGTGAGTCTCTGTTGTACTAAAAAAAGCATAATATGCACGAACCCAACCTAGAACACACGCCAGAAACGCATTACATTGTTTATTAGTAAGAACACGTACTGGGGGAACAGCAGACTTTGCTCCTCTCACAGCCTACCATCTAATCATGACGGACGTGATTTTCTCTAACCCCTCTGATGGCGACCAAAATATCGTGGGGCCCGCTGGTCAGCCGACAGAGGAGAATGGTGGAGGAGGAGCAGCAGGGCAGGGTATGATAGGTACATGTCCCTCATCATCTTGCACACCCAGCCGGCTTTCCCAATCCAACATGATAGTATGATACAACAGGAGAACAAACCAACCAAGAACAAACAAATATATACCGGGAAGAAGAAAAGAAAAGGCAGAGAGGCGCAGTCCGACCACGTAGTATTAAATCAACACAGGCTCCTAGCTAATCGATTGGCAAAGAAATTAAGCAATCAGAAAGAGAGAGAGAGAGAGAGAGAGAGAGAGAGGGAGGGAATTAAGGGTGAGTGAGTTGGTGATCGTCACCTCTGTTCTTGGATTGCTTCTTTTTTGCTTGCCTCGTCCTCCTCCGAGCTTGTTGGTGTGCTGGGTTCTTGATATTTTGATCTGCTCCTCTTACATCTCACGCAGAGGGACAGGACGACAAGCTGGTGGCCAGTGGGGATGAGGAGGATGTGTTAGGAGGAGAGAGAAGACTGGGAGGAAGAATCAAATCAAGGAAAGGAATGGCAAAAGGGAGATATGTATGGATGGATGGAGGCAAATGGGCCTAGCATAGCAAAGAGGGGGCGCTCACTCAGGTTTTTTCATTACCGGTTTCAAACTTTTAATGGGTCTGCTAGAACTGATTTTACCAATTATCGAAAAAATTCGGTAGTTTTCGCCTAAAAATTTCAAATCAAAATTTAAATTTAAAAAAACCACCCAAAAATCGACCGAAAATGGTTGAAACATTGGATGAATTTAGAAGTATCATAAGCATACGTGTGAATTCAGAAAAATCAGAAGCATGCATGTAAATTCGAGAAGTATGAAAGCATGTGGTAGCTCACGAATCTTTCGCTCGAGGACATCAGGTTCGCAACTGGTAGCGGCTAGCACCCTAGCCAGCTGCTGTCCTCGACGTGTTGCCCACAGCTGTGGAACTCCATGCTGCTCCCCACCCCATCCAAGGCTCGCCTCCCCACCTGCACCGTCATGTCCCTCTACACCGCCAGCTCCTCTGCCTCCTTGCGCTCCACTCGGTCTTCCTCCTCAAGCCTGCCACCTCGCGCGCTCCCCTCCCTGCCCCATCTCCTCCCAATCCTCACCCTCCTCTCCGCCATCGTTGCCCTCCTCCTCCCCATCGGCTCCAAGAGCTAGCCCCACCCCTTCATGGCCCTTCCCAAACTCTTCTGCCCCATGATTTTCATCACGCTCTACCTCCTCTTCCATCTCGTCTGCCTCCGCCTCCTGGCCTCCTCGTCCTCGTGAACATCGTCAGTGCCCTACTCGCCAGCGCCCTCCATAGCCCCTCCCATTGCCACATCCTCTCCATGCACCAAATTGGGATGTCGGAGAGAGGGGACCAAAGCAGAGTCGCATAGAAGCTGAGGAGGAAGAAGACAAAGCAGAGCCATAGAGGAGCTGAGGAGGAAGCATACTAGCAGAGAACCAGAGAGGTAGAGATGAAGGTGCAAAGAAGTCGCCACCAACAAGAGCATTCTGTGCGGCCATAGACTAGGGCAACCGATAGAGTAGGCCATATGGGCCATGGTGAGTCGGAAACATTTTTCAACTAGGCCAAAATATGTTGGCTCGGTTTGTAAACCAACCGAGGGTGACCGGTAAAACCGATTTTCATCGATAATCGACAATTAACGGCTGGTAATGTGAACTTTGGACTCACTAGTTAGCTCTACATATGCCTGCCATTTGATGATACTCTCTTATCTCTCCTCCCTCTAGGATTAGGATTATATAGAACTTGAAAATGCTAAGGGCAAACACACAAGCCATTGGGAAGTTTGAAATAGCACCCTTGTCCCTAAAGGAAAGAAACAACAGTCATGTGTGGTACGTAGAGTTGTAGATAGCACACGACAAGTAGTGCTAGGTAATCGCAGTGTCCAAGGTGTGGCTTTGTTGGAATGTACGGCTAAGTATGACGTGGCCGCAGCACTGGAAACTCAAAACTGCAAGGTATAGTCACATGAACTTTTTTGGAAATTTTTTTGATGCATATGCCCGATATGAGTGATTTGTCATACTCCCGACACCACTCATTCCCACTATCAGGTGCTACTACCTCTATACCACTCATTTCCCACTACTAGAGGCTATTCATCTCCCATGCTCTCCTTGCTTCCTCTCTCCGGACTCCTCTCTACTTCTCTCTCCATCTCTATCTCAATGCACATGATTGTGGCTAGTGGCCCGTGTCTGGCAGCAGGCAATCCTCCATTCCTCCCTCGCCTAAGCTCCACTCCTGAGTGCTAACCACCGGTCCGAGAGGTTACCATCGCTTGTGCTCAACGGAGGAAATTGCTCGCTAGCCTCCATGTGCATGCGACTCACCACCATAGCAACCGCAAGGGCCACTCCCCCCGCCTCTCGATAATGATAAGGAAAAACTGGTGCAGTTGATGGTGAACGGATCAGAGTGGCTTTGGCTAACGGCACAACATCGGTAGTCGGCATCGAGGCACAGGATCAGTTGCCGCACAGCCTCCTCATCTGAGCCCGACTGCTCAATAGGGATGGCTATTTCCTTGTTCTCTAGTTGGTTGTTGTAGACATTCTCTCAATCTGTTGTTGCCCCTTTTGTCCTTTTGTTGGACTATGTGTTTCATTTTGTTGCATCTTTTTACCGAAATATGTCTTCTCTATTGTTACAATAAGAGTTTAATTTCTATTGTTGTAGTAGTTGTTCTCAAGTGTTGCAACAAATATTTTTTTCTTTGTTGCAATAAGTCTTTTCTATTGTTTCAGTAAGAGTTCAATTTTGTTCGCATAGATATGTTGTTCTAGTGTTCTTTTTTTGTTGCGTTAGGTATTTTCAAATGTTGCAACTATCATTTTCAAATGTTGAAGTGTTGTATGGTTCTAAATTTTTTGTTTGGAAATTCTGATATTGTTTTAACACTTTTCAAAGTCATATATTTATGGTATTATGCATTTATGAGAAGATGATTTTTTTTAATTTTTCTCAATTTTATCCAATGTTATTATAAATTTTGTTGCATATGGTGAGTATAATTATTGCACAAGTAGTTTATCGATATTGCACTGGAGCATACGATGAGAAGTCTCTCATCGTACGTCTAGACGCTAGTAATGTCCATCTTTTTTATGCTTGTTGCGATGGATGGTTAATCACCGATAAACAACAAAGGAGAAATGACTGGTATAGCTGAAGCGTTCGTGTGAATTCTCAATGCTTTATGTATTACTGTAAGAAAGCTGCCACCGATAACAGTCTATACACGGTAATGTTATAATTGCAAGACAAGTAAGAACAGCTCGGTATGTGCTACTATGTGTGACAAGCCCACAAAAGTTGAAACAATATGTCATCGATTGATGTCATTGCAAAATACTATAATCACATGTATTTGGTTTTGTTATTTTATGTCCTATTATTATTTGTTGTAACTATTAGAGTAAAGCCAAAAAAAAAAGAGCCTAGAAAATGCCTGATTTTGTTGTTATACTGCATGTCTTTAGTAGAATAAACTTCCTAGATAATGAAATGAGAAAAGTACATGCCTAGCTAACCTACATGCTCTTCTGCATGGGTGGGTTCTTTTGAACTGTGGCTTATGCCTTTTGCCTTATGGCTATTGAATTCTGCCTGTTCGCGAGAGAGATTGCGAAGAGAGAAATAGTTGCATATGATTTTGACCGAGATAGTTGAACTCAGTACAGTATGTATTACAATTGACTTGTAGATCCTGTCTTAAAAAACGCATGCATCATTTAAACGTGAGCTACTGTAGCACCGTATAAAAGCCAATAAACCTAAGCTGATTCGAACCCACATATGATGAAGCATTACTGAAAGAACAATATTGGTTACAAAAGGGCAGATAAAAAACATGTTGAACCCCCCCCCCCTTTTGCAAGCTTGTGTTAGTGGACATGGCACTACTATCAAATTAGCATCTCCAAAAAACTACATAGGGTCTGTATTCTATCAGCTATTGTGTCACAAAAGAAAAATGTCTGGACACAATACAAAAGGATTATTCCATAAATATACTATACCACCCTACCCCGTGCAATTGTAAGGGCCAATCGGTTAGTTTTACAAAAGGGCACGTAAAAACATGTTGAAAATATTCCCCTGTTGTAAAATTGTGTTAGTGGGCATGGCACTATTATCAAATTAGCATCTTCAAAAACTACGAAGGGTCTGTATTATCTTAGCTATTGCGTCACACAAAAGAATGTCTGGACACAAAAGAAAATGATAGTAACACAAGGCAAGATTCATCAGAGAATAATTCCTTGGAAATGATTGCAAGTCAACTCTGTGCCGTAGTATTTCGCAGAAAGAAAGACCATGTGGATGTGTATGTGATCTAGTGCAAGTTCAGACAAGAAAGACAGATCCAGCTACTGCAAGCGAGACTCAAAACATGCCTTGTGATGAGAATCGAAGCAGAGCGGCATGCAGAATTTTACATAGTAAGGTCAAGATCTGGATGTGAAAGATTCGGATTCCATCTCCAGCAAGCGCTTTAGTGCTCTGTGTGGCCATCCACTTACGAACTGTTCAGATAAACTCTAGTGATCAGATATTTAGATAAGAGTGTGTGTGTAATCCTATCTGGACAAATGAGAAGCGGTGTTTTTCTTTACTTAAGGAGACTCTCTTCTTCTCTCACTCTCTCAAAAAGAAAAATCCTGCATCATTTGTTAGTCGCTCGATTCTTACTCTTGGTGATAGCAAGATCCTTACTCTCATCGAGAGGATGACACTTGCAGATGGGACAATTTTTCTAGGATTATTTCTCACACAATGCCATGCCAACCTGAGGGGTTGGGGATACAAATTTATAGGCTGTTAACCAGCCAAGCATATGCTAAGATGCTAGTCTAAAATGCTGTCCTAGATGCTAGTCAAGATGCTGTCTTAAGATGTTTGTCCTAAAGACTAGTCAAGATGCTTGTCCTAAGATGCTACAAAAGCAAAAAGCAACACAGAGACTTATCCATCATCATTTAATACACATGTAGCTGAATCTATTATCTACTAAAAGATCAGGACATCTGATTTGCAGCTGCTATCCGTAAATAAATTGTGTTAATTAAATATAAAATCAAATACCACAAATTTATTTTGTTTGCGGAGTAGGAATTTATACATTCGTAATTCATAAAGAAAATTTTATATGCTATAATATACCACACTACACCACGCAATTGTGCCGGCCAATCGGCTAGTTTCATTAAAATTTCATTTAATATGTTGGTGAGAGATCTAATAGAACTTTATTTTATATGTTTTATGGCTTGCTACCTCCAATTGCCCTTCCTTGGTAGTACTGTGTTGGCATATTGCCTGAAGTCACACAAAAATAGAGACGCTTGTTTGGTTCACGTTGCAAAGGGCGTCACAGTTTATCTTCATTTTATTTTATCCATCAAGCTAGAAGGTTTGCTTCACTTTAGCGAAGTTAAAATTTCTTTCTTTCTATCATAGTAAAGCTCTAACTTTAAACTCACTTGGATAAAAATCCGAAGCACGAGTAGCATGATGTTTCGCACCTCATAAAGTTCATGTTTCAACTTTCAGGCCAAAATGCATTTTAAGCTAAGGGCAAAATAGGAATAGCTAGTGTCTTTAGTTTCTACGAAGAAAATACGAGACAAGACAAAACTCTTCAGAACATGAACCAAAGTTACCAAACATCTACAGTAGCAGCAGCTAGGAAATTAAATATGCAACTCGATTAAAATCTTATCACAGCAATTCAGTCTCCAGCACATGCATGCGTCTCCTTCCAAGCCCTTTAGCGTAGGGGTACAAATGGAGCGGATAATTTTCATCCGATCGACTGATCAAAGGCTCGCAGTGCGGATATAGAAGAGGTAAATATGTATCCGACACTATCTGTGTCTAACTCCGACTCCAAAGAAAAAATATAGAATATGATCCAGGATAAGTGATATCCGTCCGTATATATCCGTATGTCAAGTGATATAAGAAAGTCTGTTGTGACTTCATTTAAAAACAAGATAATATATAGATAGATTGTCATATCTAAACATACAGAGAATACTAAGTGCTCTTACTTCTATATCTCGGTGATTAATCTCTCTGTATTCACTTAGATCGCACTCTATTGTGCAATGTCCTGTGTAAAAAAGTGGATAATTTCCGTCCGACCGACCGACCGAAGGCTCACGGAGCGGATATGGAAGAGGTGAATAGGTATTCGGTACTATCCATGTCCGACTCCGATTCTGAAAAAAAAATACGAAATAGAATACAGAATAAACGATATTCGTCTGTATCCACTTCGATTACACCTCTACTTCGGCGTATCGGAACACACGGCTGAAGGAAAGGCCGCAACAGATCGACCATAACATGTCACGTGTAGCTGCTGCATTTGGCAAGAAACGAAGGCAGCACATGCCGTTCTCGCTCGCTGCTGCCCGCTAATTCAGAAGCCCGCATGAGGCAATGGCTGAGCGGCGCACGAAGCTCAACTTTCTGGCGCGTGGGACGGGCCGCTCCCGATCTTGGCGTCGCTCGAAACAAATAGGGGGATGACACAGCGCCACGCTAGGACTGGAGACTTTGGGAGGTAGCTAGCCTTGTCTCGGAACGCCACTAACTAAAGCCTCCTCTTATGTTTCGCTCCTCCTTCCTCAGGCACCGTCTCCATCACGCGGAGGGCCCTCTTCCTCCTCGCCATCATTTGGCCATTGCCTGCTCCCGTTTGGAAGCCGCGACGCGAACCTGCCATTGACAAAATTGGTTCTTGTGTGTGCGCTATTTTTTTGCTAGGCCCAGCACCAAGTCCATCCATCCACGGCAGACGACAACCGTTCACGTGCAGCGATAGCAACCCAGTGAGCACCAGAGCTGAAATAATTGTGTGGGAGAAAGGTGCTAGTCTTTGTGTGCATGATGCTGATCGATCTGCCATTTTGCCACTTGGTGTGTGTCTGTCTGATCCAGGACGTGCTATTCAGTCAGGCTCCATATATGCGTGGGGACAAATTAATTGCAGGAAATCAAGATTAGCTCCTTAATATCTTACTGAATGTTAATCACTGATCAATTTCTGCGTCTTGTCTTGGCCACGGATCCTCATGCAACTTGTTTGCTCTTACTTTGCATCAAGAAACTCTGCTTCCATGCTAACTAGTAGGGTGGCTCACGCATTTGCACGGTTGGATTTGTTAAATTTCTTTAGTATCAAAATACAACTTAGGTAGTTTAGAATATATTTTTATCAGATATTTGGGATATGTAGATCTTTTAAGATGAACACATCCTGAGGAAACATAACTGAATGATAATTAGTTATTTAAAAAATCAATTTTAGAATTTATGATGTATGGACCTTAGGGACCTGGTATTCAAATATCACTTCGTATAAAAATAGCTTGACTCACAGCCTCTAAGTTCAACAATGACTTGGACAGTCTCCCTTGGATATAATGCTTCTTTTATAAGAGATAAAATGTTTCGCAAATCTTGTTCGGGGGATATAGCTAAGCTTTGAGATCATGTGGGAGTCACCCTATGATGTATAATGAGTATTTGACTTTATTATACAAATGTTTATCAAAATTTGAATTTGGTTTTGTGAGTTTGCAATGTTCAGAGTTGCTATAAGTTATAAGGCGGCCTGATCACCATGGAGATGATGGTTTGACCAGCTGATGGCTAGCAATCTAACAGTCACGGGGCAATGGTTAGACTGGCTATATGATTTTTGAAAATTGCACACCAAACACTTGTGTAATCGTGTTTGGGGATGTATTTGCACTAAGTATCACCTAAAATAGTTTTGAGCTAAAAATAGATAGAGTTTAACTAAAATTCCAAAAAGAGTATTTTCCGATACTATTAATTGGTCAAACCGAACAAACACTAGTGGTACCTGTCTAGAAATGGCAGCCAGACCGGCTTTTAATTTGTGTTGATGAAAATAGATATTGAGCATGTTTGAGGAGTGTGTTGCCAAGTAGGTTGTGCCTATATGCTGTGAGGTGCATCTAGAGGCTATCTTTGACATGGTTAGACGAACCATGATGATCTTAAGTTTGACTTATGGCTTGGGAGTTATGAGGTGTTTATGTTGTGTTGCATGATATATTGGTTTGACTAACATAAGTCAATTGCATGGAACTTGTGCTCGATATGGTTATTTGGTATTTAGATGTGTAGATGATATGGAGAACGTTAGCGGTCAATAGCAAGACCAGGACTAGACGAGAAAGGTAAGGTCTGTACGGTCGGGTAAGTACAGGTGGGGCTACATGCCTCAAACGAGAAAGCAGAGAGAAGATAAGAATCATGAAGAAGCGAGTTGGTGCATGTAGTGTGCTGAGTGACAAAGCCGATGTATATAGAGACGGTTTAGAGAATCCGAATACGAGATGACGTGACGGCTGAAGCCTTCTTCTATGGCTAATCCTTCCCTTGATTGTGATCTTTCCCATGGATTGGTTTTCTCTCAGGACTTTTTTCGGCGCTACAATTCATCGGTTCATTTTGTCCCTTCTCCTCTTCGATGTGAATTCTTCCTTCTAGCTACTTTTAGCAGAGGAATCCGTCGGTCGTGCTCTAGTCACCTGCTTAGGTTGTTCCTCTTCTAGTTTTCATGTTAAGCGGTGTTATGATTTTGGTTTTCGCTTTTCTGTGGCTTCCAAACTAGGTTGTTCTTTCATCTATTCTCTAAGGCGATTTGTCCATAAGGAGTTCACCATTCACTTTCATCTCTGGCATGATGGTGGTCCTGATTGGAGGCGTGAGATGAAAAAATGGCATTTTGAACATTGCAATGAATGGATTTTGGTCCTTCTAGGAAGAGTTCTTCATTAAAAAGGGTTTTATTCAATCTAGTGTTGCAACATTCGGATCAATCTATTCCAACCTCATATGCTTCAGCTGTGAAACAGGATATCCCATGTGGAAAATCTATAGTGCCTCTCAATAAGGTTTTCTCTCATTTATTCAACCATCTCTCTACTGGATTTTCTTCTGTGGGCTACGGATTGAATGCTCCTGTTTCGAAAAGTGTGCATTCTTCTAAGGATTCTTCATCGGACGATCTCCGTTCTTTGATCAATCGAGGTAAATTTTCTATCAAAAATTATTTTGAGCTGTTACAACGTAGCAAGAATTCTGCCGGTATTTTTAGGAAAAGGACCTTCTATGACGAAGCAACAGTCTGTTTCAAATTCAAAATTTTCTTGTTCCTAGTGTCTTTCACAAGACCATTATGTTAGTAGTTGCAGCAATCAAGTCCGGTGTAAAAACTGCTACTATTATGCGATGGGTTTGTGAAAGGCCTGCTTTGGAAAATCTGTCACAGACTTAAGAGCAAATCTCTTCTCTGAACATAGCTCCCCATGGGAACGTCTCTTTGCCTTCCTTCTCCCCTTCGAACAGGACCAAATCTGATTTTCTTGCTGTCTCCGTCACCAACGCATTATCTCCCGCAGTTGCAAAAAAAAAAAAAATCAATCTACTGAAGCCTCGCTACAAGTCTTCATGGCAAATTTTCCTCCTGGGATCCTTAACATCGAGCATGGTTGGATTAGGCCAGCAAGAGGCAGGCTCTCTGTGGAAATTGGAAGGTGACCCTCCACGACGGCATGAGGAGTATGCCATTGCGGTAGTCGAACCGCCTCCGCAGCCGAATGATCTTCGTCAAGCTATGCATGAGGTTCGTCGCTTCCTACAGCAAGAGGCTGGAGTTCCGAGTGTTCTCGGCTTGTATCTGTCTATTTGGGGTTAGCCTATATCGATTTTTATCTCCGGTTGTTAGGGATTCTCTGATTCTTGGAAACCCGTATGAGCTTGGTCCAAACCGTACTCTCGGATTAATCAAGCATGATGAGGCTCCTTTTGGCAAGGTCCTGCTTTTTCAAGATAATAGTAGCTACAAATCAAGAGTTCTACGTTACTATAAAAAAAAGGTTATTATAGGCATCTTATCACAGATGGTTCAACACAAATCATCGGTGATAAAGTTACCATAGATGATTTTACATGATAGACCATTTAAGTTCACCGTAATAGAAAAAACAGTCTGTGATGACCATACTTATCATAGACTACCTCCATCAACTCAACCTCTTACCTGCATGTCTGATGGAACTACTAATGATGCATTCTGACATATTGCTAATTGACATTTGACAGTGACATGGACTTCGTCTCTACGCTGAACTTTCAATGCAAATATTTCAGTGAACATTTCACGAAAAGATATGGACAGTGAACTGAACTGTCACTAAGCTTTCCCTGATCTGAATAAGAACAACCAATTGATTTTTTGTAGTTACTACTCACATACATAACTGTATAAAAAAGTATCTACAGGCTACAATTACAAACACAAAGATAGTCTCTCCTCTCATCTTCCCAACATAGAGTCATCGTGCTGATGAATCAGTCAATGGTTTCCTTATAAAAAAAGATCAGTCATTGCCATCTAATGTGAATGACAAATTGAGACTAATGTGCTTGAAGAACTGAGATTCCGCCATGATCCATAATTTTGAACCCTGAATCCACTTATACTCGGACAAAAAAAAATTGATTCTTAAAGTTAAAATTGTCGAGCCCTCTAGATTGAAATGGATCAGACTCATGCGAGTTCTACCGAGATTGAAGCTTCAAAGAGTGCACAAAAACTGAAATTTTGAGCTCTGAAGCTCATTTGCAGGCATCTTGCCTCAGAAGGCTCAAGTATGCCAAAAGCAAAGCAACAGACCTCGCCTGGCATGGCTCATACCAGCGGGCTTGTTCCAGCAATGCTGGAGCAATGCTTTGATGCCAGCATGTCTCCCTCAACACAAAGCAAGCTGGTCTTCGACAAAATCCCCTACAATGCGCATATGATCAAAAAGCTTGTCCAACATCTCGTATATCTCGTTTGCCTGAGAGTGAGACGTGTGATCAGCGACGAACATGTGCTTTGCACTCCACACCTCAATCCAACTGTAAGCCTGGTCCTCCCTCAGGCCCTTCTCCTTCATGAGCACTCTGACCCAGTGTGCATCGTCCCACTGTCCTGCCACTGCGTAAATGTTTGACAACATGACATACCGACCACTGTTCCCAGGCTCCAACTGTAAGAGGGATTCTGCCACTTGCTCTGCAACATCGACATTTCCGTGAGCATGACATGCACCAAGAAGCGTGCCCCATGACCCAGTAGTACCCGGACCAATCCTGGACGGCAAGCTTTTAATGAACTCGCATGCTTCTTCCAGCTGGTGGTTCCAACCAAGGGCATCTATGAAGGCAGCATAGTGTTCGGCCCTTGGTTCAGTACCATGGTCCTGCATTGATTCAAGAATCTGGCGGCCATCAGAGACTAGACCGGCATGGCTACAAACCATGAGGACAGCAAGAAAAGTGACATAGGTTGGCTGCACTTCAGCTTCAAGCATCCTCTTGATCATGAAAAGCGACTGCTTTCCCTGACCATTGTGTGAGAAACCTGTCATCATGGAGTTCCAAGAGATGAAGTCACTCTCAGTCATCTGGTTGAACACTGCCATGGCCACATGCATGTCACTGCGCTTAGAGTACATGTCTATGAGGGCATTGTGGATGAAAACGATGAAAGGGTCTGAACCAATGCTCTTGCGCAGGATGAAGCCATGAACTTCCTTCCCGCGTGAGACATGCCCGAGCTTGGCACAGCACCCAGAGACGACACGAGGGCGAATGGGTTTGGCGCCACCCCCTCACCCAACATCCGTTCAAAAAGCTCCAGAGCGGCCTCCTCCTCCCCATTCTGCTCATGCCCAGAGATGAGTGCCGTCCATGCAATCATGTCCTGCTCCGGCATCATGTCGAACACTTCCACCGCCTCATCGAGCCTCTTCGCGCCAGCAGTACCCTGCAATCATCGACATCCAAGAGATCGTGTCCCGGACGCTCATTTGGTCGAACACCCTCCTCGCGTCTTCCACCCTCCCGGCCTTGCCGTATGCGTCCACCATGGCATTGGCCATAGTGACAGTCACCTTCGTCCCCGACATTACCACCACTCCATGCATCTCCCGGAGCGGCCTCACATCTCCGAGCCCCGCGCACCGCGAACCAGTCGACGGCCACCTCCGGTCTCAGGCACCTGTCCCTGGTCAGCCGAGCGAACACGCGGAGCGCCTCCGCTTCCCGGCCGTGCCGCGCGAGGGACGAGATGACGGTGTTGTAGGAGAGGACGTTGCGGGAGGAGGCTGGCATTGCGTCGAGCAAGTGGAGGGCGTTGGGGCGGGTGGCGCGGCCGCGGTAGAGCGCGGCGAGGAGGGAGTTATAGGAGTGCGGGTTCTTGTGGGGGAGGTCGTGCAAGGCGGCGAGGGAGTCGGCCGGGGAGGGGAGAAGGGTAGAGCGCGCGACGAGGCGGTTGGAGAGGAGGGTGTGGCGGGTGAGCGCCCTCTTGACGAGGAGCGCGTGCGCGGCGCGGCCGAGGCGGCGGTCGTCGCCCGCGGAGATGGCGCGCTCCAGGAGGGGCAGCACCGCGCCACCGCCGCGACAGTGACGGTGGCCGGCGGGTGGGCGGCGAGCGGCGGGAGACAGCGCATGCGCCTCTACTGAGCAGCAGCAACGGTCGCGCCGGCCCATAAGATGAAGCTATTTGCTGGGCCGAGGGTCGTAGTGGGCCCAACCCGCAAGACCCGCGTCTCCACCGACCCTCATAAGCAAGCGAAAACCTCTATGGGCCGAGTCAAGGGAAGCAAATCTTTTCTTCGCCTTGCCTTGCACTCGCCGGCGCTTCCACCGCCGCCACCTCCGGAGAAAACCCTACCCTGTCCCGCGCCAGCAGGTTGGTAGGTAGGTACCAAGAGGCAGTCGGGCAGGGGTCGGAGATGGTGTTCGGGCAGGTGGTGATCGGGCCGCCGGGCTCCGGCAAGACCACCTACTGCAACGGCATGTCGCAGTTCCTCTCCCTTGTCGGCAGGTAGCTCGTACTACTAGTTCTCTGTTCTTAACTACCTGGTGCTCCATTATCACAAGCTGCTCTCTTCTTGTTTCACGACTTCCAGTGCTAGTTGTTTGTTCCATTGCTTGGCCTTGTGTTCTGTTCGATGTAGTATATACTACCTGGGATGCGTTGTGTGATTCGATTAGTAGCTGTGGCAAGCAGGATTTGTTCCCTCTTGTGCTGAACTCGATTGCTAGTTTCAAATAGCGCCATAGATTGCTGATGCTAGAAGGTGTGGGTAGAGTTTAAATTAAGCGTCTTGGCTTTGTTCTGACGGGGGGTAAAGGTTGGGAGAATGAGGATTATCATTACTGGTGCTTGCAGAGCTCCTCTACTTGCAGTTGCGCCAAATTTTTGTCTGCCTAACAAGTTCATGTGCTTCTTTGTTGGTTTGCAGGAAAGTTGCGGTTGTCAATCTTGATCCTGCGAATGATGCATTGCCGTATCCTCTGCTGTTTGAGCTCTAAAATGCTCTTTTTCCTGTATTCTTTATTATCGCTTGTCGGCCTGGTATTCTGTGGTTACACCTCAAATGTATGTATCCTTGACAAATGTAACTAGATATGAATGTGCCATCAACATTGAGGACCTCATAAAACTCAGTGATGTCATGGCTGAGCATTCTCTTGGTCCTAATGGAGGTTGCCCCTAGTGTTGTTCAATAATCAAGCCTACTGGTTTTGCTTCTATTGTTACTTATGCTATGCTGTTGATATGTATGACAGGGCTTGTGTATTGCATGGATTACTTGGAGAAGAATATTGACTGGCTTGAGGAAAAATTGAAACCTCTTATTGAAGGTGAGTACATGATGTTTTTTTCTTTTTCCAATAAAATTATGTCCTTCAGCTGCAAGATCCATAAAAAATTAAAAATGACAATCTCCTAAAGCAGCCATGGCCCATGGGTAGTGGTTATGTAATTAAATTTGATAAAAAAAAATTATTACATTGCAATCAAAGAAAAAACTGATAAGTATCCAATCTCAATGGACCTGCTTTTTAAATGGTCCACTCACCTTGCTATGAGCTTGGACAGAACCTTTTGCAATTCCAAATTAGAATTTTGAACAATCTAGAATCCCGGATTGCATTAGTCTGAGGATTGTTTTCAGTTTGTTTCCAAAGTATCTCTGCTGTTTATTGAGCTATTTCTGAAAGGTCATAGTAGAGGAGTACTGAAGTAGCTACACACCAATACTGCTCAAATTGTACTATTTTCTTATGTGACTTGCTCAATGTTGATGGTTACTGCAGATCACTATCTGTTATTTGATTTCCCGGGTCAGGTGGAACTTTTCTTCCTTCACTCAAATGCAAGGAGTGTTATCAATAAACTCATAAAAAAACTAGACTTGCGGGTACACACCTGTTTTCAATTCTATTCAGAATTCCTTATGCTAATGAATTACATTATCCACTCTTTTTCTTGGTATTCTGCAGCTGACTGCTGTGCACCTTGTCGATGCCCATTTATGCTGTGATCCTGGGAAGTATGTGAGTGCTTTGCTTCTTTCACTGTCAACAATGTTACACTTGGAGCTACCACACATCAATGTTTTGTCAAAGATTGACCTCATTGAGAACTATGGAAATTTAGGTATCATGCTTATCTGCAGTAGATTTTAATTGAGTAATGTTTCTACGATAGTAGTTACTCTTCTTCTTGATTGACAGCATTCAACCTTGACTTCTACACCGATGTCCAAGAGCTGTCTTATTTGCAACACCATCTTGATCAAGATCCTCGTTCTGCCAAGTACAGGTAAGTTTTTGAACAACAAACACCTAATTTTATTACTTCAGTAATGGGTATGTGCAATCCATGTTGCACCTATTGAAAGCTTTAAAGTTGATCAAAGTTGATATTATTAAGCAGGCATCTCCAATTCTCTTGGGAAAATTATGAAAGATAAACCCAATACCAATTTATTAATTTTTTCCTGTTTATTGACGAAACCAGTTTTAAGCTGCAACAAATATCTAACACTTACCCTGTTCAGGGAAGATAGTAATGTATGTACTTCCACTGAGGCAAAGTTGGAAAACAAAACACAGGAGTTGCTGATGCATCTGATGTTTCTATTCCTTGGGGAATTGCTAGAGGATCATCCTTCATTCATCTTAAATCAATTACTTTTGCAGTGTGACTTGTTATGAACCCTGAAATGCAGTAACTATGAAACCATTGAAACCATTAATTCATTCACAGCAAAACCTGCAATGTTGGTGGTCTTATGCTTACATTGCATTCTCTAATTACGATATGCTATTTTTACACTTTGGGTTATGTATAACCTTTTTGGTTGAATCCGCTGACAGGAAACTTACTAAGGAGCTATGTGATGTGATTGACGATTTTAGCTTAGTCAATTTTACAACTTTGGACATCCAGGTCTGTGTTGGAAAGACTTGGTTATTTCAATTCAGTTCCTCGTTGTCTTGGTTCTTACAAGTTGTGTCTGCCTTCTAGGACAAGGAAAGTGTTGGCAATCTTGTGAAGTTGATTGACAAGAGCAATGGCTATATATTTTCTTCTATAGACAGCAGTGTCGTTGAGTTCAGCAAAATTGCAGCAGCACCTCTTGACTGGGATTACTACAGATATCCTTTACTGTTTCTTCTGATAACTTATTCAAACAAGCCTGTTATCTCCAATTAGCTATATGCTATCTTCAATGTTCTAGAAGTGCACTATTTAAATCACCTCACTCTGGCATGTACATGCATAATGTACTGACAATATGGAACAGTGTTAGACCTCCTTGCGGGCCATGTCATTACATGCCATGCCAGCAAAGTTGTGGCTAGATAACTTTCACACATGTTGTATAGCATTGAGGGTGATTATATAGTGACTAGATCTCAACAAAACAAATTTTATATTTCAGCCCAATATGTGGATTTAGTACTACTAAGATTTACTTGAGTGCATCATAACGTCCTTTTTTAGCAGGCACATTGTATGATCTGCTATGCTTGGTCATTTTTATTGGCCATGAAATGCTCTTAATGTATCATTATCGATGTGGTTACGACAGCAGAAGTGCAGGAGAAGTACATGAAACGCACCTAATGCATCATTGTCCATCCCAATTCCCATGTACTTGCACATTTTCATTTTTCCTTGACATGTGGCTACGACAGCAGAAGTGCAGGAGAAGTATATGAAAGATGATGAGTTCGTGCAACAAACAAGCAGGATGCAATGAGATTGTCGTTCGCTCCCCCACTTTTGTGGCACTACAGATGAAACATTTCAGTGAGGCGTACACTGATACTTTTATTTACGAGGGAACAATGTGAATCTGTTTGTACCCATGTAACCCGGTTGTAGAGGTTGCCTGAAGTTTCTTGCTAATTGCTAGATGTGTAGAACTTTGCCATTATCTGTTGCAACGAAAATGGTACTCTTGGGAAGAAACCATCATCGTGTTCCCAATGAAGCTGCACTGTTTTCAACTTTATCTAGTAGCATTGCACAATGGTGTGCTAGTGCAAAATTTCAGCTCATCTATCGTACTCTTTATTTTGGTAGCTGCACACACCGAGTATTAACTCAAGTCATATGGAGTATAGTATTTTTGAAGTAATAATAGCTAAATGCCGTGGACCTTCTGTAAGAGTAACTTCAACAGTAGCTCTCAAAATAGAGCTTCTATTTTTTATTTAAGGGCTCTCTCTACTTTTAATAACACTATTTTTTGGACTGCACTCTAGCAGGAGCCCTCAAAACAGGGTCTCTACTTCTCAATTCTCTTTATTTCCTCACACACTATATGCATATATATGGCACAAAAGTATAATACACAATAAAATATTTATGATTTCACAATGAGGGACAATATTTAAATTTATAATTCAAATATGAATATTCAAATTTGTTTCGAATTTAAATTTAAATTTAAATTCAAATTTGTTCCAAATTTGTTCCGAATATTCAAATTTGTTCCGAATATTCAAATTTAAATTCAAATTTGTTCCGAATTCACATACGAATATTCAAATTTAAATTCAAATTTGTTCCGAATTTAAATTTAAATTCAAATTTATTTCAAATATTCAAATTTAAATTCAAATATGTTTCGAATTCACATACGAATATTCAAATTTGTTTCGAATTTAAATTTAAATTCAAATTTGTTCCGAATATTCAAATTTAAATTCAAATTTGTTCCGAATTCACATACGAATATTCAAATTTAAATTCAAATACAAATACGTTTCACTGGTACGGGAGAAAAACGAGGAAAGCTGAAAAATGATAGCCGGAGCAGGGCCCATAGGAATGAGGGTTTGGAGGCCTCATCTGAGAGGTCTCCTATTTTTGAGAGACAAGTAGGGGCTTTGTTGGAGCTCAGTTTTTTGTTCTGGCTCTTAAATCTAAGTTTGAAGGTTTAAATAGGGGTCCTGCTGGAGTTGCTCTAACCGTTTACTTTTCTAATGGTCTAACCAACAGTTTGCTGTTTAGTTTAATATACTTTTGATCCAATCTCAGTTTGTTCATGCAGCGCAAGTTGATGCCACTACCATTCCATTAGCACAATTGGAACTGCCGTTTAGTTAATAGGCTGTCACCACATGCCACGCCAACTCAATAAGCTACTTAGCGTGCAAGTGTTTTTTTTTTTTTTTTTTGCCGAGAACAGAGTAGTAGGAGTGCATAGTAATTTTGCAACGAACTGGTGTTAGTGTCACTAAAACGAGCATTTAAAATTTTAAATAAGAATAGAGGTGCCAAATGGGTTATGCCAGTTGAGCCGGCTTGAAGCATGACGTTGTTGGCCCAGCTCAAGCATAGCCCATGACATAAATGGTTAAGCTAGCATGCCCTAATGCACCTGCTCAAGTATAGTCCATGACATAAATGGTTAGGCTGGCATGCCCCAATGCACCTGGTCACGTTTGGGTCGTCATCTTGGCTTAGTGTATTGGCCTGGCACAACACGAATAGTGTTGGTCTGGCATAGTACGGCCTAGGCACAATCCAGCTAGCATAGTTTGTTAGGTCTATTTCATTTTTTTAAAAATATTTTTATATGATTTTTTTATAGTTTTTGAATGTTATATATTTCCTTTTTAAGTATAAATAATTCTATTTTATATTTTTATATGTTTTTCAAGATTTTTTTTTACATTTTAAAATTATCATATCAAATAGCTAACCGCGTCTAGGCTGGCCTGATAAGCTAATCGTAAGGCTATCGGGCCGCGCTCGAATTGAAGTCTCAGCCCATGGAGCAGCATGATACAACCCATCTACGTAACAGGTAAAATAGACAGTATGGTACAACCCGTCTAAGTAATAGACAAAGGGGGCGCTCAGTTCGGCTGAAATAAACTGGCTTATGGTTTATTTTGCACTGTACCTGACTTATTTTATATTATAGCGCCTAGTAACTTTTTTTGACATAATTAAATTTTAAAAATAAAAAATAAAAAAATAGATTAGCCCATCATAGATAATATAAATGAATAAAAAACAAAAAAAGCACAAAACCAAATAATCAAAAAAGAAATAATAAACTAAAAGTTAAAAGCTGAAGTCAAAACGTTCAAAGACAAAATAGACCTGTGTCTAAATCGGGGTGTGCCCAAATGGCCCCATCTAAATAAAAAGATTAAAGGGGTCTTGTGTTAAGGGCGCGCTCACAGTGGCTTTTTTGGGCGATCGGCGTTCAGCTTTTAAGTTTTGTTTACTGTTGCCCTTTTGTCCTTTTCCTCTTTTTTTGTTTGTTGGTATTTTTTTATTTTGTTTTTTCCCGTCTTACTTTGCATTATCCGTGATAGGTTAGCATGTCGCTTGTATTTTTACATTTTTTGAATTTAATTATGTCCAATAAGTCAACTCAGCTACAGTAAAAAATAAGCTAACTATAGTGAAATTTCAGTCAAAAATCAGAAGCCATCGCTATTCCGAACACCCCTTAAATCAGTTCATGAGAAGCTGAAGGGCGCAGACAACGCTGGAAGATCCAACGTGGTGTCTCGTCACGTAGCCACACAAGCTATACCACATTACCGTCCCTCACCGGATCCCGCCCGCCCACATCGCCGTGCCACTCGCGAGTTGGCGAGCTCGAGCCCGTGTAGCTTCCCGCTCCCCATTAAATGCCCGCCGCCTCCTCGTCGATCTCGAGTCGTCTCTAGATCAGAAGGATCCAGTCATGGCAGCGAGCTCCACCGCTTCTATGGCGCTGTTGCTTCCCTTGGCGTTGCTGCTGTTGCTGGCGTCCTACACCTGCTTCGTGGGGCCGGCGGAGGAAGCGCCAGCTGAGGAGGCGATATTGACGCTGGACGTCGGCAACTTCTCGAAGGTGGTGGGGAGGCACCACTTCATCGTCGTTGAGTTGTACGCCCTCTGGTAGAGAGCTAGGAGCTAGATCGTGCTGTGCCAATACAGCTCGAGTCCATCGTGCTTCGGGTCACTTTTTATCGTGCCGGCTTGGTCCAGTCATTTTACTATACCGTGCCGTATAGGCTAGCCTCGCCTCTAGCCAGATCTAAGCACAACCCAAAACTCACCGTATCAGCGTTCGTGCCATGTCAGCCTAAGTCCAGCCTAAAGTAATTATACACGACGAAGGCGCCGACGATGATGGTGGTGGGGACCGCCATCTTCCTTTCTCTCGTATCCATCTCATTAAAAACTAGTTGAAATTGAATTAGTTGCATAAAAATATAGGCACATATTGACGTAAATATTTCGAGAAAAAATAAAATTTTCTTAATATTTTAAAATACAATGTTACTGCCTCGTTAAAAACCTTACGTCCTAGAGTAGGGTTTCCCGAGTAAAGAAAAGTGTAAGTAACAACATATATACATACTAACTATAATAACATGCGTATATAGTATCTACTCATCAATGTCTAGGTTGTTCATACGTTCAAGGTTAGCGTACACCTGCTTGATTTCAGAATCCTTTAGTTGATGCTATTGCCCCTCTTTAGTTAATTCTCAGTCTTTGGCACATGTGATTGCCTCCACCATCCTAGGCGTAAGGAATGATCTTCTTTCTTCGATTATTCTTCCTATCGTGTTGAATGTCACTTCTAAAGAGACGGTGAAAACCGGTACCAGGAGAACATCCACTTGTTGTTCTTCTACCACTCGAGTAAGTCTATCTTGCCTCCACCAGTAAGATCAGAATCAAAATTTGTAAAATTAAGCTCCAAGTAGTGGTTCAGCTCCGAGATAGAATTCCACTTGGAGGCTGTCTGAGGCTAAGAGGACGAAGAAGTAGACTTGCCATTTAGTTTCTTCCATAAGTGTGATGTCAACCTTGTCTTTTCTTATTGTGTCTGTTGTGAGGCCTCCGATCTTGTGCTGCTGCTAAATTTGTCATGATATATACGAAAAACATGAAAAAGCTCCTTTTTGACATATGTGAAAACTTCCGAATAATCAAGACCCGGTGGCCCAGCCATTTCTTCCTCCCCCGGTCTCCTCCCTTCTCCCCTCATCCCTAGTCTCCTACCTTCCTCGGCCGCCTCCCTCCCCCGATCATCTCCCCGCCTCCGTCCCCCCATGGCCCCACCCTGGTGCCTCCTCCTCCCCGGTGGACCGGCCTTCCTCCCCTCCCCTTCCCTCCCACCCCGGCGCGACAGCACCTCCTCTTCTCCCAGCTTCCCTTCCCTCCCCCTCCTCCTCCCCTACCCCAGCGCAGCGGCGCACCCCTCTTCCCCTGGCCCCCTCCCCCTCCCTCCCACCCCGGCCACCTCCCTCCCCTCTCTCCCCCGACCACCTCCCTCTCCTCACCTTGGCGTGGCGGTGCCCCTCCTCCCTCGGCCTTCCTCCCCTCCCCTTCCCCCCTACTCCGGCGCGACGACGGCTCCCTCCCCTCCCCTTTGCCACCTCCCCTGACCCCGCAACTGCCTCCCTCTCCTCCCCCGACAGCCGCCTCCTTCCCCAGCTGCCCCCTCCTCCCTCGACCTCCCTCGGCGACCCCTCCTCCACGACCGATGTGTAGGTGGCTGAGGCTGACAGGGGCACCTTCGCCTACGTCTAGATGGAGCGATGGAGGTGGCGATGTGGAGTCTCTGGCTGTGGAGCAAGCGAAGGTGCCGATGTCGGCTCCAACGGAGGCAGCGTCTGTAGGATCAAAGATGACCGACTAGAGGGGAGTTGAATAAGAGGTAATAAAATTTTTAAGATAATTAAAATCTAACAATTTGATACACAAGTTTAGCCTACATAATTCTAGTAACCCTAAGACACCTTAGAAGCAACAACTAACCAAGACTTTATAACAATCAATTGCACAACATAAAAATATAGAGACAAATAGAATCACACAAGTAATAACAAAGTGACACATGATCTTTTACCGTGGTGATCGAAAATTTGTCGGTTTCCCCTATTCTATATTGTGGTAATCCCAAACAAATTGGACCGGCTCCATGAATTAAGCCTTCTACCTCGAATCAACTAGTGGTTGCTCTTTCTCCACACCAGAGATGGTGGATACCGAACCACTCACAAATCCGTATCGGGTCTCTTCACAAGCTTCTTAAAGAAATCACCACGCAAACCTCCGCCAAGTCGTCTAAGTGTTGGCAAGCACCAAGAGTAATGAATCGTAGTTTCACTTGATGGCAATCAAGTGCCAAGGATTAATTTAAAATGAGTATGCACTTGATTTTCGCTAAAACACCTCAAAATAAATGCACACAAGGAGATGAGGTGAAAAATAAATGCTCAAGGTTCAAGGATATTCAATGCAAGTTCAGCCATGTCCTTGAGCTGGTGGAGGGGTATTTATACCCTTACCAACCAAAACTAGCCGTTACAAAAAATAATTCTGAAAAATTAGGAAAATCAAAACTATCAGCGTACAATTTGCGATACTAAAGCAATGTACTATAGCACACAGTAACGGCTCTGTCAGAGCATCAGAACTAGCTTTTAAAAGTCAATACGGTATTACTGCCATTGTAAATGCGGTAATTTTGATCATCGGTAGTTCCGTTTTATCGACACGGTACTACCGCACTGCAGTAGTTCTGCCGTGTATTTTTTGGTACTACCGATTTCGGCAAACCTAAGTCTCATGGTAGGTGCTCTCCAGAAAAAACATACCGCTGGATTTTTTCGATACTTCCAAAGTTCAGTAGTTCTGATTTTTGGTGCGGTTCTACCGCACTACGATAGTTCCGTCGTGTATTTTTCGGTACTACCGATTTCAGCAAGCATAAGTCTCAAAGTGGGTGCTCTCTGGAAAAAATGTACTGTTAGATTTTGCGGTACTACCAAGTTCCGGTAGTTCTGCTGTTGACACGTCAGTACTACCGGACTCTGGTAGTTACGCAGTTTTCACATTGGTACTTTGATTTTTCTGACAGAGCACAATTAATTTTCAAACTTAATTTGAAGGGTATGCATGATTCTAGATTGATCCAATTGGCACAAGAACATGTTATCAAATTATTTTCTATGATCCCTCTTAATAGTACGGTGACTATCCTATAATCCGGTTTTTCAACCTTTCTCCTAAAACCGGTAAAATATGAAAAAGTAATCATATACTACTTGTACCTTTGTTTTTGAGCCATCTTGATCCTCTTTTCGTCCTTTAGCATGCATCTTGCCTTTGACATGTACGCACTTTTGAGACTTAACTTATGCAATCCTCAACAAACATATTAGTCCCATATTCGCATATTATCATTAATTATCAAAACTATTTTTAAGGGTCTAGATGCTTTCAGCGTCGCGACCTCATCCCCTTCGTTGACTCCTGATACCGCCTCGGCTCCGGCTGCCCTGCTCCTTCTCCTACGACTGTCACCGACTCGTCCGGGCTCCGGTGCACGATACATGTCCTACCACTCTACTCCCTCTTTCTTTGCTTTGTGGTGGTTTGATGGGTTGTGGGGAATCTGGGCATAACTGTGAGCGACTGAGTGCAGTAGATATGGAATGTCGATGGGAGGGGGAGGTGAGGTGGAGGCCGAGGCGGCTCAGTCGCTGGCGCTGGTGTGCTCGCCATGCTGCTCATGCCCGCTATGCCATCCGTGCTCCCCGTGCCGTGCCGGCCCGAGCACAGCACAATTCGTCGTGCCGTGCTGCCCAACAGGTTGGCTTTCGAGGCCTGGCCCATCGTTCATGCTGTACTAGCACAGTCCGTCACATGGTGTGCCCGTGCCGTGCTTGAGCTGTGCTCGGCCGGCTAGGCCTCAGGCTGGCCCTGAATAACCTGACCTAACTCCCAGCTCTACCCTGGTAGCACCAATATATCATCTCAGCTCTTTGTCCTTGACACAAGAAAAGAGACTTTCTCTCTCCTGCCTTAAGGAACAGATGCTTTTCTTTTCTATCCTTGTGCTACTGTTCTCTGATCAAAAAAGCTGAGTACATCGTTTATCTTGCGTTGCACGAGAGACAATGAAGCAAAAAGTCTAAGAAACCGCATCACACACACACGAGATGAGATGCCACATTTAGGCCCGACTCATTTAGGTTTAGACTTTTGGTTTATTTTTCATCATTCATAATTTTTATCTTTTTCTTACTTTTCAATATTTTTTGAGTTTTTTTATCGGTTTTTTTTTCTGTATTCGTTTACATTATACATGATGGGTTAACTTGTTTTTTATTTTTAGATTTTTTAAAAATTAATTACGCCAAGTAAACCACCATCAGCTATAGTATAATATCAGCCAGCTACAATGTAATTTCAGCTATAAACCTCTAAATTTCAGCTCAACCAAACAGCCTCTTAGTTTTGATATTTCTCTGTGCGGATGGAGGAAAGCAACATAGCGCGTGAAATTATTCGAACGCTGCTTCGTCCAGCTGCTGACCAACGAAAGAAAAAGCGCTCTAGTCATGCCCGTCTTCAGCACAAAGATCGCGAAGTCAATGTCGACCAAGGAAGGCGATATCAAGCAATGGTTCTTGGATAACGTGCGCTAGACAATGGACGGCTTCGGCTTTCGACGCGATGGACTTCAGATCACCGATGCTGTGAACCAAGGATGACACGTCGCACAAATTGGGATTCAACGATGCACGAAAACAAGATGTGCCACCGATTTTTGTTTTCCCGAATAGATCTAATTTTTTTATGAATTATATTTGTAGCTACCAAGCGCCTCACTTGGCACCTCCTAAACCCTAGGACAAAAATTGCATATAAAAAATAACCTCTTTGACTAAAGCCTCACCCATATTTATATATTAGGACCCCAATCATGATCTTATCTATAAGATCATGAGTTCTTATCCAATTCCCATAATTTTAACCTTTTCACGCTATCTAATTTTGGACACATCAAAATTTTCATATGTCGTAACCTCTGGACTGCAGGGGTTCATCAGAACACGGCTCTCGGCGATCTGAAATCAAATTCCTTCTAATGGAAGGAATAAAGACTACATTATTAAGACGAAGCATGAAGCCGCTATCTAAAACTAATGAAACAGATCTAACTAAAGTATTACCACATATTTAATCTATGCTTTTTTTTAATCCCAGTTGCAATACTTCTTTTAATCTATGCTTTGACCTAGGCAAACAAAAGTATGACCGCATATTAGTTGAATCCTTTATCGCTAACCTTGTACATGATAAATCTTACTCAAAAAAGCATTAGTGAACAACTAAATAACGGATCATGGAGAGTTAGGCAAAAATGATAACATTCTTTGCAACATAACATAGGTTGATACTTGATATAAGATAGGAATATGTTACAACTTGTAAGGTACAAGGCCAAATTTAGTTGTTCCAAGGTTGCACATACAAAATACTAATAGGACAAACTCGTAGAAAATGTAAAGATCTCACATTGAAATTTATTATGATAGTATTGTCATCTACTCATGGTACAAACGAGCATTCAAATTAAAAGTATGAACCAAACACTAGTGATCACTATCATCAAATTGAGCAAACATATCTTAGCCTTGATTTTCAGAATTGACGCAACTGGTGAAATGTGAAATGATGGCCACGACAAGAAAACTAATCTTGCTTCCTGACTCCTGAGTTCTGCTTGCCACAAATCATCTCAGCTAATAGCTGAGCTTACTAAAATGGAATGAACCTATCCATTTCACCCAATTTGGCAAATCAAGCCAACCATTCTTTAGCGCATAAGCACAATTATTGCTCTAGTGTGCAAACTTGACATAACAAAAAAAGTGTACATGAACTGGAGCCAAAAATGCAACAAGCAAAAGGCTATAAATTAGTGAGTAGTTCTAGTTCATATGAAACCAAGAAATACACTCTTGAACTCCAAGGATGCAATCTTTTTATCCAAAGAACGGAATAGAGGAGACGGCGGTAAAGCTCAGGCATACCTGTAGGTCGACGAGCCAGGCGGTGACGACGAGGGTGCAGCGGATCTCCAGGCGCTGGTGGTGGGAGAGGCGGTGGCAATGAGGTGGATCTCCAGGCCCTAGCGAGGGAGCGGCGGACCACTAGGTGCTGTGACGGCGAGGGCGTGGTGGATCTCTAGGCGCTGGTGACGGGAGTGCGACAGCAAGGGCGCAGTGGATCTCCAGGTGCTGGTGACGGGAGCGGTGCTCCCAAGCTTGGTGGCAGGAGCGGCAGCGCCAGTGAGGAGGATCTCCAGGCGCTAGCGAGGGAGTGGCGGATCTTAAGCGCTGTGAGCGGCAGCTAGCTGGTGGCCTTCGGCCAGTGGTGGTAGCGGTTAGGGGTGCAAACGGAGCGAATATTTTCTGACCGACCGTTCGTCCGTTTTAATTCGGATATAATTCGGAGCATATTTTCGGATACTGAAGGTTTTGCCGGATACATAAACAGAGGTAGATATTTTTTGCCAGATACTGAAACAGATTCGGAAAAGGTATTATCCGACAGATACGGAACTATTTGGATATTTTTTCGGATAGTTACCGGATATTTTTCCGGATAGTTACTTATCATATGATGTAAATGTAATAAAGTTAAATGAATTAGTGATGTACTTGATTACTTGGTTATGGACAATTCTTTGGAACCGTGATATTTTTTTCGGATAGTTACCGGATATTTTTTCGTATAGTTACTTATCATGTGATGTAAATGTAATGAAGTTAAATGAACTAGCGATGTACTTGACTACTTGGCTGTGGACAATTCTTACTTTCGAACCGTGTGGCATATAGCTAGTTAGCTACTTCTTGTTTAACTAGTCTCTATCATTTACTTGCTATTTTGCTAACTAGAATTTACTAGTTACTTAATTTGTCCCTGTCATCGTGTGAAATTTGCTTGTTAAGCTACTAATGTAGTTCCATTATGGATATGTAGTATGGTGATTGATTCTTACACATGCGATATATATGATTTTTGTTTTCGCGCGTTATCCGATTAAATATCCGTGACCGAGATTAACCGTATTCGGAGCGGCATGTAGTCGCTCCGTATTCGTGACCAAGAATATATGTATTCGTATTCTTATCTGGCACTATCCGTGTTCGATTTCGACTCCGATAAAAAATATGGAAAAGGATATGGAATGAGCAATATCTGTCCGTACCCGCTCCGTTTGCACCCCTAGCAACGGTGATGACCGAGAAGGGAGGCGAATGGGGAGCAAGGGTTCAGGTGATGTTTTACTGGTAGGCGGCTCGTCCGCTCGAGATGTAGGGCAACCATGCATGAGGCGTTCAGGCCTTCGGTGTTGGGCCATGTTCTCTATTGGGTTAGAATTCAATTGGGCCAACGTATTGCTGCGTATCGCACCGCATCGGAGCTGTACGGGGTTTTTTTAATTTTTTTTCGGCTGAAATTCGTAGATACTCCGTCGATACCGTATCACCGCGTCTCGGAATGTATCGCCGTATCGAATACGTATCGGACATGAGTACGATGGTTCAGCGGAGTATCGGTGATTCCCAGGTTTCATACAAGCTTTGTTGCTTTAGGCTCGTCCTTTTGCAAAGTGGCTTTACTACCCAATTTGTTATCTTGGTTTTTTGTTTGCACTAGTAAAAGGAGTATGTATTGTTAAACAAAGGGGAGCAACGCAAAATGGGAAGCTACCTTTATTCAAATCTTGAGTTTGGGGCTTGGTGAAGAAGTTAGCAACTTGGAGCTCAGAAGGCGCATATTGAAGAGCAATAGTTGATTGCTGATGGTGAGTTCATGTAAATGATGCATATGTTTGTCTTGTAGATAGTCTAGAGCCTAAGGCGCTACATGCATATCTCTATGTGTATTTGTATTGGCCTTGTGCCTCTTTCACATAAGCCATATTTGTAATAGAATCAAAGCCCAGGTTGGGCTAGGGCCTCTTTTGCAGCCACCGCAGCCGGCCGCCACCACCGCCCCCGGCCACGTGCCTTCCGCGCGCATGCGCCAGTCGCCGCCTCCCCTCTCCAAGCCGTCGCCACCCAGATTTGGCCGGATACGGATACAAATTCGGATATTTTTTGCCGGATACGGAAACGGATTCGGAACAAATATTATCTGACAGATACGAAACTATCCGGATATTTTTTCGGATAGTTACCGGATATTTTTTTTGGATAGTTATCGGATTCAAACTCGGATTCAACTCAGAACTCAAGTCGGATTCGGTTCGGAACAGCCCAACATGCACTTACTAAAAAGGCCATAACTTTCACAAACGGAGTTCGATTTGGGTGTTCTTGTACTTGTTCTAAAACTTATTTCAAGACCTACGTAATGGATAAGTTCTCATCTTCAAATACATCCTGAATCATCTTCTATGACCAAAATAACATGACGGCTGTAAAATCTAATTTCCTTTTTGTGTGAGTTTGAGTCTAAAACAATATAGAGTTAAGTTGTATTCAGTTTGGGGACCATATGGACTTCCCAAGGGGCTATATAAGCCTTGTAATCGTAGCATTTAGGGCTCAAACTACCTTTGAGAAAAATTAATCTACTAAAATTTGTTCGAGTTCATCATTGCTGCCGAAATTCCATATGGAATTAAGAGTGTCCTTCAATCAAGATTGTTCAGCCTTTCCGCTAAGAATTGGGTGCACGGTAGATCTTCGTTTGGTGGTCGGCGAAATCAACGTGAGCGTGTTTTGACGGATTAAAGAGTGTTCGTCTTTTGCATTGGCATTGGAGGATCATTACGATTCATCAAGACTCCCGTGAGTATCCATCCTACGTCGAGAAGATCGGACGACCACGTATCAAGTGATGTACCTGACTACTTGGCTATTATCGGCTATGGATAATTCTTACTTTCGAAATTGTGGCATATAGCTAGTTAGCTACTATTTGTTTAACTAGCCTCTATCATTTACTTGCTACTTTGCTAACTAGAATTACTAGTTGCTTAATTTGTTCCTGACATCGTGTGAAATTTGCTTGTTAAGCTATTAATGTAGTTCCATTATGGATATGTAGTATGGTAATTGATTCTTACACATGTGATATATATGGTTTTTGTTTTCGCGCGTTATCCGATTAAATATTCGTGACCGAGATTTAATCGTATTCGGAGCGGCATGTATTCGCTCCGTATTTGTGACCGAGAATATCCGTATTCGTATTCGTATCTGGTATTATTCGTGTCCGATTCCGACTCCGACAGAAAATATGAAAAAGGATACGGAATGAGCAATATCCATCCGTATCCGCTCCGTTTACACCCCTATGGCGACGTGGAAGACGATGCTCCCCAACAGCGATAACAGTGCGAATCGGGGCAAGTGGGGAGCAGAGTTATGAGCAACAGCGATGAGCACTCGCCGGAGACCTCACCGGTGACACACTCGCCGATGAAAAGATCAGTGAAGGAGCAAGAGCACAAAGGCTCTAATACCATGTTAAACAAAGGGGAGCAACGCACAATGGGAAGCTACCTTAATTCAATCTCATATGAGGTATATATACATCTTCAAGCCTAACACTATTGGGCCTAATGGGCCAATATACAATATACACCACTTAACATGTATTAGTATTCATTTGCAATGCAATCAACGGGCCAAAATCCACTTATGGACAGGTTCCGTCTAATCCTTTTCATGCAGTGAATTAATGGAGGAGTTGTGCCTTCGCTGCAAACCTGTATGGTTGAGCAGTTGAGCTCACTGGGCTCAAGTACATACCTTCAACTGTACCAATTGTCAAGAACTTTCCCTGTGGGTTTTGAAATGTTTTAGATATTTATTACAGCCATTCTTGATTTTGACTAGTGAAGAGAACACAATACTCAATAGTTTGTAAAATTGAAATTGGTCCATGTGTCAATTGTGTATCAAACTATCAATTGCTCCAGGCTGTTTGGAATCATATTCTTACATAGATTCATGCAAAATGAATAAAACTAACTCTACTGCAATATCCGGAATGAAGTCTTCCATTTATTGCTGTCACTTCTGTGGGCCGGTCTTTGCATTGGCATCACACACTTTGTCAGAGCCAATGGTCGGATGTTCACCAATGGACCTCGGTACCAGTCGCGCCATTGATAAAAGCAAAGCGGCCATTTTGCATGTGTGCGCTGCCTGATAGATTATCATCATTCATCAAACGTTGGCAGCACCTCGTTTATTTGAAGATTTGACTATTTCAAAAAAAAAATGCAAGGCACATGCCCCCTTACCTATTTTGTAATAAGTTTCCTTTTTATTTTGTAAGTTTTCCTTTTTATTCTTTTTTTGGAGATGGAAAGGAGAATTCCATTAAACTATATTGATTTCCCATGGTGTTTTGGGCATCATGGTCAGTTTTTCTCTCTTTGTTTTGCCTTTATGGTGAGTCTGATAAGTGTCGTAGCAGCTAAAGTGATGTATTGTCATTTGATATACCTGATAATTCCACCAGGAATGGTTGTATTTCCCATCATTTTCTCATTAGAAGTATCGTGCTCTATATTCTCGTTCCTTCAAGTTCAGATTGGATTGCTGGTCAGTAAACAGAAGTTGCTACTTGCTACAATCACTTTCAATATCCAGACACGAGCTGATATTTACAAGTTTTCTTGTTATGCTCTAGTTGAAAAATCCTGTTTATCCAGAGCTATTCAGTTATTCCATCAAGACATCAAGTACATTTTGGCACAGTTAGTGAATTGCGCCTGTTAAATTGTCTTGCATGGGCGCGCGCGCGCGCCATTAGTAAGCTGCCCTGGTGCAAATACATTTCTTTGGCCTGTGCAGTAACCCTGTGTACATTGTGAAATAATCTTGCAAATGATTATTTTCCTTGCCTTCTTGTGAATGACATGCCATCCTTACCTTCTCTGACACACTGATTGTGTATGGCATTTGGCTTATTCATACATGTACAAAGGTATGTATGGTTTTGCACTTTTGCTGTGCCTTGTCAACTATCTGTCTGCTCCTGCATTTGCCCAGCCTCCACTTATAAAGCCTTTCCTGCCTTTGGTGACAAGTCCGCTTCTTTCCCCTCTACCTGTTTTACTTGACCTTGACACAAGGCCTGTATTCTGCTTCTGCTCCGGTTGGTGTTTGAAGTAGAAGCAAAGACAAAAACAAATATGTATACTTCACCCTTCACATTGTTGCATTCCCATCAATTCACCATCCATCGTCTCTTCCTCACCTGCATTGCCAGCAACTTCTTTCATGGAGATCGCTGCTGCTGCAGGCCGCGCCGAGATCGACACCTCCCGGCCATTCCAGTCGGTCAGGGAGGCTGCCGAGGTCTTCGGGGAGCGGTGCGTCGCCGGCGGCGGCAGCTCCCACGCAAGCAGTGAGTCCAGCTCCAAGTTCAGTGTGCCTCCAGCTTCTTCCTCATCATCCACTTTGCTGGACTGCCTGAAGAAGATGGAGGCAGACCTGGCAGAGGCCAAGACTGAGCTGGTGCAGCTCAAGCAGAGGCAGTCGCAGATGGAGGTGGCCGTGTCCACCATCAGCGTACAGTTCAGCAATGGCTTGGCCATCTTCTCCGACCTCAAGAAAGGAAAGGAGCCAGCCGTCGTAGGTGCGGCGATCGGAGAGGAAGAAGACAAAGACCGGGTTCACAGCGACCAGTGGGACGAGAGCCGGGCCGAGGAGTGGATGGCGAGCCTGGAGTATCTGCCCAGCCTGTCAGAGGCACTGACCATCAAGATGATTCAGGGTGACTTGGGAGGAAGGAAGGAGAGGAAGGTGAAGAAGGCCAAGAAGAAGCAGCACAAGAAGCAGAAGAATGGGATCTCATTGGTTGGAGGCATCTTCTCCAAGAAAGGCAAGACCAGGTGATCAAGGGATCATTCATATACATGTGCTTTATTTATATTGACAGCTTTTAAAATTTTCTCTGATGTTTTTGTTTTGAAGAATGTCCTTTTGTCGTATGGTTCATAAGATGCAACCTGCCATAGCTGCATAAGAGTATAAAGGCCCTATTTGGAACGCGGAAATTTTACAAGAAAGGAAACATCCACTTTCACTGGATTTGGGTTTCGTACCAAATTCCTATGGAATTCTCCATTCCAAACAGGTGTTTTGAGTTTTGAGT
This sequence comes from Melocanna baccifera, assembly GCA_036346265.1. Lineage (NCBI taxonomy): Eukaryota > Viridiplantae > Streptophyta > Magnoliopsida > Poales > Poaceae > Melocanna > Melocanna baccifera. The sequence goes on from CM070679.1 coordinate 12,432,602, forward strand.
TCCTGATTTTTTCTTTCTGTTAGCAATTTTATGCGTGTTTTCTGGAGAAGTTGCTTGGTAGAAGGTATGTCAAATTTTCAAGAAAGATGAACTCAGGTGGACTTCTATTTGCATGTATTGCCGGACTTTGTATCGAGTATTAACAGCAAACTTCTGCATGTCTTTAGCCAAGTCCTATTATGATACTGTCTTTTTTTATGTGGCGGAGCTCGACAGGTTTTCTACTTCTTTTCTTACCAGAATTTTAGAAAATAAAAATTCAAAACCAAATAATTTATGTTCATGTAACGCCCCAAGCTTGAAATCGGCTCAAGCCCACTTCCACAAGGAATAGACCATGCACACGCTATGACTCATTTACATTTTAATCTCAACTTATGCAAAATAGTTAACCAAGAATGCAAAATAGTTAACCAAGAGTTGCCACCTTAGACCTGTAGGGTTTATATGTCGGTGTCCTTCACCCTAAGCTAACAAGGTGAGACTAGACTCAATACTCCCACACATACATGGGCCACACATGGGCTCAATTCATCTTGGGCTGGGATATCGTGGTTCATCAACAGAAATTTCACCCTGTACATATCACAATCATCATGCCCTTCCCAGCAATCACACAAGCATCCATATATGATGTACTAGCTTTCAACAGGACAACAAAACCAATGCATCTTAATTGATACTTAGCTTGCAATACCCTGCAAGGGTTCATCTAAACTAATTATTTTCTGCATAGTACTATTACTAGTAGTTGCAGGCAAATATCATATCAGCTCAGGGCAGAGGGCACTACAGTTCATTATATGGCCTCAATGGTAGTAGTTACTTAAGGCAGGAAGCAATGAACTAAGACTGAGCAACATATACTGGATAGTGAAGAAGAAAGGTTGCCCAAGGTTATTGTATACAGATAGGGTTAAGGAGGGTGGAAGAACATATGCTCAGAAGCGCATTCTCTTCGCGTCGTTCTGCGGCACATGCGTGTCGGTTCCATTGCCACAGGGGATACCTTTGCCTGATTTACAAACCTACAAATAGGAAATGTGGAGTGATCCATCAGTGACAATCCTATTAAATGATTCACATGCTCTTGATTGAAATTGTTCAATAAGAGAACAATCTTTTAAAAGAAGACAATGAGCTCACATTCTCATCAGGGACGATGGCATATCGCTCCGATGGCGAGACCCAAACTTTGGCTGAAAACATCAAAGATATGCTGTAAGTTGTCTGCCAGCCTTAAGAAATGTAGTCATGTAAATGCAAACCTGCCATTGGAACTGCTTTTGATGACTCCAGCTGCTTGCAAGCAGATCCATCCGAGCTTAAGGCATCGATCATCTTGGGTGTGTTCCTTCATGAACCGTGATATTTTCTCGATTCAGTTATTATACATTAGGGAAGCATGCTGGACCTTCTGAAATGTTTAAATACCTTAAATGAATTACCTGTCGACTATTTCACCATGACCAAGCTGTCCACTGCTACCCCTTCCCCATGAGAAGACATTCTTATTTTCTGTAAGAGCAAGAGTATGCCTCCATCCACAGGCAACTTGAGCAACTTTCTGCAATTGTGCCCGTAAATACATGAGACTGAAGATATATGAGAAACTCATAACATCAAGTGACTGAATCCTTGTTCACATGAATCAACAAAACAGGTTTGATCACAAACATTGCGGTCAAAAACTACATCATGCAATAGATTTATCTGAGCAAAAGTTTGAGCAATGGTACTCCTCCGTGGCATAGTACAGCTCACCTGTTCGTCCGGAAAATTGATTTGTACGGGGGAACAGTGATCTACATTATCGGCAACGCCAACCTGTCCAAACTACATATTCAAAACACGAGGCAGGATCAGCAGAAGTGACGATAAGATATAACCATCCTGGAGGTAACCGGTGTACAATGGTTTAAGCATGCCGGGAATAGAAGTGCAACTGATTCTCGTATATTACAATTTACAACTTGCTCAAAACTCAGCTTGTCAGAGTAATGACATACACACCTTCATTTTCTTCCCCTAAATACTGCCAAATAGCACTCACACTTCAAAGCCAGACTGGTGACATGGTTAAATCAGTGCACTAAACAAGGGGCTGAGATAAAAGTAATCACCTTATTCCATCCCCATCCGTAAAGTTTCCCATCTGCTGCAAGTGCCATTGTATGCCTCCACCCACCTGAAATCTATACCACCAAAGCATATGTTTATAAATTTTCGTCCTAAAATTACCTGTATTCTTTGGACTTCAAAGTTCCATTAAGTAGAATGTATCATTGTATATTAACATAATGAAAGGCTATTACGCAGTAGTAGTACCTGGGATATGGAGCTATATTTTAGGGCTTCCAACTTGTGTGGAACTAGGTGATCTTCAAAATCACCATGCCCTAGTTGGCCATACTTGCTCCAGCCGTATGTGTACAGGCTACCGGAGGAGGACACAGTAATGGTATGGCGCCATCCACATGCAACAAGCACCATCTTTTCCCCCTGCAAAGTTAAGAAATGAGATGATAAGAACTTAAGATGAACCTGGACAGACACACAAAACATTAGATTATTCACCTCCACAGAAGAAACTTTTTCCGGGACTAGGCGGTCATTGCGATCACCGAGGCCTAAATTACCATATCGACCCCAGCCCCATCCATAGAGATCACCATCTTCTGTTACTGCGGCAGTATGCTCAGCACCAGCAGCGATCATTTTTACACAGACACCCTGAATCCATTCAGTACTGTCAGTGACAATGCACAGAGTTGGTAGGATGAACAGGATGCTTCTATTCTGACATAAACAAAATTTTACAGTGTGTACTGAATTGAAATAAGAAATAGGGGTTACAAGTTTAGCTGGGTAAGTAAAGGTTTTAGTTTTCCTCTTTTTTCCCTTTAATTGAAAAACTATTTTTTTTTAAAAAGAAAATTTTTGTAGCAGCTAATCTACAACAGGCCAAAAAAAAAACAACAAAACAAGAGCACAACACCATGGGTTAGTATTTTTTTAGTGCTTGTCCGTTCCAAGTGGGAGATCCTTTGTATATCACTAGTTATTAGCCGAGTAACTGAACTCTACACTTGTAATGTATAAACAAGTATATATAGTTGGTGACTTGGTGTTGATTATCCTCAGTTGATGAATAAACCAATTTCTCTATACAAGTGGGGGTCCAAAACTTGGTGGGGCTCATGGATGTTAATATGGGCATTTAGAATCACTTGTATATAGAGACAGTTCTCACCATCAGTCCATCACCGAAGAGATCTTCAAGTAGATCACATGTGTAGAGAGTCTAATTACTAGTAGAATGCAAAGATTCGCACTAGGAACCCATGGACACCAAAATATTGCCCCCCAGATGGTGTCAGAATAAAAAAAATTCTTCCCTATTGTAACAGCATAACTAGAGGACATTTCATACCTCAAAAGCTTGGATCTTTTGTGGGAGCAAAGAGTCTTCGGTGCTCCCATGGCCGAGTTGCCCATTCTGATTGCGCCCCCAACTGAAACAAATTAACCAGCAGTAAAGCAGTCAATAACTGAAACATAACACAAACACAATAGTAATGTAAAGTTTTGTTGCTTGAACTCGTGGGAGTTGACAGGAACCTCCCAAGAATCTGCTAAACAATGGGCATTATTTCTCGAAACAACAAATCCAAGATTCATCTTTCCTTCAGAATGTTTTCTTATATATATACAGTCTTGACTCTTGACCCTGTAGACGATATACTTATGAAGTGCAAGTAGCCCTTCCTGTAGTACTCTTTTCAAAAGAAGTATGAGAGATTCAATGTAAAACCTTTCAGAGCATGAATTGAAAAAATGGGAGCAATGAAAGATTTGACTGGAACGAAGCGAACTAGCATGCTTTGCTCTAGCATATATATATATATGGAGTACCTTTGCACTTGCCCGGTGACAGTGACAGCAAGACAGTGGCTATCCCCGCAGGCGATCTGCTTGATCTTGAGGCCCTGCAGCGCCTCGATGGGCTGGGGATTGAACACATCGCTCGAGTTGCCATGGCCCAACCTTCCAAAGTCTCCCCTGCACATTCACATTGCAGAAGCGCACAAGCTGGTCAGCAAACCGTACGCCAAATTAAACGAGAGCATACGTTGCCCGTACCATCCCCAGCTGTAGAGCTGCATCTCGTCATCAGAGTAGGCGGCGGTGTGGTCGGCCCCGCAGATGACGGAGACAATGCCAGGCGCGTCGAAGGCGCTAAGCACCGTCGGCACCGGTCGGTCCTCGGCGTCGCCGTGGCCGAGCTGCCCGTCCTCGCCGCGGCCCCAGGAGCACACCAGCTTACCGGCTGCAACATGCATGTACAACTCACGCTCGATCAGAAGAGCGCACGGTCTTAGTCGAGAGAGAGAGAGAGAGTAGGAGGATCAGAGAGGTTCTCGACGAAATACCCAAGGCAACAAAGACTAGATGGTGCACGCAACGCAAGAAAGCCAAGAACGTAGGTAGAACCGTAGAAGTCGCGGGAGGAGCAGAAGAAGCTAGGTATATATGGGGTGCAGGCTTACAGAGCAGGGCGACGGAATGGCTGGCGCCGGCGGAGATGAGGACGACGGACTGCTCCGGCGCCTCCGGGACCGCCCCGTCGCCGGCCACCTGCGCCTCCGCCTCCATGTATGTATGTATCCTGACCGATTATCTCAGATGCTCGCTAGCTCGATGGCTGGATCGGCCAAGTGGAAGCACAGCAGACGGAAGAGCGAGAGCTAGCACAAGATGAAGCTAGGCAGTACTGCACTCGAGTACAAGTTGCAAGGAGGAGCAGGAAGGGAAGGGATGGGCAACCCGCCCTATTAATGGCGCCATTATTAAGCGACCCCTGCTAAGTAGTACATTCACTTCACTGAGTTCACACTACTGTAAAAATCATTTTCACACACACTTCAATAATATTATCACTAAGTTTACACTACTACAAAAATTATTTTCACAGACAGTTCAAAAACATCATCACAAACGATTTTTTGAATCATCTAAATTTTTAGATCAGTGATAATCGAAAGTTATCATAGACAGTTTGTGAACCGTCTGTGATAAATATAATATAGACGATTTATAACTAGAACCATATGTGAAAAATGCTATCACAGACTGTTCTATATATAGAACCGTCTGTGAAAAACACTATCATAAATGGTTCTATAAGCCTGTGAAAAATACTATCACATACGATTCTATGTTTTGTGATATGTGAGTATCACAGACGGTTCTATATATAGAGTCGTCTATAATGTTCTTTACAGACGGTTTATACTACAAACTGTCTGTGATAGTTCAATCTATACCTAAAATTTTTTCTATTTTTGAATTAGCCTTAAAAAATATTAGCCATATCATTTGAAAACAAGCAAATACGATAGCAAATATAGCAGAGAACATTCTATTTATATTACAATCCACCATTACAATATCACAAGATTACAATCCACCATTACAATACCACAAGATTACAATCCACCATTACAATATCACAAGATTACAATCTACTATTATAATCCACCATTACAATATCACAAGTTATGCCTCTCGTCTCTGATGTAACTCGGGTAGACCTTCTTGGTGGCCGTCTCACTGAGAGTAGAAGAAACAATGGAGGGAGGAAGCCCTAAACGCTACAAAGTAGCAACACAAAGTTACAGAATCAAATATTAGAAGAAACAATAGAGAGAACACTAACCACAAAGAGGTCGATTGAGGAGGAGATGGTAAGGATGCTAGGGAGATTTTGAACGCATAAAGGGTAGGGGATGGATTCAAGTGAATATTTATAGGGGAGGAAGAGGTGGGACGATTTGTGGGGTGTGGGTTGGTCGGTTTTTATTGACTGAAATTGGGTTGAGGAGGATTGACCGGCCCAGCGGCCAGAATTTATCACAGAAAGTTCTTGATAAGAACTGTCTGTAAAAGCATCACAAACGGTTCTTAATGAGACCGTCTGTGATATTGATTATATATATACTGATAAAATATAAATAACTAGTCTCACAATATGAAATAACAAAGTTATGTATGACTTATATATACTCATTTGAAATATTTGGATGAGATCTACAACTTTGCAGCTGAGACGAACCTCAAATTTCGAAGAGAAGATCGAAAATTTTGGTAAAAATAGAAATAAAAAACTTGCGATTCGAATTTAAGACTAAAGATGGCCAATTTTGGGGGTCTTCGAGGGAAACTAGCGCAAGCTATTCATTTTTTATGGATCAGGCTCGTCATTAGCTTTCCAACGAGTACAGAAACGTCGAAAACGGACACCGTATGCAAAAGTTATACCCGTTTTACTGAAGGTATGTCAAAACGGAATCCTATTCGAACTCAGTCGGAAAATTATGAAATTTTAGGGATGTGTAAGGTGGGAGACATATCATAGATGGTTCTTGATTAAGAACCGTCTATGATATTGGACATATCACAGACGGTTCTTAATAAGAACCGTCTGTGATTGCATTTAATACAGGTGATTTTTATGAACCATCTGTGATGAGACGTCTAATATAAATTTTTTTGTAGTAGTGTCACTTCGCTATACTCCACTTAAGACCGGTAAAAGCGCACGATTTTTCCAAATCCCGTGCGAACAAACCATTTTATACGAAATTCCTGAATTTTAAGGTGATGTTTATTTGAGCTTTTAAATCTAGGTTGCTGTCCTTTTTACTATAGCGGTTTTTTATTATAAATGTTATTAGCTTTTTAACATAATTAAATTTTAAAAAAAGAAATAATTAATATCATGAATAAGGCAAAGAAATAAAGAAAAAATTCAAAAAACTAAGAAAATTAAAATATTAGAAAAATAAAATTAAGAAACCAGAAGCATAAAATCAAATGAGCAGGACATAAATGGACCTTCGTTGAAGTCGAAGGGCACATGACAATAATTGAAGCAAATGCTTGGGGACACATATGCGTGTGTGCATGTGATGTTATGAGTGGAGTGTACGTTGTGTGTGTATGTTTGATCTATACTCTCTCTTAGGGCTCATTTTAACTTACTTACAGTTTAAGTTTTTCTTTGTAGTTTTTAGTTTATGATTGAAATTTTATTGTAGCGACTATCACAGGAGGAACCAACTCACGGGGTCCGGTGTCACAGGGCACCGGGTCCAAAAATTATTTTTAGTAGGTATCAGCACCTCTAGTCTATGTATGAATCTCCTAGCTAAACTCAGTGCACCCGGTTTCTTCTTTAAAGCCCAACCAAGGGAGCACTAGTAGCCCAAATTTCTAGTAATTAGCAGCAGTCAACGAGGAGTCTTTGCTTCCCTTAGCCTATAAGGAAACTACAGCAGGTCGGGCTAGCCCAAGAGAGAGGATAGCAACAGTCCAAGGCATCCATTTGATCAATCACAAAGCATGTCACCACGCAGCAACCCTTGACGCCTGTTCATCTTGCATGGTCAGCTAGGAGATGTGTACCGCATCCGCCACACACCTGCACCCAGCTAGGCTGCGACCAGTCATCAGAGAACGGGAAAAATCGGCACCATCGATCGCCTTCGTCTACCATCTCGCTGAGGCGCTACCTGGTCCCTGTTGCCTCGCGCCCTCGTCGGCCAAAGGAAGCTTAGATCCACCTGATCAGCATATACTCTGCTCTAAATGTTTCTCAATTCTTTCAATTTATTTCAAGAATATGGGATAAATTTATGAGTTAAGGTTTCAATGTGATGATTGTTGATTGTTTTTATCAAATTGTAGAGTTAAGACTTAGCATTTTAATTTTGATTTTTGGAATACCGGCCTAGCTCGTTGCAAATCGGAAGTAAAATTATAGTATTTGACCATAATTTTAAGTAAGCCACTGTTCGTATTTTTCTATTATATTATTTTTGAACTGTTGAATATAAAAATATTTAATTGACTTTTTCAATTAATTGATAATAATTTCATGAATGATATACTTATTTGCTATATGAAAAAACAACAATTGATGAAAATTACCAATATGGTTTGTCACTTTTATAAACTTGAAAGAACGTAAATACTAAAAGGTATTGTATTAATTTACATTTGATTGTTCTACTGTTTTTTACTTGAATATTTTAAGTGATTTTATTCTCTTTTTAATAGGCTATTGAGTTCAGATGATGTATTTTACCAATGCTAATCAACTTTTATCTGTGATTTCGCCCCCAGTTCCTTCAATTTGCTGCAACTAACTAATATTATTATCATGCTTCTTCATTTTGGTAAGCATTTTAATCACTATTTTTTATCATCATATACTGTCATCGGTTATATTGAAGTATTGATGTTAAAAATTACCAGACATATTATTATTATTTAGTATAATATTGCTTAAAAATTATATATGTTATTATATGTATAGGGAAGTGGTGAATCCTGATCATTTTCGTCTAAATTCCGCCCCTAGCGGCTATTAGCTTTTTCTGAGAAAAATGAAGAAAAAATTGAAAAAACTATTGTATTGTCACGAATAATACAATGAAATAAGAGGGAAAAAGAAAAAGTAAAAAATCTAAAAAAAATCTAAAAATTAAAATAAGCTAAAATTAGAAGCTAACATGTTCGAAGTAACTTCTCACTTATATAAACCGAAAGCTAAAATAAATTAGAACCTAAAGCTATTTAGGGTATAACCTTAAATCATATAGTCGGTTGCGACGGCAGCGCATCCGCATTGGCACCCGCATCACTGCATAAGCAAAGTTTCTGTCGTTCCAGCCAAAATCCAGAAAAAAAAGAAAAACAAGTTCTGCGTCGCACGGAGGGCAGATCCAGATCGCGAATCGGGGCCAGGCCACCTTCTCTTCCTCGTCTACCCTACCACCTCGCTGTTGATTTTGCACCGAGTTAAGTTAATCACGAGTCGGACATTAATGCTTGATCGCAACTTATCGTAAGATAGATGCTAATCGGAGCTTCCTGTACGTCGGTCCAAGCATAACCGGACACGGAGAACTCTTGAACGGCGATAGGCACACACAAATAAAGAATTAGAGTGGCATTATTAGCACACCTAACTTCTCTCCGGTAGCTCTTGTCGATTATTGTTTCTGTTAGAGAGAGGATGGGCGCCGGAGAGAGAGAGAGAGAGAGAGAGAGAGAGAGAGATGGGCGCCGGGCCGCCGGCCGTCGTCTGGTCGGCAGCACGTACGTACGTACGTCGACCGGAGCTCAAGAAATTTCCTAGCTAGCTCGTCCTAATCTTTTACAGTACTACTTCTGTTTTTTTCGTTTGAGATCTTCATAATCAATCATTGTTCGAGATCAGTATACAATTGCATGCATGCACGGTCATTCTTCGAGATGAGATTGGTTGGATTTGAGTAGATGGAAAGGCCAGGCATGAAAGGGATACCAAGAGTCTAAGACGCTATCTGCTCTTACAAAGCTAATCTCTAAGAGAAAAATGGAGAACTGGCAACAGCAATGCTAGTTAGTACTAACACAAGTATGGGTGCATATGGCCCCGTTTTTAGTTTTTTTAACTGTTTTTGTTTTTTAAATTCTCTCAGCAATTATTACTTACTAGACAAATAATTATAGTTGAAAGTTATAAACCTAATGCGTCGTGTGCTCGAGTCTTTCGCTTTAAGAACTGTAGTAGTGTACTAGTTAGTCCTGTTCAGTCAATGACGAACTCAGGATTTTTAAGATAGTTGTTTGGACTTCGAAGTTAGGTTGCTCGAATACGTCGATATCGATATGCTAATACCATGACACACCATTTGTTCTAACATACCGATACAATGGTAACGCATATATAGATACAAAAATACAAAAAAAATATAAAAATAAGTAATTTCTTACTAGGAAATGAGCAATATATGATAGTTCATTGCATCAAGGGTAAATCAGTTGATTTTTTCTTTGATATGAGCTATTCATTGCATGAGTTTTGTAAAAACTTCATCCTTATCAATGTTATTCGCTTTTAACCTTAGCTAAACTAAACAACAAATCACATTTGGATATTTCAGAAAGTGCTCATCTCGGTAATGGTTCTAGCAACTAGTATTATTATAAATTTTCAATGTGAATGTGCTTTAGTTAGCTATCAAATCAATCTCATCTTGTAGGGTCAACTGTAGCCCTAAATCACATTTATGAACAATGGCTAATCTCCAACAGACAAAGATATAGCCTTTGCAAACGGAGAAGCTATAAGGGCTGTTCTTTTTGGCTGTGGTTGATGGTTTTTGGCTGTGGTTGATAGTTTTTTGGCTGTTTGCGATAGAGATTGCGGAAAGAGAGATACTCGCTTGCGATTTTTGATGGTACAGATATTAGTTTTTTAACGTGTACTACAATTAACTTGTAAGCCCCATCTTAAAAAATACTCCGTTTAAAAGTTAATTACTGTAGCAAAAATCAAAAATAACTTTTAAAAACCGTAAAGAACAGACCATAGTCCCATACCAACTCCCAGTTCCCAGGTAAAAGTCAATTAATTGGTCAACATATTGGTTATTAAACAAATGTACCACCCTGAAATATAAAGCTTGCAGATAGGCATTCTGTTTATTAAAATCATTGAAGTGCCAAACCACCATATAACAGGATGTGCACAAGCAACAGCATCTAAATTTGCATGTTTAACATTTTCTGATCAATTGATTATAAAACTAGTACCCGCCAGCGGCCGGCCTGCCCATGGCCCCACGCGGGCACACCCCCATGGCCCGCGGCGCTGCCCTGCCCTTGCCTTTCGCTAGCTTGCCGCGCAGCCTGCGCTATCGTTGGCCGCTCACCGCTGCCGCCTACCGTTGATGGCGCTGCGCTGGCTACACCTTGGCCTGAAGCTCTCACCTCAACCCTAGCTGCCGACTGCTGTCTACTGGTCTGTTGAGATCCGAATTCGCAAATTTGAACTCTCTGTGTATACCGTATTAATTTAGAATCACGCTAGTGCATACAATGTAAATATAGATGAAATATCGATCATATGCACGAATAACAAAGAAACAAATCCAAATATTAATAATTATCAGAGTACGACCTTATGATCAAACTTACAAATATTAGCTTGAAGAGCTTAAGAACTAGCAGTAGAAAACAGAAATAAATATGATAGCCATTTGATATGCCCACAGGCAATCGATTAGAGAGCGAAGTCCTAATCCGTGAAATCGTCGAAGTATCTTGTTTCTGGTACCTCCAAATGATACGCTTCATCTTTTTCAACTGAGTAACAATAGGCATAAAGCCGTGAGAACTTTAGTACTCAACAAGTCATTTATAACAAAGATACAATATAATATACAAGACTTACCAGTTGATAGCTGAAAGTTTACTTTACATAAAGCAATATTTTAAAGTAAATACAAATAATAATAGCGAACTTTAAGGAAAATGGTAGTAAGTAACTAATCAAAGAAATTGAATAAACCATATTGAACCACTCGTGAACTAATCATTCACGAATTTAACCATCAGTGAGCTAATCATTTATTTTTCAAAGTTTTCCCAACCAAGTTTTATAAAATCTCTACCCTTCGTGTGAAATTACCGAGCATTGTCTATATTAGAACACTGCTATTCAAATAGTTTTACACTCTGCAGACGTTGTACAACTTTAATTACATGATATAATCATCCTTACGTTAAAAAAATCACAACAAAACTTTTACAATACTTAATCTCAACTCAATTCCTACTGCTGAGGTTTTGCAGCTAAGTATGCTACAACCTAGTCGAAGAGCCCCCTCTTGCACCTCGTAGAAATCAGCATCCATGTTCATTATAATAGAGAAATTACAATTAAAATATTACAGATTAATCAGTTAGGTCTATCCCATTCTAGACATGTGGTTGTACGATAAGGTTTAGATCAATGACGCACAAACTTAAGTCCTTAGATATTACCCAAACGAGACTTTTGCATCCCTTGAAATGAAATCCACACTTTTCCTTTTACTGCATGATCAATCGTCTAAGTGAAAACTAAGTTTGTATAATCAACACCAACGACACACCAATATCATGGCACATAAATTCTATAATTATTGCTACAACCACGATTCAATATCTTATTAAGTCAAAATTAATTAATTGATCACATATGATGATAAGTCCAACGTCACTATAAACATGGCTAAGTATATTAAACGTACAACCCATATGACAACTAGTATGGTATCACTAAATAATTTCTAACTCTACGGTGATAATGGTATCATGGTATTCAAATTATCAAGACAGAATTAAGCAATCGAGACTATAGCTACTAGGTACAAAGGTTTGTAATGAGATATCAATGCATGATAATTTAAATAAAATAAATAAATATACTTAAAACATATATTTAATATGATTAAAGAACACGACTTGTCTTGGCCTTACTCAGTTATTTGCTCTTTATCTTCAAATCTTGCTTCAGCTCCTTTAAAAACGTACTCAAATGAAAGAGAAAACCAAATAAAATTATATAAAATTTAAATAAACTCCAAAAACTTTAAAACTAGATTTAAAATATAGAGCTCGATTTTAGATAAATTTAGTAAAAAGAATCGGGCTAATTGAAACTAGGACAGAGGAGAACGTGCTCTCAAAAGATTAATCCTAAAGAAAATACTGAAAATTCAAAAATTCTATAGTACTGTGGACCCAGTGCATGGAATAGCTAATCTACGGTGGACCCGGCTCATGAAACAATGTGCATGTGATGGGTTGGTTGATGTGGCAGCTAGGGCTGATGTGGCGGTGACGTGGCATGACACGTGGCATATAGGACGGCTTGGGTGCTGACATGGCACACACATAGCATGACACGTGGACTTAGGGCTTACATGGTAGCTGAGATGGCAGTGCTAACGAGGCTTGGTCCACAGGTCTACAACACAGTGGATCTAATGTGTGGGTCTCACCTGTCAGTGGCACGGTGCACGGTGGACCAAGTCCACGGAGAAGTCAAACCGATGGTCGGCATGGGTGTGGGCTGACGTGGACGAGCACGTGATGTGACACGTCGTTTTGCTGCTCGAAGGGGTGCGGCGAGACGACTGAGGACAGCGACTGGGGTTCGGCCAGCGAAGTTGGGAGGCAGAGTTGGCCAGAGAGGACGGACGGATGGTGAGAGGTAGAGACGATCGGAGCAGAAGGCGGAGCGGGGCGGCTACCCACTGGTAGCGGCAACGGCGATTGGAGATGGACGAGCACGGTGGAGCGGTGGCGAAAGTCATGCCAGCAAACGAAGAAGATGGCGGTGGCGGCGCACGGTGACTCCCAACAAAAGCGATGGTAGCTCAGGGACACGGAAGCCGAGGGGGCAACGCAATTTATGGTACGATCAACGAGGAGACTGGGTCGAACATGAGGCGGAGTCCCGGGAAGGCATGGATGCAGAGACGTGTCCAAGGTGGAGACGGTGGCGAGAGTCCGCAAGGACGACGATGCACATGATGGCAAGTGGATGGCGGGGATGTAGGGGCGCGGCAACACGAGAAGATGCCGGAGAAGATGTGTCCGATGGTCAACATGAGTCGACCATCCAGCGGAGAGGACGGTGGCCCGATGCTCGACACGCGGCGAGGGCGGACGGGGCTGGCGGGTTGGGCCAAATTAGGCCGTAGATTAGGGTTTCGATCCAAAAGAAGGTTTAAGGGCTTTTATTGGGTTTTCTATTTTTCATACATTCAAATAAATTCCTTTGAGCTTTAGAAAATAGCAAATAAACACAGAAAATTCCTAGAAAATTCCTTGAAGCACAAGGAATCCAAATAAAATATTTTCAGCAAATATTGGTATTTAATTTAGTCATATTAAATTCTTTTAATTAATAAAAATTTATTCTAAACTTATATTAAATTCAAAAAAAATTCAAATGATGTATTTTCTTTTAAAGGCTTTAAATAAACTCTGAAAAATAAGATTGGACTAGTGTCTGGTGATACTGATACATCATATATGGGCTGGTCAGCTAATGGGCCAAAATATGCGACCAACGTGTGGGTCGTGATTGCGGCCAGGGCCCAGGCGGGAATCGCTACGCTGCACGGTTGAGTTGAGTTGGGGTGTTCGGAATAGCGATGGCTTATAGTTTTTTTAATGTAGCTGGCTTATTTTTTACTGTAACTGAGTTGGTTTATTTGATATAATTAAATTTAAAAAAAATAAAAATAGAATAAACATGTTAGCATATCACAGACAATACAAAGAAATACGAGAAAAAAGAAAAGGAAAAAAGTCTAAAAATCTAAAAAAACAAAAAAAGTCAAAATTATTGAATAGTGAAAAAAGCAGAAGCCAGAAACAGAAGTTGGCTTTAAGTCAAAATGAGTGGTGCCTTAAGAATGTTGAATATAAAAGTATAAGAATGTTGAATATCAAAGTATATATATAATACATATATAATATATCTATATATATAATAGATTTTTATTAAAACATTTTAGGTGTTCGACAGTGGAGTCCGCCCGTCACGGTCAGATCAACCGGCCGATGGGATAAAGGATTTATTGCCTGCGTATACGGAGTGTGCAGTGTGTACTGCTAGTCCAGTACCAGTGCCCATGTTGTTATGAGGTAGTTGGCAGTTCGTGTCATGTCCCTTGCTGGATCGATCGGCGCCATTTCATTCGCAGGGTTGTTTTTCCAAGCATGCATGCATCCGACAGACTAGTATCACAAATTTAGTTATCGCTGTGAGATTCAGATTATAAGGGGGTGATCGTTTCGGCTTCAGCTTCTAGCTTCAGCTTTTTTTTCACTATTCACTACACTATCCACTAACTCAGCTACAGTGTTTTTTCAGTCAGCTACAGTGTTTTTTCAGCCAAAAGCCAAAAACCATCGCTATTCCGATCACCCCCTAAGTCGTTTCTAGCATTCATGCCGTGTTCCTAGTTTACAAGTCATTAATTGTACCCTTTTTCTTCCAAGGAGAATTTATCATACTCTCAGTAATTAATTACAGCAACATACTGCCTAAAAATGCCGCTTGATATACCATCACCCAAAGACATGTTAATTAAGCAGGGTCAAATTGGTAATTTTACAGTGTTCACCGTTATAGCACTACAGATTTTTTTTTAAAAAAAAAGCCCCCGAACGTTCATTTTTGCAAAAAAAAAGACTTCTCTCTGAACTCGAAAGGCATGACAATCGACACTTGTCATCTGCTACGCCCCCTTGCTTGGCAGGACGGGGCGGTCGTGGTAGCACGCACGAGCACGGGGGGATTGAGTGCGGCGTGGCAGGTGTGCAATGCGAGTGCTACAAGCCATCGCACGGCGTGGTAGGTAGGGCTACCAAGTCCCCCTAGCTGGACAAGTGGGTGTGCAACCGACCACGATGGCATGACACAACATGCTTGACACTGCTTCCCATGATTCTCAGCTAGACACAGCCGCTGCCCCACGTGCTCATGTGGGCCTATCGGTCTACAACACCTCCCCACGCGTATAAAATGGTTTGCCTCTCTCTACAGTAGCTCATCTGAAGCCGCGTAGTTGAATATCTTCCCTACCAAGCGTGAGAGCCGAGGGAGAAGAAAGAAAAAGAGAGTAAAAGAAAGTTTGAATTAGTTTTTTGAGATATTTTTGTTGCGATTTAGGGGATTTTGTAGTTGGAATTCGTATGATTCCGGTGAAGATATTCACAAAGAGGTATGCATCATTCTCCTACAAGAAATACGTTTCATATGTCATTAATATTGTATTAGCTTAATGGTGGTTTGGTTGTATATAATATGCTCTATAACCATATTTAGATGATGAATGTATTTAGTTTTTGTGGATGATATTTTGTAATTACCCATGTTAGTGATGCATTAGTGGTGAAAATAACGATTCTTTGTTAATAGGTGACTTTTTTTGTATTATTGTGTGTGCACTGTTATTATTTGTACACTATTATTTTTGGTACGATGTTATTATTTGTACTGTTATTATTTGCATGTCATTATTATTTATACACTATTATTATTTGTATACTGTTATTATTTGTACTTATTTGTATATTATTATTATTTGTACACTGTTATTATTTGTGCACTATTATTATTTGTATGCGGTTATTATTTATGCGTTGTTATTATTTGTGTGTTGTTATTTTTTGTGCACTGTTATTATTTGTACACTGATATTATGTGTACACTGCTATTATCTATACACTGATATTATTTGTACACTGTTACTATTTATACCTTTTTATACTTTATTTGTAATGTACATGATGTATTATCTTTACACTTTTGTAACTTGTACACTGCTATAATTTGTAACTTTTTTAATAATAATAATAATAATAATAATAAAAGGTGGCACTATTTTTTTGCACACTTATCATTGACATTTGCAAATTTGGCATGCATATGCATATGTATTGCTCTGGTGCCATTGCCAATAATATAGAAAAAATATGTGTACATGTATTTTTAGCACATGGCCGTAAGCATTATTGGTAGGTTAGCTATGTACATATGGGTGATTATTTTGTACTATATTTAGTTGTATGTAGTATCATCTGAAATAAGTGTATTTCGTCTACATTAGTGGTAGGTACCTACTGTCGAATATGGAACACTTGTTCATGTTCCAAGGGAGGGAGTCGTACGGGACAAGGCGGACCTTTAAAATTATGAAAGGACCATAATCCAGGCTTTGAAGCTTAAGGAGATGGGTCTCCCTAACCTTAGAAGGTGTGTGCGGAGTGTATTTAATAGAGAGATTGGCAGGAAGAAGCTTGTCATTGAGGCGGTGATAGCCATAGTGGTTGAAGATTCAGGGGAGTATTTATGGGAGCTAAAGAAGGTGGTTGGCAATATCACCTGACGACAATGCATGGAGATTGCTAGCAATTCTACCACTGCAATATATGGGAGGCCAATAGTGTATATGCAGTTTATGGAGAGGGTGGAGGCATCGAGCACGGGCGAGAGCAATGGTGTGGGCGTTGGTGGGGATGGTGTAGAGCGTAGTGTTGGTGGAGATGGTGGCGACGAAGTGGAACATGCTAGTGTTGGTTATGCGGTGGAAGACGGTGCTGGTCGGGACGATAGACGACTATTGAGGTGGCTCATAACTTTTAGCCAACAGATGGTGGACAGTGCATATTGACTGCCAGAAATATTCGGATAGTCCATCGAATTAAAACCATTCCGACAAAGTGGAGGATGCCGACACAGCTAGTAGTGAAGACGAGGCAAGTGTAGGTGCTGGTGGGACGGTGTGTCCAATGGCATTGTGTGCACAAATGTTGAATACATCTTCTCAATATTGGATACTATTATGTTGGCCTCCTTACTTCTGCCGCCTAAAGATGGATTAGAATGGCCCTTCGACGAAGACTCTTTCCTTGAAGGGCAACACTTCCCCAATAAGGGTGCCATGTAGGAAGCTATCACAACATGCCATTTGCATAAGCTACATGTATCGGTGCACAAGTCGAACCCTGATATGTATGTCATGAAGTGTGTTGACGACTCTTGTCCTAGAAAAGTCCATGCATAGAGATTCAGAGGTGAAGCAACAGACTTCCGAATAACCGTAGTCAAGGACCACACCTGTGAGCTTGCAAAATCGTTGCACAGGCATCGTAATGTGACCTCATCACTTGTCACCTACCTGATAAGTCACCTCGTTGATGCTGTGAACCTGATTTGTTTCCCGATGAGCTACGGTAAGGTATGGCAGGTAAGAGGAAGGTCATACATAAGATATATGGCAAGTACAAGGAGACTTACAACTTTATACCAAGAATGTTGCATCAGATTATCGATGGTAATCCCAGGATATGTGTAGACAAGATGGAGAGGGTGCACCCTATGAAGGGCCCCAATTGCTTCATCCTTAACCGAGTGTTCTAGGCGTTTCGATAGGCAATCGAGGGGTTCAAGTATTGTTGTCCAGTGCTCACGATAGATGGCATGTTCCTCTCCAGCAAGTACAAGGGCATGCTGATGACAGTGGTGGCCACCACCACAAATGATCAGCTGCTCTCAGTGGCTTATGCAATTATGAAGAATGAGAACATTGATAGTTGTCTATGGTTTCTGGCAAATTTGAAGCAAGCAGTAGTCTAAGACTGGCCCAACATCTTCCATTTCATGGATCACGACACCGAGCTATTGTCGGTGCTGAACACCATGTAGCAAGGGACTCAACCACCCTTCTAATAGAATGACGTGAGGTCCTGCTGGTGCATGAGGCACCTGGCGGTGAACTTCCACATCTATTTTCGCAATAAGGAGGTGATGAAGAAGTTCAAGAAACTATTCATGCAGAACCAGAGGCGCAAGTTCAACACAATATAATCAGAGTTGATAAGGAGACCTTTAGGCATGTAAGGGAGTCACAGAGAGCGTAACCAGCCGCATCACAGGCTGCTCTCATAGCAACAGGTGAGTTCACTCAATGGATCAACTTGCATGCCACGAATGTGGAGAAATGGTCCCTAGCTCATGACATAGATAGTGCGAGATACGGGACTATGATCACCAACATGTCAGAGGAATACAACGGTGTACTGAAGGATGTGTAGTCCCTCCCAATCACTATAATCATAAATGAGAGTTGGAACCGCACTGTCAGCTACTTTGTTAATAGAGCCATGATTGCAAAGAAGCACCAAGATGAATGGAGGAAACTCTTAGAAGTCATGCAGACATATGTGGAACAAAGAATGGCGAAGGCTCTTTCGCATGTTGCTCGGACCATGAACAGCGTGAGGAAGAAGTTTGAGATCCGTTTGAGGAAGAAGTACATCATGGGCAATGCAAGAGGCGATCGTAAGTATGCATGCACCATCAGTGAAGTCACAACCTTCACGTGCAACAAGCCAATGATTCTTCACAAGCCTTCTTCCATGTCTACGCTGTGTGCATTGTGTGGTGGCAGTCCTCTGTGCAGTACATTTCGGAGTACTACACCATCCACCATTTGTGCAGGACTTAGAGTGCTGAGTTTAACTTCTACAATGTGGACATGCATTACAAGAAAGTAGCCAAAGTAGCCATCATATAATGGAGTCTTCGCATGATTCCTTCGGCGAAGATGCCATAGCCTAGTGCTCGAGCAAGTTCATGGATCGGGTTCTCCAGCTAGTTGTTGATGCGTTAGAGCTCCTGAGCCTCCTTGGACTGGTACTGAATTTGCCCTGGCAAAGACCTCTGGGCGGCCAATCGCCTCCTCTAGGCGATCTCTGGGTCCTTGACCACTAAGGCAGGTTGTTATTGCCTTAGAGAAGAGCGATTATTTTTGGGATTTCTCTCACGCTCATCAGAGAATTGATCTCGCTCATCATTGGAGGTCTGCTAGCCATCCTCAGGAGAGGAGGGAGAGTTGCTCGGTTGAGAGCAACCTGAGGGCCTCCTCTGGGAAGGTGATGATGATCTGCGGGGAGGGTCATAACCTCTTGTTTAGAATTTCACTTCCGGTGGAGGTCCACTCGTCTAAAGAATCCTCCAACGACACCGCATCACGGCTAGGAGTAAACCCCGTCAGGTAGGGAAATTCTGGGTTATAACTGTCTCTGGTTGGATTTGTACCCTGCGACGAGATGGACGAACTCATAGGGAGCACATCTTTTGCAGGTTCCAACGGAGAGTTACTACCACCAGGTGATGCCGATTTTCTAGAATCTGGGATTCCGCAACGGGCTGGAACCAGGTGAACCACCACCACCGACGGACATGAACACTTCGAGAAGGAGTTGTGGTCGTGTTGCGAGCCTAGTTTTGTGGTCATATTGACCCTTGCCATTTGGAGGAAATGAGTTCTTGCTTAGGTGTACTGCTGTTGGAGATGAAGATTCTCCCTCAGCCTTTCCAACGGTATGGCCTGCGGGGCCTCTGAACGGACCTCCAAAGAGAGCCTCACCGTCGAAAGTGAGCATTGTCTGCTTCGTACTCGTAGCAGGTCTTCATGTCGAGGTCCGCGTACTCGGTCAAATCGAACCAGTTATCCTTGTTCCACTCCCCTACCATGAGGACATTAGAAGGAAGAGAACTTGCTGACAAGAAGATTGCTGAACTCTTGGAAGAAATGCTCCCCACGGACAGTGCCAACTATCGATGTTTTAATATCGATCTTACGTATGATTTGTATATATTCGAGGAAACCCTTCTCAAGGAACAGGCAAAAAGTACACAGAAGACATGAAAATTTTTATGCAGGTTCGGACATTCTCGTAGAGAATAATAACTCTATGTCCTATGTCACTATTGGTCAAAGAGAATGATTACAACCGAGTAATGTGAATAGAACTTGCAGTATCTCCTGAACCTACTGGCCTCCTTTTTCCTCCCTCGACATCAATCCTTTTATATCTGACGAGGTGATGGCCGTTGTCATGTGCCAATAGACACCTCAACGTTTCACGATATAACTTCTATTAGGAGGTTATTGTCAGATAGACATAGTTCGTCGTTTATCGTGTGACGGCTGTTATTAGAGAGAAATCACATGCGGTTATTGAGTATAAACGCACATTCTAATTACTTGTCAAATGGATGCACCACGTGGTAGGTCATCATGGATAGGCTAGTCGAAAATATATTGGTCTCACGAAGGTCTACAGCTATAGGGTGGTCATAGGACTACTTACAACTATCTTATGCTCACAGAAAAACTTACGACTACAAGAATGTCGTAGAAGAATTGAGACCAGGTAATCGTAGGATAGCTTACGACTGTGAGATGGTCGTAGAAGAGTTTACGACTACTCTATGGGTTTTCTTCTTTATTGATAAGGGGTATATTAAAGTATATGATGATGTAATAATTAAAGGATTATTCTATCCTCATCATAATCCAAACTAGAAAACAATTGCCTAGTTGCTGATCATATAATATAAGTGGAAAAAAATATAGCAACTCAATAATAGATGTGTTTAACAAAAGAGTATACGTGAAGAGCAAGTTAACTAGTTCTTGAAAATCACTAGCGGTTAGACCAGATCTAAGTTTTCAGATGAAGAACAGAAAGTGGGCGGATATGAAAATTGAACAATATAGCTCAAGCCTAAAGTAAACCATGTAGTTTTTGGGATCAACAAGCTACCCGAGATTCTAATAGATTAAAACCTTGCTTAACTCGGCAAAATTTTCATATTGAAATCAAAAGGCTAAAAGGAAAGAAAATATTTTGTATCTTTTTGTGGTAGGATGAAAATTAACCAAGCTAAAGGATAGATGTCACTGTTCAACTGAAGTTTGTCACCATTCAACTTTGAGCTCTGATACCAGATGATGTGGGTATAATCACATGAACCCTTAGGGTTGGCCTGATCTTACGGTGATGATGATCATATGGTCAATGAAGATAACTCAACTGAAACAATATGATTCAAGATTGTACCACAACAATCATAAGGGTTGCTTGAAGAACGCAATAGATTTGATAAAGGAAGTAAACTAGTATCAAGTATAAGATTACAACCACCACAATCGTATCACAATCTTTACAAGAATTCGTACCACACAACTCGCTCAACAAGAGCACGAAGTAGACAACCATACCACGTAACTCGCTCAACAGCAAGAGCACGAAGTAGTCAATCTCGACGGATCAATTCTCACAAACTCAATGAATTCACAGGAACAAAAGAGTGGAACTCTCAAAATCCTCACAAAAATTGAAGGATACAACCCTAAAGCCTTCATGTCAACTTCATACATAACATCAACATTACACATCATTACATGAGGGAGTACTCTCACTTATATAGACCTTTTTAAGCCACAGTAACCAACTGCTACAGAACATCGACGCTACAGTGCACGTAGTTGCTACAGTACAAAACAATAAAAAACTGACTGGTTTCCATGTGAAACAAGAAAGAAAATTGAAATCCAAGTATAACTAGGATTTTTTTTTGGAATTCTACCAAAACCGGCTCGACTGACATGGAGCTAACAAGTAAACTGGTGACTTGAAGCTTTCCACTTTCTTATATTGGATAATTTGATGTGATGTAAGAACTTTTTCCAGTTGAGAATTACAATGAATATACGATTGATACTGATTTTATCCACATCAAGCAGCTTTGAGAAGCTGTTTGGAGAAGCCACTCCATTTGTTTCAGCTTCCGTAGATGCTAAAAGCCAAAAAAAAAAGTCTAGGCTGCTTCTTTCAAGTGTAATTTCTTAATCTGGATACATGTGAATACAAATCTCAACTCCTAGTTCAATGTAGAGTTTGATCGGTACAAATCAACGCTGCTGCTACAGTAGCATCAACCAGCAAGCACTAGTAATATAGTCGGTGATGGCAACGAATATAGAAGCATTCACAGCACTAAACCTGCTTCTCTAATAACAATCACAATGCCGAATCAGCGCCTATTACAGACCAAGTGTTCATTGTAATAGAAAACATACATAAAAGTGTTGAAGACATGCTCCCAAGAACATCGAGTTTAGATCAGAGAACAAATATACATCTAGCTTCAACAACATTTCTTCCGATGATTGCATTCAACAACCTTGATGCAGACAAATCATTCAGTCTCACTAGACGATTCACCAGATATTAGTAGTTCCGACGGCAGAGAAGGATAACCATTTGCATGACCATATGTTATCATCATGTCTTCTTTCCAAGTCAATCATTCCAGCCAAAAAAGAGTCAAAAACAGCAAACATTAGTAAATTTGAGCAGAAAATCGTCACATTATGCCATGCACATTTCTTGACACAACTGAACTTGAATTCTTTTGAGGTAAATCTTCAGAGAAGATGCCATGTAATTTAGATTCAGGACTTAAAACTGACATGCCTTGCAACAATTTCGTGCGTGCCCGTGGGCATGTCCGCAGAGTTTAAGAGGGGCTGGAATTAGCCTTGAGCTACAGAGACAGCACAAGAGCTAGAATGTACAAGTAACAGGAGGCTTAAAAGTTAGGAGCCCTCAAGCAATTGGCCGTTTCAAAAATCGACCAAATACAAAAATTATTTACCTTTCATATACATGATTCAAGAAATAACTTCCTTTCTACTGAAGTGAATATGATATAAAGTAACGAAAACTACAACGATATGGACTTATAATACAGCCAAACTAGGAATCTTGTCGGCATGACAGATGAGCATACAGGAACAGAAGGCTAAAACCTGAACATCTTAAAGGCTCAAGATAATATCAAAGCAGAAATCGCTTTGCTGCAAACAAAGGCTGTAGTTGGCAGCAAAGCAGAAGAAAAATGACGCGCATAACATGAGCATGGAGAAGATTGTCAATGAATCAATTAGCCATTTAGCCTCTGAAACGATTTGAATCAAATCAAGTATTCCTATTGAGATTATACATTGAGCAGAGAAAGCCAATGAGCAAAATAATTGATAACAAAACTGCAATGGCAATGACCTACTTGCAGCATATGTTCTACTGCTAATGAAATAACAGTAACAACCTCTCCTGTTAAACAGAATTAAACGCTCACAATCCCTGTTACACTTCTCACGAACAAGAATTACCATGTATACCACTACTTGAGGTTCCAAAACCAGGACTGGGTCATTCTCTGCCCCTAAATCCTGAATCACCATGTTCCTGAGACATTGGAAGCCGACATCTTTCAAATCTATGATGATTGCTTGGAAATCTCCTTCCTTGATAATTGTATGGCCATCTCGCTCTTTGCCCATTCTGCCAATTCCTATGCACTCTTCCGCCTCTGTCCGCAGTCCTTCCACAATATCCTGAACTGTTGTGTTTCATGGTGAGTGTTGCATCATGCTGAGACGTCTGAGTTGATGAAGTGGAAGGACAAGGACCCCCTCGTGGATAGGGCGGCAATGGTGGGAAAGGATTAAAAGGCACACCAGGTGCAACTTTCCATTTTTGGCAACATTGGCCTCCTTCAACTTCTGGGGTTCCAAAGTGCTGAACAAGAGCAACCGGAATCCCATATGAAATACTCAAATTATGTTGATACCTCTCCAGACAGAATCCTGGAGCAACCCCCCGGTCTAAAGAAGCATGTGCAGGCTGACATTCCTGTTGAGACTCGAACCCAGGAGGCGCTTCATCATCTGCACCCTCTGTTGAACTTCCCATGACAGGAACATCATTATGATAGCTGCTTGTTCCCCAATTCCCCTGCAACTTGTTTCTCATCAAGCCAGTCTGAAGATCCACTTCACTATGTCCGGAACAAACTTTCTGAATTTTTAATCCAACCATTTTATAGTGGTCATCTGGTTGATAATCCCAACGGCTCTTGCGTTTTCTTCTAGCAAAACTCCAATCTGTAGAACAGTTTGAAGTTGAAACAGACCCACCAGCAGCAGAAATTCCTTGGATATCCTGTGCGGATGTGGATGCACGTGGGTATTCTGTTGGCTTGCTTCTTGCTATATTACGAAGGATCCATCTATCACGGAAGTTTCGAGCAATTTGATGAACCTGTTAAAATCATCATAGAAATTAAACAGGTCACTTTACATATCGAAGAAACTAGACTAGGCTTGACAGAGTTCATGAACCACCTAGCCTATGCAGGCAGACAGTACTAACATATCAAATTCTTATTGGAAAACCTACAACGAAGATCAAAGAGAAAATAATAAATACTGTTAACTGACAAGTAGCCAGCAGTTACCAGATTTTCCTGTGAGGACCAAAATTGGTAAACCTTATGAGACATCAATTTCAGTTCAGTTTCACCATGCTATTTCATGAAAGGCAGTGGTTCATAACGTTATTTCCGAGTGGGTTTTTTTTTGGGGCTGTAACTCACTTATTTTTAGGACTTGTTCTTGGTATTTATAAGAAAAGTAGAAAACTGATGCATAAGTGGCTGGCCTCTGGTGTTAAGCCAGGACAGTGAATGGGGGTTTCGGGACCTGGAACGGTTTTATGAACACTAAGATAAGGGAAGGTTTAAAGCATAAAACTGTCCATGTTGTGAATATGGTGATGTTCATGTGCACTTCTCTTTTACAGTGACAGTTCTCACATTAATAAATTTGTTAATTTTATTTGCAAAATCTATACATTAGTCCATGGATAAACTATGCATTTACAACTTAACAAAGAAGCAATACAACAGTATATCCATAATAGAAGTTGAAAAGCATACACTGATACACTGATGTCACCTCATCTATGCTTTTCTTTTACAGTGGAACTTCCCTCCCAGATTAATTATTTTGTTCAACTCATTTGTAAAATTACATCAAAAGATTCTATCTTTCCATACACTAGTCCATGGATCATCTATGCGTTCACAATCTAACAAATAGGCAGTTTTACAGACGTATATACACAGCACAAGTTGAAAAGCATGCATTATCCTATATCCATTACCTGTGTGTCACTATGCCTGGTCAAGCTCAACATCGAGTCCCTGAAACTGCAATACAAATTCAAGAAAAAAAAGTAATGAAAATTGTGTAACTGAAGCTTCAAAAAGAATAACAATAGAAGCTATTTTTCTAGAGCACTGGAGATTTTTCCATAGCATGTTATTGCACTGGCTAAAGCTTAGTAATAGGGTCCAGGGTAAAGCAGTGCTGCAACTGCACGTAGCTGTAAATCAAGACCTACGTCATAGCTGTAAACTCAAGATCAGCATCTCAAAAAAGGCTTCACTTGCATATTATTCACTCAAGGCAGGATTAGGAAATAGATCTAACAGGACTTAGGATATAAGCAATTACAAGGCTAAAAAACAAACAATTCGACAAGTGACAGCCTGTTGCATAAGAAAAGGCCATACAGCAAGATATTTTAGGAAATTTGAAAGCTCAATTATCAAACATACAACAGAAATAACTAAAAGCAAGAATTCCTGTTTCTTTTTTATTTTTTGGAAAACCCTATGTAGGCTTGAATTCGTTACACAAAGCAAATATAGAAGAATGTGTAATGGAGCCAAAAAATGAAAAAAAAAACGGACTATGGTATTTCTTCAATTAGTATTTAATAAAGTGGAACAAATGACAAGTTTGAATAACCTAACCTTTCCATTCCAGCACATCGAGGACCACAATTTATATGTTCGGTGGTCAGAATTCCCTTCAAAGCTAGAAAGTCCAATACCTGAAGGAAGATGCCAACATTCATAAGGACCAAATATATGGCTCTGTTTCTATAATCCTATTGTAGAAATGCGAATATGCGATCCTCATTTTTTCTTAACACAGGAAACAACACCAGGTGATGGTGACATTACATCCATTACAATTTCGCATGAATACAAATTGGAAACCATACAGTAGGTGAATGTAGTAATTGATAACATCAAACCAGTGAAGTGCAAACCTTCAGAAGCTTCCGTATTATGGGTATCCGATGGAAGTTGTTTCTATTCTGCTTCAATATATTATGAAGCATTTGCAATCCTGCATAGAATAGAACAAAGTAGTTTACTAGTCAGTAATTATAGAAGATTATCTTTCAAGTAGTAAGTTGCAGAAAGGCGAGGAGATATACCATTCTTGCTGATGATATCTAACAGGACGGAACGTGATTTTGTTTTTAGAAGTGCATCAAGAATTAAGGAAAGATCCCTTACACTGAAAGAGATAAACAATATCCAATTTAGAGTGGACAAAGGACAACTTGCTTGACATGTCAACTGGTAATCAAACCTTTTGGATGTGCCCCCAGCATTGTCACCTTCCGCAGCAGTCACAAGAAGAAGCTTCAAGTATTCATTTGTTGCATCCTGTTCACAAAAAAAAATGTTTTTGCCACTAATTAGAACATATAAGCAAGGGTAGAATGGGAAAAATATCTTTGCACTATTGGAGGTCTGATTGTGCAACAGGCAACACATGCAAATAGAAGAGCCTTTTTTTATCGAACATGCAGGAGAGCTGCGTATCTTTGTATTAAGAAGGAGAAAAATGGGGTAAGAGAACCCTTACACACACAAAAACACCCAAAACACACACCCACTCTAGGAAAAATAACAGAAAAACTCGCCTATGGTACAGAAACAAGAGCCTTTCAAGTTCAACCCACGCCATGTACAGGCGATCAAGAAGCGTTTCAAACCAAAAGATAATTTTAGAAGTTCAATCAATCAAAAGTTGTTTCATACAATATGTTCTCAAGCTTTTGTAATGAAGAAATGTGAGCACCACTAATCTATCTTTCGTACACTATGTTCATGAGCATTTGTACTCCAGAAATGTGAGCACCACTAATCTAAGTTCTCCTAGTCTCCTATGCCTTCCATACTTCCATTAAAAAAGTCATACCTAATTGAGCTGTTTTTCTATCGAGCATATGGCAATGTATTCTAATTACAAGTCACCGCATAAAAAGGCACAGTTTTTTTTTGAGAATAAAATCACAATAAAATACTCAGTCCAAGTCTAGTATTCAAGAATTTATACAACAGAAGGGATAACGATGGTACATACTTTCCGCTTGCTGATACCTCCATCTCCATCCAGCAAGTTGTTCAGTCTCCCTTCGACTACAGATACCAATGAGAGATCATAAGCACTATCATATTTATCTTAGGCAGCAAAAAGATACATTTGGCAGCATAGTATTACCTCCCAAAATGTGCTCATTGTCAACAGGAGATGATGATGGTTTCACATTCCTATAATGTTTTAGATTGTTTTTCTTACTAGCATTGAAACCAGGTACCAGGATGCTCCCCAAATCAGAACTAGGCGTTGATCCATTCATTACATTTGGAGGCTGTGATACATCCATTGTGTTTGGAGTTTTTTGCAAAAGTTCTGATGACTGAGTGCCATATAGTGGAAACTGCTGCAAAGAACTCTCAATTGTTCGGGACACATGGACAGGTGTACGGATGACGTCTTCAGCATCCTGTGGGCTCAACGCTTCCAAGGAATTTTCTGGCTCACTAATGTCAAATAAGGTTCCTGAAGTTTGTTTGTGAGGTTCTAACTCTGGGAGTGCAAATGGGCTATCATTTGAATCTTCTCTTTGAATGGAAGTTTCGTGCTCAACAATATCTGGATTTCCATGAGAACAAGACCTATTTGCACCTAGCACTTCCTCAGCATCCCTGTCAACAGCCATGGGTTCCAAATGCTCTGCTTCTGCATCATCTTGAGCAATGATATCAGCCCCTGATATGCCTCCACCAATGTAACCCCGGCATTTGGCAGTACCGCAAAAGCATTTTTGAGGAGCAGCACCAGATACACGAACATAGTTGTAATCAAATGTCAATTCTTCATCCTGTGAGAAAATAAATATGCATTACATGCAGCATATAGATATAGGTGAATACAGGAAATGAAACCCGTAATATAACACAGGAAGACATATCATTGGTGCAAGTTAAATTATAAACAAAGAAATTCCTCAGTCTTTTTCTACTAGGAGATGCACTGTGTCCTTAGGGGCAAACAGTTAAGTTTATTGATGATTTCTAGCCTTACCTTCCTGATGTTCCTCATAGCAAATATTCCAATGCAGACTTCTCCATTGACCATCCACTGTTTCCAAGAAAACAAATGGGGGAAATGATTTAGTAAACTCACAATGGCAATTTCAAGCAACATCAGTATTTTGATTTTGTGCATGTAATTGGAGATTATCAGGACATTTTAACCAACAAGGGAAAGGAACATGGGCAGAAATACAAATATAAAAATCAAATAAACCAAAGCTACACCTTTTCTGTACGACAATTAGGACTGCAGCTATGATTGATGAAACGGCCCAAGTTTCCCTTAGTGCAAGCATCTATTACCTGGAAGAATTCAAAGCAGTAAGTCAAAAGTAGTATCAACAGATTTATCTAAGTGTGTTAGCATCATGATGAATTTTAAGAGAAATGGGGGCCACACAGGTTTATGTGTATGAGATCATCTATTAAAGGTATAGAGAAGGAAATAAGGGGAAATAACTGAATAATTTCTCATCAAAGACATTATAGAACCAGAGATAAAGGTGAGAGACTTACAACTAGAAATGGAGGAAGTAACATCTAATGCAATAGAAAAAAGAGTTGATGGACAAAATATAACGACAGGAAATCAGAAGGCATACCTCACCACCATTTAGTGCCATGAAGTAGAAATGCTTCTGGCCTTTAGAAGCATAATATCTTTGGCGAGATTCATAGGCTGTTATATCAAGGACCTGAGACAACAATGAAGTAAACAAGTCAACAAACTCATTAGATATGGACATTGTATAAGAGAAATGAGGGAGAGATTAGATTGCATAGATGACCACATTTTTGGATTTTAATGGAACAGAAAAGCAGACTGGATTTGTAGCCCCAGTGGGTTGCAGATTTGGATTATAAGTGTGGCCTGGGTATTTATTTGTATGTTGGAAAAACAACAAAATGATTTTAGAATTGCAGTTGTGTTAAAATAGATGATGCATATATACAATACCCATACATGGATGGAATGGTACCATGAAAGGTTGATGTTTGCATTGTTCTCCCTTTTGTTCTTTTTGAGTTTCCACTAGAAACTAATTTGCATGTGAAAAGCACCAGGAAAAAAACAATGAGAGCAGCACAAACATGGTATTCAGCAACAACAAATACCCGCTCCCGTGGGAGAGTACCACCAACAGGAATATAGCAACACCAGACACCCACCTCCAACTCGTTCATCAAGATCAGAAAGGAGTAAAAAAAGAACAACAGGCAGTCTGAACCGGTACCTCTCCAACATATTCAATAAGGAACTGTCCTTCAGATACGTCTTCTTGCAACTGCAATCCATAGCCTTTCTTGCCAGAATGGAACCAACTAAGTTTTGCATAGTTGCGCCTTTGAAACTGCTCCACAGATTTTATTAAGTCAAACCAAATTTAGTGCGGAAAACATGCATTGGAACTAAGAAAAAGCAAAAAAGAGAAAGCAATGACCTGCTGATTGGAACAGTGCTCCCCGCACGGACATGTACGTTTGACACATTCAATGTTGAGCATCCTGTTCAAGCAGCCATCTCTACAACCCATTCGGCCATCTTGAGGAGGCTTGCAGTTGCATACCATGCTCTGATAGTATTGAATGACAAAACATAAGATGAAAAAACTTAGGTCATTCTTTTGAAATTTCAACTAGTGCTCAAGCCCCAAGGAACCAAGAACAAAGAATCAATATATATTATGTACAATGGTTCAAGACAGTTTAATCTACAATGAACTAGAAGAATAATAGTAGGAGAGAAAATGTTTTTATTTAGATATTAAAAAAAGTATCAAATATACAAGGAAAACAAAGGAAAAACAATTAGGATTGACTAGAATGCAAATTTGTCCTTATGCACTTTACCAACAGTTTGCACCTTCCACTAATCATCATACAAGTAGAAGTGAGAAATGGAAACATGTCCAAGTGGAGGTAGATTTTAAATTTTCAGAGTGACTGTGGTACAGATGTTTATCTTTTTATGCACTTTGCCAACAGCTTTTCCCTACTCATCCTACAAGTGGAAGTGAGAAGAGGAAATATGTGGAAGTGGAGAAAGATTGAAAATTATTTTGAATCTAAAAAGTGTGCACCACATTCATCCCTAAAAAGATTTATAACGATGCAAGGTTCTGGATCCAATACACAAACTATGAGTCTATATGGACTTTATTAACTAACTGTCCTTACAAATAAAAAGGCAATACAATAAAAAATTGATGAATACAAAGAAAAAATAGCAGAGAAAGATATCAACTCAGAAAGAAAAAGTGGGTGGATCAGCACATACCTCATCGATGGATTGCGTCCTGCGGTTACGATGTAGAAACAAGTTTGACCTAACATGAGTCCACAATGGTGCTCTAGACGCTACAAAACAGCAAGATGCAAAAGGCGTCATAAAATCAGATAAGATAGAGGCACAACATAAGGGAGCTTTATGCATTATACGACCAGACAGTGTACATAAGAAAAGAAAAAAAATATAAAAGAGGTTCAAAACCTTTCGAGTTTGATCCATCATTGTCGGCTTCATCAGCAGAAGCATCTGAAAGCTCAAGCTCAGCATTGATCTCAGCGTTTGTCTTCTCTTGTGGTATAGAACAATTGGCAAACGCCTTGTCACAATTGTCCTTACAAGTCCTTCATAGTAACAAGAAGAACGGATGAATCAGAATTCAGAAAGCATAAACCATTAAATATATCAACAAGAATTTAAAATGAGCATGCAAACACATTACAATAAAATGGCAACTGAACAGAATAAATCAAGAATAGAAGAAATAAGTGGAGGGTCTAAAATATAGATTTGCAGAGTGGCGGAGCCACATGTTAGGCTGCGGGGTCCCCACATTTTTTCAAAAAGGCATAATATGTTGGAGCACTCATGAAAACACCCTCGAAATACAAATTATTTAGAGGAATAGACCCCCGCAGATATTTGTAGCTATATATTAGAACCCACAGGTACAAAATTATAGCTCCACCACTGTTTAGCTATATACAGGGAACAATAATACGAACATAGGCATATCTGACATGCAAGGAGCATCTTTCTTCCTGAGGGTAACTGGCTAGCAGATGGCCAGCTACTGCCAATATAATTAGAGTTTACGCAATTACAAAATATAAGTTGCCGTCTAGATTACATAAAAATAGTATCAACATGTCAGCTTTACACAACAGATAATAAGTAATGCAGTGTGAAATTGTGAATGTGTGATAGGTATTTCCCTCGTTTCCTTAAGAAAAAAAGGCCCTTTTCTGTTTTAGCAAAATTCTTTCTATTTCAAGCAGGTGATTCCGGATTAGCATCCCAAAATTTTGAAACAGTCTAAACAAAAATGGATTTCCAAAATATAAACTATAGACTTCTTGCGGCGTGGAACAATGCAGAACTAGATTTCAGTATATGGTTTCTCAATTAGATTAGCAGGCTGGTGCAACCATGAAAAAATAATCAATTAAGATAACAGGAAGGAAACCTATACCATCTGCAATTTGTTTCTCCAATGATATCTGCCAGTTCAGCTGGTATGCAGCGCCATTTTTGGCAATCATCACAACACACCCATGCAGCACGTAGTGGTGGTGGTGCAGATGCCTCATCCGTTTTGCAAGCAGCATTTCTAGGTAATTCAGACGATATGGTGGCAGAGTTCTTGAATGCAAGTTCAGTAGCAGGACTAACATTACCTATATAAATAAGTGTCAATATCTATTGAAGGTACTTGATATATGATAGTAAAAAAAAGGATCAAATAATAAAAGCAGACATACTCTGTTCATTCATATGAGATGCTGCCAGGTCAGTAGCCAACTCAGAAGGTAAACTAAACGATCCACGATCAAGGAAAATGTTATCTGCTATATTTTTCTTCTTGCTTTTTCCCTTCACATGTGGATCCCGCACCTTACCCTTCTTCCCTCTATGATCATCCTTTTTCTTGCGCCTTACTGATTTCTCATCGTCAGTTACAGAAGGACCCTGCATACTGTCATGTTCATGCATACCAAGATCCTGTGTGGCAGAAGATAAGGACTCAAAACAAGAGCCAAACTTTGGAGGTCCTGTACAAAGCAGTAACTCAGATGGATTAAGTGAAGATGAATCATTAGAGGCAGCCCTGTGTTTTGAAACTTCACTTGAAGAATTTTTTGTGGAACTTCTATTTTTCATGATCTTTCCCTTCATTCCATCTTTCTTTTGGCATTCCTGCTTTCCCAAATTTTTACTTTTTCTTGCTGTATTGGACTTCTCTAAGGCTTGCACTTTTCCTTCACCAATATTATTATCTAATATGGCATTAGATGGACTGATCTCTTCCTTTCTTGTGTTCTCATTCCCCCTCACAGTTTTGGCCTGCTGCTCCAAATCCTTTGCTGATGAAGCATTATTTTTTCCAAAGTCAGAAGTAGATAAAGCAGATGTATGAAGACCACCTCCAGTCAATGCACCAAGATCAGACAGGTTTTCACGCACTATAACATCATGGCTTGCAGAAGTGTTGTTTTCACATGTAACAGAAGCTACCTCCAAAACAGAGTCCGGAGAAAATCCAACACCGGCATTATTCGGAGAAGGTTCAGAAGTTGAAATAGCACACTCGCCATGGATGTATGCAGGGCATGTTTCTTGAGTAGCACTTTCCAAGCCCCTGTCTAACTGCTGCCTGTCAGTCTGGATGGACAATAATTTTAGCGTATGATTACCCTCAGTACATTGTGCAGTTTTGCAAGCATCATCAGAAACATTAACCAATGCATGAGGAGCCGATTTTGGGTTGTTTCCTACGTGACCTTCTGAGGAAGCATTGGTATCAGTTGTAAATGAAAAGGTGGGTTGCCCATTAAATTCATCTGATGCATATCCTACATCAGAAAAGGCAGTGAAATTATTTTTTGAACGTCTTGAACTTCGACTTTTATGAATACTTGGCTGCCTTTTCTCATCAGATCTTCTATTTGATCTCCCTTGTTCCAGGCCATTCAGATGAGAATTAGAAGTAGAAGGCCCACAGTTCTGACCGAAATCATCCATTAGCTTTTGTACAGTGCCCCAATCAGAAGATTTCAGTGGCCTGTTGATGGCACTTCTTCCCTTTGTGGTTTTGTTTGGGAACTTAATCATGGTGCTTTGAACTAACGAACTTGAACTCTCCACCTTCTGAGATTTGCGTGTGCAATTGCTTGGTTTGTTTATTTGATCATGCTTCTCAAAATTAGTATTTCTTGATGAGGCTGCTCTTCTTGGATTCCTACGTCTGAAGACAATTAATGGTGCTGACTTTTGGTTTTGTAATTCTCCATCATTACCATTCTTGACAAACTCAACAGAGCAAGGTTTGTCAACGGCAGAATTGCACGCATTAAGCTCTTGTGCCAAATGGGCTGAATAACCCAATTCGACACCAGCAGAATCTTGTTGGCCCAGGCACAGAGCAGATGATTCCCTGCCACTACAACAAGGTTCATCTTTGCAAGGTTGGTTATAGGAAGAACTTGTTGTCAGGTCTCTCTCTGGGGGTATTTCAGAGGTCCCATATTTTTCATCAGTCTGCTGGAGTGGAACCTCCATGCTTGCTTCTTCACAAACAGAAGAAGCCAACCCCTTTGAAACCACCATCGTGGAATGTTGATTCTCATCTCCAGAAGCCTCAGTCCGAAAACCGATCTCACATGAAAGCATATCTCCTCCCAGCAAATCACAAGCCAATTTCTCCAGACATGTTCTATTTTCAGATATCTCGCCAACCCAACTGGCCTTGCCATCGAAAGGAACATCAGTGAATTTCTCATACATGGAAGGGACTGAAGCTTCATCCAATGGCCAGGATACCTCTGCATCAATATTTGGCAAAAAAATGTCCTCATGATTAGCATCAGTCATCAATCTCAGGCCATCAGCACCACGTGGCAATTTCTCAGTGTCATGCTTTCCCAAATCTGACAAACCCCCATTGTCATGACATGCTTCCATCCAACATGTCTGTAAGTGCTCTTCACTTGTGTTCACCTCCAATCTGGAACACTGATTCTCGTCTCCAGGAGCCTCTTTCCAAATCCCACTCTCGCAGGAAAGTATACAACCTCCCTGTGAGCCACAAGCCACTTTTGCCATGGCTATTCTATGTTCAGATATTTCACCAATCTCACCAGCCTTGCTATCTAAAGAAACAGCAATGTAGTTCCCAGAAATTGAAGGAACTGAATCTTCATGAACAGGCCTAGAGGCATCTGCTCCAATTTTTGGCAGCAAACCATCCTTTTCCAGCTCATGATTAGCATCTTTCTTCAAACACATGACATCCGTGCCATCTGGCAGCAGCTCGATACCAAGTTTTACCGAATCTGGCAAGCCCTCATTATCACAATGTGGTTCCTTGCAACACATCTGTAAATCCTCTAGGCTTGTCTTTACCTCCAATCCATCACACAAAACACCTCCCTCACCCGCCAAACTGTCCTGCTCACATTGACTCCCCTCTGTTGCCTTGTCCACCATGTCATACATGCACCCAGCATCCTTCGACTGATATCCTTCGCCAAAAGTGCATAAACCCTTGTTCCACAACCCGCTATCAGCCACATGACACGTCACCGAATCAATGGATATTTCACCAACCCGACCTGCCTTGCCATCTAAAGAAACATCAATGCTCACAGAAGCGGAAGGAACTGAATCCTCACGTAATGGCCTAGAGACCTCAGCTTCAATTTTTGGCATCAAATCATCTTGTTTTTGCTCATTATTAGTATCTGTTGTAAATTCCATGCCATCAACCC
This sequence comes from Melocanna baccifera, assembly GCA_036346265.1. Lineage (NCBI taxonomy): Eukaryota > Viridiplantae > Streptophyta > Magnoliopsida > Poales > Poaceae > Melocanna > Melocanna baccifera. Next base: position 12,467,721 of record CM070679.1, read on the forward strand.
CACGTGACCATCGCTTGCTATCATGCTTCAGTGAATTCGACAAGCACTCATCATCACGGTGTGCTTCCTCGTAAACCATCTGTAAATCTTCTATGCTTGTCTCTACCTCCGTCCCGCCAACCCAATCACCTCGGTTACCCGCCAAACACTCCCGCTCATATTGGCTCCCTTCTGTTGCTTTGTCCAGCGTGTCATGCACGCATCCGACATCCTTGGAACAAAATGCTTCACCACAAGTAACACATAACGTCTTATTCAACAACCCACCATTTGCCACATGACACGTCCGCAAATTGCCAGATTCAGCAGATTCCCCTGATTCCACAGGAAAACTATCTCTCTTCTCTTCACCCACGTCCATGGTCCTGTCCTCTAAACTAGAACCCTTCTCCTCACCTATCTGACCCCTTACTTCAAAGGGGGCAGGAATAGCCTCAACAGACTCTACCGATTGCACAGCAAAGCCGCCTTCTTTCTCTTTCTCTTCGTCTTCCTCTGTGGACAGGCATATCTCCTGAGCACCGCAGACCACCTTACCATCACCAAACCCATCGCCCACTTCAGGCGCGGCGGCCATAGCCAGACCGCCGCTGCCAGCACCGTCCCCTCCTTCCAACGGCGCGGCGGCAATATGACCCTCCAGGCTGCGCTCGTCCACGTCAGACTCCTCCATTGCAGCAGGTGGTCAGCAAGGGGCAAGGGGGCGTACGGATCGAGACCATCCAATGCACGCCCCTCCCCTCGTCACCTCCACCGCCGATCACGATGCGGCCCGCAAAAACCCTAAATTCGCAGGCGCCGGAAGGCAAGACAGAAAGGCGAACCCGATCAGAATTCCGCAGACCAACGGCACGGCCCTACCCCTACCGAAACGAAACGTGGAGAGAACGAACCTTGGAGGGGCGGCAGGGCGGCGAATGCCTGCGGATTGGCGGCCGGCGGCCGCCGCGACCTCCAGAGAGGCGCGGCGGAGGGGAGCGAGGAGGCGCCGGAGCCGGCGGCGAGGAACCGGTCGTCGCCACCGAGTCGGGAGGAGACGGCGGAGGCGGATAGGGGGGGGGGGAGGACGGAGAGGAGTATAATACAAGGAAAGGGAAAATAAAAGAATAGAAAAGGAGGAGGTGTGCGTTTCCTCCGCGTTGTTTTGTTCTTCTGAGTTTTTCGACGGTTGCAAGTTTGCAAGGTAGAGAGGGGGGAGAAGAAGAGTCGGAGAAGGTCCGTGCGTATTCTTGGAAGTAAAAAGCGTGGAATGGCACGGGTACTTATGTGCACTTTTTTTTAAAATATATATATATACTGTTGCATTTGTAGATGTTATGCGTGCACGATGTATTTACATCGAACGGTAGCATAGAATAGCTTATAATATCTAGTCGTTTTCTCATTGTTCATATGGGAAGGCACACAAGCAATCTAAATTTGGAACTAAAAGCACGGTACAGACATTCATTTGCGCTCCAAAAATATAACGCTGTCGCGATTACAACTGTGTGACGTACGTATATCACACAATTGTAGAATGGTAGCATGAGAAAAGGATGTATGGGTTCCAATTACGTTTCACTTAGTTCATGTAAAATCTTCGTGTAAAGAAAGGAAGTTGGAAAGAAACATCCGTGTTAGTTGCAGATCTCGTTGACCGGAGGGGACGAGGGGTTGGTGGTGGATCCTTCCTTCCCCAGTCTTACTTAAAACTGTGTGCGGCGGAGTGAACTACTGAGACATGTAAAGAGGGAAGGCAACCGCCTCATCATACGGACGCCACTCGTGTCGCCTCGATTTCCGTGCACACATTATTGACGAGACGATTACACAAACTCCAGCCACGTCAGTCAAGTACATGTCCCTCTCAAAAGAATTTTTGACATACATAACATATTTTACACTTATATTTATAAAAATACTATATAATATAAAAATAATAAAAATGATACTTCTACCGCCCAGTCTACAGGCGGCAGCGCCCTTTAACTGATACATCGCTCGTCGGAACACGGCCATGGGGTGGCAAGCGCCTACCGCCCGACCACCGAGCAGTCACGTGCCTACCGCCCAGCCACCAGGCGACATATGGCCTGCCGCTCCCACTATAAAACAGTAGATAATTAAGCCAGCTAATTACCTGTCTAAATTTTTAGCTGATACATCGCCCGTCGAAACCCGGCCATGGGACGGCAAGTGCCTACCGCCCGGCCACCGAGCCGTCGCGCACCTGCCGCCCAGCCACCAGGCAGCATGTGGCCTGCCACCCCCACTATAAAACGGTAAGTAATTATGCCAGTTAATTACCTGTCTAAATTGGTATTTTATATATTATATTTGTTTAAATTTTAAAATATAGTAAATGAGCTCAAAAAATTATAACATTTTATGCACAGACTCCCGACATAACGTATTTCATTGTATAATATTTTGACAATTTTATTCCCTTTGATGTTGCTCAAAAATTCATAAAATTATGATATTTATAGAAGTTATTACATATAACAAATGAGCTCAAAAAATTACAAAAATTTATGTGTAGTCTCCTGACAAAGTCGACCTAATTTTGTAATTTTTTGGAATTTTTATATGCTCTGAATTTGCTACGTTAATTTATGTTAGTTTAATCATGAAATTAGCGATATACAATGCTCATTTAATTAGCCTGCATGTGTGATTGCAGTTGATTTGTAAATTATAAATCGAGATAATGGTTTAATTTAATTTGAACTTAATTTATGGATTTAGAACCTTAGAATTTGGTGATAAGATGGTAATAAAGGGACTTCCTTTTGAAAAATTGAATGTGAAAAGACGACGACATTTCATGTTGTGAATTAAAATAGACTTTATAATAAAACAAGAAATAACATGACACACAGGGGGTTACGTGCATAAAAACAACATCATGCACGATGGAACAAACCGAAGTACTCCTATGATACATATGCGTCTTTTTGGAATGAAAATAAATTCGACCTTCGGAGGACTAGTTCATAATGGCTTGACCCACTACCTGGACCGGAGCCATTTTTTTCCTTGGGAGGTCAGTGTTGAACTCCTCAGTGACCTCTTTGGCCTTGGTCGCCATTTCTCTCTTTTTCTCGGACTCCCTTTCACGAGCATGCACTCCTCGAAATGGGCTTTAGTCTCCCGACGTATATGCTCGATTTGCTCATCGTTGCGGCACTCCTCCTCCCGGATCTCGTAGTCCCTTTTGACATCTCACTCCTTATAGTCAAGAATCCACTGGTCATGTGAGTAGATCTCTAGTCGATCCATTTGCAATAGCCACATAATGATTCTAGGGACTATAGGTAGTTGGGAGAGGTTGTTAGTGTGTACTTTAAAAGAGAAATAGTAGTGGAACACACTATAACTGGTCCTTACCAGCTGCTGATACTTGCTGGTGTCCTGACGATGGTTGGGATAGTCACAGGAGTAGTTCGCGCAACCTCAGTAACACATGCCTAGGGGTGAGTCTTCCCTTCGATACAGCACATTCAGTGGTATCGTCTTGATGCTCCGCTTGTGGTTCCCCAGGTGTCAAGGGGCCGAGCTCATCAACGTTTTCCGATGTCTGGTGCACGAAACTCAGGCACACCATCAGCCTCTCATAAATGGTCGCCTCGAGCTAGGAGGCAATCTGCATGTACTGCCTCCATGCTACGGTGCCATTCATCTTCACGAGCTCTCACACACCATTCAGGCAGGTGATCCCTTCAATCGCAAGTTTTATCGTCATTGCCTCCATGGTGAACTCCCACCAGATGCAGCTTCGTAGCTCATAAATAGTCATGACGTCGAGCCATGAAACACCTTGTATTGGCATGTCGATAGATCCAACCCATCGGGTCTAGCCCGTACAAGACCATCGCCATAGAACATTATCAAGTTTTCTATGTCTATGACTACCTGAAGCCACAACAACCAGATCCACAGTAAGCGTTACAACAAAAATGATAATAAACAACATGCAAGTTAGTGATTACATACGTGTAACTACATACGAATAATTCATTAATTACGAATAATTCAATTACCTGTCTGAAAAGAATTACGAGTGATTCATTACCGTCATCTTTAGCACTTAATTACTTAGTACTAACTTATTACTTAACCCTAACTAATTGCCATTACAGTAATTGTGACTACTTAAGTACACACTACCATATAATAACAAATTATGGGTACCATACGTACACAAAAATAATAAAAACTATGTCTTAATTACTATGATCTACTTACTTCATAATACAAACTACATTAATTACAACTAACTAAATAACACTAATTAATTAGGACTACATGAATAACATCGAAAGCATGCGATAAAAATTTACCTGTCTTTCGAGAGAAACAATCAACACTGCCACGTCCTTAATGAGCTATGCACTGGCTTCTCGAAATAATTAGTTATACACTCTTAATTTTGAGCGACCACCGCGAGAATAAGGTTTCGCGATGAGCGACTTAGATGACTGATGATCAGCTGTGAGATGTTCGTATTTATGGCCGAGCGAAAAGGAAATCTGATGCGCACACTCCATAAATTAAGGACTCCTTGTCGACACACAGCACTTTAGATGAGAGGGACGACATGGTAACACTGACAAATATGGAGATGAGGGAGAGAGCGAGGGGGACGACATAGACATAACAACATCAGTGCAAGCGAGGGAGCGCGCGAGGAGGGACAACACGGACAGAGTGATAATTGTGCGAAGGATGTAGGAAAAGGAAAGATAGTAGCAACGAGCTGACATATATACGAAGGACAGAGGTCATGCACTGCAAAAGATGCCTGAGCATCACATATCGCTAATTATGATTAAAATAACATGAATTAACATAGTAAATTTAGAGCACATAAAAATTCTAAAAAATTACACAATTAGGCCGACTGTGTCAGGAGACTTCACATAAAAATTAATAATTTTTGAATCTCGTTTGCCATATGCAACAACTCCTATAAATATCAAAATCATATGAAATTTTAAGCAATATTCACAATAGATAAAATTGTAAAAAAATATAAATCAAGTATGTTATGTCAAGAGGTTGCATATAAAATTTTATAATTTTTTGAGCTTCTTTGCTATATTTAAAATTTTGAATAAATAGTATACAAAAAATAATTAAGACAGGTAATTAAACCAGCTTTATTATCTGCCGTCCGGTGGCGGGGTGGAAGGCCTTGGCCGCCCGATGGTCAGGCAACAAATCGTATGTGTCACCTCTATGGCGTCGCCGCCCGGTCACCGGGCGGCAAAAATACTATTTTTGCTAATACGACGGACATATGGATATTTTTATAATTACAGTTGCAACAGTATCATATATGCAAAAATTCTACATGGGTAGGAGCGGATCGATGCGTGCCCTACCTGACTGCCTGCGTAGCGTCTCCGAGGTCTATGCGGGGGTGGGCCCATGGTTCTAGTGCAAGGAACACCGAAAGACTGCGGTGATGCGTGGACATTGCTCGTTGTTCACGAACTGTTCATATGGGACTGTAGCTATTTTTTAAAAAAGGTCCGAACTTCTGTCTTTGCAAATCTAGACCTATTTTTTCGGTTTCTGACTTATGATTTATACTATAGTAACTAGCTTTTTAAATGGTGTGTCTTTTCAATGCGGGATTTACAAGTCGATTGTAGCAGACACTATATCGACTTTAGCTATATCGTGGACATTGCTCGTTGTTCACGAATTGTTCATATGGGACTGTAGCTATTTTTAAAAAAAGGTCCGAACGTCCGTCTTTGCAAATCTAGACCTATTTTTTGGGCTTCTGACTTATGATTTATACTATAGTAACTAGCTTTTTAAATGGTGTGTCTTTTCAATGCAGGATTTACAAGTCGATTGTAGCAGACACTGTATTGACTTTAGCTATATCAGCCAAAATCGCACGCAAATGTCTCTCCATATTCTCTTTCGTGAATAGCCAGAATTCAAAAAATTAACTCAAAAGCCACAAGTCACATCCCAAAAGAATGACCCCTAGCCCTCTCCTCGAGCTCGATAGCTGTGGTAGCACCTACCGAGCCATAGTTGCTCGGCAGCTGGGTGCTGTCAAGCCCCCCAAGTTTGGCAAGTAGTTAGGATTTATGATTAACACTAATTAAATATAATTAGCACTCATTATCGCTCTCTAGCTCAACGGTAGTTACTTACTAAGCTCAAGGAGGGAGTAAGATTTGTAAAAACGGTTGTTTAAGAGTTAATTTTCAAAAAAATGATTATAGTGTCATTTGTATAAACAGTTCGTGATTCAAAGTTATTCTTTGCTGTTGATTCGTACTCCTTTTCGGTTGCAACATGTTGCAAATCACACTACTGATACATATTAGAGAGAGACTTGGTCTTGGGTGTTATTCATGGACAATCAGGTGTAGTACATCCACGTTAGGTTAAAATGTTGGCACGTAGAATATTATATCCAGTTTTATTTTACCAATAAGATCATAGTCCGCACGTATGTAAATGGTTTGCATGCACAATGGCATCACGAGCATGTGGCCAATGTTTATGGTAACCTTCAATCGTTTTAATTTGTTATGGATTTGCCACTTTCTCATACCTGTGCTTGGTTGTCTAGTTCACTAGGTGCGTCCTATATTTTTTGGTATACTCAACGGCTAGCCTAGTGTTAGTAGCCCCCACACCTTTTGGGTGTTGTCCGAGATAGGATCAACTTGTGCAATAGAGACCTGAGATCGCCGCTGCCATCAAGCGTATCGGCCCTTACCAATATTGTCAATGCATAGTACTCTAGCGATAGCGAGCTCTAGATCTACTCGACATGGTTATAAGGGTTGCATGCGCTTTGATGGATTTTGTTAGAAATCCTGAGTTTGAGTGTGCAAACTTGGTCCATTGATAGACATCATCTACTTAGTATATAAATAGAGGTACCAATCATTGTAAAGTTGGATGTGAACAAAAAATAAATAAATAAAGGAGTTCTCCTCTTATCTCTCTGTGTTTAATTTATTATCTTCAATATTCTGCGTTTGATCTATCTCTTTTGCATAGGAGGAATCGATCAGACTGGACACATCAGCGATAGTTCCTCAGCACGAATTGCTCTGGTGGATCGAAGGAAATTATTGAAGCACATGTAGATTTATTTATCTATCTAGATCACTTTCAATTTTGTAAACTTCGCTTTCTAGATGATTTTCTATGGTGCAAATTCGTTCTAATCTACCGCAAGTAAACTGGAAGTCGCCGGCACAATGCCGATCGGTAGATTACACGAAAAGAGCAGATATTGATTGCATCATAGATTAAAAAATTTATCACCACGCGTGTCGCCTGATCATGACCGCGCTACCAGCCGCCCGAACATGACCGGGCTGCTCGCTGTCGTTGGCACCACCGCTGGCCTCGCATGGCTGCTATCGCCAGCCCCACATGGTTGTCGTCGCTCAGGACCACTCGTGTCGCTGGCCCTGCATGGCCGTCGCTGTTGGCCTCGCATGACTGCTATCGCACGCGCCGCTTGGCCATCGCCCGAACTCCCGCACAAGTCGCCAATTGACTGTAAGGGCTCCGGTCGCCTCCGCTTACAGAGCGCCCCGATCGCTAGACCCCGAGCACCCGCACGCGCTCTGGTCGTTGCTGCCGCTTGCCGTGCACCCCGGTCGCCGGACCCAGAGTGCCCACACGCGCTCCGGCCGCTTACTACGTGCCCCAGCCACCAGCCCGAGTAGCCGGACACCACGAGCCGATGCCGCACCCAACCGCACCAGCACCGTCCCGTACGGGCTTATGCCAGGTTGGCCTCCTGACCACTCGCATGCGAGCCACCGCCAGTCTCAGCGTGAGCCACCACCGTCGCTTGGCATGCCGCCTCCACTGAACTTCCTGAATGGCACACTGCTATGAAGTGAATAGGGGTAAGTTTTCCCCTACTCCTCCCTCTTGAATGGGTCAAAAGAAATATGGACAGTCCGATTGACCATGGGACGCTCGAACTAGTCCGATCAGTCATAGGAAATATGGACCGTCCGATCGGCCATGGACCGTATTATGGACTGAGGAAAGTTTAGACCATCCGATCGGTCGGGGGGTGAAGGAGTGCGAGGAGGCATCCGAATTTTGCAGAAGGGCCCTTAGAAAATTAAAAAATTATGTAAAAATTTTCTCAAAATTGAAAATTAGTAAAGAAACTCTCAAAAATTGCAAAATTCACTTAAAATACATATTCTAGCATAAAAGGCCTCAAGAATTCAAATTTTGAGTTGTTTTTCATATCTAAAGCTTGTTTAGCACTATTGTTATTATTTTCTATATTTTTTGTGTTTACTTACTGTTTTGATTAAGTATAATTTTTAAATTGCTTTTAATCACTGAAATTGTAAGTAAAATTACAGAAAATGCGTAAAAAATTCTGAAATATCATGAGAATATTTTGTATCATTATCCAATTTATTTCATGTATATTTACATGTAGTAAATTTATATATTCTTTTTATGCGCATATAGATGATAGGCATCACGAACCGGGAGTTCAAGGAGCTGCCCAGCGTGACCAAAACTACTTGACTTAGACTTTGATGTCGAGATCGTACTTGGAGCTAAGAAGCTTTGCGTTGGCGTTAGGATTGGTGCACCGCAGCATGCCCAAACCCACACCTGACGAAAATGATCAGGCACTTCACTTCCTCAGGCACCACCTTTGTCTCACTCTCAAGAATAAGTACATCGCAAAGATGAGCGCACTAGCAATATGGACTGCACTTAATAAGCAGTTTGAGAAGTTAAAGTACACCATTCTTCCTCAAGCAGAGCACAAGCATTAATTAAGAGAATTAAATTTATTACCCGATCGCTTTTGCAGATTTATAATTTACCAACTATATATTGGCGATACGCAATCCTACATGCAGCAACACTCATCAACTTTAGACCATCGGCATATAACATCTATTCAACTATGCAACTAGCGCAAGGGTCACCATCGAAAATTTCTCATCTCTAAATGTTTAGTTGCAAAGTTTCTGTACTTATACCCCCACCACAGCGTACTGCAATGTGCATAAAAATGTCAGGTATTTGGTTATGACACATTATCCATAATCTATAATCCATAAAAATGTCAGGTATTTGGATATACGTTGGTTATGACACATTATCCATAATCAGGTATTTGAACTCTGTGATATGAATTTTGCATACCATCCATTTCGTTGATAGTATATTTAAAGATGATAGTTTCCCGACATTAGGGGAAGAAAATCAACTCATTGATGAAAAATATCAGGAAATTACGTGGCAAGCCACGGGATTCCATGTACATGACCCGCGCACTAGTGAAGTAAATAGAGAAGTCCAGAAGATCATTAATTTGCAGGCATTAGCAAATCAACCGTTTGATCACTTTAGTGATTTGAAGAGCGTGACCAAGTCATATGTACCTGCACCCAATGCATCGGAGAGGGTTGAAATACTGAAGAAAGTAAAATGTATCTCTAATCCTGAGGCCTTAGAATAAAAGGACGAGAACTCCAGCCCCTCGAATCTCAAATAACCGGCGACGTCTGGAGAAAAAGGATAAGAAGAAGTTCACACAACCAATCACTGAAGTTCTCCAGAACCAGTAGGGGAGCCAGTTAAGACCTAACACCAATATGACACCTTCAAAAAAAAAGGGCATACCAGATCTAAATATTCCAATAGAGGGAGAAACTAGCATGGATGTGTACGTACACATCGAAACTGAAAAACTAAATGGGCTTGTCCCCGCAAGTGGAAGGAGCGGTGAGCAAGTAGAAACACTAGAAGAATTCACGAATAGGACAACAGCCAATGTTAATATCTATTTTCTAAAGAAAATTACTGCAATCATTGATCTTGATCCAGAGCCTGCATCGCTGGTTGTATGTAAGAAAATATCAAATTGGGAGGATTAGAAAAAAGCAATAGAAGATGAATTATTATCTCTAAATAAAAGAAAGGTGTTGGGGCCTGTAAGCCGCACGCCTTCCCATGTGCACCCCGTAGGGCATAAGTGAGTATTTGCTTGAAAGATAAATGAGAAAAATGAAGTTGCAATATATAAAATAAGGCCTGTTACAAAAGGTTTCACTTAACGACTAGGAGTTGATTATGAAGAAACTTATTCCTCGGACATGGAAGCCATCACCTTTAGATATTTAATTTTGATGGTAGTAAACCTAAATTTAGAAATAAAATTGATTGATGTGGTAACACCATACCATTATTAAAACTTGGATTCAGACATTTATATGAAGATATCTAAAGATATCCCTGTCCCAAACCAAGATAGAGCAAACAGAAACATGTACAACGTAAAACTCAGAAAATCACTGTACGAGCTTAATCAATCAGGCAGAATGTGGTATAATCAATTAAGCGACTTTCTATACAAGAAATGTTATATGAACAATGAGGATTGTCTCTATGTTTTTATACGACGATCTCAGAATGGATTTTGTATAATCTTAATGTATCTATATGATCTAAATATCATCGAAACCTTGGATGATATAAAAGAAGTGAGCTCTTACCTAGAATCAAAGTTCAAAATAAAAGATACGGGTAAAACCAAATACTGCTTAAACTTGTAGCTTAAGCATGTGTAGAATTGAGAAGGCTGACTAGAGATAGGTGAATAGGTATTTTTAAAATTCTTTGATTAAAATCAAATTTATAATGCAAAAGAGTAAATCAATTCGGTTTAACACAAATAAGACCTAAATCAACTAGGTTCACCTAAGTGCACCAATAACCTAAGTCTACATCACAGGTTTGCAATCTTAGAATGATAAGCAATCAATTTAATTCTATGAATATAAATTGCTTGAATGTAAATTGAGACATGGTTCCTTTTTACCGTGATATTCAGAGACTTGCCGGTCTCCCTTAGTCCAAGGAGTCACTATCACGGTTTAAGTCCAAGAAGACAGTAACAAATAATTTTAGACCATGCCAAGGGATAATGCATGACCTCCAAATCTGCAAAACATAGTTACAAACTTAGATCATACCACAAGGAAAAGATACATGGACGTTAACTATTTGCAAAGTATAGTCACATGTTGCAAGTATTAGATACATGAGCCTAAACTATTTCTAAAACACATTCGTGAATAATAGCATTATACCATGGAGAGTTAGAGAAAGTGAGATTGAGCTATCAACACATAATGAGACTCAAACTACTAAACAAGACCCCTCTTAACAGTACGGTAAATCTATACTAGCAATCCGGTCTCCAACCAAATACTAAGATCGGTAAAAGACTAGGAACATATTCTTAACCCTCGCTAGTCAAATCTTTGCCTTAAGCATCCTCTTGAAGCTTGATGATGCACATCTTCACTTCAAGTTGGATCAGTGTTTTCTCTTAACTTGATGATCAACTAATGATCATCTCCTTTTTAAGATCTTGATGTGCATTAATACATGATGCATATCCTCTTTGACATGTATCAACATATGATGCATCCTCTTCTTAATGGCGTTCAACTCATGAAGCCACCTTCCATCCCGAACCTTTACTTGATGATTTTCAATATATGAAGCTATCTAAAGTCTTCATCATAATGGAACATAACCTATTCATTCAACTCAAGAAAAATGTTAGTCCTACAATGTGATTATCATTAATTACTAAAATATACCATTAACTTATAATGGCGGGTGTATATTCTTTAATCGTCCCTGTGGTAATTGATGATAATCATCACAATTGCAAATAATTGAATACATCAAACTCAAAGTGCTGTACTACCGCCATTATAAGTCCGGTAGTTTCGCTCTCCGATAGTTTTGATTTTTGGCACGGTACTTTCGTTTGTCTATAGGACCAAAATTTGGTCATTTCTGGAAATAAAATATACCACCTATAAATTTGAAACTTCTGGGGTCCGGTAGTACTACTTAGGAGTTGCGGTCATACCTCTCTGCGGTAATTTCACCGTTCAAACTCCGGTACTACCATTTTCAGAGAGACTAAGTGTTTCAAGGGGTGCTCTCTAGAAAAATATTTCACCAACTACACGTCAGGACTTTCGAATTTTGGTAGTTCCGCACTTCTATCTCGATCATACTACACTACGGTAGCACCGCTAGATACATACCGGTACTATAAATTTTCCTGTTAATGCACAGTTCGCTTTAGAAGTAAATTCAAATACATGCATGACCTTTATCTCGAGCCATGTCGATCGTCTTGTCAATCTTAGCATGCATCTTCAAGTCGTCAAGCAAAATCTGGGACTAAACCTTTCAAATACTTAATATTCATGTTAGTCTCATACACAAACAATTGAGTATAAATCAATATGAGTCAATGTGTGTGTATATGAACTACACAAATTTTATATACTCGAAGGATATATTAAAATCCCAATATATGTGAAAAAAATACATGGACCACTACTAATGAAACCACAAAACATAGAGTGAACTCTCACATATAAGAATGTATAATAAAAATATATACACATGTTTATTTTAGACTTTTGGTGGAGTTCAGTCGATATTTTGGATCTGAGGAATGCACTAAAACATAGGAATGTGATGTAGAATGCATATCTTCATGATTTTTACTTCTTCATCCGAATGAGACTAAGCCATATTATAATCATTTAAACATGTTAGTCTCACAATTGTATTTGTTATTTATTACATCCAAATGAGATTAGACAATATCATAACTAATAAGCATATTAGTCTCATAATTGTATTTGTCATTATCACCAAAATCAATTTAATAGAGCTTGAGCTTACAGCATGTCCCAGAAGGAATATTAGTACATCAGTCAGCCTATACTCAGAAGGTGTTAGAAATGTTTGGCATTGGGAAAGTATACCCTTCAAAAGTACTAATGATCGGGAGATCTTTGCAGCAAGCCAAGAATCCGTACAAACCTAGAGAAGCGGGGGAGGAAGTCCTACGACCGAAACTCCCATACTTAAGTGCAATAGGAAAACTTATGTATTTAGCAAACTGCACTAGACCGGATATCGCATTTGCCATAAACCTATTAGCAAGGTATATTGCAGAACCTACTAAAAGGCATTGACAGGAAATAAATGATATCTTCTGATACCTCAAAGTAAACAAAGATCTTGGGTTATTCTATAGAACAAACCAAGATCTGAATATGACTGGCTATACTGATGTTGGGTACTTATCAGACCCGCATACCACCATATCACAAATAGGTTATATATTCCTATGTTGTGGAACTACCATCTCATGGAAATAGTCTAAGCAAAGTCTTATATCGATTTCGACGAATTACTCGGAAAGCATAGCACTGTACGAAGCCGCACAACAATGTGCTTAGCTTCGACGGATGATTCACTACATCTAGCAGTCATGTGGACTAAACATTATGCATGCTCCCATAATTATCTATGAAGATAATACAACTTGTGTTGCGCAAGTACAAACAGATTATATGAAGAGTCATCTTACAAAGTATATCAACTTCAAATTCTTCTATACTCATGGATTGCAAAAGATGAACGAAATTAAAGTACTGCATACTAAGTCGTATGAAAATCTTGCATATTTATTCACTAAGTCACTTCCAGCATCTAATTTTGGAAAATATATATGTGGAATTAGAATGAAGAGATTTAGAGAAGTGCAGAATTCAAGGGAAGATTCTTCTCGAGTTTACTATTAAACTTAATCATGAAGATCGAGTACCCAGAAAATAAAGCTTGTAGATTAAATAAAATTGGGTGGATTCTTCTCGGCTAAGGTTTTTAATGAGGTAATTTGTGCAACATAATATAACATGTATCATATACTCTTTCTCTAAATTTTTTTCACTAGGTTTTTATAGAGTTTTGATGAGGCATGAATATGTCAGATGAGTCCCTTCATCAAATCCCCATTTAATTGTTACTGTCAACATGCCCCTAGCCTCTAGCTTCACACTTGGGTGGAGCGAAAGAGGCCGTTCAAGAATGCAAGGCTTATGTCTTAAATTTTTGAATTTTGACTATTCGTGAGAGAAAGTACACTTTTTACTATAATTTTTTTATTGACTTCACCTTAAAAAATACACCATTTAAAAGTTAGTTACTGTAGTATAAGCCATAAGCCACGAGCCATAACCTCTCCTAAACCTAGCTAGTTGCGATGAGCATTGATGGTATGCACTGCAGCTTCACCAACGTATCTGAGATGTGCTTCTTCTCCAAAAAAAAAACTCTAAGGACTAGGTTGTAATTTGTTGTTTTCCTAAATCAAGTCTTAGGGAATTTATTGCCTTTATATTTCCTTCGTTTGGAAAGGTTCAAATTATAACTAATCTAGCACTTTTCATTTAAGTCCCTATTGTAATTCTGATATTTGTTTCTTCAAAACCCTACCAGAATTGAACCGTTTCCTTAGAATTTTCTACAAAATTCATGTGAAATTAGTTTGATAGCTTTAATTGTTTTATTATTTTGAAATTGGGAGCTTTATTGGGAAACAAATTAATCAATGCTAAAGGTCTATTTGGAATGCAGGAATAATAAAACCATAGGAATATACTAGAAGTGTAACTGTAAAACAGGGGATTGCAAGGCACACTAGAATATCAGGGCATAGCGTTTGGATGTAATCGCCTCATCATACATGTTCTTTTCTTTGGATTTCCTATGAATCTCTATGATGCTACAAAAAGAAACCTCAATATTTTCACTGCATTGATTGATATGTTCTAAGGGCATGTACAACAGTTTGTCTCCTAAAGTTATCTCTAAGCCCTCCATGTCATCTACCAACAACACAATAGATAACTACTCCAATAGCTTGTGTCTGATGATTAATATTTACTGACCCACACACTCCAAAATTGATATCTTATAATTTATTTATCCAACTTGGACCACCCATCAGCACCACCCCCTTTCTCTCTCTCCTACCACCTCTCTCCTCTGAAAATTGTGTAGCTCCCTTCTCCCTCTCTAGTACCTTTCCCTCTCAAGCATATCGCCTCCCTCCTCCTCAGTACTCACTGCCTTCGCCGCCCCTACCAAACTCCAACCCACCACTTCTTCCTCCATCCACCAACCACCACATCCCACTCTGTCGCACTAGCTCCCATCCCTCGTCGGTCTGTCCCTCTCCGCCGCACCGAGCCTCTCTCCCTCACCACCACCATCTCCTTCCTCCCTCGATTCCAAGCTCACTGCCATTGAAGCATCTAGATCTGGTGCCCGGATCCAACCCGTTTGCGTCGTTCTAGAGGCTGAATCTACCTCACCACAGTCGACGGGCGTGGATGTCGATGTCGTCACGGTTAATGTAATAGCTAGGCATAGAGGTCGACATCGTCCCCTAGCGTGGAGGTTGTTGTCCTCCTGTTCTTGGCCAGCACCGGCGAGTTTACTCCAGCGAGCTCCACAAACCGTGTGGAGAGCGAACAACGCTGTCCATCAGCGATATTGCTAGTTGCATTGGTTTTGGTTCATGTGTTACACCCATTGCATGTTAAGATGATGACTATCCTTCTATCTCATGTTTCTCTCTCCTTCATTTGGAACTCTGCTAACGTGGTGAGGCTAACCAACAGCATTTGTGTAATATCGAATCATGTAGAAATTATAATTCCTCAGAAATAATATGAAAATCCTACGAATGAGACGGGCCCTAAATTTCTTTTTCTTTTTTGCTTGCAACTCTAATTGAGGAGATCCATTTCTTGAAGTTATCCAGCTCCCCTCATTTATATTTATTTTTATACTTATACCCATCTTTAGAGTGCCAAGCCTACTGTGTTTCTGTGTCAATCCAGTCAAAATTTGGTGGGCCAGTTGGGTCACCCTCTTCGTTGATCGTCGCGTCAATAAAATATCCATGGAAAAAGTTTTTCAGAAAAAATTTTGGATGTGACATCAAGAAAAAGTAGTAGTAAAGGTTAGAATGACCAAGCAAACAAGCGATACTTGAATCTTTTTTATTTAGTCCATTATATCACCTTAATTTTTAAATTAGCCCTATATGACATGAGCTTACAAATCTAACCTTTTTGCCAAGCGTGAAAGAACCCACGACCAATGCATAACTCCTACCGCGCCGCCCGATCATGGTAACAACCTAGCGTGGCAGGTGATAGGATGAACCAAGGTGCCGCGCGACCATGATGTGGCAGGGAGTAGTAAGCTCACACGTGGTAGCATGGTCACGGCTGCTCCTTTAATTAATTATTAAACAAGTACTTGAGCAAATGCCCACATGGCAGCTAAAGCATGCATGGATAACAACCCCCTACACTACAAGGAAAGTGGGATCATGACAACCTGCATGCATCAAAGAATTAATCACTGCTCTCATTAATAAATGGATTAAGAATAGAGAATTGATACCGTACATGCGTACGGAGCAAAGAGATAAAATTGGACAGCTTCACTCCTCGTTCTCTTCATTCTCTTACTCTCTTTCTCTCTCTACGATGATCCCTCGACCCCATGCACAGCGACGACCACGAGCCCCAGCCACTGCATCCTCGACACCACCATTGACTTCTTCTTTGGTGGTCCTCAGGCGCGTCACCGCTAGATATGACCGCCGCTGTTGACTTCCTCTTCGATCGTCCTTAGGAACGGCGCTGCCAGATCCGACCTTCCCCCTCCCCTAGCATCCTAGGAAGTCGAGTGCACCGGGAGTCAAAGCCGAGGATCTCGACGATGGGCAGGGACGCGGCTGCCCTGGCCTAGCCTGTCCGTACACCGCGAGGACACGAGTGGCTTTCTCCTCCTAGTGCCGGATCCATGCCGCGCATGCCACCTTCCCGCGCCCACCGCCACTGCACCTGAGACTTTCGCTGTCGCCTACCATGGAGGTAGGTGTTTATTTTGTTGTAATATTTTGATTTCATATGTGCAATATTTTTATTTCATGTGTGCAACATTTTGGTTATATGTATGCAATATTTTGATTTCATGTGGGCAACATTGAGATTTTATCAATTTTTTATTGCATATATAGTCGAGAAATGTTACATACATGGCTGAGAAATGTTATAACCAACCGTACGGATCTAGTGCTCGGACTGGACATCCAGGCGAGTCAAAGCTTGCTATGACACCTCTCACACGAAAAGAAAGTAGTTGCATGCATCTAGGGGTTAATTACCTTCTCAATTACTAAAACTAATACATGATAATGGCCCACCATATAGGACTATATATGTATAAGTGCAAGTAATAAAAAAGGAAGGTGGGAACTTCTTAGAAACACACACACCCACGTCTCTTGAGCCGCTCCCTCGGGCGACTTAGGGGGTGACCTAGCTTGCGCCGCCAAAGCCCCCTCCGCTGATGTCCTCCCCTCGCCACCGTCGCCGCTGGCGCGGGACGATGGCGGACGCCTCAATTGCAACTGCTCCCCATTTTTCTTCCCTTTCATCCAACTGTTCCAGATCTGGGGCCGGATCTTGTCGTGGCATCACCAAATCTAAAGAGGAAGAGCACGACATCACTGACTTGCTGTTGCTGCTCGGGACGTGAGCACACCAGTCACCAAGATGGGCCCACCGACGGCCCCAATCCAGCCGGATCTTATCGTGGCACTGTCAGATCTAAAGTCGAAGAGCATGATGTCGCCGACTTGTTACTACTCGGTCGATGCATGTGCGAGCGGCAAGGTCCCAGCGTTGCCCTCGTCCCCACTTTCGACGAGCAGTTCATCGTCATTGTTGATGAGTCTAAGCTTATGCCCCGTCTCGGATGCACCAGCGCCATGCCCGTCGAGGTCGTGCCCTTTGGCTAGGCGCACACCCTCGGCCTCATCAAGAACCTCTTCAACAAGGAGCCCAGGTTCCACACCAGGCTCTAGACCGTCAAGGCCAAGAACACTGCCAGTGATGGCATGGAGGAGAAGCCTTTTGTGACGTACAACAACAACTACATCGTCGAGATGTTCTTCAAGGACGGCATCCATGGGAACCTGCGCAACATCAGTGACACCCCAATCCAACTGGATCTCGTCATGGCGCCGCTAGATCTGAAGAAGAAGAGCACGACATCACTGACTTCCTTCTGCTCAGTCGGCATGTCGTGTTTTTGAGGGTAGGAGTGATGTGGGAGCATTTCTGTGTGGTGCTTGTGAGCAGCAAGGTCCCGACGTTGCCCTCATCCCCTGTTCCAACCGAGCCATGTCACGGCGAAGGTGACACCAATCTGGATGTGAACCCACTATCGGTAAAGCCTCGCTTGCATTCTATAATCGCCACCAGCGCTGGTCCAACCATCACCAGCCTTCGCTCAGCTTTCATCACCTTCCTTCGTCTTCGATCAGCAGCCGCTCACCGTCGCCCAGGAGTTTGACCCGCCATCGGAGTCATAGCCCACCACTGCACTCGCCTAGGAGTCTCCCTCCCAGCCATTCCTGGAGCACCCCCTTCCTCTCCATATCTGCGTCCACTACTCAGCTCACCGGCGAGCTCATCTTTAAGGCCTAGCCTTGTTGCTATTGTTAGGGGCCCTCGCCCTGAGTACCAGGCCTGGTTTGATGTGGCCAAAGAGTTTGCGTGTTCCACCGTTGAGTCGTCGTCCTGAGTAGGAACACTACTTTTGGAGGCCCTATGTTATAGCAGTTATGTTTTAGTCCCGAGACCAAGCAAGCCTCTGTTCATGAGCCGTGTGGGAGGAGGGGGAGTGGTGCTAGAGCTATTGGTTTCTTTTGCGTGTCATCCACTGTCGTCATCTGAACGGAAGGGCCATGTGTCGTCCACCGTTGTCACCTGAGTGGAAGGGCTGCTTCCTCGCCTTTTTCATTTTGTAGTTCTATATTGGTTGTCCTGCTAGTGTTGGTGCTCACTGTGGTTCTTCAACCATGGTGGAGTCGTGGTTTAGTTTGCCTTTGCTTCTATTCTTCTCTCTCAAGCCTCGTGCAATGGTCGCCCTCTGCATCTAGCTCGGTTTTCAGTTAGAAGTTTCAGCATGTGGGGAGGTAGAGTGTGTTGTTCTTCCCTTAGCTGCTCGGTGTGCGGTGTGTGTGAGTTGTTTGGTGTAGTGCTTGTGGCTACTTGCCTGTGGAGGGTCCCCGGCACGGCGTGTATCTTGTTAATTTTTCTTTTTTTCTTTTTTGCTCCTACTTTATCAATATATCGGGTAGTTCTTCTGCCGGTTCGTTCAAAAAAAAAAATAAAAAGAAAGGTGGCATCCTTGGTCATGTGCATGAGTCAGGAATTAGGAGCTTTTCTAATCAATTGACCATGCTGCCGCCTCCTTGCTGCAGACACCACTGGTACCGTGGTTGGGTGTTGTGGTAGGAGCTGGTTGTGGTTACTCTTACGCTTGGTAAGGGAAGATTTGTAATTTTGTATCGTATAAAGTAAAACTTGAAATTAAAATGATACAATAAAACCAAATAAAAAAATTCTGCGAGACTTCTAGTTGACTCACGAGACGTACCGTTGTACACATACCAATCAAAAGCACAGGAGAAGCCATAGGTTAACTCGTAAAATGTGCAGTAGTACAACGGTTAGTTGCCAATAGGCAACAGGCCACTGGCCTACACCATGTAGTCCGTACTCTAGTGACAAGTCTATTTGATTTTTCTTTTTTTATTGCTCAGTGTAAGCCTAGGTTGCGAATAGCTTTTAGTTTTTGACTTCTAGTTTTAAAAAGTTGTTTCAAACACGTTGATTTCTTAATATAGTGTTTTCTTTGCATTATCTGAGAAGATATAATGTTTTTTCTTTATTTTTCTTTAATTAAATGTTTTAGTTAAAAGATAACTGTCGCTATAGTACTATTTTAGCTAAAAATCATCAGCCACAACCGAAGGGAACAAACCTAAATATCTCCTGAAGTAGTGCTGCTGTTTCTGAATATTTGTCACTTTTGATTGTTAATTTTCCCTCAAATACTTGCACTTTACACATTGTAACGTATGTTTGCCATTTTGTCCTTGTTGGTTATGCCTCTCCTGGTAATGTGTAACTCTACTACCCCATCCACAGAATTTTAGAAGAGCTAGTTACCGGTGGCACTTCTGCCATACATTACTCAGAAAATGATTGGCTAAACATAGCTGCAAGTCGGAAATGGATGGAGTACAGCGATGCTCGAATCGAGTGGAGCGTAGGCGTGTGGTTTCCAGGCTTTGACGTGCCTTCAGACCTATATGTCGAATGCAGCCCAGGGACTAGACAATTCGGGCTTGAGAATGTCGGCCTACTAAAAGTAGGCCCAAATGGTGCCCAGCCCAAACACAGATTGTGCAGGAAAAATAGACTGGACCAGGACTCATCCGCCTACCCGACCCAATCCCCCTTTCAGGCCCATCCATGTCCAACCCGACAACCAATGTCTTGTAATTCCTCAGGGCTAACTGTATCATGGCGCTCAATTAATAATCATTGGGTCAAACTGAGAATGAGATCAAGCAAATGCCCTTAACATGCTTCCTTGGCAGAGAATCGATGAACCACAAAGTAACCAAACCATTTAGACCTATTTTTGGAGCTAGAATGTAGCAGTAGCACAAGGCCACGTTGTCTGGATAACCACACTAAAAGAGCACATATGAGGCCAGAGAAGTAGAAAACTACATCATTCTGCCATGAGGTCGCCTTCTCGACAACGGTAATTACAGTGTACGAAAAGTGCAACTTGCCAGATCAAGAGGGGCGCCCCGCTCATTTCAGCTTTTTTTCGATTTCAGTTTCTAACTTTTGTTTTTTTTTCACTATTCAGTATTTCATCTTTTTCTGAATTTTTTTAGATATTTTAGGCTTTTTGTATTTTCTTTTTTTCCTCGTGTTGCTTTGTATTGTCCCTAATGGGTTAACATATTTTTTTTTCTATTTTTACATTTTTTAAAAATTAATTATGCTCAAAAAGTCAAATCAACTACAGTAAAAAAAAGTCAGCTATAGTGAAATTTCAGCCAAAAGTTAGAAGTCATCGCTAAAACGAGCGCCCCAAAAAGATAGTTGTAGACTACCTGCATACGTCAGCAGAGCATGAGCAGAAGTTTTTCCAGCAACGATCTCCTCGACAGCTCCAATCATGCATTCTCCTTGACGGCCTCGTCTATAGCTTTGATATTTTCCCTCAGTAGTTTCCACTGCACATGCAAAAAAACAAGTGAGCTGTTATTGGAGGCTAAATGATAACTTGCTGCTGCATACCCAAGTAAAGATCATAATGGTTGCTAGCGTAGTAATAATTGTACTTTTGCGCTACGAACAATTACAGTTAATAAAGACAATCATGACATATATGTGGTAAGTATTGTACTTAACAGAAGCATATGCAAATTTAACAAATAAAGGGTTCTTTTGGATTATGGCTTTTGGTTTAAAATTTTAAATTATGGTTGTTTGTAAGAGAGTATAGAGAGAGAGGCAATCGCGTGCGATTTTGGCCGATATAGATGAATTCGGCATAGTGTCTAGTACAATCGACTTGTAGACCTCACATTGAAAAAACATATTATTTGAATGTTAGTTACTGTAGCATAAGCTATAAGTCTAAAAGAACCCAGCCAGAGTTCCTGTAATAGATAGCCTGAGAGATGGATATTGAAATAAAAAATATTCAACTTTGAGATAGTAAGTTATTTTCCAACAAACATGCATAGCACTATCTTCTCATGTGTTCAGGATGAGATAGTAAGGTATTTGCCAACAAACTTGCGTAGCACTATGTTCTCATGTGTTCAGGATATCTTCATGCACATAAAAGGATGGCAAAACTTGCCAAGTAAATTTTCATAAGGGCTACTTCATATCCTAAGTGGAGCATTAAAAAAAACCATAATATATCTTTTCAGGGTAACAGATTTGCTATATGTGATATGATCCAAGCAGATAGGAAGATGGAAATGTAACTGACCTGGTCCATTGGGAGTGATATACCTGAAAAGAAGGAAAAAGAATAATATTAGTCTATAAGCACAGAAGCTATGCCATTTTGAGCAATTATTACTGATGGATGGTACTGGAGTTGAATGGAAATGAACAATTGTTTTCCGCTATGTGGATAAAGAATAATATTACTAAGTAGAGAAGCTATGCCATCATCTTGAGCAATTGTTGCAGATGGTACTGGAGTTGAATGGAAATGAACAATTGTTTTCCCCAATTTGGATGTCCAAAATTCCAGAAGAATGCATCCACACACTTAACACACCATTTCTAGTATTTACCATACTATTGAATATTCATTAGAATTATAACCCATGTTCTGGGTTTAAAGAAGTATAAGGTAGTTCATATATATTAATTTGCAAATACAGCGCGCTCTCTCAAAATCAGAATACCAAATTTGTTAGACCATGTGGTCAGGTCTTGGTTATTTTAGATGATGAATAATTGACAACGTTGGTTATGATTTTGTTTATAGTGTGTTGCGCGTGTACGGATTGATATTGGTTAAGTTCGGACGAACTTGTGCCGAAAAAATATTCCTTGATCTTTGTATGTGCAGGTTGAGTATGGAGGCGATCGTAATTGATAACGAGGAAGACCGGGACTAGGATGGGGAGATCCGAAGTCAGGCGGTCGAGAGAGTCATGAGATGGTCCAGCTCATGCCAGGGCACATGAAGATCAAAGGTAGGTGATGCGTGGAGAAGATACAGGAGGTGCGGTCCTGAAGTCTTCGACACATGATAAACTGGAAAAATCGAAAGCGTAAAAATAATTAAAAAAAACCATGTTATGAAGGGTTTTGGGTTCATAAAAAGTAGTGGGCTAAAAAGCCTGGTTGAGATAAAAAGGCCCATAATGAGTTGTATTAGGTTAATGATGTATTGGAATATGTTGAGGATTTTAGGAGTATAAATAGAAAGGGCTTGCGGCTGTGTTCGGTTGTGGCTTTTGGGAACAAAACACAGAACGACAGCCGTGATTTTTGTACGAGGAAAAAAGAAAACTTGCGGCGGGCGTTCGATCTATTAAGGCCCTGATCGTTTTGACTTTTTTCAGCTTCAGCTTCTAGTTTCAGCTTTTTTTTTCACTATTCACTACACTATCCACTAACTCAGCTACAGTATTTTTTCAACCAGTTACAGTGTTTTTTCAACTAAAAGCTAAAAGCCATCGCTATTCCGATCACCCCCTAATTCCGGCGACATCTTTTTTTCGCTTCCTATGCGTATGCATCGTTGTCTTGGTCTTGCGCGTGACGCTAGAAAGAACTTGCATCTGGTCTGACGCGGGTGAGATAAGTTTTGCTATTTCTTCTATAAGAACATCACGTTTGGTGTGACCCGGTTTCTGTACGAGGCGTACACATCATTTTTCGGGCCAAGTTTTCTACAATGACTGGGCAATGGCACTCTACAATGTCCTTTTGACATCACTTCCTGTGATTGCTATGGGCTGTTCAATCAAGATGTTTCTGCTCGGTTCTGTCACAAGGTACCAAGTTAGCTAGTCGTTTCTTTCTCCATCTACAAATATATGTGTTCCAAATGCATCCTTGGTTCCTCATTACTTCTTACACAGTGTGCACGTTTCTTCTTTTTGGATATTTATTTATCTAGTCAAACATCACTCTCGAGTAGTATGCATCCATGCAAGGATATTATACCAAGCTAATTTATTAGAGTTTGCATGGCTCGGTTGTTGGCTAAAAGAAATACATTTTTGTGTTTGCTTTCTTTTGGGTTACTATAACATATATATATATATATATATATATATATTTTTATGCTGTGTTTTTTTGTGTACTTGTTGTGATTGATAGGTGAAAAAAAACAGAAGACACAATATTTAAAAGAAAAAAGTTTCCGCTACACACTGCAATCATTCACCCCCCTCTGATTGCCATCGACGGTCCTACAAAATTAGAGGAACCCTGCTTCATCACTTCACTAAAAAGTACATGCTCTCCAGTTTTTCAGGTGATGAAAGAGCCACACATCCAGAAGGAATTATCATCCAGAATTAACGTTATAGTAACAGCCAATGCACATGTTGATTAAATGGGGTATGTTACCCCTCAACAAGTTCTCTACCTACAATTATGATTTTGTTTTTCAGAATGCCATGTACTGTTCACTATAAGCCATCTTGGTTAGTTGCAGTTCCAATTGGCTCCTTTGTAAAGCATTCATTCAACAGACCACCAACAGTCGTACAAGCCACATGGACATGGCGCTATCTGCCCAGACGCTAATTACGCTAGACCCGCTTCTGATTCTGCCCGCAAGATTTAACATATCCTGGCCGCCAGACAGGCTGCAATCCCGTGCTATTTATACCACACACATATTTGACGTTATACCACACACATATTTGACGATTCATAGGTATTATGGAACAAGAATACGTCGAGAGTAAGTGAAATACCTTTGCGGGAGGGGAGGTTCTTGCCGTCCTTGACGTACGGCCACCCTCCTGTTCTTCGATATCTGACAAGATCCCCAAATCCACTGTCAGGGCGCTGGACGAAGCGACCAAGCTCAGAAGAAAATCGGCGCTGAAGATAACGGTTGGGCGATTTCACTTCAACGCAACGGAGGGTTCAAGATGCATTGCAAAGGAGGGGATAAGTGGAATCGGACGGAGGAGACTCACTTTAGTAATTACTGTTTAGATGATCTGTAGCGTTTACATGTTATTTCCGCAAATCATCTCGGTTACATTCAGTAAAACATATCCAGCTGTGCTAGGGGTAAAAACCCTGAGTACTGTAGCCTCTGTTGGCTTGGAATGGAAGAAAGAAGATTGATGACGTATCATTAATTTGAATGCATGGGAGGCAGCGCATGGGCAGTATGATAGAGGGGAAGGTAACCTGCATTACCTTGGTGTCCAGATGTTCGATACTCAGGGAAAAGTGTATGTAAGATGATGCGTTGAATTGGTTGAGGCAATGTGAGAAGTTCTTTGAAATCTCAGGTACTCCAGGGGATCAGTGGGTAAATTTAGCAAGGGGAAATCCGATACCCGATGAGTTTTTACTCTATTAGGACATGGGTCTGGGTCAATTTCCTAACCTATGGGTCTTTTAATGGGCAAAAAGTCTAACCCATCGGGTCTACGGGTTCGGGTACGTTCCTATAGTACCCGAACCCGTAAACCCATGGGTAATATAAACCCGGCCCATAGGAGTTATAAACCCAGCAAACCAGCCCATAGCCCCATACGGGTTCGGGTATGTTGGCTTTTGAGAACTTAGCTACCATTGTAGTTTGCCTTTATAAGTAATTTTAGTACTTTTTCATTTTGAGTTGTCTGTTCCGTTAGTATGGTATGAACTCAGTGAACTATGAACTATGAACTCAGTGAACTATGAACTATGAACTCAGTGGGCATGGGTCTGGGCATGGGCGACCCGTGGGTACCCGTTAACCCAGTGGGTATGGGTTTGGGCAAAAATCTGTACCCGTCACGGGTATGGATTTTTTAGCGGGCACGGATTTGGGACGGCAAAACCCAGCGGTTTATGCACTTCCAGGGCAGAGCAACTACTTGGCTGTCAGGCCCCGCGGATTCCGCTGGGGGCGCAGCGTGTCGATCAGGCGCTGGAGCAGCTTAGATCTTCTCCTGATTGCTGACGAGGGTGGGGGCCACCAGGCCGAAAGAGCGCCGCTGCGGTGCAGTGGTGGGCCCCATGTCCGTAGAGAGTCCCGTCTCCTCTGTCGTGACGGCCGGAAATCTAGGTTCCGGCGGCGGCGGGTAGGCCGTTCCCTGTGGTGAGTTCTCGCACGCGGTGCTGCCTCCCACCTCAGCTGCGGCGGCCGGAAAAGGTAGATCTGTCGACGGTGACGGCGATGTGCGTGAAGGAATCTCTCCTTGCGGGATGGGATCCAGCGCCGGGAGTGAGTGGCTCGCATCAACTTCAGCGCTGGGGGTTGGGCTCGGGGTCGAATGCTCCTCCAGCGTAGCCGGCGACAAGCCAGCGCCACCCGCTGGAACAGCTGCGGCCGCCGTTGGCAACAAAGAAGACATGGCAGGCAGGCGCCAAGAGTGATCCGCACATCGACGAGTGCAGCAGTGCCTATGGCCGCCCGCCGGTTGCCTCTCAGCGCAGCGCGTCCTAGAACCCCATCCGTGCTGACCGTGGGCATAGGTGAAGAATCGACGCTAAGGGCCATGACCCGAAGAGCCGTGAGGCCCCATCTCCTGCCGGCCTCCGTTGCCGCTATCGCCGTCGCTGGAGGGGCAAGATAAATCTGAGGAGGAAGATGACATCTCACTGGGACGGTAATTCTCTACTTTTGCTATGTGGATGATAACGTTGTAAGACAAGAGTATGTTTCTCACGAAGGAGTAACTGCAGGTTGCCGAAGATTGGATCTGAGGATCCGGATTTTGCTCATCTGGCTCCGTGATGAACAAGGTGGTTTGCTTAGGGATCGCATTCGGATCAGCGGTCGCGTCCAGCCTAAAGTTGGCCAAGTCATCCCTGCTTGCTGTATCTGGAGAAATTTGGACGTTTGTAGCACCATCGCGCGAAGAAATTCGACTAGCACCGAGCACCGGAAATTCCATCTCGGCCCCGACGCACCGCACGATCAAACATCCGAGCGCACGACTCTCCGTGGCGACATCTGTCCGGCCGTGCGGTACCGACCTTACGACGGCCGCTCTGATGCGATCACCGCGACGACCAGCGCCGACCGCACGCTCTCTCGCGTCGAATCGGTCCGCCAAAGCAAAGAAAGGAATCACGAGTGGTATTTTTGCACACGCGTCCACAGCACAAACCATGGCCCCTCTCCGTGAACGCTGAGTGCAAACTTAAAGAGAACAGCAGCGCGTATGGTGAGGCAAGAAACTCATTTGCAGTTTGTGGTTCAGTTGAAGTGAAGAAGCGAGAGAGTGAAAGGAGGAAAAAAAGAGAGTGGGAACTCAGAATTTTGAGTTGGTTTTGTTTGGAATCAACAGATTTTGCAAATACAAAAGTTGTAGATCGTCTCGCGAGCTTCAAGAAGAGGTAATTTTTGCCCCCGTGCAATTATTTTTTTGTGAATGTCATTAGCCCGTAATTAGTCAAACCGTGTTTCGTTAATGTTGTTAGAAGCCAATGTTTGATACGGTGTGTATGTGTAGGTAAACATGCACATATGATGCATGATTTATTGTAGTGTAAATAATGTCGTATTTTTTGTTGAAGTTACATGTTGTAATGTAGTTAGTTTTTGATGAACATATGTGGTTACATGTGTAGGTGTTGAAAAATAAAATATTTAGATTAGAGACAACAGTTAGATTAAATATTTAAATATGTGTAATGAAGTTAGTGTGTAGGTGATAGCAACAGCAGTTAGTTTAGGGACAATTTGTATAATTAGTAGGCTTAGTGAATGACCGTAAAATACCAGAAAAGTAGTACGAAGGTATATTAAAATAAAATATAGTAAGGACATGAAATTAGAAAGATGAATTTATTGATTTATGTACAATTTCGTAAGTGAAAGCCGCATTAAGGGAATTGAAATTGTTTAGTGCAAGGCAGCGTTAAGTAAAATTTTACGAAAGAAATGAAGAGAAATTAGTACTTGTTTTTTTACATTAATTTAAACAAGCTTAATACAGAATAGAGTGAAAATAAAATAACGTTGTAATGTATATTTCATACGAATTAGAAATAGAAATAAAAAAGAAATGAATATATAATTTGATGTATGGTAGAATTTGGAAATAAAATAGTTAGAAATAAATTGTAGATTTACAAATAAAAAACAAATACTAATCTATTTTGTACGCTGTAGGAAGAGGTATGAAATACCGCAATGTTAATTTTGCAATACGGTAGTGGGGGTTTGATGGTACGATTATTGCATGTTGTATACTAAGATGGTTGATTATGCACTTATATTAGGTACGCCATGGCTGAGATTCAAGACTTGTTCATATTCTACGGCAGTGGTTTCGTACGTGACGGGCCGTATGGGGCGGACCTGTCAAATTGTCGTCGGACCATGATCCGGCACGATCCCAACGCCATGAGCTTGTCTGAGCTACGGCGGAATGTCCGTTCGGCGTTCGATCGGTACACCACAAGAAAGAAGTTACGGATCGAGGCATTCTATGCCGCAATGGTGGGTGATGCAGGGGAGAGCAAGTGGCAACTTCTGAAGGTGACCAATGATGCATCATGGGCCAACTACATGGAGGTCGTGTGCAACCCTGATGCTGAGATATATGCCAAGCCAATGGTGTATGTGGAGTTCGTGGAGAGGACAGAATCATCCGGACAGGTTGGATATGATGCTGCTGGTGAAGATGTAGTACCTGCGGGAGAACATGTGGGCGAGGAAGTAGGTGATGAAGACCTCAGGAGGCGTGCGGACAATTTTCAGGCCAACGAAGGTGTGGGGGAGAGGTGGTGGGCCGCCCGTATTGACTGTCATGAGTACCATGCGGATCAGGTGGAAGAAGTAGGGAGCGAGGAGGACGAGAATGTGGAAACAGACAGTTCCGGAGAGGATGACGATGGCGGAGGCGAAGGTACAAATGGAGGGGTGGTGGGTGGTGTTGTGACCACCGACGTTGCGTCACGTGTCGTCGGATCGATGACAATGCAGCGGCATCCCTAGTCTTTGCCACGAGCGGAGGAGGCGAATGGGGTTTCAGCGAGGCCACACTCATTTTGGGGCATGCTTGATAATAAAGTCTTGCCAGGAGTTATTGCTAGATATGCCGTGAACATTAGCCGGACGTATCGGGTGCACAGGTCAAACCCGGACACGTACATTGTGAAGTGTGTCAACGGGTCCTGTCCTGGCAAAGTTCGTGCACAGCGGTACAAGGGCGCTGGCACGGTGTTTCGGATAACGGTGCTACATGATCACAGTTGCGAGCTTGCGGGGCCATTACATAGGCACCGCAACATGACATCATCTTATGTTGCGGAGCTGGTAAGCCACCTCATCGTGGCAGATGTGTCCATTTCTCCAAAGGTTTTAATGGCAGAGGTAGCGAATATGGTGGGATTTCAAGTCAGCTATAAGAATGTATGGCGGGCGAAACGAAAGGTTTTGCACCGTATGTTTGGGACTTATGAGGAGGCATACGACCTGGTTCCAAGAATGCTACAGTAAATTGCAGAATCAAACCCAGGCACGTACATTAACAGGCAAGAGAGAGTGCATCCTACGGAGGGCCCGAATTGTTTGATTCTTGATAGAGTGTTCTGGGCCTTCCATCAGGCGATTGAAGGGTTCAAGTGGTGCCGTCCAGTGCTAACGATGGATGGGACGTTCCTATCGGGCAAGTACAAGGGTACTATCCTTACCGCGCGATTGCGGTGATGCAAATGACCGATTACTCGATGGCATTTGCAATTGTGGAGAATGAGAGTACGGAGAGCTGGCTTTGGTTCCTTGCAAATGTGAAGCAAGCTATAGTGCAAGATCGCCCCGAAGTGTGTGTCATCTCGGACCGCAATGCAGGCTTGTTGTCTGCATTGCGAACGATGCAGAATGGGACGCACCCCCTTCCATGGAATGATCGAAGAATCGTTGGTGCATGAGGCATCTCGCGGCGAACTTCCATAGAAGGTTCCGTAGCAAGGACCTAATGAAGATGTTCAAGAAGCTATGTATGCAGAACCAGAAACGGAAGTTCGAGACCTTGTGGAGGCAACTCGATCAGGAGGTTAGCAAGCATGTGCAGACAGAAGCTGGGTCCATAGAGGGAGGCTCCACAAGAGTTGGGGTGTTCACACAGTGGGTTCAATCCAATGCGCCTGACCTGGAGATGTGGTCTTTGTTACATGACACCGGGGGGGCAAGGTATGGAATCATGACGACCAATATGTCCGAGGTTTACAACGGTGTTTTGAAGGGCGTCAGATCCCTACCGATCACGGCAATTATGGACGAGACTTGGAACCGGACTGTTGGGTACTTTGTGAATAGAGCCATGATGGCGAAGAAGCACATGGACGAAAACAAACAATACTCTGAGGTAATGCAGGCCTACATGGATAAGAAGATGGAGAAGGGTCGTTCCCACATTCCTCAAACCATAGATGGCTTAAGGAAGACGTTCGAGATCCGCCTCGCATGTAAGTACGTCATGGGTCACATTAGAGGATCGCAAGGGTATGTATGATTGATGAAAAGCATATTGCACCGCAACAAACCCGGCTCTGCACAAGCCATGCTCGCATGTGTACGCAGCGCATGCGCGGTATGGAAGCGGCGTCGGCGTAGTACATCTCAAAGTACTACGACATGCGGCACTTATATGCAACACGGAGTGCGAGTTTCATTCATACGGGGTAGACATGCACTACAGGGAATTATGGCCAGGGGAGGTAAAATGGGTGCCTAATGATGCATTGAAGCATGTCGGTCGTGGAAGACGACAAAGCCGTCGCATCCGTAATGACATGGATGATAGCCAGCGTGGGGATCGAGTTCGGCGTCCAAGTGTAGGCTATGCAAGACGATTGGACACTCCCTCAGCCAGTGCCCAAACAGGCCATCATCAAGCAACGCTCCGTAGTAGCAAGCATAATATTTTGCTGTACTCATTATTGCTTCCATGTGTACGCTTTGATGGTTCTATGTCTCTATGTTGCGAACATTAGCCTGCAACATTTTACCGTGCGTATTTTATGTATGTTTTGCTACGTTTCATATGTTTCCCTGTTGTGTAGGTCATATTGGTGTGCACATTTTATGTATGTTTGGTACGTCACGTATGTTTCCACAATCGTTACGTTTGGTGTTAATTTTGTTGTCATTGCTTGCACATTTTATTAACAATGTGGACTAACTTATTTTCCTTCGTTGGCAGGAGATGGCGTACGAGTTGCTAGACCCCCGTTGGGATGAGGGGCACCGATGCCTGTCATGGACCTCAGGAGACGGGCCTCCATACTTCATCCTTAGGAGCCCCGAGAGCACCGCCTCTCGACCGCGGTACATCCCACTACTTGGTACACGTGGTCGCTACCCATTGCACGTATGTTGGATATCGACATGCGTTCGGTATGATCTTGGCGTTGCTTTGTCGGCTCTTGTTGATCGTTGGAGGCGGAGACTCATACCTTCCACTTCCGGTGGGGTGAGATGGCGGTTACTTTGCGGTCGTGGCAATGCTTACGAGTTTACCCATTCATGGTGCTCTGCGTAGTACCACCCCAAAGGACCCGTTGGAAGGTCCATCCGGGTCACCGTTCGATCATCCGCTCCCGAACAACGTAGTTGGTGTGCCTCATGGATGGCCGGCGAGTTCATGACATGTCCCGACACGCAGATGAGGACGCAGTGCGGGCGCGCCGTTGCGTACTTGCTATTTCGTTGGGTGGGTCTTGTTCCCTACCACCACCGGAGACTCCGTGCGGTGAGCTACATACACCTAGCGAGTCGTTGGCGGATGGGTGGCTGCCGAGGTGCCACAATATAGCCGGGATCGGCGGTTCTTAGTGCCACATATCGGGGCTTGTGCGATGCCTCGCGGCGTACGCGGCGATGAGCGGTCCTAGCCGTCTGCTACATCCTTCTGCGATTGTGGTCGTGGGAACACTTTCCGTTGGTAGGCCTTACCGATCTGCTGTGCACCCTTATGAGTTCGTCCCGCTTCTACGGCCTTGATGATGGCGATGACCTGTTGATGGGCCCACAATGGGTGCGCGTTGGACACATGGTCACTTACGGTGGGCCAAGGAGAGCCGAGGCGTGTGTACCCGAGTTCCACAACATGTTCGAGACTCTCCACGACGCCGACATAGTCCGGTGGCCATGGATCGCACGGTTCATTATGGACACGGCCCCCATGGATTATCATCTCGGTGTGGGCTGGATCACATGTCTTGGTTGGCGACATGTCACTTGGTGTTCTCGCGATGTGTCAAGCCATACAACCCACAAGAGTCATGAGGCGATTCGGCTGTCAAAGCATATCCCACCCCTAGCGGGGCGCCTCTTGCACCCAAAGACCCACCGGTATGTCGAGACGGTAAATTTAATTAATGCATTACTTTGTGCCCCTACTAATCGTGTAATGTCTCGATTAACTTGCGAGCAATCGAGGCGAGGCCGAGCCAACGAAGATCGGATACCATACGGCCGTGGGCGGACATGTGGCGTGACGAGCGGACACGATGGTTACGGAGGAGACACGGAGTACGACCTCGACACGTATACTTCATACCTTCGGTGGTACCTTTCATGCACCGTAGTAGGCTTCTCGGCAACCGCCACATCGTCCGATCGAGGTCATACGAGGGCGCCATGCGAGCAGTCGGGCCGGCATCGGCGACGCGTAACGGCGAGGCGATGCGACATTGATATGTAATTAACTCCGTGAAGCATTACGTTTTAACTCATTCTTTGTTTCATCATGCGATTGCAGCGGTTACATCGTATCGCGACGAGTCTGCTCGAGCATCGAACCGTGGAGTGCAAATTCAAGTGCCGCTGGACCACTTCAATGCGCAATATCTATGAAGAAGCCATGTCGCGATACGGACCTCGGTTGTGGTCGCCACGAGACGATCTTTGTTATGCAGCGCGATCCGCAGTACGTGATGCACCAAAGACCATCGGCCGCGCCATCGTCCTCATGGCCATCGTCGTCCACGTCCATCGCGATCGGCGATCGGCCCGGCTTGGCCGCTCGTCCTCCACGCGCTTCGCACCTTCGGTTGGACAATTGTCAATTTTTTATTCGTCCACTCGATTCCATTTATCTCTAACCACATCTTATTCTCGCAGCATTTTCGACAGGACAGCACGTTGCTACAGCCATCGTCCTCTACGCGCTTCGGACCGTCGGTTGGATAATTGCCAACTATTTGTTCGTCCACTTGATTGCCATGTATGTGTAACCACATGTTCTTCTCACAGCATTTGCGACAGGATAGCACGTTGCTACAACCATCGTCTTCACGGAGGGCGACGGAGGAGACAGCGTGCTCTCCAGGCCGACGGTCCCTCACTCCAGGGAGCGACCGTGACTCGGCGCACCAACCGGAGGTGCAGTTGCCCCCGTTCACCCCTGGCGTGCAGTCCAGCAGAGAAGACCGGGATAGGTGGCATGGGCAAACCTATCAAGGGTACACAGCGCATGAGTACATGCGCGATTTCCCTACGGCATCATCATTTCGAGAGCCTCATACCCCGGTACGCACTAACGTACTAAGCTAACCACGTCTATTTCAATGCCATCTCATCGCATTGCCAAAAAAATTACAGGTTTATACGGAGCAACAGGTCCATCAATTTCACAATGGTCGACACATTCCAGACTACCCAGGTAATTACCATGTGGTATTACTATTTATTATTAATGTTGCTGTCCATTATCTAATTCTGCTATACATTGTTAGCAGGACATAGATCCATCGGCAACTGAATGGCTGAGCAACATATTCGCCCATCCAACACAAGTCCCCACGGGGCCATACGCAGGACAACAGCGGTCGCAGGCTTCGCAGTATGACCTTTGCGATGTACTGCACTCGCCCCGTGTTCACCTTCTCAGAGGACCACATGCGGGGTCGGGGCGGCGAGAAGATTCGGAATGAGTTTTTGTAATTAAGTTGTTGTAACGTCGCATGGTTCCGTGCAATCATTTATGCAATTGTTATGTTTATACTGTCAAGGGCTTGTGAAATTATTTTACCTACAATTACAGCATCATTGCAGGGTGGACACTGCAGCTTCTTCAATGCATTACACATACATAGATTAACTCCGCAGCAGGAGAACATACGATAACAACAAACAGAAGGTACAACATAGCATAAAACATTACGACCAAGGGAAGATCTTCCTTCGGTGACCCACATCCGACTGGACCCTCTACTTCCGACATGGTATGTTTCTGCACGACGGAGAAGGGGCTGGGGTTTCGATCAATTTAAAGAGTTCTCTACGTAGGGACCGGGGGACCAAGAAAACGACGCAGCTGACACGTGTTCACAAGGGTAGGGTAGTCACGGGGGCCCCTCCAAGCGGGTGTCATCATGTCATTTTATGGCTTGCTCATTTTTTCTACGCGTGCCCACCTAAGCGGGTGAGGGTCACCCACTGCAAAGACTAGACGGGGACAGCTTTGTGCGTCGACATGACCAAAGACTGCAAAGACGGGACTGCACAGCTTTCTGCACTGCGGGGAAAGAGAGGTCAGCGTTACGCAGTGAGTAGACAGTGACATATCAAGACGAGACGGGACAAGTGGCACGCTTTACGCAGTGACAAGACGAGACGAGACGAGTCATCTTTGGGCGATGGACGGCACAAGACTTGGCGACTTTACGCGATGAGGGGAAAGAGTGTCCGCTACGCATTGACAAGGCGAGGCGAGACGAGTCATCTTTGGCGATGGACAGCGCAAGACTTGGCGACTTTACGCAGTGAGGGGAAAGAGTGTCTGCTTACGCATTGACAAGGCGAGACGGGCGGCTTTACTTTACGCAGATGACAAAGACAAGCTGTATTGCTTTGTGCACGCTTGAGATGGGCCAACCTCGCATTTTTTCATTAATTCACGGGCACCTTTTTATGGTTCGAAATTATCCATACCATTCCAACCCCTTAGCGTACATAAGGAGGTGAAAGGGATTGGAGATAAGTCACTCTGAATCCAAACCCTACACCTTCAAGATGGACAAGCGGCAGAAGGCACAATTGGAGAAGATGCGAAGCAATGGGAGGAGACTCGCGACATA
Source organism: Melocanna baccifera (assembly GCA_036346265.1). Classification (NCBI taxonomy): domain Eukaryota; kingdom Viridiplantae; phylum Streptophyta; class Magnoliopsida; order Poales; family Poaceae; genus Melocanna; species Melocanna baccifera. The sequence continues at coordinate 12,502,289 of CM070679.1, forward strand.
GCAAGAGCTGCGCGCCCGCGACGAAACAGGCGAAGGCAGCCGCGAGCGGGCCCAAGAAGCGGTGCGTGCGAGGAGGACGGCTCCCGAGAAGATATCCCGCGTTGCACCGACCCTATCCCGGCGGTTCCAACGACGCGTTCGCGCAAGACCCGCGAGGGGAGAGGCCTCCTCCGTTGGTGTCAAGATCCATGTAAGTTTGTCAAGTCAAAGCAAAGCTTAGCCTGGGTATGCGCTCGGGGTTGCGCAAACTACTCCGATGACTATCCGGACCGACGTTGGGACACACGCACCTATCGGCAATGTAAGAACGGCGACGGCGTGTTCCTCCCTACTACTTCGTTTCATGTCCGCACTAACATTTCTTTTGTACTCGCGGTCTCCGAACCCCGTGCGGGTATCGCAAGTGGATTGACCAAGAGATCCACGAATACGACTAGTGGACTCTCGACTTCCACGAGTGGAATGATAGAAGGACTCGAGATTCGCGAGGCGGGCGTCGGAGCGAAGAGCAGCCGAACGTATACGTCGGAGACGCAAGCTCATCACGGCGTGCACGCGTAGGGAACGGCTCGCGAAAGAGAACGCGAAAGGAAGAGGGAGCTAGTGGCCAAGGCAAAAGAGGCGTAGAGAGTTCGACGCATGTCGTCGAAAGGAAAATGACCCGGTCCACGCAATAGGTGGGCTTGTTCATGTTGGTCCCGTGAATGGCCCGGTTATTAGGTTGTGTGTGTTCGTGTTTGTTTTCGTCCGCATAACAACGCGCACATGTATCGTAGGAGTGTGTCGGTTTGTTTTCTATCGTGTAACTTTGTGCGCTATGTTATTTTCATGTTTACCTTTGCATTCAATTCTTCATGTCCTCAATATCGCTTATGTTCTTATTTACCAGCCGTTTCTACGCTAATCGTATGTTCATCTTGTCATTTCAATATTCTTCTTTTAGCAATATAAATAGCATGTTCAGACGGATTAAATAATATGCCATATGAGGACTTCAATATCTAAATGTACAAAAAAACTAAATGAAAAGACATCAATCATACTTTTCTCATTTTGACAAATTGCTAAAATTTCAGAACTTTTCATAGTTTTAAGTAGATTTGTGATTTTCATATATTTTAATGTGCTCATAATCTGAGGTAGTCATAATTATGACTTTGCATCCTCACATATTGGTCTATATTGACAAATTTTTTCAGAATTATTGGACTCTTTTAAGGCACTTTTTCAGGTAACTTTTGAAGCTCAATTGGAATGCATAAACTTTCACATAGTTTTGAGCACTTTTCTGATTTTCATATATTTTAATGCACTCATAATCTAAGGTATTCATAATTATGACTTTTCATCCTCACATATTGGTCTATATGTGAAAATTTTCCTAGAATTATTGCACTCTTATAAGTCATTTTTTCAGCTAGTTTTTGAAGCTCAATTGGAATGCACAAACTTTCGCATAATTTTGAGCACTTTTCTAATTTTCATATCTTTTAATGTGTTCATAATCTGATGTAGGAATAATTATGACTTTTGATCCTCACATATTGGTCCAGATGGACAAATTTTCTCCCAATTATTGCATTCTTCTAAGTCATTTTTTCACATATCTTTTCAAGCTCAATTGGAATGCAAAAACCTCTCAAACTCCTACTTATATTGCAATGCCTACAACGAAAAAATCAGAAGTATGATTTTTACAAATGTTTTACATATACTTTTAAGTAAGTAATCAAACTCTACAATTAATCATATGTATCAGTTTTCACATTTTTATAACTACATTAAGATGAAAGAATTACTATCAAACTTCATGTGTTCAATATGTTCCAAATATTTTTTCAGATAGTTGTTACAACAAAATTACACAAGCAGTAAACTGGAATGTACATAAAATTCATATGTTTCAAACATCATTTTATATATCCAAAATTATTTTTATTCTAAATATAGAAACCTAAATATAACCTTACAAATACATAGAAATTCTATACGCTCAGGAAAAAATAACTTTACATATACATATAAATGAATACGATATCTACAATTAATTCTATACATATCCAAAATTTTATTCATTCCAAATATTAATTCTGTACATGTAAATATTTTTTAAATACAACTTCATAAATACAATTTTATTCATTTCAAAAATTTATTTCATACACATCAGCACTCGGCGGTGCCAGCTCGGTCGTGCGGACCGGTACCGCACGACCGGTGAACAGTGTAAACGTGCGGTACCGGACCGCACGACTCTACTGTAGCACCGGTCGTGCGGTCCGGTACCGCATGATCGGACACGCGTCGGCATCCTCGCGGTCGTGCGGTCGGAGCTGCAGTCGTGCGGTGCGTCGGGGGCCAGATCTGGAATTATTTCGCAACCGGTGCTAGTTCGGGAATTTCGGAGCTACAGGGTACTACAAATGTCAAAATTTCGTATCTGGATGGAGACGTTCGATCCAGCAGTCCGGCGAGAGTAATGTTGATACAGTGTGCCAAGCCCATGCATGTGCCGGTAGTCCCTCAATGTCAAGTGCAACCTTGAAGAGGAACGAAGCGCTGGATGCCTGAGCCTGCCTTGTCCAAGGTTTGAGGAACAAAGTGAAGTGCGAGTATTCAATAGAGTGGCTCTGGGCTGCTTGATTGCGGAGGTCTTATGAGAATGCAGTGAGGAAGTTTTCCAGTCGGAAGTTGTGGACCGAGAAGCTGCAGCGAGGAATGACAAGCCTTTCCTCGATCGCCATTGCCGCTTCTTCCTCGGACACCAACGGTCTGTTGCCTCCAATGTAAGCAACGAGAGCACACACTTGAGGTGCATCTCCAACTCCGCGTGGGACGTGGTGCGCGGCATGATGCAGACGGCATGGTCCGACCTGCCATCGGGGTGGCCCGGCATGGCAGAAGCGAGAGATGCGACGAGGTATGAAGACCTCATTGGGCGACGAGACAGGGAACTGGTCTAGGAGGGGAGATGAGGGATTGTGAGCTTGCGATCTTGAGCCGAAGACGAAGCCCATTCGCAACGGTGCAGCTGCCTGCTGGTCCTTTGTGGCGGGCTCCATCGGCGTTTGCAGTCTTTGATATGGTGCCCGAAGGCTTAGCAGCGTCTGCAGCGAGTGGGGTTCTGCAATCAGCCTTAACATGGTCTAGGCCCAAGCAATTCCAACGACGACCTATCAGGTCAGCGGGGACCTCCGTCTTCTGGTCCGCCATGGCCATCGGCCTAGGGTCGGCCGCACGCTTCCAACGGCGCTTGTTATTCACAACGCGCCAGCCTTCGTCGGTCTCCAGTGGAGGGAGAAGCCGGCCTTCCAGGCGTGACTAGGGGGAGGCGCGCCGAGCAATGACGCAGCTGGAGGTGGTGCAACAGTGGCTGCCAACGCCAAGGAGTGAGGTCTGTTCTCCGAGCTCGGTGGCGCCGAATGGCCACCAGCCGCCGCCTCCAGGTAAGAGAGCTTTAGTCCGGAGGTCAGACTTCGAATGGAAGATGAAGGACTCTGGTCCTGCCAGCGCTGTCCCTTGTTCCGACCGACGTTGGGAGGGGAGGCCATATGGGAGGGTTTGTCTTGTTGGGTGTCTTGTTGGGGTTGGATATGTCTAGCAGCCGTGGGAGAACAGTGTCGGTGAAGCCTGGTGAGCCCGAGGTGGGCGCGTCAGAGGGAGACCATCCTGTGGGAAGTATTCTATGTACATACAAATTTGTTGTTTTATTGGAATTTAATGTGTACAAGCCAAGGATATATTAGACCACTAGTGTGATAAATAGGTATTACAAAGGTAATTGTTGCAATTTGCAATTAAAGCAACATGTATTAATACAGTTCAAAGTGTTGAGATTGTAAGTTGGAATAGTTTCTTGTATATTGCAATAGTCCATGGGACATATAAATAGTACAAGAAGACACATAAGAATCTAAACCGTGGATAATAGGAAAAGACCTAAATGCCCTTAACATCCCCTTAAATAAAAGGCATATGCAATATCATTTTATTTGAAAGAGTTGATACTAAAAAAGAAAATGATCTAAATACCTTTAACACCAAAATCCGTGTCTTGAAGATGTCGTAGCGTGCGGCTCTTGGAAAAATTATGCCGGAAAGATCATCTCACATCTAAAAACGTGCGACAGCCTATAAAGCACAAAGTGCAGGGGCCAAGAAGGTAAAGGTAAGCGGGAGTAAGGTTGATCGCGATAACACGACGAAGAGGATGTAGAAGGTGACACAAGTAGAGGGAGCTATCAAATCAAGCCGAAGAGGAAAATAGAAATATAACGGCACAGATCGAAACCCGAGATAGCAGCGACGCTGTGCATAAGAAGCACAACGGAGGCCCGGTGCAGAAGAAGCGCGGCAACCTTAGAAGCTCAAGGGCGGTAGCTTAAGAAAATCGGTAGCATCATGAAGACTTCTACGATCTGCAATGGCTCAAAGAGAAGAGCGACGGTTGTGACTACGTGAAAAGGAAGAAGAGGACCACACTCAATCTAAGAGGATAGACTATGGCTAGTAAAGTAATCGGCTGATTGACAAGAATATTGTGGACTCGCATGGCTTTGACAAACTGATAGAGAGATTGCAACAGACTTGGATGATGCAATGGAAGACACAAAAAAATGAAGAAAAGACTAGGCAGTTGAACTGAGAGCAGTAACACATAAAGGCCTAATGGCTAAGGCTATAAAAAAGCTCAAGACTCGCAAACTATTTAAGCTCGGCTCGTTCTAGACTCGATTTGAGCTTGACTCAAGCTTAAAATGAGCCAAACTTAAGCTTGATCTCAAGCTCGCGAGTTTCACGAGCCAAACTTGAATAGTTCACGAGTCTCGATTCGAGCTTAAATAGTGATACATATTAACTCTTACCAAGTTTACCCGATCCGAGCTCGAGCTTGAGCTTTTTTATTATTGAAAATTAGTGTATATTTGAATTATTTTGACCATTATAGAGTTTACTTGAGCCGAGCTCGAACTCAAAATTTTCTTATTGTTGAAAATTAGTGCATAATAAATTATTTTAATTATTATCGAGCTTCAACGAGTTGAGCTCGAGCCTACTCGAGCTTCGACCGAGCTAAGCTCGAGCCCAGATTCAAACTCGGATTCCAACTCGAGCTCAGCTCAAGCTTGACTCAAGCTTCTATCGAGCTCAAGTCTGAAAGGCCAGACTTGCTCGAGATCAACTCGTTTACAGCCCTACTAATGGCCAAGCCGAAGCACAACCTCCTCCTTTTATTTTTTTTCTTCCGTCGCCCCCTACTTCTCCTTACTCATCCCCTCTCTCACTTCCTCTCTTTCTCTTGGATTCAACTGGCCATGGCCAGATCTAGCCAGCACCAAGGCATCCACGGTGGTGTGCTCCGCGGGGTGCGCGGGCGGCTGGGGCGGTGGGCTTGGGCAGACCTGCCACGTGGGCATGACCTCCCGGAGCGGGCGGGCAGAGTCTCGAAGACTACAAGGTTGTCATAGTCAATGGTGTAGCTCCGAAAGTTGGGGTGGGAGCGCACGACGATGGCAGCAAAGTGGGCCCCGTGGAAGCTGGCTCGTCGGGGAGCACCTCCACCGCGTCGCCCATGCGAAACCCCTTCGGCAACTTCGGCGCCGGCGGCACGTGGCGGAAAGAGGCAGCATCTAGGTGGGCGGGAGAAGGCGGGGCCAGTCGACCGCCATGCAGAGGAGGCGGCTCCTGAGGCCAGCGGTGGCGGCGGCCAAAAATGGAGGCCAGAGTAGGACAGCAGCAGAGACAGAGCTGACCGAGTGCCTCCCCTCCAGATCCAGGAAAGCCATCGTCATGGAGGCCGGATCCGGTCGCATCCAGGTATGAGAGAAATAAAGATGACGGCCGCTGCCACCATTATCGTCACTGCTTTCGTCGTGTATAGTTACTCTGAGCTGGGCTTAGACTGGCACGGTATGAACGCTGGCACGGTGGGCTTTAGGCTGTGCCTGAGCCTGGCTAAAGGCGAGGCGGGCCAGCACGGCACGACAGAATGATTGGATCAAGTCGGCACGGCACAAAGCACGATGAGCTTGGGCCGTGCTGGCACGGCACGACCCAATGCCCACCTCTAACTATAAGTCATACGAGAATCATCGACTTCACAGTACTCTCTAGCAAATGCTGCATATGTAGAATGTCTCACGTCTAATATGCCCTTTTTTTATTTATACACTAACACTTTGAAAAAGAATATTTTGATAACACTTGGAAAAGAATATTTTGAGAGGCACTCAAATTTCTTAGTGAGGAGGTCAATTTAGTTGTTTACCGATGAAAATTGACAATGGGTAAACACTTAGTGTTTTTTCTTTATAAGAATGCACTAAGAAAGTAAAAAAAGACAACAATAAAAGCTAGTTCTAATCTTCTCAGGAGCAACAGAGGCCTTACTTAGGGGCATATTACCTTCAAAATATAAAAAGAGTTATTAGAAGCTACTAGGTCATTCCACATTGTGGTTCTTTCGGTAGACAGGCCGGCTTTGATTTTTTATTCTCTTATGGTCACAAACTTTTTGAAAAAATACTACAATTTAAATCCAGAGTTCACTAAAATTTTCAAATAAGATAGCCGGATAATTTCCGCAACCATGCATACAAACATGTTTTTTGGATTGTAACTTATAATTTAAAATTTTGAATTCTAATTGTCCGCAACAGAAATACGAAGAAAGATATTTATGTGTAATTTTAATTGATATAGTTAAAGAAGATAGCATATTTATAGATTACATTTTAAAAATAGATTTTATTTAAAAATTATTTAATATAGAAAGTCATAAAACAGAAGTCGAAAAGGCAAAGCAGTTCATGGCCCATGCACAATCGGCAAGTCAGCCGCGCGCTCCAGCGTCCAGCTCAGCTCCCCGCCCACGCGCCGCGCCGCCATTGGGCGCTCGAGATTAGACTCCACTGCCACTGCGCCACTCACAGCAATCGAGCCGAGCCTAGCTAGGGACTAGGGAGAGGAATTGCAAAACGGACGCGAAGTCTAGAAGCCACGCATCCATCCCATCCTCCTCTTCCAAAACCCCATGGCGGATCGCCTGGCCGCCGCTTCGCTCCTCCCAGCCTCCCCCTCCCCGTCCACCCGCCGCGCCGCGGCCGTCGCCTCCTTCCCCTCGTGCTCCGCCCGCACCGGCCTCCGCATCCGCCCGTCGCCGCTTCGCTTCTACCGGGTTCGGTTCGGTTCAGTTTGTTGCGCTTTGGTTCCATTGGATCGAGTCGGTTTGCTGTGCTTGTTGCTGACCTGTGGACCTGTGGTGGTGGGACTGCGATGCAGAAGGCTGCGGGGAGCGGCCGCGGCCGCCGGGCCGTCGGCGGGGGGCTGCGGGTGGTCCGGTGCATGGCGGCGTCGGACGCCGCGCAGCTCAAGAGCGCGCGGGAGGACATCAAGGGTCTCCTCCAGACCAAATACTGCCACCCCATCCTGGTATGAGAATATATATAATTTAGGTGGCGAATCGATTCCTATCGTGGATTATGATCATAATTTGCAGTAGCCCTTGCAGTTTGGGACTTTGTAAGTTAGCCGATGATTCATTTTTTAGTTTTTTTAAATAAAACCACCAAATTCACCATGATACCATGTGCTCCTGGTTTGAATTGAATCGCCCAGCTTGTGGGCTGCCGCGTGGTTATCGCACAATGCATATGCCGTATCATGTAAGATGAGCTGTGGTTAGAGCAAATAATGTTTAAGTTGCTTACAAGGAAGATTAAAGAAGTCTCCCCTAATGGCTTTTGATGATCAGGGAGCAAAAGGTGCAAGACAAATGATGCCAAACACAGCACTGATCATGGAAGGATGGGCAAGTCATGTGAGGTTTTGGTATGAATAGTGGGATGGAGATGAGCTCATATACAGACATAAGTGTGATACTACCTAAGCAGTTGGACAAGCCAATTCTGTCAGATGATATGAAACAAGCTAAATATCTACTTCCGAAGGAGCTATCCAATTTTCACAAATCATAATTTGTGTGCCTTTATTCTATTTAGTGACTAGCTTTCATCATTTTGTGTCAAAGGGCACAGGTTAGAGCCATTGCTTATCTTGACATCTTCCAAATTAGTGCTGGTCTACGATATTTTACTTATCTTGGTTTGCATTTTAATGTATATAATGGAAGGTTTTCATGTAGCCAAATGCCACATTATTTAATGATCCATCCTAAAATATAGTGGCAATTGTGCAACTATGTACAGAGGCAGGTTCATCTCATGGCCCTGTGGTCAAGGTTGTTGTATCCAGATGCTAATGCTTTTTATTATGTTCAGGTCCGTCTGGGGTGGCATGATTCTGGTACGTATGACAAGAATATCGAAGAGTGGCCACATAGAGGCGGAGCTGATGGAAGCTTAAGATTTGATGCTGAGTTGAGTCATGGAGCCAATGCTGGTACTTTCTCTCGTCTTGACAGTCTAATTTTATTAATCCTTGTACCTTCCAAAGTGCAAAGTAGTAACTAACAGATTTGGTTGGATTGTTGACAGGTCTGATTAATGCTTTAAAGTTTATTCAACCAATCAAGGACAAATACCCAGGTATCACTTATGCAGATTTGTTCCAGTTGGCGAGTGCTACAGCAATTGAGGTCTCATTCTCTTCTCTGCTCAAGTATCTTATTAGGCCATTTTGATAGGTGATCAGTAGGGTCTATCTATGTACTCGTATATTGTCAATCTCCTCCCAGGAAGCTGGTGGCCCGAAAATTCCAATGAAATATGGACGTGTTGATGTCACAGCACCCGAGCAATGTCCACCCGAGGGGAGGCTTCCTGGTTAGTGTTTCTGATAAGTTCTTCATTCTATAGCGATGTCTCCTTTGGTGATTTGATCAGTGTTTGAAGTTGACTCGTGAGGTATTTATCAAGATGAGTAAATTGGTTACTGCTAAATGCACTTGTTCTGCAGACGCTGGCCCACGTATACCTGCTGAGCACCTTAGGGAGGTATTCTATAGAATGGGCCTTGATGACAAGGTGTGGGATGATGCCAAAAACTTTAATTACCTGTCTGCCCGTGTGTTCTTGAGCGACATTGTTGATCTTTTGGAGTATTTGAGTAGGAAATTGTTGCATTGTCCGGAGCACATACACTTGGAAGATCACGGCCTGACCGGAGTGGCTGGGGAAAGCCAGAAACACAATATACTGTATGTTTTTCTGGACCTCTTTGGTTAGGTTTAAAGTTGGGAAATAAGTTATTTTATATATGGTCAGTCCCATAGAACGTCCATTATTCTTCATTTGGGGTAAAGAGCGCACAATTTTGCTTTTCTTTTTTTTTGAGACATGCAGGCAGTCTGTATTGTTAAGGGTATTAGAGATAAAATAAGAAAAAAAAAAATCTGAAATCCGAGTTTTGATAATGTCATCGTAGCGTGTAACTTTTCCAAAAATTGTCAAATCAAGCCGAAAAGGAATAGATAGAAGCATAACGGTGTAGATCGAAGTTCAAGACGGTGGCGGTGTAGTGCACAAAGTGCAGAAGAAGCGTGGCGGTTTTAGAAGTTTGGGGTAGCAGCTAGAGAAGTGGTGACATTATAACGACTTCTACGATATGCATACGGCTCAAAGAGAAGAGCGATGGTTGTTGTCATGCAAAAGAAAATTCATATACTTCTTGACTGACAATAAATTTATAGACTCGCATAGATTAAACGAACTAAAGGATAAAAATTACGAACTTGGAATGGACGCAACCGAAAAACTAAAAAAAAAGGACTTAAAGCAGCCAATTCTAGCAACACCAACACTTGCTTGATGATACCTATATTTGATGTCTAATGAGGTAATGACACCTGGATCCTTTGACAGCTGGATCGAACCCCATATGCCACCCCATCCTCCATTTAATAAAGCTCCTGAAAGCCTCTCCTGAAATCCCACTCCACTCTTTTCCCTTCGTCTCTCTCCCTCTCTCCAGCGCCGCGTGGCCAGTAGCGAGCTCCCCGGGGCAGCAAGCTGGGAGGGAGTCGGCGCTCCTCAGGGCCGGGCATGGGTGGAGAGGCCGCGGCGGAGGAGAAAGTCGAGTGAGGAGGGGAGGCTAGATCCGGTGATGGAGGCCAGGTGATGAGACCGGAGTGGCGTGGTGCGGGCAATGGCGCAGCAGGCTCGGGCGTTGGCGCAATAGCCTCGGATGGCGGAGACTGCCGGATCCGGCCCAGACAATGCCGGATCCAGGCAGTGGATTCGTGCGGCGGCTTGGCGGTGGTGGTAGGAGGGTGCGCAGACTCGGGAAGGCTAGATCCAGTGACGGCCTGGCGGCGGCGGCCTGGCATGGATCCGGAGCAAGAGGCAGCTGAGGCGACGTCGGGGTGGCCGTATTCGAGCGCAGGCAGCCGGGAGGCGGCCTAGGCGATGTCAAGATGGCTGGATCCGGGTGCAGGCGGCCGGGAGAGCCAACCGGCCTCATGATCGGCCGGATCCGGCTTGGGCGGCCAGCGAGTGCGTGGCAGCAGTGGATGGCCGAGAAGCTTCCCGGCGCTTGAGCAGTTGTGCAGTAGGAGGTGGCTGCCCTCGGGAGCGGAAAAGGATCCTCCCGGGGGCAGCGGCAGTGGTAGAAGAAGACCAAAGGTTAGGTGGCGGTTACAGTAAACCCTAACCTTTGCTCTGATACTATGCTATGAATATTGTGTGTGTATTTATGAGGTCCAAAGGACATTATATATAGGTAGTGCAAGGGGATATTACAGGGAATATGCTATATATTGATAAGGAAACAGAGGCATATAAGGAAAGGAATAATACAATTTCTATTCTATCTCTAATACCCTTAACATGTATATCCTATATCAGAGGTGGAATGAAAGAATGCACAGCTTTGCAATCATTTTGCAATAAATAATTAAAGACCACATTGTGCTTTACAAATCCTTAAATAATTTGCCCTTATGCTTTATAGAAATAACCTTTTAACTCTGTAGGACTTTTCTTTATGCCTCCTTTTATATGTGTATGACGACACAATAGAATCAAGGTGCTAAAAGCTTGATAGCTAACATTCTCAATATTCTCTAACCCCTGATACTGCAATGTTGAACAATGAATATTTTGCTCACCTAACTTCACTATCTTTGCAACCTTGATCTTACCTGGACAGCGTACTGTGGATCTGATTAATTTCAACTGACCGATATCGAGGTGTTCCTATTATTGTGTTTTACAGAAGGATGGGCCTGGTGAACCTGGAGGGCAATCATGGACAGTTGAATGGTTGAAGTTTGATAACACTTACTTCAAGGTATGCCACCTTTTTGTCATGCTTTACAAATTAAATTATTCATTTGAGTCTCTGATGATTTGAGCTGTTGACAATGCTTCAGGACATAAAAGAGCAAAGGGATCAGGATCTTCTAGTGTTGCCTACAGACGCTGCATTATTTGAGGACCCATCATTCAGGGTAACTTGGTTGTGCTCATTTTGTGGTTTATGAGGTTGCTATGAAAACTTAGGGCCTGTTTGTTTTAGCTTCTGACAGCTGCAGCTACTCCCAGAATCTGTAGCTCCCCCAAACAGTCCAGATTTTCATCCAGATTCTAAGTAGCCAGAAGCTACAGAATCCAGAAAATGAACTAGTAGCCAGAAGCTGGGGTAATCCAGCTTCTCCAGATTCTGACTAGCTAGATACTCACCAGCTGCTTCTCAGAATCTACAGCTGAAACAAACAGGCCCTTAAATTCATTGTCTGAGAATCTGCGACACATGCAGGTATACGCGGAAAAATATGCAGAGGACCAGGAGGCATTCTTTAAAGATTATGCTGAAGCTCATGCTAAACTGAGCAACCTTGGTGCAAAGTTTGATCCTCCAGAGGTGAGAACTGCCATCTTTGCATATAGTCTTCCAGGCAAACAGTTGCAATTTGCCTAAACGAGCAAAAGCAGTAGGAGGGCAGCTAAGTTCTTTAGTTCTTCCATTCGACATGCCAATTTTGCTTCCTCTTATTTGCATGTTTAAAACGTGACTGCTTGATTACGTATCCAAAATGAGTAGATCGTCTTCAGTTACGTGAACAAACATAGATGGGATGTAAGGCCAGAACTATAGTCCGATATTGGGAGTTTGAGGTGTATTGGAGGAGTGGTAATTGGACCAGCCTTTCTTGGGCCAATTTGATGGAACAGATTTTCTTTTGGCTGGTTGGGTCAACTTTTCTTAGCTGATCCAGGCATGTAGCTTGTTCTTGTAGAAACTAATTTATGCGATTATGCTGCAGGGTTTCTCATTGGATGAGGACAAGGGCGCTGCACCAGCTGATGAGAAGAAGGATGCTGATCCTGCACCAGCACCAGCATCGGCACCAGTTGATGATAAAAATGGTGCAGCACCACAGCCAGAGCCCTTCATTGCTGCCAAATACTCCTATGGAAAGGTTTGCACTTGTTCCCTCCGTGAAGCTTGTAAAATCCAGGCTCAGCTCTTAAGATTTTTTGAACGGAGCTTGCCGACAAGTACTTAGTAGTAACAGAACACGAGAAATTGACCTAGCATATTGTCCGTGAACTTGCAGAGAGAACTGTCAGACACAATGAAGCAGAAGATCAGGGCTGAGTACGAGGCCATCGGAGGCGGTCCAGACAAGCCGCTACAGTCGAACTACTTCCTGAACATTATGATCTTGGTCGCAGGGTTGGCATTCTTGACATCTCTGTTCATGAGCTGAGAACGTTAAGTCCGATGAATCTGCCTTCTTTTTCGCTGAAATTGACCATTGTTCCAGAATTTGATTGAGATACAGGATGAGCATTTGAACTAATTCCAATACTTTCTGAGTGTCTTGACCAAATCTGCTCTTCGTTTTCCAAGGCCAGAAGAGAAGCCGTCATTCCATGATAAATGGAGTGTCTATACATCATTCATATATTTTTTGGGTTCAAATCAGTCAAATTATGGGACATTCTAGATTCGGACCGCTTATTTTTTTTGAGGGGTATGAGAGATCCGTTTGATGGAGATTTAACGTCTATTACTCATTTTTTTTTGAAGGGGAGGTGGTAGAGGGGATCTGTTGGATGAAAATCTAATGTCTCAAAATCTGACTGATTTGAACTCAAAAAAATATGTGAATGTTGTATAGCAATTCTGATAAATGAATGCAGCATTTTACCTTCAGTATGTGCTCGAGCCCTGGCCTTGGATCTGCCTCAGTTCAAAATCTGTTTTCCTAAAACTCATAATAAAACCTTTATTTTGAAAATTTAATTCTAATTCTTGTGATCTAGTCACTTAGTCTGTCATGTTTTGCTTGAAGAACAATAATGTTTCTTTTTTTTTTCCTTTTCGCTGGTCGGAGGCACAAACGTTATTGCGAACAAATTTAAAACACAAAAGAGCATCTAATAAAATTATTATTCATATGAATTATGAATCTGTGAAATATTAAGGCGTTGCCTCAAAAGATCCAAGTATATTAGGAGTGAAGAAAAATAATGTAATCCAATTACAGAAATGGTTTGGAGCTGCCGCGACACACCCAGGAATGTGTGCCGGTCTCTTGCTGGTTTTTGGGAGAAGTATACAGGGAGGCTGTCCAGAGAGGCGGCGGCAACGCTCTTCACGAGCTCGTCGATCTCCTCTGCGTGGGCAGCTCGGCGGCGTTCTTGGCGGCCCCTCTCGGGACCCAGGAGACCGCCGTGATCTTCGTCTTGCCCATCTCTGATCTCCTGTCCAGCTAACGAAGCGCGCGCGCGTGGCGGCTTTGCTGCGGCGATCGACGGTGTGGGGTTAGGGTCCGGGTGTAGGTGGGCCGGGCCGGGCCCACAATGGCCTATACATGGGTTTGCCTGGCACTGGCCCATGCATGCCACGTGGTCATGTACTTTATTTTTTGAGAATCCCACGTGGTCAGGTACTACTATCTACCGTTTTGCTGTTAAGAAACCCTAACGTCATATCGTAAAAAAAAACGGAAATGCTGATGGAAGTTGTCCACCTTTTTCTAGCCTATAAATAGGAGTTATTCTCCTTCTTTTCAATTTGTAAAAATTGGTTTTCAGTTTTCTATAGTAACTAATTTTCAAGCGAACTATCTTTTTAAAACGGATCTAGCACGGGCCGACCCAAACTAGCACGACTTATTTGGCCATATCTACACTATAACAATTCCTAGCTACCCACGATCTCCACTTCCCTGGCTTCCCAATTTCGAGAATCCAATGCTCTCCACCCCCTCTTCCTCTGTTCTCTCCTCCGAGTCCCAACTCCCATGATCAAGCACCTAGCCATCTCCTCCTCCCTTGGATGCTGCCCCATCACACTCACCACCGACTACCATGGTTCGCCAGACCGCCACACTTACCACCTTGCTGACAAAGTAACACCCAAGCAACACCTCCTCCCTTTGGATGCCGCCCCACGCACTCGCCGCTGCTGCCTTGACAGAGGACTCCCCAAATCTTGCACCTCTCTCCTCTACATCCCTGCCTGTCTCTCGGGCGAATGATGCCCTCGAGAAGCCAAGAGCTGAGGAGAGCTCTAGGGAGAAGGCCTTTGTCCAAGGATCGGTTGCGCCACCATGTCCCCAGCAAGGCCCCGACCAGTTTGCCTTGAATTTTCATCGACATCGCCTATGTCCTCAGTGGCGAAGGAGCAACGACTGAGGCGGTCCCCGTCTGTGTAGATGCAAAGAAGCAAGAGCGCGAGTAGCTGCGGTATGGGGAGATGGCTGGTGGGATGGCGACAAAGTTTATCGCCGTCTGCTGTTGCTTCCCATGCGCAGTTGTCAAGCTCATTGTCCTCACCGCGGTGCACGTACTTGCAATGCTATGCCGTTGCGCCATCCAAGAATGCCTACGGCGCAGGCACCCATTACTAAGCAAAAGGAGCATGTGGTGGGGGAGTAGGAGAGGAGCCACGTCTGTGGTTGAGAGGATTTTTTGTGATTGTATTTGAATAGAGAGAGAGAAAGAAAGTGGAGGTGTGGAACTTGGAAGATGAGGATGCTGGAATTTGAAATGAGTGCATAATGGCATGAAGTTTGAATTTCTGTTGCAACATACATGCACTCGGCTATGTACGATTTGGAAATAAGCTTCATACATGTGTAAGATAAAATTGATTTTGATTATATGGTTTGGGATTACGTTTGATGATATGTATCAACACCCTCTTTTGAGATTCTGTTGCAACGCACTTGCATCCTACTAGTTATTATAATGAGAGAGTTGATGATGAATAAAAGAGCTTAACGCACCTACATCCGTGTGTTTGTATGATTCTTGAGTGATTGATCTATGTCAATGACACATGACTACCAAAATTCAACATGTTATTAGTTTCGCTTGCTCTTCATTGGCCAAATCTGGTATGTCTTTATATATATTGAAAAGTAAATTGATTCGTTCTTCTTGATTCTAATTACAAATTGATCTATTTTCGATGCATGTACATGATCAATGAATAAATCAGCATTGACAAGGAGCCATGGCCATGATCACATAAGTATCGAGATTGTAGCATTGACTAAAAGAGATGTTGATGCCGCTACTTTGCTTGCGTTGATTGGCATTGCACATAAATCCTACACTGCATTGAGAAATCAATCTTTATTAGGCAATTTGTGAGTTCATTCAATGATTCCCCATTAATCTATTATTGCACTAGTTTTATCATCTCCTTTGGTCTAGTAGATGGAAATTTAAAGATCATTGAACTAGTGCTTGATAAGATTGAAACCTCAATTGCATATTTAACCAATTGCTCCCACAATAGTGGTAGAGATGATGCTAGTATGACAACCTTATCATTCTTCTCAATTTTCTTATCCACACTAGTTAATTGTATCATAAGTTTGTTGAAGACATTGAGAAGGTCAATGAATAGTGCACCTTCCTCTATGTGCAACCTGTATAGTTATCACTTTAGCACTCACCCGTTTGTTAGCGATTTTGCTATATACAATTCTTCTAAGTCATCTCTAATTTCTTTAGCGAATTTTCCATAACCACCGAGTATTTTACCTCATCAGAGAGAGATATATGGATTATACTAACAACATTTCGCTCCATCACCTTGTAGTCTTCATCGATCGTCCTTTCTAGTTTGTCCCCTTCAAAAGCATCAATTAGCTCCTGCTGAACACAGATATCCTTTACCACACATTACTATACTTTGAAATCCCCTCCCCTCGCTATCAAATTTCTCTACTTGATTCCACATCATCGATGTTGATTTTGTGCCATCTGACATTTTACCAACCTTTTCACAAACCAGATTAATTTGGCCTTAGCTTTAATACCACTTGTTGTACTCTAACACCCCTTCTTATGTGTAGCAGCCCTTTGATCAGATCAGAGTTTGTGAGATACGACATAAGCATGCACGGTATCAAGAACAAGAAGAATTGGCAAACCTGACCATAAATTTCTTAAGTACAACCTTAAAAGAGTAGAAGAGATTATCACTCTCTCACAACCATCTCAAAATTTTTAGGGCCCTCGGATCCTCACCCTATACAAGAATCTAGTGCTAAAGAATAATCTAGTCTTTAATTATCTCGTTCACCTCTACCTTTGGATAAGTGACTTCTTTGGTTTGTTGTTTAGTTGCTTGGGTTATTCATGACCACCCCTTATAGCTTTATATGGTCTCCCTAGCCCTCCTCCAAAGTGGAGTAGGAATACTACTATAAAAGAAAGTAGTCCTAATCCTATGATGATTCATCTAGGACTCTTGATAGCACATTTTTCTAAATCCTAAAAGACTACGGTATTTGATGAGCAATTTTATTAGATCAATTTGATAAGCCATGTCTTGGGTCTCTATCTTTGTGCCCTCTTATTGATCAATTTGAGGTAGCATTTATTTGATTTCTCAGTATTTACTAGCCTGTGTACAATTTCTACATTTTCTGAGTAGTGTGGTGCTCACCATCTTCGGAGTGAAGAAAGTGCAACCCTAATGGAATTGAGGTGATCGGCTCAATTCATGAAACCAGTCCAATTTATTTGGACTTATCTCAATGTGGATTAGGAGAGACCAGTAAGTCTTTGAGATCATGGAAAAACATCTAGTGCCATCTTTGTGGTTTATCTCTTTTGTTTTCACTTTTCGCATTTATATTTGTAGAAATTATTGGATTGTCTTATGTAGCTATAATTATATCTAGTATAGATATAGGTTTGTGGTGCTTTGGTGAAACTTAGAGGATTTAGGTTTTAACTTGTGCAAAATAATTTTAATTAGCTTATACTTGCTATAAAATTATGGTTTAGCCAAAGGAATTCAAAAACCTCCTATTCACACTCTTTATTGGTTATCCTAATTCTACAGCTGCCTGCCTCCCACGTGCAACACCTCCTCCACCATCAGTGAGCTGCACCGCCGGATCTAATATCAAAGTACATGGGGGAAAGACCAATATCAGCACCTGAAGCTAAGGGCCACACTCGCCACCATGGGGTATGTAGGCCATTGTAGAAGGGGATGTGATTGTGGCGAATAAGAGGATCAGGCGTAGGCAGTGACCATCGACACCCGATGCCAGATCCAATGAGAGGAGAGAGGAGGAAGGTAGAGAGGGGGAGGAAGAAGATGATTTTTTAGTATGATATATGGGCCAATTAAATTTTGTATTTTTTATTCACTAGGATGTTTGCATAACTGACTAGGAGGTGGTTTAATGTTGTGTGTGATCACTTGTCCACACAGGTGCTAGGTAGGTGTCACCTTAGCGTAATACTGTCTTCAATCGGTTTGGGGAGCAAAATAAACTATGTTGATAGTTGAGAGAGGTAAAATATCAGATTTTATAGTTGAAAGTTGAAACTTAGATTTTCACAAAAAATTCATGGGGTCAAACGGACTTAGGATTTGTTTGTGTTTACTTTTAAAAGCTATTTTTCTATGGTAAATAGCTTTTCTACAGTACCTAATTTTTAAACAAAGTATCTTTTTAAGGTGAAGTCTATTAGTCGATTGTAATATATACTGTAATGACTTTATTTATATCAGCCAAATTTACACGTGAGTTTTTCTCTCTGTGTACAACTCTCTATAAGTTGTTACTATTCATAAACTAAAACAAAAAACCATCGACTAAAAGCAATGGGAACATCCCTTATTCCAAGGCAATATACATATTCCAAATTGCTGAACAAAATACACATACGAGGAATGATGTGCAATAGGGGTGGCCAATGGGCCGGGCCTTAGTGTGCCGGCCCGCGGCTTGCTACTGTTGGCCCGGCCCAAGCACAGTATAATCCGTTTAGATCGTGGGCCATACTGGCACGACCCGGTGGACCGTGCCGTGCCTAGACCGAGTGGGCGACACGACATAGCCTGATAATGGTCGTGGGCTATGTTGGCACGATACGGTACAACATGACACGGTGACAACGGGTGTAAACGGACCGTGCCGGCACGACCCACCCCGATGAAAAATAGCCATTTTTTTACCTTTTTTTATTGTTGGGGTGTAAAAAAAAATCCAAAAAATAGCAAAACATTCAAAAAAATATGGAATTTTTTTTTATAAATAGGGGGCATCCAGCCTTCATTCTCTATATCTCAAACTTGACTCTCATCTCTATGTTTAGTTATGAAAAATTCGATAGTGTTTGCACAAAATTGGCAAAATTAGTGAGAAATTCGTGTGAAATTTAAAAAATTTAAAAAACTTCAAAAAAATTCGGAGAGCTACAGAAGAGGTAATAGTGCTACCTTATTTCAATTTTCTTGCTTTTATTTATTGATTCAATAGTAAGTTAATTGTATTTTACTATTTCAATTTCCAGTTGATTCAATAAAGAACTACGATTTTCAACTCTTCGAATTCGGCCTCACAGCAGAGGATATGCAATTCTTTTAAGAAGGATATCCATCTATAGAAGGTCCACATCCACAACAAACTATAGAGCCAGAAGAAACGGCTGGCTCGGTAGTACAGGGTCCAATCGATCTATCTTTTCCTGGCTCAACGAATATATCCACAACCCAGAGCACGGGTGCAAAAAGAACAAAAGTTACTATATCAGGAGTCTAGAACAATTTCAATAAAAAGTTTAGGACTGATGATGATGGGAATTCGATGAGGTATGATGTTTGTAAAATTTGTGGTAATGAATTGCCTGCAAAATCTTTAGGTGAGACGGGTCACCTGCAACGGCATACTGTAAGCTGCAAAAGAAAGCAAGGAATACAAATGCACCAAACGTAGCTGCAATATAACTCCAACGGCTCGGTATGTACTTGGGAGTACAACACGGAGGTAGCTCGAGAATCCCATTATAGATTAATTGTTTCTCAAAAGTTACCTTTAAATTTTGGTGAGACTGATGATTTTCAAAAAAAAATATTAGGACTGCTTATAACTCTCGATTTAGTGTTGTATCTAGACAAACTACAACTAGAGATTTAATTAAATATTATAACAACTGTCGTGAAAAATTAAAAGAAATATTTCATACTTGTACATTCTCTAATGCTTTGACATTAGACATATTGAGTGATAGGGCTAAGAAGGATTATATAGTGTTGTTACCCATTATGTTAATGATGACTGGGTAATAAAAAAGAATTACAGAATTTAAATTAATTAATGTTTCACATATTGCTGAAAAAATTGCATAATGTATTATTAAAGTTGTAGAAAATTTTGGCCTCACGGATAAGATTTTTTCTATAACATTAGATATTGCAGCTGCAAATATTAAGGCTATATAAATTCTTACTCTTTTATTTAATACTTATGCACAACCTTTCTTACTATATCAACGTTGTGCTTGTCATATTATAAATCTTATTGTTAAATCAAGTTTAAGAAGATTAAATGCTTGTATTGATTCTTTTGGGGATGCAATTTCAAATAATAATTGATTAATTGTTCTAACCAACGAATAGCCACATATAAGAGCTTTTGCGTAGCAATGAATATTCGTCCTAGAAAATTTGGCTTAGACATGCCTGTTAAATGGAACTCTACTTACCTTATATTTAAACACATCTTGCTTAGACATGCCTGTTAAATGGAACTCTACTTACCTTATATTTAAACACATCTTGCTTAGACATGCCTGTTAGATGGAGCACATTATCTATTTTCCTTCACAGCCAAGTTCAGTAATCTCGTAGCTCCTCCAGTAGAACCCAAATTAGTGACCCCGAACCTACTGAGGATGATTGAGTTATTGGTGAAAAAATATTTTCTTTTTTAGAACTTTTTCATAAAGCTACACTTTGTCTTTCTAGAGTATACTACCCAACCTTTCCTCTAATTGTTTATAACATTCTTGAAATTGCCATTCACCTAAAGACTTTTGAAAATGATCCTATACTATGGGATGTTGTAGTTGCTATAAAATCTAAGTTTTTAAAATATCAGAGGAAAATTCTTATTTTATATGCATTCGCCTTTATTTTGGATTCTAGGCCAAACTCCAAGGATTTATAAGTATTACAACTTTTAAGTGATGTTACTGGTTTAGATTGTTGTACATACTATAGAGTAGTTAAGTATAAATTATATGAGGTATACGAGAAATACAAAAATAAGTTTGGGTCCGTGCATTTGGAAAGAACCCATGTAGCACTAGCACCTCTATAGAGACTATGCAATAGGGCAGGATTTTTGGTTCTTCCTCTAGAGATTCTCATGCAGGTACACATCAGTCAGCAGGAGTAAGGTGGCAAAACACCGGAGACCTATCAAGTTATCTCAATGGTGATAGTGTCAGCTTTGAGCAAGAGTTGAATATCCTCTCATGATGGTAAATATATAAAATAACATATCCAGTGCTATCTATATTAGCACGTGATATGTTCACTGTTCTTGTCTCTTCGGTCTCCTCGGAGTTAGCCTTTAGTCTATCTAGAAGAATAATTGAGGAGCGACGAACAAGTCTCTCGAACGAGATGATCGAAATCTTTCTGACCATTAAACATTGAGAACAAACTGAATCAAGACTCCAACATACTACAGAGAATACAAACTTAGAAAAATCTTTTGACAATTTGTATCTAGATAGCAATGAATAGGATTTCCAATATTTTTACTTCATATGTAGTCACTAGAGGGTTTTATAGGTTGTACTCGTTTTTCTTTGCAAAAGTTTTTTCAAATTGAGTTTTTACGTGATAAAGTTTTTAACGAGGCAGCCATACATTGTAATTTAATAAGTTAATAAAACTCATTATGTTATTAACAGTAATTATCTTGATGATTAACATTGTCTATAATTTTCTATAATTATTTACAATTTTTTCTTAATTTTTTTTAATTTTTTCTCCTATTCTCGATTAAATAGACCAATCATGCCGACATGGCCATTAAAGCCTAACTGTGGCCGTATGAACACAGTATGAACATGGATCATCTCTAGACTCGATTCTTAGCCTGTGAACTGATACGATACATTCATTTATTTATCATGTTTAATTGAATTATGTTTAAATAGGTGGTGCCTGAACTGGTTCCGTGCTGACCGGCCCGGCACGCCCTGTTGACAGGTGTGATGTGCAATAATACGTTTCCGCCTTCGCGCTGACTTCACTAGTTCACTACCATGCGTCTCCCGCTTCTCCCACGCTCCCCTCCGCTCGCCGCCGCCGCCGTATCCACCGCGATGCCTCCTCGCCGCCGCCGCCGCTGCGTCAGACCGCCACCACCACCCTTCCCTCCCCTCCTCTCCTCCACCCCACCGCCGACCCCACCCGTGGAAACACCCAAACCAGAAACCCTCGAGCAGCGCCCTCCTCTCGCCTGCCGCCGCCTCCCCCTCGCCGCCGCCGAGGCGCAAGAAGAGTGGCATCCCCTCCCGCTTTCCGCCGCGGACCTCTCCCTCCCTCTCACCCTCCCCACTGGCCAGAGCTTCCTCTGGCGCCGCACCTCCCACTCCCCACTCCGCTTCACCGGCGCTGTGGGGCCCCACCTCCTCTCCCTCTCCCACCTCCCCGACGGCCGCGTCGCCTTCCTCCTCCACAACGGCGATCCCACCTCCTCCTCCTCCGTGGCCGCCGCCCGCGCCGCGCTCTCCGACTACGTCAACGCCGCCGTCCCGCTCGCCGACCTCTGGCGCCAGTTCGCCGCCGCCGACGCGCGCTTCGCCGAGGTCGCGGCGCGGCTCGGCGGCGGTGGCGCCCGGGTGCTCAGGCAGGACCCCGTCGAGTGCGTCTTCCAGTTCCTCTGCTCCTCCAACAACAACATCGCGCGGATCGAGAAGATGGTTTGGGCGCTGGCCGGCTACGGGGAGCGGCTCGGCGAGGTCGGCGGGTTCGTGTTCCACCGGTTCCCGACGATCGAGCGGCTCGCGCGCGTGTCGGAGCAGGAGCTTCGGGAGGCCGGGTTTGGGTACCGGTCAGTTCTTGGTGTCTCTCTCCTTCTTCTTGGTAAATATGCTATGCTATTAGCATTGGTAGTTCTTTGTGTTGAATTCAGAACAATTAGCCTGGCTTTCTTTTAAGCCTCATTTCCTAGCTTGTGAGTTGGGGCCAATGGCTGGCCTAGGATTTTTAGGATGGGTATTCGAACTTCAGAGCTAGGTTGTTTGGATATGTTGATACCGATATCCGATACCACGACACACCATTTCACCAAAACATCGATACAACGATAGGTGTATATAGATATAATAAAAAATACAAAAAATATAGAAATTAATTATTTTTTATGAGAAAATGGGCGACATAAAGCAAGCATAATAGCATGAATTAAGCAACAAATTATAGATATTAATGATAGTTGTATGCCTTGCTAACCTGCCCTTCTCAGCTAGAAACCGAGGATGTTCCAATGTCGGTACTGCCAAACGGTGCTTCTGACTCCAGGTTGCTATTTGGTGTCACCGCTGGCATGGTTATCAAGTCGTCGTCTAATCGTCGACTAGGCGACAAGTCGGTGGCGCTGGACCGACTGGAGCGGTCGACTCGACTTGTGCCGCCACCGCCGCCGCCGGATCTGCCGCCGCCGCCGCCGGATC
Source organism: Melocanna baccifera (assembly GCA_036346265.1). Classification (NCBI taxonomy): domain Eukaryota; kingdom Viridiplantae; phylum Streptophyta; class Magnoliopsida; order Poales; family Poaceae; genus Melocanna; species Melocanna baccifera. The sequence continues at coordinate 12,525,211 of CM070679.1, forward strand.
TGCCGCCGCCGCCACCAGATCTGCCGTCGCCGCCGCTGGATCTACCGTCTCCGCCGTCGCCGCCGTTGGATCCACTGCTTCCGCCGCCGCCACTGCCGGATCTGCCACCGCCGACGACTGATCTACCACCGCTGCCACCAGATCTGCCGTCGGCTCCGGTCGGAGGAAGAGAGGCGCAGCGAGGCGAGGCGAGTGCGTGGGGTGGTCGGAGGAAGAGAGGTGGCAGTGGGGGCGGAGGAGAGACGCCGAGGTCGGAGGAGGAGAGGCGCAGGTGGAGGTCGGAGCCTCGGAGGCGAGGGGCGAGGAAGTGGGGGATTAAAGATTCGGCAGCAGCCCAGCAGAGCGGGCGTTATAAAGAAGGGACATTTTGCGATTTAGTCCTCTTAGTTTCTAAAATTGCAATAAAATCTTTCTCTGTATATACATATTCGTATAAATAGCATATAATAGTATAAACAGTGTCTGTCGACTAGTCAACGACTAGTCGGTCACTAGGAGGGTAGTGTCGACTTAATAACCTTGACCGCCGGTCCTCGAATCGAACTCCGCTGCTCTTTAACGTTAATCATAGTTTTACCAACTGAAGCACTCGACTTGGTCGGTGGTGGGAGAGGTGATTTTGACTCCTTTTCAGGAGATCCCGCAAGATTCAGCCGAAGAACTTTGGGCCTAGAGAGCTTCATAACAACAATATTACACTGCAGTTCTTCCATACAACGTTTCTCCTCAGTCCTCATGCTTCAACTCCCTGAGTAGCAACACCACTTATTAAGTAAGGGGCTATGCAAATGATGGATTAAAATATCACAGGATAATGTCAATACTGAAGAAAAATGTTGCAGTTTTGTGTCACATTACTTGTCTAACACAACCTAGCTTGCTTGTGCTTGATTTGATTCAGTGGCCACAGCACAGGATGACCGGAAGGAGATCCAGAGACAACCTTAACCTTCACATTTATCTACACATTGTGGAAAGAATCATCTGAAATAGCTGGGCAAGTGGGCATGAATATTTGAGTCAAGAAACAACTAGAGCTAGCTCCCTATCCAAACCTTGCTTGGAGCCTCGGATCATACACATCACGAAGTTTTAGCATCATTTGGGAGCACAACTCAAAGACATCCGACTTTTGATTCAACACTGCCTTATGGCCACTCGTGCAATCCCCTACAAATAGTGGAAAGCCCAGAACTTCCTACCTAAAATTGAAAAAAATAACGCATTTAACGTTTCTAGCCATCAGTCAACTTGACCCAACCAAAAAAACAATGCCATAGTTAGGTGAAAATTCCTATAGTATTGCCAAACTAATGGGCAGCTCTGTAACATTTCAAGGCATTGTGCTGCAGCTGTTGAAAGGCAAAAAAAGACACGGGAGTGTAGCAAAGCTCAAGGAGAGGCCATACCAGAGCTGTGCGGCGGGATGACGACGAGGCGCAGGATGGTGTCATCGTGCTGCACAATGTTCCTCACCGTCTTGGGAATCTCCCTCAGTCCCTCACCGTGGAGTGCATCAATGCACGGCCACCACCACCACCGTCTCCGCTCCCCGGCCCATCTCCGCCTTCCTCTACGGCTGCTGGCTAGAGCCCAACGCCATCTCCTTCATCTTGGGGCACCACCACACCAAGAACTCCTACACTGAGGACTGAGGTGTCGTGAGAAGCGGTTGGTGGCTGGGGACTGGGGTCTTGGCGAGGAGGAGCGAACTGGTGTCTGGCGATGGATGTGTGGCGGTGGCTTCAACCCTAGGGAGCCTAGGCTGGGCTGGGCACCTGGGCCAGTTCGTAGCGTCGGGAGGGGAAATGGGCCAAAAAAATTCACTGTATTTTGGGCTGGTTGCATATAAACAGCACGAATTTGGTCGTTTTACTAATATATATGTATGTATGTATGTATGTATCTTGTATGTAGTGATTATTTTGCTAAAATTTTTGGGTATTTAGGTAAATACCCATGAATTACTGTAGGTCCGCCCCTGGTTGGGGCACAAGGATATTCTTCTAACTGTTGTTAATCCAGTTGCATTGTAGTATCCATAGGCACAGGCTGTTCTTGATATGATTAGTTTAATATGATTTTTCTTGACCTGAATGTTGGTTAAGAAATGAAATACTATGTAGGAAGCACCCGTCTTTCATTGTTGGCCGAGTATTGAGCAAATCATGCGATGTGCAATTGTGTTTTTTGTTTTATGATGGTGATGGTGATGATAGCGTTGATTATGTCTCTACTGTTTGTGTGAATATGTATAGAATCTCAATTTCATATTTATGGTGTAGTTCAACTTTGGGAAACCATCTTTTACCCTGTAGAAATATGACTCTTGTATGGAATATTTGAATCATAACTTAGTCGTGTGTATTTGTTGTGTATACAGCATTGCTAGATACTTCATACTTGTACTTTGTAGTACACTGATTTGTGCAAATGCTGCATGTTATCTTCTATAATAAATGGCAGGGCAAAGTACATTGTTGGCACTGCTAAAGAATTGAAGGCCAAGCCTGGTGGAGGCGAGAAATGGCTTGCCTCACTGCGTGAGAGGGAACTTCCGGAGGTGATCGAGGCCCTTTGCACTCTACCAGGTGTTGGTCCAAAAGTTGCAGCCTGTATTGCTCTCTTCTCCCTCGATCAGAATCATGCTATTCCTGTTGATACTCATGTCTGGAAGGTATGGTATATCTGATTAAACATTTGTTGTATTAGTGCTGCAAAAACAGCTACATTTGTCCTTCCATTCCACCATTTTACTGTTGGTCTGTTGTAACAGAATTAAATGATGGGCAGAGCTTGAGTTATGATCAGCGTTTATGATGACCACAAATTTAAGGCTTTATAACGACGAATTTTAATCATTTTGACCATGATAACCTGTTTTGCACTTCCTAAGGTGAACATGTTTAAATTGCATGTGTGCACCTGGTTCAAGTTATGACTTCACTTTTTTTATTGGACTATAAAAACATAGCTCTTCACGACAAGGTTTGTTCTTTTTTATATTTTTGGGGAAATACCTTTCATCCTTTGAAATGGGCCAATGATCAATAGACCAATCATCATTGATAAATAAATGTTCACTCTGTATTCACAATTGATGCTCTATTAAGCATAAAAACAATAAGTGTGCTATCAAAAATATTGTTCAACCATGAGAAGGCAGTCTGAGGAAGAAGGAATTGGTGCATATGTTCTATATGGCCTAAAAATATATTCTATGCGAGTCTTAAAACCCTAACTGTGTGGATTTCATGCAGGTTGCTACACAATATCTATTGCCAGAGCTAGCTGGCAAGAGCCTGACCCCAAAACTTAGTGTTGTTGTCGCCAATGCATTTGTAGCTAAATTTGGAAGCCATGCCGGTTGGGCACAGAATGTTCTCTTCATTGGCCAGCTATCTACTCAAAAACTAATGGCAGCTGAAGTTACCAGTGGCGTCGCAAAACCTACCAAAAGGAAGCGTGGGGGAAACAAGGTTGAAAAAATGTAACCACAAGAGAGCATGGATAGCAGTGAACTATCTTCTGTTGTATGTTATGTAGGGTGAATCGGGAGTAATTGAAATGCATGGCACTGCTGCTTTATTGGCAGATGGACTTCCCAATGTCCCGCTGAAATGAAGTGCTGAGAAATGAAAATTCAGCTATGCAACACGATTCTCAGAACTTGATGGCAAGTGGCAACTGTCTTTTAGCAGTAGGATTCCATTAGAAGGTTTTTTGAATCTTGATTACATTAACATTCAACTCGTCTGATTCTGACATATGAATGCTTGACTCGTTGGTCCTGGTGTTGTGACATAATCTTATTTTTTTATGGGAGTTTGTTGTATGATCAATCTACTCGGGCATCTTCCACAAAATGGAAGGGTGGTTGTTATTGTATTGTTAGGCAAACAGCAATGAGAAATTTAATTGAATCAAGCTTCTTCTGTAAATCATGTAACAACTAATGCAAAAACCAAATCCAACGTTTAGGCACCCGGTCTCCAGTTGCAAAAAAAAAAAAAAAAAAATCAGTTTGTAGTTTTTCAGATTTGATTCAAGTATGTAGTTTTTCTGATTTGAACTCTGCGGTATAAACTATAGGCAAATAAAAGCACTTCGATATGGAACATCATCTAAGGATTGGAAGAACGCGGGACCAGCTGAAGTGTGAGTGCTGAGTTGCTGACCATACTTCAGCAGAATGGGTCCAGTGTACAACAGGCTACTCGACTAGGTCGTTATTGAACTTGTAAATTGCTTAGTTACGTGCTCTGGATCGAACAAGTTTGCATTCCTCTAGGATGGATGGTTCGTGTGTGATCGGGATGAACAAAATTCCGCATATTATAATGGTTTATTCTGTTTTTATGCAAGTGTTAAGGTTGTCATTGTGTATTTTGATGTACAAATTATTCTGTTTGTATGTGAATGTCTAAGTCTGACCAGAATGTGTCGATTTTCGGTTCGAATCTATTTCAAGTACACATCCGATTGATATTTACATGTGAATATGATTTGACCATTACCCATACCCTTTTGAATTCTTTCTGTGAACTTGCCATGTAGGTCATGAACCCGACTATTCCTTGCTCATGCCAACGAGTAACCAAACTCTCCTAGTGTAGGCCCCACATGCCATGGACTCACGCACCGATCCCCTCTCCCCACAAAAAGAGATTCCTTTACGCCTTCCTCTTCAGAACTCCGGAACCAAACCAACGGCGCCGCCATGGCCGGAGGCAGCCTTGCGGCGGCGTAGGAGCCCGCCAAAGTCTTCGTCTTCCGACCCCTCCTCATCGTCGCCTTCGTCCTCACCCTCATACTCCTCAGTACGGCACCCTCCACCCTCCTTGGGTCGTTTCTTTGCTTTGGGGTTTGGCACCCTCCACCCTCCTTGGGTCGTTTCTTTGCTTTGGGGTTTGGGGCTTTCTTGATTCGTTGGTGTTGGGGGCGAGTCCCAGGTTGGTCCGTGGCGTGGATGACGGTGCTTGTGCATGTTGTCAGATCCGTCGAAGAATGAACCCAAACTAATAGGAAACGAACGAGAAGGGACTAACTGACATCAACGGAAGACAGAAAACAGAGTGTAGCAGAGAAAAGATTGGCAGCGGTATTAGGGCAGTCCTAATGCTGTAGTTTTTTATATTAATTAGGTTTACCATGTAAGTATTTTGATGATGTGACATACTAATTAAAGAGGAGAGATAAGAAAACCATTTCTTCACGAGGAAACTGTTTCGACGCGTCATCCAAGGCCAAGGAAACCAGCGAGAGATGCGCTGCAGTAAATCTGGTTTCTTCTGCGACGCCGCGTAAGCATTTTCACCTGCTAAAGGAGAAGAGGATGCGGGAGTATGTGCAGGAAGGGGATGAAAGGATTGGTCACGATTCGATCTGATCCTACACGAAGAAACGATGGATTGGAGCTGTAGTTTGTATTATAGTGTCTTAGAAGACTAGAAATTAGTCATGATTTCAAGCATTGAGACTGCCCTTAAGGCTCTAGGATTCTACGCTACAGCTAAAAGAAGAGAACAAAAGTATATGCCATCATCCATACTTCCATTTCACACCACACGGGCTTAAGTATCTGAGAGTTTTCACTCCTTAAACTCGGTAAAACCAACTGAAACTTATGAAATAACAATGTTGAAAACATCAACTACATCAACAGTTCACCACAGTAATTACTGCATTCAATGTCGTCCCTCCGATACGACTTAAGCTTGTCATCCATGCAATCTCAGCCTTCTGTCTTGGACAGTTGAAGTCGACGAAACGCTACAACCAGCGCCGATCCCCCCTGTCTCCCTTCAGCCACATTTGGTTCCTAACACATGTCTCGCTGGTGCAGGAGATCGCTGGGCTACGCCGGAAGAAGCTCGTCAAGCCCAAGCCCCCTAACCGCGGCCGCATCTCCAAGTTCTATCAGTCACAGGCCCTAAGGTGAAAGTTCCACCACCGCAAGTCCCTTCCTTTTTGTCATTTGGATGGGAAGCATTGGCTCTCTCTACGCACCTGAAATTTATATGTCATAGATTGTAGGGCACCTGATAAAGGTATACGAAGGCAGTGTTACCTGCACAATTGTGTTCCTTGTGTTTCCCTTTGGATGCGTATTTCAAATTCCTGCGTCCAACACTCATATCAAGTCCAGTGTTGATGCTACAGTAAAACTGTATGTCCCAATTCAAAGAAGAGCCTTTGAATTGGCTACTGTTAAATGACAAAAGGTACTAGTATTTAAATTTGGCATTGGGTGTTTTTTTTTCAGATTTGCATTTGAAGGCTTGAAGCAATCGCTCATGTTAGAATTGTAGTTGCTCTAAGAAAAACAGAAGTTTTTTATGCCTATCATTGCGAATACCTGCAGTCATATTGTTTCAAAAGTTGCAAGTTCGTTATGAAATTTCTTAGGTATGGTTCAAGAGCATTGGATAGATAATGGAAGAAAATAACATCAATATTATCTAAGAAGTCTATATGGTTCACAGTAACATATCAAGTAATGATTAAAATAGCTTATGAAATTTCTTTGCTCAATCACTATCAATTGCAAATTGTACACGACAAGCATGGTTTTCAATTCAGACATATTAACCGTACAAAATCAAGTGGTTCAGAAGAGGAAATTATTATATGTAAACCGTTATGATGTGGTATTTGATTTATACTTCGTTGTCTCCTCAGTCTTTACGTTTTGCCTTCACCCATAGTGACAATATCAGTATTACCACGAGAAATTACCAGCCTTCCTTTTGTTCATGTCAACATGTCAGTTGTACCTTAATATCATTTCTTAATTTTACTGACTGGCAACTGCTTAGAACATAAGAATGACATATCATTGTTTTGCCAAATAATGCCAGTATTGTTGCTACTAGGTGGTTAATGTTAAGGAAATAAAGTTGTATTAGGAGATAGAGTTTGTATTCTATTCCACATATACCTTATCTCTATATGGCATATACTCCTTGTACTCTCCTATATATATGACCTCTTGGGTTGTTAAAGTATAAGTGAATTGCTCATTTTTCCTTATAAGCTTAAGCTTTTGGATGAATTAGGTTGATGCATGCAACTCAATATGGTATCAGAGCCTAGATTGCATATCTAGCCTCTATTGCTCTTCCGCTACTACTGCCCCTAGGAGGATCAATCTCCACTCTCGGGGGCGGTGACTTCTTCTTTCGCATCACCAACGTAGATTCAACTCGTCTTGTCGGAGAAGAGACCAACCAAACCACTAAATCTGAGAGAGGAGAACCACATGCTGTCGTGGCCGCAGCTGCTGTTTGTCTAGATGGCCTCGTGGCACTCGTAGAGGTCGTGCGGGTCAGGGAAGAAGGACGCGCTGAGGGAGGCATTTCTACCTTCCCTCGGTGGCCGACCACAGCGCCGTCGAGGACGGAGCAGAGAGCACGCAGTTGAAGACAAACTCCACCAGGTTTGGGGGCTCCGCGGGCAGCGGAGGGAGAGCCACGACGGCGGCGGTCTCCGACGACGCGAAGAAGGTCGTGAAGTAGCACTCCCTGGTGAGGTCGTCTAGCATGAGCAGCCAGTTCCCATGGCACGCGATGCATCGATGCTTCCCTCGCATGTCGATGCCGATGATCTTGTTTGCAGCTCGTCGACCGTCGCCAGTCGGCCGCTGCCAACCGCCCGCCGCTTGCAGGCTGCCATCGCCCGTCCACCGCCTGCAAGCCACCGCCGGCCACTTGCGCACGAGGCCGCCACCACAGTCGCGGCGCTCAAATCGAGATCGAATCGGATCGAGATCCGAGATAGTTAGCGATAAAGAGAGAGAGAGAAAAAACAACGGTGCGTGGCATCCTCGTCGTCCACTTCAGTATCTGCAGCGCTACCGCCATGGCATTCTTCTTTCGATGTCTTCGACGCTGCCCTGGCTGCCGCTGTCCAGGCCATCGTCGTCTCCACTTCGCTGCCCTCTGTGTGCGGCGTCCTCCACTTCGCTGCCCTCCGTGTGCGGCGTCGTCTTCTTCCCAATCCACCGTCGTCACCCGAGCCGCCTCTGCCGCTCAAGCCAGTGTCGTTCTCCAATTTGCTGCCCTCTGTGTGCAGCGTCCTCCACGTCACTGCCCTCTATGTGCGGCGTTCTCCACTTCGCTGCCCTCTGTATGCGGCGTCATCCACTTCGCTGCCCTTTGTGTGCGGTGTCCTCCACTTCGCTACCCTCTGTGTGCGGCGTTTTTGTTGCCCTCTGTGTGCGGCGTCCTCCACTTCGCTGCCCTCTGTGTGCGGCATTGTCTCCTTCCAGGTCTTGACCGCCTGAGTGAGGCTCCCATGAGGAGCTACGCGCCAAGATCCGGCTCTGCGACACGCTCCTAGATCCGCCCGGTGCTCCAAATCCGCTCGGTGCGCTAGGTCTTGACCACCCGAGCGAGGCTCCTGCGAGGGGCTACGCGCCAAGATCAGGTTCTGCGACACGCTCCCAGATCCGCTCGGTGCTCCAAATCCGCTCGGTGCGCCAGGTCTTGACCGCTCGAGCGAGGCTCCCGCGAGGAGCTACGCACCAAGATCCGGCTCTGCGACACGCTCCCAGATCCGCTCGGTGCTCCAAATCCGCTTGGTGCGCCAGGTCTTGATTCGACAGTATTTTTCAAGAACTGCATGCTACGACGATATTATGAAGACTCGAACTTTGGATTTTCTTTACTATTTTAGTAACAACTCTTTTCAAATGAAATGCTATTGCATAGGCCTTGCATTTGAGGGGGGTGTTAAGGAGATATAGTTGTATTAGGAGATAAAGTTTGTATTCTATTCCACATATACCTTATCTCTATATGGCATATACCCCTTGTACTCTCCTATATATATGACCCCTTGGGTCTCATATCAACATACACAATATTCATAACAGTTAATACCTCTGTAGCTAGCTGCCGTGGCAAGCATTTCAGTATCAAGTGTTAAACTACTCCAATTGTTGAGAGCTGCTGCAACATGGCGAGGAATGGTTTCATGCTGGTTTCTAGACGATTCACACAAAATAGCTAACAGGAATTGTGTTGCTTAGAGTGTTACAGTGTTGCCCGCTTTTCTCTTTTCATCTACATTGCACTGATACTTCTGAAATCGGCGTATCCATATCGGATATCGTATTAGATATGAATACAGCCCTGATACAGCCAGATATGTATCCTGCCGTATCGGTGAATTTCCTGATTTTCAAATCACCCCTAACGCCATTTATTTTCTCCCCTACCCACACCACTACTACTCTCCTAAACTCGCTAGCCGTTGCTGCTCCCGTTCTCCTTAGTCCCCAGATCCAACGACTACATTTGGAGAGGGGAGATGGAGGAGGAAAAATGTCCTAGTTTTCAGATGTCATCACATAGTGGGTATCATTGGCTCGTCACCACCTCCTGGTTTGCTCTCAGTCTCCTCTCTTTTCGCTCTCTTCTCTTCTTTATTTCTTATCTGTGCCTACTGATGAAGAAGAGAGAGAGAGAGAGAAATGGGATTATTGTGGCGTGACGGTTGCAGATGAAGGTAGAGAGAGATCGAGATGGGTAATCCTAAGTGGCTGGTTGTGGTGGGTTGGTACACTGGTGCATTATTGTGGTGGGTCGGTACACTGGTGCATTATTTTGTACAAGTGTGCTGGTAGGTTGCTCTTTGTTGGTGGTGTAGGATCGAGGAGGCCGACTAGAAGGGGGGTGAATAGGCGGTTTTAAAAATTATCTTACAATCTAAAAGTAATATCTATTTGTCTAAACCAAGTATATAATGCGGAAGCTTAACTTAAATTGGTTTAGCACAAATATTGACTAAATCAACTAGGTTTGCCTAAGTGCACAAACAATCTAAGTCTATGTCAAAGGTTTACAATCCTAAGGTGACAAGTAATCAAATTAATTCTATGAATGTAAATTGCTTGAAGGTAAATTAAGTACAAGTAAACAAACCACAATTGACACGATTACTTTTTACCGTCGTGTTCGGAGACTTGCCGGTCTCCCCTAATCCACGTTGAGGTAAGCCCAAACGAATTGGACTGGCTCCACGAATTAAGCCAAACACCTCAATTTCACTAGTGGTAACTCTTCGCCGCTCCGGGTAGGTGAGCTCCAACCTTCACAACACGCCGGGTCTTCTCACAAGCTTCTTTGAGAAGATCACCGCGCACGACACCTCCAACGTCGTCTAGGAGTCGGCAAACTCCAAGAGTAATAAGCCAAGTCCCTCGCTTGACTCTCACCACGTGCAACGAATGCACAAGCTCAAGTGGATGCAAAATCCACCTCTAGATGCAACACATGCAACTAGAGAGCTCTCTCTTTTGCTCACAAGGTGCAACACATGCACAATGGAGTGGAGAGGCTTACACTAGCTCAAGAAAGTGAAATGAGGTGCCAAAGAATACTCCCCAACCGGCCACAAGTGAGTATTTATACCCCACACACAAAAACTAGCCGTTGGAGCCAAATCCTTGAAAAAATCAGGGAAATCGGTAGTACCGCCGTACAAAGTGCGGTACTACCGCACTCTACTGTAGCACAAAGTAACGGCTATGTCAGAGCGTTAGAACTAGCCGTTTTTGAAAATAAAGTGCGGTACTACCGCACATCGGTGCGGTACTACCGCACTGCGGTACTACCGCTCATCAGTTTCAGCACAAACAGCTCTCGGGAAAAATGGTCATAACTTTTGACCCCGATGTCGGAATTGAGTGATCTGATATCATATATGTGAAAGAGTTTGGTTGAGAAAAGATGTTGCTCGGCAAGAGAAAGGATTAGATACCACTTTGAAAGGAAAAATTTGATATCACTTGAGAAGATATGAGTGAAGTTTATGCCGAAGTCAAGATGATCAAAAGAGCTACCTCTTTAGAGAGAATGCCATTTTAGGATAGAAGCATAAGGAGCAAAATAGCATATGAAGTCAAAAGATTATATAAGGGTAGCTAGCAATGATAAGAGAGATCAACTTGACTTTGAGGAGCAATAGGAATGGTTGAGGAAATTGGAAACAACAAATTTTGGAGAAATCAGCCATTTTCCAGAAAATGCGGTAATCTGCATGATTTATTGCCAGTAGTACCGCAAAGCGGAAATACCGCGATTACACGATAGTACCAAAGCGGAAGTACCACAGAGCGGAAGTACCGTAGTTTGACTGCCGGTAGTTCCGATTTTTCTGGAAATATGCAAAGAGATTGGGATTTTAGAGGAGAGCTTTGATATAGTGTTGTACCATGCTCCAAAGTTTTTCACAAAGAAACATAAACCTCTTATGGAGCATTTCCAACTATATGCCAAAATTAAAACTATTTTCAATATAGTTTTTAGCAAACTAAGCTTTCAATTTTTCAAAGCAAGTTCATTTTCAATAAATTTCTTCAAGATTGCAAAAATAAGCATTTGGGGGCATCTTAAGCATTTAGTTTCATGTATGAGTTATAAATACCCTTATGAGCTAATATATGTCAAAAGTTTTAGCTCAAACGGTAAAACTCACTTAAGTGCTAGATTGTGACCATTTAGGTCAACTCAAGATTTTGGACGAGTTTCAAATCAAAATAACTTTTGATTAGTTGGCCTTTTGGAAAACTTTTGAATACCAATAATGTTTGAAATAGCCAACTCTAGGTTTTTGGTATTGAACACTTTTTCAAATTTCTTTTAGAATTGATTTTAGTAAAATTTTGAGTTTAAAGCCAAAACAAGATACTAAATTGGTAGTTTTGGGTTGAAAACTCAATTTTGCTTGAAATAAGTTTTTCTAAAGCCAAAACCTTTGGAAAATCTTTGAAATGCATTTATACATATTTTTCAACTAGTTTTTCAAAGATATACTAATAATTTTAAAGTTTTTAACTTTTGGCTAAATGGCTTACTTTTTCAAAATCAATACTAGCACTTAATTATTTTGGACAAACTTAGGAATGTGATATACATGAATATGATTTAGCACTCCCCCTTAATGTGCCACATACATCTTGCTCATGATTACAATAATGAACTTTTAGAACAAGAGCAAGAGCACCATTTTTAAATAATTTTCATGTAATGCAACCTACACAAGGAAAGGGCTAAATATTTCAAATGTAGATACTTGTTACCGAGATGGCATTGGTTCATAATGTGGCACGATCATCCTCAAACTTGGCTCCCATTTTGCATATGATGGAATTCACCTCTTCATGAATAAGCCAAGCCTCCAATGCCTCTCCAAGTACCTATTAAACTTTTAAGCGCATTTTGGTACCCAAAACTTGGTTGGGTCCATGTATGTTAGTCACAATAGATTTGGGCACCCAAATGGCCCTAACATTAAAATTTTGTGAACTAATATTTTTAGCAAACACATTGCCATATTTATCATTTCTAAGCAAATAATGTTCATTGACAAGAGATGGCTTAGGAATGATACCTTTGGGACAATCCTTACTAAGATGTCCCTTTTCTCGGCAATTATAGCAAGTTTGGCATTTGTTACCCTTTCTTATCTTCCTATCTTGCTTATTGCCGGTTTGCCTCTTCATTGATAGATTTTTCTTGTTTTTCACCTTGTTGGGGCACTTAGAGGCAAAGTGACCCGTCTCATTGCAATCAAGACATTTGATATTCTTAGTGTGTCTTGCATTGTGTCTTGTCTTGCTATTCTCCTTCTTGGAGATGAAGCCAATACCTCTCTTGTCATTAAAGCTTCGTTGCTTGCTCAAGATATCATCAAGAGAGGCCTTCCCTTTATAGCACTTCTCCAAGTCATTTTTTAATATTGTGACTTGGGCCTTGAGCTCATTATTTTCCTCTACAATGTTAGTATTGCAATGCATAGAGGAAGTACAAGCATCTAATTTAGAACAACAATGCATGTCAATTAAATCCTCACATGAGGTGGATACACTAACTTTAGATGACATGTAAGGAATAGAAGCTATACATGGCATATCATCTAATAAATTACAAGCAATGCCTATATCCACCTTAGACTTAGAATATTTCTTGAGAAGGAGAATTTCATATTCTCCTTTTAGCTTGTTATAATCATTTTGAAGAGAGACGTGCTCATTCTTCAAAATCTTATATTTAGCTTTTTCTTTCCCAAGAAACTCATTAAGCTCTACTAGCATATCTATCAACTCATCATAAGAAGGTTCATCATCATTGTCATTATAATTTACCTCCTTATTACCTTTTGCCATGAAGCATTGAGTTGATGTGGAGGGAATAGTGGATTCTTCATTGTCGGAGCTAGAGGTTGAACATTCTTCTCCCGACATCCACTCTTGTATGCAATCCTCATCGGTTGAGGTGGACGTTTCATATTTGTCTTGAATTTTCGTCCACATATCATGAGCACTCTCAAGATTGCATATTATATTGAACACCTCTACACTCAAAGCACTAAATAAAGCATTAGTTGCTTGAGCGTCTAGATATGAGCATTTCTCATCCTCAATTGTTGGAGCAAGAGGATCCAATGGAGGAGAAAAGCCCACATCTACAATCTACCATATTTTCGGGCTCATGGCCTTAAAATAACAAATCATGCGGATTTTCCAATTATCATAATTGGTGCCATCAAATAGAGGTGTGTCATCTAGGTGCACTATATTACTAGTCGCCATCCTTTAACTCTCTAAACGGTAAAGCTTAATATATGAGAGACCAAGCTCTGATACCACTTGTAGGATCGAGGAGGCCGACTAGAAAGGGGGTGAATAGGCGGTTTTAAAAATTATCTTACAATCTAAAAGTAATATTTATTTGTCTAAACCAAGTATATAATGCGGAAGCTTAACTTAAATTGGTTTAGCACAAATATTGACTAAATCAACTAGGTTCGTCTAAGTGCACAAACAATCTAAATCTATGTCAAAGGTTTACAATCCTAGGGTGACAAGTAATCAAATTTATTCTATGAATGTAAATTACTTGAAGGTAAATTAAGTACAAGTAAACAAACCACAATTGACACGATTACTTTTTACCGTCGTGTTCGGAGACTTGCCGGTCTCCCCTAATCCACGTTGAGGTAAGCCCAAACGAATTGGACTGGCTCCACGAATTAAGCCAAACACCTCAATTTCACTAGTGGTAACTCTTCGCCGCTCCGGGTAGGTGAGCTCCAACCTTCACAACATGCCGGGTCTTCTCACAAGCTTCTTTGAGAAGATCACCGCGCACGACGCCTTCAACGCCGTCTAGGAGTCGGCAAACTCTAAGAGTAATAAGCCAAGTCCCTCGCTTGACTCTCACCACGTGCAACAAATGCACAAGCTCAAGTGGATGCAAAATCCACCTCTAGATGCAACACATGCAACTAGAGAGCTCTCTCTTTTGCTCACAATGTGCAACACATGCACAATGGAGTGGAGAGGTTTACACTACCTCAAGAAAGTGAAATGAGGTGCCAAAGAATACTCTCCAACCGGCCACAAGTGAGTATTTATACCCCACACACAAAAACTAGCCGTTGGAGCCAAATCCCTGAAAAAATCAGGGAAATCGGTAGTACCGCCGTACAAAGTGCGGTACTACCGCACTCTACTGTAGCACAAAGTAACGGCTATGTCAGAGCGTCAGAACTAGCCGTTTTTGAAAATAAAGTGCGGTACTACCGCACATCGGTGCGGTACTACCGCTCATCAGTTTCAGCACAAACAGCTCTCGGGAAAAATGGTCATAACTTTTGACCCCGATGTCGGAATTGAGTGATCTTGGACTCTATGGAAAGCTTATTCAGAGGGCTACAAAACCATCTATTTGCATGATCTAAAACACACTAGATCAATGCAGAAATCATAAGAGATCCAAGGAGTCACTATCACGGTCTAAGTTCGAGAAAAATAATATTAGACCATGCCAAGGGACATTGTATGACCTCCAACAACTTGCAAAACACATTTGCAAACTTAGGTCATACCACAAGGAAAAGGTACATGGACTTCAACCATTTGCAAAACACATTTGCAAAGTATAGTCACATGTTGCAAAGATTAGATGCATGAGCCTCAACTATTCGCAAAACACATTCGCAAATAATAGCATCATACCATGGAGAGCTAGCGTAAGCAAGATTGAGCTATCAACACATGATGAGACTCAAGCTACTAGATAAGACCCCTCTTAATAGTACGGCAAACCTATACTAGCAATCCGGTCTTCCAATCAAACACCAAGACCGATAAAAGACTAGGAACACATCCTTAGCCCTACCTAGTCATACCTTTGCCTTGAGCATTTCCTTGAAGCTTAATGATGATCATCTTCACTTCAAGTCTAGGTCATTGTCTTCTCTTGACTTGATGATCAACTCATGATCATCTCCTTTTCGAGATCTTGATATGTATCAACACATGATGCATCCTCTTTTGATGGCCTTCAACTCATGAAGTCATTTCCATCTCGAACCTTTACTTGATGGTCTTCAACACATGAAGCCATCCAAAGTCTTCATCATCATGGAATATAACCTATTCATCCATCTCATGGAAAATATTAGTCCCAAAATATGATTATCATTAATTACCAAAATATACCATTAACTCATAATGGTGTGTTTAGATTCTTCAATCTTCCCTTTGGTAATTGATGATAACCACCACAATTGCACATAATTGACTATAAACTTTAAACTCAAAGTGCGGTACTACCGCCGTACAAAGTGCGGTACTACCGCACTGCGGTATTACCGTAGGTAGGTGCGGTATTACCGCACTGCGGTTCTTCCGCCGTGCTGGCATCGGTACTTCCGATTTCTGGCCAGTTAAGTTTTTCTCGGGGAACTCTCTGGAAAAAACATTCCGCAAATCGGTATTACCGCGGTACCATGCGGTACTACCGCACTGCGGTTGTACCGCCGTTCACATTTCGGTACTACCGATTTCTGTGAGTTGAAGTCCCCCAAACGGGTGCTCTCTGGAAAAAACAAACCGCACAAAATCGGTACTACCGCCTCGCGGTACTACCATTGTTTACAGCCGTACTACGCATGCTGCGATAATACCATGAGTGGGTCTTGATTCTACCGATTTTCCTGAGAGAGCACAGTTGACTTTAGACTTTAAATTCAAATGCATGCTGACCTTTGTCTCGAGCCATATTGATCTTCTTATCAATCTTTGCATGTATCTCCAAATATTCAAATGAATTCCGGGACTAAACATTTCAATCACTTGACAATCACATTAGTCCCATACACAAATAATTGAGTGTAAAGTAATATGATTCAATGTGAGTATATATGAACTACACAAGTTTTATATACTCAAATGATATATTTCAAAGTAGATATCCCAATGTATGTGGAAAAGGAAACATAGATCAATACTATGAAATCACAAAACATAGAGTGAACTCCTCCTAAATGTGTGCATACAAGAATATATAATAAAAGCTTATGCACATATTCATCTTAGACTTTTGGTGGAGTTTAATCTATATTTTGGATCCAAGAAATGCACTAAGATGTAAATGAATGTAAGTGTCGAGTGCATATGTCTTTGATTTCACCTTTTTATCCAAATGAGACTAAGCCATATCATAATCAATCATACACATTAGTCTCACAATTGTATTTGTCATTATCACCAAAACCAACATAATGGAGCTTGAACTTACAGGTGGGCATGTTGGTTATGATGTGATGATGATTTGGTTGAGTTGCTCATTTCCTTATTAAAAAAATCAGTCATTTCTATATTTTAATTTTAATTTTTTATCATATATACATACGTATTGCCGTATCGGTGTTTTAGGAGAAATGGCGTATCTCAGTATCGCATATTCGTATCAGCGTATCCGGACAACGTTGTTTATGATTTCTTCCAATAAGTTTACATCATGTTGTGTTTACTTGCAAAAGTTCCATAAAATTTAGACAAGATAGCTAGCAGGAATGTTTTCTGGGTGCTTTCTAGAAAACCCTGGATATTGTTGCTCCCTTTTTCAGATATACCCCAATAATTTCACACTACATAGAGCTCACTTGCAAAAGTTATATGATATTCAGACAAGATAGCCACATTCTGTATATACTACATAGCATGAAGTTACTTTTGCTAAAAGACTAATTGGAAAGCATCTGAAATTCTGAATGTAGCACAGTGTTAGGTCAGTTATGATCTCTGCTTTGTACGCCGATTTTAACCTGGTTGTTTGTTATTTATTGGTTGACAGGAACAGTAAATCAGAAGGGGTCTCTTAAGACCTTTAGTGCTTTGCAGGCAGCACACCTTCAGTCTGTAGCATTTGAATCTCTCATCCATTGTCGAATGCGATATTGCCAATGAGATGGCAGATTTCCTTTCTCAGGAGAGCATGGGTGTCAGCATCTGATGCAAGCTTCCCCCTTGGCAACTGTTTACACATCCAGCTCCCGCAACAAAAAAAGCCACTACTGTATCCACTGTATATTGCACCATGTAAAGTTGAGGATCATGTAACACTAGATTGTACATACACATGTATGAGAATAAAGAGAACCACTTGCCTTCTGGAATATCAGTGTACCATTTGTTCTACAAAGTTTTCTTTGTTAAGTTCAGATCTAATCATTGTCTCATAATGGCATTCCTAAAGATCAAGATTGCTTTATCTGACGGCATCATGCCCTCAATTCTTTCTGCTTTGCCGATCAATGACCATCCACTCAATCATTGGGTGATTCCCTTGGGGAGGATGAGGATCTAGACTTAACCTGGCAAGAAAAGAACCATGCATCCCTTGAGAACCATGACCAAACCATTTGCTCAAAGCCACTTCTTTTGCACCAAAGTCGCTTCCTCCGATTGCAATCTGTTTTTAATCAAAACAGATGACCTGTTCATCCTTAAACAGTACAGGCAGGCGCGATTACGCAACAGAAGAGTTGACATAAACAAAGGCAACATCTCTTCTCCCTTTCCTTTCTCCTTTTTTTTTTCTTTGCCAGGCTTAAAGGAAAAGGAGTGATGCAAATGATTTTAGCTTAAGAAATGAGAGGAGAATGGAGTGATGGCTGATTCGGCATCAGGGAGCCGCGCTTCCCCCAGCGGCACAAAGTGAAGCAGCCACTTTTATAGCACAATCACCCCCCTGATCACCTTATATCTTACCGAGAAGCGCCGCGACGGCGACGATCGCGCGTGTCCGGAGATCGTACCGGTCGCCGTCATTGAAAATCGGCTCGACGCCGTTTTCGGGGGGGCCAGTGGGGGTGCTGTGCTGGGTGTGGACGCCATGATTAGGGGATTTGGAGCATTATTGTTCCTCCCCAAGCTTGCAGATTCCAAACTAATCAGTGGTGATGGTGGTGGATTCGGCTGCTCTAGATTTCGGTAAGATTTCCTGGCTCGTGTCTAAAGCAAAGCAAACCAAAGCAAAGAAAAGGTAGCTCAGTTGAGTTGTAGTGTGTGTGAGTGACCTATCATGCAGAAGCAACAGAAAAGGGCACAGTTCAAGGTGTAGAGGAGCCAATTTTTTCTTAGAATGTTTCAGGTGGCCAATTTTTTATAAAAAAAAAAAGAAGAGGAGGAAGATTTGTGAGATCGCTCATGACACAGCACTGGCTTAGCTGCTACACATATGAAAGAACGAAATTATAAGAATCCCTAAAACGGCACACTTGACTTATCCTAGTACTAGTAGAGCTGTAAGACAACCATCGTGCAGGTCTCCTCCAACTAAAGAATGGCTAGAAGCACAAATACTCCGTACACGAAATTATTCCGATAGAATTGTTGTTAATACCGGTCGCACTGTTGTCCGTAGGTCTTCTTAGGGGGTGATCAGAATAGCGATGGTTTTTTATTTTTACTGAAAAAATATTGTAGCTGAGTTGGTTTATTGAGTATAATTAAATTTTAAAAAATTTAAAAATAAAAACGGTACACTAATCTAGAGTGGACGATGCAAAGAAACATGAGAAAAAAAACCAAACAAAAAACAAATTTTTTTACTGTAGTAGGTACTGTAGCTACTGCTACAGTACTTGCTACAGTAAATAAATCGCCACCGCCACCGCTAGCGATGAATCGCTGAGCGGGGCCTTAGGATCGGTTTTTTTTAGACTGAGACATATGACTTATGATTGTGATTTTTGAATTCTGATATATTTATGAGAGGCAGTATGCAGAGAGAAATAGTCATATGCAATTTTGACCAGTACAGCTAAGCTTCGTATAATTTATGCTATAATTTACCAGTAGACCCTACCTTAAAAAACACACTGTTTAACAATGCGTTACTGTTTATCTATACATAAGCCATAAGTAGGAAGCTAATTTGAACCCAGCCTTAAATTGTACACATCCGTCCTAGGCTAGAGGGTGATCTCTTGGACTGTCACTTAGGGCTTGTTCTTTTTTTGTTTTGGTTTATAATTATTAGATATGGCTCATGGTTTTTAAGTTGATTGTGTGAGAGAGTATGGAATAATAAAAACTCACGTGCGATTTTAACCGATATAAATCAAGTCACTATAGTGTATATTACAATCAACTTATAGATCATATTTTAAAAAGGTAGTCCGTTTAAAAGATAGTTCCTATAGAAAAGTTGAAAAGTAACTTTTAGAAGCTAAAAAGAAGATGTTCTATCACTTTTAACAATGGTTTATTATCTAATAAATATTAATTGCTGAAAAAAATTAAAATAAAAAATCAACTAAAAAGTAAAAAAAAACTAGCTTGTGGATGGGAGTTCAGTTCGACTAGTAATACGAATCGTTTGCACGCGCACTACTCTAATTTTAACAAAAATTGCAGGGAGTAGTGTCCTATGTGTTGAATTGACAGTGCTTGAAATGCAGTAGCTTGCGTCTCGAGGTGTCACTGTTTGAGGTTGAGATGCGTTGGGTAAAGATGACCGGATTCACTGTTTGCGACTCGAGTCCTTGATACGCCTCCCCATCAGAGCCATAAGAAAGATGCGCGTGTATCAATAATTGTCAATGTGATGTTTATCTATCACTCCCTTTTCCTCGACAAGGAGATGAGAGGTGAGATGGTCGAGACTGCCGATCTCGATCAAAGCTGAAACTGATAGAAACCTTGCATATATAGCATTGTAGCGTATTATCTTTTAAATTGGACTCTTAAACGTCTTTTTAACAATCTAGCTTTGTTTTCGAGCTCAGAGGCAACATATGTCTCCTACCGTACCACCGGAGCTCAACAGAATGGTGCCAGCATGCTAACCTGGGTGAGCACAACAGGCGAGGGAATCACACGAGAGCAGACAGGGACCACCGGCCTACCGAGCTCCCCTTACTTGGCAGTACAAGCCAGCTCCTGCCAAGCAGTGGCGGCTCGGTAGATGGCTGACCGCGATACGACTCAACGCAATGCGAGGCCATGCCACTCCGCATGCATCCGTGGCATTCGGCAGGGCTTGGCGCGGCCCCCTCATGCCCACATGCACTCGTGTGGTCTTGTCGATCACCAACGCCTCTCCGCACGTATAAAATGGCTTGCGTCGCTCTTTACCCTCTAATTCAAAGCCTCTCAGTTAAGTTTCTTCCCTACCGATGAGAGAGAGTCAAGTAAGAAGAAAGAAAGAGAGACTAGAAGAGAGTTTAAATTAGTTTTTTGAGGTGATTTCGTTGTGATTTAGCAAATTTCGTAGTTAAAAATAGTGTAGGTCTGGTGAAGACCTTCTAGAAGAGATATGTTTCATTCGTATGTGAGCAATACGCTTAACATGTCATTAGTATTTTATTAGCGTAATGATGGTTTGGTAGTATGGAATGCGCTTGGTAACCATATTTAGTTGATGTATGTATTTAGTTCATTCGGATGATATTATATAATTAGTCATGTTAATGACGTATTAATGGCGATAATGGTGATTTTTTGTAAAATAGTTGTAGAAACACGTACTGTTATTTTTATTGTATGCATTGTCATTAGTATAAATATAGTATAGTAACATATATCATTAATGTAAATATAGCATAGTGTAAATATAGTATAGTGTATGTATGTAATTAGTGTAAATATAGTGTACGTATGTCATTAGTGTAAATATGTATGTACGTATGCACTATTATTTTTAGTGCATGCACTGTCATTATAAAAATAGTTGTAGAAATATACATTGTTATTTTTAGTGCACATAAGCGCATATATATGTCCTGCTCTGGTGCCATTATAACTAATATAGAAAATGATTTAAGATTGTACCATTGTGCACTGTTAGTTGTAGCATATGCTCGTATATATGTGTGTACCTATATACATACATATGAGCACACGGTTGTAGGCATAATTTGTAGCTCGGTTATGTGTGTGCATGATTATTTTGTATTATGTTTAGTTGTATTTAGTATCATAAAAAATAAGTTGATTTCGTCTGCATTGGTGTTAGGTATATGATGTCAGGTATGAAATATTTGTTCATGTTCTATGGGGAGAGTGTCGTACGAGACGGGCCGTATGGTGTAGACCTACAAAATTATGAACAAATCATGATCAGGGCTCCGGTATTAAGGAGGTGGGTCTTCCTGAGCTCAAGAGGTGCATATGGAGTGCATTTGATAGGGAAGATAGGCCAAAAGAAGTTTATCATCGACGCAGTGATAGCCACTATGGTTGGAGCTTCAGGGGGTGTTTCTAGGAGATAAAGATGGCGGTTGGCAACGTCGCTTGGTGGAAGTACATGGAGATTGCAAGTAATCCTGGTGTGGTGATATACAGGAGACCAATGGTGTATGTAGAGTTTCTAGAGAGCATGAAACCATCGAGTAGGGCGAGGCTGGTGAGAGTGTGGCATAAAAGTACCGCAATTGGTTGGTGGTGGTGGTGGTGTGGAGCGTAATATTGGTGGGGATGATGGTCGCGAAGTGGAACCTATTGTTGCTGCATATGGTGGTGGTGCGGTGCAACCTGGTGCTGGTCGGGATGATGAAGGGCTGACAAGGCCGACTCACAACTTTGAGCTAACCAAAGGCGTAGGGAGATAATGGGCAGCATGTATTGACTGCCATGAATTTTTGGATGGCCCATCGGATGGAAGCTATTCCGACGATGATGAGGATGCCAACATAGCCAGCAGTGGAGACAAGGCTGGTGTAGGCGTTAGTGGGGGTAGTGCATTTGGTGATATTGTGTACACGGATGTTAAGTACGTCTTCTCTAGATTGAATGATGTTACGTTGGCCTCTCCAGTTCTATCGTTCAAAGGTGGGTTGGAATGGTCTTTCGACAAAGACACACTGGTGGAAGGACAACGCTTCCCCAAAAAAGGTGCTACGCAGTAAGGCATAGCAAGATATGCCATCTAGATAAGCCGCACGTATTGGGTGTACGGGTCAAACCCCAACATGTATGTGGTGGTGTATGTCAACGGTTCTTATCCCAGAAAGATTCGTGCGTAGAGATTCAGAGGCAGTGCAATGAACTTCTGGATAATGGTGGTGAAGGATCACATGTGTTAGATTGTGGAGCCACTGCACAAGCACAGGAATGTAACCTTGTTAATCGTTGCCAACCTGATCAGTCATCTTGTAATTGTGGATGTCATAGTTTCACCAAAGCTGCTGATGGTCGATGCTGTGAAGCTAGTTGGTTTCCTAGTGAGCTACGATAAGATGTGACAGGTGAGGAGAAATGTTGTACATGGAATGTACGACACATAAGAGAGGGCCTATGAATTTATGCTAAGAATGTTGCATTAGATCACTAAAGCCGACCTCAGGACATGTATAAACAAGATGGAGAGGGTGCACCCTTCGAAAGAGCGTAATTGTTTCATCCTTGACCGAGTGTTCTGGGTGTTTTGGCAGGCAATCGAGGAGTTCAAGTACTGCAATTCAGTACTACGATGGACAGGACATTCCTCTTCAACAGGTACAAGGGCATGATGTTGATAGTGGTGGCCACCGATGCAAATGACCAGCTACTTCCAGTGGCCTTTGCAATTGTAGTGAATGAGAACACTAATAGCTAGCTGTGGTTCATAGACAATGTGAAGCAAGTAGTAGTCCAAGTGTGTCCCAACATCTGCCTTATCACGGACCACAATATTGAGTTACTGTCGATGCTGAGCACCATACAGTAAGGGATGCAACTATCCAGTGGAATGACGTGAGGACCCACTGGTGCATGAGGCATATGGTGGAAAACTTCCACACTCATTTCCAAAATAAAGAGTTGATGAAGAAGTTCAAAAAGCTCTGCATACAGAACCAGATGTGCAAGTTCAACGCAATTTGGAGGGAAATTGACGAGGAGGCCTCGAGAATTGTGAGAGAGTCGCAGGCAGTGGAACTGTCCTCAGCTCAGCTCGCTTTAGCAGTAGTGGGCGAGTTCGCCTAATGGATCAACTTGCATACCCTGGACTTAGAGAAATCATCCCTACTTCGTGACACCAATAGAGTGAGGTACAGGATTATAACGATCAACATGTCTGAGGTGTGCAAAGTATGTTGAAGGGTGTGCATTCCCTCACGATCATTACAATTGTGGACGAGAGTTAGAACTACACCACCAGTTACTTCGTTAATAGAGCCATGACTGTGAAGAAGCAGTTGTATGAAGGGAAGCAACTCTCAGAAGTGATACAAGTGTGCATAGAACAAAAAAAAAAGAGGAAAGCTCGTTCATACATCGCTCAGACCATAGACGGGGTGAGGAAGAAGTTTGAGATCTGTTTAAGAGAAAAGTATGTCATGGGCCATGCTAGAGGCGATTCAAGCAAGCATGCATGCACCATCGACGAAGAAGCAATCTACATGTGTAACAAGCCAAAGTTACCACACAACCTTGCTCGCATGTCTACGTTACATGCACTACGTGGCAGTAGTCCTCCGCGTAGCATGTTTTAGAGTACTACAACATCCATCATCTGTGCAGGACTTGAAGTGTGGAGTTCAACTCCTAAGGGTTGGACAAGCATTACAGGGATATTTGGCAGGAGGAAGTAAAGTGGGTTCCAAATGATATGGATGACAGTCAGCGTGACCAACAAGCGAGACCATGGAAGTGCAGGCTTTGCAAGACAGGAGCATCTATGGTCCCTGGACTCTGACCCCCAAACCTCGATCTATCGGTTGAAACTAAGGAATTGTACAACCCTAGAAATCCCTTCCGTGACTACCCATACATCCCCGAGCCTTGGCCACAATGCAAGCACAAACAAGACGAGGTGGTGTAGGTTTGTGATGACAACACACACCTAGGGTATTGATTCTTTCACTGCCCTCTGTTCACGATACGTGGGCCATTACCTACCTATACTTTCATACATGGATCACTTGTATTCATCTGGCCTTTCTTGCATACCGCGGATTGCAAGTTTAACGAGTAGGTGGATTCATCGTATCCAATACCTACACAAGTCTATATCCATACTCTCCAAATCCACCTACAAGACATGCTCTAGGCCGAGAGGTCCAACAATGATGAGCTCCACAAGCAAAGGATTAGAGAGAGGAACAATGAGGAGGTGGTCTACCTCGGCCGCAACTACCACCTGTATTGCTGCTGCGTGAACCTAAGCTGCAATTGTGCCTGCCACTACCGCAACAACTAGCCACATCCACGCCGTCCTGATGACCGCCACACCATGTGGATGCCCTACGGTTTCATATTTTTGCCCTAAGGGCGTTCCCCATTAGGCCCTACTAGAACTATGTCCATCAATATTATTTTTGTCTAGCAAAGACCACATGTATCTTAGATGTAGTTCAGTTTGATGGTTCGTGCATATTACTATTTGTATCATATGAGTAGTGCAATTTAAAATTCCACAAGGCGCGTCATGTTTATGCACAAAGTTTACTAGAATTTGATAATACACAACATTTTTCTGAGTGAAACGACAACACACACTGGCTTTTTTCAGTGAATTGATAGCACATGCTACTTTTTCTTAGTGAGTTGACTATATGCACTGCCTTTTATTAGTGAGTTAACATCACGCACCAGCTTTTCTTAGTAAATTGACAGCACATGCTATCTTTTCTCAGTGAGTTGACAGCACATGTCACATTTTCTCAATGAGTTGACAGCACACGCCACCTTTTCTTAGTGAATTGACAGCACACGTCACCTTCTTAGTGAGTTGACAATATGCACCAGCTTTTTCTCAATGAATTGATAGCAAGAGCTAGCTATCTTCAGTGAATTAAAAATATATACCAACTTTTCTCAGTGAAGTAGTCTTTGGCACCATCTTTTCTTAATAATTGATAATATGTGCCAGCTTTTCTCAGTGAGTTGATAGCATGCACAAGCGGTTTTCTTAGTGAATTGATAATGATGTGACCTTTCCTATGCCTACAAGATTCGCTCTCGCAGATGTGACTGCACTTTCATTTAGCAAAATTTACTCCCAAACACTACGCGCTAACCGCCTATAAAAGTGACAAGACTACATGACGAGAGCTAACACTCCACTCAAGCTAATATCAAAAATAAAGGGAGAGGGGAGGGGTAGAGAACATAACTCTTCTAGGGTTAGAGATGTCGAACTATAGAGAGATATTTCGAAAGTGAAAGTGGGTTGCCAAGAAGAAGGGATTCTACCCTGATAATTATTGCAAGGATGCACCTTTGCCACTAGAGTTTTCATGACTGCAGTGCGACTGTGGTAATCCAACACAGATCATTCAGTCCACACATCGAACAACTGTGGTAATCTGGTATAGATCATTCAGTTCATATAACGAGAAATTGTAGTAATCCAGTACAGATCATTCAGTCCACATATCGAGCAACTGCGATAATCGAACGCACTACACGTGCGGGGATCTCCACGTAAGTGAATGTCGCGTCTTGCCAAAACACATTACATGTTTCATTTGACATATTGCTAATCTTATCTATGCATGATGGTAGTCGACAGAGCGTTGCTACTTCTTTCGATTGATCGACGGCCTGAAGATGTACAACGGGGTATTTATCGAGCAGAAATACATGCTCAACTACCTAGTGGCGCCGACGAACTTCACTCATTCGAAACCTTACACCCCGGGCGACAAGGAAAAAACTAACATGGCAAAGGACAAGGGAAAGACACCGCTGGTCCTTGATGCCCTTACTAAATGTCAAGTAATTTCAGACTAGGACAAGACTACACAAGTTGTGAAAACCAGATTGGGACAAGACTACACAAGTTGTGAAAACTGAGTACTATGCGGTCGTCAAAAAGGCTAAAGCCCCGAGGGGAGACAAGGTAAAGACACTGATGGACCCTAATATATACGACGAATGACTACAAGCATCATTTCCAAAAGGCGCACATGTATCTTAGCTGCAGTTGGGATTGATGGTTCGTGCATGTTGCCATTTATATCATATGAGTAGTCAGGCAAACATACACACCTAACTAAACTCTACGTGTCATGCATTTCACACCTTCCAAATGATCCATTACTACAATATTTTCAATAATATATCAGTACAACAAAAGTTAAATGGGGCAACCCACAACACCGAGGCTCGGCCCCCTAGCCCCGCTGGCTACCGTGCGCTTCGCTCACCTGCCACGTTGGCTCAGTAGGCCAGTGGGCCTCCACTGGCTACCACACGCTTCGCTCATCTGCTGCACTGGGGCCATCTTGTCGAGCTCGGAGACGAGCTACATTCGCAAAAAGGGTGTCCGGATGTCAAATTTGAAAAAAAAAACTATAATGGTACATATGCAAACAGTTCAAACTGAAATGGCCAAGATAGTGCACGGCCAGTACGAAAGAGATCATGAGAGGGGATGACAAAGAGGCGACTGGCGATTTAGTAAATAAGTAGTCGCAACAACTTGGCCTGAACGGAATTAAAAATGCTAACTGACATGCATACTAAAGATAGCTAACTGACATGCATACTAAAAATGCTAACTGACATGCATACTAAAAATGCTAACTGACATGTAGACTAAAAATAACAACTAGATTAACTAACATTACTCCTCCTAATCTAGTTGATGTTGATGTCGACGACGCCGAGCTTCGAGCGCAGGTGCAGAAATCTCACCCTGCCAAGTGATTTTGTCAATATATCTGCCAGTTGATCGTCGGTGTGGATCTTCTGGATGGTAACTTGGCCACCCTCGACGCACTCTCGGATGAAGTGAAAGCGCGTCTCGATGTGCTTACTTCGGCCATGGAAGACCAGATTCTTGCAGAGTTGTATAGCCGACTGGTTGTCGACATGGATGGTAACGATGCCCGGAGCTCGTCCGTAGAAGCTGCCGAGCAGGCGACCAAGCCAAAGCCCTTGGCATGCCGCCGATGACGCCGCGATGTACTCAGCCTCACAACTGGACAGCGCGACCACCGATTGCTTCTGGGATTGCCATGTCACGGGAGCCTGACCGATGCAGAATAGCACGCCGGAAGTGCTCTTGCGATCGTCTAAATCTCCCGCCATGTCCGCGTCGCTGAACCCCTGGAGTTTGATGTCGCGGAGCATTGAGTAGCCGAGGCGAAGTGAATTGTACCAGCAACATAGCGCAGTAGGTGCTTGACGGCGCTCAGGTGCTCCGTTGTCGGTTTCTCCATGAACCGGCTGACATACCCGACGGCGAAGCTAATGTCCGGCCGGGTGTGGACCAAGTAACAAAGACCCCCAACGATACTGCGGTAAAGTGTAGAATCAACAGGAGGGTTGGAGCTCTTCTTACTCAGCTTCAAGCGCGATTTCATGGGGACTTGAACAGCATTGCAGCCAGCCATGCCCGCTTTGTCCAACAGCTTCGTCGCGTATGCCGCCTGGCACAATGTGATCTTCCCGGGCAGCTGCTCGACCTTGATCCCGAGGTAGTAGCTCAAGTGCCCGAGGTCGCTCATCTTGAATGAGCGCTTCATCTCCTTCTTGAATTGATCGATCTCACCCGGGTCGGCACCGGTGAGAATCAAGTCGTCGACGTACACGCCCAATAGTAGACGCCCATTCCCTGTGCCGCGAGTGTACACACCATGCTCCTCAGTGCACCGAGTGAATCCCAGTGCTACCAACGTGCGATCGAGTTTGATGTTCCATGCTCGCGGAGCTTGACGTAGGCCGTACAATGCCTTACGTAGCTTGAGAACTTGCCGCTCTTGCCCGGCAATCACAAATCCTGGCGGCTGAGCGACGTAAACTTCCTCGGTGAGGTCACCGTTGAGGAATGCAGACTTGACATCGAGGTGATGGACTGTCCACCCTTCATGCGCAGCAATGGCCACCAAAACCCGCACGGAATCGAGCCGTGCCACCGGCGTGAATACCTTGTCATAATCCACACCAGCACGCTGCACATAACCCTTTGCAACAAGTCGTGCTTTGTGCCTGACCACCAAGCCCTGTGTGTCCTTCTTGAGTTTGTACACCCATTTGAGACCAAGGGGCCGGTGTCCCGCCGGGAGTTCGACAGCTTCCCAGGTGCCGTTGTCCACGATCGCGGCCATCTCCTCCTCCATCGTCGCGCGCCAAGCAGGATCAGTGTTGGCCTCAGCGAACGACGTGGGTTCCTCAGATGCCGCCAAGAGCAGCTCCTCCGGATCGGTCGGCGCTCGGAGTTGTTGATGCAGTCCTCGACAATGCGGAACCGTCGGGGTGCTCCTTCGTCATCCAGCTCATTGCCGGACGGGATGTTCGACGGTGGCGTGGCGTACGTGACGCGCGCGCCGCCCGTGCTGCTCCTGGCATCCGAGGGGGTGCGTGGCGTCTGCTCCCCTTGCTCTTGTTCAGGTGAGGCCGGTGGGGATACAGGAGAAGCCGACTCGTTGCCTCCCGTGAGAGCACTGACCGTGTATTCCATGGTGAAGGTCTCAGGGAGTGCATTGCTGCCGCCCTCCTCCCAATTCCACCCGCTGCCCTCGTCGAACATAGCATCGCGGGTGGCGTCTGACGATCGCTTGCGGTCGTACACACGGTACGCCTTTGAGCCCGGCTCGTAGCCCAGAAACACCATCTTCACATTGCGATCATCGAGCTTGGCGAGGTGGGGACGCGTGACCTTCACATGCACAATACACCCGAACGTGCGCAAGAAATTCACCGCCGGCTTCTCGCCGTGCCAAGCCTCATAGGGAGTCATGCGAGTGACGCTTTTTGTTAGAAACCTGTTCAAAATAAACACGGCCGTACTCACGCCTCCCCGAGCGTCGGGCACTTTCTTTGCCTTGAGCAGGCACCGCGCCATAGCCATCACAGTTTGGTTCCGGCGCTCCACGACACCGTTCTGTTGCGGGGAGTACAGCGCCGTGAGTTGCCAGTGCACGCCCTTCTCCGCGCAGTACTCGCCGAAAGTCACAGACGTGAACTCGCCACCATGATCAGTTCGTAGCGCGCGTAGCTTCCGTCTTGTCTGGACCTCGACGCCGGTTTGGAATTTCTTGATCGCGCCGGCCGCCTCATCCTTGCTTGACAACAATACCAGCCACATGTAGCAGCTAGCATCGTCGACGAGGAGAAGGAAGTAGCGCTTCCCGCTGTGCGTCGCGGCGTGACGGGCCCACACAGATCTCCATGTACGAGATCCAGACGTCCCTTGGCGCGGTAGTTGGCCTCGACTGGGAACGGTGCGCGCCACTGCTTGCGGACGAGGCACGCGTCGTAGAGTTGGTCGACATGATCCAGTTGAGGAAGTCCACGCGCCATCTTTCTCAGTGTGTCAAAGCTGAGGTGGCCAAAACGCTCATGCCAGCGCCAGGCCTCATCGCCCGAACGTGCGAGGAGAGCGATTGGACGTGCGACGGTGAGTGTGATCTTGTACAGACGGTTAGCCGATCTGCGTACCTTGGCGAGTAGCTCATGCTGTGGATTACGTACGCGCAGTACGCCGTGCTTGATTAGGACCTCGCAGCCGAGTCGAGTTGACCCAGGCTCACAATGTTGCTGCGTAGCCTGGGGATGTAGTACACGTCGGAGAGAACGTGGTGTTGCCCATCACGCGCCGCGAACACAATCGAGCCGCGCCCGACGATGTCCACGACCGAGCCATCACCGAATTTGACTGTTCCGGAGACATTTTGGTCCAACTCGGAGAAGGCAGCAACGATGCCCGTCATGTGGTTCGATGCGCCCGTGTCGAGGTACCACACGCCGCGCTTCTGCTCGTCGGTGTCGGTGTCGCCAAGTTGCACCATGGCGCGCTCCTCGTTCAGATGAACGCGAGCGCCCACACGTTCCGGGTCGACATGAACCCGGGAAGACACCGGCCCGGGAGCCAACGCCCCCACCTAGGCTATATGCAGGGCCAGTTCGTCTTCGTCACCACCTTCCTAGACTAGATGCGCCTGCGCCTCGTCTCTTTTTTCTTTCTGCATTCACGGGCCCAATGACCCTTCTTCTTGCAGTACTTGCAGTGGTCCTTGTTGGAGGCTTGCCCACCTCCGTCTTCGCACGGTGCGTCTCGACCGTGGTTGAACTGCAACGTGTCACGACGCGGGCCGTTAGAACCACCACCCGTGAAGTTGCCACCGTCTCGTGCAGCCTCGCTCTCCCGCCGGCGCATACGGCGGATCATCTCCTCCTCTTTGGAGGAAAGGAGCAGGCGTGAGCCCAGTTCCGCGGCCACCGCTCGCGCTTCGAGACGCTACTCGACGGCTCGCAGCCGTCCGGTGACCTCTTCGACAGAGAGCTCGCTAATGTCGAGCAAGGTCTCGATGGATATGGCTACCTGCATCAGACGATCAGGGACCACTTGTAACATCTTGCGAACTACCTCAGCGTCGGAGATTTGGTCGCCGAGAATCCGTAGGTTGTTGGTGAGAGAGCCGATCCGCATGGCGAAGTCGTCAACCGCCTCGCCGTCCTTGAACGAGATGTTGTTGAAGTCTCGCCGCAGCTTCTGCGCGTTGGCCTCACGCACACGTTCGACGCCCATGCGCATCACCTTGACCGCCTCCCACGCCTCCTGCGCGGTTTCCTTGTTTGCGAGTGAGCCCAGCATCTCCGGCGGGACTGCGCGAGCGATCGTTGCCAGTGCAAGCCGATCCTCGCTGTACTCCGTGTCGCCGGGTTCGATGGCTCCCCACAAGCCTTGCGCCTGCAAGTTGATGCGTATGAGCATCGCCCACTCCGGGTAGTTGGTCTTGGTTAGCATCGGATATTGTACCGATGCCGACGCTTGTTTGACCATGCGCTCGATGACGACCTCACGCTCCCGACCATGCTGTTGTCGTGGATGGCGAGGATCACGTGGTGGCGACTGACGGCGATCCAACCGCGGAGGAGTAACCGACCTGCCTCCCACCGGAGCTAACATGGCCACCAGAATCCTGAACGTGCTCTGATACCAATTGTCGGCGAACGTCCACTAATGCCAGTTATTGTTTTGCCTTCAGATAAGTAGCTGTGTATTCTCAAGAATACAATAAAAGTGTATACTTAAGGACACAATAACACAAGATGTTTGGCGTTGCAAAACGTTGCAACTTTTCTAGCTTTACCTCTTCCCTTTTTATTAGCATCATTCCTCCATGCATGCTTATCAGTTTCTGGCTGCATGCTAGCAATTACTGGCCGCCTAGCAGTTACAAGATTTCATGACGCATTGTGGCCGACCAGCTCCAACAAAAGAGCTGAGCAATTAACTTTCTGAAAAATGCTAACTGACATGCATACTAAAGATAGCTAACTGACATGCATACTAAAAATGCTAACTGATATGCAGACTAAAAATAACAACTAGATTAACTAACAGGCCTTGCAATGCTGATAGAAATCCAGGTAGCACAATCATGCGTGGCAAGGAATCTTCATATGTTTCAGAAATCAGAAGGGGCAAGTGGTAGTAGAAGCTGAACCCGCAAGATATTTTGGGACCTGAAACAGCCATCAGTTTTATATAAAAAAAATCTGCTGAATTTAGTAATCTTTTTTATTGTTTCTAAATTATTTGTCCGAATAACAGTATACATATTTCTGAGTTACCTCTGATATTTTCCTCCAATCCTTTCTGAAATTTCACCAGTTTACATTGTACTATATACCATTCATAATGAAGACATAAAGGGCAATTGTTGGTATGTTCCCATGGCTCAGTCCTAACTAGCTACCAAGAATGCTGAGTTTGAACAAAGAAATAATCTGTGATCAACGAAAGAGGTCCTGAATATTGGGCAAGAAAAAGGAAAGATGATTCATATGCACCATGTGCATGAGAAGCTCCAAATAAAATTTTTTGGGACCCGTTGTGTTCAGCTCAGAATATGTAGGTCATGTCCAAGCCTTTCTTGCAGACAAAAGAAGCAAGACATGTCATATGATCTGCTCTAAAATGTCGACATGTAAATGATGTAATGGGACAGGAACACCGAAAGAAAAAGGAGGAGGGAGAAGGGATAATTGATTTTTTGCCACTCAGTTTAGCTGTCTTTGATTATTTATCTTTATTTACTTTGTCATTTATATTTTACTCTAAAGTTTTTATGCCAATTGCTATTTTTCTCCGTAGTCTGTTTTAATTCGTTTTTTATTCAACGTCGCCGGCACCCCATGCGAAATGACGACTTTGCTGTCAGTCTGTTCCAGCCAAAATCCCGAGCGAGCGGCCTGTTCTTCATTTCTCGTCTCCCCCAGGCCGTGTTCTTGCTCGGTGCTCCTCTCCCGCACGGCGACTGGTCGTCTGGCGCGCGGCTTGCTGTGCTCCTTCGGTGACGTAAGCACCCCCGGCGCAGCTCAGTCCCCCTCCCTC
Organism: Melocanna baccifera; assembly: GCA_036346265.1. Lineage (NCBI taxonomy): Eukaryota > Viridiplantae > Streptophyta > Magnoliopsida > Poales > Poaceae > Melocanna > Melocanna baccifera. The sequence continues at coordinate 12,557,784 of CM070679.1, forward strand.
ACATCCTGATTTCTTTGTTTTTCTTTTGAAACCCTAGGTTCTTGCTTAATGGATCTGGGCTGAATAGAAGGGGATCCGTGTTCTTGCTCTGTGCTCCTCTCTCACTATGTTGACTTTGTAATGCCTGGTGCTACTTTTGCTTCATAGATTTTTAGCTACTTTTCGAATCCAACTGTGAGAGCTTCAAATGGAGATGTTCAAGGTCCATTCTGCCTCCCAAGTTGATATCTATTGACATGTAAGCATGTTTACTCGTGCTGTGATTAAAGCTTGTACCTTGATATCTCTGAAGCATTTGAATGATCTAAGTTTGGTGGTCTAATGTTCTTTTCCTGATCTGAACAAGTGACTGGTTTTGCCTGTTGCTTGCTTATATGATATGAAATGCTTGTAAGAGGTTTCTCAGATGCTTGTTGCCTGAAGCATTTCTCAGATGCTTACTCCTAGCATTTAAGGTTATGAATATATTCAGATGTTTGTAAGAGGCACAGACATGAAAGCTTTGGATTAAATCATACTCACTTTGCAGCTGTCAATCAAATATGTAGTTCTTTACCATATAATTTTCATTTCTCTGTCATTTTTTGTCAACTCTGTTCTGGTACAGAGGCACAGACATGAAAGCTTTGGATCGTATTCAGATGTTTGTCAACTCTGTTCTGGTTTTGGTCAGTCAAATATAATTTTCTGTTCTGGTCGATTCGATGATTACAGGGATCAATGAATGTCATTTTTTTGGACCATTAAACACTGTAATGAGTTGATATTTGGAAGTTCAGACAACCAATATTTGGTATTTGCCTGTTGCCACTAATAATCAGCTGGTGGTAGCCACTAATAATCACCCCAGGCATTGCTACTTCACCGTGCCTTTCGTATCTGCGCACAGGAAAAAAGGGCAATAGCCACCACTATTTCACAAAAGGGCAATATTGTCTATTCACATGAGCTTCAATGGGTTAAACAGAAAGAAAATGATATAATATGTAGATAGGGAAAAATAGCAATTGGAATGAGAATTTCAGGGCAAAGTATGAATGACAAAGTAAAAAGAGGCAAATGATCAAAGGTAGCTAAACTGAGGGACAAAGAATCAATTATCCCAAAGAAGTGCTGAGATGCTGATCTATAGGTAGCGTTCGAAATAGCGATGACTTATGGCTTTTGGCTGATATTTTATTGTAGCTAGCTGAATTTTTACTGTAACTGAGTTAGTTTATTTGGTATAATTAAATTTAAAAAAATAAAAATAGAAACGACATGTTAGTCTATCACAGACAATACAAAAGAATACGAGAAAAAAACAAAACACAAAAAAAATAAAAAAGAGAAAAAGACAAGAAAGCAACAAGAAAAAAAATCGTCGCCCGTCACTGAACGCTGGCGACGGGCGACGCTGAGCGGGGCCATAGACTCCTCTTTTTTCTGTTCTAATCTTTCAACCATATTGCTATTAGAGCACAGAGAGACGTGATTAGGAAGATGCATAGGATTTGTAACTTCAAAACAGATCCTAGCTAGAGAATGAGAGAAGTGGTCCGAAGTCATGACTTGAGATGTAAGCATTGATTAAGAGATCAAGATTCATAATGGTGAAGTAGTATTTTTTAAAAGCATGGAACTTTAACTTGGTTTTCTACTAGAGTTAAGACAAGCCAACACCTTACAATAAGATACTTTGATATTGGCACTAATTAAGAATAACATATAAATTGAGGAGTGGTCACATGGCGTAACATGAAGTCAAATCAACAGAACAAGCAGGGAAAGCAAGCTCATAACTAGGAAGTTCTGTGGAAATTAAAAATTATTGAATACGCTAGGCTCTAAGAAAATATATTGTCTTTTCTTTTTCACTTGGAAGAACAGAGGCAAAATATACTTGAGGGCAGCTTAAAGTGTTGTGAAAGTGTGCTGAATACTAGCCTTCTTAATTAGCCAATGAGATCTGCATGGAGGACCAACATGCCTTCCTCCGAGTCTGAGCATCACATTCTTCAAGAACCCACGAACACCAACCTCATTAAAAAAACATGTAAATATACAAACTACTGTGGCTTTGTTAGAAATTTTCATTGGAATGACACTTACTAAAAATACCTAAAACTTTTAACAAAATAACACTTCTTGAAGACAACCATTCGCAAACAATAACAGTAAATTATGCATGTGTAGAATATTTCAGTTCAATGCAAAATTTTGAAGAACTTATTGAGGGTCTGTTTGGAAGGTAGAAATCCACATAAATCTGTAGGAAGCATAGCAATTACTCCAGATTTCTTAAGAAAACCCTTAGGGCATGTACAACACACAGGGGGTGATCGTTTTAGCGATGGCTTCTGGCTTTTGGTTGAAATTTTACTGTAGCTGACTTTTTTTTACTGTAGCTGATATGGCTTTTTGGGCATAATTAAATTTAAAAAAATGTAAAAATAGAAAAAATATGTTAGCCCATCACGGATAATGCAAAGGAACACGGGAAAAAAGAAAAAATGTAAAAAAGCCCAAAAAAATCTAAAAAATTCAGAAAGAGACGAATTACTGAATAGTGAAAAAAAAGCTGAAACTAGAAACTGAAGCTGAAAAAAAGTTGAAATGAACGGAGCCACAGACAACTACTGTCTTTATCATGCCAACACAGCAAAATCATCTGACGTGGACTGTAATTAAAGAAGAGAGAGACACAATCCATCCTCTCGCGAAGAGACGGCCTGCGCTCGTGCTCCTAGGCGAAGAGATGGCGTTGCGAGCGTTGTATGAGCCGTCTTTTTTACAAGCTGTCTTTTTTGTTGTCTTTTTTAATAAGATTGCAGACAACTAGATAGATAGTCTATTGTACTAGCTATCTTTTTTGTTGTCTATGTGTGATGTGCATGTATATACAGACAGCAGTCGTTTAAACTGTTGTACGTGCCCTGATCGTGTAGGATCGACAGCTTGAAACGAAGCTTTGTAGTTGCATGTATCTATAACATTTTAATTGTGCTTTGTAATTAAAAAAAAAAGCCCCGAAGCAAGTGCCGGATAACTATTAGGCACTAAAAAAAACAGGAGGATTCCAATAAGATGCATCAATTACCGGAGGAAAAAGCAGAGCTTGGGGCACGGAGAGAATCTGAAAAAAAAAAGATCTACATAGTGGTTCGAGATATGGATTTGATGCAATGCGCGATGCATCCCCTTCCCCAGGAGCGCAAAAGGAGCCCCGGGAATTAGGGTTTTGAGCGAGCGACTGGAAACAAAAGACGAACCTTGTTCGATCCATGGTCATCTGCTGCATGATTCTAAAACAGATATGGCACGAGGAAAGGAGGAGACCTGAGACCGAGACCGGCCGAGATCGTTCGTCAAGGTCACATGACGAATCAATTTTTCCAAGGTCTTGATCCTCGAAACAAGGTGGAGGGATGATTGATCTCGGTAACAGGAGGGAAACCGCCGTCGATGGCACGGATTCAGCGCTGCCATCGACCGTTGGGGCTGAACGGAAAGTGAGGCGAAATGGAATGAGAGCTAGCATTAGCATGCCATGTAATCATTTGGATATTACATATCAAATGGAGTCTGTCCCTGCATGCCAAGGGGGGGCTGGCTAGGAGGGGGTCCTCTGAGCACATGAGCCAATCAGTGGCCTTTCTAGCCTACTACCATCACCATCACCACCACCACCACCATCACTTCACAGGATTAAGAAATCTTGGTCCAGGTTCCTCTCCAAAAAAACAAAAGAAAGCTTCAACTCAGTACTAGTACTATGTTCACATGGGCAAGGAGATCAAATGCACCCTCCTACTCGTAGTGGCACCAAGTGCCCCCAAGATGGAAAGGCCCTGAGGAAAGGAGGAGGAGATTTCTTTTTTTTTTCCCCTCTCGTTCCATAATCTCACTTTATGGGGTAATAATAACTAGTGTAGATTAATGAAGAGCAAGCCGTTGTTTTATGCCGATGTTCATGTCCCATCACAAGATTAAGAACTTTTTATTGCGAATGAGAAAGGGAGGGGGGCGTCGAATGTACCAATTAAAGAACATTGTATGCAGCCAAATACGATGACAACTAGTACACTATCTAGAAACAGAGGACTGTACCTTTGTACAAAATATTGGGTCGGTATTTGATAGGAATAAGACCCGGAGAACAAGTACTCTTGGAAATGAAAGGGATTACGACTATACATTTACCACTAGTAGTAAGTAGCTAAAAAAAGTAGCACCAGGAAGCATGAAACAGAGGCGCACTTGAAGACAGGGCCGGCTGCATTTGTACAGTAACGGCCATGCGGGCCCACCCCAACCATCGTGGTGGCCGTTTTGGAGAAAAGATTCGAGTCAACTCATCAGTCAAAATACGGATGGGATTTTCTTTTTTTTCCCCTAACTACCGGCGTTTGAAATGGCCGAAGCTTCTTGTTTTTTGCTAAAGTTTTTAACTTTGGAATAGTAGAGACTGAAATTGGTAGGTGTTTAATTCTATTAGAGCTCTTGGCTTTTAGTTGAGCTGATTGGATTATACCCCCTTTCGTCCAAAAGCACAAACACAAGCACAAGCACAAGCACAATCGAATCGGGTTAAGATAGAGTAAAACACTTACTGGTAGAGATGACCACCGTCAGAGTTGCTAGGGTGAGAGGCACCCTGCCATATCCACAACGGCGGCTAGAGCAACGGGCGACGATGGCACTATGCCAGACAGCGACGACGACCACTGGGAGACGACACAACGAGAGAGTACCGAGAGAGAGGGAAAGACCGGGAGAACGAGACGGCGTTGTTGGGGCGGTGATGGTGATGGAGCTTGATCCAATCAAAGTTGCTTTCAAAAACTAGGTCTTAAATTCAGTTTCCAGCTTTTAAAACCTAAAATCGAAAGCCGAAGTCGTTTCAAACGCCCCTAGTCTCACCCGTAATCTTTGCTCACCCCAGATCTTCTACAGTTACCCAACTCATGGTGCCGGTTTCTTTGATACTACGCATGGCCGCCCGGCAGTACGGCAGTACAGCAGTAGGGGTAAAGATCGGCTGCTGATAGTGAAGCAATTGCAGCCCACCCTATAGGGATGCGCCTTAGGCGCTTTGCGATCGCCTAATCTAACGTGGGTGGCTTCAAATCAATTGCCACAGTGACTCCATATAATATTTGGTGCCCAATGTTGCTACAGTTAACTTGGTCGCGCACCTGATGCGTGACGATCGGCAGACAATTTACCATTTTTTTTTATTTTTTTTTGCTTCTGAGAGCGGTGTTTTCCATATAACACGCGTCTGAAATCCCTCAACAATTCCACCGTTCCATTCCACACACGGGACCTAAGTAAATATGGTCAGAAAGCATCGCAAGTCAACAGAAATTAACCACCCCTACTTTCTCCTTGATCGTCTGAGCAGTGCCCTGCCTCCTCGACCGCGGAATGTAGATGCAAATCACCATGCCAAACACAACAAACATCACGATCTTTGGGGGGGAAAAAGGCAGGGAAAGACAACACATGATGAGTCCACGCTACCTCTCATGGGAAGACGGTGGTGACGCGCACTAGCAGCCTTGGACTCCGACCATCCGTTGATCCTCGTCGCCTCTGCTCTCCGCCCAGCGTCCATGGAAAAACGACTGGTGGTAGCCGTAGCAGGAAGGGCAGTCGAGTCCCAGTCCCAGGTGGCCCTATATAACACGCAGGCAGCACAGATGAGCCTCTCCCTCCTCCCATCATCCAAAGGCCTCGCCATGCATCTCGCTCTAACCTACGCTCGAACGGCAACCATGGCCACAGGAAAGAGAGAGGAAGAAAGAAACGGAGAGAGAAGCCAGAAGCTTTAGAACGTGGCCTTAGGCATTGGACATAGCTCCATCGCTTTCGGTCGCTAGCTAGCTTGGCTTGGCTTGGCTTGGGAGCAAGAACAAGGTCGCCATCCATCCCGAGCCAACTCCGCACGGTTGCACTCGCGCCATTATTATACCTAGCAAGCTGTTTTGCTCCTTTGATCCTCTGTCTCTCTCTCCCTCCGTTCCACAAGGAAGTACACCGAGCTAGCTAGCCATGAAGCCGTCCTCTTCGACGGTGGCCGGGTTCTATGCGACGCTGGCGCGCGGGCTCGACGACCTCTACCGCTCGCTGGCATCGACGGCGTTCCTCTCGCTGCCGTCCCTCCGGGCCGCGCTAGCCCTCCTCCGCGCGGCGCACTCGGGGCTCACACGCCTCGTCGGCTCGCTCCACCTCCCCGGCGGCGCCGCATGGCTCGACGAGTACATGGACGAGACGTCGCGCCTCTGTGACGCCTGCCGCGCGCTCCGCCTCGGCGCCGCCGCCATCGAGAGCTACTCCGCCTCCGCCGCTCAGGTCGTCTCCCTCCTCCAGGATACCGCCGGCGTCCCCTCCAACCCCCACCTCTCCCGCCAGGTGCGCTTCTTCGCCTTTGCGCTTGCACCACCAAGCAAACCAACTAACCAACCTTAGTTATTAATGGCGTATGATCAACTGCGTGTGAATTGATCGTGGCTTCAGGTGACGAGGGCAATCTCGGTGTGCAGGAGGGAGGCCATGGCGCTCAAGGAGGAGAATAGGGTGCTCGTCGAGACACGGGCGGAGGCGCTCGCGCTCCGCCTCAGCGAGAGCGTGCCGGCCGACGCCAAGCTCAACGGCTTCAACGGCTTCCGCGGCGTGCTCTGCGCAACCAGGATGCTCTCCTCCTTCCTCCTCACGCTCCTCTCCTGGGGCGTGCTCCACTACTGGCCGGACGCTGCCTCCGGCGCCGGGACCTCGGACTGCGGCGCCTACTTCGGCGCCGCGTTCGCGTCGGCGCTATCCCGCGCGCAGCAGCGGGCGGCGGCGGAGGCGGACAGGGCGTCCGGCGGCGTGGGGGTGATGATGTACGAGTTCCGGCGCGCGAGGACGGCGGTGGAGGAGGTGAAGGAGGCCTTGGACAGGGGCGGCGACGTCGCCACGGCGGCGGAGGAGGTGAGCCTGTGGGCCGGGCTGCTGCGGTCCGGGTGCGAGGACATTGTCACGCTGATCGACGACCTGTTCGACGAGATCGTCGAGGGGAGGAAGAAGCTGCTGGACCACTGTAGTGGCATCAATTAGCAGCAGGCTTCCCCTGGCGCTCGCCTTGCAATGGCGGCAGAGGCTCTGGTTCATGCGTTTCTTGAGTGTTTCTTCTTGGTTCTCTGTTGGGTTCCTGAGTTGATGGTAGTTGGACTAGTGTGATCATAAATGGTAGAAGAAATGGATGGAATAAGTTGTAAACTGTGTCCAAGATGCTACTGATAGCTTGTTCAGTTTCTGCATGATTAAGGTTAACTTCTATGGGTTGACATGCCATTAAAATACTATTAAACAATTGTGATTATGAGGTGTATCACTATGACAACATATCGCACAACTGGCTAAGGATAATCTCTATGGCCATGTAGGGCTCATGTGCAGAGACTGACCCCATACATTCCTATTCTTTTCAGCTGGAAAGAAAACTTGTCACAAGTCAAGAACAGACGGGTTATGGGAATAGTGCAGTAGTGCTAGACTCGTAGGCTGCATTCTTTTTTGGAAATATGCAACGCGTACTGCTGTTTCTGTAAATACAAGCTTCAAAAATTATAAAAAAAACTTATATGAAGCTCTCCGACACAGTCGTAGTAATTGTGTAATTTTTTTAAAATTTTATGTGATCTTAATTTACCATGTTAATTTATATTAATTTAATCGTGAAATTAGGGATGCTCAAGCATCTTTTGCAGTGCCCGACCTTTGTCGTTCGCACATATGTTGGCCTGTTGCTGCTATATTTTCTTTTTCGCTGTGTCCTTTGCACAATTGTTACTCTGTCTATGTCATCCCCCTCGTGCGCTCCCTCGTCCACACTAATGTCGTTATGTCCGTGCCGTCCTCCCTCGCCCGCTTCATCATATGCATATTTGTCAATGTTATCATGTCATCCTCCCTCATCCAAAGTGCTACACGTTGACAAGGACTTCTTAATTTACAGGGTGAGTATACCGGATTCCCTTTTTGTTTGGCCATAAATACGAACCTCTCGTAGTTTATCATCACTCATCTCTGTCGCTAATCGCAGAAGCTCAGTCTCACAGTTGTCACTCAAAATTAAGAGTGCGTAGCTATTAGTTTGAGAAGCCAGTGCATAGTTTATTAAGAACGCGGCAATGCTGATGCTTCTCTCGAAAGGTAGGTACCTTTTTATCGCATGCTTTCAATGTTTTTCCTGTAGTACTAATTAATTAGTGTTATTTAGTTAAGGTTAAGTAATGAGTTAGTGCTAAGTAATTAAGTGCTAAGCATTATGGTAATGAATTACTCGTAATTTTTTGGATGGGTAATCAAATTGTCCATAATTAATGAATTGGTAAGTAATTAAGTGCTAAGGATGACGGAAATGCATAGACAGAGAATGAGTTCATAGGTTTGTTGCGTCAGCTTATTCAATATCTCCACTACTGTCAACTGCCCATCTTCAAGGGGTAGAGGACGAGAGTTCTGGAATGCGACATCTGGACCATGGAGGCTTTTGTGTATGCTAGGGAGGGAGGAATCGATCCCCTCAACGTCCGTATCACACTCCCACAGTCACCATTCAGATGCTGTGAAAAATGCGACTCAGTTTGCGTTGGCTCATCCATGCCGACTGCACAGGTGTGAGTTGCTGCAATCCCCCTACTGCTTCTCCCTATCATGGGGTCTGGAGACTCCTACCCTGACCCCATGGAAGTCCCAATGGACGACCCGAGACTCTCCCATCAGGTGCAACTTCCTCAGTCTATGGTGGACTTGTACGCCCGTGCTCTCCAGGAGATAGGGCAGCTTTGGATGTTGTTGACATCTAGTTACCATCTTTTATTACATTGCTTCTTTGTTTAGTTCATTTTCCCCCTCTGTCAGTAGAGGATAAATGTAATCCTTGCGTGGTTCAATAAAATTTTACACCATCAAGTTCACTATGTATGGATTCTAAAAAAAATTATAATTTTTCCAGCTCATTTCCAATATTAAAATATCCTACAAATAGTTTACGTAAATAAATTTTGCTAATCGCATTTTAGCGCTAATTTTTAAGCAACATTCATAGTGGATAAAATTATCAAAACATTGCACAATGAAGTAAGTTGTGTCAGGAGGCTGGATATAAAATTCAGTAATTTTTTGAACTCGTTTGCTATACGTAACAACTCCTACAATTATCATAATCATATAAATTTTTGAGCAATATTCATAATAGATTAAATTGTCAAAAAAATTACACAATGAAGTACATTGTGTCAGGAGGCTGTATATAAAATTTGGTAATTTTTAAGCTCATTTGCTATATTTAAAATTTTAAATAAATTGTAAATAAAAATATTAATTCAGTAAGTAATTAAGCCGGCTTAATTACCTGTCATCTAGCAGTAGGGCGATGGGCCAGGAGCCGCCCGGTGGCCGGACAGCACGGGCACGTGTCATATGCACGGTGCTATCGCCCAGTGGTCAGACAGCAAAAGTGCCATTTCTGCCATCTCCTGTCCCGTACAACCATTTTTGTAAATACGAAATGAAATAGTGCTATATAGGGGTGCAATCAGATTGAATTCGGACGGATACTGCTTAAACCGTATCCTAACCCACATTTTTCCTAGATTCGGAGTCGAATACGGTAAGATCGAATACGAATACGAATTCGAAATATTCAGAGTTTCGAATACGGTACCGTCGGGATGGATATATAACGGATTCGGCTCAGAAACGGATAATATAGACAGATAATATACAATTTGTTCTTCAAAAAGATTATCGAAGATCAACATGGTAAAATATTTCATTCTGAGCATCACTCTAGATTAGAGCAGAGCGTGTTGATGGTCAATTGAGCTTCAGCACCTCAGCTTGCAATAGATTGTTCTCATTAATAAAAGGAAAAGAAGGATGTCCTAAGCAAGTAATCTTCTTTGCTAAGCCTTGTGAGTTGTGACGAAATTATGTGCATTAAAAATTTCTCTTGTCTGCAAAGTTTGGACTTCTGAAGCCTGCAGTCGACATAATGTCACACGACAAGAGAGCCTGCAACGGTATCACTTACGTGACTCATATCTACATCCCCCGATGGAAGTACACCCGCATCAGAAGTGATGTCTAGCGTGGATCCTACGTAATCGGGGCCCAAGTGGGGATTTTTAAAATCCCAGTCACGCAACCTACTATCTAATATGAAATTGTGCAAGGTCATTGTCGCGCAACTTATCTTTTTTGGACGACGCATCGAAGCTAGAGATATGCTGCAGGATATGCCATTTCATCTTCCACACCCCGAACGCACATTCAACGATGTTGCGCAGGGAGGAATAGTGGTAGTTGAATGTCTTTTTACGCCCATGCAGCCGACTGTCATTTGCAAACTTTGCTACGTGGTATCGTCGGTTCCTGAATGGTGCTAGGTACCCTGTCCTGTTAGGATATCCTAAGTTGACTAAGTAGTACTTCCCTACAATACCAATATAGGACTCATGCATGAGAATGAGATATGTAAATTGACATGAATGAAGGAATTGATATAGTTGGATTGTCACCTGGCAGAGGATGTGGAAACACATGTGCTAACTGACCAACATGTCCAGCAGAATGCGTACGTCGTGCGTTGACCCGGGCCATCCGGTGACTACGAATGTGAACCTCATGTCGAAGTTGCATACCGCCATCACATTCTGGCTCATATAATCGTCCCGATTTGTGTGCATAATTTGCATGTCACTTGGCACCATCACCGGAATATGCACCCCGTTGATGGCTCCTATGGCTCCATAGTAGTGTGGGTGAAACCTCGAATCCCTCAACCTTTCGTGCACAGTACTCAAGTCCAGTTTGCATGGGCTCTCTATGAGGCCTCCTGGATGATGATGGGGCCCTTTCCACAAAACTTCTAATCATAGACATTTCCAATAGGGGGTGTGATGTCGTCGTCATTATTGTTGTTGCCTTCGTGGCTCAACATGGCATGTCTGCAAAAACACGTGAACCGTTCAACATTAGGCTTAGAACAATGCAATTGTTACCACCATTTCATTACTAAAGAGCAGTAACAATCCGCATGCCATTAGTAAATATCGACAGTCTCAATAGTAAAAACGAACTAAAAATGTAAGTCTAACAAACTCAACAGACACATTCCATAGAAAAATTATTCAACAAAAACAAATTTGTCAACATCCACAACAACCGACGGAATGAAAGTCCAACTTCTAATCAAGAAAATGCATGAAGATCGGAACGAACTCAACATGCACACACAGTCGGTTCAACAAAACTCAAGAAAACACACACAGATGTCTAATGCGAAATCAACATATCTAGTTCACGAAAGAAAACACCGACCGACATAAGCAGGCACAATGCCAAAACACTACAGTACCAAGAGGAGTGAACATGGATGATTAGAGTCCATCTGCCCCACCGTGTGCCGAGTAGATCGGCCACATCCTACGTAGCCAACCGAAGCATCCCTCCGATGTTCGCAGCATTACAAAGACATCCTTATATATTATCTCTGTGAGCAATGCACATACGTAGAAGTGCTCATCTGTGCCCTCACGGTACCTGTTGACAATCACTAATTCGAGCAACGCGGCTACCTCCTTGCGCATGGCTTCTTGCTCAGCAATGGTAGTGGCAACATGACCCATGATGGATCTCTCATACATGTCACAAATGTTCTCCATGCATTCGTCGGCCGTGTTGCCCCAATACTTCTTGGACTCATAGTCGGATGTGGTCACGATCTGCTTACCGGCCCTCTTGCTTGATGAGCTTGCTGAACCAAACTGCTGTGCACCGATGTCATCGTCAGAGTTGGTGTCCATGTTGAGCCAACTCACTCCAGGAACCGCAGCATGCTCATTCGTGCAAAGTGCATCACAGAATATCACATACATCAAGTCCTAATGAAGCAACAACACATTCCTGAACTTCGTGCCTCCCAATGTCTAAAATGGAAAAGGCATTGCAATTAGCTCAACCCGCAGAGAAAGACAAAAGCGAGACAAACATACATTATATGACGTTCCATACCATGTTCTGCTACTCCCACTAATCGTTGCCGGCATCAATGAACCCTATACTTGGGTCAATTTCTAACCCCGACGCATTGAGTTTCAAGGTTTTCCATTGCATGTAGTTGCGCTTCAATGCGTCCCAGTGGTTCTTGAACTTTTTTTGTGCACTCTTTACCGGTTCGCTCTTTGAATTTCCTAATTATATTGTTGTGGCCGCGCCTATTCAGATAGCCCATTGGACAGTTGTTAGCCTCCACTGACAAATTTCTAGCATGGCGACATGGGCGCCATCGTCCCAAACGACAGTGAGAGAATGAGACTTGTCCATTTATTACTGACAGGAACAGCCGAAAGAAAAGATCGACGGCCATAAGACCACAATGCAATGCAAAAGCACACGAGCAGTGTTGCAACATTGGACTAAGCAAAAATGGAAATGAACTTCAAGAGTAAACACACACAACAATTACCTTGGCGGCCGAGGGGACGGCATCACCGACGGGAGGGGAGGGGAGACAGGCTGCAAGTGTCGTTGACAGGAAGACCCCCTTGCGAAACAGTCGGGACAGCAGCGCGCACCACACTGGGGCTGGCGACGTCGAACGAGGATGGCACGTTTAACGCCGACTCTGATGCAGGGACAAATGTGGCGTTTGAGGAGGAGACAGAGCTAGAGGCCGCATCGGACGATGAGGGTGGCCCAAACACAGAGGCAGACACTAGCGCGGAGAAGGAGGCAGCGCCGGTGGAGATCTCCACACAGGTGAGATGAGAAGGTGGAGGGGCGCGGTGGAGGCAGGGGGAGGGTAGGGGCCAACCAACGAGGTGGGCCGCCCGAGGCATGAGGTGGCAGGCGACGGTGGAGGCAAGGGTGGACGGGCACAGAACCTTAGTGGGGATGTGGAGTGCGTGATGCGATCAGATGAGTGGGGGAATTGGGGATCGGCGGTGAATGTCAGAAGTGGCTTGTATAAGCTGTTGTTGTCGTGTTGTTCCATCTAGCTGTCGGCTTCTTTAGCCCGAAGCCAAAGCTAGAAGCCGGCTTGAAAAGCCGGATCGAATAGCCCTTACTAGTAGCTTGGAAACCTCTTTTTAAACAAGAAAAAATTGTAAGGAAAAAGGTGCTGCAAACTTTTGGATAGGCAGAGATCTCGCTAAGTTTGGAATAGTTTGATTCTAGGGTGCTAGAACAGGGAGGAATAAACTAGTGGAGGGATAAAAGCTGGATAGGGACTTACCCTGTACGACAAAATCAGAAACTGAAAGTATGTGTAGCAGTAGCTGCAAGACTGCTGCCGCTCCTGGAAGCTTTTGTCTGATATCCACATGTTGACCTCGGGAACAACTGCCGTAGTACAAGCAGGAACTAACGCACCTGCAACAAAGATCTGCAACTCTGAGCCCTTTATTCGCAGGCAAGGCTGCAATGGAAGGATCTTCTCCCATGACCCCCCATCTATCATCCATCACGAGCCCCATAACCTGACTGACACCTCTCTTTCTCTATATTGGTGCCAAGTTGACCCCGAGAAAGAAGGAAGCAAGGTAGAGATCGTGAGGGACCACGGTATGGACACCGCATGAGTTTTTGATTTTGATGCAAAAAAATTGTTAAAGTTTTAGTTTGATTTTTTTGAGAATTTACAATTTTTAAGTGTTGTTGTCTATCTCTAGCGATCTGATTGACTTGAAGTGGGTGGTTAGATCAGCGGGTCTAGATTTAGGAGTGGTCAAACCATCAGTGCGGATACGAATGATTTCTAGTTGGTGGTGTTTTTCAGAGCGCGTGTTCTGAAGTTGAGCACATGTGGTCCGACTAGCTATGGTGGTTGTTGGACCAGACTGGTGTGACTGGTATTGAAATGAAATCACGGTCACACCGACCGAGCGGTCACACCGACCAGTGGTTGACGGTCTGGCTGGAACGATCCGATCGCCATGGGTTGGGCGCTCAAACCAGTGTCTCAAGAGCACACATGTCAGGGTGTAAATGAAAATAGATATAGACATGTTTCAGTGTGTGCACGACATGGGTGTCGTTGCTTGAGTGTGACATGTTGCACGATGCATTATTTTCGACTAATGTGAGAAAGTGCATGGAACTTGTGATTTACATGGTTGCTTGGTCTTTGAGTATGCAGGTAGTTTGGAAGTCATAGAGGTCAAAGGCAATGGACCAGGGCTAGACGGGAGAATTTAGGTCCGGAGTGGTCATGTAAGTTCAAGTGAGACTGCGTGACTCAAACGGAAAGCACAGAGAATACAAGAATCATGAAGAGGCGAGTTGGTGCATGTAATGCGCCAAGTAATGAGGTCGATACACGTAGAGACGGTTCGGAGGAGACCGAATGCGTGAAGATGTGACGATTAGTCATTAGGAGTTACGGGCTGCGTGTCAAAGTACGCAGAGATGCTTTGAGGTGAAAATAAGTGTTCATGGCTTATTAATTATGTCAATTGATGATTTTGTGTGTTGTGCAGTGCTATGTGATTATTTTCTTGTAATAGTTGGTTGTAAGACTCCAAAGGTAAGTCATAATGAGGCAGAAAGGGTCAAGCTAGGCGAGTTGAGGTCTAGAGCGACCAAGGTGCTGCCAAAAGATGACTGAAACTAGCGGAGTAGTTACAAACCAGAAAGACAAGGAATCAGAGCGGGAGTTACCGGTGGTGGATTGAAAGGTATATGAAGCACCAAACAAGAAACTTGGGACTTAATCAAACCACGGCACGAGGAGCCACGAGGGAGGTGGTCTAGGTCAAGAATGTGCAGAAAATGTTAAATGAATCAGTCTTGATTCATTAACGGGTTAATGGTTATGTGTAATTTAAGAAGCATGTATGTGTAAGTATAAAATCTGGTATGGTATTGGGTTAACGAGTTAGCCTATGTAAGTAGATAAAATTCGACTAGAGGGGCTGATTAGGATTTCTTGTGTACATGCACTATGAAAGGGTGGAGAGGTGGTGGCTTAGGTGCTAAGCCTTGTAGAAGAAAAGGAGAGGTCAGAGTTCTTAGAGAGAACCTTTACGAGATGAGTTATGGCTTTTGTGCTTGAGCTTATTGTCATCCTTAGGTTTGTAAAGTGGCTAGGGAGTGGTTGTAAACATTTCTCTTCAAATATCAATATATATTCAAAATTCGTCTAGGTCTTTTTTTTTTGCTTGGTTTTTGGTGTTTCTTCTTCTCCTCTCAATCTTGATTTGTACCAAGGACGTATAAGTGACAGAGATATCTTTTAGAGACCAAATTCTATCTTTCTAGGCACCCTTGTTTACAAGTTCTTGCTCTTGCTAGGTTTTGGCTCAAAAAATATGATTTTGGAGGTTCTTTGGATTAAAAGCTTTTGGCTTGTGTTCTTCCTGTGATTAGGTTTGCTAGAATATGTGGGAGTAGATCCAAAGTTATCTTGATTATCAATTACGCACAAGCAAGTCTTGGTTCGAGTTCTTGTGTTTTGCCTGGTCTCGGTGCAACCTTCATTTGAATGGATAAATGTTGGTACTTTGGCAATGGTCTTCTTGATCTCTGATTGGAATAAGTTACTGACGTATTAGGGGAGGTGTGCAAAGTTTTAAGTGATTTGGACCAATGGATCGAAAGTTGCGCAGTTTTCCATGTTCAGAATTGTGCTAATTTTTTGCTCTGCCCTAAGAGAGCGGTCACACCACCCTTTGCAATCCAGTCTGGCCACCTAGATATGTCCTGATCCATTTGGCTTGGTTTTTCTTGTAGATGTCTTTGTGAGTAGTTAGATTTTGTTCTTCATAACTCCTTATATCTATTGAATTGTGAGAAGTGTGGTCTTCTCTTTTGAAGAAAATATTTGAAAAGGACATAAATTCTGTTGGCTCTTATTCACCCCTTTAGTATTTGAAAAAGACGTTAATTTCGTGGACTCTTATTCATCCCTCTAGCTCGGTCCTCAAAAGTACTAGCCAGAAGTGGACAAAAGATGCAAGAACTTTCTGTACCTTATTGACCATGTGTGCGTGACCAAAGTTGAGAGAAAGAACTTGCTTTAGCTCAGGTCAGGATGGAGAGTTTGATGCTGCTGAGCAAACAGGAGGGCATGTAAAGAGTTAGTTGGTTCCAGGCTTTCAGCTTTCAAGGAGCTCGATTCAGACAGCCAAATATGACCCATGGAGTGATGCAGATCAGATCAGAACTGTAACAGAAGCTGCAGAGACTGCAGCAATATGTAAGAATGCTGATCAGCATGGTGAGATTGGGTACTGAGCAAACAGGGTAGAGGGTGGCACCAGAATGACTGAACTGATGTGCGATCAATGATGGGGACTAGTTGTTGGAGGAGAACATAGAATTCATAATTACACATGAGACATGGTATGCACACACACAGCACACCACAGTCAACAAAAGGGAAAGGGGGGAAGCAGCAAGCATCCAATGCCCCCACATGTAATTTCTCTTTTGCTTTGTTCTGTGCAACGACAGACAGCTCAACGTGTGTAATGGTATTGGCTGGTTTGGTGCTTTGCTTGTTAAGGCCCCGCTTGGCGCAGCTCCTGCTCCCGGATTCTCGTCCGAAGCGGCGCCAAGCACATCTGCTCCGAGAGCTAGAGAATCAAGAGTGGTGGAAGCTAGCAGTGCAAATACAGAGTAGGGGTGGGGTCACTGCGTGCGCTTCGGGAGCGGGAGCAGGCGGACATCGACGGCGCTGGCACCGACAGTGAGGCTGGCGGTGACGAAGAAGACGGCAGTGCCGATGATAGGGAGGCCGGTAGTGATGAAGAAGGTGGCAGGGAGACAAACGGTGACAGAGAAGGCAGCGGCGCCGGCAGCAGGAAGGCCAGTGGTGACAAAGAAGGCAATGGCGCCAGCGGTAAGGAGGAGAAGGCGTGGAGGATTTTCGGAGCCACCCTTCAACCAAACGCTTCCCAGCCCGCTCTGATTCTCTGAAGATGTGATTATTCAAAGAATCATAGCAGAATCTGATTCCGATTCTACTAAACATGCCCTATGTCATGACAAGATGCAACATTTTTTGTTCATGTGTAGGGGATAGACAATGCAAGTATCACGTAGACCTGTATGTAGGCGTCCTTCTTGCAGAGATTTCTCTAAATAAAATGAACTGCATCGTGTCTAGAAACGCTGGCTAGAAACCTACATCTGGGATTCAGTTTGAGGATAAAATCGATAAAGGAATAAGGTGTCATGTGGTACCAGGAGACGTCGTAAAGGAAACATGCAGCTGGATGACTCGGTTGGCCAGAAGGAGTTGGCCGTTTCCAGGTCTGATACGTGAAGGGAGCCATAGGAGTCAAGTCCGTTTAGAAGTTGTAATTGGATTCTTCAGCTGGGAATTGACAGCTAGTAGTTCGGATGTGACAGCCCTTAAGGCAAGGTAGTTCGACGGGAGTTGGATTCGAATTAGCTCCGTCAGGTTTGCATCAAAGAGGTGCACCATAAATTGTAAAGCATCGTTGGCTAAATAAGCAAGAAAGAACTCCTTTTGGCTCATATCTTCTGTTCCTCGTCTACTGCTTGCGACCTTAGTGCCGGCACCCTTCCCCTGTGTCGCTCTTCGGCTGCATCTCGTCCGACGTCTGACGCCGGAAACTACCACCGGCCACGGCTCACGATTATAATCTCCGATCACAGGCTCGAGCCCGTGACATAAGGGATATGAATTAAACATAACAAAGGTAGTAGTAAAGGTTACCTCAAGAGTTACTGTTGATGAAGAAGAGGTTGAGGTTGGTTGGTCGTTAATATTGCAATGAGCAGATTTGCTGCTGACGTTTCAGCTGCATTAGATCAAAAAAATAGGGAGCATCCAGAAGATGAATCAGAGCTGCAAGACAAACCGGCTCCTATGGGCAAACAGTGAAGATTTGGTACCTGATAGGAAACAGTAACAATAAAGATTGACACAAACTTCTCAGTAGCCATTACAGGATGCATGGAATATGTAACAGAACTGCAACTGACAGCTCAGACATGTCCCAAGTGCAAAATAGGAAAATATATGTGCGCAATAAATACCAGGAGATTAACATGGGCGTTGGCGTTGCACAGGGTCTCAGATAGACACCGACACAGCACATGTAAAAATGCACCCAACAGTTTGGGTGAATGAAGTAAAACCAAGATGGGCAGTTTTATGCCAAATGCTACATTTCTCATATACAGATCTAAAAAAACTCTTCTGCTTGAGCATATCACAGGATAGATCTAAAATTGGCAGTTATAGGAAAACTTATTCAGCTTTGCCAAGTGCAATAAAAAGAAAGCGCAACGGCCATAACACAATTAATCACAAGTCAAATTAAAATGTCAATGCTCCAGGAACACCCAGGTGAATATAGCAGCATAAAATTACCTAGAAAGTAACTGTCGTTGCACACTGAGAGCAGCAATCTAAAAAGGTATCAGCGTATCGATACAATTATACTTGTATGAGCGAAGTATCTTAAGATTCAAATTCACTTTATCTACAGGTAATTCAAATCTATGTGTTAAAGCACTCATTGCATATTACAAGAAGCATTCAACTTTAGTTTAGCAAACCATGATATACAGATACGCAAGGGTCCACGAAACGAATATCACTCGGTTTCCATCATTGTGTATGGTAGTAGAGCAAATATGGTCATGGACTTCTAGCCAAAGCAAAGTACTCTAAACAGCCTCACTGCAACATAAATACATCCCTTGTCCAGCAATCGTCGAAAAAACTCGTAAAATTTCACATCTTCCACATCTATCTGAATTGAACAGTAGTCATTTGCCAAGCGTGTATAGGCATAGCAACAATACTTGGTGCAGTTTTCTTCATGGCTCTCATACGCATACATGATAAGTGTGCCTGATGAAAAGAACAGAATGAAGGTCAAACCGAACATTTGTTCTGATTTCTATAACATGGAAAGCAGGAGCATTAAGCTAAGAAAATGGATTATTGTATAGCACTATATACATGCAAAATCAGGACCCAACATACTAAAGTAGCAAATGGTATACAAATTATTCAATATAGGTTGTGTCATCAGTAATAGAAGCAACAATTCACTTCCTGTTATTGATCAAGTGAATTTGCAGCCATAACAACAGTTAAGTAGGTTAACTCATGTATTCTTACATAGATTATAATCACAAGTGATGTGCATACATTATGCTTTCTGTACCATCAGCCAAGAGTAATTGATGACTTTCTCTTGATAAAACTAAGGGAGTTGCTAGCCCACGCTATATCGTTGGAATCGTTTCCAACGGTATAGGCACATTTCATCTAGCATCAGGTTCCAAAAGAGTTTCAAATGGGTTACATAAGGTTTTAGTGTGTTTCCACAACTTTAAATGGGTTTTAATCTGTAACTATAAGTTTCGCACAGTTTCAAATCTGAAACTTGATTAAAAACGAGCTTGAGAAGAATTTCAACTGACTTTTAAAAAGACAAACTTCACAGCTTCACAGAGTTTCATGGGAAAATTTATAAGTTTCATTCAAGTTTCAAAAGGAAACATCAAATTTCATAAAAGGTTCAGAGCATTTCATAAGTTTCATTCAGGTTTCAAAAGGAAACATCAAATTTCATAAAAGTTTCAACGTGTTTCGTAACTTTCTTGTATGTTTCAACACATTTCAAGAAGCTTCAAACCATGAAAGTTTCAACAAGTTTCAGAAAGGTTTCACAGGCGCTTTAGCTGTTTCAAAAATCAAACAAAATTCAAGCAAATTTCCAATGGTATAGCAATTTCATGGAGTTTCATGAGGTTTCATTTGCATAAAGTTTCACGAAGATTTCAGGTTTTAAGTTTGAAGTTTCATGAAAAAGTTTCAAAAAGGCTTCATGTTCTGAGCTTCATGTTTCAAGCAGGTTTTAACACATTTCGTGAAGTTATCATGCAAGTTTCAACACGTTTCAAAAAGTTCTGGAGATAGTTTCAAGCATGTTTTAACACGTTCCAGGAAGTTTCACAAAAAGTTTATGAAGTTTCAGAAAGGTTTCACAGGCTTCAACGAATTTTCATCAAAAGCTTCAAAAACTGAACAAATTTCAAACACAATTTCATATTTCGAGTAGGTTTCAACACAATTGCAAGCAAATTACGCCGGATTTCAACCAAAAACTCATAAAAAATCACACCACTTCCAGGGTGCACCTGGGCTCAACAGTGACTCCTTGCAGCTCTTCGCGTCCATGCTAGTCAACCACCGCTAGCCCAGGCAAAACACGATAAGCCGCCACCAACCTCTATTACGCGCTCTTATACACCGCTAGTGTTGTCGTGCCCCCTTGTTCGCCGTTGATGCATTGCACGCCATCACCACCCCCGCTCCCCCGTCAATTGTGCGAATAGCACACAACGTAAGCATCACTGCCCTCGCCTGGTCCAGCTCGCACCCGTACTAGAGACGAGGAGCCTCCATAGGTGTGCTAGGCGACGTTGCCTGGAGACAAGATCAACCTGTGCCCTGTGGCTACTCAATTTGGGAGGTATTTTGGAGAGAGAGAGAGAGAGAGACGGGACCACGGAATCGATAGGGAATAGATAGAAGGTAAAGGTAACATATGCAGTACACATGAGTGGAGGGGTGCTAATTTTTCCAGTCTGTACAATGGATATAATCGTTGTTTTGGCTACGCATGATATACCATGCTATAGTTTTTCTCTAAAAGACTAAAACTAATACAATCTTGTGAATCTACCCTTATTGCTCAATGTTAGAGCACATCACATCCAAGAACAAACCTGCAGCATTAGAACACCCACACCCAAGAACAAGATCACCAGATTACCTTGCGCAATCCATGCCGGACTCCATTCACTACTCGCTTCACGGCTTTGACCTCAAGGGCGCTGAAGCAGTCCGTAGCGTCACTCACGCAACAGCAATACAGCATCAACTGAATTCCCCAGAATGACACGCGGAGGGTATCCTCCTGCGTGCACTGGAACCTAAAGCTTTACCACCTGCAGAGCGCACGAATCAGCTACAAACTGCTCCATCCCAGCACCAGCCCAATCGACGCAATCACGCGAGCCTCCGAAGGCAGCATGCAACATCCAGACGCCCAATCAGGATATACCAAACCCATACGCTAGCTCCAATCCGAAACAATCAACGCAAAACCACTCACCCTGATCACGCCCAGCACACGGAATAACTGTAGCTAACTAATCATGCCGAGTACACCAACTAGAAGAAGCAAGCAGCACCTGGGAGATCCTAGAGGGCAGTGGGGACTCAGGCGGCAGCGCCGCGGAGGTCGTCCTGGGTGGGGAAGGAGTTGCAGTTGATCATCTGCTGGTCCCTGACCTCGAATCAAGTTGGAGTATCTGATGAAAGTGTAGGCTGGTGACTGACTGAACTTGAGACCAGATTCGGGGGATGAAATTCAGGATCAGTACTGACCAATGTCAACCATCAGAAACCAGCTCCAAAATCG
The DNA here is from genome assembly GCA_036346265.1 of Melocanna baccifera. NCBI lineage: Eukaryota > Viridiplantae > Streptophyta > Magnoliopsida > Poales > Poaceae > Melocanna > Melocanna baccifera. The sequence continues at coordinate 12,579,233 of CM070679.1, forward strand.
GTCAGGTGGCCGCGTGTTTCTAACTTTTGAGTAGTGACAAACAAACTGACCAAACATTGAGACTCCAAAATGGATGAGGCATCGGAGGTAGGAACTTCTGCAGGAAACATTAAGCCATTCTCCGCATACATTGGTCATTAGGAAAAGCAGATTGCACCAATACTTCAGAAAACACCATGATCCTGTTCTCTTGCAATTTGTTCTGAGATACAGATCCACACAAGAGCGCATCGAAAAACCTAATAGTGAGACAACGTTAGTTACTAGAAGAATAAGAGGACCAGTAAAGAACAAATTCAATAGTATAAAACCATTTTCACCTATAGTCATTGCAGGAGCAGACCCCATCTTGGAACAGGTGGGAAGCGTTGGTGGCTGCACACGATGATCTCATGCTGGTAGAGCTTGGACACAAGCTTGGCATGCATATGGCAGTCACGCACACTCGAAGATTCTTGACAGCACTGATAGACATGCCATGGGAATGTTGAGTATACTAATTGCTAATGCTGGCATCTTGTTATGGTAGGATAAGGTATTGCCCTTATCTTCCTCTTCATTCATGTCCACAAGCACTTGGCTGGTGTCCTTGACATAGCCAATCTGTTGCGACCTCATCTCGACATCTTCCAATAGTTCATAGATCTTCCTTGTCTAGGGGTGTCTCGTATCCCCAGACATGAACTCATGGAACCAACCATTTCACTCTATGAAGCTCAAACCTGTCTCCTTCTTGGCTCCCCTCTCCTCCAGCATCTGCCGAATGACTATTGCATCTTCCCATCGACCATTGTTTGCATATAGGTTGAATAGAACAGCATAGCGCCCACCATGGTCTGGTTCTAGCTCAATGATCCGCTTCCCTACATGTTCGCCCACATTAATGTTGTTGCGCATCCGGCATGATAACATTCATTCAGCACCAAGCCCTTCCCAAGCATCCTTTGGAACAACTCGAGTGCACGCTCACCATAGCCATTCATCGCAAGCACTCCAATCATTGAGTTCCACAACACCACATCACCACCCTGAACGCTGCCAAACACCCACCACGCCTCCTCCATGCACCCACACTTGCAATACATATCCACTAGAGCTATCGCAAACATGACATTCCCTTGCTTCCCTCCAAACCCCTCCGTTTCCAAATACCAATGAACCCATCGCCCCCTCTCAACAGGTGTGCACAACAGCACAAGCCTTGAGCACGCTCGCCAGAACCACAACGTCCGGCCTGAACCCCTCCCCCATCATCCGATAAAACACCCTCAACGACTCGCCAAACTCCGCTCCAAGAAACCAGGTTCCGCTCCGGCATTCTGCCAAACACCTCCCGCGCAGCCGCCAGGTCGCCGCTCTTGCCGTACCCGGATACCATCGTGTTCCAGGAGACGACGTCCAGCGCGGCACCCGAGTCGAACACCCTGCGCGCGTGGCGGAGGATCCCCAGGGCGCGGTAGAGCTTGAGGAAGGAGTTGGTGACGACGGGGTGGGCGGGGGCGGCGGCGCGGATGCGGATGCGAGAGTAGAGGGCAAGGGAGGCGGCCGCGGGGGCACCGTGGCGCGCGAGCTCGACGTAGAGCGGGCAGTGGATGGAGGGCGCCGCGGAGAAGAAGACGGCGGCGGCGGCGGGTGGGATGCTGAGCCTGGGGAGGGAGCGGAGGTGACGGAGTTGGGCGGGCATGGGAGCGAGAGCCAGCGACCACCTCGCGTTTGGTTTGCACTACGCAGAATTGCAGCGTGCCACAGCCGAACGTTGCAGGAAATAGTATAGTTCCTACAGGATTTTTATGGGATTTTTGCTTTTTAAACAGGTTCAATGTTTACTACAAATGTGATAAAAGAGAATATTTAATTTAGAGAACAAAATTCTTTTTTAAAAAAGGAAAGTAATCTAGGACAACAATCAAATGTTACTGAATATCATTTTAAAATAATTTGATGTTTTCAATTTTAAATTTGTGCAAATATAAATGCACAAGTATTTTACCCTTTTTTAGTATTTGTAGCGACATGCGATGAAATATAGGGTACAAAACAAGTTGTTATGATGTTTCTGAAACCTGTGACTTTGATTCTAAAAAGGAAAAGTCAACTTTACACCCTTGAAGTTTTGCATTTGTGCCTAACCTTTTGAAGTTTCATTTGATCCATTTAACCCCTCTAAAGTTTTACTACCAGATCACTTCACCCTTTAATAATGGTTTTACTACTATGACAGCCACGTCATCTGGTTTTGCCACATGGCATCACACATGGGTTGATGTTATTATCGTGATCTCTCTCCCAACACACACTTGCATAGCATGGACATAGTAGCGAGTACGCGAGTATCGTGGGGAGCTAAGTGTGGTCATCGCATGCAAGCGGAGTTCATGCGGTATAGTGAGTAGAGAACACATGGCGGGACATGCCAAGCCCATGTGGCAAGGACAGTGATCAAACAATGCATGTAGGTTGGGCACGACGAGTGGAGTATTGCAGAGTGCGTGAAAGTTGTGCACAACGAGTCAACGAGGACAATGGCCCGCCTACCCACCCACATGAAGCCTCAAGCCATGGCCGAGCCAGGCTATGGCAAAACCAGATGATGTGGCTACTACGGCGGCAAAACTACTCTCAAAATCGTGGATTGAAGTGATCCAGTATTAAAACTTTAAGGGTTCAATGGATCAAATAAAACTTTAGATGGTTGAGCAAACAAAAGCGAAACTTCAGATGAGTAAAGTTGACTTTTTCCCTCTAAAAAATCTTAACACTTGTGGGTTTTTTTTCTAAAAAAACTCACTTAATTTTGCTATATAATAGTCCAATTATCTGATTCAATAGATTTTCAAGCTCGGGTGTTCAATTCAATTTTCCATCTTATCACTGTATCACTTAAGCTTTTTCTGTAGTTTTGCTTGCCAGAAAGCACAAGCATGACATGTCTACCATTATGCCGTAGCTATGTTCATCATCAAACATCAACAAATGTCATGGATCTTACAGTTTTATACGAAGCAATACAAGTCTCATTGGGTTCAAGAATAACAATTGTGGTATATACTAGAGATCTACTACTCAACAACTATGATCACGGCTATATAGCTAATCAAAATATGAAAATTTGTTGCCCCGAAGAGGGATCAAAGAGGAGACAAAAAGGACAAGAAAACAAAAACCATGGCTGCCCAGCTCATCGCCAAAGAACGATCAGATTCCACAATCTGCCCTGGCTTCTTGGCCATAGAAACGCTGCTCACTCGACGAAACAAGGCACACCCGCATACAGTTTCTCGCCAGCTGTCTAAATTGGGGTTGATCTCTAGTCACACTTTATGTTCCTGTAGATCCTTCTCACAAACAATGTCGATCCAAGATATCCTACAGCACCTAGATCAAAATTTCAAGCGGTATCAGTTGAAAGTTGAAACAATTCAATACTCGGGTTTGTGCATGCTGTCAATGTAGAAGAGCTTACCGCAAAGTGTTCCTAAACCTAGGCAGAACATTAGAGTGTAACCAAAGTAGAAGCTTGTCTGGAAGAATCCCGACATCTTGGTCTTCACATGGTAATAATACACGGAGTAGAGGTAAACATACACAGCAGTGGAAGCAGCAGAGAAGAACGAAGTCCATTGCCAGTGATAATTCTCCGCGTTTAGCAAGAAATATGTACCGACAATTGTTACACAGATGGTGACAATTATGAGGATCAAAAAGACCAGCAACATGAACCCATATACATAGTACACCTGCCAATGGATGATCAGAAAGAAGGCATCAGTCTCAACTCAACTCCCAGGGATCCTTAGTAATGAAGCTAATGTAAACAAAATAGAGTTGTCCTTTTTACCTTGTAATTCCAAAATGATGTGAAGACGAAGTACATCTCGATGAAGATACTGCCGAAAGGAAGCAATCCTCCCATAAGAGCAATAACAGAAGGCGTGAGGTACCATTTCTTCTCAGGGATGGGGCGAGGAATGGTCTTTACTCTGCATGGATTATTTGGGGCACCGCTCCAGTTTCTACCAACAACAGTTCCCAAAAGAGCAAGAGGGAAAGAGATGAAGGCCCACAGGATGAACACAACCACCATTGTACCGAATGGTATGGCAGCTAATGATCGGTAGAATATAGCAACAGTGTTGAGCAATAGGCCAATGCCAAAGCACATAAATGGGAACAGTGATGCTGTCATGATCATTGCCTTGATCCAGTTTTTCCCTGGTTTGATTTGAACAGATCTGAGCAACTTATATAAACATAGATATGTGGTGTCATTTAATCTAAAGATGTTAGATAATCTGAGTTCATACCCCCATTCCGTGAGTATAGTGTGCCACTGACATATCCAGAGATGAATGAAGTAAGGGCATAACAAACAATGAATGTTGTGACAATAGCCCCTCGCCTGGCAGAAAAAGAATACAAGTTGTGAAGGACACTTTGGCATGCTATCACAAAGTAGAATTAGAATGCTTTATAATAAAGTAGTGCAGTTGCTTGTGAAATATAGGCAAAATGTCCCAGAAAAATTAACACCAATAAATGATGGAACACAAGGTTCCAAAGGACCTCTTTAAGTGGGTAGTTCAAGGACAAGGGCAGAGAATAAGAAAAGGAGGCTAAAATTCATGGGAAGAGTCTTAAAAAATAATTAATAAACCATCTGCTTTTCTTCAAAAGGAGTTAATAACATAAAAGGGGCAGTTCAAACACTATAACTATATTGTTAAAAATTTCACTTCAGAAGCTGTCCAGTGATTAGAGTTCCTTAATTAAGCCCCTGCACATCAAACAATTCTCTGGTTCTGTGCATGGAAAACTGTGTTTTCTTGGTTAAAGCTAGACATAACATTGATTTGACTATGTTGTAATGTTTCAGTAACTTCAAGCATCATATATTAGAGAAGTTGTAGTTAAAATAATTTCAAGACAAATATTTTGGAAATTGATTTCCATTTGATCCATAAGAGGAGAGCATACAATATTACAATTAAGTCGAAAGATATTTGGAAGGTGGTATGTTTCAACAAACTCCAAATGTACTCAGTTAATGTTAAAAAGGGCATGATGCGTATACAGCAAATTTATAAGCCTCACGGAGAAAAGGAAGTAGTAGCGCCCCAGTTATGACCATGGATTTCAATAGCATGATTCATAAAATCACAATTCGACGTATCACATGTAATTATGTGGTCATAGTAATGGACAGGCATAGTTTCCTAGGCACTGTGACAAGAACTTAGAGCAACAATATGATGCAGGCCTACTTGTGATTAACAAATTTTGTGTCTACAACTTGAGATGCTACATGCTATTGGCTTGGCATACAACTCGAGATTCTACATGCTACTGGCTTGGCAACTATCAAGTAACAAGCAGGAGAAAACCAAGGGGCCAAGGCAGGTGGCTTCATTGAAGTGCTGCATTTACTAGAGGCTGCTTGTAAAGAGAAAGGTGTCAGGTGTAGGAACTGAATAAAGTACGTGCATACCCAACGTATAACATTCCGATGATTGCCAACAAAATCACTAGCAGAATAAGAGTGGCCAACTGTGTCCCGATACCAACAAGAGCTGAAAGAAGAGCTAAACAGCGAGGAGGCCGGAAAACATCCCCATGTACAAGCTTCCATCCAGATTCTTCACTGACATCTCTTTCCTGATATGAAATAAATTATATCAGTCAGAGGCTATAGGAAATGCAAAATTGGAGTCTGCAAATCATCATTTGCACAATAGATTGTGTATATTATTTGTGTAGATAATCAATCACCAGAGTTTCCAGATCATCATCATCACGGGCATACTTTGCGTAATCATTTCTTAGGGTGCGCATTAATATCATTGACACTAGCCCAGTGAGAAAGATAACCATCATAAAAGAATTGAAGATAGAGAACCAATGTATCTGCAATCACAAAAAATATCCATGGTCAGAGGAAACTATTAGAACTCAGTGCAGTTATGTACAGCATGTCCTTTGCAAGATAAATAGGAATGTAGTTAAAGGTAAAGGTTAAAGTGAAACAAATTGGTAACAAAATTCACAAGAACCAAGGTGCGGAAATTTGCTTAAATCATGGAATCAAATATTGTTATTACCTGGTGTTCAAAGAATGGATAGTCAAGGTATACATCAAAGCGATGAGCAAACGTTACATTTGTTGGCTCCCACTTGACAGAATATGTCATGTCCAATGCCTTACCCGCATCAATAAGCTTTGGACTTTCTTGAGTAAGATTAACATGGATAATCTGCATGAAAGTAGCAAGGATGAATGATGATAATCAGTACTTGCAAATTCTGTGAAGTGAAATGATTTAAGCTCCTAAAACACAAACCTGATTGCCGTTATATCTAATGACAATATTCTTGTGAGTGAAAAGGAAATATTTGTTATCATTGTTTCTATCCGCCTCTCCAACAAATCCAACATAACCTGAAAAGTCCAATTGAAAACAGACAAGACTATATTAGATGGTCTTTGAGAGAGCATAGAAACAATACAAGGAAGAGTATATACATACCCCATAGAGGCAAATCATCTTGATTAGCACGAAATTGGCGAGCAGAGTATTCAGACAAGAATAGCGATTAAGTCAATAAATTGGAGTCCAAACAAATTTGATTATCAATAAAAATTGGCAAGTAGGTACACCAACGAAGTCCAAAAAGAAACCAGTTAGCTTACCAATGAAGAACTCAAACCAATATGAGCTCTCAATCGCATCTGATAGTTGCTTGGCTTTGTCAGGATCAAGTTCGATTGAACAAATGGTGCCATTGTCAACATTCCCTGAGACAAACCATGATCAGTTTAAAACAGCGCATTTTTTACCTCGCCATTTCAATGTTCAAAACTGAAGCAGGAGAAGAACAATGAACAAGGGCTGGCTCACTTACTTCTGAATTTTATGTCAATCTGACTATCAATCAGTTCATTCCCACCGAGGACCTCCCCAAGCCCTCCCCATTTATGCACAGGGTTTTCCAATGGACGGCAAAACGGAAGGCTGTAGTAGTTGTACGTTTCCTGCGGGTTGTTGTACGGACCAACCTTGTTCACCCAGAGCGTAACCGGCTCCTCCGCTTGGTACTACACAAAAAAGAAGAGCACAAATCAACCCAAAAGGTCGCAGCATGACACAACAATTGCTCCGAGCAAAAGCTCTCCCAAGACCCAACATACGTAGCTACAGGTCCAAGCATCACCAAATGATGATGTACAGAATTACAGGCCAAGCAATGCAGGCTAACGGCACTTTATACAAGAAGCATTAGTTTACCAATGCGGCAAAGTATCGCCTCCCAGATCATGCAGGTAGACTAGCACATCAACGATGTCGAATTTCAGAAGGCTGACAATGCAATTCCTCGCCTTTGCTGTTGCCCCCCGCCTATGTGATTCTAAGACTCCATTGCCGACCAACTGGAGTAAGATCTAGCAATCAAATGACCACCCGATCCGTCAGGGGGACTATCAGAGATCCCGCACGTTGGAGCCCGCGCCACGCAGATCTGACACCTAGCAAGCGCAGATCTAGCGGCGGGCGGAACCCAACACGCGGGCCGAACCAACCGTTGGGGCGACACACCACTCCAAGGCCTGGTTCCGATCCGTGTGTTTTTCCTTCGAGGTGGGGGTAAGTTGGCCGATTGGTTACCTTGTGGTCGGAGTCGGAGGCGGCGGCGTGGGGGAGGAGGACGGCGACTGCAAGGAAGGCTGCCGCAGCGCCGCCGGCGAACGCCATTGGCGACGGCGAGGAGAGGGAAATGGCGTGGCGCTCCTTTTTTTTTCCCCCTCGTTATTGTATTAATTTTGGAGGTGGGCGACGGCCGGCTGCATGGGAGGAGACGGTGGAGGTTTTGAGGAAGGGCACTGGGCACTGTAGTTGCATAGGCTGCAGGAAAACTGCGAGAATTTTTAAAAAATTTTTAAGCTTTCTTTTTTCTCACAGAATCATGGTTAAGTTTTTTTTTTTTTTTGGTTTACATTGCATTGTAAGTAAAAGCCGTGAAAGTGGTATTTCACAGCTCCAACCAAGGTGCTGAAATATGATGCAGATGGGGTTACGCGCGGAAAATTGCTAAATTCTCGTTCGTAACAGGTCATTTGCGTCTTTTTTTTTATTCTAAAAAGGTATGCAACATATGTACACCCTCTAGTCCGAAAAAAGTGACGATTTAGATATTGATATAGTCCCCAAGACACATTTTTACAATTCATTTATATTATAAATACATTTATAAAATATAATGAAATTGGATTCTCCCAAAATAAATATCATATTATGAAAATATTTTTAAAATAATCTGCACGTACCATTTACATATGTTCAATTTGAATATTTATAAAGATTTGGATAGCCATAATATGGAATCTTTGGTGACTAGGAGTAAATTATTCTATAGTGTAGTTAGTCCATTTCGCATTGAAGTGAGCATTTTTTTTGTTCCTCGCAAAAAACAAACGAACATTCCTTCTTTTCATGGACTGTTTTGTGCATGGTAAGAACAACCGAAATAAGCAAGATTTACAGGAGGGGTAGAACACACGAACGATGATGCAATTTGTCTCCCGCGAAACAACGCACGCCGCCTAGAAATTTTTTTAAATAATTTATTTTTTATCCTGAATTACAGTAATATATCTGTTTTTTTACAGTAATGACCATCTGTTGTTCTATGGTTGGACGATATTGACTAGTCGTCCAACCTTTGGATGACACATGACTAAGTTGTCTAACAGTTAAACGATTAGTCCATGTTGCCCAACCATGCAGTGACTAGGCACTAATCACTCAATTTGGTTGAGCCACTTAGTCCTAGTCGCTCAACGGTTAGATGATTTAAAATAATGATATTTTTATTTTACTAATCCGATGGAAAATAATTGTAAGGGAGTAAATGGTAATTTTTGTAGATAATACATTTAGCAAATCTTATTTGTAGGTTATTATTTAAAAAAGAGCAGACAATGTAGGTTAATCCGTTTGTGATTTTCATATATTCTGAGGGTATGAAATCTGTTAGACTCGTGATAACATTTTTGTGATCGTCGTATGTTGTTGTAATACGATAATTTTCTAAAGCATTTTGTAAGTACAATTGAACTAGCAATGATTCGTAAATAGAAAGGTAAATAATATTGTGATACAACAGGAATTCATACACAGAGTAGAACTTTTGGATAAACGGCATAACGATAACAATACGACAGTTGATCCGATAAAGGGATTACATGGCATGTAGGCTAACGAACCAAGGATGGTACACGTATGCCTTAAGTAAATTAGAAATACATGGGACATATAGATAAAGAGGGTCGAACTATTGTGTGGAACGTGGCCATTTGCGTTTCCTCCTGAGGTCGGTATTGCAGTCCTCGCTGATCGTCCTAGTCTTGGCCGTCAGTTCGCGCTTTCTCTCGCGAGCCTCACTCTATCCGCATCTGCATACCTCCAGATGAGCTTGCGTTTCCCCTGAATACGCTCACTTCGATCTTCACTACGCCACCGCTTCTTCGTCCTCTCACGTGCCATCTAAGCGTCCCACTCCTCGTAGTCTAGAGCCCAATAGTCGTGTGGTTGAATCTCCTGGTCAATCCATTTGTGGTGCATGCATAGCGGATCCAGAGATTACGGGAGAGTGGATAGTTGGTTAGTGCATTCCATAGAAGAGAATTGGTAGGGCAATATAATGTAACCAGTTCTTACTGGCGGCCAGTAGTGGGCCGTGTCCCAACGCTGGTCGGGATAGTCCCAGGCGTACTAACCACAACCTTAGTAATGCATGCCCAAGCTCAACTGCTCTTTGAACTTGAAAAACTTATATGCATCCCTACATCAACAGAGGGGGTGGCATCTCCCACACGAGCTGGTCTTGTGACGAATACTCGGTCGGAACATTGAGGTATGAGTTGGGGTCGGAGGTATGAGGAGCTTCGCTTCGGGGAGGTGGCCTCCTGGCACGATCCGTTTGTTCATCCCGGGTTGCAGCAGTCCTAGCAAGTCTGGTGATCTCTTCTTATTGCTTCTCCATGCTAGCGATGCAGTGTTGCAGAAAAATATGCTAAAGAGGGGGTAGTACTTATAGGATAATCCGACGTGGCATACGCTTAACAAATCCAATTCAGTTTGAGCAAATTCGCATCCGTGAGGTGGCGACATGTCAGACGATTCATGGACCAACGTAGCATCACATCGCTGCATGAAGCTACCCCGTTTGGTCTTATCACTGCGCAAGGATGTATCATTTGGTTTTGTCATTGTGCAAGACTGTCTCATTTGGTCTTATCATTGCAAAAAGGATGTTTCGTTTGGTCTTATCACTGTGTAAGACTATCTCTTTTAGTCTTGTCACTGCGCAACATGATTTCGTTTGGTCGGGTTAGACATTGCGCAAAAGCTACCCTTCTAGGTTTACTGTAACTTCAACTATCTACAGTCACTCGTACTGACCATTATGTGTCTTTCATTAGGGATACAAAAAGACCATTTGCCCTCACAAAAGGCCTGCTTGCTAGTGCTAAAGAAATGGCCATTTGACGATAAAGGAGTGGAGAGTTCAAACTACAAAAGGAAGCTATTCCTCAGGTACTTCCCTTGCATTGTTAACGATGACGGATTGATAGTACAAATGAAATTAACGTGTCCACGTCATTGGTGAGTGTAATTAATCAATTCTAGATTGTAGTGAAACGATGACACTTGATGTCTTATTCTATTTTTCTGCTTTATGCAACTAGCGAACCAGGAATTAAAGTACTAACACAAGATGTTATCACCTGAAGCAACATCTTTTAGTGGTAGGCCGCATTGTAATGTAACATACTATTGCGATTGTTAGATATTACAGTTATGCAATTTATACCGTTAATTTTACATGTTGGAGACAAGAAGTCCCTCTTGCATGATCTATATAGTTTCACTTTACAATGGAAGGAGGATGTTTTGGAGCCAAGTGCGATGCTGGCCATGGCGAAGTTTGAGCGAACATGGCAGCAAAGCCAAGGATACAATGTAAGATTTGACGCGTGCCATGGTGGAGCTTGGTCAAGTACCGTCATGGTGCACAGGTCGTGGAGCAGGGTGAGCCTAACTAGGGACAAAGCCACCGAGTGAGCTTCATTAGGCTTCAGCCCACTCACAGGACCGCCCCACCCCCCAAGACCAGACGCAACACAGAGGACACACCTTCTCATCTCAGTGACTCGTGAGGAGGGGCGGATGGTGGCGTGATGAAGAGGGTGACCAACGGCACGACAATTGGCTACATGGTGGCCCGAGCCAGAGCAAGGGTGGAAGGCAATAGTGGGCACTGGGCAGCCCACAGCCAGCATGGCAAAGCGGCGGGCCAATCCAGATCTGGCTGGCTAGGTGGTGCCCCAACTAGATCTAGCCAATCGACTGGGTCAATGAGGAGCGGAGCTACAAGGTGGTCGGGTAGGCTGCGGAGGCAGTGGAAGCTGGCGGCAGCGACGGGGTTGCGCCGTCGGGGGGAAGAAGGTCTGTGCATCCGACGACCGATGGGTCATGGGGAGGCGAGCTAGCGCTGCAGAGGCGGCCGACCGGCAGAGGATTGGTGTTGAAGTATAAGTGAATTGCCCTTCTTTCCTTATCAACTTAAGTTTTTGTGTGAACTGGCTGGTGCATGAAACTTAATATAGTATCAGAGCCAAAAGGTCATGAGCTCAAGACCTGGTTGGCATAATTAAAAAAATAATTACAGTCCACTTCTACTCCTTATCTTAGGCCTGAGGAAGCCTACACATGAGGGGAGTGTTGAAATATAAGTAAATTGCTCGTCTTTCCTCATCAGATTAAGCTTTTGGGTGAACTGGTTGGTGCATGTAACTCAATAGCTTTTGGGTGAATTAGCTAGTACATGTAACTCAATATAGTATCAGAGCCAAGAAGTCTTGAGTTCAAGACCTAGTTGGCGTAATTAAAATAAAAATAACTGCAGCCCACTTCTATTTTACATCTTAGACCTGGGAGAGCCTACAAGTGAGAGGAGTGTTGAAATATTACCTAAGTCACGGGATCTCCGATCAAGAAGGTATGGGTTACCATTGCGATGTAACTTAAATGGGCATCATTCCCATATCCATAGAAGCAACGGAAATCGCTTTCCGTGCTAATCCCTTTGTAAAAGGGTCTGTCAGATTTTTCTCAGTGTTAATATAGTTCACAGCTATCACTCCAGAGTTTTTCAACTTTCTGACATATTTAAGCCTACGCTTCACATGTCTAGAAGACTTCATATTATCCTTTGTATTTGTGACTTTAGCCAACATATTTTGATTATCACAGTACATTATGATTGCTGGTATTGGTTTCTCAACCAACGTCAAGTCCATCAGAAGCTCTCTTAGCCATTCAGCCTCAACAGTGGCTATGTCAAGTGCTACAAGTTCTGCTTCCATGGTTGACCTCGTCAATATAGTCTGTTTACAATACCTCCATGAAACTGCAGCACCAGCTAAAGTAAACACATAACTACTTGTAGATTTGATCTCATCAGGATCAGAGATCCAATTGGAGTCACTGTACCCTTCTAATACAGAAAGGTATCCAGTGTAATGAATTTCATAAGATGTTGTGCCTCTCAAGTAGCGCAACACTCTTTCAAATGCCTTCCAGGGATCAACTCTTGAGTTAGAAGTAAACCGACTTAATTTGCTCACAACAAATGAAATGTCTGGTCTTGTGGCACCAACTAAATACATGGGTGACTAAATAATTTGTAAATATCTTAATTGATCTTGTCCTAACCCCTAGTTCTTTCGAAGCTTAATGCTCGCATCATAGAGCGTTGGAGAAACTTTACAATTTTCAAAGCCGAATCGGCTCAATATTTTTTCAGCATAATGGGATTGAGTCAAAGTGATTCCATCCTCATTATTTATCAATTTAATATTTAGAATGACATCTGCCTCTCCTAAGTCTTTCATATTAAAACATCGGGATAGGAAAGATTTGACCTCGTCAATTACGGCAGTGTTTGTTCCAAATATAAGTATGTCATCTACATATAAACACAAGATCACTCCTTGACCTCCACCATAGCGGTAATATACACATTTATCAGCTTCATTCACAATAAAGCCAGTGGTTGTCAAAGTCTTATCAAACTTTTTGTGTCATTGCTTAGGTGTTTGTTTTAAACCATATAAGGATTTCAATAATATGTATACCTTTTTTTCCTGTCCAGAAATCACAAAACCATCCGGTTGATCCATATAGATTTCTCCCTCCAACTCTCCACTAAGGAAAGCTGTCTTTATGTCTATTTGATGAACATGCAAACCATAGGAAGATGCTAACGCAAGGAGCACTCTGATGGTGGTTAATCTAGCGACAGGAGAATAGGTATCAAAGAAATCTTCTCTCTCTTTCTGGGTGTAACCCTTGGCTACAAATTTTGCTTTGTACTTCTCAATAGTACCATCGGACCTTAATTTTTTTTAAAGATCCACTTATATCCTACAGGTTTGCACCCAATAGGACGATCGGTGATCTCCTAAGTTTCATTAGCCGTGATAGAGTCCATCTCGCTACAGACTGCCTCTTTCTAATACTCAGCATCAGAAGATACATAAGCTTCCGAAAGAGTCTTTGACACATCATCCACGAGGTATACAATAAAGTCATCACCAAAGGTTTTCTCAACCCTTTGTCTCCTGCTCCTTCGAGGAGCTTCTGCGACTAGATTGTTGTCCTCTTCAGGGATATCATAAATTGGTTCAGCAATGGTGAAAAGTTCAGAAATTTGATTATTCTCATTTTCGATATTATCGTTTTAAACATTCTCAGTTCATGTTGAAGTACTGCCTACTGTTCTCATAGGAAAGATATTATGAAAAAAATGAAGCATCTCTAGACTCCATTATTGTGTTAACAATAATCTCAGGAGTTTCTGATTTAACTACTAAAAATCTATAGGCCGTGCTATTTTGAGCATATCCTAGAAAAATACAATCAACTGTTTTTTGTCTAAGTTTTCTCTTTTTCTGCAATGGTATATTGACTTTTGCCAAACACCCCCAAGTTCGCAGAAAATTAACATTATATTTTCTCCCCTTCCATCCCTCATATGGAGTAATCTTACTCCTTTTAGTGATTACTTTGTTTAGGATGAAAGTTGTTGTCAATATAGTTTTCCCCCACCATGCCTTAGGCATACAAGAACTCTCTAACATAGCATTAACCAAGTCTGTTAGTATCCAATTTTTCCTCTCAGCTACTCCATTTAATTAGGGAGAATATGGTGGTGTTAATTCATGGATTATTCCATGCTCAGAACAGATTGGGAGAACTCATGAGAGACATATTCTCCTCCACGATTAGATCTCAATCTTTTTATTTTCTTTTCTAGTTGGTTTTCAACCTCAGCCTTATAAATTTTAAAGTAGTTTAAAGCTTCATTCTTAGTTTTTAGTAAATACACATAGCAGTAGCATGTTGCATCATCAATAAAAGTTAGAAAGTATCTTTTGCCTCCTTTTGTCAATAATCCATTTATTTCATACAAATCTGAATGAATAAGATCTAAAGGTGTCAAGTTCTTTTCATCCTCTAATCCTTTAAAGGGTTTTCGAGGCTGTTTTGCTTTCACACATAACTGGCATTTTGATCCTTTGACAATTTTATATTTTAGAGTTAAATCTAATTTGGACATTCTCATAATACTATCAAAACCAATATGATAGAAATGGGAATGCCAAACATTTGCCTCATATTTATTTAAATTTGTTGCAACATTCAGATTATAACAATACTCTAAAGTATTTAGACGGAACAACCCTCCGCTCTCACAAGTCACGCGATTTTCACGCGAAAATACACGAATACGCGCGCGCGTGTGTGTTTAGGCAAAACCATCCTCATGCCATCCACTTCCATATTTCTAGGAGTGGCATGTACTCCACCTTATAAATTAGTCTCCCCCATTTTGCCTTAACAATATGGTACTAAATCTTGGATGCTTTGGAATTAAGGAAAATATGCATTGGGCCTATTTCTAACATGAATTACCAAAATCCCTGGAACTGATGCGATAAATCAAGGCTAGAAATCAAATACTCTGCTAGGGGAAGATTACACTGTTAAGTCATGGGATCAGAAGTGAATATTAGTAAACTAGATCTTCTTTGTACTACTAACGAAATGTGTAGATATTTTGTTTTCCAAATAGTATCGTCTCTTTAGCATATAGCTGACTATGGTTGCTCATAATGATTTAGCTGCTTGAAAGAGCTCTTGAAGCATCTGGAGATGATTTGGATTCTGCAATAAGAGTTTGAATGAGCTGCGCTTGCAATCAGCGGAGGCTATCTTATCAGCTACTGGTTGCAAATATAAAAATGGGCTGCCCACAGCAGTTCACCCATTAGTCGGAGTTCATTTTCTACCAAAAGCTATTGTATTAATGTATTCCTAGGATACAAGCATATAGCAACAGTCATACCCTCATTTAGAGTATTAGATATTTAAACAGTAAAATCTAGACTATCAATTGTATTTTGTAATTTGTGTGGTTATGTATTTTACAATTTATTTGTAGATTTACAAAAATGGAGAAACATACTTGACAATTGGTGACTCTCTAGACATAGAGAGACGTAGATCAGAGAGAGAGAGAGGGGGCGCGGCTCGGCACCTCGGCGAGGACGTAGCGGTCCGCGGCAGTTCGATCAGGACGTGATGACTGGTGAGTCGGGGTGCTTGACGCATGTCGTGAGGGGCTTACAAAGAAGGCAACATGGGCTACTCACCGTGGCAATGGAGAGCCTACAAGGAAGAAGTCAGTAAGTCTGTTAAGTCTATTCTCTATTTTTATTCTGGCTTCACCACTGAACCCAATGAGAGCAACTTGAGTCGATGTGCTACAGTAATATGATTTTATTAGCAAAGCACATTCAGCTAGTAGAAAGAAAGCGTGAGCAACGTCATATTTTACAGCGGGATAGTAATAGAGTACCAGCGCATTTCGGGAACTTTCACTCGCAATTTTTGGGATGGGTGTAAATGCTGGAGAGATCTATAGTAGTCGGTCGCCCTCGTGTTTGGCGCTGCACCTGCACGGCCGCGTTGCATTTGTTTTTGGTGAACACTAGGGCACGAAACGAAGCAGCCGCAAAGGTCAACAAAAGCCAAGTGCAATGCAACCCTCCTTGCCTTCCTCGTCACTTCTCACCGACGACACAAGAAAAAGAAATCGTTGTTTCACGTTGGGATCTCAAGTCGCCGAAGCACAAAAACGAGAACGGAACATATGGGCCTCTGGTCCAGAACGTTTTCGGCTGGGGCAGTCTAGTACTCTAGTGGACTTTGCTCAACATCAATCTAGGCCTGTGCTTTTATTTTCCTTTTTCAAAGCTATCTGGATGCAAACAATGAATATCCTTTCAGACTTAACAGCCTAACATCTTGAACCTGGCAAGAGGCACCTGCCTAATTCAGAAGGTAAGGGGCCAATTCTCATTTCTCCTGCCTAACTAATCAGACTTATTTGAATATTGTACAGGTATGCAGAACTATAACCCAAAGCTTATAAATTATATGCACAACTACCCAAAGACAAATCACCAGGCGGTTCAATCTTCATCTTCAGTCTCCTCGTCGTCGCTGCTGGCAGCTCTGTATCTCCATCCCCCCTCATCAGCATTACCTCCCTCTTCCTCAGTCTCCTCGCTATCATCCTCGTACAGCACTTTCCTTGGCCACTGGTGCTCCTCGGGGATATGGACAGCTGGAGATGGTGCTGTATATCCTCGGCGCTTGGGGATCTTGGGCAGTGGCATCTTGGCCGTGAGGGTCGGCTTGCTTCTGTGGGACTTCGACACGGTGCCCTTGGAAGAAGCAGCTTGAGGACCGGCGTCCTGGTAGTGATTGGGATGCTCTTTCTTTAAATGGAGGTTGAGCTTGTACTCGTGAATGTACGCTTTGGCACAACCATCGTAAGGGCAGACATATGGGCGCTCAGCTGAGGGCGCTGGTGGTGTTGCCAAAGATTTCACTGTGTTAGTGGGGTGATCTCCTAGTGCACTGCAGTTTATCGCAGGCCCACCTGGATTCTGTAGGACAGCCTATATTAGTCTTGCAAGAATAAGTTTTTCGATAAGTGGCAGTTTACAAAAAAAAATGTTTGTAAATCTTACCTTTTCATGTTGTGCCTTGATATGAGCCCTTAGTTTAGATTCCTGTGTAAATCTTCGACCACATTCTGGGTACTTGCACAAATGATAGTTATCCGCAGAATGTGTTTTCATGTGTGCCTTTAAATTAAAATCCAAAGAGAAAGCCTGCAATAAACAGGATTCAGCACATTAACAACACAAATTGCCGAGAAATGTGTAAGGGCCTGCACTCATTCCACCAATTAGAAAGGTTGGGCATATCCAGTGCATCCTAAAAAACTTCAATATAAATTCATAAAAATTATTAGATAGGGAGTAAGTCTCTTGTAGGTACTACCACTCCAGGTTGAGTCTGTGTTTGAAATTTTCTTCCTCCCTACCTCTAGTATTTCTTGAAAAAATTAAGCATCTTTATGTTGGGTTGTGATTTCTTGAAAAAAATAAGCTTTTTTATGTTGGGTTGCGATTTCTTGAAAAAAATTAAGCTTTTTTTTATGTTGGGTTGCACAAGGGATGCTCCGAATATTCCCTCCAGAATAGTTATCTACAGATACAGTGAAGAACTATGGATTACACAAAATATCTGTAAGTTACCACGTCCCTTTAGCAATTTTCTCATTAGTGTGCATGTGAAATTTATATGGCGTACGGAATAATGCATTTATTGAATAAAAACACACAAAAAGAACATTGTAAGCTTAATGCATCCAACATAAACATAATTAAATGATCAAAGCTCTAAGCCAAGAAGCGGTATCACTCAAGTACAAACCAAGCACCAAGCTTTCCTATATTCAGCAAAAATGACTTTCCCATGATTAGATATTTTTGGTAACTTGCTATTTATGACAAAACATACAAATTATTCATACATGATTAAAAATAGAAATTGCAGTCAAGAAAAGCATGACAAATACAATGGACAGAACATGCTAACTACCTTGCCACAACCTTCATGAGGGCAGACAAAGTTCTTTTCTCCAGTATGAATAAGAAAATGCCTCTTCAACTTAGAGCTATCTAAAAATTTCTGCAAATTCAGATTCAGCAACAAACATTAGCTAAGCAACTCGGAGGCAAAAATGTCACTGCGATCTGGAAAATGACTCTGCGATGTAGGCGAGAAAAATAAGCAATACACAATACCTTGCCACAGCCGTCGTAGTGACAGATGTACTGCCTCTCCCCATGGATATTCGCATGCTTCCTAAGAGCCCCTGCATCAACAAAGGTTTTTCCGCAGCCATCGTAGCTGCACAGGAAGAGAACCTCAGTGGTTGGTTCGGCCTTTGCAGCTTCTGCCCCCTGTTCCTTGTCCTTGGGTTTGAGAGCGGACAACCTATCCTCTGTACAGGAATAAGGTAAAAACATTATCAGCTGAATGAAAAGGCTAAATTACGAAACAAACAGCATGTCCAAGAAGGAAATTCAATTAGTTCCGTGTCCTTATTGGTGCACTGTATGAGAACTATACACTGTTCAGGAAAAAGTTGTAAACGAAGAACAGATGTAGACGCATGTAAGATTGTCCACACCAGACGCTTGAAATTTAGCAGAAATAAAAAAATCTCCATTTTCTGCTATTTGTTTTGACTGAGCATATTACTCTAAGCCAAATGGGTTTGTAGGTTTTGAAGTCTGGAAGGACTAAACAGAAATTTAATAACCTTCTTGTCGGTCTGTCTCATTCCAAAAGTAAAAGGATTGCAGCATACTACATCAGAGAATATCTGATGCAAGTGGTACAAGAAACAGGGATAATTCTTTTTGTTTGTTTGGTCATATTAACCGCACAGTACAATTATTGGATCCTCCCTTGCAAGGGAATGCGCATGATTATTACAGCAACTAGAGGAGCGGCGGCGCGTAGGGAACGTACCTCGCACCCACTTGTAGAGCGCGCAGGGGCCGCCGGCGATGACCAGGTCCTGCGGAACCCTAGGTGAGCGCAGACAGGGGAGATCAGATCCAAATCACGTGAAACAAAAACCAACAGAGCTCCCAACCAAGAGAAGCAGATGGGGATTCGAGAGGAGAGGGGGTTAGGGGACGAACCACTCCTTGACCCATCGGTAGGAGCGGCGGGCGGCGGCCTGCATCTCGTGTCGCCTCGTCTCCCCGCGGCGGCGGCGGTGGAGAAGGCGAAGGGTTAGGGATTATAGGCAGGAGGTGATTGGGATTCGTGGGGAGGGGCGGCGACTTTACGTCGACCGGGCTACGGGAACAAGCGCGACTAGGAGTCGAATGACACGGGGGATGGGATGGTCGAGTAGCCTGGCCCTGTCGTGGAATCCATCGTATAAATATCACCATATTTTTTATTTTTAATTTGGTTTTGAAGTTGTTTTTGTAAATCTATTCTCTTCCGCTGAAATTCACTTGCGATAGCAGATCTATCAGCTACCGTAGCTTAGTAGCATTGTAGCTATAGTATATTTGTCAGGCTATTGACTAAAGTGCTACCGAGCGGAGTAGACCTGTGGGAGGAGAATATATTTGTATAACCGGATGTTCGAGAGTCAAATTAAAAAAAAGCAATTAGAGTGATATTTTTAAACTAGATTCTTATCGTGGTGATGGCTAAGCTAGACTACAAGAAAGAAAGAAAATATATCGCCCTGCATTTTTCAACTAGATGATAGCTCTTAGGGGACGTTCTGAATAGCGATGGCTTCTGACTTCTAATTAAATTTTTATTGTAGCTGGCTGATTTTTTTACTGTAACTGAGTTAACTTATTAGGCATAACTAAATTTAAAAAATGTAAAAATAAAGTGGCATGCTAACGTATCATAGACAATGCAAAGTAATACGAGAAAAAAATAAAACACAAAAATACTAAAAAAATACACTAGCCAACAAAATTACTATAGTAATTTATAAGCCGAAAAAACATTAGAAACTGTCGCTCGCAGCGAAGTTGAGCGGCGTCTTAACTGCAATTCTGCAAATGATGATAAATAGTATCTATTAGTATCTTTACTATTATAAAAGAAGCAATTGGTGGTTGGTCCGTCGTTACTCATCTCTTCTCAGCCATTCGATCTGATTACGAGATTAAATCCGAACCGTCTCTCCTCACCTCCCTCCCTATTCCTGCGCGCCGCCTCTCCCCACCCCACGCGCCACCTTCTCCCTCTCCTCCCCTCCCCTCCGTGCTGCGTCGTCGCCTCCACTCCTCCCCTCCCTCCCACCCCGCGCGCCGTTGCCTCCAGCCTTCCCTCCCACCCCGCGTGCCGCCGCCTCCTCCCCCCACCCCTCCGCTCCACCGCCGCCTCCTCCCCCCACCCCGTGTCGCCGCCGCTGCCTCCATCTCCCTACCCCGCGCCGCCGCCTCCTCCTCCCACCACCTCGCGACGCGGCCTCCTCCTCCTCCCACCCCGCGCGCCGTCGCCTCCAGCCTTCCCTCCCACCCGCGCGCGCCGCCTCCTCCCCACCCCTCCGCTCCGCCGCCGCCTCCCCCCACCCCGCCGCCGCCGCTGCCTCCATCTCCCACCCCGCACCGCCGCCTCCTCCTCCTCCCACCCCGCGACGCGGCCTCCTCCTCTCCTCCCACCCCGCGCCGCCTCCTCCCCCCCCCCTCCGCTCCGCCGCCTCCGCCCCGACCCCGTGCCGCCGCCTCCTCCTCCCCTCCCCCCCGCGTGCCGCCGCCTCCTCCCCCACCCCTCCGCTCCGATATGGAGAAGAGAAGGAGAGGAGCGTAGGTTTCCGTTTGCCGCTCGTCTTTGCTTGCTATGCCGCCGCCGAGCACTCGAGCGCCGCGACGAGGGAGACCGGGGATGGAGATCACGCGATCTGCCGCCGTCGCGGGCTACTCCAAGGAGCACAAGAAGATCTATGCCGATTGGTTCTCCCTCGCCAACCCAGGTAGGTCGTCTCGCTCCCGCATCCACCCCAAAACCCCAAGCCCTGATGCTTACTTGCTTCTCCGGTGGCCTCTCTGCAGATGGGGACGGCCGCATCATAGGCCCCGACGCCGGGAAGTTCTTCGCCATGTCCAGCGAGGCAGAAAAATTATACTGATCTACTGACGCAGAGGCGAGCGGCGAGGGTGGGGGCGATGCGACGGGCTCTAGCTATCAAATGTGACTGATGTAGTGTCTTTCTGTTTTCCGGTAAGTTCAGGTAGAGATAATGAGAATTCTTCTTGGAATTGGCTTTTGAATGATGATATATATTTTGTACAACTGTAGTTGACTCATAATTTCTCCAGTTATAGTAATTCATGCTTGATTCGGATTTTTGTAGAGGAGTCCTCGTGCATGGCTTGTAGATTATCCAATTCATGCATACATGACCTGCACCTCTCCAAGAACTTCCTTGATTATCTTTAATTCATATTTGGGCTTCCATTGTAGGAGTCAAGTATCTTAATTTGTATTGATATATTTGGGCTTCCGCTAGGATGTGTGAATGCACAGTGGTGTCCACCACCTTGTGTGACATGCTTGCTATGATTGATGCACAGTGTACGGGGAATGCGCGTACCAGTGGTACGACGTGCAACATATCACGTAGTGGATCGAGAAGACACTGCCGTTCTCGCTGCTTCTGCTCGTCGTCTTCATAAGGTAGCATCTCCAAGGTTTGCTACACATGGTTTTAGTTCAATTTGTAGTCTGATATGGTGGGCTTTAGCCTGAATCCCTACATGAGTCTAATGTGAAAAATATTTATAGCTAGGTCTTGAGAGTTAGCTGCCCTAATTTAACATAATTGGACATGCTCAATTATGGGCTCTTGTATTAGCTGGGTCTTGAGATTTAGCTGGCCTAACTTAACATAATTGGGCTTAACAAAGTTTTATTTTTTAGTATGAACCTTAGCAATAACAGTAAAACTTATTCAAACCGAGAACACAATAATCAATTTTCAATTACAACCACACTCAAAAGAGCACAAGTCAGCCAATAGATTGAGAAGTTCAAGTGTGCTCTTTTCAAAAGAAATTATGTTAAACTTGGACCTATTAACAATAATGATCTTTTTGCGCAATCCAGTATTACCCTTTTGTATTCTGAATTATGTCCAAATGATTGCTCACAGGTTAGAGAATAAATATAATGTTCAAAGATGCCAGCAAATGCCAATCAAAGTGAACAGTGAAACAGTTCACTGTCTACCTAAACACTAGACAATTATCAGGTGGTTTGGTCACTAAAGTAAAAGCAAGTTAAGGGCATGAAGTGCATCTGCCTTAGACTTGACCCAACTTTTAGGGTTAGATCTGATGGCATCTAGCTTTTGTTCTGTACTAATTTCCTTTCTTGAATATTTGCCACATGTTGATTTGAACCTTTGTTTGGAAACACAGCCTTCCTAATGGGGCCAAATCAACAATTGAGGATGATGCTTGATCCAGTTCGTGTATATGCAACTGCTATTTATGTTGGATGTGTTGTTTTGGCTCTAATTTTAAAATTTTGCTCTTTTGATTAGTGATATCTCAGCTGTTATTTATTTCGATTAGTAATACATTTTGGTGCAAAGTTGCGAACTTGCGATGCCCCCACTAGCGTCATGTCATGGTAAAGCCTCTTGAGGCTTCTGCTGACATTCAAAAGAGCTAACAAAAAAGTGACTTGGCACTAGCACATTATTGACATATGTTCTTACTCTTTTCTTTTGTTTCTCTTGGTAGTAATGTGCAGAGTCACAAACCGCATCATATATAGTTATGGCAATAGATGAAAAAGGTAAAGGTTAGAGCAAGTCAAGAAAAATTGATGTGCTTTGCTTGATACATGTTTTTCAAAAGATAAAATTGAGGGATCATGTTTGATAATATGTATTACAAAGTTGATATTTATTATTCAGTTTGAGATCATATTTGATAGTATGCATCACTTTTATTTGGTTTTCCGTTGCAACGCACGAGCACCTTACTAGTAAGCCAAAATAAAAGGACAGTTAAAAAGCCGAAAAGGGCAGTACCTACGGCTACATCGAGCAAGCCAACAAGGTCCTTACGTTTTTCGTGCTTGTTGGGGCGTGTCAGCAGGAAAACTTTCTAAGGCACCAGGCGTGTGCTTCTTCTTGGTCTGTTGGTTGCAGGGGCGGAGATGGGCCTCGGGCCGGTTGGGCAACGGCCCGAGGCCCAAAGAAAATACGATCTGCGCGCCCGACCGCCCGAGGCCAAGAAACGCGGATCGCCCGAGGTAATCGCGAGAGGAGCGCCGTCTCGCGGTCTCGCCACTTCGCCAATCGCTGTCTCGAGAGGCCAACCTAAATCCTAATCCAGAGCTCCCACCACGCGCGCGCGCGCGCCGCCGCCCCACCCCAGCGGCCAGTTCCCCCCGCCGCCCAGCCCCCAGCGGCCAGCCCCACCGCGCCCACCCAGCGCGCGAGCCCCACCGCCGCGCGCCGCCTCAGCCCAGCGGCGCGCGCCTGCGACCACCGAGGGGGCCGAGCGTGCGGGAGCGGAGCGAGGCCGAGGGGCCGAGGGGAGTCGCGCCGTCGCGGAGCGAGCGAGGGGGAGGCCGCCGGCGGAGCGAGGGCCGAGGGGGAGACCGAGACGCCAGTGGGGAGGCCGGAGCCCGAGGCCGGGCTGCGGAGGAGGGGGAGGGGCCGAGGTGCCGAGCGGAGGGCGGAGGGGCGCCGCAGCGCGCGCCGGAGGCGGAGGCGCGGACGAGCACCGAGCAGCGGAGAGATTGAGGACTTGAGGAGGGGCGGCGGTCGACAGAGAAATAGAGATTAGGAGTGAGTGAGTGACCGAGACAAATAGGGATTGAGGCATTGAGCTTACAAAGAAAACCAAGTGATCAAGAAAAGGTAAGTGAAAAATGAAAATATGAAATAGAGATTGAGCTTTTGAGTAATTTTTAGTAATAACATAGTATTTTTAATTCAATGTATAATTGTATATAGTGTTATTAGTGTAGTATGTTTATCGACTAGCGATCTATTAACTTGTTATTTAAATTTTTGCGATGCTAGAATTAGAAATACATGATGAAGAGGACCAAGACATTGGCATCTTATTTTCCATCGCAATCCAATTCTAATCAAACGCCGAACCAATAGGAACTGGAGGTAGTAACACCCCACAAAACAATCCCGTGTTGTGCTTAATCCGGATGATATTGTTGCCGATCCCGGCTTCTAAACCAATTGAAGAGTTAGATGTGGATATTAGAGATGCCGCTAGAAGGGAGTATTTGCTATTGGGACCATGCCGACCATTTGGCCATAAATTTCCAAGAAAATGATAAGTGGTAAGACAAGAAGCTTTCATGAAGAATGGTTCAAAAGGTATGATTGGTTGGAATATAGTGTTGCTAAAGATGCCGCATATTGTTTTTATTGTTATCTCTTCAAGCAAAGGAGACCTGACAACTTTGGTGTTGATGCATATACAAATGTGGGGTTTAGTTATTGGAAGAATGCAATTCAATCTTTTAATGAGCATGTTGGTAAAGTTGATAGTGCTCACAATAAAGCTAGAAAACATTGTGAGGCTTTTAAAAATCAGAGGCAAAGTGTGGCACATGTATGGGCTGGTTCAACCAAGAAGAAGGAGGAGGAATATTTGGCTCGTATTACTATTATTTTAGGTGTTGTAAGGTTTCTTTTATTGCAAGCTCTTGCCAATTGGTAACTTATTACCATCATTTCAATTATGAAATATTTAATGTGGTGCTTGATCAAATTATTGTTGAGTTAAACAATCGATTTGCTGAAAGATCTACTCAGTTATTGAGATGCATTGCTTGTCTTGATCCAAAGAATTCCTTTTCCAACTTTGATGAGGATAAACTAGTTGAACTTGCCAAGATTTATGCTACCGACTTCTCCCAATATGATTGTGTACTCCTGAAGGACCAACTTGAGACATTCATTATCGATGTGAGGGTGATCCGGATTTCTTAAGTCAGTAATGACCTTGGTAATCTTGCTGTCAAGATGGTTCAAACCGATAGACACACAATTTTTCCATTGGTATATCGACTTATTGAATTGGCTTTGATTTTGCTCGCTGCAACCGCAATGAGAGAAAGAGCTTTCTCACTATGAACATTATCAAACCGAGTTACGGAATAAGATGAGTGATGAATGGATGAATGATTGTATGATATGCTATATTGAGCGAGATGTATTTGCAAGCATCGATGACAACAAGATTTTACAACGTTTTCAAAATATGAGGACGCGTAGCGTAAAACTACCTCGTGCTAGTGGTATGTTACATTCTTATTTCATAATTTGCATTAAAAATAATGATATGGTTTTGTTTCCCTTATTTACATATGCAATTTTACCTTTGCAGGTTTAGATTCTCGTACTATTGTTGATGAAGATATGACAGGCTCAAATGAACCAAATCTTTGTTAATTACGCAAAAATTACCTCATGCTAGTGGTATGTTACATTATTCTTTTTGCTATGTTTTATCTATTTTGTCGTATTGTTCAATATGGAATTCAAAATTTATTTTGATTATGAATTTATATTGTACTTTTGTTATACCTCTGCATTGATAGTATTCGATATTAGTTATAGACTTCTGTCTTCCTTAGTTTTTGTGCCCGAGGTTCTGAACAATCCTGGCTCCGCCCCTGGTTGGTTGGTACGTAGGATTGGATGCTTATGTGGAGAGACGGTCCTTGCGGTGCCTCTTTTTGTAGTTTTTAGAGCTTGGAGCTAGGATTTTTTTAAAAAAATAATCTAATTTTTATTCAAAAATATAAAATTATATCTATATTTTACCTTTTTACAAAAATAATCACCTGTAATTCAACCGTTGAGTGATTGGACCCTATTATCTAATAGTCGAGTGACACGAAGACCAATAGCCTAACTATTGGGCAACAGGGTTCAATAGCCTAATGGTTATAGGGCGACTGAAGGATATTAAGATTATTTCAAAATATTCGAGTATCAAGTAGAATTTGTTTTAAAAAATATATTTTTATTTGGAAATACAAAATTATATCCATATTTTTTTTTTACAAAAGCAACCCCTGTAACCGAACCGTTGAGCGACTAGACCTTGTTGGCCAACGGGCGAGCGACACGCAGACTGAAAGACATCGTCATTTTCAGTCATACTAACATATACAATAAAATTGTGGCTGAGAGTTGTTACCTTTTGTTTTTTGCAGAATCAATCAAATTTGATACATATGCAGGAGTTAGTTCGTATATTATTCTAGAATGGTCACACTAAATTGGCCTCCCAATCGATCTAAGGTTGAACAATGCCTGTTTATGATATTGTTTGACTATAAATTAGTGTTATATGACAATTTTATATATATATATATATATATAATGTAGTCAGTTACTTTTGTAAAAAAATAAAATGTAGGTATAATTTTGTATTTCGAATAAAAGTATATTATTTAAAAAAACTCTATTTGATACTCGATTTTTTAAATAATCTATATGTCTATTTTTAAATAATTTTATATTTTTAAATAAAAATTAGATTATTTTTTAAAAAAATTCTAGGAACTACATGTCTTCTGAGTTTGAATTGTTCTTACAATTTGTGTTACAAATTGGTTGCCTCTCTTCCTCGTCGATTCTGACGTCCGGGCTGAACCACCACTACACGTCCCAGTCCTTAGCCCGATACGGAGTATTGGGCCTTCGGTCTGACTGCGCCTACCGGTCCTCCCGCCTCGGCCTGCACTTTGCTTCCCGCGCTCCTGCTCTTGCCTGCAGTTTCACCCGTTCAGTAGCCGTGACAGATTGCTACGTGCTCGTTCCAGTTGCATTCTAGACACCAGCTACTTCACTCCACATTCTAATTTCTACAGGCATGTTTATATTAATTTTTACTGATAGTTTTTTACTGTGACTGATAGTGGCTGATAAATAATAGTGACTGATAGAAATGACAGATAGAAACAATTGATAAATAGCAGTACATTACGTAAAAAAGATGATGCAACGAAAATCATTATAATATTTGGACCGTCTTGCGACTTACGGAATTATGATATAATAAAATATAAAGTATATTATAATATGTAAAAATAAAAAATAATAACCGATAGAAATAGCTTACAAAAGTTAAGACGTTCGTAAATATGAACAGGCCGATTTACTTGCCACATTTACTGGCAATCTTTCGAATCCAGGATAAAGCACGGGATGCAATAGGAATGCAAAATTGATGCTACAAACTATGTTCCTGACTTGTTTTCAGTTAGTACTGTCTCGAGCCGAAGGAGCACCGGACGAGCACAACGACGTCGATTAGTGACCGCAGCGGCGTTTCTTGTCTTCGATTAGCACTGTCTCAATGGTTTCCCCCCTTTTTGCACAGAGTGATGTGCGTGTAAAGGGTAAAAGCCACAAAATAATTTCTGTCGGGGCTCTTTCAAAATCATAAAGCCACAAAAGTCTAATCATAAAGCTGACCAAACAACTCAACCATCCAAATTTCTTGTGCAAGATGAAGTTACTATTCATGAGGTTGATGTCCTACATAAATTGGATTCTGGGTGCAACAGAAGAGAGTGTAGAACTAACCGCATTTAATTTTCAGACCCCCTCCTAGCAATGTTAGAGGGGGCCAACAAACAACATGAGAAAGCTCGTATTACTCTCTCACTGACCATTGTGTACAAAATCCAGGAGAACTCTAAAGTTGGTGATCGTCTCGAAGAATAGAATAAGGGATGTTCTTATGGTCTGTGCCTAATAGTTTATAGTTTTTGCTACTAGAATGGGCATTTTAGTGAACGAATCGAATGCTGATAAACCGTTTTAAAAAAACTATCTTGATAAGCTACGTCAAAAAAGAGATCGACAAACTATCCTATTTATTTGTTTAGAGAGAACTACAAACCATAAGTTAAAAGGAATGATACCTAAAGAGGGGGAAAAAAGGCGACTGATTCTAAGGAGTAACCAAGGGAGGTGGGGGTGATGAATGAATAGAAAGAAGTTAGGTAACATAAACATCATGACAAAACTAGCTGACATGTGTGGCCCTGTTCCAATCGGCTTATGGCTATTGGTTTTTTTTTTTGCCGAAATTGTATTGTAGCAGCTATTAGTTTTTTTGAGTAATTCATTTAAAGAAAAAAGAGAAAAAAAACATCGTTATATCTTCATATACAATACAAAGAAAAAAAACACAAAAGCAAAGAAACTAAAAAAAACCAAAATTAAAAAACTGACACGTTCATTCCGACTTCTAGCTTTTATAAACCGAAACCGAAAGATAAAAACCCAAGCCATTTGGTATGAAGTCAAGCTGGCACCATCTACGTATACCATTGTTCTTTTTTCCCCTAGACACACGGCGATGAGTTTAGTCAATGATACCTCATCCGTTAATCCTTGATCTCATGGGTATGAATAAGTTCACACACCATGTAGCATCCAAAACCTCTTTTATACATGCATGTGATACACCCCCCCAAAAAAATCTTTATCCTAATTTATCAGAGGCCTACCAAATGTTTCAGCGCAGGGTGAGAGAGAGAGAGAGAGAGAGAGCACTGATGTAAAAGTCGCTACTAGGGCTGTGCATTTTTTAACCGAACCGAAAAAACCGGACCGAAAAAACCGAACCGAACCGGTCAACTCGGTTTGACCGGTATTCGGTATTCGGTTCGGTTATTAGATTTTAGAGTTTTTTTTAGTTCGGTTTTTTCGGGAAAAACCGGCTAAAAACCGAAAAAACCGAAAAAACCGAACTAGTACAAATTGAGTGTATGTTTGTAGTATATGTAGTAGTATATGTAGTATACTTTGGTAAATATGTATTATACTTTGGTATATGTAGTATATATTAGTAGTATATGTATTATATGTTACTTCCATCAGTTTTTGCTGGCTAGTAGTATATGTATTATCGTCTACTCATCTCGCTAGTCGCTATATCGTTAGCAATTCGCGTTAACTTTGGTAAATACGGTATTTACCGATACCACACCGAAATAAATTGGGATTTACCAAAACCGAACCGTATTTCTAAAAATACTGTATATAACCGAATTACTAACACCGTATTTACCGTATATACCGTATAAACCGAACCGTATAAACCGAAAAAACCGAATGCACAACCCTAGCCGCTACCAATGGGGATGGTCGACAAAGCGCGCAAAGCCAAACCCCCACCAAAAGTCAGAGCTGTGGTGATACAGGCCGTACATTTAATAGACCCCTCCCGGCCGTGGACTTTGCGCCGCTTTTATTTCCTTTTTTTTTCTTGAAAAAACAAACACACTCGCGGGCATTTTCTCCGATCAAATCCACATCGGGATAACCACCGAAAAGCACAGGATTCCGGCCACCGTCATCACGCCGCGGGTGGGAGGTGCCTGTCGCCGCGCCGCAGGTTCGTGCCGCTTTGTACGGTTTCTTGGGCGGTTGGGTCGCGTCAGATTTCTAATCTTTTACGCCCCCTCTGACGCCGGCTTTCTCGACTAATCGGCGGGAGAATTTTGTCGGCGTTTGGCTGCCTTGTCTTCTTCCCATTGATTCGGTACATGGGCGGATAGGTTTTGTCGATCGTCTTCCCTCGTCTGGTGCTCAAAAGGGCGCCTCCTTCCCTTGGTTGGTTTCTTGGTGGTCGTCTTCTTGGCGTGGTTGGCTGTCGTCTCTGTCCGCCTCGTCAACGCCAAGACTTGCGTGGGGTCCGTCCGGTTTGATCTTCGATCGAAGCGTCTGCTTACTTCCTTGTCATCGCCGGTGTTGGGAATCGAGCGAATTTCCTGCCAATTTTGCATCTTGCAGGTGCTCGGTTGGGCAATTTGACTTGTTGTCGCATTGTTGGCATTTGGCTGCCATGGGCGGCGTGTGCTCGGCGGGGATTCCCGGGGACAGGTCGCCGACGGAGCTCTCGTTCCGGGCCATGGGGTTCGTGGTGGAGCAGGAGTTCAAGGCCTTCCCGGGCGTCGGCAAGGTGCAGGGCAAGAACAAGACCGCGCCGGTCGAGGAGGCGGTGGAGCCCGATCGGTTGAGCCATCAGTCGTTCCGCTTCTCCGACAAGGGCTCGCGGCCGTCCACCAGCAGCCAGGCTCGCCGCTCGGTCTCCAAGGAGTCGCATTTGACCTGTGCCCCGTCGGAGAAGCAGAAGGCCGGGAAGTCCAGGCCAAGCACCTTCGGCAAGGCCGCTGCGAGCAAGGCAAGTCCTCAGCTTTCGTCGTTCATGCATTGGAAGCATTGCTCTTCGGATGAGATGATAAATTAAGTGGCTTGTGTAATTGTATTACATCGTGCTCTTATAGTGCAGAATGATTTTCATTGGAAGCCACGGCATGATTTTGTAGATACGACCTTATTTTGCAATCTCGTTCATAACCGAGGACATTGTGTTCTTACAGTGTAGCATGAACTATGACCTGATTGTCTATAAGATTGTGTATTAAGCCATGATTTTTGAAGTTCTGAAGAAGTGTGTTTCACCAGCTTGCATTATGCTTTTTTTCCCCTTCTCCTCTTGCAGGTTGCAGACAAAGGCTCAGTGTTCGGTAGAGCTAGTACTTCTGGACTTGGGAAAGCAGTGGAGGTTCTAGATACACTGAGTAGCAGCATGACAAGTCTGAGCCCTGGAGGCGGGTTTGTGACGGGGGTGACGACGAAGGGAAACAAAGTATCGATTCTCGCGTTTGAGGTTGCAAACACAATAGTGAAGGGCATGAGCCTCATGCAGTCTATGTCCAAAGAGAGCCTGAAATATTTGAAGGAGACCATCCTCCGATCAGAAGGCGTACAGCGTTTAGTCTCTAGCGATATGGATGAGTTGATGAGGATTGCAGCAGCTGACAAGAGGTTTGCAACAGATGCATTGATATTTAGATACTTATGTTATAGTATAGCAGATGTAGTTGCTCGGTCATGCTTCAAAATAAAATGGAAGTTTCACATTTTGGTTGCCCCTTCACAGGCAAGAGCTGAGAGTATTTTCACGAGAGGTGATCAGATTTGGTAACCGTTGCAAAGATCCTCAGTGGCACAACCTAGATCGCTATTTCTCCAAGTAAGTTATCACTGTCTACATGCCTTTGTGATTGATATCATAGTATGATGAACTCAGTTTTGTTCTTCCTTGTTTCCAGGCTAGAATCAGAAATTACACCCCAAGCAGACTTAAAAGAAATAGCCAAAGCAGAGATGCAACAATTGATGACCCTGGTTCGACACACGGCTGTGAGTATATTATACACTCAAATATGTCTTATTCGTTGTATTGAATGGAAAACTGAGCCTGGAGATATTTTTTTTATGCTATTTGCTAAGTGTTTCCATCAATCATGCAATCTATTTGCTATGCATCTTTCATCCCATTGCCCTCTAACAATTCATTCTAGCTTTTCCTGATTCAGTTGCCATTTAATTGTTTTTGGCTCATAGGATCTCTACCATGAATTGCACGCATTAGATAGATTCGAGCAAGATTATCGCCAAAAATTAGAGGAAGAGAAAAAATCAGTTGTATTTGAAAGAGGTATATCTATCATCATCCATATCTCCCGCCCTTGTTGCTGAAATGCTATGTCACAAACCAAGCCAGTAGTCTCCCCATAGAACTCATGATTGAGTGCAATGAATGAGCAGGGGACACTGTTCAGATTATAAGGCAAGAACTGAAGAGCCAAAGGAAGCATGTACAGAACTTGAAGAAAAAGTCTCTTTGGTATAAGATACTCGAAGATGTTAGTAATTTGTACTGTTTTTTTTGGATAAGATGTACATAACGACAACTTTTCAGTCATCTGTGTTTTAGAGTTATTTGAATCATGCAAGTTTTCCCTAATTATAGGTCATGGAGAAGCTTGTAGATATTGTCCACTTCTTACATGTTGAGATTAGAGATGCTTTTGGGTCTTATGGTATGCCTAGTTGCCCACTCTTATCATTTATGAATTAACCATAGTTACCACCTGATTAATATGGACTTGTATGCGGTTTTTTTTGTTCCTGTAGATAGAGTTGTACAATCGAATGAATCTTCAGAGAGCCCTCAGACGTTAGGGTTAGCTGGCCTCTCGCTGCACTATGCAAATATCATTTCACAGGTCGACAATATTGTAAGTTTCTTCAGGCTATCTACATATCTTTTGCTATCCCTTTCTTCTCCTCTGAAAGTTGGAACTATACCATATATATTGAATACTTCATGTTAAGAATAAATGTTACATCATCCAAAGTTCTCTACTTTGGATGAACTACATTTGTTTTTCCCCATAGGATTTAATAGATGGGTGATTTGGAAAAAGAAGCTTAAGTATGTTCTCTATCTCCCAAGTTATGGCCCTATGGGACAATGGCACGAGTCCATGACATTGAAGGTTCAAAAGCTAGTTAGGTTGCTCTTTTTTGAGATGGAACATTTAGCATTCCATTAACCAGAATGGCAGAGTGCATGGGTAAATCGCCGGCCACTGCAAAGGTTGCTATGCTTTTTAAAACTGTTTTCATGGCAATCACAAGTTTGTGCTGAAAAAAAAATATAATTGTGGAGTTCAAAGATCTTATGATGCTAATAATAAACAGCAAGTGAATCATACTTTCAATGAAATGTCTTTTCTCCAAGACAATTATTTGTCGAACTCTTCACTTACTGATTTTGGTTACCTAAGGTTTCTCGAAGCTCTGTTCCTCCACAAAGTACAAGAGATGCGCTCTATCAAGCACTGCCTCCAAATGTTAAGTCTGCTCTTCGAACAAGATTACAAACTTGCTCAGAATCTCAAGAGGTATTTTGATCCTTAACAATATTGCTTCATAAACTACATTGGCAACCTTCCGTCTTGGAGTTTACCTTTCTGAATTTATGTGTGTTTATGTGGTAGGTTCCGATCACTCAAATCAGATCTTCAATGGAGAAAACATTGCAATGGATTGTCCCAGTTGCTAATAATACGGCTAGGTGCTATAGTTTTTTTTATTGTTTAACGACACAAAACAGGTTCAATCAGACCATTGATTCTTTTCGAGGTATTGACTTTCTGTTCATCCTTGCTTGCATGCTATATCAGAGCACACCATGGATTTGGATGGGTCGGCGAGTGGGCGAACACAGGGTTAGAGACTCTCATCTGCTGTTCATCCATTCCTCAAACTACCTAAGACATACACGCACAAATGCAAGAATTCTTATCTTGTTGTTAACTAATTTACGCAGGAATGATCTGATACGCAAGACGCCAGGCCAACCCGACGTGCTCAAGATCGAGACTCTTTACCACGCAGACAAAGAGAATACGGAAGCATGCATACTGGACCTGGTGGTGTGGCTCCACTGCCTCATCAGCTACAGCAGACCAAACATGGGAGGCAGGTCACCAAGCAGATCCCCTGTCCGTTCCCCAGTGCAGCCGAGACACGCGGCCTCGACGAGGCCCGGCAACCCGACTGTGCTCACCGGAGAAGACCGGGAGATGCTGCAGGACGTGTGCACGAGGCGACGCTCTCCCGGGAAGAGCAAGAGCCAGGAGCTATCGACATGCAAATCGGCGTTGGACAAGAACGACCGGCTGAGCAAGAGCAGCAACCGTTCCCCGCTGCGAGAGAGCGGCAAGCTCCTCCCCCTGACGAGGAGGTCCCCCACTGTGGCGCCCGCTGTCGATTTCGATATCGACAGGATCAAGGCGCTGGGTGTGATCGACAGAGTGGATGTTCAGAAACAGAAATGAAACAGCCTCTTCTTCTCTGGGCACTGCAATTTTTGGTGGACACTGCCGATTGCGCACTCCAGCGAAGTAGCCATGCATACTATCAGACAGAGGGGGAAGAGAGAGAGAGAGAGAGAGAGAGAGAGAGAGAGAGAGGAGAGGGAGGAAGGAGATGAAAGATCGGTGATGGCGCTAGCAGCTGGTGGATGCATGGATGTCGCTGTACTTACGGTGTGATTGCATTGCCCTTGTACATTATAGAAGAAAGAAAGATAGGCCAAATTACAGTATCAGAAACCATGAGACAGTGATTAGTCATGACTACCTATATATAATGCCTGAAGAAACACTGCAGGCACATACATAGTGAAGTTCTCCTTCCTGGTTTGTCTCTTGGATGGTCAGTTTTTGCATCTGCACTGTGCCTGCCCTGTTTCGTATAAATCTCTCGTGTGTGTAACCGTGAATACATACACTTATCAAAGTGCAAGCTCAGTACTAAGGTGATCATGGACTTTGTAACACCTCGGCTCCTTCCCTAAGTCCAAAGTGCTACTACCTACTCTATGGTACTGCCAGTTCCGACTTTTACCGTTGGTCTTAGATAGCAGTTCCCCTGATTAAACAACACCTAACGGTAAATGGCAGACACTGATATTAAATGCAGTAGAGGCATGAATTTACCAATTACCCAATATGTACTCGTGCTATATCAGGCTAAATATGGCATTTGCAAGTGATATGTGAGTTGGTGCTGTACGTGAGAAAACTGTACTACTCCCGTCCGTGCATGTTGTTTTCACCACATGCCTAAAAAAATAACAAAATAAGAGTGAATCTGAAGACTCAGCAAGCACATAATAAATTAATAGCGACAACGAAAGCAATTCAATTATTTTTATAAAACACAACTCCTTGTAACTATCGGTAAATCGCATGTCTTGCACAACTGCAATATAAACTTTGCATATGTTCCATCTTCACCCATTTCCTCCATGCAATGCAATGCCATGTCCACATGCAATCTCGAGCTCATACCGGTAAAGCTGAGTGTCCATCCGTCGATGGCCCACTTGTGCCCCGCCCTCTTTCATGCGGGCCACAAATTCCACTCTCGTGAAGTGCCTACCTCAATAGATCTTACTGTGAGCACTCCGCATTAGTCATGTATTATTCTCACCGATCTCACCGGAATAGTTATATGACTTTCTCTCCGGCTTAGCTCATGCAACTCATGTCACGGTGATTGCAAATGATGCAATATCCTTTCAGCAATCACAATCAACTCTACGCAAACTCCACTCTCGTGGAGTGTCTACCGAAGCAGGTCTTTTTTCCACTACCGTGGGATGTCTACGCACAGTAGACCTTTAGTACCAGTATGCAACACTATCTCAACATAATTTAGCAATCGTATTTGCCTCTCGGTACAGTATAATCAACAAATAAGCAGAAATATCATTTCATAAAATGATATAAAGCATAGACTACAAAAGCAAACATCAGGCATTCACCATAATCCACTATTCTACCATGCACTTGCCTGATTATTCTTGTGGGCGATGCGTGAAGGAATGCCAAATTAAAACCTCCACCTGAAAGCATCAACCGAATTCTCAACTCAACATGGCAATTTACAAAGGCATGCAAATGACATCGGCTCTATGCATATAGACAACCGACAATGTTCCTACATGCAACTCGAACCAACAACCTTCTTAATATTAGATACCTTTCTAATGCTTCGGTACCCAACCAACCATAGATTAAGGCTTACGCCAACTATATTCGCGAATAAATCTTATTTACATGCACTTAATATTTTTCTCCTCTTTTCTTTTTTTCTCCCTCTTTTTCTATTTTCCTTTTCTTCTTCCCTTTTTCTTTAACCGAGCCGGCCCACGGCCCTTCACTTTCGCCCGACCCTTTTTCTTTTATTTCCTCCGCCTGGCCGCTTGCCTCGTCATCTCCTCTCACTCCGCTCTCACTCGTCGCCCTCTCTCAGCGCCGACGAAGCACCGCTCGGCCTCCAGATCCGAGGCCTAGGGCCTGGATCTAGACCCTCCTCAACCGATGCGGTCCCCTCTGGTGTCTCTCCTTCGATCCTCCATGCACCGCCTCTCCATGGCCCTCGCAGCCTTCCCCACGCTCGGCGCCGCCGATCCCTAAGCGCAGCATCGCCTAGCCTGGCGCCGACTCTGGTGCCGCTGCTGGCCTCGGCTCCGCGGCCCTCCCCTGGTAGCACGCCGCCGCCGGTACTCCTCTACGGTAACCTCTCTCCCCTCTACTTCCTTCCCTTCTGTGCCTCTATTTTGTGGTGGTGCTCTAGTGCTTTGTTGTGTTGCAAACGGATTATGCATGGTTTACTTTTGAGGATGAGATGCTATCTCTAAGAGTGGACGGGAGCTACCTTTATCGGTTACTTGCTGGATTCGGTGGTGCTGGTTCTTGTTGGGGAAAAATGGTGGCTGCCCCTCCTAGGGCTGCCGTCCTTGGCTGTTTGTGCCTTCTCCTCTCTTCCCTCGGTCTTACTGCCTGGTTTCTTACCTTTGGCCGGCTGGCCTTGCTTCTTGTGCTGTGGTGGCTGACGAACTTGTGGCCTTATGATGTATTATGCCTTCTGGAGGTGGTCGTGTTGGCTTGTTGTGAGGGAAACGCCCAGAAGGGCCCTACTGACTGTCTGCTGCTGTGAGGCATTCACAGGGGTATTTATATGGTTTTGTGGCCAGTGGCGGTCAAATGGGACTTTGCCTTGCTGGCTTCGGCCTTAACTCCTCTCTGATGTGTTGGCTGTGCTGTGCTATTGCCGTGGGGTGGCTTTAGGCCATTTATGACAGCTGGCGGTTTGCTACAGTGTTATGAATAAAAAAATAGGTTTGTTTAATGTCGAATGATTAACCGTACAGTTGTGAGAGGTGCCGACTGGCTCCCGGACGGTCAGGTATCTCCGTGAATGGACTGCCTTGCCCGAAATTAACTTCTAGGGCTCTGACGGCAATTTCTTTTTCTTTCTTTACTTTACTTCATTCTTTGCTGTCCTTTCTTACGGGTATTACACGCTTGCTCCGGCTCTCGAGATTGTTGGGACCCCCTTGAAGATTTGCTAGCCTTACCCTGCACCATGCTGCCTGTACATGGTCCCTGGATCATGAGGCAAGATTCAAGAAGCAACAGCTATTTTTTTTTTCAAAAGAAACTGCTATTTCAAAAAAGATTCAAGAAGCAGCAGAATCAGAGAGAACGTGGAATCCCCAGTCCCCACACAAGAAAAAAGATTGCAGGAACCCTGAACCAGAATCCACTCGAGAATCGAGATGCTACAGCTAAGCTGCAGGCTGCAGCAGGAAAGAACGATGGCTGTGCATCACCAGCAAGTTTGGATCTGAGTGACCGCACGCCAGGCACGACACACAATAATTCACCACCACCGCCCGGTGAATGGTGGCGGTGAATTGGTGATGTGCTGCCTCTGCATCACATGGCTGCCTCAGAGACCGGAAGCAAAGCAGGCAAGCAATGATGTGCCGCTCCAGCGGAAGACAGTTCGACACCGTGAGAAAACCGCAACGGCTGACGGAACCATCCAGCGGAATGGTAATACTTAACACCTGATTGACATAGCTGCGGCTTATGATTTTTTAGCTAAAATTTTTAAATTTTAACTGTTTGTGACAGAGATTACGGAGAGAAAGATACCCGCTTGCGATTTTGGATGATACAAATATTGGGTTTTTAATGTGTACTACAATTAATTTGTAGACCTCGTTTTAAAAAAATACCCCGTTTGAAAGTTAGATATTGTAGCAAAAGTTAAAAACCGATTTTAGAAGCCGAAAAGAATAGGCGCAATTGATCTTGCGAAATTAATGGCTGCCGTAGAAACCATGTGAAATTCCAGTGTTCTAAATGTGCCCCCGAATAATCAGGCGGGGAAGTTAACATGTTGTGTGCCATACAAGTGCGCAAAATTCAGCTGGGGAGGATGTCCAGGAACCAAGGAAACACCCACCGTAAGGGCCTTGCTCTTGCTTTTCGACTGGATCAAGCTTAGCTTGTGACATGTCCCCTTGCCGTACGGTGCAGGTCACCGCTTGCACGCATCCGTGTCCCACGCACATACATAGACCATTGCCATGCCAAACCTAGCAAGGAAGTGCTCCATAATTTTCAGCGATTTTTAGCTTTTACCTTCACTCAACAATCACTATTCATTAGACTAATAAGTTATAGTTCAAAATAACAGGATCATAGAATGCATGATGTCGTAGCTCAAAATAACAGGGCCGTAGTATGCATGATTCTTTCACTCACCTTTCAGTTATCCTTTAGTTGCACGGGAATGCAAAGTAGTATGTGCTCTTCGACAAAATAAAGATACTACTTAAGTATAGTTTGCAAGATAATTAACTGAAGGCAATTAGAACGCGGTACCACGAGGAATCCAGAGACTTAGCGCAAGCATGGACTTGGGTTAGGAGGAAGGGTTGCACATAAAGTTGGTTAACATTTAACAAAGCCATGTTAAGATTTAGCACCAAGATGAATAGTGTCTGGAGACGAAATCATGGAAATCTAAAAAAAAAAAATCCAATCAACATGCAGTTCGTGGAAGTCTGGTCTCTTTAACAGTTCAACCACAAAACCAGATGCCACACCGATTGAGCTAATCCAATCATTTCTTAAAGGAAAGCATGAGCAAAACTTTGTTGCAGAAATTAATGAATTATGACTAGAACGGCTAGCTTTGTGCATGTCAATTTCGTTAACTAGCAGGTCGATCGATGATCAGCAGGTCGTAACTAGTAGGTGTGAAGTTCCATCCACTATTGACTAACAACGACACCCGAAAGAAATGGAAGGAACACGAAAGAAATGGCAAGGCAAATCGGAGTGAGATGACAGTGCAAGAGTATAGTAGTAATCTCGTAATGATCTCAATGACAAGGACGCGTGCAACGGCTCGGTTCTGTAGCACTCTGACCCTGGTGTAATGCAACGTAATGGTGTCCTCTCGTCACCAAACTTTGATTCATCCACGCATCGCTAGCTTTGTACTGTTAACTAAGTCCGTTAATGCAGATTCTCTTTATTATTGGCTAGTTAATCAATTATTACATTATTAAAGCAAAGGAAAAAAAATAAGCCGCTACCTTCGCTTTCAACGGTTCGAAATCCATCTATCTATTATATTATTAAAGCAAAAGAAAAATAAGCCACTACATCCACTCTCAGGGGCTAGAAATTATCACATTAGTTGGTAAAATCATCGTATTAATTGATTCAAATTCTCTATATGGCAAGTCTTTGTTATCAAGCAAGACATGCAAGAAAATGACAGTGACAAAGAAGGGAAAAAACACTCAAGCACCAAACAATGTGCCCTTGTATTCTAAGCTACGTAAGTATGTAACCATGAACTTGCATTGTCAACTAGGAGTTTAGGACTGTAAAAAAAGCTCGAGGCTCGCGAGTTACTCAAGTTCAGCTCGTTGTAGGGTTGATTCGTGCTCGGCTCGACCTTTAAACGAGTCGAACTCGAGCCTCGGAATAAGCTTGTGAGCCTGATCGAGCCGAGCTCGAATAGTTCGAACAAGCTCGGTTCATCTTCATCCGGTCTGGTGCAGTCACAGTCTCGCAGAGCGAAGCGGCCTGATTCCCTAATCCAGTAATCCACTCTCGTGAGTCGTGACTCATCCGGTGTCCTGGTGATCCGGTCTGTCATCCCAATTCCCCAATCCCCACCCAGTTCCCCACTCCCTCGGTCACTCCGACGACTCCGTCCCTCACTCCCTCGTCCGGTCGTCCCTCCCCTCGCTGGCTCATCGTCCCCTCCTTGGCTCCCCGCTTTCATTCTAGATCTGAATCGCTCCGCGGCCCGCGCCTCCGCCCCTAAAGCCATAATGGCCTCCGCCGCTCCGCGGCCCACGCCTCCGCCCCTCTTGAAGCATCCCGACGGCCCGACCGCCCAAGCCACCCGAGTTCCCGACGCCCAGAGCCCGAGTTCCCGAGAATCCCGACGCCTCCCGAAATCTTCCCCCGGTGTGGCGGCCCCGACGCCGGTGGTAAGCACAGAGATACTCCACCTTCCACCATGACTCCCTAGATGGCCAGATCTAAGATTCCTAACCCTCTGTAATGCTCTCTGCCGCCGACCGCCATAGATCTTGGAGCCTCGGTCCTCGGACGCCGACGTCGTGTTCCTCCTCCACTTGGAACTTGGAAGATCCTCCTTGGCTCCGCAAGTCCCCATCGGCCAACGCCACCGTGACATCAAGGCCTACTGCAGTCCACAGATAGAGTATGAACTATGCCCTTGACCTCCCTTATTTTGTTGTGATTTGTAGCTAAATCTTGTTTGTGACCGCAGTCCCCATTCGGTCTATAGCTAAATCTTGTTTGTGATTTGTGATTCAAAACTATAAATCTTCCATTAGTTATTGCAAATACTATATACTGACATTAGTTATTATAAATCAAAAGCAAGATTAGTTTCTTACATTAGTTACTATATAGATACTATAGGTAAATCTTGCTGCAGATACTTACATTAGTTATTATAAATCAGAAGCAAGATTCAAAACTATGTACATCAGTTCTTGCTTGTGATTCAAAACTATAAATTTTGCTTGTGTTGATCTAGTATAATTGAAGTTTATGTCTAAAAAATACTGATGATACTAAATGAACATGTTGTAGATGTCTGAAAATCCACAATCAACAGAACAATCTAGTCCTTCACTGACAACACAGTTAGATGGCATGGCAACCACAATACCACCTGAAGATCTGTAAGTGGAGGGTCCAGAGGAAGGACCAATGAAACCAACTAGGAAGAAGAAATCCCTAATATGGAATTTCTTTGAAGAATGTCAAGTTCCATCGAAGAAAAAAAGAGGGGAGATGGAAAACAAGGTGAAGTGCAAGACATGCGGAGCTTTGCTATCAAACAACAACAGTGGTACTACATCACATTTTAAGAGGCATCTTGACCAATGCAATTATTACAAGCTTCAGCAGAAATCCAAGCAGCAAATGACCATCAATTTGCGTAGCACTGAGGAAGGTGATGATGATACTAAAACTCCTTATGTTGCTGCCTCTGGTTATTACGATCCTGCAAGAATTCGTGAACTTATTTGTAAGATGATCATTGTTCATGAGCTACCATTCAGTATTGTGGAGTATATGTGGTTTAATGTTTTGCTCAAATCACTAAATCCTTTATACAAAAAGCTGTCTAAAGTCACTATTAGAAATGAATGCATGAAGCTCTATGAATCTAAGAAGGAAGTACTGAAGAAGGGTTTTAAGGATATTAAGAAGATTAGCCTCACATGTGATCTTTGGACATCTAACCAAACTCTGTGTTATATGAGCCTAGTTGTGCACTACATAGATGCAAATTTGTTAATGCATTGTCATGTCATCTGTAATGCCATTTCTGATTGTTTGGCTGCATGAAAAATTGAGGATAAGATAGCTAGCATCACATTTGATAATGCCTCGAGTAATGATCTTGCTGTTAAATTGTTGCTTGCCAAGTTTACAAACCGGGTGCCCTTTGGTTTAAAGGAAAGTTCCTTTATAACCGTTGTTGTGCTCATATCCTAAATTTGGTTGTACAATATGATATGAAGGTTATTCAACCTTTGATTGACAAAGTTCGAGAGACTATCAAATACATCAAGAAATCTAATAATCGGACGTATAAGTTCAATGTTGATATTGATTCTCTTAACCTTCAGCGCAAAAAGGGATTGACTCTTGATGTGTGCACTAGGTGGGGTTTAACATACAAAATGTTAGATTTTGCTTTTCATTACAGAGCTGCCATTGATGTGTATGCCGCTGGAGATGCTAACTATAGGTGGCAGCCAACGGAGGTGGAATGGAATTTGTATGAACAAGTGAAAGACGTGTTGTGTGTTATTCACTTGGCTATAGAGGAGTTCTCAGGTTCAACCTACCCCACCTCTAATTTGTTCTTTCCCCATATTGTTGATATTAAGAAGGGAGTAGGGCAGTTGTTACTTTTTAGGGATGAATCTCTTAGAAAAATGGCTGATGCAATGATAGATAAGTTTGACAAGTATTGGGACCCAGAATGCAACACTTTATTTGCAATTGCTGCAATTCTAGACCCAAGATTTAAGATAGGCATGATTCAATTCACATTTCCTTCTTTGTACTCAGAAATTGATCTTCCACAAAAACTTACATCTGTTCAATCTACATTAGATGAGTTGTATGTTTTATATGAAAGTGAGTGCAACAAAAGCATGAACAATGATTCTTCTTCTCAATGCACTAGTACATCTACTGGTACTTCGAGTAGTACTTTCTCAACTGCTACTCAATTCCAAGAGTTTATAAAAGCCCAACATGCTACTCATCCGTCAAAGTCAAATTTAAGGAAGTACTTGGATGATTCGGTTGAAGTTGTTCCAGTGAAAAATTTTGATATACTTCAGTGGTGGAGGATGAATGAATTGAAGTATCCAATAGTGGCTAAGATGGCCAAAGATGTTATCGCTATTCCTATTACCGTAGTCTCGTCAGAGTTAGCTTTTAGCACTGGAGGTCGAGTGATTGATAATTATCGTAGCTCTTTACTCCCATCAACAGTGCAAGCTTTGGTGTGTGCATCTAGTTGGATTAGAGGATGCCACCATAAACTAGCGGATTTGGTAAGTTTATAGATGTTGTTGTTTCTTAAACAAAATAATTGAAGTCTACATCTAATCCTTGTTTACATTATGTTCACAATCACAACCAAAGTAAATTCACCCTCACCAGGGCATTGATTATCAGAATCAGATTAATTCTTAGTGTTATTATCAGAATCAGAAGTGGAATCATAATCAGTTTTATTAACAATCATAACCTTAGCATTAGGGCAATCACGAGAATAATGACCATGTCTTTGATAACTCCAAAATTGAATTACACTTGTTTTAATATTAGAACCAGCAGAAGATTGCAATGATTTAGATGAACTAGTAGGTTTATGTCAGACCCTGGAGTAATGAATCCTGGATTCTCTGTGTAAATCGCACTAGTCCAGAATCAAGCTAGTGCACACAGGGGACAACAAAAATAAATATCAAGCAAAAATGACAACTTTATTAAATAAGATAGTATGGTCTTATCACCAATGTTTACAATAATGCTCATTGGCAACAATAGAAAAAGAAATAACTATGGAAGCAAAATAAAGTGAAGCCCAAGTCTGTCCATAGGCAGACGACAGTGAGACGCGGCCTACTCATCCTGATCCTCATCGTAGTCGAAGTCATTTTCCTCTGAGATGATGAAGCAAGGGTGAGCAAAAACTCATACTCTGTAAGTCACATCGAAAAATGTAATATAATGATAATGACAACAAAGGAAGGCTTATATGGTTATTTGAGCATAAACAATATTTAAAGAAAAATAATAAGTAGATTGCAATTGCTGACTTTGATACAGAAAGTAAAGACTGTAATTCAAAATATTAACATTAGTGCAGGCAGCAACCTAACCATGGGTATCCACTCAGACCAATCTTCTCCAAAAAGATAACACATTTTCAGCTAAAATCTCTTTATGAAAAACCAAGTCTAATATGTGAAAAACCTTACTTAGCATGCCCTTGACTGTGGGTACGGCTATCCCTGAAGTTCATACACTCTATAGAGGTTGTACATCTTTACCCACAAGATATGATGAACTCATTGTATCGGCCATTACACGCTTTCTTGAGCGTGCGACTGAGTTACCATAACAAGGCCTTTACAAAGCTAAGCCTTCAACCTGACCATGTCTTCACTAAGATTTCACCATAATAAGGAATCCACTAGATCGAAGCCCCCTCTTGTGACATGTGAGACTTCCCATGACCTATGCCACGCTCACATTCAGCCTATAATGAGACTTAGGTTGGGACCCGCTAATTAGTCAGTCAGAACTGTCCTATACTAGTATTGTGGTAGTACAATTAGGCTTTGTATGAGTAACTCACAGACTGGTCTTTAACTTGACTTAGGCTCAAATCACATACCCCTTGTGCCTAACAATCAACACTGTGTCACCGAACAATAATGCATGCTAGCACCCACCACCTAATCGTTAGCCTAGGTCCAAACCAAGTTTTATATTTTATTTTGAAACATTCCATAGACCTTTTTGAATCACCGAAGTCAAGAATACATTTCAAAAGCTTATTATTTCATGTAAAGATGTTATCCCAACCTAAGGTTATATCTATGAATGTCTAACCATTTGCTACAAAATTCTCTAGTCATACTAGTATACTAACCAGAGTTTTCATCTAAGGTGATAAGGTACAAAAATTTGTAGAGTCAAAGGAGTCATAACAAATGGGTAATAACTAAACTAAAACTGAATTTAAAATATAGGGATTAGAAATTAAGCATGCAATATAATTTAAAAATAACATAAATTTATTTATAAACTGGGATCAACATGATCAAGGGTGTGTGACTTGCCTTGCTCTTCAGTTGGGTGCGAATCGTCGATGTAAAATTCTCCGGAATCGTCGTAGTCTACACGTGAAAATAACTCTTTAAATTTAAATAAAATTCAAATAAACTCTAAAATTTGAAAACATTGCATACTTAGATAGATCTTGATTTTAGATGAATTTACAAATTTGAACGGGCTCAATCGGAGTTAGTTGTCAAGATGAATATGGCCGTAAAGTAAAACGGGACATTTATCGGTGGTAGGACAGTAACTACATGTAACATGTTATTCTAAACATTTATTGTAAACAAATAATTGGACAGTTAGCATTAATGAAAATATTGTAAATAAGTAGTATGAAAATTCGTAGGCTCAATATGTTCAAAATTTGTAACTTACCTTGCTGATCCGGGGTTTCGACGATCTCGTAAAATGTGGGAGTTGGCTCGGGGTCCTGCACTGTCGTCTCGGACTCCTCGCGGACTAGCGAAAAACAAAACACACAAAAATCAAAATCCGAGCTCGCTTCTAAACAAGCTGGAAGAAGTAACAAATAAAAGAAATAAACTAAGAGAAGAAAAGAATTAAATGCAAAAGAAATAAAGTGGCTTGGATTTGAATTTTTGGCATTGGAGTTTGGAGAAATGGACAATGGAACTGAAATCGGGACGACGAAATGAATCAAACGAGATGTAAATCACAAAAATCGGCTCTGGAAATTAACAGGAGACACTGTTCATTCAACAGTGTTGGGCCGGCCCATTGGGCAGCGCGGGAATGCGCACATATTTTAATTCAGCCG
Organism: Melocanna baccifera; assembly: GCA_036346265.1. NCBI lineage: Eukaryota > Viridiplantae > Streptophyta > Magnoliopsida > Poales > Poaceae > Melocanna > Melocanna baccifera. The sequence goes on from CM070679.1 coordinate 12,624,218, forward strand.
TTGGGTCGGTCGGGCGCGGCCCACTTCTGTGTGCGGGAGCGCGCACGTGCATGGGCGAGCGCTCAGCGGAGGAGTGGGCCGGCGGGGAGTGCGGCCCAAGGCGGTGCGCGAGCGGCCGAGCTAGCCCACGGGTGTGCGCCCGAGGCCGCTGCCGACGGATCACGCCCGAGTGGCTTGGATTAAGCCACGCCGGCCCCAGGGAATGGGCTTCGTCTACCTCCGGCCGGTCCTCACGATAGGGACAGAGCGCTGCCCCCAACCACGGTTAGACCTCGTCCGTGAGTTCCAGCGGCTAAGACCGGTACCGGCGGACTCAGCGAGGTGAGGGTGTTTCATTTTTGGGCTCAAAGCTACGAAAACATTTGAGGGGAGGGTCGCGGTTGAGGGAGAAGGTGGCGGTGGGGCTGACGACTAGAGGGGGCTCGGGGAATGATCTTGCACAATGAGCTTCGGTTTGACCCTCTAGGGAGGGTGAGGATCACGGGTATGGCGTGGGTTTGGCTTGAGGATGGCTCCGTTGGCCTGGCATCGGAGAGGGTGGCGGCCGGAGAGAGGGTGAATGGCGTGGAGCCGGTAGGCAAATGTTTTCTCAGAAGGGAGTTGGGCTTTGGAAATGCGGCGGTTTGGTGGTGCTATGGTTGTGGTGAATTGCATTTTCATCGAGTAGGGTGGAGGATTTGTGGTGCGGCTCACCGGAACCAGGCGAGGTGGCGGCGGCGCTAGGGGAAGAGAAAATTCAATTGCTTGCTCTGGGAGAGAGGTGGGAGGGGTGTGATGTCACTTGCGGGAGCAATTGGATTTTAACAGATGGGGGAGGCAAGGGGAGCTCACGGAGTGCACGACATTGATGGAACTTCAACGGGAGAAGGCGAGGGAGCTGCTTCCCGAGGTGAGGCGGCCATGCTTGGTTGGTGTACGCTCCCCGTAGGGGTTGGCAGGGAGGTATGGCGTGGGGAGTGGGTGAGGACGTGCGGCCGATCGGAGGGAGGTGCCGTGACCGCTGGGCGGAAGGGGGTAGGGAGCAGTTGGGGCGAGCTGACGCGGGCGTTGATGTAGGGGAGAGTGACGGGGGGCGCAAGTGGGCACGGCAGCATGGGTGCCTGCGCGCTCGTGCGAGCAGGTGGCGGCTTCGGCGGGGCAAGCAAGAGAGGGAGGAAGGCGGCTCACAGGCTGGCGCCAGAGGGATGGAGGAGGCGGGAACCAGGGAGGGGAGGGATTAAGAGATGGTTTTTTTTAGGGGATGGTTTAGGAGTGGATTAGAGGAAGCAAACAAAATAAATCAAGAGAAATCAAATCTCGGTTTTGAATTTTCAGGTTGTTTCACAAAGCATGCATGATGTAAGTATCTATACTAATTACATATATTTCACTTACGTTTACACATTTGGTCAGCAGTGGCCACCCCAAGCAACTCAACCACAAGTTGTTTTACACTTTAAACCTAAACGCAACACAATTAATGAATGCTTACTAAAGCACACGATCAGCAACAACATTTGACCATAACTAATGGTCGCCGAATTATTGGAACAATAATAATCAAGCACATGCATACACGAAAGTGGAGTGTATATGAAATCCTCTTAATTAATTTACACCAAACGCAAATCCAAGCACATCACAATATTGCTATGAACACACACGCACGAATTAACACGCGCACAGAGATGGCACGAGCTAGCGCGCGCGCACTCATCTCTCACGCCGCCGACGACTTGAGCTTGGAGGCGAAGCACGCGGCGGCGCGCTTGCAGGAGCGGTAGAGGCTCAGCTCGGAGAGCCACTCGGCGAGCGCGTCAGCCACCCGCGGCCGCGGCCGACGCCGGAGCCGACTCCGGCGGTGGACCCGTACCCTCCCCAGCTGGCGTCCGCGGTGCCCCGGCGGCGGCGGCATTGCGGCGTACTCGGCTGGGACGACGGAGGAGGCGTAGGGGTCGGCGGCCCTGGAGAGGAGCGACGGCGGGAGCGGGAGCGGCTTGCCGGCCTTGGAGGAGCGGGACCTCGCCGGCGTCTTGGGGATGCCCGGGCGGTGCTCCCACGAGAAGGGCACGGAGGAGGCGCGGAGCGGGGAGGGGAGGAACAGGTGGAAGGGGGACGGCGACGGCGGGAAGAAGGAGAAGGGGGAGGACGTGGAAGAGTTGGACGGGAGGAGGCGCCGGCGGCGGCGAGGTGTGGCGGAGGCGGAGGTCGCCGGCGGCGAGGGAGGCGAGGAAGTGGGCATCGAGGTGGTAGGGTGTGGGGCAGCTGGGGCCGTCGTGTTTTATGGTGCGCGGCGCGGGCTTGGGTGCGGGGGGAAAGGTAGCTCGACGGGACGGGAAATGAATATATGTTTAGACCCCGCGTCTGCCACGTGAGACGCTGACGTGGCTGCCGGCTTCTTGCGTTTGCACTTCGCAGCAGCTAGAGCGATTCGGCGTAATGGGTTCGAATGTTTCCGTCGTGTGGTTGGAACATGTATATATCTTCATTGTTCGTATGACAAATCGACGTATGGGACGCAGGTGGTGTATGGGATGCAGTGTTGGAGATGATAGCGCTCAGTTTGGCGTTGGTTTATAGTTTTTTTATTGTAATTAGTTTATTTTTTTTACTGTAACTAAGTTGGTTTGTTTGGTATAATTAAATTTTAAAAATAAAAATAAACAAATATGTTAGCTTATCACGGACAATACAAAGGAATACGAGAAAAAAAAGAAAATACAAAAAAGCTCAAAAAATTTTAAAAAAATCAGTAAAAGATGAAATTACTGAATAGTGAAAAAGGCAGAAATCAGAAATAGAAATCTATTTTAAACCGTTTTAAACGGTACCGAAAGGTAAGGCACTAATTAAGACCCATTTCATACCACCTTTGCCTTCTATCTTTTATTTAAAACGAGTAGCCGTTTTGAACACCTTAGTTTTTTTAATGTAGCCTTTTGATTCGAGAGAACGGTGCAGTTTTTTCTTTTACTAGAACATCGGGCGCGCGTCGCGCGCCTTGCTATGACTTCAATTGCAGAAATTAATTCACGTTTCAATATAGACACTTCGAGTAGATAACAGATAGAGGCCCTCGGATTCCACATGAGTGGCTCGGATGCATCCATGTCGGCGCTGCATCCATGTCAGGGAATAGGGACGATGGGGCATGGCCAGAGGAGCGGCGGCGCCGGCAGCTACAAGCGGGAGGGGAGGTGGCGACGCCGGCAGCTACAAGCGCGAGGGGAGGTGGCAGCGGCCGGGTGAGCATGGGGGGAGGCGACAACAGCTGGTTGAGCATGGGGGAGGGAAGCAAATTGGCTTTTACTTCCTCCCCCTCCTGGCTCTCTCTTTTATGGGCACTGACATGGGCCGGGTTACAGCCCAGGTGTTACAATGAAATTAACTATAGCTTGGATCATCCTACCGAAGAATGCGTGATACAGACCTAATTTTAGTTTTTTGGGGCATTAAATGTGACTTGACCATACACTAAGTAGAACAAGTAAGCAATTCCTAAAAAACCTAGATCCCACACATGTAACCATCAGACTTGAAGCTTATGGTAGTCAATAAGGAGAGGAACTCCAGAGCTACAGAAAGATATCTATGGATTATCAGGATGACATTTACAAAGCGTTTTAACTGATTAGACAAATATAAGGTAAGCAAGTATGCTATTGAATATTAATTCTAGCCCGAACGATTGATATCAGGCAACTATTTCTAACTGAAATTTTCTCATGGTCGATAATAGAAATTCTAGAAGAACCTAAATAGATAACATCATATTTCAGATATTTTCCATTCCTAGCTTAGAAACAAAGCCAAACAAAGCAAATATAGCCTTACATTGCCTCAGAATTTAATAGGGAAAAGAAATTGGAGAGAGATGCACAGACCTCAAATCATGCTTCACTCTGCAGGACTCTTTATAATAACCTATTCAAGCACATTGCAGAAAGATACTTCAGTTACAAGAAAGGGAACATACAAGTATATCTCAAATATCACTACTGCAGAGAATAGATAAATTAACCTTTACATTTGCCTCAACCCAACATAGGTACGATATATTATAGGTCTAATGAGAAAAGGCATTGTTTATCTATAAAAGATTTATATTCAACAAAAGTAAAGCCAAAGAGAGGTGAAAATATTACACTTATCAAGAACACACATGACCAAGCTCGAACTATCCAAAACACATAAGAAATAGCTTGAACTGAACGCCAACATTCTATGATTGTAGTGATACATAAATATAGAACACAAGATCAATTGGAAATAATAAGCACGGTCTCATCATCCATCGTGCCTTCAAGAAATATATGCCTCTCGATTACCTAAGATGCATCAATGCCTCTCGATTACCTAAGATTACCTCACGATAGGAGACGGAATACTATCAAGATGACATTTACAAAGCGTCTCAGCTGATCAGGCAAATATAAGGTAAGCAAGTATGCTATTGAATATTAATTCCAGCCTGAACAATTGATATCTGACATCTATGTCTAACTAAAGTTTGCTCATGGTCGATAACAGAAATTCTAGAAGAACCTAAAAAGATAACAACATATTTAAGATATTTTCTATTCCTAGCTTAGAAACAAGCCAAACAAAGCAATTCTAGCCCTACATTAGAATTTAATAGGGAGAAGAAAGGGGAGAGAGATGTGCAAACCTCAAATCGTGCTTCACTCTACAGGACTCTTTATAATCACCTATTCAAGCATATTGCAGAAAGATACTTCAGTTACAGGAAAGGAAACATACAAGTATATTTCGAATATCACTACTGCAGAGAATAGACAAATGAACCTTTACATTTGCCTCAACCCAACATAGGTATGATGGATTATACGTCTAATGAGAAATACACTGTTTATCTGGGCTCTGGCCTCCAAGGGGGGAGGGGGGAGGTAGCGGGGGACGAGGAGGCAGGGGGGGGGGGGAGCGGGGGAGGGGGAGGGAGGAGGCGCGGTACATTGTTATATATATATATATATATTATACATATATGTACCATATATACATATGTTATATACATAATATGTATATATATTATCATATATATATGTGTACATATATGGTATAACGTATACATATATAATATATGTACATATATATATATGAGTATACATATATTTACATATGTATATATACATATAACACATATGTTACACATACATTATCCATCTTGTAACATATATGTTATAACATATGATATCAATATATATGTTATGTACATATAATATGTTATATATATGTTATAACATATATATTATCATATATTATCCACACATATATGGATATATGTTACACACATATATCCATATATAGTGATAATGTACATATACGAATACCATATATGTTATATGTACATATATACAGCATGTAATATATTAATATATGTACATAATATGTTGTACATATGTATGTATTATAGTACATTGTCAGTACATATAGTTACAATACGTTATAGTATAACCATAGTTATATATGGTCAACACATATTACTAACATATATGTTATATATACTATGTTGTATATATGATATACATATTATATACACACATAATATGTATAATGTATTATAATTATAATATGTATATAATACACATGTTAATGTTATAGTATTAATGGACTCCCCCCTCCGCTCGTCCAGCTGCAGTATGTCCCCTAATATTAAATATGTAACCAAAAGCATAAATCTCTGATTTTGGAAGATTTGCCAAACCCGTCAAAAGGTCAAGCGTCACTGAAACCACCCACCAAACTAAACCAAATTTAGTCTCTCCCAAGCCAAAAATGAGTACATGATTGTAAGTTAAATTGATACTTATCGAAAATGGTATCAGAACCGATTAAGAGTTATCTAACCCCCAAAAATAAGCTAGGACTTGTGACCAATTCTCGTCCAGCTGCAGTATGTCCCATAATACTAAATCTGTAACAAAAAGCATAAATCTTTGATTTTGGAAGATTTGCCAAACCCGTCAAAAGGTCAAGCGTCATTGAAACCACCCACCAAACTAAACCAAATTTAGTCTCTCCCAAGCCAAAAATGAGTACATGATTGTAAGTTAAATCGATACTTATCGAAAATGGTATCAGAACCGATTAAGAGTTATCTAACCCCCAAAAATAAGCTAGGACTTGTGACCAATTCTATACAGACTAACGAATCCATCAAAACATCGCAGCTAAAGTTGCAAATTCAATCCTCTAAATAGCATGAGTAAGCAATCTCAGCATCTTACGGCCAGAACTAATGGACATAAAAGTATGCAGGTGCCAAAACTACTGTAACCCGATGCCTCAACCCCATCAAAGCGCAGAAGCTTCGCCAAATCACGAACCGAGGACCAAAAGAGCCGCATCTAGGAACGAATCCTCCTCAAAAACCTCGACATAATGGGGATTTCCACAGCCCTACACCACTACTGAGACCGAATCGGCAATGAGACCCCTACCAATCGACGGTGAGAACCCATGCCCAGCGCGCTCCCCTTCTCACCGCTTGAGCGAGGAGGGGATGGTGATCTTGCCGACTCGCGGCGCGCCGCAACGGCGACGGCGGCGTCGCACCACAAGCGGCATACGTGGCGCGCAGGAGACCACGCCCTTCGCGCCGCCACCGCTCGCCGATGGGCGATTCCATGCGCCGCACCACGCCCGAGAGCAGCCAAGAAGAACGCGCGCGCCCACCTCTCCTCTGCTCCTCCGCCGCTGTCCCCCTCTCCATCTCCACCACTTCGACACCTCTCCGTGCTCCGCCACGGCTTCCCGAGGCATCTCTTCGCCCACCATCAGACGCCTCCCCACCGGCGGCGGGGGAGGGGGGAGGAGGGGAGGAGAGGGGAGGCGACGGGGAAGAAGGGGGAGGGGGAGGCGGCGGGGGAGGGGATGGCGGCGGGGGCGCGGGGGAGGAGGGGGGAGCGGGGGAGGCGGCGGGGGAGCGGGGGAGGAGGGGGGAGCGATGGGGGAGGAGGGGGGAGGGGGGAGGCGATGGGGGAGGAGGGGGGAGGAGGCGGGAGGCGGCGGGGGAGGAGAGGGGAGGCGATGGGGGAGGGGCAGCGCAGAGGGGAAGGAGCGAGGCGGGGAGTGGGTGTGCGCTCGCCACGCGTCGCCGCGCGAAGGCTCGTGGGGCGCGCCGAACGCTCTCGTGCAAGTAAACCCGAGTGTGTTTTAATAACTCCAATTTCTGAAGGAATGGTGCAGTTTAGTGATGTAAATCGGAAGCCGTCATCCTGATTGGAGTACCATTTTTATCAGATTAGTCCTGGTCTGACTTTAAGACGGAGGGTTATCGATTCCAATCAAACAGGAAGGATGGATGGTGATCATACGGCCAAACCACGGCTAGCTCTGTCGAACATGGTTTGCAACAAGGTGTTGTGTATGAAACAAGTATCTTTTCTTATCTAAAAGTAGAAATAAAGCGAGATGGTAAGCAATATGTTCCATTGCACTCCATTGCAATTTTTACACCTAGCTCAAAGGAGGTACATAATATTCCATTGCAATTTGAGCTTAAGCTGGTGACACGTGGTGCGTCACATCTCTATCAAGCTTTGCATGGCCAGCAAAAGTAATTGGGAACTGTTTATATATACGACATTGTAGTTTTTTTTTTAAAATGGACTCTCGGATGTTCGTTTTTATAAATATAGCTTCCTTCGTAAGTTTGACGGTCGCTGCTGGTGACACGTGTCATCTGTCGCGCTACATTAGCTCGGTAGGTCCTATCAAGTCATCAGAGTTCGACAACACCCGATGAGCAGTAGCAAATCAGCATGTTTTAATTAGTCATTAACATAAGCATGATTAGCACTAATTAAGTGCTATATTATATGATTAGTACTAATTAAACATAATTAACACTAATTAACATGTCGTAGCGCCGACCGGTCTCCTACTTCCGAGCGTCTCTAGCTCAATGCATGGTATGTGTCAAGCTTAAAGAGAGACTAAATTTGTAAAAATGAATATCTAAATCTAAATTTTATAAAAGAATAGCTATAATGCTATGGGCCTGTTCTTTTCGGCTGCGGCTGATGGCTTTTAACTGCGGCTGATGGCTTTTTGGCTGTTTGCGACAGAGATTGCGGAAAGAGAGATACTCGCTTGCGATTTTTGATGGTACATATATTAGGTTTTTAACGTGTACTACAATTAACTTGTAGACCCCATCTTAAAAAAAATACTCCGTTTAAAAGTTAGTTACTATAACAAAAGTCAAAAACGACTTTTAGAAGTCGCAAAGAACAGGATCTATATGTGTGGACGGTCGGAAACCGGGAGAAAGGGAGTATTGAGTACACTCGCTCCCCCACGTGTACGTACGTGAGACGTCGACAGTACTACCTTTCACCCGTTTCTCCATTTCTACTACCTCGCCAAACTGCACCGGTATCGATTAGGTGCCTGCTCATTATCCGCTAATCGCTACGTCCTGCTTGAGTTGATAAAGAATTAAGGTTGCAGCAGATGCAAGGAACTCTGTACGTTGTTAACCAAACCCTACGATCTCTAGCTTGGATGTGATACACTACTGATCTTGTCAGCACGATCGTATAAGTAATATATACTTTGAGCGCTTTTGCAGTGTGCTTTTTATCTCTTAGCATTTACGATATATGCTAATTAAGAGATTAATTAGCTTGGCTTTGAATTGCCACCTTTCGTTTGGGATCTAGATGGATCGATCATGCCTGTCCTAAATTCATGTCCCAAGATTGCATACGTACTCATGCTAATTGATAGCATTTCTTTTGTATTTCTTTAAGCTAAATCTAAAACAAAAACACATCAACCAGTATGTACAGTTACGAGGCAATAATTCACCGTGAATTACAATGTTTGCATGTAGCCTCGCAAAAAAAAGAGGAGGGTTGGCATGTATAATGGCAGGCAAAATATAATGCCAAACTGCACATTTGGTGAAATTAGCATTTTCACCAAACTTATAGGTTTCTAAAAATTATAAAGAAATTACCAGATGTAGAGAGTATGTTTATATCTCTGCAAAATTTTAAAAACCAAACTCAATCATATATGTGAGATATCAAAAGATAAATACTTCGTCAAAACAGCCAAAACAACATTTTAGCGCGTCTTTCTCTATTTTGTGTCTTGCAAATGCGATTGAGTTTGATATTGAAATTTCACAGAGATATATAGCCATGTTCTTCTCGATTTTTCAGCTAACTTAGTTTCTTTCAGCAATCACTATTCAGTAGACTAATAAATAGCAACCAAAAGTAATAAGCTGCATGCCCTCCCATACATTTTTTTTTGCTAAACTTCTAAGTTTGACTTCCACGGAATTTTCACCGTCTCGCATTTTCATCGCGTGCACCGCAATAACGGCGAGCGAACAAAGATACCTACAAAGCGACGAACTTTTACATAGCGAGCCAGTGAGGCAGGCAAAGCACGAAAATTCTAAAGAATAGTACCGAAGCGTACGTCCACGGTAAAAACGATTGTTGGCTTACGCCAAAACATCCTCCATTTCCCCGCATCCCACCATTTGCTCTCTTCCCTTCTCAGTCACGAAGCACCATGGACGCACGCACGCACACTGCGCAAAACCAACACAAGCAAGCAAGCAAGCGCGAAACCGTCTGCATTTCGCCGTCGGTTGAGCCCTCCCTCCCCTTAGCCTGACGGGGAGAAAGCGAAGCGAGCATCGGCGAGAGACAGGCGCCCAGAAAGCGAAAGCAAACGAGCAGCACCTCTCCGGAAAAGGAACCGAAAGAGAGAGGGAGCCAGAGCCAGGAAAGGCGCGTCTATCTGCTCCTGCGTCTGCCTGTATATATCCCATCGTACGCAACCTCTCCCTGCAGTTGCGTAGACATGATATATACATGTCTCTTCCATCGCTTCTAGTGTGAGAGCGTTTTCAGGCTCACATCAGACAACTGCAAGACGACGAGCTAGAAGTTGCCTGAGATTAAAGGGGTATATGTGTTTTGTAGTATTTGGCGTCGTCTTGTAACGCCTGAACAACGAAGGGACAGTTAACGGGACAGAGATCAAGCCATGAAAAAATTGGAGGCGACTCTTCTTTCACTTTCGTCTTAACTTCTCGCCATTGTCTACGGTAGTGTCGCACGCTGACCTAACCTAATTTACAGCTTACTATATGCAGACACAATAATGCAATAAAGTACGCATCAGATCTACCTAATCTTGTTGAAAGTGGCCCGAGTGCAGTTTAACCATTTCACACAACACAAAAAGGTGAGAAAAAAAATCATAATATGGCAAAGAAATGCTACTAACTCTCCATATTATTTGGCTCGTACACCGTCTGATTATGGTGCAAGACAGGTCACCTTCACATTTGCAAGGCAAATGCAGCACCATGAGGCACAAAAAGTAGTGGTCCGGCTAGCTAATTGTGGTGTACTAGTGGACATACTGCCACATAAAGGGTGTGCATTCTGAAAGCTATATCTAAAGCACCTCCATAATGAAATCTTAGCTCTCTCCTAGAATATATGAAGCAATCATTAACAGTATCTGTATTATATTTTTCTTCAAAAATGCACATTATTATCTATGAATAGTACATTGGTATTCATAAATTGGCACCAGTTTCATCTATCTTCTGTTCAACACCGATGGAACTACGTAAACAGGAACCCAGCATACCTTCTGGAGAACATATCTGATGATTGATGAATCATTTGTGCTCTATTTACATTGACCTGGAGTTGGGAAGTCAGGGCATTGGGCTCACTGTGCATGACATCAAACAATCATAAGCAGGAAACAGAAAAACTTCAGTACATTAATTTCGTAATGTGTTAGGTTAGGTGGCAAAACAACATCAGGCAATGATAAGCAAGTACACTCAGAGTACATGACGAGAAATTACACAACTTACATGGGGAATTAGAGTGGCTCCATGCAGAATTGCATATGCCAATTAAGGAGGCACTTATTTAGGTTGAAAATTAGTGGATTATGGCTAAATTTGTACTGTAATTGATTTATTTTGCACTGTAGCTGATGATGACTTATTTAACATAATTAAATTTTTTTTAAAAAAAATCTAAAAATAGAAAAAAAGCAGATTATCCTATCACGTATAATGCAAACGAGTACAAAGAAAAAAAGAACCAGTAAAAAAACTCAAAAAAGCCAAAAAAACCAAAAAAAAAATTTAGAAATAGTAAAAAATATGAAGTTTAAACCGAAATAAGCAGAGTAAGGTAGCGCTCAGTTTGGCGTTGACTTATAGCTTTTTTACTGTAACTAGCTTATTTTTTTTACTGTAACTGAATTGTCTTATTTGGCATAATTAAATTTTAAAAAAATATAAAAATAAAAAACATGTTAGCCTATCATGGACAATGCAAAGGAATACGGGAAAAAAAGAAAAGGTAAAAAGTCCAAAAAATCTAAAAAAACAGAAAAAAAACAAAATTACTGAATAGTGAAAAAAATCAGAAGTTAAAACAAAAATTAATTTTAAACCAAAATAAACACAGCCTAGAGCAATTCTGCAGTGGGAAGACGCATCATGCATGACTGCATGTCATCTTGTACGACCTCAGGACCAGGCGCTGTTTTAAAACTCGTCAGTTTTATCATAGGTTTTCAATAAACAGATTAAAAAATGAACTTGCACAAGTATTAAAACAGTGCATATAGTAATGGAGTAGTGTGGTTGAAAAAAAAGATTAAAAAAATGAACTTGCACAAGTATTAAAACAGTGCATATAGTAATGGATCGTAGTGTGGTTGAAAAAAAACAGTTTCTCGTCTTTCTTTAAAAATCGTGTTTTTCATATTTTTTGGAAAGCACCGAAGAACTTTTGAAGGAATAAATTGTCGGTTACCGCTCAGATCAATACTTCCACAATTGTGATTAAGAAACATACCATCTAGTTGGTGAAAAAAATAAATTATTTGTTAACCACGCGCTACTTACTGATCAGAACAGTGTTGGATTAGATTGTTCCTCCTTTGATTTAATTTGGTTGTTTACAAGCAATGCTCCATTGGCAGCGTACTTAATTAGAGCTGTATTTTGTACTTGAAAATTGAAGCTGATGCACAGGTTGCATGTGGAGAAGAAACGGCAGGCAGATAGTCCAACAGATATACAGAAAGACAGACAGAGAAAAGACCTGTTTACTGGAGGATCCCCGTGCAGCCATTCCTTGTGTAGTAAGGCCCACTCATTTCGGTTTTTTTTCGGCTTCAGCTTCTAGTTTTAGCTTTTTTTTCACTATTCACTACACTATCCATTAACTCAGCTACAGTGTTTTTTTCAACCAGCTACAGTGTTTTTTCAGCCAAAAGTCAAAAGCTATCGCTATTCCGATCACCCCCTAAGTAGGTGGAATGGGGATTTTTTTTTATTCTATTCCTCCTCTCTCTCATGCAGTATATATATAAATGTACATAGGCTTAGTGGGCCAAAACACATGTATAATCTAACACTTTTCCTTAAAATGGGTGATAGATATTTATCATTTCTATCTTGTTATATGCTGATATACATTTTCTAACACCTAAACCTTTTGTTAGACAATCAGCCACTTGTTCTCTAGATATTACAAAGCTCAACTTTAGTGTTTATTCAATCACTTTTTGATAAAGAAGCGATCTATCTCTACATGTTTCATTTGATCATGTTGGAGTGGTGAAGATTATAGACTCGTTATTATGAGTTTATGGTATATTTTAATAACTAATGATAATTCTATTGTGGAACTAATATTTCATTGAGTTAGATGAATAGATTATGTCCTATGACGAGGAAGAATTGGAAAGGCATCATGTATTGATCGTTATCAAGTCAAGCAAAGAATATCATATGTTGATGGTTGAAGTCAAGGCCTGGGACTTAGAGAGAAGATGTTCATCATCGATCTTCAAGAGGATGTGCAAGGCAAAAGTATAACTAGCATAGACTAAGGATATATTTCTTAGTCATTTTGCTAGTCTTGGTGTTTAGTAAAAGACTGGATTGCTAGTAGATGTTGTTATACTATTAAAAGGGGACTTGGCTAGTAGTTTGAGTATGTTATGTGTTGATAGCTCATTTAGTTTGCTCTAGCTCTCCTTGGCATGATACTAGTATTTGTAAATATATTTTGCAAATAGTTAAGACTCATACATCAAATCCTTGTATCATATGACTAGAGTTTGCAAATATATTTTACAAATAGTTGAAGTCTATGTACCTACTTCTTGTGGCATAATGCTTAGGTTTGCAAATAGTCGAAGCTTATGCATAATTTTTGTGGTATGTGACTTAAGTTTAAGAATGTGTTTTGCAAATGATTTGAGTCCATGTGTCTAAACTTTATGTCAATGATTCTAAAGTGTGCGATTGTGTTTTGTAACTTGTTGAGAATCATGCTTTAATCCTTGTGTTTATAGTACTAAAATTTGCGAATGTGTTTTACAAATTTGTTAAAGTATATGCACTCTGTCTCTGCTGAAAATTTAAGGGCAGTACGACCGGCTAGCTATACGATCAACTGTGTATGAATGGTCAGACTCGCTCTACATGAGTAGTCATACCCCACCCTCTCATGGCAGTACAACTGGCTTCATGCAAGCGGTTAGACCGACTAGCAGTATGACGGCTCTGTATGTGCAGTCAAACTGGTCGGCGGTACGATCGACTCTATGTGAGCAGTCAGATCAGCTATGTGGTATGACCAAGCTATGTGCCGATTGCTTTTTTCCATTAAGTCGTTTTCTGGTTCTTGGTCATGCGGTCCGACCAGACCATGCAGTAGTACCAAACCCTATGTGGGCAGTAGTACCAGCAGCGGCTGTAACCACTACTTTTCTAGCTATTGCAAAGGAGAGCAGTATGACCGACCTTATGCCTACGGTACTGCTGGTCCTCCTGATTTCAATAGCTAGTTTCTTGGTGTGGGTATAAATACCCCCGTGTGGCTTCCTTTGGCTTAAATCGATTTTATGTGTGGAAGTGTAAATTAAATAAGTTTTGCATAATTAAGACATAAATCAACTAGGTCCATCTAAGTGTATTAACACCCTAAGTCTATATCAAAGTTAGCAATCCTAGGGTGACAAGCAATTAATTTAATTCTAGAAATGTAAATTGCTTGAATATAAATTGAGTACAACAAAATAAACCACAATTGACACAGTTTTTTTACCGTAGTGTTCGGAGACTTACCGGTCTCCCCTAATACACATTGAGGTAAACCCAGATAAATTGGATCGGTCCTACAAATTAAGCCAAACACCTCAATTTCCACTAGTGGTAGCTCCTTCCCGCTTTGACTAGGTGAGCTTCAAACTTCGCAACACGCTAGGCCTTCTCAGAAGCTTCATGGAGAAGATCACTGGACCACCACGCCTCTAAAGCCATATAGGAGTCGGTAACCTCCAAGACTAACAAGTCGAGGATGCTTACTTGAACAATCAAGTGCCAAAGCTCATTCGATACCAAATCCAATATCAAGTGCAACACATGCATAAACATTTTCCTCTATAAGCTCATTAAGTGCAACACATGCACATAAGAGATAAGAGAGCTTGCTCTTAGCTCAAGAATAAAGAATAAGGCAATAACTTATTTTCAACAAGCCACAAGGGGGTATATATCTTACACCCAAAAACTAGCTATTGAGATGAAATCAGTAGGAGGCCAATACTACCGCCAACTAATGGCCGGTATTACCACCCTCTTTGCAACAGCTAGAAAACTTGTTGTCGCGAGCTTTGTTAGTCAGACCGCCCTCATAGGGGCCAGCCAAACAGCATGCTGGTAATACTGCTAAGAAAACTGATCAGACCACCAAACCAAAACTCGACTACTAAACCCTGGTCGAATAGCACGGTCGTTTAGACCGCGATAAGGGCCAGTCAGATCAGTGATGTCAGTTAGACTACCAACTTATGGTTGGTCTGACCGCCAACACCGGTCAGGCTATAGGCTTGTTGCTAGTCTAACCGCCAGCCCTGGTCAGATCATGAAACGACCCGCATAATTACCACGGGGTAATTACGCTAGTCAACGGTTAATTATTCGTTTTAGCCGATGAAACACCGCTCTAACGAATAATAAACCCATCAGAGTTAATGCAGCAGAACAACAATTAGAGCTAATACAATCCATACAATCATATTGCCACGCAGGGCTAAATATCATACAGCCAGATAAGTCCAACTACTACAATTCTAATACAGTAGTCTGGTAGCAAACTAATTATATAGGATGAGAATGTCCCAAAAGTACGATATGCTAGTGGTGCCAGTACCGAAGGCGTGGAGCCTGGACTGCTCCTACAACCCTAGTCCTCCCAGTCGTCCAGCGAGGTGTAGCCCCCATATGGCTCCGCCTCAAGGCCAATGCCCTCTCCAGGGGAGTAGGGCTCCTCCTGCCTGGTCTCATCTCCTCCAGCAGTGTATGGGCTATCCTCTAACAAAAGAAATAATACAAGGATGAGTACAGAGTACTCAGCAAGCTCATATAACAAAATGCATCAAAAGCCTTTATCTTTTCTTTCTCTTTTCATTCTTTCTCTTTTCTTTAATCTCATGCTCATGAGTCAGTTTGTGCTTATATGAGAAAATAATGTTTTTAGTCACGAAGATTCGATTTTTATGTCTTTTAAAATCTACTGAACATTTGTATGAATAGCGAAGAACCTCCTTGGGTTCCCGTAATCTCCTTTCCCGGAGATGGGCATGAATCCACGATTTGAAAAGCATTACGCAAGCCTGTATCACTTTACCCAACACCATTCTGATCTTACTGCACAGGGATTTCCGCATTTCCTACGATGCGGTGCCCAGATCAGTAAACGAAACTTTTGTAACTATCTCAGTATATTATATCTCCACCCGACTATTCTCAGTTGGCAGTCCGACGGGAATCACCCTCGACCAACTCAACCAAAAGAGGCATAGTCGTTGGCTGGGGCGGTTCCTGACCAGCGCCCATCACCCCACTGCGTAATATATCGCCTTCGCGTACCCCACGCTCGGGTTCTTGCGATCCGCATCCCCCACTTCTGGCCTACTCGCCAGTCTGGGACCATGCGGCTGTGGATCCCCCACTCCCGGTTCCTACCGGCTCTGGGTTCTCCCCTACATAAAATACTTACCCGTGTGGAGGATACAATAACTTTAATAGCACTACTAGTCTTGTCCGCCCGTAGGCGAAATGTCACCGACACGATAAAATACGGTCCACTCATACGGATGAAGTGGTGGTTACTTATATTATAACTTATGCAGAGGTCCCCAATCTGTCCCTCTGGTCCTGCCACGGCAACCTCTGCCCACCTTTATAATATTCTATACGGTCAACTGCTCCGTCAGTCGCCGTTCTATCATTTTCAATCGTCTCGATTTAATATTTTCCATTTAATTGCAGGGGTGATAGTAGAATATTATCAAAATACGGAGATATTAAAATACTCGGGATTAAACAAGGGAATGCTTGCCTGAGTTGCCCAACAAGTTCTGAGCCTCTGTTCTACCCAGGTACTTTTTCTCCTGCGAGATCGGAACGCCTTCTGCAATAATAATGCGCCTCCTCAAACTATTGGTTTCGGCGGAAGATACTAACTTAATAAAAATATGCTAATATCGACGCGAGACTTCTATGCTCTAGGTTTGGTGGGTAGCGATTTACGGCAAGTGGAAACACTACAACTGAATTACTTAGTAACAACGAGGTTCATTAGTGTTTGCTTAATGCCTACGACTACTAATTCTTCATTTAACTCAGCAATGATAATTTACGTTAAGCCAGGACGTGTTTAAATAAATCTATGACCATTTTGAGTATGCGGCATGAAGGTCTAAATGCGGAGCTGCGATTAATTATCAACTTCTAACGCTCTTTCTCCTACAATCTTTATTCTTATCAATTATTATTTAAAAACCTGTGCTTGCAATTTAGCTATTGACCTCTATATACATATGCATAAATATATATATATATATGTGTATATATATATGTATATATATATATACACACACACACAACTCACTCGGCCGGCCCAACCCTATTCCTTGCGCCGGCCCAAACCCTCTCCCTTCCTCTGGACTTAACCGCCGCCCCCCCTTCTCTGCCTCATTTCCCTCACGCCGCCGCCTCCTTCCGCTCCTTCCCCCAGTGCCGCGCCGTCGCACTCCCCCCTTCTCTCGCACCTCTCCGCCTCCCCTCCTCTATCTCTCTCTCCCTCCCGCTCCCTCTCTGCGGCTCACTGCACCGCTGGCTTCCCCTCTCTACCCCCCCATTCTCTCTCTCTCTCACGCCGCGCTACCTCCTTCTCGCTCCCTTGCGCCGCCGCTCTCTCTCCCTTCTCCCTGCGCCGTGCCGCCTCTCCCCTACTCCTCTACCACCGCACCACCTCCTCCCTCTCTAGCCCTCTCTCCTTCCCCTCCTCTTCTCCAACCTAGCGCCGCCGCGGTCTCCTCTCGTCTGCGCTCGGCTCGCGCGGTTGTCGGATCCGTGGCCTCGGCCGGATCCGGCTCTCTGGCTCGATCTACCCTTCCCTAACGCTCCGTGGATTCTTGTGAATGGTACTATACTGATGCATGTTTATTTTGCATAAATAGGTTTGTTTGCCCGGGAGAGAAGGTTGGCATGGAGGCATGCGGCCGTGGTGTGGCATGGCGGGACCCGGAGCTGCGCGCATGCCGGGGGGATGCGTCGCGGCCCTCGGGGGCGCATGCTTCGCCGTGGGTAGCATGCCACCGCCGGCCGCCACCTAAGGTAACCCCCCTTCCTACTATCCCTCTTCTCTGCCGGTTGAACAAGAATATATGTACATGTGTCTTGTGTTTGTGCTGTGATGGTTGGTGAGGCTGAGCTTCTATTGGCCGCAGTCTACTACGTTGTGAGGGGTAATATAATGTGCATGTCTTAAAATGTTTGGGTGCGGGTGTGGTTTACCTTTGCGGTTGGGAGGGTTGGTGGTCGGAGTGTGGTGATGATGCTGCTGGGGGTCGCTTTCTTGGTTGTTTGGATGTCCACCGTCCCCACGAGGGCCTCCTTGCTTGCGGTTTGCGGTCCCCTCCTTGTCCAGTGCCCCGCTTGCTCTTGGTTGACTGATGCTTGGGGCTCCTTGGTGGGGGTTTGGTGGGGCTGCTGGTGGTGGCAAATGGGGAAGAGGTGAGCTTCCCCTTGTCTCTCCCTTTCCAGTAGCTGTGTGTGTGCTTACCTTCTATGGCTCGTAACTGCACTCTGGCTGCTCTGGGATGGCTTTGTCTATGAGATTACAGTCGCTCTGGTATTTGCTTGCCCAAGGTTTGCTGCCCATGGTTTAATGCTCTAGCCACTGTGTTTACGGGAGCAAATCTGGGAAAGCCGTATTGATCGCCGTCTTTGCCGCTGGCTGTGCTGGGGCTTTGCTGGGGGGTCTGGGCTGGTGTGCTGGCTTGTGGACAAGTGCTAGCTCGGCCTCTGTTGCTTCCTCCTGTGCTAGATATTTGTGTCTGAGAGAGAGGCCGTGTCGGCCGATGGCTGCTGGGCCATTGCCTGGCTGGTTGGTTTACTTACTTGGCTCTTGACACTTGTCGGTTGTTTGTGCTACAGTGCATGTGCTGTAAAACAGGTTTGTTTTAATAAACCGGATGATGAACCCTATGGTTGTGAGAGGTGCCGACTGGCCTCCGGACGGTCAGGTATCTCCGTGAACGGAATGCCCCGCCCGAGATAACCTCGAGGGCTCTGACGGTACTTCTTTCTTTTCTTTATGGGCTTTTGAGATTTTTATTCTTTTGTTCGGTCTTTTTTGGTAATTACTCTACTGACTGCTATCAATTGAACAACGGTGTGGCTCGACGGCAACTACGGATGCAAGGCGAAAAGTGTGAACCAACGTGTAATCTCAGGATAATTGTAATAGCGTGCGTGTGTGTGAACTTCCTAGTGTATGCATGAATGTATGAAATGGTCTTTGTATGTAATACGTTTCAAATTAATGTAAATGCAAAATTTCAATAAAACATGAGATGATTCAGAATTTAAATCTCTTGTGCTTGTGTGTGCTTATGTGGGTATTCTTACGAGATAATTTATCCTATTGCCGATTTAACTAACAGCTAGACTTAGCTAACCATCACTAATTAATCCACGCGATTTCTACTAATCACGCTTAAGAGCTAATTAACAAATGAGGGTTATTTCAGATCACCAACTCATGGCTGGTCTAACTGGTGTGCCAAGGTCAGCATAGGTCAAGATGCATATACTCCAATCAATTTGCAAAACACATTCATAAATTGTAGTGTCATGCAAACAAATGTCAAAAGCATGATTCACGATAAATTGCAAAATACAATTATATACTTTAAATCATGCCACAAAGATTATGGACTTGGACTCAAATCGTTTGCAAAACACACTCATAAACTTAAGTCACATGTTATAAGGATTATGTATGAGTTTCAGCTATTTGTAAAATATATTCACAAGTGATAACATCATGGCATGGAAAACTAGAGCAAGCAAATGAGCTATCAACACATGACACACTCAAGCCTAAGTATGGCAACCTACACTAGCAACCTGGTCTCTCAACCAAATACCAAGACAGGTAAAAAACTACAAACAAATCCTTAACCTATACTAGTTATACCTTTGCCTTACGCATGTACTTGGAACTTGATGACGAACATCTTCTCTCCAAATTCGGGTTCTTGACCATAAGCATTAACACATGACTCAATGATGATCAACACATGAGTCCATTTCAAATCATCCACCACCATGGAATATAACCTATTCATCCACCTCAATAAAAATATTAGTCCACAAATATGATTGCCATTAATTACCAAAATATGTCATTAACTCATAATGGTAGGTGTAAATTCTTTACCTACCTGAAGGGAGAAAGATTTACCATTAGTGGAATTGACATGTTTGGTTTAATTCATGGAACTGGTCCAGTTCATTTAGACTTACCTCAACGTGGACTAAGCAAGACCAGCAAGTCTCTAAACACCACGGTAAAAGGAGACCATGTCAATTGTTATTTGGTTTCTTGTACTCATTTATATTCATACAATTTATATTCATAGAATTGAATTGATTGCCTGTCACCTTAGGATTGCAAACCTTGACATAGAATTAATGTATTAGGGCAATTAGGTGAAACTAGATGTTTTAGGCCTTAATTAAGAAAAACTGATTTGATTTACGCTTCCGCATATAAAACCTAGTTTTAGCCAAAGAGAATTTTAAAAGCACCTATTCACCCTCTCTAGTCAGTCTCCTCGACCTTACAATTGGATTGTTAGCAATGTTTATCACTGACTTGTTATCGCGCCATAACTTCATGGGAATATCTTTCAGCAACTTCAACTCAAATAGAAGATTTCTCATCCATAACATCTCACTCAAACTTACTAACATTGCCCTATATTCCGCTTCAGTGGTGGAGTGAGATACCGATATTGCTCTGTATTCCACTTCAGTGGTAGAGCGAGATACCACCGGTTGCTTTCTACTCCTCCAAGACACCAAATTACTACCTATAAACACAAAGTAACTTGAAGTTGACCTCCTGTCATCAGGGCAACTAACCTAGTCCGCATCACAATATCCTTTCACATTTAGGTGTCCATTCTTCTTGAACCATAACTCATTATCTAAGCTTCCCATCAAGTATCTCAGGATTCTAAGTACAACTTTTTAATGACTATTTATAAGATCATGCATATATCGACTTATCACACTCACAGCATAGGCTATATCTAGCCTGGTGTGACATAAATAAATCAACTGTCCCACAAGCCTTTGATATCTCTCTTTATCCACTAGATATCCTGACTAGGCACATAACTTGTGGTTCGGTTCAAGAGGAGTTGAAGCTGGGCGACATCCAATCATACCAGTGTCATTAAGTAGATCCAATACATATTTTCACTATGAATGAACTATCCCCTAGGTTATCTTGCAATCTCAATACCCAAAAAATATCTAACTTGGCCTTGACTTCAAACTCCTTGCTTAGATTCTCCTTCGGTCGAGTTACTTCCCGAGCATCATCCTCTGTAATAATCATATCATCCACATACACATCAAGAATAATGATATGACTTTTAGAATGACAATAAAACAATGTACGATCTACATTACATTGCCTATACTCCAAACCACACATTGCATGTCTGAATCGATCAAACCACGCCCTTGGTGACTACTTGAGACCATACAAAGATTTCTTTAATCTTAGTACTTTTCCCTTAGTTTGTGATGTGGCGAACCCAGGTGAAATTTCCATATATACTTCCTCCTAGAGGTCTCCATGTAGGAACACATTCTTAACATCTAGTTGATACAATGGCCAATCAAAGTTAGTTGCGCAAGATACTAATGTCCTTACCATGCTCATCTTTACCACCGGTGCAATGGTTTCATCATAGTCAACTCTATATGTTTGGTTGTACCCCTTCGCCACAAGCCTCACCTTGTACCTACCTCTCTACCTTTCCATCAAGATTTTGCTTCACAATGTACACCATTTGGAGCTAACCACCTTCTTCCCCACTGGGAAAGGTACAATATCTCAAGTCTCATTTTTCTCAAGAGCCACCAACTCCTCCAACATAGCCGCGGACCACTTTGGATCTTGTTTTGCTTCTATCCAATCCTTCCGAATAATCGTTGATTGTAATGATGAAATAAAGGCATTGTAGGCAGGAGATAGAGGCACATATGAGACATAGTTAGCTATGTCATTCTCATTATCATCCTTGGTAGTGATATCTTCAAAGCCATATCTTGATGGAGATTTTTCTACATAGCTTCTCTTTCCCTTTCTAATAGCAATAGGCAAGTTAGATTCCTCTCCCTCTATTTCAGACTCTTCTCCCCCTGTATCAGAGGACAACTACACAAGGTTCAAAGAGTCAGATGATTGATCTTCGACCTCAACAATAGCTTGAGACCATTGGTGCTCCTCTAGTTGCACCACTGAGGTTTTTGACTTTCTCCTTGTGTAAACCTGCAAATTTTCTTCTTTGTTTGGTCTCTCCATTTTTGCCCACATGTGGAATCACTCACTGGACATGGGATTGAGCCAATCACCACCTTCTTTGATTGCTTATCCTCTTCAATGTCTAGCATTCCATCCTCCTCTTAACAGTCATCACATACATCAGTGGGGTCAAGATCATTAAATAAGGTACTCAAATCTGTTTTCCTTCCATAAAATGGCATGGACTCTCTGAATGTCACATCCATGCTCACAAATGTATGCCTACAACATCTATACCCCTTTTGTCTAGATGAATAGCCAATAAAGATGCACTTGATAGATTGAGGATCCAGTTTTCCCATTGAAGGCCTATGATCTCTAACAAAAACAAGTGCATCCAAAAACCTTTGGAAGAACAATAAATTCATTCTTCCCAAATACCATTTCATAAGGAGCTTTCATCCCAAGTACAGATGATGGCATGCGGTTAATAAGATATGTAGCAGTCATAATTGCTTCATAAAAATTTTCGCACACTCATTGTATGCATAAGTAATCGGGCTACCTCCAAGAGATGTCAATTCTTCCTTTCAGCCACTCCATTTTGAGGTGTATCAGGATAAGAAGTTTGATGTAATATTCCTTCTATTGAGAGGAAACTACCAAATTCATTATTGACATACTCTGTTCAATTATCAGTTTTGATAATTTGAACATGAGTGTTGAATCAGTTTCTAACATAAGCACAGAAGTCTTAAAAGCATTTAAGCACCTCATTCTTATGTTTCATGAGATATATCCAAGTCATACAAGAATATCATTCAAGGAAAGTAACAAAATACTCCATTCCATTCACAGAAATAATAGGAGAGGTCTGCACATCAAAGTGAATTAATATAAGGGTGATGCACTTCCAAGTCCCCTGCTCACATATGATGTCCTCATAGGTTTTCCAATCTCGTATGCATCACATACTAATATATGTTTATCCACCTTACTCATTTTATTAGGGAATATTTTTCTCATAGTCTCAAAAGATATATGTCCTAACCAACAATACAAAAGTATTACCTTAGCCTCCTCCTCATTTGCAATAGCTATCAATGCAAGAAACACTGCTTCACTTGTTCCTCTTTGATCTAAGTACCAGAGTCCATCACGCTTGACTCCAATCCCAGGTCTCTTGCTTGTTTGTCTCTCCTGAATTAAACAATTCTCACGATCAAGGAAAACCCGATAGTTCATATGATCAACTAAATCACTTATTGAACCTAAATTAACCGGAAAGGAGGGAACATATAAAACTGATGATAATGTGATCGAAGGAGTGCATTGTATTGTACCAACACCTCTGATGGGGCAAGATGTTCCATCAGTAGTTTGGATTGTTTCACTATGTGTATAGGGTATGGTGTATATGATTTAAATTCATTGGACATACCCGTGACATGTTGAAATGCACCCGAATCTAGTATCCAATTATGAGAATCTAAATGAGTAAGATTAGCAACATTGTCAACAGTAGTTATCGTCCCTCTATCTTTATTCCTTGAATTTTCTAACTCACCCACTACCACATTAGCTTTCCAATTACCCGTATATCCATGTCTTCTACCTCCTCCCCTTGGTCCACCTGTCACTGCCTCTTCCACTTTCATGATTAGACTTGCGTGGGGCATAACAATCATGAATCAAGTGCCCCTTTTCATCGTAGTTCAAACACTCCCTAGTTTCAGCTACTGCAAAAGAAGAACAGATTGGTGGCTCTGGTGCTTTGGAACTATACAACACCTTTAATCTAGTCTTCTCTTGTGCAATTGCTGCAATAGCTTCCTCTAAAGAAGGAAGCAAAGGTTGATAAAACATAGCAGCTCACCTTCCATCAAATTATGGATTCAACCCCTTCAAAAATTCTATCACCCTACCCCTTCCGGATTAGCTCTACGTGTTCAACAATGGCTTGGCTTGATGTCATCTCACTCGCCTTCGCAGTGAGCAAGTGAGCCACCATCTCAAGCACCTATTCAATACCCTAACTTTCCCCTATTGTATGTGTATAAGCTTCACTTCAAGGAGCTAGCTGCAGCACAATCCCAGGTCTCAACTATAGTCTTAGGTCCACAAAGGCCCCGTACTACCCTTAGCACATGAAAGCATTTAGGCCTCTAAAAATAATTTTGGTAATTAATGCTGACAATGATTAATGGGGCTAACTTATTTATTAAGATGATTAAAAGATTTAGTCTTGGAATTTGATGATGTCATTGAAAAGACAGGCAAAAGTGATCAAAAGTTGACGTGGATCAAGATAAAGCTCAAGGCAAAGGTAAATTATAGTCTAAAGACCTCTTTATAGTCTTTTATCAGTCTCAGAGTTTGGATGAAAAGACCATATTTGTAGAATAGTGTCATCCATCTCTGTTAAGGATATTAGCAGTATTTCCTATTACACTAGGGTTTAGTCTTGTGTCTCCTCTGTATCCTATATATTGCCCATTGGGCTTCTTGAATACATACATAATATTCATAATATGTACCAAAGCTTAGGTTAGCATTAGGGTTTACTACAGCCACTGTTGTTGCCTCCTAATCACCACTCTTTCGCATCTGCTGCCCCCAGGAGAAGCGATCTCTACTCCTAGGGGCGGCCACATCACCGGCTGCCTATGCCACTCTTCAGGCCACTGCTGGATCGATTGTCATCGCCAGCTCAAGCTAGTTGCATGCGCCATCGTCAGATGCCATCTCCTCCTCGATTGGATTTGAAGAGTCACCGCCATCATCGTGCATCCGACCATCTCTGCAGCTCCTCTTCTGAATACGGCCAGCCTCACCAAGGTCGTCACCGCCCAGTTGTTGCTTGCACATGAGTCACCAACGCCGCTCAGTGCTCTTGGCCGTCCTTGGTCGCCGCCACTGCTTCGGTCTCTCGAGCCAAATTTGGGCAGCCCGCACTAGATCCCACCATCACCGTGGTGGATCCGTCATCACCACACCGCCCCAGCCCAGATCCAACATTAATGTCGGCAGGGATGGACGGATATGGTGTCGGTGTGGGTAGGGGTGGACAGATTTGGCAACTGGCGCTGCGACCCCAGTGACCACACCTCCTTGCATGCCTCCTACTCCCGCCACGCTCTGGCCCTCGACATCGTCGCCTCCTCGCATGCCCTCCCCTTCGACCATCGCGCCCGCGCCGCCACCTCCGGATCCAACCTCAGCCATCGCATCCTCTTCCTCAGCTCCTCCAGGATCAATGTCTCCTCGCCTCCACTCTTGCCCATATCCTCCATTCCAACACCATTCACAGCTCTCTCTCTCTCTCTCTCTCTCTCTCTCTCTCTGAAGAGTTGCCGGTACAAGGGATGAGCAGTGGTGGAATGGAAGGAGATGAAATGGTTTTGTAAGGGAGGAAGGGATGGGAATCCGGAAGGGGAGACTGGACTAGTCCCTTGTGAAGAGGGTCATTGTTGCTGCTGCTCTTGAGTTTTTTTGTTCATTTCTTCCGTTGCATCCATGAAAGTCTTTAACTTTATCTTTCTGTTTGTTTAAACTATGCGACTCCATAAATTTATTGTTAATTATAGAAGCATAGGAATTTTCTTTTTTGCAAGGCCATAGCCACTGCTCTTCTTTCTGAGCCACGTGCAAATCGTAGAAGTCGTTATGATGCCGCCGCTTCTCTCTAAGCTGCTGCCCTGAGCTTCTAAAACCGTCACACTTCTTCTGCATTGCGCTTCTGTTGCGCTTCTTGTGCACTGCTACCGCTATCTTGGGCTTCGATTTGCGCCACCATACTTCTATCCAATCCTCTTTGACTCATCATATTTTTCAAGAGCTACATGCTATGACGACATTATGAAGACTCGGACTTTGAATTTTTCTATGACGACTTATCAAGACTCTGATTTTGAATTTTTCTTATTTTAATGTCAACTCTTTTCAAATATAATACTATTACATACGCCTTGCATTTGAGAGATGTGTTAAGGGTATTAGTGGTATTTCCTATTATACTAGGATTTAGTCTTATGTCCCCTTTGTACCCTATATATATTGTCTATTGGGCCTCTTGAATACGTACACAATATGCATAACAATCTCGATCTTAATAAGAGAGGTAAACTGGTAGATTTAAAGTTTTGTAGATCTAGGTCCGACATTATATTTAGTGTTTGCATGTGTGCAAGATTTCAAGCATCATCAAACGAGTGCCATTTTGTGGCCGTAAAAAGAATTCTTAGATATTTAAAACATTCCTCTAGCATTGGCTTGTGGTATTTTAAAGGTATTAAATTTGATTTAATTGGATATTCAGATTCCGATTATACAGGCTGCAAAGTAGATAGAAAAAGCACATCGAGTAGTTGTCAATTTCTAGGAAAATCTTTAGTTTTATGGTCATTCAAGAAATAAAATTCCGTAGCCCTATCCACCACCAAAACCGAATATGTTTCCGCGGGTAGTTGTTGTGCTCAATTACTATGGATGGGGCAAAACTTGATGGATTATAGAATTGAATTTAAAAGTATGCCTCTTTTATGTGACAATAATAGTACCATGAAGATATCTAACAACTCAGTCTAACACTTAAGAACTAAGCATATAGATATCCACCACCATTTCTTGATAGATCATGTGAGTAAAGGTGATATAGTCATTAGCCACATACAGACCTTAGACATTATCTTCACCAAACCATGAGATAAGAGCTGGTTTTATTACTTGAGGAATGAGTTAAATGTTATACATTATTCTAATAATGCTCGAACTCATACCTCATGTTATTTGCTTTTATTTGGAGTTTTTGAAGTCCTTATGAAAATTCATTTTAAAATTCTTTCTAAATTTTTTTAATTTGATAAAAAAAACTATGTGATTTGAGTTTTTACTATTCATCTCATGCATAATCATCCTAAAAAATATTTATTTGAATGATTGTATTAAGGATCATTTGCATCCCTGCTCACCCCTGACTATTCAAGAAAAATACTACTACCGTGGTTATATCACCAGCACTACTATCTTCTGGTACTACGTGCCTTAAGTGTAGTACTACTGCTCCAGACTGATGGTCCCAGAAATGGTTATGACCGACTCCTTATCTTGTCCCTTCCTCTCTATTGCAGTCCAACCGATTAGTTTCCTCAGAAAGCCACCAAGTCTCAAACTTCTCTCTTCCCTCTTCTTCCTTATATATTCCAACTTCAAATCTTCAAGGGAATATTGGAAATCTTCAAGCTTTCTCCATTCCTCAGTACTTGGCAACTTTTCTCTTCCATTCCCCTAGGTAATTCTTGTTGGAATTCTCTCTTTTCTCTTGTTTGCTACCTTTTTCAATTCTATGGCTAAAAGCAAAATGTGCATGATTTATTCAATTTCTTTTAGGCAAACTGATTAGAACTGGTATTTAGTGACTTATTATGTCTATTCCATGAATCTATTCATACCAAATACTAGTTAAATGTAAGATTGATCAATGCCTTAAGAACTCTTTGCGGGTGTGGTAATACCGCCCGAGGCAGTGCGGTACTACCACCCTCTGGTAGTATCGGTGTATCAACTACAATACTACTACCCTAGCAGAGAAATGTTGAATTCCTATGCACTCTTACTTTAGTCCTGTCCTACCATGTCCTAATCCACTTTTCCTTGATTCAGCAATCATGGTAAGGACCAAAAACTCCATGCACAAGAATGCCACATCCGAGGGAGAATCAGAGGCTCACTATGAGCCTCAAGTGAATCCAACGACTCCATCTTCTTCTCGCCACAAGGCAGCGTCTTGGGAGTCATCTTCGAGGGCAGCTCCAGTTGTTAGAGAAGATAGCGACTTAGAGAAAGATTCATTCTTGCAAGCCATGAGAGCAATAGATCGAGGTCAAGCTTCAAGGAAAGCACAAGAACATGAAGAGGAAGAGGAAAGTGACAATGATGAAAAGGATGAAGACTATCTCAAGGTCATAATGATGATAATGAAGATGATGATGACAAAGATATGGCGGAGGCCAAAGAGCTAAGGATTAATCTTATGCAAATCACAAGTGACAATTATACTCTTATTCACCATCAAAACCAATTTTAGAAACTAGGAAGTTCTACAGATCCAAGATTCCACACACAGTTTCAACAAGAGGTGTACGCCCAACTCTACAATCATAACCGGTAATTTATGGACCACAAGTATGTGGATTGGGTGCACTTAAACTCTCTTGACCACTTTGATGGTGTGTACCAACTTTTCTATGTCGAAGGTTTACAAGACATTGTGGCACTAAAGTGCGACTACCAAGAGGACATCATTAGATAATTTTATGCCATGGTCTATGTCTCCTCGGACTTTGATTACTTGGTGTGGATGACGGGAACAAAAAGGGTAGAAGCTACTAAAGGTGATTTTGAGCAAGCTGTAAGGACCTAGTCAAGCTCTCATAAAAAAAGTTTATTCTCGTAGAGCACTTCGGACCCTAGCGTGGTGTACCTTCTATGATGAGAGTGTGAGATTTACACTTGGGAAGATTGCTGGTCTCCTTTCTTTGCTGAGCTTGATCAACCGTGTCGTCAACCACATCTTCTTCCCAAAGAGCAAGAATTTCGATGCTATTCACGAGCATGCTTGGAATATCATTGATTACATCATGCAAGGACGCAAATTTAATGTAGTCGACTTGATCATAAGAGAAATAGCATCATCCAAGAATGATGGGGTTAAGTGCATTTACTACGCTCCCTATATCATGGCTCGTATCATTAGAAAAACGTACTTCTATAGAGCACCGCTTGTGATTCCTAAGCCCTACAAGCTAAGGGAATGACCTCCAATGTCATTCGCAGCCCCTCTTCGTGCTCAAATGCAAGAGCAAGAGCATGTGCTAGAAGACTCCCCTCGTCAAGCTCGAGAGCAGGTTCAAGCCTTTGATCCCGTGCTTCAAGTATTGGCTTCTATCAATTCTACAATTATGGAGATTCAGGATGCTCGATTCAAGACGAACTATCAGCTTGCAGCATTGACTCATAGCATAAGTATGCTTGAGCGTCCATCCTCCTCGACGTCTTTGTAGCTGGTGCAGTCTTTTTCACCACTTCATTATCACCACCATCACCATCGTGATCTATCTCCCAACTAGTGAGTTTTGGTAGTTGATGCCAAAGGGGAAGAGATCAAGGGCGAGACAAGGGGAGAGATGATGAAGAATGAAGCTCATTAAGACTCTTATGCTATCTTATTGCATTATCTATATGTGTCTTTTGGGTCATTTGGTTGTATGCATTGTGATGAACTTGTAATAATTAAAGTTATGCATGCTTGATGAACTTGTAACTTGATGCTATGGTGCTGTGATGATGAAGAATGAAGCTCGTTAAGACTCTTATGCTATCTTATTACATTATCTATATGTGTCTCTTGGATCATTTGGTTGTATGTATTGTGATGAACTTGTAATAATTAAAGTTATGCATGCTTGTTGAACTTATAAATTATTATTATGGTGTTGTGCTACAATGTTATCTTTACTACCACTCATGTTTATGTTAGTATCATGTTTATCCTATGATTGTTTATCTTATGATTCATATTGTTTAAATATTCCATGTTTATCAAATTATCATGCTTCGACAAATTCAATAAACAAACGAAACCCTGCCAAAATTTTTCTAAAAGTCCACACATGTGCATGAAAATCACTTCATGAATCCATATGCACATGTTTAGGGTGAGTTTTGTTAATTTGTTAATTAACTTTGAAAGCAAGTAATTCTTTATCTCCTTTGAGCTCATATCTAGAATTAATTGCTAAATCAAAAGTTAAAACAAGAATATACAACTTGTTCTCGAACTTGATGTATATTTAAACTTTACATTCATTCATATTGTCTAGGTTATCACCAGTTACTAAAAAGGGGATAAAAGCATCTATGTCCCTAAAAATGATTTTGATAATTAATAACGACAATAATTAAAGAGACTAACTTATTTATTGAGATGATTAAAAGTTTTAGTCCTGAAATTTAATGACTTCATGGAAAAGGTATGCAAAAGTGATCAAAGGTTGACATGGATCAAGATAAAGCTCAAGACAAAGGTAAATTATAGTCTAAGGACCTCTTTATAGTCTTTTCCTGGTCTTGGAGTTTGGATGAAAAGACCGGATTTGTAGAATAGTATCGTACTATAAAGAGGGGTCATGGCTTGTAACTTGAAGCTTAACTTGTACCATTTTGATCAATTAAAAGTTCATGCATGCATTTGAATTTCATTTGGAACCTTCTCTAAATCTCCATTGAAAAACCAGTATGAACGCACGACTTGAACGGTAGTACCACTGATCATACTACCGGCTGATACATGCCTGTAACTAATTTTCAGAGAGTTATTCTTTTGGCATTCCTTGAATTGGTACTACTACATATGTTGCATGGTAGCACCGCAGAGCGATATCATCGTATGATTGGCGACACTACCGCAGATCAGTAGTACCGAAACTTATACAGCGGTAGCTAATTTTCAGAGAGGTATGTTTTAGAGCATTTTCTCTCATCTGGAAATCGAACTACCACGGTACTACCAAAATTTAAAATAACTGCTAGTTTATGTGCATTTAATGAGCCTCAAATAACCGCTGAACAGTAGGTACGGGAGTACCGACCATTACATGGTAGTAGTACCGCAAATCACTTTTTTGAGATTTCGACCAAAACGGTTATCCTGGTAGGTGGAGACTATAAATACATTTCTACCAGCAATAAAGGCTCTCTTCTTGACTTCATTTAATACCATTGAGCTCCTTGTGCACTCTCTACTACTCATTTGCTCATATGTCACATTTTGAGGTAGTTCAAAGCATTCAAGTGCATTACATCATAACTTGATCTTTGTGGCACTTGATAATCTTCAAGCAAGTGCTATGGTTTATTACTCTTGGTAGTTGCTGACACCTAGACGGCTTAGAAAAGTTGTGTGGTGATCTCTTCAAAAGAAGATTATGAAGAGACCTGGCAACATTTGTGAATAGTGTAGTGCTCACCATCTCCGAAGTGGAGGATGAACAAACATAGTGGACTTGAGTTCTTTAGACTTAATTCGTGAAGCTGGTCCAATCCGTTTGAGCTTACCTCAATATGGACTAGAAAAAATCAGTAAATCTTCAATACCATAGAAAAACATTGTGTGTCTCCATTGTGGTTTATTTTCTTATCTTTACTTTTTGTATTTACGTTTCTAGTACTTATATTGAATTGAATTGTATAGCTAGAAGTATATCTAGTGTTAACATTGCTTGTGGTGTATTAGTGAAATCTTAAAAATTTAGACTTTAATTATGCAAAAGGTTTTTAATTAAGCTCATACTTGCTAAAAATTATGATTTAGCCAAAACATTTCAAAAAAAAAATCTTCTATTCATCTTTCTTGGTTGGTTATTCTTGATTCTACGGCGCAGAGTAGAACTAGCTGCTCACACTTGTTCCCTCTCTGTAGATTAATGAGAGAGAAAGAGAGTAGCAGTAGAGAACATGCCTTCTCACACCTCTCTCCCTTCACCGCCAGCCACCACAACCTCCTTTCGCATGCACACTGCAACAGCCACCGTCGTGCACCACCAGTCCAAGTGCTATCTGCTCGCATCTTCAGCCACCACCAACGACATCTCCTGCAGATGGATCCAGAGCTACTCTACGCATGGATTCGCAATCGCCCTCACCGTCAATGATTGGCGGCACCACCTTTTTCCTCCTAGACATTGCTTCTGCTGCTCGTGCTTAGGGTTTAAAATTTCGGATGAAATTTCACCGAAATAGTGAAATTTCGTTCCTTTCGTTTGACCCCGAAAGAGTAATAATTTGGTCAAATTTTGGCCGAATTTATCCCTATTTAAATTTTATCTAAATTTTATTCAAATTTTGTTTAAATTTTATCAAAAAATTTAAAATTTTCGTCCGAAATTTCGAATAAAACGGACAAAATCTTGAATTTCGTCCGTTTCGTTGACCACCGAAAATTTTTGGGTGCCAAAAGTTTAAACCCTGCTCGTGCTTGGGTCCGCCCTCGCTGGAGTCTTCGTCCTCAACTACTTGCCGCCAAATCGAGCTCACAGCCACCAAATTGAGCGCACGGCCGGCCAGTCACGCTCCTCCTTCACCCCCGCTGAGATCCTCAATGTTTCCTCCTTCACCTCCTAGACATTTAAGGAACGGAATTGGTCCATTTGAAGGTAGAAATGCTTCCTGTGTAGATAGAATAGTAGTGTTTTACTATGTCCATTGATGGGTCTTTTACAGGTTTTATCACCTCAATGTGTCCAGCTGATCCTCAATGGTCAATAGTAGAGACATTTCTAATGAAGGGATTTTCCAAGTATCCATACGAGAGGAGGGACATTGTTATTAGATACAGTTAGTCCTAACAGACCAAGTTGCGCCAACCAAATACAGTTAGGTACAGGCATAAATTGTGTTCAAGCATGGAAGCAACAATTTAACTAGTTGCTTGCTAGCCATCAAGGAATTAGGCAACATGGCAATGGACATGATACATGCATGATGCATTGGTAGCTGCAGAATACTTCTGAAGTACACATGTACATGGACTCATCAGGTAAGTGCCTTGCCATGATAACAGAACTCAATGAAGCTGTCAGAACAAAGTTAGCTGCAAGCTTCTTCATCATGATTTTTGGGTAACCTGGAAGTTGGAATGTCAACCATAACAACTCTTGTACTATTCACATACCCCATTAAATGCTGTCAGGTATCGACCAGAATCTCATGTACCTAAAAGGCGAAAGGAGAAACCGTTACCTTATCTCTATCAGGCGCACAATTCTGGATTGATATCTGCAATAAATGAAGCCCAACAAGAAGAATCAAGACAAATTATTTGGCGATATTCCTGTGTTTAGACTGGATACACCTTTGCTCTTCAGAAAGATCACTCTTGTCATTCTTGTCCAACCCCCCATCAGATAAGAAAAATCTTTGTGCATGAGTAGCTACTTCCAAAAGTTTTCTGAACATAGCTTCTGTGACATAAAAATAAGATGTCCTTCTGCATCTTCAAACTGTATTAAGGGCATAAAGAGACCGAGAACCAAAAGGAAACATGGGGAAAATACTGGCCTGAACCTACTGCAGATTATTTGCAGCTGCAAATGGTCGATAAAAACAACCAGTATCCCTGCAATGAAATAAATGAGCTCCTGGGGACAAATACCAGTTCCTTAGGGTTTTCAAGTGGAAATATTTCATGATATTTACAGTTTAGCACAAAGTGAAGAGCACCAGTTGGAAAATGCACACTTCAAGTGCTGTACAACTTAAACAGCAACACACAGATGAGCACAGGATGATGATAATTTTTATACGGTTCTCTGAATCAGTCATTTCTCTTTCTAACCGACCAGAAACAATTGCTGTACTTGCGGTGCTGAACAAACCCTGATGACTAGTACAATCAAATTAGCATTAGGAGGTTTTCAGGGAAAGTTTGTGAACAAAAAGAGAGAGACTACATCAACAAACATAACTTAAGCAACTAAACTAACAAAAGAATACGGCAAACGAATTAGTATCATACACTTAACTGACAATTTTCTCAAGTCTGATGAGTTCAAGCTGGTGTACAGCTTCTGAAATTAGTATTGCAGTTTGTCGAAAAAAATTTACTGTTTCCTGTTCTTCTGTCAATAAAACTTGCATGTACCTCGTGCTATTCCGCATCACAAAAGCTACATTCCTCGAAATTTTCCTTCTTGAAATAGCAATTCTCATAGGCACATTTAAACGAAATTGGACAAGATTTATGCTTTGGCAGGAAGAATTATACCTCTCCACGAAGACTACTCCGTTTAGAAGGAAGCGCCGCGCCATCCATCAGAGGCTACAAGTACAACGGCTAAAAAATTCCTCATAAAGCACCCGGAACCCGCGAAAACAGTGCGTACCAGAGCGGGAAGAGACGACGAGGTAGGAGTGGGATCGCTCGGCCTCGAAAGAGGAATCCGGCTAGCCAGAGCACGGCCGCCGACGGCTCCGCTCCGCCACGACCACGCAATTCACGCGGCCAACTCGTCAGCGACTTCCTCAGGAGTCCACAGTCCGGACTCCCATGAGAAGTGGAAACGAGTGCGCCAATGACAGGTGAAGGCGTACGTGCTGATTTTACGTAAACGAACGCAACATAGAGAAAGCACATCTGATTTATTAAAAGCCACTAGATTTTACTCGCACGACCACCTTTCGTGCGCCCGCAGCCACCCTCGCGAAACGACGCGTGGCGAGGCGCATGCCCGCTCCCCGCCTCCCTCCTTCCCCTCTGCGCTGCGCCTCGCCGTGCATCCTCCTCCTCCCCACTCCCCGCGCCTCGCCTCCCGCGCCTTCCCCCCCCCTCCCCGCGCCTCGCCCCTCCCCCGCCGCCCCCTCCTCCCCCGCTCCCTCGCCGTCTCCTCCGCTCACCCGCCGGCCGCCGCTTCCCTCCCTCCCCCTTCCTACCCCGTCGCCCCCTCCTCCCCCGCCGCTCCCTCCTCCCTCCTCCTCCCCCGTCGCCTTCCTCCACCGGTCCCCCTCCTTCCCGCTCCCCGCCGCCTCCCCTCCCCTCTCCTCCCCCTCCCGCCGCCCCCTCCTCCCCTCCCCGCCGTCTCCCAGCTCACCCGCCGCCGCCTTCCTCCCTCCCCTTCCTACCCGCCGCCTCCTCCTCCCCGCCCCCCTCCTCCTCCTCCAGAGCACCCCTCCCTCCTAAGGACCTTCACCACCGGCCGATTTGGTTTCCGCGGAGCACAGCACGTTGCACGGCCAATCTTCCCCAAATCCGGCTGCCGCCGCCATTTCCGCTACCGCGACCTCCTTGGCCGATCCCCATCCGATTCCTCGCAGTGGGAGCTTCATCCCGGCGCCCTCGAGCTTCCCTGACGGTCGCCTGGCCTCCTCGACACCCGAGCTTCCCCCTCCATGGCAACCACCCCGCGTTGCCATGGGTTCACGCCGCCGGGCTGCCTCGGCCTCTCCCCGCTTCCACCGACTACACGGTGAGCTTCCTCGAGCTTTCCCTGTACTTGTACTCTCCTCGCTTTTCTCTTCCTCCCCTCCCGCCGCCGCCTCCTTTCTCCTCCCTGGCCGGCCGCCGCAAGCCACCGCCGCAGGCCCCTGAAGCTGCTCCCACTAATAGCGATGGACGCCTCACAGGCGCAGATGCAGATGGAGGTCGAACACCAGAAGCACGACATCGGTGCCGACTTCGGCTCACTCCCGAACGATGATGACAAGCTGCTCCTGTTAATCAAGGTGAGCGCGCCCCATCGAACCCCCGCTTTTGCTCTCGTTATTATTGTTGTTCTCATATTCATCTATCAAGTTTTGAGTGTTGATTAGGTTGTCACAAAGGTGGGGTTTGGCATAGTAGAATTTAACGTTAGATTGTAGATTTGAATCTGCCCTAGCCGGGTACTCATTTAGCTTGTTTCTACATAGAAGGGCTGATCTTTTAACCAATTAGAAACTTAAAGTTGCTATTTCGTTTATGCAGGAAATAGACACCTGGTTGTCAAGAGTGGACCAGTCGCCGCCTGAGAGCATGTACAGTGCTCTTCATCCCACAATGAGTGTTTTGATTAAAAAGGAGCTACTAGACCACGCCGACCCTGATGTCAAGCTTGTTGTTATCTTGTGCTTAACTGAGGTTACCAGGATCACCACACCAGAGGCCCCCTATGATGATGATGTGATGAGGGTGAGTTTTCTTATCAGGATGAAATGGTGGTGTCTGTGTGTACTGACCCTTGTTACTTACCTGGTTTTAGGATGTGTTTACGAGAGTTGTGGAGGCTTTTGGTAAACTGGATGATATGAACAGCCCCTCCTTTGCAAGGGGGCTTTTGATTCTTGAAAACATTGCAAAGGTCTGGTCTTGTGTCTTGATGTTATATCTTGACCGTGATGACCTAATACGGGACACATTTCACTATTTCTTCAGAACCATAAGGTATGAAACTGCTTTCTCTGTTTTTTGTTTCATATTTTCCCTATATATTGAGTGTGCCAAAAAAATTTCTTGAATTCTATCAAATGGATTAGTGGGAGGAGATAACGTAGTTGTGGTCTTGACTTTATAAGATGTCGTATGAATGACTGCGTCACTTGTATGACATGGTTATCATCTCAAGAAGATTTTGTCAGGTCGCCCTTAATAAGCCTTCCGGTTTGCAAGTTCTGCCTAAAGGACTCTTCCAAAGAATGCTTTGCTGCAGCATAGCTTCAATGGAAAGACTGGAAGATGCCCTCCTCAAGCTGCTCGAAGAGAAAAAATGTGCAATCACATCCTATACCTGTTCATCGAATAGGAAAGGGTACATCAGGTTTGCTTTTTATTCTGTTTAGTCATACTCAAGAAAGTCTGTTGCATAGATACTCAATTGAGGTCTAGCAGCTATAAAATTGTTCCTTGTGTGTGAAACTAGGAATCTAGGGGAAGCAATTCATAGTTGTCCTGGGCATTACTTTGATAATTTCCAAGATGTTAGTGCCAAATTTTCTTTCCATACCAACACTATTGTCTCAGAAAAAGGTCCAAATCATAATATATTAATATATAACTATATAAATGGAAAAGGATGTTCACAGGTATAACAAAAGTGCTTATGCAATGAAATGTGACTCACAGAACAATGTTTGCCACTGCTGTGCATTTAATGTGTTTCTATTGCTGATGACCTACGTGTTCTATGTTAGGTCTACTACTCTGTGCCAAGACAAAGCTTGCCAAAGTTCAGCTTGCATCTTATTTTGCAGAAGGCACTATAAATGCTGGAAACAAAAGGTGCAAAACTTTTTCTCTTTCAAATTTGAAAAGATTCACTTTCTACTCTTTGCACCACCCAGTACTGTTTAAATGATTAACATAATTTATAGGGATGAAACAGAGCTTGGCAAAGAACGAAAATTTTCAAGATATTATCGAGCATTAGTAACTGGCATTCTTGAAGATGATGAGGTGCTGCCCCCCCCCCCCTCATATTTATATAGTTACACTATTATGATATGTTTCTATTTAATATCAAATTGATATTCACAGGGCTATACTTGCCTTTTGGTTCTATTGATTATGATCCCCTGTTTTTTTGATCAGTGTTGCACACTTTTTTAGAAATTGTGTACATTTGGTCGGTATTGCACACAAGTATTTATTGTATAATTATTTACCATCGCGCATGTAGGACGTGGTTACCCAACCCATAGGATTAGTTCATTATCTTGGAGTTGCAGAGGGACTTTATACGGCATGCTCCTTAGGTACTATAATTTTACTGTTGTAACTATGTAGTGGTGAATTAATTTCTGTAATTGAAGTCATGACAAGGCGCGTGAAGCATGCCCGATGTTCTAGTCCCATTACACGTGACCCACGGTATACCGGAGTAGAGAGCTCGGCCCGCGATTTTTCCCATTCTTCGCTCACACGCACGACGACTCGGCGGCGACCACCGGAAGAGATGGCTCTCAACCGTGGTGTCCTCTCTGGCCTCCGGCTCCTCGCGTCCGGCACTGAGGTAGCCTCTGCGCCAGGTAAGACCCTCTTGACCTTGCCCGCACCGCCCCACCACGATCCGAGATCGGGGTTTCTTTTTCGCTGAAATGATTTGATTGCGTCGTTCTCACTGTTGCTCTTGGTTGTTTGGATTGCTCCAGATGCATGTGACGGTATTAGATCTGATTCATTCGTTCTAGAAAAGAATGCTAGAATTGTTGACGAAATGTTTCTCATGGTGCTCGATGGCACAAGATGTTTCTGCGTTTGCAAATGTTCGTTAAATTTTGAGAGAAAGATAATGGTTATTTATAAAGTAACCTGAAATTTATCATGGAATTGTGGTCCGTTAGAGGTGGCCTCTCATTTGATACGCTGGGGTCATATGGGGCGCCCTCCTGCACGTAGTCCTCGAGTGTGTTCGCCCACTCCGTTAGCCACGGCGCCATCTTCCTCGCCCAACTTGTCCTACTACCACCCCTCCTACTCTGCCTGTGAAATGTACTACTACAATTAGAAGACATCGTAATAGAACCGGAAAACAATATAGGGACATGTGTTGTGTGTTACTCATGTGTGGACCGAATCAGACATCTGACGCCCTGTGGGGACTAGAACAACCTGTCGGAGGCCGAACTGACGCATCACCCTGTTCACCGCGTACTCCTCAACGAACACGTCGAAGACGAGCTTTTTCCACGTCAACCAGTACATCTGGTCATGCCAGCACAGTGAGGACAGCCCAACGGGAGTGTGGTTCTCTATCTTCTTAGCAGAGTTTGGCTCCCAACGCACGTCGTCAGTAGTAAGGCAGTCGAGCTGCTCGACAAAGTGCTTATACAAACGTGTGACCTGCACATGTGCAAACTATGCCTGCGAGTCAGAACAGTGATTACAAAGGATAACTCGTAATATAAGTATAGTAAAGATCTAGGAGAGTACGTACTCATCTATGGCACCAAAGGAACCCTACAGTCGATCGGTCCACCACGCCCCCACGATACATGTCCGCGTAGTGCGGACTGGTGTCGAGCGGCATCGACCATTCGATGGGGAAGCACTTGAACGACCACACTGCAGTAGGAGGGGGCAGCCTATGAGGATATAGGTCAGCCTTGTCCTACAGCACGCCTCACACATGCTACGATATATCGTGGTAACTACGGCTGATCCCCAGCTGATCTGTACCTCCTCCCCGTTGGTGATGGCTCTCGCATACCCCCCACAAGGCCAATGTCGATGAAGTCACCGTGGTTGCTAGCAAACAGTACCCAGCCAAACAGCCACAACAAGTACGCCTCGAGGTGCCACGACACCTAGACCTATGCACAAACAAAAAAAATTAGTAAGCTTGTCATATGGTAAGGATAGTGCATCATTAAATAGGGAAAATAGATAGCATACGTACTCAAAACTACAAAAGCTTCCGCAGGGACGGGCCATGCCTTTGTCGCGCTGGGAAGACGTAGTACACTACCGCGTCCTCGGCCGGAAGAACCCCATCAAACCTGCCTAGCAGGTCGATACGCTAATCGACAGACGCACCCGGTGGGGAGGTAGCTACTCCCGTGATAGACAGGCTAAGTAGCACCGCGACGTCCAGCAAAGTGGAGGTCATCTCCCCAAAAGGAAAGTGGAAGGTATGTGTCTTGGGCCACCACCGATCCACCAGAACTGTCAGCAATGACCGATCAAATGGTAATCGTCGTGACCGCTCTGGGCCGGCCTGGACCTCCTCGTTGTCGTCGACCAGAACGTCGTCCTTGTCGATGGCCACCACCATCCGCATGAGAAGTACAAGGCTGGCATCGCTCAGCAGGCAAAGCACAAAGAAGTAAGTACATAGCGAAAATATGATAAAAAGAAGTGCCACAGTTTATAAACAAACATGTCTCTCTAACGTAGGTCTAGTCTTCAAGCCCGTCAGGGTGTCCACGTATGGACCACCCCCAACCGAGTTGCTTTGTCCTTGCCCTCAGCGTGAGGGACATGATGGCTGGTGCGGTGCTACGCGTTGACGCGCCAGTCGAGCAAGTCGAAAGGTCAGTCCGAACCACCAAGGTCGCGAGTCATACCTGCAAATCAATTTGAAGTTAGCAATTACGACACAATTAGTGGTTTAATTATTTATAGCGTTGCTCCAAAAATTCTAAAATATTAGTTGCATTCTTACATAAACTGCATATTTCTCAACATATAGCCATAGCCGCATTTCGATATTAGGGTTTTAGAGTTTAGGATTTCAGAGTTTCAGGGTTTAGAGGTTAGGGTTAAGGGTTAGGGTTAGTGTATGGGGTTAAGAGGTTAGGGTTAAGCTACAGCCATAGCGCATTACAACTATTAATAACTAAATTGGCATTAGTTCTACGACTATACTATTTAAAACTATTAACAATATGCGACGTGTCTGACACAACTACACGTATAATGATTTTAGCTGCTAACCTACCATGGTTTCAAAAGTATAACTATTAACAACTAAATTAGTATTAATTCTATGACTACACTATTTATAACTATTAACAATATGCAATGTACCAGACACAACTATATATTTAATAATTTTAGTTGCTAACCTACCTTGGTTTCAAAAGTAAATCTATAAGGAATATCAAGCACAACTACACATCTAATGATTTTAGTTGCTAACCTACTATGATTTCAAAAGTAAATCTACAAAGAAGTGCAGAGAACTCACCATCGTCGATGCACGAACCTTTCTTCCTCCCTTCCCCTCCCTCTCCTCTCTTTCCTCTCTTCTCTTTTCTTCTACTCTGCTCCTATGAAATGGCCACGGGCGCTCGGGATGGCGTGCGTGGGTGGGTTATAGCCCCCCTAGTCGCTAAACGATTAAGTGACTAGAGATAATCGCTCAACGGTTGAGCGACTAGTAGTTGAAGACATTAGCCAAAAGGACTAGTCACTCGACCGGTGGGTGATTTGGATACTTGACACGCAACCATTAGGCAACTAGTCCAAATCACTCAATGTTAGAGATAAGTATGTATCCTAAAGATAAAAGAGATCGTGTAAACATAGGAGGTTAAGATCTCATTGTAACAATCACTGGAGATCTGTATCTGTTTTAGTTTTGCTACAATTGTCGTTTGACATGACATTGTATTGGTTATGTGTATATATATACACATCAAACGATGATGCCTTTTGTTGCGCATCCTATGAACCTTCCTATTCCATTATTCTATCTTTCTACCTTGGTATTAGAGCCAGATCCAATCTATTCCATGTCTTCCGGTTCTTCCTTGATCTTTGGCATCATGAACTCGTTGAGCGTTGCATCCTCATTAAGCGTGGTGGGATTACTGCCAACACCATTGATTGGCCACGCAATCAATGTCAAGCTCACGCATGATAACTATCTCCTGTGGAAGGCTCAATTTCTACCGTACCTGAGAAGCCAGCAACTGCTAGGATTTGTTGATGGAACAAACGCTTGTCTATCAACCATGATCACCATCACGTCAGAGTTCGGAGCGACGCAGGCCACAAAACTAGAGTATATTCACTGGCTCCAACAAGATCAGATGGTCCTGTGTGCCATCCTATCATCCCCGACGAATGATGTCTTATCCCAAGTGTTGTTCCTAGCAACATCTAGAGAGGTATGGCTTGCCTTAGAGACTCTTTTCTCTTCTCAGTACTGGGTTCGCATGATTCAGATCAGGATGCAATTAGCAAACCTAAACAAGGGAGATTAGCCAGCACAAGAGTATTTCAACAAGATGAAGGCACTCAGCGACACTCTAGCATCTATCGGTCAGCCACTACGGGACAAGGAGTTTGTCACGTATGTGTTGGCCAGGCTGGATGCTGATTATGATGCATTGGTTACTTCTGTAACCATGCAGATAGACATCATGCCGATCAATGAGTTGTATGCTCATCTGATTACCTTTGAGCTTTGCCTGCAACTGAGGAGTGATCTGTCCTAGATTGGTGGGTCCAACGCCAATTTTGTGGCATGTGGGAATTATGGAAACAACAATAACAACTTCAATGGAGGAGGCCATGGCCATGGTGGCAATAGAGGAGGTGGCAGATTCTTCCAGTCCAATCAAGCAGGTGGTCGATACAACACTTGGGGAGGCAACAAACTGACTTCAAGTTTGTGGCAAATTTAGACATGTTGCGTTGAAGTGTTATCATAGGTTTGATCATTCTTATCAGTGTGAAGAAAATCGGGGTGCAACCTTTGTAGGGAATGCCGCATACTCCATATATGGAAGTTGGTACAATGATTCAGGAGCCACGGATCACATAACAGGAGAGCTAGATTTGCTCACTCTTGGTCATAAAAGATACAATGGAAAGGATCAAATATAGGTGGCTAATGGCTCAGGTCTGTCCATATCTCACATTGGTCACTCCCATATTCAAACTCATGTTAAGAATCTTCTTCTCAAGAACATACTCCGTGCACCACAAGCTACTAAGAACCTTCTCTCTGTTCATCGTTTTGCATCCAACAACAATGTCTTTTTTGAGTTTCACCCTGACCATTTTCTTAAAAAGTACTGCAAAACGAGGAGATTGCTCCTAGGAGGCAGAAGTAGAGGTGGCTTGTACCCTATTTCTAGAGCCGACGTCAGATCATCTCGTCAAGCCCTTGCTGCTTCAAAACCATGCACCAGTTTTTGGCACAATCGTCTTGGTCATCCTATGTTAGGAGTTGCTCAACATGTTCTCAGTTCCAATAGTTTGCCTTTTGAGTCCAATAAAAACAACACATTTGTGTGTAATGCTTGTGGCAAAAAGTCACCAATTGCCATTTCCTAGTTTTGTTAGTGTGTCTACCTCTCCTCTATAGCTTGTGTTTTCACATGTTTGGGGTCCAGCAATTACATCATCTAGAAGTTTTAAGTACTATGTAAGCTTTGTTAACGATTATAGCAAGTTTTCATGGATATATCTTATAAAACATAAGTCCGATGTTGAATCAATTTTCATTGAGTTTCAAAAGCATGTTGAGCGTCTCCTTGATAAAAAAATCTGGTGTGTTCAATCAGATTGGGGTGGTGAATACCGGTGGCTCCATACCTATTTTAATCACACTGGTATTGCTCACAGGATCACTTGTTCTCACACATCATAGCAAAACAGGATAGCTGAATGCAAGCACACACATATTGTGGAAGTCATCCTTGCTTTGTTTACCCATTGTTCTGTTCCTCTTAGGTTCTGGGATGAAGCCTTCATCTCTGCTTGTTACCTTATCAATCATCTTCCCTCTTGAGTGATACAAAATATTTCACCTCTAGAAAAGCTTCTTGGTGTCAAACCTGACTGTGGTTCTCTCTGTGTCTTTGGCTGCGCGTGTTGGCCGAACCTCAGTCCGTATAATGCTCACAAATTGCAATTCCGTTCTATCTAGTGCGTGTTCCTTGGGTACAACCCCTTCCATAAAGGTTACAAGTGCCTCAATCAATCTACAGACCGAGTATACATCTCACGTGATGTGATTTTTCATGAGCATGTCTATCCATATGCCAACCAAACTATTTCTGATCCGACAAAAGCAACTTCTTCTGCCACCGAGTCTGCTCTTTTACCTATGTCCATGACAATTAGCACTCCTCCAACTACTGCTCCATTGCCATGTGAAAATCTATCTCGCACACTACCTCTAAGTCTTCTAGAAATTATGAGAGTGATCATTATGAGAATGGTCCAATTGTTGAGACTGCCCCTGTTTTGACTAACTCTGGAAATCAAAGCACTAATGTTGAACAGGTTCAAGAGCCAACAGCAGAGAGAAGAATAACAAGGTTACAAAACAACATCACTAGGCCTCGT
Organism: Melocanna baccifera; assembly: GCA_036346265.1. NCBI lineage: Eukaryota > Viridiplantae > Streptophyta > Magnoliopsida > Poales > Poaceae > Melocanna > Melocanna baccifera. The sequence continues at coordinate 12,667,466 of CM070679.1, forward strand.
GTGTTTAATGACGACACAGTGAGATCCGATGAGAACAAAAGAGCCTTTCTCCTCACGTAGTTGCCAAGCCAGTGAGATATGATGAGAACAAAAGAGCCTTTCTCCTCACTCAGTCAGTTGCCAAGCCAACCTCCGTTCATGAAGCTTTGCAACAGGAAGAGTGGGCAGTAGCAATGCATGAAGATTATGAAGCCTTAGTCAAGAATCAGACTTGGAATTTAGTACCACCTCCACATGGGTGCAACATAATTGACTGTAAGTGGGTGTTCAAGGTAAAAACAAGGGCTGATTGTTCAATTGAACGATACAAAGCACGACTAGTTGCTAAGGAGTTTCGATAGCGATATGAAATTGATTACGAGGACATGTTTAGTCTCGTTGTCATACCGACTTCAGTGAGGCTGATCTTGTCGATTGCAGTGTCACGTGATTGGACTTTACAGCAAGCAGATATGAAGAACACCTTTTTACATGGGTTCTTGGAAGAGGAAGTGTATATGACTCTGCCTCCGGGTTTGAAAGTCATCAGCACCCCGAGTACCTATGTAAGTTGAACAAGGCTATATATGGTATGAAGCAGGCTCCACGTGTGTGGTACTCGTGTGTGGTATGATATTTCACTTTTCATATACAAACATAAGGGAGTAGTAATGTATTTTCTCATCTATGTTGATGATCTTGTGATTGCTAGCTCCTCTCTGGATGCATCTAATTAGCTACTTCGGTCACTTCAGCATGATTTTGCTATGAAGGACTTGGGTTCATTGAGCTATTTTCTGGGCATTGAAGTAGTGTCAAAAGGTGATGAGATCTTTCTAAGCTAGCACAAATACATTCGGGAGATTCTTGGTCGTGTTAACATGATGATGTGCATGCCAACAGTGTCTCCTATGGCAACGTTTGAGAAGTTATCCAGGTTTGATGGTAAGCCTCTGTCAACTGATGATATTGCCAAGTACTGAAGTACAATCAAGGCTTTACAGTATGTGGTAGTCACGAGGCCAGACATTGTATTCGCTATTAACAAAGTTTGTCAGTTTTTACAACAGCCTATTAATGAGCATTGGTGTGTCGTTATGAGAATATTGAGGTACCTACAGCATACACAAAGTGTTAGACTCAAGATAAGAAAGTCTGAGTCAACCTTATTGAGTGCATTTTTGGATTCAGATTGGGCGGGGTCGTCTGATGACCACCGTTCGACTAGAGGGTATGCTCTCTTCTTTGGATCAAATCTGATTTTGTGGAGCTCTCGCACATAGGCTATGGTATCACACTCAAGTACCGACTCAAAATATAAGGCCCTGGTGAATACTACAGCAGAACTCACTTGGGTTCAGTTGCTGTTAAGTGAATTGGGTGTTTATCAAAAGAGACCTCCTGTGTTGTGGTGTGATAACCTTGACGCAACATATTTGTCGAGCAATCCAGTGTTCCATGCTCACACGAAACATATCAAAGTTGATTTTCATTTTGTGCGAGAGAAGGTGGCTCAGAAAACACTTGATGTAAGGTTCATTAGTACTCATGATCAAGTTGTTGATATCTTCACAAAGGTCTTATCAGGGCAACAATTCAAAAGGTTGATGGTCAATCTCAACTTGAAGAATGTTGTTAAGTTGTGATTAAGGGGGGTTGTTAGAGATAAGTATGTATTCTAAGTATGTTTCCTAAAGATAGAAGAGATCGTGTAAACATAGGAGGTTAAGATCTCATTGTAACAATCACTGGAGATCTGTATCTGTTTCAGTTTTGCTACAGTACTTGCCTGGCACGTCATTGTATTGGTTCTGTGTATGTGTGTGTACACATCAAATGACGCTGTCTTTTGTTGCGCGTCCTACGAGCCTTCCTATTCCATTGTTCTATTTTTGTAACTCTCAATGGTGGAGCAACAAAGAATTATTAGTGTAAAATAAAAAAAATATAGGTATATTACTATAATTCTAAATAAAAATAGATTATTTTAAAAATTCGTGTGAGATGTTCTATTGTTGTCTTTCCCCACTTTTCCTTATCACATTGGCTTCTTAACGATGTTACATCTGCAGATGACTAGTGTGATCTGTATTCTGAATTTTGGGGTAGGACCATTGAATTGTTAGTCACACCAGCGCTGTTTGCTGGGACTGTTGCCGCTCTGTGGGGGAGATGAGATGGCTGATGAGTTTTCAGAAATGGTTGCTCTGGCAAGTCAAATATCCTTTTTACATTGTAGATTCCTAAGATCCTCTTGGAGCTTTGGGGTTCCGATGACGGAAACTTTTTTTTTTTGTGCTTGGAGTGCAGAAGGTACAACTTCTAATTGATGTTCACAAACCACAAGCTTGACAGAAGTCACAGGAATAGCCCTTTTTATTTATCCCGCAGGTTTACGTCTTCTCGCAGGCACTTGCGCCTTCTTCCTGACAAATGTACGCTTCTCGAGGGCGCTTGCTACGTCGCATGGTCAACTGTGTAGTGTGAGCTAGTACAAACAACAACACGCAGTTCAGAACACTAAGAGGAGGCGAGGAGCCTGCGAGATCGAATCGGGCCAACGCATGGCGCCGGTGGATAAGCCGCTGTCGCTGCTGCGGCGGCTGGTTAATCTACTCGTCCTCGTCCTGGTGCTGCCGCCGGCGACCTGCGTGGCGAGCGTCGGAGGGGAGCCGACGGAGTTCGAGATCCCCCGGGATGGGAGTGTGGTGGAGCTGGACGAGGGCAACTTCGAGGCGGCGGTGGGCGCCGTCGACCTCCTCTTCGTCGACTTCTACGCTCCCTGGTGCGGCCACTGCAAGCGCCTCGCCCCCCAGGTACCCTATCCACCCTTCCATTCCACTACCACCACCAATACTAGTAGCCACTCTACTGGTCTAGTCTGTGCCCAATTCGAATCGTTCGAGCTGTTTGGAACTTAGGATTCGTTCGTGAGAGTTTGCAAGGATAAATAGGATTCGAGTAGGTTAGTGCGAACGCGGAAAGGGAGATCTTTTAGTTGATGCTGAGTAGTGAGTGATCCAAGAGATGGATTGGGTTGGATTGGGTTGTAGAAAGAAAATGAAATCGGCACCGGTGCATCAAGAAATGAAATCGGCACCGGTGCAATCCACCAAAATGGGAGACAGAAGTTCCACTCAACATCCGATTTTGTTTGTACAGTTGTACTACGACTCACATCAAGACAGGCAGGGCACTGTCTCTTTTCTCCAGCATCTGCGCGGCCTGCGTCGTTGTGAACTGTAAGCTGCTGCTCACGTTGCTTTTTGCAGTTAGATGAAGCTGCTCCGGTGCTTGCTGGTCTGAGCACGCCCATCGTAGTCGCCAAAGTAAATGCCAACAAGTACACGAAGCTTGGGTCCAAATATGGAGTAGAGTAAGCAACCTGGATAGCTCTGCTAGTTCGGTTACACTAAACAGACACGAGTTTGAAATGCCTACTGTTTGTGGTTTTCTCAATGCGGTGGCTTCCCTACTCTGATGCTATTTGACCATGGAGCCCCCACGGAGTACACCGGTTCAAGGAAGGCTGATTTGCTTATTGAGAACCTTAAGAAGCTTGTCGCACCTGATGTCTCTGTTCTTGAGTCAGATTCGGCAATCAAAATCTTTGTTGAGGCCGCCAGCATTGGCTTTCCATTGTTTATCGGATTTGGGGTGGATGAATCATTGATTGCTGAATATGGAGCAAAGTACAAGAAGAAGGCATGGTTTTCTGCAGCAAAGGATTTCTCCGAGGATATGATGGTCGTGTATGATTTTGACAAGGTTCCGGCATTGGTTTCTCTTAACCCAAAGTATAATGAGCAAAGTGTATTCTATGGCCCATTTGAAGGTATGCTTGGGATAACTCTTTTCTATATGTTTCTTGATACATGTGCTATGAGGGGAAAAATAATTTGTTGCCTTAATCATCATTCATTCCTATTGTTTGTTTTGTGCCCTCTGCTTTTCTGCTGATGTAAATATGTAATTCACCTAGCTTACACTCCATGTCCTGTATGAACTGAAAAAATATGGACACAGAGTGTTTGTAATGAATGTCTTTTCCAGATTGATGGTACATAGCAACAATTTTTGTGGATACAGGAACCTTCTTGGAGGATTTTATACGGCAATCCCTACTGCCTTTAACTGTGCCCATCAACTCAGAGACTGTCAAGATGTTAAATGATGATGATAGGAAAGTTGTTCTTACAATTTCGGAGGATGAGTCAGATGAAAATTTCCTGCAGTTGATACAAGTTTTGAGGTCTGCAGCCAATGCAAACCATGACCTAGTGTTTGGATATGTGGGAGTCCAGCAATGGGAGGAATTCACTGAGACTTTTGATGTTTCAAAGAGCTCAAAGCTGCCAAAGATGATAGTCTGGGACAGAAATGAGGAGTTTGAAGTGGTAAGTAGAACAATGTTTTGCTCTGGTTAATTTGTCATACTTATACTATATATCACCAAATTTAGAAGTATCATATTTTTTTGTTGCAACGAAAAGCTTGTATCTTTTCTTACACATGTCACATGGTATGTTCATAACTTCATATGCATTTGTTATGTTGAAGTATTGTCTCATGCTGCCATCGCATTTTCTGTTCAAAGTTCTCTCTTTATATTTTGTTGCTTACACCCCAACCTTTAATAAACTTGGCATTGCCATCTTGCTTATCTGTTTAGTTGTGCTATGTGATTGATTGAAACGCTTCTTGTTGAAGGTTGAGGGTTCAGAGAGTCTTGAAGAAGGTGACCATGGATCCCAAATTAGCCGTTTCCTTGAGGGATATAGGGCAGGAAGAACGACAAAGAAGAAAGTGGGTGGTGGTCGTTCCCCAACACTTCTCGGTGTGAATGCGTTGTACATTCTCATCTTCTTGGTTGCTGTTCTTGTTGTCATGATGTATTTTTCTGGGCAAGGCGAGGAAGAGCACCGGCCAAGACGAGCCCATGAAGATTGAAGGTGGTGTAGTTATTCGTGCGAGATTAAAGGAATCCTGCAGCAGGAGAAGGCTGTAGAGAAGGGAACCTGCAGATGATGATGATTTTTCTGATTTTTCATTTGACATTGTCTTGAGGCGGCTTAATTTTCGAGGTGCCCTCTGAGTTTTGACTTCCCTGTATCTGTCCCGAGACCTGGCAGTTATTAGCTCCACTATTTATTTCATGTGAAGTTGTTACGATGCCCTTTGTAATTATCGGATTTTGTACAGGTGTTATCTTCAGACCTTAACATTAACGGGTCCACGAAAATTAACAGCTTGCCTCTGGAACCCCGTTCTTTTTCACTGGGAAAATGGTAACATGTGAATCAATTAAATCAAGTAATCACTCTACTTCAGCTTTCTGTTTCTAGCCGCCTTTTTCACTTGGAGATGGAACTGCAAAGTTAGAGGCTTCCGCAAGAATTCCAAACTTAATTATTCTTGATGATCGACCTAACATTTCGTTTGTTACCCAGCTCCAGATATGCTAGCACTGTACTCTCTTCAATCACAAATAAGTATGGTTTTGGACATTAACACGGTTTCAGAAACATAACCTGTGACCACTGAGAAGCTCCACTGAGTACTGACTACTATGCCATTGACAAACTGGTTGGTTCTTTTGAACTTATGGTTTGGCTTTCTACAATGAATAGCTTTCAAATAGAATATTTTTTCAAGACGGAGTCTACGAGTAGATTGCAGTAAATTAATGGCTCGGTGCCGATTTACTTTGGGTGGCACAGAGTCCCACACAACTCCGTTGTTGTGGAGATCGGAGAACAAGTTCAACGGCTCAAGGGAGAGGAGGACTGGAGCCTGGAGGTGCTCGCGGCCTTTGTGAAGGCTGTGGTGAATGGTCTTGTTGCCGATGCAGAGTTCCATGCATGCAGGCATTGCGTCTTGTTTAGTAACTACGGGAGAACAAGGTCTCCCAGACTAAATGCTTGTGCTGCCCAATTGTGTGGGCTTACCGGCAGGCAATGGGGAAAGGATTTGTACTTCTAGTCTGCAACCACAAAAGATTAAGTGCTTTCAGCACCTAAATTCTTCAAATGTAATTTGGAGTGTTTATGTACTGTTCTTTGATGGCAGCTTCACTTCAGCAATTGTTAAAGGAGGCATGAAATGGAAATATGAAGTTTTATCGATAAGAATACATACACGATACGAGCCGTCTTAGGTCATTTTTCTTTTAGCTATAGCTGATGCTATGATACTAGTATCTATCACCGTACTGGCATCACAGTACAAATTGAACAGTACTTCCAGAAATTAAGTAGCGTATGCTCCCATGACCTTGGTACTACTGTTAGTTAAAAAAAAGAAGCAAAATACGTGCCTATTTGAAGCCCTCTTTAGAATCTTATTTTGATTTTTACTATAGTATCTAATTTTTAAACGAAATATTTTTTTCAAAACAGGATCTACAAATTAATTGTAGTACACGTTAAAAACCTAATATCTGTACCATCTAAAATCGTAAGCGAATATCTCTCTTTCCATAATCTCTGTCACAAACAGCTAAAATTCAAAAATTTCAACCAAAAACAATAAGCTGCAGCCAAAACAAACAGCCCTACATTCCCTCTCCATATTCCACACCATTGGATTGTGAGGGTGCATTGTTAGCACCAAGGAAAATGTTATCTATTTCACCAGCCCACAATATTCTTCTGACGACAATATTTATATTGTATACTTGTATATGTGCCATCTTTGATTCAGCCATTCTTCAATATTTGCATTTTTAATCACAAAGTAATAATCCTAGTTTATCAGGCCACCGAGGAAAATCCTTTAGAGCATTATAATGTTACAAATAGAATTGCTTCCAATATGGACAACAATGGCAACAAACTCCAAGTCAAACATCAAACCTCATGAATTCCACATGACAAAGCTTCAATCTTTCGCCTCAAACTAGAACATTCTAAAACACATGTATATTATTTAAAAAAAAGATGTATGCGTATTCCAAACATGTATGATCATTGCATTTGAAGCAGCAAAATACAACTCTCTACAAAATCCCCAGTATTTGTTAACTAGATTGTACATTCAAGTTCAGCAAATCACTACAAGCTCACAACTTCCATTGCTACCAAAGAAAATCAATAGATTCCATGGAAACATGCACAATCAAATTCCAGTGTGTGGAACAACTATAGCAACACCCATCTCTCTGTCACAGAACGGATCGTAGCAGCAGGGTGAAATAATTCAAAGCTGAACTCCGGTAGCCAGTACCTCCTACATGCGCGTGCAGGACGTGTCGAAGTCGTCGGGCGCGACCCTGGCAATCCAGTCGGCGAGGGTCCGCTTGACCTCGCCGTGGTTGACGTAGGCGAGCTCGTACATGCTGCACAGGTTCACCACCACCGTCTCGTTGAGCGCCGCCGTGGGCACCCTCTCCAGCGCGCCCTCGAGCACCTTGATGGCGTCGCCAAGGTCCCGGGAGTACATGAGGCAGAGCGCCTTGTTGTTCACGGCGATGGCGTCCGCGGGGTCCGCCTCGATGCAGCGCTCGTACTCCCGCACCGCCGCCGCGTAGTCCTTGGCCACGATGCACTCGAGCGCGCGGTTGCGAGCGAGGAGGTTGGCGTGGGAGGGGTCGTCGGCCGAGACGGACTCCACGTGGCGGAAGACGGAGGAGGCGGCTGCGAGGTTGCCGATCTGGAGGTGTGCGTAGGCGAGGCGGGAGAGGAGGACCGGGTTGTCCGGCTCGCGGGCGGCGAGGTCGGCGAGGAGGGCGAGGGCGACGTCGAACTCGCGGTGGGCGAGGTGGTCGGCGACGAGGAGTGACGAGACGAGGGCGTCGCGGCGGCGCCACTCGGGGTGGCGGGCGTCGGGGCGGGCGCGGACGGAGGAGAGGAGAGTGTAGAGGCGGTCGAGCGCGAGGGGGCGGTCGGGGAGGAAGAGCGGGAGGAGGGCGTGGAGGAGGCGGAGTAGGAAGGGCGGCGGCGGGCAGGCGGGATCCGGGTGGAGGGAGGCGAGGAGGGCGGCGGCGTCGGGGAAGCGGCGGAGCTTGGCGAGGGAGAGCGCGGAGAGGGCGGAGAGGAGGAGGCGGTGGTGGGTGTGGGAGGGGTGGGAGAGGTGGGCGAGGAGCGCCTGCCACTGCCCGCGCGTGGCGAGGTCATAGGGGATGGAAAGGTCCGGCGGCGCGGCGGTCGCCGGTGGCGGAGGAGAGGAGGCGGCCATGGTGGGATCGAGATCTCGGGGAAGGAGGCGTTGGAGGACGGCTTTGGACTTGGACGGATCGAGCCTGCCTGGTCGGTCGGAGTGGGCTGGAGCCTGCCTGGAATTGTACGCAAACGTTGGGCTCTGGCCTATGTATGTGTAACTATGCGGACTTCGGCGTGCAATTACTTTTACCGCTCTTGCTTCTTGGTTTAGGGTTATTTGAAGGCATAAGTTGCACGAAATCACAGATATATTATATAGGATTTGCTAGCGTCCGGATGTTTGATTCAGGCGCTAGCTCTATATGATCAGACGCAACATATCTCATTTATGTGTTTAACAATTCTCGGGCTATGTATACAACAAAAACATTGATAAAAAATATCAATGTTGCATTACTTATTAACAATTGTTGCATACATGAAACCAAAATATTGCATACATAAAATAAATAAAAAGACAACACAACAATGTAAATCATTGTCAATGTTGTAGACGTCAAAGGCGGCACATAGCTCGGCCTTGAGTTCGCCATCCGGTGAACACTCCCAAGCTGACGAAGCTGTCACGGTCAGTATCGAGCTCGTCCATCATGGCGGCGCTCTCATGGCCGCTCGTGGAGTAGCTAGGCGATGGCGAGATGGCACAGGAGACCGCGGTGAGCTCAAACAAGAAGATCCACCAGTGTTTGTTCTGAATATGGTGGCGCAGTGTCTGAGGACTGCCGAAGCGGAAGTCGATGGTGGCGGCTAGATCTGCTGGCGTCGACCCCGAGGACAGGGTGGCTAAGGCTTGGTCGTCATCGTGTATGAGGTCAAGTAGAGACAAGCAACCAAGGAGGAGAGAGAGGGATAGATGTATCTATGGTGGATGGATGGTTGGATGAGAGTGAGAGTACATGGCACAAGTATGGATGGATGATCAGATGAGAGCGAGCGAGCGAGTGAGATAATGGGCCGAGGAGTGGGCCAGCATCATACATTGAACGTCTGTTTGGTACCAATTTCCATATTATATATATTGGTAAATGACATATAATGTGGCCTAAACGTGGTACAAAATCATAGGTTAACTGGAAGCCGAGCTGTCATCCACTAGCAGTGGTGATTGGTGCGGCAGCAGCGATGGATGGCCGGAAGCTTGTGCCTTGTATTCAAATTTAGTATGATTTCGTGGAATTATGTGCCACTTATTAATATACCTTGGATTTATCTACAACTTGTAAAATAATACATGATATTATAATATGATTTACTCTTGTACTTGACAAAAGTTTCTCTCTTTTTTTTCGCCAGCAGTCGTGACTCATCCGGGTGGCAATAGGTGGTAAAAAAAGATGTTAGAAGAGAAAATGGTTTTTAAGGTAGCCAGTCAACCTCCAAATAAAGCATTACCACCTGCTTGCAAAAACTAGCAAACATGTTGCGAATTCAAAAAAAAACATGAATATTTTCCAAAATTGAGACATCACATACCGGAATATCAAACTAGAGGACTAGGGAAAACTTTTGATATGTCCGTTTCTTGAACACAAGCACAACTTCAAATTTATAAGAAAGAAACACACATTGCACACTTTGGATGACTTGTCTTCATAGGACATAGGCAGCAAATTAAACGGATTTGAAACGTAGGCATGTAGAAATGCAGAAAAAGGATCAAATCTTTATTCGTTAGAATAGCACTTCTGTTCATCACAGGGAAGCTGGAATCAGCGTAATCATCCGTATAGTCAACTCATACAACAAAGTTGAGTCCAACCAAAAGGATCCATAACTTTAGGGTGACCCAAGCAAGAATCAGAGTATCTTCTTACAACGAGGGATTGGGGGAAAAACGCCCATTTCCGCAATTGCTTCTTTTTTCAACTCAAGAAATGAGCTGATATACTGTACAACCCGAGGAATCCCGATAAAAACAAACATTTCCGGTTAGGAAAGTCAAAGGAAGGGATGAGCAGAGAAGTGCTACCCAAAGAATTCGTGTTTTCAAACCGATTTTGCTTCCATAAAAGTTTTCGTCCACATCTTAGTTTGTCCATGAGGCAGACCTCTTCAAAACAGGCTTCATTGCCTTGTCCCCTTCCAGGGATATCATGCCAAGGTGCGAAGGGTCCTCCAGCATCATCTTGGCGACCAAATACCCTGCAATGGACCAAGTCTGAAATTTCCTCGCCTGCTTGCCAATATATCTTCCAAGCTTCCCATCATAATACTCGGGCCAGCCATCCTTCAACAGTCTTCTCTCAGCTAGGTCAATTGCTCTTCTTGCAATTTGCAGCCGTCCAGTCTTGATGCATGCTGCGGTGAGCAGCCAGAGAAGTACTGCAGAAAGAATGGAGAAAAATGTGAAATTTGATGCGTGAAAAACAGGTCATACTGAATCAGTGATGAAGGTATGTATGCCATGTTATGGATTTGTACTAGAAAGATCATAAAATTAAAAAATAATAAAAAAGATCAGAGGACCAAAAGATTTCTGTAGTGCATTATCATGGAGATTCGATGTGCACATACCATACGTGCAAAACAGAGGCCCTGTTGGCCTGTTCTTATCAACACATAAAAGGAATCATTTAAGAACAGAACATACGAAATGACGTAAATCAGAGTTCATCAAGTTGACATGCTGCTCATTAATTTGCTCAAAGATAATGTTGTCATGGTTATCATTTAGTTTAATTTAGCATTCAAATCATACAGGGACAGAACGAAAGCAAGATGCTTTTTCACATATAAAAACTAGAAATAATTCAAAAGAGAAATCCAAGTAACACAAAGCTTGCTAACCTGGCCAAGATCCTCCATTGTGGTAACTCCATCTGGTATTTTTCGGGTCACAGCCAGTCACAATTCGCCATTCATGGTTCTCAATAGCAGGATAGCATATCTTCAGAGGCATTTCACCAATTAGCTCTTCCCAGCGCTCCTCAATGAGATCCATTAAATCATGTTTCCAAGTGGAAACCAACGAAAGTCCATCTTTGCAGGACTGACATTACCAATGAAAAAACCACCTCGACAAGGCATAAAATCAAATAGCCAGTCCGGAATAGAATCCAGAATAACATTGAATTTGTTGACAGCTGTGTGGGAATATTCTTCTGTCTTATAACGATAAATATCATTTAGCTGCTGGAAATCCAGCCAAAAATAACTCCGCATGTGATAACTTAGAGCATGAAGACGAGTTGCAATCCGCTCTACAAACTCCTTCCCTTCATTATCATGCTTAAGCATTTGAAGAGCACACCTCAGTGCCATAAAGAAAAGGGCTTGAATTTCAATGGGGTAGCCATACACACCCTACAAAAGAATAATAATAATAAGGAATGAGCAAAAGCAGCTCAGATAGAAACCAATATTGCATTTTAACTAAGCAATACAGGACTCATATCCATCAGTAACTCACAGAGGACACATGAATATGCAGAAGTCAGCAACAAAGAGGGCTAAGATCAATAAATATCATTCAAGAAATGCTTACAAGGAAATGGGTCTTTTTGTATTGTCATCATTCTATTTAGCAATTTTAAGGAACCAAAGTAAACTTGTGAGTTCACATATCACAGACAGAGACAGATAGCAGGATTCAAGTGCTTGTATGTCCTTGTATTAGGCCATTGTCAAAAATAACAATGTAATTGTATAGCCATCAGTAGAATGTAAGAGATAGGAGTATTAGTTTTCAGGCAAGGTTGTTCACCTGCAGATGCAACAGCAGGATTCAGCTGTACCAACTAAATACAAGTCTAAAAGACATTTTACATCATATTTGCAATAGAACAATTACAAATTTTTCTTTAGCATTGTCTAATACAATGTGGTGTAACCATCTTAGCGATGCGCCATATCAGAACCCGGGTGTGGTGATAAATAAGTAAGGGTCAGGACGTCACTCTCTTAGTGACGTGCTACGTTGGCGTCCGGATGTAGTGGAAAATATAGAAGGGTCTTCGCACTGTACTTGACGAGTGCGAGGGGCAAGGAGTTAGCCGAGGAGAGTAGGATCCGTCTAAGTAGTTGGAATATAGTGTCCTTAACAACTAAGTTAAGAGAGTTAGTTAATACGGCAATTAGGAAATGTGTAAATATCTTGTACGTACAAGAGACTAAATGGATGGATCAGAAAACAAAGGAGGTGGAGCATACTGGCTTCACGTTATGGTATGCTGAAACAATACGAAATAGAAATGGAGTGGGCATCTTAATCAATAAGCACCTCAAAAGCAAAGTTGTCGACATGAGGAGACAAGGGGATAGGATTATCCTAGTTAAGCTAATCTTTGGTGACTTGATTTTGCATGTTGTTAGCGTATATGCTCTACAAGTAAGTCTGTGGTATGACTCTGGGACCTCAAGGGCTAACGGTGAGCCGTCTGAGGTCCAGGCCCTGTCGTTCCGCACCCAAGGGCCGTGGCGTCGATCCACACGACAGCAAGCTGAAAGATCGCGGATTCTATATGAAGTGGAATGCTAGGTAACTAAAAGACAAATGCGGAAGATGAGTTTTGCGAAGATGAGGATGTTGCGGTGGATCTGTGGTCATACAAGGCAAGATCGAATCCGCAATAATGATACGCGTGATAGGGTGGGGGTAACACTAATTGAAGAGAAGCTTATCTAACATCACTTAAGATGGTTTGGACATCTCCAATAGATATCTCTTGAGGCACCGGTACGTAGTAGAATTTTAAGACGTACCGGAAACACAAGAAGCGACAAAGGTCAACCAAGACTGACGTGGGAGGAAACAATTAAAAGAGACTTGAGAGATTAGAATGTATCTAAAGAATTAGCTTTGGATAAGAGTAAATAAAAGTTAGCGATCTACGTATTGAAACCATAATATAAGAAGCTTTAGGGATAGTGTTTTAGGCTATCTGCTCATATGACAGGATGCATGCTTAAGGTTTTTGCTTTGTAGGTTTTATTACAAAACCTACCCCACATTGCTTGGGACAAAAGACTTAGTTGTTGTTGATGATGATGATTGTCTAATACAATGTAGATCCATGGAAATTGTAGCATGGCACCAAAATTCAGACAATAAGAGGATTGATGGAGTTAACTCAAATGTCCAAAGGCATCAGATATTAATAATCCATACCCCCCAAAAAAGGAACTGGGCTCGTATGGTATCCTTACTTTACCAAACAACTGAAAATTGCAAGTTCGCAAGAATGAACAGACAGCCCCTATCCCAGTCAGAAAATAGTGCTGAACTGCCATATTTAGTTATATGAAGATATGTAATCATTGAAACCACGACAAAGAGATTAGCAAAAAGTTAGTTGTACCTTATATGCTCAGGACAGACATCATAGAAAGCAAGCAAATCATCACCAGAATAGCTGAAATATTACACGATTTAAGTAACAACGACAGATAACTAAATCTAAGAGTAAAATATCATGACTTTGGAGATAAATGGGAGATATAAGGCCAGAAGTTTTATCGAAGTGTTAGATGACTCCAGCACTGATATTTGCTCTCTAACAAAAGACTGTAATAGAAATGCTAATTATAGACTTGAACCATATTGAAAACTAGAGCATTAGTGCAGAGCTTACCATTCTTCGATCTATCATGCAGCAACCATCAGCACATAACAATGTCGGGAAGGTATCAAACCCTTCAGACAAGCACAGGCTCAGTATGAGCCTCATCCCCTTCTGGCACTCGGGCGTCTCTGCGAGCGACAAATCCCCTGTGGACTTTGTGTACGCCCGCAAGAGTATGATCCACCAGAACCCCGAATCTACCGGCGCAACCCTCCCGATTGCGCTCTCCCCAAAATCGGCATGCAGGGTATCAATACCCTTCTTAGCGTCATGAAGCACTTCGAAGCTTGCCGGCATGGCCCCCTCCCCCAGCTTAAACCGATCGACCTTCTTCTCCCACCCCTGCAGCAGCAGGGTCTTGAGCAGAAAGTTCTTGACAATCTCCGGCTCGCCGTTCATCAAGAACGCGAGAGCGCTGGGCACGAAATCCCTGACAAACACCTGGCCCCAAGTTCCCCCAAAGCAGATAAGAACACGTCCAAAAATGCAATTTGCAAATTTTAGATTCAAATTCAAACAATCTGCAGTAGTGGCAACTAGCAAGAGCAGCGGTAGGCTACCTGGTCGTAGTTGAGGACTTCCTCGGAGGCGTGGTCGAAGGCGGCGATGGTGCCGAGGGGCTGACCGCGGAAGAAGACGAGGGAGCGGCGGAGCGCCTCCCAGGCGTCGCCGACGATGGGGTGCGGCTCAAAGGAGTGGAGCGCGGAGGAGGCGGGCGTGCCGACTAGGGAGCGGAGGCCGCCGCTTGGGGAGTACATGCCATCGAAGGCGCCCCCTCCCCTGGCGTGGCCGCCGGAGAAGGAGACGTCGCTGAGCGACCAGTCGTCGAAGGAGCGCTGGCGCTCGACGTTGATCCGCGGCTTGTTGGGCAGCCGCGAGAGGTCAAAGTCGTCCGACTCGGACAGCGAGGTGTGCGACGCCGCCCGCCACATCCCGCCCCCGCCCGCCGGCAGCTCCATGTCTCCCCCTTCCCTCCCTCCCCTCCTCACGGATCTCCGTCCCGCCTCCTCGCTCCGGCCAGATCTAGGCCAAGCGCCGGCGAGCGAGCGCGAGATCGGGCTCAGAGGAGCAGACACGGCCGCGCGAATCTCGAGGCGACGGGATATGAGGAGGTGGCGGAAAGAGAGTCCGGAGTAGTATTTATAGCGCAGCGGAGGCGTCGCCGGCGGGCTGGCTTGGCTTGGCTTGGCTGGCGCGTAATAAAGCCGTCTCCCGGAGAATGGCGGGGCAGTGGGTGACGATGGGTTTTGGCGGGGAGGTGAGCCGGTGAGCTGGTGCACGTGGGTGAGGGCGGTGACGTGGCACGGCGACCGCGGAGCAGAGGAGAGGTAGGCAGGGTGGCGCCCGGCCGGCGATGGTCTGCTCGGCGATTTCGGGCAGCCGTAATTGGCGCCTCATGGGGCTGCTTGGTCCACTCTTGGCAATGGATCATGTCTACGTTAGCTAGCATGTGTTCTCGGTAAGATTATGTCTACGTTGCCACATTGGTACCTCGGTTTGTTTTCTTGCTAACTTGTTGCTAAACCTGGCGCCGTGGATTCCTTTACCAAGTCTTTCTCGTGACAGAGTTCATGCCTCGGCCTAACTAGTCGGAACCCGAAACTCACTCGCGGGTATGCCAGTAAAGGTACGGTGTATGTATTCTCAGTAGCTTGATACACATGGCAGCGCTCATTGTGGCTTTTTCTGCGCGATAGCGATGGGAGTTAGCATTGAAGCACTTTTTTTCTTTTTTTTTGTTTTTTTATGTTTTATTTTTTTCTCGTATTCCTTTGCATTGTCTGTAATAGATTAGCGTGTCGCTTTTATTTTTATATTTTTTTTAAAATTTAATTATACTCAAAAAACCAACTCGGTTACAGTAAAAAAAATCAGCTACAATGAAATTTTAATAAAATCCAAAAGTCATCGCTATTCCGAACACCCCCAGAATGGTTAGATAAGGTTTTAGATACAACTACTCTAGTAGTTTGTATCTTTAGTTTGTTTCTAAAGTTTGTATCCAGATGAGAGGAAATGATTAGTTTAGAGACATATGACCCAACTAATGTTTTGGTTTTTTCTGAAAATGCTTGATACCTGTATGAGTATCACGCAAATTAGACTGTTGAGACTGCCTGAACGAAAAAAAAATGGTCATAGAGACCACCTGCCAACTCTTTTTAACAGTCGCATGCGTTGGAAATTTGTTATCACTTATCAGGTTTACTGTTATGCATAAAGATAAATACATTAGGCCCTGATCGTTTCGACTTTTTTCGGCTTCAGTTTTTAGCTTCAGCTTTTTTTTCACTATTCACTGTACTATCCACTAACTTAGCTACAGTATTTTTTCAGCCAGCTATAGTATTTTTTCAGCCAAAAGCTATCGTTATTCCGATCACCCCCTTAACCTCGAGTGGTAGCAAGTTTCCCGTCCACCTCTCCCAAGCCGTCCTCGACTCTGTTAACGGCTCCTGATGCACTCCAAGTAAGGCGCTAGTCGGCTGCCTCTAGCTTCGGCTCGGCCAAGCTGCAGCCAGAGCTAGACATGGATATGTGAAGTAACTGAAAAGAAATATTGCTCTCTCTGCACTACATACAAAGACCAAACAAGTAGAATAGAATTATTCTAAGAAAGAAACAAGTAGAATAGAATTTGGAGAGAAAATTGTTTTTTTCTTGGCTAGCCTTAGCAAATGGGGAAAAAAATTATCCGATACTTAGTTCTCTCTAAGTTAAAAAGTGGAGATAGGAGATGGAAATTTTTGCACAAGTATACTCTTGATCTCATAAGTAAACTAGTTACATATATCATCAAACAACTATTCCGGAGAAGAAAATAATTGCCCTGTACGCTAGTGAAAAGCAGGGAGCGGTTGCAATCCCCCAATGTCCAAGGTGCATGTGCTTCACATTTCACTACACAATTTCTTCTAGGCCCGGTTGAGAAACTAGGGATAAAAGGTGAAGGGGCAATTAGTAGCCAACCCCGCGGCAAGTGACAACAAAAGGCCTATTTTTGGGCTTTTCAATCGATTTTTTTGCTTCAGTTTCTATCGACTGGTATTATTTATCATATCTACCAACAGCAGCCAAAACCCACAGCTGCAGCCTAAAAATGCAACCAAAATATGCACCTGGAGAGAGATGCGTGTTTGCTTGCCTTTTGTCCGAATTAACCCTCAAATCTCGCACTTTGGTAGAAAGCACACCTGATTAGTTGATTAGCATGGCCATTACATTAGCCTCATAATTAGATGTGCAAACAGAGCAGATAATTTTCATCCGACTGATCGACTGGAGATTCACAAAGTGAATACGAAAGGGGTAAACAGATATCCAGTACTATTCGTGTCCAAGTCTGACTTTGAGAAAAAAAAGGAATAAAATATAAGATGAAAGATATGCGTCTATATATCAATATATCAAATGATATAAGTGAGTCTGCTGATAACAGATAGGCGAATTGTTATATCTAAATAGGCAGAAAATATTATGTGTTCTTCCTTCGACATCTTGACGATTAATTTCTCCATGTTCGCTCTTATTACACCCAGTGTTTTAAAAACGGTCTACTAGGCCGTATACTCAGCTGCATCTACCTGTTAGTCGGTTATCTGCATAATCGAGCTAGTTATGTCGTATAATAGGTTGATTATACCGTATAATCACTACTAAGTTGGGTGATCGGTTGAGCACTGATTATCGATTTTTAGAACCTCGATTGCACCCCTATTATTCAATACTCGAAGGCTTGTGGAAGGAATACGGAACAGAAAAATGGTTATCTGGTACTATCTATGTCTGATCTGACTCTAATAAAATAAAATAAAATATAGAATTCAGCGATATAATCCGTACCTGCTCCAATTGTATTTCGAGTAAAACAAAACTTATTGCCATAAATAATAACGGAGAAAAGCCGAAAAAGCATTTTGTAGCTAGTGGTGCGTCCACAAGCAGCCCGAACGGGCGAGGACCATCTCCTCGTCCAGTGCCTCGCGAGAGCTACGAAATTTGGACGTTTGTAGTACCACACAGCTACAAAATTCCAGAACTAGCACCGCGTGTCAAAAAATTCTGTATCTGGCCCCCCGACGCACCGCACGACCAAAACTCCGAGCGCACGACCGAGCGGGAGCCGACACTGCAAGCGTGCGGTCTTCGACAGCACGACGGTGCTACGATGAAGTCGTGCAATCCGTACCGCGACGATCGCGATCAGAAGGACGGTTGTGCGGCGGTCCGCATCGCGACGACCAAACTGTGCTGCGCGTTTTGCCGACCGCACGTCCATCCCGCCAAAAGCAGCACCACGCGCTGGTCCGCCCGCTCGCACACGCGTCACATTTGCAACATATTTGCAGGGCATGGCCCCCTCTCCATTTCAACACATACGCTTAAAAGCTGAAAGAATAGCGTGAGGGAGGGAGAAGAAGCTCATTTTGCACACTTGTAGTTGGAGTTCAGCCAGAGTGAGGGAGGCAGTGAAGGGAAGTGAGTGAAAATACGTATTTTGAAGTTGTTTTCGTTTACAATCAGGGGATTTAGCAAGTACAAAAGTTGTAGATCGCCTGGTGAGCTTCAAAAAGAGGTAAGTCTTGTGTACGTGCAATTTATTTTTATGTATGTCATTAGTCTATAATTAAGCGAACCATCTTTTCTTAAGCTGTTTTCGTTCGGAATCAGGGGATTTGGCAAGTACAAAAGGTGTAGATCGCCTTGTGAGCTTCAAGAAGAGGTAAGTCTTGTGCCCGTGCAACTACATTTTTATGTATGTCATTAGTCCATAATTAAGCAAACCGTAATTTGTTAATGTTATTTATGTCAATCTTTGATACGCCATATATTTGTAGCAAATCTTCCATATGTTACGCATGATGTATTGTTTAGTGTATGTAATGTTGTGCTTTGTTTTTAGTGAACATACGTATTGAGTCCTCATATTTTTTTTGTGAACATACGCTATGTTAGGCATGATGTATTTTTTTTCATATGTAATGTAGTTTCATTTTGTGGGAAAATATGAACTTGTAGATGTGTAGACGTTGAGAAAATACATATTTATGTTAGAGCATTTGTAGGTGATACCAATAGTAGCAGGATTAGAAATATACAATTAGTACGCTTAGGGAAGTAGTAGATACAATGCGTTAGGTGGTAAAAATAAATTTGGTACAGTAGAATTAAAATACAATAACAGTAATACAATGTATAGTACAATTAAATAAATTATGTATGAAGTAAAAGTTAGAAAAGAAATGTACAAAAATTAGTAATTGGTTTTTTGCATTAATTGAGAAAAACATGCAATAAAAACTAAAATATAGATTGAGAGTTAAAAATATTACTAATCGATATTGTAGGTTATAGGAAGAGGTACAAAATTAACATGTAAATCTTAAAGTACGGTAGTGGGTGTTTGATGGTACGCTTATTGCATTGTGTACTAAGATGGTTGATTATGCACTTATGTTAGGTACGGCATGGCTGAGATTCAAGACTTGTTTATATTTTACGGCAGTGGTCTCGTACGTGACGGGCCGTATGGGGCGGACCTGTCAAATTGTCACTGGACCATGATCCGGGCACCCGGTCTGAACGCCATGAGCTTGTCTGAGCTACGGAGGTGTGTCCGTTCGGCGTTCGATCGGTACACCGCAAGAAAGAAGTTATAGATCGAGGCATTCTATGCCTCAACGGTGGGTGATGCAGGGGAGAGCATGTGGCAACTTCTGAAAGTGACCAATGATGCATTATGGGCCAACTACACGGAGGTCGTGTGCAACCCTGATGTTGAGATATATGCCAAGCCAATGATGTATGTGGAGTTCGTGGAGAGGACAGAATCATCCGGTATGGTTGGTTCTGATGCCGCTGGTGGAGATGTAGTGCCTGGGTTCTTCTCCGGCGGTCAAGAAGATGCTTCTGCGGGAGAACATGTGGGCAAGGAAGTGGGTGATGAAGACCTCAGGAGGCGTGCGGACAATTTTCAGGCCAACGAAGGTGTGGGGGAGAGGTGGTGGGCCGCCCGTATTGACTGTCATGAGTACCTTGCGGACCAGGTGGAAGAAGTGGGGAGTGAAGAGGACGAGAATGTGGAAACAGTCAGTTCCGGAGAGGACGACGATGGCGAAGGTACAATTGGAGGGGTGATGGGTGGTGTTGTGACCACCGACGTTGCGTACGTGTCGTCCAGACTGGACAACAACGCAGCGGCATCCTTAGTTCTGCCACAAGCGGAGGAGGCAGAATGGGGGTTCAGCGAGGCTACACTCATTTTGGGGTAGTGCTTCAGTAATAAGAGTGCTACCCAGCAGGCTATTGCTAGATACGCCGTGAACATTAGCCGGACGTATCGGGTGCACAGGTCAAACCCGGACACGTACATTGTGAAGTGTGTCAACGGGTCCTATCCTGGCAAAGTTCGTGCACAGCGGTTCAAGGGCGCTGGCACGGGGTTCTGGATAACGGTGCTACATGATCACAGTTGCGAGCTTGCGGGGCCAATACATACGCACCGCAACATGATATCATCGTATGTTGCGGAGCTGGTAAGCCATCTCATCGTGGCAGATGTGTCCATTTCTCCAAAGGTTCTAATGGCAGAGGTAGCGAATATGGTGGGATTTGAAGTCAGCTACAAGAAGGAATGGCGGGCGAAACAAAAGGTGTTGCACCGTATGTTTGGGACGTACGAGGAGGCGTATGACCTGATCCCAAGAATGCTGCAGCAAATTACATAATCAAACCCAGGCACGTACATTAAGAAGCAGGAGAGAGTTCATCCTACGGAGGGCCCGAATTGTTTTATTCTTGATAGAGTGTTCTGGACCTTCCATCAGGCGATAGAAGGGTTCAGGTGGTGCCGTCTAGTGCTAACGATGGCGGAACGTTCTTATCCGGCAAGTACAAGGGTACTATCTTTACCGCAGTTGCAACTGACGCAAATGACCAGTTACTCCCTGTGGCATTTGCAATTGTGGAGAATGAGAATACGGAGAGCTGGCTTTGGTTCCTTGCCAATGTGAAGTAGGCTATAGTGCAAGATCGCCCCGAAGTGTGTGTCATCTCGGACCGCAATGCAGGCATGCTGTTTGCGTTGTGAATGATGCAGAATGGGACGCAGCCCCCTTCCAGTGGAATGACCTGAAGAACCGTTGGTGCATGAGGCATCTTGCAGCAAACTTCCACAGAAGGTTCCGTAGCAAGGACGTAATGAAGATGTTCAAGAAACTATGTATGCAGAACCAGAAGCGGAAGTTCGAGACCTTGTGGAGGCAGCTCGATCAGGAGGCTAGCAAGCATGTTCAGACAGAATCTGGGTCCGTGGAGGGAGGCTCCATAAGAGTTAAGGTGTTCACACAATGGGTTCAATCCAATGCACCTGACCTGGAGATGTGGTCTTTGTTACATGACACCGGGGGGTAAGGTATGGAATCATGACAACCAACATGTCCGAGGTTTACAACGGTGTCTTGAAGGGCGTCAGATCCCTACCGATCACGGTAATTGTGGACGAGAGTTGGAACCGTACTGTTGGGTACTTTGTGAATAAAGCCATGATGGCAAAGAAGCACCTAAACGAAAACAAACCATACTCTGAGGTAATTCAGGCCTACATGGACAAGAAGATGGAGAAGGGTCGTTCCCACGTTGCTAAAACCGTGGATGGCTTAAGGAAAAAAGTTCGAGGTACGCCTCAGGCAGAAGTACGTCATGGGTCACATTAGAGGAGATCG
The DNA here is from genome assembly GCA_036346265.1 of Melocanna baccifera. Classification (NCBI taxonomy): domain Eukaryota; kingdom Viridiplantae; phylum Streptophyta; class Magnoliopsida; order Poales; family Poaceae; genus Melocanna; species Melocanna baccifera. The sequence continues at coordinate 12,688,889 of CM070679.1, forward strand.
CAAGCAGATATGCACAATTGATGAAAAAGCATCTTGCACCTGCAACAAACCCCAGCTTCTGCACAAGCCATGCTCGCATGTGTACGCGGCCTACGCGGTATGGAAGCAGGCGTCGACGTAGTACATCTCAAAGTACTACGACATGCAGCACTTGTATGCAACCTGGAGTGCAGAGTTCCATTCCTACAGGGTAGACATGCACTACAGGGATTTATGGCCAGGGGAGGTAAAGTGGGTGCCCAATGATGCACTGAAGCATGTCAGTCGTGGAAGACGACAAAGCCGTCGCATTCGCAATGACATGGATGACAGCCAGCGTGGGGATCAAGTTCGACGCCCGAAGTGTAGGCTATGCAAGACAATTGGGCACTCCCTCAGCCAGTGCCCAAACAGGCCATCATCAAGTAACGCTCCGCAGTAGCAAGCAAGCATAATATTTTGTTGTACTCATTATTGCTTCCATGTGTTTTGTGCGTTGCGATGCAGTCTGCCATATGTTGGCGAGGTCCCTTCCATTATTGAGGAGTTGTACGCTTTGTTGGTTCCGTGTCTCTATGTCGCGCACATTAACCTGCAACATTTTACCTTTATGTATGTTTTGGTACATTTCGTATGTTTTCCTGTTGTGTGGATCATATTCGTGTGCACATTTTATGTATGGTTGGTACATTCCGTATGTTTTCCTATCGTTACGTTTGGTGTTAATTATGTTGTCATTGCTTTCACATTTTATTAACAATGTAGACTAACTTATTTTCATTCGTTGGCAGGAGATGGCGTACGAGTTGCTAGACCCCTGTTGGGATGAGGGGCACCAATGCCTGTCATGGTCCTCAGGAGACGGGCCTCCGTGCTTCATCCTTAGGAGCCCCCGAGAGCACTAGCCTCTCGAGCAGCGGTACATCCCACTACTTCGGTACACCGTGCTGCTGCCCATTGCCCGCATGTTGGATATACCACATGCGTTCCAGTATGATACGGCGTTGCTGTCAGCTCTCGTTGATCGTTGGAGGCCGGAGACTCACACCTTCCACTTCCGGTGGGGTGAGATGACGGTTACTCTACAGGACGTGGCGATGCTTACAGGTCTACCCATTCGTGGTGCTGCTGTAGTGTCACCCCCAAAGGCAGCAGATTGGAAGGTCCGTCTGGGTCAACGGTTCGGTCATCTGCTCCCGAACAACGTAGTTGGCGTGCCTCATGGATGGCTTCGTCAGCACATGACCTGTCCTGGACACGTAGATGAGGACACGGTGCGGACGCACTTCGTTGCGTACCTGCTATTTCTGTTCGGGTGGGTCTTGTTCCCTACCACCACTGGAGACTCTGTGCAGCCTAACTACATACACCCAGCAGAGTCGTTGGCAGATGGCTGGCCTGCTGAGGTGCCACAATAAAGCTGGAGATCAGCAGTTCTTAGTGTCACATACCGAGGCTTGTGCGATGCCTCGCAACGTACTACGGCCAGCGAGCCGGTCCTAGCCGTCTGCTACATTCTTCTGCAGTTGTGGTCGTGGGAACACTTTCCCGTTGGTAGGCCTTACTTCGATCCTGCTGTGCACCATTATGAGTTCAACCTGCAGTTCTATGGCCTTGATGATGGCGACGACCCCGTTGATGGGCCCACAATGGGTACGCGTTGGACACATGGTCACTTACGGTGGGCTAAGGAGAGACCGAGACATGTGTACCCGGAGTTCCACAACATGTTCGAGACTCTCCACGTCGTCGACATAGTCTGGTGGCCATAGACTCCGTGGTTCATTATGGACACGGCCCCCCATGGATTATCATCTCAGTGCGGGTTGGATCACATGTACTGGTTGACGACCTGTCACTTGGTGTTCTTGCAGTGTGTCGAGCCATACAACCCACAGCGAGTCATGAGGTAGTTCGGCCTGTACCAGCATATCCCACCCGTGGCAGGACGCCCTCTTGCACCCAGCACCCACCGGTATGTCATTACACGGTAAATTTAAATAATGCATTACTTTGTGCCCCTACTAATTATGTAATGTCTCGATTAACTTGCAGGCAATCGAGGCGAGGGCGAGCCAACGAAGACTGAACAATCATACAGCGGCCGTGGACAGACATGTGGCGTGACCAGGTGGACACGATGGTTCTGGAGGAAACACGGGAGTACGACCTCGACACGTATACTTCATACCTTCGGTAGTACCTTTCACGCACCCATAGTAGGCTTACTGGGGCGTCACCACAGCGTTCAGTTGAGGTTATACACGAGGCCACTGTACAGGCAGGTCCAGATCGTCATCGAGCAGCACAGCACAATGACACGGTACAACATTGCTATGTAATTAACCTATGAAGGATTACGTTTTAACTCATTCTTTGTTTCACTGCAGTTGGAGCGGTTACATCGTATCCACGACGAGTCTGCTCAGGCACTGAACCGTGGGAGGCAAAATTCAAGTGATCGCTGGATCACTTCAATGCGCAACGTTTTAACTCGGTAGCTTTGTACAGCGAGGGAGACGAGTGGCCTGCTTTACGCAGCGACAACACGAGATGGGCCCGCTTTGGGCAGTGACTGCACAAGACTTGGCAACTTTACGCAGTGAGGGGAAAGAGTGCCCTGCTTTACGCATCGACAAGACGAGACGGGCCGGCTTTACGCATTGACAGCACAAGACTGGGCAGCTTTGCGCAGTGACAGGCCAAGGCAGGACGAGACGAGATGAGGGGGGCAAACCCTTCACAGTTTCATTAATTCCTGGGGCACCTTTTCACGGCTCGAAATTAACCGCATCATACCAACCCTGAGCGTACATAAGGAGGTGCAAGGGATTGGAGATAAGGCACTATAGAATCCTAACCCCACACTTTCAAGATGAACAAGCGGCAGAAGGCACAGTGGGAGAAGATGCAGAAGCAATGGGAGGAGACTCGCGACATAGCAAGAGCTGCGGCGGCCTGCGACGATCGGGTGAAGGCAGCTGCGGCGCGGGCCCAAGAAGCGGTACGTGCGAGGAGGACAGCTCCCCGAGAAGATATCCCGCGTCGCACCGACCCCCTCCCGGCGATTCCAACGGAGCGTTCGCCGCAAGACCCGCCAGAGGGAGAGAGGCCTCCCCTCTGTTGGTGTCAAGACCCATATAAGTTCTTCAAGTCGAAGCAGCGGCTTAGCCTGGGTATGCGCTACTGGGGTTGCGCAAACTATTTCAGTGACTATCCGGACCGACGTTGGGACATGAGCACCTATCCGCAACCGGTAAGAACCGCTGACAGCGTGTTCCTCCCTACTACTTCTCGTTTCATGTACGCACTAACATTTCTTGTGTATTCGCAGTCCCCGGAACCACTGTGCGGGTATCGCAAGTGGATCGACCAAGAGATCCACCCATACGACCAGTAGACTCTCGACTTCCACGAGTGGAATGAAAGAAGGGACTCCGAGATTCGTGAGACGGAGCGCCGGAACGACGAGCAGGCCGAACGTATACGTCGGGAGACGCAAACTCATCTCTAGGCGTGCACGCGTAGTGAGCACAAAGCTCGCGAAAGAGAACACGAAAGGAAGAGGGAGCTAGCGGCCAAGGCAAAAGAGACAGCCGAGAAGTTCGACGCAGAGGTCTCTAGGAAAGCAAAATGGCCCCGGTCCACGCAGTAGGTGGGGCTGTTCCGCGCTGGTCCTATGAATGGCCCCGGTTATTAGGTTGTGTGTGTTCGGGCTTGTTTTCGTCCGCATAACAACGCGCACATGTATCGTAGGAGTGTGTCGGTTTGTTTTCTATCGTGCAACTTTGTGCGCTGTGTTAATTTCATGTTTACCTTTGCATTCAATTCTTCGTGTCCTCAATATCGCTTACGTTCTTATTTACCAGCCGTTTCTACGCTAATCATATGTTCATCTTCTCATTTCAATCTTCTTCGGAATCTCTTTCAGCAGTACAAATGACAAGTTCAGACGGATTAAATAATATGACATATGAGGATTTAAATATCCAAATCTACAAAAAAAACTAAATGAAAGGACTTCAATCTGTACTTTTCTCATTTTGACAAATTGCTAAAATTTTAGAACTTTGCATAGTTTTAAATAGATTTGTGATTTTCATATCTTTTAATGTGCTCATAATCTGACGTAGTTATAATTATGATTTTTCATCCTCAGATATTGGTATATATGAACAAATTTTCTCAGAATTATTGGACTCTTTTTAGTCAGTTTTTCAGCTAGGTTTTGAAGCTCAATTGGAATACTCAAACTTTCACATAGTTTTAAGCATTTTTCTGATTTTCATATCTTTTAATGTGCTCATAGTCTGAGGTAGGCATAATTATGACTTTTCATCCTCAGATATTGGTCTATATGGATAAATTTTCTCAGAATTATTGCACTCTTCTAAGTCATTTTTTCAGCTATTTTTTGAAGCTCAATTGGAATGCACAAATTTTCACATAGTTTTGAGCACTTTTCTGATTTTCATATCTTTTAATGTGTTCATAATCTGAGGTAGGCATAATTTTGACTTTTGATTCTCAAATATTGGTCTAGATGGACAAATTTTGTCACAATTATTGCACTCTTCTAAGTCATTTTATCAGCTATTTTTTGAAGCTCAATTGGAATGCAAAAACCTCAAAAACTGCTACAACGAAACAATCAGAAGTATGATTTTTGATTATGTTTTAAATATCTTTTTAAGTAAGTAATCAAACTTCAAAATTAGTCATATGTTTCAATTTTCATATTTTTATGATTACATTAAGATGAAAGAATTAGTATTAAGCTCCATGTGTTCAATATGTTTCTAATATCTTTTCACATTTCTGTTACAACAAAATTACACAAGCAGTAAACTGGACTCTACATATAAGTCATATTTTCCAAACATCATTTCATGTATACAAAATTATTTTTATTCCAAATATAACCTTACAAATATATATACATTCTATACGCTCAGAGAAATATAACTTTATAAATACATATAAATACAATATCCAAAATTAATTCTATACATATCTAAAATTTTATTCATCTCAAAAATTAATTCTATACATATAAATCTTTTCTAAATTTAACTTTATAAATACATACAAATACAATACCTAAAATCAATGTTATTTTGCGTTTGTGCGGTCGGCAGAGAACATGAGCTCGGGCGGCGATGCCTGCGATGTAGTCGTCGCGGTACGCACCGCACGACCTCGTCGTTCTGATGCGATCATGCGATCTGGACCGCCGACTCTCTCAGTAGCACCGGTCGTGCGGTCCGGTACCGCACGTTTGCCAGGTGTCAGCTCCCGCCCGATCGTGCGCTCGAGGTTTTGGTCGTGCGGTGCGTCGGGGGGCTAGATGCGGAATTTTTTGACACGCGGTGCTAGTTCTGGAATTTTGTAGCTGTGTGGTACTACAAACGTCCAAATTTCGAGAGCTACTAGCACGGTCGGCACGAGGCACACGTGGGTCGGTGGGGCCCGCGGCGGGGCACTGGCTGCAGCCGGTGGACGGGAAGGAAGATGAGCCGGAGCCGCCCGGCTGAGTGAGCCAGCCGTGGGTCATGGGTGGTTGGCTCGCTGGCTGCAACGGACCGGCGACCACGCGGGACATGCCTACGCCGTGTCCACACGCCAAAGCCAACCCCCGCGCGTGAGCCATCGCCTCGCCTGGTCACTTCCCAACGGAACGCACCAACATTCTCTTATTTTTATTTTCTTTTTGCCAATATCAGAAAGGATTTTTCTGTCATATTGCTGATATTATATCGTGTTTTTTTAGTGCACAGCACGCAACACAGCAACCTGTCAACCGTGAAGCCGCATCCCCTTGAGCCTGTTTTTTTTTACTACAGATATGTCTTTTTGCCATAACTGATGATTTTAGTTCATACTTTTTAATATTGTAGTGGATGTAAAAAGATACTGATAATTAACAGTGCATATGATTTTAAGATCAGAAAATCATTTGAAGAGTCTATTCCAAGAATCCCTTTTTTTGTTCTTTTAGCTTCTTCGAAAGTTTAAACAAATTGATGATTTTTTGAATCGGAATTTTCAGACGGTTTTTTAAGTTTAAAATTATATACATCATCTATATTGACGTTTTTACTATTTATTTTTGTTTCAAAAAGTATAGACAAAATCTATTTACCACGGCCAAAAATGATTGGTTCAATTGGATGATGAGGAAATAGGCTGGTCTTTGTCAGAGACGTGCTGCTGCAGCTGCTCGGTGAGCCACTCCACACACGTTCTATCCTAGGAGAACCAAACCAACCAACCGTCTCCCTGTAGCTTATGCTACTGCTGGTGATGCCTGCTGATACACGGTTGCTTTCAAACATGTCAAAAGCAATGCCAAGATTACATATGAAATTCCACACTTTTTTTAAAAAAGTTATTACAAATGAAATGGAAAGAAAAAAGAGTTGGATGCACATTTTGAAAAATAGAGCTCTTTCAACAAACTTATTAAAAATCTGAGCTACCTTCACGCCTTCTTGGAACCTTAGCGCCGATAAGGTGTGACTTACACACGGTGTGTTGCAAATAATGCACAGAAAAAATAGAGACAAGAGACATGAATTTTTACGTAAAAAACTCTTGCGAGAAAAAATCACAGGCGGTCGAAGGCAAATCACTATAATGAGAAGATATTACAATGGAGATGTTCTATTAGGACTTGCCTCTTAAGGCTTGATGCCTTGTGGCTTGGATTGCCTTGGATTTGGCTTAGATCCCTATGGACTACTGGGGTACATATATATAGTGTGGGGAATAGAGTCCTATATGGAGAGGAAATCAAATCGGAATCTACAAGGACACGGAGTCCTACACGGACACGGTTACGAATTCGGATCACTTTTCAACAATCTCCACCTTGAGCCGAATTCGGATCACTTTTCAACAATCTCCACCTTAAACCGAATTCCCTCCAGTAGTCGAAGAATATCGTGAACTCTAATAAAATCAGCATATACACCTTGAGCGTCGAAAGTCTAGAGGACTAATCTTCAATAAGAAATACTAGAACAGTCTTGTCGAAACGCTTCTTGCGAAGTAAAATTAAGCAAACCACCATTATATATGAACACACAGCTATTAACAAAGCAGATGAACAAACCTGGGTCTTTAGTTATAGCCCTAGTAAAAGTCTGAATCTGTGCAACTGATCTCTTGAAACAATGCTCAATCGTCGAATGTCATAAGTCAAAACATCACCTGTGGCGCTGGATAGATAGCTAAGAACTCATATCATGGAATCTGACATGCTCCACCTGGAATACAAAACTCGGCAAACAACGCTCATTGATAGAGCAACGAGAAAGACTGAAACAGTCTTATTGTACGTGTAACCATCACGTACGCAGAACTGTCGACTTCAAAAGTAATCGAATCCCATGATATGGTTGAAATTGCTCTTATAAAAAACTTCTGGATGAAAAAATTCTTATGTCGTCAATGGAGTATAAATTACTGTAGACCCCTCATATCGAGCTGCGACAACTAAAAGATGTTGTAGTATCCACGCAAAAATAAACCTCCTTCTTGCATTTAAATCCTTCATTTCAAACTGAAATTAGAGTAAAATCTTCACTTTTAAACATCAAAACTCTATAGAGTATTATGTTAGCTGCGATCAGGGTGTTATCAAACGATGAATAAAAACACCAAATTCAGTTATTCTCATAACTGACATTGATTTTTTTTTTGAAGTCTCATTGATCAAGTGTAGCTCAATTAACTAATGTTGAAAGTCTGCAACTCCACCTTAGACTCTTCATCTGCGGATCTTACCATAGTAATCCGTATAAGACGATGAATCGTCGATCAAATCGCCATTAATTAATCCCGTATGAATTCCCCCGATAATAGGCATAATGGCCTAACTTGTAATAAACTTCACCTCCAATATATATAGAGAGAGAGGCAGAGAGAGAGCCGACGACACTGGTTCGATAGAGATGATGTAGTATGACGCCATAGCATGGTGTCAGGCGGCGCGGACGATGATATTGATGAAACCTGGTACTAGAATAATTATCGAGGTAGAGCACAGAACGACACTCCGAGCGGTATAGGTCAGCGCCGAATTTGAGTCTAGATGTACCTGTAGCACTCCATGCCAAAAGGTGTCTTTTGCCCCTCTCTCTCTCTCTCTCTCTCTCTCTCTTTTGTCGCTGGCTTGACGCGTCCTTGGAATACTCCTCGTAGGCTTCATTATGTGCACATTGCAATTGAAACCAAAATTGATTTCTTGCCCTTTATCTGATATGAATACGGCAGCAATTCTTTCTCTCCCCTTTTTTTTTTTGTTTTGCTTGGAGTTGTCGACTGCTAACTCGTCCGCTCCCCGGCTTTCACGCTGTAGTTGACAGGATTAATACGGCAGGGTCAATGTTCTGTAGGCGTTTTTTCCTCGCGGACTTGGCACTGCAGCGACCGAAGCCTTGATTTGGATTCGGAGTCCTCGCGGCGAGTTTGCGGAGAGCGGAACGGATGTCGCCGTGGATGCTGCTCTAGATGTGATCAATGCCGCCAGGATGTTGCTTGATGCCGTGTTACAGATGTCGCACAACGGTGCAGATCAGTGGAAGATTCTTGGTGCCGATGACGCCTGCCTAAGACACAGACGGCTGCTCCTTGGTAAATTCTTCTACTTTGGCTTCGGCTTCGGAATCGGTGGACTGGCTCTGGTTCGAAATTGACACGAAGGAGAAGCGCAATGGCTCTGAAACAGATTGGAACGCTAGATGCGTGCAATGGAACTTGAATTTCGGCTTCCGCTAGATTGGTCCCTTGGATGTTGCCTTGACGATGCTGCCGTGCGTTGGCCGCCTTGATGTCACACGGCGCGACAATGGGCGCCCGGACAATGCCGTATAGGTGCTATGCGATGACCGTCCCGGAAGTCTCCTCTCGGGACGGCGGCTTTGATCTTGAACATTAAGCTCTGATAACACTAGTCGCAAATAATGCATAGAAAAAATAGAGATAAGAGACACGAATTTTTACGTGGAAAACCCTTGCGAAAAAAAAATCACGGACGCTCGAAGGTAAATCACTATAATGAGAAGAAATTACAATAGAGAGCTTCTCTTGGGGCTTGCCTCTTGAGGCTTGATGTCTTGTGACTTAGATTGCCTTGGATTTAGCTTGGATCCCTATGGATTACTGAGGTACATATATATAGTATAAGGGAATAGAGTTCCATATGGAGAGAAAATCAAATCAGAATCCTACAAGGATATGAAGTTCTACACAGATACAATTACGAATTCGAATCACTTTTTAACACAGTGAATTGTTCTACTTCCGATGTTCTGCTCCAGACCCTCTCAGTTTTGAGTTCATAAGGGAATAAAGGCTAATAGCACAAATCGTAAGTCTTTCCAAATCGATAACAACGTGACGCATAGAACAGTTACTTGCATAACGGTGTATTCTGGTAATGTGCCGCTATTGTTGGAGGCTCCTGTCTTTGTTTTCTCCAATATTTGAAAATTCACATCAGAACCAGCCCCTCAATAATAATTTGAAGTAAAATTTCCTTTTTCAAAATCAACATGTACGGTAAAACCTATGAAAAATGGTTTCATAAATAATTGCGATTTTGAAACACACTGTACAGGACTCAAGACTGATCAACCCCATATGTAGGGGTAAAAACGGATCGAATACAGATTAGATAATGTGTAAATCATATTCGTATCTATATTTTTTTCTCATATTTGAATATGAATTGGACAAACGTTGGATATGAATACGGACTGGACAAATATCGGATATGAATTCGAATCGAATATATACTCAATTCGATCAGATCCAGATATCCTTATTACTTATATAGTATGAAAACATTAATGATATTTTATCCTCATAAATCACGCTTAATCATTATAATTCATTTATTTCACCTAAAGAAACATAACTTCATGTTCAATTCAAAAAAAACTTGTGAAACTAATTGTCGTATTGTAATAAAATATGCATATTGCTTCATCGAATACAGATACGGATAGTCCGGATAAAATAACATTTCAGATGGTAAAAGTCTACACCATATTCGTATCTATATTTTTATACAAATTTAAATACGAATACAAATAGAATAGAAAATATTAATCGAATGGAAAAAATTTATACCATATTCGTATTCTATGGAATATGGTAACTAAATAATACAAATAATTTATATCTATTTTTTATCCCTATCATGTGCAAGCATATATATACAGGGAGCATAGAAGGGGTCTCAAGGCAGCGAGAGGCATACTAAGTTACTAACTGCGTTGCTAGTGTGCTACATGCATGCAAAACACATCCAGTCGGATTAATATGGAACTGCTTATATAAATGGCAGTGTAGCCATTTTTTTTTTTTCAAATTTGGTCCTTTGTTGTTTGTTTTTTTGTAAATCCAGCTCTTTTATTGGACCTGCCTGCAGAGCTGCCCTAACTTCGAGCCCCCCACAGCAGCAGCGCATGACTAACGCTAATTAAACATCATAATTAGCACTAATTAAATACAATTAATACCAATTAAATATGATTTGTACTAATTAAATTCAATTAGTGCTAATTAAACGTGACTTGCTAATAGGGATGAATATCAAGCCACTCTTCGTCTTATCAAGTTTTTTTTAATTAATATAGTTTAATTTAATATTATTTTATTGATAGTTTGAAATTATTTTTAGAATCAAGCTAACGAGCCAAGCTGAGCCAAAGAAAAATTTAATTTCATTCAAAATTGACTCTTTCAATGTTTAACTAATTAACAAGTGTAATTGAAGCAATTTTGAACCGAACCAACGAGCTTTTTTTAGCCCTACTTGCTAAATATGTGTGGCCAGCTGGCAACTACCAAGCTCGATAGATCTAATGGGAAAGTTAGATTTATAAAAACAGATATCTATAGACTAAATTTTTAAAAAAAATACTAGAGCACCATTTGTGTGTACAATTCCAATTCGTTAGTCTTCACAGTGAAAAACACATGAATGCATGCATGCAAACCGGAAGAAACAGCAAGCCCTCAAAAAGTGTGGACAAGAATGATCTGACACCAACTTAAATTTGAATTTTTGACATGACTTCAGACTTTAGAGGCTGTTAGTACAATAAGTTCAGGTCACTCCTGAGCAAAAATCAAACCCCGCTCGTTTCAATTTTTTTTAGCTTCAGTTTTTAACTTCACTTTTTTTTTCACTATTCAGTAATTCATCTTTTTCTAAATTTTTTTAGTTTTTTTTGACTTTTTGTATTTTTCTTTTTTTTTCCCATGTTCCTTTTCATTGTCTGTGATAGGCTAACATATTTTTTCTATTTTTTTAACTTTAATTATACCCAAAAGGCCAAATCAGTTTCAGTAAAAAAAAGTCAGCTACAGTGAAATTTCAATCAAATGCCACAAGTCATCGCTAAAACAGTTCCCGGTGCTGTTATCTCATTCAATTGAGCCAAGCTTTCACCTGTATGCAAAATTGCAAACCAGATCAGGCCTAGCTAATTCGTTCCAGCAGATCAGGCCTAGCTAGGTAGGGTGCAAAATAAGGGGCTTCGATTTATCCACCCAAGCTTTCAGGCCAGGCAGGTCACCTTCCGATTGGAATCTATATGTATGGATTGGGCCAAAACCAGATCATCTTGTAATTGGGTTCCATTAGAACAGCCCAGATCGGTCGAATTGGAGTTCAAGCACATACCTCAATTGACGTTGACCCAGGGATTTTTCTTCTCTCTTTTGGGTTGCCATCCGATCAATTCCGAAGGATTGAACATACAATTAGCAATGGAAGACTAGTACCAGAATTTGATCTAAAATTTAATTTAAAACCATTTCTAGAGAAATGTTCTACATCTTTTACAAAACCTGGCAGTGTTGACTGCTAATTTCTGTCACAATGGAAAGCACAGAAGACAGTAGTCCAAAGAAGAACCCAATTCATGGTGGTACGCCACTCCCGATGAAGATCCTTCAATCAGGAAAGCTTGGCTAGGTGTCACGGAGATGTTCGATTGAATGCCTGTACAACACAACCATTATTGAACACAAATTGTGACTTACACAAATAAAGGCACTAAAAGAAAGCAATATTCCACATTGGTTTGAATCTCAGAAAGGCACCTCAAACTATAGTAAGTGCACCATCAAGAGAACAAGAAACTTATCTAACCAAATGGTCCACAATCAAGAAGTATTAAAAGGGCAAATACAGAACATGAACATGGATAGCTCTTACCTGGCAGGTATATAAGTTACAGTTAATCTAACTTTTGTCATGCTGTTTATTCTTCCTTTTATGTTTTGGTTTGACAGCATCTTTCAGACTCTTAGGCGATCTCCTTTCCTGGGCCTCATCTGACTCTCCAGCAGCCCCAGAATTTGATGCACTTTTCACCTCAGGATTAGATTCAGTTAACATTGGTTCGACATGCTCATGCTTGTTGTCCTTTACTACAGATGGTGTGTCTGCATAATGCAAGGGAAATTATCAGAAGGATGGGTATTGCATGTCATATGGGAGAATCATTATTGTCCCAGTTAAGCGAACAAAAGTTTCCTCAAGATTAACACAGATAAATAGCCTTCAGTAGTTCTGCTGGTGGTAACAAACTTAGAAAATCAGATCTACATGGTCTGAATAGAGCAATGTAACACGACCTGGTTTTGGATTTTTTTAGTAATTAGTATGCTCAATAAAAAAGGACAGCTGGAAGGATATTGGTGGACTGGCAGGAGGCAGACATATACATGTCAAAATTTCAAAAGAATCATGTAAACAGATAATCATTGGTTCACTCAGCCATAGAAAAACCTGGATATTGGATCACTCAGCCAAAGCATGTTTAGAAACAAGGAGTGTTACGTGTTTTGAGACATTTCACAAAGATGGTATTTTCATGGTTAGTGAGCACTACGCACTACAAATGCCAACTAGAGCATGATTCAAGACTAGGAACATTAGATATTTGAGACATTTCATTAAGATGATTTCTCATAGTTAGTAATCACTAAGATTATATGTTCATGCACCAAATACAATTTGAAAAAAAAAGAATTACAGGCAAACAAAATTAACAGTACCGGGCGAGATTCTGAGGGAACTTAATGAAACTCCTTTAGAGTATGGATCCCTACATTGCAAAAATTAGGACCGGTTGGCAAAACTTGTGTCGATCAAATATTTAACGCTAGGATTTAGAAAACAAGTACAACATTGCAATAACTACCAATTTGACGGGCCACCAATGAATATGGATGTTTGTTTGTGTTTAACAATTCGGTCCCCAGTCAAGGATAAATTCCTTTTTATATTTTGATGATCCTCATCACCTTTGCTTATCTGCTGAACATCACTGGATGTCTTTGTAGTTTTGGTTTCCAATGCATCATGTGTGCTCTCCTTCATAGTTACATCAGGAACATTACTATTTTTAGGCACTGAGGCTGGCATACGCTTTACTTTCTGGAATGACCTTGCATTGGTGTACAGCTCAACCTGAACAAAGAATAAAATAGCTTGATGCTTAGGATGAAATGCGATCCAATCATTGAAATAGAAGGATGATCAGAAGCTGTATAGTTTCACATTTCATAAAGCACTAATCAGGCATATAAACTGCAATGCCATAGGAGTGATGCTGCTGACTCACCTTGTTCTTTATTTTGCTTGTTATATCAGCAGCCTTAACTGAAGCAATTCTTAAACACTGCATGATAACACTAGACATGACACCCTCTCCACCAGCTTTCTGAATGGCACAGATATCACCATTTGAGTTAATTGTAGCAGTCATTCTTCCTCCCATAACAGCTTCTTCCTTGTATGTTGGATCGATAACCTACACAAAAAATTCAGTCAAAGAATGTAGTATGATAAGAACAAAACATGATGGCCGTTAATAATAGGCCCTCTCATCTTTAGAAATATTGGAACATACCATGATGTTACCCTCATCAAAATATGCAAAGGTTACAGCTATGGGGAGATGATGAATCGTTAGAGGTAGTGGATCCCTAACCTGTATTCATCAAAAAATAAAACGTAAGATCATTGTCGTGTCAGTGTCAACAAAGGGACCAGCATGTGAGAGTTAACAATGGGGCTTGTGTTTGTGCTTGCACATTACAGGAAGGTACAGGAGTCATATAAATTAGCTGCTTCATATTATACTGACACAACAAACTAGTGAATGCAGTGTTTTACAGCCGAGCTTGAACTTTGAGAAATGTATCAGCAAGACAATATACAATATAACACCTTACAAGTTTTATACTTACCTCAGGATCATGTACTGTAACTTGCTGACCATCTTCCCCTCCAACCGTGCATTCAGGCCTTCGGAAAGTAGACAAAGCAGCCAATGCAGCAATGTTAGCTGCATCAATGAGATTCCTGAAGGGTAAAACCATATCATTTGGCACGTTTAGCACTCTAACCAGAAGTGTTCACGCATTAATTACATCCGTAGACTATATGTAACCCATACCCTCCATTGTCCAAAATGTGAAGGTCGACACGAAGAGACCAGACATGCTTTCCAGCAACAACACAAAGGGATTCCATATCCACAGCTCGGCTCTCCCTGAGAAACATAGGAAAACCGTATTAGGCTTCACACTTAAAACTCTTGGACGAAACGACCAAACAGCAATTAGGAGACCTTAGGCCGCGATCGATGACACGGCCCAGCTCAACCGCCGATTCCCCAGGCCGCCCCGGCTCGAAGGCGGGATCAGCCATGGGCGAGAACTCGGTGAATATGGCTAGCGTCCCCTCGTTAGGCCTATCCTTGTATGGCTGCACCAATTGAGCGGTCACGTAGCCCATCACACGCGTATCGCCGAGCTGCACCTCCGACGACCCATCCTCCCTGTAGATTCCAACAGCAACCTCATTAGACGCACGCGCAAACCACATACACACGCACATCGAAGCAAATCTGCGGCACCAAGATCATCAACTGGTCGCCGCAGCGGTTTCAGCAGCTCGTATCGTGCGCGACGAGAGAAGAAGGGATGGGGATGGGGATGGGGTTGAGATGAGGAGGCACCTGCCGAACTCGATGTTGAGGTAGCGGAAGTCGAAGGAGCGACGGCCGTCGACGCGTTGGTCGGACTGGACGGCTTGCTTGATGAAGTCCCGCTCGTTCACCGTCGGGTGCCACCGCTGGTCCATCATCGTCTCCTCGCTCGCCGGCGGTGGGGGCTAGGGTTTTAGCAGCCGCGGCGGGGTGCGATGCGAGAGCTGATTTGCATATCAGCAAGCCAACGACAACGGAAATGCAATTTGACGCCCGGGTTTGAGAGGCTTGGGTTGGGTTTCTTAGCTGGGCTGGGCTTTCATCGATGTCGCTGGTTAGCTGGCCTGGTCCAAACGGGCCGGTTCGTCCATAGGGAAAGAGTAAAGAAGTTGGTGGGCACTGCAGCGCGCGACGTCCACGGCGAGGAGCTCGTGGGCCCGGTGGCGGCTGCGGCGAGGAGCTCGTGGGTGAGGCGGCGGCGGTAGCAGAGAACTCAGGAGCTGGGAGGCGGCTACGGCGTGGAGCTCGGGGGCAGAGCGGCAGCACGGCGAGGACGGAGCGGCAACCATGCCACGGAGCCCAAGGGCGGGGTGGCAGCCACGGCGAGGATCTCGGTGGCGGGCCACGGTGGTGAGGAGCTCGGTCCCAGCGGCATCATTTGGATGATCCTGTTACGAAACCAACCCCTTCGTAAATGTTCATTTATTTTTGTATTACTTGATTTGTATGATTGTTCTTGCTTTTTAGTCGTATTACTTAGCTTTTGGATCGCTCGATGTCACTAATTTTTTAACATGTTATCATTATCAACTGCTCTACGGGCCACGACTGACTAGCCACCGTCATTAATATTAATGCATTTCGTCATGTTGCACTGTGGATTATTAGTCAAGTATATATAGGAATTTGCTGCGAAGATTCCAGTCCTCCGGATGAAGTAATTACTGCCGTAATTATCTCGTCGCCTGGTGGTCGGAGTAGCTGCGTTGTGTAGCACGCGCATGAATTATGGCCGTAATTATCTCGTCGCCGTGTGACGCCAATGCGTCAGCTGGACCCTTAAGCATGTGAGATGAGAAGGGGGTTTAAATCACACAATATTTAGACACGGTAGTAAGCAGCTAGTCTGAGGTATGCCATACTAGACGTCAACGACTGGATAGAGACGTTCAAGCGATGTGCTCACGATCGAAGAGAGTATGCGAGTCCAAGGGAGTATATAGAATAGAGTATGTATGCGGCGTACCAAGTATGTATACGCACGAGTCCATCTCATGTACATCTGGCAGTTGGGGGTATGAAAGAGGGTAGTATGTTTAACTTTTTTTCTCAAAGTTTTCTTATTTGCTAATCCTTTTGAAACAGAATGAAATAAATTACTACCAAGTAGTTCCCTTTATATATATGCATAATTACTTAGTAGCTTAATGCTAGAAAGTATGTAGTTCTTTGTTACTTTTTTTTTAAAATGGGGGTATGATAGAAGTTTGAAGTATGATGTTTCTAAATAAAGGAGTATGTCCATAGAGTTCTCATTTTTTTACAAATGAGTATATCCTTTTTTTAAAGGGTGTGTGACGGCAGATATGGAGTATGTAGTATATATACCGACTGCAAAGAATTGAAGTGTTTATAGATGATTACTTGAAACTATTGAGTTACATGCACCAACCAATTCACCCAAAAACTTAAACTGATGAGGAAAAGTGGGCAATTCACTTATACTTTAACACTCCCCCTTACGTGTAGACTCCCTCAGGCCTAAGATGTGGAATAAAAATAGGTTGTAATTATTTTTTAATTGCGTCAACCAGGTCTCGAACTCAAGACCTCTTGCTCTGATACCATATTGAGTTGCATTCACCAACCAATTCATCCAAAAATTTAAGTTGATGAGAAAAGATAGGCAATTCACTTATACTTCAACAGAAACAGAGCATCCAAATATTAAAATGGAGTATATATGCGTGGAGGATACTGTCAATTGTACAAAGAAGCTAGTAGTATATCATGAAATGGGAGTATGCCATCAAGTGCACGATGAAAAGTCGATACAAAAAAAAAAGGTAGTGTACTCTCATGTACATAATAGATACACACATTTACAGGCTCACATGGTTCTATTTTAGACGCATGAAGACTAGATTGATAACATGACATTCTCCTTGGGCGGCATCATCGTATAATTAATGTCAAGTAGCGGTACTCTGGGATATGGAGACAACCATGTCGACAACAATAGCAACCATCGAAATGCTCGGTGCGACGCCGTGGACGATCGAGTTGGCGCATGGATGATAGATTGAGTGGTCACACTGGGCACGACGACGAGGGAATTTTCTCGAGTACCTAGCTAGCATGGATGATAGGTTAATTAGGAAAAGAAAGTATGCATGCGTGTGACGGACACAAAAAAAAAATCAAGAACACTAAGTACGAAAATTTGTGATAGATCAAGAATATCCTCGGATCAAAAAAGAAATCTGCACATCAACCAAATGAACGTATTACCTCAGATTAAACTTAGAAGGGGCGATATGGCTTGTAGATCTCTTGTTATATCGCGCATGAACATGCTGATTGTAGAAAGGCTTGTAGATCATTTGATTGTAGAAAGGGTCAATCAAAGGAGTACTATATCTGCTTAATTAACCAAACAAAAAATGATCGATGAACTCGTACAATGGGATCGATCTCCTCGTCCATGCATGCATGTTGCGGTGACGCTCTCATCCTGAAGTACCCAACACTGACGGCACATTGCGACGCCCGCCGTTGAACCTGGAGTAAAAGGTGAGCGGCGACGACGAGCTGCTGGCGACCGGCCTTCTGATGCCCCTCCCGCTCTAGAACAAAATGCTGTGAGATGGAAAAGGAGGTTAGTAACCTCGTTTACAAAACTCAATATGGGTCAGGCATTCAATATCATCCGACTAGTACATATGCGCCTGAAATAGCCATTAAGGCTGCACGGATCTTGGCACATACCAACGGTTGATTGAGTGGGTGTAATTACACGTTTCAGAACGTATGAGACAAAATGTGAGAGAATAATCATTGGATAATCGAATTCATGTAACTTTAATCTGATTTACCAAACAAAGTGATATGTTTTTCATAACTTTTTTCAGACCATTTTTACAGCAGCGTCAAACAGTGGTTTTTATATACGACGTAGAAGAACGTGAAAGCCAGGCCACGAGGATTCGTACGTCTACCGTGTATGATCAATCTATCCTTGGATCCTTTTCTTTTGACTCCCTGCATGCCTCACGATCGGCAAAGGAGCTAGCCAATCCCTTAATTTGCTTCGAAACTAGTGACGGCCAAATCAGTAGCTGTCAGGCTTAGAGAAGATGCTAGGGACGTCGCCTTCTCAGTTCTTTGTTTTCTTGACGGCACAGTCGCACGCGACAGCATATAAATTAGAAAGAACGAACGCAAGGTCTATCTTAACGCTTGTGTTCTAATTTTCTACTTCTAGATGGATGTAACTAGGATAAGAAGCGGTCGTTGGAGCATACATTCTAAGGGTCTGTTTGGTAGAGTTTCAGATTCTCATTTTTTAACTTCTGTTTCAGATTCTGTAAGAATCCACTTCTCTGAGAATCTGGAATTACCTCTGAAAAACGTTTGGCTAGTGGGTTGGCTCCAGATTCATAAAAGAGGAGATTTGAGGGAAATAGACCATGTTACCCCTAGTTGTAACCCTTTTATTTATCTATTGTTGAATTAGCAAAAGAAACATGTGCAAATTTCTTACTTGCTTCATGTTCATGAATAAGAAGAAAAGTTATTTTGCCCGTTCAACCTACCTATCTGACACGACACGAGCACGTACTCCTACGCAATTTTTACTTGATATTGTGTCGACAAACTTTTGCTACAAATCTGGAGTAAATCTCTTTCCCACATTGCATGATCACAAATTCGATTTCTTTTTCACAAGAAAAAACGCATAGTGTAGTTGTGGGCAAAACTGAACAGAACAAAGTTACAAAGTCAAGTAAGAGTCTGCAACAACTCAATTTAGTCAGTTTCCACAAAATGAAAACAATTTACATAAATTGTTGCTAGTAAAGCAGGACAGAGCAAAGTTACAAGGTAAAGAGGCTGCAATAATTCAGTTCACAGAAAAAGAAAACAATGTACATAAATTATGTTTCGTTCCTCGGACAACAGCATTGTTCATAGGAAAGGAAGAATCAAGCGCATGGACATAGAGCAGAGCATTCTTTCTCACTTCGGCATTCTCGTGGTTCGTGAGCTTCATGACTCGGTGCTTCGCCTTGAGGTCTGCCAACACTATGCGGCTGGAAGGATGGTACTGAAGCAACTATGAGAGGTCGTAGCAGGCGACTGCAAGAGCAATTGTCAGCTTTTACCACCTGAAAACTCAAACATGATCACGTACACTAACACAAGGGTGATGAGAAAACAGATTTTGGTGCCGGCCTAAAGAACTCACGACATTTTCTTTCTTTACTTATAAATTGCAAGTATTACACTGAATTGGAAAGAGCAAAGAAGGAAACTACAAAACGTGATTTCAAGGATCTATGCCATCCCACAAATCTTGTAATCACGCATGGCTTTGCTACCAAAAAACGTTGCTCGGTCAGACCTTAAAAAACTGATGGATTACCTGATGGATTAAAACTGATCATACATAAAAACTGATGGATTACCTAGTGTCCTAGTTCCAACCTTAAGCCACAACATCATCTAATATTTGTATTGTCTATTTTTAGCAAAAGTTTTCAAACTGTTACAAAAAGAAGAGTATAACTTAAGAAGCAAAGTTCTAAAGCTCATGAACAAAATAACATATGTCTAATATGAAAAGATCAAGCCTTGCTAGTGATGAGCTATGATACCTCAGGAAAGCTCCACAAGACGCCCCAAGTAAGAAACAACCTTGATCCAATTTGTCTAATATGGCTTGAACTTGACACCAAGCTTGCCTTCTGAGAACTGAACAATAACAATATGCACATCTTAGCCATAAGTGATTGATCTCCAAGTTAACTATGCAAATAAGTGTGTTCTTGCCTTCTGTTCGGAGTGTAAATCTTCCAAGTTGAGGAAAATCAGCAAAGTTCTTTGGCGCAGCCGACGAAGGCGCTGGTCCGGGCAGATCTGGGGGACGAGGCGGCGGCGAGGCAGAGGGGCGAGAGGGGAAGGAGGCAGCGGCGCGACAGGGGAAGGGAGGAGGCGGCGGCGCGAGAGGGGAAGGGGGAGGCGGCGGCCCGACAGGGGAATAGGAGAGGGGAAGGAGGGACGCGGCGGCGCGAGAGGGGAACGGGAGAGGGGAAGGCGGCGGCGTGAGAGGGGAAGGGGGAGGCGGCGGCGCGAGAGGGGAGCGGGAGAGGGGAAGGGAGGGGCGCAACAGAGAGAATGAGGGGGAGGTGGGCGGCGCGAGAGGGGAGCACGGGGGGGTAGGTGAGGGGCATTTTGCGGGTAATTCTTATGAACTTTTATGGGCATATCTGATATAAGGTGAACAGCTCCCCACGAGAATCCACCAAAAGATTGCTTCTCCTTCCTAATTCATTTTAGAGCTTGCTTCTTGCGAGGAGCAGAATCGCCTCATTCTCAAAATCTGGGTGTTTGGAACAGCTCCATAAGAATCTATTGAGAAGTAGGAGCAGAAGTTGTACCAAATATACCCTAAATTGCCGCATTACATCGCTTGTGAAAGCAGAGTTGTTACACTGGTTGGAGGTTGGAACTTCTCCCTCCAAGGATGTGAGTGTAAGCTCTTCTAATTCCGATGTACATGGCTCTGTTCTTTTGAGCTACGATTAATGATTTTTGACTACGGATGATGGTTTTTAGCTGTGTTTTTTTAAGACAGTAACGATTGATGAAAATGTCGGCCCGGATTGTGTACACAATTTTAAGCTCAAAAAATTATTTAAAAAATCCACTTTACAAAGCTATCCTTGTTTGTTTTGATTTTTGGAAAGGTCAAAAGATAGAAATCCAAAAGAACAGGAACATATGTGCTCCACTGACTAGTACTGTTCCTTTATTTTTTTTTGTGAATCTCCGGTAGGGGAGGAGCACCATTAATGCCGAACTACATGCTGCGACTACCTTGTGATCTAGTCGTCGGACAAGTATCAAACATGAAAAAAAGCTCCATATATCTTCCTCGGAAGCACCTGCAAAGCTGCGATTTGCAAACAAACTCGGCACTCTGAGCCAGAGTTGATGCTGTTCATACTTCACTGGAGCACGGCATGCTAGGATGGATGCGTGACCTCTTCCTCCAAACTTTTTTTACAAGTCGTTCTAAACTTGAAATGCGGCTCGTCCAGCCTAGGTCAACCAAGTCCCTTTCTGTGTGCCGCTTTCTGCAAGGGAAAAACAAAAATATACAGACAAAAATACACCTCTCAGACTCGAGTCATAATTCCAACTTCCAACTGACATAAGGCAGAGAATACTGTTTAAGTATTTGAACTTCGACTTAATCCCTGTTCTTTTGAGCTTTTATCTTTTAGTTTCTTCGAAAATCAAAATAAATATGACGGTTTTTAAGTGAATTCTTCAAATGGCTTTTCAAGCTCAAAACTGTATACGGCATCCATGTCGACGCTCTTGTCATTTCGAAAAACACAAACAAAAGTTATCAGCCATAGCTAAGAGATATCAACCATAATTAAAAAAACAGGAATAAGAAATGCAGCTAGTGTGTTGTGGCAAGCAACCTGTGGTTGCCTAGGAATCTTACTAGAGCCAAAGCGTATTTAAAGGCCTGTTCTTTTTGGCTGTGGTTTATAGTTTTTGGCTGAAATTTTTGAATTTTAGCTGTTTGCGACAGAGATTACGAAGAGAGAGATACTCGCTTGCGATTTTGGATAGTACAGATGTTGGACTTTTAACGTGTACTATAATTAACTTGTAGACTCCATCTTAAAAAAATACTCCGTTTGAAAATTATGTACTATAGTAAAAACCAAAAGCCGTTTTGAGAAACTGAAAAGAACAGACAGGTACAGAGATCACAAAGCAAAGACACCAATATTCATGTTGGAGCACAAATATCGAGGCAAAATCATATAGCAAGAAATTGGAGTACCCAGTTCTAAAAAAACTGAATACTGGCTAGCAATTCTCATATTATATAGGAATCGTTCAGTTTGACGTTGGCTTCTGGTTTTTTTACTGTAGATGGTTTACTTTTTTTACTATAGCTGAGTTAATTTATTTGACATAATTAAATTTTTTAAAAAAATATAAAAATAGAAAAAACATGTTAGCTCATCACGGATAATGCAAAAGAATACGGGAAGAAAAGGACAAGCCAAAAAACCCAAAAAAATCTTGAAAAAACCCAGAAAAAGACGAAATACTAAATAGTGAAATAAAACAGAAATCAGAAGCTGACTTAAAAACTAAAATGAGCAAACCCATATTCTTCTGCAAGTACAAACTTGTCAGCGTTAATAGGGGAATCTTACTGGCATCATGCCCACCCCAAGGATTGAGGCTGTGAGCTGCGGCATGCTTGTTTCTAGTCAGGGAGGCATATATACACCACCAGAGACACCGCCCTTGCGGATGGAGTTGTATTAGCGATAGGAAATCCTCCCTTCCGCTCCGCTACTGCCAATCGTTCCGTGCCGACCATGGCGGGAGCGATGCCGGTCGCGTACCAGAACTCGTCGTCGTCGCCGGACTGGCTGAACAAGGGCGACAACGCGTGGCAGATGACGTCCGCGACCTTCGTCGGCCTGCAGAGCATGCCGGGGCTGGTGATCCTGTACGGCAGCATTGTGAAGAAGAAGTGGGCCATCAACTCGGCGTTCATGGCGCTGTACGCCTTTGCAGCCGTCTGGATCTGCTGGGTCATCTGGGCGTACAACATGTCGTTCGGCGACCGGCTCCTGCCCTTCTGGGGAAAGGCGCGGCCTGCGCTCGGGCAGAGCTTCCTGGTGGCGCGGTCGGAGCTCACCGCCACCGCCATGCGCTACCACGACGGATCGCCTGAGGCGGACATGCTCAGGCCGTTCTACCCAGCTGCCACCATGGTGTACTTCCAGTGCATGTTTGCCAGCATCACCGTCATCATCCTCGCCGGCTCACTCCTTGGGCGCATGAACATCAAGGCCTGGATGGCCTTTGTGCCGCTCTGGATCACCTTCTCCTACACAGTCTGCGCCTTCTCGCTCTGGGGTGGTGGCTTCCTCTTCCAGTGGGGTGTCATAGACTACTCCGGTGGCTACGTCATCCACCTCTCTTCCGGCATTGCCGGCCTCACTGCCGCCTACTGGGTACACAGAACATCTCTGATTAAATTCATCATTCCACTTCTGTATCTATGGTTCTGAGCTCTGACACCTCGTGGCACGCAGGTTGGGCCGAGGTCGGCATCAGACAAAGAGCGGTTCCCGCCCAACAACATACTCCTGGTGCTAGCGGGGGCGGGGCTGCTCTGGCTTGGATGGACCGGCTTCAATGGCGGCGACCCATACTCGGCCAATATTGATTCATCCATGGCGGTGCTCAACACACACATCTGCGCATCCACCAGCCTACTCGTGTGGACGCTCCTCGACGTCTTCTTCTTCGGGAAGCCATCGGTGATCGGCGCAGTGCAGGGCATGATCACCGGCCTGGTATGCATCACGCCCGGTGCAGGTGAGAAGCCTTCCCTTCCTCCATTAGCAGATGGACTGGTTCAACCAAGAGACTTAACCACTTAAATTACAGCAATTTGCATTACTACTTTATTGACATAGTAATCAACTGCCAAGTCCAAACTAAGGGAAAAAAACAAGCAATGGCACCTTCGTCCGAATAGGTCTGCATCCGACGAAGTCAATACCAAGAATCCAGTGCCTGCATCTTCTATTTCCTCCGCACGCAGTATACTATTCGCATTTAGATGGAACAAAATGTTTGTTTTTTTTAGTCCAGTGTGAATCGTTGAGCTAAATGAACACAACTGTGTAGGCCCCTACTAAGGCAGGCTTTTTTCAGATTTTTTTAGTTTTAACTTCTAGTTTCAGTTTTTTTTTCACTATTCAGTAATTCGTCTTTTTTTAAATGTTTTTAGATTTTTTGAACTTTTTTGCATTTTTCTTTTTTTCCCGTGTTCCTTTGCATTATCCGTGATGGGCTAACATATTTTTTCTATTTTTATATATTTTTAAATTTAATTATGCTCAAAAAGTCAAATCAACTACAGTAAAAAAGCCAACTACAGTGAAATTTCAGTTAAAAGTCAGAAACCATCGCTAAAACGAACGCCCCCTTAAAATAACTTGGTCCACTACCATGTTGCAAACTCGTGATGATTTAATTAGGGTTTCCATGTATTTAATTTGTAACCTTATCTTCTACGAGGTGACACTCTTGCTACTAAAGCCACCAGCCCAAACTCGTGACGAATTAATTAGGGTTTCCATGTATTTAATTTGTAACCTTGTCTTCTACGAGGCGACACTCTTGCTACTAAAGCTACCAGCAAAGGGCATCAATTGACCTGGATTTTTAAAACAAATGACACTTCACTCTTCTGAAGCATTCAGATTCCAGCCATTTAACACCGCTGATTGACATTTTATCAGAAATGGATTTAGCTGCTATTCCTCAAACTCTCATCTTGCTCTTAGTAAAAGCTAAACTGACTTACTATATGACGAAAGAAGCCCCTATTTTGTCCCACTTTGGACTGGTTTTGCTTTGCCTCTCCCTTGGCCTGAAAATTTTGTGCGTCACTTTCTTATCACGAATATTCAAGGATAATTACCCATCGTGACTGACTGGCTCACGACTCTCACCTTGGCTTGACCTTCCAAAGTACTTCTATTCTTTCAGTTGATAGCAATCTTCCTGAATCCTGATATCAATCCTTCAGTTGAGACCAAGTTCAGATTTCAAAATTTATCTGGTTCTATATGGCACCCCTCCAGCTCCAAAACACAAGCTTGCGTGCGCACACACACAGAGGAAACAAAATTATCCCCCTTTTTTTCCCTTCTTTTGGAGATTTTCCTCCTAAGGGTCCTAGCTAAGTACTATTTATAAAGATTCCATATCATCTATAGAGTACACATTAAAAGCTAGCATTTCAAAGGACTATCTATAAAGGTAGCTATTTGATGTTTACATACACACACAGTCGTTTATAGATGCTGCCTCGTTTTGCGTTATAGATTAGAGACGAAATAGTAGCTAGCTATTTGTATTTTGCATACTCTCTTTCCTCCACATAGGATATATGCTGATGTGTACATGCAAATAGCCAGCTGACTCAGCACCATTGGAGATGCCCTTAATATCAAGGATGTAGACACTAGACAAGTCACAAAACCAAGGAGACATACAAGATAGTAGACAGACGAATAAAGTGGGCATGGGGAAATTTCATAATACAGATTAACATGGCAGTAAACTACCCAGGTGTAATCAACAAACCCTGGCTATTCTCCATTTTAATTGGCCAACAAAGATTGACTGGATGTGTCGTTCGACAGGCCTGGTGCAAGGTTGGGCAGCTATGGCGATGGGAATCCTCTCCGGTAGCATTCCCTGGTACACCATGATGGTGCTGCACAAGAAATGGTCCCTGATGCAGCGGATCGATGACACGCTCGGCGTCTTCCACACCCACGCCGTGGCCGGGTTCCTCGGTGGCGCCACCACCGGACTCTTCGCCGAGCCCATCCTCTGCAGCCTCTTCCTCTCCATCCCAGGCTCCAGGGGAGCATTTTACGGCGGCGTTGGTGGATCACAGTTTGGGAAGCAGATCGCTGGCGCACTCTTCGTCAGTGCCTGGAATGTTGTTGTCACCTCCGTCATCTGTGTCCTCATCGGCGCAGTCCTGCCCCTCCGGATTGCTGATGAGCAGCTGCTCATCGGGGATGACGCTGTGCACGGCGAGGAGGCATACGCTATCTGGGCGGAGGGTGAGCTCAGTGACATCACCCGCCACGATGAGAGCACACACAGTGGTGTCGCCGTAGGAGTGACACAGAATGTTTGAACAGCATCCACGGGGAAAACACTGAAGTACATTTGTCTAGTATCAGTTGATGGAGCAGAAACACCTTCCCTACAGATTATTGCAGTTGTTCATGCCATGACCCATGCATGTATCGAACTTCCGTACCTTAATTTTCCATGGGTTTCATCGAGTATCTTTTTGAAAAGTAGGTGAAATCTTATACTAATTGAATTCATGGTAGAAAATATAAGTAGTTCGCTAACAATCATAAATTCATAACGCACAATCACAAAGATACAGGTCGGAAACACAATTGGCTACACATGTCAAACATTCAGATAAATAGGGGAAGAGAACATGTATTTTCCCTATTTTCAAGGCTGCGGAGGATAGATTTATGAGAACGTACCACAGCAGGGTTTTTCCTGGCGGTCATGGATGATGGCTGCTGAGGATTGACTTGCCTCAAGATGGCAAATCTTTGCAGGGTTCAAACTGGGCAGTTGGCCCCAATACGCAGCCACCAATACAAACCTAAAAAGAACACTACTGGATTTTCATCATAACAATTTAAGAAACATCATGGATTCATGAGCATTGGCAAAGATGTGGTACCAAAGGCAGTAGTATCGAGTAGAGCACAGGGAATCGAAACAAGAAATGAAAAGTAAGAGCTGAAAGAATAGTGACTTACTCAAACTAGTATCTTTTTTCAGAATTTTTATTTTCATTTCTTAAGAGTACAGTTTGAGTCAGCATAAGAGAAGCTACGCATGCATCTTCTAAAGAACCCAGAATTACATCTTGGTTATCCTCAGCAGTAAGTTCAAAAAGGCTAATTGGTGCTTCTTTCAAGTGGCATAAGAAAGTGCATATTGGGTAACATTTTCTAGGTATTTCTCCAATTCTTTTTCTCCTCTCTCAAGAGTCTCCCAAAGTGATTTCCTCAATTCCTCCTGCCCTTGACTCTTCATCACAAGGTCAAAAGCATACCGCATAACATGGTTGCAGTATGCATCTTCATCGTCCATACATTCCTGGTATGATGATTCATATTGCTTTGGATTAAAAACCCACTTCTTAGCATCCTTGGTCCACCGCTTCAGTATATAGGTTTCTGGAATTTTGCATGCATTCTTGATACTAAGAGCTTTCAGAGCATGTGGACAGAGTAAACCCATTGTCTCGAACTTACTACAGCTGCAAGTGAGTTGCATTGTAGACATGTTGAGATGAACTGTGCAGACTCTTGAACCTCTCCCCTGCATGGTCATCTCAAATCGATATGTGTCACTGTCTTCACATTGAAGCTCCTTGAATTTTGTGGCTCCACACCCATCAAGAAAATCTGTCTCAAACAACTTGTAGATTCTGTGTGTATAAACTTTTGCTGCATGATTCAAAATATCACTGTGCTTTATAATACAAGCAGGTGGCTTTTGGCAACACCGCATGTCCTCATCAAACTCTTTTTCACGCCAATCTTCAGTCAGCTTATCCACAGCAACAACAATTGCTGAAAGAGAAGCCAATTTATCAGCAATGCAATTGAATACATTACTCAAACTGTCACATTGTGGCTCATTCTCGACCCCACCATCAAAAGTGCACTTGTTGAGAGCACCACACCACTTCTGCTTGAGCTTATAAAGTTTCTTAAGCCACTTATTATCCTGCAACTTAAACTCACGGAACATCTCAGCCCATGTTTCCTCAAACTCTGCTTCTGAGTCGCATCCCTGCATACACTTGGTAAACATCTTGTTAAATGCTTTCGAACCATTAAGCGCACCAAGACGAGAAGCAGCATTCTTTTGAATGTGCCAATGAGCAATGCGATGGCATGTATTTGGAAACACTTGCTCAATTGCTTTTGACATAGCTTGGTCTTGATTGGTAAAAATAGATCGAGGATGCCGGTTCCCCATTGCCTCCAAGAAAGACTCAAACAGCCACACAAAAGATGACATTGACTCGTCAGCTAACAGTGCACAGCCATACATAGTGCTCTGCCAATGGTGGTTCACGCCAACAAAAGGTACACATATTAAGTTCTGTTTGTTTAAGCGATAAGTTGAATCAAACACAACTACATCGCCAAAACAATCATAGTCAATCCTGCTCCTACCATCGCGCCAAAAGAAATTAGTCATCCGACCACCTCGGTCTATTTGAACATCCCAATAAAACAGGCCATCTTCATTTGCTCTGCTCGTAAGGTGTTTTACGAGGCTCTGCAAGTCTCCATTCCCTATGGCCGATGTCCTTGCCATACTAGTGTAGGGGAGAAAATCTTGCCTCGATGTCTCTGCATTGTTGGTTACACTAGCGCTTACAGTCATTTGGGAAGGTGCAACCGGTACCTGGTACCCACCATACAACATGCCCTCTACAGAACTTGACCTCCCCGCTATGAGTGACCTTGCAGACCGCAAAAGGTGCCGTTCTTCAGGTCTTGCCAAGTTGTGGTTGTGATCAGAGACAAGCCGGATGACCTTCCACTCACCCTGGTCGTTCACTCTGAAGCGGACCATGGCCTTGCAATTCGTCCTGGTGTGCGGATCATTGAAGTTTGCGTTGGTAAGCTTCTCCCCTTCCTTGAGGCCCTCCTTGGAGCAGAAGTAATCCTTGGTCCTGATCCTCTTCGTGCCAGTAAAATAGGACTGCTTCCCCTTCCGGATGCTGAACCCCATTCGGTGCCCGTAGTCACAGTACAGCTTGTACGCCTCCTCCTCGCTGTACACCACCTTCCGGAGCAACTCCTCGGTACCCTCCTTGCTGCCGTGAACCGTCGCCCCCTCTTCATTCTCAGCTTCATCAGCATACACTATCCTCCCCATCTCATCGCCGGAGTTAGAAACCGCCCCCTGCCCTCCTTCCCTGATCCCATCGTTGCCTATACCATCCTCCTGCGGCCCAACTCCTCCTTCGCCTCGGTCTACAGCAATGACCATCTCCCCAACAACGCCGGCATTCTCATCCACACACATCGGGTCTCCGCCCCCGCCATCGCTGCCGCCTTCACCATCAGTGTTCACCATGGCTGCAAAACCCCCAAAGAAATGGCATCAACGTTGACCAAAACCCGAAACCTAGCTCACGAATCAGAAAAGCGTCTAAACATCTCTTCAAGACTAGAGCTTGGTGATCAACTATCCATACCGTGATTCGGGCAGGGGCCGCTACGCGTCCAATTTATTTTTTTGGAAATGGACTATACTGCTATTGGTGGTACTAGTTCAGGGTACCATGGATAGTCCTATCAATGGGATCGATCTTGAAGAAGAGAGAAAGATCTGGCTGGATTCGATTGTCGACAGCAAAGAGAAGACCAGAGCAAAACGAACAAGAATCCAAGCAAGCTGAGGGCTAGGGCTTCCTTACCAACAGAAGGAATCACGCAGAGGAGGAGGAGGAGGACGCCTACGAGGGGGAAGAGCTCCTTCGCTTCGAGGTGGCAGGCGTGCTTCCTTCGGCGGAAGGATCTCCGACTAGAGGCGGAGGGGTTTCTTTCGGCGGCGTTGGCGAAAAGAGGATTTTGGGACGGGCGGACGATCAATTGCCATTCGCTGTTCAGAAACTCGTGCAGGTGCAGCTGGTCTGCGGCTGCTGTAGACCCCTCTGCAATACAGAGTTCCCAAGTGGGAAAAAGAAGTCAGGACGACAAGTGAATTCTATATTGGGTCGTTTTTTTAGCTGACTTATGTTTTTTTATTTAAATTTTTAAATTTAGACTACTCGTGAGAGAGTGTGAAAACAATACTTATATATGATTTTTGCCAATATTAATAAAGTCAAAACAGTGTCAACTATAATATACTTATAGATCTCGTCTTGAAAAAACACTTCGTTTAAAAGCTAGCTACTGTCAAGATTGTTAGTATCGCGATACGTATCGTAGTATCATATAATCCTACCGGATGTACATGACACGGATTGCAATACGGATCGAAATCAATTAGGGGGTGATCGGAATAGCGATGGCTTTTGACTTTTGGCTGAAAAAAACATCAGAGTTGATCAAAAACACCGTAAATGAGTTAGTGGATAGTGTAGTGAATAGTGAAAAAAAAGCTGAAGCTGAAAAAAGCCGAAACGATCACCCCCTTAGTATCGCAGTGGGATCGCAATCCAACTCATAGTATCGTTAGGATCACAGTAGGATCATGATCCCGATAATAAACTATAAAGCATATAAATTTTGATATTACCTACTGTTAATTTAAGTTGCACTAGTTTATTTTGCTTTGTTTTGTTGTTTATATGTTATTCTAAGGTAAAAAAAAATATTATCTTTAACATATTGTATTTTTAGATTATTAGTTTATTAAAAATAATTAAATAAATTTTAGAAATTAACCTTAATTTAATATAACATAAATAAGTGTACTTAAATTATAAAATTAAACTCAAAAAATCTAGATCTGATCCTGTCAATCGAAAAAGATCCTATCTGATATCACGATCCTGACAACCTTAACTCCTGTAAAAAGCTAAACTATAAATCCAAAAAGCCCACTTATTATCAACACAAATATTATAGCAGATAAAGAGGGTAGCGTTCGGAACAAAGGAAAAGCCAAGAATCTTTGGAGGATTCAAATCGTACAGAAAGAAGAATTCCTACGAAGCCATTTGGTAACAAAGAAATAGCACCTAAGAATTCCTTCGAAATTCCTATGCCACGGTCGAAATTCCTATGCGACGGGCTATTTTCTTTTAAATTCCTCTTTGTGTGTTGAAGTCCTGCGCTTTTCTTGTGTGACGTCGAAACAACACTTTTGAAGCTTTCTTTCTGTTTTTAGTTCCTGTAGAAATCAATAGGTCATGACCCCCCAATTTCTGCATTTTTCACATGTACGAATCCATGCATTCAAAACAGGGCTAAACTCAAGATACAATGTTTTTCAGCAAATTCCTAGTATTATTATAGCACTTGCTTAAGTACATCAAAGCCCCCAAAATTCCATCAAGATAGAAGTATTATTCCACAAATTACATTCCTTCTTCCTAGCTTAATCACTCAACCGTTCAATACAATTACATAGGCCCCAAGGGAGCCAGTCTGGTAATAATTTACAAAGCTGTAGCATGATACCAGAAAAAGAAGACCCTCAACAACAGGAGTTAGAAGACTAACCATAACTAATATAACACCGAGGGTTCAACATCACCACCATAACTAGCTCATGTCCGAAAACTTCCTCCTGCTGGCAGCTCGATCTCCTCAGCTGATCTGAAACTCGCCGCTGGCATGGACTTGTTTCACCTGCTTGTCGTACTCGTCCTCGAAATCATACTCCTCCTCATCCTCGTTCCTGTCTTCCTCGTCGGGTTTCTTGCCGTCTTCTTGCTCTTCTTCCTCAGCCCAACCGAAGCCAGCCGCCGGAGTAGATGACGGAGGCGCCGTCCGTGCCTCCTCGACAATCTTCATGATCTCTTCGACTGTCTGATCCGAGTAGGTCGGGGCGCCGTTGTCCTTCTTATAGTACTTCGCTTGCGCCGCTTCTGTTAGCACTCTAGGCAAGTTCTTAAGGAACCAGGGGTGGTTTCGGATCTCCCTAATGGTTATTCTCTGCATGATATGGGGGTAATGATAAAAGAAAACGAAACAAAAGGTCGAGGTTTCGCGGTTTTTTTTTCCAAAAATAAAAGTTTCTGCGGGCTTCGCTCTCCAATGCAATGAATACCTTTGCAGGATCGGCGACAAAGATCCTAGAGAGGAGCTGCCTACAATCTTGCGATATGTGGGCATACTCCGGTATTTTGTATTGAATGGACACAATTCTCTGCAAAAATAAAAAATAAAAAGCGCGCACAATATGTTAGTATGTTCGCAGGATTTACGTAGGAGAGGGGTTTAGACGAACTGTTGGAAGAAGCGAGTGAAGTATGACCCCAAACGTCTTTCTGAAATTCTTGGGATCATCAGGGTCCTCGAAAGGGTAAGCACCAACGAGCATCACGTAAAGGGTCACTCCACAAGACCACACGTCTGCCATCTGCACCAAAAAAAAAAAAAAACCATCGATTACACAATGCAAATACTTAAATTACATCACAAGAAAGAGGAGGAGCATATGCAACAGCAGTATCAAGGAAGCAAGTGCCTCCCCAGAAGTTTGAGTAGGCCCAAAAAAAAAATCAGCAGACTACACGCCAACACACAAACATATGGGGAATAGAAATACATTTTGCACCATGACTGAAACGATGCTGCTCATAACGTGTTGTTACCTGCAGTCAGTCGCTAACGACCCAAGAACTGAAGAATGTCTATAGTGTAAGCATTGGGCTCTTAAAAGCATATCCACAGGTAGCAAAACTTCAAAGAAACACTGTTCACTTGTGCAAACAGACAAGTGTGAAGCAGCGAATTTTAAGTGAAACTAGTACAAGTCACTTGGGAGTTGGCTATATGTGAACCTAGAACAAATAACACTAAATAATGTGCACAAATAAAACAACCACTACATAATATAAGAACATAAAAACAAGATTGGTTTACAAATTTTGTCACTTGAGAACTTCAAACATAATAACTCACTACGTTACGCGGATACTTCTCAAAACTCACGTATCCGTATCAGATACCGTATCGGATACGGATACTCCTCCGATACGCTCCGATACGTATCCTACCCATATCTGAGTTTTTTTGAATTTTCAAAAAAAGAAAATAATTCCGATACTTACCCGATACTTCACAGATACCTCCCCGATACTTGAACCCTAATTTCCCTCATTTCACCCCCACCCGACCCACACGCTCGCCTCACTCACCCCCACCCGACGCACACACTCACGCCCGCCTCACTCTCTCTGTCTCTCACGCCCGCCGCCACCCACTCCCGACCGCATCCACTCCGGCGCCGCCCCCCCGTCCCGCGCGCCGCCGGATCCACTCCGCCGCGCTCGCGCGCCTCGGACGACGCCGCCCGTCCTGCGCGCCTCGGACGACGCCCCGTCCGCGCGCCTCGGACGACGCCCGTCCGCGCGCCTCGGATCGACGCCGCGCCCCGCCCCGCGCGCCTCGGATCCACGCCGCCGCCACCCACTCCGCACCCACTCCGACGCCCGCGTCCGCGCGCGCGCCGATCCACTCCGCCGCCCTCCTCAAAGAAACCGCGCGGCTCGGCCGCCTCCGATCCACGCCGCGCCGCCTCCAGCGATCCGTGCTCCCGGCCGCCTCCGATCCACGCCGCCGCCGTCTCAGCGATCCGTGCTCCTCCGGCCGCCTCGATCCACGCCGCGCGCTGCGATCCCTCCGATCCGTGTTGAGGTCCGTGCTCCAGATTGAGGTTGTAAACTTGTAATAGCCGTGTGTGAGGCTGTGAGCTCATTCAATGTTTAATTTTTGTTAGATCATGACGTCTAGTAGTGCGTCGGGTAGCACTGGTACTAGTGCATCTGCAGCCCCATCCAGTGGAGCTACCTTGGCAAGAAACATTCTAAATACTGCTCGTGTGATACCTCCATTTGACAGTGACAAGAAACCGCTTTGGAGGTATATTGAGTTGCTAGATAAGAAACCGAATTTGAACACTTGGACGTATCAAATTATGTACTAAGTTGTTTGTTGGTGGTCTGTTGAATACTTATTACCTAGCTATCAATATCATGACTTGTGATTTTTACTTATTTCATTATTTGTGTACAAGTACTTATCTTTTCTCTTATTTTTTGCAGATGGTTTATTATATTGGTCTAATAGCTAGGAGGAAGACCTAGAGAATCAAGCCATTTGCTACATCAATATTAAGGTATTGTTAATTTCTCACTTCCTTATAAGAATTCATGAATTTATTGTTTTTTTATCTTTATTAATTATTATTATATATATATAAACGTATCGCCGTATCGGCATTTTTGGGAAAATGGCGAATCGCGGTATCGCCGTATCGCGTATCTGTATCCGTATCGGGGTATCCGGGTAACCTAGATAACTCATTTAAGATGTTAAGATGCGAAAAACGTATCCATGAAAGTCATTTTCCTTGAAATTGAAACAATCATAAAATTGAAATAGAATATAAAATAGATAAAGATAAAGTGAAGAACACTATTGGAGGATAGCGGATTTCTGGAGCAGCCCAAGAGTACAGAACTTATGGCAGAGAACTGTGCACGTCTGGAAAGTAATACCAGTTCACAGAAACTAAAACAGTTCTTCAAGAAATCAACAATATAAAAAGATCACAAATGTCCATTTCCAAAACTAATCTCGATGACTTCGTACAGTTTCTCTTTCACAAGCAAAGGCAACTAATTTTGCACGCTCGAAAGGAAATTTGTCAGCAGTTTGGCATGACATCGCAAAAGGTAAGAAATAAGGTGCAATAACCATTCGTGAAATAGCATCTACATAAGCAGGACAAGTAATAGATGACAAAAGGAAAACAAAGAGGGCAAAGAAAAATTGCTCCAAAGAACAACAGGTGACCAACCAGATGTTCAGTCTTAACATGGCTAGATGAAAATATCAGGTTGAGGGCCCCGTTGTACACATCAATTAGGGCTGGAAACTTGATGGAAATACGGTCCAGAAAAGGACATGAAGCATGACGAATGGGAACAATATACGATTCATGATACATGCCCACGGGGCGTCTCCACAATACAAAGCTCATCACGCGCAAGGATCTCAGTTCTTTTTCATGCTTGTTTTCTCAGTGTACCTCTGCAGAGACAAGTACGTTTTTTTGGAGCCTCACAAATTTTTTAGGCAAGGTGAAATAATGTTTGCTTGTTGGTCAAGGATTCAGCACACAACAAATATTTTATTAATCCTCACTTCAAGTAGATCATTTAAATTAAGCATGATAACAAGATCTGCATCAACAGAATCTTGTGCTTTTCTCCAGGAAATCGAACTTTCTTTTGAGGTCATTACCTCAACAACACCACGCAGACAGGGCTCCGCCATGTAAATCGAATGTGAACCCGATCAACGGTAGAATTTATGCATGCAATAATAGCAGGCACACACAGTAGGGCAAAGATCACCATCAAGCATGATGTGATTGCTGATTGATTACTAGAAAGAAAATATCCTGGTGACACTGAACGAACATTAGGAACATTTCGTTGGACTATCTTTTCCCCCTGTTTCTTTGACAAAATTGTCAACACAAACAGTACTTGGAATCCCCCTACAGGGATAAGGGCAACCAGGGAAAAAACCAGCGGTAACCGTAAAAACCGTTGGGAACCAGGAGAAAAAAACTGTCCGATTTTTTAAAATTTTAAATTTAAATTTATGACTGTATAATGCACTTTCAAAATTGATTTAAGCCTTTTTTTTATGCTAGATTACATATTGTATGAGCTAAATATACTTCAATTATTGTACTCCCAAGCCCTACCATTTTTAGACAAACTAGCGTAACTAGTACATGCTAATTGGAATATACCCATCAAATATATACTTGGGATCACTTGCTTGTTACTTCATTAAACATTTTGCTAATTAATATTTGTATTATTCCAATTGCTAATTACCTATAACTGGTTTTCTCTCGCTTTTCTTGGTTTCCAGGGTAACCGTTCCTTTTACCGGTTTTAAAACAACCCAAATTCAAATTTCAATATTCGAAATTCATCCGGTTATCGACCGGTTACCGTTATTGGCCACCGGACGGGTTTTACTCCGGTACCGAGATTTGTATCCCTGGGACAACACATCAATACTGACATGTGGGGCCAGGCCCACTCCGTGCCTACCTGACCTCAGAACAAAATTCCAAAATCCAAAACCACTGATAAGGGAGGTGCACCAGGAGCCTATTCTACAAGGCACAGGTGTATGCTGCATTGGGGCCACATACCAATCCAAGTGTGCTTTCGTGCACTTGGTCTAGGAATGCAAAGGAACGATGAGACCACGTTGGGGCCAGAGGGTATTGCGGCAGGCTGGCGCAAGCATAGGTTGATGCACATCAGGACATTAAGCAGCAGCTGCAGTAGGGACCCCTCATAGCGGGACCCAGTTGCAGTGACATTAAGCATAAGAGACGTGCAAAATGACAAAACTGACCTTGCCATCGTACTCTCGCCGTGAGAGCACCTCCGGAGCAATGTACGCCGGAGTGCCAACCGTGGACTTCGGCTTCGAGTGCAGCAGCGAGGACTGCGACGAAGAAACATTGCAAAAGAGAGGTGTGAGTAACCGAGCAAATATCCGCAATGAGGAACAGCGGAGTCTGATGTTTTTGTTTGATTAACTGCCGTCCTTTTCTCTTGCAAAAGTATGGTTCCAAACGATTTGTTGGTTTTCATTTTAGGCAAAAAACAGGCACGAGTTTAATAAGCACAATTGAGGGAATCAACGACCCAGTTTCGTGTCAAAATTTTGGTCTTCCAGTATGCAAAGCTAAACAGGAAAGGCGTCTTTCAGTGTATTTTTCAAAGAAAACATAGCAAGAAAGATAAAAAAATAATAAAATTGGTACCTTGGAGTAGCCAAAGTCGCAGATCTTTAGGCTCGGCGCCGGGCTCCCATCCAGCAGCGTGTTCTCCAGCTTCAAATCCCGGTGGCAAATTTGCTGCAGGCTCAAACAAATTTGCAATCCCACACCTCGTCAGCACAAATTTTTTTGAAATTTATTCCAGAGAAAAAAGTTTATTTTTTTTTACTTCGTTGCTGTTCTCACCATGAAGTGGCAGTAGCTAACACCACAAATTAACTGCTGGAAGAAATACCTCGCCTAGAATAGTATCAACGCCACCAAGAAAAACAATTAGGATATCAACCTAAAAATATTTGGGAAAATAGGAAAAATTGGGATCCATCTAATTCGAGGTAAGTGATGATCACCTCATCCTCGCTGAATCTACCGGCGCTGCAGATCCGGTCGAACAGCTCGCCGCCGGCGGCGTACTCCATGACGATCGCGAGGTGCGTAGGCGTGAGCACGACCTAACAACACGCCCCCCCCAAATGGACCGAAACGATCAAATTCCCTCCACCGAGAGCAACAAATTTCCACAGAAAAATCCGAATTTTCGCTCACCTCCTTGAACCGGATTATGTTGGGGTGCCGCAGCGAGCGGTGGTTTATGATCTCCCTCGCCACATTCTCGTCAACCTGCACACAAATTCAGCAGGGACACACGTCAGAATTCGACCTAGAAAGGGCACAAATTCCGCAGGGATTTGAGAATCCGAACCAGGGCCGCCGCACCTTCTGCCCCCGCGGGGTGTACTTCATGGCGACGAGCTCCTTGGTCTCCTTGTTCCGCATCAGCCGCGCCACCCCGAAGTTGCCCGAGCCGATGTCCTTGAGGAGCTCGTACTTCTCCATCGATTCTCGATCGGATTGGAGGCGAGGGCGTGGGGAATTGGGGTTGGTCTCGGGAAGCTCTGGATGCTTGCTTGCTTGTTGTTGGGGTGGAGAGGGAGAGGATGATAACGCGAGGAGGAGGAGGGAATGGAAAGGATTCGAAGCTTAAGCAGGAGGCTTCTTTTTTTTTTTTTAGTCTGCTATTATGTGCTTTCTCTTCATCGGTTGGGTTTGGATTTGGGTGTGATTAGTTTAGCCGATTTGGGATTAGTTTATGCGGTGACTAGACGACGTGGCAAGATATGCATGCAGCGTTGACAGGGGCGAAGAGACGGATCATAGTCTTACTATAATTGTTTTTATATTTTTTTAGGTAATAACGAATCCATATTTATTTCTGATAAAAAAATTTATATTTATTTTTAATCTAATACTATCTGATAAATATCTAAATAGATAAAATCTATATTTAAAAATAATCCGAATGGACCGGAAACTATTAACCACTTTCATCTCTCGCATGAGCCATGGTGACATGACGATGCCCCCTAAATGCTGCTGACTAGTAGTACTGGTAAAGATTATTCGTCATATGAACCTTTCATGTATTACTTTTTGCAACTTAGTCCTTCGCAGGTAGCTTGCAGGGAATGGTGATTTTTCTGAAAGAAACAAAGAAAGCCTTGCAGGGGTTGCCGGTTACTGCAAAGAAACATGGAGGGCGTTGATTGGAATGTAGGACTAGACATGAATTCTTTAGGAATTTGAGAGGAAATGGAAGATTCACTTTTATTTTATGTAAGATATTCCACAAAATTCAAACAAGAGTTTGCATCCCAAATAGAGCTTAAGTAAGTTATAATTGAGTTGTTTCTTGCAAAAAAAATCCTACGAAATTATGTATCCCAAAAAGAACCGTAATTGCCTATAAGGATTGCCATTTTCCTTTGCTTTAGTTTCACACGACACAAAAACCACTCTAACATTTGCACCACTATCTCTCCTCAGAGTCTAAATGGTGTTAGCTTATGACTTTTTTACTGTAGCTAAGTTGGTTTATTTGGTATAATTAATTTTTTTAAAAATAAAAATAAAAAACATGTTAACCCATCGCAAATAATTCAAAGGAATACCAAAAAAATCAAAAATTAAAAAGAGAAAAAACAAAAAATTAGACAGCCAAAAAGAAACCGGACGCTACTGCCAAACGATGGTGGTAGCGTCTGCTGAGCGCGCCCTAAAATCTGAAGTGAATCCTATGCTTCAAATGAAATTAGTAGCCACCGTATCTTGATAGATTTCTGAAACGAGCCTACACAGGGCACGTATCCAAAATTCCTGAAAGACGAGGTGCATTTTCTGACGGGGGCAGTCCAAAGAGGTGTGGAATGAGAATACCACGGTCGTAATAAGACGGCACACGGCGCGGGCACGTGGGAAGGGGCGTGCGAGGTTCGGCGTACGACGTTAGCATCAGCAGCCCGGTGTTTGCTTTGACTTTTGGTAGGCCGAGTGACGGCGACGCCTGCGCTTTCCCCTCCCCGGGTCTAGGCGCCGCAGGTCGCGTGGTGTCCCCTCATCAGCCGCGTGATGTTCCAAACTGGTATATCTATTTGTGTGTCCAGGCGCGCGTGCTCCTTCGTCAGAACGAATATTAATGCGTAGAGGCGATAGATATAAATCGAATAGTAGTTTTTTTTCTATATTTGTATTTATGATTTTTAAATAAATATGAATATAAATCAAATATTATAATAAATACGAATCGAATACCGAGTCAATTTGACTATATACGAATATCCTATGGTATAATGAGGTTTAACGAATTGACACTGGTTTTATAATGATATTTACGTCCTTTTTTTCTTTAGTTTATCATATAATCATTGATCATTGGTGTTATTTTATCACCAATGCTAACTAATTCTAGATATATTACAAATAAATTAGTTATAAACACATCAAATTTGGCTAAAAAAAGCATTCAAAAAATTTCATTGAGGGATATGGCAAAATAAAAAATATGGAATGCAAAATTAGGGTGTACTTCATTGGGTTTAAAGCTCAAGCTTTTGCTTTATTTGGCACTGTTTGGAGCTTTTTTTTACACTGTAGCTGTTGTTAGCTTTTTCAGTGTAATTAAATTTTAAAAATGAAAGAAAAATAAAAAAGTTATATCATCACGGACAAATGCAAAGAAATAAGAGGAAAAAATAAAAAGCAAAAGAGGCTAAAAAACCCAGAAAAAGACGAAGTTAAGAAACTAGAAACTAAAAGCTGAAGCTCAAATGGACACAGCCTTAGAGTCCACTATGATGATGGCCTCGTGGAGTAATCAAAATACATATATAATATACCTAA
Organism: Melocanna baccifera; assembly: GCA_036346265.1. Classification (NCBI taxonomy): domain Eukaryota; kingdom Viridiplantae; phylum Streptophyta; class Magnoliopsida; order Poales; family Poaceae; genus Melocanna; species Melocanna baccifera. Next base: position 12,728,491 of record CM070679.1, read on the forward strand.
TTTAGATGTTAAATACAAAAAATATGTATTAGCTAGTTGTAGCTATTATGTCAACTAAATCAAGATATTATCCATATTTATATTCGATTTAACATGTATTTTACATATCATATTCGTATTCGATAAAAAAAACCTAGATACTATTTTGATTTGGATTCATCTTATAATATGAATGTATTTTTGTTTAACACATTTGCTACTATTTAGATGCCGGATAAAATAGACAATTTAAATCCGTTTGACACCTCTGCTCTGAGGGCATGGCTAGCTCGAAGGTAAACTCTTGTGAATGAATTGTAATGACACATTGACACTTACGTAAGTATAATGATGATGAGAGGCTATTTAAATTCTGCTGGAAACTTGACACGTATATCTCGCCATGAATGTGTCAAAACAGAGCATATATTTCTCCGGTCTTTTCTGTGCAGCATCCCAGCATTCAATTAAGGATTTGTTTATATTAACTTTTATAAACTGTTTCTGTTTTTAGAAGTCAAAGTCAATACGAACATCTCAACTTCTATAAACCGTTTGTACCAGTCCCTACTATTTATCAGCTACTATAATATGCGCTTTTACATTCTGTAAGTCACATAGTATTGTCTTTCGTTACAGTGTTTTTTATTTTACCTTTTTCTTATATAATGTATTACTATTTATTAGTTATAACTAAAAATTATTAGCAAAAAATCAATATGACGATGCCCTAAATTAGGTCTTCAAATGTGTCGTACTATCATTTGGTTCGCAGTGACTTTAAATCCAGCTAAGTTGTTGTATCTTTCCTAGTTGCTTGAATTTTTGCAATTAGAGATAGGCACTCAGGTGTCACGATTGGAAAAACGAAAACAACACGTCTAAAAAAAACTTTGAATGATGATAGCGCGAGGAGAGGGAGAGGATGTTGCTTAAAATTTTGAATTATGATTGTTTGCGAGATATAGTACACAGAAACAAATAGTCGTATGTAATTTTAATCGGTACATCTGAACTCACTAATTAAAAATATCAACTTTATAATAATTATGTTGAGTCACTATATTCTTCCGATATACAGATTTATCTATAACTCCAATGATACCATCCATACTTGATACATCAATCCCATATGCTTCAACCAAAAACTTTTAACTTGGTCAAACAAAGGCTTCCACCCATTGTCCCTCATATCTTGCTAACAATCATTCATATCTTGTGTCAAGCATATAACTTCAATAATGTCTTGATGCGTTCTTTGCAAAGTAAGTGATAGTTTATTTGTAATGCTCAACAAAGTTATTAAGAAATGCATAATGAATATAAATTTAAAGGATTCTATCTTTTTGAGCAAACCTACTGCTCCACCATAAGTTGAGTTTTAATAAGCATCTTCACCTACAAGCTCTAGCATATCCACCACTGCCTCTCACATTTTATACATACGAAGCAATGTTTTGAGATATGAGCCTCACCGAGTATTTCTAGATCTAGCTAGGCCAGTTTTTTAATGTAGCACTGTCCTAGATGAAATCAAACCATTCTCTAACTTGTCCAATCAGACATCTTGATACTTTACAATCAACACATCTTTTCTCTTGCAAGATGCACTCATAGCAATTACTATAAGAGGGACATAGTTAAAGAAATCAGCAATGTCTATGGCTCCTTAGCGGCTCAGCGTCCTCTTGCTAGCCTCCTTGCACACCAGTCGCCCCGGATCTACTTGGCCTTGGCTGCTGGCCGCTGGCCGCTGCCCTCTGGATCTACTCAGCACCTCGGCCGCCAGTGCGACGCTACCAGGAATTGCCCGGTGGGCGCACAGGAAGCCACAAAAGCATTGTTGGATCTGCTCTTCGCCAGGCGCCATATGCCAGTAGCCAACGCCGCCAGGTGCCAAGGTGCGTGCGCAGCCCTTCTCGTCTCCCGTGTGTGTGCATATGTGGATGTGGTCTCTCTCTATGCATGGAGTGTGATGGCTGCGGACTGCATCGTCTGGTTCACCTGAGGTGGATGGCGAGTGATGTCCTATTTAGGTCGGTCCAGTTTGGAGGGTGTTCAGAACAGATTAAAGAGTGAGCTGAAGCCTAATAAAATCCACCCGGTGGTCCGCCCCTGAGGCAGAAGAAATCAAGCAAGAGCAAGCTTTTTGGCCGTGGCCTGATGGGAATCGGACGAACCGGATCTATGTATGACCGAAATTTCGCCCAAAACGAAGAGAGAGAGAGAGAGAGAGAAGCATGTCCTGGTCGGCTGCTTGTCAGCTAGTCTGATTCCGATTTTCCGATATATGCCATGTGCATGTTACGAAAGAACTCCAACTCGAAGAACTCGATCTTTTTCGTTTTTCAGGAACTATAACCGATATCTTTTGGTCATGACTGATAACTTTTATTTGTATTTTTAAAATAGTATTAAACAGTAAAGACGTTTACACAAATGACACATACCATTTTAGATTTAGAAAATGGTTAGAATAATCCGCTTAAAAAAAACTCAACTAGATATGGTTTGTGGTGTTAGCTCGCCGATGTGCAAAACGCTAGCTAAGGCCGGCCCGGCCCGGACCATGCTGTGCCCCACCAGGCCGGCCCAGCTCCAGACCAAATAATAGGTCTGTTCTTTGCGACTTCTAAAAATCGTTTTTGACTTTTGTTACAGTAACTAACTTTTAAACGGAGTATTTTTTTAAGATGAAGTCTACAAGTTAATTGTAGTACACGTTAAAAAACTAATATCTGTATCATCAAAAATCACAAGCGAGTATCTCTCTTTCCGCAATCTCTGTCGCAAACAACCAAAAAATCATCAACCGTAGCTAAAAGCCATCAGCCACAGACCTAATAATTGCAACGACCAGCCATGGGGCAAAGCAGTCATCTCCAGAATTTCCATCATGACATTCGTGGCTTCCAGTCGTGCTCTCTTCCCCACCGCCACCATCTTGTCCTACCCCAAAAAACTCCAACTCGACACACCAAGCTCTTCTCGATCAAACGCCTAGGGTTTCACCAAGAAAAGAAGGCGAAGGAAGGGAGAACCCAAGCTAAGCCATGGCTGCATCCACCTTCAGCGGCGACGAGACGGCGCCCTTCTTCGGGTTCCTGGGCGCCGCTGCGGCTCTGGTCTTCTCGTGCATGGGCGCCGCGTACGGCACGGCCAAGAGCGGCGTCGGGGTGGCCTCGATGGGAGTCATGCGGCCGGAGCTGGTCATGAAGTCGATCGTGCCCGTCGTAATGGCGGGGGTGCTCGGAATCTACGGCCTCATCATCGCCGTCATCATCAGCACCGGGATCAACCCCAAGGCCAAGCCCTACTACCTCTTCGATGGCTACGCGCACCTCTCCTCCGGGCTCGCGTGCGGCCTTGCTGGGCTGGCCGCCGGAATGGCCATCGGCATCGTCGGCGACGCCGGTGTCAGGTCATCCCGATCCCCGAATCCCCCACCCCAAGGAGCTAACTTTTTTTATTATTTTTATGGCGATTAGTTAATGTGGTAAATTGCAGCATCTGTATGTCTAAGCTGTCTCGTTAATGCTATTACATGTGTGATTAGTTTGTGTGGTGGGAGAATTTTGCCTCTATTCACAGCATTTGGTTGGTCGGTGAAACAATAGGATTATGTTGTTTATTTAACAGGCTTACTGCCCAGCTTTATCTGAAAGCAAATTTGTTTGTTTATAGCATGAGACAGAACAAGTTGGTTAATCAAGGAGCGCTCAAATATGTCGTGTAGGGGTTATATATTTCTGAATTTGCTGTAGAACTGTTGGTTTTAGCATTTATTTTTGCATATGTTAGTTGGGTTAGAAATGGGGGGAATTTGCATCTTTTGGCAGCTTTACAAGTTAGTGTGAAAGGATGTTATTTCAGTGAAATAGATTATATAATGAAATTATCTTGGAGTGCCACACCATGTAGCACGAATATCAGTGTATGACACTAGTACAATATTAATTTTATTTTATACATGGTGGCATGGCGTTTTTGTTTACAAGGATACAGACACAAGGGTTGGAGAAGTGTGAACCATTTATATACTTATGCTCTTCGGATATAACACAGTCAGATGCATACCCGGTATGTATCTAGTATTCTAGTGGCAGAACTAGTGAGTAGCAAGCATTGAGTACCGCTAGAAACCTTGACCCTCATTCTAGATGCATTCCATATCCATATAATATGCACAAATCCACCATATTAAATACACAAAGAGTTTCACTTGGCTCCGAACATTGACCCTTTTGCTATATGGCTGTCCTTGTCAAACTGTATGTATCAAAGTTGTACCAAATCTGTATGGATATAAGGCATGTATCTTGATACTGGTGAATGCCTAGCAGAAGTAACCAAATGTCCCAGATAATTTAGGAACATAACAACTATAATTTACTACAACTGCTATGGTTTGACTTTGCCATTGTTCAGTCACATTTTAGCCATTCTAGAGGCTATATGCGTGATTGTTGATATACTTTTGATTTCTCATGCAACGCTGTGTCCTTGTACTTCAACCAAACTTATGGCCTATGGTCAATATAGTGCATTCAGTGTATATATATTTTAGGTAATATGATCACAGCTGTGATTCTGTTGGTGTATTTGGGGTTGGGTGCATCGGATGGTGCATAATCTATCATAAATTCCAATCATGATTACAATGATTTTCTCTTAGTTAGATCTAATGTTGAGTAGGTTTTACTCTGACAAGATGAACAAATTATCTAATTGTGACAAACCATGGAGCATTGGAGCTAGTATATTTTTACTCTGTATTAACAAATTACTGCTTGTGCTTCCTAAGAAAGAAAAAATCATGCATGAAGATCCGTTAATGATTATGTTTGTAACTGTCTGGCTGTAAATATTATAGAATAACATTTAGTGCTGTTTCAAGAATTGTATGTCTAGGAATGACAGAAGAATTTCGAGTGTTACGCTTTGCTTGATGCTGTTCTAATTGTGATCTACATTGTTCTCAGGGCGAATGCTCAGCAGCCAAAATTGTTTGTGGGTATGATCCTCATCCTCATCTTTGCTGAAGCGCTCGCACTCTATGGCCTCATCGTTGGTATCATCTTGTCATCTCGTGCTGGTCAGTCCCGATCTGACTAGATAGATATTCGGCTATCATACCTGTGCGACCTGTCTTCGTCATGGATATGACGGCATATCATTGTTCTTTTGCTGTATCTTTGTGGCTTCTTTCTGATGTTCAGACTTATGCTTTCTGTTGATTATTCTTGATAGCAGTACGATCTACCTGTAACTTGTTGATGCACCCCTGGATTTGGTACTGTAGAGGATTGCAAGGTTGTTGGAGTGTTTTAGGCCTTGATCATTTCGGCTTCAGCTTCTAGCTTCAGCTTTTTTTTTCACTATTCACTACACTATCTACTAATTCAGTTACAGTAAAATTTTAGCCAGCTACAGTAAAATTTCAGCCAAAAGTTAGAAACCATCACTAAAACGATCACCACCTTAGTTGGATGCGCTGACCCTTACCGCCGCATGCGATAAAGGTTGCACATTGCTGTTCCATTAGCAGTAATACCAACATGCCCTTGTATTGCTGCAATTCAAGCCACAGGTCGCCGGAGATAGGACCATGACGGATTAGTCCCAGCCTCGTTACCAAGCACCGACCCAGCTTGACGCAGGCTTGTCGATCGTACAATGCAATGTACGAAACCACGAGACAACGAGATGCAGATGCCATCCAGGGCTCCAGGCCATGAGTGCACCTTTCAGATTGGGAAATATCTGCGCAGAACACCAACACATATGCAGCATCATGTAGCTACAGCAGCTTTGCAATCGTACTTTGTCAACGCGTAAATTTTGATTGGACCGGTTATCCCGGTCGGATTCGGATTTCATGGCTACCTCGGAAGGTAGTCTACTTATTCTCGCCTATGCTATGCTACTCATGTTTATATGTCAAATTACTTAACAATTTCGGCCCTCGGCAGCAGATTAGAAGAATTTCTCGTAGTACTGAGCTGGTTGGCCCCAGACACCCATAAAACCTGAAAGCACAAGAGGGGCGAGCGAACTTCAGCTCCGGGAGGAGTTGACCCAAAATGTCATACAACAAACTCTTGAAAGTAAACTATGCTAAAAATAACATGCAAAATATGTGCAAAGCTGTTACCACCAGCTAGTCCAAAAATAGATGTCATTTTAGCTCACACACATAGAACAAGAAATGATCTAATGTCATAGTTTATGACATACGTTCCCCACCAATCAGCATTTTAATAGGGTAGTGGGAAAGTTGACATAAAAACCGAAATGATATGTATTTACAAACCAAAATTACCTTGCTAAAACAATGCCTAAATTGGATGGTGTAGTATGACTCAAGCATGCAGCAATTCTCATAAATTACCAAGCCATTGAACAAATAGATTCCACCAGTGTATTTAAGATGACTACTTATCAAGTAACCCAAGGTGTTGAATATCAGGTATGAGTAGTCATTCATTTCACTAGCACCCTACAAAATACTGTTCCAATATATTCACGTTGGTTCTTAATCTAATAAGACTGACAGATAGCTACTATTCCAATGCAAATATGTACCAATCTTTTTCTTGATAGCAGTACGATCTACCTGTAACTTGTTGATGCACCCCTGGATTTGGTACTGTAGAGGATTGCAAGGTTGCTGGAGTGTTTTAGTTGGATGCGCTGACCCTTACTGCATGCAATGCGATAAAGGTTGCACATTGCTGTTCCATTAGCAGTAATACCAACATGCCCTTGTATTGCTGCAATTCAAGCCACAGGTCGCCGGAGATAGGACCATGACGGATTGGTCCCAGCCTCGTTACCAAGCACCGAGCCAGCTTGACGCAGGCTTGTCGATCGTACAATGCAATGTACGAAACCACGAGACAACGAGATGCAGATGCCATCCAGGGCTCCAGGCCATGAGTGCACCTTTCAGATTGGGAAATATCTGCGCAAAACACCTACACACATGCAGCATCATGTAGCTACAGCAGCTTTGCAATCGTACTTTGTCAACGCGTAAATTTTGATTGGACCGGTTATCCCGGTCGGATTCGGATTTCATGGCTACCTCGGAGGGTAGTCTACTTATTCTCGCCTATGCTATGCTACTCATGTTTACATGTCAAATTACTTAACAATGTCGGCCCTCGGCAGCAGATTAGAAGAATTTCTCGTAGTACTGAGCTGGTTGGCCCCAGACATCCATAAAACCTGAAAGCACAAAAGAGGGGAAAGAACTTCAGCTCTGGGAGGAGTTGACCCAAAATGTCATACAACAAACTCTTGAAAGTAAACTATGCTAAAAATAACATGCAAAATATGTGCAAAGCTGTTACCACCAGCTAGTCCAAAAATAGATGTCATTTTAGCGCTCACACATAGAACAAGAAATGATCTAATGTCATAGTTTATGACATACGTTCCCCACCAATCAGCATTTTAATAGGGTAGTGGGAAAGTTGACATAAAAACCGAAATGATATGTATTTACAAACCAAAATTACCTTGCTAAAACAATGCCTAAATTGGATGGTGTAGTATGACTCAAGCATGCAGCAATTCTCATAAATTACCAAGCCATTGAACAAATAGATTCCACCAGTGTATTTAAGATGACTACTTATCAAGTAACCCAAGGTGTTGAATATCAGGTATGAGTAGTCATTCATTTCACTAGCACCCTACAAAATACTGTTCCAATATATTCACGTTGGTTCTTAATCTAATAAGACTGACAGATAGCTACTATTCCAATGCAAATATGTACCAATCTTTTTCACATACCAAACAGCTATTCAGTAAAATAGATTTAAAAAAAGGTTCATGGTCTAGTTTGGTGGACAGAGACCGAGTCCGAGAGTATAAAAGAAACAGAAGGCAGGGATAGGATGGGACTAAGATTGATTCCCTGTCCTGTTGTTTCACAAAATTTGCCATTTATGGTCAGTGATTTTTTTCTCCTATCATCGCTCATGATCTTTCCCTCCCAAAATTTCTTAACAAGTGAAAAAAAAATCATATTTGTTTCCCACTTCCCTATTTTATCTTTGTACAAACAGCACATCAGTTTTGATGATTTGTGCAAACACATGAATATTAAGTATCTGCAGAGGATTAATTATTTCTCACAGAACATGATATCAGACTTGAGCGTACACTGATGACAACTCAAATGAATGAATTAGATAGGTGACTGACCACAGTATAAGCAAAGCCAGTCAGAACCGAAATTAGGAACAGGAAGGGCTGACATTTATAGTATACTACAGTTAGTGTGCAAGTATTAAGCACCAAGTTGCATAGGAAATAAGATATCATGTGTGGTTTAACTGACTTGTATATACCTCAAGTCACTGGTAAGTCACTGGCAGTGGCGGAACCAGGATTTGGTTACGTTCCGGGCTGAACTCTAACAACCTAAAACTAACGTCAATTTGTACCCATGTCACGATATAACAAAAGTATATCATAATTGGCTAATTGCATTACTGATATGAAACTTGAGTTCAATACTAAACAAACAAATATAAAACATAATAAGAAAAACATGGCATAATAACAAAATATAAAAAATGTAACATAATAGAGATACAATTTAAGTACCTAAATTACGAAGATTTACTCTCTATCCTATCTTGTCATTTTTTCATTGATAGTTGGACATGAACCAGAACCTGTAAGGACAACATATGAGAATAAATCAAACATGTGTACGAATAAATACGAACAACACGAAGTTTACATTTATTGCAACCCATAGCAAACACGAAGTGTACGAATAAATCAAACATGTGTACGAATAAATACGAACAACATCTCTGCCCATCATTCCACCCATCATTGCAACCCATAGCAAACACAACTGCTCTGCCCAAACGGGCCAAACCCAACTGCTCCTGGAACACCCATAGCAAACACAGAAAGGTTATACAAATCAATTGATACACACTATTTTTCTGATCTACAAATATGACAGAGTATTTGTAAATTTCCTTAAAGCGATGATACAAATCTAAAAGGCTTATCTCCACATAAATATTCATAACCAGGATTCCATGTAATACTTGACTGCAAATGAGACATTTTGGTATGTGCCAAACACAGCCATTTTTTACCTGCAATTACCAGGAGGCAGGAGCCAAGCGGGAGGGGGGCGACGAGGAGGGAGGATCTGGCCTGGGGAGGACGAGGGGGGCGGGCCCGGCGGGGGATCTGGGGACGAGGCGGCGGCCGGCGAGGGAGTTAGGGCGCGGCAAGGCGGGGAAGTTGAAGGTGCGCGGCGCAGGGGGACGCTCGCCGTAGAAGCAGAAGAGCGTCGTGTCGTAGGTGAGTGCCTCCTGCTCGGGGAAATCGAGGCGGCGGCAGCGCGGGAGGAGTAGGGGCGAGGGAGGAGGAAGGAGGGGGGCGGCGGGGAGAGGAGGAGGCGAGGCCGGCGAGGCGGCCGGCGGGGAGGAGGGGGGCGGCGGGGGGAGGAGGGCCGGGGGCGGCGGGGGAGGGGGAGGAGGGGGGAGGAGGGTGGGGGCCGACGGGGGGCAGCGGGCGAGGAGGAGGAAGGCACTGCGGGGGGGGGGGGGGGGGAGGGGGGCTTGCGCGGATCTGCGGAGGGCCTAGCAAAGTGATGAGCGAGGGGGGTGCGCGGCCTGGCAAAGTGATGAGCGAGGGAGGTGCGCGGCCTGGCAAAGTGATGAGCGAGGGGGATGGGCGGCCGAGTGACGAGCGTGTGATGGCCCAAGCGAGTGAGCGACGAGCGCTTGATGGGCTGACGAGTGACGAGTGACGGCCTGGCGGGATATGGGCTGGGCTGAATGCTAATAATATTACCCCAGGCTGAGCTAAAAATATCCAGGCTATACACCGCATATTTTTTCACACCCCGGGCTAGAGTCCACCTTGCCGGCGGCCCAAATCCGCCCCTGATATAGATTCTACAGCCATTCGAAGTGCTTGTTCATAGTCACAGAGAAACATAACTTGCCATTCTTTGACAAAGCAAAATATAAACTTACGTAGGTCTTATCCTAGAACATATACGCCCAGAGAAAAAGCATGTCCTAACAGTTGTCGATATCAGTTATGAAACCCAATTCATAAGTTTTAAGGATGTTCCTACGATAAAAGGCCAAGTTTTTTGGCTAAGCTTCTGATGAGCACATCATTAGCAAACACAATAGTAAACACACTATAAGTGTTGAAACTAATGGACCAATCACAAGAGCTAAAGCAAAACAAATACGACAAGAGGTGAATCTTTTCCTTAGTGACTATTCTTGTACTCATGAGAATTTGTTGCTACCTAATTCTCCTATTTTATGTGTTCTCAAATTCAAGAAAAAGATAACAGAAGGAAAAGAAGCTTTAATAACATGGGCACCTTAGCCACAGAAGATCAGAGAACATGATGTTAGCGCTTACCTCATTGCTTTCTTCGCCCCCAAGTAACCTTAGCCACAAAAGATCGGAGAACATGATGTCAGCGCTTACCTCATACATTTCTTCGCCCTCAAGTAACCTTAGCCACAGAAGATCAAAGAACATGATGTCAGTGCTTACCTCATACGTTTCTTAGCCCTTAAGTCACCTCCACTATAAATCGAGGGGCACCCCCCCATGTATGAAGAAAGTTTGATGCTTGAAAATTTTAGTAGAACACTTGTTCCATTTGTGTGTGAGCCATTTCCACCACTAATTGGGATTGTGTGTTATTTTTGAGTTGCTACTCCGTTGTTCTTGCGAATCCTTGGTGATTGCTTGAACGTGTCTGCTCCACGATAGCGAGTAGACAAAGGCCGTAGCGTGTGGTTGAGTAATTTGAGTGCTGCACGTTGCCGTATAGAGACGGTGGTTGGCCGCATCAATTGCTAGGTTGCACGGGCTAGTTATCCATAATCCTACATCGTGAAGATCGGGCCACCCCACCCCGAATCAGCTTCTCTTCTTCTCGAGGAGCGAGGGGGGTGCGCGGCCCGGCAAAGTGATGAGCGAGGGGGGCGGCTGAGTGGCGAGCGTGTGATGGGCCGAGCGAGTGAGCGACGAGCGCGTTATGGGCTGACGAGTGATGACTGACGGCCTGGCGGGATATGGGCTGGGCTGAATGCTAATAATATTACCCCAGGCTGATCTAAAAATACCCAGGCTATACACTGCATATTTTTTCATAACCCAGGCTAAAGCCCACCTTGCCGGGGGCCCAAATCCGCCCCTGATATAGATTCTACAGCCATTCGAAGTGCTTGTTCATAGTCATAGAGAAACATAACTTGCCATTATTTGACAAAGCAAAATATAACCTTACGTAGGTCTTATCCTAGAACATATACACCCAGAGAAAAAGCATGTCCTAACAGTTGTCGATATCAGTTATGAAACCCAATTCGTAAGTTTTAAGGATGTTTCTACGATAAAAGGCCAAGTTTTTTGGCTAAACTTCTCTTCTTCTCGAGGAAATCAACGTAACGAAGTTCAGGCGATCCAAACTGTGCACCAAAGAAATGAAAGAATAACTTCAGCACCGTTGCAAATTGATGATCAGACATCCTTATCAGATAAAAAAGCAACGAAGATGAAATAAAACACTTAGCTACCTGCTTGTCAACCTGCTCACAGACCCATTCCTTGTATATGCCCTGGGTTCGCTGTCGATTTGAAGGCAACTGTGGCGTTCATTACCATCCAACATCACAATGTTGTTAATGCATTTGCAAAACACAAACAAACATTAGCGTGCAAAAATGGGGAAAACGGATGGACTGCATATATTTGTGCGCTGCATAGATAGCAGTCCCGTGCCAAACAACAGACTACCATTAGCTTTTAGCAAGCAAACCGACCAAACAAACTATGTCAAAACAGAGCGTTTAATTCATTGTCCAAAAACGCCTAAATTTATACGCTGTAACTTGCAAAATCCACAACACACCCAATCTCAAGTAATCTAGATTGCAAGATGACCTCATTTAGACTACATTGATTTGTAAAGATCTGAGAAAATTATTGTAGGGGCTAAAAACATGACAAATAAAAGACCGGACTATGGTTCCTGAGGGGGGAGGGGGCCACTAACGCTTATGCGTGGCACATGTGGTTAAACCATTCATTTAGAAATATAACAATAATGTCTAGTCTCTAGTGCTTGGGAGGAAAAAAAATTTAGAACAAAACTGAATTGTAAGGGCTACCTTGGAACGAGTGAAAGTCACAAGATATTGAACCTACAAGGCAAAGATCGAGACAATTAATTAATGCTTCCCATCACTACATAAGCAACAAAAATAGATAATAAATGTCGAAACAGTTTCAAGTACCAGAGTTACCACATGGTACTCCCACATGTGCATATTGCAAGAGCAAAACTCAGGAGTAAGACTATACTCTAACTTTGAAGGGCCATCCATTATAATTTTGAGCATAGTTTCATAATCTAACTTTGAATGGCCATCCGTTATACTTTTGAGCACAGTTTCATACTTCTTCTTGAAAACAATCTCATTGACAACAAAATAATAGAGCTCATATCTTTGTCGCATCGTCTCTTCATTTTCCATGTGCTTCAAGCACTCCTTTACAGCAATTTCAATTTGGAAGTAGAGCATCTTCTGGAAAGCCTTTCTTGTGATAACAATGGCTTTTGCCAGCACTTGATCCTTTGTATCCGAGAACTCCACAGCCTCCATCAATATGGGAAAAAATTTGATATATTGCTGGTCACCTTCACTAGTAGTAGGTTTCACCCAATCAAAACGTATATCCTGGTGTGGTTTCAGATATTTAGGTGAGGCACTAACAATAAAATATGTAGGAAGGAAGGCAATAACAACAATACAATACGTAAAGACATAGAGGTAGTAACATATACCGTTTTATCGAAGTGGGGGAAGACATGCGCGTAGGAAGGGGCGGAAGAGTTGTGGCAACAAGAGACGAAGAAGAAATAGGGCAGCTCGAGTTTGAACTCCAGGCGGAGCTCATCCATGTTGGCCTTGCTGTTGAAGAGACGGTGGCGTGGAATTCTGTTTTGATCATAATCACGCATCTCCAGCTCAACAAGGAGCACATCCGCGCTTGTATACGGCGAGTCCGGTGGCACATACACCACCTTCCCCAGACACGGAGACGAGGGCGACACTAGAGAAGACGACGATCTAGGCGCCTTGCCATCTGCACTTTCCCCTTCCTCTTTCTTCTCATTGTTCTCCATCTGTTTGCAAGCAGCAGTATTACTCCGCCCGTTCCTCTTCCCCCTACCCCACCGCCCCCTCCTACGTTGCCTGTCTGACGATCTTGACCACGACCAGTCCACCGCTTGGACGAAGCATACGTCTCCCTCCTCCTCCTCCTCCCGCTCCTTCTCCCATGGGTAAGGCAGCACGCAGTAGTCGGGGATATCGCGCAACTCAGGAGACTCGTACCATACCAGGTACTCCTCCACCTTGCCTGCATCTCCGGCGCTGTGGTGAGAACATTAGAGGGCAAATCTAGGGTACTGAGATCACCGGAAGCACTGCAATCTGCAGTAACCTCCATATCATCGCAGACGAGACTGCAATCCGTGTTGGGGCTCTCATCCCCTGCAACTCCTTCAGTGGCGGACCCTGGAACTTCAGGATGGGTATTCGAAGTTACAAAATTATTTTTCAATACAAAACATAAAGGTCCACAATAGTATCCACTTGAGAGAACATGTGGAGGTAACCCCGGTAGTGTGATGAGTAATTGACGAGTGTCCTAAAGTCTGAGTTTATTCCGGGTATTTTTATGCTAATTACCGATGCGAATATTTAATTATATCATCTGGTGCGGTACTATGTAATGTGTTTTCTTGTCGATGTGACTGCAGGACTTTGAGGCGGAGTCGTGGCGCGACACGGTGACCGGACTAGGCACGAGGCGGTCTTGAGGTCGAGCGGTCGGGATGTGTCGAAGACGGCGAGGACTCGAAGTGGGCTGCGAGGCGTTCGCGGCAAGAAACGAGAAACTTCGGGGAAGGTGCGGGAGGGCATTTTGGTAAATGCACAAGGCTGCACAAACGGAAGCGGATATTATTTGGAAATGATCCATTAGTGGAGAGTTATTGTAACCTAATGGGTAAAATTGTGTGTAAACCCATTAGTGGAGAGTTGGTGTGACCTAATGGGTAAAGAAGACTTGTAAACCCATTAGTGGAGAGTTGGTGTGACCTAATGGGTAAATTAGGTTTCTAAACCCATTAGTGGAGGCTATAAATAGAGGAGCTCTCTAGGTGGAGAGTGCACTTGAGATAGAGAGAAATAGAAATGGGTATGAGTATTAGGGTTTCCTAATGCTTGTGCTCTTGGGAGAGAAAATTTGTATGCAAGTTTTAGTGTTTTATTCTCTCCTTGTGGGTGTTCTTGAGTGAGACATGGAAGAGTTGATATAAACATTCATCGCTCTTCGTCTCAATATGAACATGCTTGTTTTATATCTTGTGTTATTTACTTGCTTTCCTTTTAATTAATGTTCTTGTTCTAGTTCTACTATATATATATATATATATATATATATATATATATATATATATATATATATATATATATATATATTTTGCTTTGAACGGGATTCATCTCAAAGCGCGTTGACTAGTTCATCCCGAAAGCAATCCTTGAGTTAAGTTCTAGTAAATTTTATCTTGATTTTTCTTGCTGCTCGGTGATGGGAGTTGGCTTCAAGATCAAGTGATCAGTTCATTCTAAGAGCATGTGTGATGTCTTGATTCCCTTGTGCAGACCTGCTAGTTTCCTTGTCTATTCTTTAGTAGTATTTCTAGTTTTAATTCCAGCAGTCCAAGTCTCTGTCTCATCGCTGTTTTTGGGTTTCTTTTAAGTTTAATCAGCATTTTGCACTTCTGTTCTCGGCCAGCTAATAGCCTTGCTTTGCAGTCTGCAAGTTTGTTCCTGTGCTTGTTCGGTTCCAGCTAGCAGCATCTTGCTTTGTCCCTCTTGCCGATTTAATTTCCCAGTTTATCTCTTGCTGTAATCTGCAGCTTGTTTTCTTCTGTTCGGTAGTAGGCAGGTGCTCCTCCTCTTGAAAGTTTCGGTTCTGGAAAGGAGTCTAGGTACTCTCTCTGCTGGCAGACAAGGCTTGGACAGGGTGCTGCTGTCCTGTGTGCAGATTTTTCTGCTGTTGGAAGTTTCGGCCAGCCTAGTTATTTGCTTTGCTCCGTTTCAGTCCTTCCTTCTGATTTGAACCTTCAGTTTTTTTTGAGCCGTCCAGGTGTGGGGTTAGGTTCCTTATACATGCACTTGTGTTTTCTTTTCCTGTTTTTCATCATTTTTGCATGCAGTCAAAATGATATTATTTTCAGCTGAAATTTTTACTGGTTAGTCTCTGATTTATGCTGAATTTTTTAGTACTGCATGCGTCCCAATCTTTTACTCTGTTGCACGCAGTCCAAAATTAATTTTCTGTGAGTTGCTTTATTCTGCATCTTTTTGAAAAATTAAGTGTACAAATTTTCAGGGGCGTTTTTAGAGCGACATTCACCCCCCTCTGTCGCCATTTCGGTCCTACACCACTAGTTACTTAAGGCTCATTGTCAGCAATTCAGCATGGACTAGTTACTTCAGGCTCATTGTCAACATGGACTAGTTACTTTCAATTTTGTCATTAGAAACAGATCCGTAGTTTTGGCATAGCAAAGATGAACATATAACCTGAGCATGCTTCTTTATCATGACACAAAAAGTACTAAACCAAGCCATGATCTTTGATTGGCACAAAAAGTACTAAGTCTGAGATTACAATAATTTCAGGCTATCCATTTCCTGATCTGACCATAGCCAAATAGCCAAAGTAAACCTCCAAAAATAGCCACACAGACCACACTTGAGCGATGAACACATGAGAGCACATCAACGATAATAGTGCTCGGCAACAATTTTGGCAAGCTGAAGAAGGGTAAAACTTTGTTGTTTAGCATGAATAAAAAATTGTCACGGAGGATGAAGTTGAGTAAATTCATAAATACCAGAATGTTTTTTTAATCATCCCAGCCACTTCACTCAAATATTTGTTTTTTGCAGAGAGTACTCAGTGTCAACATGGAAACATGATGAGCATTTGGAGGTCAAATTGTTCAGCTAAGAATAGCTGAATCAATTACAATGAGAAAAGCACGGGAGCATAGTACATGTCTCCAGTTTAGTATAAATAGCAAAAAATTCCTTCTAGATCTCAGATTCATGGAGGGACTAGCATTGTAGCAACAACAATGGAGTTCACTAGAACTGTAATATCAACAACAGATTGATCCCCTTCTACATAAATAAGCAATCATATTTTCTAGCTCATGGCTACTTTTCAAGAGAATATCTCCACAATGATACTGCAGCCAGTCCTACTGGACAACATAATATGAATCCATTATTTGTCTTAACTATAAGCAATAATAATTGTAAGATACTTTTTATTTGGAATATATATCCCAACTAAATAGTGGATGCACCTTTCTTAAGGTTGCTGGATTCCATTAACTAAATAGGGAGGGGGAGGAGGGCGGGGCCGGCGGGAGTGGGAGGAGGCGGCGGGGAGGCGGCGGGGGGAGGAGGGCGGGGGCCGGCGGGGGAGGGGGCGGGGGCCGACGGGGGGTAGGGGGGAGGAGGGCGGGGGGCGGCGGGCGAGGGGGAGGAAGGCGCCGGGGGCTTGCGTGGATCTGCGGAGGGCCTGGCGAAGTGATGAGCGAGGGGGGTGCGCGGCCTAGTGAAGCGATGATCGATGGGGGGTGGGCGGCCAGGCGACGAGCATGTGATGGGCCAAGCGAGTGAGCGACGAGCGCGTGATGGGCTGACGAGTGACGACTGACGGCCTGGCGAGATATGGGCTGGGCTGAATGCTAATAATATTATCTCAGGCTGAGCTAAAAATGCCCAGACTATACACTGCATATTTTTTTACGCCCCGGGTTAGAGCCCACCTTGCTGGGGGCCTAAATCCGCCCCTGGTCACTGGTAAGTCACTGGTTCGTATCCAATCTAGTCATTTTTTCCTAATAGTGTGGGAATGGTTTGTTTTACCTCTAGCCATTGTGGGCCCAGACTAACAAATATAGGATCATGCATGCAACACACTGGGCTTCTGCGCTGCGGAAGTCCTAGGAAGGGGCTGACGGGCTGGGCTTCAAAGGAAAATGGAGGCTAGGTCTTAGGTGATAAAAGGGCTACTGGACTTAGAGCCCAGGCTGAAGCCCAGGCAGCCGGGATCTGGTCGCGGCCCTGAGCAAAGCCATGAGAAATCTAATCTCTTTCTTATCGTGTGGAGGCTGTTGCACAAATACTTAAAACTTGCTCAGTTAGATGAAATCAGTGAACACAGGCATTTAGCCTCAATTATCAAGGTGCACTAGACATAAATGGCAAAGCTAACCTTAAGCAGCTCTCCAAAGCCCCACAATGCATAGATGTTTCTGTTGAATAATGACCAGTTAGTGTATTTGAATTTAGTGTTGCTATAACCTGAAATTTTGTTCCCTCCATATTGTGCAGATATTTTGCTGACTAATGACCAAGAATGTATTTGAAGTTACTCGTTTTCTCATTTTCGAAGTTCACAGGATTTACAACTGACGAATATATACTCATTAATAGTCAGTATATTTGTAAGTATATAATCAAGTAGAAATATTCCAAAGGATATCTGAGCAAAGTTGTTGATTGATTCTGTTCTGTTCTAGCTGGACTGGCCGAAATCGTTCCATTCCATTTCCTAAACGGAACACAAGAGGTTGCATTCGGTATTGCCTCAATTTCCGCTTGATACTGACCATTCCAGCTATCTGGTACTGGGGAAAAGTTTCCTTCTTGGCACATAGACTGACATGGCCCTTCCATCCATGGTTCCCAAAATGCATGTCCCGAGCCTTGTCCTTGCATATTGCATCAAGAATCCCGGTTTAATCCACCGAAACATGGGCCATCTAAAAGGAGAGCCCCACCTGTAAGTGATAGGAAAATGTCAGGAGGTACAGGGTGTGACGGGCTGCCATGACAGTAAAAGCTTATTTGAATCTTGATCCAATGAGAAGCTCCCGCATGGACAACTGAGTTCAGAATACTCACTCCGTTACTTAATTGTTGGGCTAAATGTGGCTCTGCGCATAGGATATGTGATAAATATATAGTCTATATAACAGAATATATTTATCTCTCTCTTTATACCAGAACAGTACACCAGAACAACCCTGTACCGGAATGTTCTGTCCCAAAAGACAAATGAATGCAACTGATAACTAATTAACTACGTATCTGAAACTGCAATACAGGAAAAGCAGACAACAGGACATGGAGATGTAAAGCAGGTAGCTATAGCAAATTAGGGGAACAGAAAATTTAGTCACATTATCAATATCAGTGAGATATCCATATATTGGATCATCCATGACAGAGATACCCTAAAAGGGTAAACAAAAACATTAATATGTTATCCATGCAGATAATGCAGTAAAAGACTAAATTCTAGATAAATTATTCATTGGAACTCTACTACAAGGTCTTCATGTGGAAACCAAATAAAAGAACCAGCAAGTCTCACCTCTGAGCCGTTGGCACATATTCCAGCCCGAAGATCTGATTGCATTGATGGATAGCATGGCATATCAGCACTGAGGTAATCAGAAATTGCAAGATTGTAGCCATCTTGAATACCAGGAAGATCATCGGTATGTACAACAGGGCGCATCACCTCGGTCCTGATTGACAGCACATTATATATTTAAGTGGAAACCCTATGATGCATTCAACTTAACAAACAGCTTATCGATGCGCTAATGCAACAAGCTATCGCCCATGAACTCTTTGATAGGCCTCTTGACATATGGAAACAAATCAGAGAGAAATACTGAGACCATTTTCAAGTGCTACCAAATAATTTCTACATAACATGGTACCAACAAAAAAAAAAAGAAATCTATTCGACCAGCATGCTAGACAAGGAAATGGCTGGGGTAGAAGCAACTCACTTTGCTTTTGAAGAATCAAAGTCACCAACTTCAATTGTTGTGTCATCTTCTATATCAATTACTTGAACAGCCTTATTGTATAATGGAAGTAGGCATAAATCATCTTTACCACTGACAAATCTTCTTGCTGCTG
The DNA here is from genome assembly GCA_036346265.1 of Melocanna baccifera. Taxonomy (NCBI): domain Eukaryota; kingdom Viridiplantae; phylum Streptophyta; class Magnoliopsida; order Poales; family Poaceae; genus Melocanna; species Melocanna baccifera. Next base: position 12,747,588 of record CM070679.1, read on the forward strand.
TTTCTATGGCTCCATGGAAGATCCTTCTGCAGAGCATTGGGCCAACCCAGGATTATTACGCATTGTACAAACCTTTCTGCCACCAACCAAGTCAAGATAACATATTTTAAATGAGCTCGATTGATCCAGCTTTTCTTCATCCATTTTGATGATAGGTTCAGCCCCAACATTAGAAAATAGTTCAGAACAGTGGCGGATCCAGGATTTCGTCAAGCCCGAGGCTGAATTCTAATGAGAAAAACTTACATCAAATATACCCATAGAAGGTATAACAAAAAGGTATAGTGTAAATACATACCAAGTTGATCTGTCATTTTCTCCCCCTCACAGTTATTGTGAAGATATTATAGAGACAGTCCAGACATTTAAAAGGGAAAATTCAGCTAGTATAGGAGGGATATAAGATTTCTGTAAAACTAAAGGATAAGTTCAAAAGAAAATTTACCTATGTGGCATCACAAATAGTGTTTAAGGTAATGAAGTGGTCATTGATATTCTTAACTTCATACTTACGTATCATAGTCTTCTCAACAAGTTTTCTGTTAATTATATAGTATTATAGTCAAATTGGTATTAGTGCAAAAACAAATTTATACAAGATAAAATCACACAACCATAAAGGTAACAACAATTGCCAGTATCACACACCAATTTCTTCAGTTTCTCCTCTAAGCATTGTTGTTTGATTTGCAATCCCTACTTTCTCTAAGTCAACATCAAGATCAAATCCTGGAAAAACAGCGTTTTTGAAATTCTACAATTGTAGGTCAAATAGTTCCATTAGATATTAGTCATTTCTTTTCACATGTCAGCACAAGGATAACTTGAGTAAAATCATTACCTCAAGGAACTTCTCTTTTGTTGAGCTAGACCTATCAAGTTGGCCACCAAGAATATAAGCACACACATATATCGACTGTTACAATTAAAATTATTTTTTATCTTTAGACATAGAATGAATTCAACATGAGGTCCAAAACAATAACAAAATATAAATGCATAAAAATATACCTTTATTATATATTTATATTCTTCACTATGATGTACTTTCTTGCAATAGAAGCAGCGGCAACAATCTCTTCATAGGCATATTTTCTATGAATAATAGAAGTATAGTCACCCGTCTTACGCTTTTCAACCATGTTCCACACCTATATTCAATTATATAGTTTATCAGCCTGATATAAGTTTCAACTCTTGAGACACAGAATGGCATAGTGAAGGGAAAAATACCAGAAGCCTGATATAAGTTTGTTAGAAGTTAATTCATTTTCTAATATCCTCAATTGCCCACAAATGAAATCTTCTTGTGATGTCTTTGTGCATCTTCATCCTTCTTGGTCAATGATGATAACAAAGAAGTGTCAAACTAGTTTGCCTTTGAGCCATACAATTGAGTTGTAATGTTTTGTGCAACATCAGTAACAAGAAACAAAACTCAATTTGGCTACTTAGATGACCAAGATGCAGAGTGTAGTATAGCTAAGCATTAGCTAAATATAGTTGTACAAGTATTAAAGAAATATTATTTAGAATGAGAGTCGGTTGCTCTAGTTAGTTTGTAAACTCTACATAATGATGGTTGGACATCCTTCTTCTACTAAGTTATTGTGATCAATGAAATACAATAGAAAAGGTAGTAGAGCTAAGCTCCTCTATTCTAATTTCTTTGTTTGTCCCTTGCTTTCTTGAGTGATCCAAACCCAACAACTGGTATTAAAACCCCAAGTTCAAGTAGTGTAGTGTGTTCGTGTTGTTTTTTCAAAGTCAAGTTTATGGCTTCAAGTTTAGGTATCGGGATGGCATTGTCAATTATTTTCGTATTCTCAGGAGAGAATTACGATATGTGGAACATCAAGATACAAACGTTGCTACTAGCGCAAGGGTTGTGGAATATTACGGAGAGTGCTACAAAAGAGTATGCCACTGAAGATCTTATTACGCCGGAGCACAAGAAATCTCTATTTTTTGAGAAACAAAATATGTACACAACTTGAAGGAACAATTTCTAAACATGTGCATATCCGACGATAAGTGTTGTTTTACTAGAGACAATATGACCTTAATGGCACTTCTCATTGAGAGAATATGCACATGGTTGGCATCCATGCTTAACAAGGCCTTGGAGGCTGGTAAATAAATATGAGGCATGAAAGGGCTTTTAGACACAAGAAATTATGAGATAAATCTGAGGCATGAAAAAGATTGCTACACCATTCCTCTATTTCTATTTATCTATCTTCTACCCCATTGCTTCTTTTTAGAGAGAAATTCCCCAACACTTGGAAGGTTAAGCAAGATTGAAAGAACAAGGCAAGAGAGGAAGAGCTCATTCTTATGGTGGCTATGAAGAAGCAAATGAGCATCCCAGATTCTACCCTTGATGAGAATAGGGTGTGGGTGAGGGATAACAAGGAAGATGAGAACAACAAGTGGATGACATCATCTACAGCCACCGCCAATCAGCCCACAGCTTCTGCGAGTGGTGGAGATGGCAAGAAGGTATAAGGCACTCAAGGTGACACGGACAAAAGTGATGGTAAACTACCTAATAACTTGCCATCTTCACCTATGTGCTTCTCTTCCCTCATCCCTATCTCGAACGCTACTTATTTTGGCCCAACTCAGGAGCCCAATGGGCCTTGTCTAGTTACAAAGGAGTTGTTTTTACTTTTTCCCCCTTCTTTAGTGGATGCCTTGCCTTTTCTTTCTCATTAGTTTTTATTTGGAATCCCTCTAAAATAATGTTTAATTTTAATTCGTAAGAGAGCAGTAGTCAAATAGTGGTGCATAATGATGCTATCGTTATAATAATTTGATCTATCGCCCCCTCCCCCCAAGAAAGCATATTAGGCGACAGCAAATAATGTAGCAGACTAGCATATCAGTAGTTTGAATCTTGATATAACATCCCCAAACTCTGATTCATTGTACAAGAGAGCATCAACCAATATCTAGTAATCATTTCATCGACATACATGCCTGGCATCCTGGCATGGCATGCTAAGGCAGAAGCCTAATGAAAGTTATTTAAACAAAGTAGACCTCACGCATCCACACTTCCGCAAATTCAGTTGGAACCAAACTGTCCAAACCAGATTTTTGAATCCAAACCCACTGTGTATTATTATATTAGTCCTAGATCAAAACTACTGCACACAGTCAAACAGTGAGGCTAGTCCCAGTATGCCAAAGTGCCGAGCTAGTGGAGGTGAGGTAGCGGACGCAGGGCCGTCCTGCCGAGGTATAGCCTTCAAGTTGGGTGGCGCGTCGAAGTAAAGCTTGTTGAGGCGAATTCATGGACGTGGGGCTACCTTACCGTGGCATAGCATTTGAGGCAGATGGTGTGTCAGAGAAAAGCCTATGAAGGCAAAGTCGAAGACGTGGGGTCACCCTGCCGAGGAATATCCTTTGAGGTGGGCGGTGCGTCTAAGTGAAGCTTGTGGAGGCAAAGTCACAGACGCAAGGTCGCCCTATCGAGGCATAGCCTTCGAGGCGGGTGGACCATCTGAGCGAAGCCTGTGGAGGTGAAGTCAGAGATATGGGGTTGCCCTGTTGAGCCATAGCCTTCGAGGTGGGTAACGCGTCTAAGTGAAGCCTGTGCAAGTGAAGTTGGAGATGTAGGGTCGCCCTGCCGAGGCATAGCCTTCAAGACGGATGGCCTATTGAAACGACACCTATGAAGGTGATGAGAGATTGAGGGCTGCAAAAAAAAGAAGCTACGAGACATAAAAAATAAGTTACAAATCACCAAAAAGAAATTAAGAGCCGCTGAGTAAAAGCTGAGAGGTTTCTAAGGAGAAGGCACGGATCATCCGCAAAGTGAACGTGAACTCGAAAATATTGTTGGATAATAACCAACACTTGAGCTAGGAACATTGTTGAGGCAAATAACGTGAGATTAGAGCGTAAGATAATTAGAGAGAAAATGATCAACACTTGTTTCTCATATCAAGATAGCATTCATTCGACATGATAGATGATAGAAGTCATTGTTGTGGGATAGGTAGAGTCTCATTACTTTAGATATAGAGATCTCCGAGGTGATAGCCTTATGTAGGCATGACAGCCCTTGATTGATATTCAAGGTAGGTTGATAGTAGATGATTCGAGATACTTAGGAGAGGTGTACGTGTGTCATTGCAGAGCAACACAAAGTTATTAGGGGTTGCATTATCTAGTAGGCTTGAGAGTGCCTATAAGATTAAATCATAGGGCGTCTTGGAGCTGCACCTATAAGACTGGGTTATGGGCAAATCGAAGGGGTGCCTGTGAGACTAAATCATGTGGCACCTTGGACATATGCCAATGAGATTAAGTTGGAAGCACACTGGAGGAGTGCCCACGAGACTAAGTCATCGGGCACTAAATGGCCACTTTGGGTGGTATCCCCCAGTAGGCTTAGAGGCGCCCATGAGGCTTACTCATGTACACCTTGAAGGTGTGTCTAAGACACTAAGTCGTAGATATACCAGAGGGGTGCCCATGAGGTTAAGTCGTGAGACACTAAATGACCACTAGGGTAGTAGCCCCCCAGTAGACTTGGGGGCACCCATGAGACTTACTCATGGGCACATTGGATGCGTGCCCATGCCACTAAGTCATAGACACATTGGAGGAGTGCCCACGATACTAAGTCGTGTCACACTGAATGGCCGCTAGGGGTGGTAGTCTTTAGTGAGCTTAAAGGCGTCCATGAGGCTTACTCACGAGCACTTTAGAGGTGTGCCCACGATACTAAGTTATAGGCACATCAGAGAGGTGCCCACAAAGCTAGCCCCCAGTGGACTTAGGGGAGCCTATGACACTTACTCATGAGCACCTTGGAGACATACCTACGATACTAAGTCATAGGCACACCGGTGGGGTGCCCACAAGGCTAAGTCGTGGTATATCGAATTACCACTAGGGGTGGTAGTCCTCAGTGGGCATGGAAGCACCCATGAGGCTCACTCATGGATACATTGAAAGTGTGCATATGACACTAAGTCATAGGCACACCAGAGGGGTGCCCACAGGACTAAGTCTTAGGGCACCAAAGTATGAGGGTTGTGGAGCCCTTTTACTCTATAGGTAGGTTTTTTCCTAGTGATCGAGAATGAATGAGAATACTTAACCCTTGCCAAGCAACAGAACGAGGCATGTGGTAACCCAAAGGTCATTTGACGCGTGGCCTGGAGTCTAAGAGAGACGAGTCCTCGGTATATCCATCAACTTGGGCACTAGGTCCATGTTGTTGCTTATGCCTTAGGTCCAATAGGACATGAGCTGCCATGGTGGAGGCAACGGACACCCAAGTCACCTTGGACTTTTGCTAGGGGAGACCACGAAGGTCGTACGCCCTATGCACCGTAGGGGTGAAATCTCATATAGGGAAGTGTCACGAAAGCCCAATCGAGGGCTCTCGTAGCTAGCCTTCATTGCCTTACAGTTTATGATGTCATGCGTTCTGGAGGTAATGGTTGGCCCAAAACCGTTAGCCCTATGGTTGTGAAGGTGCCTTAAGCTTCCTGCCCTTGGTTGGACCTTGCATTGCCCAGCGCAAGGGAGGAGGACACACTTGAGAGCCCTGGGGCACATAGGACGTTGTCTATCCCGGAGTGGATGGGGCTGACCTCCTATAAGGGTGCACGCCTAGGACTCCTCTGAAGAGCGAACAGGTCGTCCACGAGCTCATTGCACTCCGGAGCCAGGGGAGGCTACGTGGACTTAGAGTATTTCTTGGTAGGAGCTATAGCTTTTCGTCAATTAGTTATGCCCCTATGGACGGCGCCAATATTGTAGGTGTGAAACCCAAATACAAGTGAGGCAGTGGACGTTGGCTGTGTGACGGGCCATCATCCATGAGAGTAAAAAGGACACAAGGATTTATGCAGGTTTAGAGGTCTGAGAGGACCGTTCTACTTCTGTTGGTGAACCAGCGGGAGTTACCTCTGGGGAGGGAGCCCTCGAGGCCTTACCAGTTCGAATATGTGTCTTTATTGCTCATAAGAGCTCAAGATAGCTGTCTCCACAAATAAGGGATACATGGAGTATTTATAAGCTCTTTGGTCTATATAAATGATGGGAATACCCCTTGGTGAGATAACTAGTTTAGTAGTACATACGGGGGGTATTTCAATCTTTTCTACAAATGATTGTATTTCTTAGATTTGTACATATGTGTCCTTTGCGGAGTAGGTCCGTTTGTGGAGAAATAATTTTATTTCTCCAACAATCAAGAAACCAGGCAATTACCTAAAATGTCTTTTTTTAGAGAGAGAACAGAAACATTGTTTTGTTGCTTTTGTTCTTGAGATCAAAAGGCGAGTATTCCCTAACGAATGGAAGTAACGGAGCAGTTACAGTTGGATTCAGATGCTTACGATGGCGACTAGTGGAGTTTGGCAAGCGAGCTCCAAGCGCGGGGAGGGAGAGGCGGAGAGCGGCGAGGACGAGGAAACCAAACCCTAGTAGGCTAGCGGCTGCACTTCAAAGTTGCAATGGCGCTGAGCCTAAGCTACCAGAGTTTATGCACGTACACCCAATGATTGTTTGAGAATTGCATCCTTATCGGACGAGCGGCTGCGTTTTAGGCTTGAAATGCGAGAAACAAAATATGCGAGGGGTGGATATGTAATAGAAGGTCTGAGTTGAGTTAAGTGGGCTTTTGTCCGTGTTGGCCGTAATATTGTATGGGCTGTAGGGCCATTTATATAGCCTTTCTGGCTTTAACTTATAAATAGTAATAATTTTTAGAGAAATTTATAAATAGAGACACTTGTATATGATTTTAGCTAATATAAATGAAGTTGTTGTAGTATGTACTGTAACCAACTAATAGAACTTGTCTTGCAAAGATACCCCATTTGAAAGTTAGGTATCGTAAAAAAGACATTTACTCTAGAAAACCAGTTTACAGAAGTCAATATGAACAGGGCCTAAGGCCTTGCTCTAAATAATTTCTGCTTCTAGTTTCTAGAATGCGTCGGCTTTTTAATTTCGTCTTTTTGGGGCTCTTTCGCTTTTTTTCTTTTATTCCATCTGTATTGTCCGTGATGATATAATTTTTTATTTTTTTAAAAAAAATAATTTTTTAGAAAAACTAATATTCATTACAGTACATTTTCACTTGCTATAGTACAAAAAACCAAAAATCTAGAAGCCTACAACTGTTTAGAGCAACTACTTTAGTTCGATTGGAACCCACTGTTGATGTGTTTCTGATGTAGTCTGAGGCGAGCAAGCCTGCCAGGTCGGTTTTTTGGGCTATGACTTTTGACTTAAATTTTGGAATTCTGACTGTTCGCAAGATAGAGTACGGAGAGAGACATTCACGTGTGATTTTGGCCGATATAGATGAATTCGGTATAACGTCTATCACAATTAACTTGTAGACTCCGCTTTAAAAAGACATCGTTTAAAAGTTAATTACTATAATAAGCCAAAAGCCAGCCCAATAGAACCTAGCCATATTAACGTCTGGAAGTTTTATACTAGAAGTTAAACCCCTGGAAGTTTTATACTGATGGTGCCGCTTGGATACAGCGAAATGAGAGGTGGGAATGAGTTTAGCATACAACGTAGGGTAAATTCAGCTGTTGGATCGAGTAATTGAAGTACAGATTTACCCCCCACCTCGCATCGTAATCTCATTCCCTATGCCCAAAAGCTCCCTAGAAGTTTTGTACCGATTGTGTCACTGCAGCTACTGTTAACCTCTAGAAGTTTCAGGGAAGGGAAAATCCCTTGTACCCAATATTGCTAACAATGGAAGATTTGAGAGTGGGCCGTGTCCTTGTCTTCAACTTGTGCAAATTATGTTGCTTGCTCACTGGTCACCACAAGAAGAGTGGTTGTGCAATCTGCAAAGGTGGTTCTAAATCATGTTTGTCTATTGTTAACACCAAAGAGTTCCAGGATCTGACGCTTCAGATGGATGTTTCATATATCCTAGTTTTACAACACAGCGAGAAAAAGGATAGCAGAGAGAGAGAGTAGGCAAGCTAGCCGTCGCCGTCGACACCGACCATGGGTGGAAAGCAAACCAACAGAAAAGAAAACGTCGTGCCTCTTTCTTTGCTTCTCCAAATAAGTAGGCCCCGTCTGGTGCTTGAATTTGGCTTTTGCTTCTAAAAAGCTGGAAGCCTCCGAACAAGCTAGCTTCAAAACAGCTTTAGAAAGAAGCTAAAAGCTGGTTGTTAAGAAATGAACTGCAAGCTGAAAAGTTGAGAGAGAGAGAGAGGTGTTTTTTTTTGCTTTTGATAGCTTGAAACTAGGACATTGTTAATAGGGTATTGATAAATATCATTCAGATGTTTTCTTTCAATCTATCATCTAGATCTGTGACCCAACAATTAGAGATCTAACGACCGCGAATTCTCTCTCTCTTAAAAAAAGCCGTTAGATCTCTAATCCAATGGTCATAAATTTAAATAATTATATAAAAGAAAATATCTTGTAGATAAAAGTTGGTAGAAGCTATAGCTATGTTTCATCCAGAGAGTCAAAAAATAGCTTTTCAACTAAAGGTAAAAAGCTACGGCTCCCAAACAGCCACAAGGAGACGAGAAATTGTCAGTGGATACTGGACAGTTAGACGCCGACCGTGTCTAGACTAGCGTTGGGAGAAGCTGACCTGTCGCGGGGCCCACCCATCAGCTTGAACGCCGCAGATAGGAAGAACCGTACAGAGTCAGGTGCAGCAGCAGCACGAAAGCGATGGATGCGATGTAGGGTCCTACAAAACAAGAAACAGGCGTGCATTTGCAGTTAATTGGTGCCTGGATTTTTTTTCCTTCTTTTTTTTCTCGGATTCTTTTCAGTATTGGGCCATTATTATGGTTTGCAGCTTGCATCCTAGTCAAACTGTTCTCCTTGAGCTGGCTGGCTGTCTGGCCATTATTGGCTTGATATTCTTTCTTAAGAATTGAGATCTGAGTTTTTGCATTTGGTTGTTGGCAGTTTGCAGGATTGTCAAGCGATGATCAAGCAGACTTTTTTTGTATGTTGTGTAACAATCCAGGTCGTGGCATGCCGACAGCCATTTCTGTTTTATGCTGGAAAGAAAAAAAAGATTTAAGCACTTGTGTTTGGCATTTATACAACAGATATTTGTCGATGTCAGGTACTATCCATTTCTCTATTTTCTATTAAACAATGCTGTGAGTTGTAACCATAGACTGATTACTCCTCTTCAGGAGTAATTTGTCATAGAAAAGCTAGGTCCATGTTTTTCACATATTTCAGATTACTCCTCTTCAGAAGGAGTAATTTGTCATAGAACAGCTAGGTCCATGTCTCTCACATATTTCAACAACAACAAATAAAAAAAGGTACATCAAGCAAATTAGAATCTTGAGTATTATTTTCATATAGCAGAAACACTGAAAGATCACAAACAATCAATTTTTAGGTGCACAGTACAGGTCTAGAAATGATTAGGAAAAGAAAGGGGAAAAAGGAGAGTATGGCTTAGAAAGTTTATTTGTGGGGCATCTGAATAATCACATTTATATCTAACTTGCTGACTTGGCAACAAAAATCCAAAATTACACCATGATAAGTTCAGCAATAGACAACCAGAGACTGGCCACTTCTTAACAAAAGCTAGTTGAGGGATTTAACAGTGTTCCATTGTTAACTTACACAGTACAGTTTCATAAAAATCTCTCTACTTGCATAAATAAATAAAAAATAGTAGGGCTAACACGTTCCTTTGGCATGTACAGATGATGTGATAATCTCCATGGATTGCCACCAAACTGATGAAGGCAGCAAATGAACAGTTTGCGGCTTCGGAAATTCTTCTTGTTCAGAAATCATGGGGATTTTCTGATTTAAATCGACCAAATATCTAGGCCTCTGGGTTTCTCCATCTGAAGGGTTCAGCTTGTGTGCCACTGTTGTTCCCACTACTGTCAGTCTCGCGGTCGCCTGTTTCAACTGTCGGTTTTTTGGGCAATCTTGCTTGCGCTAGAGCTTTACCACCACGGCGTTCCTGAAATCAACAACAAAGCATACATAAAGCAATATAAATTCAATCAGATGAAGCGATCTGGAGATGTTGATGGTCCTATAGGGCTAGTTCAAATAGAGAATATGAAAGTTACAAGATATTTGTCAGGATATTCCCTAGATGAGCGTAATCTACATGAATAAAGGTTTTGCTGGAAAATAGAGCAAGTGAAATTTAGCGAAGTGCCTGAACACATGTATCATGCAAGTAAAGAACAAGAGTGACTCAGATTTTTTTAGAACGAATGACTCAGATTTTCAGATGATATCAACGCATAATCAAAAGGAACTGTAATCACACATGAAAGAAATACCAATAAGGAAAGCTTATCGAAAATTAAAGTGCTGAATGTAAAAAAAAGCAGGTGGATAGCCTATCATAATCTGATAGACAAGCAAAATCTATTGACAGAACTCAAAAGTACTGAAATTTTATTTAAAAAATGAATGCCTTTATTGACTTACATCTCTGTATGGGAAATCATCAACTTCAAGCATGTGAATGATGTGTCCAATCTTTGGCCTCTTACGAGCATCAGGGTCCACGCATCGCAACGCAACTAACAAAGCCTTCTTCAGTGCTCTAGAAGTAGGCTTCTGGGGCATCTTTGGATCCAAAACCCCCTCAGAATTTCGGTTGCTTACCATTATCTTCAGCCAATCAACTAAATTAACCTGAAAAGATCAATCTGCAAATTTAGTAAGTGCAGTTAACAAGCTCATAAAGCAGCACTAGATATAAGGAGACATAGCCATGATTAACCTCTCCTGGTGGCCTGTTATAATCCACTGGTACCCTACCAGATATTATTTCCATAATGAGAATTCCAAAACTATATACATCACTTGTTTCATTCAACATTCCAGTCCCTGCATACTCCGGAGCAACATATCTGAAATGAGTAAGAAGAAAATTAGTAACCATTAGTTACACCCACCTTATGCTATGAGTGTAGTGCACAGAATCTAACCCGAAAGTTCCCATCACTCGCGTAGTGACATAACTCCGCTCTGAGCCTAGAAGCTTTGCTAGTCCAAAATCAGAAAGCTTAGCATTCCAGCGCTTATCGAGAAGTATGTTGCTTGACTTGACATCACGGTGAACCACTTTTGGCTCTAGTCCCTCATGCAAATACATTAACCTACAGAATAGCGGACATTTATGTAACTTGATAAAATGGCAGCAAGATTCAGTAATATACAACAATGGGCTGAATGGCACACACCCTTTTGCTGTTCCCAATATAATCTTCATCCTGTGATCCCATGTAAGAGGACTTACTGGTCCAACGTCCCCATGGAGCCATTGCTCCAAGTTCCCATTGTCAACATACTCATACACAAGCATCCTAAAAAGAACCATATAACAACACTTATATTACAAACTTGTCGGTTCTAGAACCCAATAAGGTAACCAAATAATGTCCATATACAAGATAATACCTCTGATTGCCCTCAGCACAGTACCCTAGAAGACGCACCAGGTTCTTGTGCCGCACACGCCCGATCGCTTCAACCTCCACCTTGAATTCCTTCTCTGCCTGCCCCCTAACAAGTCAAGCATAGAAATTTACTGAATTCCAGAGACACATTATAGAAAGCCAGACGTATCAATTTGTACAGAATCCAATCCTCTTGGGGAACTGTACAATACATCCCAAAACTAACTGAAGATACTAGCTATCAAACATAACTGAATTGTAAGAAACAAGCTTCCCCAGTTGGAATGAAAAATGCTAACTGCTACACACAGGCTTTTCAATTTGGAGCACCCACGAATTCAAGCCGGCGAGAGATGTTCTTGGATAACCCGTAGCCATGGCAATCACACAATCAAAGGCATTTCAACATTGGCAAAAACATTACCATGCTATCCAAAGTCCAAATTACTCCAAACTGAAGCAGCTAAGCTGCATCCTCACATACCAATGCCAAGTTACTGTAAAATTTTCAGTCCACGGAGTTGAATTGTATTGGTAGTACGGTACCTGTTGTTGAGCAAGTTCTTGACGGCGACCTGCGTGCCGTTCTCGAGCACGCCGTGGTACACAATCCCGTACCCGCCCTCGCCAATCACGTTATCGTCGGCGAACATCCCGGTCGCCGTCTCCAGCTCCTTGAGCGTGTACCAGTGGCCCCATCCGAGGTGAGACACCTCCGGCACCGCCGGCGGCGCATGATCGGCGGCGCCACCCCCGCCGCTGCGGCTCTCGCCGCTGCCGTGCCGCGACGGCCCGCCGCTCCGGTGGTTGTGTTGCTGCTGGTCTGGGTACGTGATGCGGTGCTCGTTGCCGGTCGCGATCTGGACGGACTCTGGAGGCGGCGCCGGCGCCGGCGTGGGGAGCTGGAGCACCTGCGCGAGCGGCGTCTTCGCTGCGGCGGCGTGGGAGGGGACTTCTTGGATGTCCTTGGGCGCCTTGACCTTCGTAGGGTTCTTGGGAGGGGCGGAGCTGGGGAGGAGGTGGACGGGGGTGGTTGGCCTTCGCCGCCGCCGGCGGCGGGAGGCGAGGAGGCAGAGGACGGAGAGGAGGGCAAGGAACACCACGAAGGCGGCGCCAACGCCGATGCCGACGAGCACCCACATGTGGAGCCCAAACACCACCGTGCTCTGGGACAGCTCCGAGTCCGACATGGGAGTTGCCGGAGCACGAGCACTAGCCTACAGCTTGTTGCTTCTTGCGAATTGGCGGATCTCTGCGGCGAGCTCGGTTTCTTGAGCAAAATTAAGCCGCAAACAGCATTGAGCTTGGATTTTTGGACAGAAATGGAGGCAAGTACGGCGGATTCTGAGCAGAATTGGGCGGCAAAGATTGGGTTGCAGAGCAAACAGTGGTAAAGGCTGGAGCTTTGCAGAGAATGGATACAGTGGACTGGATGCAAAAGGGAAGAAGGATGTTGGGGACAACAATGTGATTGCAATTTGCAAAGATTGGATTTGCTTGGAGGAAAAGTGAAGAACGGTGGATGGTTTTGTGTGATGAAAATTTTGGATTCTGGTGAGATGAGAGAGAGATGGTGTGGCACTGTGGCTGGTGATTGGTGTGATGAAAATTCCAGGGGCAAAGCAAGAAGTGAAGAGAGAAGAAGGTTACTGCCAACACATCAGAATGGTTGCTTGATGAAGTATTTTCTTTAAATAATCAAATTTTTAGTCTAAATTATAGGAATATACCTGTGAAAAAATTTTACACATATGTAATCAGTGGACAGTTGAGTGATATAATTACAGTCGCTTAATGGTAGGGCGACTGGGACCTATCGCCTAACCATTAGGCGACTGGAGGTCCAGTCGCCCAATCGTTCAGGACTGCGTCCGGTATATAGTCGGTTGCGCGGCTAAGCCCTTGGCCTCACAGCGTATTTGAAGAAGAGAAAAGAAGGGGAAAGAAAGAAGAGAAGAGAGGAGAGGAAAAGAAAGGGAAGGGAAGGAGAGGGAAAGGGAGAGAAAGGAGATGTTCTAGTACTTCTATGAGGTAAAATATTTTGTTTGTTTTAGTTAATATTTTTAAAAGTGCATTACGGTGTCAACACCATTCGTGAAGATCTGAACGGTGTTAACTTGAGCAGTTTTATGCAAGCCACTCTGGTACACCCGAACGACGAAAATGCTCAAATCACAAATGTGATATACTGGCTCACCCGTAGCTTCTCCTTGGACTCTAAGCTTTGCAGCGTCGTCATACAAGGGTTTTGGAGTCGGTCTCCCATGGACAGTAGATGGGAGTTGAGAACATTGATGTGCACTATTGCGTGGAAGGTGTTTGCGTAAGGTTACTGGCGCCGTGGGTACGAGTGCGTGCTATTTGTGAAACCATGCCTAATAGAGTTTGTACAAGGTCGTACCGATAGCTATCATTCAGGTGGTGCGAGCAACTCGGGGCGGCCAGCGTGTTGGTCAAGAGGAGAACCCGGAGGCCGGTGTCACAGAGGTTATAGAGGAAGTTGCTCGTAACGAGGCCGACGTGATACATGGAGGAAAGAAAGAAGGGTCATAGTATGATGAGCTTACAGGACAAGCTGATGAAGAAGAGCATATAGAGTACATAGTGATTCAAATGGAGAGCGATGACCATGTAGGATTAAGGAGGCCGACTAGAGGAGAGTGAATAGGCGGTTTTAATATTATTCGATTAAAATTAAGTTTATAATACGGAAGTATAAACCAATTTACTTTAGCACAAATAAGGTCTAAATCAACTAGGTTCACCTAAGTGCACCAACAACCTAAGTCTATATCAAAGGTTTGCAATTTTTGGGTGACAAGTAGTCAATTTAATTCTATAAATGTAAATTGTTTGAATATAAATTGAGTACAAGAAAACAAACCACAATTGACACACGAAGTTTTATCGTGGTGTTTGGAGACTTGTCGGTCTTCCTTAGTCTACGTTAAGGTAAGTCTAAACGAATTAGACCGGCTCCACAAATTAAGCCAAACATCTCAATTCCACAAATGGTAGCTCTTTCCCGCTCCGGGTAAGTGAGCTCCAACTTTCACAACACGTTGAACCTTCTCACAAGTTTCTTTGAGAAAATCACCGGACATGACGCCTCCAACGCCATCTAGGAGTCGGCAACCTCCAAGAGTAATAAGTCAAACCCTCTTGCTTGACTCTCATCACGTGCAATGAATGCACAAGCTCAAGTGGATACGAAATCCATCTCTAGATGCAACACATGCAACTAGAGACATCTTCTTGCTCATAAGGTGTAACACATGCATAATAGAGTGGAGAGACTTACACTAGCTCGAAAGAGTGAAATAATGTGCCAAAGATTGTCTTCCAACCAGCTAAAGGGGTATTTATAGCCCACACCACAAAAATTAGCCGTTGGGAACAAAACCCTTGAAAAATCAGGGAAATCAGTATTACCGTCATTGTAATTACGGTACTATCATTTTCCATCATAACGACTAGAAAAATAGTCGTTATTCAATATTTGTGGTATTACCATAGTTATAATTGTGTTACTTCTATTTTTTGGAACTATCGTAGTTATAAGGGTGGTACTTTCGTTTTCAATTTTTTAGCACAGACGACACTTGAAAAAATGGTCATAACTTTTGATTCCGATGTCAGAATTAAGTGATCTTAGACTCTATGGAAAGCTTATTCAAATGGCTACATGATCCATCTATTTGCATGATTCAAACATACTAAATCAATACAGAAATTATAAGAGATCCAAATAGTCACTATCACGGTCTAAGCCTAAGAAAATAGTAACAACCAATCTTAGACCATGGCAAGAGATAATATATGACCTCTAACAATTTGCAGAATACATTTGCAAACTTAGATTATGCCACAAAGAAAAGGTACATAGACTACAACTATTTACAAAGTACAATCATATGTTGCAAGGCTTAGATGCATAAGTCTCAACTATTTATAAAACATATTCGTAAATAATAGCATCATATCGTAGAGAGCTAGAGTAAGCGAGATTAAGCTATCAACACATGATGAGACTCATGCTACTAGACAAGACCTCTCTTAATAGTACGACAAATATATACTAGCAATTTGGTCTTTCAACTAAACGCCAAGACCGATAAAAAAATAGTAACATATTCTTAACTCTAACTAGTTATACCTTTGTCTTCAGTATCTTTTTGAAGTTTGATGACTCACATATTTACTTCAAGTTCGGATCATTGTCTTCTTTTGACTTAATGATCATCTCATTTTCTAGATCTTGATATGCATCAACGCATGATGCATCTCCCCTTTGGCATGCTTCATCATATGATGCATTCTATTCTTGACGGCTTTCAAGTCATGAAGCCATCTTCCTTCACGAACCGTGGCTTGATGATCTTGAACATATGAAGCCATCCAAAGTTTTCATCATTATGGAACATAACCTATGCATCCAGCTTATGAAAAATATTAGTCCCACAATGTGATTATTGTTAATTACCAAAATATACTATTAACTCATAATGGTAGGTCTAGATTCTTTAATCTTTACTTCTTGGTAATTGATGACAACCACCACAATTGCAAATAATTGAATATAAAACCATCAAACTCAAAGAGTGCTACTACCACCAATATATATCTGGTAGTTTTGCTTTTTAGTAGTTTTGATTTCTGGCATGGTACTTTCGTTTGTCTTGAGGACCAGAACTTGGTCCTTTTTGAAAAATTGGAAAAAAACATACCACCCATAAATTTGAAACTTTCGAGGTATAGTAGTATCTTTTAGGAGTTGCAGTCATACCACTTTGTGGTAATTCCGCTAATCAAACCCCGGTAGTATTATTTTTAGAGAGACTAAATGTTTCAAGGGATACTCTCTGGAAAAAAAATATTTCGGCAACTGCACATTGATACTTTTAGATTCTGGCAGTTCCGCACTACCATCCCAGTCATACCGCACTACGGTAGCACCGCTAGATACACACCGATACTACCAATTTTTCTGTTAATGCACAGTTGATTTTTGAATTTAAATTCAAATGCATGCATGTCCTTTGTCTCGAGTCATGTCGATCTTCTTATCAATCTTAACATGCATTTTCAAGTCGTCAAGAAAAATCCGAGACTTTCAAACACTTGATAATCATATTAATCTCATGCACAAACAATTGAATATAAATTAATATAAGTCAATGTGAATATATATGAACTACACAAGTTTTATATACTCTAAGGATATGTTTCAAAGTAGAGATCCCAATATATATGAAAAAAGAAACATGGATCGATACTAATGAAACCACAAAATATAGAGTGAACTCCTCCTAAATGTGTGCATATAAGAATGTATAATGAAAATATATGTATATATTCATTTTAAACTTTTGGTAGAGTTCAATCTATATTTTGGATTCGAGGAATGCACTAAGATGTATGAATATGATGTAGAATGCATACCTCAATGATTTTCACCTCTTCATCTAAATGAGACTAAGCCATATTATAATCATTCAAACATGTTAGTCTCACAATTTTATTTGTCATTTATTACATCCAAATGAAGCTAGACAATATCATAACTAATAAGCATATTAGTCTCGCAGTTATATTTGTCATTATTATCAAAACTAATTTAATAGAGCTTGAGCTTATAATGGCCTGGGCTGAAGAGGAAGTTGTACAGGAGGACGACGAGTACAGTTTCGATAAGGACGAAGCTCACATCCTGCAGGAATGAAACAAGTTTGATCGTGGGAGCATCATGGCACAGAGATTTGATTGCACTCAATGTTTGCTAACAAGGCATCATTGCATAATTCCATCAAGTTGTAGGCCCTATCCATGTAGTGAACTTTTTGGGTCGTGAAATCTAGCCAGGAGCAGTACACCGTGAAGTGCGAGTAGGCCGGTTGTCCTTGGAGGGTGTACACACATAAACCAAAGCATGAGACTCACTAGAAAGTCCCGAAGGTGGAACCACACTCCTGCATTCTTAGCGGTGTTTTGCTGAGGCATCGTAACCTAATGTCGGCCTTTATAGCCAATTTGATGTAGGAGAGACAGTGAAGAAGAAGGACATCGAGACCACCCACATTATGGTGACTATAAAGAAGAAATTTAAATATAAGATTATCTACGTGAAGGCATGGCGTGCGAAGCAGAAGGCTTTGAAAAAAGGTTCAGGTTTTTTGATGCGACGTACGACAACTTTCCTCGCATGCTTTAGGTGCTGCTGGACAAAAACCCGAGTACATATATTACTGTGAAGGACAAGCCATTTACAAGGCCACCAAGTTGGTGTTGTAGAGGGCCTTCTTAGTCTTCGGTGTATGCATTGAGGTATTCAAGCATATGCTTTCCGTGATCTTAGTTGATGGGGCCTTTTTGACCGGCAAATACAAGGGTTAGATCCTTACGACCATTGGTGTTGAAGGCAACAATCAAATTCTTCTCCTAGCCATCGCATTCGTGAAAAGTAAGAATTACGATAGCTGATTGTGGTTCCTTCGACATGTTAGGGTTGGAGTTGTCAGTGCTCATCCTGGTATGTGCGTAATCCATGATCGCCACGCTGAGATGATAAAGGCTATAAGTAAACTTTAGGAAAAACCCGAGGAGCCCTTTCCGTGGCCAGATATGAGAAACAGATGGTGCAATCGCCACCTGGAGGCGAACTTCTTCAAGCAGTTTTCGAAGCAACCATTGATGAACCTGTTCAAGAGGCTGGCTATGCAGAACCAGAAGCAAAAAATTCGATGCGTTATGGGCGCGGTTGGGCGAGCACAGCAGGAAGCATGTTGATGAGAGGAACAAGGGACCGGCCATGCCTAGGGCAGCACAACCCGAATGTCTCACAGCACTGGCTGAGCCTGACGCAGGTGGTCCATGGAGGAGCTCACGGAACATTAAGTGCTTTTTGTAGTGGATCGAGGCCGAGCCATTAGAGAAGTGATCCCTACTACACGACATGGACGACGTGAGGTACAACATAACGATGACTAATCATGCCAAGGTGTATAACTGGGTTTTAGGGGTCTTCGTTCTCAGCCATTTGTCGCCATCGTGGAAGGTATTCTACACAACACAATCGGCTATTTCAGGAAAATCACAAATGGATCAACCGACATTGTCTCCTGTTATTTGTTCTCCAAAATAAATACAACTCATAGATAAAATTCGATAAATGTTACCTACCAACAATAATTGTTATTTAACTCCATGCACGGTCGGGAGGCCAGTTACACAAAAATAGGCTGGAATTGCAATCGCTCCACTGTTGCACGACTGGAGTTGCCCAATGGTCCACGGAATGCTTGCGTGTCGTGTAGCTGTTGGACGACAGGTTCTAGCCTCTTAACTGTTGGACGACTGGAGGTTATTCTTATAAAAAAATTCATATGAGTATATTGATGTTATTTTAAATAAAAAATTATTTAAAAATCCGCTTAATGAAATGGTACTATTACTGTACTGCTCCATAGTTCATACCATGGTAGATTGAGAATGGCAAGACAAGAGGTGGACGCGAGAGAGAGAGAGAGACTAGTGGAGTAACGAGGAGTAATAAGGGTGCTGCTGCTTTGCATGCACGGAGGTGGAGGCCTGGCCAAGAAGCCAAGCACAGCACAATTCAAAGTGTAGAAAAAGGGTGCAGTGGCAATTTTTTTATTGGGTGGATTACCGTGAGGTCTGGTGGAGCAGCAGTTTGCAGATTTTCTCCTGTTTTTTTTTTCGTTTCGAGCCGGGTGGTTTAGGGCGGCACTTGTGAAACCTATACATATAGATAGCACATTATCTAAAATCAAAATGATTTAGAGAGAGGAATGATTTGATCTAATTTGATTGTTGACAGAGTGAAGTGAATAATTTTATAATTAAAAGTGTCATTCGGACTTTAGGTATAAGTTAAGGGGTAAAATGGAGTCTTCTCTCTCTCTCTTTGTTTTTTTTTGCCTTTGTCCCCAGTTATGTGGCACCGTATGGTTGCCTCTCACTGACATGAATGGTTAGCAACAGTAGAAATGAGAGGGTTGGTAAACATAGAAGATTAGTGTGTGCGGGTGTAGTTACCTATAGTTTCATAGTTTCGTTTTTCTGCAAGTATATTAGAGCTTATATATTCTTAGTTCGGATACATGTACGTACGCTTGCTCAGACTGCTACTCTATCCGGTCTAAAAATGATGTCAATGTATCGTTTTTATGTGAAACTTTCGCCATTGGTATTTTGTAGGTACTGAGATTGGTCATGATAATATGACATAGATGTATTTATTGCTAAGTTTACTTCCATAATATTGTAGTTTCGTGAATTGTGCTAATGTATAACATCGAATTTTAAGCCAAAATTGTATACTGGAGACGGCCAAGTAAAAAACAAACATTCTTTCTAGGAGCAAATGTTTTCCTTGTTTCCACTTACATGTCAAGCTTATGGAATTGTTGCGAAAATTACTATAAAAAACTAGAAATTTTGCTAATTATTTGTGACTGCTTTATTATTCCACCTACTTGCTTATATAATCTTACCATTTGAAAATTTAGCAATTCCAACAATGACAGAATTGCCCATACCTAGAATTGATGCCATGCTTATAGAAGAGATTACAAAAATAAAAACCAAGGAGCTTGCTAACCTAGAATACATCATTAATGACACAAGCTATCCATTACTTCCAAAGAAGGTTATGTAAGCATCTAGATGCTTTTGCAACAAGAACTTGACCAATCACTGTAGACATCACGCTTCTCATAGTACTAATGACATGCCACTCTCAGCATGATGGATCAACAAATATTTCTATGCAACTTCCACGAGAATACTATAGTCAAGTAGAAAATGATTGGGATATCTCGTGTCCAGATGATGGGGAGGAATCGCATCTGGTATAATTATTTTCACGATGGCCGTACACCGCGGCTAAACAATTGCAAGTAGTCATACCACCACTGAACTACTGGGTAGCTAAGTAAGCTGAATACTCCCTCTCGTGAAGTCAGAGTTACGAGTTTTAAGGTGTTTATATTGGCTGCAGCTGATTGTTTTTACTATAATTAATAATTTTTTGTTAAAAATAAATAGTTGTGGCAGAAAGAAATTGCTTTTAGAAGGAGTGCGCGAGTAGTAGAAAAAAATGAAGAAGAGATGCATGCATTAGACGGGAGCGAGAGGAGTAGGGTGTATGATGCATCTGAGATCCCTTGCCTTTTTCTCAAAGTAAGATAGGAGCAAGAGAAGTGGAGAATCCCTTTAGAGAAACTATATGTTCATATTGGTTTAAGTACAAGCCAATACTAATACCCCCTAAAGCTTGCCATATCAGACTAGGGTCTATTTGATTTGTAGGAATTTTGAGAATTATAATCCTTAGGAATTCTTCCTATATACTACTTTTGTTTTCAAATAACTAATACATTTGACTTTTAATGTTTAAACTGACTAATAATAACTTTTGAAATATTTATTTAAGTAAAATGAAAATGGTATTGATGGATTTTTCATAGAAAGTACTTTAATAATATTGTATATTTATAAGTTTACATATATTGCTAAAAAATAATGGTTAAAGTTTGCATAATGAACATTAAAAGTGTCAGTTATTTAAAAACGGAAGGAGTATGTTTTTTGATTTGTAGGATTGCATAGTGAAGTCAAAAGTGTCATAGAAAGTATATTTTTCTATATACTTAATTCCATAGGAAACTAAACATTGGCTCAAAACTCTTGGAAAAATTCCTATGTTTCTTCTATTGTGTAATCAAACACCCTTTGCTGCAAATTCATGTGTTTTTTTAATCCTATAGTATTTAAAAAGTCATGACATTGTAATCCTACGTTTTCCCTATTCCCGTGTTTTTAGAATCCTATGAATCGAAGAAACCCCAAAATACAAATGATCGTAGATCATCATATCTGCCGTTTGATTGGTGCCAAAAGTTTCGGGCGCCGATTTTGTTCTTTTGATGAATTTTGACTGATTTTTACCTAACTTTTTAAAAAATATTATTGTGCATTCGTACTGATCCATGTATTGGTAGTATCATGTACTGACCAAATCAGGGGAGCCAAATGCGCATCCAGGTCAACTCCTCGATCGTAAATCCAGGAAAATCTCGGACCAAAAAAAAAATGCAATTTGCGGATCCAGAACATACTTCGTTCCATTACTGAAACTGAAATCAGTTGTTGCAAAACTTATTTATAGTTCATCGGGAACTTCTTTATTAATAGCTAGCTGTAGCATGTGGATTAATTGGTTCTGCTGTTTGACCAGCATTCATTCCTGTTCTTTCAGCAGGCACCACTGACGGATTGGTTTCTTCAGGAAATGGCCACTCACTCTCTGATCACTGTACTGCTGCATCTTTCCTTATCGCTACAGCTGTGAAAGAAGTGTAATTTTTATCTCAGAGAACCAATGTGCATAGTACTAGTGATTCTGTATTGATGATGGGTACCTAATTTTTTTGGTTATTAGTGGGTAGTTTAAGCTAATGCAGAAGCAGTACGTACAGTGCCGTATAGCTGCTTTGCATTGGAAGCTAGGGCATTGTATTGTGGCTAACTACCATTCCACGTGGTAAGAAGGGTGGTAGAACATGCCCATCGAATAACTATTAAGGTGGATTTGCTGTTGCAGCCTTGCAGGCTGAGATGTTATATACGGTGGTTGGAACGGCAATGTCTCATCTCTTCGCATCTTCTTCCCCACCATTATATTAAGCTCCACCTTAGCTTGATCAAGCCTTTCGTGTAAAAAAATAATAACGCAGGATCCGGTGGTTGTGTAGCCTCATTATTTTTCCTGACTAGATTTCACTTTTATTGCATGAATAAAGAGTCAAAAATAGAATGTCAAGTGAAAACGACAGCAAGGACGAGCACAAACCATTATATAACATTTTTTTACTTGGAACTATCTAGCTCTTGGTGAGATGTAGGAGTTGTGGGCGTATAACTCTATTTATCAGGGTTCAAATCTTGGTGTCAGTAGGAATTTTATGAGGTCGTAAATTTATCTTTGGTTTTTATCTATCTAGGTGTGTGCTAAGAGGACACACTTACACGTGTGTGCACATGGTGTGTGCGTGTGTGTTTTCTTTGCAATTGTAAAGAAAAGATGACATTTACACTTCTGTTTTAGTGTTGTAGTGTTGGGATAGAATGCCGGAACAGTTAGCTCTCCTAAGAAAATCCACTCCATTTTGCCGCACTTTGGCCTAGACCTTGATGGCTCGTAAGAAACAACCGCTCTTAACCGATGAGCTATATTATAATCTTCAGCATTTCTTTTGAAGGGGGTATAATCTTCAGTATTCCTCGCTTCAAATTGTATAGATCCGCATCTTATTACACTCACTCTCAAAAAAGAAATTATGGAACCATCCACAGCTCATATTTTTCAGTCAGGTTCCAAAAAGGTGGCGGGGCATGGGCTTCTTCTTGGCCAAGCCTGCTGGCAGAAACCCAGAAAAATCCTCTCATCTCACCTTCATTTGGAGCTGAGAGCTGGCAGTGGTGCAATCACAGGAAATCATTGTGCATTATCAGCTGAGTGGCAGGCTGGTTGGCAACCACTAGAATATGTGTACTTATCTCCTCAGTGTGTTTGGTCCATGTAGTGGTAGGTGGGAAAGAAGCTAATTTTAGTTGATCGCATCTTCTGCTTACGCTGATGACTGCATTTTTTTGGCTTCGTCTCCTACTTAGTCCTTGTCTAAGGAAACAATGGGTCAGAAAAGATCAAGAGTCGACACACAGTGCAACAACGTTGTATGCGCTTCAAAGCTTCGACCTTGAAATAAACATTGTAACACCTTTATGTAGGACTTAGGTTAACTTGGGTTAACAACCACGGTAAAGCCTCTACGAAAAACCAAGTAAAACGTGTCTTAATAGGGTTCTAACAGTCTGACTTCCAGCTAAAGGGGGTCTAACCGCTTGGACAGGTCTGATCATTTCTTGGTTGGCGGTCTGATCTCTAGGTTATCTGACCTCTAGTAGGATGACGCTCTGACCTTCAGTTAGTTGACGGTCTGACCTTTTCCAAGAATAAAACAGATTTCCATCGCGATTTTAAAACCTAAAATCGATGTAACTTCCAATCCAAAGCTCCAAGCTACTTTTTTGCACACACCTTGCCTACCATATTGTGAATCTAATCCACCAAAAAAATCAAAATAAATCTTTGCAAAGATTTGACCTTTCTTGATTATAAGGAAGATTACATTAAAATCGGACAAAATACAAAAACGGTGACTGAGAGGAGCTCGTGTGAGGAATCAAACTAAGATGGCTAATAATTGTTTCCCACATGTCCTAGCATCATCAAATCACAACACGAACCAATCCAAATGCCCCCAAGATCAAAACCCTTAGAATTACCATTTCTTGAGTCAAAATCGGACAAATACAAGAACTTACAAAGGAATGTGTCTAGATAGATGAGATCTAGTCTATAAGAGTTATCTCTATCACTTATACATTTTTGACACAAAGAAAGAATAAGCCAAATCAAGATTTCAACACTTAAACAAAAGAGAAGAAATACTTGAACGAATTTTGGATATCTATTGATACTTTAATATGAATGTTTACAGCCCAGATTTTTTTTGTCTGTAGCTGTGTGTTTAGTTCTGCTAATGGTTTACTCAATTTTGCTTCGCTAGAAATGTTTGGATAAGACTGTTCTAGTTTTTCTTGTTAATGATTAGTCTGATAAACTTTTGGCACACAAGATATTCATTATAATTTAATTGGAGGAGTTTATTGTATTTTTCGATTACTAGAGCGAATTCAGCTAAAGGTGAAGTTTGTTGAAGTTCAAACCAAATTTGTACTATGTTCGTGTAGACATTGCATCGCCTCAAGGCAGACGTGGTATGATCGATGCCAGGGTCATACGAGGCTGTATCATACGTGGTGTCAATTTACAGCAACTGACTCTGATTCAGTTTTCTCTCCATGTAGAACTCATTTTCCTCACAATGTATATGTACCTTAGTAGTTTATAAAAAGAGCAAGAGCTTTGTTGTAAATATCTTCTCATTATAGTAATTTACCTTCGTGTGCTCGTGGTTTTTTCTCGTAAGGATTTTGTATATAAAAATTCGTATCGCCCATCTCTATTTTTCTGTGCATTATTTGCAACATAAAAAATTGATCTTCCCATAGAAAAGAAAATTATTTTTTTTAAGAAAATGCCTATTATCTCATCTAAATGAAACAGTAAAGCTCTAGAAGCATATGCAGCTTTGTTTGTTATAATCCCGAATCAGAATGGTAATTACAATCTTCACAAATGAATAGAAAATATCTTCTCTCTTTAAGAACATGTTACAAAGTGTCGTGCTTTTTGGTTAAAATAATACGGTAGTAGCTATTAGCTTTTTCAAGGGCATTCAATTAAAAAATAAAGAAAATAGAAAAAAACACTATTATATCCGCACGAGTAATGCAAAGGAAAATAAGAGGGAAAAAAAGGAAAAAACATGTTAAGAAACCAATATGTTCCAAGCAACTTTTAATTTCTGAAAATCAGAAGGCATCGCTATTTGGAACTGACTCCCTCGTCAACCACTACCCCCTAGTGATGGAGGAAACTGCTATGTTTTGCGTTGGTGTGCCATTCTATTTGCAAAAACATTAAGTGCTATGATGGTTATAATCTATATTTTCTGATACGATAGTGAATAGTGAAGATACTGATAATGACAGTGTATATAGATTTAAGCTCAAAAAGGTCGTTGCTTAAGAACCGTTCGATTTATTTTGATTTTTAGAGAAATCAAAACACATAAACCTAGAGTCACGCATTAGATCGTCCGAGCGGAGAGTAGTGTACGATCGTTGGTTTTGGTAAAATAGTTGGTCACGTTTCATCGTGTATAACTGTGACGGTGTGAAAGTACTCACTGTGCTGCTGCTGCTTCAGTTGTTTTCGTCTGACCAAGACCGTATTTCACATAAAAAAAATCCTAGCTGCTGTAAATATCTGCTCGGAGATCCATCAGAGGCACTTTGGTCTCAGATGACAGGCACATTGTTTCTACGGAAACGGTGGCATGGCAAGCGATCCATCGATGTTGCTGTTGCACGGCCCAACCTCCCTCCCGGGCCGTGTTTAGAGGGGATCCCCTTATGGGCCCCTTACCGGAACGAAGTCGGGCTACGATGTATATTTTCGGCCTTTCATTCCTTCCTTTGTTTTTTTTTTTTAGTGTTGGGGAGCTGGAACAATGATGCACACAGAGCTTCAGTTCGAATTGCTCCCAAATAATTAGACAGGATATCGACCGACCGCATGGGTGTGAAGAGCATACCAGACAAACAAAACAAAGATCAAGATCTATGTTTCCCTATTATGTTGGATAGACTGTTGATCTATGTTTCTTTTCATGGTATCAGAGCTGTTTCTTTTGATGGTATCAGAGCACTCGAGCATCTCCGACGAGATGAGTCTTGGGGCTGCGCTTGCTGCCAGTCATGCTGCTGCTGCTGCTCCGTCGTTCGGCACCTCGGTGTCTGTCCGGCTAACCGGCGGCAATTACCTCCTGTGGAAAGCACAGGTTACAGCCGTTCTAAGAGGTCAAGATCCGCTCGGCTATGTTGATGGAACAAAGCCTGCGCCAGCTGCGATGATTGCACAAGTCGTCAGCACCGAGACGACACAAGTTGTCAATCCCGAGTACCAGATGTGGGTGCGACAGGATCAACAGATTCTGAGCGGCCTCCTTGGATCATTAACCGAGGAAGTGCTCGCTCAGGTGGTTCTCTTCTCACCACTGCCAGGGGCGTATGGAGTGCCCTAGAACGCATGTTCTCTTCAGAATCACGGGCAAACGTGATGCAGATTCGTCTCCAACTGACCAACTTGAAGAAGGGAGATTCCTCGGCGTCATCATACTTCAACAAGATCAAGCAACTTGCTGATACTTTGGCCACAGCTGGGCAGCCACCTCGTGATGAGGAAATTATCAACTACGTATTGACGGGACTGGATGCAGATTACAATCCACTCGTCACTTCCATAACGACCAGAGCGACCCCATGATATTAAACGATTTGTATGCTCATCCCTTGAGTTATGAAATTCGTTTAGCGTCTCAAGATGAGTCAGCTTCGATCGGTGGTCCTTCCGTCAATGCAGTATCCCGTAGCAGCAACATACAAGGAGGCAAAAACCGAAATTGGAAGAATAAAGGAAGAAACTGGACTGGGAATCATCAATCCAGAAGTTTTGGTGGACATGGTGATCAGTCCAGGAACTTTAGTGGACACAACGGCCATGGAGGTCAATCTGGCCATGGCATTTTCCGTAGAGCATCACGCGGCAGCAATGATGGTCGTGGTGGTTTCCGTGGGAATGGCAGTCGTCCAATCTGCCAAGTGTGTGGCGAGGTAGGCCACACTGCCCTGCGTTGTTATTTCCGGTTTAACCATGCTTATCGGGATGAAAGATTGGCTGGCGCAGCAATGAATTCAAGGTCAGTTGATACCAATTGGTATGCGGACACGGGTACCACTGATCACCTTACAGCCGAGCTTGACAAGTTGAGCACCACAAAATACAAGGCATTAACCAAAACTCTCGTAAACAAAATACTGTTTCTCGTTTAAGCACAGAGGCTGAATACAAAGTATTAGCTAATGCTATAGCAGAAGTAATCTGGGTTCAATCACCTCTTCGAGAACTTGGTATTGCTCAGTTGCGGCCACCGAGTCTTTGGTGTGATAATCTTGGTGCCACTTACCTAACATCTAATCCTGTGTTTCATGCTCAAACAAAACACATTAAGATATATTTTCATTTTGTCAGAGAAAGGGTGGCGTTAAAATTGTTAGAGATCAGATTTATTTCCTCTCAAAATCAGTTCGCAGATATTTTCACGAAGCCTCTTGCAGTTCGGTCTTTTGCACATTTGAAGTGCAATCTCAACCTTGGCAGTGGTTGAGATTGAGGGAGGATATTGAATTATGTAGCAAGTTCAGCTTCTTTACAGATAGGTTTCCCTTTGTATATATTCTATATTTAGTTGGTTTCTATCCATACTCAGCCGTAGAAATTACAGCCATGTAATCTTGGCGCGGCTGCCCCCGGCCCTCGGGTCTGACCGCTGCACACACAGGGCTCAGATTGCATTGAGCACTGACGCTGCGACTTGATTTTATCTTTGATCTGATCTCTTTGATTTGATTTGATGCCATGATGGGAGAGCTTTAGAGCTAGCCCCCCAAGATAGAGGCGACGACAAGTTTCTACGCTTGTTTATTCCACGGCATAGCGCTGGAGCAATCGGCGCCACACAAAATTAGCTAGTTGCATATACGCGGCGTCACACCGCGTAAGTCAATTTGTACGAATGATTGGGTAATGTATGACGTAAAATAAGATGATAGTCTTCTATTGTTAACTGATATAATTGATATGTCTATTTGTTTGGATATATTAATTTATTAATTTAGTACTGTTGTCTATTCAGATAGCCAGAAGTAATGCGAAGCGTATATGAATGAATTAATTAATTTTCTTATAACAGCATGTGAATGACGCTGTTTGGAAATCTGTACAGAATAATTCTATGTATGTATACACACACTAATCTGCGCGTCGGAAAGTTACTACCATTTGTGAGTGAAATTACTTCTAAACACATATAGAGTTAGTGTCAGTACACAACAGGGTATCGTGCCAGGAAGTTAATACCGTTTGTAAGTGAAATTACTTTTAAACATACGTAGAGCTACTATCAGTATACAACAAGGTAGTAACTCTATATGTATTTGATAAAAACTTCACTCACACACTATAGTAACTTTTCGTCGCGCAAATTGCACGCACACGCAGATTAGCATAGACGTATGTGTGTGTATAGAGAACATATGCTATGCACTCATCTTTATGGTACACTCACCGTACACTCAAACTAATGTTTGTGTGTGTGTATATGTATAGGCGCACGCACGCACACACACATATAATGCTAGCAAGACTACGTGCTCGCTCATCTGGCCAACCTTCAATTAGATCTAGATCTTACCAGTTATGCTATCGGGTTTTATTCTCTCTTCCAACCCAATCCGATCCAAACCATACGAAGCCATCTCTTTCAACGGTGGTAGTACCGCATCTTATTCCAACGTCTAGTTCTGTCGCTCTAACATAGCTGTTACTGTTGTTACAGTAAAGGTATGGTAGTTCTACAATTTACACAATGGTACTACCATTTTTCTTGATTTTTTAGAATTCTTTTATGCAACGGCTAGTTTTGATTAGTGGAGATATAAATACTTTCCCATACGCCCAAGGAAGAAAAATGACACCTCATTGAACATCTTTGAGAAATAGAGTACCTCTTCCACACCTCTCTTTTAATTGTAAACTCATGTGAGGTAGTTGAGCCAACATCAAATGCATTCATCTTAGATTGATCATTGACACTTTATCACCGTCAAGTGAAGTTTTGATCTATTACTCTTGGTGTTTGTTGGCACCTAGACGGCTTGACGGAAGATTACGAGTGACCTCTTCAAGAAGATTGTGAAGAGCCTCGGTGCCGACTTGTGAGTGGTTTGGTGTCCACTATTTCTGGAGGACAGGAAGGACAACCACTAGTGAATTGAGAAGTTGAGGCTTAATTCGTGGAGTTGGTCCAAGTCGCTTGGGTTTTCCTCAACGTGAATTAGGGGAAACCAGCAAGTTTTCGAATACCACGATAAAACATCGTGTGTAATTTGGTTACTTGTTTATCTCTACTTTATGCACTTACATTTATAGCTGCATGATTGCTAAGATTGTCATTTTTTTTCTCAAAATATAGTTGTAGAGATTATTACTTGTGGTGCTTCGATCTTTTTGAAATTGTGTAGGTTTAAAGTTGTATTGAAATCTTCTTAGCTATCTTTTGTAGTAATTAATTTTAGAAGGCAAGAATTTTAGAACTTCCTATTCACCCCCCTAATCGGTTATCCTTGATCCTACATATGGGCAGATCCACCTCAAGAGGTTTCACCCTAGACTGGGAGACTATTGGATGCCAAAGCCAAGACCACACCCACCTGGAAGAGCCTTTCGATAGAGAGGAGATAAAAAAAACACCATTTTCGCCATGCCAACCGACAAGGCGACAAGATGAGACAATTTCCCCAGAATTTTCTTCAAACACTATTGGGATATCATCAGGATGGACCAGGTGGCCACTTTCAAGCAACTTCATTAGCTCAACAGCACTAACTTTGCCTCACTCAACATGGCAAAAATTGCTTTTCTCCCTAAGAAAGCAAAAGTGACCAATGTAGGCGATTACATACCCATTAGCCTTATCCACAGCATGACCAAGATATTCTCAAAATAATTAGCCAACAGACTTGTGCCATTTCTAGATAGCTTGGTATCTACCTGCCAAAGCGCCTTCATAAAATAACGATGCATCAAATATAATTTCCATATACCCAAAAATCTCATGCAGGAACTTCACAAAACAAAAGCCCCATCTCTCTTCCTCAAATCGGATATTGCAAAAGCTTTTGACTCACTTAATTGGGGATACCTTCTGAAGACCCTGCAAAAAATGGGGTTTAATGTAACATCCTGATTTTTAGAGTCTTTTTGAAGCTTTTAAAAATAAAATTTACCATTTGGATTTTCTGAATTTAATACAAGATTAAAATAAATTTTTATTAATTAAAAGGATTTAATATAAATAAAATAAATATTAAAATTTGCTGAAAATATTTTATTTGTGTTCTTTGTGTCTCAAGAAATTTTTTGTGATTTTTCTTGATTTATTTGCTATTTGCTAGAGCTTAATTTGTTTTCTCCCCATTTTTGAAATTAGAAATCCCTAAATATCTCCCGCACCGTTCGGACCAGTCCGATCGACCACCGCCACATGTTAGTCATCCATCGCACCTCGCACCCCCAAGCTGTCCAATCGGCCATCTCGTTCGGCCGGTCCGAACGTGCTAGGCACTATTCATCTGTGCTTTAGGCCTCAACCGTTCGATCCTTAGCTAGCGTCACGTGTCAGAAATCCACCGTCCTGCTACTATTCATCTCCTTCCCGCAGACTATGCCTTGGCACTTGTGCCTAAGTCGGTCTCTTCCGCTGCTGTCTCTGAGTCAAACACATCATCATACCTGACCCGCCTCCTCGGTGTCTACGCCATAAATAGTGGTTGCGCCCTTACTATTCGCACCCCGCCACCGAGCTCATCCACGCTCCTTCGACGTTCGCTCCGACCGCTGTCGCCCTCGTTCTCACTGCTGCCGCCACCGGCAAGCCGTACTTCGTTGCCGCCATCTCAACTTTGCCCGACCCACTGCCGGTGAGTCCCAAGTCCACCACAGCCATCTAACCACCAAAACCATACCGGTCAGTCCCAAGTCCACCACAGCCATCTGACCACCAAAACCATCTGACATGTCCATGACCAGCCAGTCTACGACCACACGCACATCTACGACCATACAACAACCTCCGACCATGTAGCGTCTTCAACCACTCGGTGTCACTCGACCATGCCTACGACCAAGCGACGCGTGTTATCACCATTTGTACCATCCAAATGTCCTAAGTCCTCTAGACAGTTCGATCGTATTCGAACCATCTTATCATCATCAACTCTTTGGTCGATTTGATTGTCCCTGGTCATCTGGTCATCGTTGGACCATCCGATCGTTTCCTTTGGCCTAGTCTAATCGTCCTCGGCTGAGTCAACAGTCAAGTCAGCCACTATCTCAGTAGCCACACAAGCCCTAATCCTACGTGGATGCCACGCCAGCCAAACAAGCCATCCTGGTGCCACGTTAGCCCTAGCTATCATGTCAGCAACTGAGTCGCACCGTTTACTATTCCATGCACTAAGTCCACAACACAGTAAGATTTCTGGTTTTTCAGTATTTTCCTTTAGATTTAATTTTTCAAGAGCCCGTTCTTCTTCGTCGTAACTCCGATTAAACCATTCTATTTTTAAATTAATCTAAAATCGAGCTCTATCTTTTGGTTCTGGTTTTGAAGTTTTCAGAGTTTATTTGAATTTTAGTTGATTTTATTTTTGTGCCTAGATCATTTTCTCTCTCGTTAGATCGTGTTTTCGAAAGAGCAAAAGCACAACTAGAAAATCAAGAATTCATAACTAAGTATGGCCAAGGCAAATCATGTCTTTTGATCATATTGAATCTAGTTTTCAAATCTATTACTTATTTATTTTATTTTAAATTATCATGTATTGCTATTTTATTATAAACCCTTATACCTGGTAGTTATTGTCCAACTTAATTAATCCGACCTTAATAATTTGAATACCATGATATTATTGTCACCATATGATTGGTATTTATTTAGTGACACAATATTATATATCACATGGGTTGTATGTTTAATATGCTTATCCATACTTGTAGTCTCGTTAGGATCATCATCACATAAGAACAAATATTTAATTTGACTTAATGAGATATTGAATTGTGGTTGGTGCCACAGTGATAAAATCTATGTGCCATGATATTCATGTATAATTGGTGTTGATTATACAAAATTAGTTTTTACTTGGACGAGTGATCGTGTAGTAAATGGGGAGGTGTAGATTCACTTCGAGAGATGTGGAAGTCTGCCTAGATAATATCTAAAGATTTAACTTTATGCGCTATTACTCTGAGCCTTATCGTGCAAACCATATGTCTAGTAGGGAATAGACCTGGCTGATTAATTGTGATATTTCAATTTTAATTTCGCCATTGAGTTGAATATGGTTGCTGATTTCCATGAGGCGTAAGAGGGGACAATTTTTGACTAGGTGGTTAACCTCTCGACAGTGAAACCTTAGCGGGTGAAATTGAGTTGTGATTGAGTATTGTAAAGGTCTTGTTGTAATTTTCTTTAACATGGGGTTGATCACTTCGTTTGGGTATAGTTGTGCAACATCTGCAGAGTGTAAAACTATTTGAATAGCCGTGTCACATATTATGGATAATGCTCGGTGATTTCACATGAGGGGTTGTTATTTTATAAAATTGAGTTGGATAACTTTGAGAAGTGAACAGAAAGTTCATTGGTGGTTTATTAAGTAGATGGTTAGTTCACTTATGGTCTATTTAATTCCTTTGGTTATTTGTTTATTATTGATTTCTTTAAAGTTCTCTTTCAATCTATTTATTGTATTTACTTTAAATTATTGCTTTTTGCAAAATAACCTTTCAGCCATCCATTGGTAAGCCTGGTATATTATATTGTATCTTTGTTACAAACGACTTGCTGAGTACCAATGAACTCCTAGCTTTATACCTACTGTTGCTCAGTTGATGAGGAAAAACCATATCAGCAGGAGGTCCCAAAAGGAGGATATTTCAATGACTTCGTATATTAGGACTTTGCTTCCTAGTTGATTACCTGTGGGCATGTCGAATGGCTACTTGGTTTAATTTTGTTTTTCGCTGCTAGTTTCTTAAACTCTTCAGACTATTATTTGTAAACTTGGCCATAAAGTCTTACTCTAATAATTGTTAATGTTTGAGTCTTTTTCTTTGTTAATCGTATATATGATCGATATTTTATCTATGTTTACACTGCGTGCACTAGAGTGATCCTAAACTAATGCGGTACACAAAGAGTCCGAATTTGTATATTCGGGTGTCGACATTCAATGACCATTGGAGAATGGATCACTATCCTCTTTGGCATCGCATCCTCAAGAATACTTCTCAACAGCCACCCAGGGGAGAGCTTCCACCATAGGCATGGGGTGAGGCAAGGTGACCCACTATCGCCAATGCTCTTCATTTTGGTCATTGACCATTTGCACAAAATCTTAGATGTGGCCATGCAACAAGGGATCCTTTCCCCTTTCTCACAAGGACTACCAAAATGCGAACCTCACTATATGTGAACAATGCAAAAATATTTATCAATGCAGATGCACAGGACTTGCAAGTGGTGCAACAAATCATGCATGTGTTTGGATAGGCCACGTGCCTCCATACCAACCTCAAAAAGAGCTCGGTGCACTCAATAAGATGCTAAAATTTGGACCTTGATGCCATTTTGCACTTCTTCCTAGGGAAGTGCAAGAATTTCTCTTGCCGCTATCTGGGGATACCACTATGTGTACAAAGGCTCAAAGGTTGCACATACAACCGCTTACAAAAAAGTTTGGTGCAAGACTCCCTAGGTGGAAAGAAAGGCTACTCTCCCTGGCTGGCAGGTAGACGTTGGTCAACTCCATCCTCTCCTCTCCATCCCCACCTACCACCTTACAATCTTTCCGCTGGCCCCATGGGCAAGGAAAAAGGTAGACAAGTTGTAGAGGTCCTTCTTATGGAAAAGGAAGGAAGACACGAATGAGGGACACTATTTAGTCAACTGGAGGAAATACTGTAGATCCAAGCAACTTGGTGGACTTGGTATCACTGACCTTGATAAATTTGGAAGAGCACTCCGTCTTCATTAGCTCTGGTATGACTTAACAAGCCAATCCAAACTATGGATAGGGACCCATTGTAATATTCCAGATTTATTTTGCCGTTTTGGAGAGGGGATTTTCGGAATTGTGCAGCAACTTGGGCCTGGGCTGTGGCCCAAGAGGGGGAGGCACCCCTCCCCCAAACCCTAGCTGCCCTCTCTCCTACCCCCCTCCCTGCAGCCGCCCCTGCCTGTCTCCCTCTCCTGCGCCCCTCCCTCCCCAGCGCCTCCCTCCTGTGCCCCTCCCTCCCCTGCGCCTCCCTCTCCTGCGCCCCTCCCTCCCCCTGCGCCTCCTCCTCCCCAG
The DNA here is from genome assembly GCA_036346265.1 of Melocanna baccifera. NCBI lineage: Eukaryota > Viridiplantae > Streptophyta > Magnoliopsida > Poales > Poaceae > Melocanna > Melocanna baccifera. The sequence continues at coordinate 12,781,772 of CM070679.1, forward strand.
CGCCCCTGCTGCTGCCTCCCTGCCGTGGGCCTCCAGAGAAATGAAGGGAAGAGGAGGATAGAAAGGAAGGGAAGAGGAGGAGAGAAAGGAAGGGAAGAGGAAAGGAGAGAAAGGAAGAGGGAGAGGGAAGGAACTCGTGGGAGATTCGTGGTGTTTTTCGGCAACTTGTCAAGGGTAATCCCGGTTCTTCTCCAAAAAGATGCATTTTTTTGTTCGGGTAGATGTGTCGGTAATCTGAACTGCTGGGTTAGGTTTCTTTGAACCGCTGTTTTGGGTTAGTTCCGTGGAGTTTCAGGTCTGGGCCTCTCCTAGAGAGTTGTAGTGGTTGTCGTTAGCTTTCCATGAAGTACTAGAACGCGTCGATTGGACCTTCGTAGCAAAAGTTATGATTTTTCTAGCGGGACTGTTCTGCAGATTGGGAGGTTTCCGACAGGTTTTGGTAAACTGGTTTGGACGATTAGAAAACGGGCGAATCAGGAGATCTTCATATTACGAAAGTTGTAGATAATTGTCTTAGATTTCCAGAAAGGTCAAGAAATTATTTTTCAGGCACTCGAGCTGGAAGTTATGGCCTTTTTAGTGTGCTGTCCAGAGAACCCGACGTGAGCGTTGATGTTTTAGAAAACTGGATGGTGCGGGTAGAAGATGGCCGAATCAGGGAGGCTCCCCAAATAGGTTTAGTTAGATAATTTAATTATATTTCTAATAAGTCAAAGAACATCCCATTCGGACTCCTGTGCCAATAGTTGCGAATTTTTGAAGTTGACTGTCCGCGGAGGTAGGCGGGGTGACCGGTAGGATTTAGGATTTGGGACTGAGATAGACGAATTTGCTAGTTGTGTTGTTTTCATTTGGGCGAAGGTTTGCCACTGTTATCTTAGCAAAAATTATAATGATGATTCAGGTGGAGGACAGATCCCCGAGGCAGCACCTTCTGCACGTGCTCCGTTTTCTTGCGGTTAAGGCAAGTATAAAGATATAACTTAAATACATGCGGGCTCATGGTTATAATATAGATGATTTGTTGCTGTTTATGGATGCTTGTAAATTACCTTGTCTTGAGAATAATGGATGCATGAGTTTTGTGAATGCAAGATTTACTTGTTGAGACCTTCACGCATATGCATCATGTTGACTTATTGAAGTTTTGGCCACAAAGTGACTAAGCGCCGAGGTCCCCGTCATGTTGAGGACATGACGGGCTAAAGGTTCCCATACTCATGGAGTATGGGCAATTCGTCCCTGTACCATGTGGTACAGGCATGGGTGTGCATCGACGGATGCACACTTTGTATTACCGGTAAAATGCAAAAGAGAAAGGAGTAAAGAGATTTTGACCATCTTGCATAGCATAAACTGTTCATATGGTTGATGGTTGGATTTTGTGGAAGTATTGTTCATAACCGTGTTATCGATTATACTTGCTGAGTCAATGGACTCATTCTTGCTATTGTTGTGCTTCCTTTTAGGTACCATCTTGAAAGCGGCATGCATGGGGAAGGGAACCGAATAGTTTTGTGGCACCTTACACAGACTACCCACCATAGGAGAGTAAAGAAACTAAAAGTTAATTGCCCGAGTTACCTAAGTTTTAAAGAATGTTTAGTTGTCAGTTTTGAATTGTAATAAGATATTAGAACTCCCGTATGTTCTTTCCCTTCTTTACTTACTGGTTATATTTGTGGATGACTGGGAAGACTTTTACCATACAGTTTTATAATACTCTTGATGTCATTTATGTCGACTATCTATACTTGTTGCAACCTCTGTCGGGACCCACATTACAAGGGAGGTTCTGTCGAAATTTTTTTGGTACCTAGTGTAGTTAAATTTCCATTGTTTATTTCAAGTCGAGTGGCATTCCGGGTCATGGCCTGACAGGGATGTTACAGTTGGTATCAGAGCGGGCGGTAGGTCCGTGGTTAATGAAATATTAAACTTGGCACACCGAGCACTGTAGGTGGGAACAGGGTTTGCATTGCATCTATGTTTCTGTTGATTGTCATAATTGATTGTCTACTTATCGTCGATTTTGCATTGATTGTGTTTTAGAGATGGCAAGGGGTAGAGGTCGTGGTCGTGGTCGGCAAGGTGCGGACGGGCCCGCCGTGCCACCGCTGAAGTCCGAACTCAGAGCGGGAGGCCGATTCGGTGGGATCAGAGGAAGAGGTGGCTTCGGCGGTTCAGGGGAACCAGACTCCACCAGCTGCACCTATTGCCGCGCCTGTGGCGGCACCTGCAGCCGTACCGGCGATGGGTGTTATGGGACTGCACCAGTGGAATGCCTTGAGGTTGGACACCTTCGATGGTTTGGGCACGCCGGTTGATGCTGCTAACTGGCTGCGGCACATAGAGAGGCATTTAGGAGTGTTGGGCATGACTTCAGAGTAGAGGATTCAGTATGTGGCCTTTCAGCTAAAGGGGCAAGCGGACCTTTGGTGGGAGGGAGTCTTGTCAGCCAAAACCGCCACTCATGGGCCAGCTACTTGGGAAGAATTTGTGGAGCAATTCAGGAGGAGGTTTTACCTTGCCTCATTTGTGGAGAGGATGGAAGTGTCATTGAACAGTTACCGGTAGGGCAAGATGTCAGTGTCAGAATACAAAGTGGGGTTCAACAACTTAATCCGCTTTGTTCCATTTGTGGCTACCAATGAGGTGGAGAAAGCCAAGAGGTTTCGCAGAGGGCTCAGGCAGGAGTTTCGCCAGGTGCTGGGGGCCTTGGAGCTCCGTGATTATGGCTCCTTGGGGGAGCAAGCTAGGGGCATGGAACTAGAGATGCAGCTCGGAGAAGGAATGCAAGGTACAGGAGGCACTGTGGTTTCTGAGGGTTCGGAAGGTAGCCAGAAGAAGGGTTTTGGAGGAGGTAGTGGGTCATCGCCGGCCGCCTCCCGGGAGGTTCAAAGGCCCACAAAAATCATTCAAGTCCAAGTTCACTAAGCCCGTGCATCCTCTACCTTTCGATCTTCACAAATACTCCTATGATGCGTCCGGTTCCGGGGCAGGGAATGAAATGTTTCAAGTGTGGAGAGGGTCATCGTGCTGCAGAGTGCTCTTGGACTGGAGCATGTCGCCATTGCGGTCAGGAGGGCCACAAGGCTTTGGTTTGTAAACGGAACCCTGCCAACATCATTAAGTGGGAATCGGTCCAAGCAACATCCTCAGCGCCAGCGGCATCGTCTCGAGGGTCAGTGCAGATGTTAGCAGCCGCTCCTGCTCAGCCTTGGGTGCCGCCTCCGCCTCACTACCCTCTTCCCGGAGGGATGCCACCAGGGTACTCTTGGCCGCCTCCCCCCGCGGCATTGTTTCCAGCTGTGGCACCATCGGCACCTCCTGCAGTAGCAGCACCGCCCTACCCAGGCGTTGGGGCACCAACCACTCCAGCCCCAGTCCCCTACGCCTTGCCGACTGCTGAGTCGGTGGGTCGACCCGATATGATGACAGGTACGCTTTTGGTGGATTCAGCGGAGGCTTTTGTTTTGTTCGACTCTGGGACTACTTTTTCCTTTGCATCTTTAGAATTTGCTAGCTAGGCAAATTTGGGAATGCAGCAAATAGCTCAATCTATACTAGTTAATTCGCCTGGGGGAGTTCTTTCCAATTCCACAGTCTGTCCGGGTTGCGTGCTCTCTATAGATGGGGAGAGTTTCATTGCTAACTTGATGGTTATGAGGATGGAGCCATTTGATGTTATTTTGGGAATGGATTGGTTGCATAGTTACCGTGCGGTCATATCGTGCTTTTGGAAAACAGTAACTCTGCAAGCACCGTCGGGCCAAGAAATAGTTTTCCAGGGTAGTGCCCCCTCCTTTTCACCTGGTGTGCTGGCTAGTTTGTACCCTGGTAGTAGGGCAGCAAAGAGTGGATTTCTCTTGTCTCTAGTAGAAAAGTCGAGTTCCTCCTTGGTTGCAGAGATTATTCCAGTGGTTCGGGAATTCTTGGATGTATTCAAGCGAGTTGCGAGGATGCCTCCCGTGTCGATGGAGTTCAAGATTGACCTAGTGCCAGGTGCACGACCAGTTTCTATGACCCTGTACCGTTTGGCCCGTCCGTTTCAGGAAGAACTAAAGAAGCAGTTGGATGAATTGAGAGCGAAGGACCTTATCCGACCTAGTGTGTCCCCATGGGGAGCTCCGGTGCTATTTACTAAGAAGAAGGATGGAAGTTGGCGCATGTGCATTGACTACCATGCCCTCAACCAGCTGACCATCAAGAATAAGTATCCATTACCCCGCATTGAAGATCTGTTTGATCAGTTGAGAGGGGCTAAGGTATTCTCAAAGATTGATCTCCAGTCGGGATACAATCAAATTCCGGTCCGAGAGAAGGATATTGAAAAGACGGCATTCTCCACAAGGTATGGGCATTTTGAATTTAAAGTTATGTCTTTTGGACTAACGAATGCCCCTGCCGTTTTCATGGAGACCATGAACAGAATATTGCATGAGTATCTGGATGACTTCGTAGTCGTCTTTATTGACGATATTCTGATCTACTCAAAGACTGAAGCAGATCATGGACGACATTTGAGGCTGGTATTGGAAACATTAAGGGAGCATAAGTTCTTTGCTAAGTTAAAATAATGTGAGTTCTGGGTGTCTCAAGTGGGATTCTTGGGGCATATCATCAGTGATAAGGGGGTATCCGTTGATCCGAGTAAGGTTTCCACAGTGGTAGAATGGGAAAGGCCGACCAATGTTAAAGAGGTGAGAAGCTTCCTTGGGATGGCAGGTTATTATCGGCGATTTGTACAAGATTTCTCCATCATTGCCAAGCCTTTATCAAGGCTCACACAGAAGGATGTGAGGTTTCAGTGGGATGATGCTTGTGAGCGTAGCTTTCAGATTTTGAAGGAAAAGCTGGTGACCGCTCCTGTTCTCACTGTTCCGAAACCAGGGAAGCGTTTTACGGTTTTCTCCGATGCTTCACGAGTTGGACTGGGATGTGTTCTCATGCAGGACGGTAAGGTGATAGCTTATGCATCAAGGAAACTGAAGAAGCATGAGCAGAATTATCCAACCCACGACCTAGAATTGGCCGCTGTGGTGTTTGCATTGAAACTTTGGAGGCACTATCTTTATGGTGAGTCGTGTGATGTGTTCACCAATCACAAGAGTCTTAAGTACATTTTTACCCAGAAGGATCTGAATTTGAGGCAACGCAGATGGCTGGAATTGATTAAGGATTATGATCTCACCATTCAGTACCATCTCGGCAAGGCTAATGTAGTGGCCGACGCTCTTAGTCGCAAGGCGACGCCTGCTACTCTGGACTGCCTTATCGCTGATTTCGACCGTATGGGGATATCTTATTGCTATGCGGGCATGGCACGTGTGGAGACTCAGTTGATCTTAGAGTCAGCCATTCCAGAGCGTGTGCGGGAAGCACAACAGCATGATCAGTTACTGCAGAGGGTCAAGAAGCGAGTAGAGATGGGCAAAGAAGGGGATTTCAGTTTGGATGAGTCTGGTGCAGTGCGTTTCAAAGGACGCCTCTGTGTACCACAAAAAGCGGAAGTTAAAGTTGATATACTGAGAGAAGCACACCGCACCCCATATACTGTTCATCCAGGGGAGACAAAGATGTATCGTGATTTGAAGCAAAACTTCTGGTGGAAAAGGATGAAAGTGGATATAGCTAATTATGTGGCCTCTTGCGGTGTCTGTCAACAAGTAAAGGCAGAACATAAAAGACCAGCGGGGTTGTTGCAACCCTTGGAGATCCCTCAATGGCCTTGGGATGATATTTCTATGGATTTCGTTGTTGCGTTGCCTCGATCACCGCGAGACAAGGATGCGGTTTGGGTGATAGTGGATCGATTCAGCAAGTCAATGCACTTCATTCCCATCCGCACGACTAGCTCGGCAAGCGATTTGGCTCCTATTTATGTGCGAGAGATAGTGCGACTTCATGGTGTGCCAAAGACCATAATTTCTGACAGAGATGTCAAGTTTGTCTCAAGTTACGGGAGAGTTTGCACGAATCGATGGGCACCCATCTCACTTTGAGTACGGCATTTCATCCACGACATGATGGGCGGTCGGTGCACCATTCAGACCACGGAGGATATGTTGCGGTCTGTGTGTTGTCTGGAAGGGTAGTTGGGAAGACCACCCTTTAGCGAGTTCGCTTATAATAACAGCTATCATTCAAGTATCAAAGCCGCACCATTGAAGTGTTGTATGGCGTAAATGCAGTCGCCCCTCTGCTGGAAGCGATGGCGCGAAAGGCATCTTAGGTCCGGTTGGGTTGAAAACGGTTGGCGAGTGGCCTTGGTGAGGCGAGAATCATTAGCCGCCGGAGCGAGCGAGAAAAGCTATGCAGATGTGAGAAGAAGAGATCTGGAATTTGAAGTGGGAGATCAAGTGCTGTTGAGAGTATCTCCCACCAAAGGTGTGGTGAGGTTCGGTACCAAAGGGAAGTTTAGTCCGAGGTACGTCGGGCCTTTCACGATCCTAGCTCGGATTGGGAGGTTGGCGTACCGCTTGGACCTTCCAGAGTCTATGCGCGGGGTGCATAACGTGTTTCATGTGTCAATGTTGAGGAAGTACCTACGAGATCCGGAGCTTCATATTACACTGGAACCATTAATACTTGAGCAAGATCTGTCTTTCGAGTCCAAGCCGGTTCGAATTCTGGAAAGATCAGAGAAGGCATTGAGGTATACAACTCTAAAGTTTGTTAAGGTGCTCTGGTCGCAACAGATCGAAAGGGAAGCTACTTGGGAATTGGAGTCTCGTATGCGTGAGCATCACCTGGAGCTTTTCACAACAGGTGCGTGTTTTATGATTAAGTTTAGTTGTGGCTAATCCTTGGCGTAAGCGCGGAAAGAATTCGGGGTCGAATTCTGTTTAAGGGGGAAAGAGTGTAATATTCCAGATTTATTTTGCCGTTTTGGAGAGGGGATTTTCGGAATTGTGCAGCAACTTGGGCTGGTGTGGCCCAGAGGGGGCACCCCCCCAAACCCTAGCTGCCCTCTCTCCTACCCCCCTCCCTGCAGCCGCCCCTGCCTGGCTCCCTCTCCTACGCCCCTCCCTCCCCTGCGCGCCCTCCCTCCCCAGCGCCTCCCTCTCCTGCGCCCCTCCCTCCCCCTGCGCCTCCTCCTCCCCAGCGCCCCTGCTGCTGCCTCCCTGCCGTGGGCCTCCAGAGAAATGAAGGGAAGAGGAGGATAGAAAGGAAGGGAAGAGGAGGAGAGAAAGGAAGGGAAGAGGAAAGGAGAGAAAGGAAGAGGGAGAGGGAAGGAACTCACGGGAGATTCGTGGTGTTTTTCGGCAACTTGTCAAGGGTAATCCCGGTTCTTCTCCAAAAAGATGCATTTTTTTGTTTGGGTAGATGTGTCGGTAATCTGAACTGCTAGGTTAGGTTTCTTTGAACCGCTGTTTTGGGTTAGTTCCGTAGAGTTTCAGGTCTGGGACTCTCCTAGAGAGTTGTAGTGGTCGTCGTTAGCTTTCCATGAAGTACTAGAACGTGTCGATTGGACCTTCGTAGCAAAAGTTACTATTTTTCTAGCGGGACTGTTCTGCAGATTGGGAGGTTTCCGACAGGTTTTGGTAAACTGGTTTGGACGATTAGAAAACGGACGAATCAGCAGATCTTCATATTACGAAAGTTGTAGATAATTGTCTTAGCTTTCCAGAAAGGTCAAGAAATTATTTTTCGGGCACTCGGGCTAGAAGTTATGGCCTTTTTAGTGTGCTGTCCAGAGAACCCGACGTGAGCGTTGATGTTTTGGAAAACTGGATGGTGCGGGTAGAAGATGGCCGAATCAGGGAGGCTCCCCAAATAGGTTTAGTTAGATAATTTAATTATATTTCTAATAAGTCAAAGAACGTCACATTCGGACTCCTGTGCCAATAGTTGCAAATTTTTGAAGTTGACTGTCCGCGGAGGTAGGCGGGGTGACCGGTAGGATTTAGGATTTGGGACTGAGATAGACGAATTTGCTAGTTGTGTTGTTTTCATTTGGGCGAAGGTTTGCCACTGTTATCTTAGCGAAAATTATAATGATGATTCAGGTGGAGGACGGATCCCCGAGGCAGCACCTTCTGCACGTGCTCCGTTTTCTTGCGGTTAAGGCAAGTATAAAGATATAACTTAAATACATGCGGGCTCATGGTTATAATATAGATGATTTGTTGCTGTTTATGGATGCTTGTAAATTACCTTGTCTTGAGAATAATGGATGCATGAGTTTTGTGAATGCAAGATTTACTTATTGAGACCTTCACGCATATGCATCATGTTGACTTATTGAAGTTTTGGCCACAAAGTGACTAAGCGCCGAGGTCCCCATCATGTTGAGGACATGACGGGCTAAAGGTCCCCATACTCGTGGAGTATGGGCAATTGGTCCCTGTACCATGTGGTACAGGTATGGGTGTGCATCGACGGATGCACACTTTGCATTACCGGTAAAATGCAAAAGAGAAAGGAGTAAAGAGATTTTGACCATCTTGCATAGCATAAACTGTTCATATGGTTGATGGTTGGATTTTGTGGAAGTATTGTTCATAACCGTGTTATCGATTATACTTGCTGAGTCAATGGACTCATTCTTGCTATTGTTGTGCTTCCTTTTAGGTACCATCTTGAAAGCGGCATGCATGGGGAAGGGAACCGAATAGTTTTGTGGCACCTTACACAGACTATCCACCATAGGAGAGTAAAGAAACTAAAAGTTAATTGCCCGAGTTACCTAAGTTTTAAAGAATGTTTAGTTGTCAGTTTTGAATTGTAATAAGAGATTAGAACTCCCGTATATTCTTTCCCTTCTTTACTTACTGGTTATATTTGTGGATGACTGGGAAGACTTTTACCATACAGTTTTATAATACTCTTGATGTCATTTATGTTGACTATCTATACTTGTTGCAACCTCTGTTGGGACCCACATTACAGGGGAGGTTCTGTCGAAATTTTTTTGGTACCTAGTGTAGTTATATTTCCATTGTTTATTTCAAGTCGAGTGGCATTCCGGGTCATGGCTTGACGGGGATGTTACACCCATGTCCCAAGCGACATAGTGGACCATTAGTTGTTCAAAGCCACTACAGTGATAACCATTGGGAATGGTGAAAAACCAACCTTCTGGCAAAATTGCTAGTTGAACGGTGATGTGCCAAAAATGCTTGTGCCAAATCTTTTCAAGCTTGTCAAAAGGAAGACCATATTGGTCTATCAGGAGCTCCATAACATCTGGATCCAATCCCTGAGTGGAAAGATCACCAACACCACAAATCTAGAGGAGTTTGTCTCTCATTGGATTCACCTGACAAATGTGCAACTCAACCTTGATGTTCCAGACAGCATCACCTGGCATTGAACCCTAAACAGTATCTACTCGACTAAGTCAGCTTACTTTGCCTAGTTATAGAGTTCCTATGAGCAATACCAACCGGATTTGATATGGAAGGCTAACATGAAAAACAAATGCAAATTTTTTGCCTAGGCATTTGTTCATAATAAGATTCTCACAACCGCCTGTAGGGGCTAGCCACAGCAGCAAAATTGTCACCTATGTGGTGGACAACAAGAGACGGTCCTGCACTTATGCCTACACTGTCCTTTTGCCTAGGAAATCTGGTCGATGATGATTGTAGAAAAGTTTGGCAACATCCTACAAAGAGTCAAAGTCCTCGACTTTCGAACAATCATTGTTTGGTGACAGCTTGCCAAAAAAGAAATCCTAAAAGATCAAAGGAGGGATTTTAATGGCGAGGAAATATACATTATGTGGAACATATGGAAGGAAAGGATGGCAGATCTTTCAAAATATTTTCTCTATAGCGCTAGAAGTAGCACTCAAGGCGAAGAGCCTTTTCAAATCTATAATGGTGTCTCTCTCTGTTTTTGCTCACATAGTGTCTATCCGTCGTGGCATGTACAGTGTCCTCTCCTCTTTTATTCTCTTGCCTTTCATTTAGTCTCGGTTCCATTCGACCTGTATACTCTTTTTCTCCTCTTAATTGAATGGCAAAGTCCCACCAGTTTCTTTAAAAAATGCTGCACCTTGCAATCCATCTGTCACTCCGTCTACAAGCACCAGCACAGTACTGTCAATCTAGAGTAATCCCCAGAGGTTATTTATCTTCCTTAGGGCTTGTTTGGGAACTCAAATCCCGATCGGGATCCTGGCCCATTCCCGGGGGCGTAAAACCACGGGGTAGATTTTCCCGATCTAGATAAAAAATGCATTTGGAAGCTCATGTTGCAGGGATTTCCCGGCCGGATCCTCGTCATTTCCACGGGGAATATATCCTCGTGTGCCCTGGTCAGGAACTTCTCCCTGTTGCCTCCACCCCTCGTCTCGCTCCCGATTGGCCGCCTCCGCCCCTTGTCTCGTTGCCGACGGCCGCCTCTGCCTCGAGCCCTCTCCCGGAGTCCTAGCGCCTCTCCTGGCCCGACACCGCTCCTTGCGCCGCCCCCTCCTGACGTCGCCCCCTCCCAACTGACCCCCTCTGGCCTTCCTTGCACCAGCCTGTCAGAATCTGGGGAACTTGCACTGTGAGATCGTGTCTGTTCTGGGAGGAGATATCGCTTCGTTATTCAAGTTTCTTCAACGGCCAGGATTTCCAGCATCAACGGTCTATATTAGTTTCACTTATGGTTGTTAACTAACTTAATTCAGTGTTTATTTGAGTTATAATAGCACTTTGTTTAATGGTGGAAACTGTACTCATATACTCGGTGCGCTATGAATGAGCATATACTATGTTTGGTGGCCAACTTCTTTAGTCGTAGCGTAGCATAGCTTCTCTAATTTTGTCCCCTTTCTTCCTTCTTCAAACCCCAGATCTGTGATTTTATTGTGGAATTACGGGCTTAGAATCTGGGATCTGACATTGTGGTATCAGAGCCATCATCTGATAAACACTGGGTGAAGGGCCAGCAAGAAGTGGTCGGAGCGATTGGGTTGGGAACTAGGGTTTCTCGAGTTCCTCGTAAAATCCCCAACTACATCCTATTTGTGGTGTCTGACCAGATCGACGCTGGGTGAAGGTTCCGGATTCGAATCCGTGGTAAAATCCCTAAACCTCGCTTCGATTGATGGAAGATGACAAAAACTGTGGCAAGAAATGAGGCAGAAGCTTCGGAGTTTTCGGAAGTCAGGCAAGAAGCGATGGAGGCGAGTCACAAGGTCGATGTGCTGCAGCGTCAAATGGGAGATTTACAGAAGCAAGTGTCGGGAATGCAGGATCAGATGAATCGGATGGAGGTTCTTCTACAAGGGTTAGCACCTCCCCCGATAAGGATGACCGAGCAGGTGAATGGAAGAGGTGCTTCAAACTTTCACACCGTGGAAGAGCTGGCACAATCTGGAGAAATTGAGATGGAGATGACGCGGAGGATCGAAGATCTGAGACATATAAACCTCAACAGTACCCAAGGGGTTCACTTGATGGGTACTCCTGAAGGTAATTACAACCACCCATCTACTGGTTTTTCAGCAGTTGCCACCGGTTGGGGTCAAGATCCTTTGCAGTGTTCCTCTTTGGCTTCTCCCACTCTGAATCACTTAAACCCTAACCAAGAACCAGCTTTAGTTAGGCAATGGCCTCCGAACCCCAGAGAGTATTTGAGTCAACCTCATTCTCAATATCATGCTAGACAGTGGAACCCCAACCCTAGCAATGATAGAGTACACAGCTTTTACAAATCTATTGCTAAGGGGCCTAAACTGGATTTTCCTAAATTTGATGGGGGAGAGCCGTTAGAATGGATTAGACAAAGTGAAACTTACTTTGCAATGGCCAATGTCCCAGATGAGGCTAAGTTTGATTTAGCACATATGTACATGATAGGGAGGGCTGATAGATGGTTGAGGAGCACTGGATTAATCTGGAACCCTCCACCATGGCCTGAATTCTGTGCTATGGTCTGTGATCGTTTTGCGCAACACAGTGGATATGAGGTACTTGAGAATTTCCATTCATTGAAGCAGTATAACTTGAGTGTTGCTGAGTATATAGACAGATTTGAGGAATTGATGGCAGTGTACAAGAATGAGAACCCTTTGTAGAACCCACATTTTTTTGTTAAGTGTTTCATAAATGGATTGAGAAATGACATCAAACATTACCTCAAACCTTTCAAGCCACAAAACCTTTGTGAAGCATATTGGATGGCTAAAGATATGGAAAAGGGTGCTGGAGCTGTGACCAAGAGAAATATTCAGAGTGCTCAAGTAGGTCAACACAAGAATTCGTCATCATTTACAAGAAGCAAACATGTCACTGAACCTAACCTTCAGAAGAAAGAGATAACCCCTAAGCCATTTACACCGGGAATCTGTCGATATTGCGGCGACAAGTGGTTTTTAGGTCACAAGTGCAAGCAATATAAACAAGTAAACTTGATGGCAGCTGAAGGTGAAGAAGCAACTCCAGCTGAACTTGAGCAAGAAGAAGTGCAAGCTAACCGATGTGAAAAACCTACGTCTCCTTCAGAAGCTAAAGAACAATTGATGCAGATATCTCTTCAAGCCGTTAGTGGGCAGATTGGGGTAACCACTTATACATTGGATGTCAACATTGGGGGAAGGCAAGGGGTAGCATTGGTTGACAGTGGGAGTTCTCACACTTTCATTGATCTGATTTTTGCTACCAAGACAACGTGCAAAATCCAAGTGACTACATTACAAAAGGTAACTGTGGCTGGAGGTGGGACTTTGATGACGGGTTCCTTCATTTCAGAAGAAGATTACAATATCCGTGGAGAGAACTTTACTAGTTCCTTTAAGGTTCTACCACTAAAGGGGTATGACATAGTATTTGGGTGCGATTGGATATATCATCATAGTCCAGTAAAACTAGATTTGAAGACCAGGAAGTTGACTATTATGAAGAATGGAGTCGCTGAGGTAGTTTTTACAGATCTACAGCCAACTCCATTGGTTAAGTTGATAGGCCGGAAGGGCTGGGATAAGATAGCAACTAAAGGAGTTTGTGGGTTTATGGTGGATCTTCAACTCCATAAGTTACACGCAGCAGCTACATTGGTGAACCCTCTCTACCAGTCTTTAGTGGAATCTTACCAAGATGTTTTCTCTGATCCTCAAGACCTTCCACCTCAAAGAGAGTGTGACTATTCAATTCCCATAAAAGAAGGATATAATCCTCCTAATATTCGTCCCTATAGAGTTCCGCATCAGTTAAAGGTTGAAATGGAGAATCAAATACATAAATTATTGGAATCATCTATTATACGACCGAGTTGCAGCCCTTTTGCTTCTCCAGCCATTTTGGTGAAGAAGAAGGACGGGTCATGGAGGTTATGCGTAGATTACCGTAAGCTTAATGCACTGACCATTAAAAACAAATACCCAATACCGGTCATAGAAGACTTATTGGATGAGTTACATGGGGCAGCCATTTTCAGCAAACTAGATCTGAAATCAGGGTACCATCAAATTCGTATGAAGTAAGAAGACGTTTGCAAGACAGCTTTTAGAACTTACTTGGGTCATTTTGAATATTTGGTCATGCCCTTTGGTCTAACTAACGCGCCGGCTACTTTTCAATCTTTGATGAATTCAATCTTTGCCAAATTTTTGAGGAGATTCATCTTAGTATTCTTTGATGATATACTGGTGTACAACAAAAATGAAGAAGAGCACCGGAAGCACTTAACCATTGTTTTGGAAACATTGAGGCAGCAAAGATTGTATGCGAATATCAGTAAATGTGTAATTGCTGCTAACCAGGTGGAGTATTTGGGACATATCATTTCAGAGCAAGGAGTCGCTACCGATCCAAAGAAGATTAATGCTATAAAGGATAGGCCCAAGCCCAAGGATGTGTCTCAGCTGAGAAGCTTCCTGGGAATGGCTGGATACTATCGGAGATTCATTAAAAACTATGGGATGATATGTTGGCCTCTTCATGACATGTTGCGAAAAGAAGGTTTCAATTGGAATATTGCTCAAGACAAGGCTTTCAAGGAGCTAAAGCTTAAATTAACTACAGCCCCAGTGTTGGCTCTTCCAAATTTCTCTGAACCCTTTATACTTGAGACAGATGCTAGTGCTAAAGGAATTGGGTCAGTCCTTATGCAAAATGGGAAGCCCATTGCTTATTTCAGCAAAACACTTGGAGTGAAATCTGCAGTATTATCCACTTATGACAAGGAGGCTTTAGCAATTCTGGAATCCTTGAAGAGATGGAGACACTACTTCTTGGGGACTCAGCTTGTGATTAAAACAGATCAACAAAGCCTTAAATATATGATGGAGCAAAGGATTGGCGAAGGGATCCAACACAAACTCATGTTAAGGTTACTTGAGTTCGATTACTTGATTGAGTACAAGAAGGGAAAGGAGAACAAAGTGGCCGACGCCTTATCAAGAAGAGGTACAGAAATGTTGGCTATTTCTATGGCAGTTCCGGTTTGGGTAGAAGCAATTGAAAACAGCTATACTTCGGATGCACATTGTAAAGAGTTGCTGGAGCGTCTCACCATAGCTCCAGAGCCAGAATCCGGTTTTACTCTTCGTGCGGGGGTGCTGCGATACAAGGGCAGGCTGTATGTAGGCCGAGATATGGAGTTAAGACAGCAAATTGTACATTCACTCCATTCTTCAGCTGTAGGAGGACATTCCGGCATGGTGGCTACATACCAAAGAGTTAAGAACTTGTTCTATTGGCCGGCGTTAAAAAGAGATGTGCATGCATTTGTTCAGAACTGCCCTGTTTGCCAACGATCCAAAGCCGAACATTGTCATTATCCAGGTCTTTTGGAGCCTCTTCCCATACCCGACATGGCTTAGACTCACATCTCGATGGATTTTATCGAAGGGATGCCAAAATTAAAGGGATATGAGGTAATTTTTGTTGTGGTTGACAGGTTTACAAAGTATGCGCACTTTATTTCTTTGGCTCACCCGTATTCGGTTCAGTATGTCACTCATGCTTTCATAGATAATGTTTTCAAGTTGCATGGATTCCCTTTGGCTATTGTGTCTGACAGAGATCGCATATTCACTAGCAAATTGTGGCAGGAGCTCTTTAAGTCTTTAAAGGTAGAGTTGAGGTTTAGCACTGCTTATCATCCTCAAACGGATAGTCAAACCGAGCGAGTTAACCAATGTGTCGAGACCTATTTGAGATGTATGGCCTTTCAAGAACCAAGACGATGGGTAACTTGGTTGTCATTTGTTGAATGACGGTATAACACCTCATTCCATACTTCTCTGAAGGTATCTCCATTCCAGGCACTTTACGGGTTTCCTCCTCCCCTAATCAATGAAGTAAGTATACCTGGTCCTCAAGATGATGAAGTAAGAAATTTCCTGCAAGAAAAACAAGTTATGTTGAGGAGATTGAAAGATAATCTAGCTCAAGCCCAATCCAGGATGAAGAAGCACGCTGATAAGAATCGCAGTGAAAGAAATTTTGAAGTTGGGGACATGGTGTATTTAAAGATGCAACCATATAGAACCACTGCTTTTGGACTCAGGCAAGCTTTAAAACTTACCAGCAGATTCTATGGGCCATTTCGGGTGATACAGAGGATTGGGAAGGTAGCATATAAGCTTCAACTGCCAGAAGGGGTAGGAATATATCCCGTGTTCCATGTAAGCCAGCTCAAGCGACATTGTGGCCCAAAGGCAATTCCCAGTCCTGATCTTCCTTTAGTCAGTAAAGATGGGATGCTGAAAATGGAACCGACTGCAGTTTTGGAGACCAGAGCTCTACCAAGACATGATAGGTTAGTAACTCAATGGTTGATTCAATGGGAGAATTTGCCAACTGAGGATGCTTCCTGGGAAGATGCAGATTTCATTAAGGGTACATTTCCTGAATTCTATTCGCAGACTATTAGATCTTGGTTTCCTGATTTGAATACTTGAGGACAAGTATGGTTTTGAGGGGGAGGAAATGTCAGAATCTGGGGAACTTGCACTGTGAGATCGTGTCTGTTCTGGGAGGAGATATCGCTTCGTTATTCAAGTTTCTTCAACGGCCAGGATTTCCAGCATCAACGGTCTATATTAGTTTTACTTATGGTTGTTAACTAACTTAATTCAGTGTTTATTTGAGTTATAATAGCACTTTGTTTAATGGTGGAAACTGTACTCATATACTCGGTGCGCTATGAATGAGCATATACTGTGTTTGGTGGCCAACTTCTTTAGTCGTAGCGTAGCATAGCTTCTCTACTTTTGTCCCCTTTCTTCCTTCTTCAGACCCCAGATCTGTGATTTTATTGTGGAATTACGGGCTTAGAATCTGGGATCTGACACAGCCCCCTCACGGCGCGATGGCGCCCCTCTAGCCCTCCATGTGCCGCCCCACTCCCGGCCCGGCCCCCCCTCCTTGCGCGGCTGCGCCACCCCCCTTCCAGTAAGCGTGAAGAATTTTTCGTTCCTGATTCCTTAATCCTCATTGTTCTATTTATTTATTTTGTGAATAGAAATAGATGATCTTGGCAGATGGATCTTTAATGAAGTTCCCATTGGGTCTGACCTCAGCATTGGATGCTCCCTTTCAAAAGACTTGCCCTGATGGCTTATGATACGAGTCAAATTGGTATCGTGTATGTATGTTGCAGGAAGCTACAACTGACTACCATTTAGCCTTAGGCGATGTGCCGATGTCAGTATGGGAATTTAGGTCCAAAGCATGTCATTTTCATGTTTCTGATAACACCATGTTAGATTCTACTGGTCGACTGACTGAGTGACTTGAGCTTGATGCCACTTAGCTTGTATTTGTTGGATGATGGCCTAGGTTAGTTCTGAGGAAAAACTATATTTCATCTCCTGTCTGCACTCAAATGATGATGTTAAATCTTTGGGATAGTATTTCATTGCTTGGGATTAAGATTTTTGAGGCGCTTCTTGAACATTGCTTGGCACGAGATCGAGAGCATTCAAGAATTGATTACAAGTTGACTGTCATACTAGTTCAATTCAAGAAGCCTATATCTGAACTTGATGATCCTGTTTCAGTTCAAGCATGCGTATTAGATTGTCTGTACAGAGTTTTGAATTTGTATCGAGAAAATCTAAATCTCCAGAGTTTGCAAGGTCACGATGTTTGTCGCAGTACTTAGTTGGTAGTGCTTGGAGCGAAGGAGATTTGGCTTGAGAACCATTTGAACTTTACAAACTTTTGTCTTTCTCTAAGATGCTTCTGAAGTCAGCTTGTCATGCATTAGCTGAAAACTGGGTTAGTGTCCTCCCAAATATTAGTTGTTTTCTTGGAGCGCCGTGTCTCAGCTGAGACTTTAAAGTTCTTTTTGTTCTTGAATCCAGTTGACTAGGCATGCTTAACATGCATGAATTTAGCCTGTACAAGTAAATTTGTGATCTACCTTTCTTATGAGTTATGACTAGCCGCTAAGCAGTCCATTAATCTGTCGTATGCATTTCTCTGTGATGAAACTGACTTAAGTTGTATGTGTAGCCTAGTACATATGATTCCCCCCCCCCCCCCGAACTGTTATGATAAATTGCTCCAAGTTATTCTGAGCATCTCTTATTTCCCTTGAATATTATTGAAATTTTCGAATTTATTTGATTTTTATGGAATATTTACGATTTTTCTATTTTTCTCAGCATTTTCGTGAATATTTTTAATGCTTGCTTATTTTCCTTGAAGATTTCTTTGAATATTCTGGAAATTTTCATGTGTTTCTCGACTGCCTCGGATTTGTTCCCTGTGTTGCCAAACAGTGACCAAGATAATTTCCTGTGAGGGAATATTTTTCATAGGGTCGAGATTCGAGAGGATTCCTTGTGCCCCCATAAAATTCCCGTGGGGATTTATTTCCCTAGGTTTTGCTCCCCTAGCATCCAAACAAGCCCTTAAAAGAAACCCGAGTAATATCTACCGGGGCCACGCATGTCGCATGGTGCGTCATGTGCATGTGACGTAAAAGGTCCAAGCTAGCCTTTTCCCCCCACCACTAGCCCACTAGCTAGCCCACAATGGCTACGGGCCCGGCCAGGCAACAAAACCACTGTCGGTGCTGGGGACTGGAAGATTGGACCGGATTGGATTGTTTCATGCCTCGTGCTCACCGCACACGTACACAGGAGAAAAATTGTAGTTGCAGTGCTACTGCTAGTCGACATGTGGTGCACGCCACTGACATGCGATACCTAGGCAAGTTCCAATTCGACTTTATTTAAGCTAGTATTTTTCTCTCCCGACTAACACATGGTTATCTTAATGAGAGGGGGGGGTGCTTCCCCGGTGTTCACTTTGTGTAAGCTGCAGGACCTCGGTCCTTATGTGTAGAATCTTTTCGTCTTTAACTTATAGTTTATAGTTTAAAATTTTAAACTTTAACTATTTATGTGTAATATCCTAATTTTTAGAATTTATTTAAAGCTTTTAAAATAAAATTGGTATTCACTTGGACGAGTGATCATGCACTGGTGTGTCATTGGTGTTAGTTATATAAAATTGGTTTTCATTTTGAACGAGTGATCATGCAGTAAAGGGGATGTATAGATTCACTTCGAGAGATGTGAAAATCTCGTCTAAATAATGTATAAGGATTTAACTTTACGCACCATTGATCTGAATTTTACCATGCAAACCACATGTCTAGTATGGGATAGACCTGACTGATTAATTTATTATATTTTAATTTAAATTTTGCCATTGAGTTGAACATGGTTGTTGATTTTTATGAGGCGCAAGAGGGGGCAATTATCGACTAGGTGGTTAACCTACTCGATGGTAAAACTTTAACGGACGAAATTGAGTTGAGATTAAGCATTGTAAAGGCCTTGTTGTGATTTTATTTAGTGCGGAGATGATCACATCGTGTGGGTACAGTTGTGCAACCTCTGCAGAGTGTAAAACTACTCGAATAGCCATGTTGTAATACCCCAGGACCCACATTACCCTGGAATACTACTAAACCACTCTACAGTTGGCCAAAAATTTTAAGATAATTTATTCCGGCAACAATTTCTAGACATGAAGCATTAAACGGAAGCATAAACAACTAAGAGAACAAAGATAACGATAACAAGTTCAATAATTGAATCAACCTCTAGCAGATTAATCAAAGAATAGTTCACAAGTTCATTATTATTAAATAAAATAATCATCCACGATTAGCTAGTCATTTGGCTAGAATTTCATTGACTTTATTACATCATGAATTGATGAACCAAGTGCATTATTGTGGTGCCGCTCTACCCATTCCATGAATGCTCAAGAATCACCTGTAGGGAGGAAACAAGGGTAAGATAAAAATCTCAGCAAATAAACTGTTTAACAGGCTATTCGGACTATAAACAAATATACAACATCATTAAAGTAACAACATATCCACATCCACAATGTGCGTACATATTCATTAACAAGCTAAATAAACTACAATGATGTTAAGCATCAATATTCATTTCCCATAATGACCACAATTATAGTCTCAATCACATTTACTACCAACAATAGAAAAACATTAGCAAATGAATTTTGATTAACTACTTCATATCATCCACCACTACCACCGCTATCAATGACAATAAAGTATTAACATATTTTACCTCACTAACTTCATTATTTCTCGCATCCACAACTGCTATCAACAATTACCACAAGAGAAAAGAATCTCATGCCACAATCACAACCCCTACCATACCACAAGGGATGAACCCCAATCCATGACCACAGCCACTTTTCTCATACCACATGTGACTCTCATGAGCCAATTCCACATTACAACTATGAAGTTACAGTTGTTTGTAAAATAACTTCACCACAATATATTGCATAAGTATACAAATTATCTTTTCACAATGCAATACACATGCATGCTATGCTCCACTGCACCTTTACCTAACAAGGTAAAAGTGTGCATCGTGCTACGGCAATGCACGATGTTGTACCGGTACGATCGTGGTTATAAACGGCGACATCAACAATGCAAATGTCATGACATGTTTATGAATGATATGATAATCATAAACCACAAGAATTTTAATCACGAAGGTCAACCATGTAACCCACATTCGCTTCACCAAGATCATAATCAATCGATCTATAGTGAATCCTATCACATAGATCACAATATATTCATCAAAATTGCTACCACCACAACTACAAGTATTCACTAAGATTACTACCACCAAGACCACAATAATACCAACTTCAAGGGCATCAATATGATCCTCATGAATTTAACAACAAGAAAATATCATCATATCCACCATGCATTTACTTTCATATACCACAATTGGCTCACTAAGTAAATTACCAAAATACTACCAAAACTCATCCAAACATGGCAATTGATTAATATCTTGCTACCATATTCTTACTTAGAAAATATGTAACCATGGCATATCATTTATCATTACAAAAAATCATGTATATTGCAAGTAGTAAAAATAACGGGTTAAACGATAGAACATCCGCTACATTTACTTGCCTCTACCGGCGAAGCGACGAAATCACGCACGTTAAGAAGCAAAATCGCCTATCTGAAAAGGTACCTCTCGGCACACATTACAACAATGAAAACACGTCTCTCGAAGAAAAGATATCGCTAAGCCCCAAAACCCCACAACATCCTTCCCCGCGTAACGGTTCTACAATATTCCCACTGCAGCGACACTGCTTAATATTTTCATATCTTTAAAAATATAAAACTAATCACAGTAAAAGATATATATCTAGATTCCTTACTTAAATATCTACACTTTTCATGTAGATCATATATTTTTATTTTGTTGTTAGCAAGGTGTAACATAATGCACAAAACAGAGGACGTTCTCTGTTTTGGCAATCTGGGCAGCTAGATTCTAACGCGTCCCAACCACAGTGTAAGACTCTAAAAATTCTAATTTTTTTACAGAAGCTAGTCTACTGAATTCCCCACATTTTTCTCAATGGCGGCAAAAAAATATAAAAATCATTTACTACCCCTAATTCACACCTAAACAACTGTCTGCGTCCAAACTGCACCTCTGACGAACAGTAAGGTTCCCGACCTTACTTCGTCCAGATCCCGTGACCAAAAAATCTGAAAAAAAATACAGGAGACGCGTATCGTCGTCCTCTACGTTTTTCCCTTTGGTCCAACCCACAGGAAAAATCGTTTTGGGGGTATAAACTATACAAACAGTAACGCTGTGCGAATTGATCTACGGGCAGACAGCAGGAACTCTCTAATCGGAGGTTCTAATTGCTAATCCCCATCAAATCCCGTGCTATGAACCCTAAATACAGTAAAAATAGAGGATTTTGAGATGGAAAAAATTACCTAACCTTGGTATCACACCTTTTCTCCTCTTCCTCTTCCTCTCTCCCTTCTCTTCCTTCTCTTCTCCTTCTTCTTGTTCTTCCTTTGCACCAAGGGCACTACCAAGGAGGGAGGGTGAGATGGTGGCGCAAGGGAGGGGAGGGGGTGGCGGCTGGGGGGGAAAGAGGAGGGGAAGGCGCCCACAAGGGATTTAAAGGGGGAAGGGCAGCTAGGGTTAGGGGGAGGGAGGTGCGGCCACCCCTTCGGCCCATTGGCCCAAGGTGGCAGGCCCGCCCTCCTGCCAGCCCGTTAAAGAGTTTTTTTAAATTAGCTTTTTCACATATTTTTTATTTTATGATATTCTATGAAAATTTATTTCTTCCCTTCCCACGATTTACCGAAAATCCGGTGACTCCGCGATTAATTTAAAACCGACTCCGAAACGACGTTCAGAGTATTACACATGTCCTCAGTTATAGACAATACTCGATGATTTCATACAATGGGTAGATATTTCTTATAAACTTGCCTGAGAGAGCTGTGAAAAATGAATGATTAGTTCATTAGTGGTTTATTAAGTAGATGTGTAATTTACTTATGGTCTATTCTGTTCATTTGGTTATTTATTACCATTGATCTAAGTCTTACCGTATAAATCACATGTCTAGTATATGATAGATCTGGTTGATTAATTTGTGACATTTCAATTTCGCCATTGAGTTGAATATGGTTGCTGATTTTCATGAGGTGCAAGTGGTACAATTATCGACTAGGTGGTTAATCTACTCGACGGCGAAACCTTAGTGGGTGAAATTGAGTTGAGGTTGAGCATTGTAAAGGCCTTGTTGTGATTTCGTTTAGTGTGGAGATAATCACATCATATGAGTACAGTTGTACAACCTATACATAATGTAAAACTATTCGAATAGCCATGTCACCGATTATGGACAATGCTCGGTGATTTCACACAAGGAGTAGATATTTCTTATAAACTTAGCTGAGAGAGCTATGAAAAGTGAATTGTTAGTTTATCGGTGGTTTGTCAAGTGGATGGGTAGTTCACTTATGGTCTATTATATTCCTTTGATTATTTTTTATCATTTTCCTTAAAGTTTGCTTTTAATCTATTTACTGTATTTACTTTAAATTATTATTTTCTGCAAAATAACATTTTTGTCATCTATTGGTAAGCCTTGTACATTATATTGCATTTTGTTACAAACGACTTACTAAAAACCAATGTACTTACGGCTTTATGTCTAATGTTGCTCAGTTGAAAAATAAGAACCATCTCAACAGGAGATACCTGAAGGAGGATTCTTCGATGACTTCGCAGATTAAGACTTCGCTTTCCAGTCAATTGCCTGTGGGTATGTCGAATGGCTACTACGCCTATTTTTGTTTTTCGCTGTTAGTTTCGTAAGCCCTTCAGACTATTACTTTGTAAACTTGGCCACAAGGTTGTACTCCGATAATTATTAATATTTAAGTCTTTCTTTTTATTAATCGTGTTTATAGTCGGTATTTCATTTATGTTTATATTGTGTTCACTAGTGTGATTCTGGACTAGTGTGGTATACACAGAAAGTTCGGATTAGCATATTCGGGTCCTGATATCACGAGAGGCAGTACTTAGTACACTTTTTATTACAATCTTCCTATTAACCTGTCTTGAAAAAACATACCATTTAAAAACTACTTACTGTAACATAAACCGCAAGCCACAAACAATAAGTGAAAAAGAAGGCATCCATAGCCTAAGAAAGAAAGAAAAGGATATATACCAGCAGCTCAATTTATATAGAACCTGTTCATATTTTAAAAAGTAGTTACTGTAACATAAACCATGATCAGACCCTTAGTCTATGCTACATGATCAGTCCATCTCGTGCTTACATATTGTTGTATAAAAAAAATTGAAAATCGTTAGACCAGTTTTTCCGTTTGTTTGACCATATCTAAAAAGCAGGCAAGTTGGAACTATCATAGAGTATTAATATGTTAATGTGAATGAGTAGTACTAACAAGTGGTGGTGGTGGTGTTGTTGCAAGGTAAATGTGCATGCAGTTGTGGTTCAATGAAAGCTATGCTGCTTTGAACCCATGTACGCTCGCGAGCAATCTTCGTTCAAAATCAACCAACATTCTCGTTAGGAAGGAAGAGAGGAATCTTCATTCATGTGAGGGACGAAGCAAGCAACAAAAGGGGTGAGAATTCCGTATCGGTGAAGCCCCTACGCCGAGCACGATACGGTCAAAACTTAGGGCGCCCGTGCCAACTGTGCCTCACGTGTGCCCTAGCTGACCACCCTTTCTGCCCGATTGACCAGGGACCACTCATAGCCTATGCCCGACCTCACCCGCACGCACAACCACCATGTGACACGTCACCCACCATCTTCTCCTCCTCCTCCTCTGCCTACAGACAGATAGGGTCCGACGCCTCGGCATCGGTCGACGACGAGGACATGGTGGGCTAGACCCAGAGACGGTGGGCCCGCCTGCCCGTCCTTACCGGGTCACCCCCGCCTCCGGTAACGACGACGTGGGGAAGCGCAGCGGAGCGCGAGCTTCCTTCTCCCGTCTTCCCGGGGACGGGACCCGATAATCTGCCGTGGTATACTAGTAGCTGGCTGAGGCGTGGGGCCCACGGGGCAGGCTTGACCGGCCCGGCCGTGGCTGAGATCTCCTGCCGACACACGGGCGCGGAAACCTGCGCGAGTGCATCGGAAACCGCGCGCGGGTGGGGTCCGGACCGGAGCCAGCGTTCGCTCTCGGGAAACGTCGCCACCTGGATCGATATAATCTCGGGTAGTAAATGCATGCGTGGGGCGTACTGCTGCAGGAGGCGTGCTCTGACAACCGTTATCTACACACTGGGAAGCTGTAGGGGCATCACCGCCTGGCATGCATGGAATGTGGCCCGGCCGGTCAAAACTCGGTTCTCGCACCAGTTCACGGCAGGCATGCATTTGCTTTTCGTATTAAAAGCTGTCCGATTCGGATGGCAGCGAGTACTGTTGCTCGCGGGAAGCCGCCCTGTAGTACTCGATACGGTCGTTAGGCTCAAGGCCAGCTTCTCTCTATACACCGTGCCTTCTCTCCGTTCTTCCCTTGGTTGGCTACGGCGATCTAAGCGACTGGTTTATTGCCGTGCGTGCGTGCGTCAAGGTGTCCCTCTCTCCCGCTCCTTCCTGCCCGCCTTGACGGTGAGGTGCACGCATGCACATGCAAATGGCGGAGCGGTACGTTCCAAGGAATCAGCCGTCGCGTCGGTCGATCGGGACCGCGTCTAGGTACGTACCTGCGGCCTAGCTAGCTGGCCGATCGCTCTAGCATGTATCCAGAGCTGTAGTTGCCAGCTCCACCGCTAACCGCCAAGCCTCGAAGCTAGGCTAGCTCCTAGCTAGGCGAGTGTTCCTACGCTAAGCTAGCTTGCTCGCTTTCTGTGCGGTGAGTATTCTCTCCTCTAGACCCCAACGCAAGCAGGCGGCCACGATTCCTGGTGTAGAAGCGGAGAAGAAGCGAACAAGCCGCATGTGACCGTGCATGTGTGCCGCACGCTTGCTCTGCAAGGCTAGTCTGGAAAAGGGGGGAAAACTATATGTTGGCAGCTTAGCTTGCATAAGATGATCCGGTAATTCCGTGCCGTTCCATCCGTATATACCTCTTGCTTTGATTTGTACGCGTATTATACTACTGCTAGTCTACAGTCTGCACCAGAGGAGCCTGCGGGGGATGCGAACAAGCGTTCAAGTTTTCTCTGAACAGCACTAGAAGCAGTAATCAACCAGCATCCAGATACGTTTGCGCCGCAGTACTGCAGGGCCCGCCATGTCAGGGTCAGACATCGGGTGGAGCCTCATGTCCGGCCAGCCCAGCACCTAACCCAGCTGGTAAGTCGCACGATTGGCGCGCACCCAATCACCAACCAAGCGGTCGAGCTCGCGTTCGGTTCCGGTCCGTCTCGAGCTCGAGTCCCGTAGCACGCACTAGGGTGCAACCGAATTGGATTTGAAAGAATACTATTTATATCGTATTTTAATTTATATTTTTTTGGATTCAAAATCGGATATAGTAAATCCGGGTACGAATACGAATTTAGAGTATTTAGAGTTTTAAATATGGTATCGTTGGAGTAAATACATAACAGTCTCGGATCAAAAACGAATAATATAAGTAGATAATTTGACAACACGATAAATTCATGTTATGGTACTGTTGTAGGCTTAGGAGTTATTACGAATGTAGGATTGACCAGCTAAGTATCATCTTGGATCATATTTTTGTACACATATGCAACCAGACAACCAGGCCTTTTGATGGGAAGACAATGCATAGATCACTTTTTGCTCAGCCGCAGCCACATTTTATGCCACCGTAAAATAGAACCTGACAATACAAAATATACAAAGCCATCGACCTTGAGACTTTTCTAAGGGGCGTTACATTTCACGACACAAAATCAGGGCATAATGCTCAGAGGAAAACAAAGATGGAGCACTCATTTGCTCTTAACCTATGGTATAACATAAGAGTTTATTTGTACACATCTCAGGTAAAGCTTTATCCTACCAACACCTACAAAAACTGTCTGGCACGTAATCACTCTGGTACACTTTTAGCCTCACAGTAACTTTAGGCAAAAAAAAAAACTCCCAGAAATTTAACCGGTTTGTAAGATGGAAAACCTTAGTTCTCATCATCTGTGTCGATGCTGGAGAGCAAGCTCTTCAATGTCTCATAGGCCATGAAAGCAATTCCGACACCAGGAACAACCTTTAGGTACTCGGGGATGATGCCTCTATAGAAGCCACGAAGACCTTCCTTCTACAAGATTTGGCGGATGGTTCCGGTTATGCTTGATTTGTAGGCAGACGCTGTCCCAGCTGCCACATGTAGTTGCATCCGCCGCTTTACAAGATCAAGAGGAAATGTGGCTGCAATATTGAATGTAACATTTACCATTGGAAATGTCCAAATTCGGTTTTTTTATATGATTTCAAAAATCAATTGAGCAATGCAAAATACATGAGTTATGACTCTTTATAATTATAAAAATTTTGCTGCCTAGAATTAAGCACAACAAATGAAATCATAGAAAAAATTTTCTTATTATGTAAGTGGTTAATTACCAATTATTTCAAATTTCAACGCACGTCATGGTTTCGTTTATTCAGTCAGGTAAAATCAACAATGAAGGTCATTAAGAGTCAAAGATCACTTACCTGTCGACGATGCAATACCAGATAGACTCCCAGAAAACAAGCTAACAACAGCAGTGGAATCATGCCTGATGCAAAGATGTTTATAGCCATCAGTTGGGATTGGACAAAGCGGATATGGAAGGGATTGAAGAGTGATAATATTCAACACAAGGGAAATTTTTCCTATTAGCTGAACATTAATGAGAGACTGAAATTACTTAAGAAACACAATGAAAACTTGCCTCTGTTCCTGTTACATTTCAGTCCCTGCTAACCAGAACACCTACAGTGACAGAAAAAGATTGTTCCGAACTGCCATTAGCCTTATACATGCACAAATGGAGGCATATATATTATTAGATCCCTATGAGCGTGCAAATTCCCAAAAGCATTCCAACTCAACTAAGAGATGAGAATTTCTTGTACACAATAATGTTTTGTATAAACCCCTAGAAATACAAATTACCGTTAAACAATTGAACTCACAATGAACATCGATATGCAAAAGTTGCCATGCCCGAGCACATCTACACGAGGAAAGGAGAGGATACCAATCCGGATTAAACCACGGAGCTAAGCGCAAGAGAGCGACAAAATCTCCAATAGTCCTAGTTAGCAACTAACTAGAAGACTTCCACATCATTTATAGAGTACACACTAAAAACTTGTATTCCAAAGGACTATCTATTAAGTCGGATATAAGCCATTTTGAATTCACTACTGAATCTGCCTGAAACTATCCTAATACCGTACTGATTTTGGCCAGATATCAAACCGGTTTATCGAATTCGATACCAAATCGGTCGGAAAAACCCGACCCGTTTGCTCCCCTAGCAGCACTCAGTGAGTAGTGACCCCCAACCCACGAGGTCACGATCAAGTCGGGCTCAACTCACACATGCTGTCTATAGGGGTGAAATAGATTGAACAATACCTTTATCATATTCGTATTTTGTAAATTAATATAAATTCAAACACTATTAAATATGAATATGAATCAAATATTATAACAAATATAAATTCGAATCGAATATCTACTTAATTTAGTTGAACTAGTAAAGTGCCCGTGCGTTGCAACGAAAAACTAAATAAAAGTGATGCATACTATCAAATAAATGTACGGAAGCATTATGGCTTCATCGAAAGCCTGTAAAGAAAAATTTAGCAAATCCATAATACACATAGAATGATTAAAGAAAATTTTAGCAAATCCATAATGCACATAGAATGATTGGTCCAACTGAAATGAAAAAACAAGAGATGCTGGGGCAACTTGAGCATAATCATGCTAAGAACAAGGAACTCTTGCAACAGCTCGAGTGGAATCATGCTAAGGAAAAGGAACTCTTAAGGTCATGATACCCTTGATAATAAGCTCACTTATTGTCACTAACCTAACAATTAACCGACAGCTAATACAATGGACAGACATCTCATGTTCAAGTTCATATTCCAAAATAAATTATTGTGCAGAAAATATCATGGTAAGTTACCAATAAATCATCCCCACACAGCTTCACAATTAGCAAACCAATATGTCCAACAATGACAGTAAAGAAATATAGACGTTTGACGTGAAGTAATCTGGAAACTGGATGAGAACTATATGACTTCCACTACAAACAATGTACTCAAATTACACAATTGTAGCATGTGGTGTCATGAGATCACAACAACGTTTATACTCCAGTGAGAAAAATGCGCTCGTCTTTATAACCAAATATGCACATATATAGCCTTAGCTTGAGCAACGCATGTCATCAGCAAATGAGCCTGGCCTATCATCCATAAAGTAGAAAGTGGCACAAACTTGCTTTGCAAGGTTGCAAGCCTTGTCAGGTGAGTTCAGAATCTCATAATAGAACACGGAGAAGTTGAGGGCAAGCCCAAGTCTGATGGGATGAGTAGGAGCCAGTTCAACAAGAGCAATATCCTACGAAGTACTTTGTACAACAAACTATTTCAGGATAAACATGTTATTTACTTTAGTAGACCAAAAATAAAGATCATAAAGATAATCCAACAATTACCACAAGCGATAATCATAACAAATCTACCATTGGCGATAAAACTACAAGGCACTGATAGCTCAAGCAATTATTGTACAAACATTGTAATGATTAACAAACTAACCTTTGGGCTGCCTTGTAGGCCGCCATTGTGCTCTCAGTTGCTTCCTTCCTCTCGGTACCAGTCTTGAATTCAGCAAGGTACCTACATAAAGTTAGAAATTAACCTATCAGGAATTATTTGAAACTATTTTTCAACTACACGTACTATTACCTTGACGGTGGCCTTACCTTGACGGCGTCGTGGCCGCGAGTGGGCCGGCGTCTTGGAGCATGCACCGTGGCCGGCGGAGAGGGCGAAGTGGTCGCGGTGCGGCGGCCCGGCTGGGTGAGGCGGAGCGGAGGAGGCGGCGCGCGGGTGGGAGAGGGGAGGAGGCGCGCGGGGTGAGGAGGAGGCGCGCGGGGGGGGAGAGAGGAGGAGGCGGCGCGGGGTGGGAGAGAGAGGAGGAGGCGGGGCGGGCGGAGGAGGAGGCGGCGGCGGGGAAGGGGAGGAGGAGGCCGGGAGGGGAGGAGGAGGCGGCGGGAGAGCGAGGGAGGAGGGGGGCGGCAGCGGCGCGGGGTGGGGGGGAGGAGGCCACGGGGAGAGCGAGGGGAGGCGTGGGGCGGCGGGAGGAAGAGCGAGGAGGCGTGGGGCGGGGGGAGAGCGAGGGTAGGCGTGGGGCGGGGGTGATGTTGGAATTTTAGGGTTTAATCAGATCGTGTGGCTGAGAAGAGAGGAGAAAGATCGAATGGTTAAGAAGTGAAGGAGGGTGGACGTGACGGCAACCACCAACTCCTTCTTTTTAAATAGTAAAGATATGGATATCCTCATAACTTATATAGTATAAAGATTATTAATGACATTTTATCCTTATACAGCTATGTTTAATTATTCTAATTTATTTACTTCACCTAAAGAAATACAAATTCACGTTGAATTAAAATTTTTTTTGTCCAACTAATTAGTTGTATTGTAATAAAATATATATATTGCTTTATCAGATACGAATACGAATATAAATAGTTAGGATAAAATAATATCTTAGATGATAAAAATCCATACTATATTCATATCTATATTTTATGCAAATTCCAACATGAATATAAGGAAGCTATTAATTTAATAGAAAATTTTATACCATATTTATATTATATCAAATACAATAATCGAATATCCCGCCTACTTATACCCGGGCCCGGCGCGCTTCGTCTCCCTCGGTCTCCACTCCCCACCAGTTCACTCTCCTCTCCACGACCCCACCCACCACCCCACGCACGCACGCGGATCACATCTCCATCGCGAGCTAGATCCAAATCAGAGGGCGGAGCTGATCGACGAGCCGCAGCAAGACAGCCGCCGGTCCCCCGTCAATGCCGGGGAGCGTGCCGCTGGCGCTGGGCCTGGACACGGCGGGGGTGCAGGTGCCGTGGTACTTCCGGTGCCCCATCTCGCTGGAGCTCATGCGCGACCCCGTCACCGTCGCTACCGGCCAGACCTACGACAGGGCCAGCATCGAGTCCTGGGTCGCCACAGGGAACACCACCTGCCCCGTCACCCGCGCCCCGCTCGCCGACTTCACGCTCATCCCCAACCACACCCTCCGCCGCCTCATCCAGGAGTGGTGCGTCGCGCACCGCTCCCTCGGCGTCGAGCGCATCCCCACGCCCAAGCAGCCCGCCGACCCGGACCTCATAAGCTCCCTCATCGCCCAGGGCCCCGGCCTCCCCGCGCTCAGGAAGCTCAGGGCGCTCGCCAGGGAGTCCGACAAGAACAGGCTCGTCATGGCCACGCACGAGACCAGGGCTGCCCTCGTCGAGGTGGCGTTCGGGGGAGGCGGCGAGGAGGTCGAGGCGGAGGCCATGGCGGTGCTTGCCCTCGTCGGGATGGGGGAGGCGGAGGCTGTCGAGGTGGTAGGCAGGGAGGAGAGGGTGACCCGGCTCGGGAAGGTTCTTGGCGGCCAGGGGACGACGCTGGAGGCCAAGGTTAACGCGGGTGCCGTGGTTGAGGCGGCGGCAGCGGCATCGGGGGCGGAGGCCAGGGCGGTTTTGGGCGCGGCGGAGGGGGTCATGGAGGGGCTGGTAGCGCTGGTGGAGGAGAAGGCCAACGCGCGCGCCGTGCGCGTCGGGATCCGGGGCCTGTTTGCGCTCTGCCTGGCCAAGGAGAACCGCCCCCGCGCCGTGACAGCCGGCGCGGCGGCGGCGCTCGCGCGGCGCGTGGCGGATGGCGGAGGCGCGGGCGAGCCGGAGCGTGCGCTGGCCGCGGTGGAGCGGCTCTGCCGGACGGAGGGCGGCAAGGACGCGGTGGTCGCGGGCGCCGGGGGCGGCGCGGCGGCAGTTTCTGCGCTCGTGCGCGCCATGTCCGGGCGCGCGGCGGAGCACGCGGCGGGCGCTCTGGTGGCCGTGGTGGGCGGGTCCGAGGCGCTGCAGATGGAGGCCGTCCGCTCGGGCGCCATGGGCCAGCTGCTCCTGATGGTGCAGGGCGGGTGGTCGGAGCGCGCCAAGCGCAAGGCGCAGCACCTTCTGAAGCTGCTCCGGTCCGCCTGGCCGACCACCGACTCCATCGCCAACTCCGACGACTTCCTGCAACCGTACTAACCCACCCACATTAATTGCACGGTCACATTGCATTCCCCGGGGCGAATCTAAAAGACTAGCAAGCACTGCTGCGCTTAGTAGTTGCTTGCACGCCCTTGCAATGGGGTCTCAGTGGCGCGGCGAGGCAGCGGTGGCGTTGTATGTACGGCGGTAGTAGGATCGACGGAGAAATCTTCTCCTCTCAAATTTCCAATTTTGTATGTGTCGTTGCCACTGGGGGGGGGGGGGGGGGTCTTGACTTGATCGAATAGGTAACAGTCACGAATTCTTGCAGTATTGCGTCCGTTCCGTTTCTCCTTTTCTTCTGCAAAATTTTCATTTTGTTTGGTGTTGTCGTGGGCGCGGCTGGGTGGGTGTTCGGGTCAGTGCAAGTACTGGTGAAGTGGAGGAGATTGCGCACTGAAAGCCGGGCTGATCGAGCTTGGCCGGTGGGGGGTGGGGTTGCTCCTCCTGCAGGATGCTTCTGCAGAATGGAATGTTGTTGCACTGAAATTATTAGCTCCCCTGTTGTTTTCTCTCCTCTTTTCCCCTCTCCGAGAGAGAGAGAGAGAGAGAGAGAGAGGTGGAGTGGTATCCAGATTTGATTCGGAGAGGAGGGGCATGGCATGGCTTGTACTGGTAATGGGATCAGAATAGAGAACCATGAGGGCATCGATCCTGGCAGAGTTGGGAGGCTGGCTCCTGCTGCAGCAGTGCTGCAGCTGCTGCTGCTGGTGCTTTCTGCTGCAAATAGCTGCAGCTCCTGCTCCGCCTACGGCTCTTTGACCGGACTGGTGTGAGGCGCGAGTGAAGACTGCTAGCTCGATCATTAGTGCGGCCACCTAGCTCCACCATCTTGGACTGGACTGCTGTGTTGCTTGTTTCCTACTAGTTCATCGTCTTCTCCTCTGGCCCGAAAACGGAGAGACGAGTCTGTACCTTACCGCTGCACAAGCTGTAGCACCCCATGGCGCCTAATGAAAAACTGTGGGGAAAAAAGGCAGCGGCGCATGCACCGGTGGAGTTAAGGTTGGCCGATCATCGCAGTGCAGGTGACAAGCCAGCCAGCCCTGTGATTGTGAGTGTGATTGCGATGCTTTGCTTTGTCGACAGTGTATGTAATTATGGAGCATATTTATATGTATGTTGTGCGCTGCTTGAAAGATCAGTTAGACTTCTGATTTATTTTTTTACTATTTATAATTTTCGTTTTTTAATTTTTTAAAACTTTTTTTACCAGTTTTATTTTTTCATATTCGTTTGTATTATACATGATGGGTTAACCTGTTTTTTATTTTTAGAATTATTTAAAATTATTTATGCTAAATAAATCATCACCAGTTATGATATATTTTCAACTAACTACAGTGTAATTTTAACTATAGATTATTAAATTTTGACTTAATTGAGCCCCCTCTAAAAGAGGAGGTGTTGGAGTATCCGCATCTCTCGCTGGCTGGCTGCTACTGTCCACGCTATTCGCTGGCACGGCATGCCTAGCTAGGCAGGCGGACAGAACCGATCCTGGCTAGCTACTCCCTCCCCGTTCACGTTAGCCACTCGAGAGGCCGGGCTGGAAATTTAAAAGAAGAAGATGCCTTCCTTTACTCATTGATCGCAATTGCTTTCGGTTCTTTCCTTTTAGTAATTATTGAGCTGCGAATGATCATGCTTCATGCATCAACTTAGGTATTTTTCATCCCGAATTAATTCATTTCATGGATGATGGATCTGACGCGGCGCTGGAGGATCCAGGTTTCTTCCGTGCTGCTGCGGCAGGGGAGCAGCAGGAAATTCAGCAATAACTGGCGATGACCTCTCCCTCGATCCCCTCGCTGGTCTTTGGTCAAAGCGTGTGATGCCAACTCCCAAAGTTGAGCAAATACTAACCATTATCCAAATGCAGAGAAGAAGAGCTCAAGAAACTAAACTATTGCATCTCGAGCCCCACCACACGAGAACAAGTATGGATGAACAGTGAATAACCGTATCGAGAATATTTATAGTATTTGTGTGCTGAACAATTAGCAATCGGTAATTGCATCGAGTTGGAATTTGTATCGGGTCCTACAAACAGATATTTAAATAGCTGGTAAAATGGGGTTTATGGAGACTTTTTTTGCCGGTATCGGCTGACAGCTACATTATCTATTTATCTAATCACAAGGATAAGATGACACAGAACGCAAACATAGATAATGGGAGAATTATAATAATAAACCACATCCTGTGCTTTTCTTTTTTTGGGCAAATATCATTATATAGTGGGTATTCAGAATGACGTTGATTTATAATTCTTTTAACTGTAACTAGCTTATTTTATATTGCAACTAAGTTGGCTTATTTCGTATAATTAAATTTAAAGATTGAAAAAATATGTTAATCTATCACGGACAATGCAAAGGAATACAGAAAAAAGGTAAAAAAAACCCCAAAACATAAAAAAATCTAAAAAACAAAATTAATAAATAGTAAAAAAAATAGAAAATAGAAATCAAAATAAAAAGTTAAATTGAGTGGTGTCATAGACCTGTAAAGGAGAGTTTGTGGCGTCCGTACTCTAGTCTAATGGAGCCGTGGTACTACAGTGATGCCTCCGTTGGTTGCTTGCCACTCCGCCTTCTTTCGAGATTTTTCGCTGCCTCTCCCGCATAGATTAAAGTTCCCAGCAGGGTCATAGGGGAATCCACGTTAGAATTTGTGCAAAAGGGCGGGAGAAGAAAGTTGGCAAAGCTGGTCATAACCTACCTATAGTCCTACTCCTAGTCTCCTACAAAAAAAAAAAGAAGCCCTGTAGTACAGCAGCAGCAGCAGCAACTACTAGTACAACCGTACAGCTAGTTCCCTACACCTCGTCAAGCAACGGGCAATGGCAGCGGCAGTGGCCGAGATTGCAGCGTTTGCTTTGTACTGTTCCTGAACAGCTCCTGAACCGGTGACGCATGTTCCTTCCGAGTTTGCGTTGCACTTCTTCCTTGTTTCCTTTGCAGTCATGCTCGTCAGCTCGTGTTCCTTCCATGTTTTGCCTGGTCGGTTTCTTTCTCCTCTCCTTTCTGGTAGCCGGGGGTGGGCGGTGATGCTGCTGCCCGGCCCACTCTCCGTTGTCTCTGAATGCAACTTTTGTCTTCTGGACAACCACCACTGCACCTGGAATAACGCTCCCACCTAGCAATGTACGCATGGTCACTGGGGAGGAGAGGCCGGCAAGCAAAACAAAAGAGAGAAAGAAAAGGTGGCCAGGCCGTTCGATACGGTTTTTGTTTTTGGTTTCTAGTTTTCGAAAGTCGCAAATCGTTTTGAATATATAGACTTCTTAACGTAGAGATTTTCTTTACATTGTTCGTGAGATATAACGATTTTTTATTCTCTCTTTTTCTTTAATTGAATGGATCAGTTTAAAGTTAACAGATGCTACAATGCCCATTTTAACTAAAAGTTAATAGCCATAGCTAAAAATATGGTAAAAACTGTTTTGAACGAGCCTAAATCAAAGCGATGTGCTGGTACTTGCTTAGAAAAAAACTACTGTGCATGTGGGAATGCCGGGAGCAGGGTGTTTATATTACCAGTTCAGTACAATGATCATATTGTTGTACCTCAAAGTTGCTGTCTCCTGGTCCGTGTACCATCAGATCCATCTGTGTGTGCACGTGTTAGGGTCCCTCCAAAGAGTTTAAAAGGTTCTAGTTTATGGTTTTGTCTATGATCTTTTGATTGAAATTATACTATAATAACTATTAATTTTTTCTAAGTTATTTAATTAAAAAAATAAAAAAAGAAAAACTATTATATCGTCATGGATAATACAAAAAATAAGAGAAAAAAAATCTAAAAAAGTAAAATAAATTAAAATTATAAACCAATGTGTTTTAAATAAATTCTAATTTAAATAAACCGAAACAAAAAAGCTAAAACCATTTAAAGCAAGACCTTAACTGGATAAACCCACGTGTAGCCTTATGCCTCCTCTTTTTTTCTTTTTCCTTTTCCTTTTCCTCTTTTCAGTGCAACTTTGCGTCTTTAACCACATGGTTGCAGTTCTAGAACTGGAGTGGCCGCCACATGAGGAGCCGATCGAGGCGGACAAGGAGACCGTAGCTGGCATCACATGCGGATTGAGATGAGGAGAATGAACCGTCTTTCTCCCTTCTTTAATTAACAATCTTAGCGAAAATTTTCACGCAAATACCTAGCTAAATATTATAATATATTATATCTTATATATCCGTAATATACTTGAAAAGTATGGCTGTATTTACTATACAATTATAACAGATACAATATCAATATATAATTAATCTACATTGTTATAATATAATTCTACCAAAAATATGTGATACAAATCTTCTCTTTTTTCTCTCAATTAACAAGAGAATTTTTAGGAATGTTACTTTTTCTAATTTAAAAAATAGTGTAGGCTTTTCTATACCCCTAAAATAAAGGAGGTGTCTTAAATATGATCAGCAGTTATTGTAGATTAGCGATCTTAGTTACACTTTATTACCCGTCTAATTTTGCCTTGTTGTACCCATCTCCTCCTCTGCTCAAGCCGTCCTTCCTGATGGGCTAGGTCCATTGGTTAATTCTCTGCAGAAATGTTGCTTCTATGGGCCGGATTGGTCCATCCTTGACAGGAAAACTGGGCATTTGCCTTCAACCAAGGCCCGAAAGAATGTTACACTACTCTTTTAGTATGCCTGAATCAATCACAATGCAGGCGTGCACCAGGGAACAACGACATCGGCAGCAGCAGAGAACAACGACATCAGCGGCGGCGGCGGCGGCAGCAGCAACAATCTGAATAAGTCCATAATTTGTAATGATTAGTGTTGTGTTTGTCGGGAAATGCAAGTTAAGGTTTCCGGTGTTCTTAATTGGGCTACTAGGTTTGTTGTTTCTTATTTTTAAGGGAGTAATTGAATACGTTTGAAACTGGTACTAAATAGATTGTCAGGTTTGTTATGAGCTATGATCAGTCTGGTAGTGCAGTGCTGTACGATCAAATCATTTAGAAAACAAATTAATTTGCTAAAGGAAATCCATAAACTTACGTTGTGGTGCACCCTGTCGCCGCGGCGGTCGTCACCACTGGTACGGCCGTTGGCAGCTACTACGACGTCTGCGGAGCTCTTACCCTTAGATCCACGTTCTTCTTCTTTCTTTCTTGACGACGCCCTTCCCCTTGTCGGTACCTGGGTCGACGAGGCTGCCAGTCTCGGACCCGCCGCCGTTCTTGTTCTCACCGGAACTCATGTAGTCGGAGTTGATCGCCGGCAGTGTGTTGCCTTCGTTGTTGGAGGTGGCGCCTTGGTGGTCTCGGCCATCTTGACACACGGCGAAAGGTGTGGATTTTGTTCTGACGCGATTACTGATTTGT
This sequence comes from Melocanna baccifera, assembly GCA_036346265.1. Taxonomy (NCBI): domain Eukaryota; kingdom Viridiplantae; phylum Streptophyta; class Magnoliopsida; order Poales; family Poaceae; genus Melocanna; species Melocanna baccifera. The sequence goes on from CM070679.1 coordinate 12,818,179, forward strand.
GAAAGGGTGGTGCGCTTTGGGAGAGAAATGTGGGTCATCTAATGTGCATTATGCGCCCAGCTTTATTAGAAGACTTTCTTCGGTGAATCAGAAGTACTTTCTGCATTGTGTTTTCTTCTGAACTCTAATTTTTTGTTTGACACATGCATTCGAACTGAGAAATATTTCTGCAAGAAAGATGTGTAACGTCTGATAGCTGGTTCACGCCAATACTGGCAGATCCATCGAATGCACATCCTGCTTATTTATTCAGTGGGGAAAAAATGCAGGCAAAGCAAACAGTCTTTTGTGAATGATTATCTCCACTCCAATTGGTCACTTACTGGGAAATGTATAAATGAATAACACTCCATAATGTTTTACTTGCTACTTATTAATTACTTGCAGGAGTTTTTTGCTAATTGATAAGCCATACAAGTTACAGGGGTTGTGGCCAACTGGAAAGGCATTCTTCAATGCACAGCCATTTTTCTGAAGTTCCAGTCAGTCTATCTCTGTGTTATTGATCAATAATTTTCTTTTCCACCATCAACATTTTGGTCGGTTATCATAGCAAATGCTCTACTTTAGTAACTGATGGCTCGCCAGTGGTATATCGATCTAACCAAAACATTGGCCTCATTCTTCAGCAAAGTAGTAAAGACACAGAATGAACCATATTTTTCAGCATGGTTTGAACAACAAACTGCAACTGCAAGAGTACAAATTCTGTTTAGACTTTACATTTGATGCATGGCATCCAGTCCAACTATTGCCTTAATTATTACCTTTTGTATCTTACCAAACACTTGTCGATACAGGGGCTGTGGCCAAGTGGTAATATGTATTCTTCAGCCATTTTGTTTTCTGAATTTCCATTCTGTCTCTTCAGAACATGACTATGTGGATTGATCAGCAATTTATGACTAGCACCTCGCTTATACTTCTAACGAAAACAGTGGCGTAATTCTTCAGCAAAGTAGCAGCATCAGAATTATTTGTATTTTCAGCATGGTTTGAACAACAAACTGCAGCTGCAAGCCAAAAAACAAAAAAAAAACTGCAGCCGCAAGAGTACAGATTCTGTTTACACTCTATAGAGAGGTAGCAGCATCTCATGCATGGCATCCAATTTAACTGTTTCCTCATCACCTATTTGTATCTTACCGAACAATAGGCAGACCAAGTTAAGTAACAGCAAAAGTGGGGTTTTGAAAGTAAGAGCTCATTTCGTTTGGCTTGGTGTGTAACAAAAGGCTGTATTTACATTTGCGTTTCAAACCTGTCAAAAAACTTGTAGCCGAGGCAAAGTTGACACGTATTCTAAAAAAGTTGTTCCTGTTGAGCATTGGGATTTATCGGCGTAGAGAGGTGTGCTATGAATATTCCTAGATTAATTTTAATTGGATTAGGATTCCTATTTCATACTGAAGACAGATTGGGAAACCATATAAAGTTATAAGGTGTGGTTATAGAGAATCTAAGCCACAAACAACTCATGCAAAACAAGAGGCGGACAAGAGGACTAGAGGCTGGGTTATTATTCAACATTAGACTCTTGTATAGCGAAAAGATCAAAAGGCCCCCAAAACATTTGAGAGGGTTGTGAGAGAGCAACAGTCCCTTATACCCTTTTGAGGTCATACTTAAGCAATTTGCAGTCAGTTTCGACAAATCTTTAACTTGTCACAATTGTTCCAGCGTCATTATTTCGGTGCTCTCTATGAGATTCATCTACTTTATTTTTTATACCGTGTATGCTCGTATCATATCACACAACTCTGATTCGATCTAAGGGCTACTACACATAATGAGAGATATCATAGTATAACAAGTAGTTTTAGAGCCAATGTCAGATTAATCAGCTTTGCAAGAAGGTCAGCAAAGTATCAGATGTCACAAAATCAGGATCGATGTCAATGATGCAGAGTCAAGTAGAGAAATTTGATGGCCAAGAAAATTTCAGTGTGTGGCAATGTATGGTAAAGGATGTCCTTGTCTAATAAAGGTTAATCGACGCTTTTAAAGGGGACAAACTAGAAATAACGACCGTTCAAGACTAAAAGGTGATAGAGCGGAAAGCTATTAGTACAATCCATTTGTCTCTTCAATGATGTAAAGTATTTGGTAATCAAAGAGAATTCGCTAAAGAGATTATGGAATGACTTATAATAATTATATATGGTGAAGTCAATGATAAACCGATGGGTGCTGGAGCAGCAATTGAATAGGCTGCGCATGAAAGAAGGCACATAGTTCGTTGACCATCTCAATATCTTCAATAAGTTTATTACACAGCAGACTAATGTGGATGAGAAAATTGAGAAGAACGACAAAATTGTTACATTGACTTCATCTCTATCACCATCATGGGAGAAATTGGTAATGAATATTTTCATCAGAAAAAGCATTCTCAACTTCAACGAGGTAGTGTCATATCTTTTGGAGGCAAGGTCCCTGAAAAGGCCATAGGAATCTTTATCCTCGTGTGATCAAGCATTGGTTATCGTAGGAGTTGTAGGCAAAAGCAAAAGACATAAAAATAAGAAGGGCAAGGGCATACATGTATGCTATCTTTGTGACGAAGAAGGTTATATGATAAAGGATTGCTTGAATTTGAAGCAAATAAGGGGTGCATACTTAGCGACAGTAGCGAAAGATGAATCAGACGTACTTGTTATCAGTCAGTCAGGTACTTCTCATGGATGAATATCAAATTTAGGTTTTTGCTTCCATATACGTTCAACAAGGGAGATGTTTGATGAAGTATCTCTATGCTCAGCATATGGAACCGTTCACTTGGCAGATTGCAAGGAGTATGCAATTACTGTGGTGAGAATGGTTACATTAGAGATGTATGATGGAGCACATTATCCATTAACAGGAGTTTGGTATATTCCTGTCTTAAAGAAGAATCTAATATTTTTGAGGTCATTTGAACTTAAAGGTTGTGAAGCATCACTTCAAGGTAGAGTTATACAGTTACTTGCAAAGAGCAGGTAATAATAAAAAGTATCTGGAGTAATGGAGGATATCAATTAAAGTGGTAATCTTGAATGTGAAGAACTAATGAGTGGTTTGATAAAAATCTTGGTCAGGAGAAGAAAACCCTATCGTTAACGGTAGGTACTCATATATCATCTGCAGTCATGTACAGAACTGCAAAGATGGTTGCAAACTCTAATAGATATAGAGGTGAAGGTGTGAGTTGTTGAAAGAAGGAAGACGTGTTGAGACCAACTACGTGGTACTAACGAGTAGGTAGAGCTTGGAGATGATACAAACCTATGATATGGAGAGTTATAGGAATGAGAGGTGTGGTTAATCAAACTAAACAACAAATGAGTTTTAAGATGAAGGTTCCGGATAAGCTAGCTGGACATCGACACACACATTACAATGAAGTGCATAAGCCTATGTGGTGGGGCACTCACAAAGGTGGGAGGAAGGAAAAAAAATAAAAAAAGCGGAGTTAACTTAGAGCAAATTCTTAAAGAAGCATGCTGACTTCAATGGTTAAAAGTTAAGGTGAAGATTGTTGAGTATGGTGACTCACATGCTAATCTACTAGGAGAGGTGTTTTACAAGAATTTCTAGATGAATTCTAATTATATTAGGATTCATACTTTTTTAGAGGATCTATATAACGATACGAGGTGTGGTCATAGAGAATCTAAACCACAAACCAATCCATCAAAAGCAAGATGTGTACGAGAAAATTAGATGCTACATCATTCTACAAGGGTCCTAAAATATTCAAGAGGATTATGAGAGAGCGACAATCCCTTATATTCTTTTGAGTCGTGCTTAAAGAATTTATGGTCGGTTTCGTCAAATCTCTCTCTCATCATAATTGTTTCAGTGTTATTATGTCCATCCTCTATACGAGATTCATCAACTTTGGTCTTGATACTATATACATTTGTGTCGTATCTCGTAACTCTGATATTCCCATGGGCTGGATTGACCGTTAAAATGGGCCATGAGCCGACGAGGGCGTTCAGGGATTCAAATCTCTCTAGTAGCCGAGAATTTTTTTTTTCAGAAATTAATGCTCAGTTTTCTGTCAAACGTTTTTTTTCCAAACTTTTTGCAAATTGTTATTTGCATAAAATTGAGCAAGTAACAAGGAGTACACGTCACCAAAAGTTGGGACCAATGGGGGTCAGAGATTTCGATCCCTGAGGGTGTTCATCCATGTACCGCATGAATGTTAGACTGCTACTATATACCTTAAACGACAATACTTATACAGTTCAGAAACTGCGACCAACGGGTTCAATCCGACGTGACACAAGAAGCTAAATGCTTACTGAATTTAAATGACAAGGAACTGCTAATTCAATTAATTGTTTCAGAGGCTGCGAAGTGCTCGACCTTGAGCAAATTGAAAGGAAATCGCACAACTCACAGCCCGTTTGGTGGTTGCATCTTGATCAGTTGGAGAGCCAAACCGTTATCTCTGACACCGGCGGCCTGTATCTCTCTTCAGACGTCACAAGGTCACCGAGCGGGATGCTCGCTCCATTCACCTGTTCATAGAACAACTGTCAGTGGGTAATCAATTCCATTTGTATTGAATCGCATGTACCAGTTAGTTCACTTGAAAAGTCAAGTTATCGAGGATCGAGGAAAAGTAGATAATATGCTTATAATCCAACAATTTGAGATGTTCCCAAATTTACAATGTATCTAGTTGCAGCAAGCCAGGATGTTGTACAGATGGGGAGGCTGACTAGAGTAGGGATGAATAGGCGTTTTTAAAAATCTTTTTGTTAAAATCAAGTTTTATGCGGAATTATAAATTAAAAGGATTTTCGCGTAGTTAAAGCCTAAATCAACTAGTCTCAATTAAGTGTACCAATACTCTATGTTCATGTCAAGATTTGTAATCCTAAAGTGACAAATAAGTAATTTAATTATATGAATATAGATTGGAAGAATATAAATGAGCACGAGAGAGCAAATCACAATGACACAATGATCTTTTTACCGTGGTGTTTGGAGACTCCCTAGTCTATTCTAATCTACGTTGCTCAGGTAAGCTCAAATGAATTGGATTGGCTTCACATATTAAGTCAATACCTCGAATTCATTAGGGTTGCGTTCCACCACTTCAGAGATGGTTAGCACCAAGCCACTCATAAACAACTAGGCCTTCTCACAAGCTCATTTGAGAAGATCATTGGCACAACCCTTCCAAGCCGTCTAGGAGGCAATAATCTCCAAGAGTAACAAGTCGGAGATGCTCACTTAAACAAATCAAATGCCGAAGCTCAATGGATACTCAATCCACCACAAAGTGTAACGCATGCATAAAGATTTGCCTTTCAAAGCTCACTAAGTGTAACACATACACACAAGAGATGAGAGGGCTCACTCTTAGCTCAAGGAAATAAATCAAGGCACTAGTAACCTCACCCAACCGGCAATAAGGGGGTATTTATATCACACATCTAAAATCTAGCCATTGGGCAAAGTCCCAACAAAAATGAGCCAAACCGGTCTATCCGTAAACTAATGGTCAGTCAAACTGGCCTGCCCTACAATGGCTAAAAACTAGTGCTTACTTAGTGAAGCATGTAGGCCCCTACTTTGATGTTTTGGTAGTTAATGAAAACCATTCTTAAAGGACTAATATGTTTATTTAGTAAATGAGAAAGGTTTACTTCTGGACTTGAAAAGGAGCATGAAAAGCATGTGTAGGATGGATGCTATTGGTACTAATTCAAGGCAAAGGTAAAAGAAGACTAAGGATTTTTCATAGCTTTTACCGATCTCGGTGTTTGGTGGTTGAGATCGGGTTGCTAGATTATGTGTCATGCTATTAAAAGGGGTCATTGGCTAGTAGCTTGATAGCATCATGGTGCTATACCCATGACCATGGGCATGGCTATTTAGGATGGTTTATACACTTTATAGAGATGGTACAATATTACCCATAAGAGATAATCAATTTATAATGTCGGCCATAACACGCTACCTTCGGTGTGCGACTAAGTGATTATTACAAGGTCTTTATATGCAAAGCTGTCAACTTGGTCATGCCCCCACTAAGATTTCACCCTAATAAAGAATATACTAAATTGGGTCCCTTTTTGTGCCGTGTGAGACTTCTCATGGCCTACGCCAAGCCCATATTCAACCTATAGCAAGACTCATGTTGGGATCTAAAAATTTGTCAGCCATGCCACATTAGTGCACGGTCTTAGGTGGTAGCCACGTGACACCATACGTCGTGCCACATCAGCTCACAGTCACTTCATTAGCATCTCATGCCATGCAAGCCTAGACCCGGTCCACTGCGGACCAAGCAACATCCGTGGACCTGGTCCATAGACTCAGGTCCACCTGTCAGTGACTCTAAGGGCCTGTTTGAAGCTGCTTTTAGAAGCGGCTTTTAGATTTTGTTACAATACCTAATTTTCAAATGGAGTATTTTTTTTAAAACGGGGTCTACAATTTAATTGTAGTACACGTTAAAACTCCAATATCTGTACTATCTAAAATCGCAAACGAGTATCTCTCTCTCTCCATAATCTCTGTTGTAAACAGCTAAAATTTAAAAATTTTAGCCAAAAGCCATAAACTACAGCCATATCAAACAGACCCTAAAACTTTTTCTTTTGAAATATAATTCAACCAAAATTCCTAAAAGCCATGCTGATATCATAAATTCTTTTCCTTTATAAAAAAATATGTCCAAAAATTCTAATAAATATCTCTTTTTTTTTCTTTTTCTTAGTTTTAAAACTTCCGAGAGTCCGTTCTTCTCCGTCCTAACTCCAAATGAGCCCATTCGTTTTTTCTAAATTCATTTAAAATCCCAATATATACATTTCTACCTTATTTTTGAATTTTGGAGTTTATTTTAATTTAATTTATATTGGTTAGTTTTATGTATAGACTACAACATTTCCAATGAGTATTACTTCGACGACTCTCACCAATCCGCGGGGCAAGGCAAATTATACACCTTGACAATGTTGATCTTAGATTGTAAATAAAATTACATTGATTTAAATTATTATCAATGTATTTCAATTCTAGTTTTAAATACTTAGTTAATACCTACTTGTTAATATCACATTTGACATTGAGCACTTAATACCTTGTCACCCTAAAATAAAACTCTGGTTAGTATATTAGTATTTGTTGAAAAACTTAGTAGCAATGCTTAAAAATAATCCTAGGCTTGGGTAACTTTTCACATAAAATAATGATTATTAAAAATGTATTCTTGACTTTAGTGAGTTAAGAAGGTGTATGAAATGTCTAAAAATAAAATAGAAAACCTGATTTAGACTTAGGCAAATGACTAGGTGATGAGTGCTCAGTGGCACAAGGGGTATGTGAAAAGTCTATCTAAGTCAATTAAGGACCGATCTGTGAGCTACTATTACAAAGCTACATTGTACTACCATAAGTCTGGTATGGAATAGACCTGATGGTGCGTGAAGACCGAGGGTTCACCAGCGCTCAGGCGCATGGTGGTAGTCGGCGAGGGTCGTAATAGCAAGGGGGAAGGCATGGTGAGGGGTTTTCACCTTGGCATGAGGCTCGGGGACTGTTGCATGCTGCCGGTGGTGAGGGAGGAGTGGCGGTGGTGTTTGGCTTTCGGTGGAGATGGTGTCTTGGCGATGGTTCTTTACAGTGGAGTGGTGGACGAGATCGGCGATGGCTCGGGGATGGTTCTTTACGGTGGAGCAGTGGACGAGATCGGCGATGGTTCCCGTGGCAACGACAGAGTTTGGGGAGGCTTGGAGCGGTAGAAGGACCTCACTAGAGTCCTATGTAGAGCATGAGAGGTTAGCACATGGTGCTAGGATTCTCGACTATGCTAGGTGGTGAAGGCGGGCAATGGAGGGGTAGTGCGGTGCTAGGAGGTGCTAGAGAGGGCTTAGGGGGCGCACGGCGCACGAATTGCTGGTCGGAATGATGGCAGCGTAGATTCGGGGTGAGGGGCGAAAGGAAAGGTGTCGAGACCCGAATATGCAAATTCGAACTCTCTTTGTATTCTACACTAGACATGTGGTTACACGATAAAGTTTATATCAATAGCGCACAAAGTTAAATTCTTAGATTTTACCAAGATGAGACATCCATATCTCTTGAAGTGTTAACTACACTTTCCTCTTTACTGCATGATCACTCGTCCAAGTGAAAACCAGTTTTGTTTAACCAATACCAATGATACGCCCATGTCATGGTATATAAATTTTTTTAACTATGGCTACAATCACAATTCAATATCTAAATAAGTCAAATTAATTAATTAATCATAAGTAATGATGAACCCAACGTAACTATAAACATGGCTAAACATACTAGATGTACAACACATGTGGCAACTAGTATTGTATCACTAAATAATTTTTCATTCTATGGTTATAATGGAATTATGGTATTCAAATTATCAAGTGAGAGATTTAATCAAATTGGACAATAACTACAACATACAATGGTTTGTATTAAAAAGAGCGATGCATTATAATTTAAAACAAAATAATAAATAAATATATTTAAAAACTAAATTCAATATGATTAAAGTACACAACTTGCCCTGTCTTTGCTCAGTTAATGACTCTTAATCTTCATATCTTGCTTCAGCTCCTTCGAAGACGTTATCTAATGAGAAAGAAAACAAAACGAGGCACAAATAAAATCCAAACAAAATTCAAATAAATTTTGAAAACTTCAAAACTATAATTAAAAGATAGAGCTTAATTTTATATGAATTTAGGAAAAGGAATAGGATCAATCGGAGCTAAGACGTAGGAGAACGGGTTCTCGGAATATTTAAATCTAAAGGAAAAAGGAAAATATGATTTATTTTTCTAAAGGAAAATCAAAATTATGATGTCAGCATCTAATTTTTTTATCCAGATTATTTTTCTAAAAGAAAAATAAAATTTATGATGTCATCAGCTTATGTGGCAGCTGAGTAGCTTCTAGGTCTAACGTGGCTTTTGACATGTGGCTCCTAGGGCTGATGTGGCCTAACACGTTGTTTGCTGATGTGGCACAGGGACGGCTTGATTGGCTGACGTGACACCCACGTGGCACGACATGTGGCTGACATGTAGACCTAGGGATTGCGTGGCAAGTAACAGGGCTGCTGACTCAGCTCAGCTCAGCTCATCAGTCTACGGAACAATCGACACTAACGGGTGGGATCCACTATCAGTGACACAGTCTATGGTGGATTGGGTTCACGGCAATTCGAAGGGGCACAGTCGACGTGTGTGTGGTTGGCGTCAACGTCGATAGGGCGCTTGCGAACCGAGGGGGGCATGATGGGAGATGCAGCGGCCGGGGCGAAGCGAGGTGAGGTGAGGTGGCACGAAGGCTCACCGGCGGCTGGGTGAATGGTGGCGGAGACTGTCCGAGCGATAGCAACCGACGGCGCACAGCGGGGACACTCACGGTCGAAGAAGAAGACAGTGAGAAAGACGAAGATGACTTGATCAACATCGACGACTGAGGCGACGGTGACTTGGTGAGAACATCGAGGCACACGTCAAGCTCGGCTGTGGCATGCAAAACACGAGGGGATGGCACTCTTAAATAAGCGCGGATGCCGAGATGACCACAACGTGCACGACATGGGCACCGAGGCCAGGCCGAATATGGACAGTGTTGGAGTTCATTTCAGAGACGACGATGAACAGTGCAGGAGCATGCCGATGGACGATGCGTGACACAGCAAGGATCAAAACGCACTGGCAGATGGCACAGATGAACAGTGACCGCTTGGTCAGATGCTTGACATGTGTCATCAGACGAGATTCGGTGGCTAGTGCGAGACTTATGCCGGATGGCTGACGCATGGCAAGTAGTGGAATTGGTCGGCTAAGGCTTAATGGGCCGGGGAGAGAAATGGGTTTAAACCCATTCACCCTTTTTGGATTTTTAAGTTTTCAATTTCCAAAATTGGAAGAAAATAAAGTGAGCTATAGAAAATAGCAAATAAATCCAAAAAAACTTGAAAAATTCCAAAAAAAATCATTGAAGCACAAAGAACCCAAATAAAATACTTCCAGCAAGAGTTAATGTTGAATTTAGTTATATTAAATCCTTTTAATTAATACAATTTTATTTTAAGCTTGAATTAATTCTAGAAAAATTCAATTGGTGAATTTTAATTTTAAAAGCTTTAAATAACTCTGAAAAATAGGATGTTACAAACTTACCCCCTTAAATGAAATCTAGACCCCAAGATTTTGGCTGACTAAGAGAACAGGTTTGAAAACTGTGCTATAAGATTCTCTTCGTACTCCCAAGTTGTTTCCTCCTTAGAGTGGTTGCTACATTGAACTTTACAAAAAATGGACAACCTTACTCTTGGTCATATGCTCTAACACTCCCAAAATTATGACGAGGTGATCCTTGTAAGACAGATTCTCCTGAAGATCAACGGCCTCCACTAGCACTGCTTTCTTTGGCACTCGCAGACACTTCTTCAACTGAGACATATGGAAGACGTCATGCATACCACTGAAGGACGCAGGTAGCTCCAACTGATAAGTGACCTCTCCCCTGGGCTTCAAAATCTTGAATGGCCTAACATACCTTGGTGCAAGATTTCTCTTCATTTAAAACCTCTTAACTCCTTTGAACGGTGTAATTCTGAGATATACATAATCATCTGGCTCAAAGCTCAAATCTTAGCGACAGGTATCCGCATAACTTTTTTGTCTGGCTTGGGCAATTCTTAACCTTTTCTGTATTAATCAAACTTTCTCCTCAGCTTCCGCGTGGCAGCGAGGGGAGGTGACGCGACACACATGGGAGAAGATGGCTAGGCACGAGTGTGGGCCGTGTGGGCCGAGGCCACAAGTGGGGAGAGGATGGGCCAGACAGAGGGGAAATAGGGGATGGGCCAGGAGAAAAGAGTTTTAGCCAAAGATAGACATAGGATTTTAAAAGCATTTTTTATTTAAATAGAGGCTAAAAATTCAAGGAAGATTTAAAAATATCAAATAAGGGCCAAAATTTCTAAGAAAATTCTCATAAATACTACAAAGTAAGGGAAACTCAAGAAAAAAAGAATAAATCCTATTGGGCTGCAATTAAACATCGAAAGCCTTTTTCTATCTCTAGGCTTAAATAAAAAGAAAAGGAAATGGGAAAAATGAAAATCCAAAAAAACTAAAATTTTGGGATGTTACAAGTTCTTGCTTAGTGGTTCTACCACCATCCTCTTTGCAGTATGATTGCACCTGGTAGTAGAATCGTATTTTTAGTTGGTTGTTTTTTTCCAGAGAGGTGTTTTCTGGCGTCACTCAAGTCAAGTCAAGTGGTCATACCATACCTCTGGCTCCTAGGGTGAATGGCTAGTTTCTACGCATTTAATGCACAATAAGTATCCCTTGAACCACGATGCAATATGACCGACCCCATAGCGACAGTACGACTACTCCTGGCTGAAAAATAGGGATTTGCCCCCAACAGCTACTCTGTTGGCTGGGGGCTATAAATACCCCCTCTCTTACAGCAAGGGAGTTCTCTTGAAATCCTATTGAATACATTTGAGACCTTGATCCTTCTCTTTACCTCTTGTGCATTGATTTCATCATTGTAAGGTTGTTGAAAGCATTCAACTGCATAGTATCCATTGTTTGAGCTATGTGACGCTTAGTCATCATCAAACAAACATCATTGACTTGTTGCTCTTAGAGTTGCCACCTCCTAGATGGTTTGGAGGTGTGGAATCGGTGATCTCAAGAAGATTGTGAAGAGGCTCAGTATTGGTGTGAAGGTTAAAACTCATCAACCCGGAATTGTTAAGAGCTATCCAAATGGATTGAGGAAGGCTCATTTTGCATATAGAGATGGCTTGATTCGTTCAAGCTCCCTCAACATGGAGGGGAGTTTAGCAAAACTTCGAGATCACGAGAAAAAGTTCTTGTGTTCATCTTGTTGTTTACATCTAACTCTCTACTTTGCGTATTTACTTTCCTAGATATTATATTGGTTTGCAAGACTTATTTAGACTTAGGTTGTTGGTGTACTTAGTGAGACTTACATATTTAGCCCTTGAATTGTGCAAAATGAATTTAATTTTATACTTGCTAAAAAATCAAGTTTTAGCCAAAAAATAATTTAAAAACCTCTTATTCACTTCTTTTTAGTCGGTTATTTTTGATCCTATAAGTGCTATTAAAGCTTGATCTCTTATTATTAGGATTCATTGCCTAGAGAGAAAAGAATAACTAATGAGGTGATTTCCATAGGCAAGGCATATTTATTTGATGGCACAAACTATGCTTATTGGAAGGTCCATATGACCATTTATGTCAAGGCCATACACTCAAGTATATGGAGAATTACTGGTGAGGGCTTTATTATGCCCCTTGATCCCGCACATCTCACTGAACAAGATGAGTAGAACTCTCATCTCAATGCTCAAGTTATGAATGATCTTTTTGGAGCCTTTGAACATAGATGAGTTCAATAGAGTGAGCAATTTTAAAACAACTCATGATATTTGGACCACTCTCTTGGAGATCCATGAGGGTACATCCGCAGTCAAGGAAGCTAAACTGCACAGGCTTAAGGTCAAGTATAAGACAATCATTATGTTGCCCTATGAGAACAACAATGAGTTGTACTCATGGTTAAAAAGCATAGTGAATAAACTACATGGCCTTAGTTCTACACTAACTGATTTTGATATTGTTCAAAAGATGTTTAGGGCACTACCAGACAATATGAGACATTGGCAACCTTATTCCTCAACTGTTCCAACTAGGCAAGAATAACTTCTACTACTCTGTTGGGTAACATCATCATAAATGAGTTATACAAGAAAGATAAGAAGGAACTCTTGGAGCATATCAAAAAGGAAAATTTTGATATACTAAAAAATTGTACTAGATGTGTACATTGAACTCTTGTAACTCCTATTTAATTCCACCCTTAATTTTACAACCATCTACTCTTGATTTCTACCCTAAAAACAAAGTTTTTATATATTTTATACTAAAAGTTCTATAAACACAACATAATCCATTGCAAAATAAAATATTTTATATAGAGACCATCTTCATATGAGTACTTAACAGTTAATTCCTCTATGTTGGCAATGTTGTACCTTGTGTAATTACTTTCATTAAATGGCAATCAAAGGTGAAGACCCTCCTAATTAGAGGTGGAACCACAACCAAGGTTGGGTGTGGGCTCTAGGCTCCAGCCATGAGTGCTTCAGTCGTAATGCACATATACTAATTTTCATTTTTTGTGAAGATTAGCAGACTATAGGATGATCCATTCTTATTTATTTTAACTCCAAATTGAATGAAACTTGTTTCTAAATTCAATATCTTCCTAAAATAATAAAATCATCAAATTTGGATTTTGTTTGGATTTATTTATATGCTTATATATTTATTTGCTTTCCATTGTGATCGTCTAAATAGAGTATGAAGACCCGGAAGAGCTGCAGTTTGAGCCAAGTCAGGACTTTCAAGACCAACCAACTTGTGAGTCAGGTGAGTCAAAACTTTGATCATATTGTACCTACGTTTTAAAGCAAAATTATGTTGGTTTAAATTTTCATATTGCATGCGTTTATTTATTATGCAAATTTATATTTGTCTTAAGGCTATAGTTACTTGCATACTAATCATTGCACTACTATACCCCACCCCTTGGACTTTGAATAAGTAATCCTTGTCATTCTAGAAATTAATGTTAAACATACTAGTTATAAATTGTATATAAGCTCCACGCTTAGATTTTAGGGACATTAATTTACCCTGACATCATTTCGAACATAAATGCTTAGTTTGTGTAGTGACTGGAGGGAAGTGACTGGTATGTTGAACTAAAATATTTTGTGCTCCCAAAAACCCTAAAACTTGCTTTATATATAAGCAGATGGTAAGAGGTGTTGGTGTGGATGTAGCATGGTTTATAGTAAAATCACCCAGATAGTCCCTAAAACATTATCTGGGTGGTAAGGACTGAATCATGTGATAACATTCCAATATAAAACAGTATAACCATAAGTTTATAATGGGTACGACCTAACTAACTAATTTGCATCTACCAGTATGGGTTGCGCCACTAGATAGACTCACAGGTCGTGTTGCTATATGTAAGCCACCGTTAGCACATGTCGTGTCGCTGGATAAGCCACCGTGTGGCGCCAGACGAGGTCTTGGTGAGGGTAGATGTAACCCTTACTAAGGTAAAATCTAAGCGGGTGTAACTTTCACAGGGCGATACATTGCAAAGGCTTTGTGGTGTTCTTCTTGATTCACATGTTCAAAGAAATATGTAAAACATAACAAATTAATTAGCTTTTATGGGTAAAGTGTACAATTTCTGCAGAGTTAAAATTGTTCGAATAGCTATGCCCACAGACATGGGAACTTACTTGAGTTAATATCTATTTCTAAAACTTAATAAGTGGGATAAAAAATTCGTAGTGTAGATATAACCCTGAATTGATTTTCCCTATGTGGATGTAATCCAGGAATGATAATAGGTGGACGTAACTCTAAACTATCATATGGTGGATGGAACCATGATTTAATAAAAGTATGGTTTAGTTAAAAATGCTAGTGCACACTTTCACATTCTTTAATAAAAACATGGTTTAGTTAAAAATCCTAGGTCTTATGGAATTTTATTCTTATTGTAATTTTTAGCTATTGCCATTTAGCAAATAAAAGAACCCGAGCATCCCTTTGCTAAGCCTTGAATCATAATACTACATTCTATGTGTTGGCTCATGAAGCATGGTTGATTGTGCTCACTCTCGCTCACTAAATCCCCTCAAAGCCTAAGGACCAAGATCACTACACCATTCCAGGACCAGATAGAGGAGAAGATAGTGAGGATTAGGACATTCTCTAGTAGCTTAGTTTTTACCTTAGATAGGCAAACTTCAATGGTGATTGTATGTATATCTATTATTCAGACTCTTGGAGAGAAGTAAGGCATCCTTTATCCCCAGTCGATTGCATGTAGTAAGATGTGGTCTTACCTTTTGCTATTGCTTTCGCTTTTGTAATATATTTATTTAGCCTGATCGGCCTTTTATGTAAAACTCTACCCGATGTGGTTTATTTAAACTTCGATGTGTATTATTAATGAATGGTATGGTTTATGCGATGTATAAAATGATTCAGCAATATATCTGTGAGCGTTGTCTATTGATCCAGAGAATAATATGGTAGAATCACAGATGATTCTGGATTGGCAAAATTCCAATCTGATAGCGTGCGCTACACCGCCAATGCTCCTCCATCCTTCCCGATCTGCTCACCGCTATCATGAAGACGACTACACCGTCATCTTTCGGTGAGCTCCTGATGGAGGCACTCGACGACCTCGATTAAGATGATTGCACTGCTGTCCTCCTGTGAGCTCTTGACGAAGGTGCTTGATGGCCTCACTAAAGACATCGATGCCATGCCAAATTTAGAACTTGTAATTTTATCTGGCAGCCAAACAAGATTTAAAATTGCCTTATGATTCCATTTTCGTGTGGCAGTTTCTTTTGCATATGACCAACAAAATTTGAATTATATGCCAATTTCAATTCTACTTGAAATTGAATTTGTACTCCAATTCCATGATCTAGATCCGAATGGAGCCTAAGGCTGAATTTAACATTAGGTCTAGTGACAGCAGGCCTGACCCACCAAAGATATTTGTTAGGCTAATCTTGCAAAGTATGGTCCTGATGGGCCGAATCATGAATGTACAATGGCCCCTAGGTTGCCGTGTTTAATTTAATTAATTAGTCCACCGTAGTCGACTTCCAGCGCCATTGCCCGTACGGCGAAAGCATCGATCGATCGGCTCGAACGCGACCAGGCGGCGACGAGAAAACCCACGTACGTACGTATCAAACAGTACCTTTCTTTGATAATCCGTTCAGTACACATCACATCACGCACGACAGCCTGAGATCGATAGATGACCAGATCCCTATCTTAAAAGTGGAGTCTTATTACTGGAAGATCGATCTCGAGAAGAATCAAAGCGGACTTCTGTGTGCATATATTAATTATTGTGTCAGGAATGTGACATTTGATTCTGCCCAGTTTTTTCTAGCTCGTGGGTTATGCCTTCCTAGAAGCAAATAAATGGAAAAAATTTTCTATCGCTATTTTAAAATAATTTATTAGAATAATTTTTTTGAAACGATATATCGATATTTAATTTGTTCTTATAAACAGTTATGTTACAGTAAAAAACATAAATCATAGAAAAAATAACCCACCCAGAGCTAGGTACGATTTAATTTAGTTTTCATGTACTGCTCATCGATCGAGATATCAATGTACCAACCATCTGCGCATCTTCGACAATCAGCATCAAGGATTGATCTCGATAAGTGTCGACCCTCCAGACCATGATTTTATGAAAAAAAAATGAGAGATGCTAAAACTCATAGATAAGCAATTGAAAAAAGATGTATTTATGCTAAAGATGTTTCATGGGGGCTCACTGGTCTTAGGCCGCGCTCATAACAGCGATAGCTGCCAGCGACCAGCGACAACGATGGTTTTGGCCGTACTGTAGCTATTTTGTTTTTTTTTGTGGTTTTTTTTGTGATTTTTGGTATTTTTGTGTTTTATTTTTTTTCGTATTTCTTTGCATTGTTCGTGATAGACTAGCATGTTGCTTTTATTTTTATATTTTTTTAAATTTAATTATACCTAATAAGCCAATTCAGCTACAATAAAAAATAAATCAGATACAATAAAATTTTAACCAGAAACTCTCGCTATTTCGAACGCCCCTTTAAAAAACCGAACGTGGCATGGTCATAATTGTTTCTTGTTCTAACGTAATGTCCGACCAGTCTTTATACGATGTTGGAGGGATGATAGTTGCTACTGTTGAAGAAGGCATCTTTTTATTCCAAAAAGGCGGCACACATGGTAGTAGTTATCCTCAGCGACTTACCTTCCAGCGATGTTTGGAGGAGTGAGTTTTAGGTAGTATTGTCAGAGACCCAAATGAATATGTTGGTTACCTATCAGTGGCATAGTAGCATAGTTATGCAAATACAGGTCTATGGTAGACCCGTAAGCTGGTTGGGCGCCATGATGTTTTATTGGTCTCTTAACTAATACGGCTTATTTAAACACATGTTTACTAATCTTTTAGAAAGGACACCATTTAATTAATGAATATGAAGTTAAGTAATTATAGAAATTAATAAATTAGAACATCCTTGTCAAATCACTGAATTTTCCTACTGAATCGACTAGGTCTCCAAGTCGTGCAGCTTGACCAGCTAGCTGCATGCATGTCGGCCGTGGCTACCTAGTTCCTTTCATGTCGGCCGTGGCTACCTAGGTACTTTCCTTCTGGATCGATAGGATGCACGGTCGATCTAGGTACCTGCACTCGGAGTAGTGCGCACGCGTCGTTCTGAAGGGAACAATCCACCTCGTTTCAGAGGTTGTTCGGAATACCCATGATTTATAACTTTTAACTAAAAATTCACTATAATTAAGTTAATTTATTAAATATAATTAAATTTAAAAAATATAAAAAATAAAAACGACATGTTAACCTACCACGGACAATACAAAAGAATACGAAAAAAATAAAACATAAAAAACCAAAAAAAAGGAAAAAGACAAAATCGCTACAGTGAATAAAAAGCCGACGCCATTGCAGAAGCCCATCGCCGAATCCATCCTGAGCGGGGCCTTAGCTTTAGCTTCTAACTTTATACTTCTAGTTCATTATTTTTAATTTTTTTCCTAATTTTTTGGTTTTTTTAAGGTTTTTTTCTTTTCTTTTTGTTTTCGTTTGTATTGTCCATGATAAGGTAACATATTTTTTATTTTATTTTTTAATTTAATTATAATAAATAAATTACCATCAATTATATTAAAAACTAAATAGTTACAATACAAAATAAACTCCAAATCAACGTATTTATGCCGAACTGCACGCCCTCGAGCGCGTTTCTAGAATCCGCATGCATATGTTGCTACTGGATCACATCGTATCGGTTTCCGCTCTTAGACAGAGGCTTTGAAAACTAGTGGTGCTGCAGACTGTACTGCTCTTGCCTCCCTAGCTTTCCTTCGCAAGGTGATTGTAGACATTGCCTCCAAACACAACTATAAGCACCGATTTTTCATTACAATATGTTTTTAAAACTTAAGAAAATATGATAACATGAAAATACTTGACAATTCCACACGCATGTCATTTTTTTTACGTGGCAGAGCTAAACATTCATAACAATATAGTCCATAAAAATTAAAAGAAATAAGTCCATTTTGCATCTATGAATTTTGCAAAGAGTCCATTAAAAATACTCAACTGCAAACAGGAATTTAACCCCCTAAACTTCTAAAACCGGGTCAATTTACACCATAAGATGATTTTGCTAATGGGAATCCAACTCAAGGTAATTTTTGCCATGTTGCCAGCCATGTCATCAGTTTTTCTAATAGGGATCCAAATGAGAGGAGAAAGGATGACAGGAATGTTGAGATACGGGTAGACTATACTAGCGTAAATTAAAAAATTCTACCACGTAAATCAGGAAGTCATGCGAGTAAGAGATCATAAATCGTTACCACTAGATGTGCAGTGCAGCGGAAGTAGAGTTGAATTAGCTGATTCAACGAAGAGCGCGTCGGTGTAAGTGAAGGTAGTCGATCGTCCTTCGGCCAACCGTCTCCTCCTTGCGATCGTCCTGATCAGCGCCGCAGTCGTAGCAGTGCCTCTACCGAGGTCCACACGTCCAGGGAGAGAACACCGTGCGTCGGTGTGTTAGCACTAGCGCGCACGACAGGGGTTATGCGAAGTGACGGCTAAGGTTTTTTGGGATGTGGTCCTCAGCCTTCGCACCTCTCATTATATAGCCTGCAATCGGATCCTTATTCGATACGAGTGGAGATCAAATCCTACTCGGAAACTATCATCCGGATCCTTATCGTTCTAGCCCATTAAGTGTATAACCCTGTAAGTTCATGTACATTTAGCTATGGGCCGAAAACTCCTTTTCGGTCCATAGATCGGTAGTGGTCCCTAGCAGAACATAACGACCCCTAAATATACATAAAAATCATATCGGATGAACCTATATAATGCTTATGTACCGACTCCTTTACCTCACGATACTAGATCGAACTCAAGGCGAGAAGCGTGTCATCCTATAATAACTCGATCATTCATTCGAACCTGTGATGGATTACTCAGTTGTGATTGACTCTTCAACCACACTCGGCATGGCCATGCACTTTCTTAATTCAACCACATTGAAGGGTCTCGAGATATCTCTCCTGTTATATAGGAGGGACAAATTCTATCTTAATCGCTTACATTCCTTCGTATGTTTTATAGTAAACCCGAAAGCTACTTTTATGACCACCCAATCATGGAGTAGTGTTTAGTAACCCCTAAGTAAACTATCACACATATAGGAAACAATGACGATCTCAAGTTTAAGGATCCTACATACACTATATATGAGATCAACTGATGACACTTAAGAATATAACAATTCCCGCATGTCTCATGGTAGGTCAATCTAATATTATGTTCTCTAACATATGTCCATATTATTGATTTGATATCACATATCTATGATCCGTAAAATATGATCATCAATTAATACATATGCTGATCTGTAAATCATAATTATCCTACATAATAATATAAGATCATGGATAATTTAAAATAATATCAAAAACATAAATAAAAAGTTTCACGAACAAGTCACATACTTGTTGATCAATACGAAAGACATTTATTCAAGAGACAAAATAATATATTATTCAAAAGATCATAAACATAGAAGTGATACAATCATCTCTATGATTGGCTCTAAAGCATATAACTAACAAAGAAAAGAACGAGAATGTAGAGAGAGAGGAGTAAGAAAGAGATCGATGATGTGGATGTCAACATCCTTGAACTAGATTCTTATTAGCAAATCCCGATGATATGGTTGCCAATATGGCGCAAATCACCTTGAGTGGAATTCACATAATCAAAACTGCCCTCTAAAACCACCTTTGGATGTAAATTGACTTGGTTTTGTATGTTTGGAAGGGTTAAATACCCAGTTTTATAGTTGAGAGTGTTAAGTGAACTTTTTTGCAAAGTTTAATGGCATAAAATGGACTTATTACAAATTAAAATAGTTTGGCTGTACGCATTCTGAAATATTGACATCTTTTTAGTTACATAGAGTAAGCTAGTGATTAAAGAATGTAAATGCATATGACAAACATCATACATATACTACTTACCATCATGAATACTCATACCAACGGACTGACTGGTGGCCTGGCGGTGGGAGCGAGGGTCTTCATTTTCATCCATCCAGATTCATCCTTAAGATCGTCACGGTGTGCTATATTTAGGGTTTGTTTTTTTTGGCTGCGACTTTTGATTTTTGACTGAAATTTTTGAATTTTAGTTGTTTGCGATAAAGATTACGGAAAGAGAGATACTCGCTTGCGATTTTGGACGGTACAGATGTTAGGCTTTTAACGTATACTATAATTAACTTGTAGACTCCATCTTAAAAAAAAATACTCCGTTTGAAAGTTAGGTGCTGTAGCAAAAATCAAAAGCCGTTTTGAGAAGCTAAAAAGAACATGTCCTTAGTTAGAGTGTGTATGCATGTGTTTAGTTTAAAAGCGTGAGCCCGTTATAACTACTTAGCCCTAGGATGCCACTGTTACTTACTACACATTGCTTAATCATAAAATTATAATTAAATTCTAGTAAGTATTAACTTAGTAAAAATGAGGTTTTAATACTCTAATACAACTTACAACAATTACGTGAAAAACAATTAATTAATAGATTAAAAAATATGAGTGTGTGTGCTTTATCTACTACCTCTTAAAATAAGATGAGGTTTTATTAGTACCATCCCCAATGCCCGTGGAGTGGTATGACACCCATACTTTTAAGGTTCTAGAGGCTTCGCAAAATGACTAGCATTACACTGGACGTGCACACGTGTATCTGCAACGTATAACGTGAGTACACCATGCTTGTGATGTGTATCACTTATCCTCCTTATACTCGAAAAAAATATCCGTACAAATGTGTCGTGGTGGCTGAAATCATAGCATTCGAGCATAATTTTTTTAAATACTGTGTTTTTTATTTCAAATTATAGTAATATATCTGTATTTTTTTATTTTATAGTATTAGCCATCTATCGCTCTACAGTTAGATGACATAGACAATTTACCTAACAATTAGACGACATGTGGCTAAGTCACCCAATGGTTGAGCGACTTGCCTATATCGCTCAACCATGGGGTGACTAATCTAATCGCTCAATTTGATTGGACGACTTAGTCTTAGTCATTTGACAGTTGGAATATTTAAAATAATAATATTTTTATTTTATTAAGCCGATGGAAATAATTGTGGGGGGAGGGTAAATGGCAATTTTTGTAGGTAATATATTTAGCAAATTTTATTTGTAGGTTGTTATTTTTTGAAATAAAAAGGCAGACAATATCGATAGGTCAATTTATGATTTATGTAGATTCTGAATTGTACGAAATCTGTTAAACTTGCAATAACATTTTGTGATCATCGTATATTGTTGTACTGCAATAAATTTCTAAAGAATTTTATAAGGACGATTGAGCTAATAATGATTCGTAAATAGGAAGGTAAGTGATATTACGATGCAACAGGGAATGCATACATGGAGGAGAATTTCAGATAAATGCAATAACGATAACAACACGACAGTTAATCAGACAAAGGGGTTATATAGCACGTAGGCTAACGAACCAAGGATGGTACATGCACGTCTTTAGGGAATTAGAAATACATAGGACATATAGACGAAGAGGGTCAAACTATTATGGAACGTGGCTATGTGCCTTTCCTCCCGAGGTCGGCATTGTAGTCCTCAGCGGCAGCCCTGGCCTTGGCCATCAATTTGCACTTTCTCTCGCCCTCCTCATGAGCCTCCTGCTCCCTGCGCTTGCATGCCTCCAAGTAAGCTTGTGTCTCTAGTCAGATACGTTTACTTTAATCTTCGCTGCGTCACCGCTCCTCCATCCTCTCACGTGCTGTCAAGGTATCCAACTCCTCACAGTCCAGAGTCCACTAGTAGTGCGGGTGGATCTCCCAATCAATCCATTTGCGGTACGAGCATAGCAGATCTAGAGACTATGGAAAAAGGGAAGAGCTTGTTAGTGTATACCATACAAAGAGAACTAGTAGAACAATGTACTGTAACCCATTTATACCGACTGTCGGTAGCGAGCCGTGTCCCAATGCTAGTGGGGATAGTCCCAGGCATAGTTGCTACAACCCTAGTAACGTATGCTCAAACTCAATCGCTCCTTGGACTTGAAGAACTTCAATGCGTTCCTGCACTAGCAGAGTGGGGCATCTTCCCCATAGGTAGGTCTTGCAGTGAATGCTTGGTCAAGGGTAGAATCTGATTGTTGCTATCAATGCTAATTGCTGTCAGTATCTGCCCCTTGTATTTCTCTATTAGAAATATCCCGTCAACTGGTATCACTGATAACATGTGCCTAAAAGCATGGATGTAAGCACAGAAGGCTAAGAAAGCCCTCTGCAAAACTAGGTAAACGGATGGTCTTCTAGATGACTTGTCCTTCACAGCAATGTATATGCCTAGATTCCTGTCCCACAGCATCTCAAGCATACGAGGAAGGTTGTTCTAAGCCGCCTCGAAAGAACCGAACCTCCTTTCCAAAGCCTTCTATTTTGCACGTCATGCCTTAGCATACCTAATCTTGTACTTCAATTTTTGCTCGATGGCCATCATGATGTGCTTGGCCTCCAGATCATTCTTCTTCACTATCTCTCCGTAAATGAGATTGGCTATGAAGTTGGACATTAGGTTGTGATGCTTTTGCAAAACACTACTGAGCACGCAGGAGTGTGGCTTCACCTTTGAGACAATCCAGTGAGTCTCGTACTTAGATTTACGTGCGTGCACACGCTAATGACAACCAACTTGCTCAAAAACCACGATGTAATACTCCTGGCTACATTTTAGGACCTAAAACATCCGCTACATGGACAAGGTCCACAACTTAATGGCATCCTACAGTGATCTCTTGTCAGCAAATATTGCATGAAGCTAAATCTCTATACCATGGTACCCCCACGGTGATTCATACTCGTGTACAGAAAGACCCTGAACATCCACTCTATTCCATGCCTACGGCATAGGAACTTCATCCTCATCGAAAGAGTCATCACCATCCTCTTCTAAAGCTACCAATCATCGTGTTGCAACATGCTCAAACCCTTTGTGCTACCTTCGTTGTTGGGGATCTAGCTACTTCTCCCATTGGTTGCCCTTCTCCTCG
Source organism: Melocanna baccifera (assembly GCA_036346265.1). Lineage (NCBI taxonomy): Eukaryota > Viridiplantae > Streptophyta > Magnoliopsida > Poales > Poaceae > Melocanna > Melocanna baccifera. The sequence goes on from CM070679.1 coordinate 12,841,485, forward strand.
GGGAAGCCACTCCCCCTTGGATTCATTGAGGACTCCTCATGCTACTGCCTCTTCAAACTCATAGGGACACCACTCGGTGTTCATATCCTTTAGTGGCAAGACAATTTTAGAAGCTATTGTTGCTCAAACCATTAGCAAGAAGCTCCGCATCCCATGGGCTGAGAATCAGGTGGAGGTTCTTTCAGAGGTTACAGGAGGCAGCATTGGTGACCCTAGCTGGTGGACTTTGGGTGACGACTCCCATGTGTTCTTGAGGGAGACTTGGAGAAGCCTGCAACAGCCTCACTTCCTCCTAGCACACCTATCGCCTTTGCTGCCTCAGTTATTGCTTTGTCTAAGGAGAGTTTTCCTTTTAGATTGAAGAACATGATGTGTCTGGCAAGTTCATGGACCTTGCGCCGGAGGCAAAGCTTGTCACTCCAACTCTAGAGGTTGCGGTAGGGAACCTAGTAGACCCTGTAGGTGAGTAGGAGACACTGCCATCCTTGCTGCCACCCTTTTTGAGTAAGTGTTTGTGGTGGGTAGCTTCGTAGGTCTACATGAGATTATGGTCCTATTCCAAATAGCTTTTGTCTTTTAGAAGTCAGCTTTTGAACAAAGTGATTTTTCAAGATGATTTCTATAAGCCGTTTGTATGAGTTACTGCAGAAGCCATTTTAAACAAAGTGGCTTTTCAACACGAGTGCCCCTTGCTCCTTCAATATCTCTCGTAATCAGTCAAAAGTCATAACCAAAAGCCACAACACTTTTGAACAAGGCCTATGTTGGAGGCTTTTTCAGTGAAGAATAAGTTGGCAAGGAATGCTGTAGAGGACTACCTCTCGAAGGAACAAAGGCGTACTGCTGATGGCCCGTTCATAGGTTTTTGGTTTTGGCTTATAAATAGTAATAACTTGTAGAGAGACACTCGTATGCGATTTTGATCGATATAAATGAAGTCACTACAGTGTGTACTACAATCAACTAGTAGATCACACCTTGAAAAGACATTCCGTTTGAAAGCTAGGTATTATAAAAAAGTAGCTTTTAGAAGCTAATAGTTTAGGTATCATAGGAGGAGATGAGGAAGTGGATGAAGATGCCATAGACAAATACCTTCACTCCCAGATGGGATAGCGTCTGGAAGTTGCCATCAACACCATTGTGACCCTATTGGGGTGGAACAGGCTGATGAGTTGAGTTTTGATTTGGGTAAGTTCTTTTCAGTTTATGACTTATGCTTTACAGTTTTTATCGAACAAATAAACGGGATGACTTCTTCGTCACCGTTTCAAAGCGGCTTATTGTGACAGCCTTTTTGAAGTGGCTTATCAGTTTATCGGTATTCGGTTCATTTACATAAGCGCTCATGTTAGGATCAAAAATCATAAACCGTAGCAAAAAAGATCTACCCTTGGTTAGCAGGGCTCATTGCCGGCTGTTTAGTGTGGAAGTTGTAGTCTTCCCCTGGTGTGGTTGTTTTTCTTTTGCCTTTTTAGGTGTCAAGTCTTCGTAGTTTTTGGTGTTCTCTTGCTTCCTGATGGTTCTGCCGTGCTCGTTGGTGTGAAGTGTTGCCTTCGGTTGTCTTGGGTTTTTTTAAGGAAAATAAATGACAGAGCTCCCGTGCTTGGTTTAAAAAAAATAGTTTACTGCTAAGAAAAGCGACTTCCTGCAGGTTGCAGTGAGATCAGCAAGACATTTCTTCGCCGTGAGGTCAGTAAGTCCACAGTTTCTAGAAATTCGATGCGATATGCTCTTACTTACTTACCGCCAAAATACTACCTTCCACTTCTCTAGCGACTGTTTATACGAGTGCGAGAGCGGGATAGTAATCGCGTCCTACTATTTTACTAATATAGCGTTGGGAAGCTCGGGAGAACCAATTGATGCGTCGGCCGGCGTCGTCGTGCCCGGCAACGGTGGTGTTGTCTGAGGCCGCGGAGACGGCGGCGATCCTGTCAGCCCTGACGCACGTCATTGCCAATGGCCGTGGCGGTGCGACGGCAGTAACCCCGCCTGCGCCGTCTCTGGTTGTGCCACGGCAGCCGTGGACGGCAGCAATGGGCTGCCACCGTGGGAAGGTCGGACCGTCGGCGTCGGTGGCCATCGTTTCCGGTACCTGTGTTTACTCCCCTACGCCGCTCAAATCATCAAACGGATGCTCATGTGGTTGTTGTTCGCTTACAGTGCAAGATCACACTGCAAATGCACACTTGCCGTCTCCGGTGGCACCAACGTGGACGGAAGAAACAGAGCAGAGGCTGGCGCCGGCGGCGGCATCGCTTCGGCGCAGGTACCGCGGGGTGAGGCGGCGGCCGTGGGGCAAGTGGGCAGCGGAGATCCGGGACCCACAGAAGGCGGCGCGCGTCTGGCTCGGCACGTTCTCCACCGCCGAGGACGCGGCGCGCGCCTACGACGCCGCCGCGCTCCGCTTCCGCGGGAGCCGAGCCAAGCTCAACTTCCCGGAGGACGCGTCGTCGCTCGCCGCCGCGCGACTCCGCCGCCAGGCCGGTGGGGATCACATGGGCCGCTTGCCGTGTCCGGAGTTTGCACACCGGAGGGGCGCGAATGGCTGGACGGATCGGTTCGTGGGCAATGGGAATGGTCGCTTCTTGGGTTCTTGGACCATCGGACCTTCGCCGCCGCCGCCGCCGATGTGTTCGGTTGCTTCGGCTGCCGCGGGGCCGGCTCCTCCTCTGTTCTGTTGGAGTGGGACCCATGGAAGCAATGGAACAGAGAGAGGCGGGGAAGATTAGCGTAGCACTCTGTTTTGTTCGTTTTTGCTCGAGGCAGCTTCATATATATATATATATTACGTTGTATTTGTACAGTTGTACTATTTTGTTATTTCTGAGAACTGCTAGTTAGACCACTTTACTATCTACCAAATTATCGTAGTAATTATTTTTAGTTCATATCAGTGTTTGGAGCCTTTTGAGTTGTTATTCTATTTCTATCATGCGTTAATGCTTTTTTCCCGATTGTTGAGGCTAGTTTTATAGCTTTGCTTTGAGAGTATTATTAAGTCGAGAAACGTACACATGAAAGGCACCGAGCGAGCACGTCAGATTTGAACCCATAGTTCACCATGATAACTCGGTAACTTAGCATTTCTTTGGAATGCAAGAATTGCAAAGAATTCTATAGGAATTTTACGTCAAATAGTTCAAATCCTTTTGAATTCGTTGACCAATCCTAATACTATACACGCGTTCAAGCTGTTCTATTACGAAAGCTTGACTTTTTCAGTTTTCCTAGCAAGGAAACTTTTTTTTTGGAATTTTTCTAGCAAGGAAACTTGAACTTTACTCTTTTTTTACAACTAGTTTGTTTTCACGGAAACTTGAACTTTACTCTTTTTTTTACAACTAGTTTGTTTTCACTAGCTTTAGCACGTATTGTATAACCCATGATATAAATAAGCCCACTTCATGTCCAGACTAGCCCACTTATATAGATAGCACAAGTTGGCCAGTATTTACTGGGCCGGTTCCGGACCCAAGCAGCCCAAAGTAACACATAAAACCCAAAAGTCCAACCTCATAAACCACCCAGCCTTTCTTCCTTGCTCGGCACTGGAGTCTCAAAATTTCTTGCCGAAAAAGGAACGAGGAGAGCTCCCTCCCAAATCGCGCGAGTTCGACGAGTACGACTGCCTCGAGCAGACCATGCCCGCCGCCGGAGAAGACGGCGGCGACAGCGAGGGTCACTGCCACCAGCACCACAACAACGGCCAGGAGAGGGAAGGGGGACAACGGCGCGGGAGCAGCGGCGGCGGCGGTAGCCGCCCCGAGCGGGATGGAGACGACGGGCGGGAAGTGAGGGAGAGAGGCATGAGAGGGATGAGGTGGGGAGAGGAGTCGAGGAGGGGGCGGGGGGTTCTGGCGGCACAGGGGGAGGGGTTGGAGGGGGAGGCGGGGCGGGAGCAGTGGGCCGAGGTGGCACGAGACGAGGGAGGAGGCGGAGGTGGAGAGGGAGCGCGAGTTGGGGAGGAGCAGGGATATGGAGATTAGGGAGAGGAAACTCGAGTCGGATCCCATTCCCAGGGAGAGCAGGTAGAAATTTCCCCCCTATTTTGCTGATACTTTTTTTTTTACAAATTTATTGACTATTTTAGGGGGGAATTGCTATTGCTATGGCTTCCTTATACCAAGCAAATGAGCTAGCAATGCTTAGCAGTCTATTTTAGTTGGTTTCCTTTAGTATTCATGCACATTTGTCATGGTCTGAACTCTTATCGATGGAGGTGGGATAGAGAATTGAGGAGGTTGGTGTTGTTGGGGTAATGGGGATAAAAGTATCTTCTCCACTTGAGCACATTGCAAGACAGGTGTGTGTATGTGCAGACTTACAAGGCGCAATGTGGCCTGTGTGATCTAGCGGAAGTAAGGCGTATGGCTGTTGGTACTGTATCCGTGGACGTGTCCGTATTTGGGGGCGGAGGAGGATGGTCCTGTTGGCCATTTCTGGTTTATGTAGTATACCAATAAAAAAATGTTGGTCTCTTTGAGTAGGGTGTGTGCGACGAGTGTATGGAATTGAATATGATACGTAATGGTCCTGAACGAAAAAAAACTGGGTTAACTACTTAACTATATTAGGTGAAACAAGGATGAAAGTCCAACTGTTGCTCTGGGATATTGGCCCTTGGGTGGTAGCAAATCTGTTCCAAAATTTAGAATTTTACCCATGGTTGTCACGGCGACCACGGCGCCTAAGGAGCGCCAGGACGCCTAGTCGTCCAGGCGGGCGCCTAGTCATCCTCTAGGCGTTGCTAGGCGGGCTAAGGCGGTTCAATTGAGAAGAGTCTAAACAGAAGAAATGCATATAGAGAAGGACCATATTGCAATTTCAAAACCTTGAGAGGGCTCACTCGCAAAAAGCCAAAATCACTCATAACAGCCGCCGCCGCCTGAGCTGAGTGCTCGACACATTTCTTCACCCCCATCTCCTCTTCTCTCCCTCTTCCTTCCCCCATCTCCTCTCCTCCGCAAGACGGCGAGGCCGAGGCGGCTTCGCGGCGGGACGCTCCTCTTCTGCGCGCTCTCCATCGCCTCCAAGCGGCGGTGGCGATCGAGGAGGCAGCGGAGAACCGACCGGCGACGCAGAGGAGACCGCAGATCCAGCAGCGGCGACGGCGGATCCGGTGGAGGAGACGGCGGATCCGGCGGAGGAGACCACGGATCCGGTGGCGGCGATGGCGGATCCGGCGGCGACAACGGCGGATCTGGCAGCGGCGACGGTAGATCCTGAAGGAAGATATAATTGGGTGGAATTGGATATATTGCATCGAGGCTCTCGGGCGGTATATATAGAGGTACAAGACTTGGAGTTGTAATCCCAATGGACTCTAACCTACCAAATATATTGTACTCTAACCTACAAGACTTGGAGGTTACCGATGTCGAGGTGGTCGCTCATGAAGCCGCGGGCGTAAAAGAGGCGCCATGGTGATGACGGAGACGCGTCAAGGCAGTCGTTGTGGAAGGGGGCGATGCCGAGGTCGACGCAGTCAAGGTCGTCGAGGATGTAGACGAAAAGCGGCGATGCAATCGAGGCAGACGGGACAGGAACGGGAGGGTCGATGCAGTCAAGCCGCCAGAGCCGAGGCGTGTGCTGGGTTTGCCAGACCCGGCAACGCGTCGGGGACGAAAGCACGCACCGGTGTTAGCAGTGCCGGACGTACAAGGGAGAGGGCCCCAACCAGGCGTGGTTGTGCTGGACGAAGAAGAAGCAGTACGGGAGAGGATGCTCCTACCCGAAGGCAAGCAGTTCGGGCGGATGCTCTGGCTCGAAGGCGAGCAGTCTTGACGCAAGGTACGGCGGCGGTAGCGCTCGATGTCGGCGATGAAGGCCCGATCAGCATGGCGAAGGCCAGGTGCAGACAGATGGCGCACAAGAGGTTGCGCAGCACAGTCGTCGATGCACAGGGGACGGCGATGTAGATGCAATGGTGAGGGGACACACGTGCGGTGGTGCTGCGGCCCGAGGAGGTGACACAGCAGCAGCCCTGTTGCTCGGAGAAGATGTGCGTAGTACTCGACGACGGACGTCACGGGAGCCGGGTGGATCGCGCACAATCGGCTGATCAGACCGAGTACGTGCGAGGTGGGACGACGATGGAAGAAGTCGGCGGAGGCGTCCCAATCTGTGGTGGCGATGACGAACCGGTGGAGAAGACGTGCGGACGGGATGACTGAGACGCGACACGGGAAGGCGTCCCCTCGGCATCGCGTACCCGGCCTGGCCACACAGTGAAGAGGTAGAGGCCGGTGTAGTCGACACAGATGTCGGAGTAGATGCGTGCGAGGTCGACGGGTGGTGGGCGACTCAACCCCAATCAGTGATCGGGAAAAAAAAGAAAAGATACAACAACAGAGATAAGCCTCCTTTCCCCGTGGGACCTACTGGCCCTGTTGCCTTTTTCTGCTCTTCTCGGCTTGCTTCTTCACGTGATGAAGTACACGCAGTAGAGCAGCAGCCAAAACCAACCAAGTCCACCAACTCCTCTCGAGCAGCGATGAGGCACTCCATCCTCTCGGCCGGATGGGAGCAGCAAGCCTGGAGACGGCGAGGCCGGAGGGGCGGCCGGAAGAGGCGGCGCGGCTGGAGGAGCGACGCGGTCGGAGGGGCGGCACGCCCGTAGGAGGAGGCGGCACAATGGCGTCTTTGCTCGCCACGAGCAAGCAAGCCAGCGCGCGCCGCCGGCGTCTTTGGCGGTGCGGCGAGTGGCGAGGCGGTGGCACGACGGGCGGTGGGCGCGGAGTTGAGCGCCGACGCGAGCGTTGACTGGCGGCGCGGAAGACGGTCGGATCTGGCCCGGAGGTGCCCAGATCCAAGCTCGGCGGCGACGGAGAAGACCAGATCTGGCCTGGGCGGTGCGGGCGCGTGCGGAGGGGTCGCAGGGGCCGGGAGGAGGTAGTGCGGCCCGTCGTCCGGCGACGGCAGCGTCCGGCGGCGCCGCGCGCGCGCGGCGGCGGGCGTCGCGGCTCGAGCGGCAGCGCGGCCGGTCCGGCGAGGCGTGCGAGGATGGGGGTAGCGTGGTGGAGACGGCCAGATTCGCCCACTGGCGGCGACGCTGGCCTGGCCGCCACCATGGCGGCTCAGGGACGGGGCGCGAGCTAGCCCGACCGCCACCACGGCGGCGCAGGACGGGGCGCAGCCCAGCCGCCTCCACGGCGGGGCGAAGATCTGGAAGAGGGTGACGGCGACAGCCCAGCGACGAGCCTGGGGAACGGGGCGGCGGCAGCCCGACCGCGACGAGGACGATCGTGAGGAGGGAGGCCCGATCTGCTGCGTGACGACGACGACGACGGCGGCGGCCGGATCAATAGGATCCGCTGCCTAAACGGTGGCGCTGCCCCCAACGGAGATAGATCTCCTCGGGGGCGCGCGGTGCGGAAGCGAGCGGCGGCTAGGGTTAGGATCTAAACCTAGAGTTCTGATACCATGAAGGAAGATGGAATTGGATATATTGCATTGAGCCTCTCGGGCGGTATATATAGAGGTACAAGACTTGGAGTTGTAATCCTAATGGACTCTAACCTACCAAATATATTGTACTCTAACAGATCCGATGGCGGCGACAGAGACCTCTCTTATGCTCACGCGACCACACACCATGCGCCCGCCCAGCCGATGCCGCGCCTCGCCTTATCTCCGCCGTGGACGCCTCGTCGCCCTGGGCGCCCGCCTAGCTGGCCAAGGCGAGGCGCTCCTCCATGGCGTCCTCTCCGGGCCGTCTGGATGCCTAGGCGACGCCTTGACAACCATAATTTTACCATGTACCACTACTCTGTCCTCAATTAAAAAAAATAAAGTGTTTAAAGTTTTTATGGTATGTATATATCTTTTTCTTGAATTCTTCATTCTCATTTCATCTACAGATTTCTGACATTGCTTGGTATAGTTCTGACAGTGTGATTGCCTAGAGAATGAGTCTCCCTGTCGATTCCAATGCAATGTTCGCTATCCTTTAATCCTCTTATCACTGATAGAATCTTCATTATCCTTTTTTTCAGCCCATCTATCTTGCATTCCTTTTCCTGTCTATACACGAAAACTCTCTTGCGCTAAATATGTTAAGTAGGGTTTAGTGAAGAACTGGGAGTTACACTGAAATGCTGCTGTTATGTTGCATATAATGATCTTTACCTTTATTGGTCATGTTTTTCTTGAGGTAACTAGTATCAGATTATATGCTTAAGCTTAACAAACTACTATCAAATTATAGCTCACACGAATTTTCCATTATAAGATAGGAGTGCTGTACTGCTGTATCTTGGCCACCTTACCTTAATATGACATGACCTTTTCTATGCAGGATGTCTAAAAAGAAAAAAGAAGCAGAGCCTGAGGTTGATTTTGAGAGGGATCAGAGAACTGTTTTTGCTTTTCAGGTTATTAGGCTGAGGCTGTTTTGACCATGTGATGTTATGTTCTGAAATAATTGATTGACCTTATATATGTGGTTTCTTTCCTTTTTAAAATGTCTCACAGATCCCTCTGAGGGCTACAGAAAGAGATGTCTACGAGTTTTTCTCAAAGGCAGGAAAGGTCAGTTCTAGCCCGTTTAATATACTGGCAGGAGATTGAAGCAGTGTTACTACCATTTCTTTGAATTTTTTTTGTACACCAATCAACTAAACATGTTTCATCACATGCCCACCATTCAGATGTCATCTTTCTCGAATTTCTGTCTGCGTAATTACCTGCCAAGTTGTTGAAAGTTGCATTTTGCCAATTTTATGTCTTCTTATGAATGACATAACACTGTTTTTTCTGTTCTCTTGCTCAATTGTATTTTGCATTACAGTAGTGTGGCGGGGAGTTAATTTTACACATGATGTCTGTTTACATATACTCATGATATCTAGTTTTTTGCCGGGCCTTCATGATATCTAGTTCACGGCAATGATTTTTGAATTGTGGTGAACTTGTTTATCATGTACTTGATCATAAAGCATTAATTACCAGCAATTGAAAATCTGCAGGTGAGAGATGTGAGATTGATTATGGACAGAAACTCAAGGCACTCAAGAGCTGTTGGGAGTGTTTATTCTGGATCTATATAAAGATCTCAACATATAAAGAGCATTAATTAACTGTTTCTCTGCTTCACATCGCGCTGCGGAGTGCCGTCGCCTAGTCCGATGTTTTCGATGCAAGGGTCTTGGCCACCATTCCTTTGTCTGCCCTGATGCCTCTTCGTCGCGGGGGAGCAGTTCAGTCTGGCGGCGTATTTCGCCGACTACGGAGGCCCCCTCGTCCTTGCCTCTGCCGGCGGGATTGATATCCCTATCTGGGCCAACGAATAAAGGCTCTAGCTCTCGCGGTCGGCTTCGGCGGCGTCGCAAACGCCGGCGGGGTCGCGCTTCCGGGCTGGCTGTCATCGAGGCTGAGGAGTCCCTCCGTCATGCTTTCTCCGTCACCTCCACCGGCCAGGCTGCGAACATCATCAGCTAGGTTGCGAACATCATCGACCAGGCTGCCACTAGACTTCGCCAACTAAGGGCCTCCGTCTTGACCTCTGCTCCGCCGCGCTCCCGAAGCAGATCGTTGGCGAGGAGGAGCTCAGGGGATACCCGGGCGGGTCGCATTCTAGTCAAGAGCCGCCTTGGGCCCACTGGGTCCAATGCTGGCCACATGGCGTCCAATGCTGACCACGTGGTGTCCTCTCAGTTCCCTAGTGCCTCCCCGAGCTCCTCGTTCCCCTCCCTATTTATTGACGGTAACGTTACAAAAACTACTTTTTCGAAGATGAGGACGGCGGCATGGGCTATCTCGAGAAGCGAGGAGGATCTTGAGCGCCTCAAGGCGGATTCACTTGCCTCCTTGACCTCCTCCCCCAACCTGGCGGATTCTCTGGAGAAGATGGACGAGACGGCCGATCCTGTGGCTCCCAGCCCAAAGCTCCCTCCTCTTGCTCCTCTTGACACGAGCGAGGATTGTGTTGCTCTGCACACGGCTACTGCTGGCGCCCTGCCGGCAACGATGCCGGCGCCTCCCTCGGCCACGGGTCATGGGGCAGCACATCGCGAACCATCTCCAAGGTCTACTCTTGGCGCCGTCGTTGCTCGAGGACGAAGAGTCATCCTGTTGCGGCTACCTCGCCAGGTCGACCCTCCGCCTCCTCGACAAGGCTCTCCTTTCCATCAGGCGGGGGCGATCTTCATCACCAAACTCACAAAGAAGACGACTAAGATCCTCCCCACCCCGCTCGCTTCGAAGGCGAAGCCTCGCCCTCACCCTCCTGGCGCTCCTCCGCGGCACAACCACTGCATTGCCGGAGTTGGAACTGAGTCTCCGGCCGTTGTGGCACCCAGTTGTGCCAGAAAGCAAGTGATGAGGGCTTTGAATATCATTGGCGAACGGGACCACATGCGCTAGAGGACTACAGCAAGCTCTTTGCTCAGCCACTTTCTGCCTCGCATATTCAGGCACTAGCTGCTCTCTTCGGCTGGACACCACCGGAAGAGGAGGTCAGTTCGATTTAACAGCCTCTGCATAGGGTTTTTTGGTCGTTGTTTGCTGCTATACCAATGAATCCATCCAACATTTTTGTGCTGGAATGTTCGCACCTTGGTAGCTTCGGCTCGGGTGGATGTTGTCTGTCTACAGGAAACAAAAATGGCTTTCACCTCCCAGGGGTCGTCCTCTCCATGCTAGGTTCAGATTTTGACAATTTCATATCCTTGCCTTCGGTTGGTGCATTTGGTGGAATTCTCGTTGCTTGGAGACATGGCCTTAGACCTGCCGGCGCTCACAGATTAGACTCCTTTAGTGCCTCGGTGCAGTTTTGCCCAAGAGGCAGCCAATCATGGTGGTTGACTTGTGTCTATGGCCCGCAATCCATTGATGAAAAAATCAGCTTTCTGCAAGAGTTAAGAGACATCCGTGAGGCATGTCAAGGCCCTTGGATAATATTGGGAGATTTCAATATTATCTACAAAGAGGAGGATAAGAACAACAGCTTGCTGAATCGGGCAATGATGGGAAGGTTCCAGCGTCTCATCAGTGATCTGGCCTTGAACGATATCCCTCTTCTTGGACGGAAATTTACATGGTCCAATGATCAACAATCCCCAACTCTCGTCAGGCTTGATAGATGGCTTTGCTCTTTGGATTTGGAGCTTCTTTTCTCCAATTCTCTGCTTCAAAGTGCTTCGTCAGATTGCTCTGATCACTGCCCTCTCCTATTGGGGCTACATGATAACAGGCAGGGTAAAATGAGGTTCCACTTTGAGTCCTTCTGGACGAAAATTGAAGGCTTTCATGACACTGTCTCGCGTGCTTGGTCCTCTATACATGTGACCCACTACCCCTTTGTTTCTTTAGCCAATAAGTTCAAAGCAACTGCTAGAGAGCTTCAAAGTTGGAGTCAGAAAAGTGTTGGTCTTGTTAAATTGCAGCTTAGTCTTGCCAGGGAGGTGCTTCATCAGTTGGAAATTGCTCAGGACTTTCGGGCCTTGACAAATGAGGAGGACTGGCTGCGCTGCAGCCTCTTGAAATATTCCCTAGCCTTATCTTCTCTCTCACGCACTACTGCGAGAAGCCGTTCAAGAATTGGCTGGTTGCATGAGGGGGATGCAAATACTGGCCTCTTTCTTGCGTTTGCTAGACACCGCAAGCAGAAAAATTTTATTGCCAAACTTGTTGATGGGGAACAGGTGCTTACCATTCATGTTGAAAAGGAGAGGGCTGTGTTTGATTTTTACAATGAACTCCTTGGTTTGAGTCTGGACAGGGAGCACACCATTAATCTAGAGGAGATGAACGTGGATTCTCATGACCTTGCAGCACTTGAGGCCCCTTTCTCTGAGGAGGAGGTGTGGACAACCATTTTTCACCTTCCTATGGATAGAGCACCTGGACCTGATGGGTTCACAGGTTGTTTTTATAAAGCCTGCTGGACAATTTTGAAACCTGACATTATGGCGGCCATTTCAGCAGTTTGGAGTAGAAAGTTTGGCAATTTTGGTTTGCTCAATTCAGCCTATATCACTTTAATTCCTAAGAAAGATGAGGCTTTGCACGTCAAGGATTTCCGACCCATTAATTTGGTGCACAGCTTTGCTAAATTGGTCACCAAAATTCTTGCCAATAGACTTGCTGTCCGGCTCCACCAGATGGTATCTCCAAATCAGAGCGCCTTTATAAAAGGACGGTTTATTCAGGATAATTTCATGTTGGTGCAACAATTGGCAAGGTTTCTACATCAGCAAAGGCAGCCTTGTATCCTCCTCAAGCTAGACACCACAAAAGCCTTTGATTCAGTTTCTTGGTCGTTTATCCTTGAGGTTATGAGAATTTTGGGCTTCGACTCCATTTGGTGTGACATGGTTTGTGGGCTGCTGGGCACATCTTCTTCGCAGGTCCTTCTCAATGGAATTCCCGGGGAGGTCATTCTTCACAAGCGTGGATTGAGGCAAGGAGACCCCCTTTTCCTAATGCTTTTCATTCTTCCTATGGACATTTTAAGCCACCTATTCACTAAAGCATCAAGAGAAGATTTCCTGCAGCCTCTCTCTGCTCGACCCTTGCATCATCGGATCTTCCTTTATGCCGATGATGTGATCATCTTTCTTAGGCCAAACACCATGGATTTGGAGGTCACCATGGGCATTCTTCTTCTGTTTGGTGAAGCTTATGGTCTAAAAACTAATATGCAAAAGAGTAACATTTTCCCCATCCATTGCTCTGAGACAGAGATTGCGATAGTCCAGGAGCATATCCCCTGTGATGTGTTGAATTTTTCTTACAAATATCTTGGTGTGCCCCTCTCCCTACGAAAGCTGACAAGGGCTGAAGTTCAACCTATTATTGATAGGATTGCCGATCGTCTTCCGGGATGGAAAGCAGAGTTGCTAACAAGGGCGGGAAGAAAAACATTGGTACAGTTTGTGTTAACCTCTATGGTGGTCTATTTGGCCATGGCAGTTGACCTCCCTCAGTGGGCTATAAAAGAAATAGACAATCCGTAGAAGGTTTCTGTGGAGAGGCAGAAAAGACATTAATTTAGGCCACTGTCTTGTGGCTTGGGACAAAACTTACCGACCTTTTGAACTAGGTGGTCTTGGCATCTCTGATCGCCAGCGGATGGGATGGGCCCTTAGAATGAGATGGCTTTGGCTTCAAAAGGCTGACCCTGATAGGCCTTGGTCCCCCTTTCCGATCCAGGTTCATCATTGTGTTCGGTCCTTCTTCTCCATAGCAACATGTACTGAGGTTGGCAACAGATCCCACACCCTCTTCTGGACAGATAGGTAGATTAATGGACAAAGGATTGCTGATCTGGCACCCCGCCTTTTTGCTTTGGTTCTCAAGAGATGTGCCAATAAGCGCACGGTGAGGGAGGCTCTCATTGGTCACAACTGGACTGCGGATCTGATAGGAGCGATGACGATTAGGACCATTGCTGATTTTTTGGATCTTTGGGACCTCCTTTCACAGGTGATGTTGCAGCCTGATGTAGAAGATAAACACATATGGTGCTTCACTGCCAATAGAAAATACTCAGCTAAATCAGCATATGAAGGCTTCTTTCAGGGAGGCATTGAGTTTAGTCCCTGGAAGCGAATTTGGAGAACTTGAGCCCCAAATAAATGCCGTTTCTTCATGTGGCTTGCTGCACATGATAAGTGCTGGACTGCTGATCGTCTGGCACACCGAGGACTGCAATACCCTCCCCGCTGCTTGCTTTGCGATCAGGAGGAGGAAACCATTAATCACCTCTTGGTTTCATGTGTGTTTGCCCGCTAATTTTGGTTTGATTTGCTACAAAAGGTGGGATTACAGAACCTTTCCCCTCAACCGGGTGAGCCCTCCTTAGAAGAATTGTGGTCCAGATCACACAATGCAGTTGATGGACAGGTTCGGTAAGGACTCAACTTCATCATCATCTTAGGGGCTTGGTCTCTTTGGAATCTCCGCAATCGCTGTATTTTTGTTGGGGCTGCACCGGATGTTAGGGCTCTCTTGACTCTTGTCAGTGAGGAGATGAGGATATGGGGTCTAGTCGGAGCAAAGGGTATTTCACACCTAATTGCTCCGCCACAAGTTTTTGGTCTAGATCTTATCTCTGGTTGAGATCTTTCTTGGTCCTGTGCCATAAGCGTTTTGTAAGGTGTTTGTAAGGGGCTTTAGGACCTTTCCTAGAGCAGGTGTTTGTAAGGGTTTTTTTTTCTTACCCCCTTTTTTCCTAGCGTAATATAAAGATACGTAGCTCTCCTGCGTGTTCGAAAAAAAACATATCTTCTCTACATGCTTGGTGTAGATATTAGACAATAAATTATTGAATGCAATTTTGTGTATATGTGAAGCAATAAAGTATTTACGAAGTTATATGACAATTAGAAGAGTTATTCTTTGTAGCAGCAATGTTTATCGCTGGCACTGTTTCTCTTTGCTGCCCTTGAATGCTCATGCAGAAGCTTGACCAAACTGGAACTGCTTCAAGGTTCATTCAGTTTATTCAACTCTTATTATTTGGTTTTTATTTTTTCAATCATTTATTGGTGGAAAAAATGTCAAGCAGCATTATGGAATCATTTGGAGTCCCGGTTTTCAATGAAGCAACTTCAAGTCAGAAGGTCATTACCAATACCTCTACCTGGCCAGACTATTCCATTGGCTCCCCCTTGCTCAGAGCCTATTGGCCAGCCAAGCGAGTGCATTCTGCTGAAGAATATGTTTGATCCGAATACTGAGGTTTGTAAAACAATATTATAAAAAAACCAACATTTCTGAACTTATTTTACTGATGTGACTTCGGATTCTAACAGACCGATCCAGATTTTGATTTTTGTATCAAAGAAGAAGTTGAAGTGGAATGTTCAAAGTTTGGCTAAGTGAAACATATCGATGTTGACAAGTGAGTGTGCATGTTATATTTGTGATTAATGATTATATTCATTTTGAATTTCATTTTTACATTTTATAGTTGCAGTAGCAACTATTATGAATATTATGTGTGTATTGATATGAGGCCCAAGTGGCCATATATATAGAATAGTATAAGGAGATATGCCATCTAGAGATAAGACATATGTGGAATAGAATACAAACTCTATATCCTATTACAACTTTATATCCTTAACACCCCCCTCAAATGCAAGGTGTATGCAATAGCATTGCATTTGAAAGAGTTGATATTAAAATAACAAAAATCCAAAATCCAAGTCTTGTAAACGTCGTCGTAGTATGCGGATCTTGAGAATTGTGTCGAAAATAGAAGATCTCCATCCAAGGTCGTGCGGTAGCCCATAAAGCAGATCGAAGCCCAAAACGGCGGCGACGCAGTGCACAAGAAGCACAATAGAAACGCAGTGCAGAAGAAGCGTGGTGGCTTTAAAAACTCGGGGCGGCGGCTCAGAAAGAAGAGCGGCGGCATCATAGACCGAGACAGCGGCGGCGCAGTGCACAAGAAGCGTAATAGAAACGCAGTGCAGAAGAAGCGCGGCAGCCTTAAAAGCTCAGGGATGCGACGCGAGAGGCCGCCCACGGAGGAGTCCGGATCCAACACGAATGAGGCTGGATCCGAACGGGGCAAGGCTAATTCCGGCGAAGACGAACCAGAGAAGAGCCATACAGGTGCGAGAGGGGCGGCACCGACCATACAAAATCCTAAAGGATGGACTATGGCTAGCAAAGCAATCGACTGACTGACACAAAAATTTGTGGACTCGTATAGTGTAGACGAAATAAAAATAGAGACTATGGATTTGAATGGATGCAGCGGAAGACTCAAAATCCTAGCAGCAAAAATAAAAGAACTAGCAGCAACAAGACTAGCAAATGAAAAGGCCATCCGGACACAAAAGATCCGATGAGGGCAGAGAGCTGTGCCAACCGACACAAAAGATCCGATGCAGGCGGAAAGCTCTAGGCGGTGCAGTTTCATCGCGTTGCTTGCGTTCCCATCTCCTTGATTCCAAGCAGGCGAGCGAGCAAGCAATTTCTCTCGAGGCGAGCGAGCGCGACCGACTGGCAGAAGAATCCGCAGCGTGACAGACCAGGGTCGCCAGTATCCTACTGCAGCGCCGTGACCGTGGTGTCGGCTCCGACGCTCAAGAACTCGGAGCAGAAGTGTGCGGGTGTGGATCCAGAACGCGCAGCAGATGCCCGGCGATCGAAGCTGGCGGGCGGAGGCGGCGAGCGGCGCGATCGGCTTGATGGCGGGCGGCGACGGCCGGGCGGCGACAGCCGACCGATGGCGGAGCTGGCGAGCGAAGCCGATGGTCGGAGAGCCAGCGAGCAACCTCCGAGCGGAGGCCGACGGGTGCAGAGTCGGCGGGCAGAGCCGGCGGACGAAGGCCGCCGGACAGAGCCGACGGGCGGAGTCGGCAGCAGCTGGTGGCCATGGTGTCGGCTATGGAGTCGCCGCCCCGATCTGCTCCCTGGGCGTGATGAGCGCGCCGCCTCGGCTAGAGGCTCCTCGGACAGATCCGAACGGCGGGGCCAGGCGGCGGCGGGTCCTCCGAGCGGTGCGGTTCCTCCGACAGATCCGGGCGGCGGTGTAGCAGAGATCGGCGACGACGGGCCGCAGAGGTCGGCGACGACGGGCCGATCCGGATCCGACGCGAGCAGGTGCGGACGCTGGAGAAGGCCCGAAAAACGAGGTGGCCGCCCCCGGGAGTAGAGATGATCCTCCCGGGGGCAGCAGCAGCGGAAGATTTGCGGAGAGGCTAGGGTTAGAGATGTATTAACTTTAACTTTGATACCATGTTATGAATATTGTGTGTGTATTGATATGAGGCCCAAGGGGCTATATATATAGAAGAGTATAAGGAGATATGCCATCTAGAGATAAGACATATGTGGAATATAATACAAACTCTATATCCTACTACAATTCTATATCCTTAACAACAACAAGAGGAATGGCTTCCATTTTGATAGGCGCAAACAATAGCTGCAACATGTTTTTCAATATATGTTTTTCTCTGCATAGTGGAGTTCAGTCATTTGACATATTGGCGTTTCTTTATGTGCTTGAGGTTGAAGTAAATAAATGTATTGCACCAGCAGCCTCGAAACAAACACATTGTAACTACTGTTTATCAGACCATGAGCATATTCCCTCAATTTGGAGCATTTTATCCTTGCCATCTTTCAAAATGATTACAAATTTTGTATTCTAAAAGTGACCGGACCTTAAAAATCTCTGGAAAACAGAAATAGTAACTTTTGCAGTAACTGTGTTCTTATGGCCCATTGTGGGGCTATCTTGATGACAATTGACATGTGGTAAACAAGGTCAAAAGATAATAGCCTACTTGTCCCATTGTTTCACCAGCCAAACTTTTGTCTTTTGCTGGTAGGTCAGAACTGCTGTATACTGTGTAATGAGCAATTAAGTTGCATGGATGTATAAGAATTGGGTGTTATATTGTAACCTTTGGGAGTTGTCTTATTTTAAACAGGCATAGTCAAGGACATGTTTACATGCAGTTTGCATCTGTTGATTCTTCCTCAAACTGTCAACGTGCAATGCATGGGAGATGGTATGCAAGTAGATGTACAACTGCTCTATATATGGTACGACTCTTTGCTCATTAGTGAGCCTAGTTCTCAAGACTTGAGTGGCAATATTGTAATTTGTTAGCATCATGCGAATTAAAGGCAATATCCATTATCCAATGGCTTGTGAAAAGCAGTAGAAAACTGAACTATTATAAGTTTTTTCTTTCTTTTTTGAGAATCCAAAAATAATTTTCCTTTTGAATGCCTAAAATTAGCATTCTCAATACTAACAGCTTTAGAAATGTTCATGTAGGTCGTGGGGACCAACTGGCATCACAAGTTGGAATATAGTCTATTATTAACAGCATCACTTACAGAACTTCATTGCTGTTGACCCTTAACTCTTTTGTGTGTGTTTGGGGTTCTCAACCACTGATTTGGCTTGCAGCGCCTACAGGAGTATGAAGCCAAGATCAATGGCAATTAGCCACCTATGTGCAGGCTTGTGACATCTCGTGGTTGTTTAGAGGTTTCTGTTGTGGTTACACGTCAAACAGTGGATAAGTAAGAAAAAGATGTAGAATGTATGTATACAAGTCTTTTCTTTTAGAAATGTTCTCCCTCTCCTTCATGGTGCCTTACGAGTCATATTTATAGTCCTGGGAGATACTATTTACACAAATACCTCCTTTAGGGTCTCTAATAGTAGGATAAAGCATTCCTTTTCTTACTAGTCATATTGGATCTATCATGTAATTACACATATAATAGGCTTTTGCCATGGTGGGCCGATTGGGTCTAAGTGGGGTCTCTCCCCCAGCAGTTTCAAATGAGTTCCTGAGTACGAATTTTGAAGGAGCTGGTTGGGGATGGATGCTGACATGTAATCACTAAATTATGCCGAAGGAGTTTAGCTCATAGTATGGAACTAATATAACAATCTGTCTGGTGCTGGTGTACTTGTGGTTCTCTCCCTTTGAATGCACCTCTCATTAAGGCACTGCACAAAATGGCTTAAACCTAGTTTCTGTTTCTGACTTCTGTTTTTTTTCACTATTTAGTAATTTTGTTTTTTTCTGGTTTTTTAGATTTTTTGGTTTTTTGGTTTTTCTTTTTTTTCTCATATTCCTTTGTATTGTCTGTGATGGGCTAACATATTTTTTTATTTTTAAATTTTTTAAAATTTAATTATACCAAATGAGCTAACTCAGCTACAGTAAAAAAAACTAGTTACAAAAAAAAAATCATAAACCAACACCAAATTGAGTGTTATATAAGTTTGCATTTCGGTTGATATCATATCAATGAATCATAGATTATTGCCCTACTTTCTGTATTGCTATTTTATATTGGGTGTAGGCATGCAGCAACTATTCCTCCATCTGAAGTACTAATATGGAGTGTGATCATGATTTTACAAGCCATTTGTCCCCTTTTTGTTTGTTGTGCATGTTTCCTCCTGCTGAGAGATTACTAAAGTGCAATTTACTGCCCTTTTGGATCTGTTGGATCTTGGCAGAAAACAAAGCGGTGTTAATCTGACACAGTGCACTTCACTGAGCCATTGATGAACCTCTAACATTGTAGTGTGCATTGAAAAGAAATATGAATACCATACTGTTTTCTACCATCTGCTTATCCCTTAAGCAAAACGCATTCTTTGCGTCTCGAAAAGCACACAAAAAAAAACACACGCTTCTTTGCTTGTTGACTTCAAGGTTCATTGCGAGGTTTGGATTTCCTTTTGAGAGATACAACATAGCATAAACATATGTGTACATTTTAGCACATAAGATTGACTGTTTCACATCCATGATTTTTAGACCACTTATTTTCTTTTGGTTTGAAGCTCATGAAGCAACCGGTGGGTACTGAGTGATGACAGAACAACTGTCCAGATATCACTGCAGCGAAACTAACACTACACATGAAGGACAATCACCAAGTATCGCAGTTACAAGCACCAAGTATCCCTTGGTACCACGAGAGAGATTGTAGTGATCAAACAACAACTGACAATCAGTCACCATGCGCGTCTCCGCATTTCGTCCAACGCGTCAAGATGACAGCTCCTTGGTGGCCGTCTCCTCCCTCTCCCGGAGCTCGCCGCCTCGGCCTTCCAAGTCCTGCACGACGGGCTCACCACCGGCAGCGCATGCCCGTTCCGGCGGCGTCCGTCCGCCGCCTTACGCGCGACGATGACGGAGTTGATCACGTTGTCGTCGTCGGGGCGGTAGACGGCCAGCACGTCGAACCCGCCCCGTCCGACGTCCTCGGGGTCCACGACGGGGCACAGGAACCCTCGCGCCCCGTGCGCGCTCCGCACGACGAGAGCCGCACCGGCCGCCATGTGCCTGGCCAGGTGCGCTATCACCCGGACCTTCTCCTCGGCAGCCACGCCGACGGGCGCCGCCAGGAAGACCACGTCGTATGCGGCGAGCTCGTGCGTCACGTCCGCGACGTCGGCGGTGCGGAATGACATGCGCGCGCCCACGCCGCCATTGTCGTCGCCGTCGGCGCGAACCAGCCTCCTCGCCCGGTCGTTGGCCGCGCCGCACCGGTCGTAGTTGTCGAAGACCGCGCCCGGCATGTGGCGCGCGGCGAGCAGGAGCGAGCTGAGCGGCATCGCGCCTGACCCGAGAAACGCGACGCGCGCCGGCGCAGCGAGGCCGGGCAGCACGTAGCGTGCCAGGAGCCCGTGCTCCAGCTCACTCTGACCGACGTAGCTGCCGTAGTACGGGAAGCGGGCGAGGTGGTCGAGCGGGTCGTCGAGGGCGGCGAGCGCGTCGGCGTAGTGCGCCTCGAGCCGCGCCTCGGCGTCGGAGCAGAGGTGGACGAGCTCCTCCCGCATCCTCCGGGCCTCCGGGCCCAGCTTGGACACATCGACGGGGCTCGTTGGGACGCACGCGGCGACGAGGGCGGTGAACAGCGCGTCCGCGTCGGGAGACGGGCTCAGCGACGGCAGCTTGGAGATGGCGGCGTGGAGGCCGGTGATCTTTCGCACCAGGGCGGCCACCTCTTGGTTCTGGGCCTCCATGTTCGTGGTGGTTACAGCCGCCGTCGAGGAGCTAATTGTTGAGATCGATGCAGCTGACGATGATGTCTAGAGCTTCAGAAAAACGCCAAGTGTTCGTGCTGTTTGATGCGCTCCGGAATGGGTACGAATCGGATGGTATATATAATGTCACGGTAGTTCCTCATATCATGCAGCCGGGCCCATGCATGGCTCGCTTCACGCGTCTATGTCCAAGGCTCGTTTCACGCCTCTGTTATGATTTGTACGTATTATGGAAAAAAATTTACTATTTTTATGCCCATTCGGAAGTTGGAATTTCCTATTATTCTCTCTTTTTGTGGTAAAAATTGCACCCTTCTTTCTTATTATTATTTTTATTATTTGCAAAACTCATGCACTCCAGACATGGAATAAAGGGTACGAAGCACTAAGCCGGACATGACGGAGTGCGCTAACGAGGAAATGCTTGAAAACCTAATCATGAGGGACCATGTGGCCCACACGCACAAAATTTGCTCAGCGGCGCTCGTTTTATAGATGACTTTTGATTTGTGGTTGAAATTTTACTGTAGTTGATTTTTTTTACTGTAGCTGATTTAGCTTTTTAAGCATAATTAATTTAAAAAAATGTAAAAATAGAAAAAAAAACATGTTAACCCATTAGGGACAATACAAAGGAACACGGGAAAAAAAAAGAAAATACAAAAAAGCCTAAAATATCTAAAAAATTCAAAAAAAGACGAAATACTGAATAGTGAAAAAAAAACAGAAACTAGAAGTAGAAGCCGAAAAAGCTTGTTTGTGTAATAAGTTTTCTAAGCTCTGCTCGTTTTAGCTTTTTTTTCAGTTTCAGATTCTAGGTTCAGCTTTTTTTCCACTATTCAGTAATTCGTCTTTTTCTAAATTTTTTAGATTTTTTGGGTTTTTTGTATTTTTCTTTTTTTTTCCCGTGTTCCTTTGCATTGTCCGTGATGGACTAACATATTTTTTTTATTTTTACATTTTTTAAAATTTAATTATGCCCAAAAAGCTAAATCAGCTACAGTAAAAAATCAGTTACAGTGAAATTTCAGTCAAAAGTCAGAAGCCATCGCTAAAACGAACGCCTACCATTGAGTTTTCTAGTTTTAGTTTATAGTATGGATTTCTGGTAAATTTGTAGACCGTCGCTACAGTTATTTTAGATGGTTTGGTTTGAGAAAATGCTTAGAATTTTGAATTGGTGCACATGCTTTGATTAGGCATATGTAATAATGAAGTCTTCATGTAAATCTAGATCTTAACATTTAAGAAAAATCATACATCAATTCTAGTTTGGGAATGAATTTGTCAACTCAATTCAGGCGCAAGCTACATCCCTTAGAACATCGATTCGGGCCAGGACTCACAGTCCCACCCAACCAAAACTCTAACCAAAATTGAATTTATTTCCTTTCTCCGCGAGACCAGCTCTCGATTCAAGCGTGTGAAGCCTAGTTCGTCTTCCGCGAGAGATTCGAGAGGGTTCCTGGTGGTGATGGATCGGATGAATCGGTACCCCGGAGGGTGGGGAAGCAGCGGGAGGACGCGCCCATCGACGCCAACGAGATACGCATCACTGCGCAGGGCTGCGTTCAGCGACTATAGGTGTGTTTATATTGATTTTTATTTTTAAAGTAGTTAAAAATTAATATAAATATTTGATTTTTTTAAAGTAGTCCAAAATTAATATAAATATTTGATTTTTTAAAGTAGCTTTTTCACTTCTCACACTTTAGTGATATGGTAGGAGTGACAAGCGCATCATATACCTCACTCTTCTAATTTCTGTCTCACACATACACCTCTCACTCTTTTCTCCGTACATATTCTCCTATTACAAACCACTTTTTTTTAGTCACTATCATTTATTTTTAATAGAAAACCATCACTCTCAACCAAAAACCCAATCCGAACAGACCTACATCACCTAGGCCCTCACCCTGGTCAAGGTTCCTTCCCCAGTTAATTTTTTGCAAAATTTATTTCGGGGTTACCGTCCGAATAGGGATTTTTTTAAAAAAAATGTGTTTCGGCGGTTAGGGCCTCGGAATTGTGGATTTTAGGTTGTCGCCGGTTACGCATAAGTTTCATCACATTCACAGGGAGAGTAATTGGGGGATCTGTGGATTGAGATTCAAGTGCAAACCTTATAATGTAAGGTCTATTCTTTTTTTGTTTATAGTTATGCTTTATGGCTCTTAACTAAAATTTTTGAATTTTAGATTGTTCACGACAGAGATTATGAAGAGAGATACTCACTTGCGATTTTGGCTGATACAGATGTTGAGGTTTTAATATATATTATAATTAACTTATAAATCCTATTTTTTAAAAAATATTTTATTTAAAAATTAAATACTATAGTAAAGGTTAAAAGTTATTTAGAACAGACCCGGAAATTACTAGTAGGAAATTGCGTACGGCATTAATCTTTTGCGAAGCCATCCGTTGGTTTAGATTCTGTATGAGGTATGCATGTTACCGGCCCGGTCACGCCAGGTCTGGAAAGCTCGTGTACCACAATATGGTTCATTGGCCAAAGGCCGTAAAAGGATGATAATTTCTTGGCACTAAGATGCTTACTGATGTGATTAAGGCAATCGATCATATTATCAAAGGTATTTTGGGTATTTTTCCTGTTTGCTTGCCCTGTTAGTGTTGGTAAGCTTTTGTGCTTGGTTGCTCTTAGCTGTGGTGAGGAATGAAATATTGAAACATGTCTATTTCGCTTAAAAATTTAATCCACAGAGATATCTGGCTTTGTGAAAACTTTCAATTTAAGCTATTTATTGTGTGATTTAATCAATCTTGTTGGATGATATTAGGAGAATCATGCTCTTCAATATTGTCGACATCAAGTTGCCGATCTTATGAATTACGAAAAAAAAGGCTAAGTCCCTTAGAAAGATTTAGAATGAGAATGGAGATGATCTTTATTGTTATGAACTGGTTATAAGATGCTTTCGATAAGAGATTACATAGGAAGGCTACTAACCCTATAATGCTATTTCTTATCTCTATAATCTTCTATCTGGTTAGGAGATCTTGCTTGATTATCTAGAATCTATCTCTATTTGAGTTGTTCTTCTTCCTCTTGGAGTTTCATCATTTGTGTTTTCTCTCATCAAATCTTAAATAGCGCCAAAGGAGTGTCAGTTATACATGTAAGTAGGCGCTTTGTCGATTCGTCCTGTCCGGTCAAGAGAATAGTTGCTGTCAGTTGAAAGCATCTAGACCTCTAAGATTAGTGTTTTGGTAATTAATGACGAATTATGAATATAGGACTAATGTGTATGCTAAGTTTGCATAGATAAAGTCTCATGTGTGCAAAGGTAAAGAACAAGCTGCAAGGAGTATAGACGCCAAGATTCCAAAGATGAGGTACATAAGATTTTAGGTCTATTTTAAATTTCACCGGTCTTAAGAGTAAAGGTGAAAGACCGGATTATAAGTTAGATGCCGTACTATTAAGAAGGATTTGTGAAAGTAACTTGATAGCATGTTTTGGTGCACATTGGATCAATCTATAATCATACATGCATTTGAAAATGAACTCTAAAAGTTAACTGTGCTCTCCCAGTAAAAACGGTAGTACCGCATACACAGCGGAACTACCGGCCTGCGGTAGTTCCGGCATATACACAGCGGAATTACCGCAGTCCGGTAGTTCCGAATTTACAGCGGTACGTTTTTTCCAGAGAGCACCCTTCTGGGACTTAGACTCGAATACAATCGGTAGTTCTGATTCCACAACGGCGGAACTACCACGCTGCGGTAGTACCGCATGATTTACGGAACTACCGGTTGCCGGTATGCTTTTTCCAGAGAACACCCCAAAGAGAAATAAAACTATCCAGAAATCGAAAGTACCGGATTTAGCACGGTGGAACAAACGCTGTGCGGTAGTACCGCATGTCCAACGGAACTACCGCAGAGCGGTAGTACCGCACTTATAACGGCGGTAGTACCGCGCCGAATTTCAAACGACTAGTACTGACCATCTGGCATAGCCGTTACGGAGTGCTACAGTGACTTGCTGTAGTTCCACACTTTGCACGGCGGTAGTTCCGATTTCCCTGATTTTTCAGCATTAATTTTCAACAACGGCTAGTTTTGGTTGGTGAGGGTATAAATACCCCCCCACCTGCACTTGGGCTGCTTGCTGAAGTTTTATTGAACTCATTTGAGCCCTTCAGCATTCACTCCACTCTTATTTCTCATTTGAGCATTCATTTTGAGTTGGTGGAGCATTTGTGAGTGCATTCATTTCTAACTTGATCCAATTGCACTCAAGCGTCGTCAAAGTGAATTCATTGGTCCATTCTCTTGGTGCTTGCCGGCACCTAGACGGCAGGAAGGTTAATTGCCGGTGACTTCTTCAAAGGAGATTGTGAAGAAGCCCGTGCCGAATTGTGAGTGGTTGGAGCTCACCATCTCCGGAGCGGAGGAAGAGTTACCAATAGTAATCGAGGTATTTCGACTTAATTCGTGGAGCCGGTCCGATTAGTTCGGGCTAACCTTAACGTGAATTAGTGGAAACCAGCAAGTTTTCGATACCACGGTAAAAACAACGAGTGTCACTTTGTGTTTGTTTCTTATCTATTATAGTAATTGCTCATGCTCTCTATTGTTTATTGACAATTGTTTAGAATTGCTAGTATTGTGTAGGATTGTTGTTCACTCAATAAATTGCTTAGTGATCATCTAGTCATTAATCTTTTAATTAAGCTAAGAATTTTAAAATCTCCTATTCACCCCCCTCTAGTCGGTTATCCTTGATCCTAATGAGAGAAACTTGGCACTATCGGATCTTCCATTATTGTTAGTGGGAGAGAATCATGGGGACAACTGCAAGGTGGTTGTTGTTAGAATGTAAGACAAAGTCGTCGTGCGGTTAGGGTGGATAAAACATGTGTTTTATCCATTGTATGGGAATTGCCTAGAGGAAGGTCCTCATACCAGTTCGTGAGATCTCCGAGTGACACTTGGTCGGGTGAACATACAGTGACCTTCCAACCTGGGGTACTTGGGCAATGGTCTTTGGAAGTTTACGACCATATTGATTTTGAGGACTTAATTGAGTATTAAAGCCACATTTAATGGATTATTTAATCCTCATCAACTAGCCTCCGAACTGTAAGTGAATTTATAACTTGAAATTTTTTATTGGAATTCAAGTCGAAGAATACTCTTTAACAAAAATAAAAGGAAGTTTTTATTCACTTAAGGTTGAGAAAGCCAACCAGGAAAACTGAAAGGTTTTCTGCCCGTTGGGCACATATCCTGTAACCACTTCGTGAATTAGGACCAGGTAGTCGTAGGACATCTTTACGACTATAGGATGGTCACAGAAGAGTTTATGGCCACTCTATGAATTTTCTTCCTTACTAATAAGGGGTATATTTAAAGTATATAATGATATAATCATTTGAGGATTATTCTATCATCATCAGTATCCAACTCAGAAAGCCTGAGTAGAGATCGTATCCCACTTGAAGTCTATTATTCGGACCATTATCGTTCTAACCCGTTAAGTGTGTGACTCTTTAGGTTCATGCATATTTAGCCATGAGCCAAAAACTCTTTTTGATTCATAAATCGGTAGCAGTCCTTAACAGGACATAACGACTACCAAATATACATAAAGATCATATCGAACGAAACTACATAGTGCTTATGTACTGATCTCTTTGCCTCATGATACTAAATTGAACTTAAGGCAAGAAGCATACCATTCTATGATAGCTCAATCCATCACATGAACCTGTAGTGGATTAATTATTTATGATCGACTCCTCCACCACATTTAGCATAGCCATGCACTTGTTTTGTCCAACTATATCGAGGGGCCCAGAGATTTCTCTACTATTATATTGGAGGGACAAATTCTATTTTAATCGCTCACATTCTTCCGTATATTTCATAGTAACTCCTCAACCACATTTAGCATAGCCACGCACTTCTTTTGTCCAACTACATCGAGGGGCCTAGAGATTTCTCTACTATTATATTGGAGGGACAAATTCTATTTTAATCGCTCACATTCCTCCGTATATTTCATAGTAAAGCTGAAAAAGTACTTTTATGATCACCTAGTTATAGAGTAATGTTTATTGACCTCTAAGTAAACTATTATACATGTAGAAAACTATGACAATCTTAGGTATAAGAATTCTACATATACTATATATGAGACCAACTGTTGACATTTAAGAATATAACAATTCTCACAGTGTCTCATGATAGGTCAATTCAACATCATGTTCTCTAACATATGTCAGCATTATATATTTGATATCCCCATATCCATGATTTGTGAAACATGATCATCAATCAATACATATGATGATCTATAAATCATAATTATCCCACATAATGATATAAGATTAGAGATGATTTAGAATAATATCAAAACATGAATAAAGAGTTTTACGAACAAGTCACATACTTGTTAATCAATATGAAAAATATTTATTCAAGAGACAAAATAACATATTGTTTAAAAGATTATAAATATAGAAGTGATACAATCATCTTCATTATTACTTCTAAGTCATATCACTAACATCTACCTAGCCAAACATCTCATGCCTAGCGAGTTGAAGGGTAAACATAAACGTAGTTGCACATTGTTACAAATAATCTTGACTGAGTTCAAAATGAAGTTGAGTCCGTTTTCGTGTGTAACTCAAGTAGAAGTCGAGTCCTACTTAGAGTCTGAATAGACGTGCTAGTTAGGCTATATATTGATATGCTTATAATCGGTTTAATCAGGGGAGCAAGTAAAATAATAAAGAAATTTAGAAATTCTTCTGTATTCTCTCCGCTTATTTGCAATGTGTACGTTTTCTCCTGAGGCAAAGCGTAACAATTGGTATCAGAGCCTAGAGGAGAGCCGAGTCGCTAAAAGAAATCGTCAAGGACGCAGAGCAAGTCCAAGCCAAGAAGTTGTCGAGACCCGAATATGCAAATCCGGACTCCCTGTGTATTCTGCACTAGTCCCAGGATCATGCTAGTGCACACAGTCAAATATAGATGTCATCACAACCATATACACGATAAAATAACGGAAAAGCTTAAATATCAATAAATCTCGAAAGGTACGACCTTATGGTCAAGCTTACAATAGATTAACCCGAAGGGTTAACAAGAGTAGCAGCGGAAATCAAAAAATAAAGCGTAGTGGCCAATCGACAAGCACACAGGCTATCGAGTGGAGAACGAAGCCTAATCCGCGAAGTCGTCGAAGTACTCTCCTTCTGGAACCTCCTGCTGGTGATACTCCTCTTCCTCAACTGAGCAACATTGGGCATAAAGCCGTGAGTACATTGGTACTCAGCAAGTCGTTTGTAACAAATGAATGTAATATAGTGTGCAAGGCTTACCAAAGGATGGCTGAAAGGTTAATTTGCATAAATAACAGTTGAAATACAATAAATAGATTGAAGGCGAACTTTAAGTAAAACAGTAATAAATACATAATCAAAGGAATTGAAATAACCACTTGCGGACCTCCCACCCACAAGCTAAAACGACCACTTATGGACCTCCCATCCATAAGCTAAACCAACAGTGGACACCTGTCCACTTCCAACCACAATCCACAAGTTTTCAGAAATAACTACCCCTCGTGTGAAATCACCGAGCATTGTCCATGACCGAGGACGCGGCTATTCGAATAGTTTTACACTCTGTAGAGGTTGCACAACTGTACCCACACGATGTGATTGCCTCGCGGTAAGGAAATCACAACAAGACCTTTACAAAGTTCAATTCCAACTCAATCCGCCCGCTAGGGTTTCGCATCACACCCCCTTGCGTCACATGGAAATCAGCAACCATGTTCATCTCAATGGCAAGATTAAAGTTGAAATATCTCAAATTAGTCAGCTAAGTCCGTCCTATACCAGACATGTGGTTT
This sequence comes from Melocanna baccifera, assembly GCA_036346265.1. Taxonomy (NCBI): domain Eukaryota; kingdom Viridiplantae; phylum Streptophyta; class Magnoliopsida; order Poales; family Poaceae; genus Melocanna; species Melocanna baccifera. The sequence goes on from CM070679.1 coordinate 12,869,885, forward strand.
GCACGATAAAGCTCAGATCAAAGGTGCACAAAGTTAAGTCCTTAATTCTATCTGGGCGAGACTACCTCATCCCTCGAAGTACTCCAACACTTCCCCTTTACTGCACGATCACTCGCCCGAGTGAAAACCAATTTGTATAACCACCGCCGATGACGCACCAACGTCATGGCACAAATTTTAATACTGTGGCACCAACCACGATCTAATGTGGCTCCAACCATGGTTCAATATCTCATTAAGTCAAATTAATTATTCACGTGTGATGATAAACCCAATCGGAACTATAAGTAAAGCTAAGCAGTCTATCGCACCAACCCATATGACAAATAACCTAGCATCACTAGTATGTTTCCCAACCTATGGTGACAATGGTATCATGGTGTTCAAAGTTATCAAGGAGAGATGAATTCAATCAGACAATAACTACCAATACAAAGGTTTATAAAAATAGCGATGCAATGTAATTAAAAATAAAATAATTAAATAATAGATTGCAAACTGGGTTCAACATGATCAAAGGACACGACTTGCCTTAGTTATGCTCAGCGAGGTACTCCTGGTCTTCGGGCGTAGATCCTGCTCCTCTGGAATCCGAATCTAACGAGAGGGAAAGCGACCGAAACAAAGAAAATACATAAAATGACAAGCAAATGAACTCCAAAATTCATGAAACTAGAACCAAAAGCTAGAGCTTGATTTTAGATGAATTTAGAAAAAAGAACGGGATCAATCGGACTAGGACGGAGGAGAACGGGTTCTTGAAAAATAAACCCTAAAGTTTAATCGGAAAATTCGAAAAACATACTGTGCTGTGAACTCAGTCCACGGGAAAACCAGTCCACCGTAGACCCGGCGCATGGAACAGTGAGCGGGGGAGGGAGCGCTGACGCGGCGGGGCTCGGTCGACGTGGCAACTGCTGATGCTGCCACGTGGCACGGGGGTGACGTGGCGGCTGACATGGCTGCCACGTGGCTCGGGCGGCGGTATTTTGCTGATGTGGCGCTGACGTGGTAGACACGTGGCATGCCACGTGGGCTTGGGGCTGACGTGTCTTGCCACGTGGTAGGGCTGACGCGGCACAGCGCGGGCGCGGGCGGCGGCGGTGGGATTCGACGGCTGCAGGCGTGACGCGCGGCGCGATCCGGATCCTCGATGGCGACGCGTGGCCGACGCGGGGAACGGATCGGCGACGCGTGGCCTGGCGCGGCGATCGAGGAATGCGCGCGGGCGCGCCCAGCGCGGGTGCTGCGGCGACGAGGGAGGCGACGCGGGGGACGCGGGTGGCGACCGGGCGGAGGGAGAGGTCGATGGCGCTCACCGGCGAGGACGAGGGCGGCGATGACTCCGGCGGTGTCGGGCGGGAAGAGACACGGGCGCGCCACCGCTCCGAGACGGCGGCGCGGCGAAAGCGGCGGCGGCGGCGGCGCGAGCGCGTTAACACGCGAACCGAGGCAGCGAGGTTTAAAGGCACACAAACCGAGGGAGTCCAATCCGGGGACGAGGCGGCGCGGATGCGAACTCGGTTTGGCGCGGACGGCCAGGATGCAGCGCGGACGATCCAATGGCGGGGAAATGGGCGCGGGCGCGAGCGCGGGGTGATTAGGGTTAGGGTTTGCGGGCGCGGGCGCGGGCGATTCGCGACGCGTGGCTAGGCGGGGCGATCGGACGGGCGAGGCGAGAGCTGGCGAGGGAGCGGGCTGGTGCGGCCGTGTAGCGGTGGGGAGCGGGGTCGCGGGCGCTGGGCCGAGCGGATGCCGACGCGTGTGCGGGGCAGGGCATCGGACGGCTCCAAGCGGGAAGCGGACGCGCGCGGGGCGACGACGCTAGGGTTAGGCGGGGGCGCGCGCACGGGCGGCGGGATTGCGGCCACGTGGCGGGGAAGGAAATCGGGCGGCGGGGAGCTCGGACGGGAAAGGGGGTACGGCGGCGACACGGGGAGAAGCCGAATGGCCGACGTGTGGAGGGGAGAAGGATCCAGCGGCTGAGGGTTTTCCTCCATATAATTTCTTTTCAGAAATTCAAATAAACTTTCAAGAGCTCTAGAAAATATCAAATAAATCCCAAAAATTCACCAAAAATACCAGAAAATTCCTTGTGACTCAAGGAACTCAAATAAAATATTTTCAGCAAATGTTGAAGTTTAATTTAATCATATTAAATCCTTTTAAAATTCTAAAAATTCAAATTAAGTTTTATTAATTCTAGAAAATTCCAAAAATTTATTTTTAAATTCCAGATTTTAAAAATCCCCAAAAATCAGGATGTTACAGAAGTGCAGCGCAAAGAAATCTCCAAGATCAGAAGCAGCACGTCAAAAAAGCAAACAACAATTACGTAAACAGAAAATTTTGACGTGATCAGAGTTGCGAAGCGTATTTTCTCAAAGTTCCCAAAATTCACCTCAAGGTAGCCTGATTTTTGATCAATGCCCAAGATCATGTCACATTTTTCGGGAAGTGGTGTCATCGGGGATGAGGTATCATCCAGTATGACGGTGAAAGAGAGTTTCGCTGTCACGCTGCATTATCCGATGCTCACGACAAGCAATTATACAGCATAGGCAATCAAGATGAATGTGTACATGAGGGCTCAAGGAGTATGAGACGCGATCGAGAACGATAACGTTGATGTGCGCAAGGATCATATGGCATTGACGGCCATTTATTAGGGTATTTCAGAGGAGACGCTCTTCCTACTAGCCTAAAAGGAGACGACCAAAGCTACGTGGGAGGCGTTGAAGACGATGCATCTTAGAGCTGATCGTGTGAAGGAAGCAAAGATATAAACTCTTAGAACCGAGTTCGAGATGCTGCGTATGAAGAAAACGTAGTCGATCAATGACTTCGTCGTCCGGTTGGTGGTTATCCCCAACAAGATACGAGCCCTTGGCGAGAAGGTGGAAGAGCTATACGTGGTGAAAAAAATTCTTTCGTGCTGTTCTCTCACAGTTTCTCCCAATTGCTTCAGTCATAGAGCAATTTGGAGACCTAAAGACAATGACCATAGAGGAGGTCATCGGTCATCTTAAGGTGTATGAGGAATGTGTCTCCAACAATTGTAACAAAAACGAATAACATGTTTTATTGACCCACACCGAATGGGAGATCCGATCATCAAAGTGTGAAGGCAAGAACAGTTTCAATGGTTGAGGCCATCAGAATTGGAGGTTTAATAAGGTAAAAGTGAGATGTTATAATTGTAATGATTGCAGGCACTTTGCTTTAGAATGCCATAAACCGATGAAGAAAAAAAGTCTCTTGCCGAAGCGCTCAGCGATGATGAATCAATAGTGCTCTAAATGATGAGATGAGTCCGGGGTGTTGAGAAGATGCGTCGCCACCCAAACTTAGGCAAACTCAAGTAAATTAGAGAGTCAAGATTAGAGGGAGATTATTACAAATAATCTTGACTCTGAGTCCAAGATGAAGTTAAGTCCGTCTCCGTGTGTACTTCAAGTAGAAGTCGAGTCCTACTTAGAGTCCAAATAGGTGTGCTAATTAGGCTATATATTAAGATGCTTGTAATCAGTTTAATCAGGTGAACAAGTAAGAGAATAAAGAAATTTAAAAATTCTCCCATGTTCTTTCCGCTTATTCACAATGTGTGCGTTTTCTCGTACGGCAAAGTGTAACACACATGAACCGAATTTACTTGCAGGTTTTAGAACAAGATTTGACAAACTGGGGCCTACTTAAACTAACGAGGTCCTTGCTAAAGCTGGTTTATCGAAGAAGCTTGGACTACACACAGGCTCGGCCACTATAGTTCAGGAGTAGCGTAGATGAAGATTAATTAATTTCAAGCTATTTACCTCTTTGAGCATGTCATTGAGGGATCTCCGGTGGCTCACATCAATCGGGTCGGTCCTCACGGTTGGCGGAACTTTATCAGCCTTCTTCTCCCTGGCAGTGTCCTCCACGACTAGCAGCGCCAGTGGCGAAACCAGGATTTTGTTACGCCCCGGGCTGAACTCTAACAACCTAAAACTAACGCCAATTTGTACCTATGCCACGATATAACTAGCAATGTATATCCAACTGTCATTGGTTTTAGGAACATACCTTTGCTAGTAAGCCAAAAATTCTTGGATGATGCTTGATCTGGGATGTCTAGAAAGAAATCTGAGGCAACAAATCAGACAGTTAGGATAATTTACTCCAAACAGGCTTATTTTGTATTATCAGCAACCATCTAGAAACCAAAACCACCACCAACTTATAATCGGCCCAACACTAGTAAAAACCCTAATTGCAATAGCACAATCTACACTCACATAAGTTCACAAAATTGTAACTCCCAGGTATTTAGAGCAGATACGATCATGCAATTTGCAAAATTTAAATATTTGTCATCCCAAGACACATCTACATGTTTGCAAGATTCAGTAACCAAAGGATATGTGCAACATTCAAATTAATGATCACACAGTGCAAACCTACCAGAAGGAAATTGAAGCAATCATCAATCAATCATCATATTTCAATATACAACAAGAAATAACCCTTGAATCTGAATTAGCGCAATCTAAGGATTGATCTAAAAAAATAAGTGCTTTGTTGAAAATCACTAAAATATCTTGAAATGGTGTTGGGACCATGTTAAATCTGAACAAGTTTGGAAGAAATCAAGAAAATATCCTTTTCTATTTTACCATCTGGAGGCATCGCCTTTTTTGGCTTCGGGCTTCTATGGTAGTGCGGGCGGTCGACGATCTTCTCGGACAGCGCAGCGGACGACGACGAGGAGGGAGGCGACCGGCGGGGGGGTGGAGGGAGCGGCGGGGGATCTGGGGAGGAGGGAGGCAGGCCCGGTGGCGGATCTGGCCTAGGGAGGACAAAGGAGTAGGCGGCGGCGGCGGGAGGGCCGGAGGGGGGAGGAGGAGGAGGGCGGGGGCCGGCGGGGGGAGGGGACGGCGGGGGAGGGGGAGGAGGGGGGCGGGGGAGGGGGAGGAGGGGAGCGGTGGGGCCGCAGGGGGAGGGGGAGGAGGGGGCGGCGGGGGGAGGCCAGGAGGGGGAGGGGGCGGCGGGGGGAGAGCGAGGGGGAGGTTGGTGGCAGGGGTGAGGGGGAGGAGGGGGACGGCGCGGGGAGGCCAGGAGGGGGAGTCAGGGAGTGTGAGGGGGCGGACGGATCTGCGTTGAGGGTGGGCCGCGCGAGCGCGTGACGGGCTAATGGCCTAGCGGGTACATGGGCTGAATGCTAATAATACTACCTAGGCTGAGCTAAAAATACCTGAGCTATACACTGCATATTTTTTTCACGCCCTGGGCTAGAGCCCACCTTGCCAGGGGCCCAATTCCGCCCCTGAGCAGCGCTTCACCCTTAACCTTCAGGTCACCAGAACTCGTCGCACGATCCCATTACCGCTACCTTCGCTGCCGTGACCACCACTAGCACATCAATAATAAGTACCAGATCGAGAAAAAGACAAGAGAGACAGGAACCAAACAATATAATCTGGAGACTAGAGGAGCATACACAAAGGGAGAAGCGAGGTGCGTGTATATGTAGCGGCGAATGTGCTTTAGTCATCGAGGCCGATAAATGCAAAGCAAGAAGATTCTAGTAGTCGAGGCCCCACCGACAAAACATCCTGAGGCACAGGCCCCAACAGCGTCTCTATAACGGGCGTATTCTTTTTAGTTTTGATTTATAATTATGACTTATGATTTTTGAGCTATTCGTGAGAGAGAATATGGAGTAACAAAAATTTATGTGTGGTTTTGGCTAATGTAAATGAAGTTGCTTCAGTGTGTACTACATTCAATTTATAGGCTCCGTTTTAAAAAGATATTTTATTTAAAAGCTAGTTATTGTAGAAAAGCTAAAAAACAGTTTTTAGAAGCTGAAAGAAGAGGCCAACAAATCACTCGTCTCATGTTGTGCATATCTACATCCATGATACCATACGGTGCCTAAATCACCGTAGTATACCATATGGTGTGTACTACGTAAGAACTTGCAGTTTTCAGTCATGAGGATTAGCAGGGAGCAACCACGCATGCTTGCTAACCACACCTCTCATTCGTTCATTCATCCACTCACCTTCTCCATTACTGCAACTAATGCCAGGTGCTGTTTCCATTGGAGGCCTCGGACTGATACTAGTATCAGTTCGCCTATGCACCGGAGTGTTGAATTGAACGCAATAGGGGGTGAATATTGAATATGTAGAGTTACTAGTTACTGTACAAGCAGGTATGGCATGGTATGCCCTTGAATGAGCTGTTAACACTAGGTGATTTCTCTGGATTCATCCTGCTACCAGCCTACCACAATCCCCTATTTAGCTTCTGGACTTCCTTTGCTGCCTGCTTGCCTGTCTATCGTTTGTTTCTCTGTGTTGCCGAGCGATCAACTTGTAGCCATAATTTAGATTTAGTTGTTCATACTTCATAGCTATGGCATGGCATGCCCTTGAATGAGCTGTTAACACTAGGTGATTCCTTCGGATTCACCCTGCTACCAGCCTACCATAATCCCCTATTCAGCTTCTGGACTTCCTTTGCTGCCTGCTTGCCTGTCTATCGTTTGTTTCTCTGTGTTGCCGAGCGATCAACTTGTAGCCATAATTTAGATTTAGCTGTTCATACTTCATAGCTATGCTTCTGTATGTGCACTTCTCCTCGTTGGTGTTACATACATAGTTTGGCGATTTGTAGCCATAAGTTTTCAACACACAACATTCAGAGTTAGTTTGATCTGCTAGTGTATGGATGCTGACTTTCCTAGTTTTACATTACATTCTGTAACATGAAATATAATCAAGTATTATGTTTCTTTGACACTTGTTATTGTGCAAATTGAAATTAGATTCCACAATTGAGCTTCCACTGATCAATCAAAGTTGAACAGGTCTCGAAGTCAAGCCTGGACAGACTGTTAAGTGTGAGCCTGAAGATGACCACTTTTTGCACCTTTCTCAGGTCCGGTTTATGCCTATCCTACTTATTCTCTCAACTCTCTTTGTTAGGAAATGTGTCCCTATAGTTGTGCCTTCTGTTATGTGTTCTTTCCTATAGCCATTGAGCAGTTCCTCTTTGTGTTGTTCAACAACTGTTTGGTAGGCTGTTCTTGGGGAATCGAAGAAAGGAAGTGACAGTGCGTTGATATATGTTAAACCCCCCATATTACTTAGTCGTAGAGCTAAGTTTAAGTTAATAGAGATGTAATATTTTTTGCATTGTAATTTACGAAATATATTACTCTGATATGTGAATTATTGGATCGGTAAATCCGGTATAATTCATTGGTTCTACTCTACTTGTTGTCCATATTACCCCTTATATCCAATTTCTAGCTCCACTCCTAATTGGGATACACCAAAAAGGTGTACACACTGGGTGCTGAAAAGAAATGCTTTGAGACGGGATGTCATGGAGCGCGCTTGAACTTTGAGATGGCGGTTGTACTGCTCCCAGGTTGTACTGCTGCCTGGGCATCTGCAGGGCATGCCCCACCGCACCAGAGTTTCCTGACACCCCCTAGGCCTTGCCCTCTCTGAATTTTCCATATGCAAAAGATGGTGTCTTTCATTCTTGTTGATTTCATGGCATTCGTGCATCCGGCCGGGGCCCTCCTGACATGATCATAAAAAGTGGTGTTCTTTGTTAATTTCATTGCGATTACCTCCTGCCTGATATGATTACAGATCTCAGCATGGCATGATTAGTCTTCGACGCAGATGGGTATAAATAAAGCATCATTATCATTTTCAATTGATACTTGGTAGGAAAGACACTTCTAACAGTAACAAGTACTAGCTACAGTAAAATTTTTTACTTGTTTGGTAGCGGTGGCGATTTTTACTGTAACAGGTACTGTAACTACAGTGTCTGCTACAATAAAAAAATCGTTTTTGTTCGGACTTTTTTCTCATATTTCTTTGTATCATCCGCTCTAGATTAATGTGCCGTTTTTATTTTTAAATTTTTTAAAATTTAATTATACTCAATAAACTAACTCAGCTACAGTATTTTTTCAATCAGCTACAGTGTTTTTTCAGCAAAAACCAAAAACCATCTCTATTCCGATCACCCTTATTCATGACAAGCACAACTTCACTTTTTCTGGACGATAAGAAATTGGCATTTTCTGAGGTTCCGCCGCCGGCAAAATAGAGGTACAAAACTGAAAACAATGCTTAGCAACTCAGCTTCCTCCTTGAGACATTTAACAACCCCCTTTTTTCAGAGACATTTTGCTTGCAACAATGAAAAGCATTCATCACCACCATCTGCACTGCTTAGCATTTTCTGGAACATTTCGGGTCCTCTAGGCACATCGCAATGTCTTTTGATGGCCGGAGAAAGCAGTAGTTGGACCTGAAAGACAGCAACGATTTATCCCTTTGCGACAAAACCAGGCAATCTGCCTACCACATCACAAACCAGAACCAACCTATTACATACAAAAAGACTACTCACACATCAACAATCTAAACACATAGCTAAGGACAGAAGACAGAATGCATGACAAGAGTTGTAGTCCACCGGTACCCAAAACAAATGCAGAACCAGCTCAAATGGTAGCTTACAGAGCTGAATAGCTGGTACTACTAGTCTTGTATTCTAGTCCAGACAGACGGTTGATAAAAGTACAGGAGTCCAACTGATGCTATCCCAAAAATCTGTGAAAAAGAATCTGCAACTTCGCACCACCTTAGATCAAATCAACCTGGAAAACATGGTGAAGGTAACAAACTCAATCTTCAGTGATACTAATGTCACACTGATGTTCCACAAGCACATTGAGTCAATGCCTCAACATGTTATAGCACACTTGCGGTACGGACCAGGACACACCAAAAAAATTGTACAGATATGTCATTAGAATGACAACAGTAGCAAACAAAAGAAAACAGACCGAGAGGTCAATAGCAACACACAAACAACTGCAGCGACATAACAGTATAACTATAGAATGACAACATTAGCATATAAGTATCATCCTATTGAGAGGTCAAACGGTACCAACTGTAAACACTAAACAACTGGAATAGTCATTCACTTAACCAATATGCAGTTAGCATAAAATTTAATCAAGGGGCACGGTCAATTTATATAGAAGACCCTAAATCTCTAAGCTCCTGCAACAGACAAAAGGATTACCGGCAATTCTGGGCTTTCTAGTTCTATCATTTCCAGTCTTCAATCACTAAATCTTCTGTGGTTTGATACCCATCTCTATTTCTTTAAGCTTCAGCTCCAGCTCCAACCGCTCATTCTCCAGCCTCATCTTTTCGTTCTCCAGCCTCATCATCTGCAATTCCCTGTCCTTCTCCTTGCTGAACCTCAGCCACTTGAAATGACGTTGCTCAATTTTCAGCATCTGAGCTTTTATCTTCAAACGATGTTTCTCAATTTGAATCTCATGCATACCAGGTGGATTCTTCTCAGCAGATGGACCTCCCAATCCCTCAGAGAACATTTTGTTCATGTCAATAGCAGCAACTTCTGACAGATGAGACCCAAACTGTGTCTCCTCATGATCAAGCTTCAGCCTCTTTGCGCCATGAATTCTGTGATGATGATCTTCAGCACTGACCTCTATGTCATCATTGAATTCGTCATCTTCATCGTCATCATCAGAAAGCATTAACTGATCATCCTCATCATCATAACCAAATGAGCTCATCTTTCCAGGCTCATCTCTACTCCTAAGCGCCGAATGCAGCAACTTCTGAAGGCCCGGATCATCAAGTAGACACAACCGGTTATGGTTGTGGTATGAGCACATCTCCTCATAGTGCAGATGCTTTGAGCTCAGAAGCTTCCTAGCCTCCTCCTTGAGCTTTCCCGAGAGGCTGACCCCTTCGAGAAGCAGAGGGTTCTCGACTATCCGACAGGTCGTTCCCCGGCCGAGAATCTCAGTCAGCCTCTTGTACCTCTTGTTCAGATCATTGAACTTGTCCTCGCACTGCTGCGGTGACACCGCGAGTCCCTTACGGGTCATCACCGTGGAGACCAGCTTCCACTTGCCCTTCCTCTTGAGCATGGAGTGCTTCCTCCTCCCGCTGCTCGTGCCGTAGTCCATCTCGACGTCCTCGTCGATGTACGACACGGCCGACACGAGCAGCTTGACCATATCGCTGGTCCACTTCACCCGGTGCCACTGGGAGGCCGCCTTGCCGCCGCGGTCATGGTGGTGCCCGTCGTCCGCATCCTCGTCGTCGCTCAGCGAGACCTTGACCACATTGCCCAAATCCTGCATCGGGTTCGTTGCGGGGACGGGGAACATACCCTGGTGAAGCTGGGGCTGGGCGAAGTGGAACGGCTGCTGGTGCGACTGCATCGACGCCTCCATATCGAAAGGGGCTCCGGGGATCAAGGTTCTTGGTGGCAAATTCCCCTCCATCTCCGAACAGAACACCCCCAGACTGAGCTTCCCCCAAATTCCCGGCTCTCGCGGCGCTCACAAGAACTGCGCCTGGAAACCTCACCAAACTCTTGGGATATCTGCCAAAAGGTGCGCTTTTCTTGGACAGTATGTAGAGAAAATCAGAAATAGCCAAAGCTTACAGCTTTTTGGGGAAGGGGTGTTAGCAAAGCGAATAAGCGATAGCTGTTGCAATCTGCAGCACGGCAAGTATAGCAAGGCCAAGAACAAAAGGGATCCGGGAAAGGGAAAATCCTAGGCAGAAAAATCAACCCGAAATCAGATCAGTCCACGCGAAATCCCCCATTCTTGACCACGAAATAATCTCTGCCTCTTCCAGCACAAACGACTAAAGAAGGGGTGATCAAGAAAGGGGACTAACCACGAACAGAGGCGAAAGCATAGCGAGGTCGATCCAGAATTAAGGTGGAATTTTCAGGCCGGCGCTACACTCTCTCGTATCAGGAAGAGCCGCGAAGCAGGAGAGGTGTCGCCGCCAATCTTGGCAGAATCTGGGTGGAAACAAAAGCGGGTGTCAAACCTAGCAGGAGGGGTTTACCTTTCCGAGATTTCTCTCCCCTTTTCGCCTGGTTGGCGGCCACCGCCAATGAACACACACAGAAATGGGCGCCGGCACAAAAGGATGGGGATTAAGACGCTAATGAAACTTGGTAAAGCAGGCTAAAGCCGCCCTTGGATGCTTCCAAGATCACTCGAAAAGAAAGCAAGAAACAAATAGTAAATTAGGAGAGGAGGAGGAAGCAGCCAAGATGACCGCAGGGGTGGGGAGATTGACGATGACGTGTCGGATTCGGTGCGGAGCATTTGGCGCAACGGCGCGGGGGAGTGTGCGCGGCACACACACACTTGGGGGGGCTCTCCTCCTTCCACGTGGGCCCCGCTTGCAGTTGGAGTGGCGGTCGGGAAACGGCAGCGATGGGTGGCGGGGATCTTCTTGGCGTCGAACCTCGCCGGGACACGGCGGGTAATCGAAAGAGATTTCTCGCGGCATCTTTTTCTCCAGGGAGGGATGAATGCTTGCGCTGTCTTTCTCGTGAGTCAACAACTTTAGCCTGTTCGATATAGCTGTGATTTTTTATTTTTAATTAAAAATTTTAAATTTGAACTATTTACGATAAAGATTATGGACAGAGAGATAATCGTTTGCGATTTTGAATTGTACAGATGTTGGGCCTTTAATGTGTACTACAATTAATTTGTAGACCTCGTCTTGAAAAAATACCCCGTTTAAAAGTTAGGTACAGTAGTAAAAGTCAAAAGCCGCTTTTAGAAAGAAAAAAACATACCCTTAGGTTCTGTCATGTCAGAATTTTTTTTCGATTCTCGTGGAATTGAACGGTTACATTGCGATATTTTCGAAGATTTTCGGTGATCATGATAGAAATTACTAGTGAGACTCATGGAGAGTCCAATCGGCATGGAACATGGTAGATGGTTGCACCAGGTAATAAACAGTTCAATCTTAAAGAAAACCAGTGTTCTGCGGCTTATTTTAAGAGAGATTAAAAGGAAAGCAAAGATAATGGTCACCCGTTTGGTGCGTTCGCCGGTGGGGTGTCTTCACGTTAGTTGTCCATACGCGCACGGAGCCCCTTGCTTCTGGGGCTCGACACACGATGATTGAAGCGTCCTCCATAGAACGTGCAATGGATGGGCAACTGGGGAGGCGCAGAGGATGACCGGATTCGTGTGTGATTTCTTCTTGTTTCACCGCAAAATTGCAGTCACAGCTTAGTGGAACAAACCTAACAAATGCTGTTCATACATAAGACCAGACGCAGACTAATCTCGATCGCTGTCTGAAAATACAACCACCTGCGTTGACAGAACTTTTTGTCTTTTGGAAGAGGCACTAAGAGAACTTAAAGAGTCAACACGAACGACTGTATGACACATCATTTGACCGTGGAGTGCTGACTAGATCATCATCGAGTTGCGGTTATGCACTTGGTTTCTCCAACCGGGACAAAGCTCGGAAGGTGTTGGACTGGTGGCAAGGGGCAAAATTATGCCTTAGAAATTTATCAATCATTCACTTCAAAAGTTACTGAGCTACAAAGATCTAAATAGAAAATCAAGACCAAAATAAGCAACTCAAAAAATGAAAGCTAAGGAACTCAGGACACTAGCGGTCAGACCGACTAATAGAGGGTGGTCTAACCAGTGCCTGCGGTCTAACTGGCCTCTAGTGGTCTAACCGGAGGGGAGCGGTCTGATCGGCCTCCCCTGTTACAGAACTGAAAAAACAGTCCAAGGCGATGCAACTTTTGGTGCAACTCTAAAAATCTAAGTCCAAATGAGATAAGATTTTGCACACGCCCTAAGTCTCAGGAATCTATTCCATCTAAGAATTGTAGGAATCCTCATTAAAGTTAAGACATTTCTCGAAAACAAATAAGGTTGCACTAAAACCGGGGCAAAACACGAAAATGAAAATATGACTTGCCATAGGTAGAGAATGACCAAGATAGCTCTAAATATATGCCCATGTATTACAGTAAGTAAGAACTCCTGAAGATTTGAGGAAAAAATAACTGAATCAAGAAATGTTCTGGGAAGGTCAAATCCAAGCAAAACCGGACAAGTTCAAGAACTTGCAAGACATGATGCTTAGATGGATGAGGATTGATCTCTCTGAGTTATCTCCATCACTTATACGTCATTGGCATCTAGCAAGATTAAGAAGGGGAAGAGAAGATCAAAACCAACAAGGTCAAGAGCAAATCAACTAAAATAAAGTGACTACAAGAGAGATAAACAAAGTTAATGTATTACTACTTGAGAAAGAATGTTTTACAGCCATTTCACCTAGAGGACAAAATAGCACACCACAGTACTCATACTTCTTAAATCCTAACCCTAGAACTCTTGGATGGAAAAAAATGGTTGAATGGTTAATTAGCAAGTTTCCATTCTAACCCTAATGGATACTATTCATTAACACAAATAGGAGAAACTCGGTTAATCCTACAAAACATAGGTTTTACTTACACATTACACTCATATACGTTTTTCAAAGCATATGTGCTTGAATCCGCTAAGTTCTTAGCATTTGATCCAACTTGATCATATCAGGTTCTCCTTGACCTAAACTACTTTTCTAAGCGCCGCTCAAACATTGCGGTTTTGATTCAAAATAGTTTATGGCATTTTGGTCAATTTATCTAAATATCCTTCCTTGACTCAGTCTTCATCTTCTCTTGCAAGCAATCACTATGTTTACCATATGTAGGTGCACCACTGGCTTGCTACGTGTCGGCAAGTCTCTCTCATTTTGATTTCACCATACTATAGCTTATTTAGACCAACCAAGCTACACAATACAACCCATCGCTCAGACTTTCCTGCAACATTTTCCTCCTTTCTTGTGCTATACTTGAGTTCAACCATCTTAACTGGTATCCTTGATATTCTGGACATTGGCTCCTCCATGAGCATAACCTTAATCCTCGTTGTTGATCATGATTGACTCCAAATCTCTCTGCATATCCAAAAACTAAGAAATTATTTTTAAACACAAGTTTTTCAAAATTTAACTCACGTTAGTCAAAATATGCTTCATGCAACACATATATACTAATCTAGATCAAAACAACCCAACCAAGGTTCTCATTTCCCAAATTTTCAATTTTTAGCTGAAACACCACTGCCTGGCCGGTCAGACAGCCAGTCTCGGATGGTCTGACCACTGGTGGTAGCTGGTTAGACTGGTGGTCAGTCTGACTGCCAGGTCTGCACAAATTTGGAAAGCTAAATATTTACAAAATTTAAATCTCAAAACCTCTAATTTAACAGTGATTTATCACAGTCCTGATTACTTCTTATGTTTCTTTTCTTTGATTCCGGAGACAAGAGTAAGGCATGAGTAAGCCAATTGGCCAACCAAACACGTATGCAATCAGAAGTTGGTGTGTCAAAAAGGAGGACGACCAGAATTCTTGATGCATTTTTTAGATACAATCTCATTGAACTCGATTCTTGCATAATTCTCGCTGTCAGAAACTTGTGGTTCTTACAAATGATCTGTAGTATGCTAGAATCGCAAGTGATTGGATATGTCTGCCTAGTTATGAATGAGTGGTTCAATACCTGCAAACAGTCAGGACAAACTGTGCTTCTGCGGGCTGCATGCAGAATTCGAGCCAGAATTCAGAAGCATTGTCTCGGTGATGCTAAAGAATAATAAGTCAGTTCAGAATTCAGAACAGCCACCATCTCATGTCTCAAGGATTTTTCTCAAGGATTTTGTACCAGACTTGTCAATACCATTTCGATAACGTCCATACTACCCGATACTTACCGTACCACCACTTAAATCGATACAAAGCAAGTCTAATACCGTATCAGCCCAAATACTGGCCATACCAACTCGATAGCGGCCATACAGGCTTTGATACCGGTCAAATACTTGCTGGTACTGGTAGAATTGGTAATATTATCTACTGAATTGATAATATTATCTATTAAACTATATGTTATATTTGATAGTACTATTATGTATTTAAAATAATATTACAAGCGATATTTGATGTGCATATAATTAAATAAATATATACTTATAAATATATATTCGTATTATTATATTAAATCTGAAACGGTATATCGATATAGGTCGGTACCGAAATGAACTATTCTAAGAATCAAACCGGTATAACCTCTGATACAGTATTAACAACTTTGTTTTGTACTGTATGTACGTTGTGTGGAAACCAAACGTTTCAAGCCGAAATAATATACTAGTACTACACGGTATGGAGTGTAGTTCTTCAGGTATATACTATGCGTTATTACCTACATGTACCCATGTGACATTATAGCCAGGAAGGCAATAAGCATTTATAAAACTGAAGCTGAAACTTCACTGTGGAAGTCCATGATATCCGCCGTCCCTGCTGCCCTTCAGGCAAATAGAATACTAGCACACGATCAGACAGACGGCCGCACGCGTGCTGTAGGCTGTAGCTCGCCTATTCTGACCTATGCAACGCCAACTCACGGCACCTCAAATTCACATGGCGAGTTGACCCTACCTTACAGAAATTCTACACAAAATAATTTAAAATCGTACAAAACGAATAATTCTTGCATTTTAAATAGAAACCCTAACCGTACTAGTTGAAAAGCCCAGATTTCGGCTGAAACACTGGCCACGTTACCAATTAGACGGACTATATAATTGATTGGCAAATGCCAGGAGTAGGGCTGTGCACTTTCGTACCGAACCGAAAAAACCGTACCGAAAAAACCGAACCGAACCGGTCAACTCGGTTTGACCGGTATTCGGTATTCGGTTCGGTAGCGAGAAAAGTGGTATTTTTACGATTCGGTTTTTTCGGTAAAAACCGAGGAAAAACCGAAAAAACCGAAAAGAGGACGCGCGGCGGGCGGACGCAGGCACACGCGCGGCGGGCGGACGCAGGCACACGCGGCGCGCGCAGCGCAGACGCCTTGGCGGCGCGGCGCAGCGCAGTGCAGCGCGGGCGGGCGGCGCGCGCGCATGCAGGCGACTAGCGAGGAGCGCAAGCGGCCAAGGCGCCAAGCGCGCGGCGAGCGCAGCATAGCGGTGAGGACCGAGCGCGGGTTGCGCGGCTGCGCCTGCGCGCTGCGTGGTAGGCACTAGGCAGTAGGTAGAATAGAGATTAAAGTCTGAAGATTAACGTTTTGAATTGTAGAATAGAGAATTAGAGTCTGAAGATGAGATTAACGTTTAGCAATTCGCGTAAACTTTGGTAAAATTGGTATTAACCGATACCGTACCGAAATAATATGGTATTTACCGATACCATACCGTATTCCAAAAAATACCGTATTTCCCGAAATACTAAAACCGTATTTACCGATCAAACCGTATTTACCGAACCATATAAACCGAAAAAACCGAACGCACAGCCCTAGCCCAGGAGAGCTCTACTGATCCGTGTTGCACAGGTTATCCGGCGCGTTCGGAAGGGCTTTTCGTCTGGCTTACGGCTTAGGGCCGAAGCCGTGAGCCCAAACGGCCGGGCTTTTTCGGCCGTCTGATTTCCCCATCACGCCTCCCACCTCACTGACAAAACCCGTCCCAAACCCACTCAACATGCGGGTTCCCCAGTCTACGTGGCGTGACTCCCACCGTTATGCATACCAGGCCACCGCTCGAACCCCTCCCCCCTTCGTCCTCCGTGTGGATCCTAGTCGCTGCCCGGACCTCAACACGTGAGCCCCCCTCCCCGTCTTTGTGTCTGCAGCCGCGGCACCTCCTCCAGCCCCAGCGCCTCATCGGCGTAGTCCCCATCCCCCTCCGACTTGGCCCCGATGGCGAACCTGTCTACTACCCCCGCACAAGCGTTCGAGTCGACGCCCTTGTCGCCGTTAGGTAGCGCGTCCACATGTAGATCTGCGCCGGCACATGCCCCTGGTCCGACGCATAGGGCCCTACTGAAGTCCTTCTCAGCCGGCGCATCCAATGGCGACATGACCTTGGACGTCGCAACCGCGGTTGCTAGCCAATCCAAGGTCCGCAACACTGCACACGCCCTCTCCGACGCGCTTGCCACCTCCCAGCAGTCTTCATGCAAGCCGTGGTGAACGCGCGCGGTGTCTCTGGCCGTCGTTCGCGCCATGCTCCAAGCTGTGCTCGCCACTGTGTTCGAGCACTAGGGTACCACGATAAAAGTAAACGACATCTGCTCTTTTGCCTATCTCGCAATAAGACGTGCTTCATCTGAGCACGTCACCGACGGTGTTCCTGCGTTTGCAGCGCACATGCCCTGACTCTTTCCCACCTTTGTAATTGAACCGTTGATGCACAAAGATAGATAACTCCCAAGGGAATAGCAATGTGTGGGACGAAATTGCCAGTTTGGCATTCCTAGAGGTTTGTTGTGAGGAGGTGCTCCCCAACAACCGACCAATGGGTTATCTAAATAGGCGCGGGTACATGAACCTCCTTTAGAAGTTTAGGGATCATACCGGCCACTCATACAATAAGAAGTAATTCAAGAACCATTAGGACGCCGTGAAACGCGAGTACACAAAGTGGATGACCCTGAAGCTGAATGCATCGGGTTTAGGCTTCAATCCTGAGACAGAGATGTGTCGTTGTAACATCCTAAAAATTTATCTTCTTTAAAATTAATTCTAAAATAATTATTTTAAAATATTTGGATTTTATTTGGATTATTTATGTAATACTGGAGGAAAAATATCAAAAATCCTGATTCCAATCGGAATTCTCAAATTCAAATTTCAATTCCCACCTGGAATTCCAAAATTTGAATTCAAATTCCAATCTATAAAAATCCAAATCTCCAGAAAAATGTCCATTTTATTTTTCTGGGTCTAATCTAATTTTTTCTTGGCCTATTCTTCTATTTTTCTTATTCTTTTCTCACTTTTCTTTCTTTCTCTCTCCTCTTGGCTACTGTTCATGCTACAGTAACTCCCGAACACTGTTCATTCATCTTCAAGCTCTGGACGTGCGTAACGCGTCGGTCGAACTGAAAACTGACAAAAAAATGACCTTCACTCTTTCTCCCATAACTTTCTACTCAATCGTCCGAATTCAATTCCGTCTGAAGCACTGCGATCCTTGCAATTCCACGCATTAATCGCTGCAGTCAAACTTCCATTTTCACATCCCATTAATGTCTTTATTGCCTTTTATTCATCTGTTCCCAAAACCGAACCGTCACCCGAATCTTCTCGTGTTCCCAGCGATTCGAGTCATGAGAGAGCCTATAAATTGGCACACCAACACCTCCTCTACGCCTCTTCATTCTCTCAAAATCTTAGAACCTACGAAGCCCCGACGACGACGAATTTCGCGTTTTCCCGAACGTCGACCATTACAGTCGATTTGGGCATTCATCATTCCGGTGAAGATTTCCAACTTTTGCTTGTGCCATCTCCTGTCTTAGCATCCAAGCAACTCATCCATCATTTTTAATTAATTTTTCATGCAGCCAATTGTTGTGAATTGAGCTTTTCACGGAATCGGCCGTTTTCGACTTCTGTCGTCGATTCGTCGTCCTCGGTGAGCGCTTTTTCGATTCCTTGTGCCGAGAGCATCACCTCCATCTCCTCATCACAACGCATAGCTCAGCTCGCTCAACGGTTGGCCGAGGTGCTCTACCACCGTACGCCACCTCCGTGCTGGACATCGTCACAGTCGCAGGCCTTCCCCGGTCGCTCTTCGGCCAAGCCGAGCACATGGACGTGTTCTACAGGCTAAGGCACTGCTCATGCTCTTGATATCCATCACTGGTTCCCATTGGAAGTTTGTTGTCACCTCACCACCATTTTGGTCATTGTTTCCAAGCGTGCTGTAGCCCCCGTGAACCGCACTGGCCATTGTAGCCTTCGTCCCTCCTCTCCTTAGACCCCTGCGGACCCGCTCGACCAAACCCCGAGTCGCCCCAGCCTCTGCTCACATGCGCAAGGCCAGGGCTGAGCCATGCCAGGATGCCATGCGAGCTGTGTAAGAGCTAGCCTCTGTGCTTTCAATTAGTTGGTTGTGAGTGGCATTCGTAAGAAATAACACAATTCAGTGGAAGAGGCATTCGCTTACAACCATTAGGTTGTGTGTTCAAGTTTTGAGTAATGCAAATTTTCTTTTCCTACTATTGGTTGGCCATCCTTTTGCCTTTAGTCATTGACAGTGAGGTCCCTTTGTCATACACAAAAATTCTTCTTTTGCTCCTCTCTGTAAAGCATCCGATCCAAACAACATTTTCGGATTTTTCATCATTTTATGTGTTAACCAAACTTCCATATATTCGTTCTCTCTCATACGAACTCCGAATCCATCGATTCTTTTTTCTAAATTCATCTAAATTCAATATATTCCTTCCAGTATATATTTTATATTTTTATGATTTTATTTGTATTTATTCTTTTGTTGTATTTATCGTTTCGCGCGTAGGACTCGACGTTACCGAAGATTTCTCCGATTCGCAGCAAGAAATTCCATACAGCGTGCAAGAAGGCAAGTCTCCTTGACCATTTTGCTCCTAAATTTTGTAAATGATTTTATGAATATTTTAAATTTAATTGCATGGCTATGTTATATAAATCGATAATTTTAATTGTAGAAAATTTAGATAAATACCCAAACTTGTTATAGACTCCTTTGGAATTGTTTACCATGTACCTTTGTCACCCTAAGTTTTCCTTGTCTCAGTATTGAGATTATTATGCTATTTGTTAATTTTAGAATGGTAGTAAAATGCTTAGTCATGCTATTCAACCTTGTAACTTTGGAATGGGAAATTATAATTCTTTAAACTAGTCTGTTGTATTCAGAAATTTAGTGGTGATTGGTGTTGCCGCTGTTCTTTTTAAATAAAATAAAATTGTGAAAATTGGTTTTAGACTTGGGCGGATGGTTGGTTTGGGTTGTGCGGTAAGCACGAGATCTTGTAAAGTGTATGTTTCGCCCTAGTCAATTAAGGACCGACTCTTGTGTTTGTCCAAACTAAGCACTACCGTACAACCACATGTCTATATGGGTATGACCTAGCTGATTAACTTATGATAGTTTAGTCTAGGTGCCACCATTGGAAAATGGGTGCTAGGGATTTACTGGTTTACTCACAGTGAGGGACAGGGATTTACTGTACTCACATGGCGCAAGAGGGGGCTTCTGACTGTGGTGGATTTAACCCTTCAGCGGTGAAACCTCAGCGGGTGGTATCTAACTAGACTAGAGTGAGGTAAAGGCTTTGTGATATTTTATCTGGGTCTCATGTCAAAGGAAGCATGTTGACTATTAAGATAATTTATCTCTTGTGGGTAAAGTTGTACACACTCTGCAGAGTAATAAAACTATTCGAATAGCCGTGCCCACGGTCAAGGGCGGGCAAGGAATGCATTCACATGATAGACCTTTGGTTTTGATTTTAAAACAAAAGTTTTGGGAACTCGGGAGTGGTTGGAACTCTCGGGAGTGTGTGTCCTGGCGGATGGAGCCAGTGAGGGTGGATGGAACCCGTAATTTTAAACCTTGGTGGTTAGAGCCTGTTTACTAGTGATGGTGGTTGGAACCTTCACTAGAAATTTGTATCTAGTTTCAGTATTGTAACTATTTTGTTAAATTGATGCTTTCGAAATTACATAATGGTATTTGAAATAAAATGCTGTTTTATGCAAAAGAACCATATAACCTTCCTTTGTTAAGCCCTGCATCTTCTGCATCTTTCCCAAGACTTGCGGAGTACTTTATGTACTCACATACTACACTTTAAAATAACTCTCAGAGGAGGTCGAAGCTCAAGAGGCAGATTACGACTACTTCGTGGATGGATTCGACGGAGGCTTTCCAGATTTCTAGGTTGCGTTTCCCCAGTCAATTGCCTGTTGCGTATTGATGGGTCTTGCTGAAGTTTCTTTTGCTTCCGCTGTAATTTCTGTTTGGTGTGAGGTCTTAAAACCTCATTTGTAATAAAAGACTTCGAGGTCTGTACTCTCTATTATTGTAATAAAGCGTTGTTGGTTATGTATCATCGCTGTTTAACTGTGTGCACTAGTTTTGATCTGGGACTAGTGCAGTAATACACAGAAGATTCTGGAGTTGTTGCTCCGGGGTCTTACAGTCGTGGTGGACATGGTAGGAGCAAGTATGATATTCGGTGCTTCGCATATCCCATCTATCCTTGTTGCTACCCCGGCAGAAACTGACACTGCATTCCTGCTTCATGGTAGGCATTAGGGTTATTGCAGAAGTTTTGGAAAGCACCACTGCCTCATGAGTCGCTCATGGCCGACGTGTTCGATAACGCACTGTGCACCAACACTGGGAGGTAGCCAACTCAACATGAGTCAAGCACGAAGGGTCAGGAAGCGAGCTATGAGGAATAGGTCCAGGGACTCCCATTCCAGCAAGTGGTCAAAGAGCAACCTAGCCTCCGAATGCACGGAAAGGGTCCGTGACTACTATGAGAAGCAACTCACAGCCATGTCATTCATATGTTGATCAATTCACTATGTTCTCTTCTACTCCTAATTACATCTTCTCTCCCCTGTCATCACAAGATGTGGTTCCTATTCCACTATTAAGCACTAAGCAAGTAACCCAACTTTGGCTACAACTCAAGAGACGAGCCTTTCCTACGACGGTGACAAGCAGCCACGCGAATCCGACCTTGCCTTTGTCCCCGCTGGCCAACGCCAGTGCTGGCCACCAAGCTACATATGGATCAGGGGTAATTTTGGCGCAAATAGTGAACCAGGCGCTCGTTGGAGCCACACCACCGTCGCCACCTTCATACGGCCACAATGCTATGGCAACAGCTAACGGTGCGATTAACGATAGTGGCTCTGGCAGGCTTCACGGCGAGGCGGCCTCTCCCTTCATGACAACATGAACCATGGCCATGGCCTTGCGGGGAAGAAAACACATGCGGTGCTTTATGATTAGAACTATTCAAGCTGCTTCTAGCATTGTAGATATTTTTTTCAAATTTGGCCATGAACACCCTTTTTTTTTTGCAAAAAATAGCCCCGTCTCCGAGCTTAGCAGGAGAGGAGACACCTCTCATCTGTCGTGCCACTAGAGCTCGGTAGGATGTTCCATGCGCAGTAGGCAAGGGCTTGCGTGGGGGGAGCAGCTATGGCCCATGACCTATTGAGCTATCGAGCCTCTGTAGTGGCCTGGCGAGCTAGGCTGGCTTAGTAGCACGTTGTTGAGCACTAATAGCTCGACAGTAGGCCTGGTGTGCTAGGGGGCTTGGTTGGGTTAGTTGGCATGGCAAAGGGAGAATCTCGTGTGGCTGACCACGATGACGCAATGTGACATATGATTCCCATTTTATTAAGCTAGGGATTCTGCGTTCCTCCATTGTTGCATGCACCCTGCGTGGGAATGTCAGTCGTGAATACCTTCCCACACACATAAAATGAGAGGTCTCGCAGTTTGCCCTCTCATCCAAAGCCGCGCAGCTCGATTCTTTCCTATCAAGCAAGAGAGCAGCGAGGGAGAAGCAAGAAAGAGAGATTAAAAGGCGAGTTTGTAATAGTTTTTTGAGGTAGTTTGGCTATGATTTAGGAGCTTTCGCATTTGAAAAGATTGTAGAGCGGGTGAAAACCTTCAAGAAAAGGTATGCTTCATTCGCATGCGAGCAATGCGCTTAATATGTCATTAGCGTTTCATTAGCTTAACAATAGTTTGGTAGTGTAGAATGCACTTGGTAACCATGTTAAGTTGATAGATGTGTTTTTATAATTAGCCACATTTAGGACATATTAGTGGCAAAAATGATATTTTTTATAACTAGCTAAAAAACTTTGCTCTGTTATTTGTAGTGTTCTCGTGCATTCACAATTAAGGAAATATGTATGTAAGTCTACACGTATATATTTATTGCACTTGTGCGATTACAGAAATTGTAGAAAATGATGCCAGGATTGCAGAAGTGCGCAATGTTAGTTGTAGTATTTGTGTGCACATATGTATGCATGAATGTAAGCATATGGCTGTAGGCATAATGCTTTTTTGTAAATAGCTGAAGAAATACGCGATGTTATTTATAGCATTCCCAGTGCATTCACAATTTAGAAAATATGTATGTAAGTCTGCATGTATATACATATTGCTTTTGTGCGACTAAAATAATTGTAGAAAATGATGCTAGGATTGCAGAAGTGTGCATTGTTAGTTGTAGTGTGTGTGTGTGTGTGTATACATACATGTCTGTACTTGTATGCGAGTATATAAGTACAGGCCATAGGCATAATTGGCAACTCAACTATATATGTGTGCATGATTATTCTTGGTTATGATAGGTTGTATTTAGCATCGTCGGACACTAACACATCCTTTTCTTTATTGTATGGAATGGCTTCTGGGAACGGTCACGAGCATGGTACATTGTTGGACCCATCTTAGGATGGGCAGCATCGTTGTTAGATGTGGTCAAGGGGTGATGGAATCCCCTTTGTTCTCTAGGGTTCTTGGGAGGACTAGTCTCTCCATGATCTATATGTTCCAGTTCTGTGGCAGGCTGGGTTGCTGCCCATAGAGGGGATGATGCTCATTGGACACACGTTCACATTGGACTCACCGCTTTTGTTTGCACTCAATGATCAGTGGAGGCTGGAGACCCACATGTTTCACTTTCGATGGAGAGAGGTGACCATCACCATGCAAGATGTTGCGTATCTTATCGGCCTACCACTACAGGGTCGTCTCGTGGTTCCACACCACAGATCAGTTGATTGGAAGGTACGTCTGCTACACCGGTTTGGCCATCATATTCTAGGTAGGATCCATGGAGTGCTACATTCGTGGTTGTGGCGGTACAGGTTGTGAGGCCCCACCGAGATACTTACTTGCTTTTCATGTTCGAGTGGGTCCAATATACTATGACTCAGGGAGATTGGGTGTACCCTAGCTATATCCACATCGCTGAGTCTCTGGTCGACGCTAAGCTTGACAAGGTCCCATTGTACAACTGGGGCTCGGCTATATTGTACGCGACCTACAGGGGTTTGTGTGACGGCTCATAGCATGCTACTAGCGAGCCAAACTTCACTGTCTGCTACATCTTATTGTAGTTGTGGCTGTGGAAGCACTTTCCTGTTGGTTGGCCATACTTTTCGAATGCATGTGTACCCATCCCAGTTTGAGGCACGGTTCTTTGGTCATGTCGATGGCGACGAGTTGGTGGATGGACCCACCATGGGTACTTGTTGGACTGCTAGCAAGTTATGATGGTCTAGGGAGAGAGCATGTGTGAGTGTACCTTGCACAAGGGTAACATCGTGTGGACGGTGTAGACCACATAGTTCATCTCCTAGACAATGCCTTTTGGATTATCAGAACAATGTGAGTAGGACAGGGACTAATAGCGTATGACCTACCACCTTGTCTTCTCCCATATGATGGAGCCCTACACCTCCTCCCCCAAAGAAGTCATGAGATAGTTTGAGCTTCACCAGCAGGTGCCACCAGCACTGGGTCGACCACTACCTAGCCACATTCAACTATAAGTAAATTTATTTATTATCTCATTTTTTTTTACAGTCCGTTGCTTTAACTTCTAAGTCACATACAATTAATTTCTTCTTTTTTCGCACTTAAATAATAGTTGTGTACCACCGCTTTTTTATAGGCAAACGAAGAAAGGACGGAAGAGTGATGACTAGAGAGCAACACAGGCGTTGTGGACCACAGCATAGGAGAAGTCGGTGAGGATGGTGGTCAAGCAAGAGCGACAGCCATATGACCTAGACATGTACTTTGCGTATTTGCAATGGTACATGGTGTGAACCTGTTGTAGACTAACTAGCTCCTTGCACATCCCCCGACACAAGCCACACACACTGATAGGCTAGCATTAGGGCTGGACCGACACCGTGCGGCATGACATGATGAGATGGTAAATGATTTCAAGTTCGTATATGTATCCTACTGTTCACGCATACACGACTAACCTATTTTGTTCATCATTGCAATACGACCAGCTTCACCACATCGTGTCCGAGGGTGGTCCCGCACTACACCATGGATGCTTGAGCAAGATTGAACGCCTGTTGGGGTCCGTCCACAACATGTACGAGGACGCTAGTCACACACACTGGGGGGCCATCAGTAGTGGCCATCCTAGCGATGTGTTTATCTCTGGGGTGGCAAGATGCACCATCATCTATCCGTAGCTTCGTCGGTTGTACTTCCATAGCCTCAGCCATTCCTAGTCCACACATCGCACTGCTTAGGTTTGATATTTTTATATTTTGCTACAATCAATACGATACCTTATTTTCCTTGTTCTTCATACATATCATCTTCATGCAGGCCGTTTATGCTAACATCACACTACTTCCGCCTTCATGCGGAGGTAGCCCAACCCTAGATGTCCCTCAGTTGGATCCCGAAGCGATGACTCCAGATCCTCTATGTAAATCGCATTAGTCTAGGATCAGCTAGTGTACATAATGGTAATAGGGATAAATATCAAACATAAATGATAAACTTTATTAATTAAAAGGGTACGGTCTTATGACCAATGTTTACATTCATGCTCATTGGCAACAATAATAAAGAAAAAACTATAGAATCAAACTGATAAAAGTGAAACCCAAACCTACCCACAGATAGACGACAGTAAGACATGGCCTATGCATCCTGATCCTCACCATAGTCGAAGTCGTCCTTCTCTGAGAAGACGATAGCAAGGGTGATACAAACTTGTACTCCGTAAGTCACACTAAAAAATACAATATAATGATAAAAGCAACAAATGAAGGCTTATATGGTTATTTGAGCATAAACAATATTTAATAAAATACAATAGATAGATTGTGCATGGTTCCAAAACCGTAGTGAGGGCGGAAAAGGAAGGTGAGGATTCGGCAGGGCTATGGTCGCCGGCAAAAAGAAGGAAAGGGGAGGGGAGAGAAAGGAAAGGGGAGGGGTGGCACAGCTGTAGGGATGACATGCACGGTCCTCGTTTCAGTGGGAGATGGAGGGGGTTGGCGGGAGTCGTTGGATGGATATCGGGCGGTTGTGATGCACGGAGGAGAGAGAGGGAAAAGGCGGGAGATCGGGATGGACTCAAGCGGTGACATGGATGCATCCATGCCGTCCATG
This sequence comes from Melocanna baccifera, assembly GCA_036346265.1. Lineage (NCBI taxonomy): Eukaryota > Viridiplantae > Streptophyta > Magnoliopsida > Poales > Poaceae > Melocanna > Melocanna baccifera. The sequence continues at coordinate 12,895,846 of CM070679.1, forward strand.
CGTCTCTCGGAGGGAAGGACAGGAAGAATTTATATTTTTAATTTTGGTTTTTGATTTTTAGAAAACCCGAGAAAGATGATAAAGGCTTAGCAAAATAGTAAATAAACTCCAAAAATTTTAGAAAAATTCACAGAAGTTCCTGGAATCATTTGGACTTAGGAAACATATTTCCAACTTATTTTGGTACTACATTTTTATGCTAAAAATACTTTTTAATTTTTAATTTTATTTTTAAAATCTAGAAAAACAAAAACGTCCAGGTAAAAGCGAAATGAGTTTCAATAATTAATTAGGATTTTTACAAAAAATCAAAATATCTTTTATATAATAATAGCTTTATGATTTTAATTAAATTACTTTTCAAAACAAAGTTTTTTTAAAAGCAAAAAAATTTAGCAAATAAACTTTCAAAATTTTCAGGCAACCAAAACTAATTGTTTTATTTTGAATTTAAATTTTGTTTGAAATAAGCAGCTGGGCTGTTACACCTCACCATAGGGGGGATGACGAAGCATAGCACATCTATCCTTGTCATGGAAATAGCCTGAGACACATGATACCCTAGGTAGCGACGTTGACTCACCTGTCTAAGACTGCAAGGTGCAATATGGCATGTATGCCTCCAGCAGTGTGATGATTGGTATGATCAGACATACAACACTACATGGTCCACTAGTATTGCACGGACTATGCGGCATTGGGATTTGCTGCAGCGGGCTATCATGGACTAGAGTACCTTGGATGTTCATCACCTGCGTAACACGTGATACTGATGCTTACAATTACGAGTTTCATTGCTAGTCCATGATTCATTCTCCATGAGCTAACCAAATAGTACAACGTGCAGGTCTCGAGGCTAGAGTTTTGAGAGTGGGTTGTTGGTTCATTCTCCACTGAGCACACAACATAGGTTTGTCTATTCAAAACCGGAGTTTGTGTTGCAGTTTTACCTTCTGTTAGCCTAATGAAATGTGTTTCCCTCCATAGGACGCCAGCAATTACACAAAGGACTATGTGCCACATGTGTTCAATGATCAAGAGATTGGGCTCAGTTAGTTGTTCGGTGCACCGGTTTCTACTGACCACCACTGTAATATGACTTGCGCGACGTACAACGCTTCCCGGACATGCTAACTTTCCATGAGGACTAACTTTGTCGCTAAAGGAAGCAGGCAGTGGACAACCCTTGACCTGGTACAGCATCTGATCTCAACACTTCGCACCGAACATGTTGAAAAGCTATTCCACTAACCCTATGTTTGCACTCCAAGTGTTGAGCCTAACTATATATTCGTTAATGCTTTGTCCTTGTTGTACCAGTATGATATGGAATTTGCCGATGTGTGTAGTGTAATTTTGCAATGCTAAGGTTCTCTCAGTGATTTTATAGCACGTGATAGCTTTTCGCGGTGAGATCACAGCACGCAGCGGTTTTTTTTATAGTGATTTGACAATATGTACTAGCCTTTTGCATTATTTGAGTTCACAAGATGTGGCAGCTTGTCGCAGCAAGATCACAACATGCAATAGCTTTCCTAATAAGTTGATAGCATGCATCAGCTTTTCTCAGTGATTTGACAACATGAAGTAGCTTTTCTCATAAGTTGACAGCACATACCATCTTTTTTTAGTGAATATACAACATGCGGTAGCTTTTCTCAGCATCAAACATCACGCACCAACTTTCTACAATGAAATAACATGTAGTAGCTTTATGCCCAAACAATGCACAATGACCACCTATAAAGTCCAGTTAGCCTCCACAACCAAATCCAATACTCCACTCGAGCTGAACTCCAAAATTGCGAAAGATGAGAGGGAGAAGAGAGAACAGGTAGACGATGTCACTACGCCTTTATTAAAAATGCCAAACTATGGAGAGATGTTGCACAAGCGAAAGTGGGTGGTCAAGAAGAAGGCATCCTACCCTGATAATTCTTGCAAGGATGCACCTGTGCCACCAGATTTTTCGCAGTCATAGTATAACTACAACAATCCAACATATATCATTTAGTCCACACACCTAGTGTGAGACCCGGAGTAGAAACTCCTAGACCCCCTGTGTATTACTGTACTAGTCCCAGAGATCAATGCTAGTACACACAGTTCAAACAGAAAAGATGATACATTGCCAACAACGCTTTATTACAATAGTAACTGAAGTTTTACAAAGGCTATAGCCTTACTAAGGTTCACAGAACCTCAAGCAAAAATAAACACAGCGGAAGCAAAAGATAACTTGTTCGACCCATCAATCTGCCACAGGCAATTGACTGGGGAAACGAATCCTAGGCATCCGAGAATAATCCACCGCATCCACATTCGGCGCAGAAGTCATACTCTCCAGCTTGATCTTCTTCATTCTCTGCTTTTATATTTATAGAGCAACAGGTGAGTACAAAAATGTACTACGCAAGTCTTGGGAAAAATGCATAGATGTAAGGTTTCACAAAGGAAGGCTATATGGTTTATTTGCAAAAATCAGCATTTTATTTCAAATCTACATAATTACTTTAAAAGCCATTTTGTAAACAACTTGTTTTTAATAATTGAAATTGGATAAGTACTTTAGTGAAGGTTAAACTACCAACACTAATACCTCAGACCATCACAGTCAATTTTCAAAACCTCAGGTTACACCCCCTGATCTGAACATCACGAGAGTTATACTACTCCCGAGTTTTTCTCCAATTCATTTTGTTTCGAAATCAAAACCAAAACTTCTACCATGTGAATGCATTCCTTGCTCGCCCTTGACCGTGGGCACGGCTATTCGAATAGTTTTAACTCTGCAGAGATCGTACACTTTACCCACAAGAGATAAATTATCTTAATAGTCAACACGCTTCCTTTGGCATGAGACCCAGACAAATTATCACAAAGCCTTTCGCCTACTCTAGTATAGTTTAAATACCACCCGCTAAGGTTTCACCACAACTCGAATCCACGAGTTGGAGCCCCCTCTTGCGCCATATGAGTACAGTAAACCCTGTCCCTCACTATGAGTAACCAGTACACACTGGCACTCGATACACCACTGGTGATATCTAAACTACACTATTATAGGGTAGTTAGCTAGGTCGTACCCATATAGACTTGTGGTTGTACTATTTTGCTCAGTTTGGACAAACATAAGCGTCGGTCCTTAAACGACCAGGGTGGCTCATTCACAATTCCAAACATTCTCGTGCTAACTGCACCAGCCAAACCTTCCATCCACCCTTGTCAACTTTTTCCCTTTGAAATTCATTTTTACTTTTAAATTAACAGTGGTAACACCCATTACCACTTTTCAAACAAAGCATTTAACAGTGGTAACATCCATTACCAATGTTCAAACAAATTATTCATCAAAACATTTGATAAACATGCTACTCATTTGAGTATTAATACATTGATTTGCTACGCTAAGCATTTGCTAGTATTTTAAACATTCAACAATTGTAACACTAACTCATTATTGAGTCAAAGGGATATCCTAAGTTGACAATGGTACAAGATAAACAATTTTCAATGGAAGATATAGCAAATTGGGTATTTAACTAAATTTTCTAAATCAAATTATCACTTGATATAACATAAGCATGCATTAATTTAAAATAACTACCTAAACATTTTTCCAAATTATTTGAGCAAGTTGATCAAAGGAGACTTGCAAAACATAGGAGCAAAATGGTCAAAGGAGACTTGCCTTCCTGTGTCTGGTTGAAATCTTCCACAACTTGCTCTTGCAAATCCTCAGACAATTCGGTTTCTATACGTAAATCGAGAAAACCAGATAAATAAAATAAAATAAAAATTCAAAAATTGAAAGTAAATATACCAATTGAAAGATTGGAATTTTAGATGAATTTAGAAATTTGAATGGATCAATTTGGAGTTAAAATGAGAAAGATATGGCTATTTGAAAATCTCAGATTTAAATAAATCCAGAAATTCGGAAATCTCTGACATGTGGGGTCCACTGGTCAGCAATTTCATTTAAAATGAGTCTCTGACGTATGGGACCCACTGGACTAGGGACCCACTTGTCAGTGAATAGCGCAGAGGGTGGTCGGACGTGGGACCCGTGTCGCCAGCGGATAAAACGGAGAAACTCAACCTCGCGCGCGGAGCGGGGCTCGAACGCGCGCCGAGGGAGTGGGGGGGGAAAGAGAGCGGCGCTAGCCAAGTGAGCGGGGAGGCACTGCCTACCCCATAAGGGTAGGTAATCCTCTTAAGGATTAATAGCGGGGAGATCGGCGGAGCAACGTGGCGCGCACGTGGCTGACGTGGCTCCGACGTGTCTGCCACGTGGCATGACACGTCGGACGGTTTGACGTGGCGATTTGCGCGGCTGTCGGTGGAGGTGGATCGGATGGCCATGGGCTTGACGCGCGGCGTGATCCGGTGCGTCGGTCCAGATCCGGATGGACGGCAGAGATGAGGCGGTGGAGACGCGGGCAACCGATGGATGGGCGCCGCGTGGCGCGGCTCTCCGCGCGAGGCGTCGCGCGGACGCGAACGCTCGCGCGCGGGCGCGGACGCGGGCGGTGAGGCCGAGGCGGGGCGCGAGGTGGACGGCCGAGATGGAAACACGTGCGCGTATCCGGGCCGTCGGTGAACGGGCGGTGGGGATGACGCGGTGCGGAGGCGGGAGTCCGAGCGATCGGCGACGCGTGGCCCAGCGCGTCGCGCGAGGCGTCGCGCGGACGCGAGCGCGGCGCGCGCGCGACTTCGCACGCGGACCGAGGGAGCGGTGTCCGCGGCGCTGGCGCTGGCGCGCGGACCGAGGGGCGGCGCGGAGACGTTCGGTGCGGCGGAGGCTTACCGGCGGCGGCGACGAAGCTCGTCGGCGACGCTGAATCACGGCGGCGACTACGCACGCGAGAACGGGAGAGAGAGGGAGAGTGCGAAGGGGGAAGAGGGTCGTCCGGGACTTGCTTTATACGCGACGGAGGAGGAAACGGACGCACGACCTCGCCGGCGTTAATGGCGGCGGTTACCGACGCTTCGCGGCGGAAACGGGCGTCTCTTCGCGAGGAGACGGCGGCGTTTAATGGCGCACAACGCGACGGTCTCTCCCGACGCATTAACGGCGAAGCGGAGCGGTCGGGGAGGCGGAGAGGCGAGCTCAGCGGCGGCGTGAATGGCGGCAGCGCGCGGAGAGAAACGGTCGGGGACGAAACGTCGGGGACGACGACTCTGACAGGTGGGACCCGCTGGCAGTGGGTCCACGAAGACCAGTCTATGACAGGTGGGGCCCGCTTGTCAGCGCAATCCAAAAAAGAAACTCAACCTCGCGCGAGCGGGCTCGAACGCAGCGCGAGGAGCGGGGAGGAAGAGAGCGGCGGCGATAACTGGATCGGGCGGGAGGCTCACCTACCCAATAAGGGTAGTTTACCCTTTTGAGTATTAGCCGCGAGTGGTCGGGTCGTCAGTCGGATCGCGACACTTGGCGCCGCGAGAGAGAGGGGAGGCGGGATGAGGCGTAGACGGCGGGGATTAGCTCGGCCGGAGGGAGAGCGAACGGATGGGTGACAAGTGTCAACCCGAGGAAGAGTTTGGATATTTAAATCTTTTATATATTTCAGAAATCAGTAGGAGACTTTAAAATATTCAGAAAAATACCAAATACATTCCAAAATTCCAAAAATTCACATAATTCACGATAATGTTTTAAACATATTAAAAATATTTCCAACTTATTTTGATATTAAATTTTCTTTTCAACAGAAACTTTAAATTCTGAAAATTCCAGATAATTGGAAATTATTAATTTAAAATTATTTCTTCAAAATAAAAACAAAAATTGGGATGTTACAAACCTACCCCACTTAGAAGGAATCTCGACCCTAGATTCTAAGAACGAGAAATAGATTAGGAAACTCGCTCAAGATCCTCTTCGTTCCCGTGTTGCTTCGATTACGGACGGTTGCTCCATTGCACTTTACAGAATTTGATGGTCTTGTTTCTTGTGCGACGTTCTGCCTCTTCTAAAATCTTGATAGGAAATTCTGGGTACGTCAAGTCTTCCTTTAAATCAACATCCTCAAAAGGTATCAACTCCTCTGGTACTCTCAAACATTTTTTTAACTGTGATACATGAAATACATCATGTACACTGATAATGAGGAGGAAGTTCTAGGCGATGTTTACTTCACCTCTTCTTGCTATAACTAGAAATGGTCCAATATACCTTGGGGCAAGCTTACCACTGACTTTGAATCGACGCATCCCTTTCATAGGTGACACTTTCAGATACACATGATCGCCTGGCGTAAATTCCAACATTCTTCGACGATTATCAGCATAACTCTTTTATGCGGTTTGTCTTTGTTTTCAATCGGTCTCGGATTAGCGAACTTGATCTTACGCTAATTTCAAGACATCCGGTCCGAATACTTGACTCTCTCGGTCTCGACCAATATAGCGGTGTTCTACATTTTCTGCCATACAAGGCTTCAAACGGAGACATCTTTAGACTAGATTGATAACTATTATTATATGAGAATTCCGCATAGGGCAAACTTTTATCCCAGCTAGCTTTATTGGCTAAAGCACATGCTCTCAGCATATCTTCCAATATCTGATTTACCCGTTCTGTCTGACCATCTGTTTGAGGATGATAAGCAGTACTGAAATTTAAATTGGTGCCCAAAACTTCATGAAGTTTCTGCCAAAATCTTGAGGTAAATTGTGTTCCTCTATCCGACACGATCCTCTTTGGAACTCCATACAAACACACAATTTTTGACATGTAAAGCTCTGCCAATCTATCTCCCGAATATGTAGTCTTCACTGGTATGAAATGAGCAACTTTTGTTAAAAGGTCAACTATAACCCAAATTGAGTCATAACCTAACTTGGTTCTTGGTAGTCCTGTTATGAAATCCATTCCAATTTCCTCCCATTTCCATTCAGGTATATGCAGAGGTTGCAAAAGACCAGCAGGTCTTTGATGCTCCGCTTTAACTCTTTGACATATGTCACACAAGGCTACATATTCTGCAATTTCCCTTTTATACTGCTCCACCAAGAACTTTCCTTTAAATCTGATACATTTTTGTACTTCGGGATGAATTGAATATCCTGATTCATGAGCTTCTTTTAAGATTAAATCTTTTATTTCCTTTTTCTTGGGTACTAGTATTCTCTTTCCAAACCAAAGAGTCCCTTCTTTATCTTCTGAAAATCCAAGCGCTTTACCTTTCTTCATATTCTCTTTAATTTTTTTAACATATTCATCCTCTCGTTGGGCTGCCTTGATTTGATCTTCCAAGGTAGGGTGAACCTTCAATGCAGACAGAATACCTTCGTTAACTATTTCCAAATTTAATCGTTGAAATTCTTCATGGAGAGTTAACTGCTTATCTGGAATTGACAGATTATTTATATGACTCTTTCGACTCAAAACATCGGCTACTACATTAGCTTTTCCTGGGTGATAGTGTATTCCCACATCATAATCCTTTATCAATTCGAGCCATCTTCTTTGTCTCATATTAAGGTCAGGCTGGGTGAATATATACTTTAAACTTTTATGATCTGTATATATCTCACACCGATTACTGATTAAGTAATGCCTCCATAACTTTAGAGCATGCACAATGACTAGTTCTAAATCATGAGTGGGATAATTTTCTTCATGCGGTCTTAATTGCCTTGATGCATAAGCTACCACCCTTCCTTCTTGCATTAGTACACAACCAAGACCTTGTTTTGAAGCATCACAAAATATCTCAAAATCTTTTCGAATATCGGGTAACCGCAGAACCGTCTTGAAGTTAACCTTTTCTTTAACTCTTGAAAACTATCCTCACAGGATTTACTCCATTCAAATTACTTCTCCTTCTTTAACAGCTGGGTTAAAGGTCTGGCAATCTTGGAAAAGCTTTCAATGAATCGACGATAGTAACCGGCTAATCCCAGAAAACTTCGGATCTCGGTTACTGTCTTGGCGGAGTCCAATTTAATACATCCTTAACTTTTCCAGGATCTACAGATACTCCTTCTGCTGAGATCACATGTCCCAAAAACTCAATTTCTTTTAACCAAAATGCACATTTGCTAAATTTGGCATATAAGCGGTGTTCACGAGTCTTTGCAACACTATCCTTAGATGACCTTCATGTTCTTTATTATTCTTCGAATAGATAAGAATGTCATCTATGAAAACAACAACAAACTTATCTAAATAATCCATAAAGACTTTATTCATCAAGTTCATGAAGTATGCTGGTGCATTTGTCAGACCAAAAGACATCACCGTATACTCATATAATCCATATCTTGTGGCGAAAGTCGTCTTTGGTATATCTTGTGTCTAATCTTCAATCGATGATATCCTCGACCAAGATCAATCTTGGAAAAGACACTTGATCCTATGAGTTGGTCAAACAAATCATCGATCCGAGGTAAGGGATACTTATTCTTTATAGTGACTTCATTTAAAGCTCGATAATCAACGCACATCCGTTGACTACCATCCTTCTTCTTTACTAGAAGCACTGGGGCTCCCCAAGGCGAAGAACTTGGTCTGATGAATCCTTTCTCATACAATTCTTGGATCTGTCTCTTGACTTCTGCTAAATCATCGGCTGACATCCGATAGGGTCTCTTTGATATTGGGTGCACTAGGCACGGTTTATAACAAATTCAACTTCTCGATCGGTGGTAATCTGGCAAATCTTCGGAAAACATCCGGTACTCGCGAACTATCGACACATCTTCCAAACTTTTCCCTTTTAGGTTTGGTTAACATCTCGTCCTTCTTTGAGTGCATAAGCGCCTCATGTCTTATCTGAATTCCATCGAATTGGTAAGGATAATGGCACGATTGGCACAATCTATCATCCTTTATACTTGATCAACCAATCCATACCAAGTATTATATCTATGCCATCGGAGTCTATTATAATAAGGTTCGCTAGGAACTTTACTCCATTTATAATTATGGTTGCACTAGGGCTAACCAAATTAGTCCTCAATTCTTTTCCAGGGGATTGGACTATCATAAGGTCCTTTAGCAAACAAATTTTCCAATTATTCTTTTCAACAAAAGCCTTTGTTACGAAAGAATGTGTAGCTCCAGAATCAAATAATATAATTGCTTTGATGCGAGTTCACTAGAAACTTACCCAGAACTACGTCTGGTGCATATTCCGCCGCCTCTGCGGTAACATGGTTGATACGCCCTCGATTAATGTTTTGTGGAGTCTTGGGAGTTTGAGGGCTTCCACGTCCTTGACCATTGGTTGGAGCTCTTGCTGGAGTAGGGTCAAGATTGAAACGAACCGGGGTTACCGCTTGACGTTTCTGTGGACAGTTGCTGGCATAGTGTCCCATATTCTTGCAATTGTAGCATTGCACTCCTGCAGCTACATTTACTTTGCTGCAGCTTGGGCTGCATTTCGAGCCTAGGAGCTTGAGGTAAAGGACGAGGTGCAGAAATCGGTGTCCTTATATGACTATGTACTGGAGGTCGGTTGTACTGTGGTGGCGTAAATCGTGAACTGCTCGCAGACTGCTGAGTTTGGAACTTCCTCTTCCGGGAGTCAAGGAGTTGGCGTTGAGCATCTTCTTGCAATAAAGCTTTATTCACTAGATGCTGAAAAGTAGGGTAGTCATTGGAGACTAATTGAACCTTGAGGTTGGGGTCTATCCTCCCATGAACCTCCAAATCTTTGCGGCATCGATCGCCACATCTTCAGGGGCATATCTAGATAGCTGAATGAATTTGCTTAAATAAGCGAAACGCTCGTGTTTCCTGCTTGTAAATGATGGAACTCCTTCCTCTTCATTTCCATAATACTCATAGGAATATGAGCATTACGGAAGGCTTCCAAAATTTCGCCCAACCAATGTTCGGGCATCCCGGTGTGCAGTGCAATGAATTGTCCCACCAATTGGCAAAGAACTCCTTGGAGTTGATGAGCAGCGTACATAACCTTCTCATGTTCAGCACATTGAGCTAGATTCAGCTTCCTTTCCACTTCCTTGATCCAATCATCCGCCTCCAACGGATCGGCAGATCTGCGAAGGTCGGAGGTCGGGTCCTCATGAATTCCCGAGCTTAGATCTGCGGTGGTTGAATAGGTACTTGTTGAGCTTGATTTACTTGATTTTGGGCCAAAGCTTTGAAGAAGTTGAAGTTGCATGGCCATCATTTGTTCCATGTTGGGAGCTTGGGTGGCGGAGGTGGAGTTGGGGCTTCATTGTTGTTGGGCGCTGGTTGTTGTTGATGTTGCTTCTCGTGTTCACCATCCAAGCTCCATCAAGAAAAGTACTGAAAAGAGGAAAAGCATAGATGAGAGACGGGCAATCTATCATCCCAAAACAACACACCAGATTAACACAACAGATTGAGAAAACTCAACTTTTTGAAATTCAAATTAACTTTTGAAATGGCTGTACCACAAATGCACAAGGCTCGGTACAATCCATTTTATTACATCATATCATTATAAAAGCGTTCTAGTATCGATAAACAACTGAAAAAGGGGTAGTCTATCTAACATCTAATTGTCCTCAACGATGATACGCTCCTCTGGCTCCTCCTCGGGATCCTCCTCTGAGTCCGACGAGTGACTCTGTCCACAACCACTGCAGTTGTTCGGCGAACGCGACCGTGATCTGCTCTGGCTGAAAGTAGGTGATCTGGAACGGAAGCGCTGGCGTCCTCGCCTAGATCCGTCGATGTCGAAGTCGGGTAGCGGACTGGGGCGTCGCACACTCTTCCTTGCCGTGAGCCTAGTGCGAGGTCCTGAGAGTCTGACCGGAGCAGCAACAGGAGCTGGTGGAGTCGGTGTAGTGGTGGCAGCTCGAAGATGCTCCACCTCTGCCTCAGCGGTGTCCTCGCTTTGTCTGGCGTCGGCGTGGCGGCCTCACTCTGCAGCACCGTGCTCGGAGAGTGTCGGAGTGGTCGTGCTCGGCGTCGAAGCATCCGGAGAAGTCCTATCTCCCGCCGAGCTCGGCGTAAGTCGCGACGATGCTTGGGTGAATCGCACTGATGAGACAGGCGTGGGTCATCCACCACGATCGAGAAAGCATCGGGGTGGGTCATCCCGCTCGTAGTCGGAAAAAGCGTAAAGCGCGATCGTAAACTCCTCCTTGTGCCTCCTACACAACTCGCTATCGCCATCTTGGCTGCATCTCGGATAGCGTCCGTCTGATGGGTCCGAGGGTGCTCAATCCTGCGATGAAGCGGGTCAAGCTGCCCATCCGAGCATAGATGAATACTTCCATGGTCCATGAATCCATAGTCATCACTCTAGTGTTCCGCCCTCAAAATGGGTCGTTGAGTATATTTCGATCTTGCATTAATCGTCGTAGAAGAGTCGCAAAGCTCCTCACTCTCGCCATGAGAATGGTGATCCCATGGGGTCAAGACGACGAAGAACCCGCCATCTATAAGTTTGAGAATAAGGAGAGATCAGTAAAGATTTTTAAATAATGAGAGTAGGACAAGAACAAGATACTAAGTAAGAAAAGAGTAGAAGCAAAAGAAACTTATATTTTTGTACATAAATTTTTATTAAATATAAATCCTTAAAGCTTCCCAAAACCTAGGGCTCGTCCTATACCAAGATGGCTCGATACCATACGTGAGACCCGGAGTAGAAACTCCTAGACCCCCTGTGTATTACTGTACTAGTCCCAGAGATCAATGCTAGTACACACAGTTCAAACAGAAAAGATGATACATTGCCAACAACGCTTTATTACAATAGTAATGAAGTTTTACAAAGGCTATAGCCTTACTAAGGTTCACGTAACCTCAAGCAAAAATAAACACAATGGAAGCAAAGATAACTTGTTCGACCCATCAATCGCCACGAGCAATTGGTGGGAAACGAATCCTAGGCATCCGAGAATAATCCACCGCATCCACATTCGCGCGAAGTCATACTCTCGGCTTGATCTTCTTCATTCTCTCTTTTATATTTATAGAGCAACGGTGAGTACAAAAATGTACTACATAAGTCTTGGGAAAAATGCATAGATGTAAGGTTTCACAAAGGAAGGCTATATGGTTTATTTGCAAAAATCAGCATTTTATTTCAAATCTACATAATTACTTTAAAAGCCATTTTGTAAACAACTTGTTTTTAATAATTGAAATTGGATAAGTACTTTAGTGAAGGTTAAACTACCAACACTAATACCTCAGACCATCACACCAATTTTCAAAACCTCGAGTTACACCCCGATCTCAACATCACGAGAGTTATACTACTCCCGAGTTTTTCTCCAATTCATTTTGTTTCGAAATCAAAACCAAAACTTCTACCATGTGAATGCATTCCTTGCTCGCCCTTGACCGTGGGCACGGCTATTCGAATAGTTTTAACTCTGCAGAGATCGTACACTTTACCCACAAGAGATAAATTATCTTAATAGTCAACACGCTTCCTTTGGCATGAGACCCAGACAAATTATCACAAAGCCTTTCGCCTACTCCAGTATAGTTTAAATACCACCCGCTAAGGTTTCACCACAACTCGAATCCACGAGTTGGAGCCCCCTCTTGCGCCATATGAGTACAGTAAACCCTGTCCCTCACTATGAGTAACCAGTACACACTGGCACTCGATACACCACTGGTGATATCTAAACTACACTATTATAGGGTAGTTAGCTAGGTCGTACCCATATAGACTTGTGGTTGTACTATTTTGCTCAGTTTGGACAAACATAAGCGTCGGTCCTTAAACGACCAGGGTGGCTCATTCACAATTCCAAACATTCTCGTGCTAACTGCACCAGCCAAACCTTCCATCCACCCTTGTCAACTTTTTCCCTTTGAAATTCATTTTTACTTTTAAATTAACAGTGGTAACACCCATTACCACTTTTCAAACAAAGCATTTAACAGTGGTAACATCCATTACCAATGTTCAAACAAATTATTCATCAAAACATTTGATAAACATGCTACTCATTTGAGTATTAATACATTGATTTGCTACGCTAAGCATTTGCTAGTATTTTAAACATTCAACAATTGTAACACTAACTCATTATTGAGTCAAAGGGATATCCTAAGTTGACAATGGTACAAGATAAACAATTTTCAATGGAAGATATAGCAAATTGGGTATTTAACTAAATTTTCTAAATCAAATTATCACTTGATATAACATAAGCATGCATTAATTTAAAATAACTACCTAAACATTTTTCCAAATTATTTGAGCAAGTTGATCAAAGGAGACTTGCAAAACATAGGAGCAAAATGGTCAAAGGAGACTTGCCTTCCTGTGTCTGGTTGAAATCTTCCACAACTTGCTCTTGCAAATCCTCAGACAATTCGGTTTCTATACGTAAATCGAGAAAACCAGATAAATAAAATAAAATAAAAATTCAAAAATTGAAAGTAAATATACCAATTGAAAGATTGGAATTTTAGATGAATTTAGAAATTTGAATGGATCAATTTGGAGTTAAAATGAGAAAGATATGGCTATTTGAAAATCTCAGATTTAAATAAATCCAGAAATTCGGAAATCTCTGACATGTGGGGTCCACTGGTCAGCAATTTCATTTAAAATGAGTCTCTGACGTATGGGACCCACTGGACTAGGGACCCACTTGTCAGTGAATAGCGCAGAGGGGTGGTCGCTGACGGGTGGGACCCAGGTGTCAGCGCGGATAAAAACGGAGAAACTCAACCTCGCGCGCGGAGCGGGCTCGAACGCGCGAGGAGTGGGGAAAGAGCGGCGCTAGCCAAGTGAGCGGGAGGCACCGCCTACCCCATAAGGGTAGGTAATCCTCTTAAGGATTAATAGCGGGAGATCGGCGAGCAACGTGGCGCGCCGCGTGGTGGCGTGGCTCGGCGTGTTCGCCACGTGGCATGACACGTCGGACGGTTTGACGTGGCGATTTGCGCGGCTGTCGGTGGAGGTGGATCGGACGGCCATGGGCTTGACGCGCGGCGTGATCCGGTGCGTCGGTCCAGATCCGGATGGACGGCAGAGATGAGGCGGTGGAGACGCGGCAACCGATGGATGGCGCCGCGTGGCGCGGCTCTCCGCGCGAGGCGCCGCGCGACGCTAACGCGCTTCCTTGCGGCGCGACGCGGCGGTGAGGCCGAGGCGGGGCGCGAGGTGGACGGCCGAGATGGAAACACGTGCGCGTATCCGGGCCGTCGGTGAACGGGCGGTGGGGATGACGCGGTGCGGAGGCGGGAGTCCGAGCGATCGGCGACGCGTGGCCCAGCCAGCGTCGCGAGGCGCCGCGACGGACGCGAGCGCGGCGCGGCGCGACTTCGCACGCGGACCGAGGAGCGGTGTTTGCGGCGCTGCGCCGGCGCGCGACCGAGGGGCGCGCGAGACGTTGGTGCGCGGCGAGGCTTACCGGCGGCGGCGACGGCTCGTCGGCGGCGCCGAATCACGGCGGCGACTACGCACGCGAAGCAGGGAGAGAGAGGAGAGTGCGAAGGGGAAGAGGGTCGTCCGGGACTTGCTTTATACGCGACGGAGGAGAAGCGGACGCACGACCTCGCCGGCGTTAATGGCGGCGATTACCGACGCCGGGCGAAACGGCGTCTCTTCGCGAGAGACGCGGCGGCGTTTAATGGCGCTGCGACGGTCTCTCCCGCGCGTTAACGCGCGGCGAGCGGTCGGGAGGCGGAGGCGAGCTCAGCGGCGGCGTGAATGGCGGCGCGCGAGAGAAACGGTCGGGGGCGAACGTCGGGGCGGCGACTCGGCAGTGGGACCACGGCGGTGGGTCCACGAAGACCGCCTATGACAGTGGGGCCGCTTGTCGCGCAATCCAAAAAAAGAAACTCAACCTCGCGCGAGCGGGCGGCTCGAAGCAGCGCCGAGGAGCGGGGAGGAAGAGAGCGGGCGATAACTGGCCGGGCGGGAGGCTCACCTACCCAATAAGGGTAGTTTACCCTTTTGAGTATTAGCCGCGAGTGGTGGGTCTTTGTCGGATGCGCGACACTTGGCGCCGCGAGAGAGAGGAGGCGGGATGAGGCGTGAGACGGCGGGATTAGCTCGGCGGAGGGAGAGCGAGCGGATGGGTGACAAGTGTCAACCCGAGGAAGAGTTTGGATATTTAAATCTTTTATATATTTAAAATCAAGAGGAGACTTTAAAATATTCGAAAAATACCAAATACATTCCAAAAATTCCAGAAAAATTCACATAATTCACTGATAATGTTTTAAACATATTAAAAATATTTCCAACTTATTTTGATATTAAATTTTCTTTTCAACAGAAACTTTAAATTCTGAAAATTCCAGATAATTGGAAATTATTAATTTAAAATTATTTCTTCAAAATAAAAACAAAAATTGGGATGTTACACCTAGCCATCACCGTCCAGGCATACTACACATGTGGTGAACTTTTTATAAGTGAATGTCACGTATTGACAAATCACATTGCATGTTTCATCTAATTTATGCTTAATATTGTTGGCTCACATACATGCTTCGCTCTTACTACCCTACACACACGGACAAACGCCACACGCCACAAAACACCACACACTAACCTAGTCACCAAACACCTTAAAACACAAAACACCACTCCCACACCAGATCCACACACCCTAAACACCAACTCACACCGACACACACACCTAACACCACACACGTACACTACACAAACACACACCATCGGCCACACACACTGTGCTGTAATAATTTATTTTGCTTGTAAGAGCTAAGTTTAAATCCTTGTAATTCATTATGCTGTAATTACTTTATTTGCATCTTTAATTACTATTTAAATTACTTTCATTTTACTATTAGCATTAATTAAAAGTTAGGGTTCTTTCGTGTACTAGATCATCCTCTGCTTCTCGGCCATCAATGTTCTTCGGTGTCATGCTGTCAGTAGGCAGTGGCGCAAAATCACCACCGATGGCGGCTTCCTCCTCGATCACCACCGCCACCGCCTGGCCATGGCCCTTTTCCTCTTCGAACACTACTACAGGCACAAGTCCCCCATCAGCTTCTGCCTTGACATCGTCGACCTCCATGCTCATGCCTCCCACTTAATTGTATGCTTCATCGAGCTCGAGCCCGAGGAGGTACTCGATGGCTACTTCATTTTTCCTGGGCTAGAGCAGGCGTTCCACATCTACTACGACAACCTAGAGCTGAAGAAGGCGTTCAACGCCTACTTCAATGAGCACAACCACATTTACCAGAAGTAGCAGCGATAGGCTTTCCACCTCCATGGCTCCTGTGACGGCGTCATTCTTGCCTCCTATGGCCCAAGGCTCTACACCTGCAACTGGTTCACACGCCGCTAGACCCACCTCCCGCTGATCCATCATTAGAGGTGTCAATCCGATTTGAATTATCCATTTTATCTAGTATCCGTATCCAAACTATTTGATTCGAATTCAATACATTAAGACTCAAGGAGTGTCATTTATATCATTATCATATGTTTTATCCAGCATCTATATTCAGACTATTTGATTCACATATGATCCATTGACACCCCTAGACACGATCATCGTGTTCTATTTGCACCACCCTTCCGGGGAGTACCGCATCCTGTACTACATGCCAAAGATGAGCATCAGGGATAGGGTTGGTCCTGGGCCAGGGCCATAAGGGCACCTACTTAGGGCCTAGCACCAATAGAGGTTAGGCATTGTGAACATGTAAAAGATATATACAGATAGTAGCGTAGGCCCAAGTTATTTATTAATACATCAGATCCATAATATAAATACATTCTCTTAGGAAACTTTGTCTTGCAATAAAAGTCCATTTAGAAAATCAAAAGTGTAGATATTACAATTTTTTCACTATATATCCCTATTTTAATGCTAAAAAAGAGGGATGTGTAATTGTAGTACCATATTTAATAAGGGTGTGTATAGTCCAATGACATCACTCCCTCTGTTCTTTTTACTTGACGTCTTAGAATCAATACCATTAAACTTTCTATTTTAAAACTATCTAGATTGGCTATATAAAAATTATATAATTAGATTTGTTGTTAAAAATACTTTCATAATACAGTAATTTTATTAACGCATATTGATGTAAAGTTATGAAAAGTAATGATCAAAGTCGCATCTTGGAGACCGTTAAAAAACATCAAGTATAAAAGAACCGAGGGAGTAGTTTTTATTAGCTTTAGTGACTCCTTGGTCTGGGCTTGTACTTATATTGCGGGATAGAGGGAATAGCACTAGATAGTAACTGTACGAGCAGCATTACCACCAATGAGCAATTAAGAATATAAAGCCTTAATTGTTTTCTCTAGCCTTAGCCTCAAGGCAACAACACCTCTATTCATTTATTCCTTCCTAACGCACGACATGGTTATCAATGAAGCAATCAAGAACAATGCATGCTATTTCTTTGATCTACAATCACTTTCAACTTTTCTTGATGACCACTTGAAGATGTTTGCGGTGTTAGTTGAATTGATATTATTGTTGGTGAAAATATCTACTTCCTATAATGCAAAGAGAATATCTATGGAATATTCGCTTGTATTTTATGCACTTTTATATATATTTTTCTATTCACACTACTCATCCTATACATAGAGTGGACGAAGTGGATAGGGAGGGGCAAAATTAAGAAACTTTCCCCTTTTTATTTGTTGTTACATAACATTACAACTTTTGACATATAATACTTTTCAATGTCATAGTAGATCATTAAAATTATAAAATTGTAATACCATGATAATATTCTATCTATGGGTGTAACCGTATCATCTTCATACTTTAAAATATGTGAATGGTTAAATATAAATAAAAGTTACAAACTATTAATTCATTTGAAATTGAAAAATGTATAAGCTTAAAAGGTTCAAAATATATGCGTACCAGTAAGAGTTGTTTTAGTATATATGCCTACCAAACGATAGGTCCAACTTTGATCAGGAAGGCCTATAACAACGAGCCTGATTACTGGACACTCGATGTGGGCTTCTAGAAGATGACGTGCATCCACCTCCCCGAGGCGATGCAAGACATTTGCATAAGCGTTGCCTGTGACTTCCCGTCTTCCCTCGTCATCGGTAGCCTGCACTGGCTGGGAGATTTTGGGACAGAGACCTAATGGTGTTCAATACCAAAACCGAGATGTTTCGGATGGTGTCTGCTCCCACCGTAGACACGCCGCTTCGGTTCAAAGCCGATGTGTTACATGAGCTCAATGGCATACTCACCATGACCATTGTGAGCATAGATCAAAGGATTGTCCACCTCTAGGTACTGCAGGATTATAAGCGCATGGCATGAGTCTACACCCATCATATTCCACTTCCAATGGACTACCAACCACCAATTCCGCTGTTTGTATCCTTGCATGTGTTGGTGGTCATGTCTCTAGATGGAGATGTCCTCATGGATCATGGGGACTTCCTCATGCAATGCAAACCATCAGAAGACAGCAGAAGCGTCGCCAGCTTGAAAACCACTAGATTACTTTTTTTACCTCATATGTTGAAGGAAAGCCTTCTTCGTCATGAGGTGCTTGATCACCAGGTGCAGGGCAGTGGTGGTAATGGAGCCAGTGAGCTTCCATTCTTTAGATGTTGCAAGAACTACCATAGGTGAAGGTTGTGATACACTGCTTGGTGGCAGTTGAGATGATCCATAGTGTCTTTTGTTATCAATTCAATCTGTTTGGCTACTTTGATTCGTTGCACTCTTTGTTATATGTGCTTTGGATCCTGCAATTTGCACTGTAAGTGAAGGTTGATTTACGCTGGTGTTTTCTGAATTTAATGTATCATTTTTTATTCATTCAACCTGCTAGTTAATGGCAATGAAAATGATGATCTGATTCTGAGGTTCACAGTTCTCTTTATTGGTGGTTCTGGTAAGGTTTTGAAAACTATGTCCTGCCATCTGTGACTGTATCTCCCCTTCTCTCTGGTATGTCCCTTTGATTCTTGATTAGTTAGCTTGATGAAATTTGCTGCGTTTGGAAACTACGATGCCTAAAAAAAGAACTCCTATCTCTTGTTTCAGCAGTGAAGTTGATTAAGAATTGACCAGCTTCATATGCGTTATTTCCGAAAATTAAATGCAGCCTGTGCAAGATTCAAATAAGAAATTGGAACAAGTGATGCTATCCGACTGTTGACCTGTTTCAAGTAGCATTGTACTGTGATCAGAAATTGTTCCATCAATTCATATTGAAAAACTTTAAGATTTTCTTTACATGGAGTCATGGATGCCTAGTGATAACCTCTACTGTAATTTCAAGTTTCATTGCCAGGGACTTTGAAGGCGTTCAACAAGCCCAGAAGATCTTATCTACGTTAGAAACACGTGATTGATCATTGATCGCAAAATCTATTAAACTTTACAACTTTATAAACTACGCAAACTACTTCCTGTTGTGCTTCAGCTTTGCAAGTAAATGGTTTTCAAGGTTCAACAAGCAGAAAAGAAGAAAAAGCTAAAAGGCATCTTGTTAGACATTTTGAACTAAAAGACTACTATCCTATTTCCTAGTTTGTAAAAACTCTTAATGGTTTAGTAAAATGGGATCATCACAAACTGTGCACAAGAACCACAAGTGGTGGAAGGTGGAAAAGAGCCATGAACGTCTCCGTGATATCCTTGATCGAGTTTGGGGAGTTTTGAGCTGCCAGCTTTAGATATTCATGTCCCTCCTCACCAACCTCTGTGGCAATCACGCTCAGGTCTTCCTGTGCTTTGTCTACCTAGATCCTCAGCTTCTCTGAGGCCTCCAACAACACCTCCCTCGTACTCTTGGAGTAAACATCATACACCTGCATTGTCAAGGCCTGCATTCGCAGGGCCTCGACCTTGAATTGCTTGAGCATTTCGCTCCATACTTCCCAGGCCTCCTGCTTATGCTCAACCAATGTTTTCACTAAACCTACATGGAAAAAGCCCAGTGAAGCTCCCCCACTTAAGAGTGTGTTGTCCTCCCGAAGGCATGCCTGGTTTCCTAAACAAAGGCAAGCTTCTCTTCCAAAAGCAACTCATCAGTGTCAGATTCCCACACCATTTTCAATTGAGTAGAAACCTCATCAATGTAATCTTTTATATGCTTAGGTATCTGCATTTCAATAAAGTAACACTGTAACCAGAATGGAAGAGAGAATAGTTAATCCAACATTTCAAAAATGTTTCATAATGCGTAATTTCTAGTTGAAAGCAATATATCTTATTATAGGTTTGTAACATGGAAAAAATTAATGAAAATAAAAAACATCTTTGGCAGAGGTACTACTAGAATAAATGAGCTATATCAATTCTAGCGTCTGATCAAATAAGACGGACAATGATCTTTAGGATGATCATTACTGCAATGACTGAACATATGTGCATTTAGAGAATCAAAAGGTTGAGATCATTGATTCACAAAATTCCTAAATCTAACTATTCACCACAATCTTGATGTCAAAATTTCTTCAAATACAAAATAAATAGCACAAACAAGTGCAATAAAGATTGGTAAGTGCAACTTTGTCAAATTCCTCAAACCTATCCTTATGAAGTTCAGGATTGCACATGTTGCCCAAGTTCCTCATGAGGTCGCCACGCATACAGAACACGACATCCTGGAGCGACCCCTCCTCCCTCTGCCTTCGGAGATCCTCAAGCCTATTTCTGATAAGCTCTTCGTCATAGATATGTGCCTCATTGACCTACTCAAACATTTTGTCAAGCACCTTGGCAGCATGCACCCACTCCTCGTACATTGCCGCATACCGCATCATGCTCTTGCATAGCCTACACCGGCATGCCAATGCCACCCATGACCGTGCACCAGAGAGCTTCCTCAGGAACAATGCAAAGAGGACAAAATCAGGAGGATGCCATGGGTGTGTTGGATAATCCTGGTTTGGTTTCAAAGCTCCTGGTTCATTTAGTGTCTGTGCGTGTTGTGTGCTTGTCTTCATCCTCACCGGCAAGGGGAAGCCGGGGGTGAACGGGTGAAGACGTCAGGGTGTTCCTGAGGTGGAGCTAGGATGCCACCGTAGGCAGCGTAGCGCTGCACACGCGTGAGATAGCAGTGTAGGCATGCGCCTGCAGATGCCACAACAAGATGAATAGGAGCACACAGAGTGCGACCCCGTAGCCGAGAAGCACCGACGGCCCAATCTTGAAAGCCCCAACACTTGCTTCCTTGGATTCGTCCATTGACGATTGCAGTAAGCAACTACAAAGACGGAACCTTTATTCGATTCCAGACTAGAAAATTTTCAAGAAACCAAATGGCCAGAATCCCCAATTTGTATATCCCTCGTAGCACCAAAGGTAAAACCGATCTTTGCATATTCATCACCCAATTCTAAATCCGTCTGAATTCAGCAAACAAACTTGATCACATAAGTTGGGAGCTTTAGATAGAATTAATTTAAGCAAGACACGAAAATATAGAATTTACTACAAAGAATTGATCGAAACACCTCAAGTAATGAATTAACAAAGGCAACATCACCATACGACAAATATTGCCTGTTTGGTAAGACGAAGACGACGACAAAGAAGATACTCCACGCATTACATTCAGAATAGTGGAACAAAGCAATGTCACATCAAAAATTGTAAAAGTGCACCAAGATTATCTTAGACGCGCACCAAGCACGAAAAAAAGAATAGGTGAGGCGACCAAGTGAAACCACACAGATCAGATAGACAGAAATAGAAGAAACACTCCTGAGAAGTCAAAAGAATGCATCACCACAGGAATCGGCAACCAGCTCAAGGATTTCAGAGAGGGTGACTACTCATTGATTCCTCCCTCGCAAAGGCAGCAACAACACGGCGAGCACGTGGGGCAGCCCTCTGCGCGACGAGATGGGGACCGGCCGAGAGCACCCGGAGTGGGGCATTGAGGCAACGGGAGGAGGAGGAGAGCACGAGGTGGAGGAATGGGGAGGAAGCAAGGGGGTGGAAGGACGCGCGGGCGAACGGGCTGCGGCTCAGGTAGAGCTGGGAGTTGGGCCGTGCTGGCACGGCACGGCACGGTCCAGGCCTATCGTGCTTCGGGCCGGTTCGTGCCGTGCCGGCTCGATCTAGTCATCCCACCGTATCGTA
Source organism: Melocanna baccifera (assembly GCA_036346265.1). Lineage (NCBI taxonomy): Eukaryota > Viridiplantae > Streptophyta > Magnoliopsida > Poales > Poaceae > Melocanna > Melocanna baccifera. The sequence goes on from CM070679.1 coordinate 12,917,845, forward strand.
TCGTGCCGGCCCACCTCACCTCCGGCTAGGTCTAAGCACGGTCCAAAGCCCACCGTGCCGGCGTTCGTACCGTGCCAGCCTAAGCCCGGTCCAAAGTTACTATGCACGACAAAGGCTGTGCGACAATTGTGACGACGTCCGTCATCTTACTTTCTCTCGTACCCGTCTCGTTGAAAATTAATTAAAGTTGAATTAATTGTATGAAAACATCGGCACACAATGGCGTAAATATTTCGGGAAAAATGTAGTTGCATTGATATTTTAAAATACAATGTTACTACCTCGTTAAAAACCTTACGCCCCAGAGTGGGGCTTCCCGAGTAAGGAAAAGAGTACAATAACAATATATGTACATACTAACTATAACAACATAGTACATTGTAGCTACTCATCAATATCTAGATCGTTCATACGTTCGAGATCAGCGTACGTCTGCACGATTTCAGGATCCTCCAATTGATGTTGTTGCCGTTCTTTAGCTAATTCCCAGTCTTTGGCACATGTGATTGCCTCCACCATCCTGGGCGTGAGAGATGATCTTCTTTCTTCGATTATTCTTTCTACCGAACTGAACGTTGCTTCTGAAGAGACAGTGGACACCGGCACCAGGAGAACATCCCGTGCGAAATATGACAGCACGGGAAATATCCGCTTGTTGTTCTGACACGTGGCCGCTCATGCCCAAAAATCCCGCCCAGACACCAGCCCCTGCCTCCTCCCGCGCTGACGCGTGGCCCTCCCGCCCAAATATCCCGCCCGAGCGCCGGCCCCTGCCCCCTCACGCGCGGGCGCGGCTCCCCACCCCACTCCCCACTAGCCCACTCCCACGCGCGGCTCCCCAGACACCACTCTTCGGCCTCTCCGCCGCCTCCCCAACTCCCCTCCTCCCCCGCCGCCGCCTCCCCGCCCCCCCGCGCTCCCCTCCTCCCCACCGCCTCCTCTCCAGATCCTCGCGGCCCCGCCCCACCCCACCGCTCCCCTCCTTCCCCTCCCGCCGCCTTCTTCCTCCTCCCCGCCGCCTCCTCCTCCCTCCCCGCGGCCTCCTCCTCTCCGATCCCCGTCCCACCCCCGCCGCTCCTCCTCTCCCTCCCCGCCGCCTCCTCCTCCCCTCCCGGCGGCCCCTCCTCCCTCCCCGCCACCTTCTTCCTCCCCCCCCCCGCCTCCTCCTCCTCCCCCGGCGCCCCCTCCTCCTCCCCGCCGCCTCCTCCTCCTCCTCGGTGGCCCCCTCCTCTCGGATCCCCCCCCCACCCCGCCGCTCCCTCTTCCCCTCCCCGCCGCCTTCTTCCTCCTCCCCCCCGCCTCCTCCTCCGGCTCCGTGCTCGACTACGCGAGGTACGCACGCATCCATCCATGCACGGTGTTCGTACATTTCAATTCAAGGTGTTTAATGGCTTAAATGCTTAATGCGTGTAATTTTTTTTGTTGGTTGCCTGGTTGAGGACGTCGGCACGCCGTGGAAGAGGTCATCAACTTCTTGGCGGAGCTCGTCGACGTGGAGGTGATGCGGCAGAAGTCAAGAGGCGCCGATGCCGAGGGACGCGGCGGTGGGGGTTTCGGCCGGCACTCGGCCTCTCCTGCACGCTCCTTTCCTTCCTCTACTCCTCCTGCTGTGTGTGTGATCTCGTGATTGTGAATTTGTGATACCGAGATGGCGACGGGAGGGGGGCGGGACGCGGAGGGAGCGGGGGCGGGCCGGGGGCGGCGACACGAGGGCACCGGAGGGGGGGGGGTGGAACGAGGGGAACGAGGAAGCACCGGAGGTCGGGCGTGCCAGGCCGTGCCGCCGTGCGCCCGAGCCCGCCATGCCGCGTCTGCGGCCCAAGCACGCCCAGCCGCCGTTGCGTCCGCCACCGTCGTCTTGTTTTGAGGCCCGCCGGCCACCTGCGTTCGTCGTGCGTCGCACGCCCGCCACGCGTGTCGGGTTGGGCGTGCTTGGCCGGGCGCGTCTTGTCGTGCCGGGCCGCCCAAATAAGCCCAACCCAAGTCCCAGCTCTAGGCTCAGGAGTGAGGAGGTGGAGCGTCTGGCAAAGGCGACGTGTTGGGCGGAGCATGTGGTAGGCCTATCGTGACGGGCGATTCGGGTGGCTGCAGGTGGAGAATAACCTGAGGATGGACTCGTGATGTGTGATGGTTGAGTAGGCCCACTGTGAATCGTTTTTTAGAAGGGAAAAGAGGAGAAAGAGAGAATATATCAGTTATCAACTTCACTTTTTAAGTAGTATAGACATAGAATAAAATATGGAACGAGCAATAGATATCTATCTATAACCATTCCTACTTTCACCTGAAGCTTATGGAATCACCTCTCGATCGAGTAGCATGATAGTCACCATGTCCTGTTCTTCTAGGCTTTTAGGGTGGTTTTTGATTTCGATTTCTTCGGAAACCGAAATAAATAAGATGATTACTCCAAGTAGCTTCTCAAAGATACTTCTCTAAACAGCTTTTTAAATCTATCAACATATATACCGTCTACATCAACATCATCATCATCCATCACCGTCTAAAAAATACAACCAAAATTCATCATCTGAAAGACCATACACGGCCTTCGTTCCTACTTCCGATTGGTTGAACCCATGGAATCTAATGCCCGAGTCTCTATCCGCGCCATCCGGCCCAGCCCAATAGAATCCACCCCACCCTACCCAAAGGTCCGGATCCAGAAGCTTCTTTTTCACACGCTCGCCCCACGTTCTCGCCGCCCGCCTCCGACCTCGCCGACCTCGTCTCCCGCTCCGGTAATCCCACCCCTCCCTCCCAGATCCGATCCCATCGGCAAATTATCTCTCTGTCTCCTCTACTCGATCTCTTCCTTTTACCAATTCCGTACTTTTCTCTGGGGTTAATCGCCGCCGTTTTTTGCAGTTGGAATCGGGATCTTTCTTGGGTGGTCGCCGGCAACCGTCGCTCGTATGTGAGTGATCCGATCCGATCCATTTCTGTCCGTATTCTCGCGCTAGTCTGCATGCAAGCGTCACGCGTGGGTCGAGCGGATCGTGGCATTGGTGGATCCGTATGCCATTGTCGCTACCCCGCGTGATTCCGTTGCCGATGTTCGAATTAGCGATGGTTCTAGGGCGTTTCCATTCGTGGATGTCTGTTTATATATACGCTGGGGAGGTGTAGAATCTAGCAATGGTGTTCTAGGGCACAGCGCGTGTTACGAATTCGATGCAGAGCAACCGCGCATGACGACTGGGGCTTCCGTGCTATAGCTAGGGGCAAGTCTGCCTGGTTGTTAGGATCCAAAGGATCAAAGCACGGATCAAACTAAGAATTGAGAAAATTGACACTCTTTTGACGTCCATGCCTGCTCGTTTGTCTGGTTCCCGATGCTTGTGTTTGTGCAATTGTTCTCTGGCGTAGGTGCACCCATCCGTGCCAGTTCTGGTTGCACAGCACTTGCCTCCGGTTATTGTGTCGTTCACGAAACCTGGCATTATCACTCCTTGTTTATATTTTCATGGCAATGCTAGATGCTAGTATTTCTCTTGATTCATACTCTGCCAGCGTACTTTGGGGTGTTGCCGTGTGATAGTTTCTTCTGCTGCAAATTGCTGCTAGCAAACTGATTTTGGAAACAAAACCAACAAAATAATGATAGTGCTGCCCATGTACGAAGCAATAGCATCCTCTTCAATAAGTTATGTGTTTCCTCATCCTGATGCATCACACACGGACTCAGACACAGTATTTAGGTCTAGATTGTCAAAAATGCAAGTTGGTCACTTGGTTGATTCTAAAGACCTTGACTTGTCCCATGCTTTCACCTCTCTATATGTTTTGCATCCATGCTTTCACCTGTGGAGGTTAACACATCATTTGGAGACCAGAATGGTATAGAAGTTTGCGATCCAATGTATGGAAAGTTGGAAACTTAGTATATAGCTGTTGAATGTTATTGAAATGCGTAGAATGCCAAGAAGTTCCTTGTAATTTCACTTTGGAAGTGTGCAGTGCTTCTAATGCTTTTGTATTTATAATAATTTATTTGTGCTAGTTATCTAATGGAAGAGTTCCAACTCGGTTTCTAGTTATTTTACCTCTGAATCTTGCAATGTATTTCAGGGCGGATGAGGAGGCATCCGACCCTAAGGTGCTCCTAGAGGAACGGTCAAAGGCTAAGTGTGTGTCCCAGTGGTATGAATATCAGGTAATGTGCTGTTCTATCTGTTGATGAATGTTCAATTCTTATTGATCTTGATCTATGTGCACACAAATGAGATTAATTTATTCTTGTGAATGATATCTCCTATGTATTTTTCTATACAAATGCACATCAGCATAATTATTGGATCTATTGACGTGTGTTTTTTGAGTTATTGTGCCTGTTTTAAGCCAGATAGGCTGCTAGATGAAGTTGTACTTTACCTCCACCGCTTCCCCAAGGCCCTTAAAAATGTTTTGCTTATATCCTTATGTAAAAACTGAGTTTATATTTTATCTGTAGAATCTGGTGCTACCTCCATTAGAAGTCTACAACCTTTTTAGGAGATTTATTGCCGGGTTAGTGCCGGTAATAATAGAAAGGGTAGCAGCGGGTTACATCCTGGGTTCATACCACATTTGTACCCACTTCATTTAGCAATAATAAGTTATCTGTTCCAACCAGTCACAGCAGATATGGCATTAAATATTTTGCTGCAAGGCTGTAACTTAAGGATGCAGTTGCTAGCTGCTACAGAACTCACGTGTTACTACAATACTACTTAATACGATTTAGTACTGTAGCAACCACGAATTAGATTATAGCAAATTAGCAAGTTGGCAACCATTGTGTTACTTCACCCACTATAATTAACTTCTATATATAGCACATGTTTTTTGCTGTATAAATGCGGGTATTAATTTGCCATTGCGTAGTGTTTACAATTTATAATAAACATTTAATATTCAGCAGCGGTTTTGTCTGTTTTGTGCTAATGCTTTTGGCTATCTAGTTGCCTGTTGATCTGAGCATTTGAAGGGAGTGTTCTGTGTCCTCTTGATTGCTACGGATTATGTTATCTTTTGCTAAATACCTTTTGTCACTGAAGCAAGTTCTTATGCCACTTATGTTGTGCACAGAAATGTGTTAAGAGAATTGAAGATGATGAGACCGGGCAGAAGCACTGCACTGGCCAATACTTCGATTACTGGAAATGCATCGACAAACATGTGAGTGCTCCCTGCCTGCATGCAGTTATGTTTGTCTGCCTTATTGATCCGAGAAACCACTCATTTCAGTATTTTTGTTTTAATTCCTCACAGCTCATGGTAAAAACTAGCCTGCTTATGTTTATTATTTCTACTATGCAGGTTGCTGAGAAGCTCTTTGATAGCTTAAAATGATAAGGAACGTGTTCTCTCTTGCTACTTTTTACTCAACAGTAGTAATAATCATATCGCTTGTGCACCCTACAGACAATTCAGGTGCCTAATATCTGTAAGAAAAGTCTTGCCTGTCGGGTAAGACGCAGTTTTTCCACCCTCTGTTCATATTTCATTGCTGCCAGAGGCATTGAACCCTCATCAGCAGTTTTCTTATTGCATTGTTGGCTCAGAATTTTTTAGTTCACTATTGAGATATTCCCAAGACCGTGACTGAGCAGTGAATTTTGTTGCCTGCCTTTTTCTATTGCTTTTTGTATTTTTTATGAGCATATAGCAATTATCTGGATTTGTTAATTAGATGAAAACTGAATGACCAATGTACCCTTGTTAGCTTCTATGACCACATGATCTGAGCAGAATGCTGGTAAGTAACGCATTGAGAAATTGTTTTGTGTGATATGGATGAAATGGAAACATGTTGGACTTAGTTGCATCAAGTATTGCAAACTATTTTCAGCATGGTGTGGGTGCCACATGTGGTTGATTTACCTATGGATGTTCCTTGCCCTTCCATGACCATGAGTGGTGGGGTGCAGGATCTTGCATGATGACGAGGCTCATCTAGTCTATTAGCTGCATATTCATGGCAGCGGTGCAATAGCCGTGCAGAGGACGATCCTTGCCACAGGTGTTGATATGTTTACCGTCTGTAATCAGGTAAAATTCCACTTCCGTTTTGGAGTGGACCAGTTTACCATCTGTGCAGATGTCTATGTATGGTACATTCGGAAGGGTGAATTTGAGTTGCAGATAACCTGTCCGAGTCTCTGTTTGCAATAACTGGACGACAACTGACAAGAGGCCACTTATGAGTTGTGATCGAGATCACCCGACGTGGAATGTTAAATCAGTTATCTTCTGGTGCCTGCCACGATTTCCTTGTATGCATCGCACATTTTGTGTTTGCCTCACTCGATGGAATGGACCGGATGTTGTTGTAACGTCATTCTGTTGTGGATCATAGGCCCTGTTTCAAAAAAGCTTTTAGCTTTTGGCTTTTAGAAGTCTGATTTTTAACGGAGTGGTTTAGTTTCTATAAGCTATTTGTAGTAGCTGTTATAAGAGCTGTTTTGAACAGAGTTGCTTTTCAGTGCAAATGTTTCTTACTGCCCTAATTTCTTTCACAATCAACTAAAGCTGAAAGCTATAGCCAAAAACATCAATATTTTTTAATAGAGCTATAGTAATCAGTATGCCTTGCACTCAAACTACGGTTGTGCTCAGCGACGTGATCGGTGATTTTTTACTGTTCATATTTTTATTTTGTGTTTTCTTTTTTCTCGTATTCTTTTGCATTGTTGGTGATGGATTAACATGTTTTTTCTATTTTTTAATTTTTTTAAATTTAATTATGCCAAATAAGTCAACTCAATTTTAGTAAAAAAATCAGCTAGCTACAGTAAAAAAAAGTCATAATCTATCACCATTCTGAACACTACCTTTGACTGGAATGGACTCTACGTGATAAGCAACACTTCAGGAACCATGAATATTGCCTCTCTTTTTTTTAGTTTTTTACTTTTTTAAAAATAAAAAAGTATAGCAATTTTTTTAATAAAATTCTTTAAACGGTTTTCTGAATCTAAAATTATATACGCTTGTGACGTTCCTCCGCCATAAGCACCAATCAACAACCAAGCCAAAAGCTATGTTACCTATCTAACACCAGATACAATGTTTGGGGATACAAATTAGGGGAAATAGAAGCAAGAACTGGGAGAAGCAAGTGTAGACTTGCGATTCAAAGAAGCGGGAAGGGGGCAGCAGGGAGGAAGAGGAGCCAAGTCAGTTGTTTTGTTCGTCATTCCCCTTCCAATATGTTGTGTTGCCCTTATGTATTGAGCTTCATTTGAGTTGGGCCATGATTGGCCACGCGTCTCCTTGGCCCATGGCCCACGCCTCTGAGTCAGCCCATGACATTCCTTCCCCGTTGAATTTCGGCTTACCCCCAAGCCGATGCTAGTAGCCACCTGGATCCCATGATACTTGCGGTTTCGCGACGCTAAAAGTAAATTGGCCACCATTAAGCTTACACTTGCCTGCATCTTCTTCAGTGTCTTGCGCCACCTGGGAATGAGGCTAGCCACCTTGTATTCCTGAATTTCTAGGGCCATATATCCTCGTGCCATCCAAACTTAGCTGAATCATCTGTCGCCCACCTCTAAGTCGATGCCCCTTGATCTGGGGCACATTATACTACTCTTCTTTATCATCATCAGTCACATAGATGACATCGCTGTCCTTCTGAAGAAGCCTGCATACCCATACTTGACCAGCCAACACAGGCTTTGCAGGGTCCTCAAGGTTGTACTGCCTGATATCCCCATGAAGCCAATTGACCATGAAGAGATAGCGATCATCAAGAGAGATAACAAAATCAGTTATCGATTCTGGCATTTCAGGCAGAATCAGTTATGCACCTTCAATGGTTTTATAGATATAGCAAGCTCATGGCTCCATGAAAAATCTCACGAGGTTGCTTGTTAATGCACAGCTAACATAGCCAGTGTCCTTTGATGGGTCATGTAAAAACCTTATCTCAAGAGGAAGAAGGTCTGTACTACCTATATCTAGTGTCTGCTTGAGCTCACCACCAGGCCAGTCATACACATACAGGTCAAGGAGCACCTTGGTTTGGCAAGATCCAAAATCATGATCTTGCAAGAAGTTGTTCACCCAGTATCCGATGTCGTGTGTGCTCACATATTTGTGGTGCTTTTCATGTCTCAGCACCTTCTCCCCTTCAGGTATCTCCAAGGCAGAGTCTATTGCATCAGCCACTAAATCAATGTTCCAAGGGTTCACCCAAATCGCACCACTCAGGCAGGGGGCAGCCGATGAATTTGGACACGACAAGCATGCTCTTCTTTGTCAACAGGCTGAGGCCCAAGATCCTATCTATCTTCTCATTCCCTTGCCTAGCAATTATGTACTCATATGGGATAAGATTCATGCCATCCCTCACTGCAGTCACCAAATAGCACTTGACAACAACATAATAAGCCATTCTCTCATAGAATTGTAGCATCCCTAGTCTACACTTGCTTCTCCAAGTTCTTGCTTCTATTTCCCCCTATTTGTATCCCCAAACATTGTATTTGGTGTTGGATCGGCAACATAGATTTTGACTTGTGTGTTGATTGGTGTTCATGGCGGAGGAACATGACAATATGGTATTAGAGCCATCGATTCCTGGTAGTCCTAGCAAGGAGATGGTGTGGGAGATCTTTGGTGGTAGTAGGTGCGATTGGTGGCCGGATTTGGGTAGGGGCGATGCCCATGGTGCGGGTAACCACCAACTGTTCGATGAAATGCCGAGTACTCAGGAGGTGTACCTGGGAGGTGTTCTTCATGTCGTTGTGAGCCATGTGCTCTATCAGGTGACGGAGGAGATGCTACACTAGATCTTTGATGCATATGGCATGGAGTTGACCGTATCCCTGAATGTTGCTTATGTGGAGGCTGTGGTCCACCTTCGATCATAGCATGGAGATGGGCGAGCTTGAGATGCCCTGCATGGTCGGTGTATCTACAACGGCTGCTGCTTTCTCGACATCCAGTTGGTGCAGCCGACACCAGACCCCGCTTCCACTACGACGGCGCAATGTGAAGCGGTGGCTACCATGGGCGCTGCCGAGGTTGTCGTCGAGGCTCCAGGTTCCTTGCTGCCCAACATGCACTCCACTAGCATCAATAAGCTCGTACCGAAGCCAAGCTCACTAACTTTGATGGCTGGGAGTTGGATGCCATGTCCAATGAGCAGAAATTGGAGAGGTGCATCAGGATGGTGACCGAGATGACTGAGATGTTGAACCAAATGCTCGGGCGGTCTACCTCTTCTCCTACCCCATCCGATGTGACCACCACCGAGGTGGACCAGCCCATCGCTGGCACGACCGCTACCGCTCCTCTCTCGCAAGTGGAGGCGCAGCCGCTCCGTGCATCGAAAATGTGTGATGAAATGCCAATGAAGACGCACACTCTTTTAAAAGAAAAGTCACCGCCGGTGACTGCGTTGACGTCTTCCTTGGTCACCGCCATGGAGCACACCATGGTTAATGGTACTTGTGATGACCCGGGTTTTTACCGAGGGGTAATAACCCTAGTCAACGGATTATTATTCGTTTAGTGGATAGAACACTACTCCAATTAATAATAAGTCCATCAAAGTATTGTAGTAGAATAATAATTAGAGACAGTACAACATTATTATAATACCATTATCACATAGGGCTACAGACCAACTCAGGGCTTAACAAGTTCTGCCCGAATATTACAATACTGAAAATGGAACTGGTTCTAATTGCTAATTATACAAGGCAGAGACGAGTACATAGCTACACACTAACCTACCTGATTTCATAAAATGGCTCTTGGCTATCTTCTATTCATCTCAACATCGATACGGGGATTCCGTTCCATACACGATATACTCCAGGCCAAACTTGCTTCCTTCGATGTAGCTGTCCTTAGCGTAGATCTCCGTATAACCGTGTAGATCGTCATATTGACTGGTTTCTAACAAATAAGGGTTAATAGCAAGGGTGAGTACAAGAGTACTCAACAAGCATTATTAGCAAAATACACGGTATGCTCTTACTATAGCATTTTGTGGAACATCCATTTCCATTTCCATTCTCATCTCATTCTCTTTCTAAATCTCAATCTCTATCTCATTTAGAAAATAATGTTTTTTAGGTTTTGAAAGAATTCTAGATTGTTAATTTAGAAATCTACTAAACACTCATATAGTGGGTAAAACCTCCATCGGTTTCATGGCCTCCCGTCTAGGAGACAGGTATGAATTCATGATTTAGATAGTACTGCGCAGGCCTGTAACACTTTACCCATAGTCACTCTGATCCTTGTAGAGCGTGAATCTTCGCATTTCCTTAGATGCGATGCCAAATCATAGTACATGACTTTTACTACTATCTCAATATATTATATCTCCACTCAGCTATTCACAACTAGCAGTCTATACTCATCGGAAATAACATAGATGTTTTTAGGCCGATTCATTCACCCTTACCCAACACTCCACTACGCTAATATATGCACTCATGATCCCCCACTTTTGGGCTCTATCTAGTTCTAGGTTCCTCCTGCTTTGGATCCCCACTCCCAGGCTCTATACTGGCTTTGGATTCCTCTATCTAGTATACTACTTACCCATATGGAGAATATAATAACCTTGATAGCATGACAATAAATCAGTATGATGTGCAGGCCATGAAAACTCATACATGCATCACATACATAATGGGCCATACTATTCACACAACCCTGCAAAAGTGAGTTATGTGTAGAATCTAATTCTATCACGTGATATGAACACATAAAACCTACAATGCGTGGTATGATTACCTAGCACAGCAGTCCCAATTCATGAATTCGCCCTTGAAAATTTCATCAGATTAATCACATTAACCCAATTCTAAACTAATCTGATCGACCTGATTTTTTCATTGATCAATCATATTGATCGTCGCGGAAGGTTTCCAAAAAGAACAGTAACTCAATGCTGTTAATTCATACCTCTTTCGAACCCATCTACTATCACCAAAACCAATTGATCTTATCAACCAATGCCTAAACCAATCCAATAACATGAACCAATCTAAGCTATCATACCAGATCAGTAATAGATCCAATCTACTACCACTACATATCAACTATATACGATTAATCTAGATTAAATACTATACAGGATGGCTCTGATACCACTGTTGGGATATGGGTAGGCTACACTAGCACAAATTAAAATTTTCTGCCGCATAAACCAAGAAGCCATGCGAGTAAGATATTATAGATCGTTACCACTAGCCGTGCAATGCAGCGGAAGTAGAGTTAAAACAGCTGATTCAATGAAAAGCGCATCGATGTAGTGGAAGCAATCAATCATCCTCCAGCCAACCGTCTTCTCACGATCATCTCGATCAGCGCCGCAGCCATAGCAGCGCCTCTACCGAGGTCCACACGTCTAGGGAGGAAACACCGTGCGTCGGTGTGCTAACACCAGCGTACACGGTAGGGGTTATGAGTGGTGATGGTTAGGGTTTTTATGGGTGTGTTTCGGGATGCCTCCCTCAGCCCCTGTACCTCTCCTTATATAGCCTCCAATCGGATCCTTATCCGATACGAATAGAGATCGTATCTTACTCGGAGACTATCATCCGAACCCCTATCGTTCCAGCCCATTAAGTATGTAACCCTGTAGATTTATGTATATTTATCCATAGACCAAAAACTCCTTTTTAGTCCATAAGTCAGTAGCGGTTCATAGCAAGACATAACGACTCTCAAATATACATAAAGATCATATTAGATAAACATATATAGTACTTTTGTATTGATCCCTTTGCCTTATGATACCAGATTGAACTCAAGGCAAAACGTGCCATCCTATGATAGCTCGATCTTTCACTCAAACCTGTAGTGGATTACTCAGTTATGATTGATTCCTCAACCACATTCGGTATGGCTATCCACTTCCTTAATCCAATCGCATAGAGAAGCCCAAAGATATCTCTCCTGTTATATAGGAGGGGTAAATTCTATCTTGATCGCTCATATTTCTCCGTATGTTTCATAGTAAACCCAAAAGCTACATTTATGACCACCTAGTTATGGAGTAGTATTTGGTAACCCTTAAGTAAACTATTATGCATGTAGAAAATAATAACGATAGCAGGTCTAAGGATCCTACATACGCTAAGTATGAGACCAATTGATAACATTTCAGAATATAACAATTTCTGCAGTGTCTTATGGTGGGTTAATCTAACATCATGTTCTCTAACATATGTCCACATTATTGATTTCATGTCTATAATCCGTGAAACATTATCATCAATCAATATATGTGTTGATCTGTAAACCATAATTGTTCCACATAATGATACAAGATCAGGGATAATTTAGAATAATATCAAAACATAAACAAAGAGTTCCACAAATAAGTCACATACTTGTTGATCAGTATGAAAAATATTTATTCAAGAGACAAAATAACATATTATTTAAAAGATTATAAATATAGAAGTGATACAATCATCTCCATGATTGCTTTTAGGGTATATTACTAACATGCTGGTGGTCTATAATATGTATCCATGCTAGTTCTTGTCTGGGTCTCTTGTAATTTATCCTCACTATGTCGTTTATGCCCTCTATTTTCACTAGGTGTCAGACCCTCCATTCATGCAGTCCCATGACCCTAGTTAGTTTATTTAGTTCCATTTTCATATCTGCTAGCTTCTCAGGCTCCATTCTATCAGATACATGCGATTCATATTCTCTATGTTATTTACTTGGTATGTGCCCTTTGGTGATGTGTAGTTTTCTTAGTTAATCTTTGTGCACAATGTGTTGTGTAGTTTTCTTTGTTAATCTTTTTGCACAATGCTATTGCTATACCGGTGTGTGAATATTCTAAGAGGGTGCTCAATTGGGCTGAATTTTGGTGGCTTATGGCTGAATTTGCACTGTAACTGACTTATTTTGCAATGTAGTTGATAGTAGCTTATTTAGTGTAATTAAGTTAAAAAATTAAAAATAGAAAAAATAGGTTAGCTCATCACGAACAATACAAACTAATACGGAAAAAGAAAATGCAAAAAAGCCTAAAAAAGCTAGAAAAAGATAAAATTTAGAAATAGTAAAAAATAAACCAAAATCCAGAAGTCTAAACCCAAATGAGCAAGGCCTAAAGGATAAGCGTGAGTAGGGAGTTACCTTGTGTATTTGTTGATGATCCTTTCCCCTTTTGGTGGTTGTCCCCATGTGCTAACGGCTTCTTGCCCTTCTCCTCCTCACTAGCTAGGTCCCCTCCTGATCGGCTTTCCCCCTCTGTTGGTCGGCTTGCCTTGGTAGACTAGGTCACCATGGTGACTAGGGGACAAGGACCACTGGCCCTGGGTGGGCAGTAGGTGTTACTTTTTGATTGAAGATTCCTAGTATTAAGCTTCTATTGCTTTACTTTGGATCTGGATTCTGAAAGAACTTGCTCTGCCTCTTTCAAGTGTTACTGTGGCCCTCTTTTTATACTCCCTTGCTCCTTCTTAGCACTCGATTGCCCCTGGCTCTTGTTCCTCTCCTATTGGCCCTTAGCAAGACATGAGTGTGCTATTGAGCTCCTATTGGCTGGTTGGGGAAAAATGGAGGGCCCTCATGTGATGATTTACTATAGCTGTCTTATGATGAGCTAAAATTGTATGCGGCTCTTGGCATCTTTTGGCTATACCCTATGGGCTTTTGTGGCTAGCATATGTGGGCTTTCATGGCTAGCTTGTGTGGGCTTTCGCCGGATGATGAAACCCTACTAGTGAGAGGTACCGATCGTCTTTGGACGGTCCTTGTCATCTCAGTGAGCTAAAAGAACAGATACTATATGAAATGTTGGGTCTGACGCCACTCTACTAACAGTTAACTTTTACTTATGATGTTGTTTCCTTTTTGCAGGGTCAAGTGTTATCTTTTTTTTTTGTAGTCCTGTTGCTCATGTATTTTTTTTGAGTTTGTGTCCTAAACATTGCTCTTGTTGTAATTTAAGTACCTGTAGGTGTGGGACTTTATTTGTGACTTCATTTGTAACATATGTTGGACTATTGTAATATTTGATTACTCTCTTTGTGACACTTCGTTTTTGATGAAATCGTGCTGATAAATATTAGTTGTAAATGTTTACTATTCTGATAGAAATTTATCTTTATGTGAAAATGAAGGTGGTTTCAGTACTCTAGGTGCAGACGTCACCCTCACCTCCGAGTCGGCCTGTGACAACGCTATCTGTAATTGTTTCGAAAAACACGTCAAAAAGCTATCAATAGAACATGCCCAATTATTCAGATAAGCCCACCCACCAATAATGATGCATCGATCGTGTACAAACCTTTTCTCCCCTTCCAAGTAATAAGCTTGAAGTACGGACCATTGGACCCGTAGGTAGATCTGTCGTCGCATTTGATCTGATGAATCGGTTAGGGCATCTCTAATGGTCTGAGTCAGCTGGCTATTTGCATGTACACATCAGCATAAATCCTATGTGGAGGAAAGAGAGTATGCAAAAAAAATCGAGCCGGCTCTTCCTTAAGCACTAGGCTATAACAGAAAACGAGGCAGTCTCTATAAATGACTGTGTGTGCATGTAAGTATCAAATAGCTATCCTTATAGACAGTCCTTTGTATGCTAGCTATTTGATTGATGATGTGGAAGTCTCCTAGTTAGTTGCTAGCTAGAACCATTGGAGATGCCCTTAAAGGAACACTGCGATAACCTATTGCATTAATTCAGACTAAGAGAGTAAATCTTTAGTAAAAAAGTTACACCAAATTGAAATTGGTATGGTCTTTTGGTCTCATTCCAAACGGCTTCAATTTCTAGTTTATTTTAGTTTTTAGTTTATTTAAGTTAAAAGTTATTTAAAATACGTCGGGTTCTAATTTCAATTTATTTTGAATATTTAAGGTTTTTTAGCTTTTTTATTTTTTTTATCTTATTACTACGTATTGTTCATGATGTTATAATGATTTTTTTATTTTTCTATTTCTTTATTTTTTTTCTCAAAAAATCTAACAGCAACTATATTATAATTTTAATTATAAACCAAAAAATTATAGCAAAAAAGTTAAACCGTAAGCCACAATACAAAATAGTCCATCTCTTAACACAAAAAAAAAGGATTGGAGGAAACTCTCCATTACGGCTACACATTGCTAAACTAACTGCCCGGCGGATCCACCTCCTGGGCAGGGCGGACTCGCCGTTTGATCCCTACGTGGAAATCTTTACTGATTTGGTCTTCTGGTGCTTTTTTTTTTTTTGCAATTATAGCTTCTAAGTATTTTTTTTTCAGATCTAGTCCTCCTTTTGAGCGCGAAATTACGTAAGATCAATACATGGCAAATCCGCATCAGAGGAGTGCGAAAACTCCATTTTCGCGGTATTGTAGCATAGGTTTTGTATTGTAGTTATAGTACATTGCAGCACAGCAATACCATTTCTGTGCTCCTCTGACATAGAATTTAAAAATTCAAGCTATAGTATCATAGAAATAGAGTCCCTACGTTCTCCTAGTGCGGATTTGCTATATGTTGGTCTGGTGTAATTCTACGTTCAGGAAGAGAATTAGATTTGAAAAAAAAAACTAAGGAGGCTAAAGCAACATAAAAAATAACGCCAGGCCAAATTAGTAAAGATTTCCGTGCGCTTTGCTGCCGTCGGAGTTGACTAACTGGGGCGTTCCTGGGCAAGACTGGTTGGGCCTCTTATTGGGCATCTGGGCTGTGCTTATGCTTAGGCCGTAGAATGGGCTGGCAAGTGCTGTCTTGGTTGTCATCATGGAAGGTCTCGATGTTGGCCACCATGTTATTCGCCGACGACACCACCATGTTATTCAACATAACGCATAAGAGGATCAATAAAAGAGCCATATGGTTTTCTGAAAAAAAAACCGATGTATATTACCCCCAAAATGTTCCATCTTTCTAGAAAAGTGTATTATTTTGATAAAGGTTTTAGAAAATGTTAACGGTAAGCATGAAGTTTGTTTATGAAGAAACAAGAAATATTCATATTCTGACACATAAGAGTTATATAAGAATAATCAAAATAGTCTTCTATTTTCTTTTGAAAAAAGAAAAATCCATTTTATTGAAATAATAAGACTATTGCAATTCGCGGCGCCCCACCAAGGCGATGCCTGCGAGGTAGGCGGCGCGGTTCCACGGTGAAGCTATAGCCCTCTCGTCGAGGTTGCACCCCGAAAGCAGGCGGTACACAGAGATAGAGCTATCGAGGTAGAGCCGCTCTATCCAGGTGATGCTTACGAGGCAGGTAGTGGAGTCCCGCGGTGAAGCTGGAGCTGTCCTGTCAAGGCCATGTTTTTGTGCCCTTACTAACGATGGAATACCATGCAACACTTACCTTGCCAATGCCTTGTCAAGTGGCCTGATACCGTTCCCTTATTTAGCCACATT
Source organism: Melocanna baccifera (assembly GCA_036346265.1). Taxonomy (NCBI): domain Eukaryota; kingdom Viridiplantae; phylum Streptophyta; class Magnoliopsida; order Poales; family Poaceae; genus Melocanna; species Melocanna baccifera. The sequence goes on from CM070679.1 coordinate 12,934,201, forward strand.
GGTGTGTCTGCTTTAGACAGGATCATCTTACGGTGGTGCGAAGGGACGGATGTTGCCATGTGCGAAACAAGGTGGGTCACAACAATGCAATGCTAAAGGGGCAGAAAGACCGAATCGCCGTCCCCCTACATTCAAAAACAGTGCCTATGGAGGGCAAGCGGTGTGGCCCAATGAGGGCACTAATACACATAAAGACAATGAGGTTAGACCGTCGTTCCCCTACCATCGAAAATAGCAACCACAGAGGGCAAGTGGCGTGGCCTGAGAAGGGCGCTAACGCAAGCGGAGGCAAGACTGTCGTTCCCCTACCTTTAAAAATTGTGCCCACGGAGGCAAGTGATGTGACCCCGAGGAGGACGCTAATGGATGCAGAGGCAAGGAGATCAGACCACCATTCCTCCACCTTCCAAAACAGCGCCCACAAAGGGCATGCGACGTGGCCTAAGGAGGGTGTTAACGCACGCGATGATAGAGAGATCGGACTGTCATTCCCTTATTTTCCAAAACAGTGCTCACCGAGGTCAAGCGGCGTGTAACATCCTGATTTTCAGAGATTTTTAAAACCTTGAATTTAAAAATAAATTTCTGGAATTTTCTGAAATTAATTCAAGCTTCAAATGAATTTTTAGAAATTAACTTGATTTAATATGATTAAAATATACTTTAACATAAGCTGGAAATATTTTATTTGAGTTCTTCAGGTCTCAAGGAATTTTCTGATATTTTTGGTGAATTGTTGGGATTTATTTGCTATTTTCTAGAGCTTTTGGAAGTTATTTGGATTTTCTGAAAAAGAAAAAGAAATTAAAAAGCCCCCGAGCCACCTCAGCCGCCCGATTCCCGCTCCCGCCACGCGTCGGCCATTCGGCCCGCTTCCCCGCCGCCGCCGCCGTTTCCTTTCCCACACGCGCGCGACCGCCGATCCCCGCCGGACGCGCTGCGTATCGCGCCGCCACGTGGCGCACCGCCGCCACGCCGCGCCTCGCCGCCGTCCGATCGGTGCTCCGCGTCGTGGCTCCATCCCCACCGCCCATTCCCCGCGCCCGCGCGAAACCCTAACCCTAATCGCGCCCGTCCCCTCAGCCGTCCGATCATCTCCCGTGTCATCCAGACCGTCCATACCAGATCCGGGCCGCGCCCCGCGCCACGTCCGATCGGGACTGCCTCGGTTCACGTGTTAAAACCCGTGTGGCCACCTCGGTTCGCGTGCCCGCTCGTCGCCGCCGCCGAACCCTCGTCTCCGCTCCCTCGCGCTTGCGTCGCCGTTCCCGGGCCGTCCCGCCGTCGCCCGTGCGTCGCCGCCGACGCCGTCGCTGTCGCCGGAGACCCTCGCTTCCCCGCCGGTGAGCCCTCCGCTGTCTCCCTTCGCCCGTTGCGCCCGTCGCCTCCCGCATCGCCTCCTCCGTCGCCCCTGCTCCGCCCCTCGGTCCTCGCGCCGGACCCGCGCTGCGCCCGTGTGACGCTTCGCGCGGCACACCCTGAGCCACGCGTCGCCCATCGCCGCCGTCTCGCCACCCGGCCACGCGATCCCCGCCGTCGCCTCAGATCTGGATCGATGATCCAGATCATGCCGCGTGTCACGCCTGCAGCCGCCCGATCCCCCCGCCGCCGCCCTCGCCTGAGCCGTGTCAGGTCAGCCCTACCCACGTGGCACGCCACTTCAGCCCTAATGCCACGTGGCATGCCACGTGGCAGCCACGTCAGCTGAGTGCCATGTGGCAGCACCAGCAGCTGCCACGTCAACCCTGCCCTGCCTTGTCAGCGCCGCCGCCCCACGTGTACTATTGCGTAGACCGGGTCCACCGTGGACTGGCTTTTCCGTGGACCGGGTTCACAGCACAGTGCCCTTTTCCAATTTTCCCGATTAAATTTAGGATTTATTTTTCGAGAGCCCGTTCTCCTCCGTCCTAGCTCCGATTAACCCCGTTCTTTTTTCTAAATTCATGTAAAATTGAGCTCTAGCTTTTGGTTCTGGTTTCATGATTTTTGGAGTTTATTTGCTTATCATTTTATGTGTTTTTTTTGTTTTGGTCGTTTTCCCTCTCGTTAGATTCGGATTCCGGAGGAGCAGGATTTACGCCCGAAGACTAGGTGTACCTCGTTGAGCATAACCAAGGCAAGTCGTGTCCTTTGATCATGTTGAACCCAATTTGCAATCTATTATTTAATTATTTTGTTTTAAATTACATTGCATCGCTATTTTTACTCAAACATTGTAATTGGTAATTATTGTCCCAGATTGATTTATCCCTCCTTGATAATTTGGAATGCCATGATACCATTGTCACCATAGGTTGGGAAACATACTAGTGGTGCTAGGTTATTTGTCACATGGGTTGGTACGATAGAATGCTTAGCTTTGCTTATAGTTACGATTGGGTTTATCATCACATGTGAATAATTAATTTGACTTAATGAGATATTGAACCGTGGTTGGAGCCACAGTAGATCGTGGTTGGTGCCACAGTATTAAATTTGTGCCATGACGTTGGTGCGTCATCGACGGTGGTTATACAAATTGGTTTTCACTCAGGCGAGTGATCGTGCAGTAAAGGGGGAAGTGTTGGAGCACTTCGAGGGATGAGGTAGTCTCGTCTGGGTATACTTAAGGACTTAACTTTATGCGTCATTGATCTGAGTCTTACCGCGCATACCACATGTCTAGTATGGGATGGACCTGACTGACTAATTTGGGATGTTTCAATTTTAATCTTGCCATTGAGATGAACATGATTGCTGATTTCCATGTGGTGCAAGGGGGGTGTGATGCGAAACCTTAGCGGGCGGATTGAGTTGTAACTGAATTTTGTAAAGGCCTTGTTGTGATTACCTTAAGCTGAGGCTAATCACATCGTGTAGGTACAGTTGTGCAACCTATGCAGAGTATCAAACTATTCGAATAGCCGCGTCCTCGGTCATGGACAATGCTCGGAGATTTCACACAAGGGGTAGTTATTTCTGAAAACTTGTGAATGGAAGTGGACAGGTGTTCACTGTTGGTTTAGCTTATGGATGGGAGGTCCATAAGCGGTTGGTTTAGCTTATGGATGGGAGGTCCGCAAGTGGTTATGTCAATTCTTTTGATTATTTATTTAATTATGGTTTTACTTAAAAGCTCGCTTTCAATCTATCTACTGTATTTATCTTTCGACTGTCATTTATGCAAATTAACATTTCAGCCATCCTTTGGTAAGCCTTGCATACTATATTGCATTCATTTGTTACAAATGACTTGCTGAGTACCAATGTACTCACGGCTTTACGCCCAATGTTGCTCAGTTGAGGAAGAGGAGTATCACCAGCAGGAGGTTCCAGAAGGAGAGTACTTCGACGACTTCGCGGATTAGGCTTCGTTCTCCACTCGATAGCCTGTGGGCCTGTCGATTGGCCACTACGTTTTGTTTTGGATTTCCGCTGCTAGTTTTGTTAAACTCTTCCGGCTAGAGATATTGTAAGCTATATGGTTGTGATGACATCTATGTTTGACTGTGTGCACTAGCATGATCTTGGGACTAGTGCAGAATACACAGGGAGTCCAGATTTGCATATTCGGATTTCGACACGGCGTGGCCTAATAGTGCCCACGGAGGTTAAGCAACGTGACCTGAGGAGGACGTGGAGGCAGGGAGGCCAGACTACCGGTCTCCTACCTTCAAAAATAGTGTCCACGGAGGATAAGCGGCGTGGCACGAGGAGGACGCTAATGCACGCGAAGATAGGGAGGCCGGATCGTTGTTCCTCTCCCTTGAAAAATAGGGCCCATAGAAGGTAAGCAGCATGGCACAAGGAGAACGCTAACGCACACTTGGCACCTGCCGAGTGCGGGGCCAGTGAAACAGGTACGTTGGATCGACAGACTCTCTGATGGGGTGTGCACGGAAACGTGATGTGCTTAGTCCGTCACGGCGGGCTTAATCCTTGATGTACGCTTTGTGCCCATAGAGGTCGAAGGTAGCGAGGCGGGCGTAGCCCTTACTGGGGATATTGCTAAATCTACGGACTCCCTGGTAGGGCGCTTAGCGGGCTATGCGGAAGTGCAATATGCACGGAGGTGGAATTGTTCATACTTCGTGGAGTACATCAGGGCTCAGGGGCTACCATGTGGTTTTTTATACTCTCACAAGAGTTGATTATATTCTGTTAAATACGTCGAACCTCAGAAGCCACCACACGGTTTTTGTACTCCCGCAAAAATTGGTTATCTCTGTCGAGTATATCGGGATTTATGGTCATCACATGATTTGTTTAGATTTCTGTAAAAGTTGTTTATACTTAGTTGAATACATCGAGGCTCGTGGCTGTTGCACGATTTATTTAGACTCCGATGAGTGTTGTTTATTCCGTCGAGTACATTGAGGCTTGTGACCGTCACGTGATTTGTTTACACTCTCGTGAAAGTTATTTATACTTGTTGAGTATATCGGGACTTGTGTCCTCTGAGGTTTAAGTAGAAAGTTGATCAAAACAGTGGCATAAAAGAAACACATCAGAAGTGTCAGAGAGCACCAGCCAAAAAGTCACGAAAGTAATTGAGGAACGAGACACGGATTATGATTTAGCTAGCACATCCTAGCATTAAAAGGTGTAACAGTGCAACAGTACACGTGCCAATTAATTGGTCTGAGCTGGCTCATGCTACTGACTTTGGTTTCCTGGGAGCATGCGAGAAAGGTGCTGCAAGCTGCCACCCATTCATGCATCACGTACGCCGAGTGGACCGCGCGGTGGCCACGCGGAGACAGAGGCCGGACCGAAGGCAGACGCGTGAAGGCGGAGGCACGGGCGTGTTGGCACTAGTGGCACGGAGGCGACGCAGAGGCGGGGGCGCAGGCGCGCAGGTTGGCGCGGCGCCCGGTAGGGCGGAGATAAGTCGGTGGAGGCGGACCCTCTGTCGACGGGACAAAAAAGAAAAGAAAAGAGATCGAAGCCTTTACCGGAACGCGCTGTGCGGAAGACTTTAACTGTTCGATTTCTTATAGAGGGAGTTTGGATTGTTCGAATTTGTGTGAGGGCGAGTTCGAACTGTTCAAATTTGCGTGAGGTAAAGTTTGAACTGTTTAAACTTGCGTCGAAAGGATAAGAGGGAGAAGATCCAGTCTCCACTCCAAACGGCGTCTCACCCAGATCTGAACTTCGTCTCAGTGGGCGATCTGGGAGGCGAATGGGGAGGCGGCGACTGGAAAGGCAGTGATGGAGGCCCGAGCTGGCCTGAGCTTCTTGGAGCCATCCGCTCGCAGCCACCACGCTGCAGCATCCTGCCTCCTCTATTTAAAGGTGACATCTCCTTCTCCGTAAGTATCTTATCTTCGGATCTCGCATTTCCTTCTTTTTTAACTTTCTTCTTTGTTGTTCTTGAGTGAGCTCTCCCCTTTGGGTTCCCGAGTGTCCTGACTCTTGGTGGGGTGAGAGGGAAAATCTGACGGATTTCTTGAGAAGGGAAGAAGGCAGTGGTGGTCCTATGTTGTTCTTGAGTGCACTCGGTCGGGTGTGCTCTAGTGGTCCTGTGCGGCATCTTCGACCCCTGACTTCACCTTTTGTTTGCCGTGGTATGAACACCGGCATTGTATCTCCGTCAACCTTCATCTTCTTGTTCGGCAGAGTGAGGCGCTTGATTTTCTAGGACTGCACCTTGAGACGTGTCTTGCTCTGATTTCTTCTCAATGGTTTTGAGTACCACTAGTGTTGCGAGTATTGCAACATTCGTTTGCTTTGCTCCTGTTCTTTACGGATATCTGTTTTGAAGATAGTCCAAAGTGATTTTGTGGGCTAATTATATTGCTCTGTGATGAAATGACATATTTATGAGATTATGTATGAATATGAGGGTAGATTAATCTTGAGCTTGTGACTAGCTTTACTATTGTGTTTGCTCATATCATCGAATCAAATGTACTTGATATTATATTAGTACAGGAATTAGCCTTCAATTGATTCAGTTGTAGCCGAATTCTGTTGCTTTGTTATAATGAATATTTTCAGCCTACTTGAAGGTTAGATTGATTACAACATTCGGTTTTACTATTCAACAATATTTGTTCATGGTTCAGTGATTTTCTTTAACAGAAAGCTTGACTTAAAGCTCAAAATCTAATCTACAACTATCATATATAATCAAGATTAATATTTGTCATGATGGAGATGGCCAAGAATGGATCTTGTGCAACTAGCCTTCTAAGAGTAAATATAATATTGAAACCATTAATAACATGTTAAATTTGATCATATATGTTATATTCATTTTGTTATCAGCATTCAATTAGTATGATTTAATTTGTCTACATGTATATACGCTGATTTTAGACTCTTACATGATATATTTGTTGGGTATATGTTTCAATTTAGATGACTTAGAAAATTTATATGCTTATATGGTAGTAAGTCATTTATATGTCTTTTATATCATGATTATATATTTAGTGAATATGCTGGAATTAAAACTAAATATTTGCTTATACTGCAATCTTTACAACAATCCAGAACACGAAGTATTAAATAAATGGCTTCCTCATCTGATGTCGTTAAGCCGTAAGTATTTGACGGTGCCAACTTCAAACGTAGGCAGGGTAAAACAAAATTTTGGCTGACTGATCTCAAATTATTTTGGGTAATTTCGAATCCTCCAGTTTTTCCTTTGGAAACCGCTGAAATGACACGGTGGGAGGATGCAAACTATTCAGTTTTAGCTCATTTGTTAGCCATTCTATCCAACCAGTTGTTTGATATCTACGTTAACTTCACAAATGCCAAGCAACTCTGGGATAAAACTTGAGAAGTATTCCGAAGAGGATAATGCGAATGAGTCCTTTGTAACTGCTAATTACTTGAACTATAAGATGGTTGAGAGACGGTCTGTGATAGAGTCACTCCATAAGCTACAACTTCATGTACGTGATTTGAGTCAATACGACTTCCTACCAGAAAAGTTCCAAGTAAATATCATCCTGGTCAAATCCGAGGTGAATAACATCACTACAAATATAGTGATGGAGTCTCGTGATGCGATATTCTTTGAGCCTATGTTTTCTATGAGACCAAATGAAGTCATGGATGACACTAGTTCAAACGAACACTCTATTCTTTCTATGTGGATAACGTCGGAGTTGGGGAGGAGTAAGAGATAGAGGACTGAAATGTCACGTGATGATGATTATGTCACCTATGTCATAGGTGAGGAACCACGAACCCTTTCAGAGGTATCCACATCCCCAGATGTGGATTACTGAAAGGAGGCAGTCTGTAGCGAGATGGATTCCATCATAACTAATAGAACATGGGAAATCATTGACCTTCCATTTGGATGCAAGCTAGTGGGCTGCAAATGGATCTTTAAAAGAAAACGTAGACCTAATGGTACTATTGAAAAGTACAATGCCTGCTTAATAGCTAAAGGTTTTACACAAAAGAAAAAAGAAGACTATTTTGATACATACTCTTCTGTGACTCGTTTACCCATAATTTAGGTGCTTTTAGCACTAGCTGCCGCATACAAATTCCAAATACATCTAATGGATGTAAAGAACGCTTTCCTAAATGGAGAGTTGGATAAGGATATTTATATGCAACAGTCCAATGATTTTGTGGTTGAAGGGCAAGAAAGGAAAGTATATCGATTGATTAAATTCTTATATGGCCTAGAGCAAGCTCCCAAGTAATGGTACGAGAAATTCGATAGTACAATGACCTCGGTCGGCTTTTGTGTAAACGAAAACGATAAATGCATATACTATCGGTTCAGTGGAGGTGAAGGAGTCATTCTATATCTATATGTAGATGACATATTATTTTTTGGGACCAACATGGATGTAATCAATACAACAAAATCTTTTCCCCCCCTAAAATTTTGACATGAAATATCTGGTGAAGTGGATGTTATCTTAAACATCAAGTTTTATAAAGGGTGATAATAGGATTACTCTTTCATAATCTCATTATGTGGACAAAGTCCTAACTAGATTTGAATTCATAGACTGTAAGCTAGCTGCCACGCTCTATGATCCAAATGCTAAGCTTCATAAAAACACTAGACGTGGAAAGGAGCAGTTTAAGTATTTTCAAATAATTGGATTCCTGATGTACCTAACTAGTGCAATGAGGCTAGACATCTCCTATGCTTTAAGCAGATTAAGTTGTTATACATCCAATTCAGGAGATGATCATTGGATAGCACTAGAAAGAATACTCAGATACCTAAAGGGGACCACAAATTTGAAAATATATTACTCTTGTCATCTGGAAATCTTGGAGGGATTCAGTGACTCTAACGGATCAGTGACTTGGATGACATGAATGCTACGAGTGGCTATGTATTCACTCTACCAGGTGGGGTCGTTTCGTGGAAGTTTTCTAAACAGACTATCCTTACACGGTCCACCATAGAGGCTGAGTTAGTAGCGCTAGATTCTACGGGCGTAGAGGCAGAATGGATTAAAGAACTCCTTTCTGACTTACCTATGCTGAAAAAGCCAATTCCAATAATCTTAACCTACTGCGATAACCAAACCGTTCTAGTTAAGGCGAAGAGTTGGAAGAACAATATGAAGTCCTCAAAACATATAAAGAGATGACTTAAATCAGTAAGAAATACCAAAGAGACGGGTGTTATTTCTTTAGAATACATCCAGTATAAAAGAAACTTGGTAGATCCTATTATTAAAGGATTAGCGCGAAAGGCCATCCTTACAACGCCTAAGGGAATAGGGCTCATAGCCGTATAAAGGCTTACATTGGTGGTAACCTATCCTAGTAGATCGGAGATCTCGTGAACTAGACTCTAGGATAACAAATTGTGTGAGATTAAAGAGGACATCTAACGGGTCCCATTAGCTGCAGTGCTCTTTCTGTATGGAAAGTTGATCAACAGCTCTTAATGAATTTGGTGTCTGTAAGACTTTGGGAATCATCCTACAGAATTTTTAGAAGAATTCACCTACTTGAGTATGATCGTGAGGTCGTGATAAAAGAAAGATAAGAGTATACTTTCTTAAAATACTCATGAGCTAGATACGAGGACATGACCGTAACGTCCCAACTCGAGAGGGAAAGGGCAAGCCGCCAAGTATATAATGTAACTTGGACAAACAAATTCTCACACCAAGGCATATCAAGGCGAAGTCCTCCTTTGTCTGTGCAAAGTCGTAGTCCTTGTTGCTAGGCTTTGGGTTCAAAGCCGCAAGGTATCCATCGTCGAACAGGTGTATATTAAACAGGACATATGAACATCTTTATCAAATTGATAAATTGGTAGGGATTGTTGGACTCCTGAGGGCAAATTGGTAATTTTTCAATTTGATAAAAGAAAAAAATGACGGTCCTACCTGTCGATGGGACAAAAGAAGGAAAAGGGCCGAAGCCCTCATGGGCATGCGCTGCGTGGGAGAGTTCGAACCATTCGAACTCATGGTGCGGGTTCGGACCGTTCGAACTTGCACGAGGGTGAGTTCAGATAGTCCGTCCGAACTTGCACGGGTACAAGTTTGGACCGTCCGAACTTGCACGGGTGCAAGTTTGGATTTAGACTGTCTAAACTTACGCGAGGCAAAGTTCGGACCATCCAAACTTACGTCGAAGGGATAAGGGGGAGGAGACCTAGTCTCCTCCCCGAGCGGCGCCTCACCCGGATCTGGACTTTGTCTCGACATGCGATTTGGTCAATGAATGGGGAGGCGGCGACTGAGAGACGGCGGTGGAGGCGCGAGCTGGCCTCTCACAGCCACCACACCGCAGCCCCTGCATCCTCTATTTAAAAATGCCATCTCCTCCTCTGTGAGTATCTCATCTTTGGATCTCGTATTTCCTTCTTTTTAGTTTTCATCCTTGTTGTTCTTGAGTGAGCTATCCCCTTTGGCTTCCTGAGTGCCCTGACTCTTGGTGGGATGAGAGGGAAAATGTGAAGGATTTCTTGAGAAGGGAAGAAGGCAGTACTGGCCCTCTGTTGTTCTTGAGTGCACTCGCCCGGGTGTGCTCTGGTGGTCCTGTACGGCATCTCCGACCCCCGACTTCACCTTCGGTTTGCCGTGGTGTGAAGGCCGGCATTGTATCTCCGTCAACCTTCATCTTTCTGCTCGGCAAAGTGAGGCACTTGGTTTTCTGGGACAGCACCTTGAGGTGTGTCTTGCTTTGATTTCTTCTCAGTGGTTTTGAGTATCACTAGTGTTGTGAGTATTGCAATATTTATTTGCTTTACTCTTGTTCTTTACGGATATCTGTTCTGAAGAAAGTGCAAAGTGATTTTGCGAGCTAATTATAATTGCTCTGTGATGAAATGATATATTTATAAGATTATGTATGAATGTGATGGTAGATTGATCTTGAGCTTGTGGCTAGCTTTACTATTGTGTTTGCTCAGATCATTGAATTGGTTGTATTTGATATTATAACAGTACATGAATTAGTCTTCAATTGATTCAATTGTATCCAAGTTCTGTTGCTTTGTTATAATCAATATTTTCAGTCTACTTAAAGGTTAGATTGATTATAGTATTCAGTTGTACTATTCAGCAATATTTGTTCATGGTCTAGTAATCTCTTTTAATTGAAAACTTGACTTAGAGGTTAAAATCTAATCTGTAGTTATAATATATAATTAAGATTAATAGTTGTCATGGTAAAGATGGCCAAGAATGGATCTTATGCAACTAGCTTTCTGAGAGCAGATTATAACATTCAAAATATTAATAACATGTTAGATTTGGTTATAGATGTTATATTCATTTTGTTATCATCATTCAGTTGGTATGATTTAATTTGTCTACATGTGTATATGCTGATTTTAGACTCTTACATGATAAATTTGTTGAGCATATGTTTTAATTTAGATGACTTAGAAAATTCATATGTTTATATGGCAGTCAAGTCATTTATATGCCTTTTATACTATGATTATGTCTTTAGTGAATATGCTGAAATTAAAACTAAATATATGCTTATACTGCAATCTTTACAACACTTCTTACCTTTGGGCCGCTGAGTTTCCGTCCACGCCGAGTGAAATCCGGCACATTGAGACACGTCCCTGCTAGGCCATGGAGCGCTTCCTCATGCGACTGCTTGCATGGTCTCACGAACGACACCAATTGTTATGGTATAAACCATAATAGTAAATATTTATTGGTCTTTTTCCATAGGAGACACAGAGAAAGGGAGAGCTAGAGACCCCATCTTTGTGAGAGAGAGTTAGTGAGGAAAAAATGAGTGAGCCTCCCCTTCTCTCATGCCTACTAGGGCTTTATATACATGAATGGACAGGATGAGAATGGGCCATCTTGTCTCTTAATAATTACAAAGGATGAGAATATATCAGTATATTCTTTTATACACATGATACTATGTTATTAGACTTATTCTAAGGCCTACTAAACACTCTTGACAAGCTAAGGGGTTAGCCGGCGCCGCTGCAACAGTAAGCAATACAGGTTGGTTCCTGGAGTTTGCCTTTTGGGAAATGCTCAAATGAGCATATCAGCAGCCCACCCTTACCAAAAAATTGAACCTGCAGCACCATCCAAAAGAAGTAAAAAACATAGATGTGCTACATGACATACATTGTCATGAACACCTGCAATTTTCATGATGAAACTCATTCATATTTTGTAGTACCAAAATAGACAATTAGTTGATGTGTTAGCAGTATAAGGAAAATATACGTGACAGTTTATTTTGTTTTATTTCTCTTAATTCTCGATGAAATTGAATGAAATTTGGTCGGTATGCATGTCTCTTACAGTTGTATATCCACAAGTTTTCTTAACTTTTTTTATGCTTTTTTATTATGAACTAAATGACATGATATAGGCAATCAGTTGCTCTTTCACGTTTTTATTAACTAATTAATGACTCTTCTGCCGTCACCAAATCATGGATACAGATATGTTTATTGCTTATGCCATCACCAAATCATGGATACACAGGGAAGTCAGAAGAGATGCTCCAGCCCTCGTCGTTTTTTTTTTTGTGGTAGTTTTATTCGGTAGTTGAGGTTTGTCTGTGCACCTGAACCTCTTGCGTTGTTCGGTTCAGACTTCAGAGCGAGCTAGCCATGGCTTGTACGCAGCAGCAGGAGGAAGAGCAGCGGCAGCAGCTTGATCTTGCGCTTGCAGCAGATAAGCCGTACCATCTCTGCAGGCACTTCCGGACGTTGTCGCTGTCGTCGGCGCGGTCGCGGAAGGTCTCCATGTCGTCGTTCATGTTCCAGATGGTGGAGAGGAGCACCTCCCTCTTCCAATCCTCGATGCGCGGGAAGTCGCAGTACTTCTCCCCGAACTCATACATTTTCTTATCATCGATTCAATTCAAAGAGACGATCAAATTAACACGCGGAGAGATCGATAGTACGAACTAAACCAAATCAGATCAAGAAATCACCAGTGGTTCGATGCCACCGATGTCGTGGGTGTACTTCTTCGGCACGCCGGCGAGCTCCCTGGCGCGGTAGAGCTCCTCCACGGACCGCAGCATCTCCTCTTCCGGCGGCAGCGTCCTCCTGCCAGACAGCACCTGTGCCACCCATTTCCCCTGCGCCTCGAAGAACCACGGCGCTAGCACCTTCCTCGGGATGCCGACGAAGGAGAGGGATGGCGCGAGCGACGGCGGGAAGACGTGCTCGAACAGCGGCCCAACGCGGTTTTCGTCGACGGTGACTCTTCCCCCCGTATCCAGGAACGGGAACGAGTAGGTGTACCCCGTGCAGTAGATGACGGTGTCGGCGACGACGCACGAGCCGTCGGCGAACACCACCAGCCCGTCCTGGCACAGACGGTCTACCTGCGGGTGCAGGTGCAGGTTGGTGTGCCTGGCCATCAGCTTGGACACTGCCGGCGTCATTGCCTCCTCCGTGGACTTGGCGGTGAGGTGCACCTCCTTGGCGACGCCGCGGAGGTCCAGCGCGATGTCCTTGCCGCTGTCACCGCACCCGACCATCACCACCACCTGCAGTGGCACGTGATTATGCACAGCACAGTTGCCGTTAACCCATCAAACACAGCCATTAATAGCCACAGTACCTCGTCGCGGAATGGGTCCGGGACCCGGTACGAGTGGCTGTGCAGCTGTCTCCTCCTCCATTCCTCCATTCCTGATCAAGATGGAGCCCCAAAATTAACACAGAGATTAACAGCATTGATCACTGTCTGAGACAAACAGAATACCTTTGATGCTTGGCAGCCTTGGCTGCGAGTAGTGACCGGTGGCCACGACGACGGCGTCGAACACCTCCTCCGTGCAGGCCACCACCGCCTTCTCATCAGTGTCCGGCTCCCGGAGGTCTATGGATCTCACCATCCATTTCGGCACGTCGCCGCCTAGCTCCATGGCGACGCGCAGGACCCTGATGTTGAGCCTGACGGCGTCCATGAGCCCGAACACGTCGCAGAAGTCCTTGAGGTAGACGTACACCTCGCGGTGGCCCGGGAAGCGGCGCGGGTCGGGGCCCTTCCTGGGCACGAACTGGAAGTCGGAGAAGCCCATGGCCTCCCGGGGGCTGATCAGACGGAGGGAGGCGTACATGCTGCTGTGCACCCTCACCGGCGCCGCCGCGCCGAGCGGGTCGGCGCCGTCGGTTGTCGGGTCGTATAGCTGTTAGAAAAGTTGGTAAATTACGGCATATTTTAATCCAGAAATTAACAATTAAGATCATGACAAGTATTGTGCTAGTACTGCTCATTTTTAGAACACTGAACAGTGCAACTATCTCTAAGAACAGTACTGAAAAGATCAGAGACAAAGTGTTATACCCAGAGGCGGGGCCAGTGCCAGAGGCACCGGATGCGCTGCTCGCTCGATTGACATGAGCAATGCTCGATGTAGTCGATCTCGGTTGGTGCGGGGCGAGGTACGGCGCGGTCCCTCGAATGGCCTTACGAATTTGTCGACTTGCCGTGTAATCGGAATGCCACCGAAATAGCCGATCACGCCGTGTCTGAGCGCGAGCGCCGCACAGCGCCCCCAAAACTCGACGCCGCCTATCCGTGCGATATCGCACCGGACGTGGTTCCGAGGCTCGCTCTCCCAAACGCTCGGCGCGCAGGAGCTAGGATGGGAAGCGTAAAAACAGCGCATTTTATGGAACAATGGAGAATAGCTCACGTATGAATCGCACAAGTGTAACATCCCAATTTTGCTTTTATTCGAAGAAATAGTTTTAAATTAATAATTTCCAATTTTCTCGAATTTTCTCAAGTTAAAGTTTCATTGAAAAGAAAATTTAATATCCAAATGAGTTGGAAATATTTTTCATATGTTTAAAACATTATCGATGAGTTATGTGAATTTTTCTCGAATTTTTGGAATTTATTTGGTATTTTTCTCGAGTATTTTAAAGTCTTCTAATGATTTCAAATATATATAAAAGATTTAAATATCAAATCTCCTCGGCCGACACTTGTCAAGCATCCGAGCCCTTCCTCCCCGGCCCGAGCTCATCCCCGCCGTCTACACCTCATCCCGCCTTCCCTCTCTCTCGCGGCGCCAAGTGTCGCGCATCCGACGGCAAAAGGCAAAAACCAAATGACTAACACTCAAAAGGATTAATCATCCTTATAGGGTAGGTTGATCCTCCCCGCCCGACTGGTTACCGCCGCCGCTCTCTTTCCTTCCCCGCTCCCTCGGCGCGCGTTCGAGCCCCGCTCCGCGCGCGAGGTTGAGTTTCTTTTTTTCGATTTGCGCTGACAAGTGGGCCCCACTGCCATAGACCGGTCCGGGTGGACTCACCGCCGGGTCCCACTGTTAAAGCCGCTGCTTCCGACGCGTGTCGCCATCTTGACCGCTCATGATTGCCGATAAATCGCAGCCGCCGCTGCCACTTAGTACACCCCATCGGCCGATCTAACTCGTGTTGCCGGATTGAATCTCGATCGTTCCGCTCACTTACCCTTCGCCGTGATCCAGCCGCCCCGATCTCTTCCTTATGCCACACGCCACCAATCCAACCGTCGCCGATTTCCTTCTCTTTTCTTCTCTCACGACGCGGGCCTCGCCGCAGTCCTCCGCCCCGATCGTCTTCCTTCTTCCTCGCGATCACCGCCACGCCGCTATTGATTAGAAAACCGCTTTGAAAGCTTTCTTCTTGCCGATTTATTTCCCCACATCATTGCGCATTCAAATTAACGCCTCCCCGCACCCCTCTGAGGCATAATCACTCCTAATTGCGGCCGTTATCACCGTCGCATTCATCTCCTCCGACAGTTCCAAGTCCGGCGGACTTCGCGCGACTGTTACACCCCTCCCCGGCCTATAAAACCCACACCCCGAGGTCCCTCTACCGCTGCCGCTCCTCCCTCACCTCTCAAACGAATCACCCGAGCACCAGAGCCCTCCCTACGCCCGATTTCTTCCCCGCGGCTTCAAATACTCCGGCGAGCAATTCCGGCCGCCTCGGGTTTCCTCATTCCTCGCCGACACCTTCCCGACGTTGCTGGTGCTAAGGCGAGTTCCGGCGACCTCTTCCCCGAGCTGCTGCGCCACCGGATCACCTCCGCCGCCGTGAGGTTCCTCTCCGACCGCCGCCCCTTCTCGCCGATTCTTCCCTCCGGTCACCCTCGGCCTCCGCGCAAGGTATCAATGCATTCCCTGCATCCTTCTCTTCATTTTGGTACCCTTGGTCGGCGCCGCCGATCACGGAGTTCCGCAACCTCGGTCCGTGGCGCCACCACCGGCCGCCCGGCCGCGGCCGTCGGCCGAGGTGGCAGCAGCGTGGCGCCGACGGCGCCACGCGCGCCACCCGAGCGCCTCCCGCCACCTTGCGCGCGCGCGCCACGCCGGCAAAAAGCGCGGCGTGGCGACCACGCTGGCGACCACGCGTCGACCACGTGTGTGCCACGTTGCCGCCGGCCTCCGTAGATAATCCTCAAGAGGATTACCTACCCATTAAGGGTAGGCGGTGCCTCCCGCTCACTTGGCTAGCGCCGCTCTCCTCCCCTCCCACTCCTTCTGCGCTGCGTTCGAGCCTGCTCCCGCGCCGAGGTTGAGTTTTCTCCGCTTTATTTCACGCCGACAGTAGGCCCCACCCGCCGCTGACCACCCTCATGCTAACCACCGACAAGTGGGTCCCGAGTCCATGGGTCCCATATGTCGAGACTCATTTTAATGAAATTTCTGACCAGTGGACCCCACATGTCGAGATTTCTGAATTTCTGGATTTATTCAAATCGAGATTTTCAAATAGCCATATCTTTCTCATTTTAGCTCCAAATTGGTCCATTCAAATTTCTAAATTCATCTAAAATTTCAATCTTTCATTTGGTATATTTATTTTCAATTTTTCAATTTTTATTTTATTTTATTTATTTGGAATTCTCGATTTACGTGTAGAGACCGATTTGTCCGAGCAACCTCAAGAGCAAGTTGTGGAAGATTTCAACTGCATACGTGAAGGCAAGTCTCCTTTGACCATTTTGTTCTATGTTTTGCAAGTTTCCTTTGATCAACTTGCTCCAATGTTTTATAAAATGGTTAGGTATTTATTTTAAAGTTATTGCATGCTTATGTTATATCAAGTGATAATTTGGTTTTAGAAAATTTAGTTAAATACCCAATTTGTTATACCTTCCATTGAAAATTGTTTACCTTGTACCATTGTCAACTTAGGATATCCCTTTGACTCAATAATAAGTTAGTGTTATAGTTGTTGAATGTTTGAAAACTAGCAAATGCTTAGCGTAGCAAATAAATATATAAATGTTCAAATAAGTAGCATGTTTATCAAATGTTTTGATGAATGATTTGTTTGAACATTGGTAATGGATGTTACCATTGTTAAATGTTTTGTTTGAACATTGGTAATGGAGGTTACCGTTGTTAGGTATTTTGTTTGAAAAGTGGTAATGGATGTTACCACTGTTAATTTGAAAATCAAAGGGAAAAGTTGACAAGGGTGGATGGAAGGTTTGGCTGGTGCAGTTAGCACGAGAATTGTTGGGTTTGTGAATGAGCCACCCTGGTCGATTAAGGACCGACGCTTGTGTTTGTACAAACTGAGCAAAACAGTACAACCACAAGTCTATATGGGTACGACCTAGCTAACTACCCTATAATAGTGTAGTTTAGATATCACCAGTGGTGTATTGAGTGCCAGGGTGTACTGGTTACTCATAGTGAGGGACAGGGTTTACTGTACTCATATGGCGCAAGAGGGGGCTCCAACTCGTGGATTCGAGTTGTGGTGAAACCTTAGCGGGTGGTATTTAAATTATACTAGAGTAGGCGAAAGGCTTTGTGATAATTTATCGGGGTCTCATGCCAAAGGAAGCGTGCTGACTATTAAGATAAGTAATCTCTTGTGGGTAAAGTGTACAACCTCTGCAGAGTTAAAACTATTCGAATAGCCGTGCCCACGGTTAAGGGCGTGCAAAGAATGCATTCACATGGTAGAAGTTTTGGTTTTAATTTCAAAACAAAATGAGTTGGAGAAAAACTCGGGAGTAGTATAACTCTCGTGATGTTCAGATCAGGGGGTGTAACCTGAGGTTTTGAAAATTGGCCGTGATGGCCCGAGATATTAGTGTTGGTAGTTTAACCTTCACTAAAGTACTTAACCAATTTCGATTATTGAAACATGTTGTTTACAAAATGGCTTTTAAAGTAGTTACGTAGATTTGAAATAAAGTGCTGGTTTTTGCAAATAAACCATATAGCTTTCCTTTGCGAAACCTTACATCTATGCATTTTTCCCAAGACTTGCGGAGTACATCTTTGTACTCACCTGTTGCTCTATAACTATAAAAGCAGAGAATGGAGAAGATCAAGCTGGAGAGTATGACTTCTGCGCCGAATGTGGATGCGGTGGATTATTCTCGGATGCCTAGGATTCGTTTCCCCAGTCAATTGCCTGTGGCAGATTGATGGGTCGATCAAGTTATCTTTTGTTTCCGCTGTGTTTATTTCCTTGCTTGTGGTTCTGTGAACTCTATTAAGGCTATGGCCTTTGTAAAACTTCAGTTACTATTGTAATAAAGCGTTGTTGGCAATGTATCATCTTTTCTGTTTGAACTGTGTGTACTAGCATTGATCTCTGGGACTAGTACGGTAATACACAGGGGGTCTGGGAGTTTCTACTCCGGGTCTCACAACAAGGGAGGAAGCCATTATGTGCCATCAATCACTAGTAACATCCACCATCAAAGCATCGCATTAGAGAATAGCTCACGATGAATCGCACAAGGAGGAAGCCATCATGTGCCATCAATCACCAAGAACATCCACCATCAAAGCATCGCTTACTAGTAACGGAAAAGTCATCGAATGCATATTCAACTCACGTGTAGCACATCTTCCACCCTTTTCAACTTCTCAACAGTGTAACTTGGTTCCACCCATTTAAGTTGAGTTAATCTCCTCTTGATTTCCCATGGGATTGCCTTGGAATTTATTAGATTTAATTGAAATAAAATTGGGCCAACCCAATATACTCCAATAATCCCCACCAAATTCCAAGGCACATAAGAAATACTCTCATTTCCATCGTTGTTTGATATACCGTGTTTCGATGGAGACCGTTAAGTTGAACATCCATCTAGGTCGAGGCTGCACTCATCCACAATCAACAATGGACTATGCCTTGAATTGACATTTTGTGCGAACAAGCTTTACCAAAGCCCTTTATCGGTACTAGGTCGCCAAATGTATCCCCTCGGTTTGGAGCGTATAAGTCATACTCCCGGCCTTTCATGAACTTCTAGAGATCACCCAATCTCATAAATCGTGACCAGCAATCAAGCTCAAATAGGTGTGTTCCTTATAAGATGTTCCAGAGGACAACATCTCTGCTAAACTGTGCCACTCGGAACACATTAAGGTATAAACCAACCTGCCATACAGATTAGGAGAGAAATGCATCTTTAATGGAATATGCCTTTTGCAAAGGTTCTCTCCTCCCGATCAGATAGCTTGTTTCACCACCCTACTTCACGGGATCTCCGATCACATAGGATAGGTTACCACTACAAAGATGACTCATGTGGGTCTCGTGCCCATTTCTTCGATGCATCATCTATCACATTACGTGATAGACCCTTTGTGAATTGGTTCGCTGTTCTTAGCCGTCGACATAGTCCAACGCTATTACTCCGAGTTTTTCGTTTTACGACGGACTTCAACCGCCTCTTCACATGCCTTGATGACTTCATGTTGTCCTTAGAATTGTTCACCTTGACAATCACCGCTTGATTATCACAATTCATCAAGATAGCCGTCATCGGTTTTTCAACAACCGCAAATCCATAAGGAGTTCACGGCCACTCACCTCAACAAAGGCGCGTGTCTAATGCCGTGAGTTCTGCTTCCATTGTTGACCTCGTTAAGATGGTCTGCTTGCAAGACTTCCATGAAACAGCGCCACTTCCAAGTGTGAACACATATCCACTTGTGGCTTTAATCTCATCAGCATCAGAAATCCAATTTGAATCACTAAAACCCTCTAGTACCCTAGGGTACCCGGTGTAGTGAATACCATAACTCACAGTGCCCTTAAGATAGCGCATTACTCTCTCAAGAGCACGCCAATGATCATCTCCGGATTTGAAACAAACCGGCTTAGTTTGCTCACAAGAAACGAGATGTCGAGCCTCGTAGCGCTAGCTAAATACATAAGTGAGCCAATAACTGAGAATATCTCAACTGATCTCTTGTTATCCTTTTGTTTTTCCGCAGTATCACACTAGCATCATAAGGTGTCGGAGCCGGCTTGCAATCACTATATCCAAAGCGACTCAAGACTTTTTCCACATAATGGGATTGTAAAAGTGTAACCCCACCATCACCTTTTCTCACTAGCTTTATATTTAGGATAACATCACCTCTCCTGCATCTTTCATCTCAAAATTTTGAGACAAAATTCCTTGACCTCCTTAATCACATTAAGGTTTGTCCCAAAGATCAGTATGTCATCAACATACAAGCACAATATCACTCCTTCATCTCCACCATAGCGATAGTACACACATTTATCAGCTTCATTCACAACAAAGCCAGCAGATGTTAAAGTCCTATCGAACTTATCATGCCATTGCTTAGGTGCTTGTTTAAGGCCATACAAAGATTTCAACAATTTACACACCATTCCTTCTTGACCTTTGCTACAAATCCATCCGGTGATCCATATAAATCTCCTCCTCTAACTCTCCATTTAGGAAAGCTGTCTTAACGCCCATCCGATGAACGAAGACCATGAGAGGTTGCCAAAGAAAGTAGCACTCGGATTGTAGTCAATCGGCAACCGTGAGTAAGTATCAAAAAATCTTCGCCTTCTTTCTCGGTATAACCCTTGGCCACAAGCCTTGCCTTATACTTTTCAATCGTACCATCGTGCCTAAGCTTTTTCTTAAACACCCACTTACATCCCACGTGTTTGCATCCGTAGGACGATCAACAACCTCCCAAGTTCCATTAGATATAATAGAATCCATTTCACTGCATCGCCTCCTTCCAATAGTCAACGCCGGAGATGAATATGCCTCATCAATGTTTCTTGGAGTGTCATCCACGAGGTATACAATGTAATCATCACCAAACGACTTTGCGCCCTTTGTCTCTTACTCTTTCGAGTAGCTACAGTGTTATCTTCCTCGTGATTTTCCACAAATGTTTGTTCAACGTGTTCTATCGGATCAAACGATTCAGGGGTTAATGCTAGTTCTTGACTAGAAGAGCTAGGCACCTCTTTCATCGGAAACACATCCTCAAAAAATGTAGCATCTCTGGATTCCATAATTGTACCAACATGCATGTCAGGTACTCCAGATTTTATTATTAAGAACCTATAACCCACGCTGTGAATAGCATAACCAAGAAAAACACAGTCCACGGTTTTCGGTCCAAGCTTGCGCTTCTTTGGAATTGGCACATTAACCATGGCCAAACAGCCCCAAGTTCGCAAGTATGAGAGATTTAATCTTTTCTTTTCCCATTCCTCGAATGGTGTTACATCTTTATTCTTTGTAGGAACTTTATTTAGGACATGACTTGCAGTCAATATAGCCTCACCCCACCATTCTTTGGAAAGTCCCGCTGTGTCTAACATGGCGTTAACCAATTCGCTTAGAGTGCGGTTCTTTCTTTCAAGAATCCCATTAGATTGAGGTGAATATGGAGGCGCCCTCTCATGAATAATACCATGTTCCTCACAAAATAAGGTGAACTCATTTGAAAAATATTCTCCACCACGATCCGACCTTATCCGCTTGATCTTTCTCTCAAGTTGGTTTTCTACTTCACTTTATAGATCTTAAAATAATGCAAAGCTTCATCTTTTGTTTTCAAGAGATACACGTAGCAAAATCTAGTACAATCATCTATCAACGCCATGAAATATCTCTTACCACCTTTAGTCAACACACCGCTCATCTCACTCAAATCGAATGAACTAGTTCTAAAAGTGCCAAGTTTCTCGCCTCCGCGCCTTGTGAGGCTTGCGAGGTTGCTTCGATTGCACACGGACATGGCATTTAGAACCTTTGACCAAAGTGAATTTTGGGATTAAACTCAAACTAGCTAGCCGTGTCATGCAACCAAAATTAATGTGACAAAGTCGCGAATGCCAAACATTAGACTCATCAACATTACACACATGGTTAACAACATTGTTGTACATGTCCGATAAAGAAAAGCGGAACAAGCCTTCGCTCTCATAGCCTTTTCCAACAAATGTCCCATATTTAGACAATACACATTTATTGGATTCAAACACAAGTTTATAACCATCTCTACACAATAGAGAACCGCTAACAAGATTCTTCTTTATTGAGGGGACATGCTGCACGTTCTTTAGTCAGCAGGATCTTTCCGGTAAACTTCAGACGACCGTGCAACACCAAGAATGTACATGCGTCCATTTCCCATCAACAAGGAAGAATTCCTCCCGACTGATAAGATGAAAATAAGGAAATGTCAAGACATACATGAATATTCGCTCGGTGTCAACCCACCACTCGGTGAATGACAGATCGAAAGAACAATGAGGTAATAGATTACCGCACTCGACGTTCGC
The DNA here is from genome assembly GCA_036346265.1 of Melocanna baccifera. Taxonomy (NCBI): domain Eukaryota; kingdom Viridiplantae; phylum Streptophyta; class Magnoliopsida; order Poales; family Poaceae; genus Melocanna; species Melocanna baccifera. Next base: position 12,956,174 of record CM070679.1, read on the forward strand.
CTCGCCTCGCCAATAATCATATTAGCTGACTTTTTCGCTTATCCTTGCGGTCCGACAATCCTTAGCCCAATGGCTAGAATTACCGCACACAAAGCAGCTTGCCCTTCTCCTTGTTCTTCTTCTTAAAAGTGGTTGTTTGATTAATCTTCCGCTTGTTTTCGTGCTTATTCTTCTTTTTCTTATTGTGGAAGCCATTGAAGTTTTTCTTCGCACCAAATTGGCGCTAGAACTTCCACAATTCCTTTCCCGCGAGTGTCTTTTGCCCTTGCCTTCTCCTCAACATCCAAAGAGCCAATGAGGTCACCACACCAACTCTTGTCTCTTATGTTTTAGAGAAGTGGCAAAACCCGACCAAGAGGGTGGCACTTTAGCAATAATGCCTCCGCCACAAACTTGTCCGCAACACGCATGTGAAATATTCGAGTTCTTTTGCCGAGCTCGAATCTCATGAGCTCGCTCTACTACGTAACGGTCATCAACCATCCGATAATCGAGAACTTCTCCATGACGCATACTCACTCCCGCATCGAAACACCGAACTTAGCCTCGAGTGCATCCCATATCCGCTGCGGTCGGCAGCGACATATACACATCCACGATGCTTTCACCAAAGACGCTAATTACGGCACCACGAAACAGTTATCGTGAACCTCGAATGCGCTTCCACTTCAGAGAAAGCGCTCTTCAGTTTACCCCGATGCACGTAATATACATGCATGGTCATCGACCATAGCACCATTCTCGCACGCCATCTCTTGTAGTTAGTGCCATCGAACACATTCGGTTTCAGCAAGAGCGGCAAAGCCAAGAATCAAAATTGCCTATCGTGTTTTGGATTGTTAGAAAAGTTGGCAAATTACGGCATATTTTAATCCGTAAATTAACAATTAAGATCATGACAAGTATTGTGCTAGTATTGCTCATTTTAGAACATCGAACAAAGCAACTATCTCTAAGAACGATCAAAAGATCGAGACAAAGTGTTATACCCAGAGGCGGGCCGCGCGAGAGGCACCGGATGCGCCGCTCGCTCGGCTTGACATGAGCAATGCTCGATGTAGTCGATCTCGGTTAGTGCAGACGAGGTACGGCGCGGTCCTCGAATGGCCTTCGAATTTGTCGACTTGCCGTGGTAATCGAATGCCACCGAAATAGCCGATCACGCCGTGTATGAAGCGGCGATCGCGGCCAGCGCCCCAAAAACCTGACGCGCGCCTATCCGTGCAGATATCGCACCGGGCGTGGTTCCGAGGCTCGCTCTCCCAAACGCTCGTGCGCGCAGGAGCTAGGATGGGGAAGCGAAAAACAGCGCATTTTATGGAACAATGGAGAATAGCTCACGATGAATCGCACAAGGGAGGAAGCCATTATGTGCCATCAATCACTAGTAACATCCACCATCAAAGCATCGCATTAGAGAATAGCTCACGATGAATCGCACAAGGGAGGAAGCCATCATGTGCCATCAATCACCGCGAATATCCACCATCAAAGCATCGCCATTAGTAACGTAAAAGTCATCGAATGCATATTCAACTCACGTAGCACATCTTCCACCCTTTTCAACTTCTCAACAGTGTAACTTGGTTCCACCCATTTAAGTTGAGTTAATCTCCTCTTGATTTCCCATGTGGGATTGCCTTGGAATTTATTAGATTTAATTGAAATAAAATTGGGCCAACCCAATATACTCCAATAATAGCCACTGCCCGCCCACGCCGCCGCTCTCTGCTCAAAGACTGCACGGCGTGGCCCTCCCAGCACTCATGCGCCGCCGCGAGTCCGGCCATGCCCGCCCCAATGACGCATACCTTCCTCGATCGCAGCAGATTGTCACAAACCATATTGGTACCGTGGTGTCGGCAGAGGGCAGCACTCCTTTAACTGGCACGCATACACTACAATGAAGTGATCAACTGCTCGGACTAATTTCTGCGATGGCCTGTATTTGGAGATGGAGGGAGGTATAGTTTCATAGTAAAAAAAATCTATCCAGTGTTGACTGTTGGTATTTTATGTGGTTTTTAATATTTATTTTATTTATTTAATTTAATATAGAATTATTTATATTATTGATGTAAGTGATAGATAATATTTTGATGCGGAATTTAACTCGAGTAATCAATACTCAAGGTGTCGAGAACGGCGTGCTGGAATATAATAGGCATATTTATTAAGATCAAGTCTACTAAAATTTAATATATATGTATTTTTTTTAATTTAGGTACAGCACATGGCGAAATAGTTAGGTTTATTTTGCAAGATCGGCTTTACAGACTATTGACCCACATGATCAAATTGTAATTGATCTAATAAACAATCTAATCATGGCTATGACTAACACATGTATGCTAGAGACTAATATATTTTAGACTCATTAAATTGATCTGTCTGATCGAGATTGTTGACATAGTTTAAGAGTCTCACGGTATACCAAAAAACAAGTGAACCACTTTGTAACATTTGAAAGTAGAATTTATAAATAGATTCCTACCTTATAGCAATATAATATAATTATGAGTGGCACAAAAAAAGCAAACAAAAAAGATAGATTAAAATATCTTTATAAGGTAGCGCTCAATTTGACGTTAGCTTATGGATTTTTTTTTACTGTAGTTGGCTTATTTTTTTACTATAACTGAGTGACCTATTTGACATAATTAAATTTAAAAAAATAGAAAAATAGAAAAAAACATGTTAGCCTATCACAGATAATGCAAAGGAATATGAGAAAAAAAGAAAAATCAAAAAATCTAAAAATCAGAAAAGGATAAAATTACTGAATAGTGAAAAAAAAGCAAAAGTCAGAAGTAGAAGCTGGTTTTAAACTGTTTTGAGCGGTGCCTAATCTCGAGTTTAAAAGAATCCAACATTGGCATCAAGTAGCTTGGGGTGACTTGGAGGCGGCCGACCATCCGCGCGGAAGGCGTCCCCTCCTTCCTCGGGTTGCATGCCGCGGGGAAAAATCACTCCACAGCGTCGTCTCCTTTCCTCGAGTCGCATGGCGTGAGGAAGATTACTCGGGCGGATACTTCAAATTGAGGTAGCGTTCGGAATAACGATGACTTATGGCTTTTTTTATTGTAGTTGACTAATTTTTTTACTATAGCTAAGTTGGTTTATTTTGCATAATTAAATTTTAAAAAATTTAAAAATAGAAAAACATATTAGCCCATCACAGACAAATGCAAATGAATACGGGAAAAAAACACAAAAAAAAAAGTAAGCAGTGAAAAAAGCTAAATATTAGAAATCGCGGACGCGAGAAGCTGTCGTGAGCGGGGCCATATAAGAGTTGTATCTGATTCGTGTGGTGCACACTACCTGTTTTGTGTTCGATGCTAATGCCATCACGCGGACGGTACATGGAACGCAAGAAAAAGTAAGGTGCCAATGATACTTGCAAGTTAGAATCTACTTAATTTGAGGTTTCCCTTGCGTTTTGAGGTACCGTTAGTACGTTAAGGAAATGTGTTCCATTTTGTTTCGACTTCTGGGATAATTTATTTCACTATCTTTCTTCCTTCGTTGAACCACCTTAAGGTTTTGTACAGAAATTGCAATAGAAGAGAGGAAATTGTGCATTCACAATTTTTTCCTTAAGTATCCAAAATCTTTCACTCTACGAGCTACAGAGCTGCGAAGATCAGATTTGGAAGCTTGACCCAAAGCAACAACCCCAAAATTAAGAGAACTGCAACTTCAACACAGTACTACAAAAACATTTATATTAGATGTCTCATCACAGACAGTTCATAAAAACCGCCTGTATTGAATGCAATCACAGACGATTCTTATCAAGAATTGTCTATGATACTATCATAGACGGTTTTTAAATAAGAACCGTCTATGATATGTGTAACATCTTGTTTTTCTGAGATTTTTAAAGCCTGGATTTCAAAAATGAATTTTCTGGAATTTTCTGAAATTAATTGAAGCTTCAAATGAATTTTTAAAGTTTTAAATGATTTAATGAGATTAAAATAAACATTAACATAAGTGGAAAATATTTTATTTGAATTCCTTGTGTCACAAGGAATTTTCTGGTATTTTTGGTGATTTTTCGGATTTATTTGCTATTTTCTAGAGCTTTTAGAAGTTTATTTGAATTTCTGGAAAAAGAAAAGAAAAGAAATTAATCCCGCCGCCCGATCTCCTCTCTCCTCCACGCTGTCGCCCATCCCGCGCCGCCCCAGCGCCGTACCTCCTTCCAGCACTCGCCGCCGCACGCCGATCCGCTTGCGCCACGCGCGTCGCGCATCCATGGCGCACGCGCGGCATTCAGCGCGCCCGCCCTCGCCTCGCCTCGGCGCCTGACGCGCGCGCGCGATCGCAGCCGTCGCCTCAGCGCGCGCGAACCCTAACCCTAACCCTAACCAATCCCAGCCTGCTCGATCTCGCCGCGTGGCCCAATCCTAGCCGTTTAACCCGTCGCGTCCCGCGCGCCGCCAGAATCGACCGAGCTCCTCGGTTCGCGTGATAAACGCGAAGCGCCTCGGTTCGCGTGCCTCGCCGCCGCCGCCAACCCTCGCCTCGCTCCCAGCCGCTCGCGCTGCCGTTCCGCCGCCTCGCCGTCGCCGTCGACTCGCTGCGCGTCTTCGCTGCCGCCGTCGGCGACCCAGCGTCTTCGCCGCCGCCGTCGCGCCGCCGCCGCCGGTGAGCCTCCGCCGCCTGCCGCCACGCCGCCTTCCCGCCGCCGCCTGCCGCCGGGCGCGCCGCTTCGCCCGCCATCACCGCGCGCCAAACCGCGACACCTCGCGCGCGCGCGCGCCGCGACGCCGCACCGCGACACCGCCACGCTGCCGCGCATCGCCACCGCCGCCCGCGCCCTCCATCCGCGCTGTCGCGCGGCGACGCTCAGCGGCCGAGCCGCCACGCTGCCGGCAATCCGCGCACCCACCGACACCGCCGCCCGATCCGACCGCGCAGATCAGATCTCGATCCACGCCGCGATCGCGCCACGTACTAACCCTCGCCCGTCCGATCCGCCGCGCGCGCCGCGCATCGCGTCGACCCTAGCCGACGTGGCAAGCCACGCCGGCGCCCATGCCATGTGTCCGCCACGTGGCGGTGCCACGCCGAGAAACCCCGCCGCCGTGCCACGCCATCATGCCACGTGTCACCCCCTTAGCCAGCCACGTGTCACTTCCTCGTTGCGCCACGTGTCGCAATCTCTGAGAGCCACGTGTCAGCCCCAGATTGTGCCACGTCACCCCTTTCCGATTTTTCAGGATTTTCTGAATTTGTTTTTCCGAGAGCCCGTTCTCCTCCGTCCCTAGCTCCGATTGACCCGTTCTTTTTCTAAATTCATCTAAAATCGAGCTCTAGCTGTTGGTTCTGGTTTTGTGAATTTTTGAGTTCTTTTGCTTGTCATTTTATGTGTTTCTTTGTTTCCGGTCGTTTTCTCTCGTTAGATTCGGATTCCGAGGAGCGTGTTTCGCGCTGAAGACCAGAGTACCTCACGAGCATAACGAAGGCAAGTCGTGTCCCTTGATCATGTTGAACCCAATTTTGCAAACTATTATTTAATTATTTTGCTTTAAATTACATTGCATTGCTATTTTTATTCAAACCGTTGCACAGGTAGTTATTGTCCCAATTGCAATTATACCTCCTTGACACTTTGAAATACCATGATACTTTTGTCACCATAGGTTGGGAAATTTATTAGTGATGCTAGTTAATTTATCACATGGGTTGGTACGATTAGATTGCTTCGCCTGTTATATTTACGATTGATCTCCTCACACCTGTTAAATTATTAATTTGAATTAATGACATATGGAACTGTGGTTGGTGCCACGTGTTTTAAAATTTGTGCCACGTCATTGGTGTGGCGTTGGCTTGGTTATACAAATTGGTTTTGCACTCGGGCGAGTGATCGTGCAAGAAAGGGGAATACAGTTGTACTTTGGGGATGTGGTAGTCTCGCCGGGTAATGTTAAGGACTTAACTTTGTGCGCCATTGATCCGAGCTTAATCGCAAACCACATGTCTATTATGGGATGGACTCGCTGATTAATTTGTAATATTTCAATTCGATTCGCCATTGTGATGGACATGGTTGCCGATTTCCATGTGGCGCAAGGGGGTGTGATGACGAAACCCTAGCGGGCGGGATTGTGTTGAGGTAGAGCATTGTAAAGGCCTTGTTGTGATTTCCTTAGGCCTAGGCTAATCACATCGTGTGGGTACAGATTGTGCAACCTCTGCAGAGTGTAAAACTATTCGAATAGCCGTCCTCGGTCATGGACGGTGCTCGGGATTTCACACGAGGGTTAGTGATTCATTTATAACTTGGTGGTTTATGTTGGGAGTGGACAGGTAGTTCACTGTTGGTTTAACTTGTGAATTGGTGTTCACAAGTGGTTCATGACTATTCCTTTGATTATCTATTATTACTGCTTTGATTAACTTTCGCTTTCAAGTTATTTAATATATTTCATCAATAAATGCCTTTATGCAAATTAACCTTTCACCTTCCTTTGGTAAGCCTTGCATATTATATTGCATTTATTGTTACAAACGACTTGCTGAGTACCAATGTACTCACGGCTTTACGCCTATGTTGCTCGATTGAGGAGAGGAGTACTATCGCCAGGAGGTGCCGAAGGAGAGTACTACGACGACTTCACGGATTAGGCTTCGTTCTCCACTCGATAGCCTGTGGCTTGTCGATTGGTCGCTACGCTTTATTTTGGATTTCCGCTGCTACTTTGTTAAGCCCTTCCGGCTAGAGATATTGTAAGCTTGGCCATAAGGTCGTACCCTTGATATTTTATCGATATTCGAGTTTACCTTTATTATTATCGTGTGTATGACTATGATGGCATCTATGTTTGACTGTGTGCACTAGCGTAATCCTGGACTAGTGCAGTTTACACAGAGAGACCGAATTTGCATATTCGGGTCTCGACAATATGTCAATTTAAGAACCGTCTATGATATGGTATTACAGACGGTTCTTATTAAGAACTATCTGTGATATTTCGTAATATCACAGACGGTTCTTAATTACGAACCATCTGTGATATTGGCCATACCATAGATGGTTTTTATTAAGAACCGCCTGTAATATGTTTTCCGCCTCACACATCTCTAAAATTTCATAATTTCCCGCCAAAGTTCGAGTAGAATTCTGTTTTGACACACTTTTAGTAAAATAGGCATAACTTTTGTATACGGTGTCCGTTTTTGATGTTCTTGTACTTGTTGGAAAGCTAACGATGAGCCCGATTCAAAAAAAAGACTAGCTTGTGCTAGTCACCCTCGAAGACCCCCAAAATCGGTCATCTTTAGCCTCAAATTTGCATCAGACGTTTTTTATTTCTGTTTTTGCCAAAATTTTGAATCTTCCATTTGAAATTTGGGGTTTGTCTCAACTGTAAAGTTGTAAATCTCATCGAAACCTTTCAAATGAGTATATACAAGCCATGGATAACTTTGTTATTTCATATTTTGAGACTAGTTGTTTATATTGTATCGGTATATATATATAGCCAATATCACAGACGGTTCTTATTAAGAACCGTCTGTGATGCTTTTTACAGATGTTCTTGATAAGAACCGTCTATGATAAATTTTGAACACTGGGCCCGTCAATCCTTCCCAACCCAATTCCAACCAATAGAAATCGACCATCCCACACCTCATAGATCGTCCCACCTCTCCCTCTCCTATAAATACTCACCTGAACTCATCTCCTACCCTTTATGAGCTCAAAATCTCCCTAGGCTCCTTACTGTTTCCTTGTCAATCGATTTCTTTGTGGTTAGGGCTCTCTTCATTGTTTCTTCTAGTGTTTGATTCTGTAACTTTGTGTTACTACTTCGTGGCATTTAGGGCTTTCTCCCTCCATTGTTTCTTCTACTAACAGTGAGGCGGACACCAAGAAGGATTGTATTACTTGTGATATTGTATAGCTTGTTTAGAGATTTTCTTACCCGAGCTGCATCATGGACGAGAGGCATAGCTTGTGATATTGTAATGGTGGATTGTAATCTTGCAATATTATAATGGTGGATTATAATATAAATAGAATGTTCTCTGCTATGTTTGCTATCGTATTTGCTTGTTTTCAAATGGCATAGCTAATATTTTCTGAGGCTAATTCAAAAATAGAAAAAAAATTTAGGTATAAAATGAACTATCGCAGACGGTTTTGTCGTATAAACCGTCTGTGAAGAACATCTTAGACGGCTCTATATATAGAACCGTCTGTGATAGTGTTTTTCACAGACGGTTCTAGTTATAAACCGTCTGTATTGTACTTATCACAGACGACTCACAAACCGTCTGTGATAACCTTCGATTATCACTGACCCATAAATTCAGACGGTTCAAAAAACCGTCTGTGATGACGTTTTTGAATCATTTGTGATGATGATTTCTGTAGTAGTTACACTTCACCGGTCTGACCACCATAGGGAGTGCGGTCTAACCAATGTGTTGCCGGCGGTTTGACCGAGGATCAGTTTGAACGAACCTAAGGGCTATCTAACCGCTCCCCTGTTCCTATAATAGAAAATCAGTATGAGCAAAGACCAAAAGTGGTTTAACTTCCATAGATCAAGATCAAATGAATTAAAACTTTGCACACACCTTGTGAAGGTTTCAGGAACTTATTTCATCCTAGAATCGTATGGATCTTGGCCAAAGTCTTAACATTTTCTCAAAATATGCAAGGTTGTACCAAAATCGAGCAAGTTCTATTTGGATTTTAATTGGATTTTATGTGTAATCCTAGAAGGCAATCTCAATTCCAATCCAAAATTCAAATTTCAATTTCAATTTCCAACTTCAAATGCAAATTCAGATTCCAAATTTGAGTCCAAAATATGAAACTAATTTCCTTCCTTAGGCTTAGCCTATTTTCTTTTTCCTTGGGTCTAGGTCCATGGCCAATTTCTTCCGGCTTAGACCCATCTTTTCTTTTCTTTTTCACTTTTTCTTTTCCCCTTCCTTTTCCTCCTTCCTCCTTTTTCTTCCTTTCTGGTTGTGCCTTTCCTCTATTTCGGCTGAACATAGCCGTGGTTCCAAGTTGCCCTCCCTTCAATGCCTGCATGGGAACAATCCCAAATAACGTAAGCAATCACTCCCTTCTGGGTTCTTTGCGATTTGTTCTTCCATTTTCCTTTTATCTCCTTCGGTATCCAAATCGAATAAAAAACTGATGCGAACAAATCCGCGTCAGTTTCCATCTCCTTCGAGCCTTTAAATATGACCCCTGTGACCTCTCTCAACCCCTTCAAACTCCCTCAAACTCCAAAATACTATTGTCACCATGAGCCTACTGTTTCCAAAACCGATCATCGCCCTGATTCGTGTTCCAACCACTCCAGTGAAGTTTTTTGAAATCCTTTCACGTCATATCGTGTTCTCAAGCCTCATCAACCTCTATGTGAAGTTAATTTAGTTTTTGTGTAGGGAATCACTGTGAATTGAGTTTTTTTCCTGAAACCAATCGAAATAGTCTCCTGTCATCAATTAGTTGCCTCCGGTGAGCCAAAATACAATTACGTGCTCCTACACCATCACCACCATATCTCCTATGTGTGCCATGCTTCAGTATGCCCAATGCATCGTCGAGAAGAGCCATCACAGGTGTCACCCCATTTGCCATGGCAAGTCATGGTCGCCAGCCTATTCCAGCCACTCTCCGGCCAAGCCAACCCCATTAGTGCATCCCCATACTGAGGCCATGCCTGTGCTCACTCGTTTTCTCCACGTTCCTCGCCCGTGAGCTATCATCCTTGTCACCCCACACCGCCCGCCATTCAGGTCACCGCCACCATTGGCCACTGCCGCCTACGCCAATGACCCATTTTGCACCTTGGCGCCGCCATCCTCGCCGCTCTTTACTAGTGCCAACCAACACCTATGCACCGCCCCTGTATATCTCTAGAACTTCCTCTATTTCTTCTCTTCTATGCTTCCGTTGAGTCACTGACAGCCATGGCCCACTGGTCATTCACCAATGCAACTCCAAAATCAGCCACAAAAAGAAAGATTCCCTAGAATATTCTCTCATTTCTATTTTTCCATAATTTCCTTCCTGTTGAAATTTTTGATGATTCGTTCTCCATCGTCTGAACTCCGAATCGAGTGATTTAAGTTTCTAAATTCATCTAAAACCCTAATCTACCTTCCAATACCTATTGTATATTTTTTATTATTTTATTTCAAGTTAGTTGTTTATTTGTTGCTTTCTGGTTTTGTGCGTACAGTCCAACACCGTAAAAAATCTTCTCGACCAGCAAGAAGAAACTCCAGCCACCGTCAACGAAGGCAAGTCTTCCTTGATCATGTTGTACCCACTTTTACCATAATTATGTTACTATTTCAAATTTACATGCATTGCCATATTACATAAAATGTTGACTTTGGTCTTAAGGATGTTAGCTAATCCGATATTGTTATACCCTCATTTGATGTTGACATCTATATATCGTTATCACCTTGGATTACCATTATCTCAGTATTGAGATTATATTACTATTTGATTAATTTTAGAATGGTAGAATTGCTCGAACATGCTATCACGGTCGATATCGTCCTATGGGTGGGAATAATATTGTCAAATCTTTATACAATGTTTTCACAAAATGTTTGGTAATAGGTATTGCCAGAGGTTTACAAAATAAAATGGTGAAAATCTATATTGGATTTGGGTGAATGGTAAGATTGGTTTGGTGTGGACTGGGCACAAGATCTTGTATTGTGAATGTACCACCCAAGTCAATTAAGGACCGACACTTATGATTATACGACACGTATAACTGCAAGTCTACATATGTACGACCTGAATAATTAATTTTCCACAGTCTAGCTTACATTCTGTCAGAGGGCTGAATGTGGGTGTTAGATAGCGACATTGCCACGCGATGTAAGAGGGGGCTTCTGACTGGGCAGATAAAATCCTTTATCGGTGAAACTTTAGTGGGCGGAGTTAGGTTGGATTGGCGCATTGTAAAGGCCTTATGATAATCACTTAGTCGCACACCTTTGAAAGTATGTCAAACGGATAATATAAGTTAATTATCTCTTATGGGTAAAGTTATACAACTTTTGCAGAGTGTAAAACTATTCGAATAGCCATAACCATGGTCAAGGGCGGGCAAGGTGTGCTATCATTTGGTATATTTATGATTTTGTTTTTAAATGAGTTTTCGAGTATCTGGGAGTGGTTAGAGCTCTTAGATGTTCATTCTGGCAGATAAGCCAACTAGCTAGACATAATCTAAATTATTGAACCTTGGTAGTTAGAGCCTTAATACTTGTGTTGATGGCTAGAACTTTCACCAGAAAAATTATGCTAGCTTCAGTTATCGCGATTGCTTTTTTAAATTGATGCTTTGAAAAATATATAATGGTAATTGAAATAAAATATTGTTTTTATGCAAATGAACGATATTATCCTTCCTTCATTAAGCCTTGCATATAATTGCATTTTTTTTTCAAGACTTGCGAAGTACTCTATATACTCATCTTGAAATCTACAAAAACATCTTAGAGAAATATGAAAACGTAGAAGGAGAATACGACTACTTCACATGTGGCTTCGATGAAGGATTCCTGGAGTTCTAGGTCACGCTTCTCCAGTTAATTGCATGTAGCATATTGATGAGTCATCTTCGGAGTTTATTTTATTTGCTTCCACTTTAAGTTTGTAAGTCTATGAGGTCTTATAACCTCATTTGTAATGAGTGGCCATGAGGCCAGTATTGTGTGCATTAGTTTTGATCTGGAACTGGTGCAGTAAAACACAGAGGGTTTAGATTCAAAAACCTGGTCCCGATAAATTCCCACATATCACATCAAGCTATTCCTTCCAAAGAATTGAAGTCAAAAACCCTTATAACAAGAAACCTCAGGAAAGGCTTAAAACCATGCAAAAATCGAGCAACTTCGATATTTTGCAAAACTTATTACCTAGATGGATAGAATCTGATCTCTATAAGTTATCTCCATCACTTACATGTCCTTACCACACACCAAGATCAATAAGAGAAGAGCCAAAACTAACAAGAGAAGACCAAATCAACCAAAATAAGAAGGCACCATAAGAGATGAATAAAATTGATTTATTGCTTTTTGATGGAGGTTTTACAACCACTTCACTTGAAGATCAAAAAGGCACACGACAATACTCAATCTTAACCCTAACTCAAGATCTCAAGCACACTTGGCTGGGTTGGCTTGGTTACCTCCATCCCTATCTCATTAAATAGATAGAGCAACTAGTCCACATCAAATCCTAATGAATATTATCCACTAGCACATTGGTGCAAACCCGTTAACCCCACACAATACAGGTTTTATACTCATACTTAATGTAACACCCCAAGACCCACATTATCCTAGGATGCTACTAAACCACTCAACAACTAGCCAGATTACAAGGTAAAAGTAAACTGACAATATTCTCTAAAATAAAAGACATATAAGTGGAAGCAAAACAATACAGTGAGTAATGAAAAAATACTAAATAAGAAACATCCGCTAACAATTTTAACCAAATAAAGCGAACCACAGTCTAGCATTATTAATTAAAAGTGATCAACAATGAGAAAAATAGATAAATAACTAGAGACTCCTCGTATTTATTACAGAATAAATCATGAAATGGTGTGTAATAGTGTTGTGCTGCTCTACCCTTCCTATGCATGCTCAAGGATCACCTGAAAGGTGGGAAAAACAAGAGTGAAATAAAATATCAACAAGCAAACTGTTTAACAAGCTAATTAAAGTACAATAGTTTAATCATCAACAATTATTTTCTACAATGACCGCATTTATATCCTTAACCATAATTTCTACCAACAACAATAAAACATTAATAATTAAGTCTCGTTTGCTTGCTTCATAACCGCAACCACCACTATTACCAATATCAGTAAAGCATTTACATATATATATTTCTCACTAACCTTATTATTTCTCACAACCACATCCGCTAACAACAGTTATCACAAGAGAAATATCTCATACCACAATCATAACCCCTACCATACAACAAGGGGGGTGAACCCACTCCACGACCACAGCCACATTTCTCATACCATAAGTGACCCTCATGAGCCAAATCCACATAAAAAGCTAAAAAGTTGCATATGTATGTAAATAATCCATCCACAACACATTGCATAAGTATGCAAATGATCCATCCACAATGAAAATGCATATGATCCACTGCACCCTTACCCAACAAGGTAAGAGTGTGCATCGTACTACTGCAATGTACGATGGTATACCGGTACAGTCGCGGCTATCTGCGGCGACATCCACGATGCAAATGACATATCATGATATGATATCAATGATTCATAAATATTTAACCACATGCACCTCAATCGATTCATAAAGAATACTAATCCATAAACACACTTATTTCATTAAGATTTACACCACATAAACCACATTCGATTCATCAAGACCATAAACAATCGATTCATAAAAGCATACTACTACATAGACCACAATATATTCATAAAGAATACTACCACATAGACCACATATCTTCGTAAAGAATACTGCCCTCATAACCATATATGTTTCATTAAGTGTAATACCACATACACCACATATGATTCATTATGTACAGTATCACATAATCCCACAATTGATCCATCAAGAGCATAAATAATTGATTCATTAAAAAATACTACCACATATACTACATTAAAGAAAGCATGTTGCAATGGCAAAGCATCTCTGATTAAAAGAATTATTCAATGTGAATGTAGTAAAATTAACAAGTTACATGGTAGCAACAACCGCTATGTTTACTTGCCCTTACCGAAGAAGTGAAGCGCTCAAACACGATCAAGAGCGAAGCCACCTGTCTAAAAACTATCTCTCGGCACAGGACTATAACAAGGAATCCATATCTTAAGAAACTAAAATGCCGCTAAGCCCAAAACTCGACAATACGCTCTTAGCTTGTCGATCTTATGCCCAGCCCACTACAGCAGCGCTGCTTATTTTTTTTGTATGTTTTAATCTACTAGGCCAAGCATAGCAAACAATAATATTTTTAGAAACTACAAAAAATATACTATAACTTTCAAGTAGACACTCTATTTTTATTCTGCTGCTACAGGGGTGTAAAATATCGCAGAAAACAAAGGACATATTCTGCATTGGCGATCTGGCCAGCAAGATTCTATCGAATCCCACCTTCTGTATAATGATCTAAAAATCATGATTTTTTTTAACAAAATCTAGTTTACATGATTTCCTACAACTTTTGTTATTGTGGGAAAAATTGTAAAATTCATTTGCCCCTTTGAAACTATACCTGAACAGCAACTAGATTCTGACTACTCCACTACACAGTAGAGTTCCAAACTCTGTTGCGCCCAAACCCCATGGCCAAAACATCTACAAAATTTATAGATGCTAGGTTTCGACGTACTCTACAACTTTCATGTTAACCAGATCTGCTGAAATAATCATCTTGAAGCTCTAATATAGACGAACTGCTCGAATAAGCCTACGCGCAGACAGCAATTTAACGCTAATCGGTTGATTCCCCCACTAGGTCACCTCTAATCTCGAGTTATAAACCCTAAATACATCTAAAACAGAGGAATTATCTGGTTAGAAAAATTATCTGGGTGATCCCTCAAGATCACCCATCTTCTCTCTCTTCTTCTTCCTCTTCTTCTTCCCTCCTTCTCCCTTCTCTTCCTCCTCTTCTTCCCTTCTCTTCTCTGATTATTCCTTTGTAGCAAGGCAGCAGTGAGAAGGGCAATGGGGGAGGGGGTGGAGGCACAAGGGGATTGGGGGTGGCGGCCACAAGGGGAGGGAGGGGGCACCTAGGGTTAGGAAAGGGAGGGCTGCGAATTGCGCTAGGTGGAGGCGACTTGGGCTGGGTTGGGGCGGCTTGGACCCATGGTGGGAGGTGGGAAGCCTAGCCTCCCTCCCTGGACAGCCCACCAATTGTTTCTCTTTTCTTTTTAATTAATTTCACAGCTGAAACCCGCCTTCGCGATTCCACGGGAGAGAAAAGAAAACTCCGTGAACCTGATAAAAACTTCTGTAAACATCGAAATGGTGTATATGGCATTACACTTAACTCACACGCTTCTTTAAAATACATGAGTTCAAACCTGCTAAGTTAATAGCCTTTGATTATTACGCTTAACTCACATGCTTTTCCAAAACACATGAGCTCGAACCTGCTAAGTTAATAGCCTTTGATCAACTTGATCTCCTTAACCTAAACCGCTCTCCCAAGCGCCGTGGTTTTCATCCATATGGTTTTCAGTATTTGACCTCCTTACCAAAATACTCTTGTATTGACCCGGTCACTTTCTTAACTTGCAAGCAATCGTCATACTCACCACGTGTAGGTATACAAATAACTTGCTACGCATTGGCAAGTCTGTCCTGTTTCAATTTTTAGCAAACCACACATTGCTTGGACCGACCAAGCCATTTGGTATAACCTAGCGCTTGAACCTTCCTTTCAACAATCCTTGCTTTCCTTGTGCCATATTTGAGTCTATCCATCTCACTGGCATCTTTGACCATTCTGGACCTTGGTTCCTCCCTAAGTGTAATCCAATCCTTGCCGTTGACCTTAGTGACTCCAAGCCTCCCTGCGAATATAAAGACCAAGAAATCGTTTATGGGAAAAAGTTCTTCATAACTTAACCCATGTTAGCTTAAACATGTTTCATACAACATGAATGCGCTGACTTAGAACAATCAATTCAATCCACGATCAATTCTCATAGATCATAGAGCTTAGCCAAAATGCATCTCAAGGCCGGTTTGACTGCTCAAAGCAAACACACCTCTCTAGAAAAATGCAACTGCCAACTAGAAATCGTTCACACCATAACTCCGATCCAGCCACCACCAAGGCCCCAGTTCGACCGTTCATACATAGCGGTCTGATCGGTCCCGTTTGCAGGTTGGTTGCCCGACAAAAACCATAGATTTTGCCGACCTTTGCAAAATTCAAATTCTAACCCAAATACATTAGCAATGGTAGGATCTTTTCACATGGTCCCTTAGGTTCCAAGTAATTTCATCGAGAAATAACGGACCGGCCTCCAGCAGAATTAGTTCGTGTTCTTCGAATAGATCTCTCAATCACCGACGAGGTCTCTTTAATCATCGACGAGATACCAAAATTTTGGAAAGCTCGGGAATGCAGCTTGCAGGCTGGTTGTCTAGACCAAGATGGGTGCCGTGTCATCGTCCGAAGTTGAGAGATCACCCGCAGCCACCATTGGCTGGCTGCGGGGATGCTTCCCGTCCGTTTCTGCTGTCCATCTCAAATGAAAAGGAGGACCAAGTGATGGAGCCCTCCCCTGAGCACTGGCTCAAACACAAGAGATTTCTCTCTCCTTTTCTACTGCTAGCAGCTTGCCTGATTGGCTAACCCAGTGGTAAGACCCCCTGCGCCTTCGCCCGTGATTCGCTCTCCATCCGGGCTGCAACCCGCTATCTTACCATGCCACTTCTGGAACAGGCTATCGGTTGCGCGCTCCGCCTTTCAGGGCGCACTGGAAGGCCAAGTTGTTCCCAAGTTTGAGATCCTCTGCTGCGCTCTATCAGCACTGAAACGTAGAAAAGATTATCCTGTACGTATTTCACTTCGATCAGTGCGCCCTGGTTCCGATTTCGTTTTCGTTGAGCACCGCCCCGCGACCCTCAGAAAGCTCTCTCTTCCCCCTCCTCGCAGCCCTCAGGAGCCAGGGCTACGAGAGCTCGCCGAGACAAACCGGTAAGAGTTGTTTGGGCGCCGTATTGCACCACGGGAAATCGCGTCCTGTTTTCGCGGTAGAGTTGCATCGCGGTTTTGTGTCGAGTAATAGTTCTCTCGCTGGCATATGTGGATCGTTTTGGGTAACAGTTCTCATGGGCCTGAAGGCCACCTGTCAATAAGAGAATTCTCGCATGTCGGTGCGAGTGAGAGAGTTTGACAGAATTAAAATGACGAAGGGCAAAGCTTAGCGGTTTGGGAACAAGTTCATCGGTTGTCCATTAGCTCTTTTCAGGGGCGGATTCAGGCGAGGAGATTATTAGGGTTATCTCTATCGCACTGTAGGATCATCTTTACTGATAAACGGTAATAAACAGTAATTTTTTATGAGATTTAGATAATTTTATTAGGATCCCGTGACCTCAATACTCATGCGTCCGACTCTTTTATCGTCCAACTTTTGACTCTGGTGTCTAATACCGTTTGAACTCGTTCCTCAAACGGTAAAACAAAAGCAAATTACGTCTCAAGCCTAGTTTGTGGGTGGGTTTAAGTGATGTGACTTCCACATTATCAATTTTTCCATACCATCTACACATCATTAACTTAACCCCAAATGTCAGCCCCTTCTCTTCCACGTAGTCACCACACATTTTTAGCAAATGTTTACTTTATGTCCACCGAATGTTGAACCAGTGCAAATCACGTACGTTCTGTACCCTGAACCACCTTGATTTTGGGTGATATGGCATTTAAGTTAGCATACGTGTTAACGTAGCATTATTATTCACTAAAAAATTATGAGACCCACCCACCAACGTACTTGTCTTCTCTCCAGCATAGGGGGCATGTTGATTGGGATGCCATGTGTGTACCGATGAGGCAAAACTCATGATACAGCAGCTAATATGGCAAAAACACTCACGAAACCAGCCTTAGGACGCGATTTGCATTGATTTAACATTTGGGTACGAAACATAAACGGTTTTAGAGTTGAGGGCGAAAATTAAGCTCCAGAGAAAGTTGAGATCAAATTAAACTGGACTTTTTCTTTCTCTAAAATGTCTCCCATTTGAAATACGGGACATTCCTCCTATTCCAGTAGTAGTAATCAAACTATTTCACGGGGAACTCATGTATTCTGGAGAATCAGGATCAGCTGTGTGATTCCTACATCTGGGCCGTTGATTCCCTGATCCGACTGCCAACTGATTTTTTTTGAATAACCTATTTTTTATTCAAAAATACAGAAATATACCTACGATTATATTATTTATAAAATTAGCCTCCTGTCCTCGAATAGTTAGGCGACTAGAACATGTCGCACAACCGTTAGGCAACAATAATGCAATCGTCCAACCGTTGGACGATATGTTTTGTTGCCCAACCGTTCGGCGATACAAGCTTCCAGTCATCGAACGGTTGGGCGACTAAATAGTTTATATAAACGATGCAGCGGCAGTCGCCCTCCGGCCGAGCGAGAGAAATGAGGGAAGAACGAAAGAGAGAGAGGAGAGGAGAGGAGAGGAAAGAAAGGGAAAAAAAGGAGAGGAGAGGGAAGTGGGAAGAGAGGGAGAAGAAGAGGAGGGAAGATTCATCTATAAGGTAATTTTTTTATCTTTTATTATATTCCTTTCTAATAAGTATATAGTTTATTTAGTGTAGATAATAATATAAGTAGCACACATAGAAAATTATAGTTAGAGGAAAAATGTAGTAAATCGGAACTTTGTTAATTTGTATGTAAGTAGTACCTACAGAAAATTGTAGTTACAGAAATAAGTAGTAAATTAGAATCTTGTTAATTTATAATAGTATAAGTAACATCCGTATAAAATTTTAGTTAGAGAAGAAAGTAGTCCGTGAGGGAGAAGTAGTACTGTTTGTGAGAAGTACTGTAGTAGTAGTGGTGTTGTGTTAGTGCATGTGTAACTAACTATTATTAGGTGAATAAGTAGAAAGTTGGTTAGTTATAGTTGGTACTCTGGACGAGTGCAAGATGAGGATGAATGATTTGTATGGATTAATTAGTTCAAGTTAGCGTTAGAGTCAGATAATGCTCGGTATGGAATACCTCAGCCTTCATGTTGAATTGGAATAGTGAAGACAGGCGAGTGTACAAATGTAAATTATAGCACAACAGTACTTACATATCGTGTGATGTGATCTAATTATTTGCATTATTGAAAATTTTTACAGGCATACTTCAGTCATACCGACACCCATTATATTGAAAGTGCATTATGGTGTTGGTACCGTTCGTGAAGGTCCGTACGATATTGATTTGAGCAATTTTTCGCAAGCCACTATGGTACACCTGGACGGTGAGAATGCTCGAATCGTAGATATGATGCACTAGTTGACTCATAGCTTCTTTTTGGACCCTGAGATGTGCAACATCGTTATATAAAGACTTTGGAGCCGATCTCCTATGTAGATTAGATGGGAGTCGAGAAGATTGATGCGCATGGCTGTGTGGAAGGGCTTTCTGGAAGGCTATCGATGTCGTGGATACAAGTGTGTGCTTCTTGCATAAGGATGCCTAAAAGAAGCTATACTGGGCCCTACTGACAGGTGTCATTCTGGTGGTGGGAGCAGTTCGGGTACCCAACATGCTGGTGAAAAAGAGGCTCTAGAGACCGGTGTTTCGAAGGGTGCGGAGGATGTCGCTCGTGATGAGGCCGACACGGTAAATGCATTAGACGAAGATCAGTCACCGCATGATGAGGCTATAGGACAGGCTAACGAAAGAGAGTATAGGGAGTATATAGTGTGTCAAATGGAGAGCGATGGTCAGATAGTTTGGGCTGAAGAGGAAGCGTACAGGAGGATGACGAGGATAGTTCTAATAACGATGAAGCTCCCATCCCACAGGAATTGTACAGATTTGACACCGAGGGTGTAGCTGTGCATAAGGAGCACGAATCGCCGTGGAAGTACCATGTCACAGAGGTTCGGTTGCACTCAATGTTCGCTGATAAGGCATTCCTCCAGGATGCTATTAAGCTATGGGCCATGTCCATACAACGGATATTTTGGGTCATCAAATCTAGTCAAGAGCAGTACACTGTTAAGTGTAAGCAGGCCGATTGTCCTTAGCGAGTGCACGCACATAGACCGAAGTATAAGACTCACTGGCTCGTCTCAAAGGTGGAACCATACTCCTGTGTGCTCAGCAGTATTTTGCTGAGGCATCATAACCTAACCTCAATCTTCATAGCCAATTTGATGTATGGAGAGATATTGGAGAAGAAGAATATGGAGGCGAAGCACATCATGGTGGCTATTGAAAAGAAATTCAGGTACAAGATTAGCTACTGTAGGATCGATTCACACTAAGATAGGCAATCAGAGGGGGGGTGAATGATTGCGGAAGCTAAAAATAAATTTTAAGACTCACCCCTAAACACAAAACCTATTTAAACCGTGTTTAAAAAACCTGACAGAAAACTGCGTCCTCACTAAAAATAATCTCAATAAAAACCGTAGCTCCGATTGGTCTCAAACTTTTATAGAATAAACTAGATAAGATTATTGAACTAATCCAACTGGAATTACATCAATCGGAGGTCTAGAACTCGAGATATAAAATAAACAAGCTCGCTGATACAGATAAAACCGAAAATTAATTAAGCCCTAATTAAGTGATTAAGCGAAATCCGAAAGGAATTTAATCAATCAAAACTTTCCGGATCACAAAGAAAAACAGTGTTCAAGTGAAAAACTAAAATAAACTCAGTAGAAAAGAAAGTAACGCAACAGAGAACAGTTAGCTTTATTATGCAATGATCAACTAGAAAATCTCACGTTTCCTATACGCACATGCAAGAACAAGCCGCAGGCCTTTTGTTTTACGCAAGCGTCATATGCATAGATTGATACTTAAGTCTTAACCAAAAACACACATGTATGGATCACTTAGAAAGTCACGTTAAATGTATATGCATGCAAGCTAACATGTAAACTTAATTAGCCATTGATTAACTGCTACCATCCGGCCACCAAAAATATGCATGCACGTAATCATCTTTTGCTAATTACAATATGCATGCAAGCACCTTTCTAGTAGTGTCTTGTACACGGACGTAACCTTTTCTAGTGGCCTTCATGCATGCACACAAAGAAGAACAAACCTGATTGCTTCTTATGTAGTAGCCTGGCGCTTGGTGTTGGCTTCAAAACAAACGCGCTGTCCACGACGGAGTCTCGCCGCCGCCGTTTTTATTTGCTCGTCGCGTCCTCGCTTCTTTTTCTTTTCCTGTGATCTGCACCGGCCGGCCTGCTCTTCTTGTTTTCACGCGCAGAGAACCACGGCGCTGCACCCTTTCTTTTCTTGCGTGCAGAGAGCCTGCCACGCTGCCTCTTTTTTTTCACGTAAAATCAGCAGAACACAAAAAAACCAGCGCACGCAAGAACCACTGCTCCTTCCAGCTTTTTCTTTCCGCTTTTTCCTCGAAAAGCTACGGCCGAACAAAACAGCCGAGCACAACTTTCTGTTTCCCTTCGTTGATTACAAATCTCGGCTTCACGGAAAGCCGCCACACACACACACTTTTATATTGGCCGGCCACCTGATTTTTATAGCCAGCAACGTTATCTCCTAGTCCTAATCGGACTCAATCCTAATACATATGACACCAACTCGTGTACGAACACCCATGCATACAAACACAACTTTGCAAACCGTATACAACTCGTATACGCATCGTCCGAGCACATGCAACCTTGCCGCTTGCCTCCGTCATGACGCATCTTCGCGCCTCCAGCGCCGCGTCATCTCCACGCGCATTGTTCTCTAGCCCGAACATCCCGCATGACATCCTTGACCGATAGGACCTCAGTTCCTCCCTGAACTTAGTCCCGAAACCTCAGTTCCACCCGAACCTAGTTCCAGTCCCGTCATCGACCATGTTCCGCCTCAAGCAACACCTGCACATGAATAAACAACCAACCACGTACGAGCACAAGTCCACGACTTGACTCAAGTCAATCCGCACAATACCTCATACGAGCGTATCATGCAACATACGACAATCCGCACACGCAACATACCATAAGTAAAACCATAACCAACGTTGTCAATTATTCATCACTTAAAATAGCCAAGACCTGGCCACATGGTCTAACAATCTCCCCCTTGATGAATACATTGACAACACATTCAGTTAACATAACTTCCAACAAATTTAAGTGAAGAACTAAAGTCAAACTCTCAAATTTTCCCTCTCAACACAAGAGAACCAAAAAAAACTCTCCAATCTCTCAAATTTCTCTCCCCCTTTGACAATGTAATCATCAAGAAGTTTTAATGAATAAGAATAAATCTAAGAGAGAGCAATGAGAGTAAAAAAAAAATCTAGAAGCTTTGTAGATTATCCAAGTCACGTTGCATTGGTTTAATAAAACAACCAAGTCATATTTTTGAGTAGAGCTATCTAGATCATATAAAGCCATATATCACATAGCAATGTCAAAACAAGTCCGTCAATATGATTAAGCGATTTATATCAATGACAGGCATCGCAACAATGACCAGACTAATTATAAAGAGCACAATGAGATATCACAACGAAAAGTCAAAGCCTAAAAAGTGAAGCAAACCTTAACTCTAGGCGGGCTAGCAGTCTCATGTAACAACTTATTTCTCCACACTCAATTCTTAGGCATGTGGCATGCTTGTAGCATACTTCTTTTTTATGATAACATACTTATATCATTTTTCTTTTTTTTTATTTTTTTTTGATGGTGGCATGCTTGAAGCATACTTCTTTTCACTTTGCGCACTTTTGTGCTTTTTCTTTTTATTCACCATAGCATGCTTGAAGCATACATCTTTTCAATTCTCTTTTCTTTTATATCTTTTTTTTAAAACATGCCAAATTGAGTGATCATAAAAATTGGAGACATGAAACATACGAGCCTCATATCCAAGAGTTAAAATAAGACTCACAATCATGCTAATCTTTTTTGATGGACATCGCAAAGTAATAAATATAATCAATCTAGTCAAAGTATTCCGCCATGTCATGTTTTTAATTCAAATGTAGCAAATTAATTATAACCAGTCATGATCAATGCTACACAGCATATGAATAAATATGATAAAGAAAGCTCTACTACTCAAATGGTTTCAATGACTTGGACTTGATGAGTTATTTGCAAGGATAATAAACAAAGCTTCTGAAATTTTAAACAACAAGCTCCCCCTTAGAATAATCTCATAAGCTCCCCCTCAGAATAATCATATAAAGTGCAACACACCCAATTCACTTTACAAACGAACAAACTGAGAAGTATCAAGCGGTTTATGAGAGTATAAACAATTTCAGAATCCAACTCCATAAGATAAAGAACAACATTACCTTTGCCACATGGTCTCTCAAAAATGAAATCTCTTGGAAGCCATCAAAGAGAATGAAGAACTATTAAGTGTTCCAATCAAGCAATGATATAAAAGGCCGAAACCCAATCAAGCTCATGTTCTCCATCCTCGTTAGCTGTTCTTACATCACAGGAAACATCGATCTCATAGTACCGGGGTTAGTGAAATGAGATTTGGGAATCCAGTACTGAGATACACGATGTGGAGGAGCAGTAACAAAACTAGAACTAAAATCACGTGCATGTGGTCGATCAAATCGCCAAAAAGAACGTGAGTTATTTGAATTAAATCCCAAACCAGCATGTGAAGCAGTTTTAAAGTCATCATAAAAGTTCTCTAAAAATCTAGCTTTCGCATAAGTTTTAGGAACAAAAGATGATACATATTTTTGTCTCATTATATTGAATCTTTCTCTCTTCTTTTTCTTAGCACGTCTAAAGCAAAATTTATGCAAGTGTCCATCTTTTCCACAATAGGTGCAAGTGTACTTAACTTTATGTTTAACTTGAGAAGTAGAAGCAACATTTGCATTCGCTTGATTAGTAGATGACATAATACCAGCAGACTTAAAAATAATTTGTTTTGGTTCAGATTTTATTTCAATTTTTTCAGGTTCAAGAAGCTTAACAATCTTAGGAGGATTATTCTTGGCATACTCAATACAATTAAATCCTAGACCCTGATTCTTCACACTTATTTTTGATTTGTCTAGAATCATATTTAGATTTTTCTTGCCAAAAGAAAATCTCTCTAAAGTGTCTTTAAGGTACTTATTTTCTTTAACTAAAGTGGGACAAGTTGAGCACTTAAAAGATTCATTCACAAAATTCTTAGAAGCACTAGACTGAGCCAATCTTTCTTTTTCAGCAAAATCATTAAGTTGTCTAGTCAATGCTTCTATCTCTATGTTAAGCTTAGGACAATTAGAACAAGAAGATGTCTCATGATAAAGCATTTGTTGAATTGTTTCTTGTGATGAACTAAGTCTAGCTTCTAACAATTTACATTTAGAACAAACTTTAGAATGAACATTTGAATTACTTGATTCTAAACATGTAGAAGAACTAAACTTGAGCTTTTCAATTTCACCATTAGCATATTTTAATTTTTCATCACAAGAGTCATGTAACAATCTTAATTCATTAAATTTAGCATTTACATCTCTAAGTTGCTCTAAAGTAGAAGTATGCACATCCTTTAATGAAGTAAGCTTAGAATAAATTAAGTCACATGATTTGCAAGAATCATCATCAGGAATTAAACCTCTAAGTCTTGCAATTTTAGAATTTAGAGATTCAATCAAAATATCATGTTTCTTAATCTTTTTATTTTTCTTTTCTAGCAAAGTACCAAGTTTAGCAACAGCTTTAGCTAAATCATCATAAGAAGGTTCTACCTCATTGTAGTTGTCGCTGTCAAGATCATCATTGTCGGTGGAGCTTCTGCTACTTGCCATTAGACACAACCCAATTAAATCTTTCTTGCCTTTGGGAGTATCATCCTCGCTTTCCGTGTCCACATCACTCAAATTAACTTGCTCAAGAGCTGAAAGAACACGATGCACCACCTTGCGATTTATATAGCCCTTCCTTTTGTTCTTCTTTTCTCTCTCCATCTCTTCTTCCTTCTCATTTTCTTCCCTTGCAAATTTTGCTAGAAGCTTTGGACATTTGGGACGAATATGATTAAGATCACCACACTCATAGCACCTTTGAGGACCAAAATTTCCTTTCTTCTTTGATCTCACATTTTGCAAAGCTCTTGTGAATCGTGTAGAGAGAAGTGCTAAATCATCTTCCGGGAGTTGTTCTAGCTGTTCATCGGTTAGTGAAGACAAAGAAGACAAAGCATAGCTAGTGGAAGAATTATCACCATTAGACTTGCTAGATTGTGAAGTTAAAGCAATTGATTTATTACTATTATTTTTTCTAGCAAAAACATCTAATTCATGAGTTTTCAATTTAGAATAAAGCACATCTAATGTAAGTGTACTCATGACAGTAGATTCTCTAATAGATGTGACCTTCATCTCCCATATAGACATATCTAATGCTCCAAGTAATTGACGTGCATTTTCGGCATCAGAATAAATAACATTAACAGCACGTAGGTTACTAAGAATTTTATTAAAGCGAGCAAAGAGATCATCTATTGATTCACCAAGTTTCATCTCAAAACGCATATAATCCTTTTTATACATATCTTGACGTACCTCTTTAATAGTAGATGAACCCTCATGATAATCACATAGTGCTTTCCATACCTCATATGCAGATTTGAGATGCACAACTCTATCAAAATCACTCCTTCCTAGTCCTTGAATTATCAGGTTCCTCGCCTTGCTATTAGCCTCCACTTGTGCCATGTTCGCTGCTGTCACAGCATCGTTCTCGGGCACTTGATACGGCTTGTAGACCTTCTCCCATATTGCAAATCCTTGAGTTTGAATAAATGCTTCCATCTTCGCTTTCCAATACTGAAAATCAACACCATCGAAAAAACAAGGTTTTGTGGAATACCTATCCGTCGACATGTTTTCTAATCACCGGTTAAGATTAATTAGAAAAATAAACCTTGCTCTGATACCACTTGTAGGATCGATTCACACTAAGATAGGCAATCAGAGGGGGGGTGAATGATTGCGGAAGCTAAAAATAAATTTTAAGACTCACCCCTAAACACAAAACCTATTTAAACCGTGTTTAAAAAACCTGACAGAAAACTGCGTCCTCACTAAAAATAATCTCAATAAAAACCGTAGCTCCGATTGGTCTCAAACTTTTACAGAATAAACTAGATAAGATTATTGAACTAATCCAACTGGAATTACATCAATCGGAGGTCTAGAACTCGAGATATAAAATAAACAAGCTCGCTGATACAGATAAAACCGAAAATTAATTAAGCCCTAATTAAGTGATTAAGCGAAATCCGAAAGGAATTTAATCAATCAAAACTTTCCGGATCACAAAGAAAAACAGTGTTCAAGTGAAAAACTAAAATAAACTCAGTAGAAAAGAAAGTAACGCAACAGAGAACAGTTAGCTTTATTATGCAATGATCAACTAGAAAATCTCACGTTTCCTATACGCACATGCAAGAACAAGCCGCAGGCCTTTTGTTTTACGCAAGCGTCATATGCATAGATTGATACTTAAGTCTTAACCAAAAACACACATGTATGGATCACTTAGAAAGTCACGTTAAATGTATATGCATGCAAGCTAACATGTAAACTTAATTAGCCATTGATTAATCGCTACCATCCGCCACCAAAAATATGCATGCACGTAATCATCTTTTGCTAATTACAATATGCATGCAAGCACCTTTCTAGTAGTGTCTTGTACACGGACGTAACCTTTCTAGTGGCCTTCATGCATGCACACAAAGAAGAACAAACCTGATTGCTTCTTATGTAGTAGCTGGCGCTTGGTGTTGGCTTCAAAACAAGCGCTGCTGTCCACGACGGAGTCTCGCCGCCGCCGTTTTTATTTGCTCGTCGCGTCCTCGCTTCTTTTTCTTTTCCTGTGATCTGCACCGGCCGGCCTGCTCTTCTTGTTTTCACGCGCAGAGAACCACGGCGCTGCACCCTTTCTTTTCTTGCGTGCAGAGAGCCTGCCACGCTGCCTCTTTTTTTTCACGTAAAATCAGCAGAACACAAAAAAACCAGCGCACGCAAGAACCACTGCTCCTTCCAGCTTTTTCTTTCCGCTTTTTCCTCGAAAAGCTACGGCCGAACAAAACAGCCGAGCACAACTTTCTGTTTCCCTTCGTTGATTACAAATCTCGGCTTCACGGAAAGCCGCCACACACACACACTTTTATATTGGCCGGCCACCTGATTTTTATAGCCAGCAACGTTATCTCCTAGTCCTAATCGGACTCAATCCTAATACATATGACACCAACTCGTGTACGAACACCCATGCATACAAACACAACTTTGCAAACCGTATACAACTCATATACGCATCGTCCGAGCACATGCAACCTTGCCGCTTGCCTCCGTCATGACGCATCTTCGCGCCTCCAGCGCCGCGTCATCTCCACGCGCATTGTTCTCTAGCCCGAACATCCCGCATGACATCCTTGACCGATAGGACCTCAGTTCCTCCCTGAACTTAGTCCCGAAACCTCAGTTCCACACGAACCTAGTTCCAGTCCCGTCATCGACCATGTTCCGCCTCAAGCAACACCTGCACATGAATAAACAACCAACCACGTACGAGCACAAGTCCACGACTTGACTCAAGTCAATCCGCACAATACCTCACACGAGCGTATCATGCAACATACGACAATCCGCACACGCAATATACTATAAGTAAAACCATAACCAACGTTGTCAATTATTCATCACCTAAAATAGCCAAGACCTGGCCACATGGTCTAACAGCTACGTAAAGGCATGGCATGCGAAGTAGAAGGCTTTGGAAAGACGACTCGGGTCGTTCGAGGCAACATACGACAACCTTCCTCATATGCTTTGG
Source organism: Melocanna baccifera (assembly GCA_036346265.1). Taxonomy (NCBI): domain Eukaryota; kingdom Viridiplantae; phylum Streptophyta; class Magnoliopsida; order Poales; family Poaceae; genus Melocanna; species Melocanna baccifera. The sequence continues at coordinate 12,983,769 of CM070679.1, forward strand.
GTGCTGAAGAATAGAAACATGGGTACGTACACTACTTTGAAGGACAAGCCATTTACAACGCCGTAGGTTTTGCGGTATTATAGATGGCCTTCTTTGCATTTGATACCTTCATCAAGACTTTCAGGCATATGCTGCCCGTGACCTTCAAAGAAACGTTCAAGCATATACTGCCCGTGACTTTCAGGCATGCTGACGGGACCTTTTTGACCAGAAAATTCAAGGGACAAATCCTTACAGCCATTAGCATTGACGGGAACAATCAGATTCTGCCGTTTGCATCGAAAGAAACGTTGGATGGGTGTGCCTTTTATAGCAAATGGGACAGCTTTGAGCAGCGACAAGATCAGAAGGGGTAGCTTTACACCATGATGAGACAAAAAGGGTGCAGCTTTACGCAATAACAAGACAAGATGTGGCAGCTTTGTATAGTGATAAGACCAAAGGACAGCTTTACACAGTGATAAGACCAAAGGAGATAGCTTTGCGTGGTGACAAGACTAGACGAAGGCAACTTTGCACAATGAAAACACTCTAGCTCACGAGGTACTTTTCAAAAAGAAGCAACACTTTGCCTGGCAGGCTAGTCACATGAAATAAATTGCATTATACTAACCCTTTGACTTATAAAATGAGGTGGAATAAATCTAGAAGAGAACACTACACAACCAAATCTAATACTACATCAGAGCTTGTTTCACCACGTCGGAATAGACAAGAGGTAGAAGAAGCAATGAGACAAGATGATGAAGCAGTGGGAAGAAACCCGCGAACTAGTAAGGTATTGTGCGGCCCGTGACGAACAAGTGAGGCTGCTGTAGCCTAGAATGAACAAGCAAAACGTGCCACAAGGCCAGCTCCCCGCAATGACGCCCCCCGTAGCAGCAAGCCCATCCCAAACGTTTCAACCAAGCGTTCGCCGCAACATCCACCCGAGGAAGAGATGCTGCCCCTTTGTTGGGCAGGGACCTATGCAAGTTCTTCAAGTCTAAACAGCGGATCAGTCTAGGCATACATTATTGGAGTTGTGTAAACTACTCCTGTGACTACTCCGATCACGGTCTATACACGAGCAGCTATCGGTGGGGAGGCCAATTGTGCAAATATTGGGTAGAGTTGGCAGTTGCCTAACCATTGGGTGACTGGAACCTGTAGTCGCCCAACTGTTCGGCGACAGATCCCAATCGCTCTGCCATTGGGAGACTGGAGTCTCTTACCCAATGGGCCCAATAGTTCGGCAACTGGAGCCTATTCCTGTAAATACTTTTTGCACATGTATATTTCTATATTTTTAAATAAAAAATAGAATATTAAAAAAATTCCTGCCAGCCCATCTTGCAACTGTCGCCGCTGCAGTCAAGTGGAATCTGGTTTCTCTGTATCCAAACTTGAACTGCGGACGCAAGTAGCGCGGCAACGCACACACTTGTACATTGCAAATTGCAACTTTTTCTTCGTCAGCGTCGCACCCGAGCCTGAAATCCCATGCACATTTCAAGGCTAGTACTACGTAGTACGTGTTGGAAATTAGACGGTTTAGTAAATTTTTCATATTAATTTCAAAATTAAAAGTATATATTAAAGCATATATCCAATGACATAATAATAACATAGAGATTAAGCTAATATCTCTCAACATGAACGATATGATCAAGTCAAAGGACTATATGCCGAACTGAGCACAAAAATAAGCATTTGAAATCTGCATAATGCTCAGATTATATTTTAAAAGTTTGCTCTCAGTTGAGGAGTTGCTCAAATTAAAAACTTAGCCTTCTCACTCTCGTCAACCGATCATCTATCAAAGAGACTAACTCATCAGTATTCTGCTAGCTTGAGTAAAGTCAGAGAATCAATTGCCCAGTTTTAAGCACAAGCCATAATGAAGATCTGTTACTGCAATATGAACAATAGTGCTACGGCAACAACATACAATCAATCGATATGTACTATAGTAACAATAACTGAACCTGACGGTATTCAGCCCACGAACACAAGTACTCTATACTTAACCGAAGTATAAAACAAGTAGTGATAAATCAAAGTAGCAGAATACTTTCTCTTTAGTCTCAATCATTTCAATTTGACAAGTTTTCCTCATTGAGGATTTACAAAAGCCCACAATTTATCATACAAAGTCCTCCCAATGCTAGCAATTACCACAAATTTTAGAGATACTAAACAGAGATATCAATTTAGCACAACTGACATTTGCATAATAGAAATTAGGAAAAATTAGATATATGCCATTATGAAGTGATCACTTTAGAAATATACCATTATAAAGTTTTGGTTTAGAAGTATGCCACTTCAGAGTGTGCTTGTTTTGAAACATGCCATTGTGACCACTTTTATATATTTTCTAGCCAATACATAACATTACTTCCTAAACTACCCTTCTCCCCATTAGATCTGTACACCTGCCCCTCAAGGTTGATTACTTCCTTCAGCGTTAATGTTACTAGCATCCACTGGATCATCATATATTGTCCCGCCATAATAGAAAATATATAATCGGGAATATATACATAACATTACTTCCTACTCAATTCTCCCTCCATAATGTTCGATCGGAGCGTTGTGTTATGGAACCAGTGATGCAGAAGTTTGCTTGCAATTCTCGCCTCTTCCAGACAAGTTCCAGTCGGTTCACACATTCAGACAAGTTCACACATTCAGATACACAAAACAAGATCTTCCAGACCACTCTAATTCAGCCGGTTCATCTCATCAAACATGTAGCTGGTAGTACATGTTGTGCATATGTGACAAAATATGAAGCAAATGAAGAACTTAATCTTGCTGACAAGTTAATCCATAAATATGAAGCACAAATATGTTGTGCATAAATATGAAGAACTTAATCATCAGAACCACTTAATCTTGCTAGAAAGCCCTCAGTCTTCTGACAAATACGAAGCAAATGAAGAACACTTAATCCATGTTCTGGGCATGTTCTGGGCATGCTTGTTGCTACCAAAAAAGAACCACTTTGCAAAACAGAACTTGCTGGTACTAAAGGAAGTCAGACAGCTTCCTGTAGACATATGTTGTTCCTTTGCATGGAGACTTGTTTTTGCCCATCACAGCCTTCATTGGAGACTTGTTCTTGCACGGAGGTGTTCTCTTCTTTGAAATCTTCTTCCCCTTTCCTGCTGACTTCGATGGAGATGGAGAATTGGACATGGATGCATCAGTGCAAGCTCCAGCCTTTGTCCTCTTCCTGCAAATATAGATAATATTTTGCAATGTTAACATAGACAACTAAAATTAACCAGAGGTACATTTGGTAATGCACACACCTTTTTTAGTAGTACTTGCTACTTGTCCCTCCTCATTTTCTTCAGAAGCAGGTGGCAGTTTGCATTTCTTTTCCCAGTGACCAAAACCTCCACACCTTCTGCACTTGACTCTTCTTCTCCCAGGCTCATTGAAACCTTTAATCCTCAGCTTCCTTGGTCTGCCAGCCACATTCTTTGTTTGTTTTGGAGGGTACACTTTAAATCCCAAGTCCACATGTGGCCATTGATTTTTGTCAGTCATAGCAGGAATAAGCCCAGCATAGGCTGCCCTGAACCTAGCCACAGAATAGTACTCATGGACATAATTTTCGATATCACAACCTCTCATGGAGCAAATGAAAGCCAATGCATGTGTGCAAGGCTTTCCAGAAACTTGCCACTGCCTGCAAGAGCATTGTTGTGCATTCTGGTCCACAATTTGCCTCCTCTCAATGTTTCCCTCCTCAAATATGCTAACTTCACCGTAGTGGTCATCACTTCTACTACGGTGACTTATTTTGTTGTGCAAGGCTTTAGTGCTATAAAGGCTCTCCTGAAGCTCATTTTATTTCCATATTTTTTCAACTCAACCTCCACAATGCTACCAGGTGACTTATTTTGTAACTCAGATTTGAAATTGAACAACATTTGAAAATTCTCCTCGTATTTACCATGTACTTGTTCAAGTGCCAACTTCATGCCTGCCCAAGCCTTAGAGTACCTCAACTTGATGGGGTAGTCGTCCTGAAGCTTGCTTTGGGCAGCTTTGGCACCATATGATGGATTCTTCTTTATCTAATCTCCAAGTCTATCTGCAACCCAATCTTGAGTAGCCATCTTGCCCTCTAGCAGCTTGGTAGTTGAACATATATGTGGTTCTGGTAGCTTCTTGATATGAAAAAAACACAGTTTAGAAACATGTTGTACCAGTATATATACACACAAATTTGATATATACACAAATTATAATGGTATTGCGCAATACCATTATAGTACGCCCATCTTGAAGCCTAGAAGCGTGTATGCGCCATTTACATTTTGGATGTTTACATTTTGCAATGAATCTAGTAGGGTCAGTCTTCAGATTCCCAAATTCAAATTGATGTAAAACAGCATGGTGCCTTATTGCCTTTCTAAACATCACCATGTTAGGAAATAAAGCCCCCACTCTTATGTCTGGGTTCTCAGCATCATGTGCAATGATAAGTTCAGCAGGATCTGCATCTGTAACTTCCTTCTCCAATGTTAAATCAACCTCTACAGGAACATTAGTATCCGAAGGGTTTGCTTCAACAGATTTACTGGAAGGAGGTGCTTTGATAGAGTTACTAGCATCCACTGGATCATCATATATTGTCTCATCATTAACTCCAACGTACTCCTCAAGGTTATCAAATGGATCTTTTTCTAGTACTGGTGATAGGAGAACTGGAGAAGATGGGCACACTTGGGTACCAGTCAAAAGTAAATCACTCGGAGGAACAACACATATGGGTTCAACACAGTCTGCAATTGATTCATTCCTAACAGCAGAATTAAGAGTTTCACCAGTTTCATGTATTGCTACTGTCAAAGAAATGTGCCTATCCTTTTCATACATGGCAAACAATGTAGGAAGTTGGGAATCATTCTTTAGTCCAACATACTCGCCTAAGCGCTTGTCAAAAAAACCCACAACCACCATCTGTGTCACATTGTTCCAACTAATCTCACTTGACAATCCTTTCATTAGTGACTCCATTGAAAAATAGTTAGATTCAATAATCCATTTCAATGTTCTGCCTTTTGTATACAACTTTCTGCCATCCAATTCTTTACTGCAGAAAGCCTCCACTTTAATGTCTAATCTAAATGCATTAGTGCGATCGATCCTACGAATAAACCAAGAGAGTAAATCGTCAACTTAGCGTACAGACGACACAAATTGCTACCTAATGGAACCAGTTAGATTTAAAAACTCACCTCGTTGGAGAAGTCGGCCTCGGTGGTTCCATCCCCGCCATGATCACCTGCGGAGGGAGGAGGAGGCTAGGGTTCAGTTTGGGGAGGCTGCTCGGGGGAGGAGAGGGGCGGAGAGGGCCGGAAGCGGGCGGCGGCTTGGGGGCGGAGAGGGCCGGAGGCGGGCGGTGGCTCGGGAGCGGAGAGGGGCGGGGACGGGCGACGGCTCCGGGGAGGAGAGGGCCGGAGGCGGGCGGCGGCTCGGGAAAGGAGAGGGGCGGGGACGGGCGACGGCTCTGGGGAGGAGAGGGCCGGAGGCGGGCGGCGGCTTGGGGGCGGAGAGGGCCGGAGGCAAGCGGCGGCTTGGGGGCGGAGAGGGCCGGAGGCGGGCGACGCGTCCGGGAGGAGAGGGGAAGCGGCGGTGGCTCGGGATGTTGTGGTGTGGATTCCGGATCTAATCGGCAGGCCTCGATCTAATCGGCAGCAGGGGCATTATAGGCAATACAAAAATACATATATAAATACATACTGTGTATTGGCTATAAAATATATAAAAGTGGTCACAATGGCATGTTTCAAAACAAGCACACTCTGGAGTGGCATACTTCTAAACCAAAACTTTATAATGGTATATTTCTAAAGTGATCACTTCATAATAGCATATATCTAATTTTTCCTAGAAATTAATACTACAATATAAAGCTCACTGTGTGATGGTACTCCAAACCACCAAGGAGATCAACAGAGCAAGGCTCATCTCAAAGACGATGTCCTAGAAAATAAATCACCGGCGAATGCCAAAATATCACCGGAGTGGTAGATGGAGATACAATGCCCAACTTCATAGATTAGTACTCACTAATTCGTGAAGCTAAGGTACAAGCTGATGCTGCACAAAATCTATAGGAACCGAGTGAACTTGTCACTCGCCACGCCACAAATGCCGCACCACAGAAATTAGAGAACAACCGCACCGAGCACATAGTCTAGAGCAGATCCTCGAGAGGCAAAGACCAAGAGTGCAATAGCCCGACAAGCTCGTCGGAGCAAAGCCGCCGAACTCTTAATCAACACCGAAACCAAATCCTCACTAGAAACTTTTGGATCGATTGGAGAAACCTCTTGATCTTTGCCCTCTCTTCCAACTCTCCCATCCGATTTTAAAGACTGGAAAGAAATCTGGACTCACAGGTGAGACCTCGGCCGCCATGGAACGGACGCCCAAGTTTTCTACCCGAGATCCGTCAAAGAAGGAGATGGGGGCGGCGCCTCCACTGATCGCCCAAGTGAAAGCCGCGTGAGGAGAGGGGATCAATCCTCCTCAAGACCAAGAACCACGCATCTTGATCGATCGCTAATTAACACAAACGCTAAGTACTCGAACCTTGAGCAAGCAAATACGTCTACAACTCTTAATCTTCTACAAGACTGCACAATGTAAAATGGAGTGATCGATCGACATCCATCGTCCACGTAATTACAACTGTTACTGGTCTAAAAGTCGTACGGGGTGATGACCTTCCGGCCGGAGAGGCACGAGGAACGACCGGACTTGCGGCTCGGCCTCCGGCCGGCCGGCGTCGGCGCAGCCGGACGCCTTCTGCGGCGCACCGAACAGCGACTGCCTGCACGTCGGGCACGTGGACCGCGCAAGGAGCCAGCGGTCGACGCAGCGGACGTGGAAGCCGTGGTTGCACTTGGGCAGCACCCGGACGCGCTCCCCCGGCTCCAGGTCCGCCAGGCAGATGGCGCACGCCGGGCTCGGGCTGGCCGCCTGCTGCAGCTGCAGCCCCGCCGAGTACACCAGCGTTGGCATCGCGCGCAGCGTCTTCAGCCGCACCCCGGCCTGCGCGAGCCGCGCCACCGACCCCAGCTCCGGCCGCTGACCGTCGCCGCCCGTCCCCGGGGACATCCGGCTCGAGCACCGGAGCGCGCACCGCACGATCGAGTTCAGGCCCAGCGCGCAGATCAGCACGCACAGGAGCACGCCCAGGATCATGACCACATTCGCCTCGAAGCTGCTCCCGGCGGGAACCCCACCACCGACGTCGGCGGCCGGAACCTCCTGTCCGGGCGCGGCCACCACCTGGCTCGCAACGAAACTCTCCCTATGTCCGTACAGCGGCGCGAGCAGCAGCGCCCTTCTTGAGTACATGTACCCTTGTTGCATTCTCTGCATGAAGCCCTCACCAGGAGCCCGCATGTTTCTTTCTTCACTTGTGAAGTGTGATCCTCTCTTGCGCTGAAGCGCGCGCGCGCGCGCGCACACACAGAGAGAGAGAGAGAGAGAGAGAGAGAGTTAACTCCGCAGCTGCAAGTGTGTAGTAAGTTTCTGCTATGTTGAACCTGAACCAGTATATATAAACTGCAACAATGCAGGTAACAGATGAGTGTGACAGCAGGCTGGGAGCCAGTGGGAGGAGTTTTTGGGTATGCAAAGATCACAAGGTTAATCAAACACTACTAGCATATATTATGTAATGCTCATATTTCTGAAAGCGTTAGTAATCTCCGCAACTGCCCTAGAATTATACAGTTGCGGAGTACTGTACGAGAATCAGCATCAGCACAACACATGCTTATAAAATAAGAGCCAAACTTTATTACGAAGATAAAACTTAATAGCCAAATTTTAAATGCAACGGGCAACAAGCCCAAAGTTATCTTACATTACAACAAAACACCACAGACAAATTTGAGCGAGGCTAAAGCCTAGAACTACTGGTCATCGATGAAGAACGACTCTTCTGGCTCCTCATCAACAGCTAGCTCAACATTGTTCCGTTGTTTTTCTGTTTGTTGTTTAGCAAGTAATGAAAACAGTCGTACTCAGCAAGTCGCAAGGGTAAATCCTAATTTAACTAATTGCAAGGATTCTCAATAGATAGAAGTATACAAGTTTTATTAATGAGAGTAGATGCAATTTTATTTATAAATATTTTCAAGTAACAAATTTACAACTTCTTAAGAGTAAAGGGTTTTTTAACAGTTGCTTGCTCTAAATATACAGATTAAAACATAAAGAAATCTACTTATGCCTTATTGTTGGAATCACTCATTAAACGCAGCTTCATTTACCGGAAGCATGGCGTATTCGAATACCATTTATTTTCACTCTGCAGAGTTGCCTAGCTTTACCTACAAGATTTCTCAAACTTTTAATGTCAAGTTATAGATATACTTCAGCTAGCGTGGGACTGAGTTGAGAAAACAAAGTTTTTCACTGCTCAATTCTTTATCTAGTTTCTACCCAATAGGTTCTGCACCACACAAAATCGGATATCCACAGGCCAATACAGAATACAACCTCCTAGATTTTGAGAGGACCTATCATTATTAAGCATGGTGATATCACGACCCATACCAACTCCTTTACTCTTCTAGGGGTTCAAATGAGCTGAGCAACTACTAGACCATGATTAATTAATCAATACTTGTAGTTGAGCGATTACCGTGTTCTTTACTTAGCATAAGGTTCTAGCCTTTACTTTTCACCTTAAGGCTACCAACCATAATCGGGTATCTAGTGCACAACTGCATTGTTACCTATCTGCTGCAGGCTCCACCCTAGGATAAGGTCATGAACTTCCACCAATTAGTGGCGTTCTACAATTTTTCTCTTACCCTAGAACTATTTAAATAATCCTACCGGCAAACCGCCGAGTCACTTAGTAGTACAAAAGTTTAAATGAATCTATCTACAACTATTTATATAATAATTAAATATTACTAAGACTGTCAAAGTGAATATGCCTTAAATTAAAGTGGAGCATTTTTGAGTGGTAGGACATAACTAATTAACATGTCATTCTGAATATTTATTTTAATTAAATAACATTGGACAAATAATATTAATGTAAATACTGTAACTAGATAATATGAATTTTCATAGGATTCAATATGATCAAAAACTTATAACTTGCCTTGCTGCTCAACGTGCTCAACTATCTTGAAAACTTCAATGCCAGGGTCAAGTCCTTGCACCGTCGCCTTGGAGCACTCGGGAACTAACGCAAACACGTAAAATAACATGAGCCTGTTCTTGAGTCTAATCAAGGTAGGAAATAAAATAAAATAAAAATGAATAAAATGCAATAAAAATTAAATGGAGTTGGTTTGGATTTTATTGGGGTTTCGTATGGTGGAATGGAGGCCAAAAATGGGTTCAGGGCATCAAGACAATCAAAATATGGTATTTTTGTATTTTTTAGGTTCGAATGAACAGTAATAGATTGGCCAAAAATGAACAGTGCACGCACGGGATAAATTTTTAAATGAATCGGCCAGGTGAGCTGGCCTATTCGGCCCAAAACTCAGCGCGACCGTTCGAACCGTCCGAACGCGCACCCACATTTGGCCGTTCGGATCGTTTGAACTCACGCCCATCTGGACCGCTGATCCACGGTATGTGGACAGCTGAGGGTGAGCGTGGCTATTCAAACCGGTCTAATGCGCGTCTGTTTGGACTATTCGAACATGCATCCACGCTTGGCCATCTATCCACGGTGCACAGACGGCTGTGGGCAAGCCACGACGCATTGAGAGACTGTTGTCTACCTCCAGTTAAGCTCAGCGGCGGGAAAAACATGGAGGGATCCCCACCACGATTTGGTGCTGGTGGCGAACTCTGGCGAAAATGGGTTCCTCAGAACATGGAGAGTCCATTTTGGGGCTTTGGGATGCGGGAGCATGGGTAGTGGTGGTTGGCAGCAGGAGAGGAAGTGGCGGCCTTTGCTATGGCTTGGAGTCATTTCAGTGGGTTCCCGGTGAGATTGAGAGCATTTTAATCATCCACGGGGAATAACAAACTTCAGAGCAATGGCGGTTTGAGATGAGGAACTCTCAGTTGAGCTGCTCACGGCGAGGCGCCATAGCCAAAGGAAGCTCACGGTGCCAGGGCTGGACGGAGATGCTCATGTCTAAGCGGTTTCTTTGGGGAGTTCGGGATACTGAGGAGGTGCTATGGGCAAAAGCAATTGAATTTTAAAGAAGGGAGGGAGATTACACTTGGAGCTCACCGACCCAGGGGAGTGAGATGGAGAGACTGCGGTGAGGGAGAGGGTGATTGCACAGCTCTATTAAGCAATTGGAGGTGGTGTGGTGCTCCCTATGAAGCCGATTGAGCTTTAAGGACGAAGTAAGACGGTGGGAGCAGTAAGGGGCCTCAGACAGAACTAGCACATGGATGAGCGAGGGGGAATGACGGCTTAGCTGGGGATAAGAGCATGCAGGCGAGTGTGACTTGGTGGCACTGCGCTCTATGTAGGATTAGGTGAAAAGTGACTACTGCAGGTACGGAGGCTGGCGGGAGAAGCGCGTGGTCAAGTGGCGCGCTACGCAAGGGCGAGGGGATGAGGTTGGCTAGAGCGTTGCGACTCTGGGTGATGGGACCAATTGATAGAAGCTAGCAGGGGTGGTGGGAACGCTCGGGCAAGCTCAGCCGCAATTTGTGGCAGCGACGAGCGGCTGCATGGAGGGGGAAGAAATCGGGAGGTGGTGGGATGACAGCTTTCAAGAATGTGCCAACGAATGGGAGAGATGAGAAGCAAAGAAGTAAAGGTGGATTTCCAAGGAGTGATGTCAAATTGGGAAGGAAAAGGGAATTCAAGCAAAATCCAAGAAATAATTCAAAAATTTTGAATTTTCAAGGTGTTTCATATTATGAGGGTGTTGAGAGGCTTGTTTGATTAACAGTAGCGGGGGATCAGAGGGGCACTAGCTAGTAGCACCAGATCCTGTCTGCCTAATGATACTATAAAGTATAAATAAGCAAGCACACACATGCAGCAAGGTAGGATTAGAAAAGGAGAAGACACCGAATTATTTGCGTAGTTGCAACCTTTTGCAAAAGGCATGCACGTGGGGGAGGCTGTATCTTTGACCTTTGCTGGCTACCTACCTTAGTGCTGGGTTCATGGCCTAGTGGACTTGGGTCAAACAGACATGGTCTGGTCCAGCTCCAGCCAACAGACATGTTCAGTCCATAAGATGGCGTGTTGGCATAGGCATAGCACTGTGGTGAAGTTGATCTAATTGCCAATGCTCTTTTGCATGCACTGGATCTGACTTGTTATTTCTGAAGGCCATAATTGTTATCTAGCTCTCTTAAATAGGTTGATGGAGCGATAGCTGTTAGGTTTTCTTATCACTTGCATCTTCCTGCCTGTTGGGTTTGTTGACTGAATGATAAGGTAGAGAAGAAGGTGCCTGTAATGTTGTGAAACCAATGACAGCTAAAGGGGAAATTTCTTCTCCCTGCAGATTTGAAGAAAGAACGGTCGGGTCACTGGGTGAGTGAAACAATGAGCTAAGACAGTTAAATTTCACGGGTAACCCAACTTGTAATAATAAACTAATTTCACAAAAAAAATCATGGCGTCAATATAATACTGATAAATGGGAACATTTGATACTATATAGAAAAACTCATCACAGACAGTTCGAAAATATCACCTCAGACGATTTCATGAACCGTCTATGGTTATGGATCAGTAATACTCTAAGAGTATTATAGATGGTTTTGAATCGTCTGTGATAATAGTTATCACATATGGTTCTTAACTAAAACCGTCTGTGAAAACCTTTATCACAGACGGTTCTAGTTAAGAACCGTCTATGATTGCGATCTTGAACCGTCATAAATAGACTTTCTTTAGTTCATCAACATTCTCTAAATTACGCTATAAAACAGCGTAATCATTAGAGAATACAGATGAACCAAAGTAGGCCTATTTATGAAAACAAGATCATTGTGAAAAAGGTGGCTTCATTCATCTTGGATTCCTGGTGTTTTCTCTTCTCTCTATCAATCATCACAAGAACTAAGATATTAACAATTAATTTTCACACGCATGAGCATAAAGATTTACATGGTCAAAACCCCAGCCATCCAACAATTTAGTAATTTCATATTAAGCATCAAGGAAGAGAGGGGAGGGGATCAGATGGAAAATATATCACCAGCAGTGATCGATGGAAAGGCGGCGACAGCGTCACTATTGTGTCACGACAGTGACACTGTACAAGACACTCTTACGACAAGAGTGCCTTATGCAGTGAACCGTGGCATCACAATCGGAGGCGGAGGAGCTCAGGGAGGTAGTCGATCGGTGTGGTTGTGCCGAGGAGGCAGACCTATAGCTAGCAGGCGGTGTTTCGGTTTAGAGATAGTCTTTTGAACCATTATCATATTATTAGAGATTTTCTTGATGCTCTCCTCTATTGACTTAAGCATTCTATGCAATTTAGTTATTGACTTCTCCATACTATTCATATGAAAGTACAAAATGACTGATTTAAAACTCACAGGGAGTAACTGGAGAATCACATCAGTTGCCAACTCTTGGTTAAGGGGAAAACTAAGCTTTTTTAAACTCTTAATGCAACCAGTTATTTTGATTACATGAGGACTGGCTGAACTTTTCTCAACTAACTTGCACATAAACAATAACTTAGAGGTGTTGTACCTTTGAACTCTTGCCTAATTCTCAAACATGCTCTTAAGACTCACAATCGTATTGTAGTCATCCGTATTCTCATATTACTTCTAAAGCTCAAAGTTCATGGTGGTAAGCATGAGATAGCTAACATCAAGTGAATCATTATAATGTTTCTTGTAAGCATTCTTTTCAGCACGAGTAGTATTTTTAGCTGGTTCATTAGGATATGGAACCTCTAAAGCATATTTCTTCTTTTCTTATTTGAGAATAATTCTCAAGTTACGATACCAGTTAATGAAATTTGTTTCACTTAGTTTTTCTTTCTCAAGAATAGATCGTAAGTCAAAACTAGGTATGGAGAAAACAGGTGGTGGCATGGTCTACAACATAAAAATGTATACATAAAATTTTAATACTATGTTCATGTAAAAGTTTCACTAAATAATTTAACAAAAGATACTCCCACTATATGTTTAAAAACTATGTTCCCTTTAATGATATATAGTGAGTCAAGATCCATATTTCACTAAGTTCTAGTAAACTTTGACATCACTGCTAGAGCCTAGCGACATAGGTAAACAACATTTTACTAATTACAACATATGTAACTTTTGTTTATTGAGTGACATTCATATGCCACAGCCTCAACACCATGCCCCTAGGCCTAAAACCATTTTGATAGCCTAATAAAGTTCAACCAATATTACGTATGTACATGTCCAACACTTAACCTATTTTATTAAAATAATTGATGGCACCCTACTTTGGTAGACCTATCAATTAACGATCAAAATTTTGATATGTGCAACAATTAGAAAGAGATCAAATTTTACTTAATCTTTCTAGAGGATACTATTCTATCATGTTAAAAATACCTAAAATAATAATAACATAAAAAATAGTACAACAGGAACATAAAAAATATTCATAGATAATTATATTAAACTGTGAGATAGTATGATGCTTAGCATAGCAATCTCTCTCACCATGCTCCCTGTCCACTGAGCCACCCATGCTTAAGATCACCACATTTATCTACTTAGCTATTATTCCTAATAGCTAGCAATGAATTATATGTGAGAATATCAAACGTCACAAGTCGACACATAGATTGTTATACATAAAATATAGCCCATGGCTATAATTTAGCATGACATATAGACCATGATAAAATCATACATACATCACATACACAAGGGACTATACTATTCATACTAACACCTGTGAAAATGATTTATGTATAGAATCCAATTCTATTGAGTGATAGGAACACATAAAACTATATAAAGTGGTAATGATTACCTATCACAATAGTCCCACTAGCCGTTTTGCGGGCAGGGTTCGAAGGGGCAGTGCCCTTGAATTTTTTTGGGACATGAATCATATTCACAAAATCACCCTTGAAATTTTATCGGATTAATCATAGTAATCCAATTTCGAACCAATCTGAACGGCCTGATTTTCCATTGATCAATCACATTGATCAGCTTATGAGGTTTCCAGAAAGAACAACGATCCACAAATTGATCTACTAGCTCCATACGGCTATGCACTGCAGTCTGCCCCGATGGCGGCTTCTTGTCTAGTAGGGGTAATGAGTGATGCAACCGTAAAGAAGCACAATAGATCATGCGATGCTACTAATTTGTACCTCACACAAACCCATCTACTAACATCAAAGCCAATTGATCTTATCAACCAGTACTTAAACCAATCTATCAATACGAACCGATATAAGCTATTATACCAAGCTAGTAATAGATGCAATCTACTACTACCACATATCAACTATATACAACTAATCCAGATATATACTACACAGGATGGTTCTGATACTACTGTTGAGAACAGAGTAGGCTACACTAACGTAAATTAAAATTTATGCCACGTAAACTAGAAAGTCATACAAGTAAGAAATCATGGATCGTTACCATTAGACTCACAATGCAATGAAAGAAGAGTTGAAGAAACCCAGTTCAACATAGCGCGTAATCATTCCATATCCTAGGAAACCGATCGTCCTCTAGCAGTAGTCAATTTCTTTGAGTTAACCGCCTTCTCCTCATGATTGTCTCAATTAGCGTCGCAGTCGTAGCAACGTCTCTACCAAAATCCACACATTTAGGTAGGAATATCGTGCGTCAATGTGCTATCACTAGTGTGCACAACATAGCCTATGAAGGGTGGTGGTTAGGGTTTTGGCAGGGTGTGTGTGTGCAGGATACCTCCCTCAGCTCCACATCTTTCTTAATATAGCCTCTCGGTGGAACCCTACATTAAGGGCCTAACAAGGTGCAAAGCCCACTTGGCTCATTTGTAATGGATCCAATCCGAACTAATGTGGTCCAAAAACTCCTTTCCGGTCCATAAGTCGATAGCAGTCTCTAGCAGGATATATTGACTCCGAAATATGTATAAAAATCACATCAGACAAACCTATATAGTACTTATATACCGATCCCTTTGCCTCATGATACCAGATTGAATTTAAGACAAGAAATATGCGATCCTATGATAGCTCGATCATTCACTCAAATCTACAGTGGATTACTCAATTGTAGTTGACTCTTCAACCACATTCGGTATAGTCATGCACTTTCTTAATACAACCACATTGTGGAGCCCAGAAATATCTCTCTTGTTATATATGAAGGGCAAATTATATCTTGATCACTCACATTCATCTACATGTTTTATAGTAAACCCGAAAGCTACCTTTATAACCACTCAATTACAAAGTAGTGTTTGGCAACCCTAAGTAAATTATTACACATGTTGGAAACTATGATTATTTCAGATGTAAGGATCTTACATGCACTATATATGAGACCAACTGTTGATACCTAAAAATATAATATTTTCCGTAGTGTCTCATGGTGGGTCAATCCAACACCATGCTCTCTTATATGTGTCCATATTATTAATTTGATATCCTCATTTCTATGATCCTTGAAACATGATTATCAATCAATACATATGTTAATTTATAAATCACAATTGTCCTGCATAATGATATAAGATTAGAGATAATTTAGAATAACATCAAAACATGAATAAAGAGTTTCACGAACAAATCACATACTTAATCAATACAAAATATATTTATTTAAGGAACAAAATGACATATTATGCAAAAGATTATAAACATAAAAGTGATAGAATTATCTCTAGGGTATATCACTAACAACTTCTGCCTTGCCTTGCACCTCATTAGATTATCCTATAGGTGGTACCATAATCGTAATAGAATAGGTATAGAACCAGGCTTGAGTAGCTTTTCATAGAAGTTCTCCGCTGGGTTCAGCCCGGCTTCAGCTTTGGTTTTTCAGTTTTTGCTACAATAACTAGCTTTTAAACGATGCGTTTTTCGTTTACAGGTCGATTGTAGTATACACTGTCCCGACTTTATCTATATCGGCCAGAATCGAACATGAGTATATCTCTCTCCGTACCCTCCCTCGAACAGCTAGAGTTTAAAATTTTAAGCTATAAACTATAAACTACAGGCAAAAGAACTCACCCCTCTTCATATGCAACAATGATTTCTGGAAGTGAAAGTAGAGCACAAATGCCTTGCATTTGGAAGGGAAAAAGTTAGAAGTACTATTACAGGAATATCTGGTACAAGCAACTGGGGAGGACCATATTGAAAACACACCTTCAATGATTCGGCAACCAAAACTCAGGACTTGATTCATTTTCTTTTGCAAATCGCAGTCTGTGCACCAGCGACTCCTCCATCTCTAAATGCTTTTTCTTTTGATGAAATTTTGTAAATCAAATGCCCCCGATAATTTTTATAAGAGACTTCAAATCACATCCTACCGATATTCATTTATCACATCTTGATATCGATATGTCCTCTTTCTCCTCTTCCCAATGATTTTGAAGGGTGGGCATGCTGAACTCGCTTAATAAATGTAAGATCATATACCATGCCTATCTAATTCTTTAGTTTGCACAGTATCTTAGATACCTTAGGCAATGCTTGTGGAAAATTGAAGTTCACATGTACACTTTTAAAACATTATCCTTCCAATATTATGGCATGGCCAACAACGAGTAGAGAAGAAATGGACGCGCACTCTGCGGTCAGATAATGGCAGCTGGTCCGCATGCTTAGACCTTCAGCTAAAATGAATGGAAAAACCCAATATATACAGGAAACCAATAACGACTGCCATGAAAGTTTAACAAAAAGGCTCAAAAGCAACCGAATTTGTGAAAGTGATACCATTAGCCTTTCCTCGACTTTAACTCACATTTAGCATTTCATACTTTGCAACACAGGTGTCTAATGGTGAATTATTTTCTCTAGTTACTGGGAAAAAACCCCACAATTTTTATGCTTGAAGACTTCAATAATTTTTTTTTTCACAATTTAGATGTTAGAAGACTTTATGTCTGCAAATCGCGTGCTATTCTGTTAGAAGAATTTCTGTCTCCAAAACGTGCTAGTCTTTCTAATAATTCTCCAACTATCCCTCTGAAGAAACAAAGAACTTGCAAAGCCTATCCAATTAGTGATGCATATCCAGAATCACCTGCTTTTGTTGAGCCTGCCAGATTGCGTCCAGATAATGACGAATATGACATTAGTGCATCCGAGCTTCCGGTCTTATCTGATAAAAAGACTACCTTTTCGCTACTAGTGGCAGGTGAAGATCTCAATCTGGATACATAATACATTATGCTGAGTCAACTAAGACCAAGGCAAGGCTTCTTTCCGCATTCAGGCCTACAGGTTTTGTCCCATCTGACAGTAAATTTTACTGGAACATGAATATAAGAGAGGTCAAAGTTACCATGAGTAGAGGAAGTTCTACCTACTAACCTACTCAGTGAATGTTGTTGGATTTAAACCCGTTACGCTGCATATTTATATTCACTACAACAAAATAATCTCATAAGGGCGTTTTTCTTTAGACGATTTTTTAGTGTCTTTACATTAAGAACTATATAGCATATAAAGACGTTTCTTGAGACATTTTAGAAGTTGTCACAAAACCATCTGTCCGCGAGCAAGCCCAAAATCCAAATCCCACCCGCCTCCCACTCCCTCCGTCCGCCACACTCGCCCACTCCCCCAGTTCCACTTCCCCACTCCCGACCCTCGGTCTCTCCATCTGCCTCTCCTCTCCTCAGTCCCAGGCTCCCACCCACCGCCCCTTGCCCCCTCCTCTCCCCCGCCGCAGCTTCCTCACCCCCCTCCCCCACCGACCCTCCTCCCCCCGCCGCCCCTCCTCTCCCACCGCCTCGCCCCCGCCGCCTCCTCGACCCCCGCCTCCTCACCCCGGTGCCCTCCTCACCCCGCCGGTGCCCCTCCTCTCCCCCACCGCTTCCTCGCCCCCCGCCGCAGCCCCTCATGGAAACACGGTATGGTTGACTTGTGAACTTCCTTTCCTTAATATCTCCTGCATATTGCCTTAGTTTTGCCGAGTAGAGGGCAGTGAACTATGGTTTGTACTTTGTATTGATGCTTCATTTCTTTGCTGCTATCAGTCTATCACAGCATGGTTGTTGTATGAATCTTCTATCTAGCATTGTATTAATTTTCTGATTGCTGATGGTTGATATTATGCTAATTGCTGATGGTTGTTGCTGGTTTTATTGGCTTCTATACTCAGGCTTGTTGGTTGCTGTGTTGAGTGCTGGTTACTGCCTTGCTAGTTGCTTCATTCATTTGCAAGAGCATAAGGTGTTCAGTGCAACCCCTCAGATTTATGTTAAGTGGACTGATATGTGATATGTGATCACAATGCTAAAGTATTTATGTTAAGTGGACATTGTGTGTCATGCATGAAAATTGTTGTTATACACTAGTTTTTATGGAATTTGAGGATTCATGGTGGTAAAACACATAGAAGGAACACGCTTTTCAGTAGAGTTTACATTTGTTCTGGGATGCATATATGGTTATCTAAGAGATTTTGTGGTTGTTCAGAGGAACACCGTATGAGAATTTCGAGTAATTTTGGTTACTTGTCCTTGGAAAGTTATATATACTGATCGACTTAACCCGATATAGCTTCTTGAAAAGTTAGTCACTAGCTCAATGTGCACATCGCTATAGGCCTTGTGATAGTATGCTCAACAACTAAAGAACTGAACCCAAATTCAACACTTATTGGTTGGAACATTGATTAATTGGAAATGTAATTGTGTTACCACCACTACGCAAGCTCTAAGCATCTGGTATTCTGTGTAATGACAATGATAGACATTCTCTTTGTTACATGGTTGTGGGGTATTGTTTTTCATGTGGATGTAGTATGGTGCAATCTATTCAAGCAAAACTTCACACATTGTTTTTTACTTGTTTAATCTGTCAAGTTCTATAGATATGCTAATGTTTTTGCCCTTCCCGATTTGCTTCTATGACACTGGTTATGCTATTGTCCTTAACAAATCACCTAGGAATTTGTGACCTGTAGAAGCAATCTAAGATGTTGAAACTTTTGCTGATGGCTGCCTATGACTTTTAATACCTTTACTGAGTCTTTTTTTTATCACCGGCTATTCAGTATAATCTGTGTGTATCTCTAACTGATCTATCTATTTCTAACACCAGCGTCAAGCTTCTGTGAAATGGATATTTTTTTTATCAATGTAAGGACATCTTAAAGATCCAGAAGTTTCAGCGTATGGTGTCCTATGCTGGATTCTACTGCTCACTACTCTCATTACCTATGCTTACACAAGCAATACGTATGTCACTGCAGGATTATCCTTCTTTACATACTTGCAGAATCTTCTCACTTGTTCTTACCCGCCAATATTCTCTGTTCGAGCTTTTTGCTGGACAAGAGCGGCATTTCAAGGGCCGATCAAGATACGCCTCCTACCTCGCTGCATCGAGCTACTAATCGACACTTTGCAAAGGTATGGAAACTGAAAATATGTCGTGATTAATCTATGACCACTTTTTTTTTATCTTAACAGTATGCAGATGTAAAAAAAGGTGTCATTTTGTTTATTTCATGTCAGTTGCTCATTTGCTTCAGAGAGGTGATATCTGATTTCATTTGGTTATGACCTTAGAATTATTTGTTCTATTTGGTTATGAATTTTGGGGGATTTCATCCTTGAATGTGCTATATCATCTGCTTTGGTTAGCACTTAGCACACTGCTTTGTGTGTCTTTAAAGCTCTAAGCATGCATGGTGCTCATAGTAACCATACTGTTATTATTTTAAAATGGTGTTTTCTCAGTTTTTTTATTTTCCCCTATGATCATTTACTTGCAGGTGTGATCATTAGACTAAGGCATTTCATAAATGCGTGGTTTGCGTGATTATCTAACCAACATATGTACAACTTCATTTTTGGTATGGAGCAATTCAAAGAGACATGATCGTTTGTCTTACTATTCATGGAATTGTATTGTCCCCTAACCATCCTAGCTGATTTCAACGATATATCTATTGATAGAACTACCTTCAATGATTTTTTTGCAGGATAATAAAAGAATGTAAAGAAAATCTACAGATGTAGTGAAGATGAGAAAGCTGATGAACTAGTATCTACATATAGAAATCTTATAGATACCAACAATTTTAGGGGAAAATTGAGAAATTTGTTTTTTTTTCATGTGTGTTTGTACTCGTTTATATTCATGTACGATTCGGTTGTAAACTCCACTTGCTATTAAATAATATAATTACTTTTTTTTCTACATTTCAGTGTATTGCTCTATTGTTGTGCGGTTTGTGATAGCAACAATGTGATTTTGTATATGAATCGGTTTGATTACAACGATGTGCAAAAATGTTATTTTTACGTAACAAAAAGAACAAAGAGAAGATATTTTTATTTTTCTCAAAATGTAAGCATGCAATTTACCGTCTCTATAGTAATCAAGATGATGTGTAAGTGCATCTATCAAAATATCTCTACAAGTGTAAGCATGCAATTTACTGTCTCTATAGAGCATCTCAGATATTATATACATGCTTACCAATGCATCTTTACAGTTTTTGACACGGTCTATGGGGAGACGCTCCTAGGACGCTTTACAAAAACGACTCAACAACCCTCTAGTGATGATTTAAAACGACTTTAACCTATAAATAAGATGTCTCTACAAGGATTTTCTGTTGTAGTGATTTTACTTGGTCATAACTAGTGGCCTGAGACGTGCTCACGTTCACGTCGTGGCCGTGATTCTCGGTTAAGACCGTTTAGTTAGTGGAGACATGGTTA
Source organism: Melocanna baccifera (assembly GCA_036346265.1). NCBI lineage: Eukaryota > Viridiplantae > Streptophyta > Magnoliopsida > Poales > Poaceae > Melocanna > Melocanna baccifera. The sequence goes on from CM070679.1 coordinate 13,004,626, forward strand.
CGCTGGACGTAGGATAACACGATTGAAGCGGATCATAGTGTAAGAATAGGCAATAAGTTTTAGTTTTGCTTTGTATTCGCATTATATAAATCAGAGAAGAAAGTTGAGAAAAGCTGCATAGTTTTAGCGTGGCACAAAACTCCATTCTCTCATAGTCGTTATCGAGTACAGAAATCCCCGAGTGTTCAAGTGCTTGTGGTCGTAGTTGACTACTCGAAGTCACAGCGATACTGTAGCAGTCGTAGAAACACTGTAGTAGTGGTACTATAGCAAGCGTAGAATCATCAGCGAGGCAATCAGAGCGATCCATAGAATCACCAGAGCGAGGTAGAATCACCATGCGAGTCGTAAAACCACTATAGTCATGAGAGTAGGCGAGTGTGTCGTGGTCATCAACGAGTACTAGGTACTCGTAGTCGTTTGTGCCGAAGTCGTAAACAATTACTAGATACTCGTACTTGTGTGTGTGGTCGTGTGTGTTCCAACAAATGTAAAGTGATCCTATTTTGCTTGCGACCTTTTGGCTAAACTAACCCAGTTTAAAGGAAACAATGGCTAAAGTCTGCATTCCTGTGAGTCCATGACTCTGCTCCATTTGTTTTACCAACTAGCCACATAGGCGCGGCGCCATGCCGCGCTAGCCACCATGTGGACCGAAGTAAAAGAGACAAAATTTTGCAGCAAAAGGAAAGTGGAGGGGTTTTTTCGCAAATAAATCGAGGGCCTTTTCGCAATAAAAGGAGAGTGGAGGGGTTTTCTGCAAAAAAACCAAGGGCCTTTTCTAAAGAACCAAGGGCTTGTACGTAATTACAGGAAACCGTGGGGCGCTATCCAGCAAGAAAAAAGTTGAGGGGTTTTTCGCAAAAAATCAAAGACCTTTTTGCAAGAAATGAGGACCTATACATAATTACCAAAACTCAGACCGATCACTGTAGCACTTGAAGCACAAAACTAAAGTACTTGACTGCTACAGTGATCATGCGATCGTCGACCTCACGATCAGGCCATGCACAGTAGTCGTGCGGTCGGGGACCGCACGATTTCAGAGTCATGCGGTCCCCAACCGCACGATTGCCACATCTCACTTTCTGGCGTATCGTGCGGTGGGGAGAGGGCTAAATTTGGAATTTTTGTATGAAGAGGGTTAAATTTGGAATTTTCGTGCGCAACAGTACCAAAAACGTCCAAAATTCTCGTCCTACTCCAGCATTAATGCCACACGTAGCCTACCCTAGCCCTGCCATGTGTCACATCTCGCCATAACCCAGCCACTTCTGCCCCCGTTTTCCCTTGCGCCTGCATTAACTCCACGCCGGTTGCGCTACACGACTGCCTGCATGCCTCTGGCTCCGACATTAATGCCGTGTCGCATCTCCTCGCCTATGTGCGCATGTTGCCCCGCCGCCCGGCGTTACTCCTCAACCACCCTAGTGTGTGCCCTCAATGCGCCAACAACCGCCTTTCCTCCTCCCACCTATAAGAAGGCCCGAGCCTCCCAGTGTCTTCCCTTGCCCTTTTTCTTCTGCTTGAGTCGGGTCACCTTTGCCCCATGGCAACCTGACTGCATCACAGCATGCCCCCAGAAGTCTTCTTCCCCTCCCATACTTAATTGGAATCCCACGACGACCCGAGCTCACTGAAGCGCCATCTCTCCCCCAAGTCCAGTCGTCGCTCCTCTTACCCACGCCGCTTCCTCTTTGGTTAATTCCTCCCTGATTCCTCTCCACGGGAGCACCCTCGCACCGCCCAGAAGCTCCCTCAACCGTCGGCTGAGTCCCTCGTCGGCCCTAGCTCGCTGGCACCGTGAGGCATCCCACACCATCCCCGGTCCACGTCGATAGCATGCCATGGCATCTCCCCCACTGCACTGATAGCACTGGTACATTCACTTGGCTCCCTCCAGCTTGTGCTCACCCCCTCTTCCCCTCCCCTTCCTCCGGTCGTCGCTGCCCCCATAGCTCCCTACACCCGGCCGCTCCCCACTGCCGTCGGCCATCTTCGGCTCTACCCTGAGCTGTGCCCTCACCTCCCATGACCTCAACACCCTCCGAGGGATCCATTTTCGTGGCTACCCTCACCTCCCTGGCCACCCCTCGCCATCGGCATGGCCACCTGCTTGCGCTGCCCCTGCTCTAGCTTGAAATAGTGGACCCCCTGTCTCTCTCTCTCTCAAATGACTGGTGGGCCCAGCTAGTTAAGAAGTATAGCTAATGCTTGCAACCCTCTTGTATCTCTTCAAATACATGGCCAATGTATTATATTCATGTTTAAGAAATGTTCAATCATGCAATCTAGCACAATATAATCAGTAAATAATAACAAAAATGAAGATGGAATTATAATAAGAGTTCATGCAAATTAAACTAAAAATGTAACTTTGATTATTTGCAATACCCCTAAAAATATTTGACCTAGTAATCCTCATGTAAAGATTTGTAAAGCAAGATCATGCCATGAATTGTTTCCCTATTTAAAAGCAATCCTTGTAAAATACCAGTAATTATCATAACCTCAATAAAAAGAATATCACATCTAAAAGGTTTAATTATGAAGCTTAATAAAAGGATTTATGCACAATTAATATTACTTAAGTTCATATCAACAAAGAGAATGTCAAGTTAACTACAATAGAGTTAATGATTTGCTCATCTCTAAAATCATGAGGCCTTTCTTTAAATCATGCTTAAAATAATTGTTAGTAATGTCTCCAATAATTGCATGTAAAAAATACTGAGATTTAAATTAACTACTTCCTTGTTTGTGATTAAGAATTCATAAACATGAGTAACGAGCCATTAATCTTTGCCTCAAACCCAATCACTAACAAGATGGCCCTCTAAAATAATTGTAAGCCATTATAAGCATCTTAAGCGCACGTCTTACAAAATGGATGCATAAAATAATGCTACATGTGCAAATAAAAGCCTTAATTAAAGAATCTTGCTAAAATGCAATCTTGCCTGGTTGGGAATCATCTCATCATCATCTCGAACTATCTAGTTAATTCGACTAACATATCACATGCGAAACTATGTCCTAAAATCACTAAGTTCCCAACACTTAGCAATAATACCTATCATCTTAGATAATCTCTACCATCTATCCATAGGTCCTGCTCGACTCATGAAACTTCATTGATAAATGAAAATCAATACAACGAAAGTTATCAAGTAAATGATCAAGCCTTAGTATTCCCTAATCGGCTATGTCTGGCCACTTTCATTTTTAAAACAGAATATTCCTGTGGATATTCCTCTACCTTTGACCCCTCCTTATCCTAATTTTCCCTCACGGTAAAGTTGCTCACCATCTCCTTGTTTTGCCCAATTCTTTTAGCTCACTGCCTACTTCGCACTAACTAAATCCTGTTTCAAAACCTCAATCACAACAGAACATAAACAAATCCAATTAAATCTAGTTAAACTTTTAAAGTTATTTAGATTTATTTGATCTTTCGTTCTTTTGACACGTATTAGAATCTGAAGACTCAACGAAGTGATAAATTCAAGTAAGATCAAGATTTGGGTATAGACGAAGACCAAGGATTCATTACTACTGACTGATTGAGCAGGCTTTGAGTTAAATCAAGGCCGTGGTAAAAATAAGCAAGGTAAGTTATCACTTTGATCATATTAATCTTACCTCTTATGCAAAATTATGTTTCCTTAAATTATCAAATTGCATGTTTAATTTAGTATACAAATGTATGTCAAAGTTTAAGATAGCAACATGCCTACTTTATAATGAAGTAATGTTATTATACTATTTCTTGATACTTGAAATACCTAATTCTTGTTACCCTAGATGTTAATAATAATTTTACTAGCTATAGGTCATATTTAAATACCACGCTAGTCGTATGCAAGTCCAAGGCATTAAACTGCCCTGCTCATTACTCTTCAAACATGAAAACTTATTTTTCGAACAATCATTAGATGTAAGTGACTGATAATTTATGACAACTTGGTTTATGCTTCTCAAACCCCCTAAAAACTTGCTATACCTGTCTGAGTGGATGGTAAGAGAGGTTGGTGAGATATAATACGAGAATTAGCGGTTTGTGGTATGCACCACATGGACAAACTGAGGACTTAATCGTATGATAACCTCTTCGTATAAAATAATACTACCATAAGCTGGCAAACTGTAGGTATGAATAACTAATTTGCATCGCCAGTAGGGGAAAGCACCATTGGAGTGACCCACGAGTCGTGGTATTAGTTTAAGCTGTCGTGAGCATGGGTGTGTTGCTAGTTTAAGCTGTCATGTGGGGCAAAAGGGGGTCTGGGTGGGGCGAATATAGCCTTCCCCCCAGATAAAACCTTAGCGGGTGCAATCCTTCACTAGATGTATTGTAAAGGCCGCGGTAGTCCTCTTGATCTGCATGTCAAAGGAAACATGTGAATTAACAAAAGTCACTCATTTCATTTCAGTCAAGACCACCTATAAGGGAGACCGATTGGAGAAATTGTACATGTCATGTATTGTGTACCTACATGGAGTACCTAAAAGGGTAGTCTCAGATCGAGGTTATCAGTTTACCTCACATTCATGGACTAGTCTTCATGAAGCCCTCGAGACCCACCAGGCCTTCAACATAGCTTATCATCAACAGACCAATAGACAAATGGAGAGGGTGAACCAAATCCTTAGAGATATGCTCCGAGCTTGTGCTATAGAATTCACCATGGATCAGGAGAACTTTCTACCATACACTGAGTTCTCCTATAGTAATAGCTACCAATCTAGCCTGAAGATGTCTCCACTTGAAGCCCTCTACGGTAGAAAATGCTAAACCCCATTACATTGGATAGAAGTGGGGGAGGGCTATAAATTTGGACCAGACACCTTGAAGCAGGCCGAAGAGAAGTTCCACCTAATTAGAGACTGACTACAAGCAGCTCAATGAAGACAAAAGAGTTACACCAACAACCATAGAAGGGAGTTAAGCTTTGAAGTTGGTGACTATGTTTACCTGAAGATATCTACCTTATGAGAACTAAAAGATTCAAGGTCAAAGGCAAGCTCACACCAATATACATAGGACCATTTTCAATCACCACCAAATGAAGAGAGATAGCATATCAACTAGAGTTACTCGCACACCTGACAGACGTGCACAACATGTTCCACATGTAGTAGCTCAAGAAATATCTTAGGGTACCAACAGAGCAAGCCCCATTGGAGAGCATCGAGCTTAAGAAGGATTTGACCTATCCAGAGCATCCGATCAAAATTCTGGATGTCAAGGAGAAGCAAATAAGACAACAAATCATTTGCCTTTGCAAGGTCCAATGGAATAACCACACTGAGAGAGAAGCCACTTGGGAACGCGAAGAGCATCTAAGGAAAGATTTTCCCCACTTGTTCACCAATCTAGTGGAATATCGAGGCCAAGATTCTTTTTAAGGAGGGTAGGTTTATGACATCCCAATTTGTGTATCCTAGAAATTTTGATAATGATGTTGAGTGGAGCACGATTCAAATTTTGGCAAAAGACAAAAATTCAAATTTGACATTGACATTGTAACCCAAATGCAAATTAAATCCAAATCAAAAATCAAAAATGAGTTCAAATTCAAAATTTAAAATCCAAAAAAAAACTAAAATTCAAAGTAAAATTAAAAAGGAGATAAAAATTAGAAAATTGAGAAACCAGTTTGGGCCCAGTTCAATTTTTCACCTCTTTCTCTCCTTTCCCTGGCTTGGCCCTTCTCTCCCTTGATAACCAAGCCGCGTGCCCGGTCCACTCTCCCTCTTCTTCTACTTGCTCGCTCTCTATCTCTGTCCATGTCATGCTAACCCCGCCAACTGTCGATTACACACACGCACGCCCCTGCCAAGCCATGGCATCATTGCCACTGTGGCTCACGTCACGCTTGCGCCTCACCATCACCGACCGTGCCCACATGCACTGTCAAGTCACCAAACAGGGCACCAACGTCAATGCCATGCTCGCCCTCACCATGACAACTATGCCTAGCGTGTGTTACCTAATCTCGCCACTACATTGTGTGTGCCCCTATCCTATCACATTGCACCAACACCTCACCACCTATGTCGCTCCATGCTTTCACGTCATCCCACGTCCGTACCTGCGCCATTGCCCACGCCTCCTTGTTGGCCACCGCACCTCTCTTGACATCACCATTCAGCTATAAAAGCCACCCTGAGCTCCCCTTGCATCCCCCACACCTCCCTCGCCACTCTCCCTTGATCAATCAAGCCCTCGCCTGCACAAACTCGTCAGCATAGTTGTCACCTCCTCTTTTGGCTATAATCGCCCCCTTCGCCGCCATTTCCTCTTCGGCGAGCCATTGTTAAATTCCTCACTCGTCGAGCATTCCCTTGCTTTCCTCTCACTTTTTCCTTGCCCAATTTCAACAATGGTCATCCCCAACTCACTATTACCATCGGAGCCACCGTGCTGCTACGGGTCAACATCGTCAAACCACCTCAAACCTCCCCGAGCCTTGTCAACCTCTTTGGTGAGCTCCCTGTGCCTCGTAGATCATCACCATACCTTGGCTTAGCTCATCGCACCAACGGGTGTTGGATTGCTATGATGGCTGACCTCCGCCATCGCGCCGCTGTAGTAAGTCGCCACCGACCATGCCATTGTTGCGCATAGGTTCATCGTGGTCCCGGCAACCCATTTTGGGGGTTACCGATGCTTGTCATCGCTTGCCTCACTGGCAACGAGCATGGCAACACCGCCTCTTTTGCTCACAAAGGAGGAACAATGTAGCAGTAATTAAGTTAATGATGGTAATTAATTTAAAATAATCATGTTCACTAGTTTAAACTAATTAGCCACTGACAAGTGGGCCCAGACCATTAGAAATATAATTAAACCTGATTTTAACTTTGTGCCACTAACAAGTAGGCCCTTCACTATGCTTGGGACCGCTTGTCAGTTACTTGCTTTTTTTCTCTAAAGAAAATAATTTAAAAGAAAACAAAAATCCTAAGGACCCCACCTATCAATCACTTATATGATTTCCTTTAGAAAAATTAATAAACAAACAAATTAAAAACCCAGCTGGCCCCACCTATCAGCCTCTTATGCCTTTTCTAATAACAAAATAAATTGGGAAAGAAATTAAAAACCCACGGGCCCCAGCCGTCAGAGAGACATACTCTCTCTCCTCTGTTTATTTTTAGAAGTTTTATGAATTTAAACTTTGGAAGACTCATTCCCACTTATGTAAAATCAAGATCTTTCAAATGGGGGTAAAATGAAAATCATAGATTTTGGAGTTCATTTGTTTTTCATTTGGATTTATTTGCATTCTTTGGTATTTATCTGATTCTTGTTTTGATTGTGAGTTCAAGCCCAACCAGGACCATTAAGACCAACAAGATGCTTGTGATCCAGGTAAGTCAATACTTTTATTATTTTGCACCTACATTTTGAATGCAAGTTATGTTGATTTTAATTATTAAAATTACATACTTCAATTTATTATGCAAATTATATTCATGCTAAGCTCATAGTTAAGCCCCTACGAATAATTGTACTATTACACCCACTCCTTGACTCTGGGCATAAATCCTTAATGCCCAAGAAATAATGGTAAGTATGCTCGTAATAAGTCTATATCTAAGCTTTGCGCTAAGTCTTGTTTATATAATAGGGGGTATTAAGTTGCCCCGATATCATTTCAAACATGAAAACTTATATTGGATTCTAAAAACTCTAAACTTGCTTAAATATCAAGGTGGATGGTAAGAGGGGTTGGTACGGATGGAGCACGAGGGTGTGGCATTAGGTAACTGGTAGAACTATCTAGGTAATTTTAAGGAATGAATCATGTGATGACATCCCAATGAAAAGTAGTGCAATCACAAGTATATAATGGGTGCAACCTAGATAATTAATTTACATCAACCTAGCACCGGTTGCGTCATCCGATGGAACATGGTATGAGTTGATTGATGGAAGCCTCTGTGTAGTGCAAAAGGGGGCCTCTGGCGAGGGTGGATAGAACCCCAGAGTAGGTAAAAATCTTAGCGGGTGTAGCCTTGCTAGGGAGATACGTTGTAAATGCCTTGTGATGGTCTTCTTGATCTACATGTCCAAGAAAACATGTAGAATACAGCAAATTAAACATCTCTTGTGGGTAAAATATGTGACCACTGCAAAGTGAAAACTGTTCGAACAACCATGCCCACAGTCATGGGTGGGCATGGGAATTTACTCGAGTTAGTGCTTATTTACAAAAAGAATTAATGTGGGTGGGATGAAAAAGCACAACAGGTGAATGCAATCCTGAGTTGATTTCCCCTGGGTGGATGGAACCCAATGATTATAATGGGTAGATGAAACCCTAGTATCAAAAATAGCATATGGTGGATGGAACCTGCACCTCTATTATTATTGCACACTTTGACAATCTTTAGAAATGTGGGTTGATTAAAATGCTAAGTCTTAGTATTTCTATTTACTATAATTTAACTATAGCATTTCACAAATAAATTAACTCGAGTTTTCCTTTGTTAAGCCTTGCATATATATAATTGTATTCTGTTTGTTGACTCGTAGAGCATGGTTATTTGTGTTCACTAAAATAACTCAGAACCTTTTGATCAAGACCCCTACGCCTACTATGTGGTGTCTAGACTAGACTGAGAAGAAGATGGTGTAGTCTAAGCCGTTCTTGTAGTCTTTTGTTCTTACCATTGCTCGGGCAGACTTTGATAGTGATTGTGTGCACATCTATTATCCAAACCTTAGATAGTACTTGTCGTACACACTTTACCCCTACTTGCTTGCCTATAACAAGGTGTGGTCTCACCTTTTGATTTATGTTTTTGCTTCCACTTTTGGTTATAATAATGTAACATTTGGCCTAATCAGCTTGTTATATAAACTTCGCCCGGGTTATTTAAAACTCGGTTATGTAATATTATTTCTAGTATGGTGTTTGTGCAATGTATGAGTTTGATTCAGCAATATATCTGTGAGCACTATCTACTGATGCAAGGAATAGTATGGTGGAATCACATAGGGTTCTAGATTGTAAATTAGGGATCTGATAGGCGGTGTGGCATTCTCTCCCCAAGCATGGCGGCGACATTCTCTCCCTGGCGTGTCCTCACTCTAGCCTCCTCTACTGAAAGCTCGTCCTTCCTCCCTACTCGGCGGCACACGAGCTTGGCCTCCTTCCTGGCTCGGCAAACTCATGAAGGTGAGTCAATGTTGGGATACAGATAGGTTACACTAGCACAGATTAAAATTTTTATCATGTAAATCAGAAAGCCATACGGGTGAGAGATCATTACCACTAAACATACAGTGCAACGGAAGTAAAGTTTAAGTAGCCGGTTGAATGATGCATGCGTCGGTGTAGTGGACGTAGTTATCGTCCTTTGGCCAACTATCTCCTCCTCGCAATCATCTCGATCAGGGCCATAGTCGCAGTAGCACCTTACCGAAATCCACACATCCAAGGATGGAACGCCATACATCAGTGTGGTAGTACCAGCGCACACGACAGGGGTTATGAGAGGTGACGGCTAAGGTTTCGATGGGTGTATCTTAGGATCCCTCCCTCAGCCTGGCACCTCCCTTTATATAGCCTCTAATTGGATTATTATCCAATACGATCAAATACAGTATCCAACTAGGAAAGTCTCAAGCTAGATCTTTATCCAATACAAGTAAAATCCCACTCGGAGAACCTCCAATCGGACCTGTATCATTCCAACCCGTTAAGTGTGTGACCCTGTAGGTTTATGTATATTTGGCCACAGACCGAAAACTCCTTTTTGATCCATAAGTCGGTAGCGGTCCCTAGCATGACATACCAACTTCCAAATATACATAAAGATCATATCGGATGAACCTATATAGTACTTATGTATTAATTCCTTTGCTTCATCATACTAGATCGAACTTAAGATAAAAAGGGTGCCATCTTATGATAACTCAATCCTCTAGTCTAATCTGTAGTGGATTACTATAACATCTTAAAAGTTGAATTTTGAAAAATATATAAATACCAAAAATCTTTTGGAATGTATGTTCTTTACAGTTTGACCTTGTTGGTTTTTCTTGATTAAGACTCCAATAAGTAAAATAATAATAAAAAGCTAAATTCAAAAAAGAAAAGCACAAATAATAGAAGTTAAATGGCTGAAAATGGGCTTAAGTACTGCTAATATTCATTCTTGTACTTGAAGAATTTTAAAAGAATAAAAAGAGAATTGAAAACAAATGAAATAATATTCATTAGTTGTTAATATGGAAATAAGCATCAGTAAACCAGCGAAAGGGATATGAAAATAATTAAATAACTTGTACTATCAACTAATGGAGCTTATTTATGCTATACAAAGAGTGTCATGACTCGTGACATTGTTAGCACCCTGTTGTAGTAGCCAGGTGAGTGCTGCAACAACACGTGGGATTTCAACTAACATAAGAGTAGTTGGTGAGTATTGCAACAATGAGTCTATTTTTTTGAGCTATGAGTTATATCTTTCGGTTACAGCTTTTAATTTAATAAATAGTGATCGTGGAGAAATCAAAATCCATTGAAAAGATAAAAAGAACAGGCCCAACATGTGGGCTTTGAACTATACATAAGAAGCTCAATAATGCAATATTTTTTATATGCTTCACAAAATAAATACACATAACATACATACATATTGTTTATAATAAAGTTTGAATTCCGTAGCGACACACACTGGCATAGCGTGTGAGCTTGGACCGCACTGTTAGCGCGGCGTGGTACGGCATACGGTTGACTCCGTACACAGGGCGGTCGAGTCGATCTGAGTGGGTAGGCAGGCAGATTCTCCACGGAATCGCGGTGCGCATGTCCTATGCAGCACGGCCACGGCATGTCTCCGGCACGTACGAGGCCCATGCATGAAACGGTTACTATTTCAATACAGATTCTGTCTTTTCTAAAATCAGAGGTGCGACACTTTTCTGCCTTTTGTTCTTCTTGTGTTTGGAGAGGAGCGATTCTTTTCTACTTGTACAGGAAAGGAGACATGTTTTTAAAATAGGACTAGATTATGATAAATGTTAAAGTTGTATAAGAAATACAATTAAAGTTTCAAACATAGGTAATAGAGTTGCATAATAAATATAAATGTATTTTAAAATATAAATTTATGTATGTAGTATCTAACTGTGCAATTGCATAAACAACTCAACTAGTTTAATTAAAAAAATCCTTTTATAAATTATCTCATTAATCGAGATTCGAGAGAAGAAGGGAAGTATCTAAACTGCTTATTTTAATAGAACTATATTATAACAGTGTAGAATAATTAGATATATCAAAATTACAAGTGTTACAATAACAAATAGAGCTAAAGTTTCAAAGAATACAAGGCGAGTGGCTAGCACCAACACACGAAGCGACGACGGCGCACACTGTTGGAGCAGAGCCATCCGTCGTCCACGCGGTGGTGTGACCAGAGCACGGTGAAGACGACCACCGCGCCTGCCGGGATAGTGAGGCCGACCTGGATTCCGGCCAGATGGAGAGAGGAGGGAGGCGGCTGCACCATTATCATCGGCAAAGAGGGCCGGATCTGGCTGGCCGGAGAGGGTGACAACTGGAGTGGAGGAAGAGAGTGATGGCGGGGGTGGGGAAGAAGGCGGTAGCCTGAGTAGAGGGGGAGGGCGGCGACGGGGGTGGGGGAGAAGGCGGCGGCCGAAGTGGAGGAGGGTGATAAGTACATCACTTTTTTGAATCTACACAACACTCATCCACAAGATGCTAGGTAAGGAACTATGACCATGGCACGTGCACAATAATTAAATTATCAGGTGAGCTCGTTCCTAGAGTTGTTTAATTCAGCTTCTGAGAATAGGTTACTGCCTAACGCTTGTGATGTGATTGTGTTTAGAAACATAGGCAATGACCAAAGAGACACATGGAGTCACAGACATGCTTAGGATGAATATTGGAGATCACCACGACACTTTGAGGCTAAGACAATAAAGAATGAAAGTTAGGTATGTTCTAGAATCCAGTTCGGCCTTCGGAGACAGTGTTGACTTCAAATAAGTATAGAATATACATACGGAGTCCAAATGAAGTGATCTTGGACTTGTTGGAAAACTTATGATATCTTCTTTTTAATGGTTTTGGTTACATATCAAAACTCCATATGAGCATATCATAATCTATAAAATAATTCTAAATCAGTTCTAAACTTAGGCCTGAGGTCTTTTTTCAGTTTGAGCCCAACTGGGGAGTTGTAATGAGATGTTCCCCCACCTTCACGGATGTGCTCCCCATGTCCCTAGCCCCTCAAAAACTGCCAGAGATGCCACTCTTTGGGTTTAGACTTGTTTAGATTGATTTTCGTTCAGAAAACATCAGTTATGTACTTGTGTCGACTAGACCAACTACAGCGACTTCAGGCCTCTCCATTGTTCAATGAAACTTCGTATTTTATTCGCAAATTTAGATCATGCTTATTTTTTTGTTACTTGATTCTCGATTGTTTGCAAGAAAGATCAACCGAGTTGGACACGGTTGATAATGACAAGGGTGTAGTGTAGCAATTGCAGGATGAACTTGGTCATTTCGGTCAAGTAGCCTCGTCGTCAATGACATATCAAACAATTGTAGCTATCCTTCTCATCAGAAGATCGGGCCAAATCCCCTCATCAGTTGGTATCAGAGCATAGATTGCTTGGTGAGATTTCTATTTTTGTTTGTTTTTCATACCTATAACCAAAAAAATGCCCCACAAAAATATTAGTTTGTCGAAAATCACCAAAACTGAACACAAATTGTGCCCTTGCAATTTCAGTTTTTGTTTTACCGTGTTGAATTTTTGTCCATCGTCAAGTTTTAGTTGCTGGTCTGGGTGTAGTGTTTTGATTTAGTTTTGGGTGTTGCATCTAAAAATAAAAAAAAAGTTAGATCAGGTTTTAGGGTTGGCGGTTACTCTTCGCTACCGAGTTTGCACCACCAGATCTTTGGGGAGATACAGATCAACTCGGTTTTTCCTTTTGTTTTGGCTGGCCGAATCACCTAGGACAGAGTTTTGTTTGGGTTCTGAATTTTTGGGTCCGAGTTCAAGACAGTTTCGTGCAGTCGTAAAACAGCCATAATTTTTGCATACGAACTCGGATTGTAGCGTTCTTTGGCTCGTTGGAAAGCTAACGAAAAATTGCTCAAAGATTATGCTTGTGAGGCTTTAGAAAAATTAAAGATCCCCAAAAAAGTCATTTAGGTCCTTAAAACAACCTTCGAAGTTTCAGCACCTGTTTTCAACGTCCGTTCGCTGTTTAGTTTGAGTTTTCTTTCATTCTAGATTATATAATCTTTGTTTTTGGGTCTTATTTTAGTGAGATTAATTTTCATGTTGCTAAAAAAAGAGGCAGATGCAAAAAAAATATGTAGAAAAAAGGCACACAAAATATAAAAAAGGAAGAGAAGAGGCAAGTACAAAAAAAGGGCCGCACAAGTTAAAAAAAAAGTCAAAAAAAGGAAGAAAATTTTGTAGTATTGTTCATTTCCACATTTTGAGCTCTTTTTATATAGCCCTTGTGTTGTCTAGTGTTTGCTTGCTTGAGTTAGGGTCAAGTACTAGTTTGTACTAACAATTTAGATGAGTACTTTGGACTATTATTCAGCTAGTATAATTCTGAAATTGAATATTGCCATTCCTTTACTACTTATATATTGCCTGTCTAAGCTCCAGATACTACTAACTGAACAGGTATCAACGTATCGGCAGTCGCTATACTCATCACTCTAGTCAAGTTACCACGAACCAGCCACCGGCTGTACCATCTGCTTTGCTAAGTAAGAATCTTGTAAGTATTTGATAAGAGTTTGAGAGTGCGAAACTTATGTAGCCTACAGCACCTAATAGTTGATAGGGAGCTAACAAATTTTCTTGTGAGTTTCTTGTATTTTACTAACAATGGTAGGTTCACAAAATTTAAAACATGGTGGCAAGAATGATAATCAATCTTCTGTATTTGAGAGTGCTGGACCTCTCACTCCTCGCACAAGAATGCTTATGCAACACTTCAACCGTGAGGTAAACAAGAGAACAGAGGAGGTCTACAATGTGTTGGATCGACTCAATGACACCATCATCACCATCAACAACAGAGTTGAGAACTTTAAGCAACGTTCACCACCACCAGCTACTCGACAAGCTTTGTTCCCCCTCACTCTTCGGTGGATAAGGATGATGATGTTGAAGAGAACAACTATGATGCCGACACTGAAGTTGAGGGCCTCGATGACCGTGACCATCATTGACTCAGGAAAAATCGATGAGGTATGGGTAGGTTACAAAGGGAGGTACGTGATGATGATGCATTCACTAAAGTCAAGTTTACAATTTCTACATTTGCTGGTAGATATAACCCTAAAGCTTATCTTGATTGGGAATTATAATTAGATCAAAAATTTGCATGCTATGATTTCCTTGATAATAAAAGAATTAGGGCTGCTACTAGTGAATTCACTGATTTTGCATCAATTTGGAGGAGGGAACAATGTACACTACCATATATACCTAAAACTTGGGATACTTTGAAAAGAGTCATAAGAGCTAGATTTGTACCTTCATACTTTTCATGTGACATGTTAAATAAATTGCAATGCTTAAAACAAGATAAAAGGTCAGTAAAGGAATACATTGCGTTATGGTTTGGAAGAAACTAAAGAAGCTAAAACGGCTAGAATTTTGGGAGGGCTTAACTGGAAAATTCAGAACACACTTATTTATAAGGAATACAATTATATCACTCGTTTGTTTCATCGTGCGTGCAAAGCTGAAAGAGAAGTATAGGGGTGACACATGAGAACTAGAAGTCATTTCGGGGGGCTTTTTAACTTCAAAAAAGGTGATGACATGGCAAGGGCACCCCTTCCATCTACACCAAATCGAGGGCACTCTATTTCTACTTCCACGCTCTCACGTGCACCCAAAGTAAGTAAGGCTACAACCATTTAGAATCCCATCAAATCTGCTCTAACAAAGAATGCATCTTAAGTTGTTTTCACTGGACGTATAAAGGACATCCAATGTCACAAGTGCAAAGGGTTTAGACATTTCATGAGAGAGTGCTCAAGTCAGTGAGCTCTCATTGTGAGAGAAAATGGTGAGTTTATTTCTGCTAATAAAATTGATGAAAAATATATACTTATTACAAATGACCATGCAGGTGATTAGAATGACACTAGTGATGAACAAGAAAAACACCTGAGTGCTGAAAGCTTTAAACAAATACACGAGCCTTACAGTAAAGTGTGTGCTTAGTGCACAAATGGAGAGTGCTAAACATGATCAATGCCATAATTTGTTTCAAACCAAGTTCATCATCAAGGAATGTTCATATCATGTTATCATCGATGGTGGAAGTTGCAATAACCTGGCTAGCTTAGATATGGTCGAGAAGCTTGGCTTGACCACAAGTCCTCACCCATGTCCTTACTGCATTCAATGGTTCAACTCATTTGGTAAGTTGAAGTTAATCAAAACCATGACAGTACAATTTTTGCCTAGTTCAGATCATGATTATGCTGATTGCGATGTTGTACCTATGCAAGTATACACCTTACTTTTAGGTAGACCATAGTAGTTTGATAAGGATTCCACTCATCATGGTAGAACTAATTAATATACTCTCATGCATGAGGGCAAGAAAATTATTTTACACCCAATGTCTCCTTAAGCCATTATTAAAGATAAAATTAAATGACCTAAACGTAAGAAAAAGAAGAATGCTAAAAGTGATAATAAAACGGTAACTAAAGAATATTTTCCACCTAAAAAGAAAGAAGCAAAAGAATCAAATGCTAGAAAAAAATCAAATTAAATTGAAAGGTATTGTTCTATTAGCTACTAAATCTGATTTCAATGACTTAGAAGTAGAAATTTTGATTTGCTATACCTTATTTTGCAAAGATACTTTGTTTTCACTTGAAGATTTACCCGCATCTTTGTCTCCTGTTGTTACTAACCTTTTGCAAGAGTTTAATGATATATTTCCATCTGAAATACCCTTGGGACTGCCACATGTTAGAAGAATTGAGCATCAAATTAACTTGATCTCAGGATCTTCTTTGTCAAACCATGCACCATATAGAACTAGTCTAGAGCAAGAGTTTCTAAGAAAGATGGATGTTGGCGTATGTGTGTTTATTGAGATGGATGTTGGCGTATGTGTGTTTATTGTAGGGCGATTAATAATATTACTATTAGATATCGTCATCATATTCCTAGATTAGATGATATGCTTGATGAATTGAGTGGCTCTACTGTTTTCTCTAAAGTTGATATGCGCAGTGGATACCACCATATTAGAATGAAACTTAGAAATGAATGGAAAACTGCATTTAAAACTAAGTTTGAAGTATATGAGTAACTAGTGATGCCTTTTGATTTAACTAATGCACCTAGCACTTTCATGAGATTAATGAACAAATTTTTACGTGATTTCATTGGTAAATTTGTGGTAGTTTACTTTGATAATATATTAATTTATAGCAAGTCACTTGATGTACTTCTTAAACGATTACATGCTATTTTTATTGCTTTGAGAGATGCACATTTATTTGGTAATCTCGAAAAGTGCACCTTTTGCACCGATCAAATTTTTTTCTTGGCTATGTTGTTACTCCACAAGGAATTGAAGTAGATGAAGCCAAGATTGAAGCTATAAATAGTTAGCCGACACCACAAATCGTCACACAAGTACGGAACTTTCATGAACTTGCTTAATTATATCACCACTTTGTGAAGGATTTCAGTACCATCGCTACACCACTTAATGAATTAACGAAAAAAATGTTACTTTCAAAAAGGGATAAGCGTAAGAAGAAGCTTTCAACCTTCTAAAAAAAAACTCATATATGCACTATTGCTCCAACTTCCTGACTTTGGTAAGATTTTGAACTTGAGTGTGATGCTAGTGGAATTAGAATTGGTGGTGTGTTGATACAAGGAGGTAAACCAGTTATTTATTTCAGCAAGAAATTGAGTGAGCCTAGTTTAAACTATTTAACTTATGATAAGAATTATATGTTTTAGTTCGAACTTTAAAAATATAGCAACATTATTTGTAGCCTAAAGAAGTTGATATTTTGTTATACATTCTGATAATGAATCTTTGAAGCATATTAGAAGTCAATCTAAACTAAACCGTAGATATACACATTGGGGTGAATTTATTAAATCTATTCCTTATGTCATTAAATACAAAAATGGAAAGAAAATGTAATTGCTAATGCTTTCTCTAGATGGTATACTTTGTTATCTTAATTTGATTATAAAATTTTAGGCTTAGAGACAATAAAAGGTTTATATGCTTTTGATGTTGAATTCAAATATGCCTTCTCCAATTGTAAAGATGGTAACAACTGAAACAAATTTATTTTCAATGATAGCTTCTTATTTAGAGCTAACAAGCTATGCATTCCAGCAAGCTCCGTTCGTCTTTTGTTGTTACAGGAGGCACATGGAGAAGGATTAATGGGACACTTTAACGTTGAAAAGATGGAGTACATCTTTGCTGAACACTTCTATTGGCCAATAATGAGGCACGATGTCGAGCTTTACATTTTGTAATGCACTATATGCCAAAAAGTTAAGTCACAATTGAATTCACACGACTTATATATGCCTCCTCTTATTCCTAATGTTCCTTGGAAGGATATTTCTATGGATTTTATTTTAAGATTCCCTATGACAAAGATAGGGAGGGATAGTATTTTCATTATAGTTGATAGGTTTTCTAATACGGCACATTTTATTCCTTGTCATATGAGTGATGATGCTACACATGTTGTTGATCTATTTTTCAGGAACATTGTTCGACTACATGGTGTACCAAAGACAATTGTTTCAGATCCTGGCATGAAGTTTTTGAGTCACTTTTTGAGGACACTTTGGGAAAAACTTGGAACAAAGCTACTATTTTTAACTACTTGTCATCCCCAAACTAATGGACAAACTGAAAGTTATCAACCGTACCTTGTCAACAATGTTGAGAGCTATTTTGAAGAAAAACTTGAAGATATGGGAAGAATATCTATCTCACGTGGAGTTTACCTACAATCCCTCACAGCATTCAACCACAAAGAAGAGCCCTTTTTATGTAGTATATGGCTATAACCCTCGTGCTCCAATTGATTTGTTACCTCTACCATCTTCAAAAATGGCAAATTTAGATACTAAGAAACATGCTAAATTTGTTCTTAAGTTGCACGAAACTATAAAAGAAAACATAGAATGTGTGAATGAGAAATATAGGATTGCTGGTAGCAAAAATAGAAAAGAAATAATTTTTGAACCTAGCGATCTTGTTTGGTTGCATTTGAGAAAATATACATTTTCATAATTGAGAAAGTCTAAGTTGATACCTAGAGCAGATGGTCCTTTTAAGACTATTGAAAAGATTAATGATAATACAAACAAACTTGAGTTGCCTATAGAGTTTGGGATTAATCCCACATTTAACATTATAGATTTGAAGCCATATATATAAGAGGGTACAGGGGATAGCCATATACAGATAAGGAATCGAATAGTAATCCTATTCTATCTCCTATTCTATCCTTTTTATCTCTAACACCCACTCTCAAACTCATAGAGAATCACACACACTGAGTTTGGAGAGAAAATACAAATTTTGTGTCAATGTCTATGGCTTCGTGAAGAAATCAGCAAACTGTAACTCTAAGGGTACAAAATATAGAGCAAGTACTCCCTCCTGCACCTGTGAGCGAGTGTATGAAGCATCCACACCAATGTGTTTGGTGAGCTCATGCTTCACTGGATCTCGAGCAATACTGATGGCACATGTACTATCAGACATAAGGGGCGTAGGTCCCCTCACAGGTACTACTAAATCTGTAAGTAACCACCTCAACCAAGTTATCTCAACTATCACTGTTGTCAAAGCTCTCAATTCAGCCTCTGCACCCGAACAAGAAACTGCAGTCTGCTTCTTT
The DNA here is from genome assembly GCA_036346265.1 of Melocanna baccifera. Classification (NCBI taxonomy): domain Eukaryota; kingdom Viridiplantae; phylum Streptophyta; class Magnoliopsida; order Poales; family Poaceae; genus Melocanna; species Melocanna baccifera. Next base: position 13,023,585 of record CM070679.1, read on the forward strand.
ATCTTCCAGGCAATCAAGGAGGAGTCAAGAAAAACACAGTAAGCAGAAAGCGAACGATGATCAGAAGGATCATTAGCCCAGGTCACATTGGAATAGGCTTGAAGCTATAGTGCGGTGGAGCTAGGAAAAACAAACGATGAGAGATGGTTCCACGCAAGTAGCGAAGAACATGAAGAAGATGGTTGTAGTGAATATGAGTAGGACAGGCCATAAACTGACTCAAGATATGAACAGTATGAACAATATTAGAGAGAGTGCTCACAAGATAGACCAGACTCCCAACAATATGGTGATAACGAGTAGGGTCATCAAGAGGATTACCATCAGTAACACAAAGTTAAAGGGAGAGCTCCATAGGAGTATCAGCAGTGCGAGTATCAGTCAGACCAGACCGATCAAGAAGGTCCTGGACATACTTATGTTGAGAGAGATAATAACTCTCAGGCGTGGAAGAAACCTCAATCTCAAGGAAGTACATAAGTAAACCAAGATCAGACATTAGAAACTGCTCACTGATATGCTTCTTCACGTATGTGATGAATGAGGAATCGTCACCAGTAATGAGCATATCATCCACATAGAGAAGAAGCAGCATCCGACCCCGAGGTGAGACGTGGACAAATAGGGCAGGATCATGAGCATTGATAATGAAACCAGCAACGGTAATCACCAAGATAAAATGAGCAAACCAGGAACATGGGACCTGTTTTAGGCTATAAAGAGTACGAAGAAGACGACAGACATGGCCATCGGGAATAGAATATCTAGAGGGTGGCTACATGTAAACCTTCTCATGCAAGACACCATTAAGAAATGCATTTTTAGCATCGAGCTGAGAGATAGACCACTGACGAATAGAGGCAACCGCAATAAGAGTGCGAATAGTGGTCATATGGGCAACGGGGGTAAATGTCTCATCGTAATCGCGACTATACTCCTGCTAAAAGCCACACGCCACAAGACGAGCTTTGTAGCGCTCAATGGTACCATCAGACCTAGTCTTGATCTTGTACACCCACTTGCATGTGATAGGACGAGCATGCACAGGTATCGGTACAATGTCCCAAGTCTCCACATGTCGAAGAGCATCAAGCTCTTCTGTCATAGCGAGCTGCCACTCAGAATAGGAAGCAGCCTCACGATAGGAAGTGGGCTCATGGACAGAGAGAGCATGAGTTATCGAAGTAAGTCCAAAATGAGCAGGAGGCCGAAGAGATGTCTGGTCACGAAAGGCATAACGAGGAGCATCATCAGATGAATCAGATGTCGATGTCGGTGTCGGCAAGAGACCAAGAGATGAGTCTGGTGAAGGCAGAGGACGTCTGGAGTAGTGAACCCCCAAGAAACGAGATGACGGTGCGGTAAGAGCAAGAGGTGGTGCTGCAGAAGGCAACACAGGAGGTGTAGGTGCAGCTGAAACCACTGGAGGCAAACTAGAGGGTGGCGATGAAGAAGAGGAAATGGGTGAAGAATCAGAGAGAGACAACCAGGAGATCGTCTCAACGGTGGAAATAGGACAAGGAGCCGAATCTCGATAGAAGAAAGGTCAAGATTCGTCAAAGACAACATCTCGTGAGATCCTGATCCGACGAGCAGAAGGATCATAGCAGCGATATCCTTTATACTCAGAACTGTACCCAAGAAAGACGCATTCAATTGATTGGGCAGATTGTTTGGTGTGCTCACAAGGCTGTATGTCGAGACCCGAATATGCAAATTCGGTCTCTCTGTGTAAACTGCACTAGTCCAGAATCACGCTAGTGCACACAGTCAAACATAGATGTCATCACAGTCATACACACGACAATAATAAAGGAAAACTCGAATATCGATAAAATATCAAAGGTACGACCTTATGGCCAAGCTTACAATATCTCTAGCTGGAAGGGCTTAACAAAATAGCAGCGGAAATCCAAAATAAAGCGTAGCGGCCAATTGACAAGCCCACAGGCTATCGAGTGGAGAACGAGGCCTAATCCGTGAAGTCGTCGTAGTACTCTCCTTCTGGAACCTCCTGCTGATAGTACTCCTCTCCCTCAACTGAGCAACATAGGCGTAAAGCCGTGAGTACATTGGTACTCAGCAAGTCGTTTGTAACAAATGAATGCAATATAATATGCACGGCTTACCAAAGGAAGGCTGAAAGGTTAATTTGCATAAAAGCATTTCACAACGAAATATAATAAGTAACTTTAAAGCGAAAGTTAACTGAAAACAGTGATAATAAATAATCAAAGGAATAAACATGAACCACTTGTGAACACCAATTCACAAGCTAGACCAACAGTGAACTACCTGTCCACCTCCAACATAAACCACCAAGTTATAAGTGAAACACTAACCCTCGTGTGAAATCCCCGAGCAATGTCCATGACCGAGGACGCGGCTATTCGAATAGTTTTACACTCTACAGAGGTTGCACAACTGTACCCACACGATGTGATTAGCCTAAGCCTAAGGTAATCACAACAAGGTCTTTACAATGCTCTACCTCAACTCAATCCTGCCCGCTAGGGTTTCGCATCACACCCCCCCTTGCGCCACATGGAAATCAGCAACCATGTTCATCACGATGGCAGAATTGGAATTGAGGTATTACAAATTAATCAACCAGTTTCATCCCATAATAGACATGTGGTTTGCACGATTAAGCTCAGATCAATGGCGCACAAAGTTAAGTCCTTAACATTACCCGGGCGAGACTACCACATCCCCCAAAGTACATCCGTACTTCCCTCTTTACTGCACGATCATTCGCCCGAGTGCAAAAACTACAATTGTATAACCAAGCCAACGTCACACTAATGACAAGACACAAATTTTATTAAACGTGGCACCAACCACAATTCCATATATCATTAAATCAAATTAAAGTTTAACATGTGATGATAAGACCATTCGCAATTATAAGCAACACTAAGCATCTACTCGTACAACCCATGTGACAATAATCATTCATCACTAGTAAGTTTCCCATCCTATGGTGACAATGGTATCATGGCATTCCAAAGTATCAAGGAGGTATAATCTCAATTGGGACGATAACTACTAGTGCAAATGATTGAATAAAAATAGCGATGCGATGTAATTTAAAACAATAATTAAATAATAGATTGCAAACTGGGTTCGACATGATCAAAGGACACGACTTGCCTTGGGTATGCTCAGCGAGGTACTCCTGGTCTTCGGGCGCGGAACTTGCTCCTCCGGAATCCGAATCTAACGAGAGAGAAAACGGCTGAAAATGAAGAAACACATAAAATGATAAGCAAATGAACTCCAAAAATCACAAAACTAGAACCAACAGCTAGAGCTCAATTTTAGATGAATTTAGAAAAAAGAACGGGGTCAATCGGAGCTAGGACGGAGGAGAACGGGCTCTCGGAAAATTAAACCTAAATTAAATCGGGAAAATCAGAAAAGTCACTGTGCTGTGGACCGGGCGCACGGGAAACCGGGTCTACCGTGGACTCGGCCCACGAAACAGTGCACGCGGGGCGACGGGCTGACGCGGCACGCTAGGGCTGACGTGGCAGCAGCATATGCTGCCACGTGGCACGGGGGTGACGTGGCGCTGACGTGGCACCCGGGGACGGGTCCCGGCTGACGTGGCGCTGACGTGGCATGTCCACGTGGCATGCCACGTCGGCTAGGGCTGACGTGGCTCGGCTGACGCGGCACGGCGCGGCGCGGTGCGGATCCGGCGGCGGGGCGCGGCGCGGCGATTCGAGCCTCGGCTCGGTCCGGCGGCGGCGAGATGCGGCGCAGAGGCGGGACGGCGCGGATCGCCGGCAGCGTGGCGGGTGCGCTGGCGCGAGGCATCGCGGCGCGGGCGCGGCGCAGCGCGCGCGATCGGCGAGTGGCGCGCGGTGCGGCGACGGAGGAGGCGGCGGGCGGCGCGAGAAGAGAACGGCGGAGGGGGCTCACCGGCGGGACTCCGGCGACGGCGACAACTCCGGTGGCTGCGGGGAAGGCAGGGGAGGCACAGCGACGCAGCTGCGCTCGGGAACGGCGGCGACGGCGCGGGAGAGCGGGGACTAGGGTTCGGCGGCGGCGACGAGCGGGCACGCGAACCGAGACGGGGCGGCGGGTTTTATCACGCGAACCGAGGAAGTTCCAATCGATTCTGAGCGCGGCGAACGGACGGTTTGGGCGGCCGCGATTCAACGCGACGAAGGCGGGCGAGATCACCCGAGGGTTAGGGTTAGGTTACGCTGAGCGCGCGCGGGCGGACGGCGGAGATCGCGCGCAACGCTGGATCGGCGCGGAGGAGGAGGCGGCGCGCGCTCGGCGCGGTGGTGCCGCCGCGTGTTGGCGCGATGCGCGACGCGTGGCGGCGCGAATCGGCGCGCGGAGAGCGGTGCGCGAAAGGGCAGGCGCGCGCGGCGCGGTGGATGGGTGACGCGTGGCGGGGAGGAGGATCGGGTGGTGAGGAAGTTTTCCAATTTCTTTTCTTTTCCAGAAATTCAAATAAACTTCTAAAAGCTCTAGAAAATAGCAAATAAATCCTAAAAATTCACCAAAAATACCAGAAAATTCCTTAAGACCTGAAGAATCCAAATAAAATATTTTCAGCTTATATTAATATTTATTTTAATCATATTAAATCTTTTAAAATTCTAAAAATTCATTTGAAGCTTGAATTAAATTCAGAAAATTCTAGAAAATTCATTTTTAAAATCCTGGCTTTAAAATTGACAGAAAAACAAGATGTTACACTGTAGAAGGACAAAACAAGTGCAACCAAAAATACGAAGATGACTGTAATGGGGAGCTCGAGAGTAGAGATGCTCTATAGGGCTCACACCCTTAAGAGCAGTGGAGGGCTGCATATTAATGAGATATGCAGTAGAAGGCTGCACCCAAAAGCTTAAGCTGATGAAGAAAAGTGGATAATTCACTTATGCTTCAATACTTTTCCTCACGTGTAAGCTCCCTCAAGCCTAAGACGTTGAATAGAAGTGCGCTGTAATTATTTTTTTATTTGCACCAACCGGGTCTCGAACTCAAGACATCTTGGCTCTAATACCATGTTATGAATATTGTGTATATTGTCATGAGGCCCAAGGGGCCATATATATATATGAGAGTACAGGGGATAGCCATATATAGATAAGGAAACCGAAACAGAAAAGGAATCAAATAGCAATCCTATTTTATCTCATATTCTATCCTTTTTATCTCTAACACACACAACACTTATTCACAAGATGCTAGATAAGGAACTATGAAGAGGGCACATCCACGACAAATTGAATTATCAGGTGAGCTCGTACTTAGGGTTGTTTTATTCAGCTTTTGAGAATGGATTACTGCCTGATGCTTGTGATATGATTATACTTAGAAACATAAGAAAGGACCAAAGAGAGGTACATGGAGTCACGGATATGCTTGGGATGAACATTGGAGGTTACCACGTCACTCTGATGCTATGACAACAAAGAATGAAAGATGGATATGTTTTAGAATCCAGTTCAGTCTTTGGAGATAATGTTGCATTCAAATGAGTATAGAAGATGCATACGGAGTCTAAATGATGTGATCTTGGACTTGTTGGAAAGCATATGACGTTGTCTTTCCAATGGTTTTAGTCTCACCTCAAAACTCCACCTGAGCAAGTCGTAATCCATAAAATAATTTAGAATCAGTTCCAAACCTAGGCCCTAGGCTTTCTACCAGTTTGAGCCCAACTGGGGAGTTATACTGGGATGTTTTCCCACCTTCACGGATATGCTCCCCACGTCCCTAGCCCCTCAAAAACTGCTAGGGATGTCACTTTTAGGGTTTAGGCTTGTTTAGATTGATTTTCATTTAGAAAATATCAGTTGTATATTTGTGTTGACTAGACTAACTACGGCAACTTCAGCCTCTCCTGTGTTCAATGAAACTTCGTATTTCATTCGCAAATTCAGATCATGCTTATTTATTTCTTGCTTGATTCTCGATTGTTTGTAGGAAAGATCAGTCGTGTTGAGCATGTTTGGTAATGATACGGGTGTGGTGTAGTCATTACAGGACGAATTTGGTTATTTCGGTCAAGTAGCCTCATTAGTAATGTCATATTAAACAATCGTAGTTATCATTCTCATTGAAAGATCAGGCCAAATCCCCTCATCATAGGGCAGTGGCGGGGGTGGGAGAGAAGGCGGCGGCCGAAGGGAGGTGACGACGAGAGACCGAGGGGAGCGTGACAGGGTGGGTCCATTTTAAATAAAAAATTATGAAAAGATAGTCTTGTGAAGTGTGTTAGAGAAAATTTATTAGAAATGTTATCTTTAAAGATTACATGACATATATTAGAGAAAAGTTGCCTCTAACTACTATACATGTCCTTACATCGCCTGCATCGAGGTTCACGACATCAATTTCTATGCTTCCACTGATCCCAAGGTCACACTCGATGTTGGAACGAGTAGTCAACCCATGCAACGCTGAAATCGAATTGCTTCTTCCTTGGGGGTGTGATGTGGGCTGCGCGGTCAGAGTCTCATCTTTTCTCAAGGCGCCTACATCCTTCTATCCATCACACGCACGGTTGTACAGAGGCACGGTCACCTCCATGTTGGAACTCATGTCTATGACATGGAGTGGTATATTGCTCAGTTCATTTAATGATACGATTTTCTTTTTTTCTTCAGAACTTTGGGGGATGTCAAAGAAATGGCAAGTTGGCATGGAGTTATCTGATCAAATGCATTATGCATCCCCTATCGTCCCTGACAGATAGGACACACGTACCATCGCCACCAGTCGAATGCTAATCTTGACGGCCGAGATGTATACATGCACTCGGACCCAACTTAACTTTGCGGTACGTTTAGGTTGGGCGCAACTGGGCGAGTAAGTCACACCAGCACCATGAGTATACATGCTTATACCCTTCTTATATGTAGCAGCTTTTAGATCATATTGAAGTTCATAAAATATGATATAAATGTACATGGTATCAAGAACGAAAAAGATGAATATCATAGAGAGAATTAAAATAATAAATTGAAGCAATCATAACAAGAGATAAGATTCGGTGAAGCAGACTGTAAATTCCTTAAGCATAACCTCAAAAGAGTATAAAGAATTATCGCTCTCATAACTCTTTCAAATCTTTTAGACCCTTATATTCTTGTAGCATACAAGAATCTGATGTTAAAAAATTACCTAATATTTAATCCTCTCGTGTATTACTGTCTTTGGCTAAGTGACTTCTTTTTCCTTGTTGCTTTGTGGCTTGGAGCTTGATGCTTTGTTGCTTGAGTTCTCTATGGATTTATATAGTACTTTCTAGCCATCCTTCAAAGTGGAGTAGAAATTCTACTAAAAAATAGAAATCTTTAATATTATTGAGATTTATCTAGATTTTTTATAGTACATCTTTCCAAATCTTAAAAAGACCATAACACAAGACAGCACACTAAACATGAGTTGAACAAGAATGAGAGAGTGTGTGTGCTTCCAATTAATTGTGGGCTACATATCCTTGTCACATTGACCTTTTTACATTTGCCCAACTTGACTTTATTTACCTCTCTTTGCACTAGCCTAATTTCCTTCTTCCTTTCATAAATGCTTAGAGAGTTGCTATTTGTTCTTCCAGAGCTCCTATAAGTACACTGAATCTTCTCTGAGGCCACAAGAAAATTTGAGGCGAATTTGGCCAAGGTATCTAACGTACATACACATGCCCATCTCATCTTGTTCACGCACGGAAGAATAAGAATAAAAAAGAATGTCTATGAGTGCCTTCGCTCGTTGCATCTCACCGGGGGAGAAATTTTAAATGGAGAAACAAGTGGACACTAAAATTTTCCAATCAAGAGGGAGAAAAGGGAAACACCTTGGAACACTCTCAACCCATTTGAAACACGAGAATGTTTCCTAATTCTCACATGCTTGTTTTATTTCTAATGAAACTGCTGCAAATTCCTAGTTCCAAAGAGGAACCAGCCTTTTAAGGTTATTCCCAATGGTGACATTATATAGTAATGTCTATAAATTGCCATCTTATATAAATATCTGGCTAGACATCATCTTTCCAATGCATAATGTCTATTATTAATCAATATTGTAATTTAATATTTATTTTTAATTCCCTCTCCAATGCACCGTTTAATGTAGTGACCCATCTTTGTAATATGGTAGACACAACTTCCCTCTCCAATAGATGTCTTAGATAATGTCTACGTGTTGAATTATATGCTCAAGCAATGTCTTTTTATTCACCTCAGTACAAATTCTACATGATATGCTAATTAATTTTATAGACACTGTTTATATAGGATCATTAGGAGTGCCCTAGAGCTCTTCACTAAACTCATGACTCATCTCTTTCCTCTGCCTGCTTGAAGGAATCTTTTTTTTTCTAGTATCTGAATTATAAATGTTGGATCAGGTGCCTCCTCTGCACTCCCTGCCAGTGTAACATGGAGTAACTTGCACGCTCCCTGCGCATAGGAATAGGAATAAAAAGGGTTCCACACAAGATTTCATTTCATTTGTTGATCCGGGCAAAGCAACAGTGGCCAACTTGCATAGGGATCGGCGGGGGCAGTCAAAAAGGGCATTAATTCCAGCAACCCTCCACCCACCGTCCTTCATAGCTTTCTTTTGCCTTGCCTACCTCCCTTTCACCTTTTTCCCGCACCGTGCTACTGGCGTCGTCCTGGTCAAAACATAACTCATGCCGTGTCTGATAAAGGATTAGCCTAGGACTGGCTATTTAATTAGCTTCCTAATTGGTTGCGCGACCCTTGACACACCTAGCTGTGTTAAAATGTGGTAGACCGTACACTGCTTATGGCTACGGATTCAAAGTTAGGCGAAGCTTGGCTAAGAAAATATAGCACGTCTTAACAGTGGACATGTTAAATTCGTCTAACGTAGGTGTGATAAAGTCCTGCAAAGAAGTAAGACGCACGTCTTAGGCCCCGCTCATTTCGGCTTTTTTCGGCTTCAGCTTCTAGCTTCAGCTTTTTTTTCACTATTCACTACACTATCCACTAACTCAGCTACAGTGTTTTTTCAGCCAGCTACAGTGTTTTTTCAGCCAAAAGCCAAAAGCCATCGCTATTCCGATCACCCCCTTAGACTAAGGCTTTGTTCTTTTTTTAGTTTTTTTTGTGGCTTTTGGTTTTAACTTTATTGGAAACTAAAATAAATGGGACAGTTTCTCTAAGCGGTTTCACGAAGTCGCTTCTTCAAATAGCTTCTCAAGTGTAAAATAATATGTGCCGTTCACGTCGGTGGCTTCCTAAGCATAGATAAAAGCCATCAGCTATAGTTAAAAACCATCAGCCATAGTCTAAAAAAACATGATGCAAGATTTTCTTAGCTGTTTCGTATAACTAAGGGGCCGCTCCAACGGATTGTTGGTTTCTGAGTGAAATTGCACTATAGCAATTGAAAATTGTATTATAGCGGCTGTTAACTTTTTTAAGTCATTCAATTAAAAAATAAAAAAGAGAAAAAAATAAAATACTATTATATCATCACCAATAATACAAAGAAATAAGGAGAAAAATAAAAAAACAAAAAATACTAAAATTAAGAAATCTACATGTTTCAAATAATTTTTAATTTTTAGAAGTTAAAAACCATAAACTTAAGACTTTTAACCCGTTTGGAAAAAAACATCCACCTGCCTTGGAACACTGATTGGTCTGTGCGCTTTGCCTCTTCACTCCTTTCTTTTGTTTGGTGCTCGGCAGCTGGCTCCTTGCTCCTTTATATGATCAATCATTCATCCATGCCAGTACTTCATTAGTCAAAAGGTACTTCCAATGCGTTTTTGGTAAAGTACTTATACTAAGGTAGTGTTCGAAAAAATGATGATTTTTAGTTTTTACTAAAATTTTACTGTAATTGACTTATTTTTTACTGTAGCTGAGTGGCATATTAGGCATAATTAAATTTAAAAAATGTAAAAATAAAAACGGCATACTAGTCTAGAGCAGACAATGCAAAGAAATACGAGAAAAAAAACAAAACACAAAAATACTAAAAAAAAATTTCACTACGTGACAAAATTACTACAATACTCGCTATCGCTGCTACAGTGAATCCATCGCTAAACAGTGAAATATAATCGAAGTTGAGCGCGCCCTAAGTTGGACAATATTTCATGTCTTCTTGTTTAGGCTAGGCATGAGGATGGTGTTGTTTCTTGCATAGGCATTACTAGCCATGGGCGAACACAATTAAATTCAAGGGTATTTAGATGAATATCTGAATTTTTCGTGTAATACCCAATATTTAGTAGGTATATTAAGTAGGAATAGAAAAAAAGCTCATTAGTGGGGCTCATTAGCTCAGTTCAAAATTACTTCAATTGCACTCATTAATTGGTTAAACATTGAATGAGTCAATTTCAGATGAAATTAAATTTTACTTTGTCTCGGCTACTTCTAAACTATTAATAATATGATATTAAATCAAACTACGTTAATTTTGAAAAAAGCTCGATAAGACGAGGAGAAGCGTGGCCTAATAATTCATCCACCCCCTTATCTGACTGGCATATTGATCTATCCATAGACCTCTCGAGCCTTAACCTATCTCTTCCCTCTCTTTTTGTGTCTCTCTCAGACTCTAATAATCCAGACCAAAATTACCAAACTCAGTGGAACTGGCGCACAAGATTGAGGGGCAATTAGCCACCAAGTGACTTGGTGAGAGGGTGAAAGCAACTCTAACCTCTGGCTTAGCCTCGGCGGCAAGGAGCATAGGCATAACGAGCAGCGATACGACTACAAGGAGAAAATAGGCGATAGTTGTCACCTAAGAGCCGATGGGGGAGCGTGTGGTAGCGGCGACCAGGTCGACAAGGTAGTAGGCACTAGGCAACAACTACACATTGTCGTACAATGGTGCACACAGACTATACACATCAGACTGCACGTTTTATCTCAAGTTATTTTGTAATATCTATTTTTCTAAATTATTTATAGATGTTGTATTTATCACAAATATTTTATACTTTTTTGCTATTGTGAAAATTTTCATTTTATTTGACAACTCTAAATATCCATTCTAGAAATTTTAGATCTGCCACTGAATAATAGCCTCGAAGGGATCTGATCAGACTCACCTTGTGCATGCTCTTGTATACTCCCAACTCATAGCATGTGCCATCTGTGTTCTTATCCAAATGAAAATTTCTTTTGTTTGCCCAATATATGTAGAACTATGGGTATGACGTGATTGTGTACAAGTCATGCCGTCCTCGCCAACACCTAGTTCCGGGCAAATTTGATCGTCTGGTGCCATGTTTGTCATCTATTTCTTTCTATCAAAATTCTCTAACCATGTACATTTTTCCTCTCCACTAGAACCAGTTCCTTTCTTCTCTATCAACTCATGGAAACAACAAATGAAAGTTTTTTGAAACGAAGACAAATTTCCCCTGCTCCATGATCCACCCATCCACACTCCTCCATTAGAATGGCATGATGTGGGTGGTCTTGGAGTCGTAGCCGGCGAGGCAGCTCTTGGCGTTCACCTTGAAGATCTTGAGCAGCTCCGACGCCATCTGCCTCACCGCCGGTGAGCAACCGCTCTGCATCAGCAGCAGCAGCTTCGTCAGCCCGCCCTTGGACGCCGCCGCCGCGTCCACGGCGCGCCTGTCCTTGTACTTGTGGCACACCGCCCACAGCACGGACACCGCCGCCTCCGCGCCGCCCATCCCGCCCTTCATCATCTTGGACACCACAGCCGGGATCGCCGCCTCCGCCTTTTCGCATACCGCGGAGCGCCCGTCGGCGCACCCCACGGCGGCCTCCAGCACGCGGAGGGCCTGGCCGGGGGAGCCGGTGTCCGTGGCCAGCACGCGCACGGCCGCTGGGACGGCGCCCAGCCGGACCATCTCGCAGCGCGAGCGCCGCGTCCCCGCGATGGCCGCGAGGCAGGAGAGGCCGACCTCCACGGCCTGCTTGTCCAGGCTGCCCTTCTCGTCGACGGGGCCGATGAGCCGGATCAGCTCGGCAACCAATTCCTCCGCCTCGGCGGCCGTCGCCTTCACGTCCGGTGTCGCATTACGGAGCAATGACTCCACCAGCCTCGCCGCGTCGATCCGTGCCTCCAGACCGCTCCCGCTCTGCATAATGCGCACCAGGGACGCGACCGAGGACGCGGCGTCGGCGGCGAGGGCGGCGGCGACCCGCTTCTTGTTCTCCTCCTCGATGCAGTCGGACGCGGCGAGCACCACGAGCACCCGCACGGCCGCCTCGACGGCGGCATCCGGCTCCCTCCGCCGGAGCACCGACGTGACGGTCTCCGCGGCGCCGCCAGCCCTCGCCAGAGCGTTCTTGTCGAACTCGTCGACGTCGTCGTCGGAGAGGAAGGCGGCGAGCTTGTGGAGCACCGGGCAGGGGTCCTCGCCGGGGGCGGCGACCTGCCGGAGGAGCTCGGCTGCGGCGGCTGCCGGGGTGGGGCCGACGGCGGAGGGCGCGAGGGACGAGGAGGAAGCAGCCGTGGAGGCCCAGAGGGCGATGAGGCGGCGCAGGGTGAGGTTGGGGACGAGGTCGGTGGACGGGAGCGGGAGCATGGTGGCCGGGCAGGTGGTGTTGCCGGAGTCGAGCCACCGCTGGATGGAGGCGCGGTCGTAGGTTACGCCGGTGCAGAGGCTCACCGGCGACCGCATCACGTCCAGCGAGATGGGGCACCGGAAGAAGGTGGGCACCTTCACCTCCAGGCCCCGGTACTCCGCCGCGAGCCTCCCGCTCATCTCCTTCCTTCCCATGGATGGATGGATTCCTTGCTAGCTTTCTTGGTGCTGCAGTTTGGTGCTGCTTGCAATGGCGTTGGCCGTTGGGGGAGAAGTGGAGGCGAGGGAATGGAGTAGGAAGGAAAAAGGTTGGGGAGGAGGTCTGTATTATAGGCAGTGGTGGCCTTTTCGTTTTACACCCTTCATTATCGCTCTCTTTCTGAAAAAATCCCTTGGGCAATCTCGTTTTACACACGCTATTTCAATGTTTCGAGGTCACAACTCTTGCATCCTCTTCCAAGATTTTGCACTACCTCTTCTTGAGATCAGCCAATTAACGAAGCATATGCCAATGCATAACTTCAATTATAGTCAGTGGTGGACCCAGGATCAAATTTTAGGGGGGGCTAGTGAAACATAAGTACGAAAAATAAACGCACTAAACATAAAGTGAACTATATTTTGCAATATAAAATCACACATAATTATAATAGGAACATAGTAAAAATACAAAATACAACAAAGATTGTACCTCGGTAATAGATAATATGCATCCTAAAGCTCATAAATATATGTAAACAGTTATCTGTACACAAAATTAACAAATTTAGTTATAAAATCAGAAATTACATTTGTGAATAGTTGTAAAGATTGAAAAATAAAGATTGAACAAATTTAATGACTTAATGTTTCATAATTCATACGGTATTAAAAAGAATGAACCATACTACCATACCTATTAATATTTCAATCTAATATTCCTGTGCACTGTTTCAATAATATAAACAACCTCTTTGCTCGCTGCTTTGAATTGCATGGAAAATATTTATGCAATGTTCGCTTCTCTATTTCTTGCAACTGTATAAATTAACAAATTAATCACAAATACATAAATTAAAAAAATGAACCTATGTTAATGATTTAATGTTTGATAATTCATACCTAATATAAAGTATAAACTAATAAACACCTTACACCTCTCACCTCTGTGGCTGTCGGCTTTTGCTGTTGCTGCTCTCGGTTCAGTACTTCGGTCGGTCACTCGATCAGCAATTCAGTGGCCCTCTCGGCCTCTCCGCCCTCTGCCCGGCTGCCCCTCTCGCCTCTCGGTCCTCTCCTCACAAAGTCACAAAAGCCCACACTCAGACACTGCACACTGGTCTCGCTTCTGTTCTCCCGTTCTCCCACTCGGCTGTAGCAACCTCGCCTTCTCCGCCTGCGCCGCTGCGCGGCTGCGCCCTCCGGCCGACCGGCTGCCCCGACTGTCGCCGACCGGCCGGCGACCGGGCTTCCCTAGTCCAGCCCCAGCCCCCAGCGGTCCAGCCCCTCTCCTTCTCCTCCCAGCCCGACCGGCCGACCGGGCCTCCCTCTCCTATTGCACCTCGGAGGTCGGAGCTCGGCTCGGCGAGATCTGGCCGCAGGCGGCCAACCGGTCGGTTGCTCGCGGCTCGCCTGCTCCTGGCTCCTGCTCGGCGTGACGGCGCGGCAGCGGCCCTCGGCCGCGAGATCTGGCGCGGCGGCGGCCTCGGCTGCTCGTGCTCGGTGGATCTGGAAAGGGGATGAACCGATAAAGTGCTGTTGGGCGTTGGCTTGTCGCTGTGCTGTTGTTGATGTGGGATTCTGGGTATTTTTTGGTGGGCTGTGCTGGTTGCTGCAATGTTGTTTTCAGCCTTGTTACCTTGTATGCGGCCCAATTTTGTTGTAATGTTGTATTGGCCAAACTTTGCTGTTGCTATAAATTGTAATGTTGTTCAGGACTTCAGGGGCTCGGCCTCACCGAGAGATCGCAGCTCCGGCCGGCGGTGGCGCCCCAGCCGGAGGTAGGGGGGCTAGGGGGGTATCCATGCTCCGGCCGGTGGTAGGGTGGGCGCCAGCCCCCTTTGACCCACCGGTCGGTCCGCCACTGATTATAGTGTTTCTCCAATATATAACATTTTAATTAGTTCACTCGCGAGCCTTCACTTTACAATATTCCACTAAATTCAACATTTTGTTCCTTGGACAATCATGTTTATTTGCGATAATATTCCAAAAAAATTGTTCACAACATTTTGTTTTCGCAGTGGTCATTTTCTAAAACATATTCCGCCCTTGGCTTGAAACGTTTTGGTGACGCATTGCTTGTAGCTCTTGTGGTGCTTCGAATGGCTTCATTTCCACATAACTCCAACGAGTACAAGAACCACACCTCAAAAAAAAAATGTCACGTATACCATTCCATCTATTTCTCAATTGAAAAGCAAGCGACCTATTTTATTACAGTGGCACACATGCTCAATTGGGGGTGGGACGGTAGGGATGGGAAGAAAGGAAACCTTTTAGGCCTTATTAGTGTTTTAAACTAAAAATTCCAGCTCATCCACGAGGATGAGCAAAGGATTTTGAACTTCCAAACAAGACCTTATATGGTCAGACCATACTTCTAGTACACAAGAAATTGCATAAATTTTTATGTACTTGCATGCAATTTTTAGCTTGTCAGGGTGTGCGCTGTAAGAAGGGGAGAAACTAGGTGTGGAATGCGGAAAGTTGGCAAAGAAAGGGGAGGGGAGTCAATAGACGAAATGAGATGACGTATGGACGGGTGCGCGAGGTCGCTCTCGACGCTGCTTTTGGTCATTTTCTCTACAATTGTTTTCCATGGCAAGTTGTTGTTGTTGTTTTTTTTTTTTTTTTGCCAATGGGCGAGGTGCTGGAATTCTACTCATTGTTCTATTTATATTAGGTTAAGTTGACTAATTTTGGTATCCAGTGAATAGTCAATTGTATACTCCACTAATGTTGTCTAAAAAAATTGTATTGTGATGTTGATCTCAAGGACAAAATGTGTACTAATGTTTATGCAATTGGGCGGTGGTACGCATGCATTGCTATGTTTCCACTTGGAATGCACTTTCCTTGTGTTCTCTGCGTGCTAACTACTAACTGCTAGGCTATCACACCCACGAAGAACTAGTTTATGCTAGTGATTTGGGGAACGCATGCAATGGCGCAATTATACACATATAAAAAAAGACAAGACAATGCATGAGAACTGCCCTATGTACTCCCTTCCTGAAAGACTCTGGTCAGGGGCGAATTAAAACGGGGCGTTCGGAATAGCGATGGTTTTTAGCTTTTGGCTGAAATTTTACTGTAGCTGATTGATTTTTACTGTAGCTGAGTTAGCTTATTAGGTATAATTAAATTTAAAAAAATTTAAAAATAGAAGTGACATGTTAATTCATCACGGACAATGCAAAAAAATACGGGAAAAAAACAAAACATAAAAATACCAAAAAAACAAAAAAAGATAAAAAAAGAAATGCTACAGTGATTTAGAAGCCATCGTGAACGCCGAACGCGGTCGCTGCAGCTCTCCTGAGCGGGCCCTTAGAGTTCTCCCTAGTGTGAAGAGGTTGGGTGCTCAGGCTACTTGGCACTGTTTACGCTCGGACTAACATAAGTGGGTATTCAAAATAGCGTTGGTTTATAGCTCTTTTTACTATAATTAGTTTATTTTTTACTGTAACTAATTTAGTTTATTTGGTATAATTAAATTTAAAGAAATTTGAATAGAAAAAATATATTAGTGCATCATGGACAATGCAAAGAAATACGAAAAAAAATAAAAGATAAAAAACCTAAAATAAAAAATAATAAAAAAAAACAGTAAAAAAGTCGGTAGTTGAAGCTGACCGCAGCCGCTGAGCAGGGCCAAAAATTGCACTCTGAGATGACATCCTGTAAAACTGTGCAGAAGAAAACAGAATGAGAAATATGTTTAGAAGCAAATACTCCGTATATCATTTTCGAGGGAGTTCCCGGCTCCTCGCGCGGTCCATGTTGCCTTCGCTCGCTCCGCGCCCGACGCGTGCGCGCGCCCTCGCCTCCGCTCCGCCTGCCGCGTGTGTGCGCTCGATAGCAAGCCGCGGCTTCTTTCTTCCGTAGTTCCGTGGTTAGCGAGCCACAGCTCGCTTCCGTGCGAGAGGCGGTCCCACGGTGTGCGCGCCGTGTGACGGGGTAGCGTCGGCGCTCTTCGCTCCCGGTTAGCGAGCCGTAGTTTTGTTTTGTTTTCCTCTCCCACTCCACATCGACGACCTCCTCTACGACCAACCTCCGCCGCCGCCCTCTTCCTTCGATCCGCAGGACGCCGTTGCCCAGGAGCCGCCTCCCAACGCCAAGCATTCTAATCCCAAGCAGCGTCAGCAGCCATCCCGGCCGATAGCCCTCTTCGCCATCCCCTTCGATCTGCCATCCCCCTCTCTACTCAAGGCTTTCCGCAAGCAGTCCTGACCCAGGATTGCTTCTATGAAGGGGACGAATAAGCAAAGCGTGAGGGGTACAGAGCGAGGTTGAGCAAGCGGTGGCGCAGCCACACAGCTGCAGCACCACCAGAGGGAAGTCGCAGCCGCCACCATGGGTAAGCCCCCTCGGACCTCGACCACCGCCGCCGCCAACCTTACTGCTTCTCCTTCTTGTCGCAGTCGGTTCCTAATGATTGCGCTGGTTTGATGCGTTCATCGCAGGTATCTCGCGTGATTCGATGCACAAGCGCCGTGCCACCGGCGGCAAGCAAAAGGCGTGGCACAAGAAGCGAAAGTGAGTGTTCCAGATCCCCTTCCCTCCCTCCCTAAATTCGCCTGATGGATGCTTTGTTTCTTTCTAGATTATTATTACTTGAGCACATTGGATCTTGCTAGCGTTTCTATATATCTGAACGATACGTGGTTGAAACATCACTCGGCTGAGACTAGACCGCATCGCACAGCTGTTTCCACTCTATCGAGTGAATGGTTCTTTTTTTAATAGGGAAAGCGAATGATTCTTTTGTGATTTTGCTGTTTAAAGGGTATCGTGTGAATTATAGAATGAACATAAACTTATGTATTTTTTCTGTAGGTTATGTTGTTCCAAATGACCATTCAGATTTATGCTAGAATTCTACAGAAGTGATGTATTTAGGGTAGTCACCTGATTTGCATTATGTTTAGCTTTGTTAATCGTATTAGCCTTCCTGTCTTTGAGTGTAGTTCTTGTCCTTTGGTGCTTATGTTTTATTGTGCGCAATTGTTGTTTAAAAGTTTTAAATTTCGAAGCCTTTTTTAACAACTATTGTGAGGAAATCTTTCATAAAGACTATTTTGTCTCTTTTGCCAAACATGAAGAAAGATGGTTTTCCTAGATTAATGCCACCCTTCCATTTATGTTGGGTGCTAGCGAAACTATCATGTAATGACTTTGTTCGATGATTTTTGTTAGTGCTGTTTGGCAGAATTTGGTTGGCCATATTGTTAAACTTGATTCTTACTGTTTTATGTAAAAATGCGTGCTAGAGATGCTTTTGTTCTGTAGATATCAATATAAACTTTTGTTAGTTTTAACGTCTTCTTATTTTGTCATGAAGGTATGAGCTTGGTCACCAGCCCGCCAACACCAAGCTCTTAAGCAACAAGACAGTGAGGAGGGTGCGTGTTCGTGGAGGTAATGTGAAGTGGAGGGCCCTCCGTTTGGATCCTGGCAACTATTCATGGGGGAGTGAGGCTGCGACCCGTAAGACCCGTATCCTTGATGTGGTCTACAACGCATCCAACAATGAGCTTGTGAGGACTCAGACCCTTGTGAAGAGTGCCGTTGTGCAAGTTGATGCTGCCCCCTTCAAGCAGTGGTAACTTGTTAGACTGATCTCAAACCGTTTGGCCCAACGGCCAAACGGGCCTTTGTTCGCGCTTCGATCGGGCGCCCACCAATAGGCTGGTGGGCCCTGCCGCTAGCGCCACAATAAATAGAGGTGGGGGGCTGGGGCGACACGTACGACGAGGTTCACCGTGCCGCCACAAACCCCACCGACAAAACCCTAGACCCGATCTAAGAGGGGGCGCTCAAGCGACGGGAAGCTCCACCGTGTCGCCGCCGTCGCCGTCCGTTCTTCCCCGACCGTCGCTGCCCGTGCGCAGAGCTTCACCGACGAACCGCGATGGCCAACTCCTCCTCCTCTACGTCGGACGGTTAGTACCCCTCTCTCTCTCGGTATTATCTCAAGAAACCACAAGAACGTCGGACGGTTAGTACCCCTCTCTCTCTCGGTATTATCTCAAGAAACCACAAGAATAGAGTCCCAACAATGGTATCAGAGCGGGCAAAGAACCAGAGAAGTCTCAGATCGGGAAAAAGCAATCAAAAAAAAAGAGGGCTTACCGGCCGGCCACCGGCCGCCGCCTAGCCGACCTGCGCGCACCTGCTGCCCCAGTGCCGCGCGCCGGCGGGCATTGGCGCATCCGCGCGTGCGCGTAGCCGCCCCGCCGCTGGCGGCCGGCCAGTGCCGCCACCGCCGGCCTTGCGCGCTTTGTGTTGGCGCTGGGCTGCAGCGCGCCGCTCACTGGGACCCACCGGCAACCCCCGCCGAGCCCGCACTTGGCCGGCCCCTCGCGCCACGCGCGCCTGCAGCCCGAGCAGGCCCCCCACTAGCCCGTGTTTTCCGGCCGGCCCTCCCCAGATCCGATTTTTGAGGGTGGTTTTGTGGGGAGATGGAAATGAGTGGTGGAGGGGAAGCTTTTGACCAGCAGATATTTTCTTTGACCGGTCAGCATGTTTGATTGTGTGGTGGAAGTTGCCTCCGTGAGAGGATGAGCTAATGGGGCATGGTTTTGACCGGTCAAGAGGTTTTGGACAGCTTATAGTCTTTTGATAATTGCATGAAATCGTTTTATGATGTATTTTTTCATGTTTATTTTCAGTATATATTGGTAATGTTGCTAAGATACTGAAAATTATTATGTCATTTTTGAGTTGACAGTTTAATTTCATGTTTATCAGCAATTATGTCATGCATATATTCAGGTATATATATGTATTGATATTGTTTCATGGTATGCATTTTTAGATATATTTGATATATCTAAAAGAAAAGATTTAATTTTCATTATTAAATTCGAACCAACGGGAGAATTTAATTTTGGAAAAACAGATATAATTTTTAATTGATGTTTCCGCTGCAAAAGTTAAATGGTGATTAGTCTTTAAATTAAATTCGAACCAACGGGAGAATTTAATTTTTTGAGCATTGTTGTGAATTATAATATTGTTAATTTCTGACCAACGTTGATAATAACAATATTATAATTTCATTAATGTTTTTATGCATTATTTCTATTTCTGCCCAACGGTGATATAGATTTAATGTATAGATAAAATTAATTTAATTGTATGTCGTATTTTTGACCAACGTTGGAAATAAGGCATATAATTTTCCTGTTATGTTCTCACTTTATTTGAAATATTTTTTCAGGCGGATACAACTTGATGAGTTGTATCAGAGAGATCCCCACTCTTAAAGGAGATAATTATGGAGAGTGGAAGAAAAAGATAGACTTAGCGTTTATCTTGGCTGAAGTGGACTGGGTCCTCACTACAGCACGTCCCACTGAGCCTATGGCACTAGTGAGGGATCCAAATGAGGATGATACTGCTTGGCGAAAAGACGGAGGATCATGCTCCTCACAGATGTCTTATGACCTTGAGCATAAGAAATGGACCACAGCCAACAAGAAATGTATGGCTGTGATAAAGAACACGATTGAGCCTGCTATTGTGGGCTCAATCGCAGAGTGTGACACTGTCACAGAGTACCTTGAGAGGATAAAGAGTCAGTTTACTGGCTCTTCAAAGACTTATGCTACACAACTAATCAAACAGCTTGTGACAGAGAGGTACTCTGGTGGTGGCAGTGGCATAAGAGAGCACATACTGAGGATGAGTAACATGGCATCCAAGCTTAAACCAATGGATTTGGCTCTCAAGGATGAGTTCCTTATTCACTTAGTTTTTGCTTCCTTGCCGAAAGAGTTTGACACTTTTGTTGTCAACTACAATATGCAGCCCGAGAAATGGGATTTGGAAAAGTGCATAGCTATGTGTGTGCAAGAGGAGGAAAGAATTAAATCCTCACATGGTGGTGGTTCTATCAACTATGTGAAGGATAACAAGAAATGGAACTTCAACAATCACTCCTTCTCAAAGAACAAGGGAAAAACCTCTGTCCATCAGCCTCAACAGAATAAGTTTGTCAGAGACAAAGATCGGTGTCTTCATCAGAAGAAGACAGACACTACAAGAAGAACTGTCCTGATTACTTAAAGATGATAATGGCAAAGAAAGGTGAGAACATTATTACCTATATAAATGAATCCCTGTATGTGCAATATTCGAAATCCACTTGGTGGATTGACTCAGGAGCAACTGTTCATGTTGCTAATTCTTTACAGGGATTCCGTTCGACGAGGACTACGCAAAGAAAAGAAAGATGCATTAAAGTCGCAAATGGAGTCCAAGCTGAAGTTGAAGCCGTTGGCGATCTTTCATTAGAGCTAGCTGATGGATTCACTCTTTTACTTAGAGATGTTCTTTATGTTCCCTCTTTACAGAGAAATTTGATTAGTATTTCATGTTTGGACAATGATGGTTATGATTGTCATTTTGGAAATGGCAAATGTGAAATAATGTTTAATAAAGTATGTGTTGGCCTTGCCATCTTGCAAAATGAGCTTTATTTATTATCATTATGTGATGATGTGAATGTCGTATGCGATAATGGGAACGTTGCGTGCGAGAAAGTAAATGGATCCTCGTCTACGAATGCAAACAGAAAACGAAAGAGAACTCTAGATGCGTCGTCGAAATTATGGCACTGTCGTTTAGGCCATATTTCGAGGGGGAGAATAGAAAGACTAGTTAAGAATGATATTCTTTCTCCATTAGAGTTCTCAGACTTAGAATAATGCAGAGAATGCATTAAAGGAAAATATGTAAAGAAAATTAAGAAAGACGCCAAAAGAAGCACAGGAGTTCTACAAATTATTCACACAGATATTTGTGGTCCCTTTCCTGTGAAAAGTGTGGATGGATATGACTCGTTCATAACATTCACGGATGATTACTCCCGTTACGGATATATTTATCCAATCAAAAAAAGAAATGAAGCCTTAGATAAATTCAAGATATTTAAGGCTGAAGTTGAAAACCAACATGATTTAAAGATTAAGATAGTCCGATCTGATCGTGGGGGGGAGTACTACGGTCGACATACCCCATATGGACAAGTTCCTGGACCTTTTGCAAGGTTTCTACAGAAAATGGTATAGTGGCCCAAATTCTACACCGGCGAACCTCAAGAAAATGGAGTAGTGAAAGACGCAACCGTACCCTGATGGATATGGTGCGAAGCATGATGAGCTACTCCACACTGCCATTGAGTTTATGGATGGAGGCGTTGAAAACCGCCATTCATATTCTCAACAGAGTACCTAGTAAGTCGGTGCCCAAGACACCGTACGAGTTGTGGACAGAAAGAGTTCCCTCACTGCACCACTTACGTGTGTGGGGGAGTCCTGCTGAGGCTAAAGTATTTAACCCAAATCTTAGGAAGCTTGATCCCAAAACAGTAAGCTGCCATTTCATTGGCTACCCTGAAAAGTCAAAAGGTTTCCGTTTCTACTGTCCAGACCGATATACAAAGTTTGTAGAAACGAGACACGCTGTCTTCTTAGAGGATGAAATGATGAGGGGAAGCATGGTAACTCGAGGGATTGACCTTGAAGAGAAGTGGGCGTATGCACCCACTCCGATGATTCAAGAGCCATTCTTCGCAGTACCTGCTGTCGCTGCACCGACGGTGCAAGACACTGTGGTGCCAGCACCTGTTATTGTTCCTCCTGTGGCAACAATGAATGAGAATGAGGAACCTGTTCTTCAGGATCCTACAGAACCCATTGCCACAGATGAGGGGGAGCAACAGCAGCCCCAAACAGAAGATGTACCAAATGTGGAGGCCCCGAGGAGGTCTCAAAGAGTAAGAAGATCACT
Organism: Melocanna baccifera; assembly: GCA_036346265.1. Classification (NCBI taxonomy): domain Eukaryota; kingdom Viridiplantae; phylum Streptophyta; class Magnoliopsida; order Poales; family Poaceae; genus Melocanna; species Melocanna baccifera. Next base: position 13,046,119 of record CM070679.1, read on the forward strand.
ATCTCTCGATGATTATCAGATTTATCATACAAAGGAATTTCAAATGGAGGATGATCCCACCTCATTTGAAGAAGCCATGAGAGCGAAAACTCTTCAAAATGGCTTGAAGCCATGGAAGAGGAAATGAGGTCCATGATGACTAATAAAGTGCAGGACTTGAAAATTATTCCTAAAGGAGCCAAAAAGAGGGTCAGAAATGGGTCTACAAGACAAAACTTGACTCCCAAGGGAATATAGAAAGATACAAAACGCGACTTGTGGCAAAAGGCTTTACGCAAAGAGAAGGGATTGATTACAATGAGACTTTTTCTCCAGTCTCATGTAAAGATTCCTTCAGAATCATAATGGCATTAGTAGCACATTATGATTTAGAGTTACATCAGATGGATGTAAAGACGGCATTTCTTAATGGGGATTTGGAGGAAAATGTTTACATGGCACAACCGAAAGGTTTTGTCGTGGAAGGAAATGAAAGAATGGGATGCCGCCTAAAGAAATCGATTTATGGGTTAAAGCAAGCTTCAAGACAATGGTACTTGAAGTTTGACAGTACAATAAGAAAATTTGGGTTTAAAGAGAATGTAGAGGACAACTGTGTTTATGCAAAGTTTAAAGATGGGAAGTTTATCTTCCTAATCCTGTATGTGGATGATATCCTACTAGCTAGTAGTGATGTCAGTCTGCTACTGGAGACAAAGAAGTTTTTGTCCTCAAACTTTGATATGAAAGATCTTGGTGAAGCTTCGTTCGTTCTAGGAATCGAAATTCACCGGGATAGAAACAAAGGGACATTGGGACTATCACAAAAGGCATACATAGAGAAAGTCTTAAAGAAATTTGGTATGCATAAAAGTAGTCCTTCACCTGCACCTATAGTCAAGGGCGACAGATATGGGGATTTTCAATGCCCCAGGAACCAGTACGAGCTCGATCAAATGAAATCGGTTCCATATGCTTCAGCTGTCGGAAGCTTACAGTATGCTCAAGTGTGTACACGCCCTGACTTAGCGTTTGTTACCGGGTTACTTGGCAGATTCCAGAGCAATCCTGGAATAGAGCATTGGAAATTGGTAAAGAAAGTCTTGCGTTATTTGCAAGGAACAAAAGGCCTCATGATGACATACAGAAGATCATATTTACTCCATATAGTGGGGTATACAGATTCTGATTATGCGGGAGATGATAGAAAGTCAACATCCGGATATGTATTCACTCTCGCTGGAGGAGCTATATCGTGGAAAAGCTCAAAGCAAACCGTCACTACATCGTCCACAATGTATGCCGAGTTTGTAGCATGTTATGAGGCTACGGGGCAGGTGAACTGGCTAAAGAAGTTCATACCCGATTTAAAAGTGGTTGACGATATCAATAGACCACTTAAGTTGTACTGCGACAATGAACCCGCAGTAATGTATGCCCACAACAATAAGTCAAGTGGTGCTGCCAAACACATTGACATAAAGTACTATGTTGTGAAAGATAAAGTTCGGGATCAAATTATAAGTCTTGAGCATATAAGTACCGCAAAGATGTTAACGGATCCGCTTACTAAAGGTTTACCACCCAACGTGTTCAGAGAACATGTAGCCGGCATGGGTTTAAGGGAAAGCCTAAGATTCCTGGACTAAAAGATGGCCCAAAAGTTTAAAATAACTATTTCAGAACAGAGAGGTGCATTGTAACTATTGAATCTATCGGCGATTGACCGTGACGATGAGACATGTTCTATGCACTAATCTGTAATGGAGTGAGTAAAGTCGAAAGTAATTAAAGTTAAAGCATAGATTGAGATCAAGGGGGAGAATGTTAGACTGATCTCAAACCGTTTAGCCCAACGGCCAAACGGGCCCCTTGTTCGCGCTACGATCGGGCGCCCGACCAATAGGTCAGGTGGGCCCCTGTCGCTAGCGCCACAATAAATAGAGGTGGGGGGCTGGGGCGACACGTACGACGAGGTTCACCGTGCCGCCACAAACCCCACCGACAAAACCCTAGACCCGATCTAAGAGGGGCGCTCAATGACGGAAGCTCCACCGTGCGCCGCCGTCGCCGTCCGTTCTTCCCCGACCGTCGCTGCCCGTGCGCAGAGCTTCACCGACGAACCGCGATGGCCAACTCCTCCTCCTCTACGTCGGACGGTTAGTACCCCTCTCTCTCTCGGTATTATCTCAAGAAACCACAAGAATAGAGTCCCAACATACCTCACTCACTATGGAGTAGATATTGGTAGGAAGAAGAAGGCCCCTGCTGCCAAGAAGGATGCTGCAGAGGTATTTTACTCTGTATTTGTGTTATGTCCCTTGACCTTAGTATATTCTGTGAGCAATTACTTGAATTTGATAATGGTTTAGCTTCATTTTGCATTTGCATTTTGCTAAAAGTAAAAAAATCATGTGTTAGCCTTTACCATGTTGAATGTCTTCATGTATATGCGTGTTCTTATGTGTTAGCAAATCACTTTTTGTTTTTACTTTTATATGTTGCTACATTGAGGAAACGACTCCAGATTTATGGAACAAAATGGTTCTCACTTTGTCTGTATGGAAGTAGGTTCTCCATATGCTTTGACATAACATTTGACCTTTGCTGCTAAACTTACAGGGACAAGAGGGTGAAGCTGCCGCAGAGGAAACCAAGAAAAGCAACCATGTCAAAGCTTGAGAAGCGCCAACAGGGACGCACACTTGACCCACATATCGAAGAACAATTTGGCAGTGGGACGTTGTTAGCCTGCATCTCTTTCCGCCCCGGGTAGTGTGGACGAGCAGATGGGTAAGAATAGTGGACACCTCATATTCTATTGCTTAACAGTTGAACACTTCCTAATCAGAATGAGCATCATAGTAAAGATAAAATATTGACCTTAATGTGTTTTTAGTTATACGTCAACATGGAGTATTTTTAGATAACATTTGAATTTTGGTTTCAATATTCACCCAAAATGTCTTCTTGGAGGTTGGCTTCTGTTGTATTTGTTGGCTTGTTGGATTCCTATTTCTTGTTTGAACATGATTTTTATGTTAGTTTTAAGTTTATTTTTATTTGATATGCTGAAAGATGCGTCAGCTATACTACACTACTATGAGGTTTAACTTATGGTTCCTTGTTACAGCTATATCCTTGAGGGGAAGGAACTGGAGTTCTACATGAAGAAGCTCTAGAGGAAGAAGGGCAAGGGTGCCGCAGCTTAAGAGCAAATCTTTCTTAGTTGCTGGTTCTACATTGAAAGAACTACCCCTTTTGTTTCCTGGATATTTGTAGCTGTCTTGGAAGCTTCCTTGTTATGTTTGCAGACATGGTCTGTTGTTTTTTTTCTTCTCAAAAAGAAACAACTGTATCTTTATGACCTGACAATGGTTCGTGTACTCTGGATATTGTTAGGTTCTATATGTACTTTTGCCAACTCATTTATAATTTTGCTATTAGCAGCGGTACATGACCGCGATCCTTGTGATTCTGCCTGGTTATTACGCTAGACCTCTGTTTAATGTTTCTAGCCTTTGCTGTCATAAATTGTTATTTGGCATGCTGAATAGAGTTGATGCCAGTGCCGATGGATATTTTGCTGTGATCTTCTGCATCGTAGTTGCAACATGGAAGGTTTGATTTCGTTCAGAACGTCAGACGTTAGAACTTTTCATTCTGCTTCGATTTGGCATTGGCTGGGTGCTCTTCTGCGCCACTGACAACTCCATTTAGCCTTTATGCGATCAGAAATCAAACGTTGGTGCGAGTGACCAGATTGTGAAAATAAAGCGTTTCCGACCCATTTGCACATTAGATATAATAATCCACTATACAAAGCTGGGGGGTTCACCGCCCCCAGCCAGTCCACGCATCGCCCTCCTCCAAAATAACCTCTAAATTTTTTTTAATTACGTATAGATTCTCATTTCTTACAAATATATCTCTAGATTTTTTTGAAAAAGCCCCTATGCTTTTTTCTCGTTGACAGCGACCCGTAGTTTCCAAAAAATACGTACAGATCCTCAGTTCTTTCAAAATGTCCCTTGTTTTTTTACGAAAAAACCTCTCAGCTCTTCTTTTATTGCGGAAAGTCTCTTAATTTTTTTTATGAAAAAACCCCTGCATTTCTCTTTTACTACGAAATTTCGCCTCTTTTACTTTGGTACACACGGTGACTGACGTGGCGTGACGCCGCGCCTATGTGGCTAGTTGAGATAGTAGTGTGTCCGGAAGCAGCTTCTCTGTCGACGTGGTTATTTGGTCAGTATATGAGACCTCGTAATCAGTAGTATTCTACTAGTATGGACGCAAGAAAAAGAAAATGCTGTTGTCTAGTTTACACCCTATTTATTTTTGGTTTAGTTTTTTTAGACTTATACTTAGATTTTAGTTCCTATTTTTACAGTAACTTATCGTTAAATAATATGTTATTTAAGACAAGATTTATAAGTAAATTATAATACAAATTATACGAAATTCAATTGTATCGATAAAAATTATATATAACTATTTCTCTTTATATGTCATCTCTTATATAAACAAAATAAAATAAAAAAACCATAACCCACCCTTTACTGCCGACGTACGCCTCCATGGAGTCGGCACGCGTGCATGCGGCTGCCAGTAGGCGGCACGGCACCGTAAGTTCAACCCCCAACCGCAGCCGTATTAGCTGGAGGAGGTAAGTTTGATGTTCTCGTTGGCTGGCGCCACCGACCACGCAGGAAGGCAGGCATACTTTTGATTCGCGCGCGCGCGCGTTGGAACGTACGTGTAGGACGGCGACGAGACGACCGAGGTTGACCGATCGATGGACAGCAACGGCGTGAAGACGCGCCGAAACTGCGCGACGCTACGCAACAAAAATTTACATTTGGATTCTCCGGTTCTAGACGGACAGAAGGTGTGCGCCCCTTACTTCCTACGTCCACGCGGAAGGCAAGCTTTAGGGTACGTATAATCCACAGACGGGTTGTTGTCTGTAAATTCTTTTCACTTCATACACAGACAACTGAACAGACAGCTTATATAATGGGTCGTCTATTTGACTGTCTGCAAACTGTTTAATGCATATATACAGCCATGATCAAGCATAAATATGATTCTTGTATACCATTGTGTTGCTTCTTGATACAAAACAGATCAAGCATAAATAAGATAAACATAATTACAATATTTTTTTAGAACCATCAATATAAATGATATATTAATATATATATATAATATAATATATATTAACCACCACCAGAATATATTAAATGATATATTAATATATCAATATAAATGATATATTAATATATTAACCACCACCAGAATACTTTGCCAACCTTTTGCCCTCTCTAGTTCAAATAATAGCACATGTACAAACAATGCTTATACAGTCAAGTACTGGTCAAGGAATGTCAGGAATGCTTATACAAGAAACTTCATTTCTGGCATGAAACTGCCAGCGAACTCCTCGAACTAGCAGTACAAACTGCTGGGTTAAATTCATTTCCTGGCATGAAACTACTAGAGACTACCAGCACATAGAGCAAAAGTATGAACCATAGACTGAAACTGGGTAACATTCATTTCCTGGCACAAACTGCACATTCACACTAGCAGCACAAAAATTAACTAACCATAGAGCAACAACTGAAACTCAACAACTGAAACCATAGAGCAAAAGTCTGAAATTTCATACTTAACTGTAAGTGTAGACTTTGATGAAAGACCCAATGTCTTCATCAGCTTTGCAACCACTTGTCTATTATGGTTTACAATAGGCTGTTATGCAACTACCATATCCTTTCTATTTCTTTAATTTTCAACCACTTGTCTGAAATGATCAGGTGACAAGAACAACAGAATCAGCCTCACTGTTGTTTCATGCTTTCTTCCACAAAAGGGATTCCCCTAGACAACTAACATCTCATGATAATTAGAGACACGGTCTACCAATTCATTTGCTCTTGCACTCACTGTTGTAGTCATCAGTCAGCCTCTCAACATCCTTCCAGAAAAGGCCCTCCACAAGAACTCCTTCCTTGGTAAACCTGCCCAAGAATACTATTAGCAAGGGAGGAGGGGAAAAGGAGTTATCCTACAAGGATGTCCTTATACACCAAAATACAGCAACAACGACAAACTTTGTGCTGACAGGCTAAACCATAAGTTATTTACACACGCTCAAGCTTCATGTTTTTCCATGTCATGAAATAAGACCTAGAAGGCTAACACTAATCATTTGCTTAAACATTGTTCAACTTCAACACTGGCAAACAACTTCAAGCATACCTCAACTAAATAAAAGCATCAAGCGCTGTTAGGAAACAGCCGCTTCCTCAAACACTTCAGTGCAGTAGCATGCTCATCTTTTTCTTCAACAGAGAACCCTCCTGTGTCTCGTGAGAGGAGACAGTTGTATGTCTCCATCATCTTTGCTTCCATTTCCAGCTTCTTAGCTTCTTTATTCTCCATTGCTGCAAGATGGGCAAGTCTTGTTGCTTCAAGCTTCTCAATTGATAATTTTTGTTGTACCTCTAGCACCTTTCAGCGATTGGTGTGAGCTTCAGTTTGAATTTTGCTGAATTTATCCAGATTTTCCACATCTATCGCAGTTTCCTTCGACTTGCCTTCCTTTTTAGCTTCAAATGCAGCTTTCTTTGCTTTCTTTTGCCCCATTGGTCGTGGGCATTCATCAGGATCTATAGGCTCTATGTCTTCCATTACGTCTTTCTGTCTCGAAGCCTTCCTTTTACGTGCTTTCTTGAGTTCATCATTGTATATTACCCACTTTGGCTGGTCTCGGCAAACATACCAAACATCCATCAACACAAAATGTCCTAGCTTCAGCTCTTTGTTGTCTTCCACATAGAACCTGTGGGCCATATCAATCCACTGCTGATCTGAATAACCACTAGTATATATTCTACGAGCCTTCATCCAAGCACATTGGAAAAGATCAATCCACTTATTAATCTTGTGCCACCGGTCCTTGGCTTGCTTGGGATTCCTTCTCCTATGTGCTGGGGTTGTCATGTTGTATGTCTTAGCAACATCACCCCAGTACTGGTCGTTCTTCCTATCGGCTCCAGCGGTTGAGTCCGTTGAATTTTCCAACCAAGAGCTCATCTGCAACTGTATAGGCAAATGTTATCACATCGAAAATGAGAAGCAAGCTTATTGAACCATGTTGTTGTACCGAGACTCACCAACCTAACATCTTCTTCTTGTGTCCATAGAATTCGCTTCTCAGTCCTACCGACCTCATCCCCGCTGTCCACATCAATGGAAGATTGGTCTGGCTGCGGAGTGGGCGTCGCCACGAGTGGCGGTGAAGAACCTCCAATGTCCACAGGCCTTGGAGCCTTGAAAGGTGCATAATGGGAAGGACCACCGACTAAATGGAAATTTTGTGACATTTGTGACTGGTTGTTGAAAAAACTCATAAATCCACTAGAGGGATGTGGGTTGTTGTCCCTGCAAAAGTAGATGAATAATTAGAATCACATTTTAATAAGATTTTTGTTGCACAAAATTCTTTGAAGGTAAACATGTCTACTTCTAATGTGATCACATTATAGACAAGCATTCTCACCCGTAATTCTTTGAAGGTAAACATGTCTACTTCTACTTCAGCAGTGGGTGGTAAAATCTTGTACAATACTACACGCGTAAATACTAACAATGACATAAATATTAACAGGATAAAGTCTTTCCTTATTGTTAAGAGCTGTATAAACAATTGTTTGTCCCTAATTTCCTATCTAACATATAGTGAATATCTGAAATTTGAACTGAATATAATGTATGTCAAACATATAGTCAAACATACTTTGACATTTGAACATATATATTCAGATGTAATGTATATACCACATGAGCAGGAAGTTGTGACCATTTTTACATGGTGTAGGAAACATAAAGAAATATGTAGTGGGGTTTCACACTCTTTAGATATTCTTCTATTCACTGAAGTTGATCGATCAGGAGAATTCTGCTCCATCCAAGTCACCAACAAAATCTAACATTTCTAGGTCGGAGAGATCTAAATGTACTATTCCTCAACCATTTGCCCTTTCATTGGGAAACAAAATTGGGAATAATGTGCTGCTAGCCATTGGGAATGCTAGCAATCCCAGGAAAACAAAATTTCAGTTTGTGAGAGCAATTTCCATACCAGGTTGGAGGTTCCATAGATTGAGGATGCGTCCATGGATTCATCGGGCTACCAGCAGCACCTTGGCCCCAGGTTGTTGCATTTGGTGAGATGTGGTGTGGAAAGCAGCCGAGGGAGGTGGGGGCGCCGGTGAATACGCTGCTCCCGCCGGTGAAGGACAGCGCGGCTTCGACGGGCGCGCGGCCTGCACCAGTCCGCTCCGGCGGTGTCGCCACGCAGCCAGCACCCTCCCCCTCTGGCACCGCCGTCGTTCGCTTCTGCTGATCTGGCGACGCCACGGCCTTCCTCTCCTGCGCCGCGATCGCTGCAACGCCTTTGCTTCCGAGCGCCGCCGCGCTCGGCTCTTCCGAGACGCCGCGGCGCTTTGCGCTCCACCGGCGCCGCCTCTGCGCCCGACATCTGCAGGGAGAGGGTAGGGGAGCTAAAGAGAAAAGGGAAGGGGGAGATATGGTGGGATTTGGCGCGCTTGGAAGGAAATGGCTGCCATTTTGCGCGCCCGCATCTGGATCCGGCGATCCGCTTCGCGTCGCTTGGGACGAGACGACGGCTCTACAACGCTCGCAGCTTCGGCGATTTGTCCTGGGAGCACGCGCCCGTGCCGTCGTCTCACGAGGCGACGACTCGCTTCTCCCGTGCTCGAGGCGAGGACCGAACTACAAAATGTATCGTATACAGACGGCGGTTCGCAACGCGTTGTACATGCCCTTAGAGTACGTTTAGAATAGCAATGATTTTTAATTAAAATTTTATTGTAGCTGATTTATTTTTTACTATAGCTGAGTTGGCTTATTAAGTATAATTAAATTTAAAAAATCTAAAAATAAAAGCGGTGTGCTAAACTATCATGGACAGTGCAAAGGAATACGAAAAAAAACAGAACACAAAAATACCAAAAAAAAGACAAATTCGCTACAGTGCTTTGGACGCTGGCCAAACGCCCATCGCCAACGCCCGTCACTATTTTGAGCAGGGCCCTAGGTGGTGCTTATTTGCATTTAAAATTCATGCTTATAATTTTTTATTATAGTAATTAAAAATATACTATAGTTGTTCATAGTTCTTTTCACCGTAATTAAATTTAAAAAATTTTAAATTATCATAGACAATGCAAAAGGAATAAAGGGAAAAAAAGAAAAGGCAAAAACTCAAAAAATAACTAAAAAGTCAAAACAAAGATGAAATTAAAAAGTTAGAAACCAGAAGTAGAAGTTCAAATGAGCAGGGCCTAACGTACCCAGTGCACGCGGCTCTGTAGTGTAGGGTTGCTAATAGGCATGGACTTTTTGGTCTTTCAGATTAGGCTGGCCCAAAAATATAAATGGATTAGATTCATTTTGGATACGTCGCTATTTGGATCAAATCTAGGCCAAATTGGGTTAGACCTCGACCTTGTCATTTTTTACTATATGGGCTACTCATCACATTGATCTAATCGAGGAATTGACTACAAAGAGCACCCTTGACCTCGTCTTTTCTCGGTCAACATCAGCCACTTCCTCATCGCCTCAACTCTTCCTCACCGTCTCCGTGATGTGTAGGCTTGCTGACGCTAGCCTTTTCTCCGCCTCCTCCGCTCTCCCTTACCTACCGTCGTGACGCGAAGCCTCGCAGATGTCGACCACTTCCCCACCATCCCGCTCCTCCTCATCGGTCGCCATCCTTGATCTCTCAATGTCGCCACTACGGCCAGATCCAAGGAGAGCCTCGCCTACGCTAGCCTCTTCCCCACCGCCTTTGCTCTCCCTTACCACCGTCGCCTACCACCGCATGGCTAGATCCGGTAGGATCCTGCTAAATCCAAGCCATGCGCATATCTGGCCATGGCGATGAGGGCTGCATGGGTGAACTCGGGCGGTCCAGTGCAATTGTGAGGAAACGGCGAACTCGGGCGGTAGAGGAGGAGTCATGCCAGAGGGGGGAGGCATGCGAAGGAGGAGGAGCGTGCTGCGGCCTATCCACACCGCCGGTGTCGTCGAACCCTCTCTCACCTCCACCATCGCCTTCACTGTCACCACCTCCATCAAAGTGTGCATGCTCTGGTTTGGATTAAGCCCAAGCCCTTTGTTGGGAAAAATTGGACCTAGGCTTATTTATTTTAGGCTTGGACTAGATTGGATCAAAGGAATTGAATTTTGCTGGGCTTCAGGCCATTAGCAGTCCTACTGTAGTGCTCATTGTTAAGAAACTCGTATCATCGAGTGATTCACACAACCAATTATCGTAACTAGAATGAGATCAATCACACAATTAAACAACGCAATAGTAGAAGAAAAAGTAGACACAAAGATATAGAGAAAGCAATATGGCATCTTCTTTATTATAATAATTTCCTGTATAGGCTACAAAAACCTCTCTCCTATATTTATACCGAAGAATCCTTTTGGTATGTATCCACATCTCTTCTAAAAACGAAGTCGAAACCAATAGGGCCGACATGACCAATGTGCACCAAGGTCAGTTTAGGTGGGTTCTTTTGGGCTTGGGTTTATAGTTTTTGACTAAATTTTTTGAATTCTGACTATTCACACGAGAAAGAGTATGAAAAGAGAGACACCCACGTGTGATTTTAGCTGATATAGATAAAGTCGGTATAATATTTACTATAATTAATTTATAGACTCTAATTTGAAAAGATATACTATTTGAAAACTAGTTACTGTAAATAAATCAAAAGCTATAAATTATAAACCGAAAAAAGAGAGCCTTTTTTAACACTCCGCTCCACTGTCCTCTCCTTTGTCCCGAGATATTTTTCTGTTTCTCCGCCGTTTACCTCCCCTACTCTTCTTTTTGTTGGATGTGTTCTTGTTAATTCGGATCCTATTGTAGCCCTGTTCACTCGCTTGATTACTTGCTAGCTCTACTAGTACACTCCAACAGCCCGCCACTATACATGAATTTATACTAGTACTTGCTTAATTAACTTGTGAAGTTGCTGTTGCACTAGTCTCAGATTCTACGCTTTAAGATGCATACAGCGTGCTAATTATATATACTAGCAGAAACCTTCCCCCACAGTTTATACAGCCTAGCTGCAACTCTTTAATACTCCTATATTAAGCCCGGCGATTCTGCCCCGAAAGCCATGCCAAGTAGGCAAAGTTGCGAAAAAACTCTTTGATTTTCGAATTTACGTAAGGACTCTTGATTTTTACAAGAAGACCCCTACAATGTCAATGATTTTGCGAGAAGGGCCTCCACATTTTTGAAATTACATATAAATCCTTTATTATTTTTTCAGTGAAGCCCTCTTTTTACGGATAAAGCCTTACGGTTTTTCCAGAATTACATATAAATCCTTAATTTTTAAGAAAAACTCTTCAATTTTTTCAAAAATATATACGGATCATTGATTCTTTCATAAAAGCTCTCTTTACCAATTACCGACTCTTTTGCTTCGACTGACGTGGTGGCTAACATGATGTGATATCACGCTTCTGTTGCTAGTTTATTTTATGTCAAACACACGCGTAGCACGGCCAAGTAGTACAACGTTGGTGGCCGTTGTTTTTTTTTAGATTATGGAAGCTGCTGTTAGGTAGATAACCCCGATGCATGTGGAGATCTTTGAGATCAGCGTACGTAAGTTAATATAGCAAAGTCGTCTTCATTCGGAAGTTGGAAGGAGAGACATATCTAGTTCCTTTCTGTCCACACACAGGAGTATATATGGATCTGTTCTTTTTTGGTTTTGATTTATGGTTTTTAGCTGTGATTTTCAATTTTTGAATTATTTGTGAAAGAAAATATGGAGTAACAGAAACTCATATATAGTTTTGACCGATATAAATAAAGACACCACAGTGTGTACTATAATCAATTTATAAATTTCGTCTTGAAAAGGCACTTCGGTTGAAAGTTAGTTACTGTAAAAAAATCGAAAAGTAGATGTTAAAATCTAAAAAGAATAGGCACTATATCTAGCATTTCTAGTCAAAGTTTCCTACCGACCTAGTTTAGTACAGTACTCGATTCGCATATAGGATATTTATATTGGCTTTTGCTTGAAGAAATTAAAATCAATGTGAACACTTGACTTCTCGAAGTGGTTTTTTCACTAATTTCATTTTCGTCTCACTTTGAAGATAAGGCGGGAGGTCACGGATGTATCACGCACCCACCACTTTCACTACCGTTTTGTGTATAAATCTCTTCCTTACTTTTTTTTTCATCTCTTACTCCCTTCTTCTAAAAACCACTTTTTTGAGCAACTACTATTCATTTTCATCTAAAAGTCATCAACCACAAGTCAATACGAACACCCCCTATGACAAGTAAGATTACTTCTGAGCTAGTGATCGACCTGCAGATTGCGTACATATGTCAGCCCTTGCACGATACATGATGACTAGTTCTTTTCAGTTTATGGCTTTCTTTGAACAAATAAGTGAGACGGTTTCTCCGTCGTTGTTCGAAGCAGTTTATCGGGGTAGTCTTTTCAAAATAATTTATCAATTTATCAATACTCGATTTATTCATATAAATACTCATACATGCTAAGATTAAAAAGCTATTAGCCGCTACCGAAAAAACACATCCGATGAATAGCCATACACTCCGTGAGCCATACGCATCCTTCTGTAATTATGTTTTACATTCGTCGCTCAAATGGAGATTATATTGGAAATGCAGCACAATTTGCATGGACTTATCAAGATATGAGAGGTGCTTCAATGCTTTTCTCAACAGTGATTTACATATTTTTTAAAGTACGATGAATAGTAGATAGATACAACTTACCTCTTTATTTGCTTTGAGATTAGTGTAACTCTTGTTGAAAAGAAAAGCATGGAAGCACTACTCTCAAGATATACATGTAGAGGAAAAAAACACTAATCAGCATTGATTGCACGGGAAAAAAGGGTTCCGCATGGACTAGTCATTTTCACGACTACAAAAGCCATGCATGCATGTACTACCATCATTCATCAATTGGAAAGGGAAATGCCTGCATAATTTAGTGGTATTATTGTTTCTCACTGGTGCTACAGTGGATGTGGCTCCTCATGCAACCCACGTAACTAACAAAACAAATCATTGTATATTGTACTTTCTCCGTTCTTCTTTATTTGACATTTTGGATTTTTATAGTCTTCGAGATATAATTTTAACCGTTACTTTTTATAACTTTACATTAAAATATATTAACAAAATTATAATATTATAAAAGTATTTTTAACATCAAATTTAATGATATAATTTTCGTATAGCCAATCTAGATAGTTTTAAATCTATTGGTAGTTAAATTTTAGAAAGTTTGACGGTAAGGATTCTAGGAAGTCAAAGTAAAAAAGAACGGAGGGAGTGTAAAGTATTTGTGATTCTTCAACTAAAATCATTTTGAATTTGACCTGTTTTCGTTGAAAAATCATTAAAAGTGATGGATAGTGTGGTAATAGTGTGAGTGGTGTGCACTTTTGCTTGAGGAGGTCCATCCTACGTACTGTTTGGTCCAACCAATCTTTTTCCCCCAAAGCAAACCATCCGGCTCAGACTGCTACACTGTATACATGGTGTCCGTCCACTTTGACCTAAAAGGCTAAAAAGTCCAATGCGCCCAGCCGACGCAATCCCAACCACATTTCTTCGGTTCGTACCCACAATTATTGTGATATGCCTAGCTAGCTAAGAAAATTTTCATTTATAAATTCCAAACGGGAATTGCTAACCAGTAATCAAGTATTTTTTAGATTAAGCATTTGTATTTTTCACCATATAATTTTTCCTCGAGATTCGTGCTCCACATCATGCCATGGGTCGGTGGAGGGGTGGGCGGTGGCTGGCGGGTGGAATGGCACTCGAGCGTGGAGTCGAATTAGGTTAAGCGGGATAGGTGGGGTTGGGGTTGGAGTAAGATAAAGAAATTTATATAATTGAGGGTGAATAAGGTCTATTGAATCTAGATTAAAAGACTTCAAATATAAGTACTGTTTAACAAAATATCATTTAAGTTTTGCCTAGACACCCCTTTCCCAAATAGCGTGATTTACTGGACCAAAACAGTTGGACTAAGAACCTAATACATTGTATGTTCTTTCACATTACAAAATAAAGCCCTTGGATCTGCAAAATAATCTGAGCCGTTCATAAATTACCACTGCTACCACCACAACAACAATAGCTACCGTAGCAAAAAAAAGGAAGAAAAAATAATGGCTACCAGCATTAGGGCTGTAAATGAGCCAAGCTCGAGCGAGGTTGACCTGGCAAGCTTGAGCTCGGTAGAAACTCGAACCGAGCTTGAGATTGACATCGAGCTTTAAGCTGGACTCGAGCTCGGCTCGGACAAAACTCGAGCTCGCTCAAGCTCGGCTCGTGTAGGCTTGGTGCCGAGGGAGTAGAGAGGAAGTACCGGGCGAGTAGCGGGAGGAGTTGACGCCAGAAGGCCGAGCCGGCCGGAGGCGTGACCGCGCAAGGGAGTCATTGCCGTAGGAACCGTGGGCGAGCTACAGGGGTGGGGCGGCCATGGATCTGCCCAGATCCAGGTCGAGTAGGCTGGGGGGGGGGCAGCGGGGGGTAGGGGAGGAGGGGTAGCGCCGGGGGTGAGGAAGGGCGGCACCGGGGGGAGGGGCGAGGAGCTGTGGGGAGGGGGCGAGCCGCCGAGGAGGAGCGACGGGGAGGGGGGCGGGGGTCGAGGAGGGGCGGCGTGGGGGCGAGGAGGGGCGGTGTGGGTGGGAGGTGTCAGGCGAATGGAGGGAGTGGGTTAGGGGCTAGGGAGTAGTAGGGAAGCGGGTGGCTGGGCTAGGCCTGGCCGCCTGGGGCCTAGGGGTTATTTGACGTGATAAAAAAATCTTAAACTCACGAGCTATTCGAGCTCGGCTCGTTGAAGCTCGCGAGTTTGGAGTCAAGCTCGAATTCAGCTTGTTTGGAGTTCGAGTCAAGCTCAAATCAAGTCTAGAGCGAGCTAAGCTTAAACAGTTCACGAGCCTCGAACTTTTTTTATAGCCCTAACCAGCATTCACCACCCATACAAAAATCGAAGAAATTCCCTGTTGGAAGTGGCGTACTCCACTAGTTTGTGATATTCCATAGTGCAGGAGTATTCAAGTAGTATGCAAGAAGAATAGAGACGACCCCGCTTATTTTGGTTTAAAAACCAGTTTCTGTTTTTTTACTATTCAGTAATTTCGTATTTTTCTAGTTTTTTTAGATTTTTTGGACTTTTTTGCCTTTTCTTTTTTTCTTGTATTTCTTTGTGTTGTTCATGATGTGTTAACATATTTTTTCTATTTTTATTTTTAAATTTAATTATATCAAATAAACTAACTCAGCTACAGTAAAAAATAAATCAACTACAGTAAAAAAAATTATAAACCATTGCTATTTCGAACGCCCGACCCACGTAAACTAGCCTGGCTATCTAGCTTTTCCCCTTCCACTTGGAGCAACCGAGACAACTGAGACCAGAGACCACGTGAAGGGTCCTCCTGAAAATTGCAGCCTATTTATATTGATATTTAACTTTAGCTTATAAATAATAATATCTTATAAAGTAAAATATTTACGTGTAATTTTGATCGATATAAATAAAGTCATTATAATATGTACTATAATCGATCAGTAGATCCTCTACTGAAAAGATATTCTGTGTAAAAGTTAAGTATTATAGAAAAATTATTTACTATAAAAAATAGTTTTTAAAAGTTTACACGAACAGTGCCTTAATCGCTAAGGTAAGCAGGCAGCGAGTGGCTTACTGTTACTACTACTAGTGTATGGTGTCGTCAACTAGTATATGTTCTTCGCATCTTCGGTCACTTTGATCGCTCATACTGTTGGAGTTGATGTAACTACTGCGACAGTCTTGCAACAAAAAATTCAGAGGTAAACACTTCAAACTACGACTGGTATTTAATCACTTCAAAAAAATGGTGAGACTCAATCACTTAAGAACCTTTCGCAGTTAAGCGATTATAATTCGACCAACAACGTGTTTACGGATATCTGTCTCGGAAAATACTTCCACACCGTTGTAACATCATTGGATCTTAGGAATATACCAATCACAATAGAAATTTATGGTCAAAAGTAGTGTTTCAGGAGCCGTGTTTCTACCGGTAACGTCACCTTTTGTGAGTGGAGGTGGCAGTAGCATCCTGTGACTTGAGTAATTTTCCTTGGGGAACAGCCAACTTTCGTATTTGAAGACTGTGTTTATTTTGGTTTAAAACTAGTTTATGCTTCTGATTTTTAAGTTTTTTTGCCTTTTTTTTCATATTCTTTTACATTGTCCATGATAAGCTAATATGGTTTTTTATATTTTTTAAAATTTAATTATGCTAAATAAGCTAACTTATCTACAGTAAAAAAATAAATCAACTACAATAAAATAAACTGTAAGCTGACACCAAACTGAAGCCTACCGAAATCCGGTGCAGCGCCGCCAATTTTCCAGCGTGCCGGTGCACAGCTTTTGGCCCTAATTGACTAGCAGCTAGCGACACAGGCCTAACACGGACGTCAGTTTTTTCACACGGCTTTCGTCCGTGTCGGCATAGGAGTACATCCTCTCTGGAAGAAGACTGCCGGCTACTGCGACAGTCGCAGCTCACGGCGACTCTGCAGACATAAAGATAGATAGATAGACAGAGATGCATACAGCTACTGTTTGAATGGCACGTTGCTATCGCAGCGTGCAACTTTTGAAACCCCTGCAAAGATTACAGTTCAGGTTGGCGACCAGATGTGGTGGTGAAGATTCGCAGTCAATGGTAGCGTCTAGCTTGTATCTACCACGGACAGTTTACCTAAGCGGCTGAACCTAATCGTGTCCTGATATCGATGTTTCATGTTTGTTAGGGCATGCTTCGTTTGGATGCAGCGCATGTTCCATGTTTGTTAGGGCACTTTCAATAGTCTACTTTGCTCGATACTTAGCTTATACCATGTCAACTTTTTTGGTGAGATGGAGAGAGAGAGAGAGAGAAAACTCGGCTTGATACGCATGTAAGTATCATGCCTTCTTTTTTTGTAGGAAACCAAAAAATTAGTGGAGCCATCTCTCTCCAAACCTGTCATTCTCTCTCATCTGGATACAATCTTTAGTAGCAAGATAAAGATACAGCGATCGTGTCTGAAATCTCGTTTAGCTGTTCTCTCTCCTTTAATGACAACTTTTAAATATATTAGGCCCATAGACGTGCAACCTGTGCGACCGTACAGGGCCCCTCAATTTTCAAAGCCTCGAAAAATCAGCCCAGCAGGAAAAGGTCCATGTATTCGTGTGAGGCCTAGCACCCCCCAACCTCAGGCTCGAACCCCCTCCTCCCCTGACCCCTCCGCAGTATGCCCCCTCCCCCCCCCCCCGCCGCCCCCCTCCTCCCTCCTCCCCCTCGCTCTCCCCCCCGCCGCCCTCCTCCCTCTCCCGGCCCCGCCGCCCCCCGCCGCCCTCCTCCTTCTCCCCCCGCCTCCTGCCTCCTCCCTCTCCCCCCACCGCCCTCCTCCCTCTCCCGCAGGCCCCTACTCTCCCGGCCCCGCAGCCCCCCTCCCCCCCCCCACGGCCCCGCCGCCTCCTCCTCTCTCCGCCGCCGCCTCCTCCTCCCCCGCCGCCCCAGCCCCTCCTCCCGGCTCCCCTCCCCGCGGCGTCGCCGCCCTCTTCGCCTCCTCGGCCTTCCCCTTCCCCTCCACGTCCTCCACCTCCTGCTCCTGCCGCTTCCATCCCGCCGTCGCCTGCGCGCCGCGCCACCCGCCCGACGCCCAACCGCCGCCTGCTCCGGCGCTTCGACGAGGTGCGTGCTTGCTTGTTCGCCGCGTGTGCCTGGAATGGTCGAGGAGGTGCCGTCCACGCCACCGCCAAACGCAGACTGCCTCAATGCTCTGGAGTATCTCACCGCTGCTGACACTAGAGCACCACTTTTCCCCTCTCGGTGACCTCGACGGTGAGCACCAGCGACCTCCACTACATTTCTGCTGACATCCCCATCGTTTGCACCTTCATTGAAGGTTAGATCACCGCACACTCCTCCCCCTTGCCCTCTCAACTCTTCCCCTTGGGCTTCCTCCTCACCTCCGGGCTCTGGCCGCCCCTCCCCCTGTAGCCACCCTATTTTTTACTCGGTCTTATTTGTTTGGAATGTGTATATTAGTATGAAATTTCTAGATCTGAGTGGGAGGAAGATTGGTAGTAGATGACGTGTTGTAGTTAGTGTTAATTTTATTTTGCATGAATTCCACATCTGAGTGGGAGGAAGGATTGTCCTTGGAGGTTGAGGACACAGATGATAATGTTTGCTTGTACATTACTGTGTTTTGGATGATTCCTAGCAAATGCATGCCAGATCTGGAATGTTTGCATGATTATGGGAATGTTTACATGCCTTGTGAGCTATGGGAATGAATGCACGATTAGCCCCTCTGTCAACTGCATGTGCTACATATCTACATGAATTGATCATATAAATATGTTGAGTTAAAGTTCATTTTTAGGTTGATGCTAGGAGCTTGAATGCTTGATGTGAACTAGAGTTGGATTAACTGATGATTCCAATAGGTTGCGAGGAGGTAATTTTATTTGGTTTGGGGGTTAGATTCCGATTAGCTGTTGCTTCGGTAAGCATACAGTTTTTGGTTTTGGTGGGTGCTTTGGACTACAATTTGGTATGCTACATTGTCTTCTGCATGGGTAGTATGTTTTTTTGGGATACGTCTGTTGAAGAGCGGCACGGGCTAGGCACGGCCGGCGGCGGCGTGAAGAGCGGCGGTGCGGGCTCGGCTCGTGGCGTCGATGTGCGGCTCGCGGTGGCATGCAGAGCAATGGCAGCGCGTAGAGGCGGTGCGCAGGCAGCGACGCGGGTAGGAGACGCATAGCACGGCCCTGGCATTATTTTGGCTATATTTGGTACTTTGGTTTAGACCTCACTTAGAGTTTTGTACAGGACCTCCAAATTTCATAGCACGCCCTGCTTTTAATATCAAGCTGCTGGGAATGCCGTTAGTGACAAGACGAGAGACACTGCTGACTGTTCTGAGCCGTGCCGTAGCATCGGCCCGCGAATGAGGCCCAGTGGTGCTGTTGACAGCCCTAAATCCTGAGAAGCTGCTGGGCCTGTCTGGGCCTGTCTGGAAACATGAAGGTCCAGAGTTGAACCTATTCCTGGTTTAATTCTAATTTCGAAGTACTAGAGCTCTCCCTTGCAAAAGAACAAAGAAGAAGAGAAGAGTTACAGCTGATATTACTACTGATTTTTGTGTTGTGTCCCTCAACATGGTCTTGTTCTTGTCTGCTAGACTGCTAGTTTGTAGTCCAAACAGGTATGGAACCCAGGTTTGGCTAACTACATAGACCAATGTTCAAATACCACTGCAGGCTGCGTTGATTTTCACTCAGAAATCAGAATCATCAAGTTTATCAGTGTGGTGTTCCAGTTTTTCATCCGGGCTTTCCAACAGAGTCAGCATGGCCACCACTGTTCAGTCAGGAAAAGTGATCTTCTATCCTGATTACTGCAGATAAGTAGAGTGGACTCAGACCTCTGCATCAACCCATCACCTCACTGTGTAGGTTGGGCCTTACTCTTCTTTCCCCACTGGTCAAAGCATCTCAAAGCTATTGCATGCCTTTGCAGTCTTTCACTCAGGCACACTCCTTTTGTAGCACCTCGGTCTATCAAATATCAACGTCAGTTGCACATCCAGCTACACACTGATCTAATTTGCACCCCAAATGCTAATATCGTCAGTGTTGCAGTTGCAGGGCAATAAAAACGACTCGGAATACTAGCTCCTATGCGCCTGTAGACGCATCTTCCAAATCACAGCTGCTAAATATGAGTGACACTGATATGGAAAGATTATGCAGCAAACAGCAAGGTTAGAGAGTACCTGCCATGTGAAGAAGTGTCACATCACAACTAACCTGTGATTATTTTAGGTAGGCAGACAAGAACATGGGATGATATGGTTGAGCCCTAGTTAGTAGTTGATATTTTGTTTACATGTTGCTCATGCAGTGACATGCTTGCTTGGTATGTACTTCCATTGGCTTGGCTAAATTGCTTCCTCCAGGATTCAAGGCCTCACTTCTCTTTTCATATATCCTGCTCCCTTTCTTTTGCGATTGTTAATTACAACTCGAGTGTGCTCGTAGCTGTGCATGGAGTATTTTACATTCTGCTCGATTGCAGCGCACGTTTGTGTGCATGTCCTTTAATTTGTTCATTGTTTTTAATGGGGGAATTGTCGTAATAACCCTTTGGAATATCTGTATTAAAGGTTTATTTCCCCTCAAAGCACTAGAATTTGGAGGGGTGCAAACTTCAGTGCAAAGCTGAATTAAGCACTTTTATAACCACAGGGATGCAAATTGCATGCCCCATAATTAACTATCCATTTGTCATATGTCTAGTACATGGTGGGTTCCAGCTCTCTCCATGTTTCAATCCAAAAGAGCTCAGCTCCTCTCCGTAGTTTGTACAGGCCTGCACTCTGCAGGCAGTGACAAGCTAGAGCCCCCTCTTTGAGTATTTGATCTTTGCTCCCTCCCCATGCAAATGTTCAGTTGCAACTCTTTGTCGGACTGGTCAGCTTGTTGTCTCTCTGACGTTTTTTAATCCGGAGAAACTTATCATTTCCCTTCATGCTCCATTATAATCCTTCAAGTCTCCCCTGTTTCCTATGAGGCTTGTCAGCTTGTGTACATTGTTGTTAGTGACTGCAGGTAAGATAAAATATTGCTGTCTACAGGCACAGACATGCTTGCTGGTGCTGGGCATGTTTTAAACCATCTTGCAAGGCTAGAATTTCTTTTTGAGAAAATTGCAATTTGCAAAGGCTAGATTTGGACAGGGCAAATGTAATTAACAAGTGAGCCCATCCAGACCCAGATCATATGCGCAGTCAGACATGTTGAAACCCCATTCATTACTTTGGACTATATTTAAGTATTTAACAACTGAATTGACAAATTTTAATCAGGGTCATGTCAGCTTGACCTTCTACCACCACCCACCAAACATACAAGCCAAGGTAGAGACGGACTACATGTGCAGGTTGTATCTTTCTTTCCTAATGTAGGGAGAAACAAGCACACATAAGCATCTTTCATAAATTTGTAATACTGTAACATCCCATTTTTGGGAGTTTAAAAAGTGCTTCAATAAAATTTGAAATTTGAATTTGAATCAAAGTACAAACTTAATTTCAAAACCAAATTTCAAAAATTCAAAACCCAAACCCTTGCTTGGGCTTGGCCAAGCCCGTTCCCCATCCCCTCCAGCCCAGCCCATGTCATCCTCCCTACGCCGTGCATGCACTGGACACGTCCCATGAATTTAGGCTAAAACTATCTAGACCACAAAACCCAAATTCAAGTTAAGAACAAGTAAAACTAGACTTGATATCAAATCTTGCTATACGAGTGATCTAGATAAGTGAAAATTGATCAATTAGACTCATCTTCCACCTCTTACTCATCATAGATCATAGCAAGATTAAGAGACGATAAAAACCAAAACTAAGCCAAATTAAAATTTCAATACTTCAGTAAAGAGGAGACAGACTTGAATGAATTTTGGATATCTATTGATATTTAGAGATGAATATTTACAGATACTCTCTAGCCACTGAAAAAAACCTAAAGATGATAAAAAGCTTAAGAACAAAAGCCATAACTCATCTCTCAAGAGTTCTTTCTAAGAACCCTAACTCTCTTCTATTTGGCTTTCTCTATCAGCACCTCTAGTTAGGTTTCATCATCTCTTACATGGGCTAACCTGTTAATCCAAACCATACAGTGTTTTACACTCACATATGCATGCTTCTCAAAATACAACTTGCCCTAGTAGTCCGAATTCACCATTCCATGTCCTCCGTGAAGACCTCTTAACCTAATCCACTAAGACGACCATTGCGGTTTGTACATCGCCACTTTTTTTGGTATTGAGTAATTTATCAAAATACCTCTCTACTATCCTTCCGCAAAGTTTCAAGCTTGCTTCACCTTGAAGCAACCCACACTACTACAGAAATCATCATCACAGACGGTTCAAAAACGTCATCACAGACGATTTTCTGAACCGTCTAAATTTATAGATCAGTGATAATCGAAGGTTATCACAGACGGTTTTCGAACCGTCTGTGAAGTAAATATCACAGACGGTTTGTAACTAAAAACCGTCTGTAATAGCTATCATCGCAGACGGTTTGTATGAAAAAACCGTCTGTGATATAGGCATATCACAGACGGTTTGTAAAACAAACCGTCTGTGATATATCAATACCACATACGGTTCGTTGGTAAAAACTGTCTGTGATACTCCACACAGACGATCTCGAAAATCAAACCATCTGTGATAGCTCGATCGGGACTCACGTCTGTATCGGCATACGAACCGTCTATATCATTACTTATTGGTATACGAACCGTCTCTGCTCAAGGTTAAATATGCGCGCCTAATTAATCTACGCAGTACGTACAATATGGCTTCAGTGATCATCTCCTTCATCTCATTTGTTCATCAAGAGTTGTTCGACCGGAACCTTACACAGGCGGCCAACAATTTACATCTGGAGAAGCTTCTCCGCACACACCCTGCTCTCCTTCCCCAACTTTCTTGTATCCGTTAGCTCGACCTGATCATCCGCCGTCGACGGAGGCGTCTCGCTGCCGCTCAAGAAAGGGAAACAGCCCTCACCCTGGTTCTGCTGAACAATGTGCACAGAGCGGAAGAAGCTCTTGTGGCATTGGAGAGACTGATGGATAGCATTGCCGATCAAGCAGAAATGGCAGATTCTGAGGAATCTTATAATGCTATCCTCTACGAGATTATGGGCTATGCTAATCATTTGCTCAGGCTGGAGGAGGAAGTGATGAGGGCAAGGACAATCTTAACGGCGTTCGAGAACTCAGCGGCTGATCCAACTCCCAAAGTCGAAGAAGAAGCGTACGAAGCCCTGAAGATTAGAATCTGGGAATCTCTTTATGTGCGACTTTTGTAATAAATTTACCTTTAATTTATGATCTTTTGTCTCAGTAGTTCTGTAGGTTATAAGTTATTAGAAGCAATGTGTAATACAAATTGTTCTGTAGTTATATATTAACATCGGACAGACAACATCACAGACGGTTTTATATTACAAACCGTCTGTGATAATTCTAAGATTATCACAGACGTTTGTAATACAAACCGTCTGTGATAATTCCAGATTATCACAGACGGTTTTGAATAAAAATCGTCTGTGATACTGAAATATCACAGACGGTTCATTGGTAAGAACGGTCTGTGATACTCGTTTTCTCTGACGCCATCAATACAGACGGTGTTCAAATTAAAACCGTATGTGTTAATGTCGGTCACAGACGGTTTTGTCAAACTGTCTGTGATTTGGCGTCTAGTATTAGGCTTTCTGTAGTAGTGCCAGTGCTTCATCTTTAACTTCATATGATCCCAATGACTTGCAACCAAGCTTCTCACACGTCCAAATCCTACCAAACCGTTCTTACTTGCAAATGAGCCTAAGTCAATTAGGGCACTATATGCCTCTCCATGCACTATGATAACACCAAGCTTTCCTAACCGCCATCTCCTAGCTCCACAACACGCTCTACTAAAAAACAACTGGCTGCTGCAGCCCGATCACACTGTAACCACTAGTTTAACCGCTCTTCTCATGACAACTAAACCGCCCACTGGCTACCATAAGTCTGATTGCACCTTGTGCGAGTCAGATCGCTCGCACCTAAGCCAACACCGCCGATCTAACCATCAACCCACAGCTGGTCAGACCGCACATGCCTAGCGGTTTGACTGGTCCCACATACCGGTTAGACTTGTTGCACTTATAGCAACTAAAAACTTGCAACTCTTTGCCACACACCCAACTCAACCTCGACATTTTTTGCACAACAAAATAAGATACTCATCACATACCATAGGAAGACCTTCATGTATCTCGCAGTTAGCAGAGAAGCATTCAGGAGACCATAAGCCATGATTGCAGGCACAAGCCACTCTACTGTTTCTAACTTTAGTTAACCTCTCTCTCCTGTCTGCCTAGGGATCGAGCTAGCTTTTGTTGCACTACATCCTGGCCGCATTTTGGTACATAAATTGTGGTGTTTATTTTCCTGTGCCATGTGTGATCATCATGCGTGGTATCTTTCTTAAATCATGGAGAGAAATAGAGCACTGTGTGTTGTGAGCTGAGGACATTTTTATTGTACTACCTTCTTTAGGTTCCTTTGGGCTGCTTGTCTGAACTTTCTGATCTATCTGGAGCTGGACTATCAGGCCATTGGCTAATAGAAGCAGTATCATATTTAATTATTGTTAAAGAGTTGTAACTATTAGTGATATGTCATATAGATAAGCATAAAGATTATTGTATCATTTCTATGTTTATGACCTTTTGAATAATATATTATTTATCTTTTATATTGATCAACAAGTACATGACTTGTTCGTGAAACTCTTTATTCATATTTTGATATTATTTTAAATTATTCATGATTTTATGTTATTATATGGGACAATTATGATTTACAAATCAACACATGTATTAATTGATGATCATATTTCACAGATCATGGATATGAGGATATCAAATCAATAATGTGAACACATACTAGAAAATATGGTGTTGGATTGATCTACCATGAGATACTGTGGGAATTATTATATTTTTAAGTATCATCAGTTGATCTCAAATATAGTGTATGTAAGATCCTTAGACCTAAGATCGTCACGTTTGTCACATGTGTCATAGTTTACCTAGGGGTTGCTAAATACTATTCCGTAACTAGATGATCATAAAGGTAGATTTTCAGTTTACTATAAAACATACGGATGAATGTGAGTGATCAAAATAGAATTTGCCCCTTCTATATAATGAGAGAGATATCTCTGAGCTCCTCGATGTAGTTGGATTAAGAAAGTGCATAACCATGCTGAATATGGTTGAGGTGTCAATCACAACTGAGTAATTCACTATAGATTTGAGTGAAAGATTGAGCTATCATAGGTTCGATCTGGTATCATGAGGCAAAGAGATCGATATATAAGTACTATATAGGTTCATTTGATATGATTTTTATATATATTTGGGAGTCGTTATGTACTGCTAGGGATCGCTACTAACTTATAGAACAAAAATGAGTTTTCAGCCTATGGCCAAATATACATTAATCTACAGGGTTACACACTTAACAGGTCAGAACAATAAGGGTACGAATGATAGACTCTGAGTGGGATACGATCTTTACTTAGGCTTTCTGAGTTGGATACAATATCTGATCATATCGGATAAGAATCTAATTGGAGGCTATATAAACAAAGGTGCAAGGGCTGAAAGAGATATATCGAGGCATACCTATCAAAACTTTAACTGCCACCTCTCATAACCCCTACCGTGCACACTGATGTTAGCATACCAACGCACGACGTTTCATCCCTGAACGTGTGAACCTCAGTAGAGATGCTCTAGCGACTGCGGTGGTGATCAAGACGATCGCGAGAAGAGACGGTTGGCCAGAGGACAATCAACTATTTCCACTATACCGACATGCGCTTCGTGAACTGGCTGCTTCAACTCTGCTTCTATTATACTACGCATCTAGTGATAATGATTTATAATCTTTTACTCATATAGCTTATTGATTTATGTAGTAAAAAATTTTAATTTACGCTAGTATGATCAACCTGTATTTCAACAGTGACGAAGTTTACTTCATAGATTGAGATTGTTCATGTTCTTTGGTAACCAAACCTAATTAATTTGGCCAACATAATTTAACTTCAGGAGTTCAGGTGCAATCGACTGCCATGTCGCTTAATTAATTTGTCGCCGCCGGCCACCGGCCAGTCGCTTCTGTCCGCGGCGCTTTGTTTGCCATCGTACGATCTTTTCTTCTCCATTAGAAAAAGAGAAAAGTTGATTTACAAGTTCTGCAAAACTCTAATTCGTACGAATCGTGTACTTGGTAGTATATTTGTTACTTTTACTCCCTCTATTACGGACAACCCAACAATCCATGCTGCAATGAGTTGTTAGTTTCGGACTGAAATTACATTATAGCAGTCGTTAATTTTTTCTGAATCATTCAATTTAAAAATAAAAAAAAATACTATTATACTATCACGAACAATATAAAAGAATATATAAAAAATAAAAATAAAAAACTAAAATTAAGAAGTTAATGTATTTTAGATAGCTTTTGGTTTCTAGATGCTGGAAGCCAGAAATCTTTTAAATCGGTTGAAGCAGGGCTATATAGAGCTGGAATGCGCAACTTTGACCGTCCATTTCATAAATACCATGCCATGCATGTTAGTCATTTAACACGACAGCACTCATTTATTTGGTAACCACTGTTGGAAGTGCGTCGATAGCTATGAACTGCAAATGCATTACAAAGATATGAACACGTTCTCTACGAGTCAAAATTCAACCAAGAGTATGCATGTGTGCCATGCTTGTCCGTTCGGATGTGAACAAAATACACGTGGGCCACCTACTCGCAAGTACACGGCTTAATCTCGACCATCCAGTATTAAACCTGATCGATACTAAATATAGGAAGATAATTTAGTATCTGGTACCGAATTTGATCGATATCAGATAGTTGTTGCTGGTTACGACAGTGAAAACTGGAGAGCTAAAATCCGACTAAATAGTATTGGTAAACGGTAAACCAGATACTATCCAACCAGTTATCCGATAAGCAAGTTAGTATCCTAACCGGCCTAACCCATCAACCATCATTGATACCAACTGACTTAGATTTTACCTAAATTCTAACATAACTCTAGAGTCTAGCCACTCTAGCCAGTCTCCACCAAACCTCTCCGCTTATATTGAATTTGCGTATGAATTTATCGGTTTTCGAACTAATATATGAATTTGCTGGTTTTTGCATTTATGCATGAATCTATCGCTTATGTTGAATTTGTGTTGTATCGGCTATCGTACTTAAGTAATCTAGATAAATTTATTACTAGTTGAAGATTTAAAGTGATGGTTGTATGGTTCAATTTATATTCCTTTATGTATGCATATACTATCTACCTATATTATCCGTTTTCATTTCAAAACCTTATGTATCCGTCCTGATGGTACCATATTTAAAACTCCGAATTTGTATTCCGTCTTACTGTATCCGACTTCGAATCCAAGAAGAAATATAGGTTAAGATACGATATAAACAATATTCATTCGAATCTGACCTAATTATAGTACCCCTACTCACAAGACATAACCCTGTTTCTCTCTTTGCCTCTCCATTTGCCCCCTCCCCCTGTGTGTTGTACTGTTGTGTACTATTCTCTCTCTCACTCTCTTACTTCCAATCACTTTTTTCTTTGGTCCACATTTGCTACCTCCCAACATATTCAATATCTCGCTCCACCATAACAACCCCTCCCCTGATCTTTTTGGCTGCGGCTTATGGCTTTTGACTGAAATTTTTGAATTTTAGCTGTTTGCGATAGAGATTACGGAGAGAGATATATTCGTTTGTGATTTTAGATGGTACAGATGTTGGGTTTTTAATGTGTACTATAATTAACATACTCCATCTTAAAAAAATACTTCGTTTGAAAGTTAAGTACTGTAGCAAAAGTCAAAAGCCGTTTTGAGAAGCTGAAAAGAACATGCATATCCTCAAATAAAACGGATAGGTGAGGGCAACTATTTAAACGTTTTAGCAATTAGAAATGCTTTAGGATTATATATGAACAAAGCATTGGCGCACCACCTTATAGCTATAAGTTCTAAACGGAATTTTAAAAAGTATACACTAAAATCATGGCTTTTTTTTGAAAAACAATCATCAATTGTGTATAATGAAATTGACGTCTGTTGTTCTTATGTATCCTGGAACTGCATATATAATTCTATTTTTCAGAGCATATCACAGTATCATTGGTAAAAGACTGAAGAATATATATACGTATATGGGCCTGTTTGCTGATGGCTGTGGCTGATGGCTTTTTGGCTGTTTGCGACAGATATTGTGGAAAGAGAGATACTCGCTTGCGATCTTTAATGGTACAGATATTAGTTTTTTAACATGTACTACAATTAACTTGTAGACCCCATCTTAAAAAAATACTCCGTTTAAAAGTTAGTTACTGTAGCAAAAGCCAAAAGCGGCTTTTAGAAGCCGCAAAGAACAGGGCATATATATATATATATATATATATATATATATATATATATACATACTCTTTTTATATGCGTATATGAAAGTATTTACAAAATACGTTAAAAACTTTAGACTCCTTGCAATTTTCTTTATATGGTTCACATTGAAGTATCTTATAATTAGTATATGAGTATATCCAAAGTGATAAAGGAATATTTTAAATTTGTTTAGATGGTATATTAGTGGTGGGTGTAATTACACCGAGAATAAAAATATTTTCCTATATATATATATATATATATATATATATATATATATATATATATATATATATATATATATATATCCATATAGAAGTTTATTAATTTATTTTTTTCTCAAATAAATGAGTAAACCATCGGTCAAGATAGATCAATTCCAAGAAAATGATATCATGTGGCCTTTTTTTTCCACAGGGATACATTTTCCTGATGCCTCGTGGCAAATGCCTGGATAGAGCTAGACATCCTCCCCTTGCTTCTTCCCTGGACTTTAAAATTTCAACAACTTGTTATTTCTTGATATCCCTTCTTATACTCAGCAGCCTCAAATTGGATCAGAGTTGCGACATATGAAACAAATATAAATGATATCAAGAACGAAGTAGATGAATTGTATGGAGAGAACTAAAATAATAATACCGAAATAATCACAATAAGAGAAAGATTTGGCGAAGCTGCTCATAAATTCCTTATGTATAACCTCAGAAGAGTACAAGGGATTATCGCTCTATCACAACCCTCTTGAACCTTTTAGGATTCTTAGATTCTTACCCTATACAATAATTTATTGCTAAAGAATAACCCAGTCTCTAATCCTTTCGTGTGCCCTCTACTTTGGATAAGTTGGTTTGTAGAATGGGTTCTCCATTACCATCTCTTATGTCTTTATGTAGTACCCTCTAGTTCTCCTATAAAAAAAAGTAGGAATCCTAATCCTATTAGGATTCATCTAGGAATCTATGTAGCATACATTTCAAAGTTTTAATAGGAAGGATATGAGTCATCCTACCTTAACAATCTTCACCTTGACTATTATTCACCGAAAGTCACCATGTTTCTCCAAGAACTTTCTCCAAGTTGTCTTTATCTTTTTTTTAATTGTTTCCCACCTTTGGAAGTGCCCTCACCACAGAGGCTTATGCACATCATTGCAATATGCATATCAGTGTCCGGACTAGCCTACCCATAACCTCCACCTAAGAGCATCTTTGTTTTGTAATTTGATTAACCACACCTCATGTTCCTACAACCTTTCCTACCATAGGTTTGTAGCACCTCCAAGCTCCACCTGCTAGCCAGTACAACATGATTGATCCCACCATATTTTCCTTCTTTCAACTGTTCGCACCTTCGCCTTGGGCCTTCTAGATTTTGCAAATGTATTTATAGTTCCGTATATAACTGCAAATGAAATCCAAAACTTACCGTTAACGACACGGTTTTCTTTTCCTGATCATGATTTTTACTAGACCTCCCATCACTTGTATTTTCCTTATGATTACCCATCAATCGATATCTTCCATTGCTCCAAATACTTTTCATGATTACCTACCATTTACAAGTAACTCCAAGACTCTACCTCGAAGTGATCCCTCACAACCTTCAAATTCAAGTTACCTTATAGATATTATATTCCTCTTTAAGACAGGAACATACCGAACTCCTGTTAATATACAATGTGCTTCATCATACATCTCTAATATAACCATTCCTATCTTAGTGATTGTATAGTCCTTGCAATCTGCTAAGTGAATAGTTTCATTCGTCGGGTGTAGAGATCCTTTATCGAATATCTCCTTTGTCGAACATATATAGAAGCAACAACTTAAATCTAATATCTATCTATGAGAAATATCTAATTAACTAATGACAAGTACATTCGAATCATCTTTCACTACTGCTACTGAGTATGCACTCATCATTTGCTTCAAATTCAGACAATCCTTTATTATATGACCTTCCTCATCATATAAATAATATACACACGTGCCCTTGCTCTTGTCCTTTTTCTTTCTGTGACTTTTGCTTTTGCATACAACACCTACAACAACCAATTCTTGATCATCTGAGGATGAAAATTTCGATGGCTTCTTCAAGGACTCTATCTCCAATAGATATGCAGTTGTCTCATTGAAGTCGAGAGTATTTTTCCTAACGAGAATACAACACCAATTGTTCACATGATAGTGGTAGAGAAGAAACCAAAATGATGATCTTGTCATTCTACTCAATTTTCTCATTCACACTAGTCAGCTGTGTGATAAGCTTGTTGAAAATATTAAGCTGGTCAACGAGCCGTGTGCCTTCCTCTATGCGCAACCTATATAGTTGTTGTTTTAGCACCCACTAGTTTGTCAGCGACTTCATTATATACAATTTTTTTAAGTTACTCTATAATTTCTTTGGCATGTTCTTCTTAATCACCGAGTATTTTACCTCATCGGAGAGACAGACAGATTGTACTGATAGGCTTCCGCTCCCGTCTTCAATTAACATCTTTTCCGATGTGTTCCATTTAAAAGCATCGATTAACTCTTGTTGGACAAGGATATCTTTTACCACACATTGCCACACGTTGATATTTTCTCCACCATCAAATTTTTCTACTTGACTTCACACCGTTTGCATGATCTTGATTTTATACCACCTGCCACTTTGTCGACTTTCTTGCAAATCTGATTAATTCGGTTTTGGCTCTGATACCATTTGTTATACTCTGATACCCCTCTTTATGCGTAGTAGCCCTCAAATCCGATCAGACTTGTGAGATATGGTATGAGTGTGCATAATATCAAGAACAAAATAGATGAATCTCATGGAGAGAACCAAAATAATGATGACAAAATAATTACGACGAGAGAGAAAAATTCAGTGAAACCGACCATAAATTTCTTAAGCACAACCTCAAAAGAGTACAAGAGATTATTGCTCTTTCATAACCTTTCGAACCTTTTAGAACTCGGGATTTTTATCTTATATAAGAATCTAGTGCTAAAAAATAACATAGCATCTAATCCTCTTATGCACCCTCTATTTTAGATGAGTTAGTTTGAGACTTAGGTTTAGGACCATCCCTTATGACTTTAAATAATGTCTCCTAATTCTTTTCTAAATGAAGTAAAAATCCTAATCCTTACATAATTAGAAGTTCTACTGTGTTAAGATTCGTCTAGGAATCCAGTACGTAGAAAAGGTACGACACCCTACCTCAACACAGCTCCATGCCATGCTAATGCCGCTATATAAATTTAATCACCACCGCTTTCGTATTGTCCCATCGTTATACTCTGTGCCCCCTCACTAATATATCACCACCGCTCTTCTCCCTTCCTCACCATTTGCTCACACCCACAGCTCCGCTCTCCTTCTCCCTACTCCACAACAGCACAAACTTATTAACTCCTGCACCTTCATCTGCCATCAACTCTTACCTCTCCTGCTGTCGTGTTCTTGTTCTCTTCTCCATGGCCGGCTGTTCCCAAACAAGAAGCAGTAGGAGGCCATTTGTTCAGCTATGGTGGTTGTTCCTGCTGGTGCTTCTTGTGCTGGTGTCGAGCTGCCAGGCTTCAAGAGGCATGCAACCGTTCAAGGGAAAGCCCTTGGACAGAGGCAGCTCCAACCATTTCTTCGGGTTCTTGCCGAGGGGGCCGGTGCCGCCTTCCGGGCCGTCGAGGCAGCACAACTCCATTGGAGCCGAGGAGCAGGGCAATCCATGAAAAAGAGATCATAGAGAGAGATGTAGAGTAAGAAGAGAAAGAGATGCATAGATATGGATCATATCACCATGGTCAATTCTTAATTGTAGCCAGCATGTAGTAGCTTTACCTGGAAGAAGGTACGTAGTAGCTAGGATGATGTACATGAACCTTTTTTTGGGGAGACCGGGTGGTGGTGGTGTTTCAATCTTTGCTCTAGTAGTACTACAAGTTCTTTTTAATCTTTGCTCGCTCCCCTCCATGTTCTTCCTTTTTTGTGCAGAGCCACCTGCTGCAATCACTTCTTTTTCTCTTTTGCTTTCCTAAAGCTAGAGTACGAGTGTACAACCACTGGTACATCAGGCAACATGCTAGTACAAGTTACAAACTTCCTCTCTGATCATCTTCCATGCATGCATGCTGTGATTGCTTCTGCATGCAAGATGCAAAGCCTTTCATGTTCAGAACTTCAGATGGAGGCATGGAGCAGAGGAGAGGAAAGAGAGAGAACTGAAAGCAGCTGCTGCTAAACTTTGCAGCAGCTGGCTGATCATGGGCTTGGTTGGTGAAGAGATGCAGGTCGAAGTTGTCAAAATGTTGGGGTAGTTTGGAAGGGGTGCCCAACCATTAATGTACTTTTTTGACCACCCCTCTCTTCCTTTTGCCCTTCTGTACTACTATAGCCAGATTGTCATTTACTAGTAGTACTACTATAGGCAGATTGAAAAAAAAAACAGGGTGTAGAAGTATATATTTGATTGATTTTTCAGAGAAACTGTGATGTAAGTCATTGATTATACATGCCGGAGTGGCGTGTTCGATCGATTGATCCGAGCTGTTGCCTCCTCTCCTTTTCTTTCTTCGTTGTCAGCATCTTTCGGTTTCTTTGGCGGCACTAATGGCGATTTTTTTTGGCAACTCAAGAGCCTATCACAAATATTAGATGCTGCTGTACTTGTACATGCAATGTACACAGTGTGCCTCGTCAGCCTTTGACTACTGCTCTCATATTACCTGCAAGCAGCATCCAAGATGATCTATGCTAATGTTAGGCTGACACGAAGAGTAGCTTGTGACTTTTTTTCTTTTACTTTTTAAGTTAGGTTCTTCGTTTTTTTATAATTAATATAGAACTATTCTAATAATCCCACCTTTTATATATCGGTGTCTCTCTGTCGTTCACCGTCATTTTATCATACACCAACGGTCTCTCAATATCACGATCTATCGATGTTTATACGCTAGTGTTTATTAGGCTAAAAATGTTAGAACTAGATTTTGATACCATTTATTACAACATAAATGTCTTCCTATTTTCAAAAGCTAATAAGTTTAGGAACACCCCACTTTTATAGGTCCTGATCGTTTCGGTTTTTTTCGGTTTCAGCTTCTAGTTTCAGTTTTTTTTCACTATTCACTATACTATCCACTAACTCAGCTACAGTGTTTTTTCAGTCAGCTATAGTGTTTTTTCAGTCAAAAACTAAAAACCATCGCTATTCCGATCACCTCCTAAATAAATTATACTGAAGTGTGGTAGATCAGATGGAAGACTTGGGAGAGAGGTCTTGCTTGCGATGTTGAATAAAAAGGACGACTAGAGATGTGACGAGATGGATAGTTGTCCTCGTTTTTGTTTCTTCGAAGACGGCTGCGAAAATCTCTCGCCGAACGAGTTTGGTCGCTAACCCGCAAGGGAAAAGCTACGAACGGTAGGCCAGGAGCAAGCCAAAGCGACACGCACGGTTGACTTTATGACCTGTATTGTACCGATCAAATATCAAACGCACGGGAAGAATTTTGTGGCCTTGGAGATATGTCAGTGTCCTTGCCCTGTACAATTCAAACGCAGCATTATTCAATCTTTGTACCAGGCAAAAGTCTTGCAATAAACAGCCTAGCTAGCGTTTGCTCTGCGAGAAGAGGGTGATGGATGGTGTGTATAAGCAAGTTTCTTTCCTAAGAAGCAACATTGAGTGTTATTGTTGACCACAGTATCGGCTTCATTGATGGTTTAGGAATATGAAGCCATGGTCGTTGTCAGATGCATGTGTGTGTGTGCGTGTGCGTACGACGTTAATAACCATATGCTAATAGCTCTAGAGAAGCTTGCTATTGCTATTTGAGGGATGTATATAATATATTTGTGATGAATAATTGAAAATTAATTGAGTTGAATTTGAATTTTATAAGAGTTTTAAAAAAATTCATATTTCATAGTTACTATCTGTCAAGGTCGGTCTGACTACCTAGGGTTGGCGGTCTAACCGCCGGTCCAGTGTGATCGGACTTAGGTTAGCAGTTGGACCGCTGATGCGGTGTGATCGGTTTCTAGTTGACGGCTGCTTTTTTCCAGAGAGAGTATTTTGGAATTGGGCAGTGTGGTCTGATCAACCGGTGTTGACGATTGGATCGGAATCAAGTTGGACAGTGTGGCCGACATTGAAAATGCGACTACACTAGTGGGCCAAATAGACCGACCGATGGTTGGCGTTCTAACCGGTACGGTCCGACAACCATGGGGAGTAGGTCAGACCAGTGGGTGCAGCCAAAAAACAGTGAAAATGACTTTTGAGTTAGATGAGTGTGTGCATGGTTGGGTGTTGTTGGATAGTTGTGTGGTGTTGTATGATGCATGGTTTTGATTAACACGAGTGAAGTATATGGAAATTGTGCTCGAGATGGTTGTTTGATCTTTGGATGTGCAGTTGGCTTGAAAAATGTTAGCTGTTGATGGCAATGGACTGGGACTATGTGGGGGAGCTAAGGTCCGAGCGACCATATAAGATCAGACGAGAATTTGTGGCTCAAGCAGGAAGCATAAAGAAGACAACTATAATGGAGAGACAAGTTGGTACATGTAGTGTGCCAAATGATGAGGCCAATGCACGTAGTCATGGTTCATGAGAGACCGAATATGTAAAGATGTAACAGCTAGTCATTAGGCACTATGGGTTTCGAAGTGAAGGTGAAGACTGAATCAAGAGAAAGTGTCCGAAAGTTTCGTCAAGAGTATTTTGGTAGTTGACCAAATACCGGTTTGGTATCTTGATCAAAACTGCAACACGAGAAGGCGCAAAGGAGAAATAGTTTAGGTCAAAGAAAGCTAGAATTGACAAATTGATCAATCGCTAAAAGGTTAGCGGGTTGAATCTTGTGAACGCTTTGAGAAGCATGTGTGAGTGTGTAAAACTTATGTTAGTGGGGTTGACGCGTTTCTTTGGTAGGTTTAATGGGTTGGACCCATTAGAGTTGTTATTGGTTATTAAAGGGAAGGAGAAGAGGCGGTAGATCCAAGAATTTTAGAATTTAGATTTTTATTCTATCACCTTGTCGTCTTTCATTATTTGGGAGAGAAATATTGAGAAAGAAAAAAGTGCTGCTTTGGCTGCACCTTTGTAATCATCCATAAGTATGCAAACTTCATCCTTCACTGGAAATAGATTAAAGTTTTGTCTCAATTATATTTATACTTGCATTCTTACTTGGTTTTGCTTGTTCTTGAGTTAGATTTGTGATTTCGTATTCGTAAGAGTTCTAGCTTGATCTCTTGCTTAAATTATCTTACTATGATATATGAGAATTGACCTAGAAGACCTCATATCTTAGATCTTTACTAGTAAGAAGTAATTTGAGTTATAGGGTCTTTGGTGTTCTTATGAACTAGATTTAATTCTCTCTAAATTAGTAAAATTGAGCCCAAGAACCTTATAATTCTTAATTGGTTTATGTTTATAATGTTTTGAACAACTCTTATGCAAAATTTGAAAGTGTTTACCCAAGATTTGAACAAGTTCTTGATATTTGAGTTTTGTCCAAGAGGCTTTCAAGTCAGGGAATAGAGGACCTGTCAGATCGACCCTAGATCTATGGTCAAATCAGCCCCACCGGTTAGATCAGTTTTGTGCTTATGGTTAGACTGGCTGTGACAGTCAGACCGACCATTCATGGCGATCAGACCGCTTTGGGCTGAAGGGTTTTGATTTCGTTGGCTTAGGTCTCTACCTTTGTTTTGATAAATATAGCTAGTACAATTTGAATTTGATGACTCTATAATTATTTAAATAAAGATATTAAATATCATAGAAGAAAAATTTAAATAATTATTTTTTTAATTATCGACATCGGTCCTACACTACTGTAAACAATCGCTGACCACCACCGGAAGAAACGCCCGTATACACTCTCTAGGGAAAATCTTCAAGCGTGATATGTTGTAATCTTTTAAAGAAAATTCTTGCGCAGTACACATGTACAGTTGGCGGCATCCACGATCTTCGAGCGGCCAAGACAAGATGGAAGCGAAAAGGCGGACACGATGTCATTCGTATCAGAGAAAGCTCACGCACACCGTACCCCGCGAAATAAAATCTAGCTAGGCCTGTGTTCTCTCATGAATCCCTTGCTGCCAACAGAAGGATCATCATGCTATGCATGGCCAGGTCACGGCATGAGACACAGTGTGCCCTGCAGGAACAGTGAGCACGTACAGTGTTGGATCTCTCAGCTGTGGAGATGTATCGATCGGTTTGCACCGTCACATCGATGGGTGATCGATGGGTGCGGTAACAATTATAGGCCGCAGGCATTTACAGTAGTGAATAAAAGACAGCGCTGCAGTGCGTCAATTCGCACGCATGCTGCCAGCAAATGGTAGAGTTGAATTGGAGCAAAATTTAAATTTATTTAAAATCAATTTATTTTAATAATTAAGTAATTAATAGGTATAATTAGAGTAATTTTAAATTGAGCTGCCAGAGCCTTTCAGTGGTGACTGTAGCAGTAGACGACGACGGGGACGTACGGTGGAGATCGAGGCCCCATCCCAGTATCCCACGCACGGCTGCATCGATCGCTCGACTTTTTTTTTTTCCATTCCCAGCTTTCGCGCTCGCGTGGCTGCGCGTACGTGGAGTGGACTCGCGCCCCGAGCTATCGCCGCGAGGGGGTGGGCAGACGGGACGCGTGAGGAGCTAGCGTCGGTGCCACACGCAACGCAGCGATCGATCGACCGATGCATTTGCACCTTTCCGAGCCGTCCAGATCCGCCTCCGCGTCTCCGCCACGTACTGTTGTCGATCCCATGCGATGCAAGCTTGCAGAAATGTGCACGGAGGAATTTAAAGACCTGATGCGGCTGCCACTGTGGCTGCAACACACGGATTTGGGGCTGTTTCACACCTCACGGATCAATCAAAAGCCGTTATGTTTTGAGCATTTTTGTTTTTGGGTTAAACGAACAGATACCTTGCCGACACCATGGCCATCAGAGCTTGGTTCGAGCACCATGGCCGGCCACCTCTGGGTCTCTCTCGAGCGACGCCTTTGGTGCGTGGCAATCTTCCTCCTCCGGTGCATTGCCGACACCGTCATTTAGCCGCTTCGCCGCCGTGAAGCTGAACAGAAAGCCTGTCTGTTGGTACTAACGATGATTCTGCGAGCCATGTTTCTCAGTCCACCCGTGCGGTGTGCAGCCACAGGTGCACACTCATTTGCAAAATAATGTGGTGCAACCTCCGTTGCCTAAGTTAAAGCCATGTTCAACTTAGAGATAGAGTACTTTTCAATTTAGAGATAGAGTTCAGTATTTATGTAAATTAGAGAGCTCTAGGCTATATAAATAGAAGGCATGTAATCTGTTTTAGATGAGAAAAAAGAAGAGAAAAAGAAAAAGCGTTGTGCTAAGCTGTTGCGGCACCACAACCGTATCGTGTTCTTCTCTCCGTGTGCTATTATATCGATCCTTCCTGGTGTTTGTGTGCATGAATTCCTTGTTCTGGACCATCACTTGGAATCAGAGCTCAAGGAAGTAGTGACTGTGGGTGAGGAAATGACAACTTCAAGTGAGGCGCTTCTGACGAGGCATGTGGTCTGACCTGCATATTGCGGCCTAGTCTGACCAGTGACTTGGTTTCATTAGCGTTGTGGGAGGTAGCACGGCACACAACGCCTTCACCATCAGCAGGGTTGTGGTGTAGCACATCATGCCAAACATCTTGGACATGTAGTGTTCAAGACACCGGCAAAGGAGGGATCAGTGTCCCTCCAATACCCAGTGCTCATGGAGAGCAAGTATGGGTCTTGTACGGTGAAGATGAAGGTGTTCATGCACGCACAAGGGGTGTGGGGGCCAGTGGAGGGCAATGAGTTGGTCGACGAGCACGAGGATCAGATGGCTCTTGCTACCATATTCCAAGGCTCCAAGCCGTGCCCGAGGCCATGATGATGGTCTTGGCTTAAAAGGAGATGGCCAAGGAGGCTTGGGACACTCTAAAGAAGATGCACATCGGTGCTGATCATGTCAAGGAGGCACAAGCATAAACCCTCAAAAGTGAGTTCGACATGATGTACATGAAGGAGACATGGTCCATCAATGACTTCTCCATGAAGCTGACCACCATCATCAATAAGATTTGTGTCCTCAGAGACAAGGTGGAGGAGTGCACTATCGTGAAGAAGTTTCTTTGTGCCATCCTTGACAAATTCCTACAAATCATTACTACCATTGAGCAATTTGGTGATGTCAAGACGATGACGCTTGTGGAGGTGGTTGGGCATTTAAAGGCATATGAGGAATGCATGAAGGGATAGGGTCGCGACGAGGAAGGTGAGCACCTGCTACTCACCCGTGTCAAGTGGGAGTCCAGGGCCAAGAAGAAAGAGGGCACTAACAACTCTGGCAAGAAGAACCACAAGTTTGACAAGGCGAAGGTTCACTGTTACAATTGTCAGGACTACGCACACTGTGCTTTTGAATGCCATAAGCCAAGGAGAAGAAAGAGGCGCACTTAATTGTGGCAGATGCTGAAGACAAAATAGCGCTACTCTGATGCTGAAGAAACAGGGTGTTGTCTTAGTTTTTTTGGTAGTCAAGTTAGAGTCTTTGCATATTGATAGACGTGTATGGTTGAGTTGAGTTCCTACATATAACTATGTGTTTAACTTACAGGTAGATCGCTTTATGTGGAGGCGTAGCTAGTAGTTTAGCTCATGCACTGAGACTACACTAGGAATATATCAAGTCAAGATTAGGGGGAGAATGTTGAGAATAATCCTGACATAGAGTCCGTTGCCCAAGTTAAAGCCGTGTTCAACTTGTAGATAGAGTCCATCACGTGTTCAATTTGGAGATAGAGTCTAGTATTTGTGTAAGTTGGAGAGCCCTAGGCTATGTAAAGAGGAGGCATGTAATCTATTTTAGATGAGAAAAAAGACGAGAAAAGGAAAAAGCATCGTGCTAAGCTGTTGCGGCACCACAACCATATCGTGTTCTTCTCTCTGTGTGCTATTGTGTCCTTCCTCATGTTTATGTCTGTGAGTTCCTTGTTTTGGGCCATCAGAAGTATACCAACAGAATAGTTTGTTATCCGTTGAATCGGCACATGTTTTTCAGCAACTCTTGATCCGATGTCACATATCAAAGCTCTGGAGCATCCCGAGTGAAAGGCTCTTATGGACATTGATTATGTAGCTCTCATGAAGAACAATACTTGGTGCCTTGTGCCTCTACAACATGGTTGCAATATTAATGAGTGCAAATGGGTGTACAAACTCAAGCAAAAGGCTGATGGGACGATCGATCGGTATTTGGTACAAGGCAATACGCTAATGGATTTATACAAAGGTACAACATTGGTTATGTTGATACTTTCAGCCCCATGGTGAAGCCAGTTATAATTCGACTTGTGTTGTCAGTAGCAGGGCCAAACAGATGGAGTTTGAGGCAAGTAGATGTGCATAATGTATTTTTGCATGGTGATTTATAGGAAGAAGTTTACATCCATCAACCTCTAGGCTATGAAGATCCTAAATGGACGGATTTTGTGTGCAAGTTGGACAAAGCATTATGCGGGCTCAAACAAGCTCCGCGTGCGTGGTACTACAAATTAAGCACAATGCTTCATGAACTTGGTTTTGTTTCCTAAAAAACAGAGACATCTATCTTCAATCAAGGTAGTGTTGTCATATATATGTTGGTATATGTGGATGACATTACTGTTGCAAGTTCAACAAAAGAAGATTGATGTTCTTACAAAGAAGTTGTCCTCTCAGTTTGCTGTCAAAGACTTCGGTGACCTAAATTATTTCCTGGGCATAGAAGGTAGCTTTAGTAAGGATGGAGTAACCTTGACACAGAAGAAGTACATGTGATCTCTTGGTTAAAACTAATATGCATAGAGTGTGTTCAGAATAGCGTTGGCTTATGACTTTTTTTACTGTAGTTAACTTATTTTTTATTGTAGCTGAGTTGGCTTATTTGGTATAATTAAATTAAAAAATTAAAAATAGAAAAAACTTGTTAGCCCATCACGGACAATACAAAGGAATACGGGAAAAAAGAAAAGGTAAAAAACCTAAACCATAAAAACCAGAAAAAGACGAAATTAATTAATAGTAAAAAAAGCATAAGTCAGAAGCTAAATTAAGAGGTACCCTAATATCATATCTTAGAGTTTAAGAAAGCAAGCCATGGTTTCACATTCAAGCATGGGATAGAGTACAAAGCTATAGCTAACACAACTGTGGAACTCATCTAGGTCCAGTCTGTTCTGAACGAGCTGGGTGTGATTCAATCAAGGGCATCGGTTCTATGGTTTGACAATCTAGGCGTAACATATTTTTATTAGCAAATCCAATATTTCATGCACAGACGAAACACATCAACTCAATCTCAATCTGGTAGCTACCAGTTGTGATTGATGGGAGCTGTTAAATGAATAGATACTCCTATCTCTACTACGCCTTATAGATAAGATTTTCTTGTTGAGTTCCTTGTAATATACGACAATACTCAGTTATAATCTCGTAGATACTGTTCCACATCCGACATGTGTGTAATGTGTATGGCAACCACATAATTTTGTGCTATTTGTAATCTCTCCATGTATCATTGATCAATATATAAGCGAACGACCTCAGAGAAAGTCTTTGTGGCAAACTAGTAGTTTTTCATTTTTACGGTGAGCATTTTTATGGTACCTTCTATTAGGAATTAGATTGAACCAACAGTTGGTAGTCCAATTGGCAAAGACACCCTGATGAAGAATCTAGACCCATCATTATATATTAACGGTAAATTTTGATAATTAATGGCAATCAGTTTATGAGACTAATATTTTTTATGAGTTGATGAAATATGTTATGTCCCATTATGATGCAAACTTTGGATGACTTCATGTATTAATTGTCATCAAGTCAAGCAATGGATATCATGTGTTGATGATTAAATCAAGGTTTGGGATAAAGAATAGCATCATATGTTGATGGTCATCAAGTTAAGATCTCGATGTAGTGAATAGCATCATGTGTTGATGCACAACAAGGTAAGGACCCAGACTTGGAGTGAAAATATTCGTCATCTAGTTCCAAGTGCTTGCACAAGATGAATGTATAACTAACATAGGCTAATGATGTGTTCCTAATCTTTTACCAGTCTTAGTGTTTGGTTGAAATACCGGATTGCTAGTGTAGATTGTTAGCTTTTAAGAGGGGTCTTGTCTAGTAGTTTGAGTCTTATCATATGTTGATAGCTCAATCCCATTTG
This sequence comes from Melocanna baccifera, assembly GCA_036346265.1. NCBI lineage: Eukaryota > Viridiplantae > Streptophyta > Magnoliopsida > Poales > Poaceae > Melocanna > Melocanna baccifera. The sequence continues at coordinate 13,087,607 of CM070679.1, forward strand.
TTGTATTTTCCCGTGGTATGATGCTATTATTTGTTAATGTATTTTGCAAATAGTTGTGGCTCATGCATCTCTCCTTGTAGCATGTGACGATACTTTACAAATGTGTTTTATAAATGGTTAAAATCCGTGTACCTATTTCTTGTGGCATGATCTAATATTATAAATGTGTTTTGCAAATTATTGTAGTTCATGCATTTTTCCTTGGCATAGTCTAATGTTAATTGTTGATATTTCCTTGGATTTCAACCATGATAGTGACTCTTTGGAGTTCTTATACTTTCTATATTGATATAATGTGTTTGAGATTATGAAAATAGTTGAGTTGTCTATCCCTCTTAATAAGATTTTTATAAAGTCCAAGATCACTCAGTTCTAATATCGGAATCAAACGATATGACCAGTTTTCCAAATGTCAGCTGTGCTGAAAAATTAGGCCAGTGTGATCAAACATCTAGTGCTACTAGATTTTTTTTGCCAGTAGAACCAGACCCAGCAGGGATTTGTGTTTCTTTCAAGTGGTTCGACCAGTGCTCTTCGGCTAGAGTCCAAGATTACTCAATTGTGACATCAGAGTCAAAAGATATGACCACTTTTTCGAGTGTCAGCTGTGCTGAAAAATAAGGCTAGTGTGATCAAACATTCAGTGCTACCAGATTTTTGTTGCCGGTAGAACCAGACGCATCAGGGATTTGTGTTTCTTTCAAGCAGTCCAACCAGTGCTCTTCGGTCGGTTTGACCAGGGTGGCCAGTGCAACTGTTCTCCTTTAACCAGTTGGATCGGGTTTTTGAGCACTCGCCGAAATTTCTTCCAACCGATGCTATTGCCGTGCAATGCTAGCATTGATTTCTAGTTGACGACTGCTTTTTTCCATAAGGGTATTTTCTGAGTTCGCCATTTTCTCTAGGACTGGTGCAAGCGGGGTTAGTGTGGGCGGTTTGACTAGACCTAGTGTAACGGCTAGTTTAGGTACATTAAATGCTCAGTTACTATACATTATAGTGAGGTCTGATCCAACCAACCTTATTTATACCTACGGTAGCACTGGTCTTAGTTGAAAGCTGGGGATTTCTACCCCAACGGTTAGTTTTTGTTGTGAGGGGTATAATATCCCTTGTCCCGCGGCGATCATTAGCCGCCCCTCCTCCGAACATTTGCGCCACCGAAGCACCTCCGCCGCCGTGAAGCCTCCTCCGACCACCGCCCCTGACCGCCGACTCAACGCTCCGACCATCCTCGGGACCCGCGGAAGGTATCCTCGTGTTCCCCGTGATCTCCTCCACCTTTTGGTGTCGTCGGCTGGCGCCGCCGCCTCCTGGTTCGCCGGCGACCATTGGTCCCCGAGCGCCGCCGCTGGCCGGCGCGCCACGTCAGCTAGCCGCGCTGACATGGTAGCCGACGTGGCTGCCACACAGGCGCTCCGAAAATCCTGTGCTGATGTCGTAACCTTTTATTTTCTTTAGAAAAATAATTCTTACTGACGTCATAAATGCTTTTCGGTTTAAAAATAATTCCAGAAAATGGGTATTTTCTTTTTAATCGTATTTAAAACTTTGGAAGGCTATAACTTCTTCATTTTAACTCTAAATTGACCCGTTCAAATTTCTAAATTTTTATAAAATTATGAACTCCTTTTGAATTTTTGAATTTTATTTGATTTTTGTTTTCAATATTATTTGATAATCCCAAGGTTTAAATTTTAAATTATAATTCCCAGTTGATTTGTAACCTCAATTCATTTCCAAATTTTCAGTTCACATCCAAAATTCAAATTTAAATCTTGTAAAAATTCAAAAGCTCCAGAAAAATAATTGCTCTATTTTTTCCAAAATATTCTCCTGGCTTTTCTCTTTTTCAAAGCAAAATAAAAAGAATTAAGAAGACTTCCCCAGGCCAAAACCTTCTTTTGTTTAAGTACCCTCAGCTAATAGTTTTCACCTCATCTAGTGCCATAGATCCTTCTCATTTCAGTTGTTTGGACTATTCCCTTTTATCCTAATATTTATTTTTTTCCTCCTTTGCTGTTCATCTCCACGCATCCAACCAGCAAACACTCTGTTTTTCAGCTAAAGCCACCGTGAGCAATTCATGCATGCGAGCAAAATCAATTCCCTTTTTCTAAATTAATTTGCATGCAGCAATAACACCTTTAGTCATTGCCAAGCATCAATTCCTTTCAGTTTTTATCAATTAAAATTTCAGTTTCTTGCATGCAAAATTGAAACCGACATTTCATTCAATTCGGCCATTACTTCGGCATTCAATTCCAGCCATTCCCTTGCTCCTCTCCACCTATAAATTGAACCCTAGCCTCCTCACCTCATTCCCCATTTGTTTTGCATTCTATAAAACCAAAAACCCAGCCAAGAAGAAGTTTCGAAAGACTATTCCTTCGGTTGGCTTGTTCCAACAATTTTTTTCCCAACCGATCTTCCGACGACTCGTTCTCCGTCGTCTGGACTCCGAATCTGGTGATTCAAATTCCTAAATTTATATAAATTCATATTGTATCTCCCATTATATATTTTATAATTTTTATATTTTATTTGGAGTTTATTTGAGTTTAGTTTGTTATGGCTTTTGCGTGTAGACTACGACTATTCTGAAGAGTATAACTCCAGCGAACCTCAGCAAAACTTCGAAGGAAGGCAAGTTACACCTTTAATCATGTTGCTCTCAGTAATTAAATTATTTATGTTGTTTTAAAATTGTTATGCATGCGTACTTTTATTCAAACATAGTTTAAATTCAATTTAAATTCTAGTTATACCTAAATCCTTTGTGTATGGCCAAATTTGTTATTGAACTCGCTTATGCCTTGTCACCTTAGATGAAAACCTAGTTAGTACAATAGTATTGACTAGAAATTTTATAGAATTGCTTAGCCATGTTTAGAATGATTTGAGTGGGAATATTTGTTTCACTGGAAAACGATGAGTTTCTAAAATCTATTCTTGACTTCGGTGAGTCAAGGAGGGATATGAATGGTTCAAAGAAAAATATAAAATCTTGGTTTAGACCTAGGCTAATGGTTAGGTGGCGGGTGCTGACATGCATTGTTATTCGGTGACACAATGTTGATTGTGAGGCACAAGGGGTATGTGGTTTGAGCCTAAGTCAAGTTAAGGACCGGTCTATGAGCTACTATTGCAAAGTCACACCGTACTATCACAAGTCTGGTATGGGACAGATCTGGCTAAGTAATTTGTTAAGTTCCAAACATAGTTTCGCTATAGGCTGAATGTGAGCGTGGCGTAGGCTGCGAGAAGTCTCACATGGCATCAGAGGGGGCTCCAACTTGTGGATTCAAGTTGTGGTGAAACCTTAGTGGCGGCGTAACTATTTTAGCTACGAAACATTGTAACAGCCTTGTCATGATATCCTCGCCGCACACCAAAGGAAGTGTGCTTATCCGGTGGCAATATGGGATGATCATGTATTGTGGGTAAAGCTGTACAACCTCTGTAGAGTGTATAATCTATCTTGGATAGCCGTGCCCACGGTCATGGGCAAGCTGAGTAAAGTTTTTCATGGATTAGTTTTGGTTTTTAAAATAATTTCTGAAAAAGCCTATAGATAGATGGAATCCATGGAAGATGAAAAAGCATATGGACGGAATCCATAAAATATTTTAAAAAGCATATGGATGGAATCCATGTGAGATCTTTTTGGAGAAAGATGGACCAGGTGGGATACCTGTGAATAGATTAGTGTTTGGTCGGAGCCTGCACTAACGATATTATTTTGTTAAATTACTCTTTCTATCTATTGTATCAAATTCAGCTTTTGAATCTATTTACTGTATTTACCTTAAGTCTGCCTTTATGCACAAATAACCTATTATGCCTTCCATTGTCAATCCTTATGCATGTATGAACTCTGTTAAACCTCCCGGTGTAATTTATGGAGTACTTTATGTACTCATGTTGCTTCATTCACTATTTTTAGAGAATAACTTCATCAACTTCGGTGAGAATAACGACAAATAGGCCACGTCTTACAGTCATTCGCCTGTGGCCAGGCATGATGGGCTGCTGCTTTATGGTTCTTTTCCGCTGCTTATATTTAATTTTGGTTTATGAACCATTGATGTGAACTTTGGCCATCAGGCCCATATTTAGTAATGAATAAATGTCATTGTGCATGATATGAATCTTTGTTATCTACTGTGTGCACTAGCTTGATCCTGGACTAGTCTGATTTACACAGAGAATCCAGGAGTCGTTGCTTCGGGGTCCGACATTACTTTTGGAGGTTACTGACTTTTAGACAACTTGGAGGTGTGAGAATAGGTGATCTCTTTAAGAAGGTTGTGAAGAGGCCCGGTATTGATGTGAAGGGGAGCTCACCTACCTAGAGTGAGAAAAAGCTACCACTAGTAGAATTGAGGTGTTTAGCTTAATTCGTGGAGTTGGTAAACTCATTTAGGCTTATCTCAATATGGATTAGGAGAGATAGGCAAGTCTCCGAATACCACAGCAAAAACAAATAGTGTTAATTGTGGTTTGCTTCTTGTACTCATTTACATTCTTGTAATTCACGTTTCTAGAATTGTATTAATTGCTTGTCACCCTAGGATTGCAAACCTTGACATAGATTTATGTTGTTGGTGCATTTAGTAAAACTAGATGATTTAGACCTTAATTGAGCAAAATCGATTTGATTTACGCTTTTATATCTAAAACTCGGTTTTAACCTAAGAGGTTAAAAATGTCTATTCACCCCCATCTAGCCGGTTTCCTCAACCTTACACCTAGCTGGGCGCTCTAGTTGTGTTTTAAAGGTTGCCTTTTTTTGCCCCGATGCACTAGTGCCGGATTTTTATTTGTTTATGAAATTTGATAGTATAACCAGTCCTTTGTTCCTTAATAAAAAAAGATAATATAACTAGGCCATTGGCTATGTCTCTCTTGGAGTAAGTGCTCTGACCAACTCTGATCGTACACAAAAATTTTTGAGAACACGCAAAAGGTGAGCGCACTCCATTAAGTAGAAAGAATCGTACGCTCTAAAATAATATTGTAATGACAAGATGTATGACCATGTGGAAGTCATCCTATGTTTACGACAAGTATATGACATCTTTGAGGGTGATAGGATTGCATTTGAGTCATCATGATTAAAAATGACAAAGTTGGGGAGAAATTTTAGGCAAGGGTAGTCAAACCACCCAAAGGGTAGTCTTCTGGAATGATCGACGGAGAATGCCCTATAGAGAGTGTTCTGATAAGAAAGTGACTGGTCATCCCAACTAGAGAGAAACATGTTGTTTCGACCAAAGACTAGTCGCAGGTCCAACTAGAGACTGACTAGTCGTAAGGGTCCAACCAGTGATCAACTGGTCGATGATTACTGAGTTGGTCGACAAATAGTGAGTTGGTCATGTGTGACTTGGACCTGGTCAAATAGCTATGGAATCATGGCATGTGTTCTTCAAGATGCATTAATGGTCTCGTGTGGGTCAAGATAGAATAAACTTGTGCCACTAAATGGTTACTTTGTCTATTATCAGGCAAGTGGTTTAGAGTCAACTATAGTCAATGGAAAGGTAGACTTGGCTTGATAGGAGAACCAAGGTCCAGAGCAGTCGTGAAGGTCAGGTGACATGGTTGGACTCACCCAATGCATAAGTGGTCAAGGTCAAGTGGGACATGTGGTGCACCAAGTGACTTGAGCTCGTTTGTAAGCGAGTACAGTTTAGTGGGATCCTGATACGTGAGAGACTTGATGACAAGTCATTGGGTTCACATGGAAGGTGGTGAAGCATAACAGTGCTTCGAAGTGATGGAATGGTGACAAGTCGGTTGAGGGGCATTGTATCATTTGCCCAAAACCAAAAAAGTGAGCACGATGGATTTGGGCTACTGGAGCCAAGCATGAAGATGGTGCTTTAAAAAGCGTGCATGTAAACAATGAGTGAAAAACTCATGTCGGTGATGTGTTAACAGGTTCCCATGTGTGTGTGGTGGATAAGATCCACTTTTAACTAGGCTAGGGTTTCAATTGTGGGTCTCTACTATGTAAGAAGAATGTAGACAAAGAAAAAATTAAGAGAGGCACTTATGCCAACTTGTGAAAACTAGGGTTTAATACGTGTGTTTGGTACTAGTGCTTAAGGCTTTGTCCTCAGTGGGTGTGGTTGTAACCCTCTATCTTAAAGTGGGAACAGAAAAAAAAAATCAAACTTGCTCATCATCTCTCATTTGTGTTCTTGTTTCGTTTTCTTACCTCTTATTCAGATTGGGGTTTCTCGATTCCATCAAGGTTGAGCTCTTACCATGGTGAAGCTTGCTGAGATGTCTTAGAACTAATCTAAGGCCATCTTGATCATCTAGAACCACGAGCTAGCCTATATCACTATTTTCCCTTCTTGCTCGGTTTTGGTGTATCATTCTCTAAAATGGAGAAAGGTTGAAACTTTAACAACGATTCCTGAAATTGTTGGTTGAAATAGGTTCTTGGTTTCCTAGGGAATGTGCTATCTAAAGCTAGGTCAATCTATGGATTTGAAGTTGTGTTGAAAATTCAAGTTGAGAGGTCAGGCAGTCAGACCACCGACCAAAGGTTAGACTAACCAAGCTAATCCATCCGTCCTCATGTGAGATCAGCTAGAGCAATCCTGAGGCAAGCTTTTGTTTTGGGTACGCTTTGCTGTTATGAGATTTCTTCCACTGCACAAGTTCAGTCTTGATCTTCTTGGCTCTCCATAGCTACTAAAGTAAAAAGATCTTAAATACTTAGAAGGAAAACTTGTCAGAGTCATTCACCCCTCTAACTACCGTAAACGGTCCTACACAAGGATTGTCCCTCCTGTTTTCTGCTGGGATCAATTTACGGTGTGCTATGGTTTCACACTTGCACTGGATGGCATAGACTTTAGAGAAGAGGTGGCTGGCTTGCTGGTTCAGATGATGTCGTACCGACTACTGTCATATGCAGGGTTCTATTAGCCATGGTTCCACACGTCTCATCACCGTAAAGGTCAATTTTTATAGAAACATGTCTAGTGTGAATAGTCAATTCAATGATAAGGTGCGAAAGCCCACGTGGGGCATTGGATCTAGCTTGTATGGCTTAGATGGAGGTGGGTGGGAACCATCAGCCCACTTATGGAATTTTGTAGAGCACCTCCCACACTGTAACAAATTCTTGTGAAAAGGTCCCTCCACCTTTCCATCAGCTCTCTTTCTCCCTTGTTTGTCCTACTCAATCCCAACTCAATCCCCTTGCTTCCAAACATACACAGCTAGGGTTAGGGCATCACCCTATTGGCCAGCGCCGCCTCCATGCCGGCTGATTGAGCCACCACCTCCCTCCACCCAACATGCGCGGCAGCAATTTGTGCCTACAAGAAGTTGGGAGCAAGAAGTAGCAGCTGCTGCCCATATGCCTAGCATCGCCTGAAACACAGGCATCTTTGCATTCCACCACAATCCGAGCATAATTTTACATCCAACGCAAAATAAACCAATCCATTAAAACTAGTCCTTTTTTATTCATGCAAAAATTTAGAATAGAGAAGAAGTTGCAGGATAAATTGAGAGCAAAATGTAAAAAATAAAAAAATACCATGGTCGAGCTCCAACTGGAACCTAGCGGTGCACTCGGTGGTGACGGAGACCTTGTTGCTTGTGACGTCCTTACTCCTTACCGGCCCATGCCTAGATCTAGCACTGATGGTAGGGAGAAGAGTAGTGGTCGCTGGAGGTCGTGCCTAGATATGGTGAGAGGGAGAAGAGTGGTGGTCACCGACGGCCGTGGACGCCCTTTTTTGCCCAATGTCTCCACCTCCCCGCTCGGTACAACATCTGCACGACGCCAATGGAGTCCCTAACCTTTCCCTGCCATGAAGAAAGGGCAAAACGAGATCGGGGGGAGATGGGAGTGGCGAGCTGGAAGTAGTGTGTGTGGGGCCGAGTACGATAAGGTCAGGAGAGGGCAAGATGGTGGCACAACGTTGGATGTTGAGGTCGCTGAGGGGGAGGTGTGGCGGCGTCGGGATTCAGGAGGACGAACAGGTATGAGAGAGGGGAGGGGAGGACTCGGGATGGGGAGAGGAGAATGGGGGTATTTTTGAGAAAGATTTCAGCTGTAAAGGGGGTTGTCGCATAATTCCATAAGTGGACTAAGGGTTCCCAGTAGCCTCCATCCAAACTGCCAAAGTCAGATTCAACGCCCATGTGGGTTTTCACACCTTATCACCGAATTGGCTGTTCACACTAAATATATTGCCATTTTTATAGGTTGCTCGAAATGACCATCTCTCATTGTTAAACGATGGCGGTTGCGTAGAGTTTTACACACATGCATGTGGCGCTCGAGGAGAGTCCGGGTGTCATTTCAGTACAAATCACTAACCACCACAACTCTGACCCTCTTTTTCCTTCCCTGTTTCTCCTACCAGTCCAACACTGATACTACTACAAATTAAGCATCATTCAAATCTGCTTCTCCCCCGGTCTTCTTCAAGTTACCCCCATGTAGAGATCAACGTGGAGATCATTAGATTAACGCGAAGTCGCCCAGCAACCTGTTCCACGGTGGTGTCAAGCCAGAACACTTCTACCACCAGGTCAACGGCTTTCTCTTGCCTCTTACCTCACCAGTAGAAGCTCGTTGCACAGTCAAGAGTTACGGCCTGATTGCTTGCTTCAACGAGCAGCCATTAATTTCTGTGATTGCTGGCTGCACCGTCCTCCTCTTTCGAAAACTGAGCGCAAATCAGCAATTCAGCATGCATGGCGAAAAGGAGAGGTAGCAGCAGGGGGAGGGATTGCCTTCATCTTTGCTTAAAGCGAAAGCTCCGTAGCGGCGGACAGCATGATTCTCGTGCTACAAATCATATGCAGCCATGCTCGCTCGTGCCCTGTTGGCGCATCTTCCTTCTGAGATTGTGTTGCAGTAGTACCAGTTAGGAGAGCTATACAGTTAGTTTCCCTTTTCCAGCCTACAGCATCATGAAACCGCCAGCAGGCTGCAGCTTCTGAATCAACAAGCTATGCATGTGCAGTGAATTCATCAACTTTGTAAACATTGGGATAGCATTGAGCAAGAAGTTGTGCGTGTGGTCGGCAAGTAAAGGAAATTTCTTATGAATCTAATGGACTGCAGCCACATCAGCTGATCTGCCAGTTATCCTCATGCCCTCAGCTCAACATAGGAAGGAACCTGGTAACCCTGAGGTGCCAATGAGAGTGATCTGCAACTGGAGCAACAAATAATTGCCTTAGAATCGTAAAGGGAAAAAAATCAATCCAGTATATTTAGCTAATCTAGTAGTACTGTACATTGCAAGATTGTGACTGTAGCTGCAAGACAAGGAAAAGGAATTGTAATTTGTAAAAGTAGATCTTATGAAGTACTAGGCCTCGACAAGCAAAGTTTATTAGGTAGTTTCAAATTTGTACATCTACCTAAAATAAATGAACAAAGATAAGATAATGCCCATGTATTTTGTTATCTGAATCTAGTCAGGTCCGACTACTCGAAGAATATGATCAGGTTTCGCTCAAAAATATATTCCGATAAGTAACTGGTTGGTAATACGAACTGGTCGGAGGTTATGATTGGAATCATCTTCATGTTTGTATAGACTCTGTACCGACTTGCACAATCATAGTGTTCAAAGGTGTTTGCACTGTCTAGAATCAGACGTGGCTACTCAAGATACTTCTGACTACAACTCTTCACTATCATCTCATAAGATTGTGTTCCGTCTGCAAGCAGGGTTTGTTCCTATCTCCAAGCAAGTTACTGTTCTGGTTTCTAAGTAGACTTCTGTTTCTATTGCTGACTTGGACTATGTCCCTTCCTCGTTTAGGACTTTTATTCCAAAGGCTATTTACATCTCATGTAAGCCTCATCATAGATAGCGTGCATAACTCAAGTTATCTACGTATGTAATACACTAAGAGCGTTCTGTAAATTCTCCTCCTGTGGGGACACGGATTTGATAATTTGAATCTCTTGTGTATTCTAAGCAAATCCTTAGATCAGTAGTTAGCTCACACAATAATATTGGCAAATATCAAATCTATATATACATAATAGTAAAAGAGTACTTAGTATTACATAGCAAATGGTATTGTTTATGATAAAGCATCGGAATAGTAAGTAAACCAAAAGAAGGGGGCTTCCACGTTCTGTCACAGGTAATCAACTGGGGCTAAACCTAGTCCTGGCCTTCGTCTTCCATGTCATAGCTGGTAGAATGGACGAATCCATATACCGGGTCATCACTTCCGTCATCTAAAACCACATATCAAGCAATGATGAGTATAAAGGTACTCGACAAGTCTCTATATCTGAATGCAAGTGTATATCTGTATGTCTACATGCAAGGCTAGTCCAAGTGATGGTCTTATATCTCTTTTTGCATAAAGCCCATTTGGCCAATAGACTTATTTAGTTAATTTTTCCAAACATATGACTTAGCCATTTATAATTCAAACCAAATGTCAGTTTAAGTCAAGTTTATCATGAAAAAGAGATCCATTTGCTTTCGCTGTCCACATTCATACCAAGATTACCAGAAGTTCATACCAAGATACCAGATTTTCGAGATCACCAAATGAATTCCATTTCCAAACCAAAATACCATATCCATAATCACCAGTAACCGGCAACCATTTTTTGAAAACTATGCAAGTGTGACCTTTCAACACTTTGCATATTTCCAGGGCACGACTATTTGAATATATCTTAACGCACTGCAGAGGTTGTACAGCTTTACCCATAAGATATGATTAACTCAAAATATCGTCCATTACACGTTTCCATAAACATGCTACATACTGAGAAAATCATAATAAAACCTTTATAATGCTTAGCTTTGACGCTATTCCCTACTCCAGAGATGTAACCCCTCAGCGCTAAGGGACCACCATTGTTAGAGAGTCACTCACCCTTCACACTGTTGTAATCCACAAAGGCAGTGATTGTTATGGGCCACTCCCAACATAACCACAATAGCGTAGGAGTCCACACCAAAACTAAACAAATTAGTTAGCCAAGACCATTTCATAACTAGACTTGTGATTGTACGATTTGAGTGTAGAAAAGAGAAGCACAAAAATGCAGTCCTTAAATGACTCAGGTGAGACCAACCACAAACCTAGAGCTCGTGCAATCCCTACACAACTATTTAAGAAAGGACACATGCAATCTATCGGGACACAAAACTTGCATTCCGAGTGCTATGTGTTTACTGTGCTAGTCCATAATCAATGGTTAGCATACACATTCAACAACATGCATATCACATCTATACACAAGAAATGATGAGGACATCACTATTATCGAGGTTTCATCTACACAATCATCACCTCTATTATCATATTTAAGTAATAATAACAATGATAAGACTAGTGTTGTTCCACCAGCTGAAGCTTTGCAGCAATTGTACAAGGGACCAATCACTCGAGCTAAAGCAAGGGAACTCACTAAATAAGTGAATCTGATCCTAAGTTCCTTTTATTTCACTGCTAAAGACAGCTTGCTACCTAATACTTTCAATTTATGTATTCTCAGATTATTAGGAGAGTAAGAAGTTGGTGATACCAAGCGAGAGGTGAGGGAGGCCAGCGAACCAAGAGAAGGTCGAAAAGGAGGAGATGATGACACCACTTATATCAGTGAAAAATGCCACCAAAATGCTAGAATCAAGTTTTTCAAATTTTAAATTGAAGATCGGAGAAGATTACACTTCAGAAATTTGATTGTGTCCAGTCTTAAATTTTGAGTTCGTTTGAGTTTTTAGCCAAGTTTTATGTGTCATGGGCTGGTTTGTATCTATAATAAGATATATTAAGATTGTTTTGTGTTTTAGTATTCATTTTAGTTTAGCTTTGAGGCGATGGCAATACCGAAGCTTCAAACGGGCTAAAAACAAATACTTGGGTCGTAAGAGAAGTTGGGATGTTATCAAGGGAGTTGTGTGCCATCCTCACGGGCCAGTCACCACGTAGGGCCCACCTCATCGGTGCCCAAATCAAGGCAACCAGCCAGCCACTTCTATTGCTTTTGGCTTAAATTAGAAATTAGAATTGGATTCCAGTTGTTTTCCTACTTTGAGTCCGTGCTAGACTTGTACGAGGGTATAAAGCCTTGGCTATCGTCCCCTGTAACCCTTGAACGTCAATTTTGAGTCAAAGTAATTTTTTGCTTTTTGGTTTATGCCATGTGCTGCCTTGGGAGTTGAGAAGCCGAATAGTTAGCGTTCCACCAAATTACCAGTTACTAGTATTCTTGTTGTTCCTTGCGAACTAGCAAAGTCATCTTCCTTGGTATAGTGAGAAGATGAAGATCCAGAGCGTGTTGCTAGTTGAATTCTGGTATATGAGAGTCTGTAATCAAGACAGCCAATTGTGTACTTTCGTTCATTAGAATCCACGGGATTTTACATATGACAATATACGAATGTTTTTTCACAAAAATAAAAAATGGCAATGCAGTGCGTGTGGTCGAATCGATCTGAAAAGCTTTGTAGAGGTGTAGTGCTTGTGAGTTCACATCGAGCTAAAGAGCTCTGTGGAGGAGCAGTGCTTGTGTGGTCACATCAATCTAAAAAGCTCTCAAGAGATGAAGTGCTTTTGTGGTCACATCGAGCTAAATAGCCCTGCAGAGGTCCACAGGTCCAACTAAAAAGTTCAACAAATGTGCTTATAAATACAATAAATACAATGTATGACTCAATAGTACATTTTTTAAATTGAACACACCGGAGTATAACGTAGCGTAATACACCAGATAGCTTACAGATACAATAGGTTAGGGCCCTTGCACAACTAAGTAGCACCGGAGGAAGAAGATCTATTTGGGCAGTTTCTAAACGAGTGCCCGGGAGTCTTGCATAGCATGCACCTCCTTGGTCTTGGCCGGTCTCCATGTTGGCTCGCATCTATGTTGTTGCGGATGCGCCTTTATTGATGCCTCCCATGGCCTAGATGCTGCAGTGCTTCATTCGGTGACCACTTCACTGCTTCCAGCCATAGGTCCCTGTAGTGGCCTTCCACGCTGTAGGAGTTGAACTCCACATTCCAAGTATCATACAAGTGACGCATGTCATAGTACTCCAACATATACATGCCACAAGATTGGCCAAATGCAGCGCATACAGCATATATGTGGGAGCAAGGCTTTTGCAGGAGTTGAGGCTTGTTGCAAGTGCAAATTGCCAGATCACCTATAGTGCAAACATGATTCCGGTCATCTCTCATGTGGCGAGATATAGGTAAGGGTGGATCTCGAACTTCCTCCTCCCGCCATCCATTGTGCGAGATATATGGGATCGGGCCTTGGTAATATTCTTCTCCATGTAGGTAAGGGTAACCTCCGAGTATCACTTCCCTTCATCCAAGTGCTGCTTGACCATCATTTCCCAATTGACGAAGTAACCGACTGTGTGGTTCCAAGTCTCGTCGACAACGACAGCGATGGGCAGGGCACGAACCACCTTCAACACACCGTTGTAGACCTCAGGCATGTTGGTTGTCATGGTGCCATATCGAGTATCATAGGTGTCGTGAAGAAGGAACCATTTCTCATAGTTAGGGGCATGCACGCTCATCCACTCAGTTAACTCATTTTGCGGTGTGCCTACCCCTAAACCTCCACTTATACGCTCGATTTCGACCTCAAGCTCCTGTGACACTACATCAAACTTGTGCTTTTGGTTCTACAGGCAGAGCTTCTTCATGAGGTCCTTGCTCCAAAAGGTGTGTGGAAGTTGGCAGCTATATGTCATACGCACCAACATGTGTGCACGTCATTCCATTGGAACAGTGGGCTTGTACCGTGCTGCATGCTATGCAGGGTAGATAGCAAGCCAACGTAATGGTTGGTGATGATGCACACATTCGGGCGGTCCCTCACAACATGTTGCTTTATGTTCGCTAGGAATCACAACCAACTATCAGTATTCTCATTTTTCACAATTGTGAAGGCAACTGGTCATTGCCATGAATGACAACAGTGATGAGAATGGTGGTGCCCTTGTACTTCCTACAAAAGAATGTGCCGTCCATTGTCAGGACGGGATGATAGTGTGAGAAGCCCTAGATTACCGAGCAAAATGCCCAGAAGACTCTATCAAGGATTAGGAAATGTGGGATGTTGGATGGGTGGGGCTTCTCCATCCTGTTGACGCATGTCCTCATATTAGCATCCGCAATTTGCTTCACCATTCTAGGGACTAGGTCGTACGCCTCCTCGTAGGTACTGTACAACCCTTCGAGCACCTTCTGCTTTGCCCACCAGACCTTACTGTAGCTAAAAGCATACCCTACTGCATTCACTACGTCTGCCATCAGAACCTTCGGTGAAACGGTTACATCAGCAACAACTACATGGCTTATGACGTTCGTGATGTCTTCTGAGTTCACATTCCTATGCATTTGCAACAACTCCACATGCTCACATGTTTGATCCATCATGACTATCATGTGGAAGTCCGTTCCCAACCTAGGGAATCTCTAGGCATGGACTTTGCCCAGGCAAGAGCTAAGTGCGTAACAGCGCATTTAACTATGTACGTGTCAGGGTTAGACCTGCAGATAATGGAAGACAAATAATGGTCAGTATGACTTACTATAGATAGTTGAAGTTATAGTAGGCAATGTCGAAACTCACCTGTAAACTCGGTAAGTATGACTGATCTTCACCGTGAAACTAGCCATAGCTTGCTTGGTGGCAGTCTTGTATGGAAAATGTTGCCCCACAAACAGGGTATCCGCATTGAAGGATCACAAATTCTCGTGGTCCTATGGCAGAACAAAGAAAGAGGCCGCTTGCTAATCCAACTGATTTGGAACATAGTCCGTGTTAATGAAAACAACATCGCCGATGACCCCACCCCAATCATCGGCTGCATTCTCACTGGATTGCAAGTTAAAGTCCTCCTCATCTTCGGTGGTAGTTCCCTTAGACATGCTATCAATAATCTCGTGGCAGTCAACACGAGCACCCCACCATTTATCCACACCTTCATTTGGTTGGAAACAAGTAGAATCTCCATCAACAGGAGCATCCTACCTAGCGACGTCTAACGCTTCCCGAACCTCTTCCATCGTCAATGAACCGAAGAGGGGGAGAAGAGCATTGCTGCCTCTTCGATAGCGGCCACCCTAGAGGACTGAGCGAGATAAACAAAATAGACATACACCATGGGCCATCGATAGATCAGAGCATGAGGGTTGCTAATGATCTACATGTAGTGTGCCCACATGGCACTGCTGGTCACCATTACTAGGTCCCACAACATCTACCTGTGTGGTGGGACCATGGTGGCAGTGACTGCTTCTATTACTATCGTGACAGCCCAAGTTTTTTTAAAAAAAATAAAAATAAAAAAATAAAACAAATGAATAAATAAATAAGTTAGTTTAAAATAAAAATTAAAGTTATTTGGTTTCTTGAAATTTTTTTAAAAAATTAGCTAACCTGATTTTCTACTTTAAAAAAAAGAGCCTTTCTGTTAAACAAAAAAATAATTTTAAAGGAAAATATCTAAATTTTAGTTAAAAATATTTTTATAAGTTCAAAATAGATTTAAAAACTTCTATGAATTTTTCTAAGATTTTTAAGCTTTATTTGTTATTTATTGTATTATTTTGAAGCTAAAAAAGGAAAACATTTTTAAAAATTAAAATATACTTCAATTAATTCCGAAATTATTTTTTTAATCTTTTCAGGTTCCAAGGATTCTAAAAAAATGTTCTTGAAATTTTTCTCATTTTCTTTTTCTTTTTTTCTCTTTTCTCTTTCTCTCTCCTCCCTATTTCTTCAACCTCCAAACCCGTGCGTGCACGTACAGAGGCCTCCATGAACGTTTTTTTTAAGCTTTTTCAATCTTCCATAACCTATGATTTTCTCAATGATTTTTAGCAAAATAAATTGCATTCACTTACTCTTATCAAGCTCCTTTATTCCCCATCGTTTTCCTTCTCATTCATAAGCCGTTTCGTGAGAATTTAACCCATACCATTCAAAGATATGCCACGTCGATCTCCCTCCTCAGACCTCCTCAACCCCTATAAAAGAGAGCACCGTGAGCCCCTCCCCATCCTCACTCACCTCCAATCGAAGTTTTATTTTTGTGTTCCAAGCGTCATTCTTCGGCCTTTTGCGCCTCGTCCAGTGGAGCCCCGTCGTGTTTAACCACATCGTTGGCTTCACCTCGTCGCGTTCTACGCGGTGCTCACCTCGCCTTCGCCGGAACTTCGCCGGAGCATCGTCGCCACCGTGGGCCAAATCGGGTCCCCGTTTGTCGCGTCGCCACCAGCCGACCGTGCATGCCCAACCAAAACCAAGGTGAGCATCATGTTCCCCATGCTCTACTCTTCGTTTCGTCGTAACTCTCGCAACTCTTCGTTTCGTCGTAACTCTCGCATGTTAACTACTCTCCGGTTGCTTGGAATGTCGATGTCAGCCTCTCGGCTACATAAAGTCTTGTCCACCGCGTTTCGCTAGTCTATTGGCCAAGCCGTCTGAGTCGTTGAGTTCGTATCAACGCGTTCTACGCCGTGCTCCCCTCCATTTGACCAAAAGCCTTCCGCAAATTTTTGCACCCGACACCTAGTTATTGCCGCAAATGGCACTGGGCGTCCCCGCCTGTCCGGGAATGCTTTCAACAATCTGTTCACGTCAAAACGTGCCAAACCATCCCAGGTGATTACCTATCAGACGGTTTTGGATTCGCCTCACCGAGCGTAAAGATATTGAGTATTTTATATTTTGGTACCGTCGTCGTTCAAACGACGATTGCGTCGCCTACGGTGAGTTTTCGGCTTAGCTGATAATTTTCCTAGCTTCGCCTCGCCGCTTTCTACACCGTGCTCACCTTACTTCTTTGTGTTCTTTATCCAAAAATTATTCTTCTCTCCCACCCTATGTCTTTGGCGTCGTACACGTCGTCACCGTGCTCCGTTTGACGTGCCGTCACTTCCTACATGTGCCTCGGGTTCTTAGCAACCCATTTTGCTACTTGGCTCCACTTCCCATGTCTTTTTCCACCGGTGCCATGGCCAAAAACAACGAAAGGTGCTACTGTCTGTTACTATTCACACAGGAATATTCATTCGGAATATTCCTGATTTTTCTTTTTCCAGAATTTTCTCATATGGCAATCTTCCAATCGCTCGTTCTCCTTCGTTCGAACTCTAAATCCAATGATTCAAATTTCTAAATTCATAATCTATTTTTTGTATATATTTTGTAATTTTTGGATTTTCTCAACTGCTCCTTGGCTGAGCCTCATCACCACCGGAACACCGTCGCCACCGCCGCCCGAGTTGCGCCTCCGCTTTACGTCGCCGTCGACCACCTTCTAGCCACTTGTGGTAATGCACAAGAGCACCAATGCCCTTGTCGCAGTCCCCTCTCTCTTTTGCGCCCCTCGCCAACACCCGCCATGCCACAGGCTTCGTGCACCGCACCGCCGTCCATGGGCTCGGCTCCACTGTTCCCCTCAACCAATTGCCCTGGTTTCGCTCGTAAACCTGTCGCACCGAGCGACTTCTACCTTCTTCATCTGAGGAGATCCAGCGAGGAATTGCCGGTGCCTCAGACCTCCTTGCGCCTCGCCGACGCCACCGATAATCGTACCCACCTTCGCTACACCCTCGCTGTCAGTCAACTCTGTGCAGCCCGAACCTTGCGCCTAGGGTAAAACTGGACTCATACTCTTCTCCCTCTTTTGTACATCTCATCGGTCTTCGCCGCCACTGGATCACTCGGATCTTGTCACGCG
The DNA here is from genome assembly GCA_036346265.1 of Melocanna baccifera. Classification (NCBI taxonomy): domain Eukaryota; kingdom Viridiplantae; phylum Streptophyta; class Magnoliopsida; order Poales; family Poaceae; genus Melocanna; species Melocanna baccifera. The sequence goes on from CM070679.1 coordinate 13,105,351, forward strand.
AAACCGTCCAACTTGTCCCAACCATCCGATTCTTAGCCTCCGACGTCTGAAGGCCCATAAGACTCCGTCATCCGAAGGCTCTTTAGATTCCGCCATCCGGAGGCTCTTTAGACTCCGTTGTTCGGAGGCTTCTTAGACTCCGACTGCTTGGAACCTTCGACTTCGACCTTCGAAGACTTCGATTTTGACTTTGACCTTTGGAGACTTTGACTCCAGCCTTCGACCTTCGACCTCGAAGACTTCGACTTCGGTCTTCGATCTCGGAGCCTTCGACATCAACCTCCGTCTTCGAACCAACCATGGCTGTTGGACCATTTTAACCTCTGCACCCACCAACCTCTGTAAACCCTCTGACCTCTCTGAACCCTCCAATCTCTCCGACCGCTCGACTCTGACTACCCTTGGTTCTCGACTATTATAGGGTTCTTCAACCACTATACAGTTCCAATCGGGTCTTCAACTGAATCTTCCACTTTGACTTCACGCATACTTGGAGTCACTATCTTCGACTTCGACTTCCACAACTTCAACCGTTGATTCGACTATGGTTTTGACCATTGCTTTGACCATACACAAATATTGTAGCTTCTGACCACTTTTCCTTCACAAAGAAAAGAATTCCAATAATTCTTTTTATTCATTTCTTTATAATTCAAACTACCAGAAGTCGTTCTCCTTCGCCCTAACTCCATTTCGACCCATCCAAATTCCTAAATTCATATTCTATTCCCCAGTATACATTTCATTATTTTTGTTTTGGATTTTATTTGAGTTTAGTTTGTTCTGGTTTTCGCGTGTAGACTACGACTATTTCGGAGAATATAACTTCGGCGAACCTCAGCAAACTTCGAAGCAAGGTAAATTACACCTTTGATCATATTACTCCCAGTAATTTAAATTATTTATGTTGTTTTTAAAAATTATTATCCATGCGTATTTTTATTCAAATCTAGTTTAAATTCGATTTAAATTCTAGTTATACCCAAATCCTTGGTGTATGGTCAAATTTGATATTGAACTTACTTATGCCTTGTCATCATAGAGAAAAACCTAGTTAGTACAATAGTATTGACAAGAAATTTTATAGAATTGCCTAGCCATGCTTAAAATGATTTAAGCGGGAATATTTGTTTCACTTCAGAACAACGATTTTTCAAAATGTATTCTTGACTTCGGTGAGTCAAGAAGAAGTATTACTTTACGATATCTATTAAAAATGATTAGCTTGATTGTAAGTCTTATTTTAACTCTTGGCTATGAGGCTCGCATGTTTCTTGTCACAATTTTTTATAATCACTCAATTTGGCATGTTATTAAAAAAGTATATAAGAAAGAGATAATTGAAAAGATGTATGTTTCAAGCATGCCATAGTAAACAAAAAGAAAAAATACAAAAGTGCTCAAAATGAAAAAAGTATTGTAATATCCCGAAATTTTGGACCTTCACAATTTCAAGGAATTTAAAATTTTAATTGCATCTTATGGGCATTCCAATTTCTTTTGATAATTTTAATTGAGTTTTCCAAAAATGTGTTATGCAAATTGGAGCATAACTCCTAGATAAAAATAATAAAAATAAAATTAATATAGCAGATACAAAATAATTTAAAGTACAATATATGAAAAAAAGTTGGATATAAGCTAGTAAAGCAAAAAAGGTGAAATCGAACCCAAAGATCAAGAATGAAAATTTTAAAACTAATATTCCTACCTTCCATCTAATTATCGCACATAAATTTAAATTCCAAACATTCAGACACTTCTTTTCGAACACCGACATTTTAGGCATTCAAACAGTGCACTGAACAATGGAACCAAGATTTGAATTCGAAACCTAATTGCAAAGATAAAATTTAAAACATGGACAACACCAATTATCGTTTTATTTTAAATTAATTTTGTGCTCAATTGGATGGTTCAATCGTATGCAACTCTCTCATTTGGCAGCCTCTCCTCACCCCTTTCTTTTCACTCTTTTACACTCACTTCCCAGCGGCCCCACCTCATTTTTCTCTCTCTTTCCTCCTTCTCTTGCCGACCAGCCCACCGGTCAGCCTCACCTTTTCCCATGTGCGCCCCCACTTTCTCTCTCCCTTCTCCTCCTTTTTCTCTACGCGCGCACACCAGGCCCACCTGGCAGCCCCTTCTTTTCCCCTCCTTTAGCGCTGCCTTTCTTCTCCCTCTTCCCCTGCTCTGTCACTTCTTTCTTTCTCCCGTCGCGCTCACCCCATGCCGCCGCCCCCGGTTTCGTGCGAGCACCCCTGGTTCCACTCCCTCCGCCGCCCATACCGCGTCACCTCCCCGAGCCATCCGCGCTCCCCCATGCCCTGCTCCCTCGCTCAGTATCGTCACCTCCCCGCGCCCATTCCGTCCAAGCGCCTTGGCCATGTCGCCCTCATCAGCATTGCACAGCCTCCCCCTCCTTCCCCGGCTATAAGAATCCACGAGCTCGCTCTTGCTCCCTTGCGCTTTCCCTTCTTTCTCTCCCTCCCACTCCGCCTCTCCCGTGTGTGCTCCTACGCCGGCCGCCACCGCCCCCCCCCCCCCAACCGCTTCGGCGACGCTCTCCCCTCTCCACCCGCGTCACCCTACGTCTCCCCCTCCTATGATCCTCCACCGCCGGTCGATTGAACTTTCTTGGAGCCAGCTCACCGCACAACCATCTTTCCCCAATTCTGACCGTCGGCGCTTCCACCTCGGCCATCTCCTCCACAAGGCACTCCGGCTCGATTCCTTTCGATGAAAGCATCTCTGAGGTGCCCTCTAGCTTCCTCAATCGACGCCCGGCCCCCTCGACGCCCAAGCTCTCCCCGCCACGGAGACCACCCACCGCCGCCCCGGGCTTCCGTTGCCGGCTCGCCTCGGCGCCTCTCCGGCCAAGCCAACACCGCAGGTGTGTTCCCCTTGGTCCTCTCTCGCTCATGCTCACCTTTCTTTCTCCTTCCCTCCCCCACAGCATCGCCGCCTCATTTCTCCTCCACGGCCGGCTGCCATGAGCTATGCTGGCCGCCACCAGCTCAACTTCGGCAACTAAGCCACCTCCAGGATCACTGACCTCCCTTGGGTTCGTTTTGACTGTAGCTTTCCTCCCTCCGGTCGCCTCTCACCAGCAGCAACGTCACCTGCCTAGCGCCGGCTGCCTTTTTTGCCCAGTTCTGAACCAGTCGACCGAGCACAGCTCTCCCCCCCTTGGTTGAATGTTTCTCTGATGAATGCAGTACATCTATTATCCTTTATTGACTGTCATGTGGGCTCAACTCAGTAGCAAATTGGATGTGGATAGCATGCTATTTGTAGTAATTCACATGTAACTAAAAATTCAAATTCATTGTCAATAATTCAATAGGAATAGCTCATTAGCATGCCAATTGGACTGAAGTAGTTGTATTTCAAACTTTCGCAAAATGGAATGATCAGAGGTTTGATGTTGACAAAAATTTAGAAGTAAACCATGATTAACAAATTGATTACTTTATAAGAAATAAATCGTATCTCATTTCATATTAGCAAAGGATGTAGATGATTAATATAAGTTTAAATCATGACTATTGTTTTTAGACATAAGACTTTATAAAAATTCTCCTTCAAAGTATTGATGAATCAACTTGAGTATTAAGGTAATATAAATTCACAAATAGTGGTCGTCTTGCATATAATCACTTAAGATCCAAACTTAAAAAGGTATGTCTTGATTTATACATTATAAAAGTCGTAGGTTAGTAAAAATCAAACATTATAAAAGTCCGAGTAAAATTGTAGCTAATACAATTTAATTAGCATAAACTTAAATGAAAGTGTAATAGTACATAATCTAGCTAAGAATATATATATATATATATATATATATATATATATATATATATATATATATATATATAGGATGAGAAATGGGAAAAATTTAAGTGAGTGTATAAAAGAAATATAAAGCAGTCCTATAATCTGTTGATCATAAGGTCTCCTTTCAAATAGTGATCACTCCTTTCAAATAGTGATCAAACAATCAAGAAAACTAATTGATATCGGTATTCGACTAGAAGTACTAAGATTTAAATTGTAAGCCACAAAGTTAATTAGGGTGCCATTTATGTTTATTCTAATCCGAAATAATAATAAAAGACGTTAACATATAACCTTGTATAAATGTATGAATGTCATAAAAGTCATGATTGAAATAACAATTTGAGTTAAAAATTAGGAAAAATAAGATACAACTTTAAATTAAAGGTGTTAACAAAAACATATATTTTGCAAGTGTAAATAATAATCAAGGTTATTTAGGATAGCAATAGCTAGATAGTGCTAACAAAATGATCACTAAGCTGCTAGAATTTATATAGAAGGGTCATGTTAAAAAGATATATGATTTTGTGCGTAACTAAAATATAATGACCCATGGATCATCAATCGTTAAAAGTAATCTAGAGGCTCAATGCCAGTCATAGTCTACTCATAAAAAGTAGCATAACTGAAGTTAACCATTAAATAGTAGCTGAATAATCCAACAACCCCATGCTTTAATAAATCATTACATTAAATATTTAACTAATTATATGGTTAATTGAAAATTAGGACCACATAAAATACTATATCTTGAATGGCTAGAACTAGGAGTAAGTCATGCCTTACTTCATAAATGTTAGCGTTCGACAAAATATTGTTCAGCTAAATTCATACCCCTGCCCTTAGGTATACCCTAACTCATGGAACTTCCTTAATAAATATAAAATTATAAAAAGAAGTTATTAAAATAAAATAGGTCGAGCCATGATATTCTACGGTCGGCTATCCTTAGCCATTTTGAACCCAAAACGGAATGTTCCGGCAAATACTCCTTCCGCCATAATACTTCCTTTTCCTTTTCGCCATGCATCACTCCGCTCCAACCCCGTTGACTTCTCCGCATCCAATCAATTCTATCAAAAGTCACCCTTTAATTTATAACAAAGCTAAATTGAGTTTATTTGGATTTTTTTTGGATCTTTTGAGTTTATTGGATTCCATTGTTTAGCGCGTAATTAGAGATTGGAATCCTGGAGAAGCAGTGGATCCAACTGGACCACGATCCAGAAGATGATAAAGATCCGAAGCTCGAGATCAACCAACGAGAAAGCTTTGAGTGAGCTCAAGACCGCGGTAAACCGCGCTAGGTGAGTCGATATTTTAATCATTTTGAATTCCCACTTTTAGCAAATTATTTACCTTTAAATTATCAATTGCATGATGTTATCTTATGTGTTATATTATGTTGATTTCCTGCTCTAGCTAGCTGCCCTTTTTATTAAATGCCACTATTGTACCTTCCCGGCATATTATACTGTGGACCTTGTTATCCCTAGGAAAAATCTATATATGTAATTGTTTCAAAAATTAGTTACGTTTATATTTTACGGCATAGCATTGCTTAGCTCGGGGGTGCTTAAAATACCCCAACATCATATGCAAAGGCAAAGACCAATTTTGAGAAAGTTGTAGTTGGAAATGGTCGTGTATTTCTAAAATGGTTATTATTTTATGCCCCTAAAAAATCCCCAAATTGCTTATGTGGCTGAGCGGCTGGTTCGGGGGTGTGGTGCACCGGTGTGCACAAGTGTGTGATTTGTGGTAGAACCACCCAGATAATATAAGTACCGAATCGGGTCATGACCTCCCATTGTAAAATAGTACAACCACAAGTCTGCAAAGTGCAATTTGGCTAAGTAAATTCTACCAAATTTCAGACTCATCTCACAAACTGGGGGGAAGAAGGCCAGGACCTGGGTGGCTAAAGGGACACCAAGTGGAGGGTGAATTGTTTCTCTTATTTTACTAGCGTATGGGAAGTGGAACTCGAGGCGCTAGTAAAAGAGTGATTAGCATCCCGCATAACGAATGGGCCCCACCGCAAGTGGAAGCAACCCATAGGGTGAGATAAGACCCCGAGGCCAGGTAGTGTTGAAAGGTCACTGTGATGATCTACTCAACTGCATGACTAAGGGGCAACGAGCAGATCGTCTCTTGTGGTGAAAGTGTAAAAACTCTGCAGAGTCAAAACTATTCGAATAGTCACGCCCACGGTCAAGGGCGGACATGGGAACTTAACTCTGATATAGTTCTATTTCAAAAATAATTTTTATGGTTGGGACTTGGTATGGAAAAATGAAGGACGAGGGATAGTCCTGGTTTGTGTTATTCTGGGTGTCATCCCAGTGGTAAGTTAAGCGGCTATAACGCTGAAAACTAGATATATGGTGCAGGTGTTATGTAATGGTGGATGAGATCTGTACTTATTCTATCATCACAAATATCCTATTCAAAAGCATTATGATTTTAGTCCAAATGGCTAAGTCTAGGAGTTTCTTATACATATATCCTAAATCTTTTAAAATGCAATTTTCGGCAAATAAAATAACCCTTGCCTATCTTTTGACAAGCCATGCATGTTATATAATTGCATTCCGTGTGTTGGCTCGCTGAGCACGGTGGTTAGTGTGCTCACTCTTGCTCATAAAAATCCATAATCAGGAGTCGAACCGCTACACTTCAGCAATGCGCCAAGTCATGGTGAAGATGAAGATGGAAAGGCCAAGAACTAGGTCGCGAACCCCAAGTTGGCTGCCTGTGGGCATGTTCTGTAAGTCCCACCTGTGTGCTTCATTTTCGCTGCTGCTTTCGTTGTTTTCGGTCTAATCGGCCCATGTGTAAGTATCCTATTACAATTACGCTTCCGTATGATATGTACTTTGATGTTCAGTAATGTATCTGTGAGCACTATTTACTGATCCAGAGAATAGTGCGATGAAATCAAAGAGGATTCTGGATTGAAAATCCGAGTCCAGCAAGTATGCTTCAAGCATGCCACTATAAAAAAAGGCTATAAGTAGACAATACGACACTTCTCCAATTCTGTCCACAATCTGATAGGGCCCATAACAGCGAGGAGCCAATTTGCGATGTATATTGTCGGCCAATGAAAAGGCTTGACATTGGTGAAGGTGGAGACATACCCACTGCCCAATAGTAAACTGAAGATTGTGGTGCTTGGCATCATAATGTTGTTTGTGGTACTGTTGGGCAAGAAGAAGGCGGTCACGGATATCCACAAGAAATTGGTCTCGCTCTAGAAGAAGTTGATCCACAGCATGAATGTTAGTAGACATGGATGAATGTGGTCAAAGGGCTAGAGGCTCTCTACCATATACCACTTTCAAGGGTGTTTCCTGTAGAGAAGTCTGAAAAGACATGTTGTAGTAGTATTTAGCCCAAGGCAACCAACGAATCCACTGACGAGGCCAATCTCCTGTGAGGCAGCGAAGGTACATAGCAATAATTTTATTGGTAACCTCTGTCTGGCTGTCAGCTTGCGGATGAAAAGCTGAGCTCAAGTGAAGGCTAGTGCCGGATAATCAGAAAAGATCAAACCAAAAATTACTAGTGAATACTGAATCCCGATCACTAACAATGGAGTAGGGAATGCCATGGAGACAAACCACCTCATCGAAGAATACCTTCGCCACTGAATTTGCAGTGTAAGGATGAGCTAATGGTATAAAGTGCGCATGTTTAGAAAAAAAAATGGTCAATGACAGTAAGGATGATCGATTTCCCATTAACACGCGGCAATCCTTCCACAAAATCCATAGCAATATCGTCCCAAATCCTCGAAGGAACCACCAATGGCTGCAAGAAGTTGTACTATCTTATTGCATTGACAAACTGAGCAAGAGCGCACCAAGTCCTCCACCAGCTTGCGATCTTGAGGGATTGAAAATCAGCACGAAGACAGTGCAAAGTCTTCTGAACTCTCTCATGGCCAGCAGAATGAATAGCAAGTAAAATTGCTTGGAGAGATGGCAAAGAATGAGGCACATGTACCCGGTTCTTATATAGCACCAATCCATTGGAAATTTGCCATGGCGAACACAAGGTCCCCTCTTCAATCTACTAGCGCAATGTGGCTAATTCTGTAGCAGCTGTAGCTTCAATGCACCAAATCAAGTGATGTTTGATTCGTTAGAAACTAGACTTCATTAGCTTTCCAAATATGTATTTTGTGTGCATTGAAGACCTCATATTTGGTGTTGAAAGCTTCATGAACATTATGGACGGAACTGCAATCACAAAAACTTGATTGATCTTGTGTCTTCCTCTTGAGTCAACTTTGCTTTCTTTCTTCACCATCCACACCTCCAAATCCATGTGTTGCTTTCTTGTTTGCATTGCGCAAAGGAGGAATCACATAAGCATTTACATGAATTAGGATTTTCTTCTCTCTCCCATAGCCGATTACTTCTTGTTCCTTACTCAATTCAACACTACTAAGTCTTGTAACTTTGGATTGCATGAATGAAGCACAAATCAATGTAGCATTCACACTCTTGGCCACATCAACTCCCTCTACTGAAATGATATGCCCAAATATGCCAATGTGGTCTCTTTGAAGAAACACTTGGAGCATTTGAGGAAGAGTTGATGTTGACGAAGAAGGCGAAGGACCACCCTAACATGGCGCGGATGCTCCACCCAGGAGGGGCTATAGATGAGGATGTTATCAAAAAAATACCAAGACAAAGCGGTGCAAGAAGGGATGAAGCACACTATTCATTAATGCTTGGAACGTTGTCGATGCATTCGAGAGACCAAAGGGCATCACGAGAAACTCGAAGAGATCCTCATGAGTGAGGATGGCCATATTCTCAATATCTGGAGGGTACATCCACACCTGGTGGTAGCCTGATCAAAGATCCAATTTGGTGAAGAATTTGACACCACGCAATTCATCCAAAAGCTCATCCACCACTGTAACAGGGAACTTGTCTTTGATCGTTTTAGAGTTGAGAGAGCAGTAATCAACACAAAAATGCCCGGTATCATCATGCTTTTTGACAAGGAGGTCCGGCAAAAAGTAGGCCGAGATACTTGGGCGAATAAGTCCTTGCTTCAACATCTCCTCACATTGCCGCTCCAGCTCATCTTTGAGGAGTTGAGGATATCGATACGGACGAATGGAGATGGGGGGTAGTTCCTGGCAATAAGTGGATGTGATGATCATGCTCACGTGCAGGAGGGAGCCCGTGAGGGGAGACAAACAGATCATCAAACTCGTTGAGTAGGGCATCCATCAAAGTCGGCCCCGACATGGAGCAAATCTGTTGCAGCATAGGGGAAGTCTCCAATCCTTGCCATTGAACCTTGTGATCCATCCGCCAGAATGTCATGGAAAATCTGTCACAAAGTCCCAAAGTATGGGCCCCAGAGTACGGAGCCACTACACGCCGAGCACCAAATCAAAGCCATCCATTGGTAGGGAGTGGCAGTCCACAGTGAAGTCTTCATTATTAATCCAGATAGGCAGTGTTGGACAGAATCTCATGTTGCGCACTTGATCTCCATTGGCCACCATCACCCTTAAGCCCTTACGCAGCTGGACAGGCACGCCAGCGTGTTGTGCAGCTTTGGGAGTGATGAAATTGTGCGTGGAGATTGAATCCAACAGAGCGAGCAAGGGCGTGCTGCCCACCAATACTTGGAGTTGCATGGTCTGGCTTGTTTATGTGGTAATGCCAATCATAACATACAGTGAGATGCTTGGCTCCACACAGTCGATTGCAATGTCAAAATCTGTTTCCTTATCTGAACTTCCACTGGAGAGAAGAGTAAGAGCAGCCGCTTGCACCGGTGGTTGGGGACGAACTTCTCATCACAGTTGAAACATAAATTGGTCGCTCAGCATTGTTCCATATCTTTCTGAGGTGAGGAAATGGTGCTGAAGGGTCCAGCGTGTCCTGACTGCTCCCTACGCGAGCCCTGTGGTAGTGCTAGCCAGAGGCACCAGAAGGGTGAAAGTATCTAGACCCCTAAAACTTGTTTTGGTAATTAATGATAATATGTGAATATGGGACTAATGTGTTTGCTGAGTATCATATAGGTTCAGTCCCTAATGATGAACGTAACAAATTGAAAATGTATGCTAAAGGTCAACATGAGGATCAAGATGGTTCAAGACAAAGGTACAAGTAGGATCCCTTTTGTTTTTAACCGATCTTCGGAGAAGGTTGAAAGACCGAATTATAGGTTAATCACTGTACTATTAAGAAAGATCATAAAAAGTAACTTGAAAGTATGTTCTTGTGCCATTTGAATCAATTTAGGATCATGCATGTACTTAGAATTAAATTTGAAAGCCAGCTGTGCTCTGTCAGAAAAATCGGAAGTACCAGAGTGTGTTTAGCTGAACTACCGGACTCCGGCAGTACCAACGTGTACACAGCGGTACTACCAAAACTCGGAAGCACTGGCACTTTGAGCGGTACGTTCTTCTAGAGAGCACCCACTTGAACACTTAGACTCCTTGATATCAATAGTACCTAAAAATGAACGGTGGAACTACCACAAAGCGGTACAACTGTACTCTAAAATGGAACTATCGAGCCTCGGAAGTACTGAAAATTTGGGCAGTATATTTTTTTCAAAGAGGACCAACTTTCGGTCTCAAAAAAATTGGAAGAACTACACCATAAATCAGAACTACCGTAATTTCAATAGTGGTAGTACCGCGCCAACTTTCAAATGGTTAGTTCTGACACTCTAACATAGCTGTTACTATTTGCTACCATACAATACAGTAGTTTCGCAAATTACACAGCGGTGCTACCGATTTTTCTGATTTTCAAAATTATTTTATGTAACGGCTATATTTGGTTAGTGGAAGTATAAATACTCCCCCATCAGCTCCAGGACAGTCAGACGAGACTTCATTGAACATCCTTAAGCATTGAGTATTCTTCCCACACCTCAATTTTACATTGTGCATTCATTTGAGATAGGTGATCTATATCAAGTGCATTTCATCTCTAGATTGATCTTTGTCACTTGATCGCCATCAAGCGTAGCTGAGATCTATTATTCTTGGTGCTTGTCAACACCTAGACAGTCTGGTGGAAAATTGTGAAATGACCTCTTCAAGAAGATTGTGAAGAGGCTCGGCGCCAACTTATAAGTGGTTTGGTGTCCACCATCTCCAGAGTGGAGAAAAGACAACCACTAGTAGATTGAGGAGCTGAAACTTAATTCATAGAGCCGATCCAAGTCGCTTGGGCTTTTTTCAACGTAGATTAGGGGAAACCGATAAGTTTTCGAACACTACGGTAAAACATCATGTGTAAATTGGTTATTTCTTTGTCTCTCTTTTCACACTTGTATTTCTAGCATTTTGTGATAATTGTGATTGCTTAATTTGTTTATACTAGAGATATTTATAGAGACGAGTGCTTGTAGTGCCTTAAGTATAGTAGAATTATGTATGTTTAATTTGAACTGAAATATTTCCTAACTTCAATTTGTGATAAATTAGCTTTAGAAGGCAAGAATTTGTATAACCTCCTATTTCACCTCTGCTCTAGTCGGTTATCCTCGATCTTACAAATGGCCAAGAGGGCGAGCTTGGTTGGTGGTGTGGGTTGCGTCGTTACTGCTGTCGCTTCTGCCGATGATGGCGTTGCTGCTTGCACTGGTGGCGGCATTGTCCTTTTGAACTGCAGCCCTGCATCTTGCCCTGTAACCTGCACCTGCCATTCGTAAGCTTTGGCAAGAGCCATAGCCATCTGGAGGTTGGCAGGGTTTTAGAGCTCTACGTCGGTGCGGATTGACTCACGCAATCCCAAGGTGAATAGCTGGACTTGCTACCATGGCTAAAGATGATCTACCTGACAAAGGATGGCAAGATATTTCTGCTGATATTCCTCCACAGACCTAGTTTACACCAATTCCTTGAGTTCGCCGAGCGGATTGTGGATTGATGGCCCAAAGCGTAGGTTAATGTATTCCTTGAAGCAGTGCCAGTTGGGTTCCCCTTCATCCCTCTCGAGTTGAAAGTACCATTGTTGTGCCGCCCCAATCAGATGATAAGATGCAAGCCACGCATTCTCACTTTCCATTGTTTTCTGCCCACGGAAGAATTGCTCACAACGCTGCAGCCAGTCAAGCGGGTCCTCCTGCCCATCATACACTAGGAATTCTAGGCAATGGAAGCGGGGAGGCTTCTCAGTCGTCAACCTAGTCCTATTCCCATGGTTGTGTCACCAACATAGTCCCAGCAAGGACTGGCAGCAACCCATCTCTTAGTGGCCGCTTCTCCATAGCCGTCAGCCAATTCCCAAACTCATCCATCTTGTCTTGTTGTTTAACAAGGCACTCTTTCAATTCATCCATTTGCTTGGACATATTTGCCGTCAGAGTCACCATTTGCTCCAGGATTGCATCCATGGTTGCCTGATCATCTGCCGTAGGCTCTGATACCATATTGTCATGCCTACACCTTGACTGAAGGTTGTACACGTGGGTGACAGGGTCTCTAGGCCGAAAGGCCTTCGAGGGAGTCGTGCCAGAAAAGCTACAATGAATAGCAGAGGTTATGCGCAGGAGGTGGGCGCAAGGAGATAGACAATCCGGTTTCTCCCTTCTATATATAACTCATATTACTAAATGTAACTCTGGGTCTGTTCTTTTTTACTACAATTTATAACTTTTGGCTGAAATTTTTAAATTTTAGCTGTTTACGACAGAGATTATGGAGAGAGATGCTCGCTTGTAATTTTAGATGGTACAGATATTGAGCTTTTAACGTGTACTATAATTAACTTGTAGACTCCATTTTAAAAAAAATACTCCGTTTGAAAGTTTGGTACTGTAGCAAAAGTCAAAAACCGTTTTAAGAAACTGAAAAGAACAGACCCTCTTATCTCCTAATCCGAATCAGACTCTTATCTCCTATTCTGAACCAAACTTCTAACCTGCAGTGGAAGATCCAGCCACCGCTGGCTGTTCTGGTCGTCTCCGCCGTGTAGAACTTTCCAACTCTCCCATGCCTGACAAATGGGGTTGTTAGTTAATCTAGGCATGTATACCTGGGGTTGAGCTGACCTGAGCAGGACCCTCCCTGAGGTCTGAACCTAACTCAAGGTTCAGATTGGCGAAATACTACCTTCTACTCCCTAGTTCTCTCGATCGGAGTTACTAGGTGAGGTCTTGCTAGTTACACAGAAAGTAATGCTACAACAGAAATAAAACATCAGCTAGCCCACTCATGGTGACTTGGTAACGTAGCTTAGCTTAGCTAATCCAGGCATCTCATTCTTATGCAATGGATATCCATCTCCCAAATCAGTACTATCACTAAGCTACTACAGCTGTGTTCATTTTGTTGCCATTTCCCCTTCGCATGATAGAACCCTATCCATGGCCGAGAAATACGGCCACGTCTTCATGCTTTCCTCATCCTTCTTGCTCTCCTGCCAAACAAATACAAACGAAGGGGATTACTTCATACTGTTAGATATTGAGCTACAATACATATAAGTTATCATGCATGAAAAGAAAAAATGACGATGCTGAGATTAAATTTATGCCAAATCTCCAAAGCTTTGATCAACCTTGTATTTCTGAACCAATGATGTCCACAGAGATTTGCACTGTGCTGGTGTACGGCTTACTCCCTGGTTCAACAAGCTACAAGATATCTCTTCCCACAGAACCATTCTTCCTTTCACGGTCTGAAATTTCTCGTTCATTTCACCACGCATCTGTATTAAGCTCATAATTTCCTCAGGCTTCCACTTGTTCTTTTTTGAAGATTTAGCTGGAGCAGCAGGAGATGACTTGCTAGAGTCCTCAACCATTATGCTGATCTTCCTGAGCTTTGGTTGGTTCCCTTGAGCTGAACCATTGACAATTCTTGCAATTTTTACAGCTGTAGGGGATTTGAATGACTCCCAAAAATGCTCTAGTGTTTTAGGCTGATGCAAATCTGAAGAGAAGAATGCTTCACCATTGGAGCTAGTGGTTGCATCGTCAGGTGTTCTCACGACCTCAGGGAGGCTCTCTGAGTAACAAAGTAATGATAGTGTCAACACATCTTAATACCAGAACGTAGAAAATGCGTAGAATCGATGCAGAAACTACATGAAGTACTGAACATTGAGCTAACAAACCAGCATGTAAAAGTCCAACGGTAAATATTTTCGAAGGTAATACATAAGATACTAGTTGCTTACAGTACCTTCAGCCTCCCCCCCTGGGTTCTCCGGGTGTGTTTTATCGGTGTCTTCATGACTGCTACGTGGACTCCTGCTGAGATGCCTAGTAGCTGAGGACGACCCAAACTTTCCAGATGATTTAGCTTCCAAGTTTTCAGTGAAACCTACTGTGGTGTTCTCCGTCGCAATGGTGATGACGTCAGGCCTCTTCCCACTATATTTCCTTACCATTTTTCTCAAGATTTCGGATACCATCCTCTCCATGTGACTAAGTGGGCAATTCACAGGACAACTTGATAATGCAGCATGCGCAGCTTTGTATAGTGCATCTAATAGTCTTCCATTATCAAGCCATAGACATCGTGTTGTTATTTTAAATTTCCCTTTCAAGCCTGACTGTGGTGAAGCAAGTTCCTTCTGAGGTCGGAAGATCTCCATGCTGCAAGAGAAAACAAGTAATATGTTTAGGTATACCTACTCAACAACAAACACTGGATACGGTTTTACTATTTCCACAATAGCAAAGTCTCAACATAAAAGCATTTATTGATTTGACTAACGCGGAAATTTTTGCTGAAGATAAACAACATAATAAATGCTATAAGAAATTACCTGACAAAAATTATGCCATCAGATGCAATCCTTAATCTCTCATCAATGCAGAGATCAGTGGATGTTCCAAAAGCCTTATCGCCATCACTATACATCAGCTATAACATCCAATGCATCACGTTAGACTTCATAGCAGTTAAAGACAAGAAAAGAGATGGTAGAAAATAAATGATTCACCTGAAAATCCTCCTTCCCTAATGAAACAAACCCATTGGACAAAACCCTTCTGTTTCTTAGATGTGACACACCAAGCATCTCTCCATTTTTAATTACCTGCAATTAAAGTAAGCAATCTAAGAACCCTGCCGTTTGCTAACATATATGAGCTAAATAAGGAGTACAGACCATATCTATATGATGGCAATCATCCTGACCAAAGAATGAGAATATTTATGATTCTATGAACTATGAAGCAAAAACAAGTTCCTTTGTGGATACTTTGGTGCTAGCCTAGCAGAAAGAGCACTACATTTCTTACTGCATTGACAAATATACTAAAGAACCAAAAGGGTAGAAAAACACAGCTCTGATTAGTTAATGCCTTTAGTGAATAATAATTAGAGCTTATTTTGGTTTGTACAAGTAATTTCTGATTATAATGGCATTTTAGAAAGAGCAAAGCCTACAGAAAAAATGTTTGTTGAAATACCATAACTTCTGCAGACTGAACCTCTTGCGTATTCTGTCCCTAAGCATACAAGTTCATAGCACAAAGATATATATGTTATGAATAGCCCTTGTATTCATCATAAGACTAATGAGCCAATATATATACACGTACAAGTATGGTATATATGCAGAAAACCTCTTATACAATAAGGTAAATACATAGCTTATATAATACACATCTAACACCCCCCTTAAACTTATGATGGATCAATAACATGAAATTTGGAGAGGTAGAAGCTATGCTAGGCTCTGATCTGTGCCTTTATGAAGAAGTCTGCTAACTAAAACTCGGAAGACACACCAATATGTTTTGTAAGCCCATGTTTCACCGGATATTTATCAATACTAATAACATCTGTACTGTCAAACAAAAAAGGTGTAGGTGCAGAAACAAAAACACCAAAATCCTCTATTAACCACAGTAGCCAAATAACCTCCGCAGTCAAGTCATAACTCGCAACTCAGCCTCAACATTCGAACGAGAAACTATTATTTGCTTCTTAATCTTCCAAGCAATGAGAGAACCACTGAGAAAAACACAATAAGCAGAGAAAAACCGGTGATCAGAAAGATCGCTAGCCTAGGTGGCATCAGAATATGCATAGAGCTGTAAAGAGCTGGAGCGAGGAAAAAAGAGACGACGAGAAATAGTTCCACGAAGGTATCGTATAACACGAAGATGACTATAGTGGAGCTAAGTGGGAGCTGAAATAAACTAACTCAAAATATGCACAGGGTACGAAATGTCAGAAAGAGTGATACCAAGATAAACAATGCTCCCAACAAGATGACGATAGCGAGTAGAATCAGTAAGAGGCTCACCATCAGTGGGACGAAAATCAACATTAAGCTCCATGGGAATCTCAACTGTGCGCCGATCAGTAAGAGGTACGATCAAGAAGATCCTGAATATACTTTTCTTGGGACAGATAGAAACCCTCAAGAGTATAAATAACTTTAATCCCAAGAAAGTAGCGAAGAGGACTCAGATCAGACGTGAGAAACTGATCATGAAGACGTTCCTTGACAAAAGTGATGTACTGAGAATCATTTCAAGCAATGATCATATCACCAACGTACAAAAGAATAAGCGTTCAAGCACGAGGCGAAGTATGAATAAAAAAAGCAGGATCATGAGCATTGGCAGAAAAACCAGCTGCAGTGACAACAGAAAAGAAACGATCGAACCAGACATGAGAAGCTTGCTTAAGGCCATAAAGAGATAGGCGAGAGCGACAAACTATACCCTCTGGAACAAAATACCCAAGGGGCAGCTGCATATAAACCTCCTCATGCAACTCACTATTGAGAAAGGCATTCTTGACGTTCAACTGAGAAATAGACCACTATCGAACAGAGGCCACAGTAAGAAGAGTGCGAACGGTGGTCATGTGAGCGACAGGAGCGAAGGTCTCATTGTAGTCACGACCATACTCCTGTTGAAAATCACGCACTACAAGACGAACCTTGTATCACTCAAAAGAACCATCAGAGCGGGTCTTAACCTTATAGACTCACTTACAAGTGATAGGAGTAACACACGCAGGAAGAGGAACAAGATCCCACGTGCCAGTATGCTCAAGAGTAGCAATCTCTTCTGCCATCGTATGATGCCACTCCTGATGAACAACAGCATCACGATAAGAAGTCGGTTTGGTAAGAACAGCGGCAACAAAACCAAAACGCTCAGGAGGCCGAATAGACTGACAATTGCGAAGAGCAGAGCGAGGAGAGGCCGAAAAGGATGACCCATCAGAAGGAGAGCACATCAGAATAAGGAACAAGGGTGCCGGTGGTGAAGGTGCCAACTGGGAAGGAGGCACTGGAGAGATCAAAGATTGTGGTAGAGTGGTGACTATACGGGTGGAAGGAAAAGTCAGGAAAGAAAGTAGCTCGATAAGATATGTTGAAGTGGATGAAGGGCGAGGATAAAAGGACGAGACTTATCAAAAGTAACATCTCGAGAAATCTGCATCCGTCGGCCAACAGGATCCCAACAACGATATCCCTTGTGCTCAGCACTATAGCCCAAAAAAACACACTCAACAGACTGAGTGATCAGCTTGGTGCACTCATAAGGTGCAAGAAGAACATAGCACACACACCTAAAGAGGTAAAGACTGGAATAATCAGGAGTTTTGCCATAGAGACGCTCAACCAGGATCGCACCCTGAAGAGCAGAGGAGGGCTGAATATTGATCAAAACAATCTCAGCCCAGAAGTGTTGTGGAATAGCAGAAGCAATCATAAGAGCACGAGCTATCTCAAGAAGATGACGATGTTTGCGTTCAGCCACACCATTCTGAGCACGAGCACCAGGACAAGAAAATTGAAAGAAAATGCCCTTCTCAGCAAGAAAACCATGAAGGACTCCCGACAAGTATTCCTCAGCGGAATCAGCGTGAAAAACACGAATAGGAGTCAAAGTGAGTATGGATTATGGTGGCAAAAGTCTTGTAGATAGATAGAACCTCACTACGAGATGACATAAAGTATAACCACGTATGTCGAGAAAAATTATCAATAAAAATGATATAATATCGATGACCTCTTTTCGAAACGAAAGGAGCTAGTCTCCATACATCAGAATGAACAAGATCAAAAGAACGCTGAGACACTGACTCACTACAATGATAGGGGAGTTGAAGCTATTTGCCAAGCTTACAACCCTGACAATTGAGAGAAGCATCACAGACAGACTCTAAAAGACCACGACGAAGTAAAGAAGATATATGTGACCCACAAAGATGTCCTAAACGATGATGCCACTGAACAAAAGATGAAGTTGAGGCTACAGCAGATGCAGAGGCAACGGTGGAGGCGACAAGACTAACTGGAGTAGCGGAAGGAAGATGAAACCAGTCAAACTCTCAGAGAGGTCATGAGTCACGGCGGCGAGGGCCAGTTCCAACCAGAATCCCCGTACGACGATCCTGACATAGCAAGAATCAGAATCGAGAATAACACAACAACCCTGATCAATGAGCTGACCGGCAGATATGAGCTGCATGGTTAGTTGTAGAACATGATAAATAGCAGGAACATGAAAAGATGAATTTGAAAGAGCGCCCCGCCCTGTGATAGAAAGAGAGGTACCATCCTTGTTGCAATAGGTGCAGTGAAATCCCCTACCAATAGCAGCTGTCACTGGTGAAGGTGCAACTGATGGAGTAACCAGCGGCGCAGCACTGAAGAAGCCACCAAACCAAAGGAAACAATGATAACAACAGTAGACCCGCACCACGAATGCGAATCTCTTCAGTACGAACAGCTGCAAGAGCCTCCAACAGAGTCACTCAAGGGTAACGAGCCAGCAACTGACCACGAGTCTACTCAAACTCAGATCAGAGACAGTCAAAAATTCGTAGATGCGGTGAAACTCTATGTGAGTGTTGACGCTGATAACACTAACAGGTGCCCCATACATCTGGCCCCAAAAAGTCAATCTGACGCTATACAGCGGACAGTTGAGCATAGAACTCGTCCACAGTGGTATCTCCCTGCTGTAGCGACTGCTCCTGCCACACAACATCAAGGTACAAAGAATTACCAGATGACTCGTAGCTGCTGCGCAGATGTGCCCACATTGCCTGTGCGGAAGCCAAACCAATATCACTAGTGAGATGCACCTCCATGCTAGCAATCAGAATAGTAGAAGCACAAGCATCATCATCGATCCATGTTTTGTAAGCAGCATACTAAATCTGAAAAGTTTCCATTGCATCCTCAAAAGCCTCAGATGCCTTTGTATGAACATCTTCGGAAACATACTTCGGGAGTACGATCTCAGCAGGTGGAGTAAGGCAAGACAGATAAGGTAACTCGCCAATAAGGAACTCACAAAGACGTTGACTACGCATGTGAAGGCGCATATGCTTAAACTAGTCCTGATAATTGAGACCATCGAAGATCACCGGACAACGAGGAACACAAACAGTGTTTACAAAAGAAGACATTTTTCTTTTTTTCTCTTTTTTCTCTTTCTTTTTTTTCGCTACCATTACTCTCGGTCGATTTAAAAACCGACCGAGTCACACAGACACCAAAAAAACAGATCTGAGGTCCTTGGTGGCCGGTCCAGCGGCGGTGGAGCACCGGCGGCGGTAAGCCCTAGAAGCTCGGCTCCAGCTACTCCAGGCGAGTGGCGACAACGGTTGCGGAACCTCGGTAGATCCAGCCTCTGCGACGACAGAAGAAGCCTCAGCAGCGGCCCAGTTGACGAAGGAGCAGCGGCAACGACAAAAGAACCCAAGCGGCGGTGGCGGCTGAAGATCCTGAGTAGTGATCCGGTGACGACGGCTCGACTCCGACGGCTGCTCTAGCAAGTCGGCGCACGACTCCGACGGGTGGAAGGAAAGAGCACAACAGTGGCTCAGGTGAAGGCACCTCCGGTGACAACGGCTCCATGACCTCACGCCGACGGCCTCAACAGCGGTCAGATCCCAAGAGATGAAGAGGATCCAAGCGGAAAAGGATTCAGCAATGAAGAGGGTCCGAGCGGTGGCGGCGGTGACAGTTGGAGAGACAAACCAGCGACACGAAACCCTAGGTATGGGCTCTGATATCATGTTATGAATAACGCTTGTATTCATCATGAGGTCAATAGGTCAATATATATACACGTATAGGTATGACATATATGCAGGATACCCCTTATACAATAGGTTAAATACACAGCTTATATAATACACATCTAACAACTAAACCAAGGAAAAGATTACTTACAGTGGTGTGCCTTATGCCAGTTGATCTTCCAAGTAATTCATGTTCTTTCAGAAACAGGAGTTCTCCATGAACAGGCAAGAAATGCTGCGGTTTAACAATCTGTAGAACTTCCTCCTGGAAACAATGATTCAAAGGCATGTCATCTCATCTCAAGGCAACATCACAACACCATTAACAAGGAGATCGGGGACACTAATGCTATTGCAACAAAAATGAACTAAATTGCTGGGACATGGGATCACATCAAAGAACAGAAACCAGCATAGGAGAAGGAAAACATACCAGTTCATCGTGATAGGCATGCCCAGAGGTATGGAGGCCAGAATCTTTACCCATAACAATTTTTGGGCCAAGATCAGTGAGGCGATTTAACATCTTCATTACCCGCGACTCATTTCCAGGAATAACCTGGAAAGAAAAGCTTATACATGATGAGATTATTTGCAATGCTAACACTCAAAAGAGAAGCTAAATGACTCACACTCAAATAATACACAGAGGTAGATTATTTCCAAATGTTTTTTTCACTAATGCATTTGGTGCCATTGCACGTATCTTGATTAAAAGCAAAGATGTTTTAATTTGTAAATGTCCACAAATACTAGAAAGAACCAATTTTCCTCAGAACATAAGCATCAAGAGCGCACACCGATGTACCCACATTGAACAAGTGTGGATAGCTAACATATATGGCTATGTCCCATGTGACTAATCTCAAAGGTTTTGAAAACAACACAACGAAGAGAGCAGCAATACCTTAGCTGAATACAGAAGGATGTCCTCTTTGGATAGTTTAAGAGCATGGCTTCCCCCATAAGATGCAAGATTTAGAGCCGCACGTGGCTCTGCCTGGACAAATTTGATATAGAGATGCAAGAATTATAAGGTGGTGAATGAGCAACTGAAACTGAAGATCTCTTAGCCTGCAAGTCTTACTTGTGAACCTGTAGTAACGACTAAAAGATCTTTGGGTGCATAGGCATCCATGTCCTCTACCTTAACCTGCAATTAGGAGCACTACATTCTTTGATATCATCACACGTAATATCAACAGATTGTACCAACAGAGACACATTATGCAGTACACACATATTTATTGACTAAAGGTAAACCATCATGATCAAGGAAAATAACTCACCATCAAGCTAGTGCATTACTCATAATCATTGAGACACCTAAGCAACATTGTGTACCTAGTGACATTATAGTTGTTCACCGTATATAGTGTTCTAAAAATGGGTCTACTCGGCCGTATAAAGTAACAGGTGCCCCTACCTGTTAGCCGAATATCTGCATAATCAGGCTGGTTATACCGCATAATAGGCCGATCATGTCGTATAATCACTACCAGGTTGGGTAACCTGTCGAGTACCAGTTACTGATTTTTAGAACCTTATGTATATTTATGTGTTCACAAACTCAAGTCCCCTCAGCAAGAACCCGTAGTCTCTTTTAAGTGCACTTTGTCCAAGACAAACAGATACTGCTTGCTAGTTTACCAGGATTCCAAAAGACAAAATTTGGTGTATATGCTTTTTTGTTTGCCAGGACAGCAGAGGAATTGCCGACCAAATTTTATTAAAAAAAGAGGGAAACAAAGTAGAAAGGTTGATGAAAACAAGATGCTCTTCACCTGGACAGAATACAATCAAGCATCAAGCTACTCAAAGAGCACAGAACTTCTGCAACTAGCACTCAAGCCCCCCTCAGTACACTCATAGAAGCGTCATATATATTTTTCTTTGTAAGGTACAAAAACATTGGAGGTAAAGTAGATAGCTGCTGAAGCTAATAAAAGGGGTGCTGAAAGCAAATTGTTCTAACAAAGGACGTCAGCTCATCTAAATTCCAGAATATCAATTGCACAGATCACCTGTGTTACAAGAATAGAAGGTATGCAAATGTGAAAATATTGAGTGTATTGCAATAGCAGCCCATAGGGCTATATATAATATAAGAACTCACTAAACTCTAGCCTACATGGAAAATAGAAAAAGACACATATACCCGTAACACCCCCCTCAGATGTAAGACGTATGCAATAGCATTACATTTGAAAATAGTTGACACTAAAATAAGGAAAATCCAAAATCCGAATCTTGAAGTTGCAGTCATAGCGTGCGGTTCTTAGAAAATTATGTTGAGTACCAACCATCCGGAATCGTGTAACAGCCCAAAAAACACAAAGTGCAAAGGCTAGAAAAGTAGAGATAAACGGGAGCAAAATCGACCGCAACAACACGATAAAGAAGATGTGGAAGGTGACACAAATAAAGAAAATTGTCAAATCAAAAGCTGAAGAGGGATAAATAGAAGCATAGCAGCGCAGATCGAAACCCAAGACGACAGCAGCGCAATGCACAAGAAGCGCAGGGGAGACGTGGTGCAAAAGCACGGCGACCTTAGAAGATTGGGGCGACGGCTCAAAAAAAAGCGACAGCATCATAAAGATTTCTACGATCTACAGCAGCTCAAAGAGAAAAGCGACGGCTATGGCTATGTGAAAGGAAGAAGAGGACCACACTCATCCAATAGGATGGAACATGGTTAGCAAAGCAATCGGCTAACTAACAAGGAATTTATAGACTCGCACGGCTTTGATGAACTAAAACTGAGAAGGCAACGGATTTGGATGGACACAACAAAAGAGTCAAAGGGAAATGATCAAGATACTATGCAATAACTCAGATCCTTGGATTTCAGATCGAACAACCTTAAGTCCTCCACCTAAAACCCTCCTAAACCAAGAACAGAGACCTCCTAAATCAAGAAGAGGTTGGCCAGTAGTGTGGCCCAAAATCCGGAAGTAGGGAGCACCATCCCGGGGGCAGCAGTGGAAGATGGCTAACCTAGGCTCTAATACCATGTTACAAGAATAGAAGGTATGCAAATGTGAAAATATTGAGTGTATTGCAATAGAAGTCCATAGGGCTATATATAGCACAAGGACTCACTAAACCCTAGACTACAAGGAAAATAGAAAAAGACACATATACCCCTAACAACCAGAAGGATAGTAAAAAGGTCGTTCCAAAAATTGCATCATTCACAATAATCACTGTAGCAATTCAACACAAAGAACATGTGATTACGCTAATAAAGTTGCCGCATACCAAGGTTGATGGATCCAGTGGTGCCTTTCCATCCTTGAAAGCAGCATCAAGGTAAGTCCTGAGTGACATTCCGACAAATACCTGTTCCAGTTTATCAAAACTACAAATTAGTAAAAACTAAAAACATCATCCAAATTGAACGAGGTGGAGTGACATTATCTGTTGAATTAAGGTTCTCAAAGATTACCAGCTTTCGACCAGTAAAGTCTGCCGCAGCTTTGATGCTCCCAATGCGATGTATGTTTGAAGCAAATTGTGTTGTAATTACTCTTCCTTTTGCTTCTGAAATATGTCGCAACAATGCACCAGCAACAACGGATTCACTGATGGATCTTCCAGGGGATAGAACATTTGTTGAGTCGCTCATCATCTTGCATTAGAAGGGCAAAATAAAGGAAACATACTGTTAGGAACATATCAACAGAGAGCTTCTCATACTGGTATAGGTGCAACCTAGGTCAACATTTCTTCACCTTTTTAATATGTGCACATATTTTTTTTAAAAAAAATACATGTAGCTGCATTGATGTATCTATGTATCCCATACGGTATAGGTGCAACCTAGGTCAAGAACCTAAACTATTGAAAAAAAATCTGGTCCAGAGGCATAGTTGATATTGGATCAACTTACAAGAGTAACACCTTCTTTGGAGAGCTCCTCCAATGCTTGTCGATCAAATATTTTTCCATCCACAGG
The DNA here is from genome assembly GCA_036346265.1 of Melocanna baccifera. Taxonomy (NCBI): domain Eukaryota; kingdom Viridiplantae; phylum Streptophyta; class Magnoliopsida; order Poales; family Poaceae; genus Melocanna; species Melocanna baccifera. The sequence goes on from CM070679.1 coordinate 13,129,176, forward strand.
TGATTCGTCAATCTTTCATTGAAAAATAAGTTAAACATAATAGTAAAAATTAGAGAAAATCGAGTATACAATCATTGCTGATATTACTTACTTTCCAGTCACCAGTATGGAAAATTGTGCCATCACCACAGCGAAGCACTAAGCCGCAGCAGTCAGGAATTGAATGAGTTACACGGATAGGTTCCACTTCAAATGGTCCAGCCTGAAATCTCTTTCTAACTCTCAAAACCTTAAGCCTGGACGAGAGAAAAATCCCAAACTCCTTCAAACGCTTCTTTATCAGCTGCCCGAATATGAATAAATGCATCTCAAAACTTTTGAAGATTTGACAACAACTATGCAAGTAATAATTATGCTACACTAGACATTGTGAAATATGCAAGTAGTAATCAGAATTGAGTGCTACCTCCATAGTAAAAGATGATGCAAAAATCGGTGTTGTTGAATCCAGTGCTGGGATAACCTATCAACAGTAAAGACAAGGGAAAGATGAGTGTATGGTAGTTCCAAAGATGGATTGCAGTTGGGTGAGAAAATTCAGATATATAATATCCAGATACCATGTTAAGCAGTGTCAATGAAAAGCAAGACAGACATTGTACAAATAAGAATACACAGATGAAGAGCTAACCAGATGACAAGCATATGCATAGTCGTGCATAATTTAAGTTCTATTTGGACAAGCCTTGCCCAAAGTAACTTAAAGTATATCTAACACGCCACAAAAATCTAAGGAAATCACTAAATAAAATAAAATGACTTAAAGTCCCACCTATGCCTTTAAAGCTGAGATAATTCAAATTCCGGCTACGCCTTTAAAGCCAAGATAATTTAACAAAAGAAATATTTTCCTACTTCTCGGTTCTACAAGATCAAGACCATTTCCTCCAAATTAGAAGATCTTGCTTAACAAGTAGTGACAGCACATGATTTCTGCGTAAGAACACTGCTAGGAGGCATTGGGTTGGCAGTGCATTTCATGGATTCAATTGACATTGGGGCCATTTCTGAATTTTGAAGATGTATGTTACTAAGGAAAAGGAAATCTGGAGCTAGGAATGTTGAGTGTGTCACATCATGAGCTATTGCAAATGGCTCAGCTGGGAGCTAGTAGCATAGTGCTATGATGGTTGGTGCATAACAAGGGGGAGGGTGTTGATGTGTTGTACAGCTAGACTACCTATCTTTGAACTAAAGCAAGAGCTAGGATGGTTTCTACTTCCTAAGTAATCCTAGTCCTGGGTTAGTATCACCAATTCACCATTGTAAAGCTCTTGACCACTACATCTCATGGATGATATGCTATAACATTGTCAAACAAAACAAAATACTAGCAGTTAAGTTTTGAATTAAATCAAATTAAGAGCAAACAAATGAACATGTTAGGGACCAAAATAACCAGCCTATACACAAGAAATCTAACTTGTCAGCAAGGCACCCAAATTCTCATCTGCACTCTCTAACATGATTTGTGACTCAAATTGTGGTACAGGATAGTTGGCTTGCATATGACCAAAGTAAGTGAGCAGCGGATTATAGCCAAGCGAGCATGATGAATGGTGTACTCGAGTAAAAGAAGAATTATTTACCCAAGGCAACGCACCGATGTGATCCTCATGGCCATGCGTTATAATAACTGCTTCAATTTTGTGGCTCCATTTCTTGATGAATGTGGTGTCTGGGATAATCTTTTGCACACCAAACTCATCGTAGCTGTCACAAATTTGAATAGAACCCACTTCGGTAAAAAAAATTCAGCATATGGGCAAACAGGAAAATTTATACAGGAACTTTAGACAAGTCTACATGGAGAATGTGCAGAAAATGCCAAGTCATCATGCGGCAATGTGATGGATTACAAGAGAAATAGTTATTTCTCGAAGTCCTCACTTGTATATATGATTTTCTATGAATGCATTATTCAGAAATGCATTAAATGCAGTATTCAGAAAATGCATACAGAGTCTCAGACGCATAAGAATTAAGAAAGGCATAGGCAAGAAATGATGGAAGACAAACTGAGATGTAATGTAAGCAGTATCAAGCAACAGGAATGGAATACATACTCTGGGAACATAACCCCTGCATCAATCAAGATATAACGGTCATAGTTCCCCACGAGCATGCAATTCATGCCGATTTCCCCGAGGCCGCCTATTGGGAGGACCCGGAGAGGCGGACCATCCAACCCTTCGTAAAACTGCTCCATCTTTCGCTTGACTGAATCGTCCAGGCTCTTAGTGCCACCCTCGGTTTTCCTCAACCTTCTACGGGGCGTCCTAGATTCCTGAGGCCCTGCGCACACAAGGAGGGAATGCCCTTGGCTTGTGAATGCCTATGTGGAGAAGCGCATTGGTAGGTCAATCTGGGATGAGAAGGAGAACAAGTTTGACGACATGGGGATGGGGATTCAGAAGCTTCAGGAAGTTACCTTTCCCGGAGGGAGGAGGTGTGACCGAGCAGCATGAGATGGAGGCGGAGGCGTAACGGCGGCGAGCGAGGCCGCATGGACATAGAGATGAGAGGGACGCGAGCGCGACCATGGCGGCGGAGGTGGCGGCGGTGGTGGGGAGAGGAGAGGAGAGGACGCGAGCGAGCGGAGGGAGGGAAGCGAAGGGGATAACGGAGGAACCACAGATGAGCTTCGTATTTTCGACGAGAGGATTTTTTGAGCCAAAATATCTCCTCTCCTTCCTTTCTCTACTCTATAAGATTTTTTTTCCTCTCTTTTTTAGAACAGATTTTTTCTCTTCGTATTCATCTGATTTTCTTTTCATATAAATACACTGAAAAAATGTAAAAACACTCTCATAGATCGTTTACGCCCCTACATGAAGGAATAATTAATCATTTGCCCCTAAATTAAAGAGTCATTGGTAAAATACCCTCCATTACATGGTGATGAAGTTTTGCCCCAAACTTCATATGTCATTTGTTAATTTGACTTTTTAAATTTTTAACCTTTTTTCGTTGAATGGAGTCTAAAACCCGAGAGGAAATGGCCCTGTAATGCCCCTAGGTCAGCGTTATGCGGCTCAGTCAAACCCTGATGTAAAACCCGACTAAGCCACTCTCCATCTCGCTCTCTCCCTCACCTTTCTTCTTTAGACCCCAGCGACCGAGCAGGTGATGCGATGGCCATGTCCAATAGCACCTCTTCCATATGGACAGTGGGCATAAGGTTGCCTTACCGGACCATGGCAAGAGCGGGTTGCCATCTTAGTGTTCTTCGTCTTCAATATGAGCTCCACTAGCTTCTCTAGACCGCATCGCCAGCTCGGTCGCTGGGGTCAGGAGAGGAAAGGGGAGGAGAGAGCGAGATGGAGAGAGTAGCTCGGTTGGGTTTGGCGGCAAGGCCTGACCGAGCCACATAGCACTAGCCCAGGGGTATTATGGTCATTTTCTCTTGGGTTTTTGACCCTATTCAATGAAAAATGACTAAAAATTCAAAAAAAAAGCAAATTAACAAATAGCACATAAAGTTTGGGGCAAAACATTAGTTACCATGTAATGGAGAGCACTTTACTAATAACTCTTCAACTTTAGGACAAATGATCAACTATCCCCTACATGAACCACATATTACACTACATGTCTAAATCCCACATTGTTACTTTTCTCTTTCAATTATTACACAAAAGCATAAAAAAGACGAGCACCTCTTATGGACGTCTTCTTCCCCACCTATGGTGCCCCACTCTCCTTCTTTCCCCTTTTCCCATCTTTCAACTAACCCCCTTCAAAATTTCAACTCTATAAAACAAAGTTTCAACTTGGGATCATGAACGTTCAACTCAAAAAGTTTCATATCAGAATTCAAAACTTTCAACTCGATAAACCAAAGATTGAACACAAGATTTCAAACTTTCAACTCAAAAAATTCAAAAAGTTTCAACTAAAATACTGAAGTTTCAACTGGAACACCACCTTTCAACTTGAGGATGCGAACTTTCGTCTAATGAGATTCCCAAAAAAAAAGAAAAAAGAAAAACCATGCTCAAGCTAGAACAACTAGAGTAGTGGATATGTGCCTCCTTTGCGTGATTGCCACCTACAGCGGTGTGTGGCGGTGACATACACCGTATGCCTTCTTGGCTATCTTGCAGCCCCGTGGTAGTGTTGGCAATGATAGGAAGGCAAGGAAACAAGGTGGCATGATCGGAAGGGAGTTGGGCGATTGAGCGTGAGGCAGAGAACGGGCACCATCTAGTGGGAAGAGGAATCAAGGTGGAAGGAGATGAAGAAATAAGGAAAGACGTGATGAGAAAGAGAGAAGGAGATGAAGCAATTTCTCTGCGTGTGGGGAACTAAGAGATTTGAGGCACACATGCTAGGACACTCTAACATCCCAAAATTGGAATGTTTGAAAATATGAAAACTTTAAACTTTTTAATACATTTTGTTGATATTCAGATTTTTTGGAATTCAATTGAGTTTTACTAGATTTTATTATCTCAAAATCAATTAATATAAATAAAATCAAAACCTAGGATTAAAAGCCAAGCAATTAACAAAGCAAACAAAAATAAGAATTTTGAATGTAAAAAAGAAAAGGTAAAAGCAAAAGAATAATAAAATTTGCATTTGAATAATTGAGCCAAGAATTTAAACGGAAATTGAATTTGTGGAAAATTGGAGTTTGTTTTATAGGCAAAAATTCAAATATAAATTCAAAACTCAAAAATAGAAATTCAAATAAAAAGAAAAATCCCAAACCCAAGTTGGGCTACCTATTTCCCTTTTTCTTTTCCCCCGATCCACTCTCTTTCCCTTCGTTTTTCCTTTTCCCTCTCTCTTTATCGCCCAGTCGTGCACCCTGACCAGCACCCACCGTGCTGGTGCCCATGCCGTGTACACCCATGCTTGCCGCCATGTCGTGCACGCATCCTTGCCACAATAGCTACCGCCCACACACACCCGCTCGGCGTGCCGCCTCATCACTCATGTCATGCCACACACCCGTACCCACACAACATTCGTTGCCTTCTCCTCGGCTATTTAAGCCGCCAAGATCTCCTTCTTTCCCTTACCCCCTTACCCCCTCCCGCACCTCGCCATTGCTTGGGCCGAGCTGCTCACCCCTAACACGAGGTGCACCATGACTGTCTGATCGTCCCCACCTCTTCGATGAGCTCCTCAACAATTTGCTCACGTCAAATCGAGCGCTTGGTCGCTTCTTCAATCCCCACACCCCATTTGGTTTTCATCCACAGAAGCTCACCAATGCTGTCATTTTCCTCACCTTCGACCGTATCTGCCTCCACCACAACCATTTCTTCTCCGATGAGTCCCAACCCAATTCCTCCCAAATAGAGCACCTCCTTACCCCCATCTAGCTATCCTCGATGATGACATTGGCCCTCTCCCTCTCCAAATCATCGTTGCCGTTGAAGACCACCGCGTCACCTCATGTCACCATCACCAGACCACCTCAGACCTTACTCAGCCTCATCGTCCCCTTCAATGAGTTCCTCATGACCTCTAGACACTCTCCATGCCCTCCTTTTTCTCACTGCACTGCCGTGAGCCCCGTTGCTATGGTGGCCATCACGTCACCGCTGTAGCTCACCATCGGCCATGCCATCACCATCACATAGGTGCGTAGAGGCACTGGCAACCCATTTTGGTTGTCACTAACTACCGCCATAGCTTCACTCGTCGACACTGTGCCCAGCAACACTATCAGTTATCGATACTCTATTTCGGTAGAGAGAAAGAGATAGATCGCTACAGTGTTGCTCCCACCTATTAGTGTCTGTTGATTTTCCTGTTAGAGAAAAATAATTTAGAGAAATTTAAATGTTTAAGAAAAATCAAATAAAAATATGATGTAATATAATCTAAATAAGAATAAAAATAACTAAGGTATTAAAAAAGGTTTTATGTAAATTAAAAATATTTGAAAATTTAATCTTTGACTAGTTGCATGATTGGTAAATTAATTAATGGATAAATATAATTAATGTAGGATTAAACCATGAAAATATAACACGTTAATGTTGTATCATATAAAAAATTTTAAATTGCTAACCCAATAAGATTTTAAATCTAAAACTATTTGCAATATGCTTCTAAACCTAATATAATTATTTATATATTTCAAAAGTCATGAGGGCCCTTTCGTAAATATTGATTAATTAATTAAGACAATTAATTTAAATAGTATGTCACAAATATTTTATTTGGAAATACAAAATTTTATTTAAGGGTTACCTTGAAATATAATTAGATGTTATTCAAAGATAATTAGTATTTCATTTAAAGTGTATACTTTATATAGGATGTCATTAATATTTATTTTAAAATTCAAGTACTAATTAAAGAAACTATTAAAATATAAATTTGTGTAAATGAGAATTATAATAATGATCATTACCATGCCATTAGGACTTGATTTAAAATGCTAGTTGAAATAAAGATAATGTTATAATATAGTTATGGAGGATGTCTAAATACTAATGAGCCGTAGACCATAATTAGTTCATTTGCAACACCATAGATGGAGAAATAGGTGTCCTAGCTAGTCTATGTGTTGTGGCTATAGACCAAACAGAGAGAGAGATGTATGGTAGTGGAGAGTTAGGTGAGCAAATATCCTCTTGGGTCTTTTCCAAGGGCTGATCGTAATATATATGCTTCCTCATAAGGAGCGTCTTTACAATCGTAACCCTACATCGAAGCCTCCGACCGAGGGTAACTACGTCCTTAGTACATGGTTTATAGTTTTCTCAACAGACTAGCCGGGTTTAGGTGGGGGCCACCCCTACAACAGGAGCCTCTCATGGTGAAGGGCTTCACAGGCCGAAGCCATGTTGCCGAGCCCTTTGGCCCCCTCCGTCCCTGCGGCCTGTGACGGTGTGTAGTTGTGGGCAAAGACGATTTAGCGCATGTAGGTCGGCGTGGCTCCGCGGAGTCGAAGCGGGGGGTTCGCGGCGGAGCCGACGTCGAAGTCTCGCGCTGGGTGGTCGCAGGCAGAGTCGCATCCGCGCTGCGGAGTCGAAGACCTCGTCGATGCCGGAGGAGCAGGCAGGCGTGGTAGGTTGGGGCGTCGCATGCGCGTGAGCGGCCACGCCGGTTGGACCTGCGTCGGTTGCGCCTCCCGAGGTGGTGGCGGCCAGGGCGCTGTGTGCGGTCGGACAACCGTGAGTTCGCGCGCCTTTGTGGTGGCTGGCTTCGCGCTGGTCAGTGCGGACTCCTGCCGACTAATTTGCTGCGCCAGCGCGTTCTGCAATCTAGCATCCATAGAAAGGCATGGGACATTAGGGTGCGAAAATAGTTGTGCTAAGAGTGAAGATACATGATGTGCAGCTAGTGCCGGGGTTGTCCCGAGCCACTGGAGCGGAAGGCGAAGGTCTCGTCGAGGACATGGTCGGAGTCGTTTCGCTGAGGCGAAGGCTTCGCGGAAGGTGAAGCTGGGGTTATTGTGCGTAGGTGCAATCAAGTTGAGACGTCGCACGCGTATGGGCGGCCGTGCTGCTTCAGCTTCCGCCGGTTGCGCCTCTCCGCGCGTGGGCGCCCGCATCGCTTCGACTTCCACCGATTGCACCACTTCACGCGTGGGCGACCGCGTCGCTTCGACTTCCGTCGGTTGCGCTTCTCCTCGCGGGGGGACAGCTGTATATATATACCAGGAGGGCCGTAGCGGCTTCCGGGCGTAGTTAAGATGGTGTTGATTTCGAAAATATGCCTTCTTCAGTTCATGAACATGCAGAGGAATATTGCCATGTTGATGAACTGATGGAGGCCTATTTTCGAGTGCAATATCTGCTTTGATCGGTGCGGACTCCGCTAAACGGACTACTCCGTGAACGCTCCCCGAGACTGTCGTGCGGAGGCGAAGATGTTGTCGAAGGCGGAGCCAAGTTGCTTTGCATAGATTCCCAAGCGGACACATGGCGGGGCGCTATTGGCGCGCCGTGCGCTGTCAGGCCCCTTGGTGCGACCGCCGCTTGACCGTGCGTGGCGCGCATGGGTTGGTGTGCCACTACGGTGGCGATCGTGGGAAGGTGGGCGGTTTGCCTCCCAACAGTTATGCTTCATCGATGATGTGGGAGACACAGGGATTTTAAATACCCCTTGCGTTACGCCACTCACGTTCGTCGCCTTGCCTTCTAGCTCCCGGTCACACGCCCCAATCTCCTGTCTTGCTTGCTGCCTCATGCGTCGCGGAGCTCTAGGAGGGCGATGGCACACGACGGAGCACGCGCCCAAGCGGCCGATGGCAGCGTCGTCTTCCAGCGGCCGTCGCCGCTCGAGGTGGAGTACACACTCGAGGGGCGCGACTCCGTACAGGTGGACAGATGGTGGACGGCGGCGGAGAGAGTAGGGGGTCCGCGCTCCCGCGCCCTGGGCTCGACGCTGGTGACGAAAGAGACGATTCGTGGCCTTCTGCGCGAAGGGAAGCTATCGGACCGCCGAGAGGTGCGCCTGCCTGCGGGCGACGAGACTGAACCGCACCCCGAAACGTCGGAGGCGGTCGTGTTTGTCGCCTACTTCGAGGCTGGGTTGCGTATTCCGGCCACCAATCTTGTCGGGGACGTCTTGCGGATATTTGGGCTTGAGCTGGTGCAGACAACACCGAATGTGATAGCCCGTCTTGCCGTGTATAATTGGGCACTGCGCACGGAGGCATGTTGGCCGACCGCGTCATTGTTCAGATTTCTTCACGATGTCCGGTGTGCGTCGAAGGATCAGGAGGACGGGGCGTTGGGCGACTTCGGCAGCGTCGACCTCGCCTTGCGCCCGCAGTGCGGAAAGATTTTTCCCGCGGAGTTGAGTTGGGCGGAGTGGGAGCTGAACTGGATGAGGCGGTGGTTCTACCATCGCGTTGCGAGCGGTAGCGGCCTTGAATGGTCGGGGCGGCCGATGGCGGTCAACACCACGCCCGGCGCGCCGATAGATGATGAGCATGAGCGAATAGCGCGGAGGCTTCTGGGGATCACCGCCCGCTTCAACATGCGCGACCTCGCTGAGGAGTTCGTTATGTATGGCGTGGCGCCACTTGCCGCGGAGTGGCGTATTCCCCCTGGGAAGCTTCGGCGTGACAACGTCCGCCCGTCCGTGTGTTCGCTACCGAAACCCTCTGGTCCGCGTAAGTTGTGCTGGAGCTTGCTTTCGTGTGCTATTCCTTGGGGTTGTTTTGTTTACAACGTGCCCCTATGCCCGTCGCAGGTGCTTCCTTGGAAGACGTGGAGCGTGCGGTGAGTGCGTTCCTTGGACCGATACGGCCAGGGAGCACACGCTGCTGCAGCGCGCATCGCGATCAGGCGAGGCGTGCAGGGTGGCTGAACCGCGTGTGCGAAGCCTTGGGTATTAGGGTGCCAGAGCGCGCTGTCCTGGCCCCGAGTCCATCTCTCCGCGGCTCCGTGGGGGAGGGAGTACCAGCGGGCGCGGGTTCCGACTCGGCAGAGCATGTCATCTTGGTGGCGAGCGTGGGTGCTGCTTCGCGGCCAACCGACGTTTGGTGGCGAGCGCGGGTGCTGCTTCGCCGCCAACCGGCGTTTGGTGGCGAGCGCGGGTGCTGCTTTGCCGCCAACTGGCGTTGAGGCGGAGCCATCGCCCTCGGAGGGTGCTGGTGCGGAATCTGTTCCTGCCACGGGGGAACTTCCTCCTGCGGCGGTTTCGGAGGTGGGGCCGCCCTCGTGCTCCCCAAAGGCGAAGCGGCCCCGCATACGATCGCCCCTTCGCTCGGCGGGGGGGGAGGGTTCGTTGTAGTGAGCAAGGTCGGAGCCCTATGGGACTCCGACTCAGACACCGAGTGCCTCGGTGTCCCCGTGGCACCGATCAGGTCTACAGCCGCTGAGGGCGAGGACTTGGTGGAGCTAAGCTCCGACACAGAGGCCCCCCACCTGACGGGGAGGCTGGGGATGCCGAGATCCTTACGAATTTGGGCGGGGCTGAAGGTAAACTTACATTGGTTGGGTATGACCCATTGTGCCGTCATAGGGCTGACCGCCATATCCGCTTGCAGCAATATGGTTCCTCGAACGCGGGGAGCCCCCGGAGTCCGAGGACGGTCACTTGGGAGGGACATCCGACGCCGCCGAGGCTATCGCCGCGGATGCCGCCCGACGTCTAGCGGACTTCATCCCCCCGAGCAGAGGTGCGGGAAGCGTGGCGGGGGTCCGCGAGCCTGGACTGTGATGCGCTGCAGATTTGCGGGCCTAGACTGCTTGAGGGAGTGGTAGAGGTCTCCGAAACTAGGGTAAGTGCCTGACCCTGAGCAGCACGCGGCCCTTGGGAGGTGTACTGATTGCTTTATCGCGTAGACCTTCGCCCTTAGCTGGGCGCTGCAGGCGGCCCATGTCCAGGAACGGGAGGCCTTGGAGGACCGACTGCATGTCGCCAAAGGGGCCCTTCGTGCGTCGGAGTAGGTGCATTCTGCTAAGGACGAACGCGTGCGGCTCCTGGAAGTGGAATGCGCGGGGGTCGTCTCATATGCCACGGAGCTTGTGGCATCGACTCAGCAGGCAGCAGTGGAGGAGTGAGACGACCTACTCCAGCAGGTTGCCGTACTGAAGGAGGAGAACGACCACCTTGCTACGTCTGTGAGGGAGCGGGATCAGGCGCTGGGTGTCGCCTCGGCGACGGCCTGGGAGGCTATGCTGGCCCTGGAGGGTACCCTTGAAAACCTTGTTGCCGAGGTGCCGCCCCGCTCATTCGGACCCGAAGAGCTTTCGCGGACCCTTCGACGGATTGGTGAAGCGGCCGATCTTACTTAGGCCGCCGCGACGTCTTTTGGCATTCACTGCTCCTACGTGACTGCATGCCTGGCATGTGCGCTTCTCTGACACCGGGGGTGCCGTCACGTCGACGAATTAGGTGACCCTCAGCTGGAGTTGCCTGCGGGGGCCGGCGTGATTTCCAGCGCCGTGCGCGCTGTTCGGCCTGCCGTTCGGTTTTTCCACTAACGGATCTGGGAGTACATCGGGGAGGCCGCGGCGAAGGTGGAGCTGCGGCGGAATATGTACGGCGAAGGGAACCTTGGCGAGTGGTTGGATGGAGTTGCCCGGCGCGACGATGACGGAGCCGACGGCTCGAAGCAGGTGTGACCCCGAGGTTTTTGTGCAACGGTGTGTGTTGTAACCTATGTACCCCTTGCCGTGAATGAAGTGGGAATTGCTGTCCTTCTTTAACCAACCGCGCCATTTTATTCCGAGCAGCTACCTGATGGGGATCGGCTGCTGATTTTTAACGCCGTGACTCGGCGCCGTTCTGGCTACCGTGGCGGGCGAGAACTCATCGAACTTCGGGCGAATCACCTTCGGCAGATGAGGTCGCGCGGCGGGTCGTCGTCGGTGCCGCCGGACGAGTAGCGTTGGCCTGGTGGGCTTTGTAATCACTGTGTAGCAGTGTGATGATAAGCCGAAACATTCGCACTCGCCGTCGTTTTTGGGCGCACCTGCTTTGTGCTCTTGTTGTAAAGTGTGTTGGCTAGTTGGGGTAGACGCTTGAGGTAGGCGCAGAGCAGGCGCCCACGCGAAACAGACATGCGAGCGGAGCTGGCGCCTAATCGAGGTAGACGCACGAGCGCTCCATCCCCTACCCTTCGAAGTGGTGGCAGCGGAGCTAGCGCCTAGTCGAGGTAGACACGCGAGAGCTCCGTCTTGTACTGCTGGGCAGGATAAGGATAAGATAGGTTTGGGGAGTGACAGGGACCTAACTCCGTAGGTCCTGTCCCCGACGGTCGATTGGGGACCTCACGGGCGCCACCGTTTCGCTGCAGTCCCAGACACCGACGGGACAGCTGAGGCGAGATCGACGGAGGTCTGTACATGGCGTTGTACGGCTACGAGGGAGGTGTCCCTTGCCCCTCGTCCGTTGCTTCGGGCCCCCCGGGATAGGGGGACGCGTAGAGTGTAGTTGGCGGAGCCCTTTAACTGGAGTGGGGCAACACTATTGCACCATGTGCCCCTGGGGTAGGCGATGGTACTCTTGAGGCGTAATGTCTGCGGTCTTGTTTCCAAGGCGCTTTAAAAGGGGTGAGCGGCCAAGTGGATCGGCACTCGCCTTCCCAGACATTGCACCCCCGCAACTTCTCCTGTCGAAAGTGCCATCCACAGTGTGCCCCAGCTTCGCCTAGTAGCGTCGAGGGCTCCGGAACGCGGCTAATGCCGCCTGGGCGATCGCGGGGTTGGACATCCCACCCATGTGGTGATAACACCAGTGCGTGCGTGGTGATGTGTTATTTATACTCCGGAGAGTACGCGTGGTGATAACACCAGTGCATGCGTGGAACATCCACATCTTGTTTAGACTCAGTAGAGTGCGTAGGGAAAACATCCGCGTCTTTGTTTGTACTCCGGAGAATGCATGAGACTATCGACCACGGCTTACTTAACCTCCGGAGGGTACGCCAACGAGCACGCGGGACATCCGCGTCTTGTTTAGACTCAGTAGAGTGCGCAGAGAAAATATCCGCGTCTTTGTTTGTACTCTGGAGAATGCATAAGACTATCAACCACGACTTACTTAACCTCCGGAGGGTACGCCAACGCGCGCGCGGGACATCTGCGTCTTGTTTAGACTCAGTAGAGTGCGCAGCGAAAACATCCGCATCTTATTTATACTCCGCAGAGTGCGCACGGAGGCGTCCCCCCGCTGCGTCTTATTTATACTCCGTAGAGTGCGTGCGGAGGCGGACCTCGACGCTACGTCTTATTTATACTCTGTAGAGTCCGTGGGGTGCGTGTGCGGAGGTGAGTCTCCGTGCGGTGTGTGTGCGGAGGTGAGTCTCCGTGCGGTGCGTGTGCGGAGGTGAGTCTCCGTGCGGTGCGTGTGCGGAGATGAGTCTCTGTGTGGTACGTGTGCGGAGGTGAGTCTCCGTGCGGTGCGTGGGAACATCGACCACGTCTTTATATTCCGAGGAGTACGCGTGGTAACAACACCGACGCGTCCGCGGAACTCCGCGTCTTGTTTATACTCAGTAGAGTGTGCAGGGAAAACATCCGCGTCTTATTTATACTCCGGGTAGTGCGTGTGGAGGCAAGCCTCCGCACGGTTTTGGTGGGGGGCACGAATAACTTCGCAAACTGCGAACTTTATTAAATTCCCGTTTGCGTGGGTGAGCGAGTACAAAAGGCAAGGACTAACCCTTGGACTTGTTGTCGTGACGGTGAGATGCGGTGCCTCTGGTGCTTGGGCTGCCGTAGGGCATGTACGGGCGCGCTTGACTAGGGGCCTCCCTGGACTCCCGCATGCAAACTTCGGGTGCCGTGCTCTATGTACCGAGCCATGTGCTGATCGCCAAGGACAGTGATAATACCCTGCGGGCCCAGAAGCTTCGCGCATAGAAAGCCATGGTATGGGACTACCCCCAAGGAATTGAGGATCGGTCGCCCCAGAATGGCGTTGTAGGGGTACTGGATATCCATGACATCGAAGGTGGCGTCCCTGCTCGCCACGTTGTCATCCTGGCCGAAGGAGACCCGCAAACATATTTGGCCCAGCCCGATGCGCCGACCTCCGAAGCCTCATGGCGGAATTCTTGAGGGGCCTAGGCGGCTTCGAGGGATCGCCCTCTGGTCGAAGGCCTGTGCAAACAATACGTTCGCGGAACTGCCCCCATCGACCAGGACACGCCGGACGTCACACCCGGCAATCGCGACCTGGATGACTAGGGGATCTTGATGAGGGAACTCCACGCCTTCGGCGTCGGCGGGCGTGAAGGTGATCGCATGCTGCGCCCAATCTGGCGGTGCATGAGCCAGGCACGCCTCCACGTGGTGTAGCCTCCCTACGTAGGCCTTGCGCTGTCGCTCCGAGGCGAACTCTAAGGAGGAGCCTCCGGAGATTACGTTGATAACCCTATGCGGAGCGCCCTCAAGGGCATGGATCTGCAGGGGACTCTCCTGGGGCTGTTGCTCCTGATCCTGAATCCTTAGGGGACCGTCCAGTGGCTGCTGAACGTGCGCCACGACGGGTGGGCGGGTCTCGAGATCCCTGTCTCTGGCGACGCTTTGTCGAAGTGCCGCGATGGTGGTGCAGGAGTGGGTGTCATGAGTGCCTTGGCCGTGCACCTCACACCACTGTGGGCGGTGTTGGTCGCTATACTCCGCACGGGCCCAACTGTCGCGGCCTCGGCCTCGCCCCCGGCCTCGTCGAGCCCTGGCCCTGCGGTTGGCAGGGGCGTTGTCTTCCGAGCCACCCTCGATGTCGAAGACGTAACGGGCTCACAAGGACATCTGACGGCCGCGCTGAGGCTTGTCAGCCGGCGTGTCCTTGTGCTGGGAGGCGTCCTTCGACGACTCTTGCCTACGCTTGCTCCGCGAGGAATTAGCTTTCAATGGATCGGCGCTCTTCACGAGACCCTCCGCTGGATTGGCATCGGCCCCGTTGTCCAGGCGCCGCCTCGCATCTTCTTCCGCCCGGGCGTACTCCTCCATCTTGTCGAAGAGCTTCACCACTGTCTTGATTGGCTTCCGCGCGTTGTACTCGGCTAGCGGCCTTGGGTGGAGACCCTGTACCGCCGCGTTGATGATTGTTGTCTCGTTGACATCTTTGACCTAGCAGCGGACCTTCGGGAAGCGTTTGAAGTACTCGCGGAGCGTTTTCGATGGTTTGTGCTTGATTGCGAAGAGCTGATTCGCGTCGACACGCTCGACGTAGTTCCCCTAGAAGTTGTTGTAGAAGCAGTCGCGAACCTGCTCCCATGCGTATATGGAGTTCGGCTCTATGGTGAAGAACCATGAGAGCGCCACTCCCTGCAACGCGAGAGGGAGCCCCTTCGCCTTGGTGGTATCGTCTCCGCCTGCCGCCTTGATGACGGTCTCGTACACGCGCACGAATTTTCAGGGATCCGTGTCGCCCTTGTACGACGTGACGAAGCTGGGGAATTTAAAGTCCTCCGGCCACGCTGTCTGCTGTAGGCCCGCCGATAGCGGGGACTCCGGGTCCACGCGTCGCAGCAAAGCGCGACTGGATGTGGGGGCGTCTCGGCTGTCCGCGCGCTTGGGCGTGGGCTCTGGTGCGGCCACCGGCGGGGTCGGCTGACTCCTAGCCTCTTGCATTCTTCGCCGCGGCCCCGAGATCTCGCCAACTCTGGCTGGGCGTGCGAGGGCTGCGCCAGCAGGCGTTCTCCACTGCGGGCGTAGATGGGAGAATGGGCGCGTCCGGTCGCACGGTCGAGGTAGTCGCAACCACCGCTTGTGTCCTTGGATTGCTCATCACGTCAACACGGTGGACTCCGGCGTCGACGGTAGGGTCCCTGTCGCCAACGAGGCCGCTTGGTGCTCCTACACCGGATGTAGGGACGGTGGTCGCGCCTCGGCGGGCGTTGGGGCTACCGCTCCCTAGCACCCGACCGGTATCGTCAGGGCTGACTGTCGCACCAGTGGCGGGGTGGGGTGTGACGCGTAGGGTGGGGTCGGCCGTCGCGTCGGTGGTGGCGGGGTCGATGGTCGCGTCGGTGGTGGCGGGGTTGATGGTCGCGTGATGAGCGTCGTCATTTTCAACCCCGACCGCCGATGCCGAAGCCCTGGTGTTGACGTGGGGCCTCGCCACGACCCCCTCCTTCTTCTTTGCCGCCGATGATGAAGCTTTCTTCGATGCCATCCTTCTTGAGATCTTGAGGCTTGCTCTCGTCTTCCCCACGGACGGCGCTAACTGTTGTGGCTACAGACCAAACAGAGAGAGAGAGGTGTATGGTAGTGGAGAGTTAGGTGAGCAAATGTCCTCTTGGGTCTTTCCCAAAGGCTGATCGTAATATATATACTTCCTCGTAAGGAGCGTCTTTACGATCGTAACCCTACACCGAAGCCTCCGACCGAGAGCAACTACGTCCTTAGTACATGGTTTATAACTTTCTCAATAGGCTAGCCGGGTTTAGGTGGGGGCCACCCCTACAACACTATGTAATTAGATTTTAAATGTAAGTTGGTTGGTATTAGATATTAATTAAAGTACATTTTTGAATGGTTGTGCATCGATTAAGACTTAGAGTATTAGGATTGTTACTTACCACAAAAGTTAATCAAAAGTTAAAAACCAAGGATTAATCAATTATCAATTGTGGTTTATGAGTAAAGAGTAGTCTAATTAAAGTTAGCTATTATTTAGCAATTAGTGGTATAACCTCAACCACTTAGGTGCTTCTCCAATATACAGATATTATAGAAATTAATTAAATAGCTGACCCTACCTTTTAGTTAATTATTGAGTTGATCATTCGATTAATTGGCAATTGAACTTAAATAATAATATATCATGAGATTCCTAGCAATGTGAAATCTAAGATTAATCTGATTAATTAAAATTATACATGTCACATATAGAGCCTGTGTCGTGATGCTTAAATAATAATATTTGGTAAATATTGTTCAGTGCACCATATAGACCCTCGCATCTATCCATAGGTCTCACCTAGCTTATGAAATTTAATAAATAGAAAATAATAAATAAATCATTAAATTAGATTTGAGCAGTACTACTCGTCAGTCAGCTATGTCTAACTACCTTCGAATCTGGAGTGGAATATTCCTGCGAATATTAATTCATCATCCTTAATCATTCTTTGATGCTTTTCCTAATAGATTTCCTCTATACCTTTTCCCCTATCGCTCAAACTTCGTTTGATCCTGTCTAAATCCCGCGCTCACTAGAACCCTATTTCATACCACCAATTTAATCATGATAGAGTTTATTTGAGTTTATTTGAATTTTAGGATTTATCTAGATTTGTTCAATTTGCTTTATTTGTAGTCTGGCATCATTTGTTTTTTGACGCTTCTCGCATAACTAGAAGTCTTGAAGGAGCAATAGTTTGAGTGGGATCAAAATCTAGATAAAGATAAAGACCAAGACTTTGAGCAAGAACAAGGCGTATAGTAAATTGAGCAAGGCAAGTTATCATTTTGATCATATTACACCTACCTTTTGAAGGTAAATTATTTTACTTTAAATTATCAAATTGTATGCTTTACTTGGATTAAAATTATATTGTTATTAGATTGTAGTTAATGCCT
Organism: Melocanna baccifera; assembly: GCA_036346265.1. Lineage (NCBI taxonomy): Eukaryota > Viridiplantae > Streptophyta > Magnoliopsida > Poales > Poaceae > Melocanna > Melocanna baccifera. Next base: position 13,146,137 of record CM070679.1, read on the forward strand.
TAATATTACTCGCATTATTAAATTCTAGTCATTGACTTTGAATATATTCCTTTGTCACCCTAGAATTAATGGTGTACATACTAGTTGATAAGTCGTATTTAAGTGGCATGTTTAGCTTTGCTTAGATATATATGGGCATTAATTTGCTCTGGTATTATTTTAAAAATATTAAAATATATTTGGGGCAGTCACTGGAGGGAAGTGACAGGTATTTAAATTCCACTCCTTGACTTTGGATATTAATTTTTTTTATATTTAGTGTTTCTTCGATCTGTGTACATAATGGGTTTGAACTTATACAACAATACATTCGTGGAGCAGGCTTGGCGGACGCAATTTGGTGGCTGGCTGTGGGCTGTAATTGAAGCCTCTTTGTGTTAGCATTGTTCAAGGCCACATGCGACCCACATAAATTCGGCCGAGGCCCAGCCAAACTACAGGCTTCTTTCTTACAGCTAATTAGCTTCGTGTGCGCGTGGCGTCCATAAACGAGGGCTAAAGGCTCTGTTTGCCATTGCGATGAATTATGATAATCTCATTTAGTGTAATTGATTTCACATATTTTAGTATTTGGCTAGTTGCTTTTCTAAACCATGTTCTAAAATGAGATATTATTGTGTTCGAAGTAGTACAAGGTACAGGAGTAGTTTGGTAAGGAAAAAGAATCCATATGAGGGGAAATGTAGAAAGTTTAACCATCAGATAAGAGAACTTGTTAAACTGTAATCTAATTTGTCAAACAGGTGCAAGATTTTTCACAGGTAGCCAGATTTAAAAATTAAACACACCGCCACAACCATAAACTGGTCCTAAGTTTCTCTGATCTATGCAACGTCAGCCTTTCGAAACTTAACCATCAGGTATTAATGAATTCTTGAGATGACGGCGAACGAGAGAGCTCACACGGCCTGTTGGTAAACGGTCACATCCCAATTTCTCACAGGTCTTCGTGCGATCATCTCAGCCACCGAATATCAAATCGAATGATTGAGACTAGAGTCAATCCCTTGTGTCGTTTGAGAAAGACACGACGGTTGAAGGGTGGGTCTTTTTCCGGCTTACAATTTTTTTCCCCTTGTGTTTATGTAAATAAATTAGGTATTAATAAATTGTTTTAAAAACTATTTAAATTAAATACTGATAAATCGTTTAAAAAAACTGATATGATAAATTATTTTTAAATTAAGATGAAAAACTGTCATATTTTGTTTATTTAAAGAAAACCTCTGAAACCAAAAAAGAATAATGATCTGTTTGATATAGCTGTGTTTTATGATTTTTGATTGAAATTTTTGAATTTTAGTTGTGTATGACAGAGATTACGGAGAGGTAGATACTTGTTTGTGATTTTGGATGATACAGATATTAGATTTTTAATGTGTATTACAATTAACTTGTAGACTACGTCTCGAAAAAATACTCCATTTGAAAATTAAGTACTATAACAAAAATTAAAAACTGATTTAAAAAACTGAAAAGAATAGATCTAAGTCTGAGATATCTAAGATAAAGATTAACAAATGAAACAATCAATATCTCCTTCGTTTACAGGCAATAACACAATCAGAATTTAAGAAAAGAAAAGATGAGAGAGAAGAACAGCCCGGCCTCTACCAACATACACAGTTGACAATGTCCATTCATGACTAGGAAGGAGAAAACTTGAGAAGGAAAACTCCTCCAATTTCGAGTAGCAACTTCAGGCCAGGTCAACTTGCTCTCACCTACTGACCTCCACAAGAAAATATCTAAGAAAAGAGAATTGATTTGTTCTTTAAAAAACTAAAAAATAATCTGACAACCATCTCATCTCAGCAACATCTTGCACCGTGCCTCCGGCCAGAGCTTAGCCGCCTCGCTCATCACCACAAATTACCGCGACGGCGCGGAAATTTTACCTTTAACCTCGCCGCGCGCGGTAAAAGAGAGTAGAAGTAGATTAGGAAATTAATTAACCGGGCCGTTAGAACACGGGCGCTTTCTTGCGCCGGACGCCAGAGTAATCAATCAAATTAGCAGAGTAGATTAATTTACAGGTCCGGGAAGTTGCTGAAGAACTCCATGACGGAGACGGTAGCCGGCGACGGCATGGTGGGCGTGGCCACCAGCAGTCTGCCCGGGCTCGGCGCGAACGGCGCCTCGCGGGCTCCGGCGGAGGGAAGGAAGGGGCTCAAGTCGTTGAGCCAGGAGAGGCAGCTGGGGTCGAACGGCAGCGGCGAGAACAGCGCGAACGACGCCGCCGGCGGTAGCGCGGATGGCACCGGCGAGAGGATCCCCGGCCGGCCGGGGCCGAGGACCGACGGGAGGCCGTCCACGTCAACCCCGTAGCCGGCGTAGGGCGCCGGCGGCAGCGGCCGGACGGACCTCTCGATGGCGGCGTACCTCGCGGCCGGCGAGAACGCGGTGGTCGGGGAGAGCAGGAATTCCTGCGGCGGGAGCTGCGGCTCCGCCTCCATCAAGTGGGCAGCCGGCGCGGGGCCGCCGGCGGCCGGGCCAGTGAGGCGCTGGACGAGCGCCATGAACTCGCTGGGCTTGGTGTGGATGACCTTGGGCGAGGCGTCGTAGATGATGACCGGTGCCCGCGGCTGCTGCTGCTGTGGCTGCGCCTTCGGGTGGTGTCTGGCCTGCGCGGCCCCGTGCGGCTGCGGCGCGACGGGCGGCTTCTTGATCTTGTGGGAGTCCTTGGTGACGGACAGCCGCGGCGGGCGCGGGCCCTGCAGCTGCCGGCTGCGCGGCGACGGGCGGTCCGACGCATCCATCGGTCGGAGGTGGAAGACTTGGAGAGGAGAAGGGGAAGAAGACGAGTGGGCTTTTTTAGTTGCAAAGGAAGCGAACGGTTCAACGAAGAAATCGACGCGAGGAAGAGGAGGGCGAAGTGTGTTGTTGGGCGAGGAGGGCATACGGTACGCTCCATACAACTGCATTCTATAATATATCCTATATAGCAATAATATAGCTCTTTTTGTGTACAATAATGATAGCTCTTTTTATGTACAATATATTTTTTTTGTTACAGTTAGTTACTATGTGAGATATGATATAATTCTTTATGTTTCTTCTCTACATTATCTATATATCTATGTGGTAAGATTTTTAGATAGTTACGTCACTTATTGTACATGCTCTGATACCGGTGCTACTATAATCACTTTTTACGGTAAATAATAATTTTCGCTAATCCAAATCCAATTTGATGTGATTTCTCAAGGACTTTTTCTACCGATGCTCTCATATCAATGCTACTACAATCACTTTTTTATAGTAAATAATAATTTTCGCTGATCCAAATCCAATTTGATGTGATTTCTGGACGACTTTTTTTTCTGATCTTTGCGTGGCTTGCCGAGCTGGAGAGGCGCCTCTGAACCACCTTGCCATGGGCCTTCTTTGCTCCCGATTGGCTGGGGTTGGAGGTTGACATTGTCGAAGCCCTTCAGTGGCCGAGCTTGTGGGATTGCAGTGCAAGAACCTAGGCATTTGTACATACGAAGCTTGGTTTCAAGAGATTTATGGGAGACTGAGGGAGGATGAAGGGCAATTGATGCAAAACCCGCAACAACTCGAAACCATAGTCCGTTGTTATTTTTAGCTTATAACTTGTGATTTATAGCTAGAGATAGAAAACCATATATACATATTAGCTAGAATCGGTAAAAATTGGTCTAAGCCTATCGAGAATTGGATTAGCTTAGCATCACAAATCACGTTAGAACCTGACGAGAATACACTCTTGATCCTGATCGGTTTGGTTGAAATCCGACAGAAACCGCTCCTGCCGGTTTTCTAATCATCATCCTATCATGTAGGAAAAAGCTCATTTTTCAATCCTAAACTTTGGTCTCTATTCGATTATCAACCCTCAACTATAAAATCATGTACTTTACAATATTGAACTCTCAAAACCGTATAAAATACAACCCTCACCCTAAATAGTGGTTTTCAATGACATAACATCTACATATACATATTTTGACTGATATAGATGCCACATCACTTAACACATCATCTAGAAAATTAGGAGTTTTGGACGCATATAGTATCGTTACCTTGTAAAATTCGATTCGCTCCCGCAAATTTAATTCCGTTTCTAGCCCCCCGTTCGACCGCGCATTTGTCTATAGCCAACGCAGAATCCGGTCGTCGCGTCCGAGACCGCACGACCACAGAGCGAGGTCGTGCGGTCCGGGACCGCACGACCCGAGGACTCTACCGTATCGAGCGCATGACTAGCCTGGGGACTGCACGACCGGAAGCAGACCGCATGACTACAAAAAATTCTGTATGCACCAAACCGTATGACTACAAAAAAATCTGTATGCACTGCGGTCTGGGAAAATTCATTGGCAGCACTAACTCCATGCATGGACATGAGTATGGAGCACTACTTTTGTAATTTTGGCACTATATTTATTGGTGACCGCACGACCGTAAAAAAATTCATTGGCCAAACCGGTCGTGCGCTGCCGCTCCTGGTCATGTGCTCAGTTTCTCGGGTCGTGCGGTCCGGGACCGCACGACCAGACACGCGTCGGCCATAGATAAACGCGCGGTCGAACGGGGGGCTAAAAATGGAATTAAATTTCGCTGGGAGCCAAAACTGGAATTTTTTGTTGCAACAATACTATATGCGTCCAAAACTCGAAAATTAGCAAAGAAAAAAATAGAGGAGGCCCACATGTCATACCCTCCCTATATTCTTCCTCTCTCTTTCCCCTATCTTCTCTCCCCTCTCTCCCTCATGCACCTAGTTGCACGACCGTTGCATGCCGACGTTGTACAGGCTCGACCAGGACTCTCGCTTAGTGGCATCTGCTTCCGCTTCTGGTTGGCAAAAAAAAAAAAATCAGTTGGGCCCATATGTCTTCCTCCTAAGTTTGCCTCTCCCATCTCTCTCCAGTTCAACCATGGCTCAATTGGTCCTCACCTATGCATCACGAGCCCAAATTTCTTCCCCCTCTCCAAATCTCCCATGAACGTTGCGGCCATGTCCATCCTAGAGGTTCTCCTCTTGTCCATTGTGCTCATGTGGCACTCTTATGCGTGGTCACAGCCGTAGGAGTCAGCTACACTGCATCCAACGAACACCAACAACAAGTGGCAATGGTGCTGCCGGTCTGCAGACGCATAAAGGTGAGAGGAGACGACGTCAAATGCAAAGGGGCTACGTCTATGGCCCAAAGGCTGACATATTGAGGGTCTTCTTCCTCAAGTCCGGTGGAGCGCTCGATTTTGAGAGTTCAACAATGTGAAATGCTCGGTTTTAAGAGTTCAACGATGCAAAATGCCCAGTTTTGAATTTGAGGGGTGAATTTTGGACTCATGCAAGAGGGTTGAATTTTTTGACTCGAGCAAGAGTTAAAGGGTAAAATAGACTTATTCCTTTTTCATATGCCAATTGAGCTTTGCTAACCTAGCTATATCTGTCCACGCCTATGCCACATCAGCCAACACCACCTCCAAATCAGTGCCACATCATCTATAACCACCCAATGTAAATGGAGCAAGTTTAGGCCTCACTCCAAACGGTTTGGGTTTCTGTCTTTCAGTTTATATAAGTCAGAAGCCTTAGAACATGTCGATTTCTAATTTTAGCTTATTTTGTCTTTTTTTTTTGGGTTTTTGCTTTTCCTCTTATTCCTTTGCATTATTCGTGATGATATAATGGGTTTTTTTCTTATTTTTTGAATTTTTTTAATTGAATGATTCGAAAGAGAGCTATAATACAATTTAAGTCATTAATCAAAGCTATAAGCTAGAAACTTAAATATCTTTTGTAGCAAGCCCTAAAGTGAACGATTTCACTGTTCCGAATGGGATGGTCACAGAGTTTCAGGTTGAAAAACGACCCGGATCCGTCGTCCACGTGAAAAAGCTAACCTTTTCGTATCACCTGTGTTCGCAGACCGTAGTAGTATCGCTGGATAGGGCCGCCTTGACCATTCCGACGACGACGTGCAACTTACCCACACATAACGATCACATGCGCCCTCCACTGGTCCCAGCGTAACGCCTCTTGTCTCCAGTCACCGCGCGTAAACACACGTCAGGAGATATACGGTAAAGGGTGCCACATGGGAGTAAGTACGTCGTAGACTACAAGTATCTCGTAGACAGCGAGGGCTGTTTGGGGTAGTAAAATCTATCTGCGTCGCACGCTTTCTTGTACACAAAGCAGATGATGGAGTCGCATGAGTGGAATCGCTAGATCGATGGACAACCAGCAAGGAGCCCATGACTTGCTCTGTATGGATAAGTTTGGCGTAAATACTTACGCACGCACCGATAAAAACTACTCTCACGTCCATGTTGCCTCGTTCTTTTTTTCGACTTTGTTTTTTTTTTGGGGTAAAAATCGAAATAAACATAACGATTTCTCTTTTTCTAAACGGTTTCTTGGAGCTGTACTTTAAACAATTTTCCGAGCATATCGACACGAGTGCTATCTGGTACTGTTTTAAAAAACTCAATAAAATATCATTAGCTGAAGTCCGAAAAACACACCGTTATGTATAGCTTTCTTCACGTGGAGTGCATGGACGACGGCGTTGTACAGAGCTAGCCATGGCGATGGCGCCGCCGGTGAATCCACCCTCCGCTCCACTCCACGACGTTCACGCGATCAGGTCTTCAAACTAATCTACATAATCGCAACAAAAAGGAAAAGAAAAGGGTTCATCAATTCATCAACGGTCTAGATCCAATCTTACTGCTGTGGCATGCCATCATGCCTTTTGTTTTCTGCTTTTTCCAAAAGAACCCACATATAGGTTTTTTGTTGACAAACATTTACGATTGGAAACTTACATATTGGCATCCACCGCGGGGGTATACATATAAACTAGCGGAATTACTCGTATAATTACGTGGCTAGATACTATATCTTTGTTATACAATTCTAATCCTTACTATTGAAAATATAATTGTATTTGTTTAAAACTCTAATATATAAATATAATCAATTTGCACTGTTATAATTTGGTCCTATCAAAATAAGCGGTATATATCATTATCTTTTTTCTTGATTAATTAGAGAATTTTTAGAATTTTTCTTTTTTTAGACTTATTGTGGGATTTTCTTACCCTTGAAATGAAGAGGTGGTTTAAATCTCACTAATTGTGTGTGTATAGGAAAATGGTTCTATACTCCTGGAAGTATATACTCTCACTTCTAATATACCTCTTTAATGGTGTTGTTATACATCTGTATCTATTTGAATATACTTTAATAGTGATTATAAGATACTCCAAAGTGAGTTTCATGAAAAAAATCTATCAAATTTTTATAGCATAATTTGTGTATGTACTCTTTTTATACATGAAAAAGTATATATAGCAAAAATAAAGGGTTCCGGTAAAATTTTTTCAATCAAGTTGCATTAGAGTATCTTAAAATAGTATTTAAGTATACCGAAAAAGATAAAGTGGTATGAAATATTCGTTTAAGTGGTATATTGAAAGTGAAAGTATATACTCTCAGAAGTACGAAAAAGGATTCATACATACACACGGTAGCGCTATTCAACGCCTACGTGCACACTACACGCAAATCCTGCTGTCTAGCTTCCTTGTGCAAGCTGTGTTGATTTGGCAGTAACTATTACACGTGAAGTTACCATCAGATAAATACTTGCGACTGTATAAAAAAAGTATGAATTTCGTAGCATCGAAACATATTCAACATGCATCTTGTTTTATTAAGCTCGTAATTTGGAACACAATAGCTCAAACAGATCGCATACCGGACTTTCCATGAAAGAGTCATTATATATTTTAGCTTATAAACAAGATAAAAAAAGTCTCCACGTCAACTGTACTACTGCATGCATGTGATAATTTAGTAGATTTGGTCGTAAGGAAAGTTATTACCTACTATGTACTATGAGCGTTCGGCAGTAATTTTACTCGCTACTGATAGTAAGTTCGTTCATAATGGATGAAAACTTAATATACATATGATAGTAACTTCACTGTGGAATGATAATTTCATTCTGTATGGATAATAACTTCATACGTAATTGAAAGTAACTTTTCGAAATATGGTGGGTTGATGGGGTTCCATAACAGGGATAGTAAACTCATTACATATGGATGATAACTTCATACGTAACCGACAGTAACTGCAGACATTAGAGATGATAGCTTGATATATATTTGATAGTAACTTTACTGTAATTAACAAACGCTAGTAACTAAGGGGGCGTTCGTTTTAGCGATGGCTTCTGGCTTTTAGCTGAAATTTTACTGTAGCTGGTTTTTTTTACTGTAGCTGATTTGGCTTTTTGGGCATAATTAAATTTAAAAAAAATGTAAAAATAGAAAAAATATATATTAGCCCATCACAGACAATGCAAAGGAACACAGAAAAAAGAAAAATGCAAAAAAAACCCAAAAAATCTAAAAATATTTAGAAAAAGACGAATTACTGAGTAGTGAAAAAAAACTGAAGCTGAAAAAAGCTGAAACGAGTGGAACCTAAATATAGAGTAGGATGGTGGAGTGGTTGGTTAGTTAGGTCAATTAGGGAATAGTTTATTTTATACCTGTGCGCTGGTGTATGTATGTATACGCACACCACGTCCCTTAAGCGATAAGCTTGTTTTTTTCCTCCAGCTCTTGGTACTGTACTTTGCCCACTACGGATGGCGTAAGCAACCAGGAATGTTGTGTGCTTGCTTAATGCAACGAGGTTGAATACAATTGGATGGTCCCTGTAATACGTGGTTCAATTATTTTTGTTGAACAAAATGGTTCAACATCGAGAGGATATTTTTCATAATTGTATTCTACACCATACGTCAGGATGACCTTTCATGTAAGACCATTCCGTACACATATCACTTCATACAAGCAATCAAATACATTTTGTAGATAGGGCGGGGAGTGTGAATTCGTGGAAACCTCTCGACCGTCCAATCTGGACTAATTATATCCAGAAAAAGGTTTAAAACCAAGAAGAAGATGTTCGTCGAAAATAATTGAAGGATCAGAATGCCGTCAATGTGCCTACCAACGTGCACATACTCCATATAACATAACCGGGGGACTCCCCGGCCTCCCAGCGTGTTCACGTCGGACCCCTGCACCCTTACCGCGACGCGTGTGCGCGCCGTACGAGCGAACGCGCGAGCGCTCCCCTCGACCCGATAGCAAGGCACGGTTTCCTCGCTTCGTGTTCGCGCGTTCGTCCGATGTCCCAGCGCCAACATCCGCTCGTTCGCTCCGCGCCTGGTGCCGCGTCTTCGTGCGAGGCGAAGCTTCGCGTATCTTTCCTCGTGGGGCAATCACCTTTTCCGCGCTGCATCTGTTCCACTCTCGGCTCCCCCCCGCTGTCGCCTCACTGGCTGGCCCCCCCGTAGCTCCCTCCACCGCCCGCCTCAGCGCCGCTCCCTCTCGTTTAGATCCGGCGCCGGCCGAAGTCCCCGCTCCAACCTCGGCTTCCCTCCCCCCGCCGCCGCCTCACCAGCTGGCCCCTCCGCAGCTCCCTCCACCGCCCTCCCCTTTAGATCCGGCGTCGCTCCTCTCTCGGCCCCTCCCCCCGCCGCCGCCTCACCGGTTGGCCCCTCCGCGCTTCATCTCGGCCTCCCTCCCCCCTGCCAACTTAGCAGCGGCACCGGCACCGGCAGCTCCCTCGTCGGCCCTTCCCCAGATCTGGCGTAGGTCGGCCTCCCCGCTCTGCATCCACTCCACTCTCGGCCCTTCCTCGCCGCGACCGCCTCATCGTCTGGCCCCTCCGCAGCTCGCTCCACCGCGGCCTCGACCGCTCCTCGCTCCTCGAGATCGGCGTCGGTGGACTCTCGCGCCTCGGCGCGTGCCCTCCAGCCTTTCCCGCAGGTGCGCTTGCGTCCTCGCGTTCTCCGCGCGTTTACCTCCTCCCCGTTCGCACGCTTGCTTCCTCCCGGCCCTCGCACTTGGTTCCTCCCCTGCCCTAGCTGTCGCCGCCGCTCCCTCTTTCCCACCTGCCACAGTGGCCGCCCTGTCCTCCCCCCTCTTTCGCCTCCTCCCCTTTGCTCGCGTCCCATCCGCCGCCCTGATCTACCGTACCGACGTTCCCCCCTCGCCGTCGCCGACCTGCCCGGCTCCCCCTTAAAACTTTGCGTGTTTCCTCTCCCAATCCGATGTAGTCAGTCGGCAGCAGCTCCGCTACCCTCAGATCTGGAACTGGTGGTTCTTTGTTCGCCCACCTCTCACTCGACTCCCCTGAGGTGAGTTACCTCTTTCGCGCACCTCTCGGGTCTTGCTCTCTCTCTCGCAGACTCTCCTACCCTCAGATCCCCTTCTCCGAAAAGGTAAGTCCGGCGGACGGTGGCCTGTCGGTGTTCATCCCCCCTAGAAACCGAATTGGTCTGCTATTTTTGGATTAAAGATTTGTACTTGGTTGCTGTCGATTCAATTAGATTTGGGCCTAAATTGTTTTGTTTTCCTGCTGTATCTGCCCCGTCTGTGGTTCTCCCCTTCTCTGTCCATGAAATTTCGTTTGGTTTTGTGTGTTCCCCTCTGTTTCTATGAACGTATTCGTTGTGGACAGTAGAAACCGAGTTGACCTGCTATTTTTGGATTAAAGATTTGTACTTGATTGCTATCGACTCAATTAGATCTGGACCTAAATTGTTAATTAGCCTACATAGATATGGTTCTCCATTTTGCATTGTTTGCCTATCATCTGATGCCTGTCTCGGTTTTTATTATTGTCATCTATTTGTAGTTGTTTACTGTGTTTGGTTGTTCTAGTGCTTTTTTTTGTGTTTGGTTGTTCTAGTGCTTTTTCCACACTTGTTGATGATGAGGTAATGAATAATTCTGATGCACCTTGTCCCTATCGTATGTTTGTTCACTTCTGTTGGTCATTTGTTTGAGAGCAAATTCTGTGACATATTTTGCATGAAGCAAAAAAATATGAGTATACTTTCCGTGGTCCATGATGCCATGCTACTGGAGGAGCATCCATTGGATGTGACAACTGTGGCATGCATTCATTAAATTTGGTGATTATTAGTTTGATTGCAATATTACAGTGCCAACACCATCATATAGTATTGGCACACTGCTCAAATTTGAGAATAACACATCTTAAACTGCACATTCTTGGTGCAATTATATCTCATGAAGCTCGGACATTGTATAGGCCTTGCAATGTAGAAACTGTACTATTTTCCCTGGCCTAATAATCTGATACTTGCATGTTATCTGTTAGCCTATTAGGGGTTTGCGATTTTAATCCAGCTTGCTACAGTCCAGGCGACCTTATTATGCCTTGCTTCCTTCCTGGTTAGCTTGAAGCAGAAGACACAAGTTTTCGATGATGCCGAGGGCCACAAGCGATGCAAAACTCCTCATCCAGTCCTTGAGCAAGGCCTATGCTGCCACACCAACAAATCTTAAGGTAACCTTATCTGACCTTTTCCTCTTGATGATACTACGAGGTCATCGACTTATTATCGATCCTATTCTCCTTGTGGTAATATTTCCATGATTATTGACTGTATGTTTTTTTGTCGTAGCTCTGCCCTTGTTCAGGTAAGTCTTAACACTTTCCACTTTGTTGAGGATATATGGTTTAAGAGGAGCTTGAAGTCTCAAAATGGAAGTTGAAAATTTACCTAAACAGCTTGAGCATATATTATCTTCAAAATGTTTCTGCTGGGGATATTCACTAAAGCAATTGTAGAAATAGGGTTGTGGTATCTATTGAATTAAGAGTTACTTTTGTTATAGTATAACAGGTGGAAAGATACGTTGTACGCTCCATACATGGGGATTTCCTCAAAGCTATCTACTGATTTGCTAGATGGTAGATATGTTGTTTATTTATGATGCTGTGTTTCTCAGTTTTTAATAGGAGTTGGGGTGGGTAGTACAACACCAGTAGATTTTGTACTTGGTGCTTGATCATGTTCTAATCCATACCCAGGTCACCGTGGGGCTGAGACCATTGGGAACAGAAAAGTCCGAACAGATCTTGCAAGCGGTAAATGTTCTTTTTGTAGTGCTTTGGTATATGCTGAATTACAAGTTATTTTGTTATAGTATAACAAGTGGAAAGATACGCTGTACGCTCCATACATGGGGATTTCCTCAAAGCTACCTGCTGATTGGCTAAATGGCAAATATATTGTTTATTTATGATGCTGCATTTCTCAGTTTTGAATAGGAGCTGGGGTGAGTAGTACAACACCGGTAGATTTTGTAATTGGTGCTTGATCATGTTCTAATCCATACACAGGCCATCGTGGGGCTGAGACCATTGGGAACAGAAAAGTCCGAACAGATCTTGCAAGCGGTCAATGTTTTTCTTGTAGTCCTTGTGATGTTCTCATCTAGGTAAGCCTACTGGTTCCCTTCTATCGTAGTCCATTATTTTTGTGTTCTTGTGGTGACATTCCATTAATAAAGATATCCCTTTACAGTTCACCCTTATATTTTCGTTCGAATTGTTTTCAGGGCCGTCTTTCAAACATGGACCATCTTGTGAGTGATTATGTACTCTCCAATTGTGCCCAGATAATGGAATATGTATACATATTATCTGGATCGTTTTGTGATAAATCCGTGCTTCAAGTTGACTATGATGTGCTGTGACTACTGCTAGAGACCAATTTTGTATTCACCAAGGAATAGCGTGGGATATTTTGTTACCAATTCAGCAGACTAATAATGAACCAAATCAACTAGCTAATTTTGAATGGAATTTTCAGCAACTACGTGGTCCATTTTCCATTTGCGATTGGCTCATTTAGAGCTTCCTGTAGGCTTGTGGTGCTTTTGGATTCTGATTGGAAAAAGATGTCACTACACAAAGGTAAAATTCAGTTCTTTTTTGTGTGTAGAAATATAAAATGAAAGGCTGCATCAAATAATAGGCAGGGAAAAAAACTTATTACCATCCATCTTTTTTTACTGTTCATTGATTACTATTTGTCCACAACTCCTTTGGATTTTAGATACCCAGCTGCTCATGGCTTTCTTTGAAGAAATGTGTCCAGTCTTAGACTCGAAGATTGGTGTTAAGATCAGGCAGTCCATGTGTATTCAGGTTAACATTAGTTCAGGGTGCCAATTCAGCCATACTCAGCGCATCTCATATCTTTTCCAGTTAGGCATGCTTTTTCATAATGACATATCTTAATCAATGAAGCCTGGCCTGTGGTAGTGCTTATATTATGATAGAAACCATCATCGATTATTTGTTAGTATCACTCACATGTTTTTACTGTGTGAGATGGATCTAAATTGAATCATATACATGCCTTCTCATGCTAACGTTCTGTATTGTATACTGTGCAGGTTGGTAAATCATCTGCTAACTGCTTCGCATGATGCTACAACTAGATGAGAATCTACATGTTTATCAACAGTAAGCGCTATTATCTCATTATTCTTCTAACTTAGTTATATGTGGGCACCTACATGCTCTCCATTCTCACAAAAAGAATTAGTTCTCATATTTGTCATGCATCTACCAAATGAGAAGATAAAAAAAAACATGTCATAGTTAGGATACATTCCTTCTCTTTTGTATGACTGAAGGAATTCATATTGAATTATCAATTTACGGGTAAGACTAAAGGAGACACCATACAAATATGTATTAGTACAGAACATTAGCATAATAGGGTTCAGTTATTGTGTTCTGCCATTAAGTCTAAAGAGCCATTGTGTTCTACAATTTGCATATCTGCTTCCTTATGTATCCAAATCTAGGAAGGACTATATGTTACGCTCACTTCCCTCAGAGGTTTGATGTTAGTGATAGGAAGATCAATATGCAAATAGGAACTCTATTTTTCTATGTAAGCTATAGCAATATCCTTTTAGATTGTTGTATACCTCACTTCCATATTTTCATGGGCATCAAGTAGTTTTGATGAATCACTGATGTTTTGTTATTTAATGAACTTTTTTCAAAAAAATGATTACTATGATCAATAACTCCTCTGCATCTGTTTGCTAAAGATTAACTTGAGAGGTTTCGATGGCATTCAAGAACTGGTTTATGAGGGAACTACTTGTGTGTTCAACATAATAGCTCTCTATGGTTATGAACCCCCAATTAAGAAGAAGATGCCAGGCTTCTTCTCTTTGCCTACAATAGGATCGAGTAGGTCCAACGATGCCGATTGCGAATCCGACTGTATTCGATGGTGCCAATCCTGGACCCAATTGGATTTGGTGATGCTGATCTTGGATCTGATGGCGGCGTTGTTCAACGACATGGCATATATATCAATACAAAGAGATATGCCATATAGAAATAAAACACATATAGAATAGTTTAGCCTTATCTTCTCTTACATCCCTCCTATAGTCTTAATATTCTTATTTTGCTATTACATTTATGCATATCATAATGTTAGCCCTCTCTTTATGTCTCTCTTATTTCTCTTCTATATACTTACACTTATCTTTTCTTAAAATCTTTCTGTAATCTTACCATTTCTATTCTACTATTATATTACATATATCAATATATAGAGAGATATGCTATATAGAAATAGGCCATATATGGAATAGTTTAGGCTTATCTTCTCTTGCATCTTCTTCATATTTATTCATGCTTATACTTACCTTTTCTTAGAACCTTTCGGTGACCTTAGTATTCTACTTCTATTATTATATTACGTATATTATTACAAATATAGTGTGTACTGATATGAAGTACAAAGAGCTATATATATATGTGTGTGTGTGTGTGGCATGGACAGATAATGATATCATTCTTGGGGGGTAAGATATATCAGTTGCGCTTGTATTACTATCTGTTGAATTCTTACACCCACAAATGGGATGTTTATTTTTGGCAAACCTAAAAACAATATAGTTATTGGTTTACTGCTTGTATCTTGGTTTAGTTTGTCAATCAAACTCTGAAGAAAGGAACCTAACTAGCTTATAAGTGCACAGCCCAACATATACCCAAAACCAAGCAAGGGTCATCGGAACTGGAAAGTGAAGTAAAGAAAATATGTTATTTCGAACTTTTTTTAGTTTGTGGAATAACTTAAAAAAAAGTAGTGATGTGAATAGTCTCCTATTCTTCAGAAATATGTCAACGGAAAAAAACCCCCAGCCAATTTGTTTTTTCCCCTTTGACATGTCCTTATCAGATCACCATCTAGAATGTTGCCCTATAGCTTAAAAAAGCTATATGTTGCCTTCCATTTTTTCAGATAGTCCTTTCTTTTACAGTACCTCAATTTATCTACACATTCAACTATTACATTTCCGTAACTACTAAGCATAATACTTTTACAAATGTATATCGATGTACGAACTCTGATTGTAAAACAAATATGGTATTGCTTTACGAAATTATTAGAGTATATTTATGCGTTAGAAAAACCATGCTCAGCCTGCATTTAAGTTCTTGCTCTCTACATATTTTTTACTCCGAAATTAATACCGTGTATTCTTTATTGTCCTTATTTTTTCCTTCGTACTTTCTTGTTATATTATATATGGATATCTCCAGAAAGCTCACTAAGCTGTACATTACTCAAACACAACTGTTTTCCCTCTAACCTTACCGTCCTCGACTTAGTTTATTGTAGACGGCTGTTATTTCTTCTATTCATAAAGTACTTTCCTTAAACTTCAATAAGTGCTTCTTCCTCATTTATAATTATGTCATACATTGCTACTCTCTTTACGTTCCTACCGTAATGTTCTCCATTTTTCCATGCTATACACCAGTGCCTTCAGATAGTTTACTAACCTACATCACATACCTCAGTTTACACACAGTTTCATATATTGCATTTTGTTTCCAAAACATAATGCCTTTAAATATGAATACGATCATACATCCTGCAATTGTAAACCACGGAATAGATTATATTACAGTATTCCTAGACTCTATTTATATATTACAGAAAGCAAACACATGCTACCTCTATAATCTTACTGTTCATAGATTGAATTTTCCCGTAATTTCCATGACATATATTCTTTTTAGCCTAAAATTTGACCATCATGTTTGCTTCCCCTTGTTTTACACAGATCTGCCTTCCACAGGCTCACTGAATTACATATTGTTGAAGCGGAATCATTTTCCTTCTACCTCTAAAATACTCGCCTTCCTTTACTCTTGCTGTTTTCTACTATTTCTACCCCTAGAGTATTTTCTTTTGCCTTCAATACATATGTTTTTCTTTGCTTCTAATTATTTAGTACACCATTGTATTTCATTGTTGATACATAGCCATCAATGTCCTTGCTTTCTCAGTTTTTTCCCTTCTTGTGTTCAGACTCATGATAGATTTCCTACAATACCGCTTATATACTTCCATCCTTTTTGAGTTCTTGGAAGAACCGGATGGAATGGGAGTCTATGCTTCCTGGGACGTCAAGCCACTCCGCAGAGCTAGAGTGGGCAATCATTTCCTTCTTGTCACACCTCTAATTCTAATCAAGTTTGCTCTTCACATTTTCAATTGGGCATTATACTTAACTTGGATGCAGCAATGATGGCTATATATTTTGCTGCTCGCTACTAATTTAGTGCATGTCTTGCTAACATGAAATTGCATTACCAGTATATCTATATATCTGCTGATCAGTGACCAATCAAGTCAGTTGGTTACGCAATATATCTGCTGGTATCAAGTGTAATGCTTTACAGCTGCACCTTGATGCTTCACCTTAATGCTGGCTATAATTGTTCTTTTCAGAAATACTAATGCAGCTTGGCGTGCATATTATTATTATTTGAACAATAAATTAGGTTTAGTTACACAATGGTGTAGAATTTTCTTGACAGATGTATTGATTATTTTTGCTCTTCAGGTGACTATGGAGATTCCATTGAAGCTGATGCTAACTGTAACTCACAAACATCCTTGGATGTTTTTCCCTGACATTGTCCCACTAGACCATCCTATATTTGATATTGTCAAGTCAACAGATTCTGAGGTAAATGGGTGAACTGTTATGTTGTGAAGTGAAACAAAACTATTAATTTTATTCCTGATTTCTTCTAGATTTTAGCAAACATCTTTGTCACGCTAATCAATTTGTTTACCAATTGTTGGGCCCTTGCATTGAATAAATTTAATTCTTTTGTTATGGGAAGCATTCTGGAACAAGTTTGGAGCCCTCTAATTTTAATGTGTTGAAGTTGTGGTTGTAGATGCAACTCCAGAGTTCCTGGAGTGTTTTCGTTTCTGCAGTAGTTTGTGTTAAAGGACAAAGTGTAATTAAGACTACACATTCCATCTGTTGATCTATATGCCTCTGAAAATCATCCTTACTGTTAAATTGGAGAAAAAGGAATGACACCACTGTCAACACTTGAATCCTGCTTTCTTCCTTCACTGAGTGTCAAAGTTTCAATAATCAATAGTAATATAGATCTACAAGCTAATGTAATTTGTGTTCCTCATGCAGACTGATTGAGATCTAAGGTTAGCCTGCCTTCTTCTCATAAATCCTTTCTCTTTACTTTTGCTACAAATTTCTATCTCTTTTCCTTTGCTACACACTTCAGCTGGCGCAGCCCGCCGCGCCTACGTATCTAGTTAATTATATGGATGCTGCCCGCGGCGATCAGCCGAACGCCGGCTACCCCCAACTAATCCGACCATCTGGGCCGTCGACGTGGAGAGTGTCCGCGCGCGGCAGCCGCGCGTTTCCTCAGTTATCCAATTACCCACCGAACGAATCGTTCTGGGCTAACGGCTACGTGTGCGCCGCTCCCCGGTGAGGTCCATTCTTTTAGCTACTTTTTATAGCTTTTAAACTATTTATAAAAAAGAATATAGAGTAATAAAAATTTACGTATAATTTTAGCTGATATAAATAAAACCGCTATAGTACATACTACCATTAACTTATAGGCCTCATCTTAAAAAGATGCTCCGTTTAACAGTTAGTTACTATAGAAAAACTAAAAATATTTTTTAAAAACTAAAAATAAGAGACCCTAAATCTCATACTGGCCAACGCATGGGATGCTGGAATTTTTTTAAAAATAATCTATTTTTATTCAAAATACAGAAATATATCCACGAATTTTTTTACAAGAATAGCCTCCAATCGCCAAACCATTACGTGACTAAAACCTCTCACCCAACGGCCACACGATACACAGACAGTCTGCGGACCATTAGGCGACATAGTTGCAGTCGCTCAACGGTTGAGCGATAGCCGTTGGGCGACTGCAAGTCCAATCGCTCAACCGTTGGACGACTGTATTTGTACGGCCTATTTTGGCGCAACTGGGCCCTCGGATTGCGTATGGGGTAAATGACAATTGTTGTAGGCAATTAACATATATGTAATATTATGTATGAATTGTTTTTTTGAAAAAAAATAACGAGAGGTAATGTCGGTTGATCTATTTGTGATTTTCGTAGATTATGAATGGTACAAATTCTGTTCGGTGAGCAATAATATTTTGCATTCATCGTATGTTGTTGTAGTGCAAAAAAATTTTGTGAATATATTTTTAGGACGATTGAGATACCAACGCTCGGTAAGTATGATAGTAAGTGATATTGTGATTCAACCGAGAATTCATGCATAGAAGAGAATTTTTTATATTGTTGGTTGCATTGCTACGCCAAGAATTGAATGCGAAAATACAATGAGATGTGCTTTTGCGAAATAAAATAAACTTCGTAGTAAAGCTGAGAATAATACAGTGCACAGGGTTTGCCAACATACATAATAAAAAGGAGTACAAATGAGAAAGGTAAAGTATCGTAAACATCGCATAATAAGTACGACATGCAAAATATTACAGGAACGACAAAAACACACCCAACACTAAGCCCCACAATAGCTCCTACGGCACCCCCTCCATCGCCACCATGGCCCCTTCCGGCTCCGTGTCCACGTGCTCTCATACGGTCCCTCTTGGCCGTCTTTCTCAGCGTCGGGTGTCGAGGCTGAGGCCCCGACAAGGTAAGAGGCTCAGGACGCCTGCGCGTACGAGGTACCAAAGGTAGAGGGGTGGACTGCAGTACGTCCTGTGTAGCTATCAGAGCATCGATGAGCTGCGGCCCAGAGAGAACCTCCAGAGGGGTGGGTTGAGCTCCCAAGTCGGTCGCCTAGTCGTCCAAATCTACAAAGTACCGGTCTGGGTCCTCCTGGCCTGGGGAGACCCCAAACAAATCAGCGGGCATAAGACCTGCATTACAAATATCATTAGTTTGTCAAGTAAATGGATGAGAGAAAACAAAAGGAGGCACAGTGTACCCTCGGCTAACGCCATGAAATGCTCGAAGGTGTCATGAGGCATGTACAACACATCGTACGCGCCCTGCGTGGGAAAAGCAGAGTAGTAGGACGGACGCACGAATTGATGCGTGGGGAAACTAGAGTAGGACGAAGGACAGACAAACTGCTGCATTGTCGAAGCACTGAGCCTCGCCCAATTTGACATCCTGGCCTTGTCAGGCCGAGGTGGTGTCGGCTGCACCCTGCCCGATCCTATAGCCTCGTCAGTGTGTGGCGGACGTGGCAGTGCTAACTTCCCTCGCGGTGTGATGCCGAACGGGATGGCGCCGGCAGACGCAAGGAATGTGCACCACCCGCCGGCGTGGCGACATCCTAAACCCTAGTGCACAACAGTAGTGCGACGATGCGTGCACCGAAGGCCTGCACAAGATGGGCAAACGAATAATGCTCGTCTCGTGTGACCTCCACACCACTGGCGATCTGGTCTCTCATGATACGAGAGTCCCTCCAAATCGTAGCACCGATATCCGTCTGCAAGAAACATATGAAATGGTGAAAGGTAAGTGTGGGATTGGCAGAAGCAATGATTTGGATTACGATGTATTGTAATGTTGTATATTTCTGTATTTTTGAATAAAAAATAGATTATTTTTTATTCAAAAAAAATCTGGGATGCTGCATGATTTCTTCCCGTTAATTTCTCTACTTGTTAGCAGCTTTCTTTCTTCTTCTTGTCTTCTCAGAATTACCGTTACAGTCTTTCAGCACGGGAAACAGATTCTCCTTATAATAAACTGCATTTCAGCTTATATGATAAGAACGCATCTAAAGAACACAGAGCCCATGATATGAAATAATTAGTGGTTGGCCCCAACAACTTAACTATATGGCCCATACTTTCGAGTTGAAGCCCGAACATGAACGGGTCGTTTGCCTTACCCGGCCCGAACTAGATTAACTGGACGCAGCAATTGACCGAGAGATGTGGGCACGCTACAACAAATTTCGGCTTTCAATGACGTGAACCCTTGGGACCAATACTGTTATCGTCATAGTCTCATAGATAAGTACATTCCACCACAATTTTTGGACAATGTCTTAAATCTTATTCATATGTTAGTAGTTAATATGGTTTTAAAAAATTTAGACAAGAATTTACAACTGCTTAATTAATTTGGGCTTTCGAACAAATAATTAATACTACTAAACAGGAGTGTTTAGTAGTACTGGGCTTCCCATATTCACATACACGATCGTACTAACCAATAACTGCAATAATCTCCTTATTACCCGTCTTGCTTTCATCTGGTTCTTCCACTGACACTACGCTGGTACACGGCACTCCCTTCAAGTAAAACTGACCTTGGGTGACAAATTGTCTGACGAGAAAGACTCGTGGCAATACTCATTCTGCGGAAAGCATCTGCCAGAGCTACAACTGTCTGCAAATGTGTTTCCCTACAAACATCCAATTTTCCCTGTTAACAAGATTTTCCGTGACAATCTTTTTCTATCGACAGAGTGTTTGCCCTCGCTTTTTAGCGAAAATGTTTGGTGTAGTACATGCGAAGATTTTTTTTTTAAAAAAATAACTCACCTCTTTATTAATATAATAAAAATAAATACCCTTGAAAAAAATTACAAAATAATACTTTGTCGTCAAATGAATTAGCGACAAAAGATCTGTCATTGAATGAATTGACAACAAGAGCTATGTCGTCAAATGAAATAGCAACAGACTGACGATGCACATTCTACCATCATTCAAATTAGTGACAGAACCTATCGCCAAATTATTTGGCGACGGAGGCCTATCGACCAAACTAACCTATCAGCAAAATTAATCTGCGACATATTTATCGGCTAAATAACACTTTGTTGTCAAATTGATTTGGTGATAAGATTTCTGTCACCAATTCAATTGACGACATACTGACAAAAAAGCTCTTGTCGTAAATTCAATTGGTGACATGTCCTATTACCAAATCAATTGACAGCAAGAGTTGCCACGTTATCTGTCACCAATTCATTTAGCGACAGAGCCAAACAAATTAGCAACAAAATATTATTCTTGTATTTTTTCACAATGTATTTATTTTTATTATATTAATAAAATAATATATTATTTCAAAAAAATCTTCATGCGAAGTGCCCAGCACAGCAAGATCGATCCATTCCTGATGAACCTTCACGTTAGGAGTACACACCGCAATTGCGATTAGGCAGACAAGAAAAGGCAACTACATATGCATATCTTCACTTCCATTTTATAACAAATAAGTAAAGGTCTGTCCTTTTTAGCTGTGGTTGATGGCTTTTTGGCTGTTTACGACAGATATTGCGAAAAAAGAGATTATCGCTTATGATTTTTGATGGTACAGATATTAGTCTTTTAACGTGTACTATAATTAACTTGTAGTTCTTATCTTAAAAAAATACTTCGATTAAAAGTTAGGTAATGTATTAGAAGCCAAAAACGAATTTTAAAAGCCAAAAGCAAACATGCCCTAAATCTCACACTCTTTCCATGTGCTTAATTATATATCTGCACATGTCAACGTCATATACAGATTGTGCTAGCTTCCCGACGGTATGTATATATTTGTGTTGAGGAATTGTCGCTGGTGAGTCTCGTCCAAGCGATTTCTCTCCTATACAAAATAGATGGATCAAATACAGAATATTACAAATAATAAATTGAATACAGAGATGAGAGAGGAACTCCTTTCTTTACTGCTTTCTCTATTTTTTATACTCTTTATAATGATTAGGACCCTTATTTATAAACTAAGTGGAGAATGTCCACTAATAAACTAAGCTTATAGATGTAGACCTAGGTTTCCAACAATTTGCTCAACAGATCCTTTTCCCTCCTTTTGAAATCCGCTCGCACGCACACTTGCAAGCCTAGCCAGCTAACGACCGCCCGACATCAACCTTAAATAATAATAATAATAATAATAATAATAATAATAATAATAATAATAATAATAATCTCACCTGATCAAAACCCAAGAGGGCTTCCGTGCAATTGAAGTACTAAGCGATCTCAATCGATCGAGAAAACAAATATTGAATACATGTTATGTAAGTTCCGATAGTTCTTTTTTTTTCCCTACTAATATAAAGCGTAAGTTTGTTTGTCGTCCTGAAGCAGCAGGAGATGGTCATGCGACTCGTCGTGAAAACCGTCGTGGCCACGTCCTTCTCTCCCGAAACCGTCGTTCGTCCCACTGCTCCTCTCTCCCAAATTTCTAGCCATCACTTCCATAGCCTGCGCCAGTGCAGGTCACCGTTGCCGCGACTGTATTGCCCGCACCGCAGGCTACTTTCCCCTCATCCTTCTCTTCGCCCGCCTGAGCTTCTGCCCCATTGCCACTGATCGCCAAGGAGGGCTCTCCACCCTGGACTTCTTTGCCTTGGACATTGCTGAAGCGGCGGCTCGATGACAGGCGACGTCGCCAGCGCCCGATCGGATCGGATCTGGAAGCAGTGACTGGAGTCGGCTGGTGATAGGCCGCGTCGACGACCATATACCGATCGGCGCCGGCGGCTATTTCAATATCTCCTCAGCGCTGCGTAGTAGAAAACCGAGAGAAAATTGCAGGCAGCAAAGTTCAGATCTGCTTCCTCGTCCAGCGACCACCCCTCTCAAAAGACATCGCGTACTGAAACTGAATTATTCCATGTTAATTACTACGTTTGCAGATTAAGAAAGATACGTGTGATGTTAAAAAAAAAAGATAAACAAAGAACGAGATGTGTGGGTTCTGCATTCCAGACGAGGTGGGAAGGACACTGTGGGTTGCGAGCTCATTTACAGTGGATAGAGGAGATTACTACCGAGCAACCGGGCACACACGCACAATTGCCAGAACACGTACGTGCACGAAAAGAACAAATCACAGCTTGAAAGTGACGAACTCTTTTCCCCGGTGATGACTTGCAGGAACTGGGTTAGGTTAGGTTTTTGGTTTACCAAGCCCTCCGAGCCCTGGGCGCCAACGATGAAAACAGGCGAGTTGTTTACCATGACGTTGAAGCTGTGTGGTCACAGTTTTTTGGCGACATGATCCGATACAAGTGAAAATTCATGCAAAACAACAAAAATCAACGTAAAATATATAATAACTGATCCCGTAGGATAGATGATCAGGCGTTTGGTCCTATAGGATCGCAATCTTGGCTACGCTACTATTACCAAGCCCGCCGAGCCCTAGTGTTAGCCGTATACATGCATGGGACTGTACATGTATACATATGTGTGCAACTGTAGCAGTATACAACTACGTGCATGGGACATGCAGGCAACGGAATCAAACCATACAAGGCAACGGACTCATGTCTTCCTATATACACGGCAATCAACCAGGAATAGGATATCTTTCCTTTACGTCTCGTGTTGGTTTCCAATTGTAACACATACTCTATATATCTGCCGTATGGCCAATGGAAGTTTTCTATCGCGTGAATTACTTTTCCGCTTTCATGGTATCAGATAGCGTCGCTCCTGTGTGACCTCTCGCTTCCGCGACTCACCGCCGCCGCCATGGATGATCAGGCCGAGCTCGTCCGTCTCCGCCAGGAAATCGCGATGCTCCGTAATGAAGCCAATCGGCGCGCCCAGGAGGATCAGCGCCGCGCTGATGAAGAACAACGTCGCGCCGATGCTCTCAACGCCGCCGAACGCCGCCGTCAGGAGGCCGCGCATGCCGAAGAAGAACGTCGCCGCCAGGAAGCCGAGGCCGACGCCCTCCTCGTCGCCAACCTCCATGCCCAGGCGGTCGCCGTCTCGAACATCCGGGCCCTCGTTCCCATTGTTCTCGAGGTTGGCTCCACCTCCTATCCGAAGTGGCGCGGATTACATCTCATCACCCTCGGCAAGTACGCGCTCACGGATCACGTGCTCTCCGACGACACCTACCCCGACGTCGCGCCTTGGCATCGCCTGGATTGCGTCGTGGTCTCTTGGATTTTTTGCACCATCTCTGCTAATCTTCTCGAGAGCGTCATGACCTCCGGTGACACCAACCGCCAAGCCACCAGTCGGGCTGTCTGGCTTGCCCTTGAGGATATGTTCGTTGGCAACAAGGAGACCCGCGCCATGATCCTCGACACCGAGTTTCGCACCCTTGTGCAAGGTGATCTTTCCATCTCCGATTCGCGCATGGCCGAAAACAATGGCGATCAACTCGGCGCCTCGGTGAACGATGCTCGATCAACCCTTGTTTTGGCTACCTTGCGTGGCCTCAACGAGAAGTTCACTCATATGGCGGCTCTCCTCAAGCGCCAGCGGCCGTTCCCGTCATTTGACGACGTCCGCAATGACCTTCTCCTCGAAGAAATCACCCTCAACGACCGGGCCTCCACACCGCCGACGGCCCTCCTCTCCACTGGCAGCCAAGGCGTTCGCCATCCAGGCACCATGCCCAGTGGCGCACAGGGCGCTGCCCATGGTGCGCCCAGCACCCAGGGTGCTGCGCGTGGGAACAACACCTTCACCACGACCAGCGGCAACCGGCCGAACAATCGTCGTCGTCGCAACAACCGCACCAACAGTGGTAGCGATGGGAACGGGAAGTCCGGTGCACAGCAAGCCAGCTGGCCGCCGTCCTTCTTTAATCCTTGGACGGGCACCGTGCAGGTCTGGCCTGCAGGAGCACCTCGCCCTCCTTCTGGTGGCCATGCTCCGGGCGCTGCGTCCCAGCCACATGCGCTTGCCGCGCACGCCGGGTATGCCGACCTGCCGCTGGGCTACGGGGTTCCCCCCTACGTCGCTCCCTACGGTCCTGGCGTCGCTTGGGCACGTTCTAAGCCTGCCCGGTGTTCCCCAATACACCGCCCCTGTCATGGGCGGCCCTGGCGCCAACGGAGGCTGGGATCAAGCTGCACTCGCCAACGCGTTCAGCACCATGCAGCTGCAGCAACCTCCATCAACCACCTGGTACATGGACTCTGGTGCTAGCAACCATATGACGTCGGACGCCGGTAATCTCTTTACTTCTCATCCACCATCCCATGCCTTTCCTTCCAGTATCATAGTTGGCAATGGTTCCTTGGTTCCTATCACCTCTGTTGGCTCCACACATATTTCTGCTACACATGGTCCTTTTACTCTTCGGCACGTACTAGTTACACCTCAAATCATCAAGAATTTAATTTCTATTCGTCGCTTTACCATCGATAATAATTGTTCCGTCGAGTTTGACCCGTATGGCCTCTCTGTGAAGGACCTTCGCACCAGGAGAGAGATCGCCAGGTGCAATAGCACTGGAGACCTTTACCCTCTACTACCGTCCCCACCCAGTCCACATGCCATGGTTGCCACTAGTACCACTCTTTGGCATCGACGTCTTGGTCACCTCGGCGCCGAAGCTCTTCATCATTTAGCTAGCTCCACAGCTATCTCCTGTAATAAGAACACCATTGATACTCTTTGTCACGCATGTCAACTAGGCCGGCACATTCGTCTACCTTTTTCTTCTTCTACTTCTCGTGCCGCTCAAAATTTTTCCTTAATTCATTGTGACATTTGGACCTCCCCCGTTGCTAGCGTCTCAGGTTACAAGTACTATTTGGTGATTCTTGACGATTGTTCACATTTTCTTTGGACGTTTCCCCTGCGCTTGAAGTCGGAAACCTTTCCCACTCTTTCCCACTTTTTCGCATACATCCACAATCAGTTCGGTACCACCATCAAAACAGTCCAGTGTGACAATAGACGTGAGTTCGATAATCTCTCCACCCGCTTATTCTTTCTCACACACGGCGTTGCACTCCGCATGTCGTGCCCATATACATCCCAACAGAATGGCAAGGCTGAGCGCTCTATTAGGACGATCAATAACGTTGTTCGCACTCTTCTAATTGAGGCTCGCATGCCACCTCAATATTGGGTTGAAGCTCTTCATGCCGCCACCTATCTCATAAATCGACACCCCACGAAAACTCTTCAGTTTTCCACCCCACACCTTGCCCTGTACGGCTCTCCTCCCTCATACGATCATCTACGGGTCTTCGGTTGTCGATGCTATCCTAACCTTTCCGCCACCATTGCCAACAAACTCTCGCCACGCTCCACGCTATGTGTCTTTCTTGGTTATTCCTCTGAGCACAAAGGTTACCGGTGTCTAGATATGAGCTCCAATCGGGTCATTATTTCTCGTCATGTTACCTTCGACGAAAATTCCTTCCCCTTTGGTGATATGGCAGCCGCAACGCCATCTGATGATGCTAACCTTGATTTTTTATTGGATATGGAGTGCTCGCCGCTGCCCATTGGGCTGCGTTTCCCTGCAGGTACCCCCCGGTCTGGCCCTGCTGCCCCCGTTGGATCACCACCACGGCGCGCGCCGGCCGAGCCGGCCGCCTCGCCACTGCCATCGGACTGCCGCCATCGTGCCCAGCCGCGCGTGAGCATGCACGGGCTCGGCACGAGTGGTGCGATCCGCGATGGCTTTGCCGCTCCACCTGCTGGCGTCATGCCCGATTCCTCCGAGGACCCCGCCTCGTCTCCTGTGCTGGCGCCTGGCTCAGGCGCTGGGCCTGTTGGCGCCATACCCGGCTCCTCCCAGGACCCTGACCGGCCCACTGCCCTGGCCCCGGCTACACGCAGTCGCACGAGTGCTCCTCCTGTGGTGATCCGTGTTCCCTCTGTTGTTAATGCACACCGCATGACCACTCGAGGCAAGACCGGATTCCGTCTTCCAGTAGACCGGATGAATCTCCATGCTTCGGTGCTCTCGCCTATCCCCAAGACATATCGTGGGGCTCTTACCGATCCCAATTGGCGAGCCGCCATGACCGAGGAGTTCGATGCTCTTCAGGCCAACAATACTTGGGATCTTCTTCCTCGACCGCCCGGCGTCAACCTTGTGACTGGCAAGTGGGTTTTTCGCCACAAATTGCATCCTGATGGGTCTCTTGACCGCTACAAGGCTCGATGGGTTCTTCGCGGTTTTACACAGCGCCCCGACATTGACTTTGATGAGACATTCAGCCCTGTGGTGAAACCAGCTACCATCCGGACAGTTCTGACTCTGGCTCTCTCGCGTGACTGGCCCGTCCACCAGCTTGATGTGAAGAATGCATTCTTGCATGGGACTCTCTCTGAAACAGTGTATTGTGTGCAGCCCTCTGGATTCGTCGACTCTGCTCATCCTGACTATGTCTGTCGACTCAACAAGTCTCTCTACAGACTCAAGCAGGCCCCACGTGCATGGTACAGTCATTTTGCTGGCTTTCTTCTATCTCTGGGTTTTGTTGAAGCCAAGTCCGATACATCATTGTTCACATTTCGACGAGGCACCGAAACGGTCTACTTGTTACTATATGTGGACGACATAGTCCTGACAGCCTCCTTAGATGCTCTTCTTCGTCGGACTATCAATGCTCTTCAGCATGAATTTTCTATGAAAGACCTGGGGCCGCTCCATCACTTCCTTGGATTATCAGTGACCAGACAACATGAATCCATGCATCTTTCTCAGCGTCACTATATTCTTGAGATACTCGAGCGTGTTGGTATGTCAGATTGCAAGCCGTGCAGCACTCCCGTCGACACACACTCAAAGCTTTCCAGTGACGGCGCTCCTG
This sequence comes from Melocanna baccifera, assembly GCA_036346265.1. Taxonomy (NCBI): domain Eukaryota; kingdom Viridiplantae; phylum Streptophyta; class Magnoliopsida; order Poales; family Poaceae; genus Melocanna; species Melocanna baccifera. The sequence goes on from CM070679.1 coordinate 13,173,905, forward strand.
TTGATGACGCCACCCATTATTGCAGCATCGCTGGTGCCTTACAGTACATGACCTTCACTCGGCCCGATATTGCGTATGCTGTTCAGCAAGTTTGCCTGTTCATGCACGACCCCTGAGTGCCTCATCTTGCGCTAGTAAAGCGCATTCTTCGCTATCTTCGTGGCACTCTTGATCATGGTCTTTTGCTACACCGGACTTCTCCAGAGAATTTGGTCGTCTACACAGATGCTGACTGGGCTGGGTGCCCCGATACATGGAAATCAACGTCCGGCTATGGCGTCTTTCTCGGTGACAATCTCATCTCTTGGTCCTCTAAGAGGCAGCACACCATCTCACGGTCTAGTGCAGAGGCTGAGTACCGTGCCGTGGCCAACGGTGTTGCTGAAGCGAGCTGGTTACGCCAACTCCTCGCCGAGCTCCATTCTCCGCTCATCAGGCCACGCTTGTTTATTGTGACAACATCAGTGCAGTCTATCTCTCCACCAATCCGGTTCAACATCAGCGGACAAAGCACGTGGAGATTGATCTGCACTTCGTTCACGAGCGCGTCGCCCTTGGCCAAGTCCGTGTTCTTCATGTGCCTACGTCCTCACAGTACGCCGACATCTTCACCAAGGGACTTCCAACGTCTGTCTTCATGGAATTTCGATCCAGTCTCAACGTCCGCCTTCCTCCGTTTATTGCGGGAGTGTTAGCCGTATACATGCATGGGATGTACATGTATACGTGCGTGTGCAATCAGAGCGATATCTGACTCGTGCATGGGACATGCAGGCAACGGAATCAAACCATACAAGGCAACGGACTCATGTCTTCCTATATACACGGCAATCAACCAGGAATAGGATATCTTTCCTTTACGTCTCATGTTGGTTTCCAATTGTAACACATACTCTATATATCTGCCGTATGGCCAATGGAAGTTTTCTATCGCGTGAATTACTTTTCCGCTTTCACCTAGGCGCCGACGACGAACACAACAAGCGAGTTAAGTTCTGGGGCTGGCAGGGGCCAGGGTGCGGGAGGCGGTAGAGCAGCAGAGGCAACGCGGCATGGTTTGCCAGGTGGGGAGAAGGCTGTGACGAAGAAGATGAAAGAGGAGAGGAGAGGAGAGGAGAGGAGAGGCGAGGGTCTCTGGTGGGTCCCACCGTGCGGTGGATTACACGCGCACTCCCCGACGTACGAGCCCCTGCGCTCGTAGAGTACAGATCTGGTTCCTTTTTAAAATTCTTTTGACCGAACCATGAGTGCTACATGAACCACGCAAAAAAAAAAAAATTGTTCATAGTGCTCCCATGAAGCTCGCAATTAGCTAGGTGTAGGGGCGGGAGATTTCGCCCGAGCTGATCCTAGCGGAAACTTTCCAACGGTTCTAGGACCATTTTATAAGAGTTGGTCGACGCAGGTAAGGTCATGGTTTAATTAATTAAGCTATACGTGTTCGCTAACCGGCCGGTTGGTCGTATGGGGTAGTGATAAACTTGCAGTTGTTTGTGATTTGATCAAAGCGACTAGCCTGCAGGCTAGGTGGAGTAGGAAGAGGAGAACCTTTCATTTGAGTTTATGTTTTGGTTTTTGACTTCTAACTTTTTTTAATAATATTTTGGTTTTTAAGGTTTTTTATATTTTTTCTTTCTTTTATTTCTTTTATATAGTTTGTAATGATATTAATTTTTTATATATTTTTTAAATCAATTACATTAAAAAGACTAATAGCATAGGCTTAGGTTTAAAAACAGAAATAAGCATCACCTCAATAGAAAGGAATCGAGGAGCAGTGTCAGAGAAGAAGAAGAAGAAGGAGAAGAAGAAGAAGAAGAAGAAGAAGAAGAAGAAGAAGAAGAAGAAGAATAATAATAATAATAATAATAATAATAATAATAATAATAATAATAATAATAATAAAGAAGAACGGAAGATCGATACATAGTGCTGTGGTAGATAATTGCAGCGTGCAGGATGGAGTGGTAAACGGTCAGAGATGGCACGTGACGAATTCAAGGCTATGCTAACTTAGCATGGAGCACAACTCCATCCAAGCCCAATAATTTTATGCGCGTGCGTTGAAGAAACGTCGGGCAAGTCAAACCAGGCCGACATGCGGGCCCGGCACGAGGGCAGATGAAGCTGCGGCTGGGCAGTGGTGGATCACGCGTCGCTAGCTAGCTAGCCTCGCGTCGTCACGTACCCATCGCATCGGCATATTCGCACGCATTGTCACGTACTATTGGGCTCCAGCTCCTGCTGGTACTTGTGAACCACACACAAATCCTAATACCCGTATGTGTACTACTTTCTTGTCTGCTACGGTAGGAACGTGCTGACCGTCAGCCTCTTCTGTACTTAGGCCTCGCTCATTTCAGTTTTTTTTTCAACTTCAGTTTCTAGTTTCAATTTTTTTTCACTATTCACTAATTTATCTTTTTCTGAATTTTTTAGATTTTTTGAGTTTTTTTTGTATTTTTCTTTTTTTTCCGTGTTTCTTTGTATTGTCCGTAATGAGCTAACATATTTTTCTATTTTTACATTTTTTTTAAATTTAATTATGCCTAAAAAACTAAATCAGCTACAGTAAAAAAAAGCTAACTACAGTGAAATTTTAACTAAAAACCAGAAACCATCGTTAAAACGATCACCCCTTTAATCTATTCTTAGCATGCACATTTCCATTAATTTAGCAAATCGTACCGTCGATCCCCCGGTACAGTTTCTGGTTACAATTTTGCATATGCGATGGTAAAACTGTTGTCAAGGTTAAACTCTCCTGCAGGAATATTTCCAGGGGAATCAAGGGGACAACATTCAACGAGAGTACAAAATCAACGCATGCATGTTTTCCCCTCTCTGGTATTACTACCGTTCTTGAGAGAAAATTGCGACTCCCTATATTAAGGATGGGGATTTTTGGTCTCCTCTTATCACATTATTTTTTATGAATAAACTATTATTTTCTAGAATTATGTACATATCTTTATTTCTTACAAAAAAATTTATGTTATTTCGCAAGAAGATCCTCTGTTTTTCAAAATTACATATAGATCTTTAATTTGTTTTTCACAAAAACCCTTTTTCTACGTGATAAATTTTTAGGAATTATACATAAGTCCTTTGTTTTTTCAGAAAAACCCTCCGTTTTTTTGCAATACATATATGTTCTTAATTTATCTAGAAACAACTTATATACAAATTATCGACTTTTATTTCGATTCATGTGAAAGCTAAAGCAACATCACACCGTGCTTCCGCTGCTAGCACTCCCTACAGCCGAAAGGCAGCCGAAAGGGTGGACTGCAGGTAAGCGCTAACGCTACGCGCCTCTGCATGTCCGTGATTAAAAAACGCCCTATAATACGTGCATCCAAAATGCCAAAATGTATTAATTTAGACTAAAAATGCTGTCTAGAATGTACAATGGTTTGGACGAATGGGAATGATATAAGTGAATCTGTCACACAATGTAGCTATCACGCTTTGTTTGAAAACACATGCATGCTACAACCAGTAGTACGCATGCATGTGATGGACCGACGCACAACCACGCGCCCACATATATATACACACACAGAGACTATTATAAAAAATAAGTTGAAATTAGTATTATAGAGACTATTATAAAAAATAAGTTGAAATTAGTATTATAGTATACCGAAAGTGATAAAAAGATATAAAATATTCGTTTAAGTGGTATATTAGAAACGAGAGCATAGAATATACTTCCATATATATATATAAAATGTTCGTTTAAGTGGTATGTTACAAGTGGAAGTGTGTACTTCTAAGAGTATGAAAAATACCTCCTGTATATAGTGGTAGCATATATTCGATCTCTCCGGCTTGAAAACTTACGGATTAAGCAGCGGAGAAACTTTAAGAGGTATACGTAGTAACCGAAAGAAACGGAACCTTTCAAGAGAGTTGAGCAAAAGAAAAGACCACGCAAGCAAGCAAAGAATAAGAGAAGGGATCAATCAAAAGTCAGAACCCTCTTCACCCGGTCAGCGCGCGTACCGGCCAGCACCGACGCGACGAACCGACCGAGCAGATTAAGCCCAGGCTGAAGCCAACCCAGCCCGTTTTTGCTTTTACCGCGCGCCACCGGACGCACCCTTCCTAATTAAGAGCACCACAAAGCTTAGTTGGAGCCAGTAATTAGCCGGGTCGTCTCGATTTTGCAGCACGCGTGGACTTTTTCGCTTCCTATCCATCCCCTCCCCTATAAAACGCGCCTCCGCTTCCCCTCCATTTGTTCAACAACTTCTAATTCTTCTTCTTCTTCTTCTTCACTTCTCAAGCTTGTTCCATCTTCGCTTGTTTCGCTTGCAAGCTCTCGCGAGATTCCTCTTCGATCTCACGTCGATCGATTAAGGTACCAGCCGGCACAGATCGTCGTACGAATTGAAAATGGAGCGGTCGGCGGAGGCGGAGGTCGAGGTGCCGCCCTACTTCCTGTGCCCGATCTCGCTAGAGATCATGCGGGACCCCGTCACGCTCGCCACCGGCATCACCTACGACCGCTGCAGCATCGAGCGCTGGCTCTTCTCCGACGGCCGCCGCGCCACCTGCCCCGTCACGCAGCGCCCGCTCGCGCCGCCCGACCGGGAGGCCACGCCCAACCACACGCTCCGGAGGCTCATCCAGGCCTGGTGCGCCGCGCACGCCGTCGAGAGATTCCCCACCCCGCGCCCGCCCGTCGACTCCTGCCGCGTCGCCGCGCTCGTCGACGAGGGGCGGCACGGGGGGCGGCAGAAGGAGCTCGACGCGCTCAGGGAGATCAAGGCCATCGTCGCCGAGAGCGACCGCAATAAGCGCTGCGTCGAGGGCACGTCAGGCGCCGTCGACTTCCTCGTCTCCGTCGTCAAGAACCACGCCGCCGCCACCATCTCCACGTCTAAGTCGGCTCAAGACTTATTCGAATCGGTGCTGGATTCTCCGACGTCCACGAGGTCGCCGGAGGAGGACGCCCTGAGCATCCTCTGCTCGCTCAAGCCGTCCGAGACGACCCTGGCCCGGATCCTCGAGAGAAACGGCGACTTATTGGACACCCTGGCGTTCGTGCTGCGGCGGCCGAGCTACCGAACGCGCACGTACGGCATCCTCCTGCTGAAGGTGATCTTGTCGGTCATGGAGCCGGCGCGGCTGATGACGGTGAGGGCCGAGTTGGTGCAGGAGGTGGTGCAGGTGGTGTCGGACCGGGTGTCCTCTAAGGCGGTGAAGGCGGCGCTGCACGTGCTGTGCCGGTTGTGCCCGTGGGGCCGGAACCGCGTGAAGGCCGTGGAGGCCGGCGCGGTGTCGGTGCTGGTGGAGCTGCTCCTCGGCGAGGGAGGCCGGCGCGAGACCGAGCTGGCGGTGGTGGCCGTCGGCCACCTCTGCGGGTGCGCGGAGGGGCGGTCCGAGCTGGTGGCGCACCCGGCGGGGCTGGCAGTCGTGTCCAAGAAGGCGATGCGGGTGTCGCTGGCCGCCACCGAGAGCGCCGTTCTCGCGCTCCACGCCGTCGCGAGGCACTCGGCGACGCCGGCTGTGCTGCAGGAGATGCTCGCCGTCGGGGTGGTGGCGAAGCTGCTGCTGGTGCTGCAGATGGACAGCGGCGAGCGGGCCAGGGTCAGGGCCAGGGAGATGCTCAGGACGCACGCTAGGGTTTGGAAGGACTCGCCATGCTTGCAAGCGCACTTGAAGGCGGTTTATCCTTGCTGATCTGAAGATCTCACATTGATCGTTCCTAAAAGGAGCATGGTTTTGCTCCATTTCTCCTTTTAGGCTAGATTTGTAATTACATTTTGCTAGTATTATCAATGTACAAATTATTGCGCTCTTTCATTAGAGAGTTAGAAGTATATGTACTATCCAAAGGGGGAAATGTTTCGATTGATCGATGTAGAGATATTGGTGTAAATTATGTCGAATAAATCAGTAAGATTTGCCTCTATTGGTGTAAATTATGTCGAATAAATCAGTAAGATTTGCCTCTTCCACTCAAGTGTTTATTTTATGTGGTGACTGCAATTTTTCCTTACCTCTAAGGGATCATCCGTATATATTCTCATCCAGATGCATGAATGCTAGGCAGTTTTAAGGAACATTTGCATCATACATTTTTGCTAAAACAGATACACTGATGTCATGTTACCTCACATGACATATTTGAACGATAGTTTCTGGTAAAATATAATTATTGTATATGATGGACTTTGCTACAATATTGAATAACTGTCAAGCAATAACAAGACCAAGATAAAGATCAAGCAAACTGTTGTTATCTTACTCTAAAAAAATGTTGTTGTCTCAGCTATTAATTACACCTTGATCAGAAGTTCAGAACTACTTCAAAGTTCTCAAAAATTTTTTCGTTTGGAAAGTGCAGAATCACATCAACTCATTTCTATACAAGATATGCCTTAAATATATTGCTAGCCATGAACTGAAAATAATAATGCAAAATGATTTCCAAACTTCAAAAGTTTATGCCTCTGTATTTAAACAAATAAGAATGTGAATTTAAAAACATGGATTTGATATATAGAGAGTCTAGATTTTACTAATATATTATTTTAAAGTTGTGCACGCTTTATTTGGAATTTGCTAATATATTACAACAAAAAAAATCCCTTGTCCTTCACCTTCATTCACCATAGTTGAATTGAACTGTACATGCGTTGATCAGTGGCAGCATCTTGTACTGATTAGAGGAATACTATATTCGAATTTGTGACAATTTGGTGTGCTGTTAATTACTTTTGCTCCATGACCACAACACCACCTGAACAAATTAAATTAGCAAACACCTTTTTCACGCCTCAATTCTCTCTCAACCATTGTTGCTTCTAGATGACTTGAAGCAGCCACATAGAAAATTTTGCAAGACTTAGCATTTGGAGAGTTACCGATTCAGAGAGAAACACCCCTAAAAGCAGAGAGAAACCAAATACTAAGAGTTTGTCACATTTGGCTCCACCGACCATGACTTTTTCTTATATCTGGAGAGAAAAATTACACAGCCGAATCTATCATCTGCTCTCTTTCTCTAGTTTGCTCATCAAAGGTACCCAAGGAAATAAAAATTGCATAAGAAATGTTAGATTTGATGGTTTGAACGAAACAAATATATATGCATTATGCGATTGTTGTTGTGTTTGTCAAAACTCAAAGGAGTTGATAAATATTACCCAGTTGTTTTCTTTTAAACTATCATCCAGATTTCTGACCATTAGATCAGATATTCAATGACTGTGAATTCCTTCTCCCCCCCCTCAAAAAAGGGGCTATTGGATCTCTGATCTAACGGTCAGAAATTTGAATGACTGTTTGAAAGAAAACATCCAGACGATGACTAGGCACTCCCAAACTCAAAAGTGCACGTCAAATGCTTAGCGTATAAATTTTCTCCGATGGTTTCTTACTGAAAGTAACCGCAATTCGAGGCTCTAGCTAGTTCAATGTTCATACGTAATTTTTTTATGAGATGATCAAACCTAAGTTATAGGCTAAGAAGGAAAAAGCAAGTTACTCCAGCGATTCTTCCGTGACAAAGGACTTGAAAACCAGACATAATTTTAAGACTTGTTCAAGAATTGTGTAGATATGATAAACAGTCAAATGTTTATCCTACAACAGCTAGTTCTTTTTTTGGCCAGGATAACTACACGAAGACAGTTCAGCACTAGCACATTAACATCAGATAGACATCTTATATATATATATATATATATATATATATATATATATATATATATATATATATATATATATATATATATGTTGCATAGGCAGTACGTTAACATTAATTCCAACTAGTAGTTTGACTTGTCGGTCTACTTTGATGTTCTTTGCATGCACTCTGAAAGCTAAACCAGTTCAAGCAGCTCTGTTGCTCTACTCACTTGCATATTGTATAATTCTCTCTCTCTCTCTCTCGCCACATGATCCGGATCAAAACAAGTCAAAACAGATCTAACCAGCAAATTTGAACAGAATTTTCAATAGAATTATGCACCAATCGGTGATGGATATTGCAAGTTGTAGCTAGCAAATTCTATGTTGGATACTACGTACTTACATATCAGATGCATGCATCTACCATCTCTGCAGAAACTACTGCATATCTTCAACCATATATATGCGTTGGTTCCAAGTACAAGGGCTGACCGAACAATCCTGGTCTAGCTTAGTTTGCATGATTAATTGAACCTACGTGCTTAATTAGTTCGTACTACTCCATCTATATGGTAATATAAGTCCATCCGTTCCGTAATATAAGTCTGATATGTATATCTAGAAAACACATTATTTAAGTAATATTTAATTAAATCGAACCATAATTATTCTATTAGAGATAAAAAATAATATAATTTTGTTAAATATTATTTAAATAATATACCTTTTAGATATATGCACCGGATTTATATGTAGGAGGATGAAAGTACTTATATCGCAGGACGGAGGAAGGAGTAGACATGGTCAAGTCCAACCAAGCGCAGTAAGACACACACAAAACGTATAAAAATAATATATACTAATTCTAGAGAAGAGGAGAAAGTGAGATCGTTAGAGGTAGATAGCTAGCTAATGAATCTTTGCTCCATTAATTTCTCAGATTTCAGGTCCCAGTTGCATTGGAGAGATATGTTTATCATTTATCAATTATAATTGGGTGGCGAGTATGCAATAGTCCTTGAGTTCGTGCAAACTCGGCAAACCCATCCAGTTGCCACAAGCATGCATGCTTGTTTCTCCTTAGTCGGAGTATGGGTGAGATCGATGGCCTTTGACGTACCAAAGCTATGGAAATATATTGGAAATTTGGAACTAATATAGCTGAACTAGTCAAGAATGAAGTAATCTTGAGCGTGGAACTACTCAAGTACTCAAGTCCAATAATCCCTAATTTTACTCTTTGAAGGTCAATTTGTCCTATATAAATTTGATCCTTGAGTGGAGCCACACTAATGCATGGGGGTACAATTGCACCTCTAAAATTTTTGTGCAAAAATCCGATATATATACCTCTCTTAATACATAAGGTATACACTACACATACTAACATATTACCGACAGCCTATTAGGCCCAATAGGCAACAAGTCAATCCTATTAACCTAAGTGCCCACACCATCTTCACTTTCTCAATTGATCGGCCACCTCCATTGGAAATTCCTCAATCGACCAAATTCTTCAAGCTTCTGCGCTAGTGTAGTAGCCGAGCTCTAGATTGGGCACGTAGCTCTACTCATGTGCAGCTCATCATCGCCGCTGTGCTCCCTGGAGGCCGAAGCCCCCACTGCTGCCGGCAACTACCATGCACTAGATAGGAAAAGGTAAATCAAAGAAGTCATCAAGCTAAGTCTCGATCCCGTGTTTCCCAATCCATAAATATGTTGGTTTGATTTTTCTCATATGCATTGCTTCGGTTTAATTGTGAAACGACGGTAGATTCATGGCAACGTTAGAATGGATGTGTCTTAAGTTCATACTCCTATCGTCAAAATTCTAGCTCCACCATTGATTTGATCACTGAAAATAAAGGTGAAAGTAAAAAAAAAGAATCCAAAGCGAGCAATCTCTATCGTCAGCGTTTTTGTTTCCCTCTGTTAATTGCTTGCAAGACCGCCGAACGCCTTTTCTGTGAGGACATCTCTAATTAATTTTGTTGTTAGGTCGTCGTCACATTTGGATTCTGGTCACAATTAAACGCGAAAATCTTTGACATTTCTGCACCCCCACTAGCTAGGCGGCTACATCAGAGTACAGAAGAATACAAGATACTGCACTACTTGGAAAGAAGAAGATACTATGGGCTGCGAGGTTGTCAAGCTAGCTAGCACAAGGGAAAAAGGAAAAACAGAAGGAAAAGAAAGCATGCAAGAGAGAAAATTTGAGCAGTTTATTCAACTACCGAAAGGCTGGGCCTCAATTCTGAAACGAAGTACTCATGGCGAAGTTTTGTAATCTTAGTAAGCAATATATGGTTATATATAATACTCAAGAGAGGTTGAAAAAAAGCAGAAACAAAAACGCTCACAAGTCCTGTTCAGAGTTCAGGCCGGGGACCTGAGAGCGGGGATATCTTTTTTGCCGACCCGCAAAGAAATGAAGGGTGCAGTGCAATTGTAATACGGGTCAGGTCACTTGTATGACTGGTATGATAACAAGAGAGGATAAATAATACCTTTAAATTTTTTTTCTTATTTAACGTTTTTTCACTCTAATAACCATGAGCAGCTATAAAGACAAGAAGCCAAAAATCTATGCTGCTACAGTAACTTCTGTTCGGTGAATAGTAAAAAGAGTCATATTTCAAATCCGAAAATATATGAAAATTTTAATCCGTAGATCCAAAAGATTTGAAATATGAACCAAAGCTAAAATCATGACCTTAGAAACCTATCTCAACCAAAAATCTTAAAAGAATTTGAGAGAATTGAGATCTTTTGGTTCATGAAGCTCTGTTGCACCAAAACAAGGTTAAAACTTAAAATTAAGATAACTGTCAAATATAAACTCTAAATCACTTGAAATTTGGTATACACCTTCTCTAGAATGTCAAAAACATATTCTAATTAACAATTAAAAAAATTGTTACCAAAATTCTGACCTTTAGTTGCACAACAAACAGGACAAGACAAAAATAAAAAACAGTGAATATGACTTATTCGTGGGTGAATGATTGCCAAAATAGTTTTAGCTGTATTCTCACATATCATAGTAAGCTAGAACACCAAAGAAATCGAGGTAGAAATAGTTGGATCAAGAAATCACTCAAAGAGGCAAAAAGAGCAAAAACTAGGTTTCTTCATGAACTTACCAACCAAGTGTCTAGATGGGTAAAGATTGATTTTCATATTTCATAGTAAGCTAGAATACTAAAGAAATCGAGGTAGAAATAGTTGGATCAAGAAATCACTCGAAGAGACAAAAAAGAGCAAAAGGTTTCTTCGTGAACTTGCCAACAAAGTGTCTAGATAGGTAGAGATTGATTTTCAGATGTTATTTCCATCTCTTACATGTTCTTGGCACAGCAAGATCAAGAAAGAAACAGAAAAGAGTAAAAACCAACCAAATCAATCTACGCAAGATGGATCCATGTAAATAAATAAATATTGATGTATTGCTACTTGAAGATGAACATTTTACAATCACTATACCTAGAGGATAAGAGAGCACACTACAACACTTAACTTATCTCAAATCCTAACCCTAGAATTCATTAACACCTGATCTCAAGAGAGAATGGTTGGATGGTTAACCACAAGTCTCTATCTCAAACTATTAAATAGATGGGCTAGTCAGCTCCATCTAGCTCTTAGTAGATATTATCTACTTAGCACAATAAGAAAACTCGATAACCTCATACACGCGGGTTTTAAGCCACACACTACACTTACGTATATTTTTCAAAGTGCATAAACCCGAATTCACTGAGTACTTAGCCTTGATCCAAGTTGATCTTCTTAGCTTCTCAAAGCCCCAGTGAAGGTGAGAAGAGGCTGCTCTATGGAAGCTGCAGAAGTACGCTCTCCAACTAATTTAGGAGTGACTAGAGGATGGATTGGGTCATCATCCTCTATGTCAAAGTTGTTGTTGACAAAGATACTCTCCTGATCATCGTGTACCGATACCTGTACCGTCTGATCTAGTATAGGACTAGCCTCATCAAAAGTAACTCCATATGTTTTAACAATTTTGTTAGTAACCAAATTAAATACATGATAGCCACGAGAATGAACAGGATATCTAAGAAAATGCCATCCTAACATCTTGAATCAAATTTATCTAGGTTGCCATGTTTAAGAATGAAACACTTACAATCAAATATCTTAAAATGAGAGACGTTAGGCCTATAACCAAATCTAAACTCAAAAAAAAGTCTTGTCTATGGCCGATCTTAAGAAAATCCTATTAGATACATAGCACAAATAATGAGTTCTTGAATTCTATGCTATTGTCACTCTCAATGGCTTTCAATGCTACTGGGAGGTCAACTACTAGTCTATGGGCCAACTCTCTAAAGCAACAAAAGGTCTCATCCTTAGAAACCAAAAAATACACCCAAGAATACTTATAGTAGTCATCTACAATGATAAATATATACCACTTTCCTCATATAAACTGGACTCTAGAAGGACAAACTTTGTCTAAGTGAAAATCTGTACAGGACCATCAGTCATTACTAAAGTAAAAGGTTGATGAGAAGCAGAAGCTATCTTACCATATCTATAGGGTGCACATATTAGGTCTCTAATACTCTTAACCCTAGATAATACTCTAATCAGGTTCTTACTACTAACTCCAATCAAGTGGTTAAAACATATGTGTTCAAATCTACGATATAACAACACTAAGTTATGAGAGTCAGAAGCCACAAGATACATAGGGCTAAAGTAAAAGAGATACTTAAATCAACAATAAAGATCCTCGCAAATCTAGATATCCAAAAAACATACTCACTGGAGGAATCTAGAACTCTAAACTCCCTACTCTTGAATATCAATTCTAGACTCTCATCAAGAAGTTGAAAAACAGACAGTAGATTATACCTTAGCTTACAAAAGCAATGTCCTTAAGCTAGAAGTTGTTGTTGACGTGAATTGTGTCCTTTGTTGTCACAGTCCTAGTAGAAGCATCCCTAAACATGATCAACTCATTATCAGATGCACGTGTGAGGGAAGAGAATCATCTTGAATATCTGGTTATGTGTCGAGAATACCCAGAGTCAACAATCAACATGTCCTTCTTCCTAGCACGCCGGACCAATAGGGTATAAGAAGGAAATATCTGTGCATCAGTACTGGGGATAGCGATAAAAGACTTATAAATCCAGTATTAAGCCACGTGATGTCTAGGAACAACAGTAGAAGTAGCAGCAAATGTTTATAAAGATAATAATAAGAATGCACATGAGAACCACCTAGACTCCTTAGAATCATCCTACCCGTGATCTACCCTTACAAACCTAACCCAAAACGCTGTCTAGAACTACCGAAGGAGTAAAAAAAGTTATCTACAAACCTAGACATATGTCTAGAAAGAAAGACGGGCTATCTAGCTCTAGAGACACTTACAGGTGCAGGAACTCCTCTAATGGATCTCAAAGCACACACTCTCTTTTCTCTCAACCTTGCTCTATGGAAGAAGAACTCAACTATGTGATTATCCTTCTTACATAATATGCAATGGTACTTAATATTTTGAGCGGTATGACTTGCTGAAGTTGAAGTACCTGTTTTACTAGAAGGGGTTTGGGCCAAATCTACAAACCTAAAGACAATCTTAAATGGCTTATGGGATTTTACCTTAAATTTGTCACTCTCAACAGCTCTCACAACCTTAAGTGGGTGGTTCTTGGAATGCTCTAGAGAATCAAATCCTAAGTCTCTCTTCTTCACACTCATCTTAGATTGGTCAAGGATTATGTTGAGGTTCTTCTTCTCACTAGAAAATCTGTCAAGGATTTTTTTTGATGTAGTCATTTTTTTGGGCTACATTCTTACATGTGGCATACTCATTTACCTTGGTTTCTCTATAATATCTTTCCTTATGAACAACTACCTCAAACTTCAAAGCCTCACAAGATATACAAGGAGAATTTTTAACCCTAGCTAACTATTCCTTATACTTACCCTAAAAGCCTTACACATCCCATCTAAATCAGCCACAATTTCAACACAAAATACACAAGAAATAGAATTAATAATTTTCTTATATGCAGTCATGGACATGGATTTTTTAATTTTAGATTTCTGCTTTAGCGTCTTATTATGAGCATTATTCTTAATTGTGAGTTTAGAGCAGTTTTCACAAGAAGCAATCGTAGAATGAAGAATCATTTTAGTCATTTCCATCAATTTAATTGTACTATCTTCATAATGAGAGTAAGTATGTTCAAGATTAAATTTATGCAATTCCTTAGTGGCACTATCCAATTTTAATTCAAGCAAAACACAATTTGAGTAACATGAAGGGATAGCATCAACAAGAATCACATCTAAAGTAATAGCATCTAAGAAAACATGATCATGACTAGATCTGGGAGGTTTTATTTCATTTGGAGCATTCTTGAGTTGATCAACACCAGAGGAATGAGCAGATTTCAGATTTGATAATCCATTACGTAAACACAAGCAAGATTTACAATTATTATTAGAATTAATTGATTTGATCCTAACAACCTCTAGATTCAATTTGTCAATTATAATGTCTTGATTTCTAATTATTTTAGCATGCCTTTCCAGCTTTTGTTCAGTGAAAACAAAGAGCACATTTCATTGTTTTGGAGGATGGGCATATCTCATTGGCATCACTGTAGGGCTTGTCGTCGGAGGAGTCAATGTCAATGTTGCCTTTGGTCATGAAACATATGCTAGTGAAATCTTAGGCCTTCTTATTGCCGTGAGAATCATCCTCATCGTCCTCTGTCTCCAAGTCCACATCACTTATATACATATTCTCAAGAGCGGTAAGAACCCGGTTAATGAACTTTTGATGGTTAGGCTTCTTGGCCTTCGCGTCTTGAGCTTGAGGACACCTCTGAAAGTCTTTCTCCTTTTCCTTTAGTTTAGGATACTTAGCCTGAATATGGTTTGGCTCACTATACTCAAAGCAAGTGACAGGGCCATATTTCCTCTTATTCCTCACTTTGTTGTATACTCTCATGAAGTTTTTTGGATATGAGGGGCCAAGTCATCCTCAGGTAGCTTCTCTAGCTACTCATCGCTCAAGTAGTACAAGGTAGACAAGGAAAATCTAGATAAGCTAAAATCCAAAGAATCAGAAGAGCTACTTTGAGAAGAGTCAACAACAAGTGCCATCGACTCTGTCTTGGACAGACAGAAATAAAGTCAATCTCATGTATATTGAATCTCAAGTAGAGCTTATCCATGGTAAGCTCACTAATGACATTATTATCATTGATGAAAGTGATCTTCATATTCCAAACTCTCACATCAAGTGCACTGAAGAGCTATCATTCATTCTTAGACTCAGAAACATACAAGGCTAACAACACACAAGCCATGAATGATCTTGGAAAATCTTCCCCACAATACATTCAAAGATTCATCGAGCCATTGCTCAATTTTTTAGTATCTTTATTAACTTGGTTCTATCTCACTTACTTAATCACGTAGAGCCTTCATGGTAGTTAGCGAGGGTCTTTCAGATCTCGTGAGCAGACCTTAAATGAGTGACACTTAAACTTAGATCGACTAAGCTCTTGAATCAAGAAATTTCTAGCTTTACTATTTGCCTCCATATCGGGTGTGATCACATCATTATTAGTCAGTATTGCTTAAGGATTCTTGACCTTAAACCAAATTGATTGCCCTTGAGCCTCGATGTAGGTATGCAAATGAGCCTTTCAATAAGAGAAATTGACTCCATAAAAAATGGGTAGCTTGGTAGAATACTTATCTGAAGCCATGGCTCCTAACACCAGTTAAGATCTATGAAAAGAGTTAATCAGGTTATGATACCAATTGTAAGACAGGTATGACAACAGAGGGGTAGTGAATAATGCTTTCAAATTTTTTCACCAAGTATTCAATGATTTTTCACACCAATAGATATGAAAAATTATGAAGATCAAGAAACCAAAAACCTAAAAATAATCATGCTGCTACAGTAAATTCTGCCTGGTGAACAGTAAAAACTGCCCAATTTTAAATTTAAAAATCTATAAAACTTTTCATTCGTAGATCTAAAAGACTTAAAACTTAAACCAATGCTAAATCATGGCCTTAGGAATATATCCCAATAAAAAATCTTGAAAGAACTTGACGGAATTGTGATATTTTAGTTTACGAAACTCTACTGTATCTAAACCATGCCAAAACCTAAAATTGAGCTAACTCTGAAACCAAAGCTTTAAATTACTTGAATTTGTCATATACCTTCTCTAGAAGATTAGTAATCTACTCCAATTAACGATCAAGAAAATCATTGACAAAGTTCTAATCATTTTTCATTTTAAGAAAGATTGCACTAAAAATGGGTCAAAAACCAAAAACAATGAATATGACTTCCTCGTCGGTGAGTAATGACCAAGATGACTTTAGATATATTTCTACATATCACAACAAGCTAGAATAACAAAAAAATTGAGGTAGAAACAGTTGGATCAAAAAATCACTCGGAGAGGACAAAAAGAGCAAAAACCGGGCTTCTTTATGAACTTGCCAATCAAATGTCTAGATGGGTGGGGATTGATTTCCCGATGTTGTCTCCATCTCTTGCACGTCCGTGGCACAGTAAGATCAAGAAGGGAAGACATAAAGAGCAAAAATAATCAAATCAAGAGCAAATCAATCAACATAAGATGGATCCATGGAAATGAACAAAGATTGATGTATTACTACTTAAGGATAAATGTTTTACAGTAACTATACTTATAGGATAAGAGAGCATACCACAACATTAAACTTCTCTCAAACCCTAACTCAAGAACGCTTGCTCTCAAGATAGGATGGTTAACCATGAGTCTCCATCTCAGCCCGTTAAATAGATTGGCTAGCTAGTCCTATCTAACACTTTATTGATACTATCCACTTAGCACAATGAAAAAACCTGATAACCCCACACACTACACTTATGAACGCTTTTCAAAGCATATAAGCCTGAATATGCTAAATTCTTAGCCTTGGTCCAACTTGATATTCTCAGCTTCTCTTTGACCTAAACTGCTCTCCTAAGTGCCGTGATTTTGTTCCAAGATAGTTTTCGGTATTTCAATCAAACTACCAAAATACCATTTCTTAACCCAGTCATCTTGTTCCATTGCAAGCAATCAACATGCTTTCCATGTGTAAGCGCACTGTTGGCTTGCCAAGCATGGCAAGTCTTGCCCGTTTTGGTTACACCGCACCACGTCTTACTTGGACTAACTAGGCCATATAGTGCAACTTCCTGTTGCTCAAATTTTTTTTCAACATTTTTTGTCTTCTTTGTGTCATCCTTGAGCTTATCCATCTTATCTAGTATTTTTTATCATTCTGGGCCTTAGCTCCTCCATGAGCATAGACCCGATGCTTGGTGAACAATAAAAACAATCTTATTTCAAATTTGAAAATCCATAAAACTTTTGATCCGTAGATCTAAAAGACTTGAAATTTGAACCAAGACTAGATCATGGTCTTAGTAATCTATTCCAACCAAAAATCTTGAAAAGAACTTGAGAGAATTGGGATCTTTTAGTTCATGAAACTTTGCTTCATCAAAATCGGTCTAAAACCTAAAATTGAGCTAACTCTGAAACGAAAGCTTTAAATTACTTGAAATTTGGTATATACCTTCTCTAGAATGTTAGTAACATGATCCAATCAACGATCAAGAAAATTGGACAAAGTTATAATCTTTTTCCGTTTGAAGGAAGATTGTACCAAAAATGGATCAGAAACAAAAAACAGTGAATATGACTTCCTTATGAGTGAATGATGGCTAAGATGGATTTAAATGTATTTCTACATGTCACAGCAAGCTGGAACAATAAAAAAATTAAGGTAGAAGCAGCTGGATCAATAAATCACTCGGAGAGGCCAAAAGAGCAAAAATCGGGTTTCTTTATGAACTTACCAACCAAGTGTCTAGATGAGTGGAGATTAATTTCCAAAGGTTGTTTCCATCTCTTGCACATCTTTAGCATAACAAGATCAAGAAAGAAAGATATAAGAGCAAAAATAACCAAATCAAAAGAAAATCAATCAATACAAGATGGATCCAAGGAGATGAATAAAGATTGATGTATTGCTATTTAAGAATAAAGATTTTACAATCACACTACCTATAGGACAAGAGAACATATCAAAACAGTCAACTTCTTTCAAACCCTAACTCAAGAATACTTGGTCTTAAGATAGGATGGTTAAATGGTTAACTACAAGTCTCCATCTCACCCGTTAAATATATGGGCTAGCTAGTTCTATCTAACACTTTGTGAATACTATCTACTTAGCACAATAGGGAAACCCGATAACCCCCCCCACACACGGGTTTTAACTCACACATTATACTTATGCACGCTTTCCAAAGCGTATAAGCCTGAATCAGTTAAGTTCTTAGCTTTGATCCAACTTGATATTCTCAGCTTTTTCTTGACCTAAATTGCTCTCCCAAGCACCGTAATTTTGCTCCAAGATAGTTTTCGATATTTTGATCAAACTACTAAAATAATATTTCTTAACCCGGTCATCTCCTTCCATTGCAAGCAATCAACATGCTTACCATGTGTAAGCGCACTACTGGCTTACCAAGTGTCGGCAAGTCTCTCCCATTTCGGATACACCAGACCACACCTCACTTGGACTAACCAAACCACATAGTACAACTCCCCGTCGCTTGAATTTTTCTTCAACATTTTCTGCCTTTTTTATGTCATACTTGAGTTTATCCATCTTACTCAGCATTCTTAATCATTCTGGGCCTTATCTCCTCCATGGACATAGACTCGATGCATGTCGTTAATCATAATTAATTCCAAACGACTCTGTACATTTAGAGACAAAAGAAATCGCTTGTAGGTACAAGTTCTTTACAATTTGACCCATATTAGTAATAACATATCTCATGCAACCTATAATCACCGACCTAGGTCACAAAATCATCGCATGACTTCAATTTCCAAAATCATCCATTTTGTAGCCTTTCTAGGAAAATATGTAAGTTTACAAATTTTAAATTTTTACTTATCTAAAATGACAATGATTTATAACAATAAAATCATAGATCTTCTCACATAGTTTTTCACCAGCAAAGCTAGGAATTAATTCGAACAGCTACGGACTAAGCAACACCATTTTGCTTCAGTTAAGCACATGACTATGGCCCTGTTCTTTTGCAGCTTCTAAAAGACGATTTTGGCTTTTGCTACAGTAACTAACTTTTAAACGGAGTATTTTTTAAAGATGGGGTCTACAAGTTAATTGTAGTACACGTTAAAAAATTAATATCTGTACCATCAAAAATCGCAAACGAGTATCTCTCTTTCCGCAATCTCTATCGTAAACAGCCAAAAAAGCATCAATCGCAACAAAAAAAACAGACCCTATATTGGTGCTAGCTAAACACCATCATATTGTTCAGGAAATGGATACATCTTGGCAATGAAAGCTATGAGATCAAGGTACAGAAGGATAAAACCAGGCACTTTGGTGAAGCTGACACAGCTATCGCCGTCACAACCGACAGCAAAAGGTCAGCTCGAGCATGCGCTGACCGAGGAGGAGGAGAGGATTGGTTTGTCTTGAGGTGATCGAGCCGACCAAAGACCGGCACTTACTTTTCAGCGCCGAGCTGGTCAGCGCAGTACGCCTCCCACGCAGCATGCGTCGAGAGTTGACCAGTCAACGCAGTAATCACCTAGAGGGGGGAGAAAAAGCGGCAGGCAGGAGAGCACCGCGGAAGTAGCACACTGCAGCAGTCAACCAGTGCCAGTCGGCCTCCAGCAAAATAGCGAGACACGCCGCACGGCGAACAGACAGCGCATGCGTTTCCCTCGTGTTAAACGTTGCTGCAGCGGCACATCCGCACATGAACGCCAAGCACAGGGTTGTCGTTTTGTGCAGGTGCAAAGTACAGTCTGTGGAGGAGGGATAGCCAACAGTTTGACCAGCTTTCGGAGAGACCTGTGGTTGGACTTTCTCGCAAGGGGATCTTATGCCCCGTCCATGTAGGACGCGACGAGTTTTTCTAATTCCTGTGAGAACTGAATTATCTCCTAGGAAAATCCAAAGGAAGCACTGCGTGCGATGAGCCCGTGCATTTGCATTGTCACAGCATCATAGGCCACAGCATCCCGTGCACTAGTCTGGTTTGTGAAGCCTAATGTGTAACGTACATATGTTCCTCAAAACAACTTACAAGAATAAAAATGAAGTTCTAGTGATGCCAGTAACGAGGTATGGAGGGCGCACATCTGATTATTTGAAGGGGAAACACGGTAGCTCACTTGATGCAACTCTAAATTTTGAGGAAACTGAACATTATTAAAGACAGTACAAAACAATAGCTAAGTCTTATCATCACAAGACCCTACAAGATTAGTGAGGATAAGAACACACACGCACACACGTGTGTGTACACACACACACGCACGCACGCGCACACACACACACATATATATATATAGGAGCATATCTAGTACAAAAAGGTATTTCAGTGTAACCATGCAAAAACACCTCCTGAGCCACCTGATCTATATTGTACGATTCAGATCTA
Source organism: Melocanna baccifera (assembly GCA_036346265.1). Classification (NCBI taxonomy): domain Eukaryota; kingdom Viridiplantae; phylum Streptophyta; class Magnoliopsida; order Poales; family Poaceae; genus Melocanna; species Melocanna baccifera. The sequence goes on from CM070679.1 coordinate 13,194,099, forward strand.
AAAAGGTGGGATGCCCTCCAACCCACTTAAACTTCTGGCACAGAACACCTTACGAGAATCCCGTTTTCTTTTATTCCTAACCGAGCTCGCTTAGGAGGAAGGGCCAAGCGTCGCTCCTCCCCCGTGCCGCCACCCACCTCCCCGAGCGCCGCGTCCTTCCTCCCGACCTTCGGCGCCTTCCCTTCCTCCCCCGGCGCCGCACCTTCCGACCTCCCCCAGCCCCTCCCCTTCCTCCCCCGACGCCGGCGCCGCCCCTTCCTCCTGAGCCCCTCCGCCGAGCGTCGCCCCATCCTCCTCGGCCTCCCCCGACACCGCCGCCTCCCGAGCTCATCTTCCAGTCATCATCTTCCTGTCGTGCTGTTGAGGCCAACCCGAGCGCCTCCCGAGGTAAGCTTGAGTCCGCTATCTTATTCGCTTCTATGGTGATATATGTGTTATTCAGGAATTTTATCTATGGTAATTTAATTTGGTGGTTCAAGAACAGTAGTACAGAGTATAGTATTTATCTGTGGTGATATATGTGTTATTCGCTAGCTTGAAAGTTAGGTCATTTGGACAAATGTTGACAGGATCATATATGAAACAGGCATGGAATCGGTGGGTGATGAGAGCGTGGCATTGGCATTGCCAAGACAACTAAGCCTCGATGCACACTCCATCGTTGAAATTTGTTCACCCACTCAATAATTAATTCATTTTGGTACCCCGGAAAAAAACGGAAGCACCCCATTCATAGTAAGTATCGTGTTGTGTACATGTGTTTTACTCTATCTATTAATCTATCACGCTTGACACATAATTATTTGCATTACAGGGCTCTTCACACACACCTTATGTTGACCCAACTATAAAGCCTTTTGAAGGGATGATATTTGATGACTTGAACATTGTCGAGGAATTCTACAAGACATATGCACATGCTGTCGGGTTTGGAGTCCGTGTTGGTCAACATACGATTATTAATGGTGTTGTGCGATGGCAGCGATGGCTGTGCTCCAAAGAAGGCTTCCGGTCTGAGAAAGGTAAACACAACGTGGAGTCAAAGAAAAGAAAATATGTTAGGAAGCTAAGTAGGTGTGGCTGCGAGGCAATGCTAGCTGTCAAACGCACTGTCGACAATAAGTTCAGAGTTGAAACATTTGTTGAATCTCATACACATGAGTTAGTATCACCTAACAAACAACAATTGATCAGATCTAATAGGAAAGTAAATGAGAAGGCCAAGCGTGCATTAATCACATATCATAAAGGAGGCATTGGCGCAAGCGGAGCATATAGATATCTCCGTATTAGTAAGGGTGGATTTGAGAATGTAGGATGCATGAGGAGAGATTTACAAAATTATCATAAAGAGCTGCGAAGCTACATTAAGTCATCGGATGCTCAGATGTTTTTGACAACCTTTGTAGAAAGAATGCTACAAATCCTTCATTCTACTTCGATTATGTTGTTGATGACAAGGGCAGATTGGTACATGCATTTTGGGCGGATAGTATATGTCAAAAGAATTATGTCCATTTTAGAGATCTTGTCTCTTTTGATTCTACATATAACACCAACCAATACAACATGATCTTCACACCATTCACTGGCGTAAATCACCATAAGGCATGTGTGTTACTTGGGGCTGCATTATTAAGCAATGAGAAGTGTGAGACATACATATGGTTGTTTCGTACATTTTTGAAAGCAATGGGAGGAGTTGCACCTAGACTCATCATAACTCATCATAACAGATGAAGATACTGGTATGAAGGCTGCAATTTCCACCGTCTTCCCTAATAGCACGCATATACTATGCATGTGGCATATTTTGCAAAAGCTTCCAGTGAAGATACCACCACATTTGAGGGAAAACCCTTTATTATACCAACATGTTAACGCATGTGTATGGGCCTCAGAAACTCTAGAGGAATTTGAGGAACAGTTTTCTTCCATTATTGCTGATTTTGGTTTGCAATCTAATGAGTGATAAGGTGTATTTTCTACGATTGGTATGGTTTTTCTTTTATGTTTTTAGGCAATGCCTAAACATGTCTATGCTTTAATTCTTTCTTTGTTGTATGTTCTCTTTGTCAGATGATAAATATCAAGTGATAAAAACACCCTGAAAGGCCCCTTGCCCGACGAATGGAGTCATCTGGACCAATGGAGTTTGCTCCATTGGTTCAAGATAGTTTTTGTTATTTTAGTCAAACTGTCAAAATAATCTTTCTTGACCCGGTCATTTGGTTATTTTGCTCCGTGATTTTGCTCCAAGATAGTTTTTGTTATTTTAGTCAAACTGTCAAAATAATCTTTCTTGACCCGGTCATCTTCTTCCATTGCAAGCAATCAATATGCTTGCCATGTGTAAATGCATCACTGGCTTGCCAAGTGTCGGTAATTCTCTCCCATTTCGGTTACACCGGATCACGCCTCACTTGGACTGACCAAGCTACATAGTACAACTTCCCGTCGCTCAAATTTTTCTTTAACATTTTCCACTTTTTTTTGTGTCATGCTTGAGCTTATCCATCATACCTGGCATACTTAATCATTCTGCACATTAGCTCCCACTATGGACATAGACTCTAGGGGCTGTGCATGTTTGAACCGAACCGAAAAAACCGGCCCGAAAAAACCAAACCGAACCGGTCAACTCGGTTTGACCGGTTTTCGGTATTCGGTTCGGTTATCAGATTTTGGGTTTTTTTTGTGTTCGGTTTTTTCAGGAAAAATCGGCTAAAAACCGAATAAACCGAATGAACCGATCGCACCTCACACTTTTGCTGCTTCGCAGCCTCGCTCTTCGCTCGCAAGTCGCACCTCGCAATCTCGCATCGCCGTCCGTGCTCCAGCGCCTCGGCCGCCGCCGCCCGTTCGCCCAATGGCCCAGCCCGCCCACCCCACCGGGCGGGCAGCAACGCGCGGCGCCCACAGCCACATGCCACAGCCTACGAGCCACAAGCAGCGGCAGCAGCAGCAATCCAGCAGACCAGGCACTAGCAGAGGCAAATGACCAGCATGCAGAAAAAATGCTTACTCCAAAGTATACACTCGATCGATCGGAAGTACGTAGCAAGCATCCATATGCACGCATGGTACTAATATACGCTTGTACGACTGACGCCCAAGAGAGTAGCACAGTACTGCAGAGCAGTCCAGCAGGCAACAGTGATGCGCCATTGCGCCTGATGCCAGTGAAAACTCCGGCCAACCGGCAGATGGCAGTCTAGCTTGCTTAATTCAATTCGCGTTAACTATGGTAAATATGGTAATTACCGACACCGTACCGAAAAAAATTGGGATTTGCCGATACCGAACCGTACTTCTAAAAAAACCGTATATTACCGAAATACAAATACCGTATTTACCGTATATACCGTATATACCGAACCGAAAAAACCGAACGCACAGCCCGATTAGACTCGATGCTTGTTGTTGACTATGGTTAACCCCAAACAACCATGTGCATTTAGAGACAAAAGAAATCACTTGTAGACACAAGTTCTTCATAACTTGACCCATGTTAGTAATAACATATCTCATGCAACCTATAATCACCGACCTAGGTCACAAAATAATCGCATGACTTAAATTTCCAAAATCATCTATTTCTGTAGCCTTTCTAGAAAAATATGTAAATTTATAAATTCTTAATTTTTATTCCTCTAAAATAATAATGATTTATAACAATAAAACCATAGACATTCTCACATAGTTCTTCACCAACAAAGCTGGGAATTAATTCAAACAGCTACGGACTAAGCAACACCATTTTGCTTCAGTTAAGCACATGACTATATATTGGTGTTAACCAAACACCAACATATTCTTCAGGAAATGGATACATCTTGGCAATGAAAGCTATGAGATCAAGGTACAGAAGAAAAAAAACCAGGCACTTTGGTGAAGCTGACACAGCTATCGCCGTCACAACCGACAGCAAAAGGTCAGCTCGAGCATGCGCTGACCGAGGAGGAGGAGAGGATTGGTTTGTCTTGAGGTGATCGAGCCGACCAAAGACCGGTACTTACTTTTCAGCGCCAAGCTGGTCAGCGCAGTACGCCTCCCACGCAGCATGCGTCGAGAGTTGACCTGTCAACGCAGTAATCACCTAGAGGGAAGAGCACCGCGGAAGTAGCACACTGCAGCAGATGAGTATATCTAATGTAAAAGGGTATTTCAGTGTAAACATGTAAAAACACCTCCTGAGCCACCTGATCTATATTGTACGATTCAGATCTAAAAAGGTGGGATGCCCTCCAACCCACTTAAACTTCTTGCACAGAACACCCTACGAGAATCCCGTTTTCTTTTATTCCTAACCGAGCTCGCTTAGGAGGAAGGCCCGAGCGTCGCTCCTCCCCCGCGCCGCCACCCACCTCCCCGAGCGCCGCGTCCTTCCTTCCGACCTCCGGCGCCTCCCCTTCCTCCCCCGGCGCCGCACCTTTCGACCTCCCCCAGCCCCTCCCCTTCCTCCCCCAGCGCTGCCCCTTCCTCCTGAGCCCCTCCGCCGAGCGCCGCCCCATCCTCCTCGGCCTCCCCCGACGCCGACGCCGCCCCTTCCTCCTGAGCCCCTCCGCCGAGCGTCGCCCCATCCTCCTCGGCCTCCCCCGACGCCGCCGCCTCCTGAGCTCATCTTCCAGTCGTCATCTTCCTGTCGTGCTGTTGAAGCCAACCCGAGCGCCTCCCGAGGTAAGCTTAAGTCCGCTATCTTATTCGCTTTTGTGGTGATATATGTGTTATTCAAGAATTTTATCTATGGTAATTTAATTTGGTGGTTCAGGAACAGTAGTACAGAGTATAGTATTTATCTGTGGTGATATATGTGTTATTCGCTAGCTTGAAAGTTAGGTCATTTGGACAAATGTTGACAGGATCATATATGAAACAGGCATGGAATTGGTGGGTGATGAGAGCGTGACATTGGCATTGCCAAGACAACTAAGCCTCGATGCACACTCCATCGTTGAAATTTGTTCACCCCCTCAATAATTAATTCATTTTGGTACCCCAGAAAAAAGCGGAAGCACCCCATTCATAGTAAGTATCGTGTTGTGTACATGTGTTTTACTCTATCTATTAATCCATCACGCTTGACACATAATTATTTGCATTACATGGCTCTTCACACACACCTTGTGTTGACCCAATTATAAAGCCTTTTGAAGGGATGATATTTGATGACTTGAACATTGTCGAGAAATTCTACAAGACATATGCACATGCTGCCGGGTTTAGAGTCCGTGTTGATCAACATACGATTATTAATGGTGTTGTGCGATGGCTGTGCTCCAAAGAAGGCTTCCGGTTTGAGAAAGGTAAACACAACGTGGAGTCAAAGAAAAGAAAATATGTTAGGAAGCTAAGTAGGTGTGGTCATGAGGCATTGCTAGTCATCAAACGCATCTTATCGACAATAAGTTCAGAGTTGAAACATTTGTTGAATCTTATACACATGAGTTAGTATCACTTAACAAACAACAATTGATCAGATCTAATAGGAAAGTAAATGAGAAGGCCAAGCGTGCATTAATCACATGTCATAAAGGAGGCATTGGCGCAAGCAGGGCATATAGATATCTTCGTATTAGTGAGGGTGGATTTGAGAATGTAGGATGCACGAGGAGAGATTTACAAAATTATCATAAAGAGCTGCGAAGCTACATTAAGTCATCGGATGCTCAGATGTTTGTTGACAACCTTTGTAGAAAGAATGCTACAAATCCTTCATTCTACTTCGATTATGTTGTTGATGACAAGGGCAGATTGGTACATGCATTTTGGGCGGATAGTATATGTCGAAAGAATTATATCCATTTTGGAGATTTTGTCTCTTTTGATTCTACATATAACACCAACCAATACAATATGATCTTCACACCATTCACTGGCATAAATCACCATAAGGCATGTGTGTTACTTGGGGCTGCATTATTAAGCAATGAGAAGTGTGAGACATATATATGGTTGTTTCGTACATTTTTGAAAGCAATGGGAGGAGTTGCACCTAGACTCATCATAACAGATGAAGATACTGGTATGAAGGCTGCAATATCCACCGTCTTCCCTAATAGCACGCATAGACTATGCATGTGGCATATTTTGCAAAAGCTTCCAGTGAAGGTACCACCACATTTGAGGGAAAACTCTTTATTATACCAACGTGTTAACGCATGTGTATGGGCCTCAGAAACTCCAGAGGAATTTGAGGAACAGTTTTCTTCCATTATTGCTGATTTTGGTTTGCAATCTAATGAGTGTTAAGGTATATTTTCTATGATTGGTATGGTTTTTCTTTTATGTTTTTAGGCAGTGCCTAAACATGTCTATGCTTTAATTCTTTCTTTGTTGTATGTTCTCTTTGTTAGATGATAAATATCAAGTGATAAAAACACCCTGAAAGGCCCCTTGCCCGGCGAATGGAGTCATCTGGACCAATGGAGTTGAATTGCTTTTTTACCTTCCTGCGTGGAGAATTTTGTTTTTTGACTGGCAATGTGAACGTCAAACGTTGCTTAATATATTACGGTCTATTGCTGCTGTTGTAGCCACATCTCATCTGGGATGTTCTAATGTTATACATGAACCAGGTTTATGTCAGGCAATGGTCTTACTACTTGTTTCACTTTTATTAGGCTCTGGTTAACTGATGCTTAGTCCCAGATTAACTCATGCAAGCCTGCTGTTTCATCAGGAAACAACAACCTGACAGGCTAATGCTTCCAAAAATAAACTACCATTCACAGAACAATAGTTCAGTTCAGTTCAGAACAACCTCACAGAACTACCATTCAGTTTGCAATAGTTCAGTTCAACATATGCCGTTGGGGACGAATTCATTTCAGAACAATAGTTCAGTTCAACATATTCAGTCCAGAACAACCTCACAACACTTAATGGGTCATTCAACATATGCGCACACACAAAATTGTTCACTGCTCGGGCAGCGCCGGCGTCGGGGAAGGCCGAGGAGGATGGGGCGGCGCTCAGCGGAGGGGCTCAGGAGGAAGGGGCGGCGCTGGGGAGGTCGGAAGGGGCGACGCCGGGAAGATGAGCTCGGGAGGCGGCGGTGTCGGGGGAGGACAAGGAGGATGGGGCGACGCTCGGCGAAGGGGCTCAGGAGGAAGGGGCGGCGCCGGCGTCAGGGGAGGCCGAGGATGGGGCGGCGCTCGACGGAAGGGCTCAGGAGGAAGGGGCGGCGCCGGGGAGGTCGGAAGGAGCGGCGCCGGGGGAGGAAGGGGAGGCGCTGGGAAAGGTCGGAACGTGCGGTGCCAGGGGAGGAAGGAGAGGCGCCAGAGGTCGGGAGGAAGGACGCGGCGCTCAGGGAGGTGGGTGGCGGCGCGAGGGAGGAGCGACGCTCGGGCCTTCCTCCTGAGCGAGCTCGGTTAGGAATAAAAGAAAACGGGATTCTCGTAGGGTGTTCTGTGAAAGAAGTTTAAGTGGGTTGGAGGGCATCCCACCTTTTTAAATCTGAATCGTACAATATAGATCAGGTGGCTCAGGCGGTGTTTTTACATGTTTACACTGAAATACCCTTTTTATATATATATATATATATGAGGGCGCAGGTCGACATCACCAACCATATACCGGGTGCTGTACTAGTGGAGGCAAGAGGCCCATATCCACACAGTGCTGCTTGTCGTAGTCGCGTGTACCTGGAATTGCCCCCGTCGCTAACCTAAGGACCTCGTTGCCAGTCAGGCAGTGGTGAGCAAATGCCAATCCGCTGTCCATGACGTCTGACAAGCTAGGCCGTGAGGTTCTTCGCATTTTGTTTCCGTTACCGCCTTCTCCAGGCTGACCGATCTTATCATTCAGAACCTTGTCAAGGTCTGAGTACTCTATGAATCTCTGTGTCGCCGCCTCCCATGATAGGAGGTATCTTTGCTCAGGGGTCAGAGGTTGGGGTTCTCTGGCCATGGCCTCTTTCACTCTAGCGACGAAGTCCTCTGAAGTTTTGTATGTCAAACAGTTCGGGAACGACATGAAAAATTCGTTCGATGGATGCTCTGCACAGATGACGAATTTCCCCATTGCAAGAGCCTCCGCTGTTGCTGTGCACAAGACATCACTGATGCTCGGGTTAATGAAAAACTTGTACCTAAAATTAACACAAAAGAAAGGTGATGCATCAGTATTAAGAAAAGGACAATGAAAATGACGAAATGATTGAGAAGCCTTTATGGTCTCTTTCTTGATACGTACCCATGGAGTGAATCATCTGCATGATCCCTTCCCTTGAAAAAGTTGAGATTCAAATCCAGTTTCCTGGCAGTAGACTGGACTTCTTGCGAGTCCTCACCACTTCCATATACATCTAACTCGAATCCTTCCAAGTCACCTTTATGTTTGGCCAACAAATCTATCAGTTCCCTGTAACCTTTGGCCCAGACCATCTTTCCCAGAAAGTATGCTCCCCTGGAAAATAACTGCTGCCCACTCTCCCTATCAGCTGCCCATTTCTCTCCGATCTTAAGGAACTTTGAATTTACACCATGAACATTGCAAACAATGGACTTGGGCAGATCCTGAGTTGCTGCAGAAAGACGTAAAACCTGCACATGCCCGACATTAGCAATACTGATGCACATCCAAACAATAGCACAACAATTGAGCTAAATACAGTACCTTGTCGCAGTATGCTCTGGTCACCCAATTGTTGATATGTTTGACTAGGAAAGCTTGAAGAGCCCCGTTCTTCTCTCTCTTGATATATTCTAGGTAATTTGTATGAACTATACCAACGACATGATTGAACCTTTCAGTCCAACGTTTCCCATGATGATACCAGTTGAGATGCTCAGGTTCTTCCAATATTGCTATATCCGCTTCTTTTGCCAAAATGAACTGTGAGGTATCCCCAACCGGAATGATACTACGTCGCTCCTTTGAGAACTGCAGGGCATGTAACATGTCAATGTAAAGTTATTGAAGACATAGACCTTGATATAAGATGAATTAGACAATCACCTTGCCAGGATAAAAGGATATCTTGAAGTTTGATTCAAAACCTAGTCTTTCCTCCAGCCAGTTCCTTATATAAGTTTCCTGCTCTTCCGGCGAACTGAAGGTCATACTATTTGGATACACCAGTTCTTGGTCTGATTTGCAGAGCCAAGGCACCACCAGTGTCACATCTTGTTTTGTACTTTTTGCCAGATATGCTGCACGGAACAATGGATTAACTGCTGTTCCTGTCATCCATGGTAGGCTTGCTGTGGTGACTATTGCAACGTGCCTTTTATTGTCTGAGACGTCATATTTTGCAGGTTCATTCCAGAAACCATCGTCAGCGTGATAGCCAGTACTTTGTAGCACACTAGCAATTCTTAGATCAAGCTCATCTGTTGAGTTATCATTTCCGAGCAAGGATGTGTCTGCTGAAAGGTTGTGTTTGCTATACAATGTCTCCAATAGTTTGTCACAGAGATCTGCACCACAATATCAACAGTGCATAAGAGGGTCAACTCCTAATAAATAGAAGAAAATAGGATAACATTGCCTTTTATCTATACCTCTTCGTACGCCAAGTTGATCCAAAAATGGTCCAGACTGCCTGACTAGATTTGCCAGAATTTCAGTTAGATCCAGTGGAGGAACACCCTGCATTAGATTGCAAGACTAAGTTCACAGCAATACAATCGAGCAATGAAAAATCAGATAAAAAATGATTTTGTATTTATGAATTACTCAAAAAAACTCTCACTGGAAAAGGTGATTGCTTTCTTTTGGAAAGCTTCACACTTCACCCTACCCTATTCAGTACTAAGGCACAAAGCATTATATATCTACAGGATTAAAGGCATGGCACTCCTGTCAGGAGTGTGGGCCTTGGGCTCAAGACCCAATCGGGTTATAATTAGAGATTGATTTCTATTTGAATTAGAGATTAGATTCCTTTTGTTAGAGATATGATATGAGTTTTTATATTTGTTAGAGATAGGATTGGAATTAGACTCTATCTGTTAGGGGGGGCTCATCTATATAAAGAGGGCCACCGTATGCTATTGAGGAATCAATGAAGAGAAATATTCTAGTCTTCCTCATCTAGTCTCTCCCTCTCCCCTCTACGCCGACGCCATCCGGCCATCTTCTTGGTGGTGTTTACCCCAGGTCATGACAACTTGGTATCAGAGCAGTCGATCCCTTCCCACGACTTCTGCTACCATGATTCCTGCGACTCGTCTTCTTGCCGAGTCAATGGCTATGATAAAAGCTAGCGCTAATAAGATGGCCAGCTACAACAAAGAGTGGGCGGACGACTACCTCAACATGTATGCCTTCTTTGAGAAGATCTTAAACGAGCGAGAGAAGGCGCAACAAGAGGCCGCTCATAGAGTAGAGGAGACGGTAGATATCAACTTGCTGGCTGCGAAAGATGAAAAAGCCGCTCCGCCGGCCGCTCCGCGGGCTGCTGCTCCACTGGCCACTGCCGACCCTGCCCCTTCGCCGAGATCACCGGTCAACGGCAAAGACAACTCCCTCGCCAAGGTCACCGACCACGTCAAGGAGATTGCGCCGGCGGTCCGACCGGGAGAAGAACGCCGGTCAGACCGGGCGGAGAACGCCGGTCAGACCAGAGAATCCACGCAGGTCGCTGCCGACGTCGCCCTTTCTTCTTTCGGCAGTCAGTCCCGGCCGCATGTGGGTTGTCGCCTTTGGACGCTCTCCACCGGCTGCCAAACCCGGTCACGGGTTGCCAACAACCGCCGCGGGATCCTCCTCGACCCCCTCGCCGAGATTCCCCTGTGCCCGAAGTTGTCCCCGGCGCCACCGCTCGAATCCGCCGCCGCCACCTCCGCCGTGTCAGCCGCCGCTCGAGCCGCTGCCGCAGCTCGCTCTGCGCTTCGGCTCGCCGCCGCCGCCCGCTCCGTCGGCCGCGCGCTCATTGCCACCGCTCGAGATCCGCTGCTCTCCTCCACCGCCGCCGGCGCGTCCTCTCTCGGCCGTCTGCTTCGGCGCTGCCTCGGCCGCCAAGCTTCGGCCGCGCCGCCGCGCCGCTGCTCCTCTCGCGCCGCGCCGGTGTCTCTCGCCCGGCCGCCGCCTCGGCCGCTGCCCGCCCCCGCCCGCCGGCCGCTTAGCTCCGGCCGCGCTCAACCGCTCGCCGCTGGCTCCGCCGCGCGCCCATCCGCCTGGCGCCCACCGTGGGCATCCACGCTTGGCACCGCCAAGGCCCCTGCTCTTTAATAGCAGTAGCTTCCCTTAGAAGCTAACCAACAACAAAAAAAAAGAGAGCAAAAAAAAAACAGAGAGCTAAAAAAAAGAGAAAATTTTTTTGCAGGCATCGTTTCACCCTGTTCCGCTTGGATCGGGTCGACTGTCTCCATCTGCTGCAGCCCCGCCATCGTTCGTCTTCTACACCGGCATCAAATGTCGTCCATTGGCGTCATGACCGCCGCCTAGCAGCTCGAGGACAAGCTGCATGTCTGAGAGGGGTGTAGTGTCAGGAGTGTGGGCCTTGGGCTCAAGGCCCAGTCGGGTTATAATTAGAGATTGATTTCTATTTGAATTAGATATTAGATTCCTTTTGTTAGAGATATAATATGAGTTTCTATATTTGTTAAAGATAGGATTGGAATTAGACTCTATCTGTTAGGGGGGCTCATCTATATAAAGAGGGCCACCATATGTTATTGAGGAATCAATGAAGAGAAATATTCTAGTCTTCCTCATCTAGTCTCTCCCTCTCCCCTCTATGCCGACGCCATCCGGCCATCTTCTTGGTGGTGTTTACCCCGGGTCATGACAACTCCCTTGTCATTTATCTACAAATCAAGATTAAAGGCATAGCATTATATGTCTACAAATCAAGCACTTGTATGAAATGTCATTTATCATTTTACAATGTCTATGCAGATTTGTGGTACCATTCCCTTCTTACACCATGTTCCTTGTCTGGATCAACTGACAAGAAATGCAGAAACAGATAAACCAACCAAATGAGGACAAAGAAAATCCCATTCAGTTCATCTTAAGAAAAAACAACATCCAGAATGTACATTGCCCCAGAATTATTCTCAAAGAACATAATCAAGTTATGCAAAAGAATGTCTTCACATGGCCAATAACTTTTCCATCAGTTAACTGTATAATCATAGTTTTTATGTTTTGTGGACTTACCTTGGAACCATCAGACTCCATGTTAAAAGATTTCTGCACCAAAAGAGGGAACATAGGTGAGAAGTTTGATTAACAATGAGGCCCATATAATCCAATAAATACCACTTCTTATATAAATATCAGACATAAGGATACTGTAATTTCTAAACAATTGCAACTGAAATCTTATCATCATTCGGTTCACCCAAACAAAATGCAAACTGAGAGACTTAAAGAAATACATGAAGAATTGAAATTCACGCCTACTTTCCCGAAAACAAAAAAAATCATGCTTACAAATGAAGTGAGTAAACATAATTATTTTCATGCCTTTTAACTTATCTTTGTAATTATAGTTTTTCTCAATTCTATCCTCTTGTCTTTCGTTCCTTGCACTTCTGGTATTCCTTTCTCATCTACATCTCTTTCACTTTTCATTGAATAATGTATATATTCAGGCAGCACTTCCGAATTTGCATACAGCCGAAGTGAGTGTTGTGCCTGGGCTCATCACGCAAGCATATCTTTTGACCATTTCATCCAGATAATTCTATTGTTATCGCTCAATGTAGATATCATGCAAGTATAACTCTTATGACTTATGCAAGCCCTGTTATTTTGCGGCTTCTAAAAGCCGCTTTTTGATTTTTGCTACCGTAACTAACTTTTAAACGGAGTATTTTTTAAAAATAGGGTTTACAAGTTAATTGTAGTACACATTAAAAAACTAATATCTGTACCATAAAAAATCGCAAGTGAGTATCTCTCTTTCCGCAATCTCTGTCGCAAACAGTCAAAAAGCCATCAACCGCAGCCAAAAGCCATCAGCCGCAGCCAAACCGCAGCAAAAAAGAACAGGCCCTATAACTCTTAAGACTTTTTCTTTTTGAGAACATATAACTCTCATGATTGAACTAGCACTTCCAAAAGAAAACAATTAATCAATTAGCACAATTAGGAAGAGATTACACGCGGAATTACCAGGCTCGACTTGAATTTCTCGACGAGCTCGCCGGGGCCACGTAATCTCCCAAAAATGTCGCTGGTCTGGCTCCGGCGCTCAAGCTCCTTCAGGCCGACCCGTATCATCCTCACCACCTCCCACTCCTTGTCTTCCTCCGCCTCCGCTTCTCCGTTCCACGCCGCGCGCTGCCACCGCGCGCCGCCGTCCGCCTCGGAGACGAGGGCGTTGCGGATGGCGGTGATCCCGGAGAGGTCGACGCGGGCGCTGGTAGTTCCCCTGGGCGGCGCCCAGCGCTCGAGCACCCTCCGGCCGAGGTCCCGCTCCCGCGACGCGTACTGGCGCCGCAGCTCGGAAATCTTGGGCTGGATCTGCTTGCGAACGAACTCGAGCTCGGCGATGGGCGCCCCCGCAGCGACGGGCGGCGGCGGCGGCGCAGCGATCGCGGTGGAGGCGGACGCGAGGAGGTGCTCGAGCTCGCGGTCGGCGAGCGTGCGGAGGGAGTCGGCGCGCGCGCGCATGAGCCGCAGGTCGGCGCTCGCCGAGTCCCGCACCTCGCGCCACCCCTTGGAGAGGAACGAAAGCGCGCCGGCGTCTCCCCGTCTCCCTGCGCCGCCGCCTGCGATCGCCGGATTCGGCGATGCCCTCGCCTCCATGGCCACGGCTAGGGTTTGTCCGTTCGGCAGTTGCGAGTGGACGAGACTTGAGATTTTTGAGGGGAGGAACACGTGAGGTGTTCGGGGGAGAAGAAAGAAGAGGGGAGAGGGAAGACGGCGACGTCACGCGTTAACGGGGGTATTTGAAGCTGGAGGTGGGGTCGGGGTGTCTGCGGGGCCCATGGGGATCCCGATTTGTGGTGAGGTGGCGCGGGGCTCAGATGGGGACGGGAAAGCGCGCGTGGGAACATGCGATGACCTGTGCGATGCGCTGGAGGCCTGGAAGCGCTAATGGACGGCTGAGGTTTCTCTCCGTACTATTTTATAAATAGACAAAATTTAAAATTACAAATTACACTTTAAAAAAACTCTACCCATGATCTAAACAAAAGTCTGAACTGGACTAGTCCGCAGAAGGCTGCACGTGCGTGCGCGCTCCAACAGCATATGCGCGCGTGCACGTCCCTTTCAGAACAAGGATTTCTTATAATTAAAATTTTACTATAATTAACTTATTTTTTTACTATAGATAAATTAACTTATTAAATATAATTAAATTTAAAAAATACGAAAATAAAAACAGCATGCTAACATATTACGAACAATACAAAAGAATACAAGAAAAAAACAAAACACAAAAATTCAAAAAAAATAAAAAGACAAAAATCTAAAAAAAATAAAAAGACAAAAATCTATATAGTGTAAAAAAAAGTCGATACGCCACCGCCAGCGTCACAGACGCTGAGTGGAGTAATTCACTCCATCCCGTCGTCGTTGATAAGCACAAGTCACTTGATTACTTGATGCCTAACCTCGTAGCTAGGGTTGGCAACGGGCATAAACCCGTTGGGTTTTGCCGTCCCAAACTCGTGCCCGTGAAAGTTGGACGTACCTGCTAAAAAACCCATGTCCGTTACAGGTATAGATTTTTGCCTAAACCCATGCCCACTGGGGTAACGGGTACCCACGGGTCGTTCATGCCCAGACCCATGTCCACTGAGTTCATAGTTCGCTGGCACTACCCCTGGTCCGGAGCCGGGCGTTTCCAATTCCTTACACTCTAGAGTGCAGTACTTGGTGATCTGTTCACAGACCATTGTGAGTTTGCACCAAAACAAGCATTATACAGCAAGAATATTCTGCTGCTGTTCATGTTACACACTCTACAATGGTAACAGTGTTCTCAGCATTGTGTCTAATGCAATTACATCTGGTTAGCATACGCTGTAGCAAGTCAGAAGGCTACTCAGTGCAGGATTAAACTAAGACCAACATGGACTGCCCACACATCACTCCAGCTTCTGACGGACCACCTAAGCAATCACTGTAGTGTACCATACTAACAGAACAGGCAGCTCAAAATGAAAAAGTACTAAAATTGCTTATAAAGGCAAACTACAATGGTAGCTAAGTTGTCAAAAGCCAACACAGTTTGTGTACTTTGTACATCATATTTATTGCCAGCCAAAACCTGTCAAGGATTGCCCTTTGCCCAGCTCTTCTTACTCCAGGTATGGGCTGGTTTGCTAGGCTGGTTTGTCGGGTTTATATTATCCATGGGTTTACGAGTGTACCCGAATCCAGCAGATCCGATGGGTTAGAATTTTTGCCCATTAAGAGACCCATGGGTTAGGAAATTGACTCAGATCCATGCTCTAATAGAGTAAAAACCCACCGGGTATCAGGTTTCGGGTACCCATTGCCATCCCTACTCGTAGCACAACAAGTCGCTTGATTACTTGATGCCAAACCTTGTAGAAGGCAGCCATGGAATTGTTAAAGCATGCATAAGGACTCTATTGGAACGTATGAATTTTATAAAAAAAAATTTATAGAAAATTTATAGGTGCCAGTTTAATCCATGTGTTTTAAACGAGTCTAAATGTACTTAGTTGTTGTAGTAAAACCTAATCAAGCAGATTATAAAAGTATTCTGAGGCCACGGGTGTGCTCGATCGATGGTCACTCTAGACTTGAGAGGAGGGATCCAAAGGAAGGCGTCTTTATCTAGGAGTAAAATACCATATAAGAAGATCCTATTTAATATCGTGATGAATCATTATAATATTTATAGAGTGGTTATTTGATTTTTGCAAAGATCGCACTTTGGTAGGATTGATTTTAGATAAAAATAAGGATTTTGGATTTTGTGTCTTCGATTGAGTTGGGGTGACCTGAGTCATTGCATTAAGATTGCATGATGCATGTTTCAGCTAATGTGAGTCAGGTTATAAAAAACTTGTGTCCGAAAATGATTTCTTTGTTTTTAGATGTGCAGAGTCGTTTGGAGTCAACCGTAATCAACGGCGAAAATTGGACCTAAGTTCATGGAGGAGTTGAGGCTTAAAACGATTGAGGATACTGGGTGAGATAGTGAGCTCAACCATAACATGAGAAAGGCGGAAAAATATTGAAAGTGGGTTCGAACGGCGGGATTACACTATAAAGCTTGGACGGTAAAAGCGAGCCGTGGTTTGGTGAAACCGAGACAGGAGAGACTTGGCAACACGTGGCAAGCTAGTGGTGCACCTACACGTGATTAGTGGGGTGATTGCTTACAATGGATGGTGATGATCGGGTCAACGAGGAGTATTTTGGTAATTTGGCCAAAATATCAGAAACCGCCTTGGATCAAAACCACAGTACACGCAATGACTAGTGGCAGAGGGATCAGACCTTCTCTGATGTTAGGGATCTCCTCGTCGTAGGTGCCGGAGGGAGGGTGGCGGCGCAGGGCCAGAGAGGCGACGACCGGGGCGGGGAGGAAGAGGCCGGGGCGACGCTGTAGCTCGGGAGGAAGGGGCGGCACCGGGGGCGGCGCCGGGGCGGGGAGGAAGAGGCTGGGGCGGCCGAGGAGGGAGGCGGCGGCGCGAGAGGGGAAGGGGGAGGCGGCGGCGCGAGAGGGGAAGGAGGCAGCGGCGGGGCTAGATCTGGAGGGCGGCGGCGGGGTGAGAGGAGGGAGGGCGGCGGGCGAGAGGAAGGAGGGCGGCGGCGGGGCGAGAGGGGGGAGGGAGACAGCGGCGCGAGAGGAGGGAAGGAGGCGGCGGGGCTAGATCTGGAGGCGGCGGGGCGAGAGGAAGGAGGGAGGCGGCGGCGGGGCGAGAGGAGGGAGGGAGGCGGCGGCGGGGCAGAGGAAGGAGGCCGGGAGCGGAAGGGAGAAGGGGGAAGGGAGGCGGTGCAAATGAGGGGGAGGCGGGCGGTGCGAGAGGGAGGTGGACGGGGTAGTTGAGTGGCATTTTGCGGGTAATTTTGATGAATTTCAATGGGCAGATTTGTATAGGGTGGACAGCTCCTCACGTGAATCTACCAAAAGGCTGCTTCTCCTAGCTAGTTCATTTTGGACTCTGCTCCTCGCAAGAAGCAGAATTTGGTCATTTTGGAAAGCTGGGTGTTTGGCACAGCTCCATGAGAATCTATTGAGAAGCTGGGAGCAGGAGTTGTACCAAACAGGCCCATAGTTAACCTTGAAAGATTTAGTATTCTAGGAAAACCTTAAAAGATTCAAGGAGTGTGAGATTCAGAGGCTAGACACAAAAAAAAAGATTCAGAGGCTGGTATCCATTTCTTATCTTTCTTTTTTGCCTTGAAGAACGGAGGCCGACATCCATTTCATTGTCATTGATGCAGGGGCCATAAATGCATCGTTTTTTCTTCGGGTTTAACTTAGAGAGAATGAAGCATACAATGATAGTCACTGCTTCCACTTTCCACAAATAATTCTGCGTCTACGAGTGTTTATTGGAATGCACTCCCCAACACCGCCACCTGGGGAACCCAAGACCTAATTCGGTGAACCTCGCCACCACCGCCGTTGCCGGAGAAGAAGACCTCGCCGGAGTATAGCAATTCCAATGATTTACTCATAAATTATCATTCATACGATGTATAGCAATTCCGTAATACTCCCTTCATCCAAGTTTACACAGTCCAAGAAAGTATCTTTACTGAGAACTGATACAAGAAGTAGAAACATAAGTACTGTGTGTCGCTGTGTTTCCTGATCATAGTTCATGACTTCGCCGGAAGAGTGGTCGACAGCGGCGATGGTGCCAAGAGGTTGGTCGCAAAAGGAGACGAGAGAGCGGCGGAGGGCCGGCATACCGTAGAGCATATTCTCACCGACCGGGGGTATATATGGCAGCTATTTGACTAAGTTGTGTTTTGATTGTTGCTGTAGGCAATAAGCTATTTATTATGAATTATTTAATCTTGTCATTTGTAATTATGTGTAGATATAATTGTTTAAATGCAATATGTGTGTGAAAGCGTATAATGTTTTGGAGAAATCATGTAATTCATTGATTAATAAATCAAGAGTTATATACAGGTCTCTTCCTTCTATATCTGAACAACCGCTTTATAAAAACAATATCTAGGAGATAAGTAAATTTCACTTTTCTCTGAAATATTTACGTCATTGCATACCCATGTTTTTATGCAACTAATTCAATTTTCAGTAGTTTTAACAAGGCGGGTGTGAAAGAAAAGAAGATGGCGACTGCCGCTACCATCCAGGGGCGGATCTACAGTAATTCATGGGTATTCAGCTGAATACCCATTTTTTTTAACAAAAAACCAATATATACAAGGTATAATATATATGTATATATATAGTTAGGTTGAAATCACTATTTTCAATCCAAATAATCCATCTGGCCACCCCCTCAGTCGGCCCATTCGGCCGCACACTTGCACCGTCGCATGGCCCATTCAGCCACTGCGTCCCACGGCTCGCCCAGCCCGGCGACTCAACCCCATTCGACCTCTCCCTTCGCCATTCCCCCATTCCCCATTCGACTCATCCGGATGCCGGTCATCCCCTCGACCCCTCCGCCTCCTTCGCCATTCGCCCGAGCGCCGAGGCGCCGAGCCCCATCGCCTGGGCCGCCCGAGCGCCTTCCGCCACCGGCCGCAGCAGTGCGTCGCCATTAGCCTCCGGCGTGGTGGCGTCCATCGCGGATCTGCACCAGCGCCAGTGCCCTCCCTTTTTCCGGATCTGCGGCAGCGCCCAGCGGCCGCGCCATCAGATCGGCTCATCGGCGGCCGCCGTGGCTCCGCCTGCATCAACTCCTCGCCGGCCTGCATCAACCCCTCCCTTTGGAAAATTTTCTTTGGAGGTCCACCGACTGCCGATCTGCGCCATCAGGCATCAACTCCTCGCCGCGCCGCCGCCTGCTACCTTCATCTACCCTTTCCTGGCTTTCAAGATCTAAGGATTGGTATGCTTTCTTGGCTTTGCAAATATTTGTAGTCAGTAGAAATTATTGCTACCAAAATCAGAAAATTGGCTGATGACTGCTGTGTGCTTGATTGTTAATGTGCTGCTGCTGACTGCTATGTGCTTGATTGTTAATGGTTGCTAAGTACTTGAAATGGAACTGGAAATTAGTTTGCAAAAGTAATTGCTGGTATCTGAAAAACATGTTTGGCAAATGGCAATTGGCATTGTAGTAGTCAGGGACTGGTAGTAGTAGTCTCATAGAGTATGGTGCACAGATAAATAAGTGTTTATGCATCTTTTGGCACAAATACATATGTCATTATGCCCAATCATGCAAATATTGGAAAAAGCTTCATAGCTTCTAATTTTCCAAAGGTGGTCTTGTACTCTTGTTCTTGATTTAGAGATAATATGTGATCAAAATCACTAGGTGGCCAATATTGCTCCTATATGAAGTTATGAACCAGGGTAAGAAAGTTTGAGTCTGAAGCAAATTAGAGCAAGTGTAACTATTTCAACAAGATTTTCTATTAGCAAATAAAAGCAATTGCAAACTGCAAACATACATTAGTTTGAGTCTGAGTTGAGTTTTAATTTTTCTACAAGTTAAGGATGATGACATTATATCTCGCTTCCAAAGCATGAAGACTCGTCGTGTTAATATTTAGTTCTTAATTGTTTTGTAATTTCTTTTGTATTATTTTAGTTGTTGTCTTCACTACGAACAATTGTACTTTAATTTTCGCTATTATGGACCTTTATGTTTTCTATTGCATAATATTTTTGCAACTTCGAATACCCATTTTGAAATTCCTGGATCCGCCACTGCTACCATCGTCGCCACCGCCTTCGTTATGTATAGTTACTTCGAGCTGGAATTAGGCTAACACGGCACGAACACTGGCACGACGAGCTTTGGGCCGTACTTGGGCCTGACCGAAGGCGAGACGGGCCGGGACAGTATGGCATGGTGGAGTAACTGGACCGAGGTGGCATGGCACAAAATGCCCAAAGCATGATAAACCTAGGCTATACCGGCACGACACGGCCCAATATCCACCTTTAAGAGCAAATGTGTTCCCCACAATTAATTAGCATACCTAACGGGACTCATCACATGGACGCATATTCCTAGTGCTAATCAACCATCGCATTGGCAAACTTGGATGTGCTTTCTTTAGCCGTAAAGGGACTAGAAACGTATCTTTGAAGCATTTGTCAGTTCACCCTTCATATATTTGCATGACAATTGCCTTCACGGCTCTCTTCAAGTACTAGACAAATGAGCTTCTTCCCAGCGGCAACGTTCAGCATTTAGCTTCTCGTGTACTGTAGTAAATTTATCTTATTCTCTTTTTTTGTTTTTTAGTATTTTTATGTTTTGTTATTTTTCTTGTATTTCTTTGCATTGTCCGTAATGGGTTAGCATGCCGCTTTTATTTTTACATTTTTTTAATTTAATTATGCTCAATAAGCCAACTCAGCTACAATAAAAAAATCAACCAATTACAATAAAATTTTAATCAGAAATCAAAAACTATGCTATTCCGAACGCCCCAAACGTATAGTGACTACGTGCCTGTTTAGATAGGGTGATTAGGGTTCGAATCTAGTGCAAATTTAAACTAGGTCCAAAAATTCATAAACCCCAGCCACCCAAACACCCACTGATAGGTGATTAGACTTTACCAGCTGTCCATTTGAACAAACAACTCCTATGAAGGCATAACACACGGATTGTCATCGGACTGACCATTCGGATGTGTTGCTAATCTGTAAGCGTTAGTGTACGTTCCAAGACCCGTTCGTTTGGGCTTAGTTTCTAATTTCTAACTTATTTTTACTATTTATAATTTTAGTCTTTATTTCTGATTTTTTGGTATTTTTTAAGCTTTTTTATGGTTCTTTCTTCCTATATTCATCTGTATTATACGTGATGGGTTAACATATATTTTTTATTTTTTAGATTTTTTAATTAATTACATTAAATAAATCACCGTTAGTTACAGTACAATTTCAGTCAACTATAATATAATTTTAATTATAAACTACTAAAATTTAGCTCAGGTGAGCAGCCTCCAAACCTTCTCGTTTCTGTCGCAACTTTCAAGCGTTTACAACTGTCGATACCAACATCGCAAGGTGATTACATACACCTCATACGATGCATGATATTGTAATGCGAGCTACCGTAAGGGCACGCTCGTTTCTGTGGTTTTGGAACGAAGCTACATGTTCACGTTGGAGGGAGTCGCACAAAGTTCTCACAATTTTTGGCCTCACATGTGTTTTCCCCCCTTCCAAAAAGACAAATATTCTACACGTAATCGAAGCTGCAACAACATCTTAGGTGGTGATCGTTTTAGCGATAATTTCTAATTTTTAGTTGAAATTTCACTGTAGCTGGCTGAAATTTTACTGTAGCTGAGTTAGTGGATAGCGTAGTGAATAGTGAAAAAAAGCTGAAGCTAGAAGCTGAAACCGAAAAAAACCGAAAAGATCAGGGCCAATATTGCACCTACCCGTCCCAATATTGCATGCTCTTTATGACGGCTAGGAACTAGTTTTAAATATAGTTTCTTTTTAAAATGAGATATACAAATCGATTGTAGTAGACACTATTCTAATTTTATCTATATCGGTTAAAATCGTATATAAGTATCTTTTTAAGATATAAACCACAGTCTAAAAGAACCTATTCGCAATCTATATCATAGGCGGATCTAAATAGGATTACCGGGGTGCACAGGACACCGGGTCCAATTTCATTTTTCTATTATATAGTCTATGTAAATTTAGGTGTAAACCCCCAATAAAAAAATCGAAGGACACTTGGCCAGTCTAAAGATTAAATCTGTCAGCCTCCTACCTCCCACTGCTCCACTCGACGCTCCTGCAGTTAGGCTCAAGGCGACACTAATCAAGACCTAGAACATACAGTCTAACATACGCAAGTGTAGTCCAGCTGACACAAGTGTGGCCCAAGGCGCTCGGTAAGCCAAGCCAATCTACGAAGGGAAGATAACAGGTAAAGGCCACACAAGACGTGCATCGCATTGCCCAATCACCTACGTCTCATTCTATCCCATCCTCTATCCGGCCTTGTGCGAAAACAAAATTCACCCTCTTGCTTGATCGTAGGCTTACAGTCGCCGGTTGTCAGAGCCTGGAGGCCTAGGCTATAGCTCGCTGGCTACCGCGTCTCCAGGTCATCATCACCCATCAATCATCTCACCGAGCACATGGTGACATGGATTAAATCCTAAATTGACACATGGTATTACTAAATTTCTCTCGATTCTTTCAATTTCTTTAAGCAAATAGATTGAACTTATGAGTTATAATTTGGATGTTATGGTTGTTAGTTGGTTTTGTCAAATTGTAGAGTTCGAAATTAGTGGTTCAATTTGAGTTTTTAGTAATTAAAATACCCACCAACTTCATTGTAAATCGGAGGTAAAATTATACATGTAATTATGGGGTTTTTTGAGCGGCTGATGGGTTTTATTTGTGCTTTTCGACACGACATCGGACGATGGAGACGCTGACGTAGATGGCGCGCATGATTTTGTGCTTGTGAAGCTGTTTGAAGAATCTGCTTTAAAAGACTGCTCCGTTTTGACGTTTGACTTTCGGAGAAGCAAGAGCTAAAAGCATAAGCCCAAAAACAAAAAGAACACGACTTATATGTACGGTGAAGTAGTGAACCCCGATCATTTTTGTTCTGGTTCCGCCCCTGATCTATATCAAGGCTATTTTCGACGTAACAGAGGACGTGATGCTAAACTAGCAAAGTATTGTTCTGCGTGTGCATCACCAAAATACCACTATATTTTTTTGCACATTTACCAAAATGCCACTAGAACTGAGTAGTAACGGCACTGAGGAGTTGGCGACGGTGACACCCTACCAGATAGTAGGAAGATAATGAGAGGAGGAAAATCGGTGACAAATTTACCTCAGATGAGGCAGGGGAGAGGCAACATCGGATGGTAGCCCCCCAGCATCGGAAGTCACTAATTACTTGCGACATAGTGGTTGCTGTGAGGAGAAAAGAAGATCAGTGAGCTATGAAAGGATGGGTCGGTGGTCTGGTGGCAAAAGTGACTGTGTTCTGGATTCGATCCTTATGATCGACATGGTGTCTAAATAAATACATTAATTTGCATTCAGTATGAAAGCGTGTGCTCATGCTTAGTGAAGCCCTAGAGCCTCCACAAAATTCCTACGTGTGCAGTGAACAAGTGTGTAAGCGTGTGGCATGAGTAGATGTTTGTGTGATGTGTGCCTTCTTATATTTGAAGAAACGAAGAGGACAGATGTATGAGGGGTAAAATGGTCAGATAATGGCATTTTGGCAAGCAATCAGATGAAGGTGTCGCTTCACGGCTGTTGCTAAAATTGTACTATAGTAGCTGTTAGTTTTTTTAGATCATTCAAGTTAAAGAAAAATAAGGAAAAATAAAAACACTGTTATATCTCTATAAACAATACAAAAAAAAAGCTTCAAAAACTAAAATTAAGAGTCGATATGTTTTGAATGATTTCTTAGTAAAAAAAGTCAAAAATAAGAAAAAACCAGAGCCGTTTGGATCAATGACGAATTCCGTGCTATGAGTTGTATTTTTGGTAAAGTGCAGAACACAATGGTACGGGAGCGATTTTCTCAAGAGAGCCCTCATTCTGAGCGCCATTCCACAAAATTTTCCATTCTGAGTGGTATATTCCGAATTTTGCCAATACCCTATAACCCCCTCCTCCCCTGTCAGCATTCGACTCACGGCTCCCGAGCCGAGCGCCGCCGAGCCCTCCCTTCGCCAGTGCCGGAGTAGAAGCGTCGCCTCCTTCCACCGGAGCCGCGCCACCTCGAAGGCGAAGGAACTCCTCTCTCCTCCCCTCTGCTAGATTGGGCAGGTGATCCATCCAGACATCATCCTTCTGTTGGTACGGAAGCCCTAACGTAGCTTGGTAGGATTCTTGTAAGATTGTTTGGTTCTCTGCTGTGAGCAATCAAACCAAAATCTTTCTTTCTTTCCGATATGCTCCGATCCGTCCACTTCGTTGCGGATTTGATTCGATTGTTCTAATAGAACAGCTTGTTTTCCCAAAAATTTGGGGGTTCAAGTGAACCCCAACGCCTCCACTTTTGCGTCCGCCCTGCCTGAAACATTGTTGTTTTTCTTGGCCTGACCTAGTTTGCTCTTCAAGATTAATTTGCAATTTTGATCCATTTCATGATACACCTTTTGATGTTCTTGACGGGGAAATTGGCTGTGGCATCCACATTTTAATTTCGGCTAATCTCCGTGCATGCTTATCTTTAAAGTTTCCCTTTGCGCAGTTCTGGTATCACGCGAGATAATTTTCTGCAAAGATAAAAAACTTCTTTGGCAATGTAGCTTACCAGGTCGCTTTGATTTCTACTTGGTGCATGCTTTCTGTGTTCTTTGTCACATGTTTTATGTGTTAATCGGTTGCTGGTTTCGCAAATGAACAGAAATAGCAGAACAAGAAGGAGAACGGCATCGAAGAGACGCGAGCTTGTACCTCTCACCATGTCTCGGTCACCACACCTCCCTCCCCGCTGCCCGCCGCTGGGTCCTCAGATCACAAGAAGAGATGACAGCTTGTTCACACAGAGCTGCAGGTTTCCATCGGAGGATCCGTTCTTTGGTGAACCGCCGTGTTGGCTCGATGATCTCCTCGCAGATTCTGGGAAAGTCCCCAATCTTCCTCCTCTCAGGAGAGCTTGTAGCGATTCTGATGCTATCTTGGATGTGCTGACGACATTCCAGAGGAGCTCAATTTATCCGATTGAGGAAGGGGATCTGCAGCCGGATGGTGAAACTGGGGACTCGTCAGATGCTGTGGGAGGGGGTGAAAGTGGTTGCGGGATTGAAGGTACCTGTGTTTACGGGCCAAATTCACCAAGACAGAAGAGTAGGCTGACCAGTTCAGAGAGTTCCATGGTAAATGCTGTCCTGGAGCTTGTCCCCAGCAACCCCTTGCAGTACCTGACCATGGATGCTTCAAGTGGTGTGCATGGCAATGTGGCCAATGGAACAGGAGATTCAAGTGATTCTTTAAACCGTGCTGATCAAGATAAGTCATTTAAAAGGTACACTGCTGTCTTTGTATGAAATCTCTATCGACGTAACTTCTTCAAATGTTCTTTGATTCCAAGTTCTTACCATTCAATTCCCCTAAAAATAAAAAGTTCACACCAGATGATGAAATTATAGAATGTATGTAACTAGAAATATGTGTTATTTGCTGTGAAAATGCTAGAAATTATATCAAGGAAGTGAAATTGTAGACTTTGCACTCTTGGCAGTAGAGCAGACCAGGATAGATGATAGCCTGATAACATTCTGCTTTACACGATAAAATTAAATATTAATCTGAATAACTGTTGTACATCTTATTGTTTGTCTAAATGTTAATCTGAATAACTGTTGTACATCTTATTGTTTGTCTGTGTGACACTGAATATTTTTTAGTTCTATCACCAGAATTAACCATTCCAGATATGATTTAATTTTATCTTATCTTGTTAGAACAAGTACTACCAAATTGTGCAGGTATCCAGTGTGGTTAAAATTCACTACTATACTTATTCCATGACTATTGTGACAGCAACAGGTGCCTGTAAGTGTTGAAAATATTTGACCTCGGGTTGTCAAAGTCCTGCATCAATAAGTGGCTGACATAATTCTTTTTCTAGATGTATAAACTGCACGGACTTATTACAATGAAATCTTAACATCAATACAGTGCTGCATTTTCTTTCTTTTGTTCCATAAAGTGATAATAATTTGATTTGGTACTAGATTTACTGATTATAGGCTCTAAAATGCTAATTGGACTATTGGAGTAGTGATAACTTTCAATGTCAGATGTTGATAAGAAATTCCCTTAGTAGTATGTTTTTGTGTTCATGCTGTCATAACATTCCACTAAGCACACAGTCAAGCAATCCAAAACATCATTGAAGGGAATCTTGGATGCATGTCTATTGACATGCATATGGGTATCATATTGACATGTATGCGGGTATCATATATTTATCACTTGGTGGCTGTTTTCCTGTGCTAAACCATTTTTCGAACATTAATAAGTGGATATGATATTCAAGCTGTTGCTTCTTATGTGACAAGTGAATCATGCAAGAATTGTGTCACCAAGGGCATTTTAGTACATATGTTGGACTGCTAACAATTCTTGGATGCTATATGGGTTTGATGTCTTGATGAAGTGAAATTGTTTATTTGGAATGTATAATTTCTTTTCATGTGCAATTGTTTGTGTTGCATGCCTGAAAGTTTTTGTTTAGTTAATGTTGAAATGTTCTTTTATTGACATCAAGGAGAAAAAGAAACCATATCCATTGAGAAATTTGACCTGTCATGCTTATTCAGCAAATGAACATTTCTGCAGGCGCTGAGGGCAGAGATCTAGGGTCCGGAAACTTCAATACATTGCTGATCTTGAAAGAACTGTTGACTCACTTCAGGTGATTTTGCTGATCTTTTATGTTACTTATTTGCGAAGATTTCAGTAGCACTTCCTTTTTTATGACAATAAGTTTGGTTTTTGCTTTTTAGAACATGGGAGCTGATTTGGCTGTAAGAGTAGCATCTCTTTTCCAGCTTCGTAATGCTCTATCAATGGAAAACAAGCAACTGAGGAGACAGATTGCTAGTCTTCAGCAGGCAAAACTAATTAAGGATGGTATGTCTGGGACTGTTTGCTCTTAAGTTATAACTGGCATGATTTTTTTAAAAAGAAAAGCTGGCATGATTTAGAGTATGCATGCTTGCCACGATGGATTTAAGTGACATTTACAGTAAAATCAACAAGAAACTATAACCAGAAGAATCATTTGAATTTCCGTTAGATATCATTAAATATCATTATTAAATGGAGCTAAATGGTGATTTGACTCAGATAGCTTTTGTTGGTCCTTCTGAAGTTGCATGCTTCTGCTATTGTGCAAGTCGTGGTCACATGTTCCATACTGGTTATTTAAATGATTGATGCTAGATTGAGATAGCTATGCACTCAAACTCCTTGTTCATTGCCAGAAAAAAACTGAATTCCACATACAAGTGGAGCTTTTGTCTTTTTTAATTACACTGAACTCCACATCAGAGTGGAATCTTGGCCTTTTGGTCAAACTGAACTCTACATCAGAGTGGAACTAAACAATTTAAATACGGCGAGAACAGGTGGTTGTTCGTCTTGTAAAACTTCAGAAGACAAAACAATAGTAGTTTGATAGTCAATGTTTCCTTGACCAACATATTTTGTTCTTCAGGATTTTAGGGCATTTCAATAATCATCAAAGCCTTCTACTGTTGCTTCAACATTATATGGCCTGATCAGATAGGGTTTGATTCAATCATCACACTTTGGTTTGGGCCCCAAATCAACACGAAAAATTCCATAAGAAAACTATTGTGGAGGTAGTCTGTGGAGGCTTGTACCACTCTTCAAAATTTTTAGCTCAGAGGGAGGGAGATGTACGAAGATGTTGTGACTAATCAAGGATATATACAAAGATGTTATAACTAATATTAGAATATGTGGTAGTGATACTAATGACTTCCCTACTAAGATAGAACTACACAAAGGGTCAACATTAAGCCTATATATTTTCTCTAGTGATGGACGAGGTCACACGGGACATACAAAGAGATATCTCTTGATATATAATTTTCGTTGATGATGTAGTACTAGTTGATGAGAATAGGATAGGTGTCGATAGGAATATAGAGTTGTGGCGGAAGACGTTAGAATCGAAGGGCTTTAGACTTAATAGCACTAAACTGAATATATGAGTTGTGATTTCAGTAGTGCTATGGTAAATGATAGAGATGTTAGTCTGGATGGACAAATAGTGTCTCGAAAGGACACTTTTCGATATTTGAGATCGATGCTACTGTGGGATGGTGAGATTGATAAAAACATGAGCTACATGATAAGAGCGGAGTAAGTGAAATGATGCTAAGCATCAGGTATCCTTTGTGATAAAAAAGTCTTTCAAAAGTTGGCAAGTTTTGTAGAACGGCGATCAGACCTGCGATACTATATAGAGCGGAATGTTGAGCAATTAAAAGACAACATATACAGAAGATGAGTGTAGCGGAGATGAAAATGTTGTGGTGGATTTGTGGTCACACAAGGCAGGATTGAATCCGTAATGATGATATATATGGTAGGGTGAGAGTGGCACCAACATCGTTTGAGATGGTTTGGTTATCTCCAACGAAGATCTTCTGAGCCACTGGTACGTAGTGTTTAAGACGTAATGAAAATGTAAGAAGAGACAGGTCGACCAAGACTGTTGTGGAAGGAAGTAGTTAAAAGAAATTTGAAGGATTGAAATGTATCTGCTGTGACATAAGCCACAATAGTGGGTATTGTATACCCTTTCTCTATGGAGGATGTAAAACTAAGAGAGCTAAAGGGAGCCAACAGAGAGAGATAGTGAGTAAAATGAGTGGATCTGAGATGTGTTCTACCCCTTTTGGGGGTCTATATACATGAATAGGGTATGATGGGAAATTCCCATTTTACCCTAATAATTACATAAAGGCAAGGGTAAAATAGTATATTCCTTTATACATAAGACACTGTGCTATTGGACTTGTTCTAAGGCCCACTAGCTAATTTTGAGGCCTGAGAATTAACATTGGATAGGAGCGTATAGAAGTTAGTAACCCACTTATTAGAACTATGACAGAAGAAAAAGATTTAGGGGTGATGTTTTAGGTTTAAGGTTTGGATGACAGGTTGTAGGGTTTAGGATTTTAGCCTTGTAGATTTTATTACAAGATTCTCATTTCTTTAATCTTAAGAATGTTTTATTTCTATTCTATCTCAACTTGTTTGAGACAAAAGGGTTTCTTTGTTGTTGTTGTTGAGAGGGAGGGTGATAAAAAGTCTGCTGCAAATAGTAACTTATAAGGGGTGTTCAGAATAGCGTTGGCTTATGGTTTTTTTTATTATAGTTGGTTTATTTTTTTTATTATAGTTGAGTTGACTTATTTGGCATAAATAAATTTAAAAAAATTTAAAAATAGAAAGAACATGTTAGGCTAATGTTTGTCAATGAATATGAAGTTTATTATTTTGTTGCTTTAAGTACGTGCTAGTGGTTTTAGAAAGTGATGATTCATATGCACGTCACTGATGTTTTGAAATGCAATTTGCAGGTCAAACGCAGATCCTGAAGAAGGAAACTGAGAAGTTGAAGCAGATCTCTGTGCGTCACCGCAGGAGCAGAAGTGTCACTTCTTGCTTTGAGACGGGCTCTTTCGAAGCGAACCCATCAGCAATCAATTGGCAGATACTTGACATGGCAAAGCTCAACTTAAAAGACAGTGGTGTCCCCCCTAGAAGCGGCTATGATCTGTAACAACAGTCTGCCTGCCCTGATCCCCGCTCAGAAGAAAAAATTGAGGCAGTATCCTCTGATGTGGTTAACAATTCACTAACCTGACCAACCATAGATTCAAGGGTCTTATCTTTTAGTAGGGGGGAGAGTGAGAGAGTAGAGAGTACCACTCGTGATCGCAGAAATATACAGAGGTCATCAGTTAAGTTTACCTTTCGTAGAATTCTGCAATGACTTCCAGGTTTGAATACAGCTTAGACGAGGCAACCTTTGCGTTGCTTTGCACGACATTAGCAGTTGCAATCCTGTAGTTTGATGCTTATTCTGTGTGCGACTAAAGCTGTAGCATGCTGAACCTGATCTTCCAGTTAGTCTGGTGATTCGATTGCCATGGATGCATTGCGCTATTATTGCTCTCTGAATATTGTTCTTCGGGCACAATTCGTATCTTTTCGCAATACAGTTCTGCCAAAAATTTCTGACGACGTTATTGTGATGCTGCAGCCAACAGCAGCCGCCTATATCTTATTTTGGTTGACCTGGTGGCTGCTAGCATGTGCAATTTATTATATCGCATTCAATATTCCTGATTGGTTTGTTTATCAATACTCGTTGGAACAAACCAACTATATTATTAAAAGATTGATTCGTATGATAAGAAATCATATATGAAGTCAGATCATATTTGTATGACAAAAGAAGCGAATGTTTTTTAAGACTAGCTAGGCAGAGTTGAACTGTTCGCGGATCTAGCATTGTAGCGAACTTTTTTTTTTAAAAAAATAGCCTTCAACGTTTGTTTTTGCAAAATAACTCTCTCTAAGCTTAGAGGGTGCAATAGGCGTTACGTGTTACTTGTTGCATCCCTTTTGCTTGGCTGGAGTTGGACCGCGTTGTGTGACAAGGGACAAGGCGGCACGGAAGGCAGAGGGCTGCCAAGCTGAGAGGGCTCGACAGCTCCTGCTGAGCTGCCTTGACTCAGCAGCCCTCTTCTTGCCATGCCGCTTATCGATCACTAACACGAGTAATTACAAGTAAAGATCCACGCGAACTAAATATATACAATATCTACATATTGTTACATAGCACATTCTACATAACCGAATTACCATTAAACCTAACAAGACTTTAATGAAACATAGGTCTTTTTGAAGGTTTTTATTGGAACCACACAAATTCTACCTACGAAATTCCCTAGATCGCAATAAAACCACCTCCAAAAACTAATTTGAATTCTCTTCTACTCTCTTTTTCTTTCTTTCCTCTCCCTCCTCTCTCTCACGCTCCGGAGGAAAGATACTCAGCTGCTTAGCTTCATATGAGTAGCAGAGAGGGAGGCGAGCCATTTTATACGTGCAGAGAGGCATTGCTGACCGATAGATCCATGCGGGCGCATGGGGCAGTAGTCGTGTCTATCCGAGAGCCAAAGAAATTACTGTCGAGCATGTCATGTTGCACCTATGTGGTCGGCTACTGACGCTCACATACCAACAAGCCAGGGCAGCTCGACAGCTCCTGAGCTGGCTGTCATGCCACGCCGTCCCTTGCTGCTCCCAAGTTGGCTGTCGCGCGGTCCAACTCTTGTTGAGCAAAAGGGGTACAATAGGTAACACGTGTCATCTGTCGCACTCTTGGAACCTAGGGATGGAGTCGTTTTTGTAAAAATAGACGTTCCGGGGCAGTTCGGCAGAGTTGACCGTCCATTTAAGCAACCGAGCACCCCAACGCCGGCATCATTCCTAGGCCAGTCCTGACTTGTTTCAAGCAATGAGCTACTCCGGCGACCATAATGCGTTGTATGCGGTGCTCAGTGGCACCGCGTCCGGTGACCAGGCTGAAGCGCCGGCCGTCAATAATATCGATCGGTCAGGGCCGGCGAACTGCCGCCGCTTCATCTGGCTCAGCGTTGCACTCGTAGTCACCGTGTCCGCCGTCGTCATACTGGTGATCATGACCGCCTCCGTGCCGCTGTGCCTTCCGAGCTTCACCGTCTCGTTGCTATCCTTCAGCACCGCCTCCTCCGGCGTCCTCTCTGGCGACTTCAGCGTCACGCTGGCCGTGCGCAACCCCAACACGAAGGCCGACGTCCGGTTCGGCACGCTCGTTGCCGGCGTGTACAGCGGCGGCATGGTCGTTGCCGAGGTGGCGCTGCCGCCCATGTACCAGGTCGCGCTCGGCGAGCGCTCGGTGACCGCGCGGCTCGCGGTGGCCGCCGCGCCGCACGTGGGAAGCGGCGTCGCCGGGGGAGTCTGGCCTGACGTCATGGCGCGCGGCGGGAGCATCGATGTGGTCACGTTCCGGGTGGAGGCGACGTGCAGCCTGGCGTTCCACGTGAACGGTGTGGACACAGCCAGGTGGAGGAAGGTCAGGGTACGGTGCGACGACGTGCCCGTCCGGCTCGACAACGCGACGGCGGCGCCGACATCCGGGAAGCTCGTCGGGCCGCGCAGCCCGTGCACGGTCGAACGAGATGCAGCGGTCCAGCCTGTTCTTTCTTTGCTTTCGTTCCTTTGGAATCCGATATCGTTTTAGACGCCACATGAAAATGGTAGTTCTGTGTGCTCAACTTGTAAAAATTTGATTGTAAATAGTCAAATTGTGGCATGTATTTGTTGCCTTAAAAAAGACATATTTCTGGGTGTCGCATAATCTCCAACATTTAACTGCACCAAGTAAGCATTTTGTCATATCAAAATCCTTGCACACTCCAAAACGATTGATTGAAAACAAATTGCCGAGATCAAACTCCAACAAGTGAATTTACATGTTTTTGAACGGACTAGGTGACTATGATCGGCACTACTTGAATCTGAATGGACATGGAAGTAATTCTATTTGTATAGCCGGGCCGGCCGAAAGATTGGCAGACCAAATTTCATTAGAGAGCAAAGAACAAAGAACAAACAGTCGACAGAAAGTAGCACTAGTATTTGTTAGTGAACTACTGAACAATATGGACCTCAATATGCTAAATGAAACGGATAACAGCTCATTAGAGCCTAATTGCGGTCCAAGTCTGTAGTTATAGGTTGGGCCTAATCCTATAGATACGATACTATAAAACCTGGGCTACTGCCAAATTTTTGTGCAAGGCACGTATGTCACAAGGAACCAGCTGCTCCAAACAGTACCACATCCTTCGTAACCAAATGTCATTACAATAAAAGTAGGAATGCACTAAGAAGCACTTGAATATTTTTTTAAAGTTAAGAGTGATTAGATTTTTAGGATGTTGGATCTCTATCAAATAGATTATCTATATTTTTTTTAAAAATAAAATAAATCTAGGACGTTGAAGCTCTATCTAACGGACCCCCTATACACCTCCTAAAAAAAATATAAATACTTCAAATCTAAGATGTTAAATGAAGATTCAATGTTCAAAAAAATCTAAGTATTTTTAATAAAAAAATACTCGTGTGCTCTCTAAACGACACCATAAAAGTATAGCAAGCCAATTGGTACTAGCAGGACATGCAACAACCATCTGACGTGCATTGCTCTCAACAAACATAACAACTTTTGAATAAGAGCAAATGCCAAACTTTCATTAATTAGAAACACGCCCAACAACTGCCATAAAAGATCAGGATGATGGCCAGTGCAGTTTACTGCTTGGCATATGAGATAAGAGAGAAAAACAACTTGATTAATTACACAATCTGTTGTAACGCACAAGGGGCCCGAAATATTACTTTATATGTTTTTGCGAGGGAAATATATATGATCGGTATGACAAGTTAGAGGAGATGAATAAATTCTTAAAATCTCCTTATGATATTAGCAACACAATACAACAGAAAACATACATCTACAAGCTTCACCAATCCAAGAGCCAAAGATCATAGTCATAGGGTCACCTGAGACATTCAGTCTCACAAGTCTAACCGCTAGCTAGAGAGCGGTCGGACCTGAACACAGAGGCGGTCTGATTGCTCCATAAATAAAGGAAAAAACAACATTGCTCATGACCAAGAAAAATGTCAACTCTTAAATCACTGATCCAACCAAGTTGAAACTTAAAACAAACTCTCCCTAGAATGCCACGAACATATTCTAATAATTGATATAAAGATCATAGCCAAAGTTTTGACCTTTACCTAAAACGAGGAAGATTGCACCAAAACCAGGGAAAAAAGAACTTCGATCTACACTTATTCATAAGTCCTTGATAATCTAGGTTACCTTGTATGGCTTCCTATATGTCATAGCAAGCTAGATTATAACACGAAATAGAAAAGAATCGAAAGAAACCAAGAACTCCTCAAAGCACTTCGAGAAGGTAAGGAAATCACACAAGAACATAAGGAAACAAGATAAACAAGTTTGATCTTCCATTACCACGAAGAGATGAAGATTACAATCACTCAACACATTAGAGAATAGAGCTCTGACAAGAGCACACACATAAAGATTCCAACTCAAGGAAACCTAACCCTAACTTCTCATCTAGCAGATCCAGATATTTTCTTTTAATACACACAAGTACTTATACAGTGGAGGCTCCTTACGTCACACCGAACTCTAACAACCAGACCACATTTAGTGGATACAATTACTTACAAATGGGAAATTCGGTAACCCACACACAAATTGGTTTTACGCTTATACTTGCACGCTTTTTAAAGTATGACTTTCATATGGCTATAATTGTCCGATAAGATGCTTCATCCACCAAGATATGACCTAATTCACCTTAGGCCACCGTCGCAATTTTACAAACCGCCTCTCTACACGGTATTGAGCAATTTACACAATTGCCACCTATTTATCTTCATGGTGCTTTTCCTCGAAGCAAACTGCAATATGAAGTCCATGACGCCTAATAACTTGCCGCCAAGCTTATACACCTCCGGCTTGCTCCCAGATCATCTCCACTGGAAACAGCCTAAATCCAATAGCACATCATATGTATGTACTTGCCTTATCACGATCCTTATCTTTCTTCCGTGCTTCTCCGCTTGAGATATAGCCTCACCTGGACATACACGACCCTCCGTGGCCTCGATCTTGACATTGAACATCAAGAATCGCCAAGTGTCATGCACATCAAAGAACAAGCAATCGTCTCGAGTACAAGTGATATGCACTTGTCTGTCGTTAGCAAACACCTCATGACTAATACTTGTATGGACTTCCGACGTGATTAACAACTTGCAAGGACTCCCAAAAAGCTCTTGGAGTAACAACACAGCTGAGACACTCACTTAACTTAGCAAAGGCCGGTCTAACCGCCACCTAACAGCTAGTTAGACCACCCTAGGCAACCTTGGTTAACCCCGATAACAGGAGAGCTGATATGACCATGTCAACTATGCTGGTCAGACCGCTTGACACACCTCCAGTTAGAACGCCATCATACGGCTGGTCGCACCACTCTCAAATCCTTGGTGTGACCAACCGAGGACCTATCTGAACAAAAATATACCATCAACTACAGGCCGATACAACTGATCCCTGGTCGGGCCGCCGCCCACGGCCAATCAGACTACTAATCACCTGACAACAAAACCAGAGAATGCAAATGACATAAAATTAAACTCAAACTTCAACAACGAAGCACAAACAAAATCATATACTCATTATATAATATGGATGATCTTCATATAGTCTCACAAAATATAACTTTATGTTGGGCAGAAAGACGGAAGGAGAAAAGATTTTAGGTCAAATGATTCTCCACGCTTTCCAGTAGCCGAGGTACCAAGACTATGCTTTGCTCATGGACCAAACGGAACTAAAAAAGATTGAATGGTAGGTGACATATGCATGTCCAAAGGGTTGGACGCTGTCTGCAAATTGTGTACGTTGTTGAGCTGGTCGGTCTCGAATATAATCCTCATGAGTTGGTCGATTACTTAAACCCTACATACACGCATGCTGGCTGCTCGGAGGAGTGCGTGCCATAGTGCGCACGGCATACATGGAGAATCGGCGCATGGGGTCCCAGATGCTGCCACGTGGCTCTGGGAGACACGTGGTAGCATCTGGGGGAGAGATAAGGGACTAGTCAAGGGCACGACCGCACACACACGCCTGGGATCGAGTTGGGGCTACATGAATGCATGCCTTGATGATCTTGATTATTCGCGGCCGGGTTTGGGCCATCTTCTTCCTCGGCGGTTTGCGCCGTGAGACGACGTTGGAACCGCCGATGCCGCCGGATTTGTGCGTGCTACGCCCCAACAACCTCCTCCACTAGCTGCGCGCGCGCCCATATGCACGCCGATGATACAATGCCATATGATATGCCCCGGCCATGAGACTGGCCACTACAGCTAACACCTAATGATCTTCAGCTAACATTCCAGAGCGCAGCACTACCTTCGTCGTGCGTGAGCTGATCTGATAGGTCGAGTGTACTGCACACAGGCATGGTTCTTCTGAACGAAATTAATGAATGTACACATGCAGTAGCTAGAGGCCAGCGTGCAGCAAGCAACCCTTCGGGTGTGCGTGCAAGCTCATCACACGATCGAGAGGTTCGATCCTCGATTAGCTCAGGGTCATACAGGCACGAACCCCAAGCCATACCGATGGATGCACCGAGAGTTAGCACAAGAATCTTCTTCGGTTGAGACGTTGCTTTCCACCCCTGGCCTCCCCTCGGACAAATAACAAACCCGAAAACCTTTTAGACATGCACTACTAGTAGATACCATCTCTACTGATTTTAAAAGCCATTACTCTCATCTCCTATACCTCGGCCCGCTCCAAAGCTAGCCAGCCACACAGCAGGCGCAGCAGCCATGAGCAAGGAGAAGCACCACAAGCGCGAGCACCACCTCCGCCGCTGCTGCGGCTGCTTCGCGTCGTGCCTCCTGGCCCTGGTCCTTGTCGTCGCCTTCATCGCGCTCGTCGTCTACCTCGCGCTCCGCCCGTCCAAGCCCTCCTTCTACCTGCAGGACCTGCAGCTCCGCTCCATCAACCTCGGTGATCCCTCCCTCTCCGCCACCGTGCAGGTCACCCTCGCCTCCCGCAACCCCAACGACAACGTCGGCATCTTCTACAGGAGCCTCGACGTCTTCGTCACGTACCGCGACGAGCCCGTCACCGTACCGGTCTCCCTGCCGCCCATGTACCAGGGCCACCGGGACGTCACCGTCTGGTCGCCTGTGCTGTCCGGGGAGTCCGTGCCCGTCGCCGGCTACGTCGCCGAAGCCATGAAGCAGGACATCTCCGCGGGGTACGTCATGCTTCAGGTCAAGGTCGACGGCCGCGTCAAGTGGAAGGTAGGGAGCTGGGTCTCCGGCAGCTACCACCTCTTCGTCAGCTGCCCCGCCATGCTCGCCACCGGCCCCGGCAGCGGCGCCGGCGCCGTGCCGCTTGGAGGAGGCGTCAACGGCACCGGCGGCACCGTGACGTCACTCTGGTTCGCGCAGCCGACAGGGTGCAGCGTCGAGGTGTGATACAATGCACCGCATACGTTCGTGCGTACGTAGTGTACGTGACAGAAAGTAGCGGGCTAGTGGCAATATGGTAATTAAGTTCCTTCGAGTAAATCGTCAAGCTGTTATTTTTTTTTCATGTTTCATGTCGGAGAATAAATTTGCGCTACAGATATGCCATTACAACGTGGATCCACAAAATGTGTAATTACTGTTGTTGTACTTTCAGAACTGTCTGATGTATTATAATTAACTTCAGCATTCTCCTCTTGTCTTTATCGGCACTAGCTATATATACTACTACACGTCCTAATTGCTTGATGTTGTCGAGCCACAGTATCGTTAAGAGTATGTACGCATGCGTGCGTGCGAAGGTACTCTTTTTCGTCATTTATGAACAGTTGAGGTCGCTCGCACATGGCATGACTCCTCTTAGTCCTCTATGTCCATGGTAGTACAATCCATGGAAAACAATTTCGGTGTAGAAAATTTAACGGACCTTCCGAGAAATTTGAAATTCAGATTTTTTAGATTTTTTAAAAAAAATTTGGTGGAAAAATTCAAACATGCAATTCAAATTGAAGAAATACAATTATATTTGAATTCAACGACATCCTCACCATGTGCATGCGACACCATCGTCAACCGGTTCGGCTTTGCGCTCAGCGACATCACCGTGCTAACGGACCAGTGCGCCTCACCGGTGCTCCAAACCGAGGCCAACATCAAGTGGGTGCTGGCCGACATGATCGCCCACGTGGCAGCCGGGGCTACGGCATGCTCATCCTACCTTGCGAAGCCATACCATGGACACACAACCGCACAACACATGCAACGAAGCCATGCATTCGCGCCGCCTCCCCGTCCCATGTTGACGCTGCCTTCTCCACCCCTGATGGTGCCGCCTACCCCTTTCATCGCCGCCCACCGTTCTCCCCTTCCCCTCAATGACTCAGGGCCTATTCTTTGCTGCTTTTGAAATCAACTTTTGGTCTTTGCTAGCTAGTATCTAATTTTCAAACGAAATATTTTTTTTAAAAAATAGAGTCTACAAATTAATTATAGTATACGTTAAAAGTCTAACATCTGTACCAGTTAAAATCACAAGCGAATATCTTTCTCCGTAATCTCTATCACTAATAGCTAAAATTTAAAAATTTCAACTAAAAATCAAAAGTTAAAGTCATAAAAAAAAATAGGCCCTCAATCTGACTTAAGGAACGAGGGAGTGTGAGGGTTGGGAGGATAAATCTTGGGCTGCATGGGCTAAAAAAATTTAAAATATGCTGATTTTTTAATCGAATTAGACTTTTCTCGTAGGGGCAGAGAACCCAAATTCACAAATTTCGCCGAAATTATTTTCCCTGTACAATCACACGATAGAATGGATACATGAGACATGGAGAGGAGAAAGAGACGTGGGAGTTGATGGGGAGCAGCCACCTAACAACACACGTTAGGATGAAACGAAAGTGGCATTAGGCAGCGCGTCACGTCATTCTATAGCAAGCCGCTCCCCGATCTTGCGCTAGGCGTTTTACTATCATATATGTAGCTAGCGTCGGTGACAACTCCCAACAAAGATGTAAATTAAGATCTCGAGCAGCAAAAATTTCCTCTGGAGCAACGTTACTCTATTGACTTTTTATAAGCTGTCCACGTATTATGAAATATATAAACTTTGTAATGTTTACCGAACAGTTAAGTCTAACACCGACAAAAATTGACAGCAGTACTCAGTGTGCACCGACAGAAATTGCCGTACGTAATAACTTTCTGCAAACAAGTTAGCGCGGACAGATGTTGCATCATGAGGTGACATGTACCATGCAAGGACATAGGTTTTTAATTTTGATTTATTTTAATTTTTAAAAGATTTTTTCTTTTATTACTATATATATTGTCCATGATGTTATAACGTTTTTTTTATTTTTCTTTTATTTTTCTCATAAAAAACTAATTATTATTACAGTACAATTTTAATTATTTTTACTATTTAAAAAGAAGGAGTTGGTGGTTGCCGTCACGTCCACCTTCCCTCACTTCTTAACCATTCGATCTTTCTCCTTTCTTCTCAGCCACACGATCTGATTAAACCCTAAAATCCCAACATCACCCCTCCACCCCCACGCCTACCCCTCGCTCTTCCCCCACCGCCCCCACGCCTCCTCCTCGCTCTTCCTCCCGCCGCCCCACGCCTCGCCTCGCTCTCACGCGCCCGCGGCCTCCTCCTCCCCCCCCAGGCCGCTGCGCCTCGCCTCCTCGCTCTCCCCGCCGCCTCGCTCTCCTCCGCCGCCCCCCTCCTCCCTTCCTCCTTACCGCGCGCCTCGCCGCCTCCGCGCCCCCCTCCTCCCCCCCCGCGCGCCGCCCCACCTCCAGCCCCGGCGCCTCCTCCTCCCCCAACCCCACGCGCGCCGCCTCCCTCTCGTCCCCGCACCGCCGCCTCCTACCCCATCCTCTCCTCCTCCGCGCGCATCCTCCTCCCTCCGCGGCCAAGACTTCGTTCACGCGGTGGCGCGGATAAGAAGCCGGGCGCGCGCGGAGGTGAACGATGGACAGCTGGAAGACGAAGAAGGCGCCGCAACTCCCGAGTACCGAGCTGGAGGAGCCGGAAGCGGTGCTCAAGACGACGAGACCTTCCGTTGGTGGTGTTCGCCGGGAGGTGTGGCACTGAGGACCGACGCCGCCATGGGCCGCGCCGTCCTCCAAGTGGTGATCCCCACCCCACCCATGGCGCCCAACGGTGCTTCTCCTCGTCCTCGCCTACTCCGCGGCGCGCCGCGGTTCTACCTCCCGCGTCGCTCCCGCCGACTTCCACAAGGTCCCGCTCTTTTCTTCTCCTCCTGCTCTCCCGCCTCTCGCGCACTTCCTTCAGGTTGGGTTGGTTCTTGATCCGGCGAGTCTTCACACGCTGAAATTACAAATGAATCGTGCGTTTGTGTTGTTGTGTCGTGGTGATTTGCGAAGGATCGCTCGCGTGAAGGTGAACCAGTGAGCTCAGTCAAGACCAAATGAAATTGTTGAAATTGTTATGCTCTACAAGGTTGCAAAACTGTTTCTTGAAATTGTTAGTTTGCATTAGATTTATTGTTTAATATAGTTGTTGATATAATGACATGCTTATGTGCTATGTGCCCGTGTCATATTCGATTCGCATGTGTCCAAGTGTTAGCGTAGTCTTGATCATGCAATGCTCATATTATCCAAGTGTTCGATATCCGAGAAAGATGGTATGTCAGATCTTAATATATTATTCTTGTGTTGTATTTTGGCTAGATATATATAACCTTATTGAGTAATGGGTAGATGATTTGTCGTAAGTGTTTCAAAATTCATTTAGCATGCATAATACAACAAGAATGTATTCAGAGGCCATCTGTAATGTTCCATAAATTCATTCAAGCCACCGATCAAAAAGTAATGTTCCATAAATTCATTCGAAGCCATCGTAATGGGTAGATGATTTGTTGTCGATTCTGGAACATTACTCGGTGTTTCAAAAAGTAGTGCACTGTTTTTGATCACTTCATTTGGGTAGATGATTTCTTGTAAGTGTTTCAAAATTCATTTAGCATGCATGATAGTTGAAAAATTAATCTATTATTAGGTGTTAGTTATAAACATTTATGCATGGTGTGCTTTGTTCATTGTTCATGTTCCTTCTTGTTTAGAGCATGTAAAAGTTAAATGTGTTCTTGTAATAGCCAAATTATATATATCAGAGTTGCTAATAATTTGTTTGAGGTAGCTTTCACAATCCACATTTTTATTAAGCTCTTTTGTGATGTCATGCAGTTGTACTCCTTTACATTGGGCTGCTATAAGAGGAAATTTGGAAGTTTGCACTGTTCTTGTACATGCTGGTACCAAGGAGGAACTCACATTAAAGGATAGCAGTGGGTTTACTCCTGTGCAACTTGCAGCAGACAAAGGTCATCGACACCTTTCCTATATCCTTGTACGTTTCCCTGGCATTCTTATTTAACTCTTAAGAGCTAGCCCCTCTTTTATTTGCCTTAGAAATTTCATAGCTCATACACTACTGCAGCTATCTAGGTGTGGGATGTGGTAAATGGTTGCAATCGAACATATATATTAGTGTGGATTAGAATTGATTTGATGCACTCACAATTATTCTTATTTCCAATTTTTTGAACATCTCCCCCTTCTTTTGGAGCTAGGTCTCCCAAGTACTTATTCAGTAGTGTGTGCATTAGATACTGATTTCAACTCCACTAACGGAAGTTTCATTCTCTGCTTTTAATCTAATGCTACAAAAGTAAGCTTTGAAGAGAAGTACTGCTCAGGGAGGTCAGGGAAGATTGGATATGCTCCTATCCTGTTTTGTTTTGTTGTTATCCTCATCATCCTGTTCCTGAACTCGATTATTTTTGGTGAGGATTGCTTGTGAGCTTTTATTATGTATGTTCAAACTTGAGACTTGTGAAGCCTTTGTTCATCATCTGACCTGATCTTAAAACCTCGACAGCTCCTAATTTTTCTAGAATCACTGTGTGTAACTGAAATGGCTAAAGGTAACCAGCAAGGCAATGTGCAGATTAAATGAAACCATAAGGCCAGATAATTTCACTAAAAGCTACCCTGCATCTTACGTTATAGAAATAATCAAGGAATTTGTCTAAACATTACAAACACTAGACAACATTCGCCACCCGAAGCTAAAAATCGCGATGATGAATCACCCAACCGTCGTGCACTGGTTCGCTGTGGTCGTGGACGGCGTGGCGGGGCGGGCATCACCGCGGCGAAGATAGAGGAGGAGGAGTCGATGGTGGCGGCGGCGATTCACGCTGGTGGAGGATGCGGCGGCGGAGGAGGGAGAGGAGTGGGGAGTAGGAGGCGACAGTGCGGGGGACGGAGAGGGGAGGCGGTGCGGGGATTGGGAGTAGGGAGGAGGCGTCCGAGGGGTAGAGGAGGAGGTGGCGGCGCGCGGCTAGGGAGGAGGCGGCACCGGGAGGATGATGCGGCGGCGGGGGGTGGAGGTGGCGAGGCGGAGGAGGAGGAGGCGAGGCGGCGCGACGGCGGAGTCGCGATGGAGAAAGGCGCACGGGTTGGTTGGGAGGCGAGGGGGAGGCGAGGCGGCGCGCGCGCGGGAGGGGCGATGGAGAGAGGCGGAAGGCGCGGCGTCGGGAGGCGATGGAGAGAGGCGAGTAGGAGGAGGCGTCGTCGGGTAGAGGAGGAGGCGGCGCGGAGGAGGATGCGGCAGCAGGGGCGGAGGTGGCGAGGGCGGAGGAGGAGGAGGCGAGGGCGGCGCGGCGGCGGGAGTCGCGATGGAGAAAGGCGCATGAGTTCGGTGGGGGAGGCGGACGGGAGGAGGCGAGGGCGGCGCGGCGGCAGGAGGGGCGATGGAGGAAGGCGGAAGGCGTGGCGGCGGGGCGATGGAGAGAGGCGAAGAAGAGGCAGGAGGAGGCGGAAGGCGCGAATGCGGGAGGATGGAGAGGCGAAGGCGAGGCGGAAGAAGAGGCAGGAGGAGGCGGAATGAACACAGCGCACGGGATGGGTGGTGTAGGAGACGGGTTTTAGGGTTAAAGGGGTTTAGGGTTAAAAGAGTTTTAGGTGTGACATTACAGGTGCACTACTTTTTTGAAACACCGAGTAATTCAAAACTCCGAGTAATGTTCCATAAATGCATTCCGAAGCCACTGACTGAAAATTTTCGGTGGAATGGTGTATAAGATGGTTCAAGGCAGTTTTGAATGTCCAGGTCCCATGGATCATATTTTGTTATACAAAATAGTAAGTTTGAACATACATTTTACTTACATTTCACAATATTCAAATGATAACCTGCAGACCACTTAATATATACAACAGAAAGAGTTATAGTTGGATACTTAGATGTACTGGATTTTTCCTTAAGTATGAACCAACGACTTAAAAGGATAATGCCAGATTTTGTATTATGTATGCATTTAGAATGGGGTAATATAGATGTTGCTACCAGATTTTGTATTATTTATGCATATTTGATAGTATATATCACTTTTATTTGATTTTTCGTTGCAACGCACGGACACCTTACTAGTAAATCAAAAGGGATAACTAGAAACTTAGCCGTAAATTAGTTGGAGCAGGGCTAAGCTTCTCGTGCAGTTTAAAGGCTATCTAACCTAATCATGTTATTACCACGTAGTTCTTCCATGGGAATCAATGGCCTAGCTAGCAAGCTCCATTCCTCTCAGAGGAAAGAGAGAAAAGAAGTTACTACAACGTGTTTTTTTAGATAAGTTAATTTACTCCAACTAATAAGAAAGCGTGCCTGCTTACGAGCCTGCATGCAGCCCATTTCACATTATGACCTCTCATGCAGTTAATGGGTCTTATATATTGGGCCTGTACATGAGAGAATTTGCCGCCACATGGGACGGGATAGCAGACATGCTCGGCCCGTAGGCTTTGAGAAGCGAAACAAGTTCTCTTTAATGGCCTAACCGATGCACTTGCATTTTTGTTTGGCCCACGTATGTAGGAATGCGTGTTTTTCTCTCTGAAGTTTGGTTCTAGAGTCGTCACCTGACTAAACGAGCAGCTTCTGTCGCCCTCCTTAGAAAAACAAGAGCCTCTATCCAATAAATGTTACTTGGGACCGGCAATGATAACAGAGCAATGTAAATAATGTTTTTGTAAATTTTTTCTAAGCATCTAAAGGTCTTTTACTTTAAAGCTTAAAAGTTAAAAAGATCAGATTTAATAGTTTAAATCCAAACAATAACCCAAAACAACAAGACCTCATAGATTCAGTACGTAACCGATCTGACCATCACTAGAGACGTGGTTCGACTGGTGGTCGGTCTTATTGGCCATAACCATCGATCTGACCGGTAGGCGGTCCGATTGAGCCTAGGAGTGGTCTGACCTCTCTCCTGTTCATAGAACAAAAAAATCAGTCTGGGCTAAAACCAAATTTAGTGTAAACTTCAAAATCCATATGCAAAATATTTGAAAATTTACACACACTTTGCTGAGGGTTTTAGGTACCAATTTTATCTAAGGATCGCATATATCTTGGCCAAAGTTTTTATCTTTCCTCAAAATAAGTAAGGTTGTATCAAAACCAGATAAATATCAAAAACTTGAGATACAACTTGCTTATGAGTTAAGAATAACCAAGATGGATCTAGATAAATTCTCACATGTTAAAGCAATTAAGACCACCAAAACATTCGAACCTAAAACTCTCGGATCAAGATTCATCAAGAAAGGCTCCAAACCAAGCAAGAACCGGGTAACTTCGAAATCTTGCAAACCATAGTACATAGATGGATGAAATATGATGTACATGAGACATCTCTATCACTTACATATCCAGAGTACGTAGCAAGATCAAGAAGGGGAGAGAAGAGGTAAACAACCAACAAGAACAAGAGTAAATTAACTAAGATAATAACATTCCATGAGAGATGAATAAAGTTGATCTATTGCTACTTAAAGATAAAGATTTTATAGGCACCCCATAATGAGAACAAAAGACCACACCATAGCACCCACTATTCTCTCTCAAACTCTAACCCTAGAATAAAAGATTGAAATGATTGGGATGGTTGGCTTGCAAGCTTTCATTTAACTCACATTTAACCGCACACAATACGGGTTTTACACTCACATTTAACTCACATGCTTTTTTTCAAAGCACAAGATCTCGAACTCGCTAAGTCATTAGCTTTTCATCCACTTGATCTTCTCAGCATTTTCTTGACCTTCCCAAGCACCGCTCAAGCTCCCATGGTTTTGATCTAATGAAGTTTCCAGTATTTGGCTAACTACCAAAATACTCTTGCCTTGACCCGGTCTGTATCTTCCTTGCAAGCAATCACCATGCTTGTCACATATAGGTGCACCAATGGCTTGTCACGTATAGGTAAGTCTCCCCCACTCTGGTTTTCATCATAATATGCCTTACTTAGACTGACCAAGCCACTAGATGTAACCTATCGCTCGAACCTTTTCTTGATCATTCCCTGCATTACTTGTGTCATGCTTGAG
This sequence comes from Melocanna baccifera, assembly GCA_036346265.1. Lineage (NCBI taxonomy): Eukaryota > Viridiplantae > Streptophyta > Magnoliopsida > Poales > Poaceae > Melocanna > Melocanna baccifera. The sequence continues at coordinate 13,238,818 of CM070679.1, forward strand.
CTCAACCATCTCACTCAGCATTCTTGATCATTCTGGACCTCAGCTAGCTCCTCCATAACCATAGTTTCGGTCCTCACCGTTGACCATAGTTAACTCAAAACTTCCCTACACATCCAAAGACCATGAAATGGTTTTCGGTCATAAGTTCTCTACAACTTAACCCATGTTAGCTTAAATACGCTTCATGCAACATGAATGCACTAATCTAGAACAAATTGACTCAATTCATAATCAAATTCCCCAATTCAAAACTCTTAGTTGAAATTTAGATCTTAGCCGATCCGACTGTCATGTGTGACCAGTTTGAGACTGGTTGCATCGGTCAAATCGCTCAATAGAGCCGGTCTGAAATTTAACTCAACACACATTAACAATAGTTTATCAGAAATATTTCTAGACCTTCTTGCATAGTCCCTCACGTTCCATAATACTTTCTAGCTAATGAAAATTTTGAACTTTCAACATGGATTTTAAAACTTTCAACTTGACGATTCCAACTTTCAACTCAATAATGCCAGCAAAGGAAATTGTTTACTAGTTAGTTAAATAGTGACTGTTTAATGTATAGTAATCTCCAAAAACAAAAGAGCTTCTGTTGTCATTAATTAACATCTTGTTGTCATTACCATGAAAGAAGTAGTGATCGAGGGATAGTAATATTATCTCTTCTTTAAAGTTCAAACTCATGCATTGCGCAAAAATCATCAAATTTAGGGCAACCAATTGATGGACCACCTGATACTCACTAAAACCATTGAACATTCCCTTAGATAGGTTGGGCTCATATCTAGGCTATTTTTGGCTAGGCTTCGGTAGGTCAACCTAGGCTGGGATGGGTCTGACGAGTCGAGGAGATAAGCTTAGGTGGACTTGAGTTAGATCAAATTAGTTTATGACTAGATTGCTCTATTGTCACAGTCCATGAATCACCTATATTATCTATAATTGAATTATCCATATCTTCTTTCTCTAGATACTCATAGTTTTTACATCTTCTTCTTGTTTATACGAAAAAAATTGAAAGCATTACTCTTTCTGCTATAAAACACCTTATAGATGTCTCAAAAGTTATATTTTCTATACCATTGTAATGTGCGGTCCTAATTTGTTTTGGTTATGTATCCACGAGGGCTCTAGAATTAGATTTAACACCTTAGATCTAAAATTCGCTCAAAGCCTAGCCCCACGTGGGATGGTCATTCCATTCAAGATTGTTAAGAGGTTTCAAATAAAAGGAAAATTAGCTCCAAGATACATTGGTTCGTTCAAAATTACAAGAATGGTTGGAGAAGTAGCATATGAGTTACAATTAACACCGAGTCTGGCCAGAATACACAATGTGTTTCATGCGTCACAACTCAAAAAATATTTGTGTCAGCCAACAGAGGAAATGCCGGTAGAAGATATTGATCTGCAAGATGATCTGACTTATTCAGAAGAACCCCTGCAGATAGTTGAGATAACAGAAAGACAACTCAAAAATAGAAATATTAGATTCTGTAAAGTACAGTGGAGGAACCATACTGCAGCCGAGTCAACATGGGAAAAGGAGTCAGATTTGCAGCAGGATTTTTCCAACTTGCTTCCTGGACCAAGTTAATCTCGGGTCGAGATTCTTTTAAGGGGGTTAGGTTGAAACACCTCAAAATTTTAAAACTATTTTGGTTTCTTTTGGATCTTTAGTTGACTCCTCAACCCCTTCCTAATTTGGCAACTCCTTTGAATTCTTGCCTTTCCCTCTTTGCTTCCCACCTTCATCAAGCGTCGGCGTCTTCTGAATTTATACCTCCCGTCACTGCCTTTCTGTTCCGATGCCCACTCAACCGCTTGCTTGCGCTCGGAATTGCAGCGACTTACCTCCAAACCGTTCACACTTGCTCTGCCACGAGTTGGCAGCTTGGTACCACCCTCCAGTGGCTTGTTCTCTCTGCCACCCTCTCTCGCGCAGCACGCTGCTTGACTGAGTTTCTCCCACCGCAGCTCTTCACTCCATTTGGCTAACGCACTTGCTCCAGTCGTACTCGGTGTTGTCACCTTCTGCCAGTCCTTGTAGAGGTGTGCACCACCTCACCCGCATTCTCACCCCCTGGCAAAGCTCCCGTCTCCTCTCTCCTCCACGCGCTGGCGATTCCTAAGGAGAGCTACTGCTCCCACCGCCTTACTTCACCTTTAAAATCCAATTGCTTCCACAGATAGCCTCACACCACTCCCAACTTTGCATTGAAATTGATCAATCGAGCTCTCTCTCTCCGCAGCTCTCTCGCCATCGTCACCTGAGCCCGATGAGCCCTAAATGCCATCTCCACCCTCCCTCAATGAAAACTCAATTGCTTTCAACTAGAGCATATTCAAAGCATCATAAACACTTAGCCAAATTCAATTTTTCAATAGTATTTCTCCTTTGGTCTGGCACTGTGAGCACCCGCCTGCCAGATCACCACTCCCGTGGACAGCCCACCTGAGTTTTCCCCATCCCAAACCGGCACCGCCACTATGAAATCCATTCCCCATAAATGGTTAAATAACTCCCAATCTTGTTGAAAACCTACTGAAGTGACCCCTAGCTATCATGGAATCCGCCACCTTTTCTCTTACCACAGACCGCCCTCGTTCATGCTCTTGCCTCCTAAAGCCCTGAAATGGACTTCTCTCATCCTGAGAAACCCAGCTAGGCCATCCATTTCCGTCGGAGTTCATCGCCAACACCAAACCGCAGTGGGGATCCCTCCCTTGTTTTTCCTGCCGCTGAGTCTAGCTAGAGGTTGAAGACAACCTTGAGTGTTTCGTGGCTCGCTCGTAGCTGTCCATGCACCATGGATGGACGGCTAGCATGGACACGCATTTGGACGGTCCGAATAGCCGCGTTCACTTTCAGCTGTCCAAGCGTCGTAGATTGACGGCGTGGATATGCGTGGGTTAGGATGGTCTGAACAGCCACACGTGCGCGTGCATTTGGACTCTCAGCCATCCACGCACCTCAGATTGACAACCCACATCGGCGCGTGTTCAGATGGTCTGAACCTTCGTGCGTTCGGACGGGCCGAACGTCTGCATCAAGTTTGTGTTGAATGAGTTGACTTTCTCGACTGATTCATTTGATATAGTTCCCCGTGTGCATTGTTCGCCCCGAACCCATTTTTGGCCTCCATTCCACCATGTCAAATCTCAATAAAATCCAAACCAACTCTATTTGGTTTTTATTACATTTTATTCCTATTTATTTTTATTTATTTTTCCTAACTTGATTAGGCTCAAGCACAGGCTTATGTTATTTTATGTGTTTGCGCTAGTTCCTGAGTTCTTGGAGGCATCGGCACAAGGACCTGATCCAGGCATTGAAGTTTTTTAGACAGTTGAGTTCGTCGATCAGCAAGGCAAGTTATAAGTTTTTGATCGTATTGAATCCTATGAAAATTTATATTATTTAATTACAATATTTTGCATTAATACTATTTATCCAATGTTATTTAATTAGAATAAATATTTAGAATGATATGTTAAATTAGTGATGTCCTACCAATGACAAATGCCATGTTCTAATTTGAGACCATATTTACCTTAACAACCTTAGTAATATTTAATTATTGTACAAATAATTGTATATAGGCTCACTTAAAATTTTATACTACAAAGTGGCTTGGAAGTTCGCTGATAGAATTATTAAAAAAATATTCTAGGGTATGGGAGAAATTGTGAAAAGCCACTAGTTGGTGGAAGTACACGACTTTACCCTAGGGTGGAGACTGCAACAGATAGGTGATAGTGGAGTTGTGTATTGGATACCCTATTGTGGTTGGCAGCCTTAAGAAGAAAAGTAAGGACTAGAACCTTATGTTAAGTAAAGGACACAGTCATCGCTCAACAACAAGTATTGACCAGTCAATCATGGTCTAGTAGCTACTCGGTTCAATTGAACACCTACAGGAGTAAAGGGATGTGGCATGGGTCATGATATCACCATGCTCACAACGATAGGTCAACACGAAACCTAGGCAGTTGTGTTCCGTATTGGCTTGTGGATACCCAATTTTATGTGGTTCATAACCTATTAGGTAGAGGCTATATAAAGAATTGAGCGGTGGAAAACCTTGTTTTCTCAACTCAGTTGTATGCTAAGGGAAGCTTTCCTACCACGTGACAGTAGGAGTTTGAGAAATCTTGTGGGTAAAGTTGAGTAACTCTGGAGAGTGATAATAAATGGTATTTGATTACACTATGCTCCCGGTCTACGGTGCTGTGTTCATTTGGGTTATTCCAGCAATGAAGTATAAATAGATTTCTTTATGTTTTAATTTGTGTAATCAGAGCAAGTAACTATGGAAAACCCATTTACTCTTAAGAAGTTGCAAGTTTGTTATTTAAAATATTTACAAATAAAATTATATCCACTCTTATTAATAAAACCTATATACTCCCATCCATTGAGGATCCTTGCAATTAATAAATTAGGGTTTTTCCTCGTGATTTGCTGGGTACAGTTGTACTCATTACTTGCTAAAACAACATTCAGAAAATCAATGGAACTCCGATGAACCAGCTGCTAAGGAGGAACCTGAGGAGCCATTCATCAGCGATGATCAGTGGTTTTAGGTTTTAGCCTCGCTCAAATATGCCTGTGGTGTTTTGTTGTATTATAAGTTAACTTTGGGTTTGCACGTCTTTGCATCCAAACCTGGCTGATAAGCCCTATCTTTGTAATAAAGTTTAGATCTTATCTGTAAGTATGTGTTGTATTGATACTCATTCTCATACGGTACTTCGCAACTATACAGTTTGGAGGTAGTTGTGAGGATTACTAACACTTTCAAAAATGAGGGTGTTACATTCTACGCATGGATCGAGAACAATAAGTAATCACATATGACGATGACAACTTGATTCACGGATTACCACTTCAACCAATTGCACAAAGAAATCATAAAAGAGATGGGAAACATAAGCAATGTCGGAATCAAGTTTTGGACGTGGTGCCATAGTGTTAAACACACTAGTGGTGTTGATATCTTTTTGTTTCAACCCTCTGGAGCGCCGTTTTCATTGTAGTCCACCATGATGTCTGAGAAGTCTACTTTTGGAGTTGGCGTGCCTCAATTGCACCGACCAGCGAAAAAAATGTAAATTACAGTCCAAACAGGAAATTAATCGTACGCATATGTGTAAAGGATGAAACATGGTCATAAAATGTGAAAAATGGTGGGGTAATTAATTAAAAATTTTGCATAAATATAACGAAAGTCAAACAGCTTAGCAAATATAATGTCAATGTATTAGCGATCATCTAACAAATACATCTAGAAGTTCTTGAAAATAGACTAGAAAGCTACCAAACGAAACAATATCTAGTAGTAAGTCAAATGACTAAAACAACTTAAATTTAGTAAAAAATAATTACAAACAAGAAAATAGTTGGGATATGTTGATGCAAATATTTAAATAGAAGTATACAGTAGTGTTTGAGATAGTAAAGTAGATAAAATGGATGATACAAGAAATTTCTTAGATTAATTAAAAGAATAAAAAAAATATGAGAACCTAAAAAATTATTCATTGTTATTAACTTTATATGTTTGGCATCATTGAAAAGTACATTAAAATGTAGACATACTGATCCAGATCACCAGAATTTTTGTCACATCTAGCAGTGTTTGGCACTGTATTTACAGAAATAGCTGTATAGGAAGTGTATTAGCAAAAATAACCTTACTACCGTCCGGTGAACGGGCAGCAGCGCGTTGGGGCGGATGTGTGGCCCTACCGTCCCGGGGGACGGTAGGCCCCCTGCCGCCCGGTGGTGAGACGACATGTGATTAGGCCGGCTGATTAGCCAGCCTAATCACCTGCCATTTTTTTAATTTTATATAAAATTTATGTGAATTTTTTAATATAACAAATGATTTTAAAAAATTACAAAAATTTATGTGCAGTATCTGAACATAACATAGTTAACCATGTAATTTTTTTATAATTGTATCTATTATGAATATTGTTCAAAAATACATATAATTTTGATATTTGTAGGAGTTGTTACATATAGCAAATGTGCTCCAAAAATTACGAAAGTTTATGTAGAGCTCTCAACGTATTTGTAGTAATTTTATAAATTTTTTTAAAATTTTATATATTCTGAATTTATGACGTTAATTCATGTTAATTTAATCATAAAATTAGCGATACATGATTGCATATTTTACAGAACTCTATTTTTTTTTGAGAATTTCATACATTAAGAATATTTTTATAAATACATATAATAGTGCAAAAAACGCATCGTACGGGATGCAACATGGCTCACTCATATGAGCCACCGCTATGTCGCCACGTCTGCCTCCCCGTGCGTGTCCTTGTCTTTCGTTGAGCATGAGTATGTCCTATGGGGTACGTTAGCCGGTCTAGAGGTTGTGTCTCGGTTCAGAGGAGGTACGGAGACCACTCCATTTGTTGTGTGGGCGACGGTGGTCTAGTTGGCTGAGGTACAACAGACTTGGTTCAGTAATCATCGATGTCCTCCAACTGGGTTATATCGAACTGTGAGCCACTAATAATAATATCGTGAACGAAGGACTCTATAAATCCTCCTGGTGCAGAGGAGCCCTTACCTTGACTGTACGATGTGGCAGCGAAGCTGGAGGAGCTCTGCCCATCGAAGTCTCTAAACCCTAGATATGGAGTGAACGCTGAGCTCTGCTCTGCGTACGCTGTAAACCCTGGCGCTGTGTACCGCTCCCTCGAAGTATTCGGGAGGTTCGTATCATCATGGGTAGACTCGATGTCACCTCACGTTGAATTGAAGGTTGCAAGATGAAACGATGTTAGTCACAATAAATATTCCGGACATAGAATGCGAATTCCATACCTCTCGGATATGCAGTGAAGATGAACGATGGGGAGTGGTCGTATGTGTAGGTGGTCCAGATGTCAAAAGTGATGCATCTCGACAACGGACCTGCGGCAGGAGAACGTGATGATGTTATCAGAACGTAAGGCTTAACAGGAAAACAAAACATAGGTTTGTTTGCAATTTACCTCCTCATCGATACAACCCATGGATGATCAGCGGCTGGTACTACGATGCCGGGCAGACTTGGTAGCTTGCAATGGCCGACCAGACTCGCTAGGTCACGATGAGTGCCCGATGTGCACGGCGTGATCCGTCGAACGGCCACAGCTCAGGTTGTGCACTATTTTTTAGCTTACTTTAGTACGTATTTCAAAGTATTCTGCAGGGCCAGTGGTGTCTCTGGGCCACTTAGGGTAGCCTCGGACGCGTGTGTTTTTTGGAGCTAATTTCACGATTAAATTAACATAAATTAATGTGGCAAATTTAGAGCACATAAAATTTCTAAACAATTTGTACAATTACTACGAGTGTGTCAAGAACTTCACATCAAAATTTTGTAAATTTTGGAGCTCTTTTGCTATATGTAACAGCTCATACGGATTTCAAAATTATACAAATTTTTTGAGAAATATTCATAGTAGATAAAATTACAAAAAATTACATGATCAACTATGTTGTGTCTGAAGGGTGCGTCTTAATTATCACAGACGATTTGAACTACGAATCGTATGTGATAAAGACTATTTATATACCGATACAATATAAGCAACTAGTTTCAAAATATAAAATAGCAAAGTTCTATATGGATTATATATACTCATTTGAAAGGTTTCGACGAGATCTACAACTTTGTAGTTGAGATGAACCCCAAATTTCAAAGGAAAGATCGAAAATTTTGATAAAAATAGAAAGCAAAAACTTGCAATGCAAATTTGAGTCTAAAGATGGCCAATTTGAGGGGTCTTAGAGGGCAAGTAGTGCAAGCTGGTTTTTTGTTTTGAATCGGGCTCATCGTTAGCTTTCTAACGAGTACAAGAAAGTTAAAAACGGACACCGTATGCAAACATTATGCCCATTTTACTAAAGGTATGTCGGAATGGAATTCTCCTCGAACTCAGGCGGGAGGTTGTGAAATTTCAAGAAATTACAAGGCGAAAAACATATCACAGACGGTTTGTAATACAAACCGTCTATGGTAATTATTTGTATTACAAACCATCTGTGAAGTATTATAGACGGTAGTTACCAAGAACCATCTGTGATATTTAGCTGTGATAGACGGTTCTCACCATAAACCGTCTATGATTGCATTTAATACTGACGATTTTTGTGAACCGTCTGTGATGAGACGTCTAATATAAGCTTTTTTTTTGCATTAGTGTTTTTTCATCAATATAGATCAATTATAGGCAATCTGATTTATCTTTTTGCCAATAATTTTACACAAAATGAGAGATGAGAACCTATGATACAAATCTTAGCATACACTAAATTATTAATCATATTTGTGAAAACTACGAAACACAGATGATATTTCCAAATACTGTCGGTGCATTCCCTTATAATTTAGTGCCACCTCAAACACTAAAATGTTCAACATACTTTTAGGAGCTATAGATCAAACTCATGTTACATCATTTAGAAAATTGTAAACCCGAATAATGAAAAGGGCGAACCTTGTTTGCTTTCATATTTAAAGAGAAACGAGGTAAAAAATATAGTGAGAGGGTCTATCACTAGAAGCCCTATCTCACGACCATTAGAATATGATTTGTTCTTCATTTGTCACAGTTAAACGAATGTAAATAAACAAGGGACTCAAGTTGAGGCCTTCCCTGTAAAATTTGTTAATTGCAAGAAACCATGTTAGTCACGTTTTAATGCATAACAAATGGTTACCATAGGAGAATACTTCCATCAAACAAATGTGGACACTTCATATTATTCTTCCAGGGTTGTAACTACTACTATGCATCCTATTATTCTTCCAGGGTTATAACTACTACTATGCACAAATTAAGCTAGCCATATCATAGGAGAAATAAAGCTTATTTGTAGTAGCAAGTTATAACTACTACTATGCATCCTATTATTCTTCCAGGGTTATAACTACTACTATGCACAAATTAATCTAGCCATATCATAGGAGACATGTCCAGCATTTTCCTTCAAAATTGCCTCCTCCTTGAAATAAAGCTTATTTGTAGTAGCAGGTTGTAGCATTTAGCAACCTTTCACAAAAGCATGAAAGCCCCATATTGCTTGTTCCCCTCAATCTCTAGGCCTGTCTTGGGATTGCCACTCCCCCCTCTCTATCTGTCATACATGCATAAAGCTACGTGCTCTGCCCTCCCAAAACCAAAACTATATCCACATCCCACATGAAACAAAAAGCTCACACATTACATTCTCTCATCTCACTTATAATATTCTTCTATTCTCATTCCATGAAAGCAAAGCCTACTAGACCTTTACTGTCTAGTGTTTAGCTACTCCAGTTGTTAACATCTCTCTCTGTCTCATTCTTTTTGACCAGTACACCATCTACCTTCAAAACATCCAATTAATTAACTACAAGATCAAATGAGCCCTTTTTCTTTTGCTCTTTTTTTACTAGCAGAATAGGCACCAAAGGAGAAAAAAGGAGACTACAAGACAGAAAGGAGCAAGAGGGAGCACATGGAAGGGTATGGGGTTGCTGTGTAGGCCTTTCCTGGCTACATGTATAGTAGCTCATAACGCTTCATGCAGAAGAGATCGAAATCAAAGCCAACACTCTTGGATCCCCATAGAGGCGGAGCTAGAAAAAAAATCTAGCCTGAGCATTGCCGCAATGGGGGAGTCAGAGGCCTCGCTCATTCAACTTAAGCTTCTGGTTTATTTTTTACTATTTCTAAATTTCATCTTTTTCTGGTTTTTCGGCTTTTTTGAGCTTTTTTGTTAATTTTTCCCCATATTCGTTTGCATTATACGTGATGGGCTAACCCATTTTTTCTATTTTTAAAATTTAATTATATTAAATAAGCTACCATCAACTACAGTGCAAAATAAGCCAGCTACAGAGCAAATTCAGCCATAAGCTACCATTTTCAGCCTAACTAAGCGGGCTCAGAGAGGGGGGAAATGGGGAATCACGTTCTCTTCTTACGTTGGACACGTCTGACGTCCGAAGGTTGGCACCTCCTCCTCTGGACCTCCCCTGCAGTGCGGCTATATAGGCTGTGGCTTTGCCCTTCGGGGTTCGGCCCTCATCACTATTTTCGGTCTCCATCGCCTTTATCCTCCTGGCTAGTAAGGAGCAACACCCTCGCTGGCCGCCGCCTCATCGCGTTAGACTGCTCATCGCCACCGCCACTTGGAGGGAGAGGCAGACTGGGATCTGGGAGAGCAAGGAGGGGAGGTGGCCTCCTCCCTGCGGCTCTGCCCTTCGGGCTCTCCCCTTCGGCGGTCTCCGTTGCTTCCTAGTAGTATCCTGACCGACCATGGCCTTGTCAAATTGCTAGTACTCGTCGTCGTCGCTGCCACTGCCTGGAGGGGGACAGGTCAACTGGGAGAGACACGACGCGAGGAGGGGAGGTGGGGACTGCTCGGCTATCGGCTCGGCTGGGCCTAGGGTGGTGGGGAGTAAGGAGTAGTCGAGTGGGCCTGGGCGTTTTGAGCTTTTGGCTGCACCATGCGTCCATACCTCCTCATGTGCATGTCGCATCTAGGTCTAAGAGCACGCGTTGTCCAGATGTCTAGAAGCCAATCATCTTCAACCTCTAGATAGCAGTTGAGTTGCCCAGGTAAAGCATCCCTGGCATCAAGCAGTAGTGAGGTTTGCCCGAGAAGACGCAACTTCCATCGTGCCTAGTGACGGTGGACTCCATGGCTCGACGCTGGCAAGCCTGAGCAGGTGCCCACTACCCTGCTTGCAGGGTTGGCTCCGCCCCTGGATCCCCATGCATCATTGACCACTCTCTCCAGCTACCACTTGAGCTATACATGTACCTACATATCTAGTATGCAAGCGTCTGTTTGAACATATTATACTTACTAGCTAGCATAGTTAGGTCACAGTAAAGATGCTTGCCATGATCAGTAGCTAGCGAGAGATCCAAGAACTATGCAAGCCCTCACTTTGATACAAACGAACGTATGCATGCTTCTCTCTGCTTTCTTCTTGCGCATGATCCTTGTTCACATGAAAAGAGGAACAGATCAAAAGAAGCAAAGGAAGGGAGAAGAGAAAGAAAGAGCGACGTAGAGGCGGCCCTTTCTTCTCAAAAGTCTCTAGCAAAAGCCTCTGCGCTGTGGAAACTTTGTCTCTCCGGCCATGAAGCCTGAGCTTGAGCAATCCATTATTTTTTTTTTCAAATAAACCTACTGACCTTATTAGTTGATAAATACAACATGCATGTACACGACCGATTGATAATTAGGTACACCTATAGTTTCTGCGAGACATAGGATGCGACGCGCCATAGCATGAAACCAACCATTCATATATAACAAATGCATATGCCAACTATTTAATCATAAAGTGATTACTACTTCATGCAGTGAAAGGGAAGGGAAAAAATATATGTGAATCTATGAACTACACACACACACACACACACACACACAAGGATTGATCGCTTAATATAGTTTTCGTTCCATATATACCTGTATATTCCCGTGCTTGTCCCATGATTCATTGTTCATTCTTGTTCAGCTCACAAATTGCCTAAAGCCAGGCAAGAGTCTTGAGGTGCTAAAAAGCGTTTTCGCAATTCACTTTAAAAAGGAGAAAAGGGCACGCAGGCAGGCAGGCCAGGCAGGAGTACTTCCGATCGATGGAGAAGCTAAATTCGTCCATCTCACGAAAGACGTCGAATCCCTAGAGACGCATGAATGATCGATCGGGCAAGCTGGGACAGCCGATCAAAGTTCCATTCCAGGTTTGTCTCATGATCACAGACTGGAGGGGAGAAGAGGGTTTGAAGGCATGCACATGAATGATAAAAAGAGGCTGTTGTTCCGAGTTAATTAGCCCATGCTAGCTCGATCATGGCTAGCTAGCTTGGACAGCATGGTTGCAAAACAACTTGGCCTAATAAGTATGACTCTCATGGTGCAGTAGCCTCTCTCTCTTTACCCTCTTTATCCCCTTTAGCAAAGTAAATTAGTAGCTGTCGCTTCTAGTTAACTAATGATCTGTCCCATGCATTTCCTGTGTTATGCAGGCTTAAGGCACCTGACCGGTCTATTATCTACATGTGCATTTTGTCAAATGACAACACTTATGCACGATATATATATATAGAATTGCGACGGGAAGTTGAACTTTAACTACCCTGTATATAGTCTGTAGTGATATATAGTTGCAAAACGATGCAAATAATTAAATACTTCCTCTATTCAAATTTATATATAGGACGTATTTTCTTTTAGTACATAGACCGATTGATACTTTAGATGACTAAATTGTCTCAATTACTCCCTTAAGTACTATCTCTAATGCATTCATTCATAGCACTTCTTTTCTCTGGTCACTCCTTAACTCACCCAGGGCTACTGCTTTTCTATTCATTCCTGGCGCATATATACTCTGAAAGCATGCACCTAGCTAGCATGCATGCATGCACATTCAACGCACAAGCCCACTCAAGCCAAATGGAACTCAAAATCGGTAAGATTAGATGGAGTACGAAGCGGCAGCCATGCAAGACAAATAAGTTAATGCCATGCAGTAAAGAGTTAATAGGGTATTAGAGAGAAAAATCACAAAAAAAAAATGCATGGGAAGAAATGTGCACCCTATATTAGAGGTGCAATCGGAGCGGATACGAACGGATATTGGTTATCCTATATCTTATTCTATATTTTTTTTTCTCACAGTTGGAGTTAGATACGGATAATACCGGATACCTATTTCTCCATTCTATATTCGTTTCATAAGTCTTCGGACGGTCGGTCGGACAAAAACTATCTGTTTCTTTTGCATCCCTATATAGAACATTGGACAATAAGGTGTAATCAGAGCGAATATGGATAGACTAATTATCAAGATGTTGAAGGAAGAGTACTCAATATTCCTCACATATTTAGATGTGGTAATCCATCTATATGTTATCTTGTTCCTAAGTGAAGTTACAACATACTTCCTCATATCACTTGACATACAGATATATATGGACTGATATCACTCATCTCATATCTTATTCCATTTTTTTCCCTGGAGTCCAATACGGATAGTACCGTATACCTATTTACCCCCTTCGTATTCACTCTGCGAGCCTTCGGTCAGTTAGTCAGATGGAAATTATTCACTCCGTTAGCACTCTACCCTATATAAATGAACATTAGCAAAAAAAAAAGAGAACAAAGTTCTCAGCAAAATTATACGTTATTTTGTTTATCCCAGGAAAGTTGTAGTATAGTGGTACTTTGTTTTCCCTTAGGGTACGCGACATCAGCTTTGATGACTCAACTTTTCACAAAAATAACACTCATTCCGTTTCTCGTACTACGTACTACTAACAAGGAGATTGTAAATACCACTAAATATAGTATAAAACAAAGAAAAGGTATGCTAGGGTAGCATCCTACGAGTGCGTACATGCAGTATGATGTAAAGTAGAAAGCTTTAGGGGTGTTTAGAATATCGTTGATTTGTAATTTTTTTACTGTAACTGATTTATTTTTTTACTATATCTGAGTTGGCTTATTTGACATAATTAAATTTAAACAAATTTTTAAATAGAAAGAGCATGTTAACTCATCACAGACAATGCAAAGGAATATGAAAAAAAAAGAAAAGGCAAGAAAGCCTAAAAAATAAAAAAAATTAGAAAAAAAGATGAAATTAATAAATAGTGAAAAAAGTAGAAATCAGAAGTCGGAAACTAAATTGAGTGATGCCCTAATCACCCCCAATTGTGTTTGTGTACACATCGAACAATGCAAAAGAAAAACCAGGCATATTATATGTATGATTTTCAGTAAAGAAGTATATAATATATGCACTGAAATCTACATATGATTTCTTCTAATGTATTACTACAACATACCTGTACAATTTGTATTTTAAGCATGCTTGCTTGGCCTTACCTCTTTTGGGCGTACGTAACAAGAAAGCAAAAAACATGCAAAATCATTTGTGTGAAAAAGGCTAATATCAACGGCAAGTTAGGAATATACAGCTGTGCTCTTTGTGTGATTTTAGGTTTCATCATCAGATGGAGGGAAATGATGGAGGATCTTTCTTTCCAAAGGATCCTAAAGCACCAAACTTTAGGGTCCAAGAGGCCTAGATGCTTATATCTTCATCTTTTTTTTGGGGTGTGTCTATGTTAAGCTTTTCACACACCCCTCTACTTTCCAAAGACGAGAATGTTGGGCTTGTGAAAACCTTAAAGCAAAGGCAAGAGAATTGAAAAGGAAAAACAGAAAAGAAGCAGGGATCCTTTTCTAAATCACATTCGACTAGCATTAAAAGGAGCGCCCTTTCGCTACATCTGTTAAGGGGAAGACTGTCCCTTTGCCTTCTGAAGTGGCTCCTCCTTTGCACGAGCTCTAAGTTTTGAATCCTTGTGTGTTTGCACCATCAGTGCCACGCCATGTATCTACCATCCGGTTGATCAAAAACTACCGGCATTGATGTACTTTTATATTTAAATTTTCTGAATCCATATGATGAGATTATTGTTCTAGTGCTGCCTTCCATTAGTTCATCAGCATAGCTTTGGGGTCCAACTTTATGTGTGTACTTTATTATTTCAAGAAAAGGTTCGGTGTGTCTGCTAGTACACAACCTTATCTAATTAACAAACTGGCTCATTTGCTCCATGGTGAATTGTTGAATTGTAAAAAAAAAAAAAAACACCACCGGCTTGTTTGGTTGGAGGGAATTGGTGAGAGATGGAATAGGAATTTAGGAGTTAGGGTTGGTGGGCATAAGAAATTAGGGGCCGGTGATGATGAGTAGGAGTTATAGACACTGAAAGGCAAACTGCCTCCTCTAAACTCCCGTCCCCTTCCCAATTGTTGCCAAACAGGGCGCTAAGTAGGGTTCGTACATATAATCCCAGCAAGTCCAATCCCCTACATCCAAACAGGCGCTTACATGTATTATGCAATTGGGGTTAATCTTAGGGGGCGTTCGTTTTAGCGATAACTTCTGGTTTTTAGCTGAAATTTCACTACAGCTAGTTTTTTTACTGTAGCTGATTTGACCTTTTGGACCTAATTAAATTTTAAAAAATGTAAAAATAGAAAAAATATGTTAGCCCATCACGGACAATACAAAGGAACACGAGAAAAAAAGAAAAATACAAAAAAGCCTAAAAAATCTAAAAAAATTCAGAAAAAGACGAATTATTGAATAGTGAAAAAAAGCTAAAACTAAAAAAAAGCTGAAACGAGCGATGATTATGAAAAATAATGTCACCCAGTTAATCTAGATAGCTACTAATCCCTCCGACTGCAGTTTAAGTCATCCAACAAATCATGCCGGTCAAACATTTTTAGGTTTAACAATTAATATATACGTGTATATAGATTGGTGCATAAAAGTAGTTTTGCTAACTAGATTCATCGTGAATTTTACTTTATTATACATTTTTTGTTATTTATGACAATATATTATGGTTGAAGTTAGCAGTCAAATTGGTACTCTGCAGACTTTGACAATGTCCAAAATGACTCCTGTTTGGAATAGGAGGGATTGTTATTGTATATCTTGATAAATAATTTACCTTTTTTTGGACATAACTATGCCTGAATGAAGTATTTTTTTCTGAGACATATCACTTTGATATTGAAGCACATCTGTCGAGAACAAAACGGCTGAAATTTTTTGAAGAGGTGTGACAATTTTAAAAACAGATGGATTAGTTATTTTGCCCTGGAATATATGTGTGTCCTCTCACATCAGTGTACTATAAACTGAAAACTACTTCTGATAACTGTACAAACTAAAACTGCACCTAAATAGTTGATTTGATCGATCGCCTATAAGGTTCATGCAAGGAGGATGCTAGTAAACAAAAAGAATATGTTCGCCCTTCTATTTGTCAAGAAAGAGGACTCGCAATTGATTTATGTGAAACTTGCACAAATACCACTGCAAATTAAGTTTATGATGTGAAAGTTGTCACTCTAGATGTCTCATTCAGAGGTGCTTCTATATATCACAATTTCAAAGTTGCATAAATATTAAAGTTGGTGAATTATAATTACTTACCCCGTTACTTGTTTTAAGATTTGTATTAGGAGCAATGCATAGAAGCACTGCTCGTCTCATTGACATATATGGGTCAGCGGTCCACATGTCAATCTCACACCCTATAGGATTTTCCAAAACCACATCATTTGCAATGGCACTTTACTGATTTTTCCTTGATTGTATTAGAAGTTCTAAGGATACACAGGAAAATTTACTGAACATATATTGAAGTCCTTGTTACTAATGAGTTGACGTAAAGCAAACACTAGTTAACCGTGAAGAAGAAACATATATTTTGAAGTACTTGATTACATTGTTGTCTTTGCTCTTCTTGAAATATCCTTCTCTGTCCCGAGGCAGCATATATTCACATCTCGCACATTGTGGTAGAACCCTAATTTGGTTGATACGCTGAAAAATTATCTGACCTTTACTTGTTGAGAGATGGTCTAGTCATATATCGACCGAAATGGGTTTCTTTTTTGCCTAATTAGTAACCTTGATCAAATCTATCCATGCATCTATGTATGAAATAGTACATTAACACAAAAGGATATCGATCCATACACTACCCCAAAATATAATGATCACCAATTCACCACTAGAAAGTTACAAGTGCTTCCATGGATGCTCAACCAAACATATATAGGGTTCTAATCCGTTCCATCCAATCTCATGATCTCCCCAAACAAAAAGAAATAAACAAAAAAAAACTAACAATTAAACAGACCAACATCAGGACAGAAACAGTTCAGACATTGATCAATCATTCATGATCAGAAACCCCCCAAGAAACGAAACATATATTAATCTTCAGACACGATTGATGAATCACAAATTCACAATTCCTCAGGTGGTCTGAAGAACAATGTCCGGTCCACTGCCTCGAGCAAGCCTGCATCACCGAAGCAACACTCCATATCATCGTCATCCACACTCATGTTCAGATCAAAACAAGGCGACGACGACGAGCCGATGGCTTCCTTTCGATGATGATCACTTGTGCCCTCCTCCTCGCTCTCGGCTTTCGTCTTCTTGATCGTCGGCGAGGAGCATGTCCTCGACCTCGAGGCGAAGCACTTGCAGCTGAGGACGACGATGGCATCGCCGAGGGAGGCCTCATTGCCGCTGTTGCTCCGCACCACGCCGCTCTCGATGGCCTCCTTGATGCCCAGCTGGCAGCGCCGGTCCGCTTGCTCGACGTCCTCCATCAGAATGACGCGGTGCGGATTGTCGCGCATGGACTCGAAGAGCCTCTCGAGGTAGCCCTGCCTCGCCTCCGGCCGCGGACGCTTATCCCGGTGCTGCTCGGTGGAATCCGACCGTGCCGGCGACGACAACGCATTGCCGCCGATGGACACGAAGCTCTTGCGTGAGCCGAAGACGAGGCTCGCGAGCTCCCTGGCCACCCTCACCTTGCCGTCGGTGTCGTCTCCGAGGAAGAACATCCACGTCTCCTCCTTTCCTTTCATGGGCTTCGTGCCGTCGTCGCGCCTCTTCGTCATGCCCGACCGGCACCGGAGAACCGTGCTCGCGATCTCGGGCACGATCTCCTTCTGCCGCGGCACCTCTTTCTCCAGGGCGCCGCAGAGAACCTTGAGGTTCTCGGCGCTGAGCTCCTTGAACTTGGAGCGGCACTCCACCTCCACCAAGCCATTGGAGGCGCTGGAGTCGTGGGACTTGACCTTTGCGTTCAGAAGCTTGACGCCGTCGGCGTCGTCCACGTCACCGCCGTGCCTGGCTTTCCATGTGTTCTTGTGCTCGTGGACGTCGGCCACAAGCCATGGCTGGTACGGCTGGTGCAAGTGGTAGTACTGCTCGTAGGAGGAGACGGAGGAGGACGGCGATACCACCGTGGAGAAGTTTAGAGTCGTCCTGTGAGACGGCGACCCGCCGCATGTCGAGCTCCATTTCTTGCAATGGGGAGGCTCCTGCATTAAGTACAGTGCAACAAAACCTAGTTACTTATCGCTCACTCGTCAAGTCGAGTGCTAAGATCAAAATGTTAGGCTCATTGTGCAATGACAATGCTATATATGTGTGTATTTACCTGATCGCGGCAATGCTGAAGCCAAGGAGGAATGCTCGAAGATGGCATGATTGATCTTGGCAGTGCTTTGGTGACATCAAACTTCGTGGAGGAGCAATCGCCGTGGCAGGTGGAGACGGCCATCAGCTGGGCGGAGCCACCAGCGTCCAAAAGCGACAGGCAAGGCGACGCCGATCCGTTTCCACTTCTGTCGCACTTCGCTTTGTTGATCGACTGATGATGATTGACTACCATTGCACTGCAAAGACAAAAAAACGGTAATAAGATTCGTCTGTCACACGTACCCCACTCTGCTTGATCGATCATGCCTGCAGGCTGCATATGTACTCTCTGTCGAGTAGCACAGAAGTCTAATCTGTTGGAGGCAATCCATGAAACTACACATTACTTGTTTGAATAAAATGATACCCGTGTGCACTAGCAAGCTAGCAAGAGGATGAGAAGAAAAGGTGTAGAAAATAAAGATGCAAACTAAAGAGAGAATGCGAAGCTGATGACCTATCTACGTGTATAACTTTTGTCTGAAAAGCACGGAAAAGATGCAACCTTTCCCTCACTCGTGGCAGGCAAGAGGAAAGGGCTCAATTGCACCAGCTCAACACACATCGAATGCACACAGTGTTCCAATCCAAACTGATAATTTCTTGATGCGAATGAACAATTACAAAACCGAAACCAAACACTTGGAATCGTTCGATCGATTTATTCATGGATGAATGATCAATTAATTACCTGTCGACGTCGACGCAGTTGAGGCTCAAGGCTAGGCTGCCAGCGGGGACGGCGAGCGTCTGGAGCCCCCAGAGGTTCTCCAGCGAGGGGTTCCCTGCTCTGCACCTCATGTAGGTCTGGTACGTCCCGTAGCCGACGAGCCAGACGCCGGCGCCGTCGCCGCGGCAAGCCAGGGCGCGCACCTCCTCGACGGCGTGCTCCACGGCGCAGTAGTAGTAGCAGCTCGACGCCGCTCTCCTCCCCATCTCGACGCGCCCGGCCCAGAACTCGGCCGCCCACCTGAGGTCCTCCACGACGAGCACCACGGCGCTTGTCCTGCCGCCGGCCTTGACGACGCACCTGAGCTCGGCGAGCCGCCGCTCCGCCTCGTCCCTCGGCGCGTCCCGGAACCTGGACATGCTGAAGTTCACCACCTGCGCGCCCCGCAGGGCCTCGCGCCTCGCGTCGCCGCGCTTGATCTTGTCCACGGCCACTCGCGCCGCCGCTTCGGCCGAGGCCGCGCACTCGGCGACGACCATGACCCGCCTCTTACTCCGGGTGGCTATGCAGTCCAGGATTGCCGCGACGTCCTCCTCTCGGACTTGATCGAGAGGTAGCTTACTAGGTTTGGTTTCTTGAGCTGGTGAGCTACTTGCAGCAGCGCTAGGGTTAGTGTTTTGGGGTGCAGCAGCAGCAGTGGTGGTGGTGCAAGGATTGTTTCCTTCAATGGAAGAGACGGCCTGCTCGACGTTAGCCTTGACATGGGTGCTGGAGAAGCCGGCCTCGCGCATGACGCGGCTGACGCTGGGGTCGTCGAGGATGGAGATGACGAGCTGCTCGAGCTCGATCTTGACGGCGAGCACCGGCTGCTGCTGGGTCTCGACGGAGCCCCGCCGCTGGTGCGCCTGCGCGCGCTTGAAAGCCGCGACGAGTGCGTTGGAGAGGGACGGCGGGTAGTAGACGTGGCCGTGCCCGTGGTGCGGGCCGAGGAGCGGCGAGGCCGCGGCGGTGGCCGGGAGGCGGTTGAGCGCGACGTTGAAGCAGAGCTCCAGTGCCTTGCACTGCAGCGGGTGCGAGTGCGACCGGAGACACGCCGCGCGGAGGAGCCCCGACGGAGCCGCCGACTGCAGCATCGCGCTTGCCACGTGCAGCGGCGTCACCTGAGCGTTCCCGCGCTGCCGCGCCAGGCTCACCGCCTGCTTTACCACGGCCACCGCCTCCGCGGTCAGCGCCTGCTGCACCGTGCACCCCCCAGCTCTCATCTCCAACAATCTTGCTAGCTAACTAAGCTCCTAGTATCAGACTGGAAATGGTGATCAAATTAAATAAACTTGCAGCTAGCTAGGATAACCCACACACTCTCACCAGTTGATGTGAAGTGTCTCCTGATTAGCTAGGTGCAAGAGAGAGATAGGGAGGGAGATGTATGAATAGACGATGGATACGAGGGGTCATTGGTAGTGGGCTGTCTGGCCCTGGCCAGCTGCTGCTGCTTTATATGCTGTTCGGTGTCTCCGTGTGCTCATCTTTTTCAGGGTGCAGTGTGAGGAACTACAACTGAGGTGAAGTCTGGATGGATTTTTTGGTGTTTGGGCTTGTGCTTTTCTTGTTGAGGAGGGCTGAGTTGTTTTGTTTTTAGAGAGAGAGAAGGTTTCTTTGGTCCAAAGTGGATTTTGTGCCGCGAAAAAGTGGATTGCATGTGCTGACAAAGCAGGTACAAAGCTACCTCAGCTTTCCCTCCATCTCTCTCCTCTCTCGTCTCTGTCTAAAAGACTGTAGCTTGGTAGCTCATTCAGATAGCAGCACCCAGGACTAGGAGTATTGTAGTAGCAGCATATGGATATGCACTGCACAGTATCTGTAACTAGATTGTGTGTTTGTTTCTTGTGTCATGCATGTGTGTGATCAGCTGCCTGCATGCATGCCTCTAAAGAATCAAACTAGTAGACCTTAGGGCTCATTTTGATATACACCATGCATATGCATGCATCAAAATGAGTAAACTGATCCTCCTAAAATTTAGAACCTGATCTAGAAAGATTTGGGGTGTCTGTATGATCGTTAATCATTGGTGCAGTAGCACTAACTCCATGCTGATGCAAATGAGTCTGTGCATTGATGATCTGTGCTTTTTGACAAATCTGGCCGGCTGTGCTGCAGGTAGAGGAGGAATACGTGGGATGGGATGCCTGCGCCAGGATGCAACAGAGCCGGAGATTCCATTTGCTGCTTGCAAAAGAAATTTTCTTGTGCCAAGAATATGACGGTCTTTAAGGTAGCGTTTGGAATGAGATAGTTTATGCCTTTTTTTACTGTAGCTGACTGATTTTTTACTATATCTAAGTTGACTTATTAGGTATAACTAAATTTAAAAAAATAAAAATAGAAAAAAATATGTTAGTCCATCATAGACAATACAAAAATACGAAAAAATAGAAAGAAAGAAAAAAACAGTAGAATAAACGCCGAACGCAATCACCGAATGCGACCTAATTTAATTTGTATCATAGTCATACATGGAACAAGGAGATAGCTAGAGATAATTTCCGCAAATAACTTCACAACATATTGTAGTGCTCTTCCTTTCGTATCTGAGGGGGGAAAAGCAATGGAAAAAACAACCCTACAAGTATTTTTTTTGTGTCATATAACCTCTACAAGCCGCAATTAATAGGCTAAAACTCCTCCCCTCGACAAAATACATCAGTATGGCTCTTAATTGATCTAGCACCAACCTCGCTCCAGAGTTGGTACAACCACATCAGTCAAGCATATCAAAATATAAATAAATTATATGTCTTTCAACATAAGCTTAGTTTTTTTTGGTGAACTGATTGATACTTACAATTCAATATAGCATCAGAGTCAAGAAATTTTAAATTCAAGACCTAATTGACATAATTAAAAAATAATAATTGCAACCCTACTTCTATTTCACATCTTTAACCTGAGAGAGCATATATGTGAAGAAGGGTGTTAAAGTATAAGTGAATTGCCCATTTTTTCTTATAAGTTTAGGCTTTTTGGTAAACGTGTTAATACATGCAACTCAATAAAACAAGGCGATTGTACCTATCGGTGTTTTAATACCGATCTTACGTATGATTTCTTGGATTCGAGGGAAACTCTTAAGGACCTGACTACGATCACACAGAGAAGAGACATGAAAATTTTTATATATATTTGGGCATTCCCTTGTGAAAATAACAACCCTACTTCCTGTGTGACTATTGCTTAGAGAATTTATTACAACTGAGAAAGTAAAGCAGAATGCCTTGCACTATGTCCTGTTTGGACTATATCTGATCCCTTTTCTCTTTGACGTCAGCCTCTATATAGTTGGTGAAACGGCGGCCGTTGTTCCACACCAAGAGACATCTTAACGTTTTGGGTGATAACCGTCCAACGGGAGTTATTGTTAGAGAGACATGGAATCTTGTTTGTCGTGCGGTAGTTGTTGTCAGAGAGAGATCATGTGCGGTTATTAAGAATAAGCGCACGTTCTAACCATCTTATCAGGCGAACCCCTGATATGGTAGGTCATCATAGACAAGCCAGTCGAAGACAGGCTGGTCGTAGGAGAGTCCATGACCACAAGGTGGTTTTAAGACAACTCACGACTATGTGATGGCTGTAGAATAGCTTACGACTAAGTGGTCATCGAAAAGCTTACGACTGAGGAGTGGTAATAGAAGAGTTTACGACTACCCTATAAATCTCAATAGCGACTCACTTACAGTAAGGCTGCGAGGTTGAACATTACAATCGTAGTACTTACGCATAGCTTGCTGATAGACTACTGATCGGATTAAGGCTTGATTGCCTTCTCTTCAAGAAGGTTGATGTCATCTGCTTGAAGTTGCTCTTGATTGGAGTTGTCGAAGTTCTTAACCTTGTCAATCAGATCTTTAGTTTTGGAGGAAGCATGGCTTCAGCCCCAAACACTAGGAAATATAGAGCCTCTCCGATCACTCGGCTAGCACTACTACAAAACCGGTTATACTAGATGTCCTATCATAGATAGTTTTATAGAAACTATCAGTTTTGTAATTACCACAGACGGTTTATAAGTATGACCGTCTATATTATTACCGATGGTAAGAACCGTCTATGATACATAACTATCACAGACGGTTATTAGTAAAAACCATCTGTGAAATTATTACAGACAGTTCAGATTAAAAATCATCTGTGATGTCTTCTATTATCATAGATGGTTATTAATCCAAACTATCTGTGATAATTTCATATATCACAGACGGTTCTTACTCCGAACCGTCTGTGATAATTTCAGATAACACATATGGTTATTAACAAGAGCTGTCTGTAACATATTTTTCACCTCGCAATCCCCTAAAATTTCATAATCTCCTACCCACTTCTCCCTGAGATGAATTTGAGTCCGTGTATGATTCCATTCCGTGACATCTTTAGTAAAAAGGGTATAATTTTTGTATACGATGTTCGTTTTTGACGTTCTTGTACTCATTGGAAAACTAACGATGAGCCGATCCAAAACAAATGACCTGATTATGCCAGTCGCCATCTTAAACCTCCAAAATCGACCATCTTTAGCCCTGAATTTATGTTGCAAGTATTTAGTTTTTGTTTTTGCCAAAATTTTCGATCTTCCCTTCGGAATTTGGGTTAGCCTCCACTGCAAAGTTGAGATCTCATTGAAATATTTTAAACGAGCACATATAAACCATATAAAACTTTGCTATTTTATCTTTTGAGACTAGCTATTTATATTGCATCAATATATTATCTTGCCATTATCACCGACGGTTTTTAATAAGAACCGTTTGTGATATCTTTCGTCATCATACACGGTTTTTGTTAAAAATCACTTGTGATGTCTCTATCATAGACGGTTTATATTCCGAACCATCTGTGATAATTATATATGAAATTTTAGTCTTGCCCCGTCATGTCACCGATCTGCGGCATCTCCCCCAGGATCCCAATCTTACCTATCCATTCTCTCCGCATCGAACGGCAGGCACCGGTCTCCTCCCCACCTCTCGCCCCTTATTAATCCCACTCTCTCTACTCCAAGAACCAACACCACCAGTACTACTCCAACTCGTTTGTGCATGGCAACGGTGGGAAGGGGTTCGGCAAGTGCAGCTGAAGGGGAATTCACCAACTAGAGCGCATCATGGCCTGGAGTAAACCCCATCAGGAAGGGAAATTCCAGGTTATAACTATCTTCGGTTGATCTGTACTTTGCAAAGGTATGGGCAAACTTATAGGGAGCCCACCTAGTCTCTTTGCAGGTTCCACCGGAGAGTCACGACCACCAAACGACGACGGTGTCCTGGAATGTGGGATTCCAGGACTCGCTGAGCCTGATCAAGTGGTCGCTGAGGGATTCGAATACTTGGGGCAAACCCGTTGTCGTGTTGCGAGTTATGTTCGTGGTCGGGTTGACCCTTGCCATTTAGGGAAACTAGTTCCTCCATTGGGCGTATTACTCCATTGGGCGTATTACTTGGGGCAAACTAGAAAGAAGAGAACTAGATAACAAGGAAATTACTAGAGTCTTCGAAGAAGTCTCCCCATGGACTTATCAGTGTTCTAATACTGATCTTATGTATGATTTCTTGGATTCAGAGGGAAATTCTTGAGGACCTGACTATGATCACACAAATAAGAGACATGGAAATTTTTATACAAGTTCGGATCTTCTCCTAGGAGAATAATAATCCTACTTCTTGTGTGACCATTACTATAAAAAAAAGGTTATACTGGACGCTTCATCACAGATGGTTCTGGGGAACTGTCAGTATTGTAATTATCATAGACGGTTTTAGAAGCCTGACCGTCTGTGAATCATCATAGATGGTTCCAGTAGAAACCTTTTTTATGATAATGGATACATTCTAGACGGTTTTTAACTAGAATTGTCTGTGATGAGTCACAGATGGCTCTTAAAATGAACCATTTGTGACATGTTTCTCTTAAACACAAAAATTGCGCTTCAGCTTCTCAATGCGTCTCTTCGTCTTACACACTGAATTTATAAAAATGAATCCTTCACTGAAGAAGACCATTCTTCATTCCATCAACATTGGCGCCCATTCCTTTAGCAACCATCCTCTCCTTTGTTTCATCCATCTACACCAAGTTATTTAGCCGTAACCTCACACAAGCGAGCGATAATTACCGTTTGAAGAAGATCATCCACTTGCACCCTGCTCTCCTTCCCTAGGTGGTTAGTGATGTAGTTCGCCAACTAAATTTGATCATTCATCATAGATGGAAACTACTCTCTATGGTTAGGGAAAGGAACTTAGCTCTCAACCTCGTCCTCCTCTTTGAAACATGCAAGGCCTTGCAAGCTGTTGAGGCAATGGAGAGGCGCATGGACTCTTTAGCTGATCAAATAGCAGTAGCCGACTCTAAGCAAGCTAGGGATGGCTTCCTCTACCAGATGATAGATCTAATTCATGATTTCGAAAGGTTGGAAGATGAAGTCAAGAGGAAAAGGCAAATATTGAAGTCATTCAAGGACACAACTGTCGATCCTCCTACTCCAAAAGTTGACAAAGAAGCTTATGAAACCTAGAAAACCAAACTTTGGAATTTTCTTTTCCTTTTAACTTTGGCATAAAGACCAAAGTTCTCTTGTAAAAACAACTACTCTCTGTCTATGTCTATGTTTTAACTTTGGAATTTTACTTGGTATTTATGTCTATGTCTATGTTACTATCTATGTTGAATATGTTTACTAAATAACGTGTTTATCTTACTATGTAAATAAGTCACAGATGGTCCTAATAAATAACTATTTGTGATTATCCTATTATCATAGACGATTCTAAATATGAGCTATCTGTGATTATCTCATTATCACAGATAGTTCTAAATACGAGCCGTCTATGATAGTTCTCCTATAAGTAGTGCCCTGCTAGGGTTTGTGCCCGCACTCACTCCCTGACCACATCCCCAGTGCACATACACCCCCGAGCTGGCTGCCTCCTCGAGTACGCCACCTCCTCCCCTGAGCCAGCCACCTCTTCCACGGTGTGCCTCCTCCCCGAGCATGCCGCCTCCTCCTCCGAGTCGTCCGCCTCCTCCCCGAGCACACTGCCTCCTCCTTGGCGCACCTCCTCCCCTAAGCAAGCACACCGCCTCCTCCCTACTCACCTCCTCTCTAAGCACACCACCTCCTCCCCCGAGCCGGTCACCTCCTCCTCGAACCTTGCCATTACTGCTTTCTCGGTGGCTTGGATTGCCATCGCCCAGTGAGCTTTACTTTGCATTATAGATTGTGGGTATTGAGATTGCTCGATGAGGACAAATTGTCAAACTTGACATCATTATGACTATCTAGAAGTATCCTGCTAGTTTATTGCTTTGTCAATTGTTAGTTATATACATTTGTTCAGTGTTGCTCACTGTTGTCCTGTCTGAATATTACTGAAATTCTATTGATACTGTAGTAGCATTATACTAAGGTAATTTAGATTGATAAACTAGCAGAATTTAGAAGGGATAGTCACTCTGATTATTGATCTATTGCAAGAGTAGAGAAGGCCAAGATTTAATTCTTAAGCAACTCCTCAGCTGAGAGCAAAAAAAAATATTGTGTGCATTATGCAGATTATTATTGCCCACTATGAAACCACCTATTATCATTACTAATTACCATCTTGGTTTTCCATATCTTCCCCATTCACTGGAAGCAGTACATATATATGTCATGGTAACACTAACATATGTATTCTTGCACACCCCACAATTTAAATGAGTTAGAGAAAAAGTTAGATCCTATATCACATTTGCGCTTCAAACAGCATAAAGCAAATGACACATTGGATTCACTGTGTGATTTGCTTCATGCCCTTTGAAGCGCAAGTGTGATTTGCTCATTTATATTGTGGGGTATGCAAGACTACATATGTTAGTGTTACTATGATATACATACACACATATATATGTACTGCTTCTAGTGAATGGGGAAGATATTGAAAACAAAAAATGGTGATTATTAATATTACAGATGGTTTTATTTATTAACCATCTGTGATATCTAAATATCATAGATGGCTATATTTAAAAATCATTTGTGATATGTAAACATCATAGACGATTCTAATAAAAAATCATAAGTGATAAGCAACATCACAGACGGTTATTTTTAAAAACCGTCTATGTTGTTACCACTCACAAATGGTTTAAAAACTATATGTAATGACCGTATGTCATTACTAACCAATAAACTCAGACGGCTCATGAAACCGTCTGTGATGATGTTTTCTGCAGTAGTGGATTATTGCTCAGAAAATTGATTACAACTGAGAAAGTAAAGCGGAATGCCTTGCACTATGTCTTGTTTGGACTAGATCCGATCCCCTTTCTTTCCGATTTCAACCTTTATATAGTTGGCGAAGCAGTGGCCATTGTTCTGCGCCAAGAGACGCCTTAACGCTTCGAGTGGTAACTATCCGACTGGAGTTATTATCAGAGAGACATGGTATCCTATTCCTCGTGCAGTAATTGTTGTCAGAGAGAGATCATGTGTGGTTATTAAGAATAAGTGTACATTCTAACTGTCTTGTCAAACGAAATCTGATATGGTAGATCATCGTAAACAAGTCAATCGAAGACAGGTTGGTCATAGGAGAGTCCACAACCACAGGGTGGTTATAGGACAACTTACGATTATGTGTTGGTCGTAGAATAGCTTACGACTAAGTGATCGTAGAAGAACTTACGACTGAGGAGTAGTCATAGAAAAGTTTACAACTACCCTATAAAATCTCCCTCTTACCGATAAAGGGTATGCCCAAAGAATATAATGACGTAATAATTTAAGGATTATTATATTCTCGTCAGCACTATTAACAATATAGGCATATGAGCCATTTCGTCCTCTACCCCCTTTGTGAACTTAGCCAACTGTACACATGTAGGGGTGATCGACGTGCTGAAAAAAAAAAATACTTGCGTGGGGATTTTAAACTTAAGAGCGACAAGACAAGTAGGGTTTTGTAAGTTCCTTCAAAACAATTTGCCTAACAAATTAACTTGGGTCGGTATGCACGTTACACATATCAGGTGAGAGATTGTTTTCTAGTAATATATAGAGATGTGTGGACACAGACTTAGTACATACATTAATTGTCATGGAACCAAATCAAATGTACCAAATCAAATGGAACCAAATCAAATGTAAGGGGGCCATGCTTTCATGAAAGAAGCAACAACCCTAGCTGAAAGAATTTGTTCCCCTTTCTGCTTACAAATTACAATCGAGTTCATGCTAACTAATGGCCATCCCATCTTTAAAGGAGTGAACTAATAATAGAGCTGAAAAGAAATGCGTTGCCTTACATGCATCAGGAAGGGAAAAAAAACAAACCATGCATGATCAGTGGCATATGCTAACCTAGTACAGTGCATAGATACTTTCTGCATGCACCTGAACGTTGTACGTAGAATTATACGGACAAATCAATAATTAGCATGCATGCGACAGGAAACGGCCGGGAGTTTCCCCCTGCGGTGATGATGATGCAACATTTGATACTTTATGTGATCGATTTGATGGATCTGATGTGGCCTGCACTGCAGTGACCTCTCATCTTTTGAGAAGGGCTCTGAATCCCTGATCGATCGATCAATAACAATAAGAGGAGAGATGATCTGGCCCGAGTATATATATATATATATATGTTAGTATAATTATGTAGCTAATGTATGGATGTAATGTAGTTAATTTGTGCTGTGATCGATATCAAAACAATTGGGAATTGTGTACGGCCTCTTTCCCTCTGGACTCAAAAGTATAAGGAATGAAGTGTCGCCCATATGCATACATGCTTTCTGCTTACGTGTGTATCAAATTAACATCACCCACAAGTCACAATTATATACGCACGAGATGCAGTAAAGTTGGAGCTTTGCGGCATTTCTGTTTCCTCAAAACCAAGCATATTGTACACTCTTAGAAAATACTAGCACTGCAGATATATGAGTAGTTCAACAAACTAAGGTAAAAGGATTTCTATTTTCTACTAACATTCATTATTATTATTACTACTACTGCTGCTATTGCTAGCTCATTTGTTACAAAGGAACACAGATGATTTACATGTGTAGTTTTTGTAAACAAGGTTTGCCTAAGTGCATTCCAGAGAAGATAACAAATAATCAGTTTTCTCTTAAAAAATATAATCAGTGATGGTTTGTTATTCAATAACTTTTTAGTACAAGCAAATTCGTTATTGAACATTTCAAAGTAGTTTTACTTGGTGAATTAGAATGTCCATTTTTCTTTATCTTTCTTTTTTTGGAAGAAGTTAGAGAACTCTCTACCTTATAAGTGTGCATTAATGAGTGAAAATCGAAGTGCAAACATTAAGAACAAGAAACAAAGAGTGGGCCTATGTACATGTGAATCAGAATAGCCATGAACTATGCATGCACTACTATAAAAAGGGTATACTGGACATCTCATCACAAACGGTATACCGTGTGTGATACCCTACTATCACATACGGTTCTTGTTAATAACCGTTTGTGATATTTCACAGATGGTTATTAATACGAACCGTCTGTCACAGATGGTTTTTAATTAGAACCGTATGTGATAGTTCATAGACGATCAATAATATAAACCGCCTGTGGTTGTATCACAAACGACTTATGGTTGGAACCGTCTGTGATATGCTTCCTCTCCCCGATGCGCGCATTCAATCGTTTCAGCTCTCATATGCGTCTCTTTGTCTCATGAGCTGGATGTATTTCTTGTTGTATAAAAATGATCGTCCGCCACGGGAGATTAATCCTGTACGAGCACCTCGCCGGCCGGCTATCTTCCTTGTCTTCATTGTCTCTCAAGCATAAATATATGGCTCCCTATTCTTCCTTGCCACCGGTATTGATGGCCAACCTGGCTATCGTGGACGAGCACCTCGCCGGCCATATGCTGGCGGATGCTGCGGTAGAACACTGTGCCAATAGTGTCCTGCCTCCTATGTTCAAGGATTTGCCAAAGTAGTTAAAATCCCTCTTCCATTGTCTTGACATGCTCCTGGTCATGTCTTCCGGTTGGTCCCCTGCTTCCAACAAGCTAACCTCACCATCGACGTGGTCCTCCACAACAATGTTGCAGAGTCCCGACAGATCTGTCTTCATTACGCTACATTGAAGGAGACGGCCGGCTTGGGGAGTTTGGTGAAAGCATACTGATTGTAGATCTAGCGCTTGTAGATCTATTGTTCTTGGTAATTAGGGGTTACTACGTATTTGCTTCCAATTCTATGCCTTGTAATAAAGAGTGATGATAGTAGGTTTAGATCTAGCTTAATTGGTAGTTTGCTCTAATTTAAGAATGGGTCAATACTCCTAGTATACTTTAATATATTATCGCTTGATATATACATTGCTTCATAAATAGTACATAGCTAGCTACTTAATTTAGATATGGATAATTTATTATAAGGTGAATTATAATTTAGCTACTTAATTATGTGTAAGTACTAAGCTGGCTAGCTATAGTAGCATTAATAATCCAATTTGATATTAATTTGTTATATGCGTAGAGTAGATGGACCAAAGATGGATGTATGTTGAGAACCATGTGAGTGAAGAGTACATTAATGGCGTATCTGCTTTTAGAAGAGTGACTGAGTAGGATATGTTGAAGAAGGAAATGGAATATATGTACTGTCCATGCATCGATTGTGATAATTTGAAGATATTTATCAACTAATTGTAGATCAAAACTCACTTAATTTGAAGGGATTTCAAAAATTGGTATACACGTTGGACCAGTCACGGTGAAGAGAAGAATATTATACAGGATGATAATTATAACATCGTCGAGTGAGACAATGATATACCAGTTATGGATTATGCTTTCGATGAGAATAGGTCATATGATGACAATCTAGATCAGATGCTACGTGATACAGAAGGGAACTACAATGAGAGAGAGAGAGAGTTTGGTAAATTCAAAGGCTTGATGGAGGACTCAAAGAAACCTTTATTCCTAGGCTGCAAGCCGCAATACACAAAGTTGTCATCTATTCTGGAACTGCTGAAATTGAAGACAAGTAATAGTTGGTCCAATAAGAGTTTTACAGTATTGTTAGGTCTCCCAGAGAACATCCTTCTAGAGGAAAATGTGTTGCCAAGAATCACCTACTAAACCAAGAAGGTTCTTTATTCATTGGGAATAGAAGTAGAAAGAATACATGTATATTCGAATGATTGTATTCTCTATCGTGAAGAGTATGCAAAATTACATGTTAGTCCGGTATACAAAGCATCTCGGCACAAGCATAAGAATGACTTTGATGACGACAATGACATCGAGGTGAGGCAAGGATCTCCTACACAGATGTTGTGGTCTTTGTCTGTAATTCCCGGTTGAAGCGTTCATTTGCTCGCTTTTTTCAGATAGTATGGATAGCATTTCCTGAGGCTAGCCGAAAAACCTGATATGTTGTGTAGAGAAGGAAGTATCACAGGTAGTTTGATGGCATAAACCGTCTATGATAAGTACAACATTATAGACGGTTTCATAATAGAACCATCTATGATAAGTATAACATCACAGACGGTTCTATAATAGAACCACATGTGATAATGTATAACATCATAGACGGTTCCATAATAGAACCGTCTATGATATACTACACATCACAGATGGTTATATCATAAAAGCGTCTGTGATATTAATATCATAGATGGTTATTTAATAGAACTGTCTGTGATAGTTCTTCTATAAGTAAGTCTCTTGCTAGATTTTGCTCTCTTACTCCTCATTCGTGCACCCATCCGTCTCCTTATCCCCCAACCTTCACTGCCACCACCGAACAACCCGACATCTCCATCCTCTCCTCCCTTACCTGGTGTGTTGGTCCCGTCGCCTCTCCTCTTGACACCGCCTCTTCTCCCGGTGCCGCCTCTCCTTCCCGTCGCCTCTCATCCCACCGCCGCCTCTCATCTCGATGCTGCCTCTCCTCCCAAAGGTATGAATACCAAATCTCACTTTTTTACCTCATGTGTGGTATCTATTAATGTATGTTCATGAGTTCTCTCCTCCCTGTCGCCTCTCCTCCCGAAGGTATGGATCCCAAATTCCATTTTAACCTCATGTGTGATATATCCGTCCAAATCTATTAATGTGTGTTCATGAGTTCTCTCCTCCCCATCGCCTCTTCTTCTGAAGGTATGGATTCGAAATCTCACTTTTTAGATCATGTGTGTTGCATCTGTCCATATCTGTTAGCATCTTTTTCATGTGGAACCCAAAAAGGAATGGGGGCAATGGATGTAGGAGGTAAGGTGGGCCTATTTGTATAAGAGGAACATTACAATATTATACACTTAGATTTCAAAAGGGTTGAAGCAAATTAATTTGTTTCAGCCCTTTTCAAGCCTATGTGTATGATGCTTTATTGTTCGTTTTGTAGTTATTTTGAAATACATATCCCCACCTCCGACACTCCTCTCCTTACTTCTATGGGTGGGCTACTGGTTCAAGTAAAAAAGGGCATGAAACACTGGGAGTCAGAGTAGTAGTTGTACAAGAGGAACATTATAACACTATACATGTGAGCTCTTCAGCCCTTTTCAAGCCCATGTGTATGGTGCTTTATTGTTTGTCTTTTAGTTGTTGAGAAATACATGTCCCCTCCTTACTTCTATGGGTAGGCTACTGGTTCAAGTAAAAAAGCATACAGGAGGAACATTATAGCATTATACACTTATGCTTCAAATGGCAGGAAGCAATGCTTTCTTCCGTTTGAGGCACAAGTGTACAGTGCTTTAATGTTCGTCACGTAGTTGTTGAGAAATACATGTCCCCTCACAGCTGAGACACTGGGCTATGTGATTTAGGATGTTAGTATTGCAAAGAGATCTTGTAGCAATAATATACGTCATCAAATGTTCTAATTTCTTGTAAGCTCAACCATGTGCCAATGTATGCTCACAACTTATTGTAATTAGTTTTTTCTTATAAAAGAGATGACGCCGTCGTCATCGACATCAGACTAACGCTCTGAAGATCGTGGTAACTAGGCATGATAGAGGAGTATCGAAAAGGTCATATGGCCTAATGACCATCACGACGATCTCTCCAGATGGAATCACTCTGCAACCAAAGAAAGCAATGGCAGCATTTCGGACTACCTACGGGATAATTGAAAGGTAATGGGTCTGCATCACTGTAGCAAACTAGAAAGGTTTACCAAGAGATGAGAAAAGTGCATTGTGGATGGAAATTTCAAACATGTTTGAGATCCCAGCAGAAGTCTAGGGACTCTTGCAACGATAGATGCTCCTCACGATGGGAAACACATAGAAGACCTTCAAGAGCATGCTTGTCATGAAGTATGTGACTAAGGATCACACGCTCTTCACGAGGTATCCTTTCGTGTCGCCAGAAACATGAGAGGCCTTTCTACGGATGAAGTCGACGACCGAATTTCAACAGGAAAGTGCGGCGCATATGGCTCTCCAGGCACAAAACTCACCCCCATAAACTCGGCACCACTGGGTATGCAGGAGAAATCCCGCATTGGAGGATGGAGGATTAGGTCGCAATCCGATCGGAGGCCTTCCCACCATTTGCTGGCATCACAAACGAGCGCATTCGAAACTGGTTAAGAATAAGGTCACTAACCATGTCTTCGAGCATCGCCTTTTTCAAAAACCCCACAGACGAGGAAGTGTCCCACCGTCTAGTAAGATATGTTAAACTATCTAGTTGTTAATATATCCATAATTTCATGAGGTCTAAAATAACATGGTACATACCTGGTACATGTATATGTCCAACAGGAAGCCAAACCAGCAAAATGGATTCACCATGAGATACACGAAGGCACATTTCCTCTATGACTCGAGCTACATCGTTGTGACCTTCGAAGACTTATTTTTACTATTCAACCTCGACGAACTAGACGCCTCATTTCTATGATGACTATAAGTGTACTATACAATGCAATACATGACGCGATTTTTTGTACCTGCTACAACACAACAATCCTGCTATATCACACTTCATAACAATGCCTCTAGAACCGACAATACCTATGTATGTAATTCTATTTTTGCAGTGCTGCTAGCAGCTACAGGGTAACATATGTGGATTCTACGTTTGCCACCATACGTAGGAAATCATGGACGCTAAGATGAATGATCCAGAGGTTTGTCATCCCGCCAATAAATATTTCGTGATTATCAATATACATATATATATATATATATATATATATATATATATATATATATATATATGCGCTAATGACTTTAACACTACTAGCGATCACGTGGAATTTGATGAAAGTACATTTGATTTTGATAAACTCACCAAAATTCAAGGACAACTCTCTAAATTCTTGATGGGGGAGGTCATACACAAGAATGGAGAGTTCCACGTCGGCGATGATGATTAGATGTTCAAACATTTGGTACAATTATAATCACTCAATTATGCTTAATTAAACAATTCATTCAGTTATACTTCGTTCAATTGTTTAATTCATTTGTGAGATCTGTGTACTGATTGTCATGTGTTATATGTGATTTGTTTTCTTATTTTCAGAGAACATGGCTAGCATTTCCTTAGGCTAGCTGAAAAATAGGAAATAATTTAGCTATTAAAATAGATATCATAGATGAATTTTGACATTAGCCGTCTGTGATTATCAGATATCACAGATGACTATATTGAAGAACCATCTATGATATCTGTTATATCACAGACGATTTTGATATTAGTCGTATGTGATGTTTGATATGCACCGCCATGAAGTGAATTTCCCCTACCCCTCCCTCTTGAATCGGCAATGAGAAATCTAGACCATCCGATCTGCCATGAACTGTCCTATCGGCCATAGGAAGTGTGGACCATCCGATCGACCGAGGGAAGTTTGGATCGTCCGATCGGCTAAGGAGGGGGAAGGGGGCACCCGGATTTTGTATAATGGCCTTTGGAAAATGGGAAAATTACACAAAAATTTTTCTCAGAATTAAAAATTAGTAGAGAAGCCTTCAAAAATTGTAGAATTCACTGAAAATACATATTCTAGTATAAAAGGACATCAGGAATTCAAATTTTGTGTTGTTTTTGTATCTGAAGCTTGTTCAGTACTATTGTTATTATTTTCTATGCTTTTCTGTATTTACTTATTATTTTTTATTAACTGTAATTATTTAAATTGCTTTTAATAACTTAAATTAACAGTAAAATTATAGAAAATATGTAGAAAATTTTAAAATATCACGAAAATATTTTTTATTATTATCCAATTCATTTCATACATATTTACCTACAGTAAATTTATATATTCCTTTTATGCATATGTAGATGACAGACATCATGAACCTTGAGTTTGAGGTGTTGGCCTAGCATGGTCCAAACTATTTGATTTGAGCTTTTGATGTCGAAATCATACTTGAAACCAAGAAGCTTTGCGCTGCCATTGGGATTGGTGCACTGTAGGATGCTAAACCCACACATGAGGAAAATGATCAAGCACTTTATTTCCTTTGGCACCACCTCTGTCTCACTCTCAAGAATGAGTACAGCGCAGAGAATAGCATGCTAGCATTATGAACAACACTTAAGAAGTGGTTCAATAAGCTAAAGTATACCATTCTTCCTCAGGTAGAGCAGAAATGGATCCGACTCAAATTTGTTGATTTCAAGACAGTTGGAGAGTACAACATTGCTCTATATAGAATTTATACCAATCTTCAACTTTGTGGCAGACAGATCACAAATGAGTAAAAGATTGAGAAAACGCTCTCCACCTTCCACCCTAATGTAGTGTAGTGCAGTCTACGCGCAACTATCCTCAAGACGGCTGCAAGGAGTATGCTAAATTGATCGATATCATGCAGGTTGTAGAGACTTAAGATGAATATCTCTGTAAGAACTTTATAGCACTGCCACCTGGGAGCTCCACTGGCCATGAGGCCAACGTTGGGAGCTAAATGGTGCGAAAGCCTATAATGAAGAAAAGGGGAAGAAAGGGCAAAACTATAGCCCAGAAAGGCAAATCAGATTCTCCACTAGAGAACAAGGGTGGAAAACCAAAACGCGATGACAAGCCCTATGGTCATCAAGACAAACATGCTACAAGTGTGACAAGTGGGGGCACTGGTCGCGAATATACAAAGAGCCGCAACACGTCGTCAATGTCTTTCAAGCCAAAAAGAAGAATGGTGGCAAAGGATAGCTTAAAACCCACTTTGCCTTCGTTGAGGGGGAGAGTTCTTAATAGCAGCCTGCGCCAATGGAAGTGGATTCCACTCCTGTAGCAACTCCTCCTCTTAATATTGCAGCTGACGCTACTATGATTTCTCAGGAAGAGCATCTTACCCCCAAGTCAATAGCAGCCAAAGTTTTAGATTTCTTAACAGATTTAGTCTAATGCATGGAATACATCTAGACTTTAATCGTCATGTATCTCATGTGTGAAAGGAATAAGTTAGACTTGCAATAATGATACTCAAAAAATTCATTTTTATGATAGTTGGATGATATTAATTCATTCATTTATTTAGTCAATAATAGCATAGCATGTTCTGATATTTGAATTATTTTATTTTATGAGTCGATTGTCCCCTACTATATATTAATAAAATACTCTATATTAGAACGCGTGTGGTACCCATGGAGGAAGTGTGCTTAGCTAACAATGGCATAACGAATGCCATCTTGAGAGAGATAAAATTCTTTTCAATCGATTAGTAAAAATATTAGCAGTCTTACAATAATCACCGGTAGCGATGCTTGTATAATATGCTCAGAAAAAGCCACAATTATACTCTCGATGGGTATACCTTTGGTAATTAAAGAAGTCTTGTTGTTCCCAAAATCGACTAGAACTCTCCTAAGTTTTAAAAACATTCGCACTAACGATTTCCATGTTGAGACTGCAGAAGAGTATGGTGAGGAATACCTGTCATTACAAAACATAAAGCAAGTGGAAAAAGGGTTTTAGAAAGACTTTCTTCATTTAAATCCGGACTATACTATACTAATATTAACGCACCCACAACCTATATTGCCCTGAAAACTATATTTAGAAGCTCTAAACTTTTCTGTCTTTGGCATGATAGATTAGGCCATCCAGGTCTTAGAATGATAAGAAATATAATTAATAATTCACAAAGATATAATATTAATGTAAATAATTTTTTGAATCAGAAAGATTTTGTGTACCCCGTATGTCCCACCGGAAAATTAATTACTAGACCTTTTGCTCTTAAAATAAAGGATGAAGTCCCTTTATTCCTAGAATGCATCCACGGAGATATTTGCGGTCCTACACAACCTCTGTTAGGGTCATTTAAATATTTTATGGTACTCATCGATGCTTCCCGGAAATGGTCGCATGTATGTTTATTATCTACGAGAAATTATACTTTTCTAAAATTGATCTCGTAGATAATTCAAATTAGAAATAATTTGGGGTGTAAAGTTTATGTATGTATACCCCCACTACAGCGTACTGCAATGGGCTCTCTCCGAAAGTTTGGGATATACATTGGTTATGAGACAACATCAATAATTAGGTATTTGGACCCAATAATAGGAGATTTGCATACCATCCATTTTGCTGATAGTATATTTGATGAGTATGGTTTCCCGATATTAGGGGGAGGAAATCAATCCCTTGATGAAAAATGTCAGAAAATTACGTGGCAAGCCACGGAAATCTATGCACATGACCCGCGCACTAGTGAAGCAAATAGAGAAGTCCAGAAGATCATTGATTTGCAAGCATTAGCAAATCAACTGTTTGGCCACTTTAGTGACTTAAAAAGCGTGACCAAGCCACATGTGCTAGCACGCAATGAACTAGAGAGGGTTGAAATACCGAAGAAAGTAGAAGGTATCTCTAATCCCGTCCAAAGGCATCAGAATAATAGGACGAAAACTCTGGCGCCCTCGAATCCCATGTCGACGGGGATGCTTGATGAAAAAGGATAAGAAGGACTTGAAATAGCCAATCACCGAAGTTCTTTAGAACTAGCAGGGGAGCCAATTGAGATCTGGCACTAATATAGCACCTTCAGAAAAGGGCATAATAGATCTGAATATTCCCATAGAAGGAGAAACCAGTATAGATGTATGCGTACACATCGAAGCTGACAAACTAAAGAGACTTGCCCTACAACTAGAAAGAGTAGTGAGTAAGCAAAAGAACTACAAGAATCATCTCATATTTTGCACGGGAGAATATATGAATAGGATAACAGCTAATGTTGATATTTATTTTGCAAAGAAAATTACCACAATCATCGATCTTGATTTAGAGCTTGCATCGCTCACTGAATGTAAGAAAAGATCATATTGGAAGGATTGAAAAAAGGTAATAGAAACTAAATTATTATATTTGAATAAAAGAGAGGTGTTTGAGCTTGTAAGCTGCACGCCTCTCCATGTGCACCCTGTAAGGCATAAGTGGGTATTTGTTCGAAAGATAAATGAGAAAAATAAAATTATAAGATATAAAAATAAGGCTTATTGTACAAGATTTCACTCAACGTCTAGGAGTTAATTATGAGAAAACATATTTCCTTGTCATAGGTAGTATTACCTTTAGATATTTAATTTCAATGGCAGTAAATCTAAATTTAGAAATGAAATTGATGAATGTGGTAATAGCATACCTTTATAGAAACTTAGATTCGGATATTTATATGAAGGTACCTGAAGTTATTCCTGTGCCGAACTAAGATAGAGTAAATAGAAACCTATATAGTGTAAAACTCATAAAATCACTATACGAACTAAGCAATCTGGCAGGATGTGGTATAATTGTTTAAGCAATTTTCTATGCAGGAAAGGCTACACAAACAACGAGGATTGTCCTCGTGTATTTATACAAAGATCTCAGAATGGGTTTTGGATAATCTCATTGTATGTAGATGATCTGAATATTATCAGAACCCTAAAAGATATGAAGGGAGCAAGCTCTTACCAAGAATCAAATTTTCAAATGAAAGATTTGGATAAAACCAAATATTGCTTAGACTTACAGCTCGAGCATGTCCTGAAAGGAATATTAGTACATCAGTTGGCCTATACTCAGAAGGTGTTAGAAAGGTTTGGCTTTGGAAAAGCATACCCTTCAAAAGTACCGATGGTCGATCGAGAGATTTTTGCTGCAAGACAAGGATCTGTACAGACCTAGAGAAGAGGAGGAGGAAGTCTTGGGACCGAAATTCCCACACTTAAGTGCAATAGGAGCACTTATGTATTTAGTAAACTGCACTAGACCGAATATCGCATTTGTCGTAAACTCGCAAGCTCCCAAAATTATCTATGAAGATAATACAGTTTGTGTTGTACAAGTAAAAACAGATTACGTGAAGAGTTATCTCACAAAGCATATCAACACCAAGTTCTTTTATGCTCATGAATTGTAAAAGATAGATGAAATTAAAGTACTACATACTACATCGTGTGAAAATCTTGTAGATTTATTTACTAAGTCACTTTCAGCATCTAATTTTGAAAGATGTGTACATGGAATTGGAATGATGAGATTTAGACAAGTGCAGAACTCAGGAGAAAATTCTTCTCAACCTCACTATTAAACTTGATTATAAAGATCGAGTACCTAAAGAATAAATCCTGTAGATTAAGTGAAATTAGGTGGATTGTACTTTTTTTTCTTGACGAGTTTTTTGAAGTTTCTCGACCAATGTTTTTAATAAGATAATTCATGCAACATAATATAACATGTATCATGTACTCTTTCTCTAAATTTTTTTCACTGGATTTTTATAGAGTGTTGATGAGGCATGAACATGTCAAATGAGTGTCAAGGGGGAGTGTTAGGAAATCTGGGCCTAGGCCAGTAAGCCTAGCCCATGGTGATCACCCTTCACTTAATCTATAAATAGATGTTCCAATCATTGTAAAGTTGGATGTGAACAAAGAAATGAATAAAGAAAGTAGTTCCATCTCATATCTCTGTATTCAATTTATTGTTTGCAATATTTTGTATTTGATTCATCTCTTTTGCATAGAAGAAATTGATCGGACTGAACTCACCAGCGATGATTCCTCAACACAATTAACTGTAAGTTAAAGCCAAAGCCTATGCATCGAAGTGCGGTTAAGCACCACTGACCAGGTTATAATCACGTACATTTGCATCAAAAGTCGTTCTAGATCATTATTCTTTATAGGGATATGAATAGATTCGAAAAAAAAAGAGAGAAGGGAAACAAATGATCATACATTGCTCATACTCCTATCAGGTCCTCGCCCCTTCCAAGAAATCCACTTTCTTTCCTCAATCATCAATTCCTATTTGTGCAATGCACAACATATCATATGCATAAATTTTCACATCCATGATCCATCACCATCAAATAGTAGTGTAAAACATAGAATATATATTTGAATGTTTGCAACCAAAATCTAAGTATGCGAAAATTTTGCCATGATCATTTGCCCCTCTTCAGAGAACTTTTAATATGTAGTTTCTTTATTGGATTCTAATTAGTAAACTACCTATATATTTGTTAGAATAGTTTCACATTGGTTGTGGAAGAGTAAAAGACCTAACTTAAAAGTGAGAGAGTCTCTCACTTTATTGGCTAGCTTTTGGGGTGAGAAGACCTTTACGATTCAACAAGTAGTATCAGAGTCTAGTTCTAACATATTTGGCCTAATGGACACTAGTGTGTGAACACGTGATGAACTGTGACCCTGAGGGACCGTCGGTGTGCGGTGAAGAGGTAGTGAACGGTTGAGGGATACCAATGTGTGAAGGGAGAGATTGTTGGAATAGTTACACATTAGTTATGGAAAGGTAAAGAATATAACTTAAAAGGAGAGAAATCTCTTACCTCATTGGCTAGCTTTTAAAGTGAAATCGCTCTTACTCTTACAATCCAACAATATTACTACCAATGCAGATGATCTCTCTCCGAATGATCTTTTCAAACTAATCCCAGGTCAGTCAAGAAAAGCTTTGGTCACCACATGGGGCCTGGAGGACAGCAAAAGGACAAGCCCTAATGATAGCAAAGGCAGTGGCTACTCTGCGAAGGCAAAGGAGAAAAAACGCTACTAGAAAAGGAGAGCTTCTTGGAAAAGTACACACGCAGCAGCTAGGCTGCCTGTTGGCAAATAACACAAGCAAAGAAAACGAAAGTAGGAGAAAAGAATACGAGACATATGGAAAGAAAGGAACAGGAAAGACGATAGAATCATACAAGCAAAGCAAAGAGAAAGACGATAGAATCATACAAGCAAAGCAAAGAGAAACAGCACTAATCACTGCCTCTCTCTTCTTTTAGCCCTTGGTCTTTGCTTAGTTAACGGTTGTGCACAAAGCTCAAAGGAGCAGGAAGGAGAAGGGCAGTACAGGTAAGGAGATGGCTTGTCGAGAGATCAGACTAAACAAAGATCAATTAGGCCAGTCCTGTTCTGTGTAGGGACCTTTTTTTAAGTTGTGACAGAGAGAGCAGGTATGTTCTTTTTAACTGCGGTTTTTGATTTTTATCTGAAATTTTTGAATTTTAGCTATTTGCGACAGAGATTACGGAGAGAGAGGTACTCGTTTACGATTTTCGATGGTACAGATGTTGAGCTTTTAATATGTACTATAATTAACTTGTAGACTCTATCTTAAAAAAAATACTCTGTTTGAAAGTTAGATATTGTAGCAAAAATCAAAAATTATTTGAAGAAGCTAAAAAGAATAGAACTAGAGAGGACGCTAAAAAGTACTTATGTGGCATTATCCGGCTAAAAGCGGCCACATTTTAATACAACAACTAGTCTCCTACTACCATCCGTGGCCTGGCCCTGACTGATAAGAAGGGAAGCACTACAAGGAACGGTAGTAGTAGGGCTGGAATGGAAAAGAAAAGTGCATGTCAAGTCATTCCTTCCTGCCTCGGCTCAGCTGAATGCACATGCATGCAGGCACGGTTATTTCGTCAGTCAGTTACACACAGAAACACGTACTCATATATATGCGCAGGTGTCACTCTGCTACAGTGCTGCTGTAGTACTAGGTGGCGGTTGGTAATTGGGTGGTTCTGTTTAG
Source organism: Melocanna baccifera (assembly GCA_036346265.1). Lineage (NCBI taxonomy): Eukaryota > Viridiplantae > Streptophyta > Magnoliopsida > Poales > Poaceae > Melocanna > Melocanna baccifera. Next base: position 13,280,661 of record CM070679.1, read on the forward strand.
ATCAGGAACAGGAAGTAGCTAGGGAATGATAGGAGGAGCTGGGCAGGTATGGACACGAAGGACTGAAGTGTGGGAAGCGTTTGTTATTTTGAGCTGTGATAGATAATTTTATCTGTATTTTTTAAGATGATGATAAATGATAAAGATATTGATATAGATGGTGTATATGATTTTAGAATTAGAAAACCATTTAAAGAAAACCACTTGAATAAACTGTTTTGTTTGTTTTGGGTTCAGCAGAAAACCAAAACTAAAAACTATAAAAAATATATATATAAAAAAGAACGGGCCAAAGAATGGCCGGTGATGGCCAACTTCGTCCGGTTGTTGCTCGGTGATTCGCTTCTCCTTTGTGATTCTTTTTTCCTTTTTTTTTGAGCTGTGAGATGTGAAAATATTCCTGACCGGCGCCGGCTCGTTCTTTCTTTCTTTCTATTTGGACGGCCGGAAGTAAGATGCTTCTTCAAAAGTGCTGACGTAAAACGATTACTTAAATTAAATGCTAACTTGCAGGAGATGATTAAAAAAAGAACGGTTTTGCTAGCCAACATTTACTCTTTTTTCTCTCCTATCGGGTGAATTCAAGATGTAGTCCATCAACTATGAGGAGATAAATCTTATTATTCTAGATACAAACTTAACTCGTATAGGATTTACACCAAAAAACTAACATATTAACAATATTTTAGCACAATAATTTTTATCATCGTTCTTACTGCAAATAATTTTTATCATCGTTCTTGCTGCATGCTTCGAAATTGGTGGGGATTCTTAGAATTCGGCCCAAAGTGATTGCTGTGAATTATATTCGCACTGAAAAAAATTTGGCAAACCTTTTTATAAAGAGGTTAGTATGAAAAGCGATTTTTGTTGCATCTATAAACATGAGAATGGGCCCATTTGAGTTATATCACAATGGTAACACATAACTTTTTGATCGGAGGTCCCGTGACTTAGCTAAAAACAAGTTGATATTATAACAAAAGAGAACATATTTATTGTACCTATGTTCAAATAGATAAATTACTCTCAACTATACGAAAGGCGTGTTTGAGCCTATTGTGTTGTTACAGTTCACGAGAACGGGGTATTTCTAGAAAGCTCATGAGTAGATCAGGGAGCATGACCTTTTAACGTTCCGTTTAGGCGTGATTCTTTGGTAGCGTAGTATCAGTTAAGATTTCAAGTGAAGTATGATAACAAAAGGCTATGAATTCAAGGCGTAGTTCATTCATCAGCTGTGAGAAGATAAATCTTGTTATTCTAAATGCAAGCTCAACTCGTACATGACTTACACAAAAAGACTGATATATTAACATTTCAGCACAGTAATTCTTATCATCATTCTTACTGTATGCTTTGGAATTGGTACAAAATTGTTAGAATTGGGCCCATGAGACAAAAGCCCATTCATTCCTAATTCCAAATCAAGTTATTGTTTAGTCTCACGTTGTTTGAGTAAGTGGGAAAAGAGCAATATAAAAGATAGAGTTCTTGCCACTATATAAAATATGTGACATATGGCATTGGGTGGTATAAGGACTTTGGCTAAACTCACACGCACGCGCGTATTCCTGTATTTTTGTGTGAAAGTCATATGACTTGTGGCTTACGATGCGGGATCACACCATGCCATAGCGTTGTTCCTGGCACATTAAATTCACCTTTTTTATTTTGCCAAATCATGCCATCATCTCTCTATTAATTCTATTTGAGTGTGAATTCAAAATCTAAATTAATTCAGTTAATGGCGTCAACTGCTGGATTAATTTGAGTTAATTGAGTTAATGGTGTCAGTTAGTGAAAACGCCTATAAAAGACCTAGAGATGTCCAAGGCAGAGTGACTAAAATCCTGTAACATCCTGATTTTGAAAGGCTTTTGAAGCTTTTAAAATAAAATTCACCTTTTGAATTTTTCTGAAATTAATACAAGCTTAAAACAAATTTTTATAAATTAAAAGGATTTAATATGAATAAAATAAGTGTTAACATAAGTTAAGAATATTTTATTTGGATTCCTTGTGTCTCAAGAAATTTTCTGGAAATTTTCTAAAATTTTTTGAAGTTATTTACTATTTTCTATAGCTCATCTTATTTTCTTCTAATTTCTAAAATTAGGAAAGCCCTCAAATATTCTAGGAACAGTACTGAGCTAAACCCATTACTGTTCATTTAGCCCGCCCAGCCCATCCAATTTTAGCTATCTAATCTTATCCTTGCCATTAGCCGTCGGCCATCTGATCACTTGCGATGCCACGTGTCGATCATCGGGTGGTCGTCACACTGTTCATCATATTCCTCACTCCGCCACCGCTAGGTCTGACTCAAACTCTGCCACCGCTGCCATCGTCTCGTCCTTAGACTCTAAGCCATGTCCGCCTCGGTCTTTCGATGTCCGTGCCATAAATAGCCGCACCACCCCATCTTTTTCCTGCATCCCCAAGCTGCTCGCTAGCCTCACCGTGTGCCGCCATCGTTGCACCGAAGATCATCATGGCGGAGGTCACCACCACTTTCTTTTTTGCCTTCAGCCACCGCCATTGATCTCATGTTGCAGGTTTCCACCATTGCCGCTGTCCGCCAAGCCACCGCCGATGAGTTCCCACTCCGAGTGAACCTCGTGTTGCCTGTCCACAGCCCTCACCATTCATATCAGCCATACCACCACCTCGGTTCATGTGCACAGTCGCCTCACCATAACACCTCGCCCGTTTGGTTGCCCCACCCTTCGCCTCCTGCAACCAACCGCCGAGCGATGCATGTCATCGATCTTCGGACAGTCCAAACCTCTCCATGACTCTAGATCGTCTGATCGACGTCATCGTTGGACAGTCTGAACATCCCCGCCCCTCAGCCATTTCGATCATAAGACTATTCGAAAATCGTCGCTTCTCGGCTGTCCGATCGTCATCGCGTTCAGATAGTCCGAACGTCCTCAGTCCACCTCAACCATTCGATCATCGGACCATCTAAACATCATCGCTTCTCGGTTGTCCGATCGTCATTGTGTTCGGATAGTCCAAACGTCCTCGCCTATTCGGACCATCCGATCATTTCTCAGACCATCCAATCACTATGTCAACTATGCCAAGTCAGCTCTAGATCCAACGTGTTGCTATGTGTCAGCCACATTAGTACCATGTCAGGTCCTGAGCCGTCCCAAGTGCCACATCAGCATGTGGCCTCGGGTGGACACCAACGGCCGATGCAAGGCTTCACCGGTTGGCCATCACATGGTGGATGGAAGATTGGATGACTAATGTTGAGTACACCAGATAAACAGTAATGGGCTCAGCACATTACTGTTTTTAGGATTTTGGGCCCCTTTCTATTTTCAGAAAATCAAATAAACTTAAATAAGCACTAGAAAATAGCAAATGAAACTGAAAAATTCACAGAAAATTCTAGAAAATTTCTTTAGACACAAAGAACTCAAATAAAATATTTTTTAGCAAATATTAATATTTATTTTAGTCATATTAAATCCTTTTAATTATTACAAAATTAATTTAAGCTTGCATTAAATTCAAAAAATCCAAATGGTGAATTCTCTTTCGAAAGCTTCAAATAAACTCTGAAAATCAGGATGTTGCAGGAAACCATTTGGAAAATCCGCTTCAAGAGGCTGCCCATTTCATTGCTTATTTTTTTAACTTTTGAAGAAGGAAAAAGCCAAAAGCCAAAAAGAATAGGACCACGGTCTAGTTGTAGCATAAGTTGACGAAAAATAGACAATGATGCAGGATAGGTTGGTCTGTGTAGACTAGAACCATTAAGGAAAGAGAAAATTGATTTTATGCCACTGAATAGGTTAGTCTCTATTATATGCCATCATATTGTACCAAATTCAATTATTGCCATCAGTTAGCCTCCGTCTAGCCCTAGGAAAAGATAATTTTGTCCAAAGTTCAAAATATGTCCCTGTGATAAAAATTAAATATAGGGAAAATTGGCTTAGCCAAAAATACTAAATTTTTTTGATGGAACATTGCGGTGATGTAAAACTCAAATATAAAATTTCATGAACTGACCCTTCCATTTGATCTATTTTTGAAATTCAAATTGAAAATCACCCTATTTTAACTATTTTGTAAACCGGGACAAATTCACTACAAAAAAATATAAAATAATAGTTTTTGGAAGCTATGTGATATTTTAAGAGCATGTGAGAATTTTTTCTAAACTTTTAGACCTCATTTAGTATCTGTTTGTAAATAGTATCCTTTATTAGCATTTAAGTTAAAAATCTAAAACTTTTCTTTGAATGGTGCCTTAAAATATTTTTCCTAGATCATTGACATATGGACAACATCCATGTGAATTTTTATAATTTTTGAAGGTTGTTTGATATTTTAAATAAATTAGATATTTGTTCTTTTGGTAGGGGCATTTTGGTTTTTTTTTTTAAAAGATAACGGCATCCACTAATAGTGCACTAATGAAAGTGGCATATAATTGAATGTTGGTGCAATTTAGTGGTATTTTGTAGAAACGGGCGCTATTCAGTGGCATAGAAACAATTATCTCTGAGGGAAATGCGTAGGGGAACTGGGAAGTGGCCAGTGGAAAGTAGCTAGTAGAAACTAGGGTTCTAGATGGTCACTATTGGATGGTGATGAACAAAATCTATGATAATATAAAGTTGGCCTAAAACTTTTTGGGCTTGTGTAGTGTTTTTTTCAATGGGCTCGTCTACAAGGTGACATGGGCTACTTGCATGTGGACGTAAGATTGAAGTTAAATTGGGATGAAGTCATAAGGCTCTTCTCACCAGATCTTAGTCATGGATTATACATTTATTGAGGGCTTGTTTTAGTTGTTTGTAGTGGCGAAGCTAGAAAAATTTTATTGGGTGTGCACGCTACACGTACCGCACCTCCTTGGATGTGCCCACAACCACCGTGCCACATTTCCATGAATGCACACCCTCATCGTGGCCGCTGGGCACATCCTGTCCTATGCCCTTGTAGCCGTTGACTCGTTATGCCACCCACATAATTTTTTTTAATTGACATCTTATAATCCATTCCGTAAAACTTTCTAAAGTTTGACTGCTAATATGTTTAACATAATTTAGATTTATCGCTAAAAATACTTTTGTAATATTATAATTTTATTAGTATATAATATGACAAAGTTACAAATAGTAATGTCAAAGTCACGTCTAGTAGACCATAAAAAATATCGCTTAAAAAAGAACGAAGTAATAAAATGTTAGTGTTGGATAAATCATGCATTGTGAATATTGTATCCACATGATACTTTAATGTTACTATATATTTAGTTGGGTTTTTATCCCAATTAATTAGATACTTTACATATTTAGTTGTGAAAACAATTTAATTTTATAGTGTCATAATGATAACAAATACTAACATTGACAAATAAATTTCATAAATTTTTATTAATACACTACATAATATATATGACAGTTCATTTACTCTACCACTCGAAAAGTGTGTAGGGTTTTTAGTACGTCTATACTTACTATGACCATATTGATATGGCCTATTAACGTCACATATGGCTTCAAAATTTGTAAGTAAAATATCTCGCATAAGATACCACATATTAGTTTTGAATCATTGCACTCAGAGTAATGGTCGCGATGGCTAAGACAAATAGAGAACCGCACACTTAAATTTTGAGTTAGAAACTAAAAAAATTCCAAATAGCTAAATAAAATAAAGCACTGGAACCACCTCTTAGTGGCATGGTAGAGTTGTGGATATACGACTCATACAAACTAGGGTTCATATCCTAGCACTTTATTATGAATTTTGTGAGGTCACGAATTTACCATGACCTGCATCTTTATAGACAATTGTGGCAATGTTCGGCAAATACAAGTTTCACAAATGGGGATAGGTGTAACATCATAGATTTTTGAGTTTTTTAAATTTTTAGTCAAGAAAAAATGTTTTAGAAATTTTTCCTTATTTTTTGTAAATAATAAAACCTTAATTTGATTTTTTTAAATTAAAAAGGATTTAATATGTGGAAAATAAACATAAAACATTTCTTAAAATTTTATTTGAGTTATTTGTGCCTCAATGTATTTTATGGAATTTTGTAGAGATTTTCTAGAATTTTTTATTTATTTGGCTTTAATTTGTTTTCTATTAATTTCTTAAAAATAAAATCAATTGAAAAATTCTGAAAAATGTTTCGGGCTAACTGTTATCCAGCCCATCTCCCTTACTCTCTCTCCACTTGTGCATCAGCCCCATCGCCTCAGCCTAGCTTGTTGGCTTGCCTTGCCCGTCTTACACTCCTTCCTTTCCCTATCTCTTTCGCTGCCACCCGAACCTCACCTGTCAGCCATCTGTACCTTGGACTCCTTGTCGCACCACCTCTCCACACCATAAAGAGGTATGGACCCTCATTTTCCATACCACGAGTCACCCTTGTCCTCTTTGCTCTAGTTGTCACCTCAAGATCGCCTGTGTAGTGCCAGAATTGAAGATCGAGTTGCCACTCATTTCTACTCCATCAAGCAATTGCTTCACAATCGGTAAGCCTTTGACCCTGCCAACCACCCCGCTAGCTTCGCCTCGCACCCTCGTCGTGCCTCGGAACCCACCAGAGCCCGTCATCGCTATGCACCCAATCTCTACCACTACTAAAAGCTTGCCACAACCATCTTCTATGACCATAGGGTTTCGTGCTCAGTCATTAGCATCGTAGCCATACCAAGAAACTTTTGTGCGTGTTCTAGACTTCTAGGAGCACACTAAAGCCTCTCTTGTCGGATTCACCATCGCCTAAGCCACCGTTATTGTGGACCTCGTCGCTGACCTCTGCTGCTAGATTCGAGCCACTAGATAGCTTTGCCATGGTGAGAGAGCTAGAACTGACTATGTCGACCTGCTGCCGTTCACTATTGCCACCGCCGAGAACCCTGGCCATAGATCTGATATGAGTTGGCAGCCCATGTGGGAAGCCACATCAGCGCAACTATGCCACATGGAAGCCGCGTAGCAGCCATGCAAGCCCCCAGATCACCATCTCAGTGCACCATAGCACCCCTACCACATCATTTGCACACGTGTCAACCATGTTATCACCACTACACCAAATTTTTACACAAGTGTTAGCTACGTCACCTACCGTGTCAGCGCCAGCACCCTACCATAGCACTATTTCATAGACTGAGTGCATTGTGAACCCAAGCTAGTCCCTAGACTCGGTCCACAACACAGTAAACCCTAGTAGTGTCTTTTTTTATTTTTCTTGAATTTCTCATCCAATCCAACCTCAAAGAGCCCGTTCAGCCGTTCTCTTTCATAAGATCTCCAATTGGGCACATTAAAGTCTCTAAATTCATCTAAAATCAGCCAAATTTTATAGTGTATTTTATTTAATTTTTGGAGTTTTTTGCTAACTATTTTGGTTTTTATTTGGATTTTCTCTCTTGCTAGACTTCTGATACAGAGTCACCCGATCTTCTCAACGTAGGATGAATACTTGCAGGAGTCTTGATGAATCGCAATGAAACTCCAATGCTAGTGCAAGGGACGAACACTCTTTAATCCGTCAAAACACACTTGCGTTGATTTCACCGACCACCAAGCGACAATCTATAGTGCACCCAATTCCCAGCGGAAAGGCTGAACGATCTTGATTGAAAAAACTCTCTAATTTCTCACGAAACTGAAGCACGAACAATAGTATATTTATTCTCAAAGGTGGTCTATATTACATGGCCAATTGAGCCTCTAATCATATCTGATTCTATCTTTGTTTCTAAAACCGAAAGATTATTTTGGTGATTTCGACGTGCACAGGAGGAATTTTGGGATGGGGCCAGATCCGTTGGAAAGAGAGCGCGATAAGCTTTCTAGGCTGTACTCACACATTCTAAATAGACTCTTGATGCGAAATCTATGAGCATTTAAAATCGGTCCTGTTAGGTTGAATCAGTGTCGGATTGTTTTGATGATTTCGATGCACACAAAAGGAATTCGGGGGTGGGGCCAGCTCCATTGGAAAGTAGACAAGTTCTTCTTTTTATGCTGTACTCGCACACCTCAAACGGAGTTTGTATGCAAAAGTTATACATATTTGAAGTTGGACCTATCAGGATGACTCCGAATTAATCTGGAGGCCGAAATGGATTCCAAAATGTATCCTACTGGAGTTGTTTCTTGAGCTGGCACCAAAGTGATGTGGTGACTTTTGTACTCTGCTTGCACATACTTCTCTTCATTTTGTACTTCTTGCGCTTGATCAGATCCTAAGTTCTTAAGTAAAAGAACATTACATGCATCAGGTAGTGGTCTCTTCCCCATTAAAGAATTATGCATTCCTAGGAAAGAGTTCACATGATAATTTAGTTGTCGTGCACATGCTCTTGTAATTGGCCCTTACATTGCTTCAAGTTGAGAAGTTTTATTTGTGTCCAAAAGTGTGATGTCCTTAATGTTAAGCTTATTTTCCACAACCCTAACTCTTCTAGCAAGCTTTTGAAGTTCTGAAGTACTTTTTGAATTACAAAGAATAACATAGGCTAGGATGTCCTCATCAACTTCAACATTTTAGTTATTCAAAGGAGTTGGAGAGCAAAGAAGCCGAAAGACAAATAATAGGAAAGTGAAGAACATTAACATTGCATAGCAAGATAAGTTGTGCAATCTTGATCATGTTGAACCTAGTTTTTATAAAGTTATTTACATTTAAATTATTGCGTGGATATTTATTAAAATTACCCTAGGAGATAGTTATTGTCCCCATTGCTATTTATCAATCTTGTCGTTTGTATGCCATGATCCATTATCACTCTAGGGTGGTTATTACTAGTTGGTCATTATTATAGAACCAACGTGGATTGGTTAAATTGCTTAGCCATGCTGGGATTTATGGAACATTGTCTTAGAATCAAATCAAATTTTAATAAATGATATATAGAATTGCTTTATGAATAACTTGGTGCATTATGTGTTTTCATTGATGGCATGTATTGCGCTTTAATTTCAGGGGTGAATAAATGGTTTAGTCTGAGGCGATTGGAAGGAATGTCTACTTATGGTATGGGAAAGATTGGTGAATTGTTGTTTAGTTAAAAAATTGGTTGGTATCACCCTATTCAGTTAAGAACATAACTTTGTGCACCATTGAACTAAGCCACAATCATATAACCACATATCTGGAATGGAATGGATCTAGCCTAGTAAGTTACCAAGTTTCGGTATTAACTCATCAGGTAGTAGGTTAAGCTCAATGCTAGGGTGGAAGGTGTGATCACATTCGTTGTGTTACATCTTATGGACAGAGTTTTGTTTACAAATCCAACATTGAGCTCCAGGCCTACTGTCATTCATTGAGTTAAGGTTACTGGGTTTAAGTTTGATAGGAGGGGTCAGTACTGGGTCGACGTTTCTAAAATTTTTGTTATGATCTTCTTACTTAATCTATTCAAATAGCCATATCCACGATCATAAACGTGCTTAGGGATTTCACATGAGGGTTAGATCTTCATAAACAAAACTATGAAGGAAAAGTTATGTGAATTGATGGATATGCTATGTGGGCTATTTTTACTTGTTATCTTTTTATTATTGTCTTATAAGTTGTGCTTTTGATTTATTTATTGTATTTACAAGTCAAATTAGCTTTCTGCAAAAAACAAGGGAGGATAGCCAATCCTTTGTACTAAGCCTTACATCCATATATTGCATTATGTGTGTACAACTTGCTAACTACTCCATGTTCTTACCCTTGCTATACAAAAATGTTGCTCAAGTGCTAAAGATGTCAGTTACACTTCACTGTTCAAGGAAGACCACTACGTCAAGGATCAAAAAGAATTAGGTCACGCAATCCCAGTCGATTGCCTGTGGGCATATGGATGGGATACATTTAAAGTTATCTTTATTCTTTCTGCTATACTTTATTTGAGTTGTTTGGCCATTAAGACTATTAATCGCAAGCTTTGACCCTAAGATCGTTATTCTGGTAATAAAGGTATTTGTTTGTCTCTGCTACTTAAAAGAGAAAGTTGGTGGTAGTAGTTTATTTGAATCTCCCAACCCTCCCTTGCACCTTTCTAAAAAAATCTCTAACAAAAACAGAAAAAACAATCTACTAAAAAAATATAAATTCCACCACTCTAAACATTCTCTAACAAGAAAAAATAATAACAAAGCTTAACTAGGTGCGCGGTAGAACCAAGGGGGGAGGCATGACATGATCAAGCACGTAGACTAGGCAGGCTGATCTCAACAATATCGACTCAATGTGTATAGATAATATAATTTTTTTATCCGTAGTAAAGCACGGGCATTCGGCTAGTTTCTTATTATTCATGTCTATGGAATGATGTTTCATTTATATTGCCACTGTTGTAAGTTCAAGCTCTATTGAGTTGGTTTTGATAATAATAACAAAATGTAATTGTAAAACTAACTTGTTTATTAACTATGATATTACCTAATCTCATTTGAATGAAAAGATGAAAATCACGGAGGTATGCATTCGACATCATATTCTTATATCTTATTGCATTTATCGGATCCAAAATATAGATTGAATTTAACCAAAAGTCTAAGTTGAATATATGCATATGTTTTAATTATACATTCTTGCATACACATATTTAGGGGGAGTTCACTCTATATTTTATGGTTTTATTAATGCCTATCCATGTTTTCTTTTCAACACATATTAGGATCTTTACTTTGAAACATATCCAATGTGTATATATAGCTTGTGTAGTTCATATATACTCATGACTGATTTAAATTCAATCACTTTCAATCAAGTTATCACAATTTGTTTGTCTTCTTTATTGTGTATTAGTGATTGAATGATAAATGATAACCAGATGTATAATTTTACTAGCATTTAATCTCAAAGATAAACACTTACATTTAAATAAGTTAATTGCTTTAAAAGCTTATTCTAAATTATACAATTATTGTGTACATGTTGTATACTCGCAAATCAATCTTTATCTCATTTTTTGTTGAGATTGTCATCAATTGCCAAAAAGAGAAGATTGTGTAGAATCTAGTCCCCCATTATGAGTTAATAGTAAAGTTTTGGTAATTAATGGCAAATAGTTTGTGGACTAATATTTTCTATGAGTTAGATGAATATGTTAGATTCCACAATGAGAATGTCTTTAGATGGCTTTATGTGTTGAAAATCATCAAGTTAAGTTTCAGGATAGAAGATGGCTTCATGAGTTGAAGGGCATCAAAAAGAGAAGATGTTCATGAGTTGATCAAGATCTTGAAGAGAAGTTAATCAAGATTTTCAAGAGGAGATAATCATAAGTTTATCATCAAATCAAGAGAAGATCCATCATGTGTTAATGGAGTTCAAATGAATGATGCATCAAGGGTTGATGCATATCAAGACAATGATCCGGACTTGAAGTGAAGAGATAAATCATCAATCTTCAAGAGGATACTCAAGGAAAATGTATGACTAGCTAAGGCTAAGAATGTGTTCCTAATCTTTTACCAGTCTTGCTGCTTGGTTGGAAGACTGGATTGCTAATATAGGTTACCATACTATTAAAAGAGGTCTTGTCTAGTAGCTTAAGTCTCATCATGTATTGATAACTAAATCTCACTTGCTCTAGCTCTCTGTGACATGATGCTATTATTTGCGAATGTGTTTTACAAATAGTTGAGCCTCATGTGTTGAATCCTTGTAACATAGGACTATACATTGTGAATATGTTTTGCAAGTGTTTGAAGTCCAAATTTTTTACTCCTTATGGTATAGGATTTATATTTGCAGATGGTTGAAGCATATAATCCATGTAGGATATGACTTAGATTTGCAAATGTGTTTTGCAAACGTATTGAGTCCATGTGCCTATTTCTTGTGTCATGATTCTAAAAATGTGTAAATGTGTTTTGCACTTGGTGGGAATTACGATTTGATCCTTGTGTACATGATACTATAATTTATAAATATGTTTTACAAAATTTGTTGAACTATGCACTTTTAAGAAAAATCGGAACTGCCACTATGAATCTTACAAAACTACCGCTGGGTGGAACTATCGACTTGTAACACATGGTACTACCACATTGGTGGTCGAAGACAAGTGTGATCAAAGACCAAAGTGGTCGAAGACCAGTATGACTGTGGCAATCAGACAGGCTTTGTGTGAGTAGTCCAATCGGTATGCGGTAGTACCAACCTGTGTGGTGTTGTACAACTGGAGTTGCAGTACTACTGGGAATTAGTTACCAAGAAATTTTTTTCAAGAGAGATATGTTTTTGGGAGGTTTTCTCTCCCAGGGAAATCAACAGTTCCGCATGTGTAGAGTGTTACTACTACACAGCAGTAGTACCGATTTCAAACTCTAACGGCTAGTTTTATAATCGTTATGAGAGGAGCGGTAGTACCGGCTCGATAACGACGGTACTACCAGTTTTTTTGTTTTTTGTCTTCAACAGCTAGTTTCGTTGTATGAAGTATAAATACTCCCTTATGACCGGTTGGAGGCAATGTTGCTGAACTCCATTTCATTACTTTGAGCTAATGTTTGGTTCTCTTCTCAATTGTGCATGTGTTACACATTGTGAGTAAGGAGAAAGGTTTTGGATTGTATGTGTTACATCTAAAAGTGGATTTCGTATCTATTTGAGTTTGTGTATTCGTTGCACGTGGTGAGAGTCAGACAAGGGGCTTGATTTGTTACTCATAGAGGTTGCCGACTCTCAGACGCCGTTGGAGGCATCGCATCCAGTGATCTTCTTAAATACGCTTGTGAGAAGGCCCGACGTATTGTGAAGGTTAGAGCTCACCTACCCGAAGCGGCAAAGAGTTACCACTAGTGAAATTAAGGTGTTTGACTTAATTCGTGGAGTCGGTCCAATTAGTTTGAACTTACCTCAACGTAGATTAAGGTAGACCGGTAAATCTCCGAATATCACAGTAAAAAGAAACCGTATCAATTGTATTTTGTTCTCTTGTGCTCAGTTTACATTGAAGCAATTTACATTCATAGAATTAAATTGATTACTTATCATTCTAGGATTACAAACATTTAACATAGACTTAAGTTGTTAGTGCAATTAGATGAACTTAGTTAATTTAGACTTTATTTGTGCTAAACCGAATTAATTTACGCTTTCGCATTACAAACTTGGTTTTAACCAAAGAAATTTTAGAAACCACCACTATACTCTAGTCGACCTGCTCGATCTTACAACTATGCGCATTAATATAATTCTAGATCAGTACAGTATACATAAAAGGTCTAAATTTGTATATTCAAATCCTAATAATAGAATGCTAGTAAACTGTACAGCGCAATCAATCAAACATCATCCACAGGAAGTCAAAACATGTCGGGCACGAGCAAGCATCTGGCTAGCATGACCAAATGGGCGCGCAATCCATCCAAACAAACCCCCTTGAAGGCTTGAATTTTCTAATGTACGACCGAAACAAACCTTATTTGGTGGAGAAACAGCATTCAATCAGAGAAGCACAAATGCTACTACACCCTGGTTCAGAACAGCAAGATGTCGACGCAACGCAACGCATGCTCTCGCAAAAGCAAAATTCCACATCCGCCGCTGATACACTACGGAGCGCCATCATTCATGATCAGCAGCAGACTTTTCGCATCTTGATGGCCGCGAAGTACTCCTTGCTGCCCTTGGGGTCGGGCTTCATGGACTTCTCCCCAGGCTTCCATCCCGCAGGGCAGACCTCGTCCGGGTTATCTTGGACGTATTGCAAAGCCTGAAACATTCGAAAGGAGCGGTCAGATTACGCAATCAGTGAACTGTAACATGGTCAGATTACGTATCACACTGCACACCGAAATGCTGTATCTTGCATGAGTTGTGTTTCACAAGCACCATGAATGTTACGTAAATTTTTGGTTTATGACTAAACCAGCAACTTGTCCTTTGTTTCCTATAGGCTGAAGCAAGGGCCAACACGAAAATCCAGCATGAGAAAGATGTAAAATACCTGAAGGGTCCTCATGGTCTCGTCCACACTGCAACCGATGGCAAGGTTGTTAATGGTAGAGTGCTGAATTACTCCCTCCTTGTCAATGATGAAAATGTTGTAAATATTGTGGTATAAGTATATATTTAATTTTAATTCCAGCACAAACAATCAGGACAAAAGCATGACATAAAAGGCATATATATGACTTAACCAATATGTAAACAAGTAAATCTTTTGACATATTGAAATTGAACCATATATCCAACATATATGTCATGTAACAGTCCAGAGGCAGCATGAATTGTATGAATTTAATTGCTCTTAGAAGGCTAGTTGCACAAGATTTGTTCTTGGTCATCTCCGCCTCACAATGACCAAAATAATCTTAGTTATATATGAAAGCCTATAGATTAGTTCTTAACCATAAATCAATCCTTACTTTTAAACAAAACTACCAGATCATCAAATATACCATGCTAGACATCATTAGAAGATCAAAATATTCATTCTACCATTCAATTTATCATGAACAACATTGACTGCAGCAGAATGACAGTATTCAGATCTCTACTTCAGTAACTGAAAATAAATCAGAGACTTGATCCGAAACTTCAATGAGCAGCAAATATAACCAAATGACTTGAATGATTAGAGTATAATAGAAAGCAAGTTAGCCGAATGCTCAAAACTAATCTATACTCAATTTCATATACAATTTCATAATTTCAAGTCATTTCATCACCGAGCAATACCCACAGAGAGTTTCTTTGCAACTTCCAGATACAGAGCAAAAGTAAATCACGAAACTGCAAAGAGCCAGCAGCCAGTATACTCACAGCTGTGGTGATACTCGAAATCACCATACAGATCGAAAGTGGCAAGGCACACACGAAGCGCTGACCCAGAAAACCAAGCACCCTACTGTGCCGAGCAAGAAGATGATAGCAATCGGAGATACAGTGCCACACTCCCACCTTGAGTAGCCAAGGTAGAAGCCAAGGGTTAGGTGAACGCCGCACAAGACCGATGAGAGCTCCAGCCAAGAGCACCCGTAAACACCAAGATCAAGTCACGATTTCTCCTTCAGGTACTCGACACCACACCCAACCGAATCAACCTCTAGAGATCAATCCCCAAACCTTTTCTCACTGCCAGATCCAAGGAAAAGGCACAAGGAAACCGCACGGGGAAGAGCCCTAGAACAACGATTCGGGCAGCTCAGCCAACGGCGATTGAAAGAACCCAGCTGACGGCTCTCAAGGCTCCAGATTGAAGATTTGCCAAGGGAGATGAGAGGTTGAAAGGGAGGAAGAACTCACTGCTTCGGATGCCAAGAAAGGGGAGAGAGGCTGTCTCTTATAGGGGAGCGAAGGGGCGGAGGCCAGCGGGCTGCTGCCATGGCCAGCGCCGAAACGCCCAGGCCGGTGGCGCCTTCGCCGCCGCACCGCCAGATCCAATCGCCCGAGCGACGCAGTCAAGGCGCACCCCTCCCGTCGCGTGGAGAGAAATGGCCGAAGCCTTATCTCCTCATCTGTCCCACTGACAAGTGGGACCCACTCCCTTTTCTCTTTTTTTATTTTATCAAATTGGGAAATTACCAATTTTCCCTCAAGAGTTCAACAAAAAAGTCCTCTCAGAGCAATTCCCTCTTGACAGAGCATTCAGATTTAGAAAGCAAGATAAAACAGAAAGGCAGAAAAGAAAAGGAATACCGCTCAACATGGAAGAGTAAGAATAACAACTGGTCAAAATGGAATACCTGGTCAGGGATAAGGACACCAAAGGACTTTGAAATTGATTTAGTAACATCAGAAATCAGTGGGTATTTCAGATCACCAAGCCCACCAGACTTCCTGTCTGTCTGTACCCATGCAAGATGGGAGAACTACATCCAAATAACCGTTGAAATGTCAGGTTATTATACAAGGATGGAGATGAAACACCATTAAGAAGGTTATGTCCATGATGAAACTATATCTAAAACTAATATAAGGCCATCAAGTGAAAAAAAGAGATGAGTACAACACAACAATTATGTGATGTAGAATAACATTAGTTCGATAACACCTATTACACCATAACAAAAAAAAGAAGCAAATTGTCGTTACCTGTCACTGCTGTTAAGCCCATGCAGAGCAATTTTCTGGTTAATCGTTACATTAATTGAGCTAGCATATCAGTGTATATTTTCCTTATGGGAAGAACACAGCATGTGTAGTCATACTTCCTTGTCAGGGAAGCTGGTGGCCAAAAAAGGAAACTTGACTTGAAAAAACTAACATTACTGTTTCGCTCTGGAAAATATTTTCCAAATTTTACTTTTAGAAAATACGAAATAAACTCTAGAACTGTGCATACAGGGCCAACACTATTTAGACTGACAGGGCATCGCGTCACGATGCCCAGTTCCTTATTGAAACTGGATGAACACAGTTTACAGCTCATTTTGAAACAAGACCAGCACTTAAGCTCCATAGATCACCTAGCATGCAGATTTCTCAATATAGGAGCAACTGATCCGGCCATACTAACAGATAAGCACACACAATAATTTCATTTCTCTTATGAGCAAGTACGTACCAGAACTTAACTGCACTTGATAGCTACCTATATATACCGCCACGACAATTTCATGCACAGGCACTATAAAGGCATTGGTACATTTAATTCGTTTATGTGGTAGGTTTTGAAACCAGCTCAGTTACATGAGATATGGTACATAAAACCTTAAATTTTTGCAAAGCTGAAACTACAGTTACAATATCATTCTGGATCAAATGAATGACCTATCAACTATAGTATAGATGCTACCACAAGTGTGAAATGCCAGCAATTCAAGAAGTTATAACATACCACACTGTCGATTGAAACACCGAGGATCTCAGTGTTCAACTTCTCAAATTCCTCATCGCTGAACATGGTAATCTCTGCAACGATCAGGCATGCATTTATCAGAGCCTCCTCGGGCCAAGGTTCTCCGGCATCCAAACGAACTTGCTCCAAATGTTTTAAACTAACCTGTCGGGTAGACGAAGGTGAAGTACATGGGGTAGAAGAACAGAATCACGTACTTCTTCCCGATGAAATCAGATAGCTTGACCTGCAAACACGCAGGATAGCAACCACGGGAGTGACCGTCAGAATTCAGGACATAAACCGCCAACGCACTACAGGAAACCTATCACGAAAAATTGAGCCGAGAAACATCTAAGCCTATGCTACGATTGGAGCTAGGGAAGCAGCAGGCGCGCATACATTGATGAAGTCCTGGTCGAAGACGGCCTCGGCCTCGAAGTCGGGCGCCTTGTTCCCGACCAACAGCAAATCGTCCTGCAAAGCAAAGCACAGGCACCACGACCAGTGAGCAGGAGGCGAATCCAACCCCCAAGATAGGCCGGCACGGACACGAGGCTTACCACTCCGCCGGCGCGGGCGACGAAGGCGCTGGTCCGAGGGGATCTGGAGGCGGCGGGGCCTCGCTGCGGCGGAGAGGGCGCGAGGGACGGAGAGGGAGTGCGGCGCGGCGGGGGAGGCGGCGGCGAGGGGCTTGGGGGTGGGGGTGGAGGAAACGACGGTGGCGGTGGCGGTGGCGAAGGAACAGGCCATGGCCGGGCTCGCTCCGGAGTGGATGACGAGGGGGGTGGGGGTTTGGGGATTGGCTGCGTGCGTGCAGATGGGGTTTGGGGGTGGCAACTACCTGCCACCCTGGCTCGAGGTACGGGCGTGTCACCGCCACGCCACGCACTCCACTCGTCCAGCTCGATGGCACCATCGCAAACCATCTGGGTCGCTCGGTGTTTTTATTTTTCAGCTTATTTTAATTTATAGTTTATAATTTATAACTTTTCTTAAATAAATAGATAAGATAGTTTTTTGTTATCATTTCGAAACAGTTTATCAGGATAGTATTTTAGAAGTAATTTATCGATTTTTGTTTCATTCGCACGAACACTCGTATTAAAACTAAAAACAATAAACCATAACCTAAAAAGAGAGACCAATTTATCTCACTCGTACTCCTCATAAATGCATATAAAAAAGTCTAGGTTGGACTGATAAATGAAAATAACTACCAGCCCCAATCTTTGCAAACTATAATTATCTCCTCTGCGAAAACATCCTTATCTTCCAAATACGTCTCGATGTACAGCGAGTTGATATTTTTGTTTGCTTAAGGATAATTGTGGACTGACTTATGCGCTAGAATGTTTAGAACATCTATTTGCGCAAAGCGAGGTTGGATGTTCGGAACTCAACCTGGTATGCACTAGTATACTCTAATCAGATATCATAGCAGTAACATCAGGGTACAGGACCAACAACAGAGGTAGGTCCTTTTAACGGTGCATTTAGGGCTGTAAAAAAAGCTCGAGGTTCGTGAACTACTCAAGCTTAGCTCGTTTTAAACTCGATTCGAGCTCAGCTCGAGCTCCAAACGAGCCGAACTCGAGCCTGATCTCAAACTCGCGAGCTTTAACGAGCCGAGCCGAATAGTTCGCGAGCTTAACATTTTTTTTATACCCATCCCCGTATCCCGCCGCGCCTACCCGTCCGACGGCCGTCCATCCGCGCCATCCCGCCCAAATGGGCCAAATTCCCGCCCGCTCCCTCCCTCTCCTCGCGAGTCGCGCCCCCCGGTCCCTTTCCTCGCGCCCGCCCAGCCTGGGCCTCGCGCCCCCCTCGCGTCCCCAGTCCTCGACCTCGCGCCCCCCGTGACCCGTCCCTCTCCTCTCCTCACGCCCTCCCCCGCCGCCCCCGCACCCCACACCCCGTCGGCCCGTCCCCCTCCCTCCTCTCCCCCGCCGCCCCTCCTCGGCCCCGCCGCCGCCGCCCCCCACCCCCGTCCCTCTCCCCCTCCGTCCCCTTCCTCTCCCCCGCCGCCGCCACCCGCCCCCTCCTCTTCCCCTGCGCGCCGCCTCTCGCCCCGCGCCCCCCCCCCCCCCCCCCTCTCCCCTCCCCTTCTCTCCCCCAGCCGCCCCGTCCCCTCCCGGCGCCTCCTCGACCCGCCCGCGGCGCCTCTCCCCGCCGCCGGCGCCTCCTCGACCCGGATTCGACTCGGCAACGGCTCCCCCGCACCTCCGCCAGCAGGTACTCCGCCCCACCCCGTCGCCCACTCCCCCTCCTCTCCCCGGCTTGTCGAGCCTACACGAGCCTCTCGAGCTTGTCCGAGCCGAGCTCGAGCTCAGCTTGAAGCTCGACGGCAATTTCAAGCTCGCTCGAGCTCGGCTCGAGTTTCTACCGAGCTCGAGCCGAGCCAGGGTAAGCTCGCTCGAGCTCGGCTCGTTTACAGCCCTAGGTGCACTCACTTCAGCTTTTTTTTTTAGCATTCGGCTTCCGTGATTTCCACTGTGCAACATTGGTTTACTATTCACGTTTTATCTTTTTGTGTTTTTTTTATTTTTTTGGTATTTTTGTGTTTTGTTTTGTTTCGTATTCCTTTGTATTGTCTGTGATACACTAACATGTTGCTTTTATTTTTACATTTTTAAAATTTAATTATACCTAATAAGCCAACTTAGCTACAGTAAAAAAATCAGTCAGCTACAGTAAAATTTCAGCCAAAAGTCATCGTTATTCCGAACGCCCCCTAAAAACACAACTGCGGTAGGTAATCTAGGTTACTACTTGCAATCAATGATCTTGTAGTTCAATATAGAGTGAATTCTTTTAAGTTGTGGTTTATGATTTATAGCTAAATTTTTTGAATTTTGTGTTGTTTATGAGAGATAGTACGTAGAAAAAATAGTCGTATATAAGTTTGACCAATACAGCTTAACTCGGTATAGTTTATACTATAATTTATCTATAGATCTCGCCTTAAAAAATATATCATTTAAAAATTAATTACTATAGTATAAATTAAAAATCATAAATCATAAGTCTCGCTAAATGCAGCCATAAATGTGTACTCATAGCCAAACTTACGGCCAAGTAGAAAACAATGGAACACACAATGTTAACAAAGCCAAAGCAGCCCCTTGCATTATAGTATTTAGTTTTCATTCACCCCTCTGCACAAAAGAAGAGACCATCCCAATTACCCCCACCAGCCAGGCAAATGCCTACACATGTACAACCGTCATGACAAAAATGCGTTAAGATTTTTGTTCTTATTTTAATGTTTCTTTCCAAACATCTCGAATTGTTTTGTGGGTTATCGGTTATGTTAGCTTCTTTAGCCCCTAAATTTTTAGTTTGTAATGGTTGAACACCTAGTTCAAAATGCTAAATTAATTTAATTTAGTTAATTATCTATTTGCTGTTGAATTATCAGTGCAAGTTCATTTTGTTTTAGCTTTGTGTGTTGGAACTCGAGGTATATTGCACTTACGTATTGTTTGTCTACGACATACTTCAAATGACTGCTATCTCTTGCATCAACTGATAATCTATATTGATGGATAAATCCAGGGGCAGAGTGACCTGGGGTCACTACTACATAAAACTATATCACAGACAGTTCAAAAACGTCATCACAAACGGTTTTCTGAACCGTCTAAATTTATGGGTCAGTGATAATCGAAGGTTATCACAGACGGTTTTCAAACCGTCTGTAGAGTAAATATCACAGACGGTTTGTAACTAAAAACCATCTGTGATATTCTTTTATGTAACATCCTGAATTTCAGAGCTTTTTAAAACCTTGAATTTAAAAATTAATTTTTGAAATTTTTCTGGAATTAATAAAGCTTAATCTGAATTTTTAAAATTTTAAAAAAAATTTATATGATTAAAATAAACTTTAACATAAGTTAAAAATATTTTATTTGGGTTCCTTGTGTCACAAGGAATTTTCTGGTATTTTTGGTGAATTTTTGGGACTTATTTGCTATTTTCTAGAGCTCTTTGAAGTTATTTGGATTTTTCTGGAAAAAGAAAAAGAAATTGAAATCCCACAGCCTCTCCCTGCTTGTCGCGTGTCAATCCGGCCCGCCCCTCGGCCCGCTTCCCTGACACGCGTCAGCTGCCACTTCGCTCCCGCGCGCCCGCTCTCTCGGTCCGGCCCGCCCCCGCTCTCACTGCTCCCGCGCCATGCGATCGCGCCGCGCCGCCCCGCCCGCTCTCCACCACCCGATCCCGGCCTCCTGCCACGCGGCGCCATCCCCGCCGTCCGCACCGCTCGCCCCGCGCCAACCCTAACCCGCTCGCGCCCTCGCCCGTCCGATCTCTCCCGCGCGTCATCTGGGCCGTCCAAACCGCATCCGCTGCCACTCCGCGCCGTAACCGATCGAGACTCCCTCGGTTCGTGTGCTTTTAACGCCGCTCATCCCTCGGTTCGCGTGCAAGCCTTGCCGCTCCGTGCCGTTCTTCAGCCCGCCGCCGCCGCTCGCCTGCCCGCCGCCGCCGCCTTCCACCGCTTCGACGCC
The DNA here is from genome assembly GCA_036346265.1 of Melocanna baccifera. Taxonomy (NCBI): domain Eukaryota; kingdom Viridiplantae; phylum Streptophyta; class Magnoliopsida; order Poales; family Poaceae; genus Melocanna; species Melocanna baccifera. Next base: position 13,301,959 of record CM070679.1, read on the forward strand.
GAGACCCCGCCTCCCCGCCGATGAGCCCCTCCGCCGTCTCCCTTCGCCCTGTCACCAGTCGCCGCCCGGCCATCGCCCGCGCTCGTCGCTCCCCATGCGCGCTTGCGCCCGCACTCCCGCCTCGGTCCAAGGCCGCCGTGCCCTCGCGTCACTCGCGCGCGCGTCCGTCGGCGACGCCGCGACGCCAAGCCGCGCCGCCACGCGTCGGCCATCGGCCGCCGTCCCGCCTCCAGTCCGCCCCACCGCAGCCACACGATCAGATCCGAAGACCAACGGACCAGATCTTGCCGCGTGGCCCCTCCTCAGCCGTCCAATCCCGAGCGCCGCCGCCGCCCCGTGCGCGCCACATCAGCCCTAGATGACGTGGCAGGCCACATCAGCCCTACCGCCACATGTCATGCCATGTCAGCTGCCACGCCAGCGCAAAACCCGTCCCCGAGCCACGTGGCATCTACGTCAGCATGCCACGTCAGCATGTGCCACGTGGCAAGATCGAGTCGCCACGCCGCCCTAGCCCGCCGCATCAAGCACCCCTCCTCGCGCATCGCCTCGTGCGCGGATTCATCAGAGACCCTCTTCCCATAGACCCGGTTCACAGCACAGTGTAATTTTCGTTTTTCCCGAATTTCCTTTAGGGTTAATTTTTCGAGAGCACATTCTCCTCCGTCCTAGCTCTGATTGACCCCGTTCTTTTTTCTAAATTCATCTAAAATCAAGCTCTAGCTTTTGGTTCTAGTTTCATGATTTTTGGAGTTCATTTGTTTATCATTTTATGCGTTTTTCTTGTTTCGGTCGTTTTCTCTCTCGTTAGATTCGGATTCTGGAGGAGCAGGATCTACGCCCGAAGACCAGGAGTACCTCGCTGAGCATAACCAAGGCAAGTCATGTCCTTTGATCATGTTGAACCCAGTTTGCAATCTATTATTTAATTATTTTATTTTAAATTACATTGCATCGCTATTTTTATTCAAACCTTGTAATCGGTAGTTATTGCCCCAGATTGACTATCCCTCCTTGATAACATGGAACACCCTTATGCCATTGTCACCTTAGGTTGGGAATTTATTTAGTGATGTTATGATTATTGTCATATGGGTTGGTACGATTAGAATTGCTTAGCCTTGCTTACATTTATGATTGGGTTTATCATCACACGTGAATAATTAATTTGACTTAATGAGATATTGAACCGTGGTTGGAGCCACAGCAGATCGTGGTTGGTGCCACAGTATTAAAATTTGTGCCATGACGTTGATGCGTCATCGGCGGTGGTTATACAAATTGGTTTTCACTCGGGCGAGTGATCGTGCAGTAAAGGGGGAAATGTTGGAGCACTTCGAGGGATGAGGTAGTCTCGCCCGGGTAGACTTAAGGATTAACTTTGTGCGCCATTGATCTGAGCTTTATCGTGCAAACCACATGTCTGGTATGGGACGGACCTGGCTGACTAATTTGGGATGTTTCAATTTTAATCTGGCCATTGAGATGAACATGGTTGCTGATTTCCATATGGCGCAAGGGGGGTGTGATGCGAAACCCTAACAGGCGGATTGAGTTGTAACTGAACTTTGTAAAGTCCTTGTTGTGATTACCTTAAGCTGAGACTAATCACATCGTGTGGGTACAGTTGTGCAACCTCTGCAGAGTGTAAAATTATTCGAATAGCCGCGTCCTCGGTCATGGACAATGCTCGGTGATTTCACACGAGGTATAGTTATTTGTGAAAACTGATGGATTGTGATTAGACAGTGAATGGTTAATTCACTGTTGGTTCAGCTTATGGATGGGAGGTCCATAAGTGGTTGGTTTAGCTTATGGATGGGAGGTCCACAAGTGGTTTATTACAATTCCTTTGATTAGTATTTATTATTGCTTTATTTAAAGTTCGCTTTCAATTTAATACCTGTATTTACTTTAAAATGTCATTATATGCAAATTAACCTTTCAGCCTTCTATTGGTAAGCCCTGCATACTATATTGCATTTATTTGTTACAAATGACTTGCTGAGTACCAATGTACTCACGGCTTTATGCCCAATGTTGCTCAGTTGAGGAAGAGGAGTATCACCAACAGGAGGTTCCAGAAGGAGAGTACTTCGACGACTTCGCGGATTAGGCTTCGTTCTCCACTCGATAGCTTGTGGGATTGTCGATTGGCCAGTACGCTTTATTTTGGATTTTCGCTGCTAGTTTTGTTAAGCTTTTCGGGCTAGTCTATTGTAAGCTTGGTCATAAGGTCGTACCTTTGAGATTTATTGATATTTGAGCTTTTACTTTATTTTATCGTGTATATGGTTGTGATGACATCTATGTTTGACTATGTGCACTAGCGTGATCCTGGGACTAGTGCAGTATACACAGAGAGTCCGGATTTGCATATTCGGGTCTCGACATTTTCTACCCCTAAATCTATTTCTGTTTATTAGCTAGCCTTAGGAAATGCTAGCTATACTCTCTGAAACAAATAGATGAACATGTACATGTATACAGACAATTCACATCTCAATTCATTTCAGAAACATATAACATCCAATTCACATCTCAATTCATTTCACAAACATAAAACATCCATTTCGCAAATCAATTAATTGAAATAAAGTAAAATATCCATTAACAAATACACAATTACAAAAGATCTACAGTGCATTTGCACTTAGATGGTAACATTGCATTTTTTATTGCTCTATCACTCCGGAATCGAGGTCTCGCGAAAGGAACATATCCATAATCAACGAACTTGTCAGGTTGCACAAGCAATACTTGGATGGTGCATGATTGCCATCCAAGTATTGCTTGTGCAGCCTGACAAGTCGTTGATTATGGATCTATTTCTTTCGCGAGACCTCAATTCCGGAGTGATAAGAGCAATAAAAAAATCATTGTACGTTGTGAAATTCTCCCTTTGAATTTAGGACTTGAGCCACCAAAAAGTACGCACACTCTCCTAGAATTCCTTCAAAGTTGGCCTGTTTCAATGCAGTTTTCGGGATGGACGCAGCCTGTCGATAGGAATACCAATGTGCGTATATATACAACTTGATAAGTATAAAGTAATTATGGGAATATTGATAAACCTTAGAATTGGAATTGGTGATCCTCGCGGAATCGAGGAGTAGTCTCATATGGTGGCAAACGTAGAATCCACACGTGTTGCCCGGCTGCTGCTAGTGGCACTACAAAAAATAGAATATGTTAATTCAATAGGCATTACTACCAACTGTTGCATAGGATTAATTAATATGTACTAGCGAATACTTTAAAGTTTCAATCATGTGTCAGGGCTTTGGCCCGTTGCGTCGAGAGCTTTGCCATTTGAACGTATGTCGCGAACGCCCTACGTGATTCGAAAAAGTTGACCTTAGCCATTCGGAAGGAAAGAAAGAGTACAATATAGGTATGTATGGAGAAAATATACTTACCTATCGATTACTTTTCCGACAACTGTGTAGTCGGTTTTATTCTTACTTAGGGAATAAAGGTATATTGTCTTATTCCATTTTGGTACAATTACTATTAAAATCCAATGAAACTCCTGATTGTAGGGCATAAGTATATATTCGTTATCATGGTAAGCCAGCAGTGCTGCTGCAATATACCTCTCGACGAAGCCAGCATCCTTATTGATGGTATAACTGGCGACCAAGTGTGGGTCCAAGAAACCAACAGATGATCTGGATAATCTAGCTTCAGTCACCATGTATCTATATATACAGACACGAAAGCAACAAATTATATATGATATTTATCGATATGATATGAATGAAGACTATGATTGTACACACTTACAGCGTCCAGTATCGAACGAGTGAGGCGTCGAGAGCGTTGAGCGTGAAAAGATCAAATAAATCCTCGAAGGTCACCACGAAGACACCATCTTGAAATTCGTGCTGAAAATGATGCAGCCTGAATTTGACAGTGATACCTGAGCGCCGTTCTCCCTTTGGCTTATTGGATTATTCCATATACCAAATGTGTAATTGGTTGCAACTAACTGGTAGGAATGGGAGGCGCTTCACCGGGTCGATCATCGGCTCGTCAAGCACGAATTTACAGGCCAATGGCAGGTACGGGATATCATCATCGGTCTTCTTTGCTTTGCCCTTGCTGCCTTAGCTGTCCTTGCTACCTCGGCTGATTGTAAAGGTAGCACCGGTGAATGTTGTTGCACTGGGAATAGTTCTCGCGGATTCATCACCAGAGCAAGTACCGGTGGTGGAGATAGACCTTGTGGAGATGGCACCAGTGCAAGTTACTCTAGTTCGTATTGCCCTTGTGGACCTGCCACCGGTGAAGAAGCCTACAGGCAGATGTCTCTTTTGGGCCACTGAATGAAGGTTCCAATGGCTTGCCCTAAAGTTACGATCTCATCGTTGGGGGGCTTCGGTAGCGGGACGACATCGAAATTGGCATGCATACCATCCACAGCCACTTTTTCGAAGCTTGGAGCTAAAGGTGCACAGTGCACTATAGCCCCTTCACCGGACGGATATGCCAGGCTCCAAGCAGCGCACAAGGCAACAGAGGCATATCTCACTTGGAGCTTGCACTTCGTAGCTTGCAGGATGTCGTCCACAGGAAATATGCCCTCGCTTTCCGTCGTAGGATTGGACGCGCAGGTACTCCGACGGTTGGGGGGCTGGCTAGCACAGGAGCGGCGGTGGCCTGCTGATTTTCTTCTGTTTGTCTTCTCACCTCATCTCTGACGTAATCAGCAAGCTCCTCTCTAAGAGATGCCTTGATCTCCTCTCGTAGTCGTGCGTCACGCTCGACTTTGTTTCTCTTCCTACTCCGATACAATTCGGAGTTATCTGAGAAACCTTATTTCCGAGGAACATAAAACCCAAGGCCTCTCGTACGACCTGGGTGCTCCTTGTTTTCTAGTGCTGCGGAGAGTATATCTTTCTCTCTAATTGACAGGAATGATCCCTGGGAAGATTCAACACTCAGTGTATCCTGCAATAGCCCGACATGTCATTTAATTTTCAGGGAAGTTGTGGAGTAATTACAAGCTACGTAGTTCGATATCTTACCAGGTGGTGGGGCACTTCCTGGTCTGCAGGGTTCCGGAAGGAGATGCCCCCCGACGACGTGGTAGATGACCTCGCTTTAATCCAATTTCGAGCGCGCTCATCCGAAATCCTGGCAAATGACGGGGCGGTGTTCCGCATGATTACCTGTTCGTCCTCCAGCCTCCACTGCGGGATTTTACCCGCATATCCAGCTGTGCCGAGTCTGTGGGGATGTGTGTTTTTTGCCTGGAGGGCCTTGTGCGTCACGCTTGCACTTCTGAAAGCTTCGGTCATCTTCATCCTATTGTGGTTCTAGGAATGGGTACTTGTCCAAGGGCGTTAGATCTTTCTCCATAAAGTCCTTAACAAGCACGCTCTTGAAGTTCTTCATACTTTGCACGCCACTGCCAACGCATGTCGTTACACGGAGTCGTGGTGTTCTTCTGGGATCTCAAACGAAGCAAAAATCTCGGTTAGCAGCTCACGTTTCTGAGTCTCACTCACGCCCTTCCACGAATCGAATGTGATCTCAATTCGTTGTCGTGCAACTATTCCGATCGTTCTTCAAAATGCGAACACTACTCGGCGAGGAAGGAGAAGGGTCCCAGATCTATCGACCTCTGTGATGGTAAATCGGCCCTCGGGTTTTTTCGATAGTCCTCTTTCTTTGCGTGTTGATTTTGAAGCGGACGCATCCGGCGATGATGTTGAAGAATGCGCGGATGACATGTTGGCCTTCTAATATATAAAAAGTAAGCACAATGTAGCATATACGTAAATAATACGGTATAAGCACATACATTGAAGTATATATGTTCATTAGCAACATATATATACATATACATATACATAACAATATATGTAACAATATACATTTATATATTCATTTATAAATATACATATATATTCACAATGTATACATATACATTTATATGTTCATTAGCAGCATACATATATATTTATATGTTCATTAGCAGCATACATATACATATATATTCACAATGTATACATATACATTTATATGTTCATTAGCAGCATACATATACATATATATTCACAATGTATACATATACATATTCACAATGTATACATGAGGTAAAGGAATGAGTGCAATGTTGGCTTGGCTTCCTTGTATTTGGTAGTAAGATACTACTGTGATCTATTGGGTAGAACAGTTTTTCACATTTAGATTTTAGATAGATCTATCTGCAATTTATAGTTTATAAGAAAGAACTCCTGCTTGTTCACAATTTATAGTTCACAATGTATAAATCTATCTTCTTTATCCTTCAAGAAAAAACTCCTGCTTGTTTCTAATATACAGAATACAACTCGAGAGAGATACATGCACATTCTGGCTTCTAACCTTAAAAAAAATCAATTGCAACAATGCAGGAAAAGTTTACCTTTGGTGGAGGAGGGGGCCGGGCTAGGGGGTGGAGGAGGCCGCCGGGCTAGGGGGTGGAGGAGGCCGCCGAGCTAGGGGGTGGAGGAGGCCATTGGGCTCGGGGAAGGCGGTGCGGGGCTCGGGGACTGGAAGCGGCGGCGATGGGCTCGGGCTCGGGGGACAGCGGCGGCGACGGGCTTGATCGAGAGAGCGACTATAACTCTGTGCTTGGTTGGTGCAACTGCAGTAATGTACACACAAAACCCTAGCTGGGGTTTATATAGAAAGGCTTATTACAAACAATTCTAAACTTACAACCGTCTATGATAATAAATATCACAGACGGTTCTAAACTCAGAACCGTCTGTGATATCTATGATATCACAGATGGTTACCAGTTAAGAACCGTCTGTGGTAAGCTTATTGCAGACGGTTCTAAACTTACAACCGTCTGTAATAATACATATCACAGACGGTTCTAAACTCAGAACCGTCTGTGATATCATAGATATCACAGACGGTTATCAGTTAAGAGCCGTCTGTGGTAATAACTATCACAGATTGTTCTTAACAGATAACCGTCTATGATATGTATGATATGACAGACGGTTCGTAGTTTAGAACCGTCTGTGATAATAATCACAGACAGTTCTAAACGTACAACCGTCTGTAATAAGCCTTTGCCCATCTGTAGTAATAACTACACCAACAAGCATTCAATAAGTCTTTGCTCAGCCGTAGTTATTTCTTTACAACAGCCCAATGAACATAGAGATACATTTGTATGACTCATTCTCAAAATTCACCTATATATCACACATTTTCACTTATACATAAATGCAAATTCACAAATACATCACACACATGCATTGTTATATAATTCACATATACATCACATATGTGCATTGTTATATACATAAATGCAAATGCCGACATATATGTCGCACATTCTCATTCCACTTGTTTATTTCCTTTAAAAATTAGCCCTTTATAATGATCAATGCGTAAGTAACTAGTTTCGTCACGTTGTTCGTTGTCGACCATTATGCCATTTCCAAAAGGAGGTAACTCGTCAAATTGATTGTATTCGTCCTCGTCCACTACATTTTCTACTCCGATAATTTTTCTTTTTCCATGAAGAACTACATGATGCTTCTTATTTGCCGGGTCGGTTATATAGAAAACTTGAACAACTTGGTTAGCGAGTACGAATGGTTCGTCTTTGTACCCGACACGTTGGAGGTCCACGGTAGTGACACCGTACTTGTCAACCTTCACCTGTGGGAGATGCACCTAACGGCAGCAAAATAAGGGGATCTTGAAAATCACGTAGTCGAGCTCCTAAATTTCTTCTATGAACCCATAGTATGAGTTTCTCAACCCATCGGTACTGAACGTATCTATGCAGACACTGCAGTTTTGGTTAGTGTTGTTTACATCCTGAGCATGTCAGCATTTTGCCAACCCATAGAATGTGTACACCGTAGTTTTGGTTAGTGCAGTTTCTCAACCTATAGAATGTGTACCCATTTATATCATATCCTTGCCATGTCACAATTGTAAATGTTGTCCCTTTTGCCAACCATGTCAGCATCTCACTTGACGAGCTCCTAGCGATTTGGTCCTTCAACCATTGGTTGAACTGACTGTTGTGTTGTCTCATGATCCAAACATCTGGTCGCTCCGGGTTCTGTTGCCGAAGCACATCCTTATGCTGGTCGACATAAAGGGCCACTTCAGTCATGTGTTGTAAGACCATGAAATGGGTTTGAGCATATGCATCCATATCTGGAGTGATTGCTTTCCTTCCGATAGTTCCGATACCCTTGAGCCTCCCCTCATGACGAGATTGAGGCACACCTATCGGTTGAATCTGAGCCATATAATCGACACAGAACTCAATGATCTCTTCGCTTGCATAACCTTCGACGATTCTGTCCTCCGGCCGAGATCGATTCTGTACATACGACTTGAGAATTCATATAAACCTCTCAAACGGGTACATGCTACGTAGGAATACGGGCCCGCATATTTTTATCTCCCACACAACGTGAACAACGAGATGGACCATGATATCGAAAAATGAAGGAGGGAAATACATCTCAAAATGACATAGAGTCATCTCCACCTCGTCCTACAGAGCATCTAGTCCTTAGGGATCGATGACCTTCTGAGCAATTGTGTTAAAGAAATAACATAGTCTCATGATTGTCTCTCGGACTTTAATTGGCAAAATATTTCTAATTGCAATAGGGAGCATCTGTGTCATCAGCATATGACAATCATGAGACTTCATGCCATTTAACTTCAAATCTTGCATCGAAACAAGTTTCTTCACGTTGCTAGAGTAACCAGACGGAACTTTGACACCATGCAAGCACTGGCACAGTTCTATTTTCTCGGCCTTGGACAGAGTGTAACACGTAGGGGGAAGGTACGTTCGTCCATTATCTGTTTTTCTCGGTGCTAACTCAGGCCTAATGTCCATATCGGCCAAGTCAAGCTGTGCATTGACGCCATCCTTTGTTTTATCACGAATGTTTAGTAAGAGACCAATCAAGCTGTCACATACATTCTTTTCTACGTGCATGACGTCGATGCAGTGTCGAACATCTAGGTACTCCCAACAACGTAAATCCCAAAATATTGATCTCTTCTTCCATATGTTCTTCTCATGAGCAAGGTGTCTCAGCATTCCATCATTCTTACGCTCCTCCGAGTGCTATCGCAACAGTTTTGCCTCCTTTGGATACGCAAATAACCGCTTCAAACGGGGAATTATAGGAAGATACCATGCCACCTTTGTAGGAGGTTCTTTCTTCACCTCTGTTCTCTCGCCATCATCATCTGATTGATTGTTACATTTGTATCGGGATGCGTTGCACACCGGATAGACATGCATGTTTGCATACTCTTTACGGTAGAGGATACAGTCGTTCGGACATGCATATATTCTTTCTAATTCCATTCCCAATGGACAGAGAACCTTCTTGGCTTTATACGTGGTTTTAGGCAACTCATTTCCCTTCGGAAGCATGTCCGCTAAAAGACCTAGTAGCACCGTGAAACTCTTGTCGGACCAACCGTTGCTTGCCTTCAATTTCAACAGTTCAAGCACAGCTGACAACTTCGTGTACTTTGACCTGCAGCACGTGAATAAAGGTTTATCCGAGTCCTCCATCAAGCCTCGGAATTTAATATACTCTCTCTCATCATAGTTCTCTTCTATATCACGAAACATCTGATCCAGATTGTCATCGTGCAGTCTATCCGAATCCGAACCACAATCATCATCTGACGGCATATCATTGACTTCACCGGCGATGTTGTCCGGCGGTATATCATTGACTTTACCAGTGATGTCCTCCGGCGGTATATCATTGACTTCACCGGCGATGTCATCTGGCAGCATATCATTGACTTCGCCATGACTGGTCCAACACGTATACCCCTTTTTGAAACCCCTCCGAATCAAGTGCGCTTCAATCTGCTCTCAATTCACAAATATTCTTAAATTCTCGTAGTCAGTGCATGGACAATACATATATTCCACCCCCTTATTCAACATATCCTCCTCGGCAGCTCTTGTAAAAGCAGACACGCCATTAATGTACTCTTCACTCACACGGTTTGCGGTATACATCCAGCTTCGGTCCTATATTATGCACATATATAACAGCTTAGTTTTAAAATTAATTTAATTAATTATTACTACATATATAATACATGCATTGAGGCTAGCTAAATCTAAATTAGCTAGATCTTCAAAGTATGTATATAACAGTCACCGAAAAATAATTAGCTAGCTAGATCTAAATTTTGATATTGCAACCAAAAACAAATTTCATTACCATATCTACGGCAACCAAGAACTCAATGAACCTTCAAAGCACTCCTGCAAAATAAGCCTCCTTCCACTATGCAAATAAAATAGCCTGAAAGCCTTGCCGCCCCCAGTTGCAGCACCGGCTAGATTTGGATCGAAATGAAGACAGATGCAATACAGTCTGAGCGGCACAATAAATATATAGCAGGATTATCACAGACGATTTTTGCTGAAACACCGTCTGTGATAGTCCACTGTCACAGACAGGTTTTAGTCAAAAACCGTCTGTCATAGTCCAGATTATCATAGACGATTTTTGACTAAAACCCGTCTGTGATAGTCCACTATCACAGACGGTTTTTCAGTAAAAACCGTCTGTGATAATCCAGATTATCACAGACGGTTTTTACTGAAAAGTCGTCTGTAATAGTCCACTATTACAGACGGTTCATTTGTAAGAACCGTCTGTGATAATCCTTCAGCAGCACAGACGGTTTCCAAATTAAAACCATATATGATAGTGTACATCACAGACAGTTTCACAAAACTGTCTGTGATTTGCCGTCTAGTATTAGGCTTTCTGTAGTAGTGGGTGCTCAGTATATATACGGACGCCCTCAAAATTTTATGAAAATTATTTATACACCCTTTTTTTTGCTATACCTCCAAAATTTTTGAAAATTATCTATATACCATTTCTTGTTATATGTTTCAATTGAATTTGGACTTCGTTGTAATTTGATAACGCTTGAAGGAATTAGATGCAAATTGTATTCCATAACCTCTTCATATTTCGTAGACAGCATGACACCTATTTTTTTCTCCATCTATGTGGCACCACGTGAATGATATGAAAGTGTTTTATTTTATTTTTTCGATTATAAGGAAGACTCACATGTGCTCACACCACCACGCACAGACAATTGCACCTTCTTAGCATACGCCTAGAAAGACATGAGTTGGGATAAATCCACGACCTCACAAAATTCTAACTGAATTGCTAGGATTTAAACCCTGCTAGGTTTGAGTCATACACCCACAACTCCACCACGCCACCAAAAGGTTGTTCATGTGCTTTATTTATTTAGCACTTAGGAATTTCTTTAGTTTTTAACTCAAAAATCAAATGTCCAGTTCTCTATTTGTTTAAGCCATTGCGATCATCACTGTGAGTGCAATGATTCAAAAATAATATGGAGTGTCTTATATGAGATATTTTATTTACAAATTTTGAAGCCACATGTGATGTTAATAGGCCACATTAATACTATCGTACTAAGCATAGATGTACTAAAAATCGTATGTGCTTTTTGAGTGGTAAAGTATACGAGCTGTCATGCAAATTATGCAATTTATTAACAAAAAGCTATGGAATTTATTTGTCAATATTAGTATTTGTTACCATTATCACGCCATAAAATTAAATTATTTTCACAATTAAATATGTAAAGTAGCCAATTAATGGGGCCAACAAATTATATAGTAATGTTAAGATACCATGTGAATACAATATTCACATGCATGGTTTACCTGGCGCTAATATTTTATTATTCCCTCCGTTTTTTGGGTGAGTTCTTTTAGGCTGTGGTTTATAGCTTTTGAATTCTAACTATTCACGAGAGAGAATATGAAGAGAGAGATAGTCGCATGCAATTTTGATCGGTATAGCTGAAGTCAGTATAGTGTCTACTACAATTGACTTGTAAACCCTGTCATAAAAAGACACACCATTTGAAAATTAGTTACTGTAGCAAAAATCAAAAGTCATAAGCATGAAGCCCAAATGTCGAGACCCGAATATGCAAATCTGGACTGTCTGTATATACTACACTAGTCTAGGATCACGCTAGTGCACATAGTATAAACAAAGATCAAATATCAATTATATACACGATTAATAAATAAAATACTTAAATATTATTAATTATCAGAGTATGATCTTATGGCTAAGCTTACAAATAATACCCTGAAGGACTTAAGAAACTAGCAGCGAAAAATAAAAATAAGCACGGTATCCATTCGACATGCCCACATGCAATCGACTAGGTAGAGAAGTCTTAATCTACAAAGTTGTCGAAGTATCCTCCTCGTGATACCTCCTGCTGATATGGTTCATCCTCTTCAAGTGAGTAATAGTAAACATAAAGCCATGGGTACTTTGGTACTCAGTGAGTCATTTGTAACAAAGATGCAATATAATATATAAGGTTTATCAAGTGATAGCTGAAAGGTTATTTTGCATAAAGCAATAATTTAAGGTAAATACAATAAATAGATTGAAAGCGAACTTTAAAGAAAACGATAATGAATAAATAGTCAAAGGAATTAGATAAACCATTAGTGAACTAATCATTCACTTCTTAAAGTCCCCAACCGGGTGAAATCATCGAGCATTGTCAATAACCGGGTGACACCGCTATTCGAATAGTTTTACGCTTTGTAGATGTTGCACGATATTACCCACATGATGTGATCATCCTCACATTAAAATATTACAAATTAATCATCCAAGTCCATCCCATACTACACATGTGATTGCACAATAAGGCTCAGATCAATAGCGCACAAAGTTAAGTCCTTAAACTGTACCCAGGCGAGATATCCATATCCTTCGAAGTGAAATCCACACGTTCCCCTTTACTCACTATCAATCGTCCAAATAAAAACCAATTTTGTATAACCAACACCAATGGTACACCAATGTCATGGCACATAAATTTTATAACTATAGCTATAACCACGATTCAATAACTCATTAAGTCAAAATTAATTAATTGATCACATGTGATGATGAGCCTAATGTAACTATTAGTATGGCTAAACATATTAAACGTACAATCCATGTGACAACTAGTATTGCATCACTAAATAATTTTTCATCCTATGGTAACAATGATATCATGGTATTCAAATTATCAAGTGAGAGATTAATCAATTAGGATAATAACTACCACTTACAAGGGTTTGTAATAAAATAGCAATACATGATAATTTAAAATAAAATAATAAATAAATAGATTTAAAAACTAAGTTCAATATGATCAAAGAACACAACTTACCTTAGCCTTACTTAGTTAATTACTCTAGATCTTCAAATCTTGCTTCAGCTCCTTCGAAGACATGATCTAACGAGAGAGAAAGTAAAATGAAACACAAATATAATCAAATTAAATTTAAGTAAACCCTAAAAACTTTAAAACTAGAACTAAAAAATAGAGCTTTATTTTATATAAATTTATAAAAAAGAATAGGATCAATTGGAGCAAAGACAAAGGAGAATGAGCTCTTCAAAAATTAAACCTAAATAAAATACTAAAAAATAGAAAATATTACTGTGCCATGAACTTGGCTCACGGAATGACATGTTTGCGATGGATTCGGCTCATAGAATAGTGCACAGCGACTGGGCTTATCGACGTGGCAGTGACATGTGGCACAAGGGCTAAGGTGGCATAGTGATGTGGCATGACACATGGCAGATGACGTGACAGCTGGTGTGGTAATTGGAAGAGTTTGGTGCTGACGTGGCATCTACATGGCCTAACATGTGGCAACCACGTAGGATTAGGGCTTGCGTGGCTAAATGCATGGCTTACTGACTCGAATGATGACATGGCTAGTCTATTGGTTTATGGAATAGCGGCACTGACAGGTGGGTCCCACGCGTCAGAGTAACGGCGCACGGTAGACAAAAGTGTACAGAGAATGTGAAGAGTTGCAGAGGCGTAGGTACGGGGTGACACGACGGCTCACGGATCGAAGCATTGCCTCGGCTGGCAGAGGCATGGCGCACAAACCAAGGGCAGCAGCTCGGCGAGCGAGTAGGCATAGCTGACAGAGGTGGACTCATGGGCTATGGCGGTTATGCGGCGACGTCAAAAAACTCACTGGCAACAGAGATGCATAGTGTCTATATCGTGGATGGTTGACATGTGTCCTGGCAAGGATCAAATGGCTAGTGGAGAAAGCACAGATGAATAGTATCGATGCACGGATGGCTGACGCGTGGCTTGGCGTGGATTGGATAGTAGTGGTGTAGAGCGGAGTGGCTGGCTCAGATGCGGCGACAGCTCGGCCGATTGCCGACACATGGCTCAGCGGAGAGGATGTGACCTAGGCCGGTGAACAGTAATGGGTTCGGCCCAACAGGGTTTTAGGATTTTTGAGGGTTTTCTATTTTTAGAAATTCAACTAAACCATTTTGAGCTCCAGAAAATAGCAAATAAATCTAGAAAATTCTTAGAAAATTCTTTGAAGCACAAGGAACCCAAATAAAATACTTCTAGCAAATATTGATGTATAGTTTAGTCATATTAAATCTTTTTAATTAATAAAAAATTAATTTAAGCTTGAATTAAATCCAAAAAAAAATCAAAATTGTGAATTTTATTTTTAAAGTCTCAAATAAATTTGAAAAATAGAATGTTACACTAAAAGAACTCAACGTTTTAAGTGGTGTTTTTGACTTTATACGGTCTACGAGATGTGACTTTGATCATTACTGTTTATAACTTTATCTTATTATATACTAATGAAATTATAATATTATACAAGTATTTTTAACAATAAATCTAATGATATAGTTTTAAACATATTGGTAGTCAAACTTTAGGAAGTTTGACGGCACGGATTCTAAGATAACACTTAAAAAAGAATGGAGGAAGTAGTTGATAATCACTTAATAGTCTCATATTTAAACATTAATGATGCACCTCAACACAAATTTTCTAGCTCCGTCATTGGATGTATCATCATGTTAAGCTTATTATAGTGTATTATATGTGATAGGGAATCCCTCTTGACCTGCGTACATGTTGACAGATGGTTTCTTCATGATAGGATGCACTATATTCTTATTCATGCAAGGAAATGTTTTTGTTTTTATTTTAGAGATATGTAGATAAGACAGCCTGTGATCATGTGACGGCCTTGGAAAGCATTGACCCACACTCTTAGGATAATCATGTTACAGTGCATGTTGTGTTGTGAAACAAATACGAAGCATGTGCATTGTGCTTCTTTATTGAAGTGGCATGTAGTTGTTGTGGTCATATTGCTAACTCTTCCATTAAGAGATGATGGTGCATATGAGCGGTCATATATGATAGTTTTATGAAAGATAATGAAATAAAGGAAATTTAATCTACAAATATTTTTTATATTCTGTGACCAGATTGAAAATTTAATTTGCTTCGCAAAAAATGATCGCTGGGGAGTAGCTTTTGCTCGCATTCTCACTCGTCTATGTACGTCGTGTGGGCCTGTATATTTTTTTCTCTCTAGATGATGCGGGCTGTGTTTTGAAATGCCGAGACATCTTGCAATTAATTAATTGTTAAATTTAGCAAAGCTGTCGTGTGGGCTGTCTATTTTTTGCAATTAATCTTTACTACTTTAAAAGAAGGAGTTGGCGGTTGATGAGTCCTCTCCCATATCTCTCCCCTCACTTTTACTACTTTAAAAGAAGAAATCTTTGCTCTGACTAATCTGAACCGTCCGTCTCCTAAACCCTAGCTCTCCCCCAGCGCCCGCCCCCCTAATCCCATCACTCCCCGCCGCCCCCCCGCCTCTCTTGTTTTCCCGCCACCTGCCGCCTCGTTCTCCCCGCGCCGCCCACCTCCCCCTCGTTCTCCCCGCGCTGCCCGCCTCCTCGCTCTCCCCGCCGCCCCGCCTCCTCCTCCCCCCCGCGCCGCCGCCTCCTCCCACACCCCACGTTGCCGCCGCCTCCTCCCCCCCACCCCGCGCGCGCCGCCTCCTCCTCCCCTCGCTCTCCCCCCCTCCCCTTTCCACGCCGCCTCCTCCCCTGCTCCCCCTTCCCCGCCGCCTCCTCCTCCGCCGCCGCCGCCTCCTCCCCCGCCCCCCCTCCTCCTCCCGCGCCGCCGCCGCCTCCCCTCCTCCCTCCCAAGCGCCGCCTCCTCCTTTCCCTCCCACCCCGCGCCGCCGCCGCCTCCCCTCCCCCCCTCCGCTCCGTCGCCGCCTCCTCCCCCCCCGCGCGCCGCCGCCGCCCCTCCTCCCACCCCGCGCTGCCGCACACCGCAGATCTGCGACCGAGTTAGGGTTTCTTCGCTGAGGAGAGGAGGAGGACGAGGAGGAGATGGACGTGGTGAAGGCGGCGCAGCTCTCGGGGCGGACGCTGGAGCGGGTGGTGGTGCACCCGCTGGTGCTGCTCAGCATCGTCGACCACTACAACCGCGTCGCCCGCGACACCCGCAAGCGCGTTGTCGGCGTCCTCCTCGGCACTTCCTCCCGCGGCACCGTCGACGTCACCAACTCCTACGCCGGTAATCAACCCCGCCTCTAACCACTAGGGTTTGCGCGCTTCGGGTCGGCCCGCCGGTTTCTGAAGTTTCTGCGCTTCTACTGGACCTAGGGCTCGCGGAATCGGTTGTGGTTGTAGATGTAATTAGAACTATTGGCGTGAATTGCCGCGTTCTTGCATGATTAGATCTGTAGAGTTATTCCGGTGGTAACTTACTAAATTTGTAACTTGCGATGGCACTTGATTTTGCAGTGCCGTTTGAGGAGGATGACAAGGATCCGAGGATCTGGTTCATGGACCATAATTACCACGAGTCGATGTTCTCCATGTTCAAGCGGATCAATGGTATGCTGTGAGAACGTGTAGGATCGTTGTTCACAGAATGGTTTTGCCAATTGGTAGTTCTTTCTTTTATGCCCAATTTTGTGAGAGATGTGAGATAATGGCATTGTTCATTCCTTAAAAAAATGGCATTGTTCTCTTTGTTAGTTAATTTCGGTGTTCCTTCATGATGATAATTTCAGGAAGCCACCTCAAAACTTTAATCTCATTCTGGTTGTCAGCCCCTGAAAGATTTTGAGTTCTTGGAGTTTGTTTGGTTCAATTAGATCATGAAGGCAAATATGTTTGTTTTGTAGAACTCAATTTTTAAATAATGATATGTGCAATCTTTGGTGATCTTACTATATTTACTGATGTTTGTTGTACGCTGAATGTTTGTCTGTTTTAATGAGTTATTCACTTGTAGATTTCTTCTTAGGAGGTGATCTCCAGCATTAGTAATAGGTACTTTATGATTGATTTTAGTTGCGCGCTTCACGACTGGAGAAGTCGCCGCTTTCCATTGTTGCTCGGTTCGGCGGTTTCAAGGAGCGCCTCCTCGCCGACGACCTCTTCCTCGCCAAGGTCGCCATGGAGTGCGGCGTCGGCATCTTCACCAAGGTCCGCGAGAAAATCCAACGATTTGTTTAGTTTTTTACTTTATATATATATTTTTTGCTGTGGTTTGTGATTCAGATCATCAGATGTGGTTTGGTTTGCTGTGGTTTGACTGACTTTGGTGTCAAGCCCTTTGTGGTATAGAGTTCGGATGCCGCATATTTCCGGCTTATATTGTTTTAGGAGTTGGGGTTATGGTTTGATAGTGATGCATGCCCACTCGCATTGTTGCCGCTGCCCCGGGTTGTTGGGAGTACTTGAGCACAATTGGTTGTGTTTGGATGGGCGCTTCGGTGAGGAATGGGGCGGGAATATTTTAGCTGTGACCATATGCCGTCTGTTCACTAAATGGGAAGCATTGAAATAATCTAATTGTAGAATCTAATCTTTGATAGGAAGTTGGGCCTTGGGCTATTTCTAACAGTTTGTATGCTTAGTACTTCGGAATGAATCCACTTAAATTAGATAGATGCAAGTGTATCAGTATTACCATGAGAGTTAGGCTAATGCACAGGCAGATAGCCAACTGTCACATCTCTTGTTCTGCTCTTAATTAGCTACATTTGCCATCATTAGGGAGGCTTAAATTGCAGATAATTGCAAAGCAAAAAGGATGCACCAGCTGGATGTAAGTTCTGTCTTTACGTATTTCTCATCTCTTTCTCCTTTTTTTTCTTACTATGAAGGCACATTGGTTTCTTGTAGACAGAATCAACGATTGTTCTTCGACAAGAGATTGTACAATTTACACTCAGTTTCTTCAGTACCCACATTTTAGCCAATAATAATGTTATGCTAATTCAAAGTTCCATGTAACTTTATGATAATTTAAATGGTGCATATTGTCTTCAGTAACTTATATACAAAGAATGGTCAGATTGCTCTTGTTGTTAAGTTACCCTTGCCTTGTTTAATCTTGGTCATAATATTATAGATTGTTTTCAGTAATATATGTTGATAATGTTCTCTTTAAGCACCTTTTAACCTTCGCTTTGGCCACATTGCTTTGCTATTGTCTCTGACAACCCCGAGTGGGCTTATGTTTTGGTACATTTTATGGTATTCTTGGTTCCATCGGATTGCATTATCTTTGGGTTGACTCTAAATTACTTAAATGTTACCTTCACTATTTAAGATCTGTGGCAATGTATAAGGGACATGACTATAGTAGCTGGAATTTTCTGATGTTTGAGTTGTTTGAACACTCTTCGATCTTTGCCTGGAATTTGTTTATGTGTGATATTTTCTAGCCCTCACCTCCTTGCGCTCACCTCTGCCCGTGGAGGCGACAACTGTAGGCGGTGAATGCAGCTAACTGCTCACATTAAACAAGTCTGGAAATGGTGCCTGGTGGTTCTTAAGTAACAAGATAAAAAGAAAAAGGAGTGGACAAAAGGGACTTCCAAGCTGTTGCTGTAAAGGAGTGGACAAAAGGGACTTGGATTAATTTACTTTCAATATCTTTTTTGGGAACGTGTTTAATCTTTTCCCAGTTTGGGTCGTCGATTGTTTCGCACGACTTCATGAACACGTAAATTGCAGCCAGAGAGTTGAAGGTACTCGGGAGATTGGGGCAGTGTTGGTAGTAATCGAATATTCTTGCAGCTAAAGATATTTAATTCCTTGAGCGACGTGAGGTGCTCCATATTATCTGGCAAGGCGTCCCAGCTAAAGCACCGAAGTGTGAGAACACGAAGATGAACGAAAACCCCATTTCTATCAGGAATTTTTTTATAGAATCGTCATGGATGTGGTGAACAAGTTGTAATGCAATTGTTAAATGGACATGTTTGTAATGTCCTATTGAGTACACTAGATTTGCATTTTCAAGCATATGAGCAAGCAGAATTTGTTTGAAAAAATTGGTAGTTCTGTGCAACATGAATCAATGTTGTTTTATGCATTCTTTGTTGCTGCTCAGGTTTTTTGAAATACGAACTGGGTCTACTCGTCGGCTTAAGAAGGGGAAGAAGCACCAAAGCAGAGGTAATTGTCGTCTTTGTGTTTACTGCAAATGTGGTTTTGCGTCGAACTATGGATTATCCTCTCATAGTTTGTATTGTATTTATATTCCGTTGCAACGCACGGGCACATGACTAGTTAATTGTTAAATTTAACAGAGCCGAAGTTTCAATAGATGAAGATTTAACCATAGTAAAAATAACATCAAATAATAAAGAAGGGCGAAATAAAGGAGGCCAGAAGGAAAAGCGCGTGAAGCGGCCGGCCCATTGGAACAAAATCGAGCAGGCTGCTGGAGCTGGGCCTGGGCCTTGATCGGTTCCCCCCATATCCACCCCACCCGAGCGAGACCCCCAAACGCTCTTTCCCTCCCTCCTTCCCTCGTTTTCTGCCCTCTTTCTCTCTCCTCCCCTCTCCACCCTCTCTCTATTCCCCTCCCCTCTTTTACCCACCCACCCACCTCCCCGCCGCCGCCGGAACCCTAGCTCCGGCGAGCCCCCCGCCGGCCAGTCCCCTCCCCGCCGCCGCCCACGCCGATCGCTCCTGGGAGCCGGGGCCCCCGCGGCGCTCGATCGCGAGATCGGGGTGGACGCTGGAGCCGAGGCCCATGTCGGGGGGCGGCAGGCCGCCGGCCGCGCAGAAAATCCTGCAGTCACTGCGCCCTCCACTGGCGTTCGCATCTCCGGCGCGGCGGCCGTTCGCCGCCCCCAACGACTACCACCGCTTCCCCGCGCAGGCTCCTGCTGCCGCCGGCGCCGGCGGGTCCGGCTCCGGCGGCCTCAGCACGGGGGGCGGTGGTGATATTGAGGAGGGGCTGGTCATCCGGACGCCGGTGAGATGCTGCTGCTCGATTTGTTCCGTTGTGTTGGGGGGGGGGGGGGGGGTTGGTGCGGGTGTTGATGAGCTTTCCTGTGGTCTCAGCTGTTCTGTCGTTGATTATCAGTCAAAGTTTTCGCGTTTTGCTTTGTTTATGTGTCAATAACATTGTAGCTGTAGGAGCCTTATGTAGATTCGGCTGAAATTTTGGTCAATTTCTTAGCTTCCCCCCAAGTCTTCCCACTTTTGGGCAGCTTAAATGCTCAGTACCTGCAATTATTTTGATTAAGTAAGCGTGAACTATGTTAGATGTGTGACGCAGATCCATAAAAGAAAGAATTCATGCCACGTAGTTGTTGCCCACAGCGAGATTCGAAATAGAGGGAAGCTTAGATTACAGTTGCTAATAGCATAGTCCCTTTAATCCATGCCACAACTGCTTGCACATCGCGTGGATGGCAGTAGGATCTGGTTTTGTTGTGTCCTGTAGGACTTGCTTGAACCACTGTTTAAATATACTTTTGCACTCCAAATTCTGTTCTGTGAGCTCGCAAAGAGAAAAGATTGGGTGGTTGCTCATGTTGGTGTTTGGTGCTCAATCACTTCACCCGTGGAGAATCATGCTTATATCGAATACAGTGTAATAATATAGTGTTATCAACACAACAAGATCGACAACTAATGGTGCAGAGCACCTGAGTTTCTTTCAGCCTATCCCTGATTTTGTGTAAGCTCTTACCAGATCTGTGTGAGGCAAGCATATTGCTCTCTCAGATAGTTGTCATGGAACTTTCACGCTATCTACTTCAGGTCAAAGGTTCAATTTGGCATAGGTTTCAGTGGTTTATTAATACTCTGAAAGATCTAATGAGATAGTTTGGCTTAGGATTATCATCTAAGTAATCATGTAGGCTGGCATAGGTCAAATGATTCTTATGCTGCTGCCTGTTATATTTATTGTTTGCTGCTAATCTAGACTCCACAGTCCATATCTCATTTGATAAGCTATTTGCTTGTATAACAATATCCTTGTGTTGTCATATGTCATATCTGACATTGTACTGCCACTTGCGTACGGTTCTCTCTAAATGGATACTGATACACTATAGAGACAGTGCTTCTGTTCACCTTCACCAGTTCTTCTAAGTTCTAACAGATGAAATAATTTAGGTTCTGAGTTGACTATGTCTATGAAGTACAATGATTCGGTGCCACTAAGGATGGCAGTATGGTGTTGGTTAGTTCCTATTTGCTTTGTAGATTACATCCATAAATTCTGTTTTCAGGACTCAGGATTTAGTTTATGCTTAAGATGATGCATTTTCTGCAAGTTCTGAAATAGTTGATGATGGATATATCTCCTCTTGGGATATGACACAAGTCCTCTCTTCTGCAGCTAAAAAGAAAAGCTGCATCTGAAGAAAATGATGCTGCTGAGTCAAGTGAATGTATGATTACCAGCCCTGGATTTACTGACAGTCCACTGCTCACTCCAGTCTCTGGAAACGCTGCTAAGGCTTCTAAGTCAAGGAATAAGAACAGTAAAGCTGGGCCTCAGACACTTACGTCAAATGTTGGTAAGTGCAAACTTCTTCATAACCGCTTCCTCTGAACTCTTCGTTTACATATGTTTTCCTGCAACAAAAGATTAAGCATGCACATCTTTGTGTGTACAGGTTCACCACTCAATCCACCAACTCCTGCTGGTACTTGCCGCTATGATAGTTCATTAGGTGATGATAACACTCTCTGTCTATAATTATTATGAATTTGTGTTAGGATGAGATATTACAATTCAGCATTCATGTATTTAGATATTACAATTCAGCATTCATATATTTCAGATCTGGCAACCTATGGTGCTTTCAGGATTTGGTTGCATCTTACCTTGTCTTTTCCATGTTACTGTTTGCTGCTACTTATATCTATTTTTATCATCCATGTTCAGGACTTCTGACGAAAAAGTTCATCAACTTGCTCAAGCAGGCTCAGGATGGCGTTCTAGATTTGAATAATGCTGCAGAAACACTAGAGGTTATAGACTATTATCATTTCATCTGACATTTCTTCTCTTCCACTTGGTGCAAATTCACAGATTTTCCTATGATGCAGGTTCAAAAGCGGCGTATATATGACATTACTAATGTCCTTGAAGGAATTGGGCTTATAGAAAAGACGCTTAAGAACAGAATCCGTTGGAAGTAATCATTGTCTTCTTCCTTTGACCTGTCTTCCTGTATTGTCATGCTAATCTTATTTCTTTAACCCTTGTCATCCTGTATTATGATGCTAATCTCGCACAACATTACAGGGGCTTGGATGATTCAGGAGTGGAATTAGATAACGGTTTTTCAGTTTTGCAGGTATTTGTTCCTGTAAATTTGTTATTCATATTGAAATTGTCATACTAATCCTAAGTGCACATGAATACCTTTTTCTGAGAAATACGATGATAAGATAACTATATCTAAGCTCAATTTTGTGTAACCTCATTTTGCAGACAGAAGTTGAAAATCTTAATCTGCAGGAGCAAGCCTTAGATGAGCGTATAAGGTTGGTAGCCATTGCAAATTGCGGACTTATCCATAGAGCATACTCTCTGCTATGTTACTGTGCCTGACAAAAACATGATATAATCTGGAAATTTGTTTTCCTTGCAGTGATATGCGTGAAAAACTAAGGGGATTAACTGAAGATGAAAACAATCAAAGGTAATTGTATTTCTTTTGCATTAGCTGTGCTAGAATGTCACTGTTTAATGATGTACAACATCCTATTTTCATTTGTCTGTTAGGTGGCTCTATGTGACGGAAGATGATATCAAGGGATTACCCTGCTTTCAGGTCTGATATTCTACTTACATGGTTGAACAATGTCATCTTGTTGTAGATTATACTTTGCCTTACACGGTTACACCAAAGTATTTCTGCTGAAGTTATTATGTATGATAGTTCACATGTTTTTGGTTCTGCAGAATGAAACACTTATTGCAATAAAAGCTCCTCATGGTACTACACTCGAGGTCCCAGATCCTGATGAGGTAGGATCCAGTAAAAATGATGGAGCTTTGCATACAAAAATAAATGGTTCTGTGAACTGATTCATGACTTCCTTGTGTGTATCTGTGCCCTATCCAGGCTGGTGATTATCTCCAGAGGAGATATAGAATTGTATTAAGAAGTACAATGGGGCCAATAGATGTTTACTTAGTTAGGTAATGCTGCGTTCCTCTCTTGAAGTTAAATATTCGGACCGAATTTCACCTGATCAAAAGCTTTTTATATTTTTAGTCAATTTGACGAGAAATTTGAGGAATTGGGTGGTGTTGCAACACCTCCAAGGCATGCAAGTATGCCAAGGCACCAACCTGTTGAAGACTTCAATGCAACAAATGCTGGACAAAGCAGCATATCAATGGATGTGGAACATAATATTCAGTACAGCCAGAGGACTCCCCAGGATCCTAGTGCTTCACACGATTTTGGAGGAATGACAAGGATTATTCCTTCAGATGTTGATGTAAGTCAGATTTGCGAAAGTTAAATTTTGAAAATTTTCTGATTCATGATAATTCGTAGCCATATAAATTTCAAATGACACAAAATTATGCATGCATTTATGATCTATGAACTTGTGTTATGCTTTTTAGAGTTTTTGGGTTATTTGAACTCTTTCATGCAAATCTTTTCTGTGTGGAACCTACTAAATTATTAGGTTCATAGCAGCAAAATCATAAGTTTTGCTCTTTGGTACAACTCTTCTGCTTGTGTAAAAAAGATCCAAATAGATCAAAACAGACTTACAGTTCTACTCAATTTTGCAGACTGATGCTGATTACTGGCTCCTAACAGAGGGTGATGTTAGCATTACTGATATGTGGAAAACAGCACGTATCCTTCATGATCATTCGTTAAACCCTTTTTAAGTCTATTCGTTAGGCTTGTTTAAACTCATTTATGCAACCTGAAGAACTTAACATAGAAAATAGCAGAAGTGCAGTGGGATCAGATGGATACTGATGTCTTCCTATCTGAAGAAGTTTACACCCCACGTGCACACAATCAGCAGCCAGCTACAGTTGGCGACCCACAGATGCAGGATGGACCGTAAGATTATAGGGGTTACAAAAGTGCAAACGTGATATCCGAAATGCCTGGAGCGGTGTTTTGAATGTGGAGTGCAAATGTGACAGCAAATGCTCATTGCAAAATGTAAAGAGCTGGGCTGTTTTCATCAGAATCTATATCATCGTGAGAGAAGCCAGGGCAGCAGTTCAGACTGATACCCATTCGGGATTCGCATTTTATTGTGGAGACTGATGGTGTCAGCTAACTTATCGGTCTTGCTGCCCAATTTGTTTAAGCACCGTGCTTCAGTTGAGCAGACACTAAGGTGCTGTTTTCGACGTCAACTATGCTCATTCAGGCACTGCTCTGTTTGCTTTCCAAACTAATAGTCATCTTGCGAGGCAGTAGTAGCCTTGTGGTGCTCCGCTGGGTATTGTTGCAAAATTGTGAAAACATTGCGAGGGATGGTGTACAATGCTGGAGTTGTTCGTGTAACAAAACAACGGGTAAGGTATTGATGTAACGGAACCGTCTTTGTACACTTGTTCCGGGCTATTCCCCTAATACAATGCATAGTTTTTTTTTTTAAGGGGGGGAGCTCGTAGGGACTCAACGTGTGTGTAGTTGGTATGAGTGTTATGTATGTTGAGTATGTGCGTTTGTTTTATGCTCTTCAAAAAAAATAATCTAACATGCATATTGAACGAGGATAAAATAGTATATCTAGGTACATCCAGACATATTGAGTTGTCTTGTGAAACTGTGATCCTATTTGAAAAAGCAATTGTTAGTACGAAACTTTGTGAGAGATTGTGTAAATATGTTTAATAGAATGCTATGTAGGACCCAAGTAGGGGCAATATGGTGCTAGGAAAGAGCTCCCTATCACATCCAGAGGAGGTGTGGTGGGAGTGTGCGACATGCATGATGTGCTATGACTGACCCCTCGAACACATACTGTGGAAGGATGTGGTGATTGTTGTGGTTACAGACCAAACAGAGAGAGAGTGTGTGTGTGGTAGTGGAGAGTTAGGTGAGCAATGCTCCTTGGGAGTCTCCCCATGGCTGTATCGTGTATATATGTTCTCATGGGAGTGTTTTTACAACTTTACCCTTACATCCGTATATCCTTCTCAAGGGCAATCATGTCATTATACATGTTTACTTTGGATTTTACAATCTTCTAGCAGGCCTGCTGAGCTTAGGTGGGGGCCTCTCCTACAACAGGAGCCTCTTAAGGTGAAGGGCTTCACGGGGTGAAACTATGTTGCCGAGCCATTTGGCCCCCTCCGTCCCCGCAGCCTGTGAGCTTGTGTGATATTTGGCGAAAATGATTTCGCGCGTCCCTTCGTAGTTCCTGCGGGCGCGGAGCCGGGGGCCGTAGGTGAAGTCGATGGCGAAACCGTGCGTCGATGCAGGATAGATGCGCAGATGCACATGATTGGGGCGTCGCGCACGCGTGGGCGACCGTGTCGCTTCCACTCCCGTTGGTTGTGCTTCCCCATGGGGGGAAACGGCTATATATATGCCAGCAGCGCTGTGGCACCGTCCTTCCCCGATCCTACCGGTGGCTTAGTCGCTCGATGCTCCCGCGCGCTACGTTGTCGCGTCGCCGGGTACGGCTGAGATGATCTTGGTCTCGGAAATAGGCCTTCTTGAGGTTGTGTACGTGCAGCAAGAGTATCGCCAATTAGAGCGATTAGCAGACGTTGATAAGTTGAAAGAGGCTTATTTTTTAGCGCACGATCAAAACTTTGATGGCGATCCCCGGCCGCGCTTCCCACTCGCGGGTGAAGTGGACTATTGGACTTCAGCCGGTTGAACTCTGCTTCGCGCTGAGGACGCGGCGTCGGGCTGGCCGACGAGGTGGCCTCCGAGCTTGGAGCCATCCCTCGCAACGTCATTATTGTCGGCGGAGTCGGCTTACTGAGCCGAAGGCACTCCGCGGTCTGGAGGCGTCGTCGTAATGGCAACGCGAATCGCCCGACCCCTGAAAAGCCAAGGGGGCTGTTGCGGCTGTACACGCTGTCCTGATAGGGCGGTACACGCGGCGTGACGCGACTGACGCGTCATGGGCTGTGAGCGGTCACACGACCACGATCGCATGCCCCTTCCCGAGAGAGGGGGGACTCGTGGCGGGATGTTACCGGCGTGTCGTGTGTTGTCCGGCAGCCTGGCAGGCGTGCTACCTGTAACATCCTGTTTTTCTGAGATTTTTAAAGTCTGGAATTTAAAATGAATTTTTCTGGAATTTTCTGAATTTAATTCAAGCTTCAAATGAATTTTTAGAATTTTCAAAGATTTAATATGAATAAAATAAACATTAACATAAGCTGGAAATATTTTATTTGGATTCTTCAGGTCTCAAGGAATTTTCTGGTATTTTTGGTGAATTTTTGGGATTTATTTGCTATTTTCTAGAGCTTTTAGAAGTTTATTTGAATTTCTGGAAAAGAAAAGAAAAAGGAAAATTCCTCCCCGCCGCCCGATCGCGCCGCCGCCACGCGTCACCCATCCAGCGCCCGCCGCCGCCGCCGTACCCTTTCCCGCGCACCCGCTCTCCGCGCCGCCTGATTCCGTTGACCGCCACGCATCGCGCATCCGCGCCGACACGCGGCGGCACCAGCCGCGTCCCCGCGCCTCACCTCCTTCCTCCGCCGTCCGATCCCGCGCCGCGCCTCCCCAACCGTCTGATCGCCGGCGCGATCGCAAACCCTAACCCTAACCCTCGCCGTGCCCTCAGCCGTCTGATCTCTCCCGCGCTGCATCACAGCCGTCCAAACCCGTCCGCGTTGCGCCCGTCGTCGTTTTCGGATCGAACCCGCCTCGGTTCGCGTGTGTTTATACGCGCGATCGCCTCGGTTCGCGTGCCTCCCGCTCTCACCCTCGCCGTCGCCTCCGCCTCGCTTCCTCGCGCTCGCGTCGCCGTCCCGGAGTCGCTTCGCCGCCGCTCGTGCCTCCCCGACCCCTCCCGCCGTCACCGGAGCCGTCGCCGCTGTCCTCGCCGGTGAGCCGCCCGTCCTCGCCGTCCCCTCTCGCCCGCGTCGCCCCAGTCGCCGCTGTCGCCTCTCCGTCGCCAGAGCCCCGCGCCTCGCTCCGCCCTCGGTCGCCGCGCCCGGACCCCGCGCACCCGCGCCCGCGCGCGGCGCCGCGCGGCGCGCGAGCCGCGTCGACCATCGCCGCATTCTCGCCTCCGCGCCCCGCATCCCGCTGTTCGTCGAGATCGGGACGCGGCACCAGCGCCAGCGCCACGCGTCGCCGCCTCCTCGCCGTCGGATCCGCCGATGCGCTCCGCCGCCGTGCGCGCGCGTCCGTCGCGGCGCCGCCAGGCGCAAGCGCCGCCACCTGCGTCGGTCATCGCCACCATCCCCGCGCCCGCGCCGCTCAATCTCCGCCGCCGATCCAGATCTGAGCCGAGGGCTCAGATCGCGCCGCGTGTCGCGTCCCCAGCCGTCGGATCGAGCCGCCGCCGCTGCGTCCGCGCCTGTGCCGTGTCAGCCCTAGGCCACGTCAGCCCTAGCTGACGTGGCATACCACGTGGACATGCCACGTCAGCCCCGAGCCGTCCCCCAGGCCACGTGGCAGCCACGTCAGCCGGGTGACACGTGGCAGCATATGCCACTACCACGTCAGCCCTAGCGGCCGCGTCAGCAGCCCTGCCCGTGTGCACTGTTCCGTACGCCGGGTTCACGGTAGACCGGTGATTTCGTGGACCGGGTTCACAGCACAGTAACTTTTCCGAATTATCCCGATTTTTCTTTAGATTAAATCTTCCGAGAGCCCGTTCTCCTCCGTCCTAGCTCCGATTGAACCCGTTCTTTTTTCTAAATTCATCTAAAATCGAGCTCTAGCTGTTGGTTCTGGTTTTGTGAATTTTGGAGTTCATTTGCTTAGCATTTTATGTGTTTCTTTATTTTCGATCGTTTTCTCTCTCGCTAGATTCGGATTCCGGAGGAGCAGGTTTCGCGCCCAAAGACTAGGAGTACCCCGCTGAGCATAACCAAGGCAAGTCGTGTCCTTTGATCATGTTGAACCTAGTTTGTAATCTATTATTTAATTATTTTGTTTTAAATTACATCGCATCGCTATTTTTATTCAATGCTTTGCACTGGTAGTTATCGTCCCAATTGAGATTATACCTCCTTGATACTTTCGAATGCCATGATACCATTGTCACCATAGGATGGGAAACTTACTAGTGATGTATGATTATTGTCACATGGGTTGTATGTGTAGATGCTTAGTGTTGCTTATAATTGCGAATGGTCTTATCATCACATGTTAAATTTTAATTTGATTTAATGATATATGGAATTGTGGTTGGTGCCACGTTTAATAAAATTTGTGTCACGTCATTGGTGTGACGTTGGCTTGGTTATACAATTATAGTTTTTGCACTCGGGGCGAGTAATCGTGCAGTAAAGGGGGAAGTACAGATGTACCTTGGGGGATGTGGTAGTCTCGCCCGGGTAATGCTAAGGACTTAACTTTGTGCGCCATTGATCTAAGCTTAATCGTGCAAACCACATGTCTATTATGGGATGGACCTGGCCGATTAATTTGTGATATTTCAATTCAATTCTGCCATTGTGATGAACATGGTTGCTGATTTCCATGTGGCGCAAGGGGGGGTGTGATGCGAAACCCTAGCGGGCAGGATTGGGTTGAGGTAGAGCATTGTAAAGGCCTTGTTGTGATTTCCTGAGATCGAGGCTAATCACATCGTGTGGGTACAGTTGTGCAACCTCTGCAGAGTGTAAAACTATTCGAATAGCCGCGTCCTCGGTCATGGACATTGCTCGGGGATTTCACACGAGGGTTAGTGGTTCACTTATAACTTGGTGGTTTATGTTGGAGGTGGACAGGTAGTTCACTGTTGGTTTAACTTGTGAATTGGTGTTCACAAGTGGTTCATGTTTATTCCTTTGATTAATCATTATTACTGTTTTCAGTTAACTTTCACTTTCAAGTTATTTATTATATTTCTTTGTGAAATACCTTTATGCAAATTAACCTTTCAGCCTTCCTTTGGTAAGCCTTGCATATTATATTGCATTCATTTGTTACAAACGACTTGCTGAGTACCAGTGTACTCACGGCTTTACGCCTATGTTGCTCAGTTGAGGGAGAGGAGTACTATCAGCAAGAGGTTCCAGAGGGAGAGTACTACGACGACTTCACGGATTAGGTTTCGTTCTCCACTCGATAGCCTGTTGGCTTGTCGATTGGCTGCTACGCTTTATTTTGGATTTCCGCTGCTATTTTGTTAAGCCCTTCCGGCTAGAGATATTGTAGCTTGGCCATAAGGTCGTACTTTTGAGATTTTATCGATATTCAAGTTTTCCTTTATTATTATCGCGTGTATGACTGTGATGATATCTATGTTTGACTGTGTGCACTAGCGTGATCTTGGACTAGTGCAGTCTACACAGAGAGACCGAATTTGCATATTCGGGTCTCGACACTACCAGCGTGTCGTGTGTTGTCCGGCAGCCTGGCAGGCGCGCCGCGTACACACTTTGACCGCGACACCTCACCTCCCACTGGTTGCATTTGTGTCGATCGGTGTGGACTCCCACCATCGGTTGGGCTTCCACCGGCTGAACTGTTCCGCGGGCGTTATCTGTGAACTATTAGCCACGGAAAGATATTAGACATATTAGGGTCGGGATGCGAAATTGTCCCTGGTGCGCAAGGGTGCGTTGGAGGTCCGATTGGACCGCCGAAATATAAGCCGAAGCAGGTGCCAGGGTCGCCCCGAGCCATCGAAGTGGAGGGCGTCTTCGGGCTTGCAGCGCCGGCGCGTGGGTGTGCGGCGAAGTCTCTTCATGAGGGTGGAGCTGGGGTTGCCCTACGGAGGCGGAGACCTCGCCGAAGTTGCTGTGAAGATTGACCAGTCCGTGGACCGCCGTTATCGCGGCGATGGCCCCGAGGGTCATGCTGCCGCGCGACGGTGGGATACAGCACGCCACACGAACTGCATTTACTCCAGAGGGAGTGGACACGTGGCGGAACGCGATTTGGCACGTCGTGCTCTAACAGGCCATTTGCACGGTCACCTTGTGACAGGCACGACGCGCGTGGGCGGTTGTGCCGCTTCGGCCTCCATCGTGGGGGGTGAGCGGTTCGTCTCCCGCCGGTTACCTTTACCAGTGGTGTGAGAGATGCAGGGGCTTTAAATACCCCCTGTGGCACCACGCCTACGCTCTCCTCACACCTTCCGGTCTCTTTTCCTACGCCGCGCTCTCCTGTCTTCTTTGCCGCCTTGCTGCCTCCGTTGTCGTCAAGCTCGCGGAGAACGATGGCACACGGCGAAGAACATGCTCAGCAGGTCGGCAGTAGCGCCTTGCCCCGGCGGTCGGCGCCGCTCGAGGTGGAATACACACTCGAGGGGCGCGACTCCACACTGGTGGACAAATGGTGGTCGGCGACGGAGAAGATAGGAGGTCCGTGCTCCCGTGTCTTGGTCTCAACCCTCGCGACGGAGGAGACGATCCGCGATCTACTGTGCGAAGGGAAGCTATCAGACCGCCGGGAGGTGCGACTGCCTACGAGCGACGAGACTGAGCCACACCCCAAGAAGTCAGAGGCGATCGTCTTTGTCGCCTATTTCGAAGCCGGGTTGCGCATCCCTGCCACCATAATTGTCGGGGATGTCTTGCAGACCTTTGGGCTTGAGCTGGCACAGATGAGTCTGAACGCGATAGCCCGTCTTGTCGTGTACAGCTGGGCGTTGCGTACGGAAGCCTGCTAGCCCAGAAGCCTTGGTGTTGACGCGGGACTTCGCCGCACCCTATTCCTTCTTCCTCGGCGCCGATGATGATGCTTTCTTCGGTGCCATCCTTCTCGAGATCTTGAGGCTTACTCTTGTCGTCCCCACGGACAGCGCCAACTGTTATGGTTACAGACCAAACAGAGAGAGAGTGTGTGGTAGTGGAAAGTTAGGTGAGCAATGCTCCTTGGGGGTCTCCCCATGGCTGTATCGCGTATATATGTCCTTGTGGGAGTGCTTTTACAACATTACCCTTACATCCGGATATCCTTCCCAAGGGCAATCATGTCATTATACATGTTCACTTTGGACTTTACAACCTTCTAACAGGCCTGCTGGGCTTAGGTGGGAGCCTCCCCTACAACAGTGACCCTTACACCACATCATTCCTTCCTCCTGCTCGATGTTAGAGAGATGATACATTTTGGCCTTATCCCTGATTCGTCCAAGGGCAGCACTAAGCCCGCCATCTCTGATGCGAGACATAAGAGAGGTTAAGTTGTGAACCTCCCTAGCGAGATTGCTCTGTGCGGACATGTTAGAATCAATATGACGGTAAGAATGGAATATAAATAATTATGTGTTACTAATAGAGTAATGGAATGCAGAGTTTGGCTAGGTGGGGTATGTGTTTGCCATGGTAGCGATGTGCCTCGTTGGATCCTCCACAACACACATGACCTGAAGCCTAGTGTGTATACTGTACCACTTGATATAGTCATAATATGTCGAGTGGTTGTACGGGGGTAGACTCCCGGTGGACATCTTGCAACACAAGTGTCCACCGCTGTACATATGGCTCCATGCATCAGGCCTATCCTGTATGTCCTGTGACACCCTTCATGTGCCTGCAGTTACCCAAAACACACAGAGGTTAGCAATTACATCCTTAAGCCATTCTATCGAGTAGGACGTAGGATAATCTGCTACTCACCTATGAACATCCCCATCCACAAGGTTGCCTACATCCACCAAGAATGCCTATCGTAGTCCGACTGCCTCATGACCTGATGCACAACGTACGTCTCAACTAAGACATCGTACACAAAGTGACGTCATGTCTACCAAAAGATAATGTCTCGCATGCACTAGATGGATAGCCCCTCCAGTGCACGATACGCAATAGTCTACCTATTATATTATTAAAGCGATAGAAAGATATACACTGTCCATTTTGGGTATCCAAGCTTATATAAGCGGTTCAAAATCTATCTATTATATTATTAAAGCGATAGAAAAGGAAGTCATCAGGTTCGCTCTCAAGGTTAAAAATTCTCACATTAATCAATGAAAAATAGAAAGATCTACACCGTTGATTGTGATGGATCTAGATTATAGTTGATGAGGATTAAATAATCTATTAAATAATGCTTTAATACTCAATTAAGGCCTAAAGATCCATGTGGTTGTAAGAATCCAAAGGCAACTTGATGAGGACATCCCCATTACATATACATCTTCCACTCTAAGCATGTATGAGAATGTCCAAGAACCTAAGGGCCCAATGATAAGGGCAAGAGCCAAACTTTTGAACAAATAGGTGCTTTTGTTTCTTAAGAAGTTTTCTTTAGTTGATGATTAGCTTGTGATACTATCTCATGCTAGTATTTTATGTATTTTTATGTATGATTCATGTGAAGACTTGGGAAGTAAAGCTTTGGGGGGGAAACCTAGAGGAAGGAGTTCATCAGATTATCATGTGTCTAGGGGAGTTCAAAATTAAGCAGCCACGTGATCACAAATTTTATGGCATGAGAAAGATGGGGCTCACGTGCCAAATCGTGTCTAAACCCATCTAAAGTTTCGGTCTTATAATCATATAGGGGCTTAGCCTGGAATTAAAGGAGACCGAATAACTAAATTTGAGAAATTGGATTAGGAAACATTGACTGAATAAGAGATTGGCTCAGTCAAGGCTTTCCTTAGGTGTGATAGGGAAGGCACTATACAAACCCTTGTACTCTTCTATTGTTGGGTAGACCATATTTGAGAAAAATCAATCTATGAAAGTTCATATTCGAGTTATTTGTGATTGTCGAAATTCCAAGGAGAATTAGGGATGTTCCTTAATCCAGATTGTTCAGCCTTTCCGCTGGGAATTGGGTGCACGGTAGATCTTCACTTGGTGGTCGGCGAAATCAACGCGAACGTATTTTAGCGTATTAAAGAGTGTTCATCCCTTGCGTGAGCATTGGAGGATCATTACGATTCATCAAGACTCCCGTGAGTATTCATTCTCCGTCGAAAAGATTGGACGACCCCGTATCATCTAGGTATATGAGCGTGGTTTACTCAGTAGGATCCTATCCCTTTACTTTTTAGTTCATTACTTCCTCCATTAGAAATTTTGTTTACATGCTGATCATAGTGTCATTTTGCGTAGCTTAATCATTATATCTTTAATTCTTGAAAATTCGCTACTTGATCTTTCAATTAGCATAAAAAAGTAGATTCAATTTACTTTTTGAATTCATGTTAGATTCAATTTACTTTTTGAATTCATGTTCTCGCTGACCACGTCAAATCTTTACGTATCTTAGAAAAATATCATATCCGAATATATTTGGATTTCCTTTTCTTGTTTGATTCGGCCGCAAGAAACCCTAGCCGACACAAAGTTATGCGCCGCAAAGAAACGTAATCGGACACGTTTGGACCGTCCGAAGTTTGTTACAGTTTAAATTTCGAGCGGCTGTCGAGATTTTCACTTAAATCCTTTAACCCTTGAGACTAGTATTTGATAATTGCATATAGGGCTGCTCTTAAATTAATTATTTCAACTGAATATTACCAATTATTTGTGCATCACTCATTCGACTGACATAAAAAATCAGACTTTAAAGAGAGAGAGTATCTTTTAATTACCATTATACCCCTCATTTTTGAAAAAGTTTGTGACTCCTATACCTCATTAGACTTAGAATGGGATTTTGAGTCCATTTGAGTTGCAAGGTAGCAAAAAAATAGAGAGCAAAAAAGAGGGCAAAGAAAAAGGTGAGAAAAGCCGAACTTGGGTGAGTATTTTGTGCTATAAATTTAGTTAGAATATTTAATTTCTTGAGCAAATTTGTGCCCTTATTTTCATAATATTGCAATTGGTTAGCGTCTTTCTTTGTACTTGGTGCAAAATAAGCTAATATTTTTTGATTATTTTTTTAGCTCATTTCTTTGTTTGCATTGAGTCACATTGATCATTACGTGTGCGTTCATATAATTCACTTATATCTTTTGGATCAGCATATAGGCATGAGTTTTCTAACTTGTACTTAATTGTACAACAATATGAAAATCAAATTCTATAGGATAAACAATTTCATATCAAGCCCTACTAAATATCCTTTGCCATGCAATTGTGAGTCATTTTTAAATTCGCTTGAACATCACTTGCCCCACTAAATATCTTTTAAACTCGCGCGTACATCTACACCTGGTCACTCGACCGCGATAGGATCACGTCGAGGGTGGTGTCCGTGATGTCGCGGCTGATGCCCTTCTCAGCGAGGCGTGCGGTGATGCCCTTGAGCTGCAGCCTCGCCACCTTCCGTAGTTGCTCGCTGGACAGCGGGTGGAACACCACCATCTCGCTCAGCCAGTTGATGAGCTTCGGCCGGAAGTGCCTCTATACATCGGCCATCATGCGTTGGTGGGCAACTTCCATGTTGTTCTGCACACTAGGCATGCTCGCGAGGAGGTGGTGCACACCGAGGTTGGAGGTCATGATAATGATGGTGTTGGTGAAGTCGACGGTGCGGCCCTACCCATCATTGATCTGCCCTTCGTCGAGGATCTGGAGGAAGACGTTGACCACGACGGCGTCCGCCTTCTCCACCTCATCGAAGAGCACCACGCTGAAAGGCTGTTGCCTCACCAGCTCCATGAGTTCCCCGCCCTTCTCTTACCCGCATATCCTGCAATCGCAAACCATGAAACAACCTCGATTTCCAAATCAGATTTGATTCTTGCTTTGATTTTCTTTGAGCTCCTAATCCACTCTCTCTCCCTCCTTTTGTTCCTTGCGCACGGCCCACCGGGCAGCCCCACTGCCCCTCCCTCTTTTCCTCTTTCCCTTTTCCTTTCCTATGCGCACGCCACGCCTCCTCTCTCCCCTTTCTTTTTCCTCTGCCCGGTCACTTCTTCCTCAGCGTGTTGTCTTTCTTCCTCCTTTCCTGAGCGCACCGCCCCTGGTTTTCACCGCCCGCCCCCGGGTTTGCCCATGTACCCATGCTCTACTCCATCAGCGCGTCGCACTCCATCGCCTGCCCCGCGCGCCCATATCCTGCCTCCTCGACGCCGCTCATTGTGCGAGTGTCATCGCGCCGGTCAGACCATGTCGCCTCCTGCCCCATTCGTCAACTCCGCATGGCCTCGCCATTCTCCCTCCTCCTCCGCGGATGTAAGTAGTCCCGAGCTCGCCTTGTTCCCTTGTGCTTTCCCCTTTTCTCCTCACCTGCTCGGCCTCACCGTGCGCACACCCTCTCTCCGCCGCTGCCGCTCCTAGTCGGCCCTGGCGAGGCCTTTCCCCCAATCCACTACATCAAGGTGCGCCACCCCTCCATTGGAACCTCCTCCAGCAACCAATTGAACTCCCGCCGAGCAACACTGCCGCATGACCCCTTTCCCCAATTCCGGCTGGCCACCACCTTCTCTGCCGCCAATCCCTCCTCGGCCTTCCCTGCTTCGATTCCCTGCGGCTGAAGCTCCACCACGACGCCATCAAGCTTCCCCAACCACCGCCTTGCCCCCTCGTCGCCCGAGTTCTTCCCTTCCTGGTGACCCCCCTCTCCCTTCTGAGCTCGCCTTTGTGCCCATGCCAGCCACCACGGTTGTCCGCCGTGCCCCTGGCCATTCCAGCAGAGCATTCCGTGGGGTGTTCGCGTCAAGTTGTGCCCCCAAGCACCATCTCCTCGCCTATCCGGCGAATTGAGGTTTTGCGCATCGAGGATCGCCGAAGTTGCCATTCCTTCAAATATCGGCCACCACTGTCTCCCTCACCGCCATCTTCAACCTGGCGCAAGGCTCCTCGATTCCTCGGGTGTGGAGCATTACCACGTTGCCGTGAAACTTTCCCAAGCACCGCTTGGGCCTCCCCCTCACCTTAGCTCGCCGGCACCATGCCCTTGCCCGCACCGCCGCCGGCCACCAACGCCCGCGCTCTCGTCACCTCCCTGCCACGTTGGGCCGCATGGTAAGCTTCCCCACGACTCACACTTGCTCGTGCTCCTCTCCAATTCCTTCCATTTTCCCGCCCCCCACGGCGGCGCCGTCGCACTGTGCCCTGCTCCGGCCGTCTCACGTCGATGCTGGCCGCCCATTGTGCCTTCCCGACCGGAGACGCGGCCTCCACCGGCTTCCTCACCCTGTGAACTGAAACAACCTCAAAAATTCAAAATGAGATTAGCTTTTGCTTTGCCCTTTGATTTCTTCCTTAATCCCTCTCCAAAACCCTAAACTTATTGCAGTCCAAACTCGTACTCTTTTTTTCGAGACCAATTGAAATATCGACAAACTAGCCTAGATTGTTTTGAGCCTTGAAGCCCTTCGAACTCCACCTGACTTAATGCCCTCCACTAAAACCCCAGCACACCCCAACGACAGCTCATACCCATCCAATACCGACCAAACATGTACCCTTCGCCGAAACCAAATAAATATATGTTGGTCCTAACCATTCTAAACCCTAAAATACCTTCCCCATCCAGCTTAGCCCGATCATACTCCAATGAAAACCTAAACCACCCTGAAGCCAGTTCGAACTTGTCCAGTACCATTTTCTTCATCACTATTCATCGAACCCTAAAAACATAAATCCTACTCCTTTTGATCGTCTTGGGGCCACCTAACCCAACCCCAACATTGATTAGCCAAATCACTCGTCACCTAAACCCTAACCACCCGATCCTGTTTTCTTTTTGTCTTTTGGTTATTTATTTGTATTTTGTTCCCAGCTTACATTCTGTAAAGCTAGAATTCGGACCCAGCAGGTGGGTCAACCGAAGAGCGATAAGAACAATTACAGAAGTCAAGGCCCCGTGGACGAAGAGGCAAGTTACAAATTTTGAACATATTGAACCTACCAATTCATGCCTATTTATTTATCTACGTTATTTGCATTATAGTTATTTGCTCAAATTATTTGATTATAAATAAATGTTTATAATGGCATGTTACATATAGTTATGTCCTACCACCAACAAATGCCCCACTTTACTTTAAAGCCACATTCACCTTGACAAACCTAGTATTATTTAATTAAAGCATAAATAAACATCGCATATACTCACATAAAATAACGAGCTATCAAGGACTTGGTAGTTCGCCGGTAAAACCTTTTTAAAATGTTCTAGGGTAGGGCGGAAGCCGTAGAGTGCCCTGTAGTGGATGAGTTCACAACCCTACCCTAAGATGGAGGGTGCAGCAGACGGGTGTCGGTACAAGTATTGGACGGGACTCGGTTGTGGTTGGCAGTCTCAGTGGAAAAATACAAGAACTAGACCCTTATGCTGAGTATAGAGTACAGTAATCGCTCAACCACAAGTATTGAACTGTCAATCCTGATCCGTTAACTCCTCACTTTAATTGAACCCCTACAGGAGTTCGGGGTGTGGTATGGGTGAGTTATCGCCGTACAACGGTAGGTCTTCATGAAACTTGTGTGGTCATGTTTGTGTTCCCCATTGGTTCGAGGCCCATTGATACTCAGTTTGGTAAAGATTACAACCTACTGGGTAGGGTCTATAAACTAATTTGAGCTGCGAAAGATC
This sequence comes from Melocanna baccifera, assembly GCA_036346265.1. Lineage (NCBI taxonomy): Eukaryota > Viridiplantae > Streptophyta > Magnoliopsida > Poales > Poaceae > Melocanna > Melocanna baccifera. Next base: position 13,339,757 of record CM070679.1, read on the forward strand.
ATGTTTTCTCAATTCAGTCGCACGCTAGCTAAGCGTGTTTTGACATTGGTAATTGAAAAATCTTGTTAATAAAACTGAGCAACTCTGCAAAGTGAAATTAAATTGTATTCGAATACGTCGTGCTTCCGATTAATGAAGTTGTGTTTGATGAGTGATTCCAGTAACAAGGCATAAGTAGTTTTTTGGTATTTTAATCTGTGTAAAATAAACAAGAAATGTTTTGAGACCTCCATTTCCTTAATTAAGTATAATGGAGTTATTATTTTAAACTGTTTACAAATAAAACTACACCCACATAAAATAATAAAACCAGTATACTCCTTTCCTTGGAAATTCCATGCATATAGTAAATTAGGATTTACCATTGTGACTTGCTGAGTATGGTTGGTTGTACTCAAACTTGCTATATTACCCCACCCAGATACCAGAAGATTCAAGTGTTCGTGTTAGGGTTACGATCGCACCCAAGCGTTCCTGTGGGAGTTTTTCTTCGGATCTTCTGATTGTAAGGTATATTTGGGCTTTGACGCCTATAAAAATGTTAAAACTGACCATTAGATCTTATTTCTATCAAACTAACCCTTCTCAAATATCCGTAAGCAGGCTCGATGCTCCTTCTGTCTGCAACAGACTCCTAGGTTGTTGCGGGACGTACGACGCTACTGTTCTCAGAGACGGAGGTGTTACAAACCATTTTCGCACGTACGCCATTAGAGAGGCTGGTCAAGCTCACAGCGTAGATTAATTAGTCTGTGTGTATGAAGTACGTACCCTGGAGCCGAGCCGATGAGGCGAGTGATGGAGCTGATGTTGATGTACTCGGACATGTCGATGCGGATGAGCAGCGTCTCGTTGCCGAAGAGCTGCTCGGCGAGGGCCTCGGCGAGCTCCGTCTTGCCGACGCCGGTCGGGCCGAGGAAGAGGAAGGAGCCCGATGGCTGGTCCGGGTTGCCGAGGCCTGACCGCGACCGCACCACTGCCTCCGCGACGACGTCCACCGCCTCGTCCTGGTCAATGACGCGCCGGTGCAGCCGCTTTGGCACCTCGAGCAGCCTCTTCTTCTTGTCCTGCACTCCTGCCCCAGGCTCGTCACCGGGATGCCCGTCCATTTGCTCATGATCTGCCCATGTACATAACATGTGTGTCAGAGTGTGTGTGATCGATGCATGCATTCAGTTCGATGACATTAGCATGCAACGCATGCGATGAGTACGTAGAACCTGTGCTATGTGGTCGGGGCCAACGTTCCCGTCCTTGGGCGCCGAGGGCTTGTTGCCGTTGCTTGCGGCCTTCTTCCTCCGGCGATCCATTAGCAGCCTCACCGTCGCGCACGCCTCGTCGACCAGATCGATCGCCTTGTCCGGGAAGTGCCGCGCTGAGAAGCAAAGCAAGCGTTACATTTGAGATGGACGCATGCCATTGTGCAAGATTAATTTATAAGCGGGTGGTTTTGGATTCGATCCGATTCACATTCGCCGGTCGGTCCGTCGGGAGGTAAAACCCCTACGTACAGCTCCCTGCATTGCTCCAGCGCCGCCCGCGCCCGGCGCCCCGGCGAGCATGCCCCTGATGTCACAGACCGCGTCGCCGGCGATGGCAACGCCCACGTCCGCCGCCACCTTGGCCAGGCCCCACGTGTCGGCGTCGGGGCTATCGTGGTGTTGGCCCAGCCTGGACATGCAGAAGCCGTGGTCCACGCGCCTGTCGCTGTCGGCCGCCGCCCTGCACTAATTTCTGCGGGCCCGTGTGTTAGATTTTGGCCCAATTAGTGGGCAACACGGGCTTCCACGAAGAAGCCCGTCCAGATATATGGGCCGAGATCGCTGATGAGTATAAAGCACGATCTGACCAGCCTTTCCGCTGCTTTGCGACGGCCGGAGTGAAGCGGAGGCGCTCTGCTCTCCCCTCCTCTGAATCATCGATAGGATCCGAGTAGGTATGCGCTCTAGCTTCCACGATCCGTGCTAGCGTCCAGCGATTCCCCTGGTCTTCTTTTTTCTTCCCTCGAGAAAGTTTTGTCGCTGCCTGCTTCATCTTGATCCGGGATTCCGGGTGCCGTGCAAGGTGTGATTCTTTTCTTCTTCTTTTTTTTTTTGGGGTGGGCGAGATTTGACGATGTCGCGGCGGGGTTTCCATTCCCATGTGTGCTCTTTCATCTTTGCTGCGTCTCGTGTGCTCGATTAAACTCTAGGCAGGTAGATGTAGAACCCTAGTTTTCTTTTCCTATTCGTTGTCGCCATTCACAGCCCTTTGGACAGCCTTCCAGTGTTGCAAGCATGCCCCAAGTGTAGTTCTTTTGAAAATATTTGGGTGGTTTTGTTGGATTGAACCTTAACTTATTGTATTTCCGCCGCCCATTCCGTGTGACTTTCTTGCCGTATCTGCTCGATCCTTGTGTGATACATTCTTGGATGCCCTGGAGTGATTTTTTTTATTAAAAAACCAAGTCCTAACTTGAACCTGATTTTGTTCGCAGGTCTAAAGCTTCGCTGAATCGCCTGGTGACCACAAGGTAAATTTTCTTTCCCTTTTCTCAATTTTAGATGATGCAATTTGGCAATTGGAGTGAGATATTTACCTGGTTCTTTAAGATATGCCTGCGGGATTATTCTTATCAGAATCTGCATGGCTGCAAAATTAGTAATGCTGCACTGGCATGTTGTCTTTTCCTTTTTGTGGATTTCCATCTTTTTGTGGTACCGGTGATTTGGGGGAATCCTTTGCTGGGGAAAAGTCCAAAATGCGGTCCGTTTTGCGCTAGTTGTACTGTTGCAGCATTGTGGTCATGCTTTGGTGATTGGTTGGGAATTGGGACACAAGTTGTAACTTCGAAACGAAGTTGGGCTATTTTTGAAGTAATACATTGAATCTGTCTTGACTCTTTAACAGAAACATAAATTCGAGGATGGTGTTTAGTCGGTAACTTTAGATGCATCTGTCTTGACTTTATGGGTAGTTTAAAGATTTACTTGTGTGTTTTGTAACTCTTGTTGCATGGGAACTGCAATTTGGATAATGAATGCTTACTGTAAGATACATATTTGATGCTTGGGGCAGCTTTGCTGTTGCCGCTATGGTGGATCATGTTTTTAGTTATCAGATGCAGTAGTGACTAGTGAGTACCAAGCAAATATGGGAATCATGGTAGCATAATTTGTGCTCTTCCTCAGCTATTAGAAAGCCCATCTGTTACTCATATTGGTATTGGTTGTTCTAAGATTATGTTTGCTGCTACAACTGTCCTATGCAGCTAAAAAAATTCACAGCAAAGTGGAATTTCCTGCAGTCTATCATCCTGTTGATCTAAGCAGAAACAGAATTCGAACCCTAATGTAGTATATTGATTATATCAATATTCTTTTGGCCCTTGTTCTTAACTAGGCTAATATACAGCAGGAAACAAGCTGATGTTAGACTCTTGAGCGAGCTTTACTTGCTTGTCTTGGCTTGTTCAATAGATCAACATCAGATTGATAATGGAAACTTAGTTAACCAGCTCGAACTTGAGCTAAGGAAGCTAAAGCATGGCTCAAACAAGCAACATGAAGCTAAATGATGGTGAGACGCAAATGTGCGGCCACTATGTTGGATCCTAAAGAACCCTGGGAGTCTAGGGTTTGGTTATTGATACAGGATATTTTTTTGCAAGCTCTGTAAGTCAGGGAATAGCATATCCTGTAAAATCATATACATACACAAGCTTGACTCAGATGCTCTTGTGGTTTGAACATGAAATGGTTCTGGATGCCACATTCTTTATTAGGTTTTAGTTGTATATTATTTTTAAAGCATATTCTATAATCCATTGCTGAGGTTTGGTAGTTATTAGTTTTACTGACTGCATTGATACTAGTAAGAGGGTGATCATGTAAGCAGGTTGTCCACATTAGCTTTAATTGCTTGATAAAGATCCAGTTATCTGTATTAAACCCATAAAATCACTACAAGAAATAAACTTTGAATTTTGAGAGATGTCATGAGAATTGTTTGTTGTATTGTTTGACCACACAATGGAAATGGTGAGCATTGATGGAGTTCAGTTTTGGAATGCACCAAGAATGGTTGTATTTCTGTCAGCATAAAGTTATTAATCATTTATATTAAACATTTACTAATTCTTTGATCTTGCTTTATTCCCACTGAATTGCTGTCTGGTTCTGAAAGAGGAATATATTGTTGTTGCAGATGTCATTGCATATTGGGCGACTTTCCCGAGATGTGCGGCACGGATATCTTGAACATCTTTTCCAGAAGTTTGGACATTGCACCGTGAAGCTGAAAGATGGATACGGATTTGCAGTGTATGATGCTAATGATGATGCAGCTCGAGCCATGCGGGGACTGCACGGGAAATATGTTTGTGGGGAACGCATAACTGTTAATTGGTCAAAACAGCAGCCCAGATTTTCTCAGAGTTTCAGGAGAAGTTCAAGATTTGTTGAATCATCTCATGGAAGGAGATCCAGAGATGGTGTGGACAATTTTAGGTTCAGGGATTATGTAGATCAGATGAATAACCCAGCAAGTCATGGTCAGAGCCATAACCCTGATGATGCACCAGAAAAGAAATCTGATGAAATTGCTGAGGATTTGAAGGATGCTGAGGAAAATATTGGTGAAGATCCAAGGGAGATGAAGAGGGACGAAAGTGGTACGAGTGATGCAAATGCAATTGAACATGATAGATGGTGTGAGACCGGAAAAGAAAATCCTGGTGGGGATGATGATGATTTTGACCGTTATGAACCTTATCATGGCTATGGCAGGCAAGAGGAAACAGAAAAGGCTATTAAAGCAAGCTCTTATGACTCTCATGATCATAGACCTTCTTCGGGGAAGTGGCAAGAGCACCCTGTTGATCGTTTTGACCTAAACCATGATAAATTAAAATCTCCTCCAACCTGCTATAACTGTGGCACTGCTGGCCATATTGGACATAATTGCCCTCAAGAAACTGATGGTAAATTCAAAGCATGGAGACATGGATTGAGTTTGAGAGAAAAACGGGAGCTGAGGCTGAGAAGATTTGGATCTCCCTTGATGATGAGGAGGCTTCCAGAATTCCATGTTGACCCAATGATTCAGGCACGTCATAGAGTTCAAGATGGCAGGAAACCATTTTCTGATAGGACTGAGAGAGCGCCTAGGTTGAGTAATGTCTCCAGAGAAAATAGAAGACACGCCCCTCACAGTGAAAATATGCCACAAGCCCCCAAGGAAGCACGCAAGAGAAGCAGGTCAAAAAGATCCCGTGAGTCATCTCTCTCTTCCGACAGGACTTCCTCATATTCAAGATCTAGATTTTCCCGTTTGCGTTCAAGAGCACACTCTCCGTCTCATTCTGCACATTCTAGTTCAAAATCATCTCAGCCAACTCGGCCTGAAGGTTTGAGATTGAGGTCAAGATCAAATATCAGCTATCCCTGTCCATCGACAGTATCTGTTTCACCGCAATGCGACTCTCCACCTGCAGCAGAGAACAAAAAATCTGATGTTCTGGTGAATTCTCCTTTGGACAATTACAAGCAAGAAATCAAAGGTTCAAGATTGAACAGCGATGTTCCAATTACTTCATCCAAGTTGGATACCCTAAGCAATGGAGAATCGCTTGTACCTGGTAAGGATGCTAAGGTGGCAGGTTACACAGGAACCAACTTGGATAAGAACTTGGTTGATGATGATATTGTTGCTAATGGAGTGCAAGGTCAGAAGACCAACCTAGAGGACACTTCATCAGTGAAGTCAAACCAGGAAAATCTGGCGAAAAATGAGAGGAGCAATTCTTTGAAGCTAACAACTAATGAAGTGATCTCAGCTCTAAAGGGCTATGGGATGGAAGCACGTGAGACAAATTTATTGAATCAACCTGTGGAGAAGTATTTTGGTGCTGCACGCCTGTGGCCATGGGAAATTATTTATTATCGGCGGCGTAAAAAAGGTCCAATTTCCACAGAGAACTATGCTAGGCGACTTGAACAGAACAAAGAATATGATATTGTGGATCAGTATGTCAGAAGCAGCAGTGGTTGGTGGGAGTGCCACTAGAATATCAAGATTGGTAGTATAGTTGCAGCTGAGGACATGATATGCCATATACTGTCCCCAAGTGCATTTTGAGGATGACAAGGTTTGTGTTCTTGTTAGGATTTCATTCTGTATCCCTTTATTATTCCCAGTCTTAGTGCTCCATGAACATGACTAGGGTCCTTAACTACAAGACTACAAAGTAACAGGTGTTTTCATCTTTACATTTTTGTGTGTAAAAGTGTATTATACATATTACCTATGCTAGGTTCTGTATTCTAGCACCATAATATGCTGTGTGTTGTCGCTGTTATATATTTTTTTTCTCGAACGCGCAGGAGAACTGCGTATCATTATATTAAGAAGAAGAAAAGAATCTAAAAAGATTCGTACAAATCCTCACCAAGAAGGCGGGGTTAAAAACATAAGATAAAAAAAACTAGAGAAACACCCACCGACCAAAGAACAAACACGACACCTATGGCCAAATGGTACTAAGGCTTTTGGTTCCCGCCAAACACCATAACTTAGCCTCATCTCTAATATCTTACAAGATAATGCTGATATTGGGTGAGATGTCGTAAAAAATGCAACCATTCTTATGCTTCTAAACCTACCAAGCCATCAACACGATCAAAGAATTAAAACCCTTGCGCTGCTGTTTAGGGATTTGGTACAAAGCTTGACGCCACCATAGGGTAAAGACCAAATCATCTGGACTTAGGGTTAGCTGCTGTAATCCCACCAGAGAAAGCATTGAGTACCAAACACTTTTTGTAAACACACAGGAAGTGAGTAAGTGCTGGATATTTTCATCTGCTTGATCACACAGTGGGCAGCACTCAGGGTGAACAAGACTACGGCAGGCCAAACGATCAGTGGTCCAGCAGCGATTAAGTGAGGTTAACCACAGAAAGAATTTACAACGAGGAGCTCAGGTTCTCCAAATCTCCTTCCATGGTTCAAAATCCACAGCCCACATGAAAAAGCGGCGATACGCTAATTTAGTTGAGAACCTGCCCGAGGAGGATGGCTTCCACATATGCTGATCCTCCACGCCAGGGGTGAGTATCACTCGGGCAAGAATGTCCCAAGGGCCAAAAAACTCTAAGACTGTAGTAATTAAACTACCTCTAATATCATGAACCCAAATGTTATCTATTAGAGGTCGCTGTTATACATCACTTGAGATTCCATTGCGTCACCAGATTTTTTGGGCATGTAGCTATGCCTGTCTTTTGAGTTGCAATGTTTCAATGTTTAATCCCAGTAGGTACATTTGGATGATCAGCAGACATCAAGGATGTTGTCTTTATGATTTTAGGAGGAAAGAACTAGCCCCATGTTTAGCAGGTCTATGAAGTTGAGAAAGGTTGTCCCTGTATGTTATCCTTCCACCGGGATCAGGATATGTAAGGATAGTATTCAACCAGAAGTAATATTTTTGAAGTAGTACCTTTCATGTAATGTCATTATCAGAAGATATCCATATATGTCACGAATAGCACTTCAAATTTTGCATTTTTATCTATGAGGTCACAACTTAGGTCGTGGTAAATCCATGAATTTGATTCGATTAGTTTTTCTTATACTATAGATATAAACATTTGAATTCAGCATTATCTATGACTCCTATTTCAAAGCCTATCCTTTAAGGGAAAAATGAAAATGTACCGGTCTTACCTGGAATTAACTTACTACATTTTAGTGCCGCTGCTGAGGTTACGCATGTTGTTTTGTATTTATGATATTTCACTATGTCATTCTCAATCGTTGATTGATGATCAAGATGAGATACTATTGGCGTGTTATCTGTGTTAACTATTTCAGTGTTTCTGGCACAAGAATTCTTGCTGGTTATGGAAGTGACTTGGATATTGAATTGGTGTTAATCTATACTATAGTTGGTTCTTCTTTTTTTGATCCTTCTGCGGAATATTCTGCATCAGTAACCATCTCTAAGGAATTCTCGTTCTAATCAGCAATTCTTTTTGCTGCAATGCTACAGAGATGCCACTTTAGTGTGATGAATTTCATCTGCAAGATGTGTTTTCCCTGGTTACAAACATTTGGGTGGGCTATACATAACAATGCACGCCTCTCTTGTATCTTGAGTCGTCACTATTTTCTGGAGCTGAGCAGGTCGATGAGCAAAGGGTGGCAATGTATGCAGGCAAATTTGCATTTTCTTTTTTTAGGGGATTTGCATTTATTTATTTATGTTGCAACTGGCTTACTTTACGAGTCTGTTTTTTTGGCTTGGGTTTATGACTGCGGTTTTTGGCTTTTGGCTACTCGTGAGAGAGTACGGAGACAAAAATAACTTACGTATGGTTTTGACCAATAAAAATGAAATCGTTCTCATCTTGAAAACATGTTTTGTTTGAATGATTATAAAAAAAAAGTTAAGCCGAAAAGAAGAGTCCGTACATGTTCTTGTGTTTTGTTGAGTTTCCCAATTTCCAGTGATATGCTCCGAATCCGTTTAAGAAGTCTTACTTCTGCTCATGCAACTTTGCACTCAGTATGCCCATATTCGTTTTTGTGAAACGAAGTGTTATGCTAAAATGGCCAGACACGTGTACTATCTGTGCACTGATGACCTCCATAATACTACCAAACTTGTATTACACCGTGTGTCACGTTGATATTTTGGTTTTATCGCGAGTGATGTCTTGTCGGCGTATCCGTGCTATTTATGTTTGCCAGCTGTTCATGACAACACAAGAAGGGGCGCATAAATTTTGATCTTTAGCAAAACGACACATAGTTTTCTGCCTTCGGATCGCTTCAACGGCAAATCGCATCATTGTTTGGTGGATGTTGAATCGGATGTTTTCGCTTTTGCTCTAAGCGGTTTGGCCTCGGTGTTAAAACTCGTCCGCGTTTCGCTGCGTTCTTTACTCCTTCCCTCTTTTTTTCCCTCCCATTAGAAGAAAGATGTATACGCTTACACACCACATAAGGGTGTTTGTATTGGTTCTAACTAATAGCCTTAGTTAAAAATAAATAGTAGTAACTAAAAGAAATAACTTCTAAAAGGATAGGTGAGCGGTGGAAAAAAAATGAGAGAGAGATACGTGCATACGATAGAAGCGAGAGAAATAGGATGTATGATGCACCTGTGAACCCTTTACTTATTTTTGAAGTGAGACGGGAGCGAGAGAAATAGAGAAACCGCTATAAAAAGTAGTTATTTATATTGGTTTCTAATTTTAAGTTATAAACAAAAGTTAATACGGACTTGAAACACCGTATTAATATCTGGTAGTTTAAGTGAAGTTGCAGGCCATCTATAGAAATGTACCCTACATATCATAAGTGCATGAATTCTATAGTTCCTAACAAAGTTTATTTTGAGCTGTAAGTTGAAGACTAGGCGTATTTTTCTTTCAAAAAAGTGGCGTATTTCCCCAATTACACGCTTGAGCTTGATCTATTCAGTCCATTCTTATATAGAAGAAAGAGAAATGATGACATGATACTACTAGAGTACTAGTACTAGGCTCGGGGGAAACCTGACCTGAGGCACATCTCATGTTAGCCAAATGCACAAATAAATCTATCGGCTATGTATCGGCGTGGCAAAGTTGACCAAGGCAGCGGCGGCATTAAGGCCGCAGCGTCACGATGCACGTGTTCAGATGGGAGCACGATAAGGTGACGGAGGTTGGAACTGATTGGTATTCATTGCGTTGCGTCATGCCATCACATACTCATTCAACTGCTTCAGACTATATATTTAAGGAAAAAGTCCACTCTTCGCTTTTCAACGTGATCTATAGTCTCACTTCCCTTTTCAACTATGAACTATGAAACCATTTATTTTACACCCTTAACTTTTAAAATCGTCCACTTCTTTCACTGTTTTCACTCCGGTTTTCGTATGAAATGGATGTTGTTTTGCTGATATGGCAACCTATGCAATAGTTGCTGGTTGAGCCAGGTGGGTCAGCTGGTAAGCCCTTCTTCTACCTCTCCCTTCCACCTTTCTCTATCTCTCTTTCCACCTCTCAAGCCCGAACAGGCTAGGCTAGACTCAGCTCACTGCCGACTACCACCTGCCGAGCCTAGCCACCAGCACCTCCTTCTTCCCTCTCCTTCCCTCGCTGTTAGTAGTTAACAAGCCGCATGCGCCTTGTCGTGTCGTCGGTGTGCCGCTGCAGTCGATCTGTCACACAAGGTATCCATGATCCACGTAGTCCACGTCACGAGGTACACCTCACCCCATTGAAGCTAAATCATTAGGCCTCCATCCTCCATGGCCTCCTTAGAACCCCACCACTGTGCACCACATTGCCGCCATGGCCACCGTCGTCAGCCCTCTCCATGTCTCCCCAACCTTCATCGCCTCTAAAATTGAGTTCCCCATCCTTGAGAACACGTCGTGCACGTCTCGCTCATCGATTAGCCGCTAGAACGATCGTTGCCAGAGTAGGGGCTCCACCCCTGTTTCATATCGTTGCCACACCGCCTTCCCTTGCCTTTCCAAATGTTGTCTCTGTATGCCACTGGAGGAACCCAACGACAGCCATCCTTGTGAGGTTCCTACACTGGTGCGACCAGGGCATGAAGAAGGCAACGGTGCAGTTGCGGGTGGCAGTGGAGGAGAAATGGCGGCGCACATGGATGCTCCTACTATGGTTTGCGGTGTTGTTCATGTGGAAGTTTGTGCAGTATCGGCAAACAGCGGGGGTCCAAGTGATTGGGCACTACCTTCCAACAGCCAAGGGCACCACTAAGATGCTCACGCTCAATAGCAGCGGTCATGCAACCAAGTGCAGGAGGGGGAGAGGGAGGAGAGAAGAAGATGGAGGGTGAGATGAATATAGGGAGAGACTGACATGGGGGAGAGGGGACAGAGAAGAAGATGGTGGAGGGACAGATGAAGATAGGGAGAGACTGACATGTGGGTCTCCCCAATCCTTTATTCTTTGCTACTTTGTTAAATGATGTGTTAGGTGATATAACATCTATGTCATTTACAATATGTGCACGTAAATACCACATCATCGAAAACCATTGTGGTTCAGGGCAGAGTTATGTTTTAGATGGTTTTGAGAGTTCGAGATTTTAAAGTGAATGGTTCCATAGTTTGTAGTTAAAAATCGAGCCGACACTAGGGTTATATTTAATAGGATGAGAAGTAAATTTAATCGTGTTGAAAAGTTGATTCGAATTCATACCATGTCCGTGTAGGACACTCCATCATCTTATTTCAGACGTGGCATGATAGGTATATGCACAGATTGTATCAGACGTAGTATCAATCTATAGCAATCGATTCTGATTCGATTTTCTCTCTGTGTGGGGCTCAGTTCTCTTATCCTATATATGTACCCTAATAACCAATAGGAAGAGCAAGCACTCCATTGTAATCTCTTCTCATTGTAGTAATTTGCCTTCAAGCTCCTGTGGTTTTTTCCTGCAAAGAGTTTTCCACGTAAAACTTCATGTCTCTTGTCTCTATTTTTCTGTACATTATTTGCAACAAGTCGTATCAGAACACAGGGATTTAGAGTCTACGAAATTCAAGAGAAAAAAAGTCCTGTCGGTTCGATGTCGTTGCCGTTCGTCAAAACTGAGGTGGGTTCGATTTTTTCTCTGACTTGCGGTCTTACGCATGTCATGTCTCCATCCTCATTAAAAGCTGCGTCTCGACCTCAATGTCTTTGATCAGTGAGGACACGCAAGCTGCACGTAAGCACTAATCCCAGTGAAAAAAATCTTCAGCCATGCGTGAAGCACGTAGACATGAAGAGCAGCAAGCCAGCGTCCTAGTCTCCCCCATCGGTCCGTGCGCAACAAGTAGGGAAGAGCAGTGTGATCATTCAAGAATCAGGAGGCACATCCAGAAGGGAGACATGTAATTTCAACAGCAATAAAAGACAAAGATTCAGGTGCTATAGTTTGCTTTTTTGTTTCTTATTACTTTTTGACTAAAACTGCTATGCGCACCTGAGATTCATACCAGGAGTTTCCCTTCAAGAATTTTGCTAGGTACACACAAATTAGTACTATCAAATTTTGGATTTCTTTCGTATGGCAACTTTGAAGTATGATCTTTCACTATTGAATCGCGACACGTGGTTTTCTCTATAGTAGGTTAAGATGCAAGCTATTTTATCATAACTTGATTTGGATGATACACTTTTGGGGATCGACATGATGCCAGCCATATTGTCCGTTGATAAGAAGCAACATAAATATCGTAATATCTTATCCCAAATTCATCTTCATCTATCAAATAATATTTTGTAGGAGATTATTAAGGAGACATCTGCCGCCGTATTATAGCTGAAGCTAGAGCAGATTTGCATGACCAAGGATCTGACCAGCAAGATGCATTTGAAGTAAAAGCTTTATTCCCACAAGATGACAGAGAGAGCCTCATTGTTGAACCACCTAATAGCTTTTAAGGACATTGTTACTAACCTTAAGTCTACGGAGTTAAAATACGATGATGAAGATTTGAGTCTTATCTTGCTATGCTCTCTGTCTAGTTTATACTCTACTTTCAGAGATACTATTATATATAGCCAAGATACTCTTACTCTCAGTGAAATTTATGAAGCTCTATATGCTAAGAAAATGATGAAACTTATGGTTCCCGGTGAAAGTTCAAGTACGTATGTAGAATGTTTGTTTATCCGCGGTAGGCAATACGAGAAGGGTTCAAATGGCAATTCAAGAGGTAGAAGCAAAAGCAGATACATATGTAGATCTAAATCTAGGAACAAAAAATCATACAGGCATTGCAAGAAGGATGGTCATGATATATCTGAGTGCTGGAAGTTGCAGAACAAGGAGAAGAGAAATAACAATTTCAAGAAGGATCAATACGAGAATGAATCAAGAGTCACCATTGTCACCAAAGAAGATTCTAATAAAGATATTCCCGTTGCTTTTGTCAATAATTGCAAAACCGATGATGAATAGACTCTTGATTCAGCCTGTACTTTTCACATGAGCCGAAACCATGAGTGGTTCGTTACATATGAAGCTACGTCAAGTGGATCCGTATTGATGAGTGATAATACACCATGCAAGGTTGTAGGCATTGGTTCTATCCAGATCAAAAAATTTGATGACACTATCAGAACTTTATTGGATGATTGTCATACTTCAAATTTAAAGAGAAATCTTATCTCTTTGAGTACTCTTGATGCTAAAGGGTATAAGTATTTAGGTGGAGATGGAGTTTTGAAGGTCACAAAAGGTTCGCTTGTTGTGACGAAGGGTGATATAAAGGCTACCAATTTATATTATCTGCAAGGCACTACAATTCAGGTAATGTTCCTATTGTCTCAAATAAATCATTTGATCCTGATGTTACTAATCTTTGACATATGCATCTGAGGCATCTGAGTGAAGCTGGAATGATGGAATTGTGCAAAAAAGAATTTCTTGATGATCAAAGCATTGATAAGTTAAAGTTTTATGAATATTGTGTATTCGACAAGCAAAAGAGTGTGAAATTTAGTACTGTGACTTACTCTACAAAAAGCATATTAGATTATGTTCGCCATGATTTGTGGGGAGAATCCCGCATTCCATCACTTGGAGGTGCAAACTACATGTTGACCATCATGGATGATTATTCAAGAATAGTTTAGGCATATTTCATTAAGCACAAATCGGAAGTATTTAAGACATTCAAGGAGTAGAATATTATGATTGAAAGACAAACTGGTAAGTATGTCAAAAAGTTTTGTACTGACAATGGCTTGGAGTTTTTTAGGAGAATTTGAAGCTTTATGTAAGTCAGAAGGTATTATGAGACATTATATCGTTCCAAGCACTCTTCAATAAAACGGTGTGGCTAAACGCATGAGCAGAACCATCATAGAGAAGATATGTTGTATGTTATCAAACTCTGGATTATCTTAAAGTTATTAGGTTGAAACCGCTTTCACTGCTTATTGTTTGATTAATCAGTCACCCAATTTAGCTATTGATAAGAAGACTCTGATTGATGTATGGTCTAGCTCTCCAGCAGATTATTTAAATTTGAGAATATTTGATTATCCTGCTTATACTCATGTTAACAACAGTAAATTTGAGCCTAGAGGAGTTAAGTACATTTTTCTTGGTGATAAAACTGGTGTAAAAGGATATAAATTGTAGAATCCTGAAACTAGAAAGGTGGTTATTAACAGAGATGTTATTTTTGATGAGTATGCTATATTGCATGATAAATCTTCTATTGATGTTTCTATTGAGAAGTAATCAAGCGTGAGGCGTAACATATTATTGATTCAAGATCTACACCAAAAATCAACCAGGAGAATATTCTAGAAACTCCTATTGTTGCGCCACTAATACATCGTTCTATTGCAGTTAATAGAGAAAGAAGAAACATTTAGACTCCTAAGAGATTGATTGAAGAATTGTGGCTTATTATTTAAATATGGCAGAGGCAATTGAAAGTAGTGTATAACCTTCATTTTATTCAGAGCCAATTTCTTCTAATGATTCAAAAAGATGGATGACTATCATATATGATGAGGTAGAATCTCTTGATAAGAATGGCACTAGGGAGTTGGTCAAGTTGCCAATTGAGAAGAAGCATATTCGCTGCAAATGGATCTTTAAGAAAAAAAGGCGTTTCACTAACCGAAGAGGTTAAGTACAAACTGTAACAACCCAAAATGAGAGTTAGTGTAATTGTGACAATTATAAAATGTTTTTATTTCTTTTTCAGTATGACTTAAAAATTTTTAGCGTTTGTTTGAATTTCTTAGTTTTGGTTCCTTGGTAAAAATCCGAATAAGGAAACTCAAAATCTTGAAATCAAGAACCAAGACTAAAAATCAAATAGAGAAAATTTCAATTTCTCTTGCAAGTCTTAAGTTCAAAGTCTAAAATTTGGACATCCAGAAATTTAAGATCTAGAATGGAAATTTAAATCAAGGTTAATATAAAAACCTTCCCATCCAATTATCATATCCAAAATTTTAAATTCAAAACCAAATTGCAATTTAAGAATTGCATTCAAGAATTTGAAACTTAAGCCTACTTTCATTTGTGCTTTTTGAATTTTGTTTATACTTTGAAGATTCACAAAATTCTCAAAAATTCCTTTTGGGCCCTGGCCCATTTCTCCTCTAGCCTTTGGCCATTCCCCAATCAGTCGCCTCCCATCTTCTTTCTCCCCCCTTCTTCCCTGTACGCTCCTGTTGCTGCCCGGCTCAACTGACCTCCTTCCTCTCCTAGCCTCTTCCTCCTTCCCCTGCTCTGCTTGCAGCAGCTCTGGCCCAACCGACGCCTCTTCTCTCTTCCTTGCTTCCCCCTTCCCCTGCTCCTGGCGCTTGCCCGAACCACCTACCGAGCTGGCCCAGCCCGTGCGCCTGCGCGCCATGACTGCTCGCGTCAGCTGTCAAGCTAGCTCCTACCCTTCTGGAGCACTAGATTCCCCTTGTCTCTGCCTAGCTGCCACCCCTACCACCGGCCTAACCGGAGTTACTCCCCTCGATCCTCCCCTCAGTTAGCCCTGCTGCGCATCTATGCCGCCGCTCGGCATTACTCCTCCGCGCGCATGTCATCATTGCACCCAACAACCAACCACCCTCCTTGCATATAAGAAGGCTCAAGCTCGCCCTACCCCTCTCACCTTGCCTCTTCTTCTTTCCCTAGCCGAGCTCAGCACGAGCCATGCCCATGCACCCGCGCCAGCAACCACCTGTCTCGGCCGCCTCCAGCAAGAATTTCATGAGCTGTCCACATCATGTTGTACCCCCGGGCATCCCCTACCTCCTCCCTCATTTAATTGGAGTCCCACGACCTGAGCTCGCTGGAGCACCGCCTCTTCCCTAAGTCCAATCATCGCCTCTCTTACCGATGCAACTTCCTCCTCGGTCGGTTTCTCCCCAATTCCTCGCCGTGAGAGCATCCTCACATCACCCCAGAGCATTCGCCATCACCGACTGAGTTCCCCGATGGCCCCAGCTCACTGCCCACAATGACCACCTCTACGCTGCCGCCCACACCCGACGTTGGCATACCTCAATCCCTCTCTGGTTACCCCAACCACCAAGGTGAGTTACCCGCACCTTCCTGCTGCTCACGCTCACCCTATCTTGTTCCCTTTCCCCTCCGACCGCCATCAACCCAATGGCTTCCCCACGCCCGGCGCTCCCTGCCACTGCCAGCCACCCTCGACCCCACCCCGAGTTGTGCCGACGACTCCACTGGCTCCCTCACTCCCCAGACGTTCCATTTCGGTAGTCGCTGCACCTCCTTCGGCCACGACCCGCCGATGACGCCGTCGCCCACCGCGCGCCATACGCCTCCCCTGTTTCGGCTAGCTGAGCCCAATACCTCCCCCCTCCTCTATTTCTTTCTTCCTTCTCAATGGTAGGTGGGCCCCAGGGCCTTTTGTGTAATGCAAGTCGATTAGTAAGTTGTCTAGTGCCAACTTTTTAAAACAAAAATGCAGAAAAGAAATATTCCATCATGCATATAATAAATTATGGGTTAAAAAATAAAATAATAATAGAAATTTAATTATGTTCCTGCAAATCAAAAATACCTTGAGAAAAAACTTAATAAAAACAAGAGAATGTTAAGGCTAAAGTAATTATGAAACTAAATTTAGGGCTTATGAACTTAAAGTGTTGGAAATTAATTCTTGATTAAAACTTCCAGCCAACCAAGAAATTAGCAAGATAACGTAACTAATTAATGCTAGAATTTAAATTTTGCATATTTCCTTGAGAAAAATATATGAAGCTTTACAAGATGACTTTCAATCCTCTCAAGTTCTACTCTTCAAACTCACAAATTAATCTTGAGATCCTATCATATCTTTCTCCCTCAGATGTAAGTCTATCAATACAAGTTAAAGTTAAGCGTTATAACAAAATTTTACCACATAAAATAATAGCCATGATATGGCCCTCTCCTTAAGCATGAGGCCTCCTTTCAAAGAAATGAATTGAACAATTTCAAAAAAACCATTTAAAGTTGATTCTCAACGATTCTGGTAAACAACCTGAATTTAAGTCTCTATTATTTATCTGGACAATGCTGAAATTTAAATTAAAGATTTCCTTTCTTATGATTAGGGAATCATTGATCTCTATCTCGAATCCCACCACTAATCAGATGACTCCTAAAAATAATGGTGTGCCACTAGTAATTATTTTAAATCCAAATCTTGCAAAAGACACCCAAAATAATATCATTCCATACAACTAGCATCTTTAATTAAGAGGTCATGCAAAAGTATTATCTCCCCCAACTAATAATCATCCTACCTTATCTTAGGATTTAAACCTAATAATAGTAATCAAGAATATTTAATACCCCCATAATTCAGTTCAATCTTAATAGAGGACCCAGTTAAAATATTAACTCTTCGTTAACCAAAACCTAGACCAATGGTCATTAATAATAAATTTGTTGATTGGCCAAATAGTCAACCTTGCTCATGATAATAATTGACTTAAGATGACCAACCCCATACCTTAATTATTGAATTAATGATTCAATTAATCTAGCATTTGCGGATCTTACATAATATTGTATCTCGAATTATCCAATTAATTCAACCAACTAAATAATACCCAATATCCCGGAATAACCTCTCTCATCTGTCTATAAGCCCTGCCTGACTCATAAAACTTCCTTGATAAATATAAATCAACAAAAAAAATCATCAAGTGAAAGATCGAACCTTGGCATTCCCCAATCGGCTATGTCTGGCCACCTTCAATTCCCTAGCCGAATATTCCTGTGAATTTCCTTTACCTTTGATCTCTCCTTATCCTTATTTTTCCATCATGGTAAAGTTGCTCAGCCACCTCCTTCTTGTGCCCAATTCTTTTAGCTCAGTGTCTACTTCATACTCGCTAAATCCTCCCTCAAAACCTCAATCACAACAAAACTTAAACAAACCAAATTAAATCTATTTAAACTTTTAAAGCTATTTGGATTTATTTGGTCTTTCGTTCTTCGCCACGTATTAAAATCTGAAGACTAGACGAAGCAACAAATTCGAGCAAGACCAAAACTTGGGGTATAGATGAAGATCAAGGATTCAATACTACTAACTGATTGAGTAGGCTTTGAGTTAAATCAAGACTGTGGTAAAATAAGTAAGGCAAGTCATCACTTTGATCATATTGATCTTACCTCTTATGCAAAATTATGTTCATTTAAATTATCGAATTGCATGCTTAATTTATTATGTAAATTATGACAAAGCTTAAAGTAGCTACATATCTATTTGATAATGAAGTAATGTTATTATGTCATTCCTTGGCACTTAAAATAGCTGATCCTTGTCACTCTAGATGTTAATAATAACTTTACTAGCTATAGGTCATATTTAAATATCACGCTAGTCATATGTAAGTCCAAGGCATTAAACTACCCTGCTTATTACTCTTCAAATATGAAAACTTATTTTTAGGACGGTCATGAATGTAAATGACTAATAATTTGTGACAACTTGGTTATGCTTCTCAAAACCCTTCAAAACTTGCTTCACCTGTCTGGGTGGATGGTAAGAAAGGTTGGTGTAGATGTAACACGATAATTTATGGTTTGTGGTATGCATCGTCTGGACAAATTAAGGACTTAATCCTATGATGATCTCTTCGTGTAAAACAGTACAACCACAAGCTGGTAAAGTGTAGGAATGACTAACTAATTTGCATCGTCAGTAGGGGAAGGCACCATTGGAGTGACCCACAAGTCGTGGTGCTGGTTTAAGCCATCGTGAACACAAGTCATGTTGTTGGTTTAAGCCACCGTGTGGCGTAAGAGGGGGTCTGGGTAGGGCGAATATAGTCTTTCCCCAGATGAAACCTTAGCAGGTGCAATTCTTCGCTAGATGCATTTGTAAAGGCCATGTAGTAATCCTCTTGATCTGCATGTCAAAGAAAATATGCGGAATATAACAAGTACATTATCTCTTATGAGTAAAGATGTACAATCTCTGTAGAGTATAAATTGTTCAAACAGTTGTGCCCATGGTCAAGAGCAGAAATGGAAACTTTCTCGAGTTAGTTTTATTTCAAAAACCTTTGTAGGTGAGATAAAAACGTATCAGAAGGAAGTATTCTGACTTTAACTTTTCCTAGAGGAATGTACTCCAGTGGTGATAAAAAAAACTAGTATTGGTGGAGGTAACCATGCACTTTAAGAAGTGGATGTACCCTGTGCTACTATTATTACTGCATTTTTACAATCAAGTTTAGAAAATCTAGTTTAGTTAAAAGTGCTAAGTCTCAGGAGTTTTCTTACTTATTGTACTTTCAAAACACTGCTTTTAACAACTAAAAGAACCTCAAACCTCTCTTGACAACTTTGCATATATTATTATTGCATCATGTGTGGTGGTTTGCTGAGTACGGTTATACTTACTCTTGCTTAATTACCATCATTCAGTCAGTAAGGCAAGACGGACAAAAAACTATTGTGTATTAAAGGAGTCGACAGAGCTGGAGATCGATGAGGAAGAACTAGGTCGCAAACCCCAATTGGTTTCATGTGGGCAAGTCCTAAGAGTCCCACCTGTGTAAAGTTTATGCTGTAGCATCTCTTTGTTTGTGGCCTATTTGGCCTATGAGTAAGTAATTATTGTATTAATTAAGCTTCTGCATAATATGTTTTGATATACGGTAATGTATCTGTGAGCACTATATACTGATCTAATGAATAATGCGGTGGAATCATAGAGGATCTGAGTTCGCTAACCCGGGGTCAGACACAAAGCAATGCTAGTTGCCAAAGGATACAACCAAATTCCAGGTATTGATTTTATAGATGTCTTTTCCCCTATTGTGAAATATAGTTCTATTTGCACTTTACTCGGTATTGTGGCTATACTTGATTATGAGCTTGAACAATTAGATATGAAAACCGCATTCTTACATGGAAAATTAGAAGAAGATATTTATATGGAGCAACCAGAAGGTTTTATCGTTCCGGAAAAGGAGAATTTTTTTTGTAAATTAAAGAAACCTCTTTATGGTTTAAAGCAGTTACATAGACAATGGTATAAGAGATTTGAATTCTTTATAATATCTTAGATTTTTAAAAGATCCAATTATGACAGCTGTGTTTATTTGAAGACTGTTAATGGTTTATCTATTTATTTGCTCTTATATATTGATGATATGCAGATTGCTACAAAAGACAGGCTAAAATTGCAAAATTGAATGCACAATTAAGCAGTGAATTTGATATGAAAGATCTTGATGTAGCAAAGAAGATTCTTGGTATGAAAATCATCAGAGACAAACAGTTTAGCAAATTATATCTAAGTCAAAAATGGTATATTGATAAAAGTCTTCATCGTTTCAACATGCATAAGGTCAAACCTGTGAATACTCTCTTAGCTGCATATTTTAAACTTTCTTCAACGTCATGTCTACAATTAATGATGAAGTTAAGTACATGTCTAAAGTTTCATATGCGAGTGCAGTTGGTTCGCTTGTATATGCCAATGGTACATTCTCATCCTGATTTATCTCAATCATTGAGTGTGGTTAGTATATACATGGCTAATCCTAGAAATGAGCATTGAAAATCAGTTCAATGGATTTTTAGATATTTGTGGGGCACATATAATGCTTGTTTACAATTTGAGAAGACTAGAGATAGACTTGTTGGTTATGTGGATTTTGATTTTGCTGGAGATTTGGATAAAAAAAGATCTATCACTGGTTATGTATTTACTGTTGGAGGGTGTGCTGTAAGCTAGAAAGCAAGTTTGCAAGCTATCGTTGCCTTATCTATTACAGAAGCTGAGTATATGGCTATTTCTAAAACTTGCAAAGAAACCATTTGGTTGAGAGGTTTATTTACTGAGCTTGTAGAAATATATCTTGCACTACAATATTGTATAATAGGCAAAGTGTTATTTGTCTTATAAAAGATCAAAACACATTGATATTAGGTACACTACATTCGAGATGTCATTACTCAAGATAATATTAAAGTCTACAAGATAAGTATTCATGATAATCCAGCTGATATGTTGACAAAGCCAATTCCTGTATCTAAGTTTGAGTTTTGCTCAGACTTAGTTGATATTACTCACTAGTTCTTTTGATTTTTGGTGTTCAAGATGTAAATGCTGATTTTATTAGAAGAGTTTATCATATTCTTCGACTACTGAAGGGAATTCGGTTTAAGGTGAAGATTGTTGAAAAGTTGATCCGAATTTATACCATATCCATGTAGGACACTCCATCGCCTTATGCTAGATGTGGCATGATAGGTGTATGCACAGGTTGTATCGGACGTGGTATCAATCTATATCAACCGACTCTGATTTGATTTTCTCTCTGTGTGAGATTTGGTTCCCTCACCTCATATATACCCTAATAGCATATAGGAAGAGCAAGCGCTTCATTGAAATCTCTCTTTATCATTGAAATCTCTTTATTTTTCTATGTATTATTTGCAACAAATCAAAATGCAGTTAGCGAACGATCGGAAAATACCAATCATCCTTTCTCTTCCATGGACAAGGAAGTACTACTACTACTAGCACTGCATTGACGGCAAGCTGTGCCAAATTTCAGATAGGATGGTTCTTTTAGGTCATATCTGACTATCTGAGTGTGCAATCCGAATCATCAGCTGCCTAGAACGATTTTTCCAAACCATTTGGCAGAGCTGACAGGTCGATCACGAGTTCGAGACTAAGAAATCGAAATCTCAACTTGGACTCGGGAGCAACTTGTTCAGTTTGCTTATCGGCTTAGAAAAGAGAACATGGGATAGAAAGAACAAGAAAAAGAGAACAAGTCTGGTCCTACTACATCTAAACAGGGGAGAGAATACATGAGATCGATCGATCAACGCTCCTGTGTCAGTACCAAGATTTCTCACTAGGCAGACAGATATATCGTGGTTACACTGGAGAAGTTCTAATGACAGAGTACACTACTAATTGAGAACTACTGGACCTAGGACTTGTTCTGGTGATCTTGATGCTGCTGCGTGTGTGATTGCCAATTAATTTGCCACATATTGGATGGGTCGTATTCTCTCCTCTTGATCATCCCCTCCTGTTCCTCCTGCTGCTGCCATTGCTATTGCGGTTGTTGCGATCGCCGTCGTCGTCGTTGGTGTTGCCGCCGTGGAGGAAGTCTAGGATGACGGGGCTCCGGCACTTGGGGCAGCGGGGGTCTGCCTCGGAGAGCATAACGTAGATGAAGCAGCGCGGGCAGGCGGCCAGCACCATCGACGTCGCCTCCGGGCTGTCCGACCACTGCAGCCCGCCGCCGTGCTGCTCGCCCTCCGACGATAGGCACGAGCTTGGCGACGACTCGTCGTCCGCCGGCGCCGTCAGCATCATCCTCCTCGACGAGTCGCCGCCGCGCCCCGGCAGCGACAGGTTCAGCTTCAGGTCCAGGCCCCTCGGCCCCCTCCCGCCGTGGCCCCAGCTCATTCTGCCTGCAGTCACTGTCGGTCAGGTACACACACCTTGCCTGAATATCCATGAGCATAAACAATATCAATTACTCCATTGATGCAAATGAGTAGAGATAGATAGAGAGAGAGAGAGAGAGAGAGCGCGCGCTTACTGTGTTGTGATGCTCTGATGATTTGCAGCTGCAAAAGTGATGGTGGAGGAAGAGATTGACACTGAGTATTTATAGGGGAAACGGAGAGGGAAGGAGTAAGGTCAATTGGATTTATTAAATGCTACACTACGGAGGAGTAATTTCATTTAATTTAATTTAGCTCTACGTGGGTTTTTTGGCTGCGATCTATGACTTATAGCTGTAATTTATAATTTTTAGTTCTATATATACGATTATGTGAAAGAATCAATTACCAATAAATCATTATAAAAAGTTGTTTTGATAAATTATTTTAAAATAGTGATAAAAAATTATCTCATTAATTTATTTAAGAGAAGTTACCCGTCGAAAAAAAACTCGGCCATTACGCTACTTACTACGCAAACTCTCGATCCATCTCATGGAGTAGTACTACAGTTGTTTATTGCTCACATTCATGTTTCTGTTTTATAGATTTGAGAGATGGTGGTGGGCAGCCTGGCAGAGCAGGGGTAGGCCGATGAGCAAGCCCGCCAGCGAAGTGGAAGACAAGTGCCAGTTGAGAGGATTGTCTATGTACTGTTTTTTGATTTCTTTAAAAGTTAAAATAAATAAGATAATTTTTTAAAACAGATTTTTATGTGGTTTTTTTGTCTAAAATCATGTACGTTATTTTCTATCATCTTTAAAAAAATACAAAAAAAAAACTACCAAGACCTTTGTGCTTGTGGTGGACCATAAGTAGCCGGAGGGGGAACCTAGGAGAGGGACTGGTCACCCTCATGAGATGCACTCCTAGAGAAAGTCCCTACAATGCGTGTGTCTACACTGTGGCAGCTAACCAAGCAGCCGCGTAATACTGTGGTAGCAGCTGGACATGGAACGCTTAGGTAAATAGACTTGGAACCCTCGGATTATAAACTTGGCAAAGTGGAGTACCACTACTACTCTGCGGCCCCACTCAACTGTGGCTGAAACCAGCGACGAGCGATAGCTTCTTAAACACTGTAGTATTTTTGTTCTTTTGTGTTTTTTTTGTTTTTTTGGTATTTTTGTGTTTTATTTTTTTTCCTGTATTTCTTTGTATTGTCCGTGATAAGTTAACATGTCACTGTTATTTTTATTTTTTTTAAATTTAATTATGTCTAATAAACTAACTCAATTACAATAAAAAATCAGTTAGTTACAGTAAAATTTTAGCTAAAAGATAAAAGCCATGCTATTCTAAACGCCCCGCAGCGTCTTCTGATCGATCGTTCCGAAGCAGTTGACTCGCCTCCCATTGATTCTCCACAACTTGAACGAGGCCATCAATGGGCTACAGTCTCTCCAAAGCATCAGAGTAACAAATGGAATGGACTTGAACGATCGGTGAGAGCCAGTACCCGTTAATTGAACGGATCTGGTGGCTAGCCCAGCTCTTCGATTTAACACCACTCCTCGGCGACTATTCCAATCCTACACCCTTTATGCAACGCAGTGCTAGGCCTTTAAATGGCGCCGCACAGAGCCTGCGTGCCCCGTGCACTGCATGTTGTAGCACGTTACTACTACCTGGGATAAAAAAAAATCGGCGGTAAAGCAGTGATTTCATACTAATAAATTGGATGACATCTTGATGTTAATGTTTATAAGGGTATTTCTAATGCAAGTGTCTCCTTTGCTATATCTATACTCTCCATATCATATAAAAATAGCGGTAAACATTGCTCTTCCAATACACGGTGTCTAACAGTGGATCTAACCAATAAATATATACTTCTCCCGAGTTTCTCTCTCCCCCTCATCCATCTCTCTCCCTAGCTATCGACGACAGGAGGCGGCCGGTGGTGTGGCATGGCCGGAGCACGGGCGACGCGGCGAGGTGGTGCAACGCAGGGCGGCATGGCACGGCCGGAGCACGTGCGGCGTGGCTGCGTAGCAACGTTAGAGCGTACGGGCGCGTGGCGATAGAATCGGTGCGATCGATCCGTGTAGAGCAAGGAGGGAGATGGCGAGTGGGGTCGATGCTGAAGTAGGGTGGTTGGTACTCAATGGATTCGGTGCAAAACTAATCAAGTAGCCACAGAGGATCCGTGCAGTGCCAGGTGAAACATATTGGATGGACATCCCATCACCCCAGTGCAGTGTCTACCCACTTCTACGTGGCTTGGTCCTCTCAAAATAGCTATTTCTGGTATGAGACACTGCTTTCTCTCTCTCTCCTTAAATCTCCATCCGCATCATATTTGTATTGACTTGGACTCCTATAGAAACTGTCCGTATCACTAGATTGGGAGTCCAAGTACCTTGAAGACAAAAAGTGTAGAACTGAAAAAGAAGAAATGAAAAACAGGAATAAACCAGAAAATTTGACCCACCTACCTCCCTAAATTTTCAAAATCCGGCTTTTATCCTTGGACTGTTACTACAAATCTACAACTAGTCTTCTACGTCGTCGCAAAAAAGTCTTCTAGGTGACTGACTCCAATTCTTCCTCTCCCTTTTCTCTTATGTTGGTTCTTTTTTGCGATTAAGTTCTTTCTAGCTCAAAACTTATAATTTCTCTTAAATAAATAAACAAAATAATTTCTTCACCACTGTTTCAAAATAGTTTATCGAAACAATCTTTTAAACGACTTATCAAAATTCAATTGGTTCGCACAAACACTTTCGCACCGAAAAGAACCCAGATGCCGCTTTGTTGCGATGCCCTTTTCTAATGAAGAAACGTCACTTCTCGCTTAATGAATGCTTTTGGATTTTACTGAAATTTCATTGTAACTAGCTTATTTTTTACTGTAACTGAGTGAGCTTATTGGGCATAATTAAATGAAAAAAATACAAAAATAAAGCGGCATGCTAATCTAGAGTGGACAATGCAAAGGAATACGGGAAAAAAATAAAACACAAAAATTCAAAAAAAAACAAAAAAAGAATAACGCCAAAATTGCTACAGTGTTTTCGTCGCTGCTACAGTGCATTGCGATGCTGAACGCTGAGAAAAAAGCTCTAATAAGCGCTGCCTAACCTTTCGAGCTTGCCGCATAACGCGACGCTTAAGGGGCGTTCGGAATAGCGATAGCTTCTGGATTCTGCTTAAAATTTCACTGTAACTGGTTTTTTTACTGTAGTTGAGTTGTCTTTTTGGGCATAATTAAATTTTAAAAATAGAAAAATAGAAAAAAAAATGTTAGCCTATACGGATAATGTAAAGGAATACGAGAAAAAAATAAAATACAAAAAATCAGAAAAAGATGAATTATTAAATAGTAAAAAAACTAAAACTAAAAAAAATTAAGTTGAGCGGGGCTGATCACAATTGCGTTGCACCAGCCATTATACGTGTTGACTTGCCGCTCCATTTTCGGCGGAGTTGCGTCTGCACGCATGTGGAGTAGTAATTAACCCTGGCATTTAAGAGAGAGGGTTGATTACTCGAGAGTACTAGTACTGGAGTCGTCGTAGACCATTAATGGCAACGCAATCCCCGAATAAAGATTTTGCTTGCCAGCCTCAACTTGACAAGGGTCTAGTGGTTAGGGCGATGCACAAGGCACTTGCCTCGGTTCTTGGTCAAGAAAAGATGTCACATTCCCATTTCGAACCTTACTGCTCCAGATGGATTCAACTTCTATCTTTTTTTTTTTAGTTTTTAGCTTATTTAAACTATCTAATTTTAGTTTATTTTACCATTTTTCTTTTTATTCCTCTGCATTGTGCATGAGCAGCGCTGGACGTCTCAGCTTGTTACAGTCCTTCTTGAGCCAAGTGCTGCCTTATGGGTTGACACGAGTCTATAGGCTACTGCTGGCTGTCGGCTACACCGAGTTTAAGCTCAGAGGGCACGCATGAACACTAAAGATACTGATTGCTACTAAGGTCTGGTGTTATGTGACACCAGGTGGGCTAGGGATACATGTGTGCATCCGATTATACACACTAGGGATTGCATAGGTCTAGAACTTCATGGTGTGCAGCAGTGCAGGCACTCTCTTTCCTGTAGAATATACATACGGATCTATACTATGATTAAATAAGACGCACCGCTACAGGTTAGGAAATATGCTATTGTTATGGCATCCAAAAAATTAAGCTAATCGTAGGATTCTAAACTAGTAGCAATGCAGTAGCTGCACAATAATGCTACATTATGTTGACAAAGAATTGTAATGTGTTTTTTGAATTGAAAATGAGATATTCGACATTTTGAATGCTACACTTCAAACAGCATACTCATTTTTTTACAAAGGCAAACAAAGCAGTAATGGATGGTTACAAGATCAATGCCTATTGCTATCCTTCTCGGTATCAATTAGAGCATGTTTGATATAGTTGTGGTTTATAGTTTTTGAATGAAATTTTTGAATTTTAGCTATTTACAATAGAGATTATAGAGAGTTTGGATGGTACAGATATTGGACTTTTAACATATAATATAATTAACTTGTAAATTCTATCTTAAAAAATATTTTATTTAAAAGTTAGATACTATAGTAAAAATCAAATATCAATTTAAGAAGCCAAAAAAGACAAGCTCTATAGCCACTTCACCGCACCGGCGCCTACAATATTTCGCCACGATTTCATGGGGGCTCGGAGATGAACCCAGCTCGTAACCGTGCCACTAGGATAATATAATATCGTGACTGGCGTGTCTTAATTGTGATTAGTCGGTGTTTGGGGGGCAAAACCCATGTGCATGCTCTTGTTTCCTCCTTCCTTCTGTTTTGTGGTTTCTCTTGCGGTTGTACTGTCTTCGACTTAGATCGTGGTTGTTGTTTTGTGTTGTAGTTATTTTTTAAGCTGTCATGTAAAATAAGTTATGAAAAATCTATTAATATGTTTGGTAAATCATACTGAAGTCAATATTTTTTTGGTATCCAATGTTATCCTCTCACATTTCGTTGCCTATGTTCTAAATCGCAATAATATACTTCCTCTAGTCACAAAAGAGTGCCGTTTTGGACATCGCTATAATATCCAAAACGCTACTTTGACCATTAATTTCTGTTGTAATATATTTATAAAATAAAATACAATTATAATATTATAAAAATATTTTTTTAGACAAATCTATATGTATCATTTTCAAGTGGCCAATCTAGATATTTATAGATATATTGATAGTTAGTCAAAGTTTAGAAAGTTTGACTGCATATATCCTAAAACGTCACTCTCTTGTGACCGGAGAGAATATCTATTTGCAATATAATTAGAAAAAACAGTTAGCTAAACACCAAAATAAATCTAAAAGTGGCTCAACCAAACATGATTATCATAATACATCGTAATACCAAACGGAGTCTCAAGCTTGATACTTGAGATGTGCTCATTTGATGTAGTGTATATTTCTTCTAGCCTTGTAGACAAGTGTACTCTTGATTGCCGTGAACAAAAATCTAAGTATGGCCTTTGGGTCCTACTAGTACTATAGCACACCATTTTAAGCCTGAGATGCAATTTGATTAGTAGCATTGCATGACACTCCCTCTTTTTTGCAATAGTATTTTGCAATTTTCTTGGGAAGTGTTGTTCACAATTGTAACTCCCAAATTTGGGAGTATTTGAAAAATGTGAAGAACTTAAAATCTTTTGTTGCTTTTCAGTGTTATTTGAAATTTTCGGCGTTTGTTTGAGAACCTCAATTTGGGTTTGCCAAATTCAAATCAAATAATAAAAGTGAAATCTGAGATCAAGAGCAAAAATAATTGGAAATCGGAAATCAATTTAATTAAAGACCAAAAGTAAAGGAATATTTCCAATGTATGAGCCAAGAATTCGAATTTCAGTTTGAATTCAAATACAAATTCGAACTCAAAAGTGGAATTTCAAAGCAAAAATTAGATTCCGAATCTTGCTAGTTTCTCTCTCACCCCATCTCACTGCCATCTAGCTCCACCCCTCCTTCTTTCTCTCTTTCTTCCCTTCCTTTCTCCTTCTCAACTGGCGCAACCGAGCCTAGCGTGCACACTGCCATCTGGCCCTATGCCCTCCGTACCACACGTCGTGCTGCACGCGTAATGCTCGCGTGGAGTTCTTGCCCTGTCGCTCAACGGTGTCGTGCCGACGCCCGGTACTGATGCACCATAGCACCATGTTGCCTCTCCTTCACCCCCTCAGGGCTATTTAAAGCCCCAAGCTCACCTCCCCTCCCCCCTTCTTCTTCCTCGAACCAAGCTGCCACCATGCCCATGCACCAACCGACGCTCCTCCATGCCATTCCGTCCACCTCAACGAGATTCTTCACAATCCAAGCACGTCAAAATGTGTTCCCAAGCTTCTTCTTCTCTCCCTCCCGTTTAATTGGAATTCCACGTGTAGAGCTCACCATAATGCCATTCTTCCCCGGCTCTGGCCGAATCATGCCACCACCACCGCCATTTCTTTTTCGAAGCTCTTCCCTTCAAAAGCACCCCCACTATGTCCCCTAGATTCCCCCACCATCGGCCGAATCTCTCAATTGTCTGAGCACCCCCTCTACTGTGACCTCCCTGCGCCGCCATCGGCTCCTGTGGCCGGACCTCCTCGTCACACCCCTGTTTCTCTTGACCATCCCAGTGAGTTTCCCTCGACCTACTCGTGCCTGTGCTCACCCCCTCTTTCTCCCCCTTCCCTCCGGCGGCCGCCGCCCTGTGACCTCCCCGTGCCCAGCCACCCAAACCGCCACCTAAGCCACCATGGCGCCGCCCCAGCCACAGTGCCACCTCCCTTGACCCCTACCCCCCTGGGGTTCCATTTTGCTGACCTCCTTCCTTTCTCCAGCCATTCCTCACCGGCGATGCCACTACCCACCGTATGCCCTGCCTCCTCTGTTCGTCCAGCCTTGCCCTCCTCTGTTTTCTTTTCCTTTGGTTTCCCTGTGTCACTCTCTCTCCCTCTTGTATCTGACTTGTGGGCCCAACTCAATAAGATGGCTAATTGATGCATGTTGTCTCTAGTAACCATTTAGCTTGTGGCCAGTTTTGAATTCCATGTCTAAAGAGTATTCAAATAAGAAATTGATAAGACAATGATTTTATAAATAAAAATAAGAATAAATTTAAACTATGAAATTAGAATAAAGATCCATGCATGATGAAAATAACAGAGCTTTAATCTTGAATAATTTGCATGCTATCGAAAAAATTAGCAAATTAATTATCATATAAGAATAATTACCGTAAAAGTAAGCTGTGTAAAAATAATAAATATTGTTTGCATATCTCCAAATTCATGAGGCCTCTTTTTCAAATAATGCCTAAATAATTACGGTAAATCATTTGAATTTTAAGTCTTCAATATTTATCTGTAAATGCTAAGATTTAAATTAAAGAATTCTTAGTATGTGATTAAGAAATCCTCAGAAATAATTAGGGAGTCATTAATACTTATCTCAAATCCAGTTGCTAACCAGAGACATTATTGATGTATACATCTTTGTGTAAATGACAATTAAGATAAAGAAAAGGTAATTAACTAATATGACTTTTGCCATCAAATTTGAAATAAAATTTAAATTAGAAGTATTGATAAAAAGATACAATCTTGCCTAAATAACAATCGTTCTATCAATATTTCTGGATTTAAAATCACTAATGGTAATTAAGAATAATCAATATACCAATAATTCAAGGTAAAACTTTAAGAGAGAATCCTGATAAAATATGAAGTCTAAGATCCACTTGACAAATAAAACCATGTACCTGGGTGGACTATCATAAGTCTAAAACAACTTATGGAACTTCCTTAATAAATATAAAAACAGTTAAAAAGGCTATTAAATTAAAGATCAAGACATAGTATTCTTCCGATCGGCTATGTCTAGCCATGTTCCAATTCAAAGCGGAATATTCTTGTGTTCCTTTGACGTTGATCCTTCTTTTATATCTTTACTACCAGAGCTTCTTCGTCGTTTTCTCCTTTCGCTTAAATTTCGTTTGATGTTGTCAAGCATCCCGCAACTCACATAATCCTCTCTCATATCCTTAATCATAGAAAAACTTAAATAAGCTCAATTGAATTTATTTAGACTCATGAAGTTCTTTAGATTTATTTGGATTTTGATCGTTTATATTGTAACTAGATGTTGGAGTCCCAAAGAGGCGACAAATCGAGCAAGATCAATATTCAGATACAGATGAAGATCAAGGGTTTCAAGATCATTGATTGAGAAGGCTTTGAGCAAAATCAAGACCATGGTAAACTGAGTGAGACAAGTTATTACTTTGATCATATCGCACCTACCTTTTGAATGCAAATTATTTTATTTGAAAATATCAAATTGTATGCTTTACTTTGTTACGTAAATTATATTCGCACTTATTTATAGTTAATCTTTTTATAAATAATTACTTAATTATACCCTACTCCTTAGCTTTGATCATGAACCCTTGTCGTCCTAGAATTAATGGTAAACATACTGGATATAAGTCTGTATCTAAGCGTCATGCTTAGTTTTGCTTCCTAGGGTATTAAATTGCTCTGTCATCAATTTCAAACATGAAACTAGTTTTAGGCGGCCACTAGAGGAAAATGGCTGTTATGTTGAAATAACTTAAGTTTATGCTTCTCAAAACCCTAAAACTCGATTTGCCTATCTTGTCAAATGATAAGATATATTGGTGTAAATGTAGCATAAGAATATGTAGTTTGTGGTAGCGCCACCTAGATAATTTCAAGGATTGAATCATGTGATGACCTCACAATGTACAACTATAAGTTTATAATGGGTACGACCTTGCTAACTAATTTGCATTGATTGATTGTGGGTTGCGTCATCCGGTGGCACACGGTCAAGGGAGTGAGTGGAGGCCCTTGGCGTAATGGTGCAAGAGGGGGCTTTTGGAGCGGGTGGACGTAGCCCCACAGCGATGAAAATCTTAGAGGGTATGGCATCATTGGGAGAATGCATTGTAAAAGTTTTGTAGTGATCTTCTTGATTCATATGTCCAAAGAAATATGTAAAATATAATAAGTTAATTATCTCTTATGGGTAAAGTGTACGACCTCTGTAGAGTAAAAACTATTTAAACAGTCGTATCCACAGTCATGGGTAGGCATGAAAACTTACTCGAGTTAGTGTTTATTTCTAAAACTTTGTGGATGCGATGAAATCTCGTCGGACGGATATAGCCTTGAATTGATTTCCCCTGGGCGGATGTAACCTAGTGATTATAATAGATGGATATAACCCTGTAACAAAACTAGCATACGGCGGAGGTAACCATGCGCTGTAATAAGTGGATGTAACCTACACTATTACTATTACTACAATCTCTCAAACAACTTTAGAAAATCTAATTTAGTTAAAACCGCTAAATCTAAAGAAATTTTCTATTTATTGTAACTTTTAAAATGATATTTTTAGCAAATAAAAGAACATAAAGCCTCCATTTGACACTCTTGCATCTATTATTATTGTATTTTGTGTGGTAACTTGCAGAATAACTCTGTACTTATTCTTACTCAATTACTATTATTCAATAAAATAGAAGGAGAAAGTCAATTCCCGCAGTCATCTAAAGGAGTTGACAGAGCTAAAAAAGATGAGGCCAATAATTAGGTCGTGAACGTCAATTGGTTGCTTGTGAACGCCAATTGGTTGCTTGTGAGTATGTCCTGAGGGTTCCACCCGTGTGAAATTTCTATTTCCGCTGCCTTTTTATTGATTTTGGCCCGATTGACCCATGAGTAAGTCCACAATTACATTTACACTTTCTTAAGATATGAATTTGATATACAGTAATGTATTTATGAGCACTATCTATGATCTAGTGAATAATATGATGAAATCATAAATAATTCTAGATTGGCAAAATCCAGATCCGACAAAAATATTTATCCATCAAGAAACTTAAGGGTATAGCTATTTTTATATTTTCCACTCTTTACCCATGCTTCAATGATGTAGTGAAGGAGACTGAGTGCTTACCGTAATTATTTAATAGGGATTTGTATAACCCAATGTTATATAGGGATTTGTATAACCCAATGTCATTAACTATGTTGAGATTTTATATCTCGTCCACGCATATGGTTAACTTGGACAAACACTCTGAAAACAGTGGGAGAACTATCGTTCTGTAAGTAGTTTCAAGATTGAAATACTGCGGTAAGAATTTCCCCACCTTGGCTTGTTACTCCACATTGGAAGAGCAGGCCGTGGGAGTAGAACTTGCAAAAAAAAAAAAGGTAAATAAAGATCCTATTCTATGGTCCTGTTTCTTTGCGGCTTCTAAAAACCGTTTTTGATTTTTATTACAGTAATTAACTTTTAAACGGAGTATTTTTTTTAAGATAGGGTCTACAAGTTAATTGTAATACACGTTAAAAACATAATATCTGTACCATAAAAAATCGCAAGTGAGTATCTCTCTTTCCGCAATCTCTGTCGTAAACAGCCAAAAAACTATCAACTATAGCCAAAAGCTATCAGCCGCAGCAAAAAAAAAACCCTATATGTGAACGTTGCACGACAGAGTCCATCTTTGTTTTTAGTTTTGCTTCGAAGATTATTTTTTTATTACAAAGGACTTGAAAGATAGTGGACTCAATGTGCAGACAACGCATTAATCTTCTAGAGCTGAGGTCCATACTCATTTCAATGCAACTAGTACGGACTAATGCGGGTAAGTAACTCACGTTGGAGGAAAGGAAATATATGGGGCTCTCTTATGGCTCTTTTTTATTATAATTAGTTTATTTTTTCTATTATATATGAAATAATTTAGCGTAATTAAATTTTAAAAAAATAAAAACATATTAATCAATCACAAACAATACAAAAGAATACAAAAAAGAAAAAAACCCAAAAGGCTAAAAAAAGAAAAAAATAAAACTAAAGAATAATGAATTAAAAACAGAAACTAGAAACTATCACCAAAACGAGTGGGACCATAATATGAGTAGTATTAGCCTCTGGAATTTATGGCCTGGTAAACCGCAGAACTCTAGTAGTACTACTAGGCTATGTAGTCCAGTTTAAACCGCTCATTTCAGCTTAAAGTCAGTTTCTGTTTTTTTCACTATTCAGTAATTTCGTTTTTTTCTAGTTTTTTTAGATTTTTTATCTTTTTTGTATTTCTTTTTCCCTATATTCCTTTGCATTGTCCGTAATGGGTTAACATGTTTTTTTTCTATTTTTATTTTTTTTAAATTTAATTATGCTAAATAAAATCAACTCAGCTACAGTAAAAAAAACATAAGCTAATGCTATTCCGAACGCCCCCTTAGGTCCCGCTCTGATCCCGCTACAAAGGGTTTTATCTTGTGACTTCTAAGTTTTAGTTTCTGATTTGTGGTTTATAATTTTTCATCTTTTTCTGCTTATTTTATTTTTTTTCCTCCTTTATTAATTTGCATTATATGTGCTAATATAAATTTTTATTTTTTTAATATTTAATTACGTAGAATAAGTTAATAACAGTTATAATATAAAATAAATTATAAAATTTGGTTTATAAACCACTTAAAGCACCAATGATGAGTAATGACAGATTTTGTCCTAGTAGTATAATTATGCTGCCGTAGGTGTAGTTAGCTCACGTGCTCAAGATAATAATGTCAACTTTTGTAACCAAAGCACCAATGATGGGTAATGACAGATTTTGTCCTAGGAGTATAATTATACTGCCGTAGGTGTAGTTAGCTCACGTGCTCAACATAATAATGTCAACTTTTGTAGCCAAATCTAAAAGGTGGGTTTTTTCGGCTACAGATAATATTTTATAGATATGACTGATGGCTTATAAATCTCAAATAAGTCCTTGTGCGAATGAATCAAATTCCGATAAATCGATATGAAAAAGCTATTTCAATAAGTCGTCTCTAAAAAACGACGAAAAATCTATCTCGTTCGTTTGTTCAAAAGAAGTTCTAAGCTATAAAGCATAAATTATGAGCTAAAAAAAGGACGTTTATTCAATCCTCATTTACTTTCCAAACTATGGCACTGCTCAATTTAGCTTTTACCTTCTGGCTTTTTACTATTTATTAATTTCATCTTTTTCTTATTTTTTTGATTTTTTGGATCTTTTACATTTTCTTTTTTCCGTATTCCTTAGTATTATTCGTAATGTGCTAATATATTTTTTCTATTTTTATTTTTTTAATTTAATTATACTAAATAAGTCAACTCAGTTACAGTAAAAAAATAAATCAGCTACAATAAAAAAATCATAAACCAATGTCGTTTTGAACACCCCCTACAGGTTGCTTGCCTACGACTAGTAGAAAGAAAGAATTGGCCCCTAGCTAGAAGAAGCTTTTCTTTTTTGCTTGTCGACGTTGCACTTAGCAGTATTTACACATGCAAGAAATGGGGAAATATTTAGATCTAAGCATGATTTGTTTACTGCCTTCACCCCGCAATATAAATCCCGATCAAGATGACATTAAATTTAAAAAAGTTAGTACCATTAGATCATATATTCCCCTATTAAATGGTATACTGCAACTAATTACTTATTTTTTTAACATTAAAATAAATATATATGGTAAAAATATTATGATAACTATACATTTGATCACTACAATAAAGTTATATTGTGGAATGATGTTTTTTTAAAAAATAAAGACTTATATTGTGGTACATAGAGAGTATTATTAAAACGAATTCATTGACATACAAGAGCCGAGGTTGGTTGGTACATGCAACGTACGTGGGCAGATTAACAATGCTAGTACAGTACCTACTCCAGTCGACAGCGAGATAAGCTTGTCTCCACCACGCGGAGGTAAACTTGTTTAGATCCGCTAATTGTCGAAAAAACTAATGCAAGGGACGTGCACGACCTGTAGATAATACATGTACTCCATAGTATCCCATGACATTAGTATATCACTGTTTCCAGGGCGGCGTCAGTATTTTGACATAGGGGGCAAGTAGACAACGACCACAAAAGAACTATCACAACAATACATGTAAAACTACCGAGCTTGAAACAACTTTCTTTAAAAAAAATCAATTATTTCCTCCCTCTCCATCTCGCTAGCTGAACAACTAAAGCACACCGAAATCGAAAAGGGGGGAAAGTAATTTGATCTTAACACTTATTCATAGCATCGCGTCCAATTTCCATAAACGTAGCAAATTATACCTAATTAGTGGCTTCTATAGATCTACACCACAAATTGGAGAGCCTAGAGAGTAATACACAAAGCATAAATCTGTGGACAAATGAAGAGTGCATAATTGTTGCCGATCATCACTGGAAACATGAGACACGTACCTCTATAACTAGTTCTTTCTCCGATATACCTAGTGCATTTGCTTCTTCAAGGAACCGACGACTCGTGGGTTCATGGCCTTCGTGCTGTTCAGTGCATCGGTGGCCGACGCAGCGGTCCTGCCCTGTCGACATTGACGGCGCGGCTATTAGGCAAGATTCATGAGGGGGGGACATATGTGTACAATACAACATGTAGATTAATAGGTAGGTACATAGTGAATCCCAAGGGAAAAAAAATTTCGTTGGGAGGGGGCCAGCCCCGTCCTTCGCTCGCCGTGCTCCTAGCTGTAGGTTTGGCAGGGCAATCACATGTTCTAAACGTGCAAATTTTGGTAGCCAAGGCAAAGCGGTAATAATAATCAAATTACCAAATTATGCCAAACAGTTAACTATAGGGATTTCAACATGGAAAGATATATTAGCTTAAAATCTATGAGAACGAACTTCAGAATCTGCATACCTTGTTTGATCCAGGGTAGATATGCATGGCCCCAAAATCCACCAACATCTGCAAGCCTGCAAGAACCACCATGCAACATATCAACATATAAAAAAAATATTGCCAATAGCTTCGTTACGAAGCTAAAACTGCATAATCGTTCCGGGATTATTAACTATTGCAACAATGAATAAATCAATATCAATGTCACTGTCCATGCCACATTAACCATAAGAGGGTAGGGTATGAATC
Organism: Melocanna baccifera; assembly: GCA_036346265.1. Taxonomy (NCBI): domain Eukaryota; kingdom Viridiplantae; phylum Streptophyta; class Magnoliopsida; order Poales; family Poaceae; genus Melocanna; species Melocanna baccifera. The sequence goes on from CM070679.1 coordinate 13,376,188, forward strand.
CACAGTTCCACACGTGTGCACATCCCCCTTGCAAACAGATGAACTTAGTACATGCACCACACAAACATCGGTGTCACTAATTAAGCGTACAATTAATGTGCTTGGACTCAAACTATGAAAGGTGGAGTACCTTGATATTATCAATTTGCCAACAATGCATGCATTACCTTAATTATTTGTGAAGACAGCATTCCAGTCCTTCGATGGCACCTGCATGGAACACACATACACATGCCCATAAATGCAATGCTAAGGACGCTGATTTCTGATAGTACAACCTACTTCAACAGCGAAAGATTATGAGAATCAAAGCACATATCTCCATTCTCCAGTGAACACGTCGAGAAAATACTATTCATGCTTGGGTGCCCAAAAGCTCCAGATCTTGTACTCCACAGACGTTTGAGGCCCCAAATCAACCATGGTAACAAGGCAGGCTCACCTAATCTCCTTACCAAGAAAGAAGATGCACTATCAGCTTTCCTCTCCTTTAACGAGATGACATGCCAACAGTCCCTTTTCAAACATAGCTGCTCAGGAAAAGAAAAATGGCTGAACAAGGCATGAACACCTAGTAAAGAGCATTCAACACATATCAGTTCAACGTTTGACGGTTTGGGAGTTGTCTATGTGACTCCAGTTGATGTAAGACATTTCCATGAGAACTATTGAATATTGAATACGAGAAAAACAAATCCAGCAAGCATGAATGGCTATTGCCCAGCAACAACTGCTTGGCAAGGCCATCTTAGTAACAATTACTCAATCGCAGTTGACTAACATTTATGTCAATAACGGTGTGACTGGAAAAAAATATCCCAATGGAAATATATTACCAAAGAAAAGAACCCCAAAGCAAGCATATAAGAAAGAAATGCTACAACTGCTATAAGCAAATCTCAAAGCACTGAAATAGGCATTGTTGTAGTAATCATCCAACCAAAGTCCAGAAATAACACAGACTGAGTATCCGGCATTCTTAATTTCTGCAGAGTAACCTATTGCTTTGATTTAGAAACGCCAAGGCAAAATGAACATGACTCTGGGACTATTAGACATGTATAGTCCTTGCATACGCTGTATCTGGACATCTTGTACTCCAAGCCACATTGGGCTATATATATGAAAGATCACCCCCCTTAAGAGGGCGTGTGGTGTTTCCTAACCTCTCTACATGGTATCAGCATAATTAGATCCTAATTTCACGCTTCCACCTCTCCCTTCCGATCGCACGCTCGCGTTCGACGCGCATCACCGCGCGGCCGCCGCCACCCCACCTGCGCGCGCTTCCCTCGCATCGCGTCCACCTCCCCGGCGGCATCCGTGCGGCCGCCGCCACCCCACCCGCGCGCGCTTCCCTCGTGTCGCGTCCACCTCCCCGGCGGCATCTCCCCAATCCTGCGCCCGCGCCTCAGGCGCCGGCGCTTCGCCTCGGGGTTTCGCGGCGACGCCTCCTCGACGTGTCACCGGCCGCCGACGGGCTCCTCTCGCGTCGCCGGCCCCGCCACCTCCCGCGCGCCTCTCCGGCCGCGGCGAACCCTGCGCCGCACGGCCGTCGCCGCCCGATGGCCACGGTGCCCGGCGCCGCCACCCTGCCTGCTGCGGGCGCCCCCACCTTGCCTGCCATCGATGCCGCCACCATGGGTGCCATGGGCGCCAGCCCTGCCGCACCGCCGCCTCCGATCGTGGTTCACCCCTACGCCACAGTCAACGTCAAGTCCCACATTCCGATCACGTTGGACCTTCACTCCAACTACTCGAAGTGGGTGTTCTTCTTCAAATCGCTATGCGGCAAATTCGGACTTCGCTCGCACATCGACGGCTCCGCACCTCCCCAACTCGATGACCCTCAGTGGGACGCCGCGAGTCTTTGCGTCCGCGGTAGCTCTCGGTTCCGTCGACGACTCCGTCCTCGACCTCGCCATGGACGACGCCGATCCAACCGCCCGCGATCTGTGGGTGGCCATCGAGAAAATCTTCCACGCCAACAGGGAACCGCGCGCCATCTTCCTACTCAACGAGTTCCATTCCATGGTGCAAGGCGACTCCACCATCTCGACGTACTGCCAGCGCCTGAAGACCAAGGCCGCCGCCCTTCGCGACGTCGGCCATCCTGTGGAGGACTCGCAGCTCGTCCTCGCCCTACTGCGTGGCCTCAACCCTCGCTTCTCCAACACCGCCGACGACATCGCCAACTCCGCCGTTCTTCCCACGTTCGCCAGAGCCCATGACATGCTGGTTCTCAAAGAACTCCGCTTGGCCAACGACGAGAAGACCGTCGTCAACACCGCCCTTCTCACTACGGCCGGCTCTGGCTGCACCAGTCCGGGCGGGTGCCGCTCCACCACCGCCGGGGCCAACTCTGGCAGCTCCTACAACCCCCACATCAGCGGCTACGGCAGCGGCAACAAGGGCGGCGGTGGCGGCGGGAAAGGCAAGGGCAAGGGCAAGCGCGGCTCGGGCGGCGGCCAGCCGCCAGCGGCGGTCTTCTTGGCGCCCCTCGAAAGCCGGCGCCAAGACAGCCCATGGGTTCTCAGATCGCTACAACCCGTGGGCTCCACAGGGCCCCCCTCCGACTCAGCAGGGTCCCAGCGGTTGGCACCCAGGTCTCCTCGGCGCGCCCCCTTAGGCTCACACGGCCTTCGTGCCTGTGCAGCCCCCCACGACCTTCGCGCCGCTCCAAGTCTCCCAGTCGGCTCCTATGTGGAACCAGGCTGGCCTCGTCGCCGCCCTCAACCAGCTCAACATCCAGGATCAGACTCCCTGGGTGTTGGACTCCGGCACTTCCTCTCACATGAGCTCCTCGGATGGTATACTCCTTTCTCGCCATCCTTCCTCTCATTCTTACATTACCGTTGGCAATGGTCAAACTCTTCCTATTTCATGTCGTGGCGAGTCTATCCTTCACACACCCGTGTCAAATTTTCCACTTCATCATGTTTTAGTTGTTCCATCTCTAGTACACAACTTGCTCCCAGTTCGTCAGTTCACTAGAGACAACAACTGTTCTATCGAATTTGACGCTCTTGGTTTTTCTATCAAGGATATCCCGACCCGGCGCGTGATTCTTCGCTGCAATAGTGCTGGCGACCTTTACACCATCCCCGCAGCACCTCCCGCTCCACACGCCAGCATCGCCACATCCACCAACCTATGGCATCACCGTCTCGGTCATCCCAGTTCCGCCACCATCGACATCCTTCGCCATAGTGCATCTATAAGTTGTAATAAAGTAGAGCATACTCTCTGTCATTCGTGTCAACTTGGCAAACATGTGCGGCTTCCTTTTTCAAAATCTAGTTTGTTTAGCTCTATGCCTTTTGAACTCGTTCATTGTGACGTGTGGACGTCCCCTGTTGCCAGTATCTCGGGTTATCAATATTATCTTGTTTTACTCGATGATTTTACTCATTTTTGTTGGACTTTTCCCCTCGTTCGCAAATCTGAGGTTGCAGCCCACATCACTAATTTTTGCAACTATGCTTCCACGCAGTTCAGCCTCACCATCAAAGCCATCCAGGCCGATAACGGCACTGAGTTCGTAAACAATACCCTCCACACTCTTTGCCTCTCGTGGTATTCATTTACGCCTCTCGTGTCCCTACACTTCCCCACAAAATGGCAAGGCCGAACGCATTCTTCGCACACTAAACAATATCAGCCGCACCTTGCTCATCCATGCGCACATGCCTGCATCTTACTGGGCTGAGGCGCTCGCCACAGCAACATACCTGTTGAACCGGCGCCCGTGCTCCGCCGTTCACAATGCCATTCCATATGCTCTACTCTACAACAAAACACCCGATTACTCTCATCTTCGTGTTTTTGGGTGTCTCTGCTACCCCAACCTAACCGCCACGACTCGCCACAAGCTCGCTCCTCGTTCGACGACTTGTGTCTTTCTCGGCTATCCCTCCTCGCATAAGGGGTACCGCTGTCTTGATCTTTCAACACGGCGCATCATCATCTCGCGCCACGTTGTTTTTGACGAGACTTGTTTTCCCTTCGGGCTTTACACTTCTGGGTCCTCGACCAGCGACCTGGATTTTTTGCTTGCAGGATCTACAGTGCCGACACGCCTCCACGCGGTCGCTCCGTCGTATGCCGACGTTGAGCAACCGCGCCCTACTCAGGCGGTCCTCGAGGAGCTGCAGGACGACTCCGCGATCCTATTTCGCGGTCCTGTGGTAGCAGCCGCCCCTGTTCGGCCTGCGGTGGCTGCAGCTCCTGTTCCTCTAGCGGCTGCACCACTTCCACCAACAACCGCCCCCACCCGGCGGCGGAACTTCCACGGCGTCTGATCGGCGTCCCGGGCCCCGACGCCGGTGGCCGAGCAGTCCGCACCACCGCTGCCCAGCTGCTGCTGCAGCGCGGGCGGCTGCTGCGGCGCCCGGCACTGTGCGCCGACCTCCGGATGGTCACCCGATCCGACCGGGACTCTTCGTCCAACTCAGCACTACGGCTTCTCCGCCACCCACTCCGTCGTCTCGCCGGTACCGGCAAATTACCGGAGTGCCTTGGCCGACCCTCAGTGGCGTGCTGCCATGGCTGACGAGTACAAGGCGCTTGTTGACAACGGGACATGGCGCCTCGTTCCTCGTCCTCCTGGCGCCAACATTGTGACGGGCAAGTGGATTTTTAAACATAAATTCCACTCGGACGGTTCCCTTGCCCGCCACAAGGCACGATGGGTGGTTCGCGGGTTCTCTCAACGCCACGGCATCGACTACGATGAGACGTTCAGCCCCGTCGTCAAGCCTGCCACGATACGAGTCGTCCTCAGCATTGCTACTTGCGCTCTGGCGATTCACCGGCCTTGCGTGCGAATGCTTTTCTTCATGGCAATCTGGAGGAGACCGTATCGCCAGCCCGCCTCGAGCCGTCGACCTGCTCACCCTGACGATGTCTGTCTTCTGCAGCGCTCTCTCTATGGCCTGAAACAGGCTCCTCGGGCCTGGTACCAGCGTTTCGCCACCTACCTCCGGCAGCTCGGCTTCGTCGCTTCCGTCTCCGACACGTCCCTCTTTGTGCTCCACGAGGGGGACGCCACTGCCTACCTGCTCTTGTACGTCGACGACATCATCCTTACGGCGTCCTCGACTGCACTCCTGCAGCGCATCCTGGCGCGCCTTCACTCCGAGTTTGCCATGACGGACCTCGGCGACCTGCACCACTTCCTCGGCATCTCCGTCACGCGCTCGCCGGAGGGACTCTTCCTCTCACAGCGCCAGTACGCTGTGGATCTCCTACAGCGGGCGGGCATGGCCGAGTGTCACCCTACAGCCACACCGGTTGATGCTCGTGCCAAGCTCTCCGCCACCAACGGCTCTCCAGTCGCCGACCCTTCACGATGTCGGTATTGCGGTGCCTGCGGTGCCAGCGCCACCCGTCCCGAGCTCGCCTACGCCGTTCAGCAGGTGTGCCTCTTCATGCACGATCCCCGCGAGCCTCATCTCGCGCTGATCAAGCGCATCCTACGTTACGTGAAGGGAACATTGTCCACCGGCCTCCATCTCACCTCTGGGCCGGTTGACTCTCTCACCGCATACTCCGATGCGGACTGGGCAGGCTATCCAGACTCCCGGCGCTCTACGTCCGGCTACTGCGTCTTCCTCGATGACAACCTGAGGCTGAGTACCGCGCGGTTGCTCACGCCGTGGCCGAGTGCTGCTGGCTTCGTCAGCTTCTCCAAGAGCTTCACGCGCGTTGCCTGCGGCGATGCGTGTCTTGTGACAATGTTAGCGCCGTCTACATGACCGCTAACCCTGTCCACCATCGTCGCACGAAGCACATCGAGATCGACATTCATTTCGTTCGCGACAAGGTTGCCTTGGGATAGGTTCGGGTGCTCCATGTCCCTTCGACTCATCAGTTCGCGGACATCATGACCAAAGGCTTACCTGTACAGTTGTTCACTGACTTTAAGTCCAGTCTTTGCATCCGAGATCCTCCCGCTGCGACTGCGGGCGGGTATTAGACATGTATAGTCCTTGTATACGCTGTATCTAGACATCTTGTACTCCAAGCCACATTGGGCTATATATATGAAATGTCACCCCCCTTAAGAGGGCGTGTGGTGTTTCCTAACCTCTCTACAGGGACCAAGAAGAGAAGTACTGGCATATTAATCAAGATAAGCTATTTAGTTATCCAGATATTGTTAAGAAAATAAAACCCTAACTTATTTTCAGAAAATGTGTGGCATTGATCTTCATCATTCATAACACTTAAAACAGGTTGTCATGACCTTAGATGTTACTACCTAAACAGAACAAAAGTATTTGATACTTGTACCATATTGTTCTTGAAAAACCATGTTATTCTCCTATATTCTAAAACTACTATGTATCCAATCCAAACAGGCCTAACTCTTTTCTGCCAAGCATCAGCCTTTCAAGAAACTGAAGGCACACATAAATAGTCTTTTAAGGGCTTTGACTGTGAGCAACTCAGAGAACCCATCACTCAGGCCCACAAAGCAAAGTATCATAATGGTACTGGTAGCAGTGCCAAACTGCCAATAAGCGGAAGCACATACTTGGGTTGATCAACATATGCAGTTGCATACTTGTGTAACTGAAAATCAAGACATGTTCTTTTGCAAGCTGTAGGCAGCAACGGCAGCTGCAACAACATTCAACAGGACAAAATCACATCTGGTGAGGATGGGGAGCACAACTAAACAAGATTGATTTTTCCTGCCCTATGTTCTCATTTTCTCAGGAAAGAAGTACCAAGGGTTGTCCATGTAATGGCATTTTATGACTGAAGTTATCAACTTCACATACTAATTTACAATACACATGGCTTTAAAGAACTGAGCCTAGCTCAGTTGGTGGGAGGTGTGGATGTACACCCCCACCACCCAAGTTCAAGTCCTCTTCGACATGAATTTGGGTGCCTATTTTCTTCTTAATGAAAAGAAATACCTAGTTCTTCCTAGGTATTCTTGTTGAAAATGGCTTTAACTTTTCTATACAAGCTCAATGTGGTTTTCTTAGCACCCATATATGCTATCAGTCCTTTATTCACTTCGGGGGCATATCAGCATTTTTTTTTCTTTCTTTCTTATATCCTGATGTTTTTGTACACATGAAGCAATTCAATACATGGCCTAAGGTCATTCTCTTCCCATATCTGCTCGATTGGAAATTCAGAACATGGGTAGTTTTTTTTTCTAATTTGAACTTTCATTCACCCTCCTTACTTCTTAGCCTGAAAATTTTGATAAGGGCTAAAATATCACTGTTGGTTAACCAATCAAACTTGCAAAAGGGTGTACCTTAAACTAACAAGGAAATAGAACATCGTAGTAGCAAACCATGCTCATCATTCCATTTCCAGATCACAAACAGCAACATAGACAGCCATCATTCAATGGCATTACCTTTGCCATGGTATTTTTTCTTGCCTCCTGGTGTCTGCGCATATCATTTATTAGCCCTGATCTACACAGTGCACAGATGGATTATATGTTTATCCTGAGGATAATGTTGTGTGGGGAAGTCCTCCTCCATCTGCAAACACATGCCCTATAGTTAGCATTTAATAAAGAAACAACAGAGTCTACAAATTGTGTTGGCATATTGCAATATTGCACAAAGATTCAAAAGCTGCATCAAGGTGCATGATCATACCATGAGAATCTGTTGACATTACAGCAGCTGCAGAGAGACAAGCATGCCCCACACAGTCCCCTCCTATTTGCCACACAGTCCCCTCCTATTTGAAGTGTTCCGTCCCATGCGACCACCCAATCATGCCTCAGAGTTAATGCCATGCCACCCATTAACAAGAAGTTACAATGCAGTTTACACTTAACAAAAATATGTCAGATAACATATTTTATGAAGAATACAATATAATGCTTATATTGTGAACACATATTTGTCAATCATAACAAAATATACATATAGAAAAAAATGGAGATCCTGTTACACATATTTTTTTTAATCAAAGGACCAGCTTTTCTTTTGCTTTGCAGCCAAACTATCACCATTCTATGCAGGCTAATGCTACATTCGAGCTGCCTTTACTAGGAGAAATTGACTACCAGCTCGATTTGGAATCGCAAATCCCCTGGTTTTGATATACATGGCTTGTCGCCTCATCAATCATCCATCATCTGCTGCCTCTGGATCTCACTAATATACGATGTCAAAGAAGCTCCAGAAGAATTGACTGTCATGTTATTGCCACGGCATTGCAGCAACTGCTGCTGAAGATTCTGGATGAACTCATTCAATCGCTCAATCATCTTTTCTTGAGATAAGATTATCTGCAACAAAAAGTATAACTTGATAAGGATAGCAATTTTGTCTATTTGCGTAATAAATGTCTCGGAACCACATTTGATACAATTAATAAATCTGAGAAGACCCAGAACAAAACTTTGCCCATCATCTTGCATTGGCATAGCTTTTGCTAAACAGTGACATAATCTTCATGATGTTACTAAACATAGACAACAATAAAGCAGAACATAAGGGTAGATTATTAGCATAGTTATTTGTTAAGCTATCCCCCTACATTGCAGGTGCATTTTTACCATGAATGTCAGGTCTACGTAGCAACAAGTAGCATCTAACAATTTTTTAGCAAGTAACCCTATTATTTACCTAGCTCTTTTTTTGGTTTCAGATCGATTTCTGGACATTTTCGGTTCAATGATTCAAAACTCAGAACGGTCTGGCCAAAAAATAGATCCAGGTACACAAAGTAGCTCACCTTTTCCTTGACAAGTTCTTCTCTACTTGAAATATGTTTCTGCTTGTGAGATGAATATTCCAATTCATTGATAAGTTGTTGCTTCCATTCAAACTGAGATGTGACTATGAGTACCACCAGCAGCAAAACAAGCACTACAGGCCTTGACATCATTGTATTGTACTAAAGATAACCTATAAGCAAATTCATCAATTAACAGTTTAATAATAGTAGCTCCCTTTAGACATCACCATGGACATGAATTATAAAGTAGAAGTATGATTGAAGTGCATGTACATGCAAATAGGAAAGGTGTAAAACAAAAACATTAGATATACTTATTTCACAGAGATACCTATCACAAAAGTAACCTATTTATTCCAATTACTGATCCATCACGAATCCTTAATTCCTTTCAGTTCTTGCAAGAAACAAGATGGGCACGACCAGTGAAGAGTTCCTTTTTATACCATGGTTATTATGGTTATAATAAAACCCTGACCACGAACAACACCACTAGAAGCTGTAGCATACCGCATAGCCATCACGATAACTATTGCAAGAATTGTTTGGTCTGATACTGTATCAATGCAATCAACCAAGTTACTGAGCCAGATCGATACTGAGCAGTCGATGTTTTCATCGACTGCGTCCTAGAGAAGTGCAACCATACCCGTAACTAATGAGAAGCGTGGAGCAAATTTCAGGTCCAAGCACTAACCAATCACTTGTACAGTTACACAACAAAAGCCAACAACAATTCACAAAACCTAAGAATTTCGACACGCTTCGCCAATCACCGTGAAATCCAATTCCCTTATTGCAGATGCACACATACTGCGCTACATATGTGTAAGGAGACCAACAAACAAACAGAACCACTCCAAATTCTGGGGAGCTCAGCACTCGAGCGAGGCAGCAGACCAACCGCTACCCATGAGAAGGATGCTACCATATCAGAACCTTACGAATCCATAAGTATACTGGGATTAGTAGCTCAACACACGACAAGAGGCGCGTAACGGAGCGAGATGAAACAACGAACTGAACGGACTGGGGGATGGGTTGGGAGGAGAGCTCACAGGGCACCATGTCATCGGCAGAGGAAGCGGCAGGCGACGACGTCTCGCGCAGCGATCGGATAAGCCCCGAGGTCACCGGCGACGCGCCGCGGCGGCGTGAAGTGGGCGGATGCTTCGGGGTGGGAGAGAAGAGGGGAAGGACAAAACGAGAAGAAATCGCGGGGAAAGGGGAGGAAGCAGCACTGCAAGGCCGGGAAGGGTGGGACCCACTACCGACGATGTGGACTAGGCCTTCTCGTTTCGATCGGACGGTCGACGTCTGCAGTTCTGCGCCACGATTCGTGCATTCCCTGGCATTTTCGGGAGTAGGTGAACCAACGAAGGAAGACATCGCGACACCAAAAAAAAAAAGGACTCGTATATATTTTGTTAAAGAACTATCGCTGTCGAGTTCTATTCAATCAATTTTTTTAAAAATAAATTAAATATAAAATAGTGTAAACAATAAATTAAACAGAGAGAAATAAGAGATGAACTCCTTTCTTTATTACTTTCTATGTTTACATATACTTTACAATGATTGAGATCCTTATTTATAGAATAAGTGGAGGGTGTTCACTATGGGCTAAGTTTATAGGCCTAGACTCAGATTTCTCAATACTCCCCTTGGACATTCATCGACATGTTCATACCTCATCAAAACTCTATAAAAATCCTGTAAAAAAATTGAAGAAAGAGTATGTGATATATGGTATGTTGTGTTGCACGAATTGCCTCATTAAAAACTTTAGCTGAGAAACTTCTGAAAAACTCATCAAGGAAAAAAGAGTATAATCCATCTAATTTTATTTAATTTATAGGATTTATTCTTTCAATACTCAATCTTCGTGATTAAGTTTTAATAGTAAACTCGAGAAGACTCTTCTCTTGAATTCTGTACTTTACTAAGTTTCATCATTCCAATTCTACGTACACATCTTTCAAAATTTAATGTTGGAAGTAACTTAGTGAATAAATCTGCAAGATTTTCACACGACTTAGTATGCAGCATCTTAATTTCGTCCATCTTTTACAATTTATGAGCATAGAAGAATTTGAGATTGATATGCTTTGTCAAATAACTCTTTCACATAATATATCTGCACTTGTGCAACACAAGCTACATTATCTTTATAGATAATGGTGGGAGCTTGCACGATATTCAGTCTACATAACTGCTGGATGTGGTGAATCATCCGCTGAAGCCAAGTACATTCTCGTGCGGCCTCATACAATGCTATAATTTTTGAGTGATTTGTCGAAATAGATACAAAACTTTACTTAGATGATTTTCATAACATAGCAGTTCCATCACACACATAGCTTGTCTGCGACATAGCGATATGCGGGTCTGACAAGTACCATGCATCTGCATAGCTAGTTATATTCAGATCCTAGTCTTTCTGTAGAATAGTCCAAAGTCTTTTCTTCCTTTAAGGTATCGGAATATGCCCTTTATTCCTTGCCAATACCTTTTGGTAAGTTCTGCACTATACCTCGCTAATATGTTTATAGCAAATACGATGTTCGGTCTAATGCAGTTTGCTAAATATATAAATGCCCCTGCTGCACTTAAGTATGGAAATCCAGTCCGAGGACTTCCTCTCTCTCTCTCTTCTCTAGGTCTGTACGGATTCTTGTCTTGCTGCAAAGATCTTCTAATCATTGGTGCTTTGAAGAGTATATCTTTTCAAAGCCAAACTTTCCTAATACCTTCTGAGTGTAGGCTGACTAATGCATTAATATCCCTTTCGGGACATGCTCGAGCTGCAAGCCTAAGCAATATTTAGTTTTACTCAAATCTTTCATTTCAAACTCTGATTCTAGGTAAGAACTCGCTTCTTTTATATCATCATCTAGGGTTTCCGATGATATCTAAATCATATATATATAATGAGATTATACAAAATCTATTCTGAGATCGTCGTATAAATACACAGTGACAATCCTCATTGTTCGTGCAGCCTTTCTTGTATAGAAAATCGCTTTAAGTGATTATACCACATTTTACCTGATTACTTAAACCTATACAGTGATTTTCTGAGTTTTACACTGCATAGGTTTCTATTTTCTCTATCTTGGTTCGAGACAAATGTGCCTTTAGGTACCTTCATATAAATGTCCGAATCCAAGTTTTCATAAAGGTATACCATTACCATATCCATCAATTTCATATATAAATTCAGATTTACTGCCATCGAGTTTAAATATCTAAAGGTAATGCCACCCATGACCGGGGAATAAGTTTCTTCATAATCAACTCATAGGCGTCGAGTTAAACCTTATACGACAAGCCTTGCTTTATATCTTACAATTTTATTTTTCTCATTTCTCTTTCAAACAAATACCTACTTATGCCCTGCGGGGTATACATGAGAAGACGTGCGGCTTACAGGCCTAAACACCTCTCTTTTATTCAGAGATAATAATTCGGTTTCTATTATCTTTTTCTAATCCTTTTAATCTAATCTTTTCTGACATTCAACGAACAATGCAGACTTTGGATCAAGATCAATGATTATTGTAATTTTCTTTGCAAAATAGATATCAACATTAGCTGTTGTCTCATATGCCCATAGTTTATAACTATTTCCTCATTATCCTTGTAGTTCTTCTACTTGCTCACCGCTCGTCCTAGTTACGGGAGTAAATACCTTTAGTTTGTCGGCTCCGATATGTACGCACACATCTTTGCTGGTTTCTCTCTTTATGGAAATGTTCAAATCCAGTATGCCCTTTTCTAAAGGTGCTATACTGGTGCTAGGTCTCAACTAGCTCCCCTACTGATTTTAGAGAACTTTGGTGATTGGCTGTGTCAAGTTCTTCTTATTCTTTTTCACCAGGCGTCCCTAGTTACTTAGGATTCGAGGGGTTGGAATTCTCATCCTTATATTCTGAGGCCTCTGCATAGGATTAGAGATACCTTCTACTTTCTTCGGTATTTTAACCCTCTCTGGTGTATTGCGTACAGACACATGTGACTTGCTCACGCTTTTTAAATCACTAAAATGGTCAGGTAGTTGATTTGCTAATGCATGCAAATCAATGATCTTCTGAACTTCTCTATTTGCTTCATTAGTGCGCGGGTCATGTGCATAGATTCCTGTGGTTTGCCACATAATTTCTTGATATTTTTCATCAAGGGGATGATTTCCTCCCCTTAATGTTGAAAAATTATCCTTATCAAATATACTACCAATGAAATGGGCGGTATGCAAATCTCCTGTCATGGGGTCTAAATACCAGATTATGGATGAAGTCGCATAATCAACGTATATCCTAGACTTTCAGAGAGGTCCTATTGTAGTACATTATGGTGGAGGTATAGGTACATAAACATTGCAACCAAACCTACGGAGATGAAAAATTTTCAGTGCTGACCTTTGCGCTTTGCATTGATGAATGGATGGCAACCAAACCTACGGAGATGAGGAATTTTCAGTGCTGACCTTTGCGCTTTGCATTGATCAATGGATGTTATATGCCCATAGTCTAAAGTTAATGAGAATTGTGTAGAATCGAGGAGGTCGACTAGAGGGGGTGAATAGGCGGTCTTAAAAATTCTCTTCGAATTAAAAACAATATCTATTTGTCTAAACCAAGTATATAATGCGGAAGCTTCACTTAAATTGGTTTAGCACAAATATTGCCTAAATCAACTAGATTCGTCTAAGTGCACCAACAATCTATGCCTATGTCAAAGGTTTGCAATTCTAGGGTGACAAGTAATCAAATTAATTCTATGAATGTAAATTGCTTGAAGATAAATTGAACATAAGTAAACAACCACAATTGACACGATTACTTTTTACTGTGGTGTTCGGAGACTTGCCGGTCTCCCCTAATCCACGTTGAGGTAAGCCCAAACAAATTGGACCGGCTCCACGAATTAAGCCAAACACCTCAATTTCACTAGTGGTAGCTCTTTTCCGCTCCGGGTAGGTGAGCTCCAACCTTCACAACACGCCGGATCTTCTCACAACCTTCTTTGAGAAGATCACCGCGCACGACGCCTCCAACGCCGTCTAGAAGTCGGCAAACTCCAAGAATAATAAGTCAAGCCCATCGCCTGACTCTCACCACGTGTAACGAATGCACAAGCTCAAGTGGATGCTAAATTCACCTCTAGATACAACACATCCAACTAGAGACATCTCTCTTTTGCTCACAAGGTGCAACACATGCACAATGGAGTGGAGAGACTTACACTAGCTCAAGAGAGTTAAATGAGGTGCCAAGGATTACTCTCCAACCAGCCACAAGTGAGTATTTATAGCCCACACACAAAAACTAGCCGTTGGAGCCAAACTCCTGAAAAAATCAAAGAAATCGGAATTACTGCCGTTATAAGCGTGGTACTACCGCACTTTACTGTAGCACAAACTAACGGCTATATCAGAGCGTTAAACTAGCCGTTTTTGAAAATAAAGTGCGGTACTACCGTAGGCAAGTGCGGAATTACCGCAGTGCGGTACTACCGCAAAAATCGCGGTATTACCGCACCTCTGTTTTTCAGCACAGACAGCACTCGGGAAAACGGTCATAACTTTTGACTCCGATGTCGGAATTGAGTAATCTTAGACTCTATGAAAAGCTTATTCAGAGTGCTACACAACCCATCTATTTGCATGATATCAAACACATTAGATCAATGCAGAAAATACAAGAGATCCAATAAGTCACTATCACGGTCTATGTTCGAGAAAAGCAATATCATGAGCATTTCCAACTAAACACCAAGACCAGTAAAAGACTAGAAACACATCCTTAGCCCTAGCTAGTCATACATTTACCTTGAGCATTTCCTTGAAGCTTGATGATGAACATCTTCACTTCAAGTCTAGGTCATTGTCTTCTCGTGACTTGATGATCAACTCATTATCATCCCCTTTTCGATGTCTTGATATGAATCAACACATGATGCATCCTCTTTTGATGGCCTTCAACTCATGAAGCCATTTTTATCTCGAATCATTGCTTGATAATCTTCAACATATGAAGTCATCCAAAGTTTTCATCATCTTGGAACATAACCTATTCATCCAACTCATGGAAAATGTTAGTCTCATAATATGATTATCATTAATTACCAAAATATATCATAAACTCATAATGACGTGTCTAGATTTTTCAATCTTCCCTTTGGTAATTGATGATAATCACCACAATTACAAATAATTGAATATAAAATTTTAAACCCAAAGTGCGATACTACCGCCGTTATAAGGCCGGTAGTTCCGCTCTCCGGAAGTACCGCTCAGGATGCGGTCATACCGCTCTATGGTAGTTCCGCCGTTCAAACTCCGGTACTACCATTTTCAGAGAGATCAAGTATTTCAAGGGGTGCTCTTTGAAAAATACATACCGGAAATCGGTATTACCGCAGTACCATGCGGTACTACCGCACTGCGTTACTTTCACCATTGAAAATCCGATACTACCGATTTCTGTCGAGTTTAAGTCCCACCAAGGGTGCTCTCTGGAAAAAATGTACCGCACAAAAATCGGTATTACCGTACTGCGGTAATATCGCTGTTTACACGCCAGTACTACCGCACTGCGGTAATACCGTAGGTGGATACGGTGCTACCGATTTTTCTAAAAGAGCACAATGAGTTTAGAATTCAAATGCATGCTGACCTTTGTCTCGAGCCATATTGATTTTCTTATCAATCTTTTCATGCATCTCCATATAGTCAATCAACATCCAGGACTAAATCTTTCAAACACTTGATAATCACATTAGTCCCATACACAAATAATTGAGTGTAAATCAATATGATTCAATGTGAGTATATATGAACTACATAAGTTTTATATACTCAAATGATATATTTCAAAGTAGAGATCCCAATGTATGTGGAAAAGGAAACATGGATCAATACTAATGAAATCACAAAACATAGAGTAAACTCCCCTTAAATGTGTCCATACAAGAATATATAATGAGATCATATGCACATATTCATTTTAGACTTTTGGTGAAATTCAATCTATATTTTGTATCTGAGGAATACACTAACATATAGTAATGTAAGTGTCGAATGCATACCTCTTTGATTTCACCTTTTCATCCAAATGAGACTGAACCATATCATATTCAATCAAACACATTAGTCTCATAATTGTATTTGTCATTATCACCAAAACCAACATAATGGAGCTTGAACGTACAAATTGCTACAAGTAAGATTGTGTGTCTCCAACATGTAGTTGGTAAATTACTATTTTGCAAAAGCGGTCGAGCAATAAACTTAATCCTCTTAATTAATACCTCTGCTAGTCCATTCAAAGTGCGGGCATGCGGGATTGACTGCACAACTTTAATTACCATTGTCATACAATAATCATGAAATGCCTTTAAAGTAAATTCTTCGGCATTGTCCATTCTAATGGATTTTAAAGAAAATAATATTTTTCTTTTATTTTGTATTTAAACTTTGGAAGGCTATAACTTTTGCATTTTAACTCCAAATTGACCCATTCAAATTTCTAAATTCATCTAAAATTCCAAAATTTCATTTGGTATATTTATTTTTAATTTTTGAGCTTTTATTTTATTTTATTTATTTAATTCTTCTCATTTCTCGTGTAGAATCCGATCGGTCCGACGATTTTCAAGAGCAACTTCGGGAAGATTCCAACATAATTCCAGAAGGCAAGTCTCCTTGACCATTTTGCTCCCATGTTTTATAAATAGTTTTTGCAAATTATTTTAAATTAATTGCATTGCTATGCTTAGTAAATTGATAATTTAAATTCTAAAATTTAGATAAGCACCCAATTTGTTATGCCCTCTTTTGGAAATTATGTACCATGTACCCTTGTCAACCTAGGATAAATCTTTGACTCAATGATGAGTTAATATTACTTTGTTGAATTTAATAACATTAGTAGATGCTTAGTCTAGCTGATAAATGTAAAAATGCTCATATGAGAAAAATGATTAAGGAATGTTTTGGATTTCATGTTTTGTTTGAAAAGTGGTAATAGATGTTACCACTGTAAATTTTAAAAACAAAAATGAAAGTCAAGGTGAAATTGACGAGGGTGGATGGGATGTTTGGCTGGTGCGGTTTAGCACGATAAATGGGTTTGTGAATGATCCACCCTTGTCGTCTAAGGACCGATTCTTGTGTTTGTCCAATCTGAGTAAAACAGTACAACCACAAGTTAAAATGGGTACAACCTAGCTAATTAATCTATAATAGTTTAGTCTTTGTGTCACTATTGGAAAATGGGTATCAGGGATTTACTGATTACTCAAAGTGAGGGGCAGGGATTTACTGCACTCACATGGCGCAAGAGGGGGCTTCTGAATGTGGTGGATTTAACCCTTCAGCGGTGAAACCTCAGCGAGTGATATAAAACTATACTGGAGTAGGTGAAAAGTTTTGTGATATTTTATCTGGGTCTCATGCCAAAGGAAGTGTGTTGACTGTTAAGGTAACATATCTCTTGTGGGTAAAGTTGTACACACTCTGCAGAGTAATAAAACTATTCGAATAGCGTGCCCACGGTCAAGGGCGGACAAGGAATGCATTCACACAGTAGAGATTTGATTTTTAATTTAAAAAGAAAAAGGTTTTGGAAAACTAGAGAGTGGATGGAACTCTCGTGATGTTAGTCTGGTGGATGTAACCAGTTCAGGTGGTTTAACCTTTAATTTGAATTTTGGCGGAGATAGCCTATTGATCAGTGATGGTGGATGTAACCTTCACTAAAAGTACTTATTAAAAATTCAGATTATGAAAATTAAAATGTTTATCAAAATGCTTTTAGTAATAGTATATAAATTTGAAATAAAATGCTCATTTATGCAAAAGAGCCATATAACCTTCCTTTGTTCAATCTTGCATCTAATGCATCTTTCCCAAGACTTGCGGAGTACTTTATGTACTCACATACTACACTTCAAATAATTCTCAGAAGAGGTTGAAGCTCAGGAAGGGGACTACGACTAACTTCCGTTTGCGGTCTGTGATGGATTCTTTCCGGAGGACTAGGTCTCGTTGCTCAAGTCAATTGCCTGTGGCAGATTGATGGGCCGTTTATCTGAATACTTTGCTTCCATTGTTTTATTTTGTGTAAGAGGTTCGATGAACTGCAGGATGTAAGGCCTTGGGCGAGGACTTATGTATTTCCGTTATTATTGTAATAAAACGTTGTTGGTAATGTATCATTTTATCTGATTATCTGTGTGTACTAGCATTGATCTGGGACTAGTACTGCAATACACAGGGGGGTCCGGGAGTTTCTACTCCAGGGTCTCACAAAGCATCGCTACCAGTGATTGTTATAAGGCTACTATCATTTTTGCTAATCGAGTGAAAGAATTTTATCTCTCTCAAGACGGTATTTATTGTATCGCTATCAACTAAGCACACTTACTCCATGGAGCACCACACACATTGTAATATAAATTACTTTATTAATATGTACTAGGAGACAATCAACACATAAAATAAAATAATTCAAATATCAGAACATATCATGCTATTATTGACTGAATAAATGAATAAATTAATATTATCCAACTATTATAAAAATGAATTATTTGAGTATCATATTGTAAGTCTAATTCATTCATTTCACACATGAAATACGTGACAATTAAAGTCTAGATGCATTTTGTGCTTTAGACTGAATCTGCTAAGAAATTTGAGACTTCGGTTGCTATCTTCTCAAGGGTAAGATACTCTTCCTGAGAAACCAATGCGATGACAGCTGTAATGTCAAGAGGGGTGCTGCTGCAAGAGTGGAATCTACCTCCATTAGTGTATGCTGTTGTTCAGAATTCTCCCCCTCAACGAAGACAAAATGGGTTTCATACTGCCCTTTACCACCTCTCTTCTTTTTGACCTGGAAGCCATCGACGTGTTGCAGCTCTTTACAGATCCACGACCAGTGCCCCCACTTACCATACTTGTAGCAGGTTTGCTCTTGATGACCATAGGATTTGTCGTCGCATTTTGGTTTGCTAGCCTTGTTCTCTGGTGGAGCATTTGATTTGCCTTTTTGGGCTTTGGTTTTTCCCTTCCCTCCCCTTTTCTTCATTATAGGCTTCCATACTTTGTAGCTTTCAGTGTTGGCCTCACGTCCAGCGGAGCTTCCAGATGGTTGTGTGGCAAAGTTCTTGTGAAGAACTTTATCTTGATATCGATCAATTCATTATACTCTTTGTAGACGTCTTGATGATAGTTGTACGCAGATTGCATTGCACTAGGGTGGAAAGTGGAGATAATCTTCTCAATCTTCTGCTCATCTATGATCTGTCTGCCACAAAGTTGAAGATTGATATAAATTTTGTGCAGAGCAGAGTTGTACTCCCCAACCGTCTTGAAATCAGTAAATCTGAGTCAGATCCATTTCTGCTCTACTTAAGAAAAATGGTGTATTTTAGCTTCTCGAACCGCTTCTTCAGTGTTGTCCTTAATGCTAGCACGCTCTACTCTGCCATGTACTTATTCTTGAGAGTGAGACAAAGGTGATGTCTGAGGAAGTGAAGTACCTGATCATTTTCCTCATGTGTGGGTTTGGCATCCTGTGGTGCACCAATCCCAATAAAAGTAAAAGTATGGAGCTTCTTAGCTCCAAGTGCAATCTCGATATCAGAAGTCCAAGTCAAATGTTTTGGCCATGCTGAGCCAACTCCTCGAACCTTGGATCGTGATGCTTGTCATCTACATGTGTATGACAGAAATATATAAATTTATGCAGGTCAATATACATGAAATAAATTGGATGATGATACAAAATGATGTGACCATGCCACATAATCATACAACCAAAGCTCCCAAGAATAAACAAATGCTGTATAAGGAGGATTGCATCAACGCTATGCGCTCGTGGTTGGGGTCCACCAAAAGGGAAGCCGACCAATATATCAAGACCAAGTCAACACCTTCTCCAACTCTTGCTCAAGGTCACCACGTTACTTTTGGATCAATTCAAGTAAGAGTTCAAGTGGGACACATTTTAGAATTCAATTCGGCCCCCTGATCAATTTGGAGTCAGCCTGATAGGTCGGACTTCAAATGTGTATAACTTTTTCATAAAAACTCCGTTTGAGGTGTGCAAGTACAGCAAAGAAAGAAGAGCTCATCCACTTTCCAATGGATTTTGCCCCACCTCCAAATTCGTTCTGTGCGCATTGGAATTACCAAAACAAGGGGACGCTGACTCAACCTGACAGGTCCCACTTTAAATGCTCATAGATTTCGCATCAAGAGTCCAATTGGAATGTGTGAGTACAGCATGGAAAGCTTATTCCGTCCTCTTTCCAACGGATCTGACCCCATCCAAAAATTCCTTTTGTGCGCGACGCAATCAACAAAACAATCTTCGGTTTTGGAAACAGAGATAGAATCAGCTATGATTTGAATACTTTCCATGTATTGAGAACTTTCCATATGCAAGGACCTGCGTGTCCCTATAAATAGAGGCTCATTTGGCCATGTAACTCAGGCTTGTTTAGATTAGTTTTTCACCGTGAAACTTCGTCGTGTGTTCTTGTGTCGGCTAGACCAACAAGCTGCGATTGCGAGCCTCAACCCCTTTGTGTTCTTCATTCATATATGCAATATTCAGATTGCTCTTTATCTTGTTCTTGCTTGTTCTTCGATTGCTTGCAGGAATTGAACCTCGTGTTCAGGTCAACCACGTTCTTGGCAGGAATTGAACCTCGTGTTCAGGTCAACCACGTTCTTGGCACGGTTGATAGCGACTAGGGTGTGGTGTAGCGATTGCAGGACGGACTTGGTCGTCTCGGTCAAGTAGCCTCTTCGTCAACGTCATATCAAATCGAACTTATCCTTCTCATCGGAAGATCGGGCCACCCTCATCGGTTGGTATCGAGCACGGTTTGCCGGTGAGATTATCCATTTATATTTGTTTTTCATACCTATAACCAGAAAATTACCCTACAAAAAGAGTTATTTTCTCTGTCCAAACCCCGATGTGCCTTTCAATTTGTTAGTTTCGGTTTGCTAAATTGAATTTGTGTCCGTTTTAGCTTTGTCTTGTTGCTGGTCATATTCTTGGTCCCATAAAACACCAAAAACAAAAATCCCCACGTCCAACACCGTCAAGAACACTTCAAACTCTATTTCCGATTTTCGGCCAGAAGACTCCCTCTTGTGCAGCCGCCACCAAAAATAGCATAACTTTCGATTCATTGATCCTTTTTGAGTGAGACCACTTCCATTAGACTCCCAACTTCATTATCCATCTGCTTGCCAAATTTTGTTTCATTCCAATACTGCAAGTAAGAGATACATGCGGAGAAAGTTGACCCAAATTTCTGTTTCGAATCTGCAACAATTTGCACTTGTGATTTTTGTGCGAATTTTTCTGTCGGTTTTTAGAAGTTGGCCCCAAAAGAAAAGTTGTAGCAAAAGCCGTCAGTAAACAAGGAAAAAAAGAATCATTGAAAAATAGGCAATTGACAAAAAGTTACGGCCAAAATACCGACGACTTGTCCAGTGGACAGAAATCTGCCATTCTCAGATTTGGGTCAATACTTGTGCTTTCGACTTCCAATTGCATTCAATTGAATTATCTTGTGTCTACCACTCCTATACTTTGATATCCACTTATTTTAGCCTTCATCTATCCTTCTTTGTTCAGCAACATAAGGCTAAGTGCTAGATACGAACTATAATTCAATTCCATGCAATTTCTGAAATTAACCGATTGTTCTCCATTGCTACATATCTAGAGCCTTCCAAGCTACACCAACTACTAACTGTTACAGGTCTTGACGTACCGGTAATCGCTATACTCATCACTCAAGTCAAGACTATCACGAACCAGCCACCGGTTGCACCACCTGTTTGCTTTGGTAAGAATTTGTAAGAGCTTGGTAAGAGTTTGAGAGATGTGTGACTTGTCAAGCTCCACTTCCTAGTAGTTTATAGGGACTTACATAATTCTTGTGTATTTTCTTGTTTTTCTACTAACCATGACAGGTTCAAGATCACATAGTATGAATTTTCGTGAGACCAACAACGTGTTGGATCGGCTTAATAAGACCCTCACCACCATCAACAACAGAGTTGAGAACATTGATAAACGTTCATCCCAAGCTACTCGACGTGCGCTATTTCCTCTGAACCGTTCATCTCCAAATGACGATGATGATGCATTAACTAAAGTCAAGTATGCTTTTCCATTCTTTGCTGGTAAATTTGATCCTGATGCCTATATTGACTGGGAGATAGCATTAGACAAAGAATTTGAATATTATGATTGGTCGGATAGGCAAAAGATTAGAGCTGCCACTAGTGTTTTTAGTGATAATGCAATAATTTGGTGGAAGTATCTTGGTAAACATGGTAGAGCACCCCAAACTTGGAATGCATTGAAGAAAATTTTGAGAGATGAATTTGTTCCTAAAAATCATGCTGATTATTTGCTAGCTAGATTGCAACATTTAAGACAAGGTAGTAGAACTGTAAGAGAATACTATCATGAATTGAAAACTTGTTTATTACGCTGTGGTTTTGAAGAACATGCTGAAACTACAGAGAATAGATTCTTAAGTAGGCTTAATAAGGAAATTCAGGAAATTCTTGTTTACAAAGAATATAATTCTCTCTCTCATTTGTTTATACTTGCTTGTAAGATTGAGAGTCAGATTGAGAAAGAATTGAGAATACTTGATAACAGGACACATGAGAGCAAACATGTGGTTGTGCCTTCTTCTATGACTAACAACTTGCAGGAAGTTGAGAACAATGCGGAAGAGAAGAATGAGTTACTTGAGCTACCGACTCCATTACTTGAGAAGGAAGATGAGATGATGGATGCCCCTACATCATGTGAGGAGAGACAGAAAGAACAACTATTGTCCACTGTTCATGCTACATTAGAGCAAAGCATTGTGAAAAGTAATTCTGATATACACATGTTTCAAGTACAAAATTCCAACTGCATTGATTTAAGTATTGATAATGGGTTGTGTGCTAATTTCTTATATATATCTTTGCCACAACCAGAAGCTAAACCTGATTCTTCTATTGTAATTTTAAATCCATATGCTAAAATAAATGGTTTTGATTTTGTCAATATGCAATTGATCCATGCTATAGATAAGCTGAATGAGATTTCTTCTTCGCACACTTTCGGTTATATTGAGATTGATCATCCTTGTGAACTGAGTTGTCTAACAAAGAAGTTGTTTGAGATTCCCAATTCGCTATCATTATTTCGTTATAAATTTTACTTAATAGGCGAGTATGATGAAAAGGGAAATTATATGGTTCATCAAATTTGGATAAATTCAGAACTGAAAGGTTCAACTTTGGAGGAGGAACATAATCATGTAGAGAAAACTAATGGCACTAACCTTATTATTTCTAGTTTATCTATCTTTGTTTGTAAGCTACAGAAACCTTTCAAGAAGGGAGTGTTGTTGGTGCTTCCATACACCACAACCATTTCCCTATTTGCGCCGAAAAAGAATTTGCCTCTCATTGAGATCATCAATATCGAGTCACAGTCCAATACAACCTTTTCTAAAGAATGGGAGCAACATGAAGAACATACGCCATCTAGTGATAATACTACCAATCAGGTACAATCGTTTCTAAGAGAGTTTACTTTGTTTGATAAAGAACTTATGATATTACATAATACGAATTTGTTGCGTTCTTTGTCATGTACCGAGATTTATGATCAAGATCATGCAATACGTGAGACTACACATCTATTAAAACCGAGGACGGTTTTCTGTCAAGAAGGGGAGGATGATGTGACCATGCCACATAATCATACAACCAAAGCTCCCAAGAATAAACAAATCTTGGTATAAGGAGGATTGCATCAACGCTATGCGCTCGTGGTTGGGGTCCACCAAAAGGGAAGCCGACCAATATATCAAGACCAAGTCAACACCTTCTCCAACTCTTGCTCAAGGTCACCACGTTACTTTTGGATCAATTCAAGTAAGAGTTCAAGTGGGACACATTTTAGAATTCAATTATTTTGATCAATTTGGAGTCACTGATAGGTCGGACTTCAAATGTGTATAACTTTTTCATAAAAACTCCGTTTGAGGTGTGCAAGTACAGCAAAGAAAGAAGAGCTCATCCACTTTCCAATGGATTTTGCCCCACCTCCAAATTCGTTCTGTGCGCATTGGAATTACCAAAACAAGGGGACGCTGACTCAACCTGACAGGTCCCACTTTAAATGCTCATAGATTTCGCATCAAGAGTCCAATTGGAATGTGTGAGTATAGCATGGAAAGCTTATTCCGTCCTCTTTCCAACGGATCTGACCCCATCCAAAAATTCCTTTTGTGCGCGACGCAATCAACAAAACAATCTTCGGTTTTGGAAACAGAGATAGAATCAGCTATGATTTGAATACTTTCCATGTATTGAGAACTTTCCATATGCAAGGACCTACGTGTCCCTATAAATAGAGGCTCATTTGGCCATGTAACTCAGGCTTGTTTAGATTAGTTTTTCACCGTGAAACTTCGTCGTGTGTTCTTGTGTCGGCTAGACCAACAACTGCGATTGCAGGCCTCAACCCCTTTGTGTTCTTCATTCATATATGCAATATTCAGATTGCTCTTTATCTTGTTCTTGCTTGTTCTTCGATTGCTTGCAGGAATTGAACCTCGTGTTCAGGTCAACCACGTTCTTGGCACGGTTGATAGCGACTAGGGTGTGGTGTAGCGATTGCAGAACGGACTTGGTCGTCTCGGTCAAGTAGCCTCTTCGTCAACGTCATATCAAATCGAACTTATCCTTCTCATCGGAAGATCAGGCCACCCCCTCATCACAAAATATTCTCATGATATTTCAGAATTTTTTTTTGCATATTTTCTATATTTTTACTGTTAATTTCAGTGATTAAAAGTAATTTAAATAATTATGATTAATAAAAAATATTAAGTAATACAGAAAAGTATAGAAAATAATAACGATAGTGTTAAACATGCTTCGGATGCGATAAACAACTCAAAATTTGAATTCTCAAGGCCCTTGTATGCTAGCATATGTATTTTTTGTAAATTCTACAATTTTGAGTGCCTCTTTGCTAATTTTCAATTTTGCAAATATTTCTTGCATAATTTTAATTTTTGAGGGACGTTCTGCAAAATATGGGCGCCCTCCGCCCGTCCCAGCTTTTTTTCTTTTCGGCCCACTATCCTTGGCCTATATTCGGCTGAATCAAAGGGCAGAGGATCGATCAGGCGATCCAAACCTCGCATGGTGGATTGGACTATCCATGGTTGATTGGATTGTCCGAATTCCTTTTGGCCGATCGGACTGGTCCGAACTTCCTGTGGCCGATCGGATGATCTAAATTCCTTTTAATGATCTGACTGGTCCAAACTTTTCATGGCCAATCAAAAGTCTATGGCCGATCAGACGGTCCAAATTTCCTATAGCACATTGGACTGGTCCAAACTTCTCATGGTCGATCGAACGGTCCATGATCGATCGAACGATCCATACTTCCTTTAGCCGATCGGACTGGTCCGAACGTCCCATAGCTGACTGGACGGTCTAGATTTCTCATGACCGATTCAAGAGGGAGAGGTTGGGCACTTCATGGCGGCGCGTGCATGGGAAAAGGGCCAGTGGCCGTGGCGCGACGGTTGGTCGGCTGTGCGTGGAGGCCAAAGGTGGCGTTCGGGCTGACGACACTCAGGAACGACGGTGTTCGGGCCAAGGGCGCATGGGTCGATGGCGCTTGTTTGGCCGAGAGTTAGTGGCAGCCGTGCAGACCTCAATCGACCAGTGCCTCGGGTGACGCGTATAGGCGACCAGTGTGGCTGCGGGCGAGGCGAGGCCAACGGCGCATGCTGGCGACTGCAGCCACGCGGGGCTGTGGTTGTTCGGGTGGCGGCTGCAGGCCGATGCGACGGCGATCCAGCGCATGCTGCGGGCTGATGCAACGGCGATGCGCGACGAGATGCGGCAGCTCGAGCGGCGCATGCGGGTACACGGTGGCGACTCGTGCGGTGCGGTCGTGCGGCGGCGACGACTCATGCGTGTGGAGGCTGGTCGTATGGCGGCAACAGCTTATGCGCACGGAGGTAGGCAGCGACACCGGTGAGGCTGTCGGTGGCGCAGTGCAGTGATGGCTCGACCATGTGGGGCTGGTGGTGGGCACGGCCACGTGCTGGTGATTGGCGGCATGATCGTATGCGGGCGGTGTGAGCACGGCTGGTGGCTGAACAACATTCTTCATCTCTCTCTCTTTTTCAAATCTACAGTGTAATCAACATCTGCTTTGTCATACAATCTACCGATCGGCATTATGTCGGCGACTTCAAGTTTGCTCACGGTAGATTAGAACGGATTTGCACATAGAAAATAGTCTAGAAAGCAAAATTTACGGAATTTAAAGCAATCTAGATAGAAAATTCAATCTACTAGTGCTTCGATAATTACCTTTGATCCACCGGAACGATTCGTGCTGATAACGTGTTGAACCATCGTTGGTGAGTTTAGTCCGATCAATTTCTCCTATGCAAAAGAGATGAATCAAACACAGAATAGTATAAACAATAAATTGAATACAGATATATAAGAGGGGAACTATTTTCTTTATTATTTTATCTGTTCACGTACACTTTACAATGATTGAGATCTCTATTTATAGATAAAGTAGAGAATGCGCACTATGGACTAGATTTGTAGGTTCAGGTCGAGGTTTCCTAACAATTGCACAGTTAAAAGCAAAGTAGCGGGGGATCTGACCAGCGTACCAAATAGTGGATATAACCGCCGCAATAGAGACCGCTATTGTGGTATATGTGCTACCGTAAGCAAAGCCAAGATAGCGGACGTTAATACGGTGGTAGCAGCCAATGTAGTGGTTTGAGCATTGTTTTGAGTTATATGCAAAATTATTGTAATACATGTGCTTTTTATACTCATACTTTGGTATATTGTATCTATTTTATGTTAGTTTGATACAATATATAATTTAAATATGTATCTAAAACTCAAAAACATCACTATTATCTAGAACATGCTATAGAAATATAGCGTCCGTTGTCCGCACACCAAAATCTAGAGGCGATCAGCGGCTTCGACCCATATGTGAACCCTCCAGTCCAAACTCGATGCATCCGGTAGCCAATAGCAGCCTACAAGGATTCAGACTCACACCAGCCCATGAGACAACACTCGGCCCAAGAAGGAGAACTACAGCATGCCAAGACGCCCAGCGCTGCCCATGAGCGACAAGACTGTATGAGTACATTTAATCAATACCAAAGCGTTGTGTGCATTGCAACCTTCCTCGACACATGATCGTCTCATGCAGTCACAGGAGCTAGGAAACACGTGATGCGCCCCATGGTTGCACCCAGCCACGTAGCAACCAGTCGCTGGGAAACAGGAGAAATCAATTGCCGTTGGCCACTCTTGCTTGCCATCTTGTGCGCATTGTCTCCTGGCCCCAATTCCCATTGCCTCACACCCTCGTCAGCTAAAGGAGGCTTAGGCCTACCCGATTTGTATGAATTTTACTCAAAATTTCTCTTAATTCTTTCGATTTGTTTCAAGAACAAGGGTTAAATTTGTGAGTCAAGGTTTCGACGCGATGCTTTTTGGCTTATTTTGTCAAATTGTAGGGTTAAGAGTTAGGATTTCAATTTGGATTTTTGAAATACTAGTCAAATTCATTACAAATTGTAGGCAAAATTGTAATGATCTATTATTGTGATCCATATGCTCATATTGGACTAAGCTTTGGATTTAACTTAGAGTATTTTATTACAATGTCAAGTAAGTAAATTTTGGCATGTATTTTTTCTATTATATTGTATTGGACTAAGCTTTGGATTTAACTTAGAGTATTGAACTTTTTCTATTATATTGTTTTTGAATTGTTGAATATAGCACTATTTAATTGAGCTTTCAAATAAACAATAGATAAATTTATGGAACAGTTTTTAAAAAAGAAGGCACCAGATAAT
This sequence comes from Melocanna baccifera, assembly GCA_036346265.1. Lineage (NCBI taxonomy): Eukaryota > Viridiplantae > Streptophyta > Magnoliopsida > Poales > Poaceae > Melocanna > Melocanna baccifera. The sequence continues at coordinate 13,403,905 of CM070679.1, forward strand.
GCTACTAATGTTGGTAAATATTTTAATAGCTATTTTTTGTAATCATATATTACCATCGGTTATGTTAAATTACTGATGTTAAAATTGCCTGTCGTGTTACTATTTGGTTTAATATTACTTAAAAATTATATATATTATTATATAAAATAATGAATTTTGATTATTTTTATTCTGGCTTCACCCAGGAGACGGCGCACCCCTCCTCACCACCGCGGCCAGGACCGCCGCAAGACGCGTCGAAGATGCTAATAGCGTAGATATTGTTGACCATAGGAGAGTCCACTCGGTTCCACGGCCTAGCAAGATATGTACTAGTGTATCTATTCTTTACTGGGAGGCCCAACTACTAGGAAGCGTGTAGGGTTACGGGCTGGACGCAGGCTTTATCCACCGGCAATGCTCTGACGCGACCGACCTAGTTAAAGTTACAGGATGGGTCGGGTCACAACTTACTTAGAGCCCGTTTGGTTGAATTGAAATTTAATAAATTATAACTAAATTTATATTATAATTAGTTAAAATTATATTATAAACAGTGACTTATTTGATATAATTAATTTTTTTAAAAAAAACTAAAAATAAAAAGATTAATCCATCACGTATAATGCAAACGAATACGAAAAAATCGGTAAAAAAACTTAAAAATTACCGAAAAATCAGAAAAAGATGAAAATTATAAATAGTAAAAAATAAGCCAAAAGTCTAAGTCTAAATAAGTGAGACTTTAATCCTAACCTGATTTTAGGGGGCGTTCGGAATAGCGTTGGCTTATGATTTTTTTTACTGAAGCTGGCTTATTTTTTACTATAACTTGCTTATTTTTACTGTACCTGAGTTGATTTATTTGGTATAATTAAATTTAAAAAAATTAAAAATAAAAAACATATTAACTATCACAAACAATGCAAAGGAATACAAGAAAAAAAGAAAAAGCAAAAAAGCCTAAAAAATCTTTTAAAAATCAGAAAAAGAAGAAATTTTTGAATAGTGAAAAAGCAAAAATCAGAAATAAAAACTGGTTTTAACCCAAAATAAACGAGACCTAAACCTAAAGCCATCTGTGTTGCGGTCCACACGTATCCATGGGGTGATGGATGGACGGGTCCCCAACTTGGCTTTCGTCGGACCAAGAACTCACAAGTTGCCAACAGGGGCGATGGCAACCGCTCGCGGAAATGTCAGACGCATGCAGTCACGCGCGCGCGTACCCTGCCCATCCGGTCCTCTTACGCTTAGCCCGATCGCAAGAGAACAACGGCGCCGCTCTCAGACGGCGACTCGAGCCGATGCCCCGGCAGATCCGTCGTCCGGAACACGCCGCGGCCCACCAAACCAGACATGAAACGAAGAGGAGGCGCTATGGCTAGGCTATCGCTGGAGCCGGCGGCGGAGCCGGGCAGTGCTACTGGCTGCTGTGCCGTAACATTCCTATTTCCTAGTGCGATCGATCGATCGATCGGCACCGCTCACGTCGCGTGCAACCCATCTACTGTGTGAAGAACACGCCGCCGCCCAGGCTCTATCTACTGTGTGCCGTACATCATGATGTAAACAGTGGTTCAATGCGAGGAACAGATTAGAGAGGTGATCATGAGGGACATGAGGGCTAAGGGGCCTGACAGAAAAATATATATTGGGGAGGTGCTTTTATGCTTCAGCTATTAGTGAATTGTATGAATATTAAAATATAAATTAAAGATAGATGAGTGCTACTTACTCATTTAAAGTGATTTAAGATTTGTACAAATCTATTAGAGGGAAAAATATGAAAGCACTACTAGTACCCACATATGTTTCTCACTGTTAACTGCTCCTGTTCTTTAAAATATCTTAAAGATTTCTGTTTGAAGCGCCCGAAGCTACTCTCTTTTACACTATCCACTGACGAAACTAGGTAGGCCTGGGTTGCCGAATTACAGTTACTAGTGTTGTTGCCGAATTACAGTTACTAGTGTTGAAAATGGATCGGATAGTTCTTATCGATCCGAACAATTTTTAAATACGGATTATGTCTACTCGGATATTTGTCAGATAATATCGAATTGGAAATGAATATGGTTTCCCTGTCAGATATGAATATAGATTCAATAGCTCGCTATTCGTCGAATACGGATCCAAATTATTAGGATATTCAGGGGTCGGATATCCGCGATCTATATTCTCTATTTCAACCCAACTCAATTACAAGATACTTTAGTAGCCCATCATATATTAACATATACATTAATACATTAAATTAGAGAAGGAACTTTAGCCTATACAAAAAATTCATAAATTTCTTCACGAATGTTTAGATCCAATAAACTAGTTATGCTTTTTGTTCAATTTATGCATACAATTTAAAGGATTTTCCTGTTCTGAGAAATATTCATGGCCATATTCGATTCGATTAATATTTGCTCTGTATTTATATTCAACATTATTCATATTTGTATCCAAAATATCCATATTCGTATCCGTATTTAGGGAAAAAATACAAAAACAAATATAGCAGCAGGGGCGTGCCGTGAAATTTGGAGGCCCTGTACAAAGCTCTAAGTGAGGCATAAACTAAAGTACCAAATATAGCCAAAATAATGCCATGACCGTGCTGTGCGTCTCCTACCCGCGTCACTACCTGCGCACCGCCTCTACGCGCTGCCACTGCTCTGCATGCCACCGCGAGCCGCACGCCGACGCCATGAGCCGAGCCCGCGCCGCTGCTCTTCACGCCGCCGCTGGCCGTGCCGAGCCCGTGCCGCTCTTCAACAGACGTATCCCAAAAAAACATACTACCCATGCCCACTATATCAACACATGTCAACATGTCATTCTAAAGTTCAAGAAATTTGATGAAAGGAAACCCTCAAGACAATTTTAGTACGCTAGTCAGATTCTCACAGGAGTCGATAAAATAAATGTCTGCACCGAATTTGGACAAATAAAGTAACCATACATCAACTAAAGCAAAAAGGGAGAGTTACATGTACCTAGAGCATATTGCCCACAACTGGCTATAGCCAAGGATTATTTGAATGCTTGAGGAGATTATCAAGGACCCCTGTATAGCTCTCATTGTCTGCAGGAATCTCTGCAAATAGACCAAAAGATAAACTTCGGGTAAATAACATCAAAATTTGTATCAGCACAGTGGCCCTAATGATATAGGCCTGTTCGATTTGCCATGATTTTTTTGTGCAAGATACAACAACGTAGAAAGATCATTGCATACTTACTGTATGGCCATCGACTATTTGTGCGAGGAGGGTCACGGATTATGGAGAGGATTGGGACGACAAATGCATACGAGCCGCCAACGATGGTTGGAAGGCGAGTGCCAACAGAGTCCGGAGCGATGTCTTTATCCGATCACAAATAATGATGTTTGAACCACTCGCCTTGTCATGCTTTGGTAACAAAACAAACAACATTTTTATTGTCAAAATAGATTATACTATGAACCATGAATCAAATGATTTGAAACAAGAAATGCCACATATTTTAGTTATCGTCTATAACATTCGAAAGTTGATATGCCGAAGGAAAACGTGGCAACAAATTTTTCTCGATGCAAAGAGTATGTGGTTTCTATTTTGATTGAAGCTTGATTTCTACCAACTTAACCAATGAGTCAACTAAACAAATAAACAAGGAGGAAATGCTCACATCATTTCCACCCATAAGAGGAACCAAGGCGGCGGGGAGGAGGAGGCGACGGGCCCAAGGAGGGTGACGAGGAGGCGCGCGGCCCGAGGAGGGGCGCGGGGAGACGAGGAGGAGGAGGGGGCGCGGGAGGGGCGAGGAGGCGCGCGGGGAGAGGAGGGGGGAGGAGGCGCGAGGAGGGCGGCGGGCCCGAGGAGGCGGTGGGCGACGAGGAGGGGGCGAGGGCGCGCGGGGGAGGAGGGGCGGCGGGAGGGGGCGAGGAGGGGCGGCGGCGGGGGGGCCGAGGATGGGCGACGGCGGGCCCGAGGAGGGGCGGCGGGGGGCGACGAGGAGGGAGTCGAGGAGCCGAGGAGGGTATGGCCGTATGGGTGCGGACGTGCGGCCGAACGATTTTTTTGAGGCCCCTGAAAATTGGGGGCCCTGTACGGTCGCACGGGCCGCACGCCCATGGGCCCAACCCTGATAGCAGAACTATTATCCGTCTATATTCAATCAGTTTTCACCCCTACAAGTTACTCCCTTTGTTCAACAAATACACAACATCGTGGACATATCGCTACCAGACTCGTCAGCTTTCACGACAGTTCGTCAGGAAAAAAGGTTTTACCATCAGGAAAAATTTCCTGTCAGTGAACCATTAGGAAATACCCCATTGGAGAATGAGGATGTGAAAATTATGAATGGCTGACGATTAACCGATAGGACAATAACTCCCGGCGTCATTTTGTGACGGACACCAACAGGAAAATTCATCTGATGTCAGATTTTCGGGTCACTATTTTCTGTCAGGTACCCATCACGGAAAACCGTCACCAAAATAATCCCTGAATGTTTGTGCTCGTCAGGAAAAAAGAAATTACAAGCAAAACATACAAATAAAATCCATATGGGGGCTAATGATAACTAAATCACACATCCACCCAATTAGTCCATAATCCTCTATATTCATACTCACATACACGTATATACTAATAGCTTAACATCAATCTGGTCCAAAAAAAAAAAAAAAAACTGAAGTGCCTCAAATACACATTCATACAAAAAAAATTTCTATAATCTCTCATGAAAAGAGAAGCTAAATCTCCACAAATCTCATGCATGGCATAATTAACCTAAGTTTTTGCTACTCTCTCCATTTACAAATGTAGGTTGTTGTGGAGAGGGCCTCCTCCTTAAGCCCATTTAGCTTTGTATAGATCATGAGGGCTACAAGGCCTAGATAGGAGTGGCTCAAAGAGACCATCTGTGTGTGTAAAAAGACGAAGATATCCTAGGGCAACCCCTGTATTTAGGGGTAAAGTTGTAAAGCAGTTACAACCGAGTAGTATAAATGGCCCCCTAGGGATGATCCCAAGGGGGTGGGTGCTTCTTCCAAGAAACATTTTGTTAGAGTCGTTATTTGTGTACTGTTTGATCTGAAACCATAACATATGTCATTTTTTTTAACTTTTTACTATCTCCAATGCAAGACTTTGACTATGATTTATTATATAATATATATTATGAAAGAATTTTGCAAGACAAATCCAATTTTATTATTTTCATATAGTCAATTTATATACTTTAACATATATTAATAGTCAAAATTTGAAAAACTTGATCACATGGAACCCATAGCGATATATTTTTGTGGACAGAGGAAGTAGATGAAAGCAAAATCTGAGTTGTGGCTTCCTTCATATATATCTTGCTCTTCCATTTAGTAGTCACTGCATTGACGCAAAGTTATCCACATTATAATGTAAACAAAAAAACATCTTAAACAGGAACAAGTTTAAAGGTGACTTCCATTTAGTAGTCACTCTCCTTATGTTCTCAAATTGAATCTTTGCCATTGTTGTGCCGTCACTAGCCGCACCGGCGCTGCCCCGCATGGGCGGTCGCACCAACGCCACTCCCGCATAAGCATCGTCGTTGACCACAGGCTCCCGTCGCGTCGCGCGCCCTCGACTGTCGGTTCCACTGCATCGCGCACCTCAGCCGCCTGCGCACCGCCATCACTTCCTCATGAGCCGCCAGTTGCCTGCGCGTCGCCGTCGTCACCCCGCATGGCCTCCCGCGCTGCACCCCCGCATGGGCCGCCGCCACCTCGGTCGTCGGCCCTTTTCCCACGCACGCACTACCATGAAATGAATAGGTGGCAAGGGAAACCATACCCCTCCCTTTTGAATCAGTCAACAGAAATTTGGACCGTCTAATTGGTCATGGACCATCCGATCGACCACAATAAGTTCGGACCATTCCAAATAGTCATAAAAAAATCTGGACCATCCGATCGGCCACGGTAAGTTCGGACCAATCCAAACTCAAATATTGGGCTCTTACCTAGAATCAGAGTCCGAAATGAAAGATTTAGGTAAAATCAAATATTGTTTAGGCTTGCAGCTTGAGCATGTCCTAGAAGGGATATTAGTACATCAGTCAATCTACATTCAAAAAGTGTTAGAGAAGTTTGGCTTTGAAAAGATATACCTTTCAAAAGTACTAATGATCAGAAGATCTTTGCAGTAAGACAAGGATCCGTATAGATCTAGAGAAGAGAGAGAGAGAGAGAGAGGAAGTTCTGGGATTGGATTCCCGTACTTAAGTACGGTATGGACACTTATGTATTTAGTAAACTGCACTAGACCGGACATCGCATTTGCCGTAAACCTATTAGCGAGGTATAGTGTAGAACCTACCAAAAGGCATTGATAAGGAATAAATGACATCTTTCAATACCTCTAATGAAGCAAAGACTTTGGACTGTTCAACAGAAAGAACCAAGATCTGAATATGACCAATTATGCAGATGCTGGGTACTTGTCAGACCCGCATACCGCCAGGTCGCAAACAGGTACTTCTCCTGTGTGGTGGAACTGTCATTTCATGAAAATCGTTTAAACAAAGTATTATATCTACATCAACAAATCACTTAGAAGTCACAGCATTGTATGAAGCTGTACGAGAATGTGCTTAGCTTCGACGAATGATTTACTACATCTAGCAGTCATGTGGACTAAATATTATGCAAACTCCCACAATTATCTATGAAAATAATGCAGTTTGTGTTGCACAAGTGTAAATGAGATACGTGATGAGTTATCTCACGAAGCATATCAATCCTATTTTCTTCTATGCTCATAAATTACAAAAGATAGATGAAATTAAGGTACTGCATACTAAGTCATGTAAAAATATTGTAAATTTATTCACTAAGTTACTCTAGCATCTAATTTTGAAAGATATGTACGTGGAATTGGAATGATGAGACTTAGAGCAGTGCAGAATTCAGAGGGAGATTCTTCTTGAGCTCACTATTAAAATTTAATCACCAATATCGAGTACCCAAGGAATAAATTCTGTAGATAAAATGAAATTAGGTGGATTGTACTCTTTTTTCTTGACAAATTTTTCTGAAAATTCTTGGCCAAGGTTTTTAATTAGGCAATTCGTGAAACACAGTATAATATACATCATGTACTCTTTCTCTAAATTGTTTTCACTGGCTCTTTATAGAGTTTTGATGAGTCATAAACGTGTCGGATGAGAATCCAAATGGAGTGTTAGGAAACCTGTGTCTACACCTACAAGCCCAATCCATTGATGGGCACTCTCCACTTGATCTATAAATAGGGTTTTAATCGTTGTAAAGAGTATTAAAAATAGAGAAACCAATAAAGAAAGAAGACCTCTTTTATCTTTCTTTATTTAATTTATTATTTATAATATTCTATATTTAACCTATTTATTTTACATACGAGAGAAATCCAACAGTTCCTCAACGCAAACAAACACGCCGCGCGCACGTCCGTCCGCGGCGCCTAGCGCTCCGGGTCGAAAGGTAGAGCCCGACACGGACAGAACTTTCTGTTCCGCTCGAACCCCACTTCCCCGCACGCACGCGCCCGGCGATCTGCCGTCCCGGCCCGGCACCGCGCGACCGCAACGCAACGCCACTCCATCTGCCACGCGCTCGAGTCGTGCGCCTCCCTCGGTCTCTCCCATTGGCCTGGCTCGGGCGTGCCCGGCCTGTCCCATTGGTTGTCACGGTATTGCCATGCCACCTGATCGACGGGGACGACACGACACGGCGGGACGTGCTGTAAATAAATAAATAAATAAATAAAAACGCGCGCTTTGCCCGCCTATAAGGGACTCTTGGTTGCACTGGCAATTTGCCATCGCATTCCCGCTCGGCGCCTTTGGAGTTTGGAGTCTTTTGTGTGGACCTGTGGCTTCGGTGTTTTACTCCGGCTTGTAAGAGCGGAGCACGAGACGCTAGGAAATGGCGACCACCACCGTGGAGGACCTGCCCGCCGACGTGCTGGCCTGCGCGCTGCGTCGCCTCGACGGCCCGTCCCTGGCCGCTGTGAGCTTCGCCTCCTCGGGCCTCCGGGCGCTCGCCGCCGACCCGGAGACGTGGCGCGCGCTCTGCCTCGCGCGGTGGCCGTCGCTCGCGGCCCAGCCTAACGTCCTCTCTGCCGTCTCTCCTCAACGCCTCTTCGCCGACTCCTTCCCCTTCCCGTCCCAGAACGCTGCTCCCCTCGCCGAAGCTGAGCAGCTCCCCGGCGAGCTCATCTCAGCCGTGGACGTCTACTACAAGGGCGCGTCCCTCCTCTCCCGCGTCGTGGAGATCTCCACCTCCTCCTCGTGGTTCCTCACCTCGCCGTTCTGCGTCGACGCCGTCGAGTGCAAGAACCCGGTGCCGGCGTGCTCGGTCTCTCCGGCGGAGCTGGAGCTGAGCTGGATCGTTCTAGACCCCGGAAGCGGCCGGGCGGTGAACGTGTCGAGCCGGCGGGCGGTGGCCGTGGACAGGCACTGGTACACCGGCGAGACGCTTGTGCGGTACGCGGTAGTGCTCGGCGGGTGCAAGTTCGAGGCCACCGCCACCTGCTCGGAGGAGACCGGCCACCTCAGGGAGGTCAGCCTCACCGTCGAGGACGCCGACGGAGCGGCCGTGAGTGGCGAAGGCAGCCTGCGGCTTCTTGCGGCGGCGATGGTGGGGCCGAGGAAGGGAGGGGAGAAGGAAGGGGAGGAGGCCAAGAGGAGGTACAAGGAGTTCGTGAGGAGCAAGAGGGGGAGGAAGGAGTCCAAGGCGAGGCGGGAGGTGCTCGTCGACTTGTGCTGCTCCGCCGTCAGCGCCGTCGCCGTGCTCAGCTTCCTCGCAGCCGTCGTGCTCCGGTAGAGTCTTTGAGTGATCTCTCGATGTATGCAGTGAATACATCGACGAAGAATTTTTGTTCTTCAACGAGGAATTCTTAAGTATGTACATACCTGTGGTAGAGTTTTTTAAGTATGGATCACTATATTGAGAAATACAAGGGTACAAGTTTTTTTTTCTTTTGTTAATTAGGCACTGCACCTCATGATACATGTACAACATTTTTTTCCTGTGACGAGGCAGAGAGAGAGTACAGTAATTTGATTAGCGTCTGTTGCATGAGTGGATGACGAGTCCTTTCTTCATTTTATCGAGTTTTTTTTTCTAAAATTGATATAGTTTAATTTAATATCATTTTATTGATAGTTTAAAATTATTTTAAGAATCGATCTAATGAGCCAAAGAAAAATTTAATTTCATCAAAAAAATCGACATTTTCAATGCTTAACTAATTAACAAGTATAATCAAAGCAATTTTGATCCGAGCTAACAAGCCTCACCATCGAGCTTTTTTTTTTCCACCCCTTGCATCTTACTACTTACTGAAGCAAAGAATTCCTATTTGAACTATTGAAACTGAAAGTTCAGGCAGTTCAAGACCACACAGCATTCCACAAATAAACTCTTGGTCTACTACTAATCTGTCATGGAAGAGAAAGGTCCATGTGTACATACCTTTTTTTTTCTGCCAACTGTATTGGCAAGACTTCTCGCTATCCGACGGTCAATGGGGCATCTTTGTTAAGGTGCGGTTTTGTGATCGAAATGTAGTCAACGTATACTATACTCTGCCGTTCGAGACCTGTTCAAAGAAACGTACAATTGATCCGGTCTCTTCATAGTTCAAAGCACGGAAAAAAAATACCCTCTAGACCGATAGGTCAAATCCTCATACTGGACTGACTACTACTTTGAACTCTCACTGGGTATCTCCTTGACTGCTAATTTGGCAAAGCCATATCCTTTGGGTCGAGCAAAGCTGGTGCATTGAGACAATAATTGAGAGCAATATAGGGACCTCAAGTAGCCACAACGTTGGCGATGGCCAAATTAGTTGTAGATACAAGGAGCTCACCTTTCAATTATTCGACCTCACAAAACGTGAGATGATTACACATCCTTTCAAATGGACTATTTATTCGTAAATAAAGGGTGCACAAACCCTCATCTTACTATCACGAGTAGAACACTAACCAGCATGCATAAAACATGCAAACCAATCTGCGATCATATGTACTGTAAGCTCAAGCAATGTAAGCTGCAGCCATGCATGTCTCAAATAAACAAGCAGCACTGTTGCTGTTCTGCAGGCTGCAGCCGTCCCAGCACCTCAAAAAAAAAAAAAAAAAAAGGCTGCGCAATAGGAGCCCAGAACATTAGGCACACCATATAAAAAAAATTAAGAGTCAGCCACAAGACATCAGCTTTGACTTTTATAACAAGCATCAAGCGGTACACATTTCATAATGAAAATAATAACGAAACTGGATTGGGTCAGAAGCTTACACTTCTCATAGTTCACAATATCGCATTGCTCCTGACAATCACAATCTTACATATTGAAGTTTCAGTTCCAATTCTGTTGGCTTCTTTCCATCAGCGTTTTAGGTACATAAAGAGGCAAGATGGAGACAAAACTGTTATGAATATTGTGTATGTAGAAGAGACTCAAGGGGTCATATATATATATAAGAGTACAAAAAGATATATGCCATATAAAGATAAGATATATACGGAATAGAATACAAACTCTATATCCTAATACGGACTCTATCTCCTTAACACTCCCCTCAAATACAAGACGTATGCAATAGCATTGTATTTGAAAAGAGTTGTCACTAAAATAGTAAAATACCAAAGTTCGAGTCTTGATAATATTGTCGTAGCGTGCAGCTCTTGAAAAATACTGTCAAGTTAAATCGAAGATGAATAGATAGAAGTATAGTGGCACAGATCGAAATCCAAGACGGCGGTGGTGCAATACACAAGGTGCAGAAGAAGCGCGACGGCCTTACAAGTTCGGGGCGGCGGCGTTATAACGACTTCTACAATCTGCACGTGGCTTAAAGAGAAGAACGGCGGCTGCTGTCATGCAAAATAAAATTTTTAGACTTCTATGACTGACAATAAATTTTGTAAACACCGCGCGGCTTTGCATCTGCCCCTGCGCGTGCGTGCGAGTGGCTTTGGGACGGGTTGGCTCGGTCTGTGCCTTGACGCGAGCGACGGACGCAGGCGTGAACTCGAACGACCGGTGGAGGAGCGGCACATCTTCGTGGCCAGCGAGCTGCCTGTCGAGTCGTCTTCATCAGCCATCTGCGCGAACTTGTGGTGGGGGAAGGTGATCTGCGGCGACGTGCGCTAGCGCCAGATCCCCCGCCGCGAACATCACGCTGGTGAGCACGATGGATCGGGCGCATGGCGTGGCTGTAGTCTAGTCTGGCCACACGTCGCCATTCTCTTCCAGGTTGCCATGCCTTCTGCAGCTACGTGTGATCTTTTGGCTCCCTTGGTTGCCACATCGCCGAGCAGGGGCGAATCTACAGTGATTCAAAGGTATTCAGCTGAATACCTATTTTTTTTTACCAAAAACCCACTATATATAAGGTATAATACATATATATACATAGTTAAGCTTATTTTCAATATATTTTAGCCCAAATACTCATCCAGCCATCCCCATTTGGCGGTTCGGCCATTCCCCCATGGCCCCATCCCACGTTTCCCCCGACGGCCCGACCCGACGACTCAATTACTCATTCCCAAAATCCATTCGCCATTTCGGTTCACCCTGTCCCCATTCCCCATTCGCCATCGGCCATCCTCTATTCCCCTGTGCCCCAGACGGCGACGCCCTCGAGCCCTACCCGCAGGCCGCAAGGCGCAACCGCGCAAGCCCCCTAGTCGGCCGGTCCAGACTCCAGTCGTGAGGCGCGGCGCCAATCTTCCCCTCCGGCCACCAGCCCTTGGCCCGCCGCCGATCCGCCCTTTTTGCAGTCTTCCAGATCTGCGCCAGCTGAGAGAGGCATCAGCGGCGGTCGGGCGTCGTCAAAGCTCATCACCGTCGCGCTGCTTCTTCGCCTGCTCCGCAGCGCCCCCGTTCAGCAGTTTCGGGGAGCAACCATCGCCTCCGGAGTCGGCGGTAGCGCCAGCGGCGCCGGGAGCTTCTTCGACGTGGCCGTCATGGTCGGGAGCGGACGACGGGAGCAGGCGCTTCTGTGCGGGTATTCCAGCTGCCTAGCTCTACGCTCGCCTGCATCTTGTACCCTCCGCCGCAGTGTCCTGCGCCCTTTCCAGATCTGCATCGTCTCGGTGATGCACTGATGCTAGAGTCAGGTAAAAATGCGGCTGCTTTGTTTTATCTCTGGACTACTGTGTGCTACTGCTAGTGACTGCTTGATGGTGCTGTGTGCTATTAGCTCAATGAGCTGGTTATATGCTATTGTGCTAGATGGTCATTGGTCAATGGTGGTAAAATATAAGAAATCCTGTCAAATTTTGTATGGAAATCTGCATGTCTTAGCTAGGAATCTTGTTAAATTTTGTATGGAAATCTGCATGTTTTATTCCAGTTGTTGTCTTTACTACGAACAATTGTATTTTAATTTTCGCTATTATGCACCTTTATGTATTCTATTGTATAATATTTTTATAACTTTGAATATCCATTTTCAAATTTCTGAATCCGCCACTATCGCCGGGTGTACACGCGCGACCACTGTAGTCACGTCGCACGCGAAGCATTGCTTGGTGCTGTGCTAGCCCCTGCGTGTCAACGCACGCGAGAGGAGGGAGTCTCGGGTGCTGTGCGTCCGTGTGCGCCGAATCCGTGAAGGGCAGATGGGGGAATTCAGTGGCAGTTCGGAGTGGGGAAAAACGTGGAAGATAAAGCAGCGGATGGCGCCGGACGTGGGCGCCGGCAGCTGCGGCGACGAGGGCGCGTGCGGCGGAACAGATGGCGTTCGAGGATGTGTGGAAGGCTAGCAACCTGGACTTCAAGACGCCCTTCGCCTCCGTCGAGGATACCGTCAGCAGGCTGCTTCCATACCATTGCTTCCCGGAGTACGAAGAGGACGACTTCTGCGACGTCGACAGCACCGGCATCAACAACGGCGGCGACGCCACGGCAGCGAAGAAGTCCTTCGTGCAGAGGTGGGATCGTCGAGAAGCACGTGTGTCCTTCAACGTCATCACCCGACAGCGTGCCGAGGGCATCGACTGCGGCGAGGAGCAGCTCCTGCTGGAGCGCGCGCTGATCGAGCACGAGCGCTGGCAGTCGAACGGTCGCGGCCGTCCTGCAGAAGCAGCGGATGGCGCCGAACGTGGACACCACCCACGGCAGGACCTTGTGGCCCGACATCCTAGAGATGACCAGCAATTTGGATGAGAAGTGGCCGCTCTCAGGAGCGGAGATTGATCCTCCAGGGGCAGCAGCAGAAGAGTAAGAGGCTAGGTATGTAACATATGCTTTGATACTATATTGAGTTTCATGCACAAACCAATTCACTTAAAAGTTTAAGCTGATAAGAAAAGGTGGGTAATTCACTTATACTTCAATACTCCCTCTCATGTGTAAGCTCTTTCAGACATAAGATGTGGAATAGAAGTGGGCTGTAATTATTTTTATTTAATTACGCCAATTGGGTCTCAAACTCCAGACCTCTTGGCTCTGATACCATGTTATGAATATTGTGTGTATAGAAAAGACTCAATGGATCATATATATAGGAGAATACAGAAGAATATATACCATACAGAGATAAGATATATACGAAATAAAATTCAAACTTTATATCCTAATAAAAACAAAACACATTTCCTGGGAGCTGTGCGGTCGCTCAAAAATTGGGTATACCACCAAAAGAAAAGCTCAGCTTTTGTACAGGCCGTTCCATGGCTATATTATTCTTCCTCTGAACAATATAAACTGAATCAATAAGACTATGTTAATCAAACTATATAATTTACTGTAGTGAACTCAGAAGAGAAGTTGACAAAGGATAATACGCTCCTACCTATGATAACTAATTCGCTATCATCCCACTGTCCACCCTCGTTCTGCAATCACCTCACGAACACGCGTAGCTACTTCAATAGCATCACTTCCAGCTATTTGAAATCTACAAGAAAGAAGAGAAGTGATTAGCTATGCAAGTACATCCTCGTGAACCTCGAGGAAATCTCCAAAAATAAATTACTTGAAAAACTCCCAGCTATCACATGTAGCTACTTCAATAGCATAAATTATTTTGTTGATTTTCATCCTTCTATCAGTATATCTACTAAAATCTTCTGCATGATGGGAAAAGCTAGACAATTTAAATCATATAAGTACCAATGTGCCATAGAACTTGCACTTGCCATCTAGTAGAGTTCATGCACCACATCAAGATGGTTCTATATTTCTAATGTATTTTGATTTGAGCCTTGTCAAACAAAATTATCGCAGCCACAACTAATAGTATTTCCCACAGGAACTCTTATTGATGGCAAGGAGAAACATAAAGCGTCTGTGCTACCGTAATTGCATAAACGAATTCGCGATGCATGAGATTCTATTAGAGAAGTGCACCAGGGACAAAAAAAGGGAAAGAAATTAGGAGCTAGGATCAAAATTAACAAAAGCGTAGAGTTCAGAAACCAAGATTGGAAGCTAGTCATGCAACCTCATAAAAAAAAGGTTGACACTTGCCAGAAGTCATGTAAATAGAAAAACAAGTTACTGTGTGCCACACGCCTCACTTAGCATACTTATCAAGTCTGTTGTTACAACAAAAGCATCAGCCCATGCAAGATGCCCCAGATGTGGGTTAGGTTCTGCAGAAATGAAATTAGCTCATCACAAGTTGAACAACTAGCATAAATAACATACAGACTGAGTAACTTGGAACTATCCTTCAGAATCTACCTTCCCCATCCCAAATATAGGTCTTAGTATGTCCACCAAACTGTTTAAATATAGTATCAGAGACCTGTCAGCAGACAATTGAATTTAACTGTCAAGTTTACTAAGTTATACTATAATGACCAACCAGATTACCAAGCGTTCTACCTTTCGTGGTGTTCCTCCTGGAGAGTGAAATTCTGACACTCCCACAGATGTCTAGCACATTATACAGCTAAGCTATGAGCTGCCTGGCAATGTCTGCACCATATTTACAGTTCCCTGAGCATCATCAAACACATTAGATCGTCTTGGATCTGAGTATGAAAATCAATCATCGAACACATATAGAAACTGCAATCAAAGAAGCACAAGAGAAAAAGGGCGTGATTAAAGGCCAACAGGTATATTGTTACCTCTCCACAAGTTAGAAAAAGCAAAATTCTTTCTAGATAGTTTATAGTACTTTTGACAAGATGAAAAGAAAAAGGGGAAATGGTCATGGTGGTGCGATTGTTTGCTAATTACCAGATTAGATATACCCCTGCATGCTACATGATGGATTCGTAGACCCCGAGTTGATTCGCAGTACAGGTTTTCTATGGAATTTGGGAGAAGAAGTGGTGTAGCACGACCCCATACTGCATTCCTAGTAACTACGGATTTGCAGAACCATTTAAGAACAATATCAAAGGTGTGGCTCTCATATTAATCAACTATGCTGGCAAGCTGTAAGCATTAAATTTAACTTATTATCCGATTGAATTATGCAATACCTGTACCAATGCAACTAGCTGAACTTCTTGGACCTCATGTTTATATTTTGTGAAATAAAATCCAGGATAACATGTCAAAATGGTATATCAGAATCAATGAACTAATATTGCGCTAATCCTGGAACCCAAAAAAAATTCTTGGAGGGCGGGCAAAAATGTACTTTTTTCTCATAAGATGTTCACCCTTTTGCTTTGATGATGGTAAAGTATGTTTGTTTATGTTGCATTCTTATTAGTCCCATCTCATAATTTTCTCAGTACACTAGCGTTGCCAAGAACCTATTTTTCCATTGCTACAATTAATCAGAGATCAAATTTCAAATCTCCCTTGAGATCATCAGACTACAAAGCAAGCAAGCAATTAGCAATGGCTTGGGCAGAGGAGCAAGTTCACCATCCAGGCTACTGCAGAAATACGTAGCCCGGCAGAATCAGCTTGGTGTAGTGCACCAACATTAAGCACCTGAACTTCCAAATTACAGAATCAGCATGGAGGTATAACAGTGCAAGTGGTTTTCCATTTATGGGTAATGAGAAAGCAGCATACCACACTCCTCCCAGTCGGTTCTCGTGGAGTAATCCATCTCCGGAACAGGCGTGGAACTTCCTGTTGTCCACTCGCAGTCAAAGCATAGTAGTTATGAGTTCATGACGTGGAGTCACCGCCAAATCAAACCTATCAAGGCGAGAAATCCAAAGAACAACATTATCGGAATTAAATTAAGATTCGTGTGACAAGCAGTTGGTTTATTACGCTGTCATACTGTATTAACAAATAACAATGAAACCCGGCGGATTAGTTTTGAATACTACCTGAATGGCAAACACATTATCCGAAGCTAAATGCCTTATCGAGCTTGAATATGATATGGTATCCCAACCACGAGCAACAACTAATGTTGGGCCTTCCCTGAAAGAAGGGTAAATTGTCATGATGTCACGTTCACAGCTTAGCATAATTTTAAGAAACAAAGAGGGCTACCCTGATTCTGAGAACTTTGGAAAACCTGGTAATGTGACCAACAAGCACCACATATGTCGAGGCGAAATTAACTGGATTCTGTACAGAGCATGTGTGGTTTGCCACTGCCCTAAGTGACACAAGGCTGAACCCTACAGCCGCAGAAAGCATAAAAGGCATCCTATACAGAAATGTTCAACTAGCTAGTCTTTATTTGTGACAACAAAAATCACTAAACAAATGAATGTTATATCAAATCATCTTAAGAACAGCAGTTCCTCTTAGCTCTCTTGTTCCAACGTTTTGTCCTTGAACCACATTGCACACAATCATTGGCTAGACAGTGTGTGTATAAGGTGCGGGCATTGTGTATGTAATATGCCATGATACCAATGATCACAGGATGTAAGCAGCTCCAAAGGCAGATGATGTTGAAAATGAAATTGATACGCCAAAAAGAGATCTTATCACAAGAAATTAGGTGATTTTACTGGAATTCCTGCGCACTGTAACTTCTAATTAGCTATGGTAATAAATCCACTATAACCAGCAGCCAAAATCCATGAGCTAGACTATCATTTCTGTGATTCAACATGACGATGGAAATGGAAAATAATGCAAAAACATATGCTATTCCATACATTTAGACAAGGGAGTCAAGGGATAACAAGGCAATGGATCCTTACTTGTCAAATGTATCACGAGCTGTGGCCACGATCTTCTTGGTGTAGAAGAGTAGAGAGATTGGGAGCAAACACCACACAGCTAAAGGGCTGGGGTGGCTTGTATATATATTGGCCTGAAGTAGGTATACAAGGAAAGCATATACATGGAAGACGCACACATGGTAAGCGCATATATGGAAGGCATATATATGGAAGAATATCTAATTATTCTAATACCCACCAGTAGTCGTAGCGGCAGTTCGGATGCAAAGACTGGATCGAAAATCCTGAAACAGCTGCGTCGGGAGACCTTTTGTCATGATGTCTGCGAACTGATGAGAGGATGATACGTGCAAAATACGAACCTCACCAAGTGAAACCTTCTCGCGGACGAAGTGAATGTCAATCTCGATGTGCTTCGTGCGCCGATGCTGGACTGGATTAGTCGACATGTAGATGGCGCTGACATTGTCGCAGTAGACAACGGTCGCTGAAGCAACTGGGGTGTGAAGTTCTTGGAGAAGTTGCCGCAGCCAGCAACACTCAGCTACAGCATGGGTAACAACACGGTACTCGGCTTCTGCACTTGATCGAGACACAGTCGTCTGACGCTTGGAGGACCAAGAGACAAGATTGTCCCCGAGATAAATGCAGTAGTCGGAGGTGGAGCGTCGCGAGTCGGGGCAGCCGGCCCAGTCGGCATCGGAGTAGGCGGTGATGGATGTCGCTGAGGAGAGGCCAATGTGAAGACCGGCGTCGAGAGTACCCTTGACGTACCGCAGGATGCGTTTGATCAACGCGAGATGGGGCTCCTGCGGATCATGCATGAAAAGGCATACTTGTTGGACGGGGTACGCCAAATCAGAACATGTGAGTGTCAAGTACTGCAGAGCCCCCGCAAGGCTGCGATACTCGGACGGATCGGCCACGGGAGCTCCGTCGTGGCCGGATAGCTTGGCGTGAGTGTCCACTGGTGTGGCCGTAGGGTGACACTCAGTCATGCCAGCGCGTCGCAGGAGATCAACAGCATACTGTCGCTGAGACAGGAAGAGGTCGTTGGAGGAGCGTGCGACGGAGATGTCGAGAAAGAAGTGCAGGTCACCGAGGTCCGTCATGGCAAACTCTGAGTGAAGCAAACCTGTGAGATGCTGAAGAAGACCTTGGGTGGAAGTCGTAAGGACGATGTCGTCGACGTAGAGCAGTAGGTAGGCCATGTCAGTCCCCTGACGGAGGACGAACAGGGACATGTCGGAAGAGGAGGCGACGAAACCGATGCCGCGGATGTAGAAGGCGAACCGTTGGTACCATGCTCGGGGAGCCTGCTTCAAGCCATAGAGGGACTTCTGGAGAAGACACACATGGTTAGAACGAGTAGGGTCCACGAATCTGGAGGGCTGCTGGCAATAGACAGTCTCATTAAGAGTGCCATGGAGAAAGATATTCTCGACATCAAGCTGATGGATTGGCCACGAGCGGGATGCGGCGATGGAGAGGACGGTCTGGATGGTGGCCGGTTTGACCACCGAGCTGAAGGTCTCGTCATAATCGACACCGTGCTGCTGAGAGAAGCCACGAACAACCCAACGCGCTTTATAGCGGACCAGACTGCCATCAGAGTGGAACTTGTGCTTGAAGATCCACTTCCCGGAGACGACGTTAGCACCCGGCGGGTGCGGTACCAGTCGTCAGGTGTCGTTATCCATGAGGGCCTTGTACTCCTCGGCCATCGCAGCGCGCCAGTTGGGATCGGCGAGGGCGCTACGATAGTTCGCCGGGACGGGCGAAGCTGGGGAGTGGTTGGCCGCCAGGGAGAAAAACTCTACAGAGGGATCGACGGCAGACTGAGCTCGTGTCACCATCGGATGGCCCGAGAGAGCAGCCGATGCGAGCGCTGATGAAGTCGGGGTAGTTAAAGCAGGCGCGGGTAACGGTGCTGGTGCAGCTGGGTCGGAAGGAGCCGCACGTGGCCGTCTGGAGTAAACCAGATGCATGGGCGGTCGTGTTGGCAGAGCGACGGATGGCGCCATGGACGAAGAAGATGATCACTCAACACCATGCAGTGGTGGAGCAGTCATCTGGGGTACCTGCAGGGGCACCATTGCAGCAGTGCGAGGCACCAGCATGGCAAGGTCGACGTCGAGGAAATCGAAGTCGGAGCGAGAAGGAGGGGGTGAAGATCGGTCACTGCGGGCAAACGGGAATGTGCTCTCATCAAAGACAACATGGCGGGAGATGATGACACGTTTGATGGCGAGATCGAGACAACGGTACCCCTTATGGTGAGAAGGGTAACCGAGGAAGACACAGGCCGCGGAACGTGGAGCAAGCTTATGAGCAGAAGTGGTAGAAAGGTTTGGAAAACAAAGGCAACCGAAAACCCAGAGATGACTATACTGCGGTGGGGAGCGATAAAGTAGGGCATAGGGAATGTCACCACCAACATAAGAAGATGGGCAACGGTTAATGAGATAGATGGCAGTGGTGAGCGCCTCGGCCCAATACTTGGGGGGCATAGTGGCGTGGAGCAGGAGCGTGCGAACCGCATTGTTGAGGGTGCAAATGATGCGCTTGGCTTTGCCATTCTGCGGGGAGGTGTATGGGCAAGAGAGGCGTAACGTAATGCCACGGGAAGCAAGGAAGCATATGTTGGTGTGGTTCATAAATTCGGTGCCGTTGTCGGCCTGTATGGATTTTAGAGGGAGACCGAATTGTGTGCTAGCGTAGGCAGCAAAATTTGCTAAGTGATGGGAAATTTCTGATTTCTTTCTAAGAGGAAAAGTCCAACAATAATGAGAGAAATCATCAAGTAGCACTAAATAGTAGAGAAAACCAGATATGCTAGGAACTGGAGATGTCCACACATCACAATGAACTCGCTCAAATGGTGCAGAAGAGCGCGAAGAAGAAGTAGCAAAGGGAAGGCGCGTATGTTTTCTAAGTTGACAGGACTGGCAAAGAGAGCGGTCTACTTTATTGCATGAGATGAGCGAGTTTTTATGGAGGGTGTCAAGGCAAGTGACTAAGCTGGGAGGAGATAGCGAAGTGGGTGCTGGGTGGAGCTGTGGTGGCGACTGGAGGGATAGTGTAGAGGTCGCCCGCACTATTGCAGCGAAGTAGCACACGCTACGTCTGGGGATCCTTAATAGAAAACCCAAAAGCGTCAAACTCGATGGAACAATTATTGTCACGAGTGAACTGTCTAACGGAAAGGAGGTTGTGAAGAAGGTTAGGAACAACTAGGGTGTTGGGAAGAAGAAAACGAGTGGATGGTGTGTGAAGAAATGTGTGACCACGAGAAATAACAGGGAGACGAGAACCATTGCCAACAGTGACGACCGAATGAGGTGGGGGTGGGAAGAGAGGAGGGTACCGTCGTCTGTCGTCATGTGGGAGGTGGCGCCACTGTCCATGACCCAGCCGCCGCGTCCTTGGATAGCTAGTTGATTCAACGCGGTGATGAGGCACTGCTGATCCCAGGTCTGCGGGGTGGAAGGCTGGGACGGCGTGAAGGCGGTATGAGCTTGAGGTGGAACGCCGAGGACGCCGGGAGCGGGCGAGGGACGCCACTGACGGCCAATGGAGGCAGTCCATTTGTTGATGCAGAACCAGGGACCGGTCGGTGGAGAGGGTGGTATGTGGCCACCCTGAAAACCGGCATTGGCACCACGACTGGACCCGCCCTGCTTGCCGCGGCGGTTGCGGCCGCCACGACGCTCATCATGAGCATTGGCGGCCGGGGTAGTGGTTGATGACGTATAGTCGGAGGAACCACCGGAGATGAGCAGGGCCGTAGTGGTGGGAGCAACTGGGGTCGACATGGTCGAGGATCTTCTTCTCTTTGTCTTTCTTTTTTTTCTTTTCTTTTTTTACCTCTATAAAAGTTGATAACTCAGATCCGATCCGGATCTTGTGTTGGCAGCCGATCGGCTCGAGGGGGGAGGGGATCCGGGCGCAGGCGGCCTGTGGTCGGCGGTCGGTCGGGGAGGCTGCGGCGACCCGGCCTGGGACGACACGAGCGGAAGTGGTGGCGATCCGGTCTGGCGACGACCTGGGGAAGGCGGCGGCGTCCGGGCGGCGGTGACCGGCCTTGGGGGCGGCGGCCGGAGGGGGATGGCGTCGACCCGGGGTCGGGGAGGAGGCGGCGGCGGCTCCCGGAGAGGAGGGAAGCGGCGGCGGCCTGACGGATCGGGACCCCGAGGTGGTGGCGGCCTGTCAGACAGCGGCGACCTCCGGGGAAGGAGGCAGCGGCGACGGCATCCGGAAGGAGGAGGCGGCGGCCGGGTGGTGGTGCAGATGCGCGGTGGGCGACGGCCGGAGGAAGGGCGGCGGCGGTCTGGGGAGAGCGGCGGCCTAGAGAGGAGGAGCAGGGGTGTACGGGAGGGAGAGCAGCAGCGGAAAGATTGGAAGAACTCAGGAAAGCAAATCTGATACCATGTAGAAGAGTAGAGAGATTGGGAGCAAACACCACACAGCTAAAGGGCTGAGGTGGCTTGTATATATATTGGCCTGGAGTAGGCATACAAGGAAAGCATATACATGGAAGGCGCACACATGGTAAGCGCATATATGGAAGGCATATACATGGAATAATATCTAATTATTCTAATACTTGGTATCCACCTCTAGAACAGAAGACAACCCAACGGATCTGCCATTCGGGATACGGTACAGCTTCCTCCCCTGAACTACCGGTCCAAACCTCGTGTTGCGAAAGAACTGCCTGAGCACTTGGTCAATTAGCTTATGCATGGAAATGGAGAGGAAGTGCAGCCAGTCGTGTTAGAAATAGCCCATAGAATAAGGTTCATTTTCTTAATTACAAAACATGTAAAGTTTAGTACCATATTGCTAAGGCAAGGTAGATGAGACCAATTTAGAAGGTGGATCACTTCTTGAATTATAGATGAGATAACATAAGGAAAGCTTTGGCTAATTACACACGCGCACATATTCACGTATTTTTGTATAAAAATCACGTGACTTGTGACCATGGCGCGCCACTTAGCAGATTAAGTCCACCGCTATTTTTGCTGAACCGTACATCTCTCTCTGTTTGAATGAGATTCAAATGTTTGAATTGGGGCTTTATTGGGTTTGATAACAGACAGTTATCAGTGGGTAAATGTGCCGTTACGTGGCATGCCACTTGGCAGACTAAGTTCAAGTTTATTTTTGCTGAACCATACATCTTTCTCTCTCTGTTTGAATGGGATTCAAATGTTTGAATTGAGGCTTTATTGGATTTAATGACAAGCAATTACCAGTGGGTAAATGTGCTGTTACATAGCGTGCTACTTAGCAGACTAAGTCCACCTTTGTTTTTGCTGAATCGTGCATATCTCTATATTTAAATGAGATTCAAATATTTGAATTGGGGCTTTATTGGGTTTGATGATAGACAGTTACTAGTGCGTAAATGTGTCGTTACGTGGCGTGTCACTTGGCAGACTAAGTCCACCTTTATTTTTGCTGAACCGTGCATCCTTCTCTCTCTATTTGAATGAGATTCAAATGTTTGAATTGGGGCTTTATTGGGTTTGATGATAGGCAGTTACCAGTGGGTAAATAGCTGGTTAAATATATCAGTTACTAGTGGGTAAATGACTATTTTTATCATATTCCAGAGTATACAGCCAAGAATCTCTCTGCCCCCTTTCCCTTCCTCATGCTGTTGTGCTGCGCCATCTGAACCTCGTCGACTCTTCTTCCCGGCGTGCACCATGAAGAAGAGGAGCAGTATCTCCGAGCCGTTGCTGCTGTGAAGACCTGCACAGGGGGCGGCAATAAGGTTTTTGGGCAACGCACATTTGCGTGACCGCTTACTGCACTGTGTCATCTACGTCCTACACTGCATCGAGTCTGCGCTGCTTCCTATTCTTCATCAAACCCAACAGTAAGTTGTTCGTGTGTTCGATCGACTTTGATACTATAAGTTCTTTATGTTTTCTTTTCCAAGTACAATGAACAGTCTTCTGTTAGTTATGTATTTTGTATCACTAGTTTATTGTATTTGTCTTCTAGTAAAACTTATAATTAAAATATTGCTTACATATCCAACAAGTCGTTGATCCCTCCCCTTGGCCTCATGACGCGCTGACATAGGGGATGAGGTGCTCGGCGAGGCTGAGGGCACAGACAAGGCCAAGGCACTGGTTCTCAGCACCAGGGGAACCATTGCCAATGACGACGGCGTGGTGGACGACATTGGTGTTACCGCCAACGAAGATCTCCAGCATCTCCATGCCACCGCCGGGGGGCTCGAGCAGCCGAATCAGCCTAGGGTTTGCGACCAATCCCGACGCTTAGGTGAGGATCTCCAGTTCGATTGGGATGGAATTAGATTGAGACGAGGGTTCGCGAGAGGATGGAGGGTGGAGGGTTCGATGCGGGAGTGTTTGGGACTTCGAGGTTTGGTGGCATTGAATCGGTTGGAGTGGTTACGTGCTTTCGTGGGGTTCTCCGATCTCCAGTTCGACTCCCCGCTCGAAATTAAGCTCACAAAAACATGTTAATCTCTCTCTCATATTAGCGGAATGCAAGCTAATATTCAACGTTATATCACATCAGGTTAAGCTATACATTAGCTATATTTAAATGAGAGCTACTAACTCACGCTATACCAGTCCTTAGATCCTCTATCTAAGACTTCTACGCTTTCCTCTACCACGAGCTCTAGAGCTTCTCGTCGTCTTTCTTCACGTGCTGGGGCACGCGCGACAGTTCCTAGCCATCCTCCACTATTACAGAAAGCCTAATACTAGAAGGAAAATCACAGACGGTTTTGTGAAACCGTCTGTGATATACACTATCACAGACAGTTTTAATTTGAAAACCGTCTGTGCTGCTGAAGGATTATCACAGACGGTTCTTACTGAAACACCGTCTGTGATAGTCCACTATGATATGCCGCCGGATGATGATTGTGGTTCGGATTCGGATAGGCTGCACAATGATAATCTGGATCAGATGCTTCGTGATGTAGAAGAGAACTATGATGACAGAGAGTATATTAAATTTCGAGGCTTGATGGAGAACTCGGAGAAACCTTTATTCACGTGCTGCTGGTCAAAGTACACGAAGTTGTCAGCTGTGGTTGAACTGTTGAAATTGAAGGCAAGCAACGGTTGGTCCGATAAGAGTTTCACGGTGCTGCTAGGTCTTTTAGCGGACATACTTTCGGCGGAAAATGAGTTGCCTAAAACCACGTATAAAGCCAAGAAGGTTCTTCGTCCATTGGGAATGGAAGTAGAAAGAATACATGCATGTCCAAACGACTGTATCATCTACCGTAAAGAGTATGCAAACATGCATGTCTGTCCGGTGTGCAACGCATCCCGATATAAACGTAACAATCAATCAGATGATGATGGCGAGGGAATAGAGGTGAAGAAAGGACCTCCTGCAAAGGTGGTATAGTATCTTCCTATAATTCTCCATTTGAAGCAGTTATTTGCGAATCCAAAGGAGGCAAAATTGCTGCGATGGCACTTGGAGGAGCGCAAGAAGGATGGAATGCTAAGACACCTTGCTGATTCCACCCAGTGGAGAAACATCGATAGGTGTTTTGTAGATTTCAGTGCAGAACCGAGGAATATAAGGTTTGGAATGAGTACAGATGGAATGAATCATTTCAGTAGCATGAGTACCGACATAGCACTTGGCCCGTGACTCTGTGGATCTATAACCTTCCTCCTTAGTTGTGTATGAAGCGAAAGTATATTTTGCTGTCGATACTTATCCAAGGGCCAAAGCAACCTGTGAATGATATTGATGTGTACCTAGCGTCGTTGGTGGAAGATCTAAAAGTACTGTGGGACAAAGGGGTAGAGGTTTGGGATGCATACAAACAAGAGAACTTCACTTTGCGTTCCTTATTGTTCTGCACCATAAATGATTATCCTGCCCTTACTAACCTGTCGGGCCAAAGTACAAAAGGTGCTAAAGCTTGTACTCACTGCGTAGATGGTATCGAGAGTGTGTGGCTGAAACACTCTCGCAAAACCATGTATATGCATCACCGCAAGTTCCTTCGGATGGCTCACCCATACCGCAAGATGAAGAAACAATTTGACAGAGAGAAAGAAGACGGTTCAACTCCAAGGTATTTAAGCGAAAAAGAGGTTTATAATATGATTAAGGATTTAGATATTGTCCTCGAAAAGGGACGTAAATTGAGGGCTCGTGAGAAGAACATATGGAAGAAGAGATCAATATTTTGGGACTTAACTTATTGGGAGTACCTAGATGTTCGACACTTCATCGACGTCATGCACGTAGAAAAGCATGTATGTGATAGCTTGATTGGTCTTTTACTGAACATTCGTAATAAAACAAAGGATGGCGTCAACGCACGGCTTAACTTGACTGATATAGACATCAGGCCTGAGTTAGCACCGAAAAAATAGATAATGGACGAACGTACCTTCCCTCTGCGTGTTACACTCTGTTTAAGGCCGAGAAAACAGAACTGTGTCAGTGCTTGCATGGTGTCAAAGTTTCGTCTGGTTACTCCGGTAACGTGAATAAACTTGTTTCGATGCAAGATTTGAAGTTAAATGGCATGAAGTCTCATGATTGTCATGTGCTGATGACACATATGTTCTCTATTGCAATTAGAAATATTTTACCGATCAAAGTCCGAGAGATAATCATAAGACTATATTATTTCTTTAACACAATTGATCAGAACGCCATCGATCCCGAAGGACTAGTTACTCTGCAGGACGAGGTGGTGATGACTCTATGTCATCTTGAGATGTATTTCCTTCCTTCGTTTTTCGATATCATGTTCCATCTCATTGTTCACGTTGTGTGGGAGATAAAAATATGCGGACCCATATTCCTACGTAGCATGTACGCGTTTAAGAGGTTCATGGGAATTCTTAAGTTGTATGTACGGAATCGATCTCGGTCGAAAGGCAGCATTGTCGAAGGTTATGCAAGCGAAGAGGTCATTGAGTTCTGTGTCGATTATATGACTCAGATTCAATTGATAGGTGTGCCTCAATCTCGTCATGAGGGGATTCTCAAGGGTATCGAAACTATCGGAAGGAAAGCAATCACTCCAGATATGGACGCTATACTCAAGCCCATTTCACGGTCTTGCAACACATGACTGAAGTGGCTCCTTATGTCGACCAGCACAAGGATGTGCTTCGACAACAGAACCCGGAGCGGCCGGATGTTTGGATCATGAGACAACACAATAGTTAGTTCAACCAATGGTTGAAGGAGCAAATCGCTAGGAGCTCATCAAGTGAGATGCTGCCATGGTTGGCAAAAAGGTCAACATTTACAATTGTGATATGGCAAGGATATGACATAAATAGGTACACATTCTATACACAGACTCAGGATGTAAAGAGCACTAACTAAAATATCGGTGTCCGCATAGATGTGTTCATTACAAATGGGTTGAGAAACTCGTACTATGGGTTCATAGAAGAGATTTGGGAGCTCAACTCACTCTTTGGAGGAGAGGAGCAGGCGTGAGCCCAGTTCCGCGGCCACCGCTCACGCTTCAAGACGCTGCTCGATGGCTCGTAGCCGTCCGGTGACCTCTTCGACAGAGAGCTCGCCAATGTCGAGCAAGGTCTTGATGGATATGGCTACCTGCATCAGACGATCAGGGACCACTTGAAACATCTTGCGAACTACCTCAGGTTCGGAGATCTGATCACCGAGGATCCGCAGGTTGTTGGTGAGAGAACCGATCCGCATGGCGAAGTCGTTAACCGCCTCGCCGTCCTTAAACGAGATGTTGTTGAAGTCTCACCGCAGCTTCTGCGCGTTGGCCTCACGCACGCGTTCGACGCCCATGCGCATCACCTTGACCGCCTCCCACGCCTCTTGCGTAGTTTCCTTGTTTGCGAGCGAGCACAGCATCTCTGGCGGGACTGCGCGAGCAATCGCTACCAGTGCAAGCCGATCCTCGCTGTACTCTGCGTCGTCGGGTTCGCTGGCTCCCTACAAGCCTTGCGCCTGCAGGTTGATGCGCATGAGCATCGCCCACTCCGGGTAGTTGGTCTTGGTCAGCATCGGATATTGTACCGACGCCGATGCTTGTTTGACCACGTGCTCGATGACGACCTCGCGCTCCCGAACATGCTGTTGTCATGGATGGCGAGGACCACGTGGTGGCGACCGACGTCGATCTAACCGTGGAGGAGTAACCGACCTGCCTCCCACCGAAGCTGACATGGCCACCAGAATCCTGAACGCGGCTCTGATACCAATTGTCGGCAAACGTCCGCTAGCACCAGTAATAGTCTTGCCTTCTCAAGAATACAATAAAAGTGTATACTTAAGGACACAATAACACAAGATGTTTGGCGTTGCAAAACGTTGCCTTTTCCTGATTTACTTCTTCCTTTATATAGCAAATACACAATAGAAACTGAAGTATTAAGGTCCTAAAACTGAACTAGTAATGACAAGAAACTGACCCATGCACTACTTCAAGAAGTAACTGAATACTAAAATGCTAACATGCATGCACAATGTGGGCGGAAGACATGCAGCCAAAAAAAATAGTAACTGACATCCAAATTAACCAGATTAACTAACAAGGAGAAGGATAATCATGATTCTGCATGCGAGTACCATCCAGGTCCTGCAGTTTTCCATGACAGGATGAGAGGAGTATGTATTAGTTATAAATTTTATGTTCATTCGTGTTCAATAAATCCGTTGCTTTTGCCATCAGCCCATCACTAAGTCCTGCATCTGTTCTTGCAGTGGAAATGCTGTGATATTCATGTCAAGGAGTTTGATGAGTTTATGGAGATACCTCCGTGCACAAAGGGGTGGCACAACGCTGATGCTGCTTGAATTGACACCATGGCCCTTATTTGCAATAAGATCCTGTTAAGCGTAAGGTTCTTTGTTGTATCTCCTAGCGCATAAGATAGGCATCTTGCTGCAGTTTCTGGAGAATTTTACTTGGGAGTGTGACGAAATCTTTGAGAATGGGCTGCTTTAGTGTGCTCTGAGCCATTCCCTCGAAATCTTATATGAGGTTTCATGTAATCTGGAACCGGAACTTGAAACCATATGTCTGAGACTTGGTTTTAATTGAATTCTGTCAGTCCGAAGTTAAATGTGTTGCCATCCAAAGCCAGATATGCTGGCACTTGTTGTGAAGCACTGTGCAGCTGATGTGTGAAGTACAACGGATGTGTACGTTCCATTAATAATGGCTGATGGTGAAGCTCTGTTCAGACTTTGGCAGTATGTTCCTACTGCTGCGTCCTTATTTCAGGTTGCAGTTTGAGCTGACAGCCTGGGCCATGCTAGCTCCCAGTTGTATTGATTATCTGACATGGAGAAAGTTATTGCCCACATTTGAACGATACGATTAGATTTAATCGAAACAATCTTACACCTTTACTATTAAGGTTCTGGAACAGATGCTCTCTTGCATTATTGGTTGACGTTTACCCATGCATACAAGGCCATAGATAACTAAAGATTACTGCAAATTGATCGGAAGAAAGTGGTAAAGATTACTGCAAATTGATCGGAAGAAAGTGGTAAAGATTACTGCAAACTTGATCGGAAGAAAGTGGTGAAGATCACTGCAAGCACGACGCTAGGTTCATTCAGGGGATGCCGATGATTGGGATGAAAGGGAAGAAGTAGATGAGAGGCAGCCCCAGGTCGTAGGGTGGGCTGCTGCGCCCAGCGCGCGGCGGAGACCTCACCGGCGTCTGCAGCGGCGGCCTGGGCATCGGCTGCGCACGCCTCAGGGATGGCCTCTGGTTGCCACCGGCGGCGGCCATCGTCGCAAGGGCGCCGCACCTAGTGAAGACGGCGAGGCGGGAGCCCAGCACGTACGAGCCAGGCTCCTGCCCGGCGGCGACGACGCGCGCGACGGTGAGCCTCTGCGGCGCGCAGAGCTGCTCCGCGCCGCCGAGGACCCTCGCCGCGCACCGCGAGCCCTGCGCCTCGGGCACGGCCACGTCGAAGTTGCCGCAGTCGTCGGTCTGCGCCGCGTGCAGGCCCGCGCCGTCGCTGCATTTCACCGCCACCACCACACCTGTTGCACGAACGCTTGCACGTCACGACGGCGTCTCAGTCTGCGATGCCGGCTTTGCAAACTAAAGCATGCATGGAGCTTTTCGTCGCGCTGTTACGTACCGGAGAGGTCGTGGCCCGGGGCACAGTCGAGGCAGGTGACGGAGCCGCGGAGCGTCTCGCACGAGAGCGCGCCGAGCTGGGCGAGCACGACGGCGAGGAGGAGGAGGAGGAGGCGACGAGTAGCCATGAGCGCGTGCATGCGGTGGGATACTTAGCTTGTCTCCACTGAATTATACAGGGACGTTCGCGCGCGCGCGCAAGGTGTTGTGTCACTGTTACTCTGCACACGCTCCTCGTGCCTCTGCGTGTATTTGTACCAGGAGGATATACATGGGCCGGGTGGATGCCTAGCTAGCTAAGAGGAGCGAGCATTGAGTGCACGCACGCCGGGGCAGATGGTGGATGGTCGAGCAGATCGAGAGCTGGCCATGCGCGTTTGGGCGAGACATGGAAAAGGCAGCGCTAGCTGCTGCTTAACCCGTCCCGTCCAGTCTCCTCTCGCCGTCCCAAGTGGCAAGCCTTTGCCATTTGCACGCGTTGCTGCTTTGTTTTGATCGTATCACGATTCAGGTCGCCGCCGTGTGGCCTGCCATGGGCCTTCATTTACACGGCCAACCAACTTTTCAGCCGCGTCACGCGCGCATCCGCTGCACTCATCAATCCACGGCCGGAAAACTAGTTGCTACCCGTAAATGTTAGTGATATACCCTAGTATCACTTTTATGTTTGTGATAGTTTAAATAGTATATATTGTCACTTGAATAGCCTTATAATGACGGTCTGATCAGCCTTATAATGGTGGTCTAATCGCTGTTACAGTAAAATCAAGGTAATAAATAATGTTTTCAGTCCGATTTTAAATCCGAAAATCAAGAAAATTTTTGATCCGTAGATCCAAATGATATGAAATTTTGTGCAGATCTTCTGTAAGTAATTATGAACCTATTCCAACAAACGATCATGAAAAATATGGTCAAAATGGGACCTTTTTCAGTTTATTGAAAGGTTGCACCAAAACCGAGCTAAAACCCCAAATAGTGAAAACAATTTGCTCGTGAGTAGATGATGGCCGAGATGGCTCTAAATGTATTCTTACATATCACAACAAGCTAAAACACCATGGATCACTACCAAAAACTCTTAAAACAAAAAGCCACTTAATGAGACCAAAATAAAATAAAATCGGGTTTTCTTGTAAATCTTGCTATCATAGTGCCTAGATAAATGGAGATGAATTTTTAAGAATTATCTCTACCTTTTACATGTCTTTGGCACAACAAGATCGCAAGAAGGAAAAGAAAAGATCAAAACTAACCAAATCAAAAATAAATCAATCAAAACGTAAGATAGACAAAGAGATCATCAAAGATTGATGTATTACCACTTGAAGAGATAGATTTTACAACCACTCTACCTTGGAGGACAGAGAGTACACTATATACTCAAAACCCTAACCCTAAAACATGAAAGCACAAAAGAGGTGGGTTGGATGGATTACCACATGTCTCTATTCCAACCCTTTTTTAGATGGGCTAGCTAGCCTCATCCATCTCTTAGTAGATACTATCTACCTAGCACAATTGGGGAAACCTGTTAACCTCACTCACACGAGTTTTAACTCACACATTTCACTTATGTACGCTTTTCAAAGCGCATAAACTCGAATCCATTAAGTCCTTTGTCTTGACCCGTCTCGATCCAATCAGTTCCACCTTGACCTAAACCGCTCTCCAACACGCCGCCCATGCGCCGTGGTTTTGATCCAAGGTGATTTTCGGTATTTTGGCCAAACTACCAAAATACCCCTCGTTGATCCGATCATCATGCAACCTGACCCACGTTAGCTGAGACATGCATCATGCAATCTTAACGTAATGAACCAGGTCACCCCAACTCAATCTATGACTTACATCTTAAAATCCTCAATTTCTACAAAAAAAACTATCCTTCTAAAGAGCGATATTTGCAAAATCAAATAACCACTCCACAAATATTGCAATAGTTCATCACAACATTAAACAGAATCTTCTCACATGGTCCTTCAAGTATATATTGTCACTTGAATAAATATCGTTTGTATTGATTAACAAGAATGTGATTTATTCGTGGAACTCTTTATTTTTCTTTTAATGGTATTCTAAATTATATTTGGTCTTATATTATTTTATGGAACAATTATAATTTATAGATTAACACATATATTGATTGATACCAATTTTTATAGATCATGAATATTGGGATATCAAATCAATAATATGAACACATGTTAGAAAATATGGTGTTAAATTGACCTACCATGAGACACTGTGAAAATTAAGCAATTATTAAGTATCATTAGTTGGCTTTATTTATAGTGTATGTATGATTCTTAGATATGAGATTATCATAGTTTTCTACATGTGCAATAGTTTACTCAGGGGTTGCCAAACACTATTTCATAATTGGGTGGTCATAAAGATAACTTTGAGTTTACTATAAATATACAGATGAATGTGAGTCTTCAAGATGAAATTTGCCTCTCCTATATAACTAGAGAGATATCTTTAGACCTCTCGATATGGTTAGATTAAGGAAGTGCATGACTATACCGAATGTGATTGAGAATTCAATCACAATTGAGTATTCCACCACAGATTCGAGTGAATGATCGAGCTATCAAATAATGGCACGCTTCTCGTCTTGAGTTTGATTTGATATCGTGGGGGTAAAGGAATCAGTACATGAGTGTTATATAAGTTCATCCGATATGATCTTTATGTATGTTTGTGAGTCAATATATTCTGTTAGAGACCGCTACTGACTTCTGGGCTAGAAAGGAGCTTTCGGGCCATGTCCAAATATGCATGAATCTATATAGTTACATACTTAACGGGTTGGAACAATAAAGATCCAGATTATACTTTTTGAATAGGATATGATCTCTATTCGTATTAGATAAGGATCTGGTCGGTAGCTCTTCGAGTGTGACACAATCTTTGCTCGTGTTGAATAAAGATTCGATTAGATGCTATATATTGAGAAAGGCGTGGGGCTAAGGAGGGTATCTCCGAGACACACCTATCGAAACTATAGCTATCACCTCTCAAAACTCCTGCCGTGCGCGCTAATACTAGCATATCGACGTATGATGTTTCATCCTTAGACGTATGGACTTCAGTAGAGCCTCTGCTACGATTGTGCACGCTGATCGGGACGATTGTAAGGAGATGGTTGGTTAGAGAATGATCGACTACTTCCACTACATCGACACACGCTATGTTGAACCGACTGTTTCAACTTTACTTTCGTTGCAGTTGCGCGTTTAGTGGTAATGATTTATGATCTCTTACTCGTATTACTTCATGTTTACACGATAGATTTTTTTAATATATACTATAGTCTATTTGTATCTCAATAGTAAATGTATATGTTAGGTGAAAATTTAGTTATTGAAAACTTTTGCCTCCACTTATAGAAACTATTAGCACTCTCTTAATAAAAGTTGGTGCGCTGGTGGCCCATGTAATTTTCTTTTTCTTAGCAAATGTGCAACACGACAAGAAAATTCCCGTACCGCTGCCGGAGATGCTCGACCTTTACACATTTGTCATCTACTCTCCTAATCGGATCCGACCGCGAGACACGAGCCTGTAGACCCGAAACCACCCGGCGTTTATCCAAAACGGCTTACTAGCGTCCGTACGTTTGATAAGAACTAGTAAGGTACCCGTGCGTTGCAACGGAAAACCAAATAAAAGTGATGCATACTATCAAATATGCATACATAATACAAAATCTGGTAGCAACATCTATATTACCCCATTCTAAATGCATACATAATACAAAATCTGGCATTATCCTTTTAAGCCGTTGGTTCATACTTAAGGGAAAATCCAGTACATCTAAGTATCCAACTATAACTCTTTCTGTTGTATATATTAATTGGTCTGCAGGTTATCATTTGAATATTGTGAAATGTAAGCAAAATGTATGTTCAAACTCACTATTTTCTATAACAAAATATGATCCATGGGACCTGGACATTCAAAGATGCCTTGAACCATCTTATACACCATTCCACCGAAATTTTTCAGTCAGTGGCTTCAGAATGCATTTATGGAACATTACTCGGAGTTTTGAATTACTCGGTGTTTCAAAAAAATAGTGCACCTGTAATGTCACATCTAAAACTCTTTTAACCCTAAACCCCTTTAACCCTAAAACCCGTCTCCTACACCACCCATCCCCGTGCGCTGTGTTCATTCCGCCTCCTCCCTGCCTCTTCTTCCGCCTCGCCTTCCGCCTCTCCATCCCTCCCGCATTCGCGCCTTCCGCCTCCTCCCTGCCTCTTCTTCCGCCTCTCTCCATCGCCCCTCCCGCCGCCACGCCTTCCGCCTCTCCATCGCCTCTCGCGCCGCGCCGCCTCCCTCCTCCTCCTCCGCCTCGCCACCTCCGGCCCCCGCGCCGCCGCATCCTCCTCCTGGCGTCGCCTCCTCCTCTACCCCCCGGACGCCTCCTCCCCTACTCCGCCTCTCTCCATCGCCCCTCCCGTCGTCGTGCCTTCCGCCTCTCTCCATCGCCCCTCCCGCCGCCACGCCGCCTCGCCTCCTCCGCCTGCCTCCCAACCGAACCCGTGCGCTTTCTCCATCGCGACTCCGCCGTCGCGCCGCCTCGCCTCCTCCCTCCCTCCACCTCGCCCACGCGCCGCATCATCCTCCCCCTCGCCACCTTGTAGAGCATAACAATTTCAACAATTTCAGCTGGGTCTTGACGGAGCTCAGCTGGTTCACCTTCACAGCGAGCAGATCCTTCTGCAAATCACCACGACACAACAACACAAATACACGATTTATTTGTAATTTCAGCGTGTGAAGACTCGCTCGGATCAAGAACCAACCCAACCAAGAAGGAAGTGCGCGAGAGACGGGGGGAGAGCAGGAGGAGAAGAAAAGGGCGGGACCTTGTGGA
Organism: Melocanna baccifera; assembly: GCA_036346265.1. Lineage (NCBI taxonomy): Eukaryota > Viridiplantae > Streptophyta > Magnoliopsida > Poales > Poaceae > Melocanna > Melocanna baccifera. The sequence continues at coordinate 13,438,001 of CM070679.1, forward strand.
AGTCGGCGGGAGCGACGCCGGGGAGGTAGAACCCGCGGGCGGCGCCGGCGGAGTAGGCGAGGACGAGGAGGAGCACCAGTTGGGCCGCCATGGGTGGGGTGGGGGATCACCACTTGGAGGACGAAGGTGCGGCCCATGGCGACATCGGCGAGTCGGTCCTCTAGGTGCCGCACCTCCCCGACGAACACCACCAACGGGAAGGTCTCGATCGTTTTAAGCACCGCTTCCAGCTCCTCCTGGCTCGGGTACTCGGGGAGTTGCGGCGCCTTCTTCGTCTTCCGGATGTCCATCGTTCACCTCCGCGCCACCGCCGGCTTATCCGGCGCCACCGTCGAACGAAGTCTTGGCCGCGGAGGAGGGAGGATGCGGCGGAGGAGGAGAGGGATGGGGTAGGAGGCGCGGTGCGGGGACGGAGGAGGAGAGGCGCGCGTGGGGTTGGGAGGAGGAGGAGGAGGCGCCGGGGCTGGAGGTGGAGGTGGCGGCGCTTGGGAGGAGGAGGAGGAGGCGGCGCGCGCGGTGGGAGGAGGAGGAGGAGGCGCGCGGGGGTGGGAGGGGGAGGCGGGGCGGCGGAGGGAGAGCGAGGGGGAGGCGTGGGGGCGGCGGGAGGAAGAGCGAGGAGGAGGCGTGGGGGCGGCGGGGGGAAGAGCGAGGGGTAGGCGTGGGGGCGAAGGGGTGATGTTGGGATTTTAGGGTTTAATCAGATCGTGTGGCTGAGAAGAGAGAAGAAAGATCGAATAGTTAAGAAGTGAGGGAGGGTGGACGTGACGGCAACCACCAACTCCTTCTTTTTAAATAGTAAAGATACTCTTATCAGACGGTTAGACACAATAACTTAGATCAATGTATGCTACAAAATATTTTACAAAAAATCTCGATGTTACACTGCTTATTAGTAATTATTACATATATAAAATAAAAATATTACAATAAAACAACAATTATCTCCTATGGTAGCTAGGAACCGATGCTTCGGGGAGCAAATGTGTGCAAATTAACTAGGATAAATGTATAAAAGACGACATACTTGGGCGTGCGTGACTTCTCAGGGTCCAACTACACGGTGGCCACGCTGCTCTGGTTTGACAACCTCTTCATCTTCCCGTCGTTGGAGGTGGCTGGTGACGGTGCGCAGTGACACCATGGCGGCAGCTTCCTAATCATCCTTCTCCTCCATAGGTGGCACGGCAGCTGATGTTGACTGCAACTTTAGCTTGAGATTGATGGTATTAGCGAAGCTTCTCTTGCTGGAGCTTCCCGATAGGGAAAAGCCAGAGCAAGGAGGAAAGAAAGATAAAGTAAAAGAGGAGAGGGAGAAAAAAATAGAGAAAGGACTGTTGATAAGAGGAGTTGTGTAAATAGTGTTGCGAAATCAGGGGCAGAATAGACAAACGACAACGTAATTCACGAATATAATCGACAAAGGTAATCAATCAATCACACAAGATACCAAGGGAGTAGAACATCAAAACATGGACTTTATTGATAATAGATTAGTTTATATGATATAATACATCTATATTTATAGTAAAAAACTATCAGAAATAATTTAGATATTTGTTTATATTAAAACTCTATTAGATTTCGTAACAAATAGAATAAGTGTGGCAGTGGGGACGCGTACGACGTCCCACCCTACATCGGACGCGTATCAATTGCTTATCCAAATCCGTCGCAACAACAACAAACGCCCGTTGCTTCCGTACGCCACACGGCCAGTGGCTCGCAAGTCGCAGGCCGGCCATGTCTTGCCTCGCCGCGTCGCCGGCGACCCCACCAGCAGCGAGGGCCGCGTCCCAGCGCCACTTTGCGGTGGCGGCTCCTTCGCCTTCTCGGTTCCCTGAGCTGCTTTGCGCTGTATGGAGGAGGGAAGGCGCCGGGTCCAGCCCACGGACGATGCTGCAGCGGTGCTCTTCCGCCGGCGAGCCCAGGGCTGCCGGAGACGGCGGCCTATCCAGGTTGCATTACTTTAGCTCGCACATCGAATTTTCTTTCTTTTTTCGATTTAGGAAATGAATGGAAGGATGGGGTTGTTGAGTTAGTACGATGAGTTCTTGGTTGATGCGTACGTAATACTAAAAGGTGTAAAAATCTGAGATTTCTGCATATGGTGCTTGGAAATACGCTGCGCATAGTTCAGTTACAAAAAAGTTTTCACTCCAAGAAATGTGTGCCTGAGGGATGTTCCCAGTGATATGTCAATTCGGAGCTTCCTGGTCTAGTGCTAAATTAGAAAATTTTGATGTTATTTCTGACTTCCAATATTAACCATAATATGGTATGATAAAGACATCCAAAGTGCTGCACAAACTGATAGCTTTGGTATACAGAGTCAGCCTTATACATATTCTGAAACGCTAAGTAGAGTAATCTTCATTATCTTTCTGTGGAAATTCAGTTTAACAAGAAATCTGGTAGATCCATAAGAGCTCGCTCATGGTTCTCTTCTATAGTTTTTGCATAATTGAAGGTCCAGAGACATTAGACTTTGTTCAGATGCAGTCGCAAGAGATTCAAGAAAACATCAAGAGTCGCCGTAACAAAATTTTCCTTTTAATGGAAGAGGTATCTATTTTGCACACTTTATAATCATTTGTCCAATTCTAGTAGTACATTATTTGCTTGCTAAAAGAGCATATGGTAGCTCACCTCAACATGCGGAATTGTTCTCAGGTTAGACGACTGCGGGTGCAGCAGCGAATCAGAAACATTGAAAGCAGAGGTGCCAGCAATGAAGAAAATGAAATGCCAGAGATTCCATCTACTATTCCGTTTATGCCTCATACGGTGACCACCAGCCCTCAATTTAGTTTACGTGCAAAAATGACCACACACTGGCATCTTGAGTTGTTCTAAGTTCTACTCATCCTATTTTGTCTGAAGTAGTCACCAAAGACGATGAAGCAACTCTATTCGACATCGTTTTCTTTCATATCTGGGATAATCTTTTTTGGAGGCTTGGTAGCCCCAATAGTAAGTGCCAGCTTCATCTCTCTGTAACTCCGTTGGTACTTCTTTGCTTTTTCAAGAACATCTTCTCATTACGAGAGGTAATGTAGTATGTCTTCTTAAAGACTATCTCCGATGCAGCTTGAACTGAAATTAGGGCTGGGTGGTACATCTTATGAAGATTTTATACGGAGCATGCACTTGCCTCTTCAATTGAGGTGCTTTAAAGAACCTATGTAATGTCATTGGATTCCGCAGTAGTGTTTAGAAAAGTTATTTGATATATTTTTTTGGCTGCTTTTCAGTCAGGTCGATCCCATAGTGGCATCCTTTTCAGGTGGTGCAGTTGGCGTAATCTCAGCTTTAATGCTTGTTGAAGTGAAAAATGTGAGGCAGCAAGAGAAGAAAAGATGCACGTATTGCCATGGGACTGGTATGAACGATTTCCTTTTGAACTACCTGCCCCAAGCATGGCTTGGCCATGCTTACTAATTCATCGCCAAGCACAAAAATGGAATAACCTTGAAACGTTGTTTTGCATCTTATACTAATACCGACTAGCCTGATATTCTTTTTTTTGGGAGACTTCTGATCCCTATTTGTTGTACTGTATCCATATATCTGAACTTACTTCTGCATTATAGGATACTTGCCATGTGCTCGTTGTTCTGCTAGCGGGATGTTGTTCAGCACCAAACGCTTTTCACTTTCATGTGACCATGGCCATAATATGTGGTCTACGACTGAAAGGTGTCCCAATTGTTCAGGAACTGGAAAGGTACGCTGTCTAATCCCATTGTGTTCCACAATACTCTGTTTGATGCTTTCTAGAAGATTAGAGTGAAAATCAACCAAGCGGTTTATCATATTCAAGAGGGAGTGGCTGTAGATTAAATGACAAGGTGATAGTGCAGATTAGTGCCTAAATTCAGTGTTGGGCAAACTTGTTAGTTTTTGTGAAAGTGCATTTGGGATTTTGTGGTTGCAGAACAGGAAAGGGCGGCTCATTTCGCTGCTATCTCTACTAATGTTCCCCCCCCCCCCCTCTATATACTGTCTTATATCGTGTATGTCTGTATTTCCAGGTGATGTGCCCAACTTGCTTGTGCACAGGAATGGCAATGGCAAGCGAGCATGACCCACGGATAGATCCCTTTGATTAGTGTTGAGCAATTAGAAGTGTGCCAACTGGTTATGCTATTTTGTGCTTTTCTTTCTGTTGCTACAGTTTTTGATGTTTTTGCCACAGTGCTGTTTCTGTGATAGAACCTGAAGATCATATCAAACACCGAACAGTTGTAACTGTTATATCATGATGAATGGACACTGTGGCTAGACTTCGTCTTCAGATTTGAGAAGCCGCGCATGATCCCTGTTTTGCTTGTACATGGTACATACTTGGGACACTGACATTTATCTGTTATTTATCAGGCAATGCGCTGTTCAAATCCCATATATAAATCTTCCAATTCAGGCAATGATACGATCTCATTTTATTAATTGACCACAAAAAAAGGAACTCTTCAACACTCCATCATCCATTGCTACTTCCTAGCTACTACGGTTGTGACCAGTGAAAGTTTCCAGCGCTGGTAGAACAGTGTTGCATATATATATTTTTAGAAAAACTAGGAAACGCTATACTGTTTGAATGGTATACCATACCCAGCTTCTTCTTCTCTCTCTTGCTCCCTCTTTTGTTCGCTTGCTCATTCTCAGCTCTCGCGTGATGGCCAATGGAGGTGGCGTGAGCCGCTGCTACCGCCGACCGTCGGTTGTAGAGAGGGGCTGGGGCGGCAATGGCCCGGTAGTGGGCAGCGGCGGAGGGGTGGGTCGGTGAGGTGAAGGCTAAGAGGGATGTTAGGTTGGGCCGGTGGCCTCGGGGTTAGGTGAGCTCGCCGTCGGCCGTAAGGGGAGGCGGGGTAGAGGAGATGTACGGAGCTACGACCAGTGCAGCATGGAGGAGGGAGGCAGTGATGTGGAAGAGGGAGGAGGAGAGAGAGAGGGAGGAGGTGGAGAGAAGGGCAGTCGGAGGAGCAGGAGCTCGATTATGATGGTACAGTGTCGCGTAGTACTTCTCTATTTTTTTTCTCCCCAAAAACAAAAGGAAAATTAAAGGCGATTCCCATATGGTAACGTAACGTGCCTACCTATTGGGCTTTACTGCGAGAAAAGGCTCGGCCCAAAACCCTCAAACGTATATGGGGAGTCTTTGCTCCCGCGGCCGCTCCGAGCTAGTGTTTTGCCATCGCCTCCTCCACTACAAACGCCGAGCCCGCCGCCACCATGGTATGTGGCCGTGCCACCTCTATCTCTCCGCCCTGTCGAGATCTCGTAAACAAGTTATAACTTCTGATGGTGCGGTGTGGAATGGTGATGCCTCGCGCAGTCCGGGAGGAAGAAGACGCGGGAGCCCAAGGAGGAGAACGTGACTCTCGGCCCCGCCGTCCGCGAGGGCGAGTACGTCTTCGGCGTCGCCCACATCTTCGCCTCCTTCAACGACACCTTCATCGTGAGATGCCACATAGCTTTCTCCCTTTTTTCCGTTCCATTCGGTTCGATTCGTTCGTGCGAAAGGTTTAACTGAGAGGAAGAACGCAACTTAATTACCCCGTGCATTTCGATGGTGTTGCAGCATGTGACCGATCTGTCCGGGAGGGAGACGCTCGTCCACATCACCGGTAAATCCTCTAATGAAACCCCCTGCGTTTCTTTCGCAATTAATTACTCTTGTATTGGAGCTGATGTCTGCGTGTAATGACTAGTGACAGCTGGTTCTGTTGTGTTGTACTACTATACATTGTTTTCCATAGAGAAATCTAGCTTCAATTCAGAGCTATACTGCTTCTTGAGTTTGGGTGATTGAGCTCTGGACGCAGTTCAGTTTTGGTTGCATGAAATAATTTTTCAAAGTGTGGATTATAAAATCACATCAATTACAATTACTTGGGCAGTTGGGTGTGCACTGCTCCATGGGGATAGACTAGATGTAATAATGCATCAGTTGGTTTAAATTGTACATGGCACGTGCACTTGGTGTTTATTTGTCGAGATGGTTACATCTGTTTCTCTTTTTTAAGCACAGCCCTTAAGATCGCCTCCCTTCTGTAATGTGGGAGCGTTTCGAGTCATTGCTGAGCGATATTGACAATGAGGTACTGGAGAGTTTTTTCTTTGGTACCTCCCTCTTCCTGCTTTTGTTTTTGGTGTCTCCATCTTGGTGTTGTATATCCTTTGGTGTATGCTCTGTCTGAATCAGCTGCTTTTTTGCACTGATTTTGCCGAGTCTTCCACTCTGGGAAACACTCACTGGATTAAATGGAGTGTCTGTATTATGGAAGTGGACATGGTTTATGTCATTTGCAATAATATATTTTTCTGTTTGCTACTCCACACTCTATATTTCCATATAGCTATATCCACTGTATTGTATTTACCTGTTCTTAGAAGTAATTTCAGGATGCTATGGATGAGTCTACTGAATGGGTTCACAAATGTGATGGAAACATTTGCAATCGGTTGAAATCATGATATTTAATGACGGTTTTGCTTGATAAGCGTCAGTGTTCTAGAAAGCTCTAGGTGCTAGGCGGGTGCTAGGGGTATCACCTAGTCTCTGACTAGTCGGGCTTGGCCCCCGCCTTTTAGAACAGTAATAAATGTATAATCTGAGAGACAGTAGTAATTAGAGCTGACTAGAAGGTTTTACATAGAAATAGGCTTGTGTGTCTTTACTAGGGAATCTGATTGTTGGTTGTTGCTGAACTTATGACTACTGTAGTTATCTGTGTTAATCAGGTCCTTCTGACTTCAGTTAATGGGTCAAATCAGTACTTGATTTTACATGCTCAACAGCTCAAGAGTAGTTTTGTACCAGTTATTGTTTCAATGGCACGTCTGTTCCAGTTTTGTTTATTAAAATGTAATAATGTATGTTGGCATAGTATTCTTTGCACAAGCTTTTGGATTGCCATCGCCTGTTGTTCACCATTTCCTTTGAATTAGATTTAAACTATTTTATGCCTTATTGGGTCCAATGTATATGTTTTGGCTCTATGGTTTCTTTAAGATGTAAATCTTTTTTCTAGGTTTTCAACAAAGGTACTCTGATTTCATTTCTTATCTGTACTATGGCTTGACAACTGCTGTGTTGGTGCCCAGGTGGCATGAAGGTTAAAGCTGATCGTGATGAATCCTCACCTTATGCAGCTATGCTTGCAGCACAGGATGCTGCTCAAAGATGCAAGGCATTTCCCTGCTATGGCAAAAGCACAATTTTTATTTATCAGTTGGTTTAATGCCTTATTTCCATTTATAGGAGCTTGGAATTACTGCTTTGCATATTAAGCTCCGTGCTACTGGTGGAAACAAGACAAAAACTCCTGGTCCTGGTGCTCAGTCTTCCCTTAGAGCACTTGCTCGATCTGGCGTGAAGATTGGTCGTATTGGTAAGCATGCGCGCCCATATTGTTTGCATGCATGATGTTTGTTAATATACTTTGTCCTTTTTGGTAGATTTATTTGCATTTTTTTTATTAAAATTTAGTGAAATGTCTCAGAAGGCTGCAACTGCAGGAGAATTAAACTATGCTACTCTTACTAGAAAGCAAGCCTGTGCATGAACTATGAACAAATAGACATAATTTATTGTTAGTGCTCTATAATGTATCTCTCCAATCACCGAATACACATTATTTAGTTTAAGTTCTCTCTAGTGTTCTTCTCTATCTTATCGTCTACATTATTAAACCAATTAGGAGGAGATGATGAAATTATTTGATTGTCTCAACTCTCAAGTGACTCATCCTATTCTCACTGACCAATACATATCCAGCTGACCATTTTGGGGAACACTTGGGTGTCCCCCTGCAAGTTATGGGGCTATTTGGTTTGATGTCCATGCTTGCTTGGTAGTGCTGACTTTGCTGACCATAGAATACTCTTAAGGTGCCCCAGGATATGGTGGGTGTATTATACAGTATTATATATTAGTTTAGCTTTGGGAGAATGTATGACATATTGACAAATTGAACATGTGACTGCGCATGTTGACTCTACCTAAAGCTATTGTGGAGATAATACATTAAATGCAACTAATAACGTTCCACAAGCATCAGACAATAACATGATATTGTGGTTTCTAGAAATATTTTATAACCTGTCAATATGCATCACTAAATATTCTCAAGGTGTATTCTGCCCCCAATGAGGAGCGGTGTAGGATATGGGCTGTGAGGACTACGACCTCAGATGCCCTTGCAGGCTTGCACTTGAATTCCCTCTTTTAACTAGAGTTAATTGACAGTGTTGTCCTTGTTTTATTCGTTGTCAGCAGTCATTTTGTTCTAATTTTACTTATATTATTTTTTTTCTCGAACACGCAGGAGAGCTGCGTATCATTATATTAAGAAAAAAAAGGAGTCATACAGACGTAAACAACACCGAAGTGGCTGGGCATACCAAAAGCACACCACAACCCACTCATAACACCAAGCTAGGACCAAATGCGTCTGAGACCTTTGACCTTTGCCATACACCACATTTGTACCTCATCCCTAATCTCTTACACTAAAGCGCTAGAATTAGGAAGAGACCCTTCAAAAACACATCTATTTCTATGCTTCCAAAGCCACCAAACTACCAACATAACTAAAGAGTTAAAACCCTTTTGGTGTTGTTTATGAAGATGCTGCAGAACTTGGCGCCACCAAGCAATTAGATTAAAATTAGTGGGTCAGGAGTATGGTGCTGCATGCCAACAATAGATAAAATTGTGAACCACACTGTTCTTGAGAATACACAGGTGGTGAGCAGATGCTGGATATTTTCCTCCTTTTGATCACAAAGTGGGTATTTTTCAGGATGATCTAGTCCACGACGAGCCAAACGGTCGGCGGTCCAGCAACGATTAAGTAGCTTGTATTATTACTTGTTTAGTAGCTTGTGGATTATCAGTAGTCGATAAACATGTGAAACATCAATACTCACGTTGTTGCATTTGTTGCCTTTGGGGTTTCCCTGTCATGGAAAGCTATTTCAGAAATATCTACCTGCTGCTTCATGGTTAATTTCGTGATGAACCTAAGTCTTAAATCTGTTCTGCAGAGGATGTTACTCCAGTCCCGACTGACAGCACCCGCAGAAAGGGTGGTAGAAGAGGAAGGAGGCTGTAGGCTGCATGCTGCATGCTGTTTCAAGACGACAATTATACTGTGCTGTCCTAGGTGTAGCGGCCGGTTTCCTTTGTACCAGTTTCTGTCTGTGCCGAACAAAGTTAGAGGAAAAATGTTTGCTTGCATTCCGTGGATTAAACCAATTGTGAGTTCGTTTTGGATCAATGAATACCCTCCACCATGTGTTCAACGTTGCTTCCTTCGACCGGTGAACATATTCCCGACAGATAACACGCAAATTCAAGCCATTTTTTTTAATTACGTGAGGCCGACAAATACTTTTATAAATGGACCGTCAGGGAAATCACTTTACACTTATACAAGCATCAAAGAAATCACTTACGGTAAATCAATCGCTGGAATGTAGTTCGGGTGCATGCCCTGCCAGTTCGCCCTGCGTGTGGAAAACTGCAGCTCGCTGGACATCCCACCAAGTTCATCCATTGAAACCCCCGCTGTTTGCTGAAGTCTGCCTTTCCTACTCTTTTACGTATAAAACCAGATTCAGATCAACTAAATATATCAATAAAGATGAATTGTAATGCAGATGTTATGGAGACGAATTAGGTTTCCTGTAGGCCCTGAAATATGTTCTGATAAATGTCTTAACAAGCTGCAAGTTACGCTTGAATTGTTTGAGCACATCTACGACGGCAACGGGAGCCTGCATACAGTGTTCTTCATCATCTTCTGAGTAATTTTTGTAAAACTGTAACTTTACTGCTGAAACTACTAGCTTGCTACAATTTTAAATGAAGATTTCGGGTAGCTGCATCTTTAAGAGACCAATTTTTCTTTAAATTTACCCTTTTTGAAATGAAGGCTAACATGTAGGCTCACTAGTCCATGCTCATTTCTTTTAACTGGTTTTCAAACTGAGCCGATATGTTGGGCCTCCTTAGCAGTGAGACAGAAATAGAGGAGGCATAGCTGTGCGCCCGGGCGAGGTCGCTGGCAGCGGCGGAAGCGTGGGAAGGTGGCGGTCAGGCCATGGATGGAAAGAGGGGAAGGAGAAGATCCGGCGGGCCGCAGAGCCTCAACATGGTAGCATAGAGGTGAGGCGCAAAGTGCGTGTTGTCCTAAGGCTGTGCGTGATGATGGGATCACAGCAGGAATCCAGGCGGCTGCAACATGCTGCGGTGGTGTAGAGCTTTTGAGTAAAATTATCAACAAATCGTAACTTTTGTGTCGCTGATGTGTGAGCCTCGTTGGCGCTTGAGTGGCGGCCCGGGTGGTGCTTATGTGACACCCGAAGCATTGCATGTGTGTATGACATGTGGGCGCGTTTCGTTAGGATGGCCCGTTCGCGGCAGAGTTGCAATTTTTGAAAAATGGGTCTCTTAAACGTGCAGCTATCTAAAATCCTCGCTTAAAGTATAGCAAACTGATAGTTTTTTTTAAGGGTGCTGTTAGTCTGATCCTTTGGTTACCTAACATCTCGTCTTATCGTGTTTTGCGCTTAATCTTTTGAGTTTACATTAATCTTATGTTGTGTTCACATTAGTTTTATATTCACATTAATCATGTGTTCCTATTAGCTATGCTAGACTATATGTATGTAACCCTTTGTGACTTGAATCAATGAATTGCATCGTGTGATTGTCCCAAATATTTCATGCTCTCATGGTATTAGAGCGGCGCCGCTCCTGAACCGCCGTTTCCATAGCTTCTACCGCGTCGCTCCTAAGAGATGATCTTGTTTCCATGATCTCTCTCGAGGGCAGCGCAACCTGTAGTTTAATTCGTGTTGCCAATTATCTAATCGGCTACCAGTTAGAGTTTTTCCTGGTCATTTTTAGATCGGGTTTTCTCTACTTTTCTTGATCATATATCAGTTTGTGTCGCCCTACCAACCCGTCGATGTTCCTCGGTTCAGGACTTCACCACATTGGTTTTGACCTCTTTGACGCCTCTTCTCCTCCAATGACGGCGTGGCATGATGTGGCGCGCTTGTTGATATGACGTCTACCGTTGTCATCACTCCAGATCTTCATCGTCGGCCCGTCGTTCACGAGCATGAGCCGTCGCACCATTGGGAGCGCGTCACTCTCGGTCATGTCCACGTTCTTCATGTACTGATGTTATCACAGTTCACAGACATCTTCACGAAGGGCTTGCCTACCTCTGTCTTCATGGAGTTCAAATCCAGCCTGAACGTCTGCATCGCTGACGCTCAGACTGCGGGGGTGTGTTAGCCTGACTCTTTGGTTACTGAACGCCTCGTCTTCTCGTGTTTTGTGCTCAACCTCTTGAGTTCACATTAATCTTGTGTTGTGTTCACATTAACCATGTGTTTCTATTAGCCATGCTAGGCTATATATATGTGTATAACTCTTTGTGATTTAAATCAATAAATTATATCGTGTGATTGTCCCAAATATTCCACACTCTTAGATGCAAACTAATAGTTTTGCGAAATTTTTTGCGAACCAAACAAACAATGGAAGGCACAAAAAAAGCAGCAATACTAGTAGGAGCCACTGGGCCATATTGTGCTTGAAACCCTCAAGATCCACGTGATGTGACCACGCTACATACTCATACAACCAAAGTTCTCAAGAATAAACAAAAGATGAATTCGTTTCTTTGGTTTCAAATTGTTTTAAATGAGAATATGATGCTATCTAAAGATAAAAATGTATATTTGGCCAGCTATAGAACGAGGATTGCATCAACGTTACGCGCTCGTGGTTGAGGTCCACCTAAAGTAAAACCGATAAATATATCAAGACCAAGTCAACACCTTTCCTAACTCTTGCTCAAAGTCATCATGTCACTTTTAGATCAATTCAAGCAAAAGTTCAAGTGAAACACATTTTGGAATCCAATTCGGCCTCCAGATCAATTCGGAGTCAGCCTGATAGGTCCAACTTCAAAAACGCATAACTTTTGCATACGAGCTCATTTGAGGTGTACAAGTACAGCGTGGAAAGAACAGCTCGTCCACTTTCCAATAGATTTGGCCCCACCTCCAAATACGTTCTGTGCGCATTGGAATTATCAAAACAAACCGATGGTGACTCAGGCTGACAGGACCAATTTTAATGGCTCATAGATTTCGCATCAAGAGTCCATTTGGAATGTGTGAGTACATCATGGAAAGCTTATTTCGTCCTCTTTCCAATGGATCTGGCTCCATTGAAAAATTCCTTCTGTGCGCACCGGAATCATCAAAACAATCTTTCAGTTTTGAAAACAGAGATAAAATCAGATATGATTTGATTAATTTCCATATATTGAGAACTTTCTATTAGCAAGGGCATGCGTGCCCCTATAAATAGATGCACAATTGGCCATATAACTCAGACTTGTTTAGATTAGTTTTTCACCGTGAAACTTCGTCGTGTGTTCTTGTATCGACTAGACCAACAACTGCGATTGCAAGCCTCAACCCCTTTGTGTTCCTCAGTCATATTCGCAATAAGATTACTCTTTATATTGCTCTTACTTGTTCTTCGATTACTTACAGGAAATGAACCTCGTGTTCAGGTCAACCGCGTTTTTGATACGGTTGATATCGATTAGGGTGTGGTGTAGCGATTGCAGGACGGACTTGGTCATCTCGGTCAAGTAGCCTCTTCGTCAACGTCATATCAAATCGAAATTATCATTCTTATCGGAAGATCGGGCCACCCTCTCATCAGTTGGTATTAGAGCACAGATTACCCGGTGAGATTTTAATTTTAGATTTATTTTTCATACCTATAACCAAAACATTGCCCCACAAAAAGAGTTTATTTCCGCTGTCCAAACCCCATTGTGCCTTTCAATTTATTAGTTTCGGTTTGCTAAATTGAATTTGTGTCCGTTTTATCTTTGTCTTGTTGCTGGTCATATTCTTAGCTCCATAAAACTCCAAAAAAAAAATCTCCACATCCAAAACCATCAAGAACACATTAAACCATAAATCCTATTTTCGGTCAGGAGGCCCCCTCTTGTGCAGCCGCCACCAAAAACAGAATAACTTTTGATTCGTTGATCCTTTTTGAGTGAGACCACTTCCATTAGACTCCCAACTTCATTATCCGTCTGCGCTTCTTTCCAATACAGCAAGTAAAAGATATATGCAGTGAAAGTTGACCCAAATTTCTGTTTTGAATCTGCAATAGTCAGCACTTGTGATTTTGTGTGAATTGTTTTGTCAGTTTTCAGAAGTTGGCCTCAAAATAAAAGTTGTAGAAAAAGCCGTCAGTAAACAAGAAAAAAAGAATCGTTGAAAAAGAGGCAACTGACAAAATGTTACAGCCAAAATACTGACGACTTATCTAGTGAACAGAAATCTGTCATTCTTAGATTTGGGTCAATACTTGTGCTTTCCACTTCCAATTGCATTCAATTGAATTATCTTGTGTCTACCACTCATATACTTTGATATCCACTTGTTTTAGCCTTCATTTATCCTTCTTTGATCACCAACATAAGGCTAAGTGCTAGATACGAACTATAATTCAATTCCTTGCAATTTCTGAAATTAACCGATTATTCTCCATTGCTACATATCTAGATTCTTCCAAGATTCTTCCAAGCTACACCTACTACTAACCGTTACAGGCTTTGACATACCGGTAATTGCTATACTCATCACTCAAGTCAAGACTATCACGAACCAGCCACCGGTTGCACCACCTATTTGCTTTGGTAAGAATTCGTAAGAGCTTGGTAAGAGTTTGAGAGATGTGTGACTTGTCAAGCTCCACCTCCTAATAGTTTATAAGGGACTTACATAATTTTTGTGTATTTCCTTGTTTTCTACTAACCATGATAGGTTCAAGATCATATAGTAGGAATTTTTGTGAGACCAACAACGTATTGAATCGACTTAATAAGACCCTCACCACCATCAACAACAGAGAATGTTTATGCCCAACTACTCGACGTGCACTGTTTTCTCCAAACTCTTCGTCGAACGAGGATGATGATATCGAAGAGAACAACTATATCAGCCACACTAAAATTGACTGCTTTGATCATCGTCGACTCCAACAAAATCAACAAAGTATGTGTAAGTTACAAAGAGAGATACGTGATGATGCATTATCGAAAGTCAAGTATGATTTTCCATCCTTTGCTGGTAGATTTGATCCTGATGCCTATATTGACTAGGAGATAGCATTAGACAAAGAATTTGAATATTATGATTGGTCTGATAGGCAAAAGATTAGAGTTGTCACGAGTGTTTTCATTGATAATGTAATAATTTGGTGGAAGTATCTTGGTAGACATGATAGAGTGTCTCAAACTTGAAATGTATTGAAGAAACTTTTGAGAGATGAATTTATTTTGAAAACTCATGCTAATTATTTGCTAGCTAGGTTGCAATATTTAAGTCAAGGTAGTAGAACTGTAAGAGGATAATATCATGAATTGAAAACTCATTTGCTGCGTTGTGGTTTAGAGGAACATGTTGAAGCTGTGGAGAATAGATTTTTAAGTAGGCTTAATCAGGGAATTCAAGACTTTCTTGTTCACAAAAAATATAACTCTCTATCTTATTTGTTTATACTTGCTTGTAAGATTGAAAGTCAGATTGAGAAAGAATTGAGAATGCTTGATGATAAGACACATGAGAACAAACATGTGGTTGTGCCTTTTCTGTGACTAACAACTTGCAGCAAGTTGAGAACTATGCTGAAGAGAAGAAAGAGTTAATTGAGCTACCAAATCCATTAATTGAGAAGGCAGATGAGGTGATGGATGCCCCTACATCATATGAGGAGAGCCAAAAAAGTAAAGATAATGATGTTATCATCACTCAAGGAGAGTATGCTTATGAAGAACTACAATTGTCCACTGTTCATGCTACTTTAGAGCCAAAATTAGAGGAAAACAATTCTGATATGCACATGTTTCAAGTACAAAATTCCAACTGCATTGATTTAAGTGTTGATAATGAGTTGTGTGTTAATTTCTTGCATATATATTTGCCACAATCAGAAGTTAAATCTGATTCTTCTATTTTAATTTTAAATCTATATGTTGAAATAAATGGTTTTGATTTTGTCAATATAAAATTGATCCATACTAGAGATATGCTGAATGAGATTTATTCTTTGCACACTTTCGGTTATATTAAGATTGATCATCCATGTGAACTAAGTTGTCTAACAAAGAAGTTATTTGAGATTCTCAATTCGCTTTCATTGTTCCGTTATAAATTTTACGTAATAGGCGAGTGTGATGAAAAAGGAAATTACATGGTTCATCGAATTTGGATAACTTCGGAACTGAAAGATTCAATTTTGGAGGAGGAACACAATTATGTAGAGGAAACTAACGACATTAATCTTAATATTTCTAGTTCCTCTAGTGTTATTTGTGAGCTACAGGAAAACTTTCAAGAAGGGAAGCATTGTCGGCTGCTTCCATACACCACAAAAATTGTTCCATTGGCATCAAAAATGAAATTGCATATCATTGAGATCAACAATATCAGGTCAAAATCCAATAACCTATTTTCTAAAGAAGGGGAGTCTGACGAGACACATACATACAAAGTTCCAGCACCATACAGTGAAAATACTACCAATCAGGTATGATCATTCCACAGAGGTTTCACTTTGTTTGATAAAAAACTTATGATATTACATAATAAGAGTTTATTGCATTCTTTGTCATGTATCGACATTTATGATCAAGATCACGCAATACGTGAGACTACATATCTATTAAAACCGAGGACGGTTTTCTGTCAAGAAGGGGAGGATGATGTGATCATGCTACATACTCATACAACCAAAGTTTCCAAGAATAAACAAAAGGTGAATTCGTTTCTTTGGTTTTAAATTATTTTAAATGAGAATATGATGCTATCTAAAGATAAAAATGTATATTTGTACAGCTATACAAGGAAGATTGCATCAACGCTACGCGTTCGTGGTTGGGGTCCACCTAAAGGGAAATCGATCAATATATTTAGACCAAGTCAACACATTCTCAACTCTTGCTCAAAGTCACCACGTCACTTTTAAATCAATTCAAGCAACAGTTCAAGTGGAACACATTTTGGAATCCAATTCGGCATCCAAATCAATTCGGAGTCAGCCTGATAGGTCCAACTTCAAACGTGCATAACTTTTGCATACGAACTCCGTTTGAGGTGTACAAGTATAGCGTGGAAAGAACAGCTTGTCCACTTTCCAATGGATTTGGCACCACCACCAAATTCATTTTGTGCGCATTGGACTTATCAAAACAAACCGATGCTGACTCAGCCTGACAGGATCAAATTTAAAGGCCCATAGATTTCGCATCAAGAGTCCATTTGGAATGTGTGAGTACAGCATGGAAAGCTTATTTCGTCCCCTTTTCAATGGATCTGGCCCCATCGAAAAATTTCTTCTGTGCGTACCGGAATCGTCAAAACAATCTTTCAGTTTTGGAAACAAAGATAAAATCAGATATGATTTGATTACTTTCCATATATTGAGAACTTTCCATTAGCAAGGGCATGCGTGCCCCTATAAATAGAGGTACAATTGACCATGTAACTCAGGCTTGTTTAGATTAGTTTTCCACCGTGAAACTTCATCGTGTGTTCTTGTGTCGACTAGACCAACAACTGCGATTGCAGGCCTCAACCCCTTGTGTTCATCAGTCATATTCGCAATAAGATTGCTTTTTATATTGTTCTTGCTTGTTCTTCGATTGCTTGCAGGAATTGAACCTCGTGTTCAGGTCAACCGCGTTCTTGGCACGGTTGATATCGACTAGGGTGTGGTGTAGCGATTACAGGACGGACTTGGTTGTCTCGGTCAAATAGCCCCTTCATCAACGTTATATCAAATCGAAGTTATCCTTCTCATCGGAAGATCAGGCCACCCTCTCATCACCTCAGCATAGAGTCATCGCACCACCGGGAGCGCGTCACCCTCGGTCATATCCACGTTCTTTATGTACTGATGTTATCACAGTTCGCAGACATCTTTACCAAGGGCTTGCCTACCTCTGTCTTCACGGAGTTCAGATCCAGCCTGAACGTCTGCATCACTGACGCTCAGATTGCATGGGTATGTTAGCCTGACCCTTTGGTTACCGAACGCCTCGTATTCTCGTGTTTTGTGTTTAACTTCTTGAGTTCACACTAATCTTGTGTTGTGTTCACATTAGCCATGTGTTTTTATTAGCCATGCTAGACTATATATATATATATATGTAATCTTTTGTGACTTGAATCAATAAATTGTATCGTGTGATTGTCCCAAATATTCCACACTCTTATATGCAAACTAATAGCTTTGCCATATTTTCTGCGAACCAAACAAATAATGGAAGACACAAAAAAAAAACACAGCAAAACTAGCAGAGCAACTGGGCCGTATTGTGCTTGAAACCCTCAAGATCCACGGCATGGCGTGTCGGCCCATCTATGGCCTATTTCCATCCATACTCCATAGCGCATCCTATTCGGAGGAAATCCCAGCGCTCTCTTTCCACCGTATTCGGAGAAGGAAACCTTTTCTACCCGTCAGATCCCCATCTGACGAACGGAAATAGGTTGCATGACGTGCACCAAGCCTACGGGGCGAAGCGTTTAATATCGAGCATCCGCGGGGTCTTGTCAGAAAAAAAACCCTGAAAACGCAGCGCAGACCTGTTTTCCTCCCCGGTCGCTCGTTCGCCGCCGAGAGCCGAGCGAGATGGGGTTCGTCGGCGACACGGTGGAGTCGATCCGCTCCATGCAGATCCGCCATGTCCTCACCCAGATCATCAGCCTCGGTGACGCCCGCTGTCTCATCTCTTGCCCTTCTCCGCTGATTTTGTTTTTTTCTCCTTCAAAGATTTTTCGTCGAGGCCTTTTGCGCCCAGATCGGTGGGTTGGGCGCAGTCTGGTTCTTTGTTTCAAGGTTAGGATCTACCCTGTGATTCCAGTAGGGTTTCGACGGGAAAGGCGCGATTCTTTTTGGTAGTTTTGGTGTTTCTCGCTGGTAAGCTTGGGGCAGGGAGGCTTTTCTGGTTAGTGATCTGGTGCTGTTACGTTTTTCTTTTTTTCCTGAAGAATCGTACGGATGTGAAAAATAGAAGCGCAAGTGCATTGGATATGACGGCCATAGAGAAGTGAATTGGGAAATTTCTGCTCTCGTTTACTGTTTAGTGTGAAATTATGGATGTTCTCTTGAGGGATGTGCTATAGAAGACCTTTCTTTTGTAGCCTTGAAGCTAGTTGTTACTTATAAACGTTCCTTGTTTCTAAAACACTATACTGTAAAGTCGTGATATTTAGGGGCATAGGGTTTATCATTTAGTCTGTTTTTGTTAGTTAGGATGGGTTTTCCCTGCTCTTGCATCTGCTGATTGTTGATTGCGACAAGGGGAGCTAAAAATCTTTATCTTGGCAGGAATGATTGTTACCTCAGCATTGATCATATGGAAGGGATTGATGGTCGTAACAGGGAGTGAATCCCCAGTGGTGGTGGTGCTTTCTGGGAGTATGGAGCCTGGATTTAAGAGGGTTAGTTACCTCCTCACTCGATACGAGAATCAGCACGCACGAAACGCATGCACGCATGTGTATACACACACATATACATATATAAGAGTGGTATGTGCAACACATGGAGAGGTGCATTTCTGTATTTTTTTTTATAAGAGCAGATTTGGTTTCCTAGAAGTTCCACTGGTTTGCAAATTGTGGATGGCTGCCTTAATTGCCTTTAGAATGTTGGCCTTATTCATTCCCAAAATTCCCATTTAAGAATACTGTTATCTCCAGTTGACAATCTGTATTGGCGCATGCCATCTACTTAGTTTTCAATTTTTACTCTAGAGTTCACTTTTTCATCCTTTAATGTGCCATCATCTTTCACACTGATGTACCTGAATGATAAATTATCTTCTTGCAGGGTGATATCCTGTTTTTGCACATGAGCAATGACCCTATTCGCACAGGAGAAATAGTTGTTTTTAATGTTGATGTAAGTTCTACTGAATCATTGTAATTTGTAAGCTACAAATTAGTAGCTGAATCACGAATTCATCAGTTTCTCCTATATTTCATTGTGTTGTGTGCTTATACATGATTCTCAAGACACTAAATGTACATTTGGCTGTTATGTATTTAGGGCCGTGAAATTCCAATTGTTCATCGTGTGATTAAGGTAATAAATTTTGAAGTTTTTAGTCTTCACATCAATCGATCCAATTGATATTACATGTGTAAGCTTTTGGCATGGTTTGGATGTGCTATTCTCCGTGTATAGGTTCATGAACGCCAGGAAAGTGCAGAAGTTGATATCCTCACGAAAGGTATCCATCATTTTTTTTGTTTGTTTGAGCGCCATAAGTTCTCCTTTCTGGTAAAGTGATTTGTGTAATCCTTGCAATAATAATCCACAGCTGGCAATGTATAATGTATAGTGGATGCACTGCAATGTTTGTCTTAACTGATGAACTGCCTTTCAGGTGACAATAACTTTGGGGATGACCGACTTCTATATGCACATGGGCAGCTTTGGCTTCAGCAACATCACATTATGGGACGGGCTGTAGGGTCAGTACCCTCGACTTTGATCACATACATCTGCCTTCATTCCTGGAGAAAATTAACTCGGCTGACCTTATGTTTTTACTATGAACAGCTATCTTCCATATGTCGGGTGGGTTACAATTATCATGACTGAGAAACCAATTATAAAGGTAAGCTCTTTTTTATTTACTGCTCGACTTGGATTATAACAAAGATTATTCTAGTCCATGTGAGAATTTTTATAAGATGTTGATAGAGCTCCCCGCCCATTCTGCTCCGTTAGTGTAAATGGATAGGGTAAGCAAGTCATTTGTTCTCTAGATAAACTGGTGCATTGAGTACTCAAATTGGACGATACTATTGTAGCTCAATAGAACTATTCCTGAAAGGATTGCTGATATATGTTGTCTGTTGTTGCAGTACCTGCTCATCGGCGCACTGGGCCTGCTGGTCATAACATCGAAAGAGTAAACAATGTGGACTACGCCATATAGATGGGTGCAAGCGGTCGAGAGCAGTGGCCTCTACGGTCTTAGGGGAGAAGCCGTTTTGTTGCACATGTATCGAAAAAGATTTCTTCATCAGTTCTGATCTCCTCAATTGGATATTCATGTAACACCCATCTTCGATAGTCCTAGCTAATGAGTCGAATCTGTTTATTGCATTGGATAAATTTCGACTTCCTTGTATGTGACACTATCTTGTATGTTACACTATGAAGCCGGCCTAATGTGGATCTACCCTGAAAATTAGGTGCTTCCCGGGGTACAAAGCTAGAGTTGAAGTTCAATTGGCGCCAATTGGCGCTGCCGTTTCGTGCTTTGCGTGGGTCGGAGATAGAAGTACGGCGGGCCGTGGTTTACTTGAAGCCGGAAACAATAAGAAGCAAAACTGCAAAACACCATAGCTAAGAAACGTGGCATGTACAATCACTTAAGAAACGTGGCTCAATGTACATTCAGATTTTCACAGTACAAGTGTGTTCTTAGCTGAACATTTGATGTGGCTACCTTACGTGGACTTGATAAGAGAACATTCAGATTACAGTCCACCTAACCTTCATAGCTAAGAAAATGAGGTTCAGCGAACAGTCAGATTGAAGTCCACATAAACCTTCACCGCAACCCAACAATTGTTTTGGCTAATGGATAAAATATTTTTTTTCAGCTGCAAGCACACAGATTGATCAGTATGTTGCTACCATGCTACTAGCACTAGCTAATTCTTGTACGCAGATGTTTTGACTTGTCAACTCCAGTAAGACATGAAGAAAAACTTACAGCAAGATGTTTGTGATTGTTTCGGTATGTCAAAAGCCTTGTTGGCTTCCATACCGGCAACCACGTTCAAAGCAAAAACACAATAGCCATATGGACATTGCACTCTGCTAACAAATTTTCAAAGGTGCATAATACTGGCGGTTTTTTTGAAGGCTAGACAACCCAGATTTATAATAAGAGAAACAACGATACATAGTCCCCAAGATTACAAACATAATCTGGAAAATAAAAACACACACTTCCAGATCAGCTCCTCTGGTTCTTGCACTTGTACAGAACAGTGCCAAGCTTATAGTGAATCAACAGTGGAAGTAAATGTTAGCAAGTCTTGCGTATTCACACGGCCTCAGCTTCTGCGTCTCGGCTCCCGTGTGTCGCCTCGACTCTAGCCAACCTTGAGTATACATTAATCATATGTTGTGTTCATATTAGTCATGCATTCCTATTAGTCATTTCCGTTCACATTAGTCATGCGTTCCCATTAGCTATACTAGGCTATATATATGTAACCCTTTGTGACTTGAATCATGTATCAATTGCATGATTATCTCAAATATTTCACGCTTTCATGGTATCAGATGCGGTTGTTCCTATAACCTCACGCTTCCGCTCCCTACCCTAGCTGCCACCCTTCCCATAGTTGGTTCTCCTGACGGCGCCGCCGTCGCCGTCACTGCTACCGAGGCGGCGCGTCGTGCAGCCGAGGACGCCGAAGCCCAGCGTCTTGCCGCTGTCGCCGCTGAGGAAAAGTGCATCGAGACACTTGTTTCTGTGGCCATCGACCATGCTCACTGGGACGTGCTAGCTACGCTCGCTATCGAGCGCTCCAACTCCCTGTCGGCGACTTCGTCCAGTGCACCGGTGCCCCACACCGTGTCCTCGGGTGCTCTCGTCACTAACCCTCTCCAACCTACCTTTGGTGATGCATCTGGGTGCACCGTCGTTGCTCTGCACGCCCAAGCCGTCGGTGTCATCAACATTAAAGCTCTTGTGCCGGTGACATCAACATCAAAGCTCTTGTGTTGGTGACTCTTGATCTCTGATCAACTAACTACACCAAGTAGCGGGGGATCTTTCTCACCACGCTCGGCAAGTACGCTCTGACGGATCATGTCCTGTCCGACGCTCCGGCCACTCCGACCGACGATTGGATGTACATGGATTGCATGGTGCGATCTTGGCTCTACACCACCATCGTCTCCGATCTCGTCGAGCTCGTCATGACGCCGCAAACAACGGCTCGCACCATGTGGCTCAATCTCAAGCACCAGTTTCTCAGCAAACGGGAAACACGTGCTCTCTACCTGGAGGCGGAGTTCCGGAATTTCCTTCAAGGTGATCAATCCATATCTGATTATTGTCGTAAACTCAAGTCCATGGCAGATACTCTCAGCGACCTCGGCAATCCCATCTTCGACCAAACCCTCGTTTTGTCCGTGCTCCGCAGTCTTAACGAGCAGTTCTCCCACATGGTGCCCATCCTCAAGATGCAGGGCCCCTTCCCGTCCTTCGTCGAGGCTCGCTCCTGTCTCCTTCTGGAAGAGATCTCTAAGACACGGGCGATGGGCACATAGACGGCGTTCTTCACCACCAATTAGCAGTTGTCGCAAGGTCCACATCCTGGCATGCCCAACTCCGGCACTCCCAACACTGGAGCAGACGGGGCCGGATGGGGCAACTGGCGTCACTAGATCAAGGGTAGCGGCTCCCATGGCGCACCGTCCCATACCGGTGCACCAGGCGGTGCGCTGGGCGGTCGCCCAGCCGCCCTCCGAGCGGCCCCTCTGCCGGTCTGCCACACGGCTGGTCCCCTATGAACCTGTGGTCGGGCACTATGCAGGTGTGGTTGCATACCCGTGCGCCCGGCATGCCCATGCCCACACCTCGGCTTGCACCGCTTCCTTGACCGCAGCATGCGATGACCACCACTGCACCCACCCAGTTTGGACCAGACAGCACAACCTACGGTGCTGGGGCTGTCCTACACGCCGAGGGAGTCCTGTCCGACATCGGGGGAATGGCCTCCCCACAATCGACCGCATGGAACCCCATGTTTGGTACCGATTTTTGGGATCAGCAGCAGCTCGCCAGCGCCTTTAGCACTGCGACACTCAATCCGCCCACCTCCCCCACTGAATGGTACATGGATTCGGGAGCATCCTCTCATATGACATCGGACACTGGTATCCTTTCCTCCCTCCACCCCCACCTCTCGCATCATCCCAATGTCATTATTGGCAATGGGTCCATTCTACCTGTCACTTCTAGTAGTTCGGTGTCTTTTCCCACCCCCACACCTTTACATTTGCGTCACGTTCTTGTTACTCCAAACATCATAAAGAATCTTATTTTCGTTCGACAGTTCACTATTGATAATCATTGCTCTATCAAATTTGACCCATTTGGTTTCTTTGTCAAGGATCTTCGTACCAAGAACGTGATCACCTAGCTCCGAGGATCTATATCCTCTTCATCTACCAGTCCGTCCTGAAGCTCTCGTTAGCACTACTTCATCAATCCCAAGAACGTGATCACCTAGCTCCGAGGATCTCTATCCTCTTCATCTACCAGTCCGTCCTGAAGCTCTCGTTAGCACTACTTCATCAATCTTGTGGCACCGTCGCCTTGGACACATTGGTCATGTTGCCCTCAATAAGCTCATCAGCTCCAACACCTTGCCATGCTCCCCATCGGCTCCCTCCTCCCTGTGTCACGCGTGTCAGCTTGGATGCCATGTTCGTTTACCTTTTGGCACTTCATCCTCTCGAGCTAGTCGTAACTTTGATTTGATACACTGTGATCTTTGGACATCCTCTGTACTCAGTGTGTCTGGCTATAAATATTACTTTGTTCTTCTCGATGACTGCTCGCATTTTTCATGGACTTTTCCATTGCGCCTTAAGTCTAACACATTCTCTCACATTGCTCATTTTGTTGCCTTTGTTTGCGCGCAGTTTGGTGCCTCCATCAGGGCCCTCCAGTGCGACAATGGGTGTGAGTTCGACAACTCCACCTCACGTGCTTTCTTCCTCACCCATGGCATCACTCTACGTATGTCATGTCTCTACACATCTCAGCAAAATGGGAAGGCTGAATGAATCATCCGCACTACCAATAACATCATGCGTTCCCTCATGTTCCAAGCCAGCCTCCCACCCTCCTTCTGGGTCGAGGCGCTGCACACAGCCACCTATTTGCTGAATCGCCATCCCACCAAGATCCTCAATTTTCTGACCCCCTACTTCGCTCTCTACGATGTCACCCCTCCTTACTCCCATCTCCGTGTTTTTGGGTGTGTTACCCCAATATTTCTTTCACAGCTTCCAACAAGCTGTCTCCCCGTTCCACCCTATGCGTCTTCCTTGGCTACCCTTCTGACCACAAGGGTTACCGTTGTCTTGATCTTTTCACCAATAAAATCATCATCTCGCGCCATGTCTCCTTTGATGAAACCTCCTTTCCATTCCTTGCGGCCTCCTCCCAGCCGCCGGATCTTGATTTTCTAACTGATGCTAGTGTTTCCCAATCCCCTACAGGTCACATGTACAGGACACCACCGATTTCCTTTCGGGCTCCATGCCTGCTCCTACTCGACACCTGCGACAAACGGGCCTCGGCCGACCTCACTGCACAGCTCTGGCTGGTTGCCTGGACCTGAAATGTTGTCCCCAAGGCCCGACTCACCTCTTGGGCTTGGCCTCCATGTGGGCCTTGGCTCGCCCTGGGGCCCAGCTTACCCCTGGACCCAGCTTACTCCCAGGGCTTATCGTTGACACAGTGCCGTCCGCTCACCAACCGATTGGGTGCCCCAGACCTGCTGCTCCTGGTGCCAGCCTTGACCCATTGGCTCACGCCGGAGGCCTCCGATGGCCTCCACGCCTTGCCACTATGGTGTCGGTGCCGCCTATGATCATTGATCACCGAATGGTCACGCAGGGTAAAACTGACTTCCGATTGCCAGTCGAGCACCTCAATCTTCATGCAGTGGCGCTTTCACCCATTCCAACTTCCTATCGGAGTGCCCTTGCTGATCCAAATTGGCATTAGGCGATGAATGAGGAATTCGACGCCCTCCTCAGCAACGACACCTGGGTGCTCGTACCGCATCCCCCCGGTGTTAACGTTGTCACTAGCAAATGGGTTTTTAGGCACAAATTCAACATTGATGGTTCTCTTGATCGCTACAAGGCCTGCTGGGTTCTTCAGGGCTTCACTCAGTGTCCCAACATTGACTTTGATGAGACCTTCAGTCCTGTGGTAAAGCCGATGACCATCCACATAGTTCTCACTCTAGCACTCTCTCGGGATTGGCTAATTCATCAGCTGGATGTGAAAAAATGCCTTTCTTCATGGCACCCTCACCGAGACAGTCTACTATGTACAGCCTTTGAGTTTTGTTGATCTTGCTCGTCTAGATCATGTTTGTCGTCTCACCAAGTCTCTCTGTGGGCTGAAGGAAGCACCTTGTGCCTGGTACAGTTGGTTTGCTACCTATTTGCTTTCTCTCGGCTTTGTTGAAGCGAAGATAAAAACCTCTCTCTTTGTGTTTCATTGTGGTGCCGACACAGTTTATCTGCTCTTATATGTTGATGATATTGTCTTGATGGCCTCTTCCTCGCCACTACTGCACCACACTATTGCAGCTCTTCAGCGCGAGTTCTCTATGAAGGATTTGGGTCAGCTCCATCATTTTTTGGGCATATCTGTTCATCAGCAGGACTCAGCACTAGTACTTGTTGGACATTCTCCGCCGAGCAGGAATGTTAGACTGCAAGCCTTGTAGTACTCCTGTGGATACTCAGTCGAAGCTTTCCTCTGCTGGTGCGCTCGTGGCAGATGCCAGTCACTTCCGGAGTCTTGCTGGTGCACTGCAGTATCTGACCTTCACTCGTCCCGACATCACCTATGCTGTTAAGTAGGTCTGCCTGCATATGCACGATCCTCGCGAGCCTCATCTTGCTACGATGAAGCGGATTCTGCGCTATCTTCAGGGTACCCATGATTACGGCCTCCTACTTCGCCGCACCTCTCCAGAGAGTCTAACCGTCTATACAGATGCTGACTGGGTTGGCTGTTCCGACACACGGAAGTCCACTTCAGGCTATGGTGTCTTTCTCGGTGACATGGTCATCCAAACGTCAACAGACAGTGTCCCGCTCCAGTGTCGAGGCTGAGTATCGTGCGGTTGCCAATGGTGTTGCTGAGGCCTCATGGCTGGCCAGCTTCTCCTTGAACTCCACTGTCCACTCCGACGCACAACTCTTGTCTACTGTGGCAATGTCAGTGCCGTGTACCTCTGCAGCAACCCGGTTCAGCATCAGCGCACCAAGCATGTGGAGATCAACCTGCATTTTGTCCGTGAGCATGTTGGCCTTGGGCAGGTTCGGGTCCTTCATGTTCCCACTTCGTCACAATATGCCGACATCTTCACGAAGGGTCTACCGTCTTCAATCTTTACGGAGTTCCATTCCAATCTTCAGACTGCAGGAGGGTGTTAGCAAGTCTTGCGTATTCACATGACCTCGGCTTTTACGTGTCGGCTCCCGTGTGTCGTCTTGACTCTAGCCAACCTTGAGTCCACATTAATCATATGTTGTGTTCATATTAGTCATGCGTTCTCATTAGCCATTTCCGTTCACATTAGTCATGCGTTCCCATTAGCCATACTAGACTATATATATATGTAATCCTTTGTGACTTGAATAAGATATCAATTGCGTGATTATCCAAAATATTCCATGCTTTCAGTAAAGTTGAAGGCCCGTGCATACCTAGTCTCATCGCCGGAAATGCAAGTGATGGCCGCAAAAACCTGCTAAAGAAGCTGGTGATGAAGGTAAAGGTTGGCAATCCTAATGAAGATCTTGGGTAGGAGGCATAGCTCGGAGGAGACTGTCATGCACCCGCCTGCAACTTGCTCTTGTGGTTGATGAGCATGCCGAAGCACCGAAGCCACTGTTTGCCTCTTCCACAGAATAAGTCTATGGGTGAGGTAGTTTTAGGAGATGGTGCCACCCGGGTTAATGATGAATATTGAGGAGGCTCGAGGACCCCGAGAATGTCATATGGGGTATCCCTTATTAGCGGTGCCATAATAGGAAGAAGCTCCCTCCACCGCAATCCAGTTGATGAGCAGCTCGGACTATAGATGAGTCCGAATCCTTCTTCTATAGTACTTGCTATACTAGCTTTTGAGTCAGATTAGGAGTCCTAGATTATATTCCCGAGTCTAGTTAGGAGTCGGATTGTTGAGGTCCTATATATGAGGATGGATCTATAACTTTTGAAGCCAAGCAATGAAATAAAGAGTAGTTCTTCCCATACCTCTGTTTTTTCGTTCTTCTCTGCCTGCTGTCAGCGACATCGAGCACCATGACTCCAGGACATGGATCGGCAGGGCCATGACCTCCGGCGGCTCACCGCTACCCCTTGAGGCCCCGAGCTCATACCAGCGAAGCTCTTGGATAGGCCTTAGCATGGGTGGATCTGAGGCTAAAACATAAGAAACTTGTTAGGGATCGATGCGTTGAATCTCCAGATCTGGGAGATAAGAGGTGATTGTTGAAAAGTGATCCGAATTCGAAATCATGTCCGTGTAGAACTCTGTGTCTATGTAAGATTCTAATTCGGTTTCCTCTCCATGTGGGACTCTATTCCCCCACACTATATATATACCCCAGTAGTACATAGGCATTAAGACCTGAAGAGAAGCTCTCCATTGTAATCTCTCCACATTATAGTGATTTGTCTTCGAGCGCCTGTGGTTTTTTTTCGCAAGGGTTTTTCACATAAAAATTCGTGTTTCTTGTCTCTATTTTTCTGTGCATTATTTGCAACAAGTGGTATCAGAGCACAGGAGATTAGAGCAAAAAAAATTGAGAGAGAGAGAGAAAAATATATTAGCGTCGCCGAATCCGAGAAGCTTCACATTTTTCGTCTCCGAGTCAATGTCAAGCCGCACCAGCAGAAGTAGCAGCGCGAAGTGTCCCCTGGTCCATGACTCTGTCCGTTGGTCAGAGAAAATTGCAGGTAGCAGATCGGTTGGCAGGCGACAGGCGAAGCAAAAGAAAAGAGGCAGCAGGAGAAAGAGCGCAAGCCATCATCACGTGTATTCACGTCAACAAGCAGAAAAAAGCAAGCAGTAGCAGGAGGCTGCCTCGATCTAAGGAGTAATAGCAAAGCAATAGAAAAGCTTGGCACAGAAACCGAAGCCAAGAAATAAATAAAAAAGGAAGGGAGTAGCTATCATCACGTCACACACGGTTTTTTCTTTTGCATCAAAACTCACAGGCCTGAGTTCTTTTTCCTTTTGATGCAATCTTCTAGCACAGGAACCAAGGACTAAAAAAGGAATTCAGTGCTACATTTGGTATTTTCCTACCATCTTTGAAAATTTTGGTTCCGTGCTATCATTTGATATTTTTGCTATTATCTTTGCAAAATATTTTGGTATTCTTCTATATGGCTACTCTAAAGTACGATTTTTCGCTGTTGGATCGCGACACGAGATTTTCTCTATGGCAAGTCAAGATGCGGGCTGTTTTATCACAGCTTGAATTGGATGATGCTCTTTTGGGGATCAACAAGATGCCAGCGACACTGTCCGCTGATGAGAAGCAATGTAAAGATCGTAAGGCCTTATCTCAAATTCATTTTCATCTATCAAATAATATTTTACAGGAGGTTATAAAGGAGACATCCGCCGCCGCATTATGGCTGAAGCTAGAGCAGATTTGCATGACCAAAGATCTGACCAGCAAGATGCATTTAAAGCAGGAGCTTTATTCACACAAGATGATAGAGGGAGCCTCATTGCTGAACCACTTGACAATTTTCAAGGAAGTTGTTGCAGACCTCGAGTCTATGGAGGTAAAATATGATGATGAAGATTTGAGTTTTATTTTGCTATGCTCTCTACCTAGTTCGTACTCTACTTTTAGAGATACTATTCTATATAGTCGAGATACTCTTACTCTCAGTGAAGTTTATAAAACTCTGCATGCTAAAGAAAAGAAGAAACTTATAGTTCCCGCTGGGAGTTTAAGTACGCATACAGAAGGTTTGTCTGTCCGTGGCAGGCAATATAATAAGAGTTTATACGACAATTTAAAAGGCAGAAGCAAAAGCATATTCAGAGATAGATCTAAATCCAGGAACAGAAAGTCATGCAGGTATTGCAAAAAGGATGGACATGACATATCCGAGTGCTAGAAGTTGCAGAACAAGGAGAAGAGAAATAATAATTTCAAGAAGAATCAATAAGAAGATGAAACTAGAGCCACCGTTGTCACCAAAGAAGGTTCTGATGGAGATGTTCTCATTGCCTTTACTGGTAATTGCAAAATTGACGATGAATGGATTTTTGATTCAACCTGCACTTTCCACATGAGTCCGAACCGTGAGTGGTTCGTTACTTATGAAGCTACGCCAAGTGGATCCGTGTCGATGGGTGATAATATACCATGGAAGGTTGCAAGCATTGGTTCTATCTAGATCAAGATGTTTGATGGCACTATCAGAACTTTGTCAAATATTTGTCATATTTCAGATTTAAAGAGAAATTTTATCTCATTGAGTACTCTTGATGCTAAAGGGTACAGTTATTCTGGTGGAGGTGGAGTTCTGAATGTCACCAAAAGCTCTCTTGTTGTGATGAAAGGTGATATGAAAGCTGTCAACTTGTATCATCTGCGAGGCACAACAATTTCAGGTAATGTTGCTGATGGCTCAAATAAATTATTTGATTATGATACTACTAATCTTTGGCATTTGCGTCTGGGGGCATATGAGTGAAGTCGGAATGATAGAATTATGCAAAAGAGGATTTCTTGATAGTAAAAACATCGACAAGTTGAAGTTTTACGAACATTGTGTCTTCGGCAAGCAAAAGAGGGTAAAATTTAGCACTGCGACTTACTCTACAAAATGTATATTGAATTATATTCACTCCGATTTGTGGGGAGAATCCCGCGTTCCATCACTTGGAGGTGCAAGCTACATGTTGACCATTATTGATGATTACTTAAGAAAAATTTGGGAATACTTCATCAAACAGAAATCGGACGTATTCAAGGAGTGGAAGATTATGATTGAGAGACAAAATGGCAAGCATGTCAAGAAGCTTCGTACCGACAATGGCTTGGAGTTTTGTTCAGGAGAATTTGAAGCTTTATGCAAGTCAGAAGGTATTATGAGACATTACACCGTTTCAGGCACTCCTCAACAAAACGGTGTGACCGAACGCATGAACAGAACTATCATGGAGAAGGTACGTTGTATGTTATCAAACTCTGGATTATCAAAGAATTTTTGGACTGAGGTCGCTTCCACTGCTTGTTATTTGATTAATCGGACATCAAATTTGGCTATTGATAAGAAGACTTCAATTGAGGTATAGTCTGGCACTCCAGCAGATTATTCAAACTTGATAATATTTGGCTGTCCTGCTTATGCTTGTGTCAACAATGGCAAATTAGAACCTAGAGCAGTTAAGTGTATTTTCCTTGACTATAAAACTGGTGTGAAAGGATATAGATTGTGGAATCCTGAAACTAAAAAGATGGTTATTAGTAAAGATATTACTTTTGATGAATCTGCTATGTTGCATGATAAACCATTTATTGATGATCCCGTTGAGAAGCAATTAAGCGTACAGGTGGAGCATATTATTGATTCAGGATCTACACCAGAAATCAACAAGAAAAATATTTCAAAAGTTTCTATTGTTGCGCTACCAACACAATGTTCTATTGCAGTTAATAGAGAAAGGAGGAACATTCAGTCTCCTAAGAGATTGATTGAAGGAGCCAACTTTGTGGCTTATTGTCTAAATATGACAGAAAAAATTGAAGTTACTGCAGAACCTTCATTTTGTTTAGAATCTATCTCTTCTAGTGATTCAGAAATATGGATGGCTGCCATGCATGATGAGATGAAATCTTTTGACAAGAATGGCACTTGGAAGCTGGTCAAGTTGCCAATTGAGAAGAAACATATTCGCTGCAAATGGATCTTCAAGAAAAAGGAAGGTGTTTCACCAACCGAAGATGTTAGGTACAAAGCAAGATTGGTTGCTAAAGGGTACAGTCAAATTCTAGGTATTGATTTCACAGATGTCTTTTCTCCTGTTGTGAAGTATAGTTCTATTCGCACTTTACTTAGCATTGTGCCTATGCATGATTATGAATTTGAACAAATGGACGTGAAAATTGCATTCTTACATGGGGAATTAGAAGAAGTCATTTATATGGAGCAACCGAAAGGTTTTGTCGTTCCAGGAAAGGAAAATTTTGCTTGCAAATTGAAGAAATCTCTTTATGGTTTGAAACAGTCACTTAGACAATGGTATAAGATATTTGACTCCTTCATGATATCCCAGAATTTTAAAAGATTTAATTATGATAGCTGTGTTTATTTCAAGATTGTTAATGGTTTATCTATTTATTTGCTCATATATGTTGATTGCTGCAAAAGATAAGGCTGGAATTTCAAAGTTAGAGGCACAATTAAGTAGTGAATTTGAGATAAAAGATCTCGGTACAGCTGAGAAGATTCTTGGTATAGAAATCATTAGAGATAAACAACTTGGTAAATTATATCTAAGTCAAAAAGGGTATATTGATAAAATTCTTCGTTGTTTCAACATGCATGAGGCTAAACCTGTGAGTACTCCCTTAGCTGCATATTTCAGACTTTCTTTAGCGTCATGTCCTCAATCTAATGATGAAGTAGAGTACATGTCTAAAGTCTCATATGCGAGTGTAGTTGATTCGCTTATGTATGTCATGGTATGTTCTCGCCTTGATTTATCTTAGTCATTAAGTGTGGTTAGTACATATGTGGCTAATCCTGGAAAAAAGTATTAGAAAGTAGTTCAATGGATTTTTAGATATCTGCGGAGCACATCTAATGCTTGTTTACAGTTTGGAAGGACAAAAGATGGACTCGTTGGTTATGTGGATTCTGATTTTGATGAAGATTTAGATAAAAGAAGGTCTCTTACTGGTTATGTGTTCACTGTTGGAGGGTGTGCCGTAAGCTGAAAAGCAAGTTTGCAAGCTACCGTTGCCTTGTCTACTACAGAAGCTGAGTATATGACTATTTCTGAAGCTTGCAAAGAAGCTATTTGGTTGAGAGATTTATTTACTGAGCTTTGTGGAAGTACATCTTGTACTACAATATTTTGTGATAATCAGAGTGCTATTTGCCTTACAAAAGATCAAATGTTCCATGAGAGAATAAAATACATTGATATTAGGTATCACTACATCCGAGGTGTCATTACTCAAGATGATATTAAAGTCTGCAAGATAAGTACTCATGATAATCCAGCTGATATGTTGACAAAGTCAGTTCCTGCATCTAAGTTTGAGCTTTGCTCAGACTTAGTTGGTATTACTCACTAGTCCTTTTGGACTTTCGGCGCTCAAGGTGTACATGCTGATTTTATTAGAGGGGTTTATGACATTCTTCGACTACTGGAGGGAATTCGGCTCAAGGTGGAGATTGTTGAAAGGTGATTCGAATTTGGCTCAAGGTGGGGATTGTTGAAAAGTGATCCGAATTCGTAACTATATCCGTGTAGGACTCTGTGTCCATGTAGGATTCTAATTCGGTTTCCTCTCCATGTGAGACTCTATTCCCCCACACTATATATATACCCCAGTAGTCCATATGCATTAAGACCTGAAGAGAAGTTCTTTATTGTAATCTTTCCACATTATAGTGATTTGCTTCCGAGCGCTCGTGGTTTTTTTCCCACAAGGGCTTTTCACGTAAAAATTCATGTCTCTTGTCTCTATTTTTCTGTGCATTATTTGCAACAGTGATAAACACCAAGCCGGCGATTAACGCCAAAAGACACAATGGAACAACTAAACTAGGGGGTTTGGGAATGAGACTCGCTAGCGCCAGGGAAGACAATCTCCCACAAGGAGGAGAACGGCGATCGAACGGAATAAATCTCCAAGAAACCTAAAAGAAACTACTGTTGTACAGGGAGGGGTCCCTCGCCCTAAATCCCGCCGGCGATGAGCTGGAGAGGAAGGGGTGGGGCCAAATCTTGCTTGGGAGGAAGAGGACTCTAGGAGGAGGTGGTGGCCAAATCTTGCTTGGGAGGAAGAGGACTCTAGGAGGAGGTGGTGGCGAAGAATGAGAGATGAGCGGGGGGCTTGTGTTAATCTTGGCTGTTGGAATAGCATCTTAAAATGTGGTTTCTATATATGGTAGATTCAAGGGGAGGGACACTCCATGTCACTGAACATATCCCACGCATTGATGCATGCATCAGGGAGAGATCTGAATTATTAACAGAAACCTGTTAGCATGACGGAGGATCAGACTAGTACTACTAAGTCCCAGTTTTGAAAAGTTCACAGACTATCATGACTTGATCAGTTGGGTATATGCATAGCAAAAAGTACAAAATTTTATTGATATTCTTGCCGAAAGGAAAAGAGAATAGTAAAACAAACATTTTCGAGCATAATAGGTGCTGAAGAATCTGGTGGTAGGAGTAAACATAATTCATAAATTCTGTTCACTTGGAAATAAGAACTTATCAAATATATTTTGGCAAGAATAGTGAATGGTACCTGTATTACCTGAAAAGACAGCGGATGCTAAGTGAAAATTCATCGGAAGCTTAGGTTTCTTATCAATATGTTGGAATAGTCCCATATTGGTTGTGGAAGGGCAATGGACCTAATTTAAAAGTGGGGGAGTCTCTGTCGGACCCCAGAGCAACGACTCCTGGATCCTCTGTGTAAATCGCACTAGTCCAGGATCAAGCTAGTGCACACAGTGGATAACAAAGATTCATATCATGCACAATGACATTTATTCATTAACTAAATATGGGCCTGATGGCCAAATTTTACATCAATGGTTCATAAACCAAAAATAAATATAAACAGCGGAAGAAAACCAATGAAGCAAAGAATTTCATCCCGCCGCCTTACAGCGAATGATCGTAAGACGCGCCTAGTCGTCACCATCCTCACCGAAGTTGTTGACGTCATCCTCTGGCAACAGATTTTAGCAAGGTGAGCACATAAAGTACTCCCAAGGTAAGCACATAAAGTACTTACGCAAGTTACACCAGGAGTTTTAAGAGAGTGAATGCATGCATAGGGATAACAAAGGAAGGCTTATTAAGTTTATTTGTACGAAAAGCAGTACTGAATTTAAATACAATAACATAAGTGCAAAAGCTGAATTTTATACAGTAGATAGAAATAATAATTTACAAAATAATATCGTTAGTGCAGGCTACGACCGAACACTAACCTAGTCACAGGTATCCCACCTGGTCCATCTTTTCGAAAGGTTTCACATGGATTCCATCTATCCATACGCTTTTCAAAATCTCTTATGGATTCATTTTGTTAGTGCAGTTCGACCAAACACCAACTTATTCACGTGTATCCCACCGGTCATGAATTCTATCCATCCATCCATAAGCCTTTTGAAAACTATTTTTAAAACCAAAGTCTAATCCATGAAAAACTTTACTCACTTGCCCATAACCGTAGGCACGGCTATCCAGATAGGTTATACACTCGCAGAGGTTGTACAGCTTTACCCACAAGATATGATTATCTCATATTGTCGGCCGTTACACGCCCGTAGGCGTGCATCGAGAAAATCATAACAAGGCCTTTACAATGCTAAGCCTTCAACCTGGTCACGCCGCGCTAAGGTTTCACCACAACTTGAATCCACAAGTTGGAGCCCCTCTTGTGCCGTGTGAGACTTCCCATGGCCTATGCCACGCTCACATTCAACCTATAGCGAGACCAAAGTTGGGACCTCACAAATTAGTCACCAGACTGTCCCATACCGATCTTGTGGTAGTACGATGTGGCTTTGCAAAAGAGCTCACTGACCGGTCCTTAATTTGACTTAGGCTCAATCCACATACCCACATGCACGACAATCAACCAGGTGTCACCAAACACGAGGCATGCCGGCACCCTACCACCTAACCAATAGCCTAAGTCCAAATCATAAGTTTTCATTTTTATTTTTAAACCATTTTCATAAACCATCCTTGACTCACCGAAGTCAAGAATTCATTTTCAAAGTCTGACATTTCATATGAAAGATTGATCCCACCTAATATTATACTAAGCCAGGCTAAGCATCTCTATAAAATTTTCTAGTCAATACTATGGTACTAACTAGTTTTCACTAGGGTGACAAGGTATATGAATTCGAGATTCAAATGGGCTATAATCAAAGGATCATGGGCATAACTAAAGTTTAAACTGAATTTAAATTAAATTTGAATAGAAGTACGCATGCATATACAGTAAAACAATATAATTAAATTTGAAATATTAGGTTCAACATGGTCAAAGGTGTAACTTGCCTTGCTTCGAAGTTTGTCATGTTCGTTGAAGTTATACTCTCCGAAATAGTCGTAGTCTACACGCGGAAAGTAAGAACAAACTAAACTCAAATAAAATCCAAATAAAATCCAAATTTTACAAAATAAATACCGGGAGATAGAATATGAATTTGGGAATTTGAATTGGTCCAAAAGGAGATAGGGCGAAGGAGGACGACTTCTGGAAGTTTGAATTCCAAAGAAATAAATAAAAGGAATTCTTTGAATTCTTTTCTTTGTGAAGGAAAAGTAGTCGGGAGCTACAATATTTGTGTATGGTCGAAACCATGATCGAAGGCGTAGTCGAATTCGAAGATTAAGATTTGGTCGAAGACTTGGTCGAAACTGTACAGTGGTCGAAGAACACTATAACAGTCGAGAACAGATGGTAGTCGGAGTCGAGTGGTCGGGACGACAATGAACACCGGTGGTGGAAGGCGAAGGTACTCAGAGTCGGCTACAACTTCGACTACCGAGTATTCTTCCAACTACTCCTCGCTGAAAAAGCGAAGGTACTCGGAGACTTAGAGCGAAGAGTGACAGTGGTCGGAAGCGACTACGGTCGGAGGTAGATGGAGACGGCAGTGGTTGGGAGCGATCGTGGTCGAGTGACTGTAGTCGGAAAAACAATTGTGGTCGAAAGGATTGGAGTTGAAGTCTCAAGATCAAAGTCAAAATTGGAGTCTTCAAGGTCGGTCGAAGGCTCCGTGGTCGAGTCTAAAAGCCTCCGAGTCAGCGGAGTCTAAGGAAGTCTTTGAACCGTCGGTGTCTAAGGAACCTCCGAACGGTTAGAGTCTAAAGAACCTCTGGACGTCGAAGTCTTAAGAGCCTTCGGATATCGGAGTCTTAGAATCGGATGGTTGGGAGAAATCGGACGGCTTCGCGTGATAAGATCCGAGCGATCCAACGGCGACGAAGACCGAGGAGGTGTACAAAAAAGGGAGAAGAGTATGAGTTCGGGATTTACTTTGGTGCACAGTTCGGGCTGCACAAAGTTGGCTGGCGGTGAGGGTGTAGCGGAGGCGGGACACGATCATCGACGACGAAGACTCTTCGACGACGGCTTGCTCAGATAAGGGGCGTCGATGGTTTGCGCGGGCCTGAGGAAGGTTACTGACGGCGGGGTACTCCGGTCATGCTCTGGCTCGGGAAAAAAGGGTGAAGGAGGTGCGTGCAGTCCCATCGAAGATTTGACGGTGATGGCGTTGGCGTCGGCGGAAGAGATACTTCGGCGGCGAGATTACTCGGCGGAGGGGTGGCGAGATAAAGAAAAGAGAGAGGGGATTGCAAGAAGTGCATTCGTGCTCTTGTGCAATACTAGAAGTGGTTGGAAGGTGGTCGGCAGCGAGGTGAAGCGGTGACGCAACTCGGACGGCGGCGGCGACGGTGTTCCGGCGGTGAAGAGACTTAACCACTGACCGATCGAGAAAATCTAAAAATTACAAAATATATACTGGAAGGTAGATTATGAATTTAGATGAATTTAGAAACTTGAATCACCTGATTCGGAGTTCGGACGGAGGAGAACGAGCGATTGGAAGATTGTCGGATCAGAAAATTCTGGAAAAAGAGAAATCAGGAATATTCCGAAGGAATATTCCCGCATGAACAGTAACGGGCAGCAGCCCTATTCACTGTTTTTGGCCATATCGTCGGCGAGGAAAGGCATGGAAGGTGAAGCCAATGGGTTGCTAATGACCCGAGGCACATGTAGAAAGTGACGGCACGTCAAACGAATCTACGTGACGACGTGTCAAATGACAACAACATAGGGCGTGAGAAAAATAATTTTCGGGAATGGAATAAGGAGAAGGAAGGTGAGCATGGCCTAGAACGTGGTGAGGCGAGTCTAGAAAAAATATCGGCAAAGCCGAACACTCACCGGTGGCGACGCAATCATCGTTTGAACGACGTCGGTACAGAAACACTAAAATTTCAATATCTTCGCTCGGTCGGCGAATCCAAAACCATCCAAACGTAGCCACCGGATGGTTTGGCACGCTTTGACGCGACGGATCGTTGAAAGCATTCCCGACAGCGGGGGCGCTGGTGCCATTTGCGGCCATGGCGAGGTGTCGGGCGCAAATAGTTGTGGATAGTTTTTGGACAAACGGAGGGGAGCACGGCGTAGAACGTGTTGAGACGAACCCAACACCGCAGACGGCTCGGTCAACGGACTAGCGAAATACGGTGGACAAGACGTTAAACAGCCTACAGGCTGACATCGGCGTTTCGGGCAAACGGAGTGGAATTAACATGCGAGACATGCGGCGAATCGAAGAGGGGAGTGTGGGGAACGTGATGCTCACCTTGGTTTTGGTCGGGCATGCACGGTCGGCCGGTGGCGACGCGAAGAACGGCGACCCGTTTTGGCCCACGGTGGCGACGGTGCTCCGGCGAAGTTCCGGCGAAGGCGAGGTGAGCACCGCGTAGAACGCGACGAGGCGAAACCAATGGTGTGGTTAAACGCGGCGGCGCTCCACCGGACGAGGCACAATCGGCCAAAGAACGGCGCTTGCACAACGAAACAAGAACTTCGATTGCGGCCAATAGAGAGGGAGTGGAGACTTAAGATTTTCGGGGTTGAGTGAGGATGAGGAGAGGCTCACGGGGCTCCCTTTTATAGGGGTTGAGGAGGCCCGAGGAGGGAGATCAATGGGGCATATCTTTGAATGGCATGGTTTAAATCCCGCGAAAATAGCTCATGAATGAGGGGGAAACGGTGGGGGAATAAAAGAGCTTGATGAGGGGAATTCAATGCAATTTATTTCGCTAAAAACCGTTGAGTAAATCATGAGTTATTGGAGGTTGAAAAAGCTTCAAAACAATGGCCATGGCGCTGCCTGCGCGCGTGCGTTCTCTGCTGGGAAGAAGGAGATTAGGAGGAGAGAGAAAAAGAGAAAAAAGGAAAAAGAAAAAGAAAATTCAGAAAAATTTCAGAAAAATTATTTTTAGAATCCTTGGAACCTGAAAAGAATAAATAAAATATTTTCGGAATTTTTTGACGTTTAATTTAATTTTTAAAAATGTTTTCCTTTTTCTAGCTTTAAATAATACAATAAATAACAAATAAAGCTTAAAAATCTTAGAGAAATTCATGGAAGTTTCTTAGGCTATTTGGAACTTATAAAAAAATTCCAACTCAAATTTTCATATTTTTCTTTATAAAATATTTTTTTATTTAACAGAAAGGCTCTTTTCTTTAAAGCTGAAAATCAGGTTAGCTAAAAATTTTAAAATTTCAAGAAATCAAATAACTTTGATTTTTATTTCAAACTAACTTATTTAATACCTTATTTATTTATTTATTGTTTTTATGTTTTTTCTTAAATCACCTTTCTCACGTAAAATCCTTTTTAAAAGCAGAAAATCAGGCAAATAAACTTAAACAACCAAAAGTAAATATTTTTTTAATTAAATTAAATGTGTTTTTTTTTTGGAATAAACAGCTGGGCTGTTACAGTCTCTCATCTCATAAGCTAGCTTTTGGGGTGAGAAGACCCTTATGATCCTACAAGTGGTATCAGAGCTCGGTTGTAACATCTCTGGCCTAATGGACATTAGGGTGTGAACGCCTGATAGACTGCGAATCTGAGGGACTGTCGGTGTATGGTGAAGGGGACCCTGAGGGACCATCGGTGTACGGTGAAAGGGTAGTGAACGGCTGAGAGACACCAATGTGTGAATGGGGAGATTGTTGGAATAGTCCTACATTGGTTGTGGAAGGGTAAGAGATCTAATTTAAAAATAGGGAAGTCTCCCATCTCATTAACTAGCTTTTAGGGTGAGAAAGCTCTTATGATCTTACACAACATTTCTTCATTTCCTCCGTAGCATCAAAATTTCAATGAACACAACTTAGCACCTGCAGGCTGCAGTCTTTGGCTGCAAATGATAAAGGAAATGGACTAAATCTTAAGTACTGTCCACTGCATTAACTGGTAAGCAGAATATCCTTTCAGCTCGTGTTAATATCTAATCATATATAGATATTACAACTGTTACAGTTATATAACAAATATAACTATATTTTTCATAGATGTTAGATATAACAAATACCATAGGTTGCAAATTCCGCAGGTTCTGGAAGAACATCCAAATAACACCATCTATTGCCAATCGGCGTATTCGGAATGCATTAAGGCCTAAGCTCGCGAGACTGACAGCGGCACCATTCGATTAATATAATAGTATGCCTGCTCATTTGGGATTAAGTTTTTGGTTTTTATTTTCTAGCTTCTCACTTCTTAATTTCGTTTTTTATGATTTTTTGTTTTTTAGGTTTTTCTTTATGTTTTTGATATTTCTTTATATTTGTATTGTCTGTGACAAGAGAAATTTTTTTATTTTTATTTTTTAAAAATTTAATTATATTGAAAAAACTTACAACAACTACAGTGAAAAATAAGCATCAAATAGTGTCAAAAAAGTCCAAAAACTATAAGTTTAAGCTCAAATGAACACTATCGAATATCAAAGAGCTAAAATGCTGTTTTTCTTTGTACAAGAGGCTTTATTTATCAACTTCTCTTCCGTTTCCTTTTCCCCTTTATCTTTGCTTTTCTTTTCAGCTCTTATTTGTACTCTCGCCTCCAGGCACTTGTGACATCTTTTGACAATCATTTAATAAAATGGTCACAATGTAGAGAGATCTCTACCTTCCTTTTGTCATAAAAGGGGCTAAAATCCTCGATTTCACCCTATTGTGGGTTTCCACCTGATATCTTCAATTTTTCCATTACGCCTACGCCATTAATGCATGAAAAATATTGGTTCTGCGCTCATTATCCAGAAAGTTTAGCACATTGCTGCCTACTGGGCTGAGCTGATGCGGTCTGCAGGGCCCAAATCGGTAAAACCTGGAGGAAGTCTGGGTTGGCTTCATCCCAACGGACCAGCTCGATCGGCTTGAGATGGCCCGAGGCCCAAGCACAACCATTCGAGGTCTCACGTTGCCCAGTTTTTTCAGACCATCTGTTTGTTTTAAAAACTCGTCTTATTTATTTTAATTTTTAGAGAAGCTAAAGGCCAAAGTCCTTAAAGAATGAGACCGCCAGATTGTGGTCCTCGTCATACGGAGGATGGAGAAGTGATCAGTGTCTGTCAAATATAATGGACTGCCGAGTACACTGATGAAGATTGCCACCACTAACAAACGAGAATTAGCCCTAAATGATAACGAGAACAAACAATCTAACCTGGACTGAATCTATATGGCTCGCATTATTAACCATCAAAAGCGAGCCATATCGCTTTAGGATATGGCCTAACCTACACCTACACCTCTGCCACTTGGCGTAGCCTCCGTATCGCTTTAGGATAGGGACCTATCAAGATCTTACCTAGCTTGCAAGACCATCATTATTTGCTCCACTTCGCATCGTCGCCGAGTGCATGCCATGCCACAACTCCGAACTGTCGTCGTCGATCGAGCTGGTAGAAGTTAATTAGCCAGTAGCCATCACTGTTCCTCCGCCTTTGCGAGCACCTCCACTTCATCCTCGGAATCTTTGCCTACTTGTGTTTGTGTGCGTTGCTTGCAGAAAAGCGAAGCGAGATGGAGAGATCGGGAGAGCTTCTCCAGCTACTGCATACTTAGTGGCAGTCCATTCTGCCAGCAATTCGTGTGCCTGTCCTCTTTGAAATCTATCCACCTTAGCTATGGTTTGATTCCATTGCTGTGTCTCATTTCGTGGTGCTTGTCACTCGTCCTCTAACGTTAATCGATCTTCACGAACCAATTATCTTATCCAAAGATTATCTCAATCAACGCTACAATCACAACAATGTCTCTATCAAAGTCCATACTTAAGGGATAAAACATTATGAGCTGATGTGCTAGCACTAGCAAGCACAATAGGCCCTGTGGGAGGTGGCGGCTAAGGTTTCGATGGGTGGTATAATGTCTCTGTATGGTCCTTCAGATCATAGCCTAAGACACCCCTTTATATAGAGCCTCTGGATTCTTTTCCAACACGAGTAGAGATCGTATTCTACTTGAAGAGCTTTTGATCGAATCCTTATCGAATATAAGTAGAGATTGTATTCGATTCAGAGTCTATCATCTTAATCCTTACTGTTTTAACCTGTTAAGTGTGTGACTCTATAGGTTTATGGATACTTGTTGTAACTCGGAAACACCTCTCCAATCATTGGTCAACAGTGGCCCCTAGTAAGACATATCGACTCTTAAATATACACAAAAATCAATCTGGATAAACCTTATATAATATGATTTGCAACCAAATCTTAGTCACCCACAATCAATTCATAACTCTTTACGAATAGTTTGTATCTGGTTATAACCAGCCTCTATCCCTATATGACCAGTTTGTAGATCAGTTTATGATATGTCCGATCAGTTCATAACCAATTAGTATACCTATATGGTCAGTTCGTATCTGATTGGACTAAATGACCTATTTGTGTATTCTCATTTTGACTCACGATACCCGATCAAATTTTAGGTGAGAAACGTGTCATCTATGGATTATTCATTTTTTTCTGATCTAGTGATAGATGATTTCATGTGATCGACACTTCAACCACTCATGGTATAGCTATGCACTTCCTTTATCCTACCATATTACGAGTCTAGAGATATCTCTTCTATTACGTAGGAGGGGTAAATCTCATATCCGACCAGTCACATTCATTCGCATATTTTATAGCATACCTAAAAACTACCTTTATAACTATTCAATTATGGAGTAGCGTTTGGCAACTCATTAGTGTGCTATTATACATGTAGGAAACTATGCCGATATCAAGTATAAGAATTATATATCATCATTGCTTGAGACCAACTGATAATATATAAAACATAATAATCTTAACAACGTCTCAAGGTGGGGTCAATCCAACACTTTGTTCTCTAATATGTACCCACATTATTGTTTTAATATCCTTATATGTATGATCCATGAAACATTATCACTAATCAATACATATCTGTTTATAAATCATAATTATCCTATATAATAATGTAAGATCATAGATAGTTTAGAATAACATCAAAATATGAATAAAAAGTTTCACAAACAAGTCACATACTTGTTGATCAATATGAAAAA
Source organism: Melocanna baccifera (assembly GCA_036346265.1). Lineage (NCBI taxonomy): Eukaryota > Viridiplantae > Streptophyta > Magnoliopsida > Poales > Poaceae > Melocanna > Melocanna baccifera. The sequence continues at coordinate 13,480,324 of CM070679.1, forward strand.
TATTTATTCAAGAGATAAAATAATATGTTATTTAAAAGATCATAAACATAGAAGTGATATAATTATATCCGTGATTATCTCTAAGGCATATCTCTAACATCTCAATGCTTCCATCATATCAGCTCTTTTTTTTATCTTGATAAAAACAAAATGCACATGATGGAATACACTTTGCCATTTGGAAAAATTCCTTTGCACATGATGGAATGCACTTTGCAATTTGGAAAAATTCCTTTCTTATTGCATTCCAGTTCAATAATATATAGATCATGGGCATGGTCATCGAAACCTTTTTTTAAAAAGGAGAATTGACATATAAGAGGTTACATTGTTTACATGCTAGAACCGGCGGTAGCTAGTACAAAGAATAAGATCACACAAGGCACGTCGACGTCCCTGAGACCCTGAGAACCGAATTGTGATGGTTCTGTCTGTATGAGAAGTTTTTTTAACAATTAGGGTTAAAGTCGGTGGAATATTTTAATACTCCGTTAGTGGTTTGACTCGGACTCTAGTCCGTACCCGACACAACCCTTTCCTTTTAACCTTCCATATATAAGCCACACACAGCATTACATATACATGGAAAGGAAATGTGTAGATTCAAAGAGAATTAGTAGGTTCATTCGTCCATTCTGATGTGTCAAAAAATAAATCAATGGTGAAAATATTCACAGAAAAAAAAAACAAAACAATTCTTCGCAAAAGAAAAAGGAAAATGTACTCCTATTAATGTGAAACAGGATAAACCGAATTAATCAATCCAAGTAGGCATTAGTTATCAATCTACCCATAACTTGCTTCTCTCTTTACATTGGGTTCAGCTGAGGCAAGAACTGTACCAAAATGGCAGTCTGTGACTGTAAAGACGTACAATTGTATAGTTCCTTTCAGGCATCAATGTAAGAACATTGTAGTTTGATTATTATTTTTTTTTTTTGGCATTATGAGTGTCCTCACTTTCAGTCTAGAGATATTTGCTCATATTCAGTAATGGGCAATCGACATATATGATATATGATATCTGCTTAATACTCGTGGATCTTCTGAAACAAAGAACCGCAGGAAAAAAAATGTGTATATGCAGGCAGTACGCAGCGTTGCCTGCTATCTTGGCCTATTTTCTGAAATTCTTTTGTCGGTTTCGGTCCCAACAATATATAAACAGGCAGGGCCATTATTGGTGTCTATATTTATTTCTTCATCATATATTATCCTGACCCCGAATCTCTTTATGTAACGTCAATTTTGCTTGCTTTCTTGGCCCCTGTTTTCTGAATTTCTTTTGTCGGTGTCAGTCCAACAAATACATAAACAGGCTGCAGGGCCATTATTAGTGTCTATATCTTTATTTTTCTTCAGCATATCAGCATATATTATCCTGGGGATCTCATTATCCTGACCCCGAATACAAGCCGTGATCTTGTGCGCGTTTCCGGGTATACATAAGCCTCCGAATCATACAGCCGAGGACGAAGAACACGACGCCGTTTAATTATTCTCCGGAGTCATACAATACGACCTGGACTCGCGCAAGGATAGAATCGTAATCATTATTTTTGTTGTAGTTGTTCAGTAAGCAGATCTTGAAGGAAAATATTATGTTCTTACCTAACAATGATCTGGAATATGCATGATTGCAACCTGCTGGGAGAGGTGTTATCAGGGGCGGAGCCAAGGGAGGTCTTAGTGAGGCTGAAGCCTCACCTCCCCCGGTAGAAGAACACCCCCCCTCCCCCGGGTGGGCGAAGCTCAAGGTCGAAATCCCCCGGTAGAAGAACCCCCCGCGAAGCTTACGGCCGAAACCCACACATACAGCCCAAGCGCCGAAGAGTAAGCTTCCCACTGGCTTTAGGCCCAACAAAGCCCAACACAGCAGAACAACCCAACTGACAAACCTAGCAAATGCCAAATAGTAATGTAGATCTCACACAAAGTAACAGAAACGGGGTTGGGGGCGACCTGTTGAGCGCCGAAAAGTAGAGTTGCAGAAGGCCGGATCTGGCGGCGACATTGGTGAGGGACTGAGGGGGGCCAAGCCGGGGCGGAGGGAGCCGGGCTAGGCCAGATTTGGAGCCGGCAAGGGAGCGGAGCGGAGCGGATGGGGGAGGCCGAAGGCGCGGAGTGGAGCGCCGGAGCGGAGGGGGGAGCTGGGGAGCGGAGGGGGAGGCCGGACCGCCGGAGGCCCGGAGCAGAGGGGGGAGGCGGGGAGCGGAGGGCGGATGGGTGGAGTGGAGGGGGGAGGGGCCGAGGGGAGCACCGGAAGGGGGAGGCGCCAGGCAGGGATCCAGGAGTGGATCAGCAGAGGGAGGGGGAGGCGCGACACCGAGGCGGGGAGCGAGATAGCGAGTGAGAATTGAGAAGGGGAGCCGGGAAGCGACGCGGAGAGAAGGGGAGGCGGCTCGTGAAATAGGAAAGCTGGGAAGGGCGAGCCCGAGCACAGTGAAGGGAAGGTCAGTGAAAATGTGAAATAGGGGTTGAGTTGTTGACTGTTGAGTAAATTATTTTTTAGTAATAGCATAATATTTTTTTAATTCAATGTATATAGATAATTTAGTCTTTATAATTAATCCATTATAGATGTATATAGATAGTTTAGTCTTTATTAATGTAATTTTTATAGCTTCGTACTGATAGAAATTAATACTTTATTTATAGATTTCGTAGTGGATGAATGGCTCAATAACTTAATGGTATGCTACACCGAACGAGAGATCTTTAAAAGCATTGATGATGATAAAATTCTAAACCGCTTTTAAGGCATGAAGTCGTATAGAATGTATTTGCCCCGTGATTCAAATTTGTCTCGTAATTCAAATTAACTTAATTCTGGTATGTTTCATATGATGTAAATTTTTATTGCCATTCACAATTTTCTATTATATCATTAATTTTGATGTGTTTCATACATAGGTGACTTATTGCTACTCTGCATTCATGGCAGAATAATTATATATTTTTGGATATGCGCTTTCTATTATCAAGGTACCTACTTTGTATTTCTCTATTTTTTATTGTTTGTCTCTATCGAATTGTGTAATTTCTGTGTGCATTTGAAATTCCATATGAGTAAAAGACTAAATTTATGTCAACTTAGTTTAAATCTATAAATAGCTCAGCCCCCTCTCAATTTCATTCCTAGCTTCGCCACTGGGTGTTATGACTTTCTTTTTGCAGAAGAAAAAAAAAGGTGTTTATTATAGCTAATAAAACCTGCATAAATAAAAGCAGTGGAAGGAATAACTACAAACATGCATGTCAAAGCAAGATCTAGATATATTGCTTGCTGGACCACCTGTTTATTTGAAGATGATGACCATCAACATCACGGGATTGCGAGTCTCTCGTGGCTGATCTCATCATTGAGCAGCATCCAAATCGGAGGAAGACTTTGAACCACCCAGATGCCTTTTTATTATTTTTTTTGGGGGGTGGGTCTATTGTCTTTCAGTACCTAAGTTAATGGAAGACGGGTGATATGGGTGTGGCTTTGTGTCAATCAGTCGCTGATTTTACGAATAATATGAGAAAAATAGCTAAATTTTTTAGTTTAGATCAGCAAAAGGTTTGATCATGTGTTGGTTGTCTTCTCCCTCTGTCTTCTCTCGCCAACCCTTAAATACCGCTGGTGGGACCTCAATTATCCATTTGAGAAGATGTCTCATTGAATCATTGCATTCGATTGGAGGGGGGTTGTTGTCGGAGAGATACCTGGTGATAACTGACCTTCAGTTGTTGCCAGTGGGACCGCACGGCATAACTGCATAGCAGTTGTTGATAGAGATTTAGGGCCGAAACATCGTGCTGCTTGGACCAGATAGCGCACATGTCTTATCTGTCGCACAGGAAGGGTTCCCTGGAAGCGGGCTCTCGAATCAGTTCATGAACCTTTCGAGTGGTTTGCTGATCGGGTAGAGTGTATAGTAATCCTCCGATCATAGTACTCAAGAACAACTATAGGAAGCTTATGACCACGGATGAGGTTATAGGGTTTTAATTGAATATTAAAACCATATTTAAAGGATTATTGAATACTCGTCACTTTACTTACATGGCATCTAATTGAGATCAATTCACTAAGAAAGCCAATGAGACATGTCAACAAGTCACCTCACACAGCGAGTCAACAGGTTAACTAAAAATTAAAAAAAAATCATTTTTTCCCTCTCTTTCTTCTCTCTTCCTCTTATCTCTTTCTCTTCGATCCTCCCTGGTGGATCCCAGTTTAATTTGCTGGTCGGGATGCCACACAAGTAGCCAACTTGGCAAAACAGCTTGGAAACCATTGTCAAGGGGTGATTTGTACCGGTTTTCATAGTTAAAGATATTAAATAACTGGTTTTATAGTAGAAGGATTCGTGAAATTAGGAGTAAACTGGATTTTTTCCCTTTTCTATCCTCTCTAGTAAGGGTGGAAAGAAGCCGAAACTAGCCGACTCAACCCAAGCTCGGGGTGATTTGTACCAGTTTTCATAGTTAAATATGTCAAATACCTGGTTTTGCAGGAGAGGGATCAATGAGACTTTCATGAAATTAGAAGGGGTAAACTTGATTTTTTCCCCCTTTTCTATCCTCTCTGGTAGGAGTGAAAATGAGCCGAAATGGCTCAAGCTAGGCTTGGCCAAGCTTGCCCAGAGCTACAGCTCGGCTCATTTAGGAAGGCTTTTAGCTCGTTTCCTGAACTCAAGCCGGCTTGAACAACTCGTGAGCTGTATTATGCTTTTCAGCCCTACAAACAGACTAACATAAATGATGTAATAGCTCAATTGAAATATCTCCGTAGTTATATGAAAATATTGCAGTACAAAAAGGTAGCACCAAATACACTGCAACATCCCCATATAAGTTGAGGTAGGCAACAAACATACTTTTTTCGATTCAGGAGATTAATTTTCATCAATCAAAGGTAGGAATACAATCAAGGAGCGGCCAATCATAAAGACAATCGGGCACTTGGTTAAGCCACGTCACACGTGCACCATTGTCTGCTCTCAAAAGCTTTGTTTGGCACACAGATGAGTTGCCTGGTTACAACACCCGAAAACAAGATGGAATAAAGAAAAACTCCTACCTAGCTCCTGGACTCGTACTGCCCTGAGTTGAACAGTATGCTGCCTTTTGATGAAACAATTGAAGCCAGCTTCCCATCACAACCATGTTTTAGCTTGTCAAACCAAAATGTGTTTGCACATAGCAAGGTCTCCAACAAGATTTGTAAAGGCAAACCTTGCTAACTGACAACAGATAGAGAACCTTCACCCTTCAGCTGAGAACAAGATTAGATGGCTGTTAACTCACAACAGATAGAGATAATATCTAATACGTATTATATATTATACACATGGTGGGCAAAAGATCATATGGCTGTGACTGTGAGTCCAGCCCTTAAACATAGAACCAGCCTTTTAATCTGAGCTACCATCAAGGCATCAAACAATCCAACCATCTGAAAACAAATTTCTACACTAGGCAAAATCTTGAGAGATCAGCACACAAAAGTACTGAGATACCATCTCCAGCAACAACATCCATGTCTACCATCTCCAGCAACAACATCCATGTCCCCCCAATCGCCATCATCTGGGTCTGATCCCTCACTTGATGACTAGGAATAAAGAAACAAGTTAAATTAGAATGCAGCCATCCTCAACCTCCATAACCATAAAGAATCAGCATACCATATCTATATTAATTTTAACTGGAATAGCTAAACTCAACCAGTTGTGTATTCTTGTAATGTTGACACAGGATTTGTACTGTCCGCTTTAGAACTCAGAATTATAATAATCCATATACTTTGTATAGGCAAGTATGTTATAATCTTCAACTTTCAAACTGAAGCATGATAACAATAGGAGTTAATGCTGATATGCTTTATGCTTAACTTCTAACGGTACAAGACCACCACCATAGTACATATCAACCATACTATATATCAATGATTAATATACTGGTTGGAATAGTTTTTCACAAGGTTATATTCAAAATGAGGATGGCTACTATACAAAACTTATTAGCTGCAGATAGTTCCTCAACTTATCTACTATGATGATTTGGTTATCAAACATTCAAACTCACTTATTTTGATGTGCGTAAACAAATTTTATGAGAAAAAACTTATCACCATACAATTGAAATTTACCATTAGCAACATTCCATAAAACCATGTACTTAGTAATTTATCTCAACAAGCTTGATTAACTCAAGTTTAATTATTATGCCATTTCCTATCTTGTTCTTTTAATTTCAGTTACACGACAAACACATGAAGTGCCATTTTTTTGTCAACTTGCTTGTTTGATTAGTGCTCTTGACCATTTTTTTTTTGTCAGCATAGGAACTAGCAAATGCATCTTCTAGTTAAATTACCAGTACCTAGTGCAGTCGGAGGAAATTAACAGCAATGTTTGGCACTGTTAGTAATCTGAAGGTATCAACCTGGAAACAGAACCTAGAAGAGAAATCTACTACTATACTTCTACAAGGTCAAAATATGTAAGGCCTAGAATGTTTTGAAATAAGTAGATCCAACTGTTTTGGTCATTTAGATGAGATCTAAAATTCTGGCAGTGTATAAAGCATAAATAGGCATGATATTTGTAAATAGTCTAATTCATAAATAGACTAAGAGAACTTATGCAGAAGTAGCACCACCCACTAGTTGCTCTCTACCATGCTTTCAGGAAACACCGACTAGTTGCTCTCTACGATGCTTTCAGGAAAATATATTGTTTCCACATCATCCTCATTATCTTCTTCCTGACAAGAGGCATGATATTCGAGTTAGCCATGCCGTAAGCAAAAAATAAATCCACGAAGAATGCAGTATAGAAGAACCTACCACCAATATAGGAGGTTTCATGTCATCATGTGCACCTCTTATCTAGTTAGAGGCACACACCAAATATTGAACCATAGCCGGATGTAGAGAATTTTGGTAGTCATCTAGTACTTTACCTCCAGTACTGAAAGTTGATTTTGAAGATATAGTGCTAGCTGGCACAATCAAGAAATTCTTAGCTATCTTTGACACTACCAGGAATCTATGTGCATTCAAATTTCACCACTCAAGTAATTTGAAGCCCTTGTAATCTAAACTCTCATTCGCTTTATTTAGGTAGATGAGCAACTCTGACTTTGAAGGCTCAGTAGAAGTGGCACACAAAAATAACTGAAACCGAGATGAGACTGAAGATAATGAGCTACTTGTACCCATAGTTGAAGAGGAGGTTACATCACTTGTACTAGCCACCTTGCTGTATCATGATCCATCTCAAATTATGAATACAAGTCTTCCAACTCGACCTTCACATCATCAAGCTCTTTTGTAGCTTTTGAGGGCTCATACATTTGGTTGAAGCACCAACCAATGAATCTCATCTTAAACCTAGTATCAAGAATAGTAGCAAGACCATAACATTGTTCTTTTCTTCCCAATACTTGTCAAACTTTCTCAACATTACAGCAGCCATTGTCTTCAACTGATCCTCTTCAGAAGTAAGTGCAACTCTTAATGCAATCTTGACATTAACTATGTAAGGATAAAAAATATTTACCATTGCATAAGTTGATCTAGAAAATGCACTAGTTGCTTCAACCAAAGACTTCAATATTGGTGCAATTTTTTTCATGCAATGCCTAATCTTGGCCCGATGGCTGCCATTGGTAATTTGCATCCGTGTCGATATAACACACTAAAGCATCCTTATAAGAAATACAGACTGACAACATTTTGTATGTGGAACTCCATCGTGTGGAAACATCAAGGCTCAACCTAGGGCCAATTTGCAAAGTAAGTGATGAACAAATTTGTAAGAATTTATGCATACGAGATAGAGACTTTTTTATATACTTGACTGTTTCCTTGAGCTTGTTTATCAAAGATGCTAATGATAGTAGGCCATCATTCACGACCAAGTTCACTATATGAGAACAATATCGAACATGAAAATACTTGGAAATGAAATGAGCTGATCCTCTAGAAGCAAACTTGGCCATTAAACTACGTACAACATCAACATTTGAGGAAGCATTATCAAGAGTAAGTGTGATAATATTATCCTCTATCTTCCATTTAGCAATGCACTCAAAGATAGCCTGAGCTATGACAACCTCGCTGTATGGAGGATCTAACTCAATAAAATTCAGCACACGACATTGCATAACCCAATTTTTATCTATATAATGTACTACCAAACTCATGTATCAAAGGTTTTGGTTAGAGGTCCACAAATCACAAGTTAAACTTATATAGGACAAACGTCTAAGACTTTTCCTAGGACTTCCGTCTCTGATTCATAAATCTTGATGCATTCATTTCTTATTGTCTTTCTTCCGATGAATTGATATGATGGATTTAAGAAATTCATCAACACATTAAACCAAGTGTGCTCGACCCTCCTAAAAGGATACAGATAATTATTATCTTAGCAATAATTCGACGAGTTTCATCTTGATTATATTCCCTAGGAGTGGTAATAAGAGGTAAACCAGTCTCACCTACTGTGGCAGGACCAAAGTTGAGCTTATCTTGAGCTTTCATCTTAGCTACCTTGTTTATATATGGTGTGCACTTTGGTATGATCCTCATCAAATGTGAAGTAGCACCTCCTTGTTTGTAAGACATGAGCTTGTAGCAAAACCTGCACTTCGCCTTTGTATCAATCTCCCCTTTTCTTTGTCTTCGATGGAACAGTCACCACTTTGAAAATCTTCCAACAATCTGATTTTTGTTTTTGTCTCCCAGTTGCCCTCAGAGATCCCTTCCACATTTTTGCCCCCCTCTTTGATCTTCCTTGAGAAAAGGTACCATCTTCTGTCAAAGCCACAACTGCTTGTTCATCATCATTCAAACTTGAAGAATCCACCGAAACATATCCTTGTTCCCCCTCCTCAGTTGATGGTACAACATTGTGATCATCATCACTCATACCCATATCCTCCCAATCCGCATCCTTGCTCGACGACTATGACAAAAAATTTCACAAAATCATTCATAAAACAGTGAATACAAGAGTTATGACTTACAAACATATGAATATGTGAGAGCAAAATCATTCATAAAACATTGAATACATATGAGTTATGAACATATGAATACATGATAGCAAAATCATTCATAAAACAGTTAATGAATAGGATATAGGAGGGATGGCTACCTTGCATGAATGATTTGTTTGATACCCCTGCTCCTGCCGTGCCCTGACTCACCACTCTCATCTCACTCTCATGGAGGGAGGAAGCACAAAGGCACAGGGAAGAAAGCAACACACAGCTACAACTAACTACCGAATCGAATCGGATCTCCCTCCATTTCGCAGGCAAACACAGATCCATCTGGAATCTTATGCATCTACGTCTAATTCTAATTGATTAGATTTGAATTGCAACCCAAATCACAGGAGAAAAACAGGTTTTGCAACCTAACTTTGCAGCTAACCGTAGATTTGACTTAGTTGAAACGTACTATCATTTTCTGAAGAAAATTTCCAGGAGGGTGACTAATTGACGATGGCATGGCTAAACTAAGCTGATTGGTTACATCTTTTCTTTTTCTTGCAGCATATCAACAGGCCTACCGACTAACTGAGCAATAAAAATGTGCTAGCTATTTATGATTCCTTTTTATTATCTAACTGCCATCAATCATTTACCGGATGAAATGAAAAGCAGATTGATCGAAATGTTAGTAGAAATGCAGTAAAAGAACACTCATGCTGTCGTATGATGTTAGCCAGCTCATGCGGTCATGGACACAAGTCACACAACACACACAATAGAAGACAACAAGTGATAACTAGGGTCTCCCAACACAACAGCTTTGTATGCCTACCTCTGAAAGAAAATTGCTTTACGAGGATTACATTGGAAGCAAGTGATAAGCGGCTACAATATGTGACACTACAAAATCATTGACAAAATTGAGAGATATTACACTACAAAACATCAAAAAACTACAAAACATCTCACCGAATCTGCCGGTTTGCCGAGTTCAGCGGCTGCGAGCTGAGGAGGCGTCGACCGGTTACATGCTCGCCTGCTGGTGCCAAGCCGGAGGCCCTAACTTCGGCCGACTTCTTCCCTCATGCACGAAACTCCATGCTTCGTTGGCGATCCATGGGAGTTGAACGGAGGAGTGGGGGGAGCACATGCCCAGAGAGGAGGACGGGGCACGGCGGCGCGGTGGGTGGCGTGGTGGGCAGGGCGAGCGGCACGGTGGGCAGGGTGAGACGACGCGGTGGGCGGCACGGTGGGCCGGGTGAGCAGCGCAGTGGACGGGGCCGGAGAGGAATGGGATCGGGGCGGGACAGGAGACTGGGAGAGCCACCGAGCCAGACGATGGGGATTGGGGGATGCCAGATCGGGATCACAGACACGCATACCTGGCCACTGGGCCGGCACGGCACGGGCCCGTGCTCGGCACGACCCGTTTAGGCACGGCCCGGTAAGACCCGTGTAATAAACGGGTCGTGCCGCATCGCCCGCGGGCGCGAGCAAGCCAGCACGCCCGAAGTCGCGCGTGCGGCCGCCCGCAGTTAAGGCTAAGCGGCGCGTCTACCGGCCAGCCCGTTTAGCCCAAAAGCAAAAATAAGAAAAATAAGAAAAATTGTAAACAAATTGTAAAAAATTTAGAAAAAATTCAAAAAAAATATAGAAATTTATAGACATTGCTAATCATAAAAATAAATATTTGCAATGACATAATGAGCTTTATTAACTTATTAAATTACATGGGATGGTCGCCTCATTAAAAACTTTACCAAGTAAAAATTCAATTTGAGAAAACCTTGGTAAAGAAAAAGAGTACAACCTATAAAGCTCATTAGTGACTATATGTGAAGAAAAATATTGAAAATCCTATTCATTGCTATCTAAATACAAATTCTCAAAAGATTCTTCTAAATCTTTATTTTCTGCAGATATGTTGGAGTCTTGATTCACTTGTTCCCGGTCTTTAACGGTCATAAGTACTTGACCATCTCGTTGGATGGACTTGTTCGTCGCTCCTCGATTATTCTTCCTAAAGATGAATCTCGACTCGAGGAGACCGTAGAGACAGAACGATCAACACATCCCGCGCTAATATGGATAGCATCGATATGACACCTTTGGGCTTGCCACCATGAGAGGATGTTCAACTCCTGCTCAAAACTGACGCTATCACTGTTGAGATAGCTTGATAGGTCTCCAGTGCTTTGTCGCCTTCCTCCTCCTAACTGATGTGTACCTGCGCGAGAACTAGACGAAGAACCAAAAATCTTGCCCCATTGCATAGCCCCTTGAGGTGCTAGGGACTACCGGGTCTTTCCAAACGCATGAGATCCAAACTTATTTTCATATTTATCATATACCTCATATAATTTATTCTTAACTAATGTAAAGTATGAAGAATAGTCTAAATCGGTAGCCTCACTTAAAATTTGTAAAACATTCGTAAATCCTTGGAGTTTGGCCCTAGGATCCAAAATATAAGCGAATGCATATAAAATAGAATTTCTCTCCAATATTTTAAAAACTTAATTTTCATGGCACCTACAAAGATCCCGTAGTATATGATCATGTTCAAAAGCCTTTAGGTGAGTTGCAATTTCAACAATATTATGAACAATTATAGGAGAAGTAGGGTAATATATTCCAGAAAGGCAAAGTGTAGCTTTATGAAAATTTCTAAAAGGAAAATATTTTTTCAAAGAACAACCCAATCGTTTCAGTAAGTTCGTGGTCTCTAACTTGGTTCTCTTTGGAGGAGCTACGAGATTGATGGCTTTGGGTGTGAAGGAAAACAGATAAGGTGCTCCTATATGGCAATATATGTTTAAGCACAAGATAAGTAGAGTTCCATCTAACGAGCATGTCTAAAGCAAATTTTCTAGGACGAACATTCATTGCTACGCAAAAACTCTTATATGCGGCTATTCGTTGGTTTGAACAATTAATAAATGAAATAGCATCTCTAAAAGAATCAATACAAGCATTTAATCTTTTAAACCGGATTTAACAATAAGATTAATAATATGACAAGCACAACGTTGATGCAATAAGAAAGAGTGTGCATAAGAATTAAACACAGTGTAAGAATTTCCATAGCTTTAGTGTTTGCAATGCATTATCTAAAGTTATAGAAAAATTTTATCTGTGAGACCAAAATCTTCTACAACTCTAATAATACTTTCGCAATATTTTCAGACTATGTGAAACATTAATTAATTTAAATCCTATAATTCTTTTTTCCATTACCCAGTCATCATTAATATAATGAGCAACAACACTAATATAATCCTCTCTAGCTCTACCACTCCATATATCAGAAGTTAAAGCAATAGAGAATGTACAGGTATGAAACATTTCTTTCATTTTATCACGACAATTGTTATAATATTTAATTAAATCTCTAGTTGTTGTTTGCCTAGATACAGTATTAAATCGAGGGTTATGAGCAGTCCTAATATATCGTTGAAAAGCGTCAGACTCACCAAAATTTAAAGGTAAATCTTGAGAAGCAATTAATCTACAAAGAGATTCCCGAGCTACCTCTGGGTTGTACTCCCACGTACGTACCGAGCCGTCAGGGTTATATTGCAGTTGTGTCTGGCGCTTTTGTATTCCTTGCTTTTTCTTGCAACTTGCAGCATGTCGTTGTAGATGACCCGTCCCACTGAAGATTTTGCAACAATTCATTACCACAAATTTTACAAACAAGATACCTCACCAAGTCCCATCATCCTCGGTCTTGAACTTCTTGTCGAAATCATTCCAAATCGTTGATGTACTAGCTCTTGATCTTTTGCACCCGTGCTTTGAGTCGTGGATGCACTTGTTGAGCCAAGAAGATGGATCGATTGGACCTGCGCTCCGGGGCCATCGTTTCTTCGGCATTTTCGGATGGATATGCTTGTGGAAACGGTTGCATATCCTCCGCCGAGGCCGAATCGGAGAGTTCAAAATCGTAGTTCTCCATTAAATCAATCGTAAATTAAAATAGTAAAGAATGATTAACTTCCTATTAAACCAACAAATAATAGCAATAAAGACCGGAGGCACGAGCCGTGTTTACGTACACGGAGTCACACGCGAGTCGGGTAGGGAGTAAGTGGTCGGCTCGGCACGGGGCACGGCCGATTGCGGATCGAGGCACGAGCCAAACTCGCCAAATGGGTCGGGCCTACACGCGCGCGCGCGCCGTGCTATCAGACCCGCCAAAACGGCACGCGGACGGTATTAACGGGCCGGGCCGCCTGGCTCGCCGGACCGGGCGTGCACGCCGAGGGTGCGACGGCGGCGACGGCGACGGCCCGCTTAGCACCGGGCGACCGACGCGACGACGGCGACGCAAGACGCGGCCGCCGACGCAAGACGCACGGCGCGCGACGCGCGCGACGGCGACGGCGCGGCCCGCCAACGGCTCTAAACGGGCCGTGCCCGCCCGCACGCACGCCCGCCGGAAATTAAAAATAGCCGTTTTTCTAACCGTTGGGGTAAAAATTCGAGAAAAATAGCAAAACATTCGGAAAAATCTGAAATTTTTCTATAAATAGGTGGGCATCCGCCTCCATTCTCCACACCTCAAATCTCACTCTCCTCTCTCGGTTTAGCTGTGAAAATTCGAAAGTGCTTGCACGAATTTGGTGAAAATTCGGAAAAATTCAAAATTAAAAATCTTTAGATTTTTTGTGAGAGCTGCAAAGGAGGTAATAATTCTGTCTTATTTTAATTTTTGAGTATTATTTATTAGTTTAATTTATTGCTATTATTTGTTGGTTTAATAGGAAGTTAATCATTCTTTACTATTTTAATTTACAGTTGATTTAATGGAGAACTACGATTTTGAACTCTCCGAATTCGGCCTCTCGGCGGAGGATATGCAACCGTTTCCACAAGCATATCCATCTGAAAATGCCGAAGAAACGATGGCCCCGGGAGCGCAGGGTCCAATCGATCCATCTTCTGCTGGCTCAACAAGTGCATCCACGACTCAAAACACGGTGCAAAAGATCAAGAGCTAGTACATCAACGCTTTGGAATGATTTCGACAAGAAGTTCAAGACCGAGGATGATGGGACTTCGTGAGGTATGTCGTTTGTAAAATTTATGGTAATGAATTGACTGCAAAATCTTCAGGTGGGACGGGTCATCTACAACGACATGCTGCAAGTTGCAAGAAAAAGCAAGGAATACAAAAGCGCCAGACACAACTGCAATATAACCCTGACGGCTCGACGCGTGCGTGGGAGTACAACCTGCAGGTAGCTCGGGAATCTCTTTGTAGATTAATTGCTTCTCAAGATTTACCTTTAAATTTTGGTGAGTCCGACGCTTTTCAAAAATATATTAGGACTGCTCATAACCTCGATTTAATATCGTATCTAGGCAAACAACAACTAGAGATTTAATTAAATATTATAACAATTATCGTGATAAAATGAAAGAAATGTTTCATACTGTACATTCTCTATTGCTTTAACTTCGATATATGGAGTGGTAGAGCTAGAGAGGATTATATTAGTGTTGTTGCTCATTATATTAATGATGACTGGTAATGGAAAAAGAATTATAGGATTTAAATTAATTAATGTTTCACATAGTGCTGAAAATATTGCAGAAAGTATTATTAGAGTTGTAGAAGATTTTGGTCTCACAGATAAAATTTTTCTATAACTTTAGATAATGCAAATGCAAACACTAAAGCTATGGAAATTCTTACACTGTGTTTAATTCTTATGCACACTCTTTCTTATTGCATCAACGTTGTGCTTGTCATATTATTAATCTTATTGTTAAATCCGGTTTAAAAGATTAAATGCTTGTATTGATTCTTTTAGAGATGCTATTTCATTTATTAATTGTTCAAACCAACGAATAGCCGTGATATAAGAGTTTTTGCGTAGCAATGAATGTTCGTCCTAGAAAATTTGCTTTAGACATGCCTGTTAGATGGAACTCTACTTATCTTATGCTTAAACATATATTGCCATATAGGAGCACCTTATCTGCTTTCCTTCACACCCAAAGCCATCAATCTCGTAGCTCCTCCAAAGAGAACCTAAGTTAGAGACCCCGAACTTATCGAAACGATTGGGTTGTTCTTTGAAAAATATTTTCCTTTTAGAAATTTTTCATAAAGCTACACTTTGCCTTTCTCGAATATATTACCCTACTTCTCCTATAATTGTTCATAATATTGTTGAAATTGCAACTCACCTAAAGGCTTTTGAACATGATCATATACTACGGATGTCAGAGGTGCCATGAAAATTAAGTTTTTAAAATATTGAGAGAAATTCTATTTTATATGCATTCGCTTATTTTGGATCCTAGGCCAAACTCCAAGGATTTACGAATGTTTTACAAATTTTAAGTGAGGCTACCGATTTAGACTATTCTTCATACTTTACATTAGTTAAGAATAAATTATATGAGGTATATGATAAATATGAAAATAAGTTTGGATCATGCGCTTGGAAAGACTCCCTGTAGTCCCTAGCACCTCTAGGGGCTATGCAATGGGGCAAGATTTTTGGTTCTTCGTCTAGTTCTCGCAGTACACATCGCTTAGGAGGAGGAAGGCGACAAAGCATTGGAGACCTATCAAGCTATCTCAACAGATGATAGCGCGCTTTTGAGCAGAGTTGAACATCCTCTCATGGTGGCAAGCCCAAAGGTGTCATATCCATGCTATCCATATTAGCGGGATGTGTTGATCGTTCTGCCTCTACAGCTCTCCTGAGTCGCATTCATCTTCCTAAGAATAATCGAGGAGCGACGAACAAGTCCGCTCAACGAGATGGTCAAGTACTTATGACCGTAAAGACTGGGAACAAGTCAATCAAGACTCCAACATATCGAAAATAAAGATTTAGAAGAATCTTTTGAGAATTTGTATTTGGATAGCAATGAATAGGATTTTCAATATTTTTCTTCACATATAGTCACTAATGAGCTTTATAGGTTGTACTCTTTTTCTTTACCAAGGTTTTCTCAAATTTAGTTTTTACTTGGTAAAGTTTTTAATGAGGCAACCATCCCATGTAATTTAATAAGTTAATAAAGCTCATTATGTCATTGCAAATATTTATTTTTATGATTAGCAATGTCTATAAATTTCTATATTTTTTGAATTTTTCTAAATTTTTACAATTTTTACAATTTTTCTTATTTTTCTACAATTTTTCTTATTTTTCTGCTTTTTCGGCTAACGGGCTGGCGGGCGGCAGACGCCCGCTTAGCCTTAACTGCGTTCGGCCGCACGCACGACGGCCGGCCGTGTTCGGCTTGCTCGCGCGCGCGGCGGCGCAAGACGGCACGGCGCGTTTATTACACGGGCCTTACCGGGCCGTGCCTAAACGGGCCGTGCCGAGCACGGGCCCGTGCCATGCCGGCCCGGCACGGCCCAGTGGCCAGCTATAGCACGAGCCAAATAAGCTCGCGAGCGGCTCGTACGATTCGATTTTTTTTGTGAGCTAGGAAAGAGAATTGACTCGGCTCAAAAATTCATGAGCCTGAGTCAGACTCGTAATGGGTTCGAGTTGGTTTACGAGTGTTGAGCTATTTTTCTAACCTTACTCTCTGGTATATCTATTTAGGGGATGCTCGTTTTAACCATCGTTTTTGACTTTTAGTTGAAATTTTACTGTAGTTGACTTTTTTTACTATATCTGATTTGATTTTTTAGGCATAATTAATTTTTTAAAAAAATGTAAAAATAGAAAAAACATGTTAACCCATTAGGGATAATACAAAAGAACACGGGAAAAAAAAAGAAAATACAAAAAAGCCTAAAATATCTAAAAAAATTCAGAAAAAGACGAAATATTAAATAGTAAAAAAAACAGAAGCTAGAAGTAGAAGCCGGAAAAAAACCGAAACGAACGGGGCCTTAATTTTCTGGTATATCTATTTAATTTGCTGCTTTACAGGGATGCCCTAGAAAGCATATTAAAACTAGCTTAATTTTCTATGCATACAAACCTGCAGATTCTTATAACAAGATTTTGTGGTGCACATGGAGCACTAGGGGTGCAGATGGAGCGGATAATTTCTATCCGACTGATCGATCGAAGGCTCATGGAACAAATATGAAAAGGGTAATTGAGTATCCGGAACTGTTCGTATTCGACTCTGATTTCGAGAAAAATAATGGAATAGGATACATGATGAGTGATATCCGTCCTTATATATCCGTATGTAAAGTGATATGAGTAAGACTGTTGTGATTTCACTTAGGAACAAGATAATAGATAAACGGATTGCCGCATCTAAATAGTTGGGGAATACTGAGTGCTCTTTATTTGATATCTCAGCAATTAGTCTCTCCGTGTTCGCTCTGATTGCATCCCTACTGTTGAATGTCTTATGTAGGGGTGCCAAAAAAGCGAATAATTTCTATCCGACCAACCGTCTAGACTTGTGAAGCGAATACGGAATCGAGAAATTGGTATCTGATATTATCGGTGTCTGACTCCGATTCTAAAAAATATAGAATAAGATATAAGATAAATGATATTCATTTGTATCCGCTCCGATTGTATCTCTATAGAGCACTAGGTGCATCCGCTTGTAGAATTATTGGTAGGAGAGCATGCATCCGCTTGTAGAATTACTGGTAGGAGAGCAAGTACGTACGTGCATGATCCAAGCTGCTGCATGCATACGCTTTTCAGAGTTGTTGTGGTTCAGTGGCGAAGCTAGAAACAAAATTGAGGATGGACTAAGGCACTAAGCTAGATTGTCACAAACACAGTATTTTACTCTTGTTCAATTCAAATTTATACATGAATAGAAGAAAACCAAAACAAAATGAGAGAAATACAACGAAAGTACCTCAGTAATAGAAAGCGCATCTCGAAAATATATAAATATGTTTCCAGTGAATAGAATCAGTCATCTGCATATCAAAAATAAAAAATTAGTGATACGATAACTAATTGATCATGAACATTTGAGAAAAATATAACATATCATTAGCACGCAAAAATTAAATCACGAGGTAAGATTAAATCATAATTTTAATTTTAATATCTAGTAATTCAAGTTAGTTAATGGCAATGATACAACATACTTGTAATCTCCGCCTCTAATAATTTAGATTGCTCAATGTCCATAACTCAATATAAACTATAAAGATTAAAGAGCACAGAAGTTTTACCCTCTGGGCTCTGGCTCGGACACTCGTCAGTCGTCACGCTCGATCTCAACAGCAAAGCCTCCAAGTCAAGGCCAACCGGCAATCGGCAGCAAAGACGCCCAAATTCCCAATTCCCCACTTGGCCACGGGCCATAGGCCACTCCGGTCACCGGTCACCCCGTCCCGAATGGCCGAATCAAATCCAATCGGCAACGCAAGGCAACCACTCACTACCACTCCACTCCCCAGCAGGCGGCCTCACTAGTCACTGCCTCAGCCCTTAGACACAATGGGCGATGGCTGACCGCCGCCGCCGACAACGCCTCAGCGGCTCCCAACCTCCCATTTTCAGGCTTTGATGCAAGAAACCAAAGCCACAAAACGCCCCCCGCCCGGATCTACACGGTGTCGGGCTCTGCTCTGCCTCTCCGCCTAGATTTGTATGGCATCAACCTTTGCTCTCCACTGGGCACCGCTAGCCACACACCACCGTCGGCCCGCCAGCTGCTAGGTGTGTGCGTAGCCCCTCGTCTCTCCCGTGCATGTGCCGTGGCCTCTTGTGCATCTGTGGACTGTGGTCTCTGACTCTATGTGTGATGCCATGGTAGTTGGCTGTGTCATCTTCGCTGGGCCCTAGGGTGGATATCTGCATGAAGAGCAGACCTAGCTTAGGGGGTGGGGGTGTTTGGGGTGAACCAGAGGATGAGTTGAAACCTGATAAAACTCACCTGATAGCTCCGCCCCTGCTGTGGTTCGATTATCACCTCGAATCGATGCGCTAGTACTACCCTAAAACACGGGAATAGCAAAGATCACTTTCTACTCTGGCAGCACGGTGTTGGATTGTTGGTACCTTCGCTTTTTTCAAGGCACCGCGAGTGCTTGATCTTGTAGTAGTAGCTAGTGGCTAGCAGCTACTGTGTACATGTGTTGCGATCTCGTCCACACAAGTGGCACTGTTCAATGATAACTAGTATCAACCATCCCTTGTCATGCTCACATGTTAGCGGAGCGCGGTTCTAAACAAATCCTATTGAAGTTTCTTCGTACGTATAGCATTTGTATGTTTTTCCCATTAGCTAGGTACAATTAATATTGACGTGGCTGCAACTCACCTATTTTTGTATTTAATTATCATGTACCTTGATTATGATCGTGTTGATACGATGTGTTTTTTTTCTGTTAAAGCTCCACTCGGGGATAGCTACATATGATTTTTTTGGTTTTGATAAATATTATCCAGATATTTTTTTACCAACAAATATCCAAATTTCCCACCTTTGAATGTACGTGAAAATTCATACGCTGCTACCTCCATCATCTTCTTCTCCAGCGACCCTTTCTTCTTTCTCTCCGATAACCCCTCCTTCCTCCTCGCCGGCAAGCTCGAGGGGGAGAATCCCACCTCCCGCACTTATAATTCATTGTTCCCCTGGGCATAGAGGGAGGTTGGGGGACGATGGCCCGATAGTGGGCGGCGGTGGGGGTGACGAGCGGGGTAGGAGGGTGGTGGACGGTGTCGGAGGGCGATGGTGACAGAAGGTACCAGCTATTAGGTTGGGTGGGGGTGGCATGGCGGGGAGGGGTAGGGGCAGCGTTGCGAGGCGGCGGGGACGCCGTTGGCCATAGGTGGCAAAGGAGGGGGCGGGGTGGCGGTGAAAGGTGTGCGGAGTTGCTTGAGTGAGAAAGGAGGAGACCGTGGGAGGGATTCGTTGCTGGCGACAATGTAGGGGTGGCACGGAGGGAGCGCGCGCGGGTGACGAGTTAATCTAGTTATCTTCAGTTCTGATCGAGTCCACGACTAGAGTGTGTCCTATGACCACTGTAGTTTATGACCAGTGCGTATGTTTGAGTACTATAGCAGTCGTAAGTCGAGTAGCAATTGGAGTCAGAGTGTTGTAGCAGTCGGAGTTGGAGTAATGTAGTAGTCATAGTCAAAAAAGGAAAGTATTGTAGCAGTCATGAAAGTTTAGGAATCAGAGTCCGCATGTAACTAGGATTCAGAGTTTGTTTAGGACTCTCAATGTGGGTTGGCATGTTAGATACAGAGTCTTGTTTGTTACTTCTCTATATAAGAAAAACAAAAAGGACACAAGTGTATCGCGCGCTAAATATCGATATGTGTTTTACTTGTGTTCGAGTGTGTGATATCAAAGTTCAAGTTGTCGGTCGCTAAGGCCCTGGGCTAATCTCCAACAATTGGTATTAGAGTCTAAGGGGAATGAAGCGATGGCCGACAATACTAGTGATCCGTCGAAGTCAGGAGTGCTTGTCAAGATCACGGGCAACGAGCTCGATCCATCGAAGACAGGCGTGTTTGTGAAGCCGATGGCAAGAAGTGCCTTGATCCCAATCTACCCAATATTGAGCGAAATGAATTACAACATATGGGACATCAAGATGAAGTTAGTCTTATGTTCGCTAGGGGTATGATCGGCAGTCAAAGATGGAGACGATAACGGTGACAAGGATCAAGGCACGATGGTGGCCTTCTCACAAGTGGTGCTAGATGATGTGATCATGCCAATCGCAGAGAAGGAGGTGGCGAAAGAAGCCTGGAACACACTCAGGGAGATGCAAGTAGGCGAAGATCGTGTCAAGAAGGCACACGCTCAAGTACTGAAATGGCAGCTGAGCAAGTTGCAGATAGGGGATTTGGAGACGATCACCGAGTACTCCATGAAACTCACCACATTGGTGGGTGAGATCTGTTTGCTTAGCACGAAGCTAGAAAAGAGCGACGTTGTCAAAAAACTGTTCAGTTCGGTTCTAGGTCGATTCCTCAAAATTATCAGAACGATCGAACAGTTTGGCGATGTCGCAGTAATGTCGCTCTCGGAGGCGATCGATCACCTCAGAACCTTCGAGGAAGGACTCAAGGGGCGACAACACTTGAAAGATGGGGGAGGTAAACTTCTCTTTACCCAAAATGAGTGGGAAGAAAGGAGCTCGAAGACAAAGAAGCATAAGGGCTCTAGCAGCACCAAGAGATGAGGCGTAATGGGAGAGGTCGAGGACACGACCGCGGACAAGGCGGAGGGCGAGGCTATGGCAATCGCGTCATCGATGAATGAATGCTGCATAACTCTAACAAGACCAAGGTCATGTGTTTCAATTGCAACGAAAATAGGCACTTTGCGAAAGAGTGTTGACGAGGATATAACAATCCACCAATTATAATTTATTTGTAAATGATAAAATTATGCCATTATACTCCTTGAGTATATCACTTATCTATAAGGGGGAGATTTTGTAGGGTAGTCGTAAGCTCTTCTACAACTATTCCTTAGTCATAAATCTCTCCATGACCACCTCATAGTCGTTAGTCATTCTACGATCATCTCATAGTTGTAAGTCTTTCTACAACCACCTCATACTCATAAATTCTTCTACGACCACTTCATGGTCATAAGTTCTCCTACGAGCATAATGTAGTTATAAGTTCTTCTGCGACCACACTATGGTTGTCGATTTTTCTACGACTAGTTTGTCTACGACAACCTACCACATCGTGGGTCTATCTCATAAGGTGGTTAGCACATGCACTTATTCTCGAGAATAACTGTGCATGACTTTTCTCCAACAATAACCACAACACGACAATACCATGTTTCTTGGACAATAACTTTTATCAGACAGTTATCGCCCGAAGCATTAAGGTGTCTCTTAGCTTGGAACACTTGCCGCTGCTTCGTAGACTATATAAAGGCTTGCATCGGGGAGAAGAAAAAGACTTGAGACAGATCTGGGAAGGATTCGATAGAGTACAAGGCATTCTGCATTCTTTCTCAGTTGTAATCAGTTGATTGAGTAATAGCCACACAGGAGTAGGGTTGCTATTCTCCTAGGAGAAAGCCCAAACCTATATAAAAATCCCTATATCTTTTCTCTGTGTGATCATAGTCAGGTCTTCAAGAGTTTCCTCCATATATAATAAATCATATGTAAGATAAGTATTAAAACACGGACGGTTGGCATCATCTGTGGGGATACTTCTTCCAAGCCTCCGGTAATTTCCTTATCAACAAGTTCTTTTCCTTCTGATGTCCTCATGACAGGGGAGTGGAACAAGGAGAATTGGTTCGACCTGGCCGACTACGCAAATCTTGATATGGATGCCTGCTACGACTATGAGCAGACCATGCTTTCTTTCAGCAGTGCGGCTGTCTCTAGAGATCCATCAAGAGATCTCAGAGATCGCACTGTGGGAAAGGCTAAGGAGGGATATTTATCCCCCCACATTATTACGCTCAGTAGAGGAATGAGTTTCCCCAAAGAGCAAGGGTCAATCTAACCATAAACAGGACTCGCAATGTGATAAAGGGCCCACCCCTAAGTGTTCTAGTCCCCAAGTGACCATCCGATCAAGCTCGATGAGTCCTAGAATCTGTCATTCGGGAATCCATCAACATCTAGTGGTCGTGACCATTCAATTGTCCCCACAGAGAATGTGAGTGGGCTTCCTGCGAGTCCATCCATACTCATATAGGGTTCAACTCTGGTCGGAGATAGTTATAACCCAGAGTTCCCCTTTCTAGAGAGGCCTATTTCGTGCCATGAGGCCCTGTCGTTGGATGACTCCTTAAGCCAAGAGGTGTCTGACGTGAGTGGAGATCCTATTCGGGAGTTCTTCACCCTCTCCTCAGATACCAATCACTCTCTCGGAGGAAGGCCTAAGGATGCTCTCCGTCGATCACACACTGCCACCCCTCATGAGGATGGTGAGGAGGCCTCTAGTGATGAGCCATGTGAGTTCTCTGATGAGCGTGGGAGAAATCCTAGAAATAATTGCTCTCCTTTAAAGTGGCCGCAACTAGTCTCAGATATTGAGGATCCCAAGACCATTCAAAAGAAAATATTGGCTGCTCAGAGGTCTTTGCTTGGGTGCATCTAGTACCAAATAGAAGAGGCTCGAGAACTTCAATGTATAAATGACTTTCTCGAAAATGCAACTTATGAGCTTGCTCGAGCAGCAGGCTACGACCACTTCACTCAAGGGATCATGTAAAGACTCCAAAGCATGATGGCCAGACTCAAGCAGTCTCGTCGACACAACTCTGGGAGTCAAACAAGTACGACTGTGTCTAGTTATTCGTAGAACTCAGCCTGTGGGAATCGACATGATGACAAGTCACATCATTCTCTCAACTACAACTCTAGTCAGAGAAGAGTTCCTCGAATATCCCAGATCGATGAGTTTATCAAGGAGGTGATCGATCACCACTTTGAGTAAGGAATCTACAATAGCAGATGGAATACGAGGAGTATTATCCTCGCATGGATGAGGCCTATTACAAGTCAGGTCCATCGACTGCCAGGCATCACCGAGTACGGTTGCCTAGATATGCCAATCATCCTTTCCAACAAAGGTGGCATTATGATCTGGTTACCGGATGTTGGGCATTCTCGCCTGAACTTCGAGTAGTACGCTTACCACCATAGTTTCGATCGGTAAATATGGAGAAGTTTAATGGATCCCAAAACCCCATTGAATTCCTTCAAATTTACATAACTGCGGTTTGAGTAGCAGGAGGATGAGAGCATGTCATGGCAAATTACCTTCCGACTGTACTCAAGGGATCTGCTCAATCGTGGTTGCTAAATCAACCACTAGAGTCGATCCACTCGTGGCAACACATCTGTGATATTCTATTGGCCAATTTCTAGGGCACATACAATCGCCCTAGGAAGAAAGACGACTTGCACCAGATGTGGTAAAATAGCAATGAGACCTTACGATAATTCATCAAATGCTTTAGCCAGGTTCGTAATTCCATTCTGGAGGTTTCTGATGCTTCTGTCATCAGGGCATTCAAGCAGGGAGTCCGCAACAGGAGGTTCATAGAGAATATCACCTTGAATCCTCTGACTACTATCACCGAACTCTTTGAGATGGCTGATCGCTATGCAACTACTACTGAAGTAGTCAAATGGAGTAAGACCATCGATCAAGTCAATCAAAGTTCAAAAGAGGAAAGTGAAGGCAGCAAAAGGAAGGAGAAGGCCAAGAAATCCAAGAACAAGGCAAAATGTCAGAGGACTCAAGCTGGAGGTTTCAAGGAAGTCTTGGCCGTGGGCAATATGAAGCCACAAAACTCCAAGCAGTACACTGATCGAGGCAAGGTCAAAGCACTTGTAAGGAAGAACAAGCCTAGGCAGTTCCCTCTCCATAAAAAGGAAGAAGATGACCTTCACAATTTTCAAGTTTTCTAATGAAAACTCGAGGACTACTACTTCGGCAAAGGAGCATTCCCTACTCTCGAAGAGTTAGGACAAACGAGTGGTCAGAAGCAGTTGGATGATGATGACAAGATGCTATTCCAGGATTCAAAGTACACCATTGAGCACATCTATAGGGGGTCTTCGGCATACGAGTTAAAATGACAGTATGAAGCTATCAAACGAGAGGTAAACTCCATTGACTCTCCTCTTATCAATAATCTTGTTAGGTGGTCAGAAGTCACCATCTCCTTTGAGAAAAGTGACTATTCAATTCCTTCAACTCGACCAGGTCGATTTTCGATTATGGTTGAGCCCACCATCAACAACTATCGAGTGAATCAAGTGTTGATTGATACTAATAGTTTTTTAAATATTTTATTTGTAAGTGCTTTGAACGAGATGCAAGTTCCTTGAACCAGAATAAAACCTGTATGATACTCATTCCATGGGATCGTACCAGGATATTTGGCCAAGCCAATTGGCCAAGTTTCTCTGTCTATTGGCCAAGTTTTTTTGCCTATTATATTTGGTTCTCTAGGCAATTTTAGGATAGAGAAAGTCTCTTTTGATATGGTTGACTTCGACACAGCGTATAACGCCATAATCAGACGACTAACTCTGGCACATTTTCTGATTGTTTCTTACTATGTATATCAAAGTCTTGAGATGCCAAGTCCCAATAGAGTGATCACAGTATGCTGTAATAAAACAATGGTGCTTACATGCGACCGCAAGTCCCTTGAGATGGTCAGTTAGTTATCGACTTGAGAAGCCAGCAAGGCGCAGCCTTCGACCAAGCACTCAAAGCCTAAAGTTGCATCGAAGTCAAACAAACAAGTCAAAAAAAGTCTCGTTGGATCTAGTGGATCCTTTGAGGACCGTTCACATCAGAGTTACTTCTGACCTTACATAGGAAGGCGCCCTTACCACCTTCCTCCGGGCAAACACAGATATCTTCGCATGGCAACCATTCGACATATGCAGGGTCCCTAGGGAGGTGATTGAATACAAGCTAGCTCTACAGCCTGATAAGAAGCCTATAAAACAAAAATTACAGAGATTTACATATGATCGACGGGAAGCTATTGGATCAGAATTGGACAAGCTACTGAAAGTAGGATTTATAAGAGAGGTTAATTGCTCAGAGTGGTTGGCTAACCCTATAATGGTTAAGAAGTCTAATGGTAGGTGACGTATTTGTATAGACTATACTGATCTAAATAATACTTGTCCAAATGATGATTTTTCTCTTCCTTGTATCAATTAGTTGGTTGACTCTACTACTGGTCGTAAAGTGTTAAGTTTTCTAGATGCATACTTTGATTATCATCAGATTAGTATGTCTTTAGAAGATGAAGAGAAGACCACATTTATTACGCCATTTGGAGTATTTTGCTATGTTAAAATGCCATTTGGTTTGAAAAATACAGGTACAACTTTTCAGCGTTTTATACAATTGACCTTTTTATTTCAACTAGACCAAAATTTAGAAGTCTATGTTGATGATCTAGTCATAAAGAGCATCAAATGACTTAATCACATTTTAAACCTGCAGAAAATATTCAACAACCTTAGAAAGCTCCACTTGAAACTCAATCCTAAGAAGTGTGTGTTTGGAGTTTCTTCAGAAAAGTTGCTCGGATTTCTTGTTTTGGCAAGAAGTATCGAGGCATATCCTGAAAAGATAAATGCCATTGAGCAAATGCGCCCTTTGACCACTAAGAAAGAAGTTCAGAAACTCATCAGGTGCATGGCGACTTTAAGTCATTTCATCGCAAGTCTAGGAGAAAAAGGACTTCCTTTCTTCAAACTTCTAAGGGAGCACGGGGGTTTTAAGTGGTCAAAAGAGACTAATGATGTCTTTGAGGATGTCAAGAGATATCTTACGAGTACTCCTGTTTTTGTTTATCTGAAACCAGACAAGACACACTTAATATATCTAGCTACCACGTCATAGGTTATAAGTGTAGTACGGGTCACAAAATGCAAAGGCATCCAATGACCAGTCTACTACATAAGCGAAGTCTTATACGGGCCTAAGGAGCGCTACCCTCAGGTTCAAAAACTTCTATGTGCCCTCCTTATGTTTTCAAGAAAACTAATGCATTATTTTTATGCACACAAAATTATTGTGCTATCTGAGTTTCTCTTAGGAGAGGTCCTCTAGGACAGGGAAATAGCGGGACGCATGGCAAAATGGTTGGTGGAATTTGGGGAGTTCGACCTCTATTCCATGTCCTGAACGGCCATTAAATCTTAGATCTTGACAGACTTTGTCAATGAATGGACAAATCTTAAACTTGTTCATGATCCACAGTACAACTCCTACGACCAGTGGATGATGTACTTTAAGAGGTCGCTTTCGCTTAGTGGCTTGGGGGTTAGGGTGGTTCTAGAATCTCCTACAGGATAGACCTTAAAGTATGTCATTCAATTAAACTTTTCAGCCACTAATAATGTGGCCAAATACGAAGGTTTGTTGGTTGGCATACGAGCCATGAAAGCGCTCAGGATTCGTCGACTACTTGTGAGAGGAGACTCTCAACTAGTCGTGAATCAGGTCAAAAAAAAGTACCAATGCTCTAGTTCGATCATGTCTTAGTACTTATTAGAAGTTAGAAAGCTTGAATATATCCCTCAGAAGGATAATTTTCTCACTAACCAGGTAGCTCAGTAGTTTCTTCTCGATCACAAGTACCAATAGGAGTCTTCTTAGAACAACTTCAGAAGCCGTCTCTGGTCGAAATACCATAAACAACTCATGGGCAGCCTCTCTAGAGTACAAGGATACCTAGATGGCACCCATGTACAAGTATCTTTAGAAGAGTTTAATACCCGACGACGATCTTGAAGTGGATCGTTTATCCCGTAAGGCCAAAATGCATGCTTTGGTTGATGGGGTACTCTATAAATGGAGTACTCAAGGGATTCTCATGTGATACATATTACAGAAAAAAGGATTATAACTCCTTAATGATATACATGGAGGCATCTATGGAGCACACGTCTCTTATAGAACGCTAGTCGAAAAAGCCTTTTGACAAAGTTTTTGTTGGCCAACGGCCCTCAGTGGCACCAAAGAGCTAGTTAAGAAGTATGTACAATGCCCATTTTGTAGCAAGCAAATACAACAATCGACTCAGGCTCTTCAAACGATTCCTCTACCTTCGCCTTTTGCAACCTAGGTCTTGATATCCTAGATCTGTTCCTAAGAGCACTAGGAGGCTTCGAATTCCTTTTTATGGCTATTGATATATTCATAAAATAGATTGAGGTTGAACATGTGACTGGAATAACAACGAAAGCCACTAAAAGGTTCATGATAAGAAATGTGATTACTCGATTTGGAGTTTCAAGTGGAATAATTATTGACAATGATAAGCATTTTTAAGTATGGATTCTAAGAAATTTGCATTGAACTTGGTACCAAACTTTGTTATGCCTCAGTCGCCCATCTCCAAAGCAATGGTGTAGTCGAATGAGTGAATGGCGAGATAATGCAAGGAATTAAAACTCAAGTCTTCGACCAGCTTGTAAAGCTCTTGGGGCTTGGGTACAAGAATTACCTTTAGTATATAGGCAATTTGTATGACTCCTAGTCAGGTGATAGGTGAAACTCTATTTTTTCCTAGTTTTTGAGACCGAAGCCATACTTCCTCCAGAAATAAAGATTCGGTCAACAAGGATCGAGAACTTTCACAACTCCAACCAAGAGTAACTTCGAGCAGATGATATTAACCTATTCGAAGAGAAGAGAAATCAAGCCTTAATTTATTCAGTTGTCTATCAACAAGCCAAGCCTAAGTACTACGATCGTAAGGTCCAACTTCGCAGCCTTACTGTAGGCGAGTTGGTATTGAAGATGATTCAATCCCAGTCTAATCGGAACAAGCTTTCCTACAGGTGAAAAGATCCTTACACCGTGATCGAAGTCATATGACCAAGCTCAGTATGACTTGCCATGGAAGATGGTCAGATTCTTTTGAACTCTTGGAACATCGATCATTTGCGTAAATTCTATGTATAACATTTCTCATCTTTCAATAAAATTTTTAGTTTGTTCAAATCTTTATTGTCGTATGTCCAGTAGAGGTTCTTTTATGTTTGTTCAGCCACTTCTAAGACACTCAATCTGTTTAAACTGGGTGGAGAAGGGAACTTTTCTAGTCAAAGTCTCTTCTCTCTACATGTGGTCCTACCCACTAGAAGGAGCTTGTTAGTATCATAATGTTTCTAACTCTTTTTATAAGCATAAAACAATTGAGTTGACTACGAAAATGTTGAATGGATATAAAAGAAGGTAATATGAGTATTTGTCATATCATCGTTAAAATCTTCGATTTTATTAACCTGGTCAAAGGAAGGTAACGTCACCTAGTCGAAACCTTTCCTCTTTGCACGTAGTCCTTTCTACTAGAAGGAATTTCCTAGCATCGATTCATTTCAAACTTTTGCTACCAATATGTGACAATCGAAGTCAACAACGATAGTTGTATAAACTACTCCGCTCTCTACATACATTATTCTATACTATTTGCTTCGTTCATCCACATAAATGAAGTAAATAGTCAGAGATTAGGATAGAGTTATCAATATAACTTCAATTCTTAGTCATAATTTCATTTTCTTTTATTTCTTTTTTGTCTTACGAGTACTAACTACTCAACAAGATGAATTGCAGGAAAAGGAATGTGATTTTCACTAACAAAACAATTGTTCTTACAAAGTTTCTTATTACAAGCTACTCTAATGAAGGAGAGTCGATTTGCATCTCCTCCACAACTTTTTGACTGGTTGGCTCCATTTCTTCGATCAGGCGGGTTGTCTCTGCTTTTGAGTAGTTGAAGTCATGCTCAATTGGTCGAAGACAAAGGCTTTGGTCACATGCCTTGAGTTTTACCAAGGTATAGCTTGCTGCACTTTTAACCGCCTCTCATAATGAGTCAGCCTAGGTTGTCTTCAGAGTACTTATGAGCTTCTCCAAAGCTCTGACTTGTTGTCTGATCGTACTCATATGGGTAATCATGGTATATTCAGAAGGATAGATCTTCTCAGCACTAAGCCCACCTGTAGGATCGAGGAGGCCAACTAGAGGGGGGTGAATAGACGATCTTAAAAATTATCTTACAATCTAAAATAATATCTATTTGTCTAAACCAAGTATATAATGCAGAAGCTTAACTTAAATTGGTTTAGCATAAATATTGCCTAAAACAACTAAGTTCGCCTAATTGCACCAACAATCTAAGTCTATGTCAAAGGTTTGCAAACCTAGGGTGACAAGCAATCAATATAATTCTATGAATGTAAATTGCTTGAAGGTAAATTGAGCACAAGTACCAAACCACAATTGATACAATTACTTTTTACCGTGGTGTTCGGAGACTTGTCAGTCTCCCCTAATCCACGTTGAGGTAAGCCCAAACGAATTAGACCGGCTCCATGAATTAAGCCTTCTACCTTAAATCCACTAGTGGTAGCTCTTTCCCGCTCCGGGTAGGTGAGCTCCAACCTTCACAACACGCCGGGTTTTCTCACAACCTTCTTTGAGAAGATCACTGCGCACGACGCTTTCAACACCGTCTAGGAGTCGGCAAACTCCAAGAGTAATAAGTCAAGCCCCTCGCTTGACTCCCACCACGTGCAACGAATGCACAAGCTCAAATGGATGCTAAATCCACATTTAGATGCAACACATGCAACTAGAGACCTCTCTCCTTGCTCACAAAGTGCAACACATGCACAATAGAGTGGAGAGGCTTACACTAGCTTAAGAGAATGAAAAGAGGTGCCAAAGATTGCTCCCCAACCAGCCACAAATGAGTATTTATACTCTACACACAAAAACTAGCCGTTGAAGTCAAATCCCTGAAAAAATATGGAAAATTGGTACTACCGCCGTTATAAGTGCGGTACTATCGATTTCTACTGTAGCATAAAGTAACAGCTATGTCAAACTAGCTGTTGGAGTCAAACTACTGAAAAAATCAGGAAAATCGGTATGACCTCTGTACAAAGTGCGGTACTACCGCAATGCGGTACTACAAATTAATTTGCGGTACTACCGCACTTCTATTTTTCAGCACAGACAGCACTCAAGAAAACAGTCATAACTTTTGACTCCGATGTCGGAATTGAGTGATTTTGGACTCTATGGAAAGTTTATTCATAGGGCTATATAACCCATCTATTTGCATGATCTAAAACATACTAGATCAATGCAGAAATCATAAGAGTTCCAAGAAGTCATATTCACGGTCTAAGTCCAAGAAAAACAATAATACACAATCTTAGACCATGTCAAGGGATATTGTATGACCTCCAACAACTTGCAAAACACATTTGTAAACTTAGGTCATATCACAAGGAAAAGGTACATGAACTTCAGCCATTTGCAAAACACATTTGTAAAGTATAATCACATGTTGCAAGGATTAGATGCATGAGCCTCAACTATTTGTAAAACACATTCACAAATAATAGCATCATGCTATAGAGAGCTAGAGTAAGCAAGATTGGGCTATCAACATATGATGAGACTCAAGCTACTGGACAAGACCCCTCTTAATAGTATAGAAAACTTATACTAGCAATCCGGTTTTTTAATCAAACACCAAGACCGGTAAAAGACTAGAAACACATTCTTAGCCCTACCTAGTCATACCTTTGCCTTGAGCATTTCCTTGAAGCTTGATGATAAACATCTTCACTTCAAGTTTAGGTCATTGTCTTCCCGTGACTTAATGATCAACTCATGATCATCTCCTTTTCGATGTCTTGATATACATCAATACATGATGCATCCTCTTTTGATGGTCTTCAACTCATGAAGCTATTTCTATCTCGAATCTTTGCTTGATGATCTTCAACATATGAAGTCATTCAAAGTTTTCATCATCTTGGAACAAAACCTATTCATCTAACTCATGGAAAATATTAGTCCCATAATGTGATTGTCATTAATTACCAAAATATACCATTAACTCATAATGATGTGTCTAGATTCTTCAATCTTCCCTTTGGTAATTGATGATAACCACCACAATTACAAATAATTGAATATAAAACTTTAAACTCAAAGTACGGTACTACCACCGTACAAAATGTGTTACTACCGCACTGTAGTATTACCGTAGGTAGGTGCGGTATTACCGCACTGTGGTTCTTTCGCCGTGCTGACATCGGTACTTCCGATTTCTGGCCAGTTAAGTTTTTCTCAGGGAACTCTCTGGAAAAAATATTCCGCAAATCGGTATTACCGCGATACCATGCGGTACTACCGCACTGCGGTTGTACCGCAGTTAAAATTTTGGTACTACCGATTTCTGTGAGTTGAAGTCCCCCAAACGGGTGCTCTCTGGAAAAAATATACTGCATAAAAATCGGTACTACCGCACTACGGTAATACCGCTGTCTACACGCTGGTACTACCGCATTGCGGTAATACCGCAGGTAGGTGCGGTGCTACCGATTTTCCTGAGAGAGCACAGTTGACTTTAGACTTTAAATTCAAATGTATGCTGACCTTTGTCTCGAGTCATATTGATCTTTTTATCAATCTTTGCATGCATCTCCAACTATTCAAACGAATTCCGGGACTAAACCTTTCAATCACTTAACATACATGTTAGTCACCTTTTGCAAACACAAATAATTGAGTATAAAGCAATATGATTCAATGTGAGTATATATATGAACTACACAAATTTTATATACTCAAATGATATATTTCGAAGTAGAGATCCTAATGTATGTGAAAAAAGAAACATGGATCAATACTAATGAAATCAAAAAATATAGAGTGAACTCCCCCTAAATGTGTGCATATAAGAATATATAATAAAAGCATATGCATATATTTATTTTAGTTTTTTGGTGGAGTTTAATCTATATTTTGGATTCAAGGAATGCACTAAGATATAAATGAATGTAATTGTCGAATGCATACCTATTTGATTTCACCTTTTCATCCAAATGATACTAAACCATATCATAATCAGTCAAGCACATTAGTCTCACAAAAGTACTTGTCATTATCACCAAAACCAACATAATGGAGCTTGAACTTACACCACCGAGTAGATTGTTTAGAAGCCAAACATTGTCATGAATAATGGTCTTTATCAACTTTGTTTCCTCTTGACTACAAGTCGAAGCTTTTTACGAGTCGCTTTATTTCAATCACAGCCTCTGCAAATAGAGAAAAGGTGGTCAGAAAGATACTTCTCAAAAGACTAGTTATCAGAACTGGTTGAATGCAAAAGATTTTCTTACTTGCCAGTTGAGTATCGAGTTTCTCGACTTCATCTTTCTGATCACTTTGGCTTTTTCTTCGACCTCAGTGCGGAGCTTACTTGTTTTGACCTCTTTATTTGTCAAAAAAAGAGTTAGAGGAAAATGAGGAAGACCTCTAAACAAACAGTCTTAAGTTCAGAACTTACTGTTTATTTTCTCCTATAATGTTTTGATTGTAGAGTTGGCCTTTAGAAGGCTTATTTTTAAGTCGACGTTTTCTTTCTTACATTTTGCTATCTAAGAACGTAAGCTATCTGTGGTTAGGGGTGGATATCGAGCTACCTCCTTGTTTTATCAAGCTTTTTCAAAATTAACCTATTTTAATTTAATATCATTTTATTAGTAGTTTGGAAGTATGCTTATAATCGAGCTAATGAGGTCCTAATGATCACGTGGAGGCATTTGACTTTCCGACCATGGATGGCATAGTTGGAGGACACGACCAAAGCGGCAACTCCAAGCACGACCATGACCAGGTCGAGCATGGGATCTGGGATGCCTGGCTCATCTACACCGCGTACTCCTGCAGCGACGCTGGGAGTACTGGTCTCACCGGGAGCTCCATTAAGGATGGAGCTTGATGAGGGTTCATCTGAAGGACCACAACGGGAGCGTGATATCAAAAGTCTCTATGATGCCACATCCCCGATAGAGCTAGAAGATTCGGGGTTCTACTTACTCAGAGAGAAATTCGTGAACTTCGAAGAGGCCAAAGAAAATCATTCCTGGAGAAGAGCTATGGAGGAGGAGATGTTCTCTATCCAAGAGAATGGAACATGGCAGCTTGTTCCATGGCCAGACAGTCATCAACCGATTGGTTTGAAGTCGGTGTTTAAGTTAAAGAAAGATACTCAAGGCATGATTGTGAAGCACAAGACAAGGCTAGTTGCAAAGGGGTACGTTCAATGACAAGGTGTTTATTTTCATGAAGTCTTTGTCCCTGTTGCGAGGTTAGAGACATTGCACCTACTCATTGTGATCGCGGTGCATGAAGATGGGAGGTTCATCATATGAATGTCAAATCCGCCTTTCTCAATGGTGACTTAGAAGAAGAAGTTTACATTATGCAACCTCTAGGATTTGACAAGAAAGGAGAAGAGCACAAGGTGTTAATATTGTATAAAGCTCTATATGATTTGTGTAAAGCCCTAAGAGTTTGGAATTTGAAGCTAGACAAATCCTTAGTGGCACTCGATTTTAAAAGATGTCCGTTAGAACATGCGGTGTACAAACAAAGCCAAGGAAAAGAGAGTTTATTGGTTGGAGTTTATGTGGATGATTTAATCATCACCGGAGAGAGTACCGCAGAGGTTAATAACTTCAAAATCCAGATGAGGAAATTGTTTAGCATGAGTGATCTTGGGTTACTCAACTATTACTTGGGCATTGAAGTTCATCAAAGTCCTAGAAAAATTACACTAAGCCAATCAGCATATGCAACAAAAGTGTTGGACAAATGCAGTATGAAGGATTATAATCCAACGAAAACTTCGATGGAATCCCACCTGAAGTTGAGTAATAGTAGCATAAACCCTCATATGGACAAGACCTTATATTGAAGTATAGTCGGAAGCTTGAGATACCTACTACACACATGGCCAGACTTAGTGTTCTCGGTTGGCATGGTGAGCAGGTACATAGAGAAGCCTACTACGGAGCATATGGCCACTATAAAGTACATATTGAGGTATGTGAGAGGAATTTTGAGTTACGGGTGTGTCTACGAGAAGAAGGAGGTTTGGGCTAATCAGTTACTTTGATAGTGACCTAACCGGTGATTCTAATGATTGAAAAAGCACTTTGGGCATGGCAGTTTTTTCTTGGATCGAACCTAATCAGTTGGTGTTTATAAAAGCAGAAGGTAGTCGCTTTATCCTCGTGTGAAGTGAAGTACATTGTAGCTTGTGCGACAGCATGTCAAGGGGTATGGCTGGGACGATTATTGGCTGATATGCTAGAGGTGAAGGTTGAGAAAGTAACTCTGAAGATTGATAATCAATCTGTAATTACGTTGAGCAAGAATCCAATCTACCATGAGGGAAGCAAACACATCGATACCCATTTCCATTACATTAGAGAATGTGTGGAATCAGTGAAAAATTGGTGTGCAGAACATCGATGGAAGACAACAAGCTTAAGGAGGAGATTGACTAGTTAATCTAGCTGTCTTCAGGTATGGTCGACTCCATGACCAGAGTATGTCCTACAACCACGGCAGTGTATACGACCACTTTAGCTTATGACTAGTCTGTATGTTCAAGTACTATAGCAGTTGGAGTCGGAATACTGTAGCAGTCAGAGTCAGAGTACTATAGCAGTCGTAATAAAAAAGGAAAGTACTGTAGCAGTTGTGAAAGGTTAGGAATCAGAGTCCGTATGTAACTATGATTCAGAGTTTGTTTATGACTCTCAACGTGGATTGGCATGTTGTATACGGAGTCTTGTATGTTGCTTTCTTATATAAGAAAAACAAAAAGGACGCAGGTGTATCGTATTGCTAAAGATCGATTTGTGTTTTACTTGTGTTCGCATGCATGATCTCAAAGTTCATGTTTGCCGGTCGCTAAGGCCCTGTGCTAATCTCCAACAGCAAGGTGGGATAGGGTTAGGGTTAGATAGAGTTATATATAGTAAGAGGGGAAAGGATGAGAGCCTTTAAATATTAATTTAAGGGTCATAAAATTTGAATGATTATTTAAAAGAAAATAGTCGAGTGATTCCTAGACACATATTTGGGATTAATAGAATAATACAAGCTTCCACATATAATAATGTCACCGTCCTCCGTACGGTCGGTGATGCGTGTTTATGCCACTAGTTGCACATGCACCTGCCATGATTTTTTGTCTAAGATTCCGATCATGATGGCGCTTTTGGTGAAGATCAATTTGCAGCACTACTTGAAACACAAAGGGGAATAAACATCAAAGGGGAATAAAGAAACGCAAAACTCTTTATTATTCGTAACAGTGTGAAATTAGTACATTTGTTCATACAACACGTGGCTCAAGTCATTGTACAAGAACCATAATCAAATTTATCTCTTATTCTGATGCAAATGTAAATAGCTATCAGAAGGACTTCAAGTAATCAATCGCCTCCATTAATTAAAATAGACCTCAACGAACAATAAAATTTTGTAGCATCAAACTTCTGATCAGCAGAGTGGCGATATTATTTAGGCACCGTTCATCGACGGTTTCTTCATCTCCCACGCGGTCAGGTGCGACACCTTGATGTCCGCCTCTCCGTTGTTGAAAACGTAAAGATGCGCGTTCTGCCCTATCGCGATCGACGGGTACACTCTTGACAGGATGCAGGTCTTCCCTCCAGCACCGAAGCTCTCAACCACTGACCGGTCAATCTACATATGCGATCAGAGGGAAACACAGGCAATAACAGATAAAAAAAATGGTCAATAAAGTTGCGTGATATGAGGTGTCCTAGCTAGTAAAAAACGACGTTATATGTAAGGGGCACGTACCAAACTTCTCAAAGAGATCTTCCCGGATGAGATGTCAGTGTCGACGAACCCGGCAAAAGTCGGCTTGTACAGATCTGGGCTAAGAGATGACCTGCTCGATGCAAAAGAAAAGTAAAGCAGTTGAGTATAGCACAAAGAATGATACCAACTGGGCAAGAAGGGATGGGAGCATATGTGCAGTGCGTTCAAATGAGAAGAGAAGACGAGAGATATTTGGCCATACTTGGTAGGGTCAGTGCACATGAGGACTACGGGCTTGCCATATCCATCCTTGAAGACTCTGAAGAATACGGCGGTCTTCTCCTCCAGGTCGGCAGAGGCCAGCACCCACAGGCCGAAGGGCCCCACGCCGCCCTTCGCATCCGCGCCCTTGATCCCGCACAGCTTCTGCGCGTCGTCGCTGAACGCCGGATCGAACGGCTCAGCCCGGTCCAGGCTCGACACATCGAAGCTCACCTCCACGTCAGCCTGCCAAAGTAAACACGTCGCGATGAACCCCACACGTAAGGACCGCGAAATTACAGAGAAGCTTCTTTGGAGAAGTGGGAGTGCGTGATGATATTCTCGGCCAACCGCGTGAGACGATGTGCTTGATAGGCGACAGATGATAAAATTGCAGCGGCGAGGGCGGGCGAAACCCGTGGACTAGCGACTTCGCGGGTGCAGTCGCGAGGAAGACAAGCAGGAATTGGGCACGTAAGGTAGGAATCATCGCCCACAAGGCATGGACCAGAAGCACATGGCCCCTTGATGGCGCAGCGCAGTGTTTCTTCTGACTTAGATCAGGAATCACCGGTCAAGTGTGTAATCGATGGCAGTAGGACGCTGTGTTAGTACACCAACCTGGTACGATCCCAGCCCTGTGACCTCGAAATGCTCCCCAGACTTGACGACCTTGTCACCCACACTGACAGGCTTCCCCCTGAGCTGCTCAACCTCTTGAATTGGCCACTGCAGCAGCTGCTTGCCGCTGGGGTCAAGCCATATCTTCCTTGGAATCGCCTGTCACAAGCACATTTCAACCAATCAGCTGCCAAACTAGACGAGTCTTTGGCAACGATTCAAAGCTTGGGAATTACTGCCGTACATGGATCCCGGCCCAGCCCTTGGCCTTGTCGTCCGGCACGCTGTCCGACTCGTTGGCCCACCCCAGCAGGACCCGCCGCCGCTTCGCCGGGTCAAAGAACGTCTTGGACGCGTAGAAGTTCCCGTAGTCGTACCGGAGGCGGTGGTAGTCGCCGTTGGGGTTGTCGGGCACGTACCGCTCCGTCTTGTTGTTGTAGGTGCCGATGGTGTAGTAGTCGTAACGGGTGAGGTCGAGGCTACCCTTGAGCACGTACTTGACCTTTTCGCCGAACACGGATGTGTCGAGGCCGTTTTGCCCCGATTCAGGCACTGGGAAGAAGTCGGGGCACTCCCACATGCCGGTTAGCGCCGAGTGGAGCGGGTGCTTGGCTCGGACCCAGTGCTTGAAGTCCCGGCTCCGGTACACGTACGCCAGGCCCCGGGGGCCCCTCTCGCCGCCGATGAGCATCCGCCAGTGGCCGTCGGCGAACCAGGCCGTGGTCGGGTCACGGAACTGCGTCACATTCATGCCCTGCTCAGGCACGATGATCGGGTTGTAGCCTGGCTTGACCCACTCTCGGAGCAACGGATCCGACTTGTCCTTGGGGAAGGCGATGTTCTGCACCTGATAGTTTACGTCCTGCCGGTTGATTCCCGTGTACACGATCGCCGGCGTGCCGTCGGGAAGGATCGTCGCCGAGCCGGACCAACAGCCATACTGGTCGGACGGGATATCGGGCTTGATGGCCGCCTCCAGGGCGATCCAGTTGATGAGGTCGCGTGACACCGAGTGAGCCCACACGATGTTGCCCCACACGGCGCCCTTGGGGTTGTACTGGTAGAACAAGTGGTACCAACCCTTGTAGTACATTGGCCCTGTTCCAAAATTCTCAATGTGTCAACTCAAAACAAGCATGATGCTTGTTTTTCCGTTTTTGCTTTGCTTGCTTTGGTGTTAGTTATTGTTACATTCTAATATCCTTTTTATACGCAACAGCCATAAGATCGTATCAGAGTTTATAAGATATGATACGAACACACACGGTATTAAAAATGAATAAAATAAATCTTGTAGAGAGAACCAAAATAACATTATTAAAGCAACCACGACGAGAGAAAAAATTTGATGAAGTTGACCATAAATTCTTTAAACATAATCTCAAAAGAGTACAAGATATTATCACTCTCTCACAATTTTTTTGAATCTTTTAGGACTCCTATATCCTTACCCTATACAAGAATATAGTGCTAAAACATAATCTAGCCTTTAATCATCTTGTGCGTCTCTACCATTTTGATGAGTGGATTCTTTGCTTTGTTGCTTAATTGATTAGGTTCTCCATAATCACTCTCATGACCCTATAAATAATATATTTTTTTTGCTTTGTCCCTCTAGCCATCCTCGGTAGCTATAGGCCCTATTCTTTTGCAGCTTCTAAAAGCCGCTTTTGGCTTTTACTACAGTAACTAATTTTTAAACAGAGTATTTTTTTAAGATAGGGTCTACAAGTTAATTGTAGTACACGTTAAAAAACTAATATCTGTACCATCAAAAATCGCAAACGAATATCTCTCTTTCCGCAATCTCTGTCGCAAACAGCTAAAAAGCCATCAGTCGCAGCCAAAAAGAACAGGCCCATATTTGTCTAGTGATCGAATTTGTAATTTATAAATAATATATTTTTTTAGTTAAATGCTTGCTTGTTGTCGCAAATTAGGTAGCGTTCGGAATAGCGATGGCTTTTAGTTTTTACTGAAATTTTACTGTAACTAGTTGATTTTTTTACTGTAATTGAGTTGATTTATTAGGCATAATTAAATCTAAGATTTTACTGTAGTTGAGGTGGCTTTTTCACTATTGGGCAAATTTTACGGATGTTGCTTCCGTTGGTGCATTCTGCTGCGTGCTACGCCACGGAATCTGCTGATTCTTATACACCACACGTTATAGTAAGATTAAGAAATCAACTTTGCAAGGCTGGCGCAATAGAAATTTTGGTGCCTAGAGCGAAAGCCCATGTGGAGTCCGAGCACATACAATTTGAATGCTAAATTGTCCCTTCTCTTAGCTTCTTTTGAAAAATACGTTCTTTGATCTCCCCACAATTAAAAACACGCGCACACAATTGTTTCTTCTTGCAACATCATATTCATAGATCTAGTAGGCAGTACAAGACAGAGATAATTACAGGGAATGGGTTGGAAAAGTCATACCATTCGGATCTGGCATCGATGAGTTTTGCCGTCCCATCAATCAGAACCAGCCACAAAAAAAACAGAGGAGTTAGAACCAAACATCACTAAACGAACAAACAAGAGCCATTAGCTTAGTACTTAAATACAGAGCAGCTATATTAGTATACTGAACCACCACAGTACTTGGTGAACTGGAAACCTTCGTCGTTGTCGGCTACTGTGAAAACTTGAGGCCTGCGGCCTTGAGGAAATGAAAACAACCGCAAAACTCCCTAACTGACACGGCCATGAAAGATTAATTTGATTCCCCTCTCTCTCAAAAAGGAGAAAAGATTAGTTTGATACTACTTCCCCAAGCTACAACCCTTTGCTCTCCAAACTAAAAAAACTAATTCCAGGTGATGATTTATTACCTTTTCTCAAACTCTCAAAACTTATCTACTAAATCCCTCTGTTGTCTGTTCTCTTTAGCCACATGAGGAAGAATGCACAGAGCTCAAATTAGCACGGGCATTACAGACAAAAGTTTCCATCCCCTCCACTTTACCATAACTATCTATGGCCTGACATGAACTGTAAGTTGTAGCTATATATATACAAGCTATAGCTAGCTTGAAGAGAGAGGAGAGAAGACAGAGAAGAACTGAAACGGGAGAACATTCAGATAAGCTCAGCAACAGTAGCTTACCGTTGATCCAGTTCATGGGGGGCTGGAAGTGGTAGCCCGTCCTGAGCAGGGGGCTGACAATGGAGGCTGGCACCGACGCCGGCGCCTCCTCGGCCTCGAGGCTCCGGTGGACGACATGGGACGCGCCGGCGAGCTGCAGAAGGAGCAGCAGCGCCCATGGCCCGAGGGCCCATTGCTGAGCCCCCATTGTATTTGTCGATACAGGGAGAAGACGAGGGAGATAGGGATAGATGGATGGTGCGAAGACCAACAGGGGGTCATGTCAATATATATAATACTTCAAGGTTAGCGCCTTCCAAGACTGCTTATTTATATAAGGGTGTGATCCGAATAGTGATCGCTTTTTGTTTTACTGAAAAACATCAGAATTTATTGAAAAACATCAGAATGAGTTAGTTTATTGAGTATAATTAAATGTAAAAAAATATAAAAAAGCCGAAAACAAAAAACAAAAAAGTATAAGTAAATTTAAAAAAAAGGAAAAAACTGAAATTTTTTTACTGTAGCAGGTACTGTAGCTACAGTATCTGCTACAGTGTTTTGTCGCCCATCGCCCATCGCCCACAGCCGTTCTGAGCGGGGCCTAAGGAGTTCGAAATTGAGCTAATACTATAGATGACTTAAAGATGCATGGTATAGACGTATAGTAGTCAAGCTTACCAAGACATTTCAGGGGTAATCAAGAAGTTTTATTTAAGAGAGCGATTATTTGTTGGGAGCATAAAAATGTTTATTGTTAACAAAAAAGATAGAGCACTTTATTATGTGTAGAACCGGGATCGGTAACTAAATGAGGTGAATAGGAGTCAGAATTAATTGTGAGCCTTTCTGAAATCTTTTCTTTTGAACGGAAACAAAATTCTTTACTTCAGTAGCTATGGAAGCTGTAAAGATCATAGACAAATAATTATAAGGAAAACCCAAGTAAAATACACTTTAACGTGCTCCAAGCGATCTGACCTTCGTAGGGATGGCGGTCTGACCTCCATGGAGATGTGGTCTGACCTCCACTAAGAGGGCAATATGACCTCTAGTGTTGGTGATCTAGCCTCCATTAAGAAGACTGTCTGACCTCTAATTCAGGAACATAGCAAATTTCAGTGCTATTTCAAATCTAAAAGCTGCCAAAAATTTTGATTCACAACTCCAAAGGACTCGAAACTTGAAACAAAGCTAGATCATAATCTTAATAACTTATCCCAACCAAAGATCAAACAATAAGCTAAGAAAATTGAGATTTATTGGCTCTTGAACCTCTATTGCATCAAA
This sequence comes from Melocanna baccifera, assembly GCA_036346265.1. NCBI lineage: Eukaryota > Viridiplantae > Streptophyta > Magnoliopsida > Poales > Poaceae > Melocanna > Melocanna baccifera. Next base: position 13,521,664 of record CM070679.1, read on the forward strand.
ACCAAGCTAAAACCATAAATTGAGTCAACTCTCAAACCAAATATCTAAATCACTTGAAATTTGGTATGTACCTTTCCTAGGATGTTAGAAACATATTCTAATCAATGATAAAAAAATCATTACCAAAGTTTTGACTTTTTTTCGTTTGAAGAAAAATTGCACCAAAACTGGACAAAAGAGGAAAAATCTTAATCTACTCTTGTTCGTGAGTTCTTGATGATTTAGATGGCCTTGGATGAATTCTCACATGTCATAACAAATTAGATCATAGAACGAACTGGATTCTCATGTGTCATAACAAATTCGATCACAAAACGAACTCAAGCCAAAACGCCCACAACACCAAAACCCCAATATCACCCCTTCTTGAGCCAAAACTAGGTAAACACAAAAACTTGCAAATACAAGTGGCAAGACGGATGATATTTGATCTCCAAGATATATCTTTATTATTTACACACCATTGACACATAGCAAGATCAAGGAAAGAAGAGGGAATACCAAAGTCCAAACCAATACTTGGACTAATTTTGATCTTTAGTGATACTTGAAGATGAATGTTTATAGCTACTCCCTAACAACGAAAAGCCTAAGGATGCCAAAAAACACAACCATAAGAGCCTCTCCTATCTTTCACAAGATTCTCTCTATGAACCCTAACTCTCCTCTTTACTTAGCTTGGATGGCTTGGACTAAAGTCTCCCAAAAGCTTAACCTAGCCACCTCTCTCCCTCCTTACATATATGGAGGCTCATAAAAAAAGCCCTAACTAGCACCTTCGGTTGGATTTCATCTGCTTACATGGGCTAACCTGTTAACCCAACACCATATCAGTGAATCAACATTTGGTCTACTTAGGCCAATGCCACGGTTTCACATACTGCCACTTTTCTGGTATTGTATAATTTACCAACATGCCCCTCTACCGCCTTCCACGAAGCTTCCCATTTCCTTTGCCACGAAGCATCATCTATACTTCGCTATCTTTCATGTGGCCCTAGTAACATACCACCAAACCTCTCATACGTTCGAATACCACCGAACTGTCCTCGATTGCAAACAGCCTAAGCCATTTGGTGCACTACATGCTTATCCTCTCATATGATGGCATCCAAGTTTCTTGACCGCTCTAGATCTCGGCTCCTCCCTAAGCTTAATATAATCCAACGTGCCGTTGCCTGTCATGTCCAAAAGGAAAAACAAACTATATGATGAGGACATCACTTCTACTGATATGAACACTCCTTTTACTGCTTCCATGAATGATGGGCAAGGTCCAATTACTCGGGCACGTACTCGTCAACTCAACTATCAGGTAAACTCGTTTTTAGGAGTCAATAATATTTTCACTGAGAATTCGATACTTTCTAAGACTTATGATTTTCTTGTTCTTAGAAATCATGGAGAAGAACCACACGAGCTCAAGTGTAGAAGTGGAACCATCAAGCGCAATCCAACTCATATTCGTGAGTTCGACTTAGATTCGGACTGCTTAACAGCGTCTACTTTAAACGGTCATAATTTTTGATCCAGAAGGTTTCTCGGGGCCCGTGAGTGCTCGTTAGAAAGATTTTAGAGTGTACTTTCAGATGAATTTGAATTCCATCCGAGCCGATCAGAAACTGCAAAACAAGTTACATTACTTTTCAAGTCCGAGTCAAAATGGACCTTGGGCCTTGTAATCGAGTCCTGTTCGGCTTCCAAGTGTGTTGGCCGACCCTCAATAGTACCGCACCCCCTTTTATTAGTTAAGTGCGGCTTCCCCCTCTCCTATTTAAGGAGGTCGCACCCTTTTAGTTTTTTGGGGGTTTTTCTTAAGAGTTTATTCTGCTTAGCAGTCTCACCGCACGTCCGGTTGAAGAACCCCAACTTGTGAAGTCAATATTTATTCGCAATATAGTTTCAGATTGCATCTTCTACTCTCTTGCTTGTGTTCTCGATTCGCTTGCAGAAGATAGCCTTCTTGGCGAGGCCAACCGCGTTCGGCACGGTTGATAACCATCAGAGCAGTGGTGTAGTGATTGCGATCGATCTGTTTTGGTTGGAGCCTTTGGATCATCAACGTCGAGTTCTCCACAATCGACTTATCAGTATCTTTCGGAAGATCGGGCCATCGTCACATTAGGTGGTATCAGAGCATCGGTTGCACGTGAGGTAATTCACCGCTTTTAGATTAGTTTATGTTCATCGTCCTAAAAACTCCAGAAAATTAGCCCACAAAAATAATTATTCATAGTATTCTTTCGCTGTCCCAACACCCCTTGTGCCATTGCATTTTTTCTTTTCAGTATTGCTTGTTAAATTTTTGGTTACATTTTCGTGTTTAAGTTGCTGATTGCTAGTTTAGTCAGAGTCCACTTCGTCATTGTCTAGTTGCAACTCGGATCCTTTGCGTAGCTTCATCGCTGTGTGTTCTTGTTCCTTGCCGCGGCCTTCCATCCGCTGTCACTCCATCCATCGATCCTTGCCGCAACCTTCCATCCTTCCCGCGGCCTTCCATCCACTGCCACCCCATCCATCCATCCTTGCTGCAACCTTCCATCCACTGACAACCCGTGCCGTGACCCCCCTAGGCATTAGGGTTTCAGACTCAGAGGGAAAAAAAGAAAAGAAAAAAGAGAGAGAGAGAGTTTGATCTCGGAGTTTGAAAAAAAAAACAGAAAAAAAGAGGAAAAAAAAGAGAGACCAAGAGTGTTCCCTCTGTCCGAAATTTGAAAAGTTACCAAACATTTTCCAAATCCAGTGAAATTTGGTGGAGTCCTTCTTGAAACATCTACAAGCCTCCAGAAAAACAGTTGAGCAATTTTGGCCTCAGGATCAAAAGTTATAGCAGTTTGAATTGAGGTCGAATCGAATTCGAGTCTGTTTCCGACCCCCCTTCAGTAAAACAGGCATAACTTTTGCATACGGAGTCAGAATTCGACGTTCTTGTACTCTTTGGAAAGCTAACGATGGTGTGCATCCAATAAAAGTGACCCTCTTGTGCCAGTCACCCTACAAGACCCCGAAAATTGACCATCTTTATCCCTGAAACCGCGTCGTAAGTTTTTGGTTTTCTGTTTTTGGGGTTTTATTCGGCCTTCCCTTCGGAATTTGGGGTTCGTCCAGTTGAAAAAGTTGTAGATCTCATCAAAACCTTTCAAATGAGTATATATAAGCCATATAAAACTCTGTTTTTTCATCGTTTGAGATTAGCTATTGTATTTGCTCAAACTAGAGGGCTATTCGCGTTTTGCCGATATCGCTGTTTTGTGCTCTCCTTCGCACGAGTAGTCTTGTGCCCTTAGAAAGAAGTTTGAGTAGTGGGCTAGCGTCTCTTCTAGTACTTGTTGTGAGGTTCTCTTTTGCTTATATCAAGTCACATTGATCATTGCGTGTGCGTACATACACTTCCTTGCATAGGGCTTGATTGGCTAGCTGTGATTAGGCTAGGATCGGCAATTTTGACGAGTATTTTGAACAATCTTTCAACTTGTATTTACTGAACTGATTATTGCTGATCCTTTTGCTATCATATTGTGCCTTCCAAGCTCCACCTACTCTTGATTAGAACAGGTTCCCTCTTGCAATCGTACTCACGCTCGATACGGTATCACGAACCAGCCATCGGTTGTACCACCTACTGTTTGTGTTGGTAAGAACACTTGTAAGAGTGTGGTAAGACGCTTGAGGGTGTGTGATTCCACCTTTGATCACCTAGTCGTTAATAGGGATAATTCCTTTGTGATGTCTTCTGTTTTCTACTAACCATAGCAGGTGAGTCGTCTGATGCGCAAGAGTGTGTTGCAAAGGGAGAACTCATGACGCTCTTGGATGAACAACGCACTACCATTAATGAGGATATCGATAGGAAGTTTCAAACTACGATGGATATATTGCAGCGTTCTATCAATAAGAGTATTGCAGCACTCACTACACGCCTTGAGAGAATGGTGAATCGGCCACCAAACAACGGACGCGAGTATGAACATGATGCACCCCAAGATCTTGAGGTGGGAGATGATAATGAGAGGCAAAATCGTGATGCTCAAGATGTACGTCTACAACATCACCTACAACGCAACCATCATAATATGTGAGGTAAGGATTTTCAGCACCATAATGCTCGTGCTAACAATGACCCATTTGCTAAAGTTAAATTTACCATACCATTTTTTGTGGGTGTTTATGATGCTGAAATTTATCTAGATTAGAAGATGACAGTTGAACAAAAATTTAATGCCCATCTAATTCCTGAAGTGCATAGAGTCAGACAAGTTACTAGTAAATTTAAAGATTTTGCTATCCTTTGGTGGAGTCAAGTAGTTAATTCCGATTTAGCTCCTGATACATGGGATAGATTGAAGGTAGCTATGCGTGCTAGATTTATTTCTCCTGCTTTTAAACGTGATATGCGTAAGAAATTGCAGCGCTTAGACTAAGATAATAAATCTGTTGAGGAATATTATCAAGAACTACAAATAGGCATGCTGTGTTGTAATGTTGTAGAGGATGAGGAGGATAAGATGTCTCGTTTTTATGCAGGCTTAAGGCGTGAAACTCAGGACATAATTGATTACAAGGAGTATAATGATATCAATAGATTGTTCCAGCTTGCTTGTTTAGTAGAAAAAAAATTGTAGGGAAGACAACAATGAAATAGGAGCAACTATAGAAGTACTTCTGCATCGAGGTCGACACCGGGGCAAACCAAGTCAGCCCCACCTCCTGCTTTTCGGTCTGCTGCCCCCTCCGTGAGTAGGGCGCGTTCAGCAGCACCATCACTACCGTCACGTGCACCTGAGGCGAGCAAATCCAGTAGTGTGCAGACACCAGCGCATAGCTCTTCATCAGTTGCTTCCACGGGTTGTACGATGGGGATTATATGCCACCGTTGTAAAGGGATGGGACACGTCATAAAAAATTGCCTAAGTCAGCGAGCGTACATTGCGACAGAAGATGGTGGATATGTAAGTGCTAGAGATGTTGAGGATGAATATGCTCTTGCAGCTAACCTTGCAGGTAAAGATGATGATCCAGAGAAACATAGCGAAGAGGAGGAAATTTTAGGTACCACTGCTACGGAGAATTATAGGACCATAATTGTGTAGCGAGTGTTGAGCACTCAAAAGGAGCAAAAGGAGAAGCTACAGCGCCATAATTTATTTGAGATGTTCCTCATCGTCAAGGAATGCCGTGTTCGTATCATAATTGATGGCGGGAGTTGTAATAACTTAGTGAGTTAAGATTTGGTCAAGAAACTTGGCTTGACCACACGTGCACATTCTCATCCATACCACATTCAGTGGTTCAACAACAGCGGTAAGGTGAAGGTAACACAATCTACGAGAGTGCATTTTTCTATTGGTTCATATCATGATGTAGCTGATTCCGACGTAGTGGCTATGCAAGCTTGCTCACTTTTATTAGGTCGTCCATGAGAATTTGATACCGATGCAACTCATTATGGTAGAAGTAATAAGTACTCTCTTATGCATAAAGGAAAGAAAATAATTTTGCTACCTTTGACACCTACTGAAATCGTGCAATGTGAAAAAGAAATAGCTGCAAATGAGAGGAAAGAACGTGAACATGAATATGAAAATCAGTAAGTAGTGAAGAATATTTTCCTACCTAAGAAAGAGAAGTTGTCACCTAATTCTAGGACTGAGGGAATTAAGTTAAAGGGTTGTGTAATGCTTGCAACCAAATCTGATCTTACTGAAATTGTCGATAATGATATGCCATGTTATGCTTTGATATGCAAAGATGCTTTATTTTCACTTGATGATATATCTAGCTCTTTGCCGTCTGCTGTCACTAACTTTTTGCAGAAATATGAGGATGTATTTCCAGCTGAACTACCCCCGGGACTGCCACCTATTAGAGAGATTGAACACCAAATTGACTTAATTCCGGGAGCGACTTTGCCAAACCGTGCAGCGTATAGAACCAACCCAGAGGAGACTAAGGAAATTCAACGATAAGTCCAAGATCTTTTGGACCAAGGGTATGTACGAGAAAGCCTGAGTCCTTGTGTTGTTCCTGTTCTTTTGGTTCCTAAGAAAGATGGTAGTTGACGGATGTGTGTTGATTGTAGGGCTATTAATGATGTTACAATACGGTATCGTCATCCTATTCCTAGGTTAGACGACATGCTAGATGAGTTGAGTGGTTCTATTATTTTCACAAAGATTGACTTGCGTAGCGGGTACCACCAGATTAGAATGAAATTAGGAGATAAATGAAAAACGGCGTTTAAAACTAAATTCATACTATATGAGTGGTTGGTGATGCCTTTTGATTTAACTAATGCACCTAGCACTTTCATGCGTTTGATGAACAAAGTTTTACGTGCTTTCATTGGAAAATTTGTGGTGGTTTATTTTGATGATATTCTGATATATAGCAAGTCAAATGAAGAACACCTGAATCATTTACGTGTTGTTTTTAATGCTTTGCGAGATGCACGTTTGTTTGGTAACCTTAAGAAGTGCACATTTTGCACCGATCGAGTATCGTTTTTGGCTATGTTGTTACTCCACAGGGCATTAAAGTTGATTAGGCTAAGATCGTCACTATCCAGAGTTGGCCGCCACCTAAAACGGTCATACAAGTGCGGAGTTTTCTCGGGCTCACTGGCTTTTACCGACGTTTTGTTCGGGATTTCAGCACCATCGCTGCACCGCTGAATGAGCTTACAAAGAAGGGTGTTCTGTTTACTTGGGGCACCATGCAACAACATGTTTTCGACGTTCTCAAAGATAAGTTGACACACACCCCTTTGCTTCAACTCTCTAATTTTTGCAAGGCTTTTGTATTAGAATGTGAAGCTAGTGGCATAAGTCTTGGTGGCGTGTTAATTCAAGAAAGAACTTACTTTAGTTAAAAATTGTGTGGGCCTAGTTTGAACTATTCTACCTATGATAAAGAATTATATGCTCTAGTTTGAACTTTGGAAATATGGCAATATTATTTATGACCCAAAGAGTTTGTAATACATTTTGATCATGAATCTTTGAAGTATATTCGAAGTCAAACCAATCTGAACCGTAGGCATGCTAAGTTGGTTGAGTTTATTAAGTCCTTCCCTTATGTCATTAAACATAAAAAGGGCAAAGAAAATGTAATAGCTGATGCATTGTCTAGGAGATAAACCGTGCTTTCACAACTTTACTTCAAAAATCTTTAGATTAGAGACAACAAAGGATCAATATGTGAATGATGCTGATTTTAAAGATGTGTTGCTCAATTGTAAGGAGAGAAAAGGTTGGAATAAATTTGTGGTGCATAATGATTTTTTGTACCGTGCTAACAAACTATACATTCCAGCTAGCTCCGTTCGTCTTTTGTTGTTACAGGAGGCGCATGGAGGAGGATTAATGGATCAGTTCGGCGTGAAGAAGACTGAGGACATTCTGACCTACCACTTTTATTGGCCAAAGATGAGGTGCAACGTCGAACGTTTCATTGCCCACTGCACCACGTGCCAAAAAACTAAGTTACGACTTAATCTTCATGGTTTATACATGCCTCTTCCTGTGCCAAGCACACATTGGAAAGATATTTTTATGGACTTTATTTTAGGTGTGCCTAGAACAAAGAAGGGGAGGGATAATATTTTTGTTATCGTGGATAGATTTTCTAAGATGGCTCATTTTATACCATGTCATAAAAGTGATAATGCTACAAATATTGTTGATTTGTTTTTTAAGAAAATTGTTCGCTTACATGGTATTCCGAATACGATAATTTCTGATCATGATGCTAAATTTTTTAGTCATTTTTGTAGGACCTTGTGGGCTAAATTGGGGACTAAGCTGTTATTTTTCACTACTTATCATCCCCAAACCGATGGACAAACTGAGGTAGTCAATAGAACATTGTCTACTATGCTTAGGGCTGTGCTTAAAAAGAATTTAAAAATGTGGGAAGAATATTTGCCGCATGTGGAATTTGCTTATAACCGCTCGCTGCATTCTACCACAAAGGCGTGCCCTTTTGAGTTTGTTTATGGTTTCATCCCTCGTGCACCTATTGACTTGTTGCCTCTTCCCGCTTCGGAGAAGGTAAATCTTGATGCTCAACAACGTGCTGATTTGATACTTAAGATACATAAGACAACTAAAGAGAACATTGAGCTCATGAATGCTAAATATAAAGTTGCTGCTAGTCAGGGACGTAAGCATATTACTTTTGAGCCAGGTGATCTTGTGTGGTTACACTTGCGTAAAGAGCGATTCCCTGAATTGAGAAAGTCTAAACTCATGCCTCGTGCAGATGGTACTTTTAAAGTGCTTGAACTTATTAATGATAATGCATATAAGTTAGACTTGACTGCAGATTTTGGGGTTAGCCTCATTTTTAACATTGCAGATCTACGGCCATTCTTCGGCGCAGAAGATGAGCTTGAGTCGAGGGCGACTCCAATTCAAGAAGGGGAGGATGATGATGATATCATTTATACTGATATGAACACTCTTCTTACTGCTTCTATGAATAATGGGCAAGGTCCAATTACTCGGGCACGTGCTCGTCAACTCACTATCAGGTAAACTCGTTTTTAGGAGTCAATAATTTTCTGCTGAGAATTCGATACTTCCTAAGACTTGTGATTTTATTGTTCTTAGGAACCATAGAGAAAAATCACGTGAGCTCAAGTGTAGAAGTGGAACCGTCAAGCGCAATCCAACTCATATTCGCGAGTTCGACTCAGATTCGGACTGTTTGACAGCGCCTACTTCAAACGGCCATAACTTTTGATCCAGAAGGTTTCTCAGGGTTTGTGAGTACTCGTTGGAAAGATTTTGGAGTCTACTTTTAGATGAATCTAGTCTCACCTCGAAATTCTTTCTGAGCCGATCAAAAACTGCAAAACAAGTTATGTCACTTTTTCAGTCCGAGTCATAGTAGGCCTTGGGCTTTGAAATCGAGTCCTGTCCGACTTCCAAGTGTGTTGGCCGACCCTCGATAGTACCGCACTCCCTTCTATTAGTTAAGTGCGGCTTCCTCCTCCCCTATTTAAGGAGGTCGCACCCATTTAGTTTTCTTAGGGTTTTTCTTAAGAGTTTATTCTGCTTAGCAGTCTCACCGCATGTCCGGTTGAGCAACCCCAACTTGTGAACTCAATATTTATTCGCAATACAGTTTCAGATTGCATCTTCTACTCTCTTGCTTGTGTTCTCGATTCGCTTGCCGGAGATGGCCTTCTTGGCGAGGTCAACCGCGTTCGGCACGGTTGATAACCATCGCAGTAGCGGTGTAGTGATTGCAAGGGGATCGATCTGTTTTAGTCGGAGCCTTTGGATCATCAACGTCGAGTTCTCCACAATCGACTTATCAGTACCTCTCGAAAGATCAGGCCATCGTCACATTACTATACAAATCGAAGTGTTCGAATGTTCTTTGTTCTTGTTATCGTTCAAACTTTAAACACTACATTATTGACTTAACTAGGGAAGAAAAGATGGCAAGAATATTTAGGTGCACCAATCCTGGCAAGCAAAAAAATGGTTTGTATGTCAACTTATGTTCCCATTTTTCTTTTTTTTCTTTTTGAAACAAGGCTTATGTTTCCATATCTATTTTTTCTTTTCTTCTTGAAACAAGGCTCTCATTTTTTCCCATTTTTCTTTTTCTTTTCTTTTTGAAACAAGGCTTATGTTCCCATGTTATTTTTTCTTTTATTCTTGAAACAAGGCTTATCCTTCTAGTATGTAGTATCTACAAACCATAAGTGAAATTCATGAACTTTTCCCTGGTTGAAGTGTTAATTAGTTCAGATAAACTTAATTAGTCCATGGTTGTAAGGTGCGAGGTGAAGAGAAATAGAGAACCTACCACGTGCGCTCAGTGTTGAAGTTTGATCCAAATTCATGCATTATTCATGTATGACACTTCGTCACCTCGTGCCATACGTGACATGACAGGTGTCTAGGCTATGCACATGTTGTATCAGATGTGGTGTCAATCTGTAGCAACTGACTCTGATTCATTTTTCTCTTTGTGTGGGACTTGTTTTCCTTATCATATATATGTACCCCTGTAGCCCATACGAAGAGCAAGTGCTCTATTGTAATCTCTCTTCATTATAGTGATTTACCTTTGAGCAATTGTGGTTTTTTTGTAAGGGTTTTTCATATAAAAATTCATATCTCTTGTCTCTATTTTTATGTGTATTATTTGCAACAAGTGGTGTCAGAGCATCATGTTATAGATCAAAGACACTACATCAGGAGGAGGAGACTACTGGGGTGGCCATCGCACAACGTTGCTCATTGGGGTGACATCCGGCTCAATGACTGGTGTCCACGGCTAGTGCGCCTCATCGAATTCGAGTTACTGGGCAGCATCGAATCCGCAGAGGCAATGGATTAAATCTAAGTTGAAGCCATTTCCCAGTTGGAACAAACTGAAGCAACACGAGAAAAAGAGAGAAGAGGCTTGTCGCCTAACCCAAGGCGACTAGTAAACTGAGAGGAGAACATGGAACAGAGCAATAAAAGCAAAGCATGAGGCTCCATGTTTGTGTATAATACAAAACCTTCTTGACGTCAGATCAAAAGTAGTAGCTAGCATTCGAGGCTCCAAACCAAGGCGTCTGTCCGCACGGGCAATAAAAAAGAAAAAGGTGGTGCACGAGCATCGCTTTGGCCTCCTCATTCTGTGCCTTGGCCATCACACGGTGACTAGTGCGCGGCATGACCTGGGTGGCACTTTCCTCGTTATCGAGCAGCAGCGCTTCGGTCTGTCAGTCCAAGCAAAGGTAGCAAGCTTCTCCCCTTTCGCCAGCAGTAGCACCGGGCACTCATATAATGTCGTTAGCTGAGAGCAAATAAAAGCAAGCACAGAAGAAAGAGAAGAGGGGCATGTTCTTTTTAGCTTCTCAAAACGACTTTTGGCTTTTGCTATAGTACCTAACTTTCAAACGGAGTATTTTTTTAAGATGAAGTCTATAAGTTAATTATAGTACACGTTAAAAGCCCAACATCTGTACCATCCAAAATCATAAGCGAGTATCTCTCTCTCCGTAATCTCTGTCGTAAATAGCTAAAATTCAAAAATTTCAGCCAAAAGCTATAAACCGCAGCCAAAAAGAACAGGCCTGAGATTTCAGCATCCTCCACCTTGTAACGTGCAACTACTGCAGGACGGCTTCTAGCCCTTGTGACGCGCAGCTACTGCTCCTGTCTTGTGGAAATCGAGTTTTGCTAGGACTTCGGCACTGCTCAACACAGCGGTAGCGGCAGCTTCTGGCTGCGCGGTGAGTGTTCAAAATATTGTAGCGTATTTGTCTCATATTGATTTTTTTGTTTTTTTTGTGTTTTATTTTTTTCCGTATTTCTTTGTATTGTCTGTGATGGGTTAGCATGTTATTTTTATTTTTACATTTTTTAAAATTTAATTATGTCCAATAAGTCAACTCAGCTACAGTAAAAAATCAGCCAGCTACAGTGAAATTTCAGCCAGAAGCCATCGCTATTCCGAACGCCCCTTCATCACGTTGGTTTCCATTATTCGAGTACACACGAGGTGTATCAGGGAATCTAACTAACTTTGGTATGTAATTTTGATGGAATATGCTAGGTGCACCAAGGGAGGCTACCAGGAAGCTTCCAAAGCTTCAATTGCTTCACGTACATGGTAGTGTAAAAGGATTCAGCGCAATTCTATACTGAGTGTTGACCCGCGCTCTACCTCGTGACTGTTTCAGTGCTAAGTTCACTAATATTATCGCTCGCACAGCCTAATGCCATGCCCTAGCGTCATACTACACCATCTCCGTTGAAGCTGTGTTGTCAGCTCTACATATTTTTATTGAAGATGGAGTTCATTGTAATTCAGGCCGTTAAGCCTATTATTAGTGGTATTTATACGGGATTAATCATTAGTAATTTCTTTAACAATTCATCATCTTTAATGAGTTACTATGGTAAGATCTACAGATGAGGAGTCTAAGGAGGAGTTGCATGTTTTCTATATTGAGTTAATTTGGCAATGCTTAATCGAGGAGATTTTGAAAAAAAAATAATGTTGGTTGTGGGAGCAACTGAATTTAGTGATCCTGATGGCAGCTAGCATGATACTCTTTAGAGTTCTGTTATCTTATAGTGAAGATTTTGCTTCAATTTTAGTTTGAGATAAAAAAGATTTAAATACAAGGAGTTTTATTTTTACGTAGATACTATAATGTATTTCAGTTGTTATAGCTTAATATGAGGGGTCTACTGTAGTTTATACTCCATTGACAGTATAAGAGTTCCTTTCATCTAAACAGTTTTACATAAGCAGTTTCAACCATGTCATGGAATTCAATTATCTTTGAAGTCAACAGTTTGACGTATGTGATGATTACGCATGCAATAAGACCGTTTCCAATTTTTCTTGTTGAAGGGTTGCTTTTTCAATGTGTATTGTTTGCTAAGTTTTGTGTTCTGGGTGGAGCATATCAAATTATATGATATGAGTTCTTTATTATCTATCCAACACCACATGTGATGTTTTGGCATATACCATTCGGTGATTGAACATTTGTTTTAGAAGGTCAGTTGCACAGACTCAGACTTTGTTGGAGTTGTATTGAAGACTCAGATTTGTTCATCTGCTTTGTTAATAGCTGTGTATTTAGATATGTTGGTGATTTGCTCAATTTTACTTCACGAGAAGCGTTTTGGATAAGACTGTTTCAGTTTTTCTTACTGAAGATTAGTCCGATGGACCTTAGGCTTTCAAAATGTACATGCTGATTTTATTGGAAGTTTATCACGTTTTTCACCTACTAGTGGGAATTTGGCTCAAGGGAAAAAGGAGCAACATAGCAACATGCATTAGAAGAAAAGTCTTTGTGATCAAAGACCAAAGCAAAAGCCAGCAGCAACGTGCGTCGTCTCCTACCTCGATCCGAGTGACGTTCAACAGTACAATCACGTAAGCCGTCCGGTCAAGCTCTTTGATCGGCGCCAAATTCAAACCAACAAAACGCAAAGCAATCAAAAGTAATAAAAAGTGGCATGGAAAACAAAGTCAAAGAAAAAAGAGAGTAGCAAGCTGCAAAAAGTGAAAGAAAAAAAGAGAGCAACAAGCTACGATTTGCTATTTTTTCGTGGAAATTGCCAAGTGCACACACGGAGCACACTAGGAGTTTCCAACTACGATAATTTTGTAGGTACACACAGATTCTTACTAGCAAATTTTAGTTTTCTTTCGTATGGTTGCTCTGAAGTACGATCTTCTGTTGTTGAATTGCGACACGAGATTTTCACTATGACAAGTCCAGATGCAAGCTGTTTTATTACAACTTGACTTTGATGATGCACTTTTAGGTATAAACAAGATGCCGGCGACATTATCAGCTGATGAGAAGCAACATAAAAATTGTATGGCATTATCTTAAATTCATCTTCATCTATCAAATAATATTTTACAGTAGGTTATGAAGGAGACATCTGCCGTCGCATTATGGCCAAAGTTAGAGTAGATTTATATGACCAAGGATATGACTAGTAAGATGCATTTGAAGTAAAAACTTTATTCCCACAAGATGGCGGATGGTGCCTCATTGTTGAACCACTAACAGCTTTCAAGAAAATTGTTGTAGATCTCAAGTGTATGGAGGTAAAGTATGATGATGAAGATTTGGGGTCTTATTTTGTTATATTCTCTATCCAGTTTGTACTTACTTTTAGAGTTACTATTATATATAGACGAGATACTCTTATTCTTAGTGAAGTTGTGTTTATTTAAAGATTGTTACTCTTACTCTTACTATTATTATAATTGTGTTTATTTAAAGATTATTAATGATTCAACTATTTATTTCCTCCTATATATTGATGATATATTGATTACTGTAAAAGACAAGGCTAATATTTTAAAGCAAAGGCGCAGTTAAGCACTAAATTTGAGATGAAAGATCTTGGTGCAACAAAGAAGATTCTTAATATGGAAATTATCAAAGACAGACGGTTTGGCAAATTATATCGAACTCAAAAAAGTATATTGATAAACTTCTTCGTGGTTTCAACATGTATAAGGCCAATCTGGTGAATACTCTCTTAACTGCACATTTCAGACATTCTTCAACATCATGTCCACAATCAAATGATGAAATTGAGTACATATTTAAAGTTGCATATGTGAGTGCAGTTGGTTCACTTATGTGTACTATAGCATGTTGTCCCTCTGATTTGTCTCAATCATTGAGTGTTGTTAGTAGATACATAGCTAATCCTGAAAAATAGTATTAGAAAGTAGTTCAATAGATTTTTAGATATTTGCAGGGTACATCTAATGCTTGTTTACAGTTTAAGAAGACTAGAGATGGACTCATTGATTATGTAGATTCTGATTTTACTGGAGATTTAGATAAAAGAAGATCTCTCACTGGTTATGTGTTCATTGTTGGAGGGTGTGCCGTAAGTTGGAAAGCAAGTTTGCAAGCTCCTGTTGTCTTGTCCACTATAGAAGCTGAGTATATAGATATTTCTGAAACTTGCAAAGAAGCTATTTTGTTAAGAGGTTTATTTACTGAGCTTTGTGTAAATATATTTTGTACTATAATATTTTATGAGAGTCAGATTAATATTTGCCTGACAAAAAAAAATCAGATGTTCTATGAGAGAACAAAACACATTGATATCAGGTATCACTACATTCGAGGTGTCATTACTTAATGTAATATTAAAGTCTACAAGATAAGTATTTATGATAATCCAGTTGATATATTGACAAAACAAGTTTCTGCATCTAAGTGTGAGTTTTGCTCAGATTTGTTTGTATTGCTCACTAGTCCTTTGGACTATCGAAGTTTAAGGTGTACATACCGATTTTATTAGAGGAATTTATCACATTCTTTGACTACTGGACAGAATTCGGCTCAATATGAAGATTGTTGAAGTTTGATCCGAATTCGTACTGTATCTGTGTAGGACACTTTGTCACCTCATGTAAGGCGTGACTTGACAGGTGTCTAGGCCATGTACAGCACAGGTTGTATCAGATGTGTCAATCTGTAGCAACCGACTCTTTTTCGGTTTTCTTTCCATGTAAGACTCATTTTCTTTGCTCTATATATGTACCCCAGTAATCCATAGAAGGAGGAAGGGTTCGATTGTAATCTCTCTTGTTACAAGGATTTGTCTTCGAATACTTGTGATTTTTTTTCTACAAAAGTTTTTTATATTAAAAATTGTATCCCTTATCTCTACTTTTTATGTATTATTTACAACACTTAGCATCGTCTTATTAGACCAATTTGAGCCCTTGGAGTACCGATCAGGCAACGGATCAAGTGGCCGATCGAATCTCTGGTGCGTGGTGCGCGCCCGCGCGTGCTAGCTGCTGCTGCTGCAGGTGAGACGTCCCACGTCGCGGAGACCGACTTTGCTGCAGCTAGCTAGCATCTGCGCTTACCAATCTTTTGCTTGTGTTGATCCACTCCAATCAAGGCCCCCGATAGCTTGGCTGCCATGTCGAAATCCAACGAAAAAAGAAGGGGAGCACACGTGAGGGGAGATGCCCCATGCCGAGAAGGACTTTGTACCTTCCAATCCTGTTAAGGCCGGCCGCGGCTCTCTGTTAAGCGTGGACTGGCGGCCAAGGGGCTGGGACGGTGTCACGGCTTGTACACTTATTTCGAGACAGTTTTCCAAACAATGACTCCGGTTAGTTATTAATTATCTATGGTAACCATTGACTTGGCGGCTAAGATGTGTCTGATTTTTTTAGCTTATAGCTTATATTTATAATTTTTTAAACAAATAAATAGGAGAATTTTTTATCGTTATTTCTAAGTAGCTTATCGGAACAGCATTTTTGAAGCAATTTATCGGTATTCGATTCGTTCACACAAACGTTGATGCTAAGACCAAAAACTATAAGTCACAACTATAAACCATCAGCCGTATCTATAAGCCATCAGTCGCAATCCAAAAGAACATGACCGATAGTGTGAAGGATCAGGTCAGGCATCCACACAGTTTGCAATGCACCTTTGGTCCATTATTCTTTTCGGCCCTTTTTTTTAGCTTATGGCTTATATCTTTCTTTGAACAAATAAACGAAATGGCTTCTCTATCATTTTTTGAAGCAGTTTATTGTGATAGTTTTTCAAAACAGCTTATCAGCATTTGATATATTCTTATAAGCCTTATGTTAGTACCAAAATCCATCTATCGTAATCATAAATCATCGGTCATAGTAGTAAAAAAGAAGTCACCCTTTCTTGGTACACGCCAATAGAAATTATTGTAGAAATATATAACTATGGAATTGTTTTTTATGGCAACTCTTCTAACGCACCAGCGCACGCTGCCCCCTCTGACTTCGATTTTTCTAAGCGTGGAATGGCGGGCTAGGACCTGGGACGGTGGGACGGCTTCACTTTTTTCGAGACATATTTTCTAAACAACGATTCCCGTTAGTTATTAATGTTGTAATGTAACCGTTGACAGTTTGAAGGATCAGGTGAGCACTAAAAGGTACTATTTGAGAACCATATGCATTTTTACCTTAACCAAATGGAAACTAGTACCATAGCATTTCGGTCAGAAAATAGTACCATAGCATTCGAACTTTTCTAATTACTTCTAGTACTGTTCAAATAAAAACACGGCTAAAGACAAAATTATTTCACAAGCCTTGTTTTCCTTTCTGAAAGGAGTTCACAAGCCTTCTTTTTCCCCCGAAGGAGTTCGCAAGGCTTTTTTCAAGATATTTGTTTTCGGAATACCAAAAGTTGCATGCATAATGATCATTCCATTTATAAATTAGGATTCTACTCTGTTTTTCAATTGATGGGTTTTTTGCGATCAAATTAGTGGTTTTAAACTACTTCTAAACTTCAATTTACATTAGGCTTCGTTCCTATAATATGGTTAGCATCTACTCAGGCACTTCATTTTATTAGTACCGGCTCTTTAATATTTAACTACGCTCCTTGATCTAGGAAAAACAGAGGATTTGCAAGTTTTTATGGTTTATAGTTTCTTTAACTTCACCCTTGATACGAACAAACTCTCAACTCGCAATGAGAGAATTTTTGAATTTCTCTATTCTCTTACTTACTCCTCCGATTAAACTAGTTATAAGCATTCTTAATATATAAACTAATACTCTTCTACTAATATATGTATTTGGACTTCAAGTATAACTCGATTTCAACTCAGACTCTAAGTCAAGATTATTTCTAACAATCTCTCTCTAATCTTCATTTGACATGCTCTAGTTTTAGTCTACCAGTCACGTATCCACATGAAGCGTTCTACATACAAGCTACATGTAGGAGTTCAATTCAACTGGTACGAGTCTATTCAGATGCAAAGATTCTAAAATATTGAGGTAGTCGGGCTCAACTATGACATACCTAATTCATACTTAACATAGAACGGCGACACATCTCCTCAACATTTTGATCTCAACTCTGCTTACTTGAGTTTGGATGACGATACATCTTCTCAACACCTCAGACTCTATATCATCATCAGAGGAGCAGTATTGATTCATCATCGCTGAGCGCTTCGGCAAGAAACGCTTTCTCCATCTTCGACTTGTGGCATTATGAAGTAAAATGCTTATAATCGTTACAATTATAACACCTTACTTTTGCCTTATCAAACTTTTGATTCTGACGGCCTTAGCCACCACCGTTGGAAGTGTTCTTGCCTCCACACTTCAATGATCGGATCTCCCACTCGACGAGGGTTAACAAGACTTATCCGTCGCCGTTGTTACTGTTGTCGTGGATGTGTTCCTCATACACCTTAAAATGACCGATGACCTCCTCTATGGTCACTGTCTTTACGTCTCTAAATTGCTGTATGTTCGAAGCAATTGGGAGAAACTGTGAGAAAATAACACAAAAGAATTTTTCACTACGTACAAATCTTCCATCTTCTCACTAAGGACTCGAATCTTGTTGACGATGATCATCAACCGGATGACGAAGTTGTTGATCGACTCTATTTCCTTCATACGTAGCACCTTGAACTCGGTTTTGAGAGTTTGTACTTTTACTTCCTTCGCATGATCGGTACTAAGTTGCATCGTCATCAATGCCTCCTACACATTTTTGGTCGTCTCCTTTTTGGCTAGTATGAAGAGCGTCTCCTCTGGATTGCCCTGATAGATGGCTGCCAATGGCATATGATCTTACTCATGTCGACGTTGACGTTCTCGATTGCGTCCCACACTCCTTGAGCCCTCATATATACCTTTATCTTGATTGCTCATGTTGCATAATTGCTTATTGTAAGCATCGGATAATGCAGCGAGACAATGAAACTCTCCTTCGCCATCACATTTGATGCTTGCAAAACTTTTGTTACGGAACTCGGCTGCGTGTAGCAATTTCGGTCAAAAAATAATAATAAACAAAAAAACAAATGATAGCACCTAAACCCTGCCTTCTGCTTTTCTTCTCACATGCTAGCACGTTGCATTTTTCATTGATCTCTCCTTGAGTGCTCTAGTGTCTCTGCATGCAGCCGTTACTTTTTCTCTCATATATCTCTCTCCTTGAGAAACCGAGGAGTGGTGCTGAGGCTACGTGTGGATGGAGGATGAGGAAAGCAGGGCACTGGCTTTGGGTTTGCATGCATTTCCGCCGAACTACAGATCACATGGACTGAGGAGGTTGCTCTGGTTGTTTTGTTGTGCGTGTTAATTGATTTGAGGTGACGGAGGCTATGCTTTTTATTTGTGTTACGGAAAAGCTTGGAACTTGGCTCGGGGACGGAGATGTGAAGATGTTTCGAATTTGGCGATTCGGCGACACGAAATTTTTTTCTTTCTCTCAAATCTGCTTTGCTCTAAACTCCTGCACTAAGATATCAATTGTTGAGTTTGCCACAAGAGAAAACACACACATCGTAAATAAAATGAGAGAACACGGGAGAATTTCTGAATTTCTTTATTCTCTTACTTGCTTCACCAATTTGTCAAGATTAATTCTAACACAATGAACCACCATTTAGTGGGAAGTGAACCACCAAATAGCTCAATCCACTTTCATCCCTAGTTCCATCTCCACTAGTCAACTTCCTTCACACTCTTGAGAAGAAGGTTATGGAAGAATTTGTAAATTACATAAAAACAAAAATAATACAATAATCACTTCAATATAAAATACAAAATAACAAAAATAATATATAGTGATCTTGGTCATCTAATACTCTTTCTGAGTTCACATCTAGTGTAATGCCAAACCGTTTTATGAGAAAGAATTATTGAGATACATTTTTCACACAAAAGAGATTATTTTTGAGATTTTATTTTTAGTTAAAGAATAATGAGCTACTCTTTAGTTCATAAGCTAACTAACTTGAGCCATAAAAGCCTAGGAGAAGTAAACTCATGATTCAATAAATAACTAGCATAGCTCAATTTTAGATTCAAAACTCAACTTAGCCTATTTGACATGGCATAAATAATAAGAGGATCACCAGAGAAAAACTAGTCATAAGATCCAACATTGACAAGATATAGTTCAAGTTTCTTGTATTTAATAAAGCTAGCATAGTAAAAGCTAAGATACACATAAAAAGATATGATAAATATAGTAAACTAGTAGAAGACATGGTAAAATATAAAGCAAGATATCATATCACATAAGGATAGTAATCAAAACTCCATCTAGTTGTATTACAATATAGCTTGCTGAAATTAAATATACAATATGATACAATAGATGCAAAAAACAAACTTCTCAAAACAAATTAAAAGGACTAATAACTCCCAACCCCCTGTAAAGAAGCAAAACAATTAGAATCAAAAGTCTTAGTGAAAAATATCTACAACCTGCTGCTTTGTCTCTACAAAGTAAAGCACAATATTACCCTTTTCTACATGGTCTTTAAGAAAATGGTATCTAATATCAATGTACTTGGTCCTATATTGTTGCACTAGGTTTTTGACAATATTTATGGTACTAATGTTGTCATGGAAGAGAGAAATACTATCAACGGACAACTCATAATCTTGTGGAGTAGATAAGATCCAGAGAACTTGAGAGCACTTCTAGCAGTAGATACATACTCTGCCTGAGTAGCGGACTGTGCAGCAGAAGACTGCTTCTTAGATGACCAGGAGATAAGAGATGTGTCTAAGAAGAGACAGGTACTAGAAGTACCCTTTCTATCTATTCTATACTCCACACAATCAACATCAGAAAAATTATAAAGATAGAGTGTAGAATCGAAAGAATACCAAAGTCCAAAGTCAAGAGTATCCTGAAAGTAACTATATGCAACGCACTGCTTAACGATGTGAGGCATGAGGGGAAATCTGAAATTGAGCACACAAACACACAATGAACTGTATGTTTGGCCTCGACATCGTGGGGTAGAGAAGAGAGCCGATCATGCTATGGTACTCCTTCTGGTCCACGGGCTCTCCATCCTCATTAAGATCCAGTTTGGTAGAAGTGGTAATTGGATTAGACATAGGCTTGTTGCTCCACATGTCGAAATGCCGAAGAAGATCCTTTGTATACTTGGTTTGATGAATGAAGGTCCCTTTTTTTAGTTGCTTAATTTGTAGACCAAGGAAGAAAGTTAGCTCATCCATTATACTTATTTCGAATTCTCTACTCATAGAATCTAAAAATCTGGATACCAAAACTGATGAAGAACCATCGAATATATTATTATCCATATAAATTTGAATAAGTAAGAAGTCACTGTCATGCCTGAGAGTGTACTGGGTTTTATCTATCAAACCCATTTTGAAGTCATTCTTAAGCAGAAAGCTCTACGGGTATGCTTCAAACTATACAAGGCTTTAGAGAGCTTACACACTTAGTTTGGAAACTTGGAATTTTTAAAATTAAGAGATTGCTTGATATAGATCTCTTCTTCTATGAAACCATTTAGAAAAATACTTTTGACATCCATTTAGAAAAAGCTTAAAACTTTTAGATGCCGCGAATGCTAACAAAATATGAATGTCTTCTAATATTGCTACAGATGCAAAGGTCTTTTTAAAGTTTAAGTTCTTTACCTAGGAAAAACCTTAAACTGTAAGTCTAGCTTTGTTGTGAACTAACAACCCATCCTCACTTTGGTTATGTTTGAAAACCCATTTTGTTTCAATTATATTATGATTATGATGGGTTCAACTAAGGTCCATACTTGATTTCTTTCAAAGTTTTTAAGCTCTTCATATATGGCATTGACCCAAGAGGAATTAAATAAAACCTGGATAACATGTCGAAGTTTAAAAAACATAATAAAAGCAGAATGTGCATGAGAATCTGGAGAGATAAATCTGGAGTGAGTAACCTGCTCATGGAGATCCTCAATCATATGCTCGAGGGTGTTGCTGAATATGAATAGGAGGTCCTAGTGTAGATGTGGCCTCTATCTCATGGGCTATGGAGATAGGAGTTGAGCCACTAAAGCGCTAGTGAAGGTGGGAGGAGGCTGCTCTATTGAAGCTAGAATAGAGGAAGCAGGCTCTGTAACCAACTCAGGAGTGAATAGAGGAGGGATTGGATCCTTATTCTCTAAGTCACGGTCGTCGTCGATGAAAATGTTCTCTTGATCACCTGAGGAGTATAAAATTCTACACTCCCCACTCTTCAATCTTATTTCTAAACCCTCATCAAGAAGTTGGAAATCAAATAGTAGATTATATATCACCTTACTTACCAAAGCAACGTCCTTGAGTATGAAATTGTTGTAGACATACACTGTGCCCTTTGCTGTCATGGTCCCGATAGAAGTATTTCTAAACATGATCAACTTATTGTTGGATGCGCGAGTGCTCTAGGTAATTAAATCCTAGGCCTATTTTTTCACATTTAATTTAGATTGGTCAAGAATCATATTGAGGTTCTTCTTTTCACTAAAAAAAAAATCCCTCAAGGGTCTTTTGAAGGTAATCATTATCTTAAGCTTGGTTCTTACTTGTGGCACACTCATTGGTTTTAGTTATCCTAGCATATCTCTTTTTATGGACGGCTACCTCTAGTTTTAAAACCTAATACGACACACAAGGAGAATTTCTAACCCTATCTAACTGCTTGTCATATTTGACTCTAGAAGCCTCATACATCTCATCTAAATCAGTCTTGATTTCAGTACAAAATGCACAAGAAATAGAATTAATAACTTTCTTAGGTACAATCATAGATAAGGATTTTTTTTAATTTTATATTTATCCACAAGTGTTTTGTTGAGAGCATCAAGTTCAATTATGTGCCTAGGACAATTTTCATAAGATTCGGTCCTAGAATGAAGAAGCATTTAAGCCATCTCTTTTATTTTAATTTTGCTGTCCTCACAATAAGAGAAAGTATGATCAGGATTAAATTGAGCAATTCCTTAGTGGCACTATTCAATTTCAATTCAAGCAAAGTATGGTTTGAGCAAGGTGGAGGAAAAGCATATAAAGGAACACATCCAAGGTAATACCGTTCAAGTAATCATGATCATTACTAGATTTGAGAGATTGTAGTTCATTTAGAGTATTTTTAATGACTAGCAATAGAAGAGTGAGTAATTTTAGATTATCCAATTGATCATGCAAGCAAGAGAAAGATTCACAATTATCATCAGGATTCATGGAATTGAGCTTAACAATTTCTAGGTTCAAGTTGTCAATCATAATATCCTAGTTCTTGATTGTTTTAGCTTATTTTTTTAGTTTTTGTTCAGCAGTAGCATGAGCATGTTCTATCTCTTAGAAAAAGGGGCATACTCATCACAATCACTGTAGGGCTCGTTATCGGATGAGTCGACATCGATGCTGCCTTTGGCCATAGAGCACATGCCGGTGAAGTTTTGAATCTTCTTCTTGCTGTGCGAGTCATCCTCATCATCCTCCATCCTCGAGATCATATCACTCATGTCAATGTTCTCAAGAGCGACAAGGACCCGATTGATGAACGTGTGATAGTTGGGTTTCTAGGACTTCATATCATGAGTTTAAGGATGCCTTCTGAAGTCCTTTTCCTAGCCCTTCAGCTTGGAACACTTGGCCCAAAAATGGTTTGGCTCACCACACTCAAAGTAAGTGACATTGTCACCCATTTTCTTGTTTCTCATCATGTTGTATGCTCTCATAAATTTTGTGAATAGAAGTGCTAAGTCATCCTTAGAAAGTTTCTATAGCTTCTTATCACTCAAAGAACGTAAAGTTGACAATGAAAATCTAGAAGAGCTAAAATTCAATAAACTAGAAGAGCTATTCCAAGTAGGATCAATCATAAGTGCCATCGACTCTGTCTTAAGGAGACTGGAGATAAAGTTAATGCCATGTGTTCTCAACTTTGAGGACAACTTATCCATAGTAAGCTCAATCATGACAGTGTCTTTCATTGATGAAAGTGATATTTATTCCCTAAATCTTCATATCAAGTGCACCTAACACCTAGCGTGCATTCTGAGAATCAAAAAAGGTAAAACCAACAGCTCAAAGATCATCAATAATCTTATCGAACCTTCCCTACAACTTGTCCAAGAATTCACCAGGCATTTTCTCAATCTTTGAGTATTCTTTCTTTAGTTGGTTCTGTCTCATTTTCTTAATCGTGATAGAGCCCTCATGGTAGTCACTAAGTGTCTTCCAGATCTCATAAGTAGACCTCAAGTGAGCAACTCACTCAAACTCAGATCAACCAAGTCCTTGAATTAGAAAATTATGAGCCTTGTTGTTTGCCTCTATCTCTGGTGTAACCTAATCATCAGTCGGTACAACATAAAGATTATTGACTTTGATTCAAATAGTTGTATCTCAAGCCTCGATGTAGGATTGCATACGGGCCCTTCAATAAGAGAAATCAACTCTATCTAAAATGGGTTGCTTGGTTTAATACTTGTTTCACGTCATAGCTCTTAAAACTGGTTAAGATTTATGAAAAGAGCTAACCGAGCTCTGATACCACTTCTAGGATCGAGTATGGAACAGAGGGGGTGAATGGTACCTTCAAATTTTGCCAAGTATTTATGGATGCTTTACTCCGATAGCTATAGAGCTATAAAGACTAGGATAGAAAGCCAACACCAAAGCTAGAAAAATAAGAACATCGTGCAGCCGAAACACAAACACTTAAGCACATCAAAGCTTCGAGCCAAAGAAGATAAAATACCAGAAAAGTACAGTCCCACTGGTCAGACCTCTCAACGAGGGCGGTCAGAGCTCTCCACGGGGGTGGTCAGACCTAACAAATAGTAAAATCAACCCAGTGAACAGTAAAACCATTATGATTTTAAAACTAAGAATACATGTAAGTTTTGATCCGTAGATCTAAATGACTTGAATCTTGGCATGTATCTTTTGCAGGTTGTCATAAACCTATTTGAATCAACGATTGAGAAAATTATTGTTAAAGTTATGACATTTTTTCATTTGAAGAAAAGATGCACTAAAACCAGGCAAGAGAGAAAAACGAGGAATAAAACTTGCTCGTGGGTCGAGGTTGGCCACAATAGCTCTAGATGTATTTTCACATATCACAATAAGTAAGAACATCAAAGAAATTGAGGAAAAACACTCGGATCAAGAAATCACTCAGAGAGACTAAATCAAGCAAAAAACTAGGTAACTTCAAGAACTTATCAAACCTGATGGCTAGATGGATGGAGATTGATTTTCAAGATGTATCTTTATCACTTATTCTTGATATCCAGCAAGATTAAGAAGGGAAAAAAGATCAAAATCAATCAAATCAAGAGTAAATCAACCAAAATAAGAGAGATTCATGAGAGATAAATTAAATTGATATATTGCTATTTAAGGATAAATGTTTTATAGCCACTTCACTTGGATAACAAGAGAGCACACCACATCAGTCACACTTAAACCCTGCCACTAGAACATTTGGCTTCCATAATCAAAGATTAGATGGTTAACTAACAAGTCTTCAACTCAACCCGTTAAATAGACAAGGCAAATAGCATCATCTAACCCTAATGGATATTATACATTTAGCATATATGGGAAAAATCCGTTAATCCTATACAATACGGGTTTTACTCACACACTACATTTATGTATGCTTTTCAAAATATATAAGCCTGAATCTATTAAATATTTAGTTTTTGATCCAACTTGATCTTCTCAGCTTCTCATTGATTAAACCACTTTTCCATGTGCCACTGTTTTGATCTAAGGTAGTTTTTAGTATTTAGTCAACTAACCAAAATACCGTTCCTTGATCCGATCTTTATCTTTCATTGCAAGCAATCGTTATACTTGCTATGTGTAGATGCACCATTAGCTTACTATGCATTGGTAAGTCTCTCTTATTCTGATTCCATCAGATCATGCCTCATTTGGACTGAACAAGCTACGTGATCCAACCCGTCACTTAAACTTCCCTTCAATATATTTTTCCTTCCTTATTTCATGCTTGAGCTTAGCCTTCTCACCCGACATCCTTGGTTATTCTAGGCCTCAGCTTCTCTATGAGCGTAGCCCCGATCCATGCCATTGATCATGGTTGACTCCAAAGATATCTGTATATCCAGAGACTAATAAATCATTTGTGGGTCTAAGTTCTTCACAACTTAACCCATATTAGTTAAAACATGCATCATGCAATACATGGCCTAGGTCAAACCAAATTAACACATGACTTCATTCCCCAATATTCCCAAAAACCAATGAAAGCACCTAACCCTGTTGGTTAGACCACCAACCTAGCTGGGCTGACTGCTAGTGTGGCTAGTCAGACCGCCAGGGCTGGCCGGTCTGACCAGCACCTGTCTGGCCACCACCTCTAGCCGGTCAGGGCGGTAAGTCTCATAACCACTCTAGAAAATAGCAAAAATGCAAAAACTAAAATTTGTTTCATCACAATAAAATCCTGAACCTTCTTACATGGTCCTTCAAATTATATAGGAGGAATAGTATATCCTCGAATCACCCCAGCTTAGGCTACCTGCAGGTAGGGCTGTAAGAAAAACTTGAGACTCACAAGCTATTTGAGCTCAGATCGATCTAGGCTTGATTCTAGCTGGGCTTAAGCTCCAAACAAATTGAGCTTGAGCCTGATCTTAGGCTCGTGAGCCTTAACGAGCCGAGCTCGAAGGTGCGACAAGCCTTGTAGCCTCACAGGCCTTGGCTGCTTAGCACTCAGACACTCGACATCTCAGGCCATTACTCATACGAGTACTCCCACTCCCCAGAACCTAATCGATTATCCTCGGCCATCCACTTTTCGCCTCCCGTCTTCCCGCTATTGTTGCCTCCTCTTCTCGCCCATCCCACTTCCGTCTGCTACGATATCGTTATCCACCCCCTGTGCCTGTTGTCTCCTCCAACTCCCGCAACCCCAACTCTCCTCCCGCTCGGTCACTCCTGTTCCTGCTCCCCACCACTTCTCCTCCCGCTCGGCTGCTCCCGTTCTCGCTCCCGATGCGCTCAAGTTCATTACTCTCTAGTATCGCCAGGGGGGAGAGACAACGATGTTGGGAAGGCGGAGGTGTGGCAGCGCAGGTTGACGACAATGCGGCTAGATGACACAGGAGGTGTGATGACGTCAAGGGTGGAGAAGGCGATGCTGTGGCCAGGAGCCAGGTGGAGAGAGCGAAGTCCAAGGCTGGACAGGAGGGAGGTGGCCAAGATGCGACATCTTCATCTCCCCCAACCACCAAATCTGCTCCCCCTCCTCCATCGCCTGCATCTAGATTTGGGCCTTCCTTATTGTTGTGGTTAGTACACCTTACGGCCGTCAAGCAAATCTAGGCCTCCTTGGTCACTGCCACCTAGGGATGGCAACGGGTACCCGAAACCCGAATACCCGATGGGTTTTACCCGATAAGGAGGCGGGTATGGAAAGATAACTTCACCCGCGGGTATGCTAATGGGCAAGAAACTCTACCCATCGGGTATGCGGGTGCGGGTACGGGTATATACTACCCGTACCCGCATACCCGCGGGTAAAATATACCCGGCCGGGTGTATACTAGAGATAGCAACGGGTACATATACATGTGGCTCGTATATATATATTCGAAACGAAACCGATGGAAATACCCGCGCCCGTATATACATATGCCTCGTATATACCTTTATCAATTCGGGTACGGGTTACCCGTCGGGTATAAATACCCGCGCGGGTACGGGTACGGGTAGGTTTTCATACCCGGGTGCGGGTACGGGTATTGTAGCGGGTGCGGGTGCGGGTATCGGGTACGGGTATGGGTTGGCAATACCCGACGGGTATTTACCCGTTGCCATCTTTACTGCCACCTCCTCCTCCTCTACCAAGCTTACTCAAGCCTACTTGAGCCTAGGTCGAGCCAAGCCGAGCCCAGGGCTAAGCTCGGACTCCAACTTAGGCTCACTTGACTCGAGGTTGTACTAAGCTCGAACTTGAGACCAAGCTCGTTCAAACTTGGCTAGTTTATAGCCCTACTTGTAGGTCCATCTAAACCGCATCGGATGGTCCACATTAATGTTACCCTTTTCTTAATCTAACTTTGGGTCCATCCGTCCAGAGGTGTAATCAAGGTCTGAAAGTCCAGCAGGGATTGAAGTGGCCGCGAGATGGGCATAAGTCACAATCCAGTTAGCAAAGCCCATTGCTTTGTGAGGCCTGTAGTTTTCAGATCTTTTGTGTTTTATTCTCAATTCAATAATGCAAATGAATGATACTCCTTAGGGATAAACTTCAGAAACTTTAAGGAATCTTTAGGTCATACTCCCTCCGTTTCGTTATGTAAGGCCTTTCACTGTTCTTGAGATTCTCTCAAATGTAAGGCCTCTGCCAAACAAGTGTTGTATTTAGTCCATATTTTCCTGCTTATACCCCTATGAAGGGCAGCATGGATCGAGTGATTAATTGCACATTTTGATGGCCACTACTTACAGCTACCTTTCGAGATACTAGTTGCTCCAGCTTCTTTTGAGAGAGAGAGAGAGAATGCTTGCTTCAGCTTTGCCAGAGTAGGATGAGGATTAGGATTATTGATTTAATGTTCGATAGGTCTCTGGAAGCGCTCTTAGCGTGGAAATTCACTATCCATTATGCACGGGTTCTCTCTTTTCGGTACACCACCACAGGAATACATACACGTACACAAGCTTTCACGCAAGGGAAGGATGATTGATTCAATCCTGATCTCTCGTGGATAGCATCTTTATCGTTTTCTTCACGTCATCAAACCAACTCAACAGGAACAAAAAGGAAAATAAAGAACATGCTACCCCACGCTATAATGATGGGAACGATCCCAACGGTGTAGGCAGGTTTTACCTTGTTTTAATGGGTTTCACCAGGTTTCAAAAGAGTTTCAAACAGATTTTGTTTAAACGCGTTTCAACAAAATTCAACAAATTTCAAATATAAAACTATAAGTTTCGTCCAGTTTCAAATATGACCCTTGATCAAAACAAGTTTCAGAAGAATGTCAGCTGAGTTCTAATAGACAAATTTCAAAGTTTTAGAGCAATGTTTCATCAGGTTTCAAAAAATTTCAAATGGGTTTCATAATGTTTTAGCGCATTTCAACAACTTTCAATGGGTTTCAACTCTTAAACTATAAGTTTGGACTAGTTTCACATATAAAACTTCATGAAAATAACTTTCAAAAGAATTTCAGGTGACTTTCAAAAGACAAAGTTCAATGTTTTATAACACGTTTCATAGGTTTTTATCAGGTTTCAAAACTATTCCAAGCGGGTTTCACAAGGTTTCAGCATTTTAAAACAAATTTCAATGGGTTTTAAATCTAAAACTATAAGTTTCATCCACTTTTAAATCTGAAACTTGATTAAAAATAAGTTTCAATAAAATTCTATAGTTATCAAGTTTTAGAAATAAAACTTTAGGTTTTATAGATGCTTTCGAGTTTCAAGCAAGTTTATCAAGAGTTCCAAGTTCTATTAAAGAATGGAACTTAAAGTTCCGAAGGCATTGAAACTTCCAAAAAAAAGAAACTTCAAGTTTCAAGCAAGTTTCACATGTGTTTCATATTTCAAAATATCACATTTTGTGGAGTTTTAGGTTTGGGATCCAAGTTTCATGAAGTAGCAGCCAAAAATTAATCAAGTTTTAGATGAGGTGCAAGTTTCATTAAACCTCACGAATCGAGTCTCAAATGAATCTCAACAAGTTTTAGACTAGTTTCATCGAGTTTAAAATAAGTTTCATCACGAGTTCAACAAAATTTCAGAAGTTTCAGCAAGTTCTAGATCTCAAATGCAAGTTTCGAAAACAAATTTGAAGATTCAAAATAAGTTTTATAATTCAACTCAAGTTTCAAGCAAAATATATCATAGTAGGCAAAGAAGGCGAGTGCAGGACATGGTCGCAGTGACGGCGACTGCTTGCCCACTGCTAATCGGTCGCCACTTCTCACTCACCATTCCTTCCAGCCACCACATGCTCATGTCTACTCGCCTCGCCTATGTGCTGCCATTATGCTTGCATCACCACTGTTCCTATCTGTCGACGCAATGCTATTTCATCCTCCTCCAGGCGCCTGACTGGATCTGTGATCTCGGCTTTGTTTGCTCATATGCATCATCGAGCTGGTCGTTGCCATACCCGCTAACCTACTGCCATAGCTACTAGCTACTAGAACAGCGCAACTACTAGCTACAACATTCCCGTGATGAAGAAAGAGAGAGAGGAGTAGGAGGATGTGATGGAGATGATAGCCACTAGCCACATCTAGATAACGATAGGAAACAGTGGTTCAGGGTGAGTGCATGAGATGTATCGGATAGTGATTTCTTATCCCATCAGTTAGGCAAAGAATAGTATACCATTATCTAGATTTTCCAAAAAAATATCATATACCCACAAATAAGGCCATGTTTCTCTCTCAAGTTCAAACTGGGCCTCTCCCAGAATATTGAAGAAACGATTAATTCTTACTGCAGCAGAACACATGTTCTTTGTGAATGAAACACCAATAATCTCATCATACATCGGTGTTAATTTTTCATATCTATCGTGCTCAAGCATGGCCTGTTCCTTAAAGCTCAGCATGCATTTAGAATCCTGGTAACTTGGGGATTCTTTGTTTGGTTTCTCTACTTTCCTCAATTTGCTCTCCTAATTTTGTTTGATTGACTTTGTTATTGACTACACTAACTTGCTATTTAGGATAAGGTGCCGAAAAGTCCACTTTACTCCCCGGAGTATCACAAATGTCTACTGGGGCTGCTCAGCGATGGGAGATGCCGCGTTCAGTGATGGCTTTTGGGCTTTTAAATCACTGTTTACATTTTTATTTTGTGTTTTTTTCGTATTTTTTTGTATTGTCTGTGATGGACTAACATATTTTTTCTATTTTAAAATTTTTTAAATTTAATTATGCTAAATAAGCTAACTTAGTTACAGTAAAAAATCAGCTAGCTAAAATAAAAAAGTCATAAGCGATCGCCATTCTGAATGCTAGCAATATTGTTCACTTAACCCAAGTAGCTCATGACTTCGGCTGTGGGTTTTGGCTTTGGGCTTCTAGCTGAAATTGTACTGTAGTGACAATTAACTTTTTCTAAGAAAAAAGAAAAAAATTGAGAATTTTTTTAAAAAATGTTATATTATTATGGACAATGTAAAAGAATAAGGAAAAAAACAAAAACAAAAAAGTTGAAAAAGCTAAAAAAGCCGAAATTAGAAGTCGATACGTTCCAAGTAATTTCTAGTTTAAATAAGCTAGAAGCTAAAAATGTCAGAAACTGAAGCTGTTTGAAGCGGGGCCAAACTAATGCTGGATCACTTCACCCTTGAGACCAATTTTGAGGGTGTTTTTCCATCGTGGTCGCCATGTAACCCAGTTTTGCAAATACATGTCTAGCCTTGAGATTCAGTCATTTTAAACCAACATGAGCTAAATGATTTTACTGAACTTGTGGCATTAGCTTACCCTCTTCTCCCTCCAAAAACATAATATGGACTAAAATTTTTGAATAAGCGTACAAACTAAAGAGCCCCCCCCCCCCCCCAACAAAAAAAGAAAAAGAAAAAAACCGATCATTTTTTGAAACGGAGAGAAACACAAATCATACTAGACATCTACTTGGTACAATGGCTACAACCTAGCGCTCACTGAGTCACCGTGTAAACAGATTAATAGGCATTTTCCTCTGGAACAGCGCAGGATATATGTCGGATCAAGCTAGCCCGATCTAAATCCCATGTTCATTCAAGCCTGTCTTGCGGCGTGGAGAGAAGTTTTGCTGGACCGGAAAGGCGCAAAGGCCGGTCTGTGGACTCATTAGCAAAGCCCGTGACGTTCTATTGGCAGGGTAAAGAGTTGGTTTTGCATGTGCAAATTGCAATTCATTTGAAGGACCGCGATTTCTTTTCACTCTCTGTGGTTCGCGATGCCGTAGCTAAGGGCCGGTCTGCGGTTGTCATGCCGTGATGCGCAATACGATTTGGTCTTGTACCCTGTTTGGCAAACCAGGAAGGCAACAATCTCCATTCGCAATGCGAACACAAAAGCACAAAACATGGTTGTATCAAACGTGATTACAGTGGCGGATCCAGGAATTTCAAGATGGATATTCAAGGTGGAAGCTACCTTCTGCGTCTTTCCAGCTCTCTCCCATAAAACGATGCCGAATTGCCGAGACACCAGCACACAACACACAACAACAGCACACTAACAATCAAGCATAGCTCTGATTGACAATGGCCAGAATATTTATTGTACAGTTAACAGTTTGACAATATGGATTATGAGCAACTTTCTGATCTTTCAATTAACCTTCTGATTTTGGTAGCAATAATTTCTACTGACTGCAGGAGCAAATATTGGAATTTTAGGGTCATTCCATTCATCTAATATTTAATTTCTTTGCCTCTGATTGAATTTCCTCCCAACTCCCAAGTCTAATCTAGTTGGTAGGAGGTTTTGCTAGAAGGCTCATCGAGACACCGACGATGCCGATGGCGCGGAGGTGGCCTCGCCGCCTCGGCCGGGGGGAAGAGGCCGAGCGGCGGCGGCTTGGGTGGCCGGGCGCGGAGCCTGGATTCGGCTAGATCCGGGCCGAGGAGGGGCGGCGGGGGGGGCCGAGGAGGGGCGGCGCCGGGGGGGCGAGGAGAGGCGGCGGGGGAGAGGAAGGGGACGGGGGGAGGAGGGGCGGCGAGGAGAGGTGGCAAGGGAGAGGAAGGGGATGGGGGAGGAGGGGCGTGTCGAGACCCGGAGCAACAACTCCAAGCCCCTCTGTGTAAATCGCACTAGTCCAGGATCAAGCTAGTGCACACAGTGGATAACAAAGACTCATATCATGCACAATGACATTTATTTATTAACTAAATATGAGCTTGATGGCAAAAGTTTACATCAATGGTTCATAAACCAAAATTAAATATAAACAGCGGAAGAAAACCAATGAAGCAACCCATCCCGCTTGCCACAAAGCGAATGATCAGAAGACGCGCCTAGTCATCACCATCCTCACCGAAGTTGTTGACATCATCCTCTGGCAACAGATTTTAGCAAGGTGAGCACATAAAGTACTCCCAAGGTAAGGACATAAAGTACTTACGCAAGTTACACCAGGAGTTTTAACAGAGTGAATGCATTCATAGGGATAACAAAGGAAGGCTTAATAAAGTTATTTGTGCGAAAAGCAGTACTGAATTTAAATACAATACATAAGTGCAAAAGCTGAATTTTATACAGTAGATAGAAATAATAATTTAACAAAATAATATCGTTAGTGCAGGCTCCGACCAAACACTAACCTAGTCACAGGTATCCCACCTGGTCCATCTTTTCAAAAGGTTTCACATGGATTCCATCTATCCATATGCTTTTCAAAATCTCTTATGGATTCATTTTGTTAGTGCAGGCTCCGACCAAACACCAACTTATTCACAGGTATCCCACCTGGTCATAGATTCCATCCATCCATCCATAAGCCTTTTTCAGAAACCATTTTTAAAAATCAAAGTCTAATCCATGAAAAACTTTACTCAGCTTGCCCATAACTGTGGGCACGGCTATCCATGATAGATTATACACTCTGCAGAGGTTGTACAGCTTTACCCACAAGATATGATTATCTCATATTGTCGGATACTACACGCTTCCATAGGCGTGCGACTGAGAAATCATAACAAGGCCTTTACAATGCTAAGCCTTCAACTTGGTCACGCCGCCGCTAAGGTTTCACCACAACTTGAATCCACAAGTTGGAGCCCCCTCTTGTGCCGTGTGAGACTTCCCATGGCCTATGTCACGCTCACATTCAACCTATAGCGAGACCAAAGTTGGGACCTCACAAATTAGTCAGCTAGGACTGTCCCATACTAGTCTTGTGGTAGTACGATGTGGCTTTGCAACAGTAGCTCACAGACCGGTCCTTAATTTGACTTAGGCTCGATCCACATACCCACATGCACGATAATCAACCAAGTGTCACCAAACACAAGGCATGCCGGCACCCACCACCTATCCATTAGCTTAACTCCAAATCATAAGTTTCTATTTTTGTTTTTAAACCATTTTCACAAACCATCCCTGACTCACCGAAGTCAAGAACTCATTTTCAAATCGTCATTTCATGAGAAAGATTTGATCCCACCTAAAGTTATACTAAGCCAGGCTAAGCATTGCTATAAAAATTTCTAGCCAATACTACAGTACTGACTTGTTTTTAGCTAGGGTGACAAGGTATAGGAATTCGAGATTCAAATTGGGCTATAATCAAAGGATTATGGGTATAACTAAATTTAAAACAATTTTGAACTATATTTGAGTAAAGATACGCATGCATATACAGTAAAACAATATAAATACATTTGAAATATTAGGTTCAACATGGTCAAAGGTGTAACTTGCCTTGCTTCGAAGTTTGCTGGGGTTCGTTGAAGTTATACTCTCCGGAATAGTCGTAGTCTACACGTGAAAAATCAGAACAAACCAAACTCAAACAAAATCCAAATAAAATCCAACAATCATAAATATATGCTGGGAGGTAGAATATGAACTTAGAAATTTGGATGGGTCCAATCGGAGTTAGAGCGAAGAAGAAGGACTTCTGATAGTTTGAATTCCAAAGAACTGAATAAAAGGAATTCTTGGAATTCTTTTCTTTATGAAAGAAAAGTGGTTGGAAGCTACAATATTTTTGTATGGTCAAAGCTATGATCGAAGGCATAGTCGAAGCTAGGGTCGAAACCAAGGTCGAAGCAATGGTTGAAGTTGCGGAGGTTGAAGCCGAAGATAGAGACTCCAAGTACGAGTGCAGTTGAAGTCGAAGACGAAGATTCAGTCGAAGACCTGATCGAAACTGTATAGTGGTCGGAAGAATTGAACGATTTGGAGAGATCGGACGACTTCGAGTGGTCGGAGATATTGAAGGGTTCAGAGAGGTCGGAGGGTGCGGAGGTTAAAATGGTCAAACAATCATGTCGATTCGAAGACGGAGGTCGAAGTCGAAGGCTCCAAGATCGAAGGCCGAAGTTGAAGTCTTCGAGGTCGAAGGTCAAAGGCTATAGTTGAAGTCTCCGAAGGTCAAAGTCAAAATCGGAGTCTTCGAAGGTCGAAGTCTATAGGGTTGAAGGTCAAAGTCAAAGTTGAAGGCTCCGAGCAGTCGGAGACTAAGAAGCCTCCGAACAACGGAGTCTAAAGAGCCTCCAGACGGCGGAGTCTTAAGAGTCTCCGAATAGCGGAGTCTTATGGCCCTTCGGACGTCGGAGTCTAAGAAGCTTCCAAACAGCGGAGTCTAAAGAGCCTCCGGATAGCGGGGTCTTAGAATCGGATGGTTGGGAGAAGTCGGACGACTTCACGTGACAAGATCCGAGCGACCCAACGGTGGCGAAGACCGGTGAGATGTACAAAAGAGGGAGAAGAGTATGAGTCTGGTTCTACCTTGGCGCAAGGTTCAGGCTGCACAGAGTTGGCTGGCGGTGAGGGTGTAGCGGAGGCGGGACACGATTATCAACGGCAGAGACTCTCCGACGACGGCTTGCTCGGAGAAGGGGCATCGAAGGTTCGCGTGGGCCTGAGGAAGGTTATCGGCGGCAGGGTACTCCGATCATGCTCTGGTTCGGGAAAAGAGTGAAGGAGGTGTGTGCGGTCCTGTCGAAGACTTGGCGGTGGTGGCGTTGGCGTCGGCGGAAGAGACACTCCAACCGGGGTTTGCTTGGCGGAGGGGTGGTGAGGTGAAGGAAAGAGAGAGGGGATTGCGAGGAGTGCATTGGTGCTCTCGTGCAATACCAGAAGTGGTTGGAAGGTGGTCGACGGTGAGGTGAAGCAGTGGCGCAACTCGGGCGGCAGTGGTGACGGTGTTCCGGCGGTGAGGAGACTCAACCAAGGGCGGTCGAGAAAATTCAAAAATTATGAATTATATACTTGAAAAATAGATTATGAATTTAGATGAATTTACAAACTTGAATCACTTGATTCGGAGTTCGGACGAATGAGAACGAGCGATTGGAAGATTGGCGGATCAGAAAATTCTGGAAAAAGAAAAATCAGGAATATTTCGAAGGAATATTCCCGCATGAACAGTAACGGGCAGCAGCCCTGTTCACTGTTTTTGGCCGTGTCGTCGGCGAGGAAAGGCACGGAAGGTGAAGCCAATGGGTTGCTAATGACCCGAGGCACATGTAGGAAGTGACGGCACGTCAAACGAAGTACGGTGACGACGTGTACGGCGAAAATGACATAGGGTGTGGAGAGAAGAATATTTTTCGAGCAGAGAATATGGAGAAGTAAGGTAACCATGACGTAGAACGCGGTAAGGCGAGTCTAGAAAAAAATATCGGCTAAGCCGAAACTCACCGGAGGCGACGCAATCGTCATTTGAACGACGTCGGTACCGAAACACGAAAAACTCAATATCTTCGCGCTCGGTCAGGCGAATCCAAAACCATCTGAAACGTAGCCTCCTGGGATGGTTTGGCACGTTTTGACGCGAACAGATTGTCGAGAGCATTCCCGGACAGGCGGAAACACGAAGTGCCATTTACAGCCATGGCAAGGTGTCGGGCGCAAATATTTAGGAAAGGTTTTTGGACGAACGGAGGGGAGTACGGCGTAGAACGCGTCGAGACGAACTCAACGCCGCAGACGGCTCGGCCAACAGACTAGCGAAACGCGGTGGACAAGACTTTATGTAGCCTACAGGCTGACATCAGCGTTCCGGACAAACGGAGAGGAATTAACACGCGAGAGTTGCGGCGAATCGAAGAGTAGAGTGTGGGGATCGTGATGCTCACCTTGGTTTTGGTCGGGCATGCACGGTCGGCCGGTGGTGATGCGAAGAACGGCAACCCGTTTTGGCCCACGGTGGCGACGGTGCTCCGGTGAAGTTCCGGCGAAGGCGAGGTGAGCACCGCGTAGAACGCGGCGAGGCGAAGCCAACGGTGTGGTCAAACGCGGCGGCGCTCCACCGGACAAGGCACAAAAAGCCGAAGAACGCCGCTTGATACACAAAAATAAAACTCCGATTGCGACCAAACGAGAGGGAGTGGGGACTTGAGATTTTCGGGGTTGAGTGAGGATGAGGAGAGGCTCACGGGGCTTCCTTTTATAGGGGTTGAGGAGGTCCGAGGAGGGAGATCAACGGGACATGTCTTTGAATGGCATGGTTTAAATCCCGCGATTATAGCTCATGAATGAGGGGGAAACGGTAGGGGAATGAAAGAGCTTGATGAGGGGAGTTGAATGCAATTTATTTCACTAAAAACCGTTGAGTAAATCATGAGTTATGGGAGATTAAAGAAGCTTCAAAAAAACGTGTTTCATGGCTGCTCGGTCTGTTCGTGCGCACGCTGGAGGTTGAAGAAAGCAAGGAGAGAGAAAGAGAAAAGAAAAAGAGAGAAGAAAAAAAGAAGAAAAAAAGAAAAACAAAGGAAATTAGGAAAAATTCAAGAAAATTTTATAAAGATCCTTGGAAACTAAAAAGATTTTAAAAAATTATTTCGGAATTTTTTAAAGTTTATTTTAATTCTGAAAAATGTTTTTCTTTTTCTAGCTTTAAATAATATAATAAATAACAATTAAAGGCTAAAAATCTTAGAAAAATTCATAGAAGTTTCTACAGATATTTGGAACTTATAAAAAAATTCCAACTCAAATTTTCATATTTTTCTTTATAAAATATTTTTTTTGTTTAATAGAAAGACTCTTTTCTTCTCTTTTCTTTTTAGCAGAAAATTAAGCTAGCTAAAAATTTTAAAATTTCAAGAAACCAAATAACTTTGATTTTTGCTTTAAACTAACTTATTTTATACCTTATTTATTTATTTATTTATTTATTTGTTTGTTTGTTTGTTTTTCTTTTTATTTACTTAAATTACTTTTCATAAAAAAAATAACCTCTTTTTTTAAGCTGAAAATCTGGCAATTAAATTTTTTAAAAGCTTAAACAACCAAAAGTAAATGTTTTTATTTTAAATTAAAGTAAATATTTTTTCCTTAATTTTGAAAATAACCAAATGGGTGTATAGGCGCGGGGTGAGAGAGGAGGAGGGAGCAAGGCGGCGGGGGAGGTGGTGAGGAGGCGCGCGGTGGGGAGGAGGGGCGGCGGGGGGAGGGACGGGGTGGGGCGGGGAGAGGAGGGAGGGGTGGCGGCGAGGCGCCGGGGCGGGGGATTTGGGCGCGGGGCTAGGGTTGGGTGCGGGGCTGCGGGCGCGGGGCTAAGGACTAGGGTTGGAGTGCGGGCGCGCGCGCGCTGGGGTCGGGGGGATTTGGGCGCGGGGTGGGGCGCGGCATGAGCCGGCGGGTTTTGGGCCAGGATTTTGAGAGAGGGTGGCCGGATAGGCTATTTGGGCTACTAAAATATACTTAAAATAGTTATTTCAGTCTAACTATATATATATATGTATTATACCCTATATATATATTGATTTTTTGTTAAAAAAATGGGTATTCAGCTGAATACCCATGACTTACAGTAGATCCGCCCCTGCGTGATTATCGTAATACACAGCGTATGATGCTAGGGGAACCTAACCTCATTCGTCTGGACAAATAATCCCAAGCCAAGACTACCATGGTGCATCCTTATAGTATATTTGTAAAGTCCCGCATTTTCCTAACTAAGCTAATTGGTGAGATTAGGATTAACAACAGTAATTGAATCGTTTAATTAATGTTATGAATTAATACACTCAAATATAAAGCATTGTATAGGAGTCCAATTGAATAGCATAAAGCAAAGTGAACAAATACATGTGGTGTTATACATTATAAACCAAAAATTGTACAGTACGTTTTAATTATTACAACGAGTATAACAAAGAGATAAAATTATATGGGGATCATTTCATACGTATACAAATATATTCGAAACAATA
Organism: Melocanna baccifera; assembly: GCA_036346265.1. Taxonomy (NCBI): domain Eukaryota; kingdom Viridiplantae; phylum Streptophyta; class Magnoliopsida; order Poales; family Poaceae; genus Melocanna; species Melocanna baccifera. The sequence goes on from CM070679.1 coordinate 13,559,858, forward strand.
GAGAGTACAAATTACATATAGACCATCTCATGCATTTTCCAATTAATCAAGAGAAGAAGGTAAAGGTACATGCTTAGCATCTCATACATCAATTACCGATTTGTGAATCACGACCACACTGCAATTTTAGTCGCAAATAGAATGAATTTAAAGACGCTGAAAAAGACCAAACAAAAGAAGAAATTACAAGGAACAATTACCGTCAGAACCCTAGAAATTAATTTCGAGCTGGGCATTCCGCTCATCGAGATACCAGCTATCCGGGAATAGTCGGCACCTCTCACAGTTATAAGGTCATCATCTGGCATTAGAAACAAACCTGAATTCATTCCCAATACCTTTTTCAGTAGAAGCTAGTCTAGGAAGACCGATTTTACAAAAGTAACCGAATTCATCTTCACTATGGAGATAAAAATCTCCAACACAGCCACAGCCAGAGAGGATAGGGCCGAGAGGGTGTCCAATGAGTAGGATTGAGAAACCATTTCACCCAAAGTGTCACTAGCCATCACCACCACCAATCCACAACACCACCACCATCTCCATTCCCTCGATCCCCCACCATTTCCATTCCAATCCACCAAGACAACTGAGGAGAAGAGGAGGAAGAGGAGCTCAGCAGCAAGATCAGAAGGGAAGCAAGTGCCAGGAAGAGAAGGTACCAGTGACCGGGAATGGTAACCCTAGGAGGAGGCGACGACCGCAATGGTAGTCAACCAACCGGAGGGCAACCAAACTAGACCCAAGCCACAGAGAAGGTTAACCATGGTTTTCTACTGCATAATCTAGCCAATCATCACCCAACAAGGTTACCCCACAACCCCTTTTTGATCTTGCCATCACCATCATAGAGCACCCCACAAACATCACCATCATGAAGCACCCCACAAACATCACCATCACCAACATTCCACAAAACAATAGTAAACCATAGCATACAGAGAGAAAGAGGAGAAGTAGGGGAGGGAGTAGAGGATACTAGAGGTGGAGCAACCACGGTGACAGCGAGCCACCACCGGCCGCCATGAGCACCTGATGACCACCTCATGCTCCCGAGTGCACGAGAGGACCTTAAGCCCCATCATGGCTAGCCAATCGGTGTCACCAATATCAGCAACACCACTACCTCATCCTCAATATCATCAAAATCAACTCAAATCAAAGAGTAATCAAACAAAATCCAAGTAGTAAATCAAATGAAATCCAAGAACTAAAAGAAAGTCATGAAGGGAAAAAGGTTTAGAAGAGGGGGAAGCTCTAAATCTAGTGACCGGCATTGAATCCTTGGTGCCAAGGGCCGGATTTGGCTGGAAGTAGGCTTGGGATGACCACCGGTGGCCAAATTGGGTGGGGCGATGGTCGGGTAGGAGACGTCTAAACTGGGCATGAGGGAGCAGCAGTAGGGTATGAGAGAGAAGGGACTGGCTAGGGGAAAATGGACTGGAGGCACGGCCCTAAGGGCCGGTGGGCCCAAGAGGTGGCTCCGAGGGAAGGCGACGGCGTAGAGGAGGCGTCAGCCTAACCGAGTGGCATGAATGATGGGAAGAGAGAGAGAGGACTAGGGGTGCCAAAGTAATGGGACATGGCCCATTCAGTCGGCCAGCCGAAGGGAAGAGAGCGAAGGAGAGTTATAGCATGTAGTGATGCATTGACTACTCAACTGCAAGCCAAATCATTTAGAAAATGTTTAAATGCCAGAACTTAGGTGATGAATAACCGTAGAGATAAAATTAAATCCATTGTGGATAGTAAACTAATTTCACCTGGCAATATGAAATAACATTTGAGTATAAATTCCAACAACCGATTAAATTGACTTGGAAAGGGTACAGGAACACATAGGTGTAGATACTTTTATTCCACAAATTACATAGTAACGTACACATTAACTACAGGAAACAAACCGGGTCCAAAGGGAAGATTTTATCTTAGTAAGTCTGAACCTGAGATTCTCGACCGATACGCAGACAAGCATACCATTAAGCATATGATCATAGTATATTCAGTAAAACAAGTATTTCTCTATTAAATTACTATCACCATGCATGAAAATGAAAACCATATTTAAATCAGATGAATAGCATGAGAAGCAATAAAATGTTGTAGCAGTCAATTGATGGAGTAGTTGACAAGTAAGGATAAATGAAGGGTGGACAGAGGGTGCCTCTAGAAGGGACAAGACGACAAGTTGGGATCCTCTGATAAGAATAAAATGTAAGGATTTACAAGCTTCACTTGTGTAATAGATCGTATTGATCATATCAACCATTATTCCGTATGAGAATGGGCAGGATCAGTAACTCTATTGAGGTTATTATACCCTCTACTACCGGGTAAGTATATTTATCTAGAAAGAAACTAGGCAAGGTCATCACAATCCTCACTGTAGTCGATAAAGTCATCCTCTAGCAATAGATTTAAGCAAGGTGAGCATATAAAGTACTCCACAAGTTACACCAGGAGATTTAACAGAATAAATGCATGCATAAGGATTGATAAAGAAAGGCATAATATGATTATTTGTGTGAATAAGCAATATTGAAGTAAATACCGTAAAGTAAGTGCAAAAACTAAATTTAATATAATAATAGAAATAATATTTTAAATCAAACAATATCATTAGTGTAGGCACTAACTTTACACTAACCTATCCACGGGCATCCCACCCGGACCATCTTTTCAAAAGATTTCACAAGTTTTCATAAAACAGATTTTATAAATCCAAAGGCTAATATATAGAAAACCATACTCAGTATGTCCATGACCATAGACATGGCTATCTAGGATAGTTTGTTACTCTGCCATCTGAGACTTCTCGCGGCCTACACCATGCTCACATTTAGCCTATAACGAAGTTAAATTTGGAACTTCATAAATTACTTAGCTAGATCTATCCCATACCAGACTTGTGGTAGTACGGTGTGACTTTATAATAGTAGCTCACAAACCGGTCCTTAATTTGACTTAGGCACTATCCGCATACCCTTTGTGCCTGGTATCATCATTGAGTCACTGAACAACAATGAGCACCACCAAGCATCCACCACCATACCAATGCCTAAGTCTACCAGATTTTATAATTTTATTTTATCAAAATTTTATAGGCCTTGTTGACTCACCAAAGTCAAGAATAGATTTTAGAAATCATCATTTCATGTGAAACATATAATCCCAACTAAATCATTATAAGTATTGATAAGTAATTCGATAAAATTTCCAGTTAATACTAATGTACTAACTAGGTTTTCATCTAGGTTGATAACGCATGCTGGTGTTCAATGTTAAATTTGGCTATATACAAAAGAATTGGGCATAACTAGAGTTTAAATAGAATTTAAACTAAGTTTGAATAAAAGTATGTATGCATAATAATTTAAAAGCAGCATAAATAATTTAAATTACTAAGAGCAACATGATTAAAGGTGTAACTTACCTTACTCGAAGTCTTGATGCTGCGAATCATCAAAATCGTACTCTCTAGAGTCGTCGTAATCTATACGCAAAGAACCAAAATAAATAAACTTAAACAAAATTTAAATAAAATTGAAATATTCAAAAAGAGTCCAGAAATAAATAGTTTAGGATTTTAGAAGAATTTAGAAATTTAAATAGGCCCCATCGGAGTTAGGATGAAGAAGAATGGGCTTCTGCAAGTTTAAAACTAAAGGAAAAGGAAAAGAATTTTCTGGAATTATTTTCTAAAGGAAAAAGTATTTATGACGTCAGCAAAGAATTACTAAAATTATTTTTTCTAAAGAAAATTCAAAATTATTATGTCATGCTGACGTTAGCCCTACACATGATAGGTGACGTGGCGGATTTGCGGACGTGGCTGCCACGTGTTTGACACGTGGCGCTAATGTGGCATGGGGTTGGCTCTGTATTGATGTAGCTTGCCATGTGGCACTAACATGGCTACCATATGGGTCGAGTGCGAACATGACTTGCCATGTGGCTGCCATGTGTCGGCCACGTGGATCTGTGCCATGAGGTGGCATACCACGTGGTAGACTGGTGGGCTGAGAAGGGGAGGGCTAGTGGAGGCCGTTAGATGGGGATCAGGTGGTGGTGATGCATGGGGAAGTTTATACTTGTATGAACGGCAAGAAGACTTCAGACCGTTTGATTGCAAACCAACGTTTGGACCATCCAAACGACAAGGGACTTTCAGACCGTCCGATTGACAATACACCGTCCGATCGACAATGAATGTTCAGACCAATCCAAAAGGTAAGAGGAGTTTGGACCATCCGATCGGTCTTGGGGGACGCTTAGACCATCCGAACGGCAATGGGCAAGGACGGTGATGCGGTGCTTGAAGCCAAAGGGCTCGTCGGCGGTGCAGGGCTGAGAGACCATGTGCAGGTAACCCCAGCTGTGTGATGAGTAATTGACTCGTGTCCTAGAAAGTTTGAGTTTGTTCCGGGTATTTTTATGCTTTTTACCGATGCGGATTTTTATTTAAATCATCTGGTGCGGTGCTATGTAATGTGTTTTCTTGTCGGTGATGACTGCAGGACTTTGAGACGGAGTCGTGGCGAGACACGGGTGACCGGACTAGGCACAGGCGGTGCTGAGGTCAGAACGGTCGGGATGTGTCAAAGACGGCAAGGACTCGAAGTGGCTGCGAGGCGTGCGCGGCAAGAGACGAGGAAGCTTCCAGGAAGGTGCAGGAGGGGCGTTTTGGAAAATACGCAAAGCTGCAAAATTGGAAGCGGATATTATATGGAATGATCCATTAGTGGAGAAGGGTTGTAATCTAATGGGTATGATTGAGTGTAAACCCATTAGTGGAGAGGAGTTGTAACCTAATGGGTATAATTGAATATAAACCCATTAGTGGAGAGAGGTGTGACCTAATGGGTAAAGTAGCCTACTAAACCCATTAGTGGAGGCTATAAATAGAGGTGCTCTCTAGGTGGAGAAGTGCACCTTGAGAGAGAGAGATAGAAATGGGTATGAGTATTAGGATTTCCTAATGCTTGTGCTCTTGGGAGAGAAAATTTGTATGCAAGTTTCATTGTTTTATTCTCTCCTTGAAGGTGTTCTTGGATGAGACATGGAAGAGTTGATATAAACATTCATCGCTCTTCGTCTCAATATGAACATGCTTGTGTTATATCATGTGTTATTTACTTGCTCTCTTTTTAATTAATGTTCTTGTTCTAGTGCTATATATATATTTATGTGTGTTTATTTTCTTCTATGCTTTGAACGGGGATATATTTCATAGCGCTTTGGCTAGTTCATCCCGAAAGCATTTCTTAAGTTATTATAGGCTTCATTGTTCTGGTTGATTCGTTGAACAGGTTGTCTTGCAAAGAAGGAGTTGATATTCCTTTTTGTCTATTAGCTCTCTCTCTTTGCTGTTTGTCTAGCTCTGCCTTTAGTTGTCTTTCTTTATTTGTTCTAGCAGCAGTCTACAGGAACCAATGCATGTGCTCGGCTTCTCCTTTTTGCCTCAATTCCTGCCGAAAACTTCTGCTGTTATGAAATGTTTTATGTTCTCTAGTTTGGTTCTTGGTAGCAACTGTGTCAACAGCAGACTGATGGTTGTACTTGGCTGCAGTTCTTCATTTGCTTCCTGTAGTTTTCGGTACTAGCATCAGCAAATAGAAGGTGGTTTTATTCAGTTTAGGCTGCATGTGTTCTTTCGGCCAGGTGCTGTCCAGATTGCAGTTCGGCCAGCACTATTTGCAGCCTGTTGCTTTTGCTGTTTTTCTTTACTTCAAAGCTCATGTTCTTTCGGTTCTATAGTGTAAACTGCAGCAACAGCATCCTTTTAATTTGTTTGCTGTTCGGCTACATCAACCCCACAGTGTTTGGTTGGTAGAAGCTCTGTTCGGCAGGACTAAGTACTGTGTTGCTCAGTTTGGTTAAAGAGACTGCAGTTTGTTTTGTTTGTCTGCTATTCGGTTGCCACAGGAGATGAATATGTTGGGCAGCTCGGCTGCCAGTACTCTCGGCCATGCTTTTAATTGTTGTTTTGGGTGATGTTCCCTGCTTAGCTGCACTAATCTGTAGTTCCTTGCTTTCGGTTCCTGCAGTAGGTAGGCAGAAATTAAATTCATGCACTCTGTTCGGTTCCCTGCTGCTCTCTCTCTCTTTCATTGTTGCTTTTCGTTTTTCAAAGGGCCGTACTCCTTCCTTGACAGCATGAGCTCCTCCATTTAGTTCTTTTCATTTTATTCTTTAGCTGATCTTCAACAATTTTGCATGTAGATCAAATAGCGGTATTTTTAGTTCAAATTTTTACTGGTTACTCTCTGATTTATGCTGAATTTTTCTATGTCACATGCGTTCCAAATTTCAGTAAAATTAATTTTAATTTTCTGTGAGGTGCTTTGTTTTGCATTTCTGTGAGGTGCTTTGTTTTGCATCTTTTTGAAAAATCAGTGTTTGTTTTCTCGGGGGCGATTTTTAAGCGAGCGACATTCACCCCCCCTCTGTCGCCATTTCGGTCCTACAATTGGTATCAGAGCCGGTTAGCTCTAATTAATAGATCTTAACCGGTCTCAAGAGCCATGGCGACAGACAAGTACTCGACCAAGCGCTGTTTTTTGATGGCATCGATTACCTTCTGGAAGAGCCGAATGGAGACATATATCCAGGCCCAGGGGTATGCCATCTGGCGCAAGGTCAAGACCCGTTTTGTTGTTCCTACCGATGAGGACATCAATGCTAATAATATGGCTGATGTTGAGGCAAATGCTAAGGCAAGGAACATTATAATCCAGGGTCTGAGCAGGAGCGAATTTGATCGCATCTCTCATCTCACGCCGGCTTCGACATCCGGGCGACCCTCGACGCATATCATGAGGGCACCACCAGATTAAGACGGTTCGACAGACCGGTTCAAGCGAGATTACAACAAGTTTGAAATGCTCACGGGCGAAGTCTCTTGATGAGTGTTTTGCGCGTTTTCACAAAATTCTGAGCAACCTCCGAGCGGTCGGTCTCACATACTCCGACTCGGATAACGCTCGACAAATGCTCACTGCACTCGATCTGCGTGTTTGGGAGATGAAAGTGACTACCATCAAGGACACCACGGACCTCTCGACTTTGACTCTTGATGCGCTGTACTCACGTCTCAAGACTCACGAGATTGACATTGTCTCTCGCAAGTCGAAGTCACAGTCGATGGCCCTAGTCACCGATCCCGATTCACTTCGGTCTTTCTTCCGATGCCGTGTGGATTCTCCTTGCTGCTCTCGTGATATAACGATGATCGATTAGAGCGCTTCGAGGATGAGCAAGCGCCCTCCTAGCTCGGAAGTTTTCCCATGCTTACAAGAGGAGGAGGGACAGAAAGAGGGGAGGACCTGTCATTTGTTTCGAGTGTGGCGGCCCCAACCACATTCGGGCAAATTGCCCCAAGCTGGTGAAAGGCAAGAACGACTACGGCGGTGTAAGCAAGAACGACTACATCGACAAGAACCGCAACAAGAAGCCCCCAGTTCACGCTCAAGGCAAGAAGAAGTTCCGCAACTTTGGCAAAGCCAAGAAGCTCTTCCACCGTGTCCTCACTGCTTTCGACGACATCGACTTCAGCGACGTGGAGGGGTGGAGCGACGACGACGACAAGGATGATCAAGATCCCAAGGACGGCGACGACTTCATCGGCATGTGCTTCATGGCCAACGACAACGACGTCAGCGACAGCGAGCTCTACAGCGACTCCGATGAGGTAGGTCCCTCCTACGACCAGCTCTATACTGCATTTCTGAAGTTAGGAAAGTTCTATGCTAAATCTAGAGCTAGGGTTGTGGATCTTGAGAAGGAAGTAGAGAGATCGTCACGGGAGTTTACTTCACTTATATCCGCTCCTCCCGTGACGAATGTGATGTATGTTCTTCTTTGCTTGGAGATATGGAAAAGCTAAGGACCTCTCATGATAGTTTGACTTCTGAGCTTGATTTGCTTAAGGTGAAGAATGATAGTCTGCTTGCTGAACTAGAAATGAGTAGGGTTGCTTCTATTTCCTCTAATATTCAGACTACTTCTTGCACCTCATGTGAGGATAAGGACAATGCTTTTAGAGGTCTTTACACTATGCTTATTGATCTGCCTGAATCTTGTGAAAATTGCAATAACTTAAAAATGAACTTAAAAAGAGCAGATCATAAAATTGCTGAATTACATGCTTCTTTGATTGAGCCAACTGCTTCATGTTTAAATTGTCCTAAATTAATCTTGAACTTGAATCTGCTTTCTAAACAATTCCAAGAAATGATTGATTACAACAAGAAAATAGCTAAATATGCTTCTAAGGACCCTGTTAGCTCACCATGCAAAAATTGTGATAAACTAAAATCTGACTTGATTGTTTTGGAAGAAAAATGTGTGAAGCTAACTAAGGATTTACTAGAGAAGCCACAATCATGTTGTAATGTGTGTGCTGGTGTTGGGGAGAAGCCCAAGGGTAAGGTAGAGACGCCTAGCAACGGAGCCAACCTCGCTAGTAGTAGGACTGTCCCATCAGTCGGTGTGCGTGCACAAGCCATTCTCTCCTCTACGTTGGTTCGTCTTTGCTTCCTTACCCTCTGCTATTTCCCCTTCTCCTGCTCTTCTTGCACCTCTCTCTCGGGAGTGTCGATCTTATGAATACTCTCGAGAGATTTGTAGGAGGCAAGAAGAAGCTCAATCTTATTCTAGACCAATCTAAGATTTGCAGATTTAATCGTGGTCTAGGATATGATTTCTATGAGGACATGAGGAAGCATCCACCGCCGTGCTCGGACCCATAGCACTGTGTGTGATCGAGACCGAGCCGGGATCGAGAAAGTCAAATTTAAATCTGCGGGCTTCGTCCAAGGGATTTACGGCGGAAGGTGATTCTACCGCAACTTCGGCCTCTCACGGGTGAAGTTTCATTGCACCTTCGCCGAAGGATGGACATATGATCGAACGATGCTTCAGCGTGCGAGATTGCGCAGAGAGACCGTGTTGCAGCTCTTAGGCGTATTCGTGGTCAGCCCGGACCAAAGTGCACCTAGGACCAGCACGAGGTCTAAGGTTGCTACTGTTGATGCTTTTGGGCAGCATCGAGGACTTGGTTTTTCTGGTTCTTCTGATTTTCGTCCTCGATTTGCCCCAGGTCATGATATCCGCCGTCCTGAGGGTAGATCTCGTTTCCATCGAGATAGCTACCCGCGGCGAGATCAGCGTGTTGTTGGTACTCCGACTCGCTCTCCCGTAGCAGTCGGACTCAGCAACAGCTTCGGGTCTGCTCTTAGACCTTCTGCTTTGAGTAACAGGGAGCGTAGGGTAGATAGAGGTCAGTCGTGCTTGACTACTTCATCTGCTCGACGTGTTATTCAGTATTGGGTGCCGAAATCACTGTTGATTTACCCCAATACTGAGACTTTACTGCTTGACTCAGTTCGCGGGCGAGGAAGGGAAAGGTTTGGCTCGTAGACTCCGGGTGTTCACGACACATGACCGGAGATTCCCGTTGGTTTTCTTCCCTTGCCCGTGCTCCGGTGATGAGACGATCACCTTCGAGATGCTTCATCCGGCGTGTCATCGCCAAAGGTACAGATCTTGCATTAATGAGTCTTTTGTTTTAAAAGATGTTGCCTTGGTTAGTAAGCTGCGATAATTTGCTTTCGTTTCTCGACTTACCGATGACGACTTTGAGGTGAGCTTTAAGAAAAACAATTGCAAAATTCTTGATTCCTGTAGTCCGGTTTATGGATTTCGCTTTGGGAGGATCTTTCGTGCTGATTTTTCCGAGTCTTCCGTGATCCTCTCGGTGTTTAGTTGCTTCGATTCCCGCGACCTCTCTTTACTCGCATAGGAGACTTGGTCATATTGGATTTGATCATTTGACCGAGTTAGTGGCCACGATCTCATTCGTGGTCCGCGAAGCTCAAGATGGTCAAAGATCTTGTTTGCGCTCCTTGCCGCACGGCAAGATGGTTGCCGCTTCCCATCCTCCGGTCACAATCCACGATGACCGATGACCGGACAGCCGCTCCACATGGATACGATTGGACCAGCTAGAGTGCGATCAAGCGGAGGGAAGTGGTATGTTCTTGTCGTAGTCGATGACTTCTCGAGGTACTCTTGGGTGTTTTTCTTAGCCTCGAAGGATGAGACGTTTACACATTTTCGAGGTCATTCGGTAGGCTTTCGTTGAGCTTCCGGTGCCTTACGAGCGATCCGTAGTGATAATGGCACGGAGTTCAAGAATTCCTACTTTGAGAGGTTTTGCGATGAGTCGTGTAGAGCACCGCTCTCTTCTCCATCGTCCCCCAACAAAATGGCGTTGTGGAGAGGAAGAACCGCACCTTGGTCGAGATGGCCGTGACGATGCTTAATGAGTATTCTACACCTAGGAAGTTTTGGGTGAGGCAATAGCCACCGCGTGCCATGTTTCAAACAGAGTTTTTCCGAGGGCACACTTGCATCGCACTTCTTTTGAGTTGAGATACGGGCGAAAGCCCAGCGATCTCATTTTCGTGTTTTTGGTTGCAAGTGTTTTATTCTCAAGTCCGGAACCTAGATAAGTTCGAGTCACGTTCCTCGTGATGGAATTTTTCTGGTTACTCGACTTCTTCGCGAACTTATAGGGTCCGAATCATGAGTCTAGTAAAATGGTAGAGACCTGCGAGGTGACCTTCGATGAGGCGAGTCCGGGGACTAGGCCTGACATCTCAGGTTCAGTAGAGCAGTCCAAGCCCATCTTTGTGGATGATGAGGAGGATGAAGATGAGGGTTGTCTACCCGATCCAGCTTTCTCCTCCCTTGAGGTGCCTACTTCCACCACCGTACCTCAAGGAGATCACCCCATTCCTTCCGCATCCTCAGGAGCTAGTGGCTCTGTCCCTACCTCATCAGCTCATGAGGTAGAGGCCACTACTTCTTCTCATCCAGGACCTCCCCATCATATCCAAAAGCTCATCCTTCAGAGCAGATAATTGGAGATCTCTTTGAGCGCGTTACACGCTCAAAGTCTGGCGCGTCTCACTTCTGTCTCCACTCTGCTTTTGTTGCCTCTTTTGAGCCCAAGGATGTTTGTCGCTCTTTCGATGAGTCTTGGGTCAATGCCATGCATGAGGAGTTAGAAAATTTCGAGAGAAACAAGGTCCAGTCGCTTGTCGAGCCCCGCCGTGATCACAATATTATTGGGACTAAGTGGGTGTTCAAGAACAAGCGTAATGAGGATGGAGTGGTTATTCGAACAAGGCTAGACTGTAGCTCGTGGTACTCCCGTGTTGAGGGTCTAGATTTGAGGAGACCTTTGCCCTCAGAGCGGACTTGAAGCCATTAGAATCTCGCTTGCCTTTGCAGCTTCTAAGGGTTTCAAGCTTTACAGATGGACGCCAAGAGTGCCTTTCTCAATGGCTTTATTGAGGAAGAGGTCTACGTCCGACAGCCTCCTGGTTTCGAAAACCCCAAATACCCAAACCATGTCTTCAAGCTTTCCAAAGCTTTGTATGGACTTAAGCAGGCCCCTAGAGCTTGGTATGAGAGGCTTAAATCCTACCTGTTGAGTCATGGCTTTGAGATGGGTAAAGTAGACAAGACCTTGTTCATTCGCCGGCATGGCACTGATCTTCTGCTCGTCCAGATTTATGTGGATGACATCATCTTTGGCGGCTCCTCACATGCTCTCGTTTCTCAGTTTTCCGATGTCATGAGCTCGGAGTTTGAGATGAGCATGATGGGAGAGTTGAGCTTCTTTCTTGGCTTCCAGATCAAGCGGACTCGGGAGGTACCTTCTTGCATCGGGCAAGTACACTCGAGACCTCTGAGCGCTTTGACATGAGTGATGGCAAGCCAGTATCTACTCCGATGGCGACAACGACTTCCCTTGATCCAGATGAAGATGGCGAGCCCGTTGATCAGAAGGAGTTCAGAAGCATGATCGGTTCCCTCTTGTACCTCACTGCCTCGAGACCGGACATACACTTCTCTGTGTGTCTGTGTGCTCGATTTCAGGCTTCTCCTCGCGTGTCTCACCGTCAAGCGGTGAAGCGCATCTTTCGGTACCTTCGAGCTACCATTGACTATGGTATCTGGTACTCTTCGTCTTCCCGTCTTTCCTCGAGCCTACTCCGATGCAGACTTTGCTGGATGTAGGATAGACAGGAAGAGCACTTCTGGCACCTGCCAATTCATTGGCACTTCTCTTGTGTCTTGGTCATCTAGGAAGCAGTCCGGTGTTGCACAGTCCACCGCAGAGGCCGAGTACGTTGTCGCCGCCATTCTTTCGCGGCGGATACTCTGGATGGCTTCGACCCTGCGGGACTTTGGGTTAGTTATTGACAGTGTTCCACTTTTCTGTGATAACACTTCTGCGATTAACATTGCCAAGAACCCAGTACAGCACTCCCGGACCAAGCACATTGATATCCGTTATCACTTTCTTCGAGACCATGTGGAGAAGGGTGATATAGTGCTCCAGTTTGTGGAGAGTGACCACCAGTTAGCTGATATCTTTACCAAGCCTTTGGATAGCTCTAGGTTTTCAGCTCTACGGGGAGAGCTTGGGGTGGTTTGTCCTTATGGACTGTTGTGAGGGGGAGCTTTATGCTTTACTGCTTTTATTATATTGATTATGCTCTTACTCCTTTCTGTTGCATAGCATTCGGGGTGCATTGGGATTAGTCCTTCTAGCATAGGTTAGAGTGTTATTCTTGTCTAGTTGCTTAGACTTCTGCTCTTATCTTGTGATTCTAGGATGCTGCTTATTAGCTATCTCTTATCTCACTAGATTGAGCTCACTCACGGCTTGTAGGTTCTAGCGAGGGTTGGGCCATCCTCGGGTAGACAGGGTACGTGTTTGCTCTCTAGTGTGTGTGCTAGACAATCAGCTGATAGTCTTGGAGTCATATGGGGTAGACAAGAGTCTTGTCTAAGCTATAGTATCCTCTACATCTTATCTATGCTTTAAGGACTACCCATTTGGATTTACTTTGCCAGCTTCTCGTTTTTATTGCTTTAGTTCAGGGGGAGTTCATTTGGGAGCTTCTAGATATTAATTGTGACATAACTCAACTTGAACTAAAAGTGCATCTCATGTTGAGGGGGAGCTGGATTTTATTGCATTTCAGTTTGCACTATAATATAACTACATGGAGCCTTGATTATTATCCAATTATGATCTATTTATAATGCATTACATCTTGCCATGATCTGTGCTTAATTGCTAGATTTATCATGACTTTATATGTGTAGTCTAGTCTTTGCCATGATAAGTTAATTAAAAATGCTTTACTTCATGTCATGGTAGTTCTTGAGACTAGTCTATTTTTAGTTATCTTTTTATGATTCCGGCCATGTCAAATAGGTTGAGTTGAATCTTGAATCTTTGTTGAGTTTTAGATTGAGCTATGTCATTGGTCTCTTTTTGGTCTAAAGACTAAATGCAACAAAAGCAAAATGATCTCTTTTTGTGCGAAAAAACTGATCTCACCAATTCACTCTCATGAGACGGCTTGCCATTGCACTAGGCATGAACTCAGGGGGAGTTTTGGTTGACCAAGATCATTTCCTTAAGCTTCTCGCTTGGAGTGATCGCATAAGGCTTGAGATCTAGCACAAGGCTAAGAAATATGAAAATGGTTGAAACTTAGGAGGCAGTTGTGGATGGCTCCTAGTCCAGGACTTGCTTTACTAAGATAAAACCAAATGTGATTTAAAAAAAAAGGCAATTGTGCTAAATTTGCTTATTTATAAAAAGACCAAGTACTTGATCAATTGAGTCATTCTTGAACTTATAGCACTCTAAACCAACTCAATATTAGCTTCTTGATTTCACTTAGTTTATTTGACATGGCTTGCATCATCCTTGGATACCTTTATCTAGACTAAAATCATGTTTGACTTGACATGCAAAAAAATTGGATCCATTTTCAGATTATGACTTATTTGGTTTAGCTTTTCTATACATAAATCGTCATGATCTTGATAGCATTCTTATGAATTATGGCTTGGTGTAATACTCGCAAAATCATTATGGATAATATTCATGGCTCCAAATGCTTAAAATAAAGAACACACATGTCATTCTATTCTCTCGTGCATTTTGATGATTTTATTGCCAAAAGGGGGAGAAGTTTGGAGAAAAAGCCTTCTGGAGTTTTGCAGAAAAATTTGCTCTATCATTTTCTGCTCCAGTTTTCTCTTTTGTCGATATGGTCTTAGTTATCTTGATTTTCTTTTAGACCATATTTGACTTTCAAACTCAACTTTATATGCTTTTTCGGTTTTTGTCAATATACTCATCAAGGGGGAGATTGAGAGACCATGTGCAGGTAACCCCAGCTGTGTGATGAGTAATTGACTCGTGTCCTAGAAAGTTTGAGTTTGTTCCGGGTATTTTTATGCTTTTTACCGATGCGGATTTTTATTTAAATCATCTGGTGCGGTGCTATGTAATGTGTTTTCTTGTCGGTGATGACTGCAGGACTTTGAGACGGAGTCGTGGCGAGACACGGGTGACCGGACTAGGCACAGGCGGTGCTGAGGTCAGAACGGTCGGGATGTGTCAAAGACGGCAAGGACTCGAAGTGGCTGCGAGGCGTGCGCGGCAAGAGACGAGGAAGCTTCCAGGAAGGTGCAGGAGGGGCGTTTTGGAAAATACGCAAAGCTGCAAAATTGGAAGCGGATATTATATGGAATGATCCATTAGTGGAGAAGGGTTGTAATCTAATGGGTATGATTGAGTGTAAACCCATTAGTGGAGAGGAGTTGTAACCTAATGGGTATAATTGAATATAAACCCATTAGTGGAGAGAGGTGTGACCTAATGGGTAAAGTAGCCTACTAAACCCATTAGTGGAGGCTATAAATAGAGGTGCTCTCTAGGTGGAGAAGTGCACCTTGAGAGAGAGAGATAGAAATGGGTATGAGTATTAGGATTTCCTAATGCTTGTGCTCTTGGGAGAGAAAATTTGTATGCAAGTTTCATTGTTTTATTCTCTCCTTGAAGGTGTTCTTGGATGAGACATGGAAGAGTTGATATAAACATTCATCGCTCTTCGTCTCAATATGAACATGCTTGTGTTATATCATGTGTTATTTACTTGCTCTCTTTTTAATTAATGTTCTTGTTCTAGTGCTATATATATATTTATGTGTGTTTATTTTCTTCTATGCTTTGAACGGGGATATATTTCATAGCGCTTTGGCTAGTTCATCCCGAAAGCATTTCTTAAGTTATTATAGGCTTCATTGTTCTGGTTGATTCGTTGAACAGGTTGTCTTGCAGCAAGGAGTTGATATTCCTTTTTGTCTATTAGCTCTCTCTCTCTTTGCTGTTTGTCTAGCTCTGCCTTTAGTTGTCTTTCTTTATTTGTTCTAGCAGCAGTCTACAGGAACCAATGCATGTGCTCGGCTTCTCCTTTTTGCCTCAATTCCTGCCGAAAACTTCTGCTGTTATGAAATGTTTTTATGTTCTCTAGTTTCGGTTCTTGGTAGCAGCTGTGTCAACAACAGTTTGATGGTTGTACTTGGCTGCAGTTCTTCATTTGCTTCCTGTAGTTTTCGGTACTAGCATCAGCAAATAGAAGGTGGTTTTATTCAGTTTAGGCTGCATGTGTTCTTTCGGCCAGGTGCTGTCCAGATTGCAGTTCGGCCAGCACTATTTGCAGCCTGTTGCTTTTGCTGTTTTTCTTTACTTCAAAGCTCATGTTCTTTCGGTTCTATAGTGTAAACTGCAGCAACAGCATCCTTTTAATTTGTTTGCTGTTCGGCTACATCAACCCCACAGTGTTTGGTTGGTAGAAGCTCTGTTCGCAGGACTAAATACTGTGTTGCTCAGTTTGGTTAAAGAGACTGCAGTTTGTTTTGTTTGTCTGCTATTCGGTTGCCACAGGAGATGAATATGTTGGGCAGCTCGGCTGCCGCACTCGGCCATGCTTTTAATTGTTGTTTTGGGTGATGTTCCCGCTAGCTGCACTAATCTGTAGTTCCTTGCTTTCGGTTCTGCAGAGGTAGGCGTAAATTAAATTCATGCACTCTGTTCGGTTCCTGCTTGCTCTCTCTCTTCATTGTTGCTTTTCGTTTTTCAAAGGGCGTACTCCTTCCTTGACAGCATGAGCTCCTCCATTTAGTTCTTTTCATTTTATTCTTTAGCTGATCTTCAACAATTTTGCATGTAGATCAAATAGCGGTATTTTTAGTTCAAATTTTTACTGGTTACTCTCTGATTTATGCTGAATTTTTCTATGTCACATGCGTTCCAAATTTCAGTAAAATTAATTTTAATTTTCTGTGAGGTGCTTTGTTTTGCATTTCTGTGAGGTGCTTTGTTTTGCATCTTTTTGAAAAATCAGTGTTTGTTTTCTCGGGGGCGATTTTTAAGCGAGCGACATTCACCCCCCCCTCTGTCGCCATTTCGGTCCTACAAGGGCGCAGCGGCAGTCGACAAGGTGCGCAATATGGAGAGGAGAGCGAGGGGATTTCAATGGTATACGTTAGCATTACCAGAGACAGCTGGAGAACGGTTGGCGACGAGCAAAGGCAGTGGCACAGCTCGGGTCTCAGGGGTAGCGGCGATTCAATAGCGAGGAGGCTCGACGAGGTGGCAGAGAAGGTCAGTGACGGCCTGGGTGTAACATCCCAAAATTTCTTTTATATTTTAAAATAATTTCTAGAATTTAAATTGCATTTTTTGGATTTTATTTCAAGCCTTGAAGTGAAAATTTTTAATTATTTCATTATATAAAGGTCAAAATAAGTGCAATTCATTTTCCTAAAGTCATCTCTATAATTACCATAATTTTCAGGAATTTATAAAAGTTAAAAACTCACTTTTTAGAATTTATTTATGCTTTTACAAGAAATTAAATGCTATTATAAGTTGAAAATATTTTTCTTAAGTCTAGAAAGGTTCCAGTTAATTCTCTGAATTTATCTGGAATTTTTAAAGTTTAATTGATATTTTTTTGAATATTTTAAAGCCTCCAAATCACTTCTGGAAATCAAAAAGAAAATTTAAATCCCAAAACCCTTTCGTGCTGACACATGGCACCACCAGATCGATCCTCACCCCGCCGATCTAATCCCCAATGTTCATAATCACTTAAACCTCCTCCCCGCCTTTCCCCTCTCCCTAGCCGACGCGTGTCGAGCATCGGATCGACCTTCTCACCACCCGATTTAATCCCAGCCTCACGTCCCCACTTACCGCTTCTCCCGCCCTCCTCTCCTCTCTGGCCGACACGCAGCGTGATCTGAGCCGTTCGGCGTTGTCGGATCAAATTCTCGCCGCCCACAACCACTTACCCCTTCGTCCGAAGTCCCGACGACCCAAATTTAATCTCAGTTGCCGGTTGAAATCTCGGCCACCCTCTTTCACTTACCGGTTCATCCACAATCGAACGGCCGTCCTCTTTGCCTTTTGCCACGCGTCAGCAGATCTGAGCCACCACCTTCTCTTTCCTTTCTTTTTCTCTCGTCGACAGGTGGGGCCACTTGACAGAGCCATCTTCCCCGCTCCTTTCTTCTTCCTTGGCCCGCCGACACTGCCGCCATTACCACCCCCGCCGAGCTCCACTAATTACGCCTCCCGACCATTTCGTTCCACCATTAACGGCCGTAAATGCTCCCTGTTGTGGCCACGATCGCACGCCCCTTCCCGAGAGAGGTGGGACGCGTGGCAGGAAGTTACTGGCGCGTCGTGCGTTGCCCGGTAGCCTGGCAGGCGCACCATGTGTACACTTTGACTGCGACGCCTCACCTCCCGCTGGTTGCATTTCCGACGACTGGCGTCAACTTCCACCATAGGTTGGACTCCCGCTGGCTGAACTGTTCCGCGGGGGTTATCTGCGGACTTTAGCCATGGAAAGATGGACATATTAGGGCCGGGATGCAAAACTGCCAATTGTGCCCAAGGGCGAGTCGGAGGTCCAGTTGGACCGCCGAAATATAGGCTGAAGCAGGTGCCAGGGTCGCCCCGAGCCATCGAAATGGAGGGCGTCTTTGGGCTTGCGGCGCCGGCGCGTGGGTGTGTGGCGAAGTGTCTCTTCATGAGGACGGAGCCGAAGGCGAAGCCGGAGTTACCTGCATTGATTCCCGAGGGAGTGGACGCGTGGCGGAGCGCGATTGGCATGTCGTGCGCTGTTAGGCCACTTGCACAATCACCTTGTGAGAGGCACGACGCGTGTGGGCAGTTGTGCTGCTCCAATGTCAATCGTGGGAAGGCTTACCTTTACCGGTGGTGTGGGAGATGCAGGGGCTTTAAATACCCCCTATGGCACCACATCTACGCTCTCCTCCTCACGCCTTCCAGTCTCTTTTCATACGCCCCACTCTCCTGCCTTCTTTGCCGCCTCGCTTCCCCCGTCGTCTAGTTCGCGGAGAACGATGGTACACGGTGAAGAACGTATTCAGCAGGTCGGCAGTAGCGCCTTCTCCCGGCAGTCGTCGTCGCTCGAGGTGGAATACACACTCGAGGGTTACGACCCCACGCTGGTGGACAAATGATGGGTGGCGACGGAGAGAATAGAAGGTCCGTGCTCCCATGTCTTGGGCTCAATGTTCGTAACGGAGGAGACGATCCATGGTTTACTGCGTGAAGGGAAGCTGTTGGACCACCGGGAGGTGTGACTGCCTGCGAGCGTCGAGACCGAACTGCACCCCAAGAAGTTGGAGGTGATCGTCTTCATCGCCTATTTCAAAGCCGGGCTGCGCATCCCAACCGCCATGATTGTCGAGTACGTCTTGCAGACCTTTGGGCTTGAGCTGGCATAGATGACTCCGAACGCGATAGCCCGTCTTGTCGTGTACAGCTGGGCGTTGTGTACGGAAGCCTGCTGGCCCAGCATCTCGCTGTTCGCATTTATCCACGACGCATGATGTCAGCCAAAGGAGCGGAGCGATGGGACGTTTTCCAATTTCGACAGCGTCAACTTCGTCCTGCGGCCATGGTGTGGGAAGATCTTCCCTGCGAACTCGACTCGGGGGAAGTGGGAGCCGAAGTGGATGAGATGGTGGTTTTACCATCGTGTGGCGAGCAGTAGCAACCTCGAGTGTTCTGGGCGGCCAGTGGTGTTCAACACCACGCCCGACACGCCGATAGATGATGAGGACCGGCGAAGGGCGCGGAGGCTTGTGGAGATCACCGCTCGCTTCAACATGCGCGATCTCGCCGAGGAGTTCGTCATGTATGCCGTAGCACCGCTTACTGCTAGGTGGCGTGTCACGCCTGGGGGGCTTCATCGCGACAACGTCCGCCCGTCCGTGTCTTCGCTGTCGAGACCCTCCGATCTACGTAAGTTTTGGTGGAGCCTTAGTTTTCGCCTACTGTCCATCGGGCCTTTTGTTTTACATTTCGCCCCTTGTTGCCCACAAGTACTCTCCTAGAGGACGCGGAGCATACGGTGGGTGCGTTCCTCGGACCGTATAAGGCCAGGGCAGGGGACACACCCTACGTGTAGCTGCGACTGTGGAGGCAAGTCTGGGGGCAGATAAACCGTGTGTGCCAGAGCACGCTACGCTGGCCCCGAGCCAACCACGTCACGGTGCCAAGGGGAAAGGATTATAGTTTCGCCGGGGTGCACGGTCTTCCGCAGGTGGACCTGGTACACCGGTGGCTACTCGTGCCGACCTTGCTACTACCGATGGTGTAGCGGATGCGGACACCGACTCGGCAAAGTATGCCAATTCGGAGGTAGACACGGATGCCGAGGACAGTGGAGAGGGGCCCTTGGGTAGTGCCGAGGATGAAGAGTGCAGCCTGGACAACCGGGAGGGGGAAGCTTCTTCGTCGCCAACCGTGGATGCTGGAGCGGGGTCCTTGCCTACGGCGGTTACTCGGGCGGAGCCCCCACCTATGGCAGTTACCGAGGCGGGGTTGCCGCCTTATTCCTCGGTCGCCGAGACCGAATATGCAAATCCGACTCTCTGTATTCTCGCACTAGTCCCGGATCATGCTAGTGCACACAGTTAAACATAGATGTCATCACAACCATACACACGATAATAATAAAGGTAAACTCGAATATCGATAAAATATCAAGGGTACGACCTTATGGCCAAGCTTACAATATCTCTAGCCTGAAGGGCTTAACAAAATAGCAAATGAAATCCAAAATAAAGCGTGGCGACCAATCGACAAGCCACGTGCTATCGAGTGGAGAACGGCCTAATCCGTGAAGTCGCCGTAGTACTCCCTTCCGCACCTCCTGCCGATAGTACTCCTCTCCTCAATCGAGCAACATAGGCGTAAGCCGTGAGTACATTGGTACTCAAGAAGTCGCTTGTAACAATAAATGCAATATAATATGCAAGGCTTACCAAAGGAAGGCTGAAAGGTTAATTTGCATAAAGGCATTTATTGAAAATATATTAAATAACTTGAAAGCGAAAGTTAACTGAAAACAGTAATAATAGATAATCAAAGGGATAATCATGAACCACTTGTGAACACCAATTTACAAGTTAAACCAACAGTGAACTACCTGTCCACTCCCAACATAAACCACCAAGTTTTAAATGAAATACTAACCCTCGTGTGAAATCCCCGAGCATTGTTCATGACCGAGGACGCGGCTATTCGAATAGTTTTACACTCTGCAGAGGTTGCACAACTGTACCCACACGATGTGATAATCCTCACGTTAAAGAAAATCACAACAAGGCCTTTACAAAGTTCGATTTACAACTTAATCCGCCCGCTAGGTTTCGTGATCACACCCCTTGCGCCACATGGAAATCAGCAACCATGTTCATCTCAATGGCAAGATTACGCTTGAAACCTCCCAAATTAGTCAGCCAGGTCCGTCCCATACGAGACATGTGGTTTGCACGATTAAGCTCAGATCAATGGCGCACAAAGTTAAGTCCTTAACATTACCCGGGCGAGACTACTATATCCCCAAAGTACAATCAGATTTCCCCTTTCTCGCACGATCACTCGCCCGAGTGCAAAACCAATTTGTATAACCAAGCCAACGTCACACCAATGACGTGGCACAAATTTTAATACACGTGGCACCAACCACGCTTCCATATGTCATTAAGTCAAATTAATAATTTAACAGTGTGAGGAGATCAATCGTAAATATAACAAAGCTAAGCAATCTAATCGCACCAACCCATGTGATAAATAAACTAGCATCACTAATAAATTTCTCAACCTATGGTGACAATGGCGCCATGGTATTTCAAAGTGTCAAGGAGGTATAATTGCAATTGGGACAATAACTACACGTACAACGGTTTGAATAAAAATAGCAATGCAATGTAATTTAAAGCAAAATAATTAAATAATAGTTTGTAAAATTGGGTTCAACATGATCAAGGACACGACTTGCCTTCGTTATGCTCAGTGGGTACTCTGGTCTTACGCGCGAAACCGCTCCTCCGAATCCGAATCTAACGAGAGAAAACGACCAAAACAAAGAAACACATAAAATGATAAGCAAATGAACTCCAAAATTCACAAAACCAGAACCAACAGCTAGAGCTCGATTTTAGATGAATTTAGAAAAAAGAACGGGGTCAATCGGAGCTAGGACGGAGGAGAACGGGCTCTCGGAAAATTTAATCAGAAATTAAATCGGGAAAATGAAAAAGGCTACTGTGCTGTGAACCCGGTGCACCAAATTCCGAGTTCACCGCAGACCCGGTCCATGGAACAGTGCGCGCGCGCGGCCGGCGGCGGCTGACGTGGCAAGCGCTGGTGTCGCCACGTGTCATGCCGACGTGGCGCTGACGTGGCGACACGTGGCACCCCGGATGCGGGTCCGGCTGACGTGGCGCTGCGTGGCATGTCCACGTGGCATGCCACGTCGGCTAGGGCTGACGTGGCACGCGCATATGCTGCCAAGTGTCACGCTGACGTGGCTCGGTCGGTGCGCGGCTGCGGCGGCGGAATCGGACGGCCGGGACGACGACGCGTGGCTCGATCCGCCGCCGCTTCGACCGGATGAGCGGCTCGGATCGGGCGTGCGGAGGCGGGCGGCGGGATCGGCCCGACGCGTAGCGCGCGTTGCCGCGCTGCCGCGCGAGCGCGAGCGCGAGGCGAGGCGGGGGCGCGTCGACGAGATCCGACGGCGGAGGAGGAGACGCGTGGCGCGCGCTTATGCCTCCCGGGATGGATGGCGGAGATGCGCTGGCGCGGGGCGGGGGACCAGGCGATGGGCGACGCGTGGCCGGCGCGCTGCGCTGCCGCGTCGCCGCGCGCGCGGCGCCTTGGGGCGCGCGGATCCGGCGCGGAACCGAGGCGAGGCGCGGGGCGACGGGAGCGGCGACGCGGGAGGCGACGCGGGCGACGGGCGACGAGGACTCACCGGCGGGGAGGATCGGGGGTCTCCGGCGGCGGCGTCGGCGACGGAGGCGACGGGCGAGGGTGGGGACGCGCGAGGCGGCGGCGGCGCAGCTCTGGGGCGGCGGCGCGAGGCGAGAGAAGGCGGCGGCGGCGATGGAGCACGCGAACCGAGGCGGCGCGGTTATAAAGCGCGCAATCCGAGGAAGACCGGACGGATACGGCGGTGGCTTCCGATCGAGACGGCGCGGTGGCGACGCAACGTAATCGGACGGCGGGACGGCAGCGTCGGCGCGACCGAAGGGCGGCGGATGTGCGCGCGTGGCGCGGATCCGACGGCGAAGCGAGCGGCGCTAGGTTAGGTTAGGATCACGCGCGCGCGCGGACGAACGGTCGGATGCGGCGCGGGCGGATCGGACGGCGCGAGCGGAGCGCGCGGCGGCAGCCTGCTGGTGCCGCCAGCGTGGCGTCTTGCGATCTGCGCGCCAGTGGCGGCGCGCGATCAAAGCGCTAGAGGCGAGCGCGGAAAGGGAGTACGGCGGCGGGAGAGGGGCGGATGACCGACACGTGGGAGGAGGGAGATCGGGCGGCTGAGGTATTTTCCCAAAATAACTTTTTTCAGAAAATTCAAATAATAATCCAGGAGCTCTAGAAAATAGCAAATAAATCCCAAAAATTCACCAAAAATACCAGAAAATTCCTTGAGACCTGAAGAACACAAATAAAATATTTTCAGCTTATGTTAATGTTTATTTTACTCAGATTAAATCATTTCAAAATTCTAAAGTTTATTTGGAGCTTAATTTAATTCCAGAAAATTTCAAAAAAATACTTGTGACATAAAGAATTTAATTAAACTATTTTCAGCTAATGTTGAAGTATAATTTAATTAGATTAAATTCTTTTAAATTTTTGTAAATTCATTTAAGCTTGATTTTAAATTCAGGAAAATTCCAGAAATTTGTTTTTAAATTCAAGGTTTTAAAAATCCCCAAAAATCAGGATGTTACAAACTTTACCCCCTTAAACGGGATCTCGACCCCGAGATCCGGGCTAACTAGGAGAGATGGGTTTACCGGGTGCGACGACGAGTGGCGTGG
Organism: Melocanna baccifera; assembly: GCA_036346265.1. Classification (NCBI taxonomy): domain Eukaryota; kingdom Viridiplantae; phylum Streptophyta; class Magnoliopsida; order Poales; family Poaceae; genus Melocanna; species Melocanna baccifera. Next base: position 13,583,183 of record CM070679.1, read on the forward strand.
TTCGAGCTTCCCTTGCAACGCTCGAGATCTGGCGTTGCCACGGCTTGCTCTCGGAGGAAGGGTCTTGGCGGCGACTTCTCGAGTTGAACGGAATCGGGCGTGATTGCTTGACGCTTCGCGGGCAATCTGCGAGCAAAATGACTGGCTCCTTGCAATTGTAACAATTAGGCGATCTGCGCAGGTTTGCACTCTTACGGGGTTGATTGCTAACATTAATGGGGCGTGGTCCCGAGTTTTCATAACGAGTCACGGAGCCGAGTCTTGAAAACCGCCGCCGCTGCTTCTTGTGGCACTCGTGGCAGCCGATAAGTGTTGAGTCTTGTCCTCTGTGATCGCCGTGAGTGAACTCCTTGCTGGCTCATCTTCCTTTTGTGAAATTCTCCCAACTCACGACGGGAATCCTCAATCAGGATGGCCTTATCCACCAACAGCTGGAAACTGGTATAATCATTGCCTACGACCTGCACCTTCAACGCTGGGTTCAAACCTTTCTTGAACCTTTTCTCGACGGTGAATCGGCTACATCCTCTGGCGCGTAGCGAGCGAGCTGAGTGAATCTGTTGAGGTATTCACTCACTGACATGTTCCCCTGCTGCAACTCACGGAATTCGTCCTTCTTCATCTCGACAACTCCATCCATGACGTGGGCGTTGTGGAAGGCCTTAGCAAATTCTTTCCAGGTGATGCGGGTCTGATCCTCCTGGGCGGCACAGTAGTTCTCCCACCACTCTGCTGGGTCCCTCAAGTTGATGTCTTGCATAGAGTACCTTCTCCTGTCGCTGCAGAGCCAAGTTCGATTTCTTCTCAATCGAACGGATCCAATCATCGGCCTCCAACGGCTCGACGAACCGAGAAGACAGCGGTCTCGCCTCATGAACTCTGCATAGCCGGATCGTGACGAGGTGCCGTGGTGGTGCTTGGCTCTGGTGCTTGCCGCCGCATCATAGTCTGCATATTCTGCATCATAGTCTGCATCATCTGAGTCTGGGCCACCAAAAATTGACTGAGGGCGGGATCCAAGGTAGGTGGCACTGGCTGCGCAGCACTATTCTCTGGATCCGAGTTCGTCTGGCTACGACCTGAGGAGTTCCTGGTTTCAACCATTTTGCTTCGCTCAAAAAGGAAAACAATCGTTGATCGCTTTGCCGGTTTAAAGACGAGAGGGAAAGGCATAGAGGAGAGGTAAATTCGTCTAAGGGGGATTTCTAATGGTAACCTAAGCTAAACAAACACTTAGCCGGAAAGGCTAACAACAAAACCGGGGAAAAGAACTCCAATAAAAAGTTGACATGAATGCAATATAATGCTTTTGAGGGCAATATTTGCAGCTCACATCGCACACAACAAAGAAGAAGAAGCAAATCGATCTACACGACGCTAAAAACTATAACAGGGCTTCAATCTGACAGCTACTAATCTTCACGATAATCTTCAGTCTTGTCTTGGACTAAATTAGCTGCTTGCTTGGTCCAATCTTCACCGTAAAGCATGAAGGATTATGAGTCGACCACCTTTTTGAAGACTAGGCACTCGAAATTTCTATAGATGTTGATGAGATGAGAAGTCAAATTAAATTTTTGAAAATAAATTTACCGAAAAGACGAGGATTAAGAATCCTAAGAATAAGGTAAGAATAGAGGATCACTAAATATTCAATTTGTTGATTTGATTGAGAAAATAAACTTTGAAATTGGGCTAAGACGACAACTTCTAATTAGGGCTTCGTCCTACAGTCGATATAGCTCTGATACCATCTCTGTCGAGACCCGAATATGCAAATCCGGACTCTCTGTGTATTCTGCACTAGTCCCAGGATCATGCTAGTGCACACAGTTAAACATAGATGTCATCACAACCATACACACAATAATAATAAAGGTAAACTCGAATATCGATAAAATATCAAGGGTACGACCTTATGGCCAAGCTTACAATATCTCTAGCCGGAAGGGCTTAACAAAATAGCAGCGGAAATCAAAAATAAAGCGTAGCGACCAATCGACAAGCCACAGGCTATCGAGTGGAGAACGGCCTAATCCGTGAAGTCGTCGTAGTACTCCCTTCCGCACCTCCTGCTGATAGTACTCCTCTCCCTCAACTGAGCAACATAGGCGTAAAGCCGTGAGTACATTGGTACTCAGCAAGTCGTTTGTAACAATAAATGCAATATAATATGCAAGGCTTACCAAAGGAAGGCTGAAAGGTTAATTTGCATAAAGGCATTTATTGAAAATATATTAAATAACTTGAAAGCGAAAGTTAACTGAAAACAGTAATAATAGATAATCAAAGGGATAATCATGAACCACTTGTGAACACCAATTTACAAGTTAAACCAACAGTGAACTACCTGTCCACTCCCAACATAAACCACCAAGTTTTAAATGAAATACTAACCCTCGTGTGAAATCCCCGAGCATTGTCCATGACCGAGGACGCGGCTATTCGAATAGTTTTACACTCTGCAGAGGTTGCACAACTGTACCCACACGATGTGATAATCCTCACGTTAAAGAAAATCACAACAAGGCCTTTACAAAGTTCAGTTTACAACTTAATCCGCCCGCTAGGTTTCGTGATCACACCCTCTTGCGCCACATGGAAATCAGCAACCATGTTCATCTCAATGGCAAGATTACAGTTGAAACCTCCCAAATTAGTCAGCCAGGTCCGTCCCATACCAGACATGTGGTTTGCACGATTAAGCTCAGATCAATGGCGCACAAAGTTAAGTCCTTAACATTACCCGGGCGAGACTACCATATCCCCCAAAGTACAACCAGATTTCCCCTTTCTCGCACGATCACTCGCCCGAGTGCAAAACTAATTTGTATAACCAAGCCAACGTCACACCAATGACGTGGCACAAATTTTAATACACGTGGCACCAACCACAGTTCCATATGTCATTAAGTCAAATTAATAATTTAACAGGTGTGAGGAGATCAATCGTAAATATAACAGGCTAAGCAATCTAATCGTACCAACCCATGTGATAAATAAACTAGCATCACTAATAAATTTCTCAACCTATGGTGACAATGGCGTCATGGTATTTCAAAGTGTCAAGGAGGTATAATTGCAATTGGGACAATAACTACCTGTGCAACGGTTTGAATAAAAATAGCAATGCAATGTAATTTAAAGCAAAATAATTAAATAATAGTTTGTAAAATTGGGTTCAACATGATCAAGGAACACGACTTGCCTTCGTTATGCTCAGCGGGGTACTCCTGGTCTTCTGGCGCGAAAACTGCTCCTCCGGAATCCGAATCTAACGAGAGAGAAAACGACCGAAAACAAAGAAACACATACAATGACAAGCAAATGAACTCCAAAATTCACAAAACCAGAACCAACAGCTAGAGCTCGATTTTAGATGAATTTAGAAAAAAGAACGGGGTCAATCGGAGCTAGGACGGAGGAGAACGGGCTCTCGGAAAATTTAATCAGAAATTAAATCGGGAAAATGAAAAAGGCTACTGTGCTGTGAACCCGGTGCACCAAATTCCGAGTTCACCGCAGACCCGGTCCATGGAACAGTGCGCGCGCGCGGCGGCGGCGTGCGTGTTACGGGTGTCGGCGACGTCATGCGCGCCGACGCGGCGCCGACGTGGCGACACGTGGGCACCCGGATGCGGGTCCGGCTGACGTGGCGTTGACGTGGCATGTCCACGTGGCATGCCACGCCGGCTAGGGCTGACGTGGCACGCGCATATGCTGCCAAGTGTCACGCTGGCGTGGCTCGGCCGGTCGCGCGCGGCGGAATCGGACGGCCGGACGACGACGCGGCAACAGCCGCCGCCGCCATCCGATGAGCGCTTCGCGGGCGAATCGGAGGCGGGCGGCGGATCGCCGACGCGAGAAGCGGGCGTTGCCGCGCGTGCGCCGCGCGCACGAGCGCGAGGCGAGGCGGGCGCGCGGCGACGATCCGCGACGGCGGAGGAGGAGACGCGTGGCGCGCGCTTATGCCTCCCGGATGGATGGCGAGATGAGCCGCGCGGGCGGGGACCAGCGATGGGCGACGCGTGGCGGCGCGGCGCGCGGCGCCGCCGCGCGCGCGCGCGCGCTGGGGTGCGCGGATCCGGCGCGGAACCGAGGCGAGGCGCTGGGCGACGGAGCGGCGACGCTGAGGCGACGCGGCGACGGCGACGAGGACTCACCGCGGGAGGATCGGGGTCCGGCGGCGCGGCGGCGCGACGAGGCGACGGCGAGGGTGGGGACGCGCGAGGCGGCGCGCGCGCAGCTACAGCGGCGCGCGAGGCGAGAGAAGGCGGCGGCGATGGAGCACGCGAACCGAGGCGGCGGCGGGTTATAAAGCGCGCAATCCGAGGAAGACCGGACGGATCTGCGGTGGCTTCCGATCGGAGACGGCGGCGCCGTGGCAACGCGGCCAACGGACGGCAGCGACGGCAGCGTCGGCGCGACCGAAGCGGGCGGCGGATGTGCGCCGCGTGCGCGCGATCCGACGGCGGGGGAGCGGCGCTAGGGTTAGGGTTAGATCACGCGCGGGCGGGACGGACGGCCGGATGCGGCGCGGGCGGATCGGATGGCGCGGGCGGAGCGGGCGACGGCGCTGCTGGTGCCGCCGCGTGGCATGCGCGCCAGTGGCGGGCGCGCGACGGGCGCTAGAGGCGGAGCGCGGGAAAGGGAGTACGGCGGCGGGGAGAGGGGGCGGATGACCGACACGTGGGGGAGGAGAGATCGGCGGTGAGGTATTTTCCCAAAATAACTTTTTCGTAAAATTCAAATAATAATCCAGAGCTCTAGAAAATAGCAAATAAATCCCAAAATTCACCAAAAATACCAGAAAATTCCTTGAGACCTGAAGAACACAAATAAAATATTTTCAGCTTATGTTAATGTTTATTTTACTCAGATTAAATCATTTCAAAATTCTAAAGTTTATTTGGAGCTTAATTTAATTCCAGAAAATTTCAAAAAAAATACTTGTGACATAAAGAATTTAATTAAACTATTTTCAGCTAATGTTGAAGTATAATTTAATTAGATTAAATTCTTTTAAATTTTTGTAAATTCATTTAAGCTTGATTTTAAATTCAGGAAAATTCCAGAAATTTGTTTTTAAATTCAAGGTTTTAAAAATCCCCAAAAATCAGGATGTTACAAAGGCGAAGTGGCCTCGCACGCTATCGCCCTTCGCCCGGAGAGGGGGTTCGCTATGGCGAGCAAGGTCAAGGCCCTATGATACTCCGATTCCGACACCGAGTACTCCTGCCCCGTCGCCCCTGTACACCCCTCTGGGTCTGTGGCTGCTGGGGGCGGGAGCCTGTTAGAACTAGGCTCCGACACAGTGGCACCCCGGCTTGGAGGGCCGGTCTCGTCGGGGGACGCAGGTGTCCTGGCGGTTTCTTGTGCGGCTGAAGGGGTGCCCCGGCGCAGTCCACTGGCTGCAATCAAAGGTAACCCACCTTATTTGGTATGATCCTGTGCGGCGTTCGTAGGGCTCTAATCACCGCGTCCTCTTGCAGCAACATGCCTCCCCGGGCATGGGCGACCTTCGAAGCGCGGGGACATTCCTCCGGGAGGGACGCCCAACACCGCCGAAACTGTCGTTGTGGATGCCGCACACCCAAGCCTAGTAGATTTCGTCCCTCGACCGGAGGTGCTGGCAGCGTGGCAGGGGGCCGCGGATAGTACGGCCATGAACCTAGATCGCCAGGCGCTGCGGACTTGTGGGTTGGAACTCCTTGGGAGAGCGCTGGAGGCCTCGGAAATGAGGGCAAGTATCTGACCCTTAGCAGCGCGCGATCCTTTAGAGGTGTACTAACCGCTTTATCGTGCAGACCCTCGCTGTTGGCTAGGTGTAACATCCTGTTTTTCTGAGATTTTTAAAGCCTGGATTTCAAAAATGAATTTTCTGGAATTTTCTGAAATTAATTGAAGCTTCAAATAAATTTTTAAAGTTTTAAATGATTTAATGTGATTAAAATAAACATTAACATAAGTGGAAAATATTTTATTTGTGTTCCTCAGGTCTCAAGGATTTTTCTGGTATTTTTGGTGATTTTTCCGGATTTATTTGCTATTTTCTAGAGCTTTTAGAAGTTTATTTGAATTTCTGGAAAAAGAAAAGAAAAGAAATTAATCCCCGCGCCCGATCTCCTCTCTCCTCCACGCGTCGCCGATCCCGCGCCGTCGCGCCGCCCAGACCAGCTTCCGCGCGCTTCGCCGCCGCCGCCAGATCCCGCCCGCGCCACGTGTCGCGATCCGCTAGACACGCTGCTGGCGCACTGCGCCACCACCGCCGCCGCGCTTCGCGCGCCACCGCTCGCCTGACGCGCGCGCGCGCGCGCGATCTCCGCTGTCCACCTCGCGCGCGCGCAAACCCTAACCCTAACCTCGCGTGCGCCCGCCGTCCGATCCTCCCGTTGAATCCCGGCCGCCCAAACCAAACCCGCTTGCTCCGTGCGAACCGATCGGGATTGCCTCGGTTCGCGTGATAAGTATCGCGTTCGTCCCTCGGTTCGCGTGCCCATCGCGACGAACTCGCCGCCGCCGCCGCCGCCGCGCTCGCTGCCGCCGAGCCGCTCGCTCGCCGCCGCCGCCGCCGCCGCGCTGCGCCCTCCGTGCGCCGTCCGCCGCCGCCGCCGAGACCTCGCCGGTGAGCTCGCCGCTTCTCTCGCTGCGCCGCTCGCCGCTTCGCCCGCTGCCGCCGCACCCGCTCCGCCCCTCGGTCTCGAGCCTGACTCGCGCGCGCCGCGCCGCGCGCTCAAGCCATGACGCCAGCGGAGCGCCGCCACGCGTCCGATCCGCCTCGCGCCGGCCACGCTGCCGCCATCTCTCGCCCAGCGCGCGCTGCGCGCGTCCGCGACGCTGCGCGGCGCGAGCCGCCACGCTGCGCCAATCCGCCTGTCGCCGCGCCGCGCCGCGCGATCCTCACCGCCGCTTCGGACTCGGACGAGGTCCAGATCATGCCGCGTGGTTCGCCTCCGCTGCCGGATCCCGCGCCGCGCGCGCCGTGCGTCGCTGCCGCCGCCACGCCAGCCCTAGCCGACGTGGCATCCCACGTGGCATGCCACGCCGGTAGTGACCCACCCGGGTGCCACGTGGCAGCCACGCCGGTACCACGCCGGCGCCACGCCACCCATGCCACGTGGCAAGATATGCCGCCGCCACGCCGCGCATGCCCCGCCGCGTCGGCCGCCCGTGCATCTGTTGCGTGGACGGCCCACGGTGGACTCGGAATCTCGTGGACCGGGTTCACAAAGACAAGAACTTTTCCGATTTTCCTGAATTAATTTTGAATTAATTTTCCGAGAGCCGTTCTCCTCCGTCCTAGCTCCGATTGACCCCGTTCTTTTTTCTAAATTCATCTAAAATCGAGCTCTAGCTGTTGGTTCTGGTTTTGTGAATTTTTGAGTTCTTTTGCTTATCATTTTATGTATTTCTTTGTTTCCAGTCGCTTTCTCTCTCGTTAGATTCGGATTCCGGAAGAGCAGGCTTCGCGCCAGAAGACCAGGAGTACCCCGCTGAGCATAACGAAGGCAAGTCGTGTCCCTTGATCATGTTGAACCCAATTTTACAAACTATTATTTAATTATTTTGCTTTAAATTACATTGCATTGCTATTTTTATTCAAACCGTTGTACAGGTAGTTATTGTCCCAATTGCAATTATACCTCCTTGACACTTTGAAATACCATGATGCCTTTGTCACCATAGGTTGGGAAATTTATTAGTGATGCTAGCTAATTTATCACATGGGTTGGTACGATTAGATTGCTTAGCCTTTTTGTATTTACGATTGATCTCCTCACACCTGTTAAATTATTAATTCGACTTAAAGACATATGGAACTGTGGTTGGTGCCACGTGTATTAAAATTTGTGCCACGTTATTGGTGTGACGTTGGCTTGGTTATACAAATTGGTTTTGCACTCAAGCAGTGATCGTGCAAGAAAGGGGGAAGTACAGTTGTACTTTGGGGATGTGGTAGTCTCGCCGGTAATGCTAAGGACTTAACTTTGTGCGCCATTGATCCGAGCTTAATCGCAAACCACATGTCTATTATGGGATGGACTCGCTGATTAATTTGTAATATTTCAATTCAATTCGCCATTGTGATGGACATGGTTGCCGATTTCCATGTGGCGCAAGGGGGTGTGATGAAAACCTAGCGGCGGGATTGGGTTGAGGTAGAGCATTGTAAAGGCCTTGTTGTGATTTCCTTAGGCCTAGGCTAATCACATCGTGTGGGTACAGCAGTGCAACCTCTGCAGTGTAAAACTATTCGAATAGCCGCGTCCTCGGTCATGGACAAAGGTTCGGGATTTCACACGAGGTTAGTGATTCATTTATAACTTGGTGGTTTATGTTGGGAGTGGACAGTAGTTCACTATTGGTTTAAACTTGTGAATTGGTGTTCACAAGTGGTTCTTGTTTATTCCTTTGATTATCTATTATTACTGCTTTCGCTAACTTTCGCTTTCAAGTTATTTAATATATTTCATCAATAAATGCCTTTATGCAAATTAACCTTTCAGCCTTCCTTTGGTAAGCCTTGCATATTATATTGCATTTATTGTTACAAACGACTTGTCGAGTACCAATGTACTCACGGCTTTACGCCTATGTTGCTCGATTGAGGAGAGGAGTACTATCGCCAGGAGGTGCCGTAAGGAGTACTACGACGACTTCACTGATTAGGCTTCGCTTCTCCACTCGATAGCCCGTGGCTTGTCGATTGGTCGCTACGCTTTATTTTGGATTTCCATTGCTATTTTGTTAAGCCCTTCCGCTAGAGATATTGTAAGCTTGGCCATAAGGTCGCACCTTTGATATTTTATCGATATTCGAGTTTACCTTTATTATTATCGTGTGAATGACTATGATGACATCTATGTTTGACTGTGTGCACTAGCGTGATCCTCGACTAGTGCGCATTACGAGAGAGACCGAATTTGCATATTCGGTGTCGACAGAGATGGTATCGAGCCATATCGATCGAGGATGAAGCCCTAGTTAAATTGGTCGATAGCCCAAAAATTTATTTTCTAAATCAAACCAACTAAACTTGATATTTAGTAATATCTCTATCTTCTTACCTCATTCTTAAGGATTCTTGTCTCTCGCCCCAACTCTTGCAAAATTCATTTTTCCTAAAGTTATAAACCGATCTTCCTTTATAAATGCATTAGATGTCCCAAGCTTCTACACTGGCCGACAGAGGATGGAGGTCACTTCTACGCGCTTTGTTGCGGTGCCTCGGATTTAAGAGATCGCCCGCCTACCTCACCAAGGATGAGAAGCAAAAGGTCAACGATCGGAGCATCTCCAGCTATACTTCACCACCCGAGTCGGCAGCGGTGCTACATCACGCTTTCAAGAACACCGGTGCGGGGGAGATGTCAAGACAGGAGTTGCGCACAAAGCCATCCGTCGACTTTGCAAGCTATACAAGATCAACATGGCCGACTCGTCCGGAAGTTCAAGGAGCAAGACGGAGCCACCCCGAGACTACCAGCCATGCAGGGAGGAGCCCCGCGCGAGCCGCCAAGATTTCTACCGTCGCCTACACCGCCGAGCCCAGAGGAGAGACGTCAGATCACCGGAGACCGTCGCGCTTACCTCACCGGTTCACTCCAGCGCCCGATCGAGAGATGCGCCGCCGATCCGCAACTCGTGGGTTGTCTACAACGATTCCGAGGACGATAGCAGTACCCTATTTGTCGACCCGAGTGGGAGCCTTCGAGTAGATAGTGCGAGTAGACACGTTGGATTTTATTTGCAGTTGTGTGCGATGTGAGCTGCAAATATTGCCTTAAAAGCATTATATTGCGATCATGTCAAATCTTTTATTGGAGTTTATTTTTGTTCGCTTTCTTAGTTAGCCTTATGGCTAAGTGCTTGTTTAGGTTAGGTCTCCATTAAGCAAAACCCCCTTAGACGCATTTACCTCTTATCTATGCTTTTCCCCCTCGTCTTTCACCTTTGGTCAGTCAGCAGTTGTTTTCTTTTCAGAGCGAGATGGTTGATACCAGAACTCCTCCACCGCAATCGGGGGAACCAGACCTGAGAGAACAGTCTTTGCGCAGCCTGCCACTGTCTTGGATCCCGCTGACTCGATTCTTGATGGCCTGCATACGATGATGCAGACTATGATGCGGGGTATGCAGACTATGATGCAATGACAAAGACCAGAGCCGCACCACCGCCAAGACTCGTCAGCAGACCGGCTATGCAGAGTTTATGAGGACGAGACCGCTGCTTTCTCCATTCATCGAGCCTTTGAGGCCGACGATTGGGTCCGTTCGATTGAGAAGAAACTGAACTTGGCTCTGCAATCGACAGGAGAAGGTTTTGTATGCAAAGACACCGCCTTGAGGGACCAAAGAAGCAGAGTGGTGGGAGAACCATCAGGCCGCCCATGAGAACCAAAGACAACATCACCGGAAGGAATTCGCAAAGGCTTTCCACACCGCTCATGTCATGGAGGGAGTGGTTGAGATGAAGAAGGATGAGTTTCGGGAGTTCCAAAGAGGAACTCGGTGAGTGAATATCTCAATAAATTCACTCAGCTTGGCTCGCTACGCGCTGCAGGATGTAGCGGCGATGCAGCTTCGCGTAAGAGGTTCAAGAAAGGCTTGAACCCAGCTTTGAAGGTGCAAGTCGTGGGCAACGACTATGCCGCCAGCGGCTTGGTGGATAAGGCCATTCTCATCGAGGAGAGTCGCGCGAGCTCGAGAGTCTCGCAAGAGGAGGTTGATCCAGCGGGATCACAACACACCGATCCTCGAGGCCTCGCTTTGGTTCCTACCACCTGCACGAGCGCCACAAAGAAGAAAGAAGCAGCAGCAGCAGCTTGCCTTCGTTCCTGACCACCTCTGCACACCGCGCCCGCTTTGATCGAGATGGCCCTAGTGGTTCCAAAGGGGACAGCAGCAGAGAAAGCAATAATTCAGCGGCATCCATCACTTGCTTCAAGTGTCACGAGGTGGGACACTATGCTAGCAAGTGCCCTCGAGGCGTGCCCCGACGCCGCTCGCTGACTTGGGAGCCACACCGGCCGCACCCTACCCCGGAGCAGATCGAGGAGCACCCCGCCTCGTGGCAGCCGCCAGGGCGCCGGTGGTGAGAGGTCGTGAACCACGCCACCGCAGAGGATGCCCAGCAGCACCAGACGTTGTGATCGATGCGCTTCGCATATCTGGCCTCGCCACCGCTTTATTTGATTACGAGCTTCGCATTCGCTTGTTTCTGAGTTTTGCTTTAAAGCAACAATTGAAAATCGTTGCTCTTGGATCTGTTCTTTTAATCCAATCCCGGATCCGAAGTTGAGGTCCAACCTAGGTTGTCCAGAGTTAGGATAACCATTCGTGGAGTTGAGTTCGTGGCCGACTGATTTTGTTGGATATGCACCCTAGATGTAATCTTGGGAATGGATTGGCTTCGTATGCGCAGCGTTGTTAGACTGTGGAGCAGAGCAGTGACCTTAACCAATTCAGACGGAGTTAAGGTGCGATTCGCGGCCGGTGAGTGCCACCAGAGCTACCATGGTTTGCCGAGTAAGGTAATCCAATGGAGGGTGTACCACTTGTCGAGAATACCCGACGTGTTTCCAGATGATCTTCCGTATGCCACCGAGAGAGGAGGTTGAGTTTCGATTGAGCTTGTGCGGTACCGCCTCGATTTCCAAGAGACCCTACCGATGCCACCAATGATTTAGCAGAGTTGAAGAAGCAAATTCAGGAGCTTTTGGATAAGGGTTACATCGACCGAGTTCGCCCCGTGGGGAGCGCTGTTGTTCGTCAAGAAAAAGGATGGTAGCCGCCGCATGTGTGTGGACTACAGAGCACTTAATGAGGTCACCGTCAAGAATAAGTATCCTCTCGCCCGTGATCGATGACCGCTTGACTAGCTTAAGGGAGCAGGAGTATTCTCCAAGATTGATTTGAGGTCGATATCATCGATGAGGATACGTAAGGAGGACATACCCAAGACACCTTCTCGACTCGTTATGGTCTATACGAGTTCACGTGATGTCATTTGGTTTGACTAATGCTCCAAAGATATTTCATGTATTTGATGAATAAAGTGTTTATGGAATATTTGGACAAGTTTGTCGTTGTTTTCATTGACGACATTTTGATATATTCCAAGAATGAGAAGGAACATCAGAGCACTTGAGGTTAGCATTGCGAAATTGAGAGATAATCGGTTGTATGCAAAGTTCAGCAAATGTGAGTTTTGGATGAAGAAAGTCGCTTTCTAGGGCATGTGTTGACAGCAGAAGCAGTCGCAGCTTGACCCAGGAAAGTAAGTGATGTTTTGGATTGGCAATACCCACTTCAGCTTACCTGTGTCGAGTTTTCTGGTATGGCAGATACTACCGCCGCTTTATTGAGGGATTTTCCAGGTGTGGCTGCACCTCACGCAGTTGCTCAAAAAGGAAAAGAAATTCACTTGGACGCCAGAGTGCGAGAAAAGTTTTCAGAAACTTAAGGAGAGTTTGACCACAACTCCAGTGCTTGTGTTGCCTGATATTAACAAGGATTTTGAGATATTTTATATGCCTCGCGCAAAGGTTTGGGTTGTGTCTTGATGCAAGACAAGAGAGTGGTAGCCTATGCCTCACGCCAGTTGAGACCGCATGAGGAGAACTACCCTACCCATGATTTGGAGTTGGCAGCCGTAGTGCATGCTTTAAAGATTTGGCGTCATTATCTGATGGGTAATAGATGTGAGGTTTACACGGATCATAAGAGTCTGAAATATATCTTTACCCAGTCCGAGCTTAACCTCAGGCAGAGGAGGTGGTTAGAGCTGATAAAGGATTATAATGTGGGCAAACATTATCATCCTGGAAAAGCTAATGTTGTTGCAGATGCCTTGAGCAGAAAGGTATACTGCAATTCAGTGATGGTTCGAGAGAGTCAGCCAGCTTTGCATGAGGAATTTCAGAAGCTTAGCCTTGAGTTGGTTGAGCCAGGATTTTTGGCAGCTATGGAGATGCAGCCTACTTTGGATGGTCAGATTCGCCAGGCACAGTCAGATGATGAGGTATTTCAGCGGATCAGAAAGAACTTAAGTGAAGGTAAAGAGTCGATTTTCGGTGGATGACCGTGGAACCTTGTGGTTCAAGCAGCGCTTGTGTGTGCCCAACAAGCAAGAACTAAAGGATGTGTTGTTAAAAGAGGCTCATGAGTCATCAGATTCGATTCATCCAGCAGCACTAAGATGTACCAGACATTAAGGATAAATATTGGTGGCCAAGCATGAAGCGTGAGATCGCCGAGTACGTAGCCCTTTGTGATGTTTGTCGAGAGTAAAGGCAGAGCACTGAGACCCGCAGTTTGCTACAGCCATTAAAAGTCCCCGAGTGGAAGTGGGAAGAAATTGGTATGGACTTTATAGTCGGCTTGCCTAAAACCAAAGAGGGTCATGATTCGATTTGGGTCATTGTGGACCGCTTGACCAAGATTGCTCATTTCATTCCAGCTTAAGACGACTTACAAGCAGTGACAAATTGGCGAGCTATATATGTCCAAGATTGTCGGTTGTATGGTGTGCCCAAGAAGATTGTGTCGATCGTGGATCGCAGCTTCACCTCTCGGTTTTGGGGTAGTTTCCATAAGGCTATGGGAACTCACCTGAATTTCAAGATAAAGATATCACCCCGCATGCATGGTCGACAGAGCGAGTTAATCGACTCGAGGACATGTTGAGAGCCCGTGTGCTTGATCATGGGTCTAAGTGGGACGCTTGTTTACCTTTGCGAGTTCTCATACAACAACGCTTATCGTGCCGCTTGCGATGTCACCGCTTGAGGCATTGTATGGCAGAAATGCGAGACCCCTCTCAATTGGAAAGAGACGGGGAAGGTCGTTTTTGGTCCGATTGTTTGAAAGAAGCCGAGGATAAGGTCCGCTTGATACAGAAAGGTTGAAAGCCGCCTGTGCCGCATGAAAAGCTATCACGAATGCACGCCGAGTCGAGTTTTGAGCCGATGACTTTGTGTATCCGAGGATCACACCATTCAAAGGTGTGAAGAGATTTCAGCTAAAAGGGAAGCTTGCACCGAGATATGTTGGTCCGCTCGTGATTCTCAAACGCAGGGAGAGGTTGCTTATCGCTTGAGCTACTGCGTCCTTGATGGGGTACATGACGCCTTTCATGTGTCCCACCAAGAAGTGCTGCGCGCACTGCAGGAGGTTGTGCCGCTTGAGGCCGTGGATCTTCGGAGGATCTGCCTTACAAAGAGCACCTACCAAAATCTTGGAAGTGTCGAGCGAGTCACCCTAATAAAGCGGTCCGTTTTTGCAAAGTTCAGTGGAGCAACCATTCCGAGGAGGAAGCCACCTTGGAGCGCGAGGAGGATCTCAGAGCGGAGTTCCCGAACCTATTCTCTTAGTTGGCCCAGATCTCGGGGTCGAGATCTCGTTTAAGGGGGTAAGGTTTGTAACATCCTGTTTTTCTGAGATTTTTAAAGCCTGGATTTCAAAAATGAATTTTCTGGAATTTTCTGAAATTAATTGAAGCTTCAAATAAATTTTTGAAGTTTTAAATGATTTAATGTGATTAAAATAAACATTAACATAAGTGGAAAATATTTTATTTGTGTTCCTCAGGTCTCAAGGATTTTTCTGGTATTTTTGGTGATTTTTGCGGATTTATTTGCTATTTTCTAGAGCTTTTAGAAGTTTATTTGAATTTCTGGAAAAAGAAAAGAAAAGAAATTAATCCCCGCCGCCCGATCTCCCTCTCTCCTCCACGCGCCGCCGATCCGCGCCCCGCGCCGCCGCCAGATGCTCCCGCTTCCGCCACGCCTACGCTCGCCCCCGCCCCCGCGCCCGTGTCGCGCGCATCCGCAAACCCTAACCCTAACCTCGCGTGCGCCGCCGTCCGATCCTCCCGCGTTGAATCCCGCCGTCCAAACCAAACCCGCTTGCTCGTCCGTAACCGATCGGGATTGCCTCGGTTCGCGTGATAAGTATCGCGTTCGTCCCTCGGTTCGCGTGCCGCGCCGAAACTCGCGTCGCCGCCGCCCTCGCCCCGCGCGCGCGCGCGCCGCCGGAGCCGCTCGCCGCCGCCGCGCTGCCGCGCCGTGCACCCCTCCGTGCGCCGCCCCGCCGCCGAGACCTCGCCGGTGAGCCTCGCCGCTTCTCCTCGCTGCCGCCGCGCCGCCGCCCGGCCGCTGCCGCCGCACCCGCTCCGCCCGCCGGTCCCGAGCGAGACCAGCGCGCGCCGCGCCCGCGCCCGCGCCGCGGCGCCAGCGCTGGCTGGCGCCGCCACGCGCCGCCGATCCGCTCCGCGCCGCCACGCGCCGCCATCTCCCGCTCCGCGCGCGCAAGGCCGCGACGCCACGCGGCGCGAGCCGCCACGCTGCCGCCAATCCGCCCGCCGCGCGCCGCGCGCGCGATCCTCACCGTCGCTCGATCTGGACCGGCGTCCAGATCATGCCGCGTGGTCCGCCCTCGCCGCCGGATCCCGCTGCCGCGCGCGCGGCCGCGTCGGCCGGCCCACGCCAGCTTAGCCGACGTGGCATCCACGTGGCATGCCACGCCGCCGTGACCCGCCCCAGTGCCACGTGGCGCCACGCTACCGCCACGCCGGCCGCCACGCCACCCATGCCACGTGGCGGCATATGCCGCCGCCACGCCGGCATGCCCCGCCGCGTCGGCCGCCTCTGCATCTGTTGCGGGACCGCGTCCACGTGGACTCGGAATCTCGTGGACCGGGTTCACAAAGACAAGAATTTTTCCGATTTTCCTGAATTAATTTTGAATTAATTTTTCGAGCCCGCTCTCCTCCGCCCTAGCTCCGATTGACCCGTTCTTTTTCTAAATTCATCTAAAATCGAGCTCTAGCTGTTGGTTCTGGTTTTGTGAATTTTTGAGTTCTTTTGCTTGTCATTTTATGTGTTTCTTTGTTTCCGATCGCTTTCTCTCTCGTTAGATTCGATTCCTAAGAGCAGCTTCGCGCTGTAAGACCGTGAGTACCTCACGAGCATAACGAAGGCAAGTCGTGTCCCTTGATCATGTTGAACCCAATTTTACAAACTATTATTTAATTATTTTGCTTTAAATTACATTGCATTGCTATTTTTATTCAAACCGTTGTACAGGTAGTTATTGTCCCAATTGCAATTATACCTCCTTGACACTTTGAAATACCATGATGCCTTTGTCACCATAGGTTGGGAAATTTATTAGTGATGCTAGCTAATTTATCACATGGGTTGGTACGATTAGATTGCTTAGCCTTTTTGTATTTACGATTGATCTCCTCACACCTGTTAAATTATTAATTCGACTTAAAGACATATGGAACTGTGGTTGGTGCCACGTGTATTAAAATTTGTGCCACGTTATTGGTGTGACGTTGGCTTGGTTATATAAATTGGTTTTGCACTCGGGCGAGTGATCGTGCAGTAAAGGGGGAAGTACAGTTGTACTTTGGGGGATGTGGTAGTCTCGCCCGGGTAATGCTAAGGACTTAACTTTGTGCGCCATTGATCCGAGCTTAATCGCAAACCACATGTCTATTATGGGATGGACTGGCTGATTAATTTGTAATATTTCAATTCAATTACGCCATTGTGATGGACATGGTTGCTTGATTTCCATGTGGCGCAAGGGGGTGTGATGCGAAACCCAGCGCGTGATTGGGTTGAGGTAGAGCATTGTAAAGGCCTTGTTGTGATTTCCTTAGGCCTAGGCTAATCACATCGTGTGGGTACAGCCAGTGCAACCTCTCAGAGTGTAAAACTATTCAAATAGCCGCCCTCGGCCATGGGCGGTGCTCGGGATTTCACACGAGAGTTATTGATTCATTTATAACTTGGTGGTTTATGTTGGGAGTGGACAGGTAGTTCATTGTTGGTTTAAACTTGTGAATTGGTGTTCACAAGTGGTTCTTGGTTATTCCTTTGATTATCTATTGTTACTGTTTTCAGTTAACTTTCGCTTTCAAGTTATTTAATATATTTCATCAATAAATGCCTTTATGCAAATTAACCTTTCAGCCTTCCTTTGGTAAGCCTTGCATATTATATTGCATTTATTGTTACAAACGACTTGCTGAGTACCAATGTACTCACGGCTTTACGCCTATGTTGCTCAGTTGAGGGAGAGGAGTACTATCAGCAGGAGGTGCCAGAAGGGGAGTACTACGACGACTTCACGGATTAGGCTTCGTTCTCCACTCGATAGCCTGTGGCTTGTCGATTGGTCGCTACGCTTTATTTTGGATTTCCGCTGCTATTTTGTTAAGCCCTTCCGGCTAGAGATATTGTAAGCTTGGCCATAAGGTCGTACCTTTGATATTTTATCGATATTCGAGTTTACCTTTATTATTATCGTGTGAATGACTATGATGACATCTATGTTTGACTGTGTGCACTAGCGTGATCCTGGACTAGTGCAGTTTACACAGAGAGACCGAATTTGCATATTCGGGTCTCGACACTAGGCATTGCAGGCGGCTCATGCCCATGAGCGGGAGGCGTTAGAGGATTGACTACGCATCACCGAAGGGGCTCTTTGCGCGGCCGAGGAGGCGCATTCTTCTAAAGACAACCGCATTCGACGCTTGGAGGCGGAGCGCACGGGGGCCATTTCATACGTCGAGGAGCTCGTGGCGGTGGCATGGCAGGCGATAGTGGAGGAGCGGGATGGCATACTCCGGCAAGTTGCTGCGCTAGAAGAGGAGAAGAGCCACCTTGCTGCGTCTCTTAGGGGGCTGGACCAGGCTCTGGGCGACGCCTCATTCGGTCCGACAAGTTATACTGGCCCTGGAGAGCACGCTTGAAGACCTTGTCGCCGAAGTACCGCCTCGCTCATTCGGTCCCGAAGAGCTGTTGCGGACGCTTTACCAAATCGGGGATGCTTCCAACCTTGCTCGTAGCACCGCGACGTCCTTTGGCAACCATTGCTCCTACATGACCTCGTGCCTGGCATGTGTGCTTCTCCGACACCGGGGCTGCTGGCATGTCGACGAACTGTCTAACTCGCAACTCGAGATGCCGACCGGGGCCGGAGTGATGTCCGGTGCTGCGCACGCTGTTCGCCCGCTGTTCGAGTTTTCCATGAGCGGATTTGGTAGTATATCGGGGAGGCCGTGGCGAAGGTAGAGCTACGGCGGACCATGTACGGCGAGAGGAACCTCGATCGATGGCTGGATGAAGTTCCACGGCGCGACGAAGGTGGTGCCGACGACTCGAGGTAGGTGTGACACCGGGGTTCTTGTGTGTCGGTGTGTGTTGTAACCTGCGCACTCCATTTCATGAATAAAGCAGAAATTGCTCCCCATGTTCTGACTGGCATGCCCTTATGTTCGAAGCAGCTGCCCGATGGGGACCGGTTGCTAATCTCTGACGCCCTAACCCGATGCCGTCTACGGCGCTGGTGGCGGGCTGAGGATTCGCTGGACTTCTGGGCGAGGCGAACCTCGACGGGCGAGGCTCTGGCACAGGCGGTCATCCAGGCGGAACCGAAAGAGTAGCATTCGCATGTGGGCGAAGGTGGTTGTGTAATAGATCTTAGGGGATGTTGATCGGCAGACACCTTTGTAAGTGCTCGTATACGAACGCAATAGACCAGCTGAAACACTTAACCCTGTCACTTCCTTAGGCACACTTGTTTCCCTCGTGAGGTTTGGCCCTTCAATTCTCGCGGTAGTGGTGGCAGCAGAGCTGGCGCCTAGTCGAAGTAGACACGCGAGCACTCCGTTCCCTACCCTTCAAAGTGGTGGCGCGGCCGACGCCTGGTCGGTAGACGCGCGACCGCTCCGCCCTCTACCCGCCAGTGGTGGCGCCGAGCCGGCGCCAGTTGAAGTAGACGCGCGAGCGCCCACGCCGGCGAGACGCGTGAGCGCCCATTCCTTACCTTCGGGTGGTGGCGAGAGCGGCACCTAGTCGGGCGAGACGCGCGAACGCTCTGTCCCCTATCCTTCGAAGTGGTGGCAACGGAGCTGGCGCCTAGTCAAAGTAGACGCGCGAGCGCTCCACAGTCGAATTAGACGCACGAGCGCTCCGTCCCCTACCCTTCGAAGTGGTGGCAGTGATGGGACACTTAAGGCGCCTGGAACGGCCGATGGGACACTTAAGGCGTGATTGGGGGGTCTTACTTCCGGGGCTCTTTAAAAGGGGCAAGTGGCCAAATGAAGTACCACTCGCCTTCCCAAACCTTCCTACCCCTGCAACCAACTTCCCCTCTTGAACTCGCAGCCCCCACTCTGTCCCAACCTCCTCTGGTGCTTCTTTACCGGCTTCGATAGCGACAAGGGTTCCCGACTGCGGCTAATGCCGCCGGGACGACCGCGGGGCTGAACACCCCGTCAACACGAGATGGACGTGACGCCGCAGTGTGGTTTCCCTTCGCTGGCTGGCCTAAGTACCCCAGCTGATGAGGGCTCGATGGCACGGGCGGGCGGTCCTCTGCTATGCCTTATCTGCGCCTCGCGGGATGCGCACAAAGGCAAGCCTCTGCTGCGCCTTATTGGCGCCGTGCAGAATGCGCGCAGAGGCAAGCCTCGACGACGCTTTATTTATACTCCACAGAGTGTATGAGAATATTAACCACATCTTATTTATACTGGATATCGACGATGTTGAATGTGGCGTCCTTGCTCCTCACGTTATCGCCCCGGCCGAAGGAGACCTACAGGCATATCTGGCCCAGCGCCCGCAGCGGCTGACCTCCGAAGCCCTGCAGTGGAATTTTCGAGGGGCCCAGAAGACTTCGGGAGATCCCCATCTGTTCAAAGGCCACTGTGAACAAAATATTCGCGGAACTTCCTCCATCGACAAGGGCACGCCTCGCATATTGCAATGGTGACCAGGATAACCAAGGGATCTTGGTGAGGGAACTCCACGCCTTCAGCATCGGCGGGCGAGAAGGTAATTTCGTGTTGCGCCCAGTCTGGCGGTGCCGGTGCCGGGTATGCCGCCACGTGGTGTAGTCTCCGTGCGTAGGCCTTTTGTTGTCTCATCGAAGCGAACTCCAGTGAGGAGCCCCCAGAGATGACGTTTAAGACCCTGCATTGGGCTCCCTCCGAGGCTTGGATCTGTAGGGGGCTCTCCTAAGGCTGCTGCACATGGGCTTGAATCCACCGGAGGCCCTCCTGAGGCTGCATCTCCTAACCCTGGATTCTCATGGGGCCGTCCAGGGGTCGCTGGGCGTGTGCCACGATGGACGGCTGCACCTCGAGGTTTCTATTCTTGGCGAGTAGGCCGCATCTTACAGTCATTCGCCTGTGGGGAGGCTAGATGGACTGTGCTTCCGCACTTTACTTTTCTATTGTCTTTATTTTCAGTTGGACTTGAGCCTTTTTATTGTAAGACTTGGCCCTAAGGTCGTACATTTGATTAATAATATTTGTGATGATTATGCATGATATACATCACTGTTGACCCTGTGTGCACTAGCTTTTCCTGGGATAGTGCGATTTACACAGAGGGACATGGAGTTGTTGTTGTAGGTCTCGACACTGGGAAAGATGAAGACGGCGTCGATGAGGAGCGAAGGGGCCCAAGGCCACTGGAATTGCTTGCTAGAGTTCTCGAGAGGCCAACGAGAGGGGAAACACGGCGTGGGGGGGGGTTCTCGGGCGCACAAGCAAGGAGGGGAATGGCCAAGGAATGGCTTCGCCGGAGTAGTGGCACGTAAAGGAAATGGGGTTTAAAGGAGAGGAAAACGGCGGGTGTTAATGCGGAGGTAGGTAGTTTTGGGCACCTCATTTGCCTCTAAAAACATGTCCGCTAAGAGACCTAACAGCGTCGTGAAATTCTTATCAAACCAACCATTACATGCATTCAATTTCAGTAGTTCAAGCACTGCTATTAATCTTGTGTACTTTGACTTGTAACACGTAAACAAATATTTCTCCGAGTCTTGCCTCCTGCATCGTAAAGTATTTGATCTAGATTGTCATTATGCAACCTATCCGAATTAGAACCACAATCGACATCATCCGACGGCATATCATTGACTTCGTTGGTGATGTTATTATTACTACCTTCCTATGTAATCTGCTCTTTACCATAATTGGTCTAATATGTATATCCCTTTTTGAAACCCCTTCGAATTAAGTGTACTTTGATCTACGCTCGATTCTTAAACATCTTCAGATTCTCGCAATCAATATATGGACAATACATATATTCCACCCCCTTATTCAACATATCCTCTGCGACAGCTTTTGTAAAAATAGACACGTTATTAATGTACTCTTTACTCACACAATTTTTAGTGTACATCCAGCTTCAGTCCTACGTTATGTATATATTGAATTACTTAATTAGTATACTAGCTATATGATCTAAAACAGCTATATGTAGCAAGAATAATTAATTAAATTGAATTAAGTAGAAATAGACTATACCCTAAACCCTAAATCATGATAGATGTAAATAATCTTTTCTCTACATCAAGCTAGATCTAAAATATCTTCAGTTCTCCCTTTACCAAAAGGTAGACCTAAAATATAGTGCAATTATGAACAAATTACTAACTATAGATAGCCAAGAATAGATGAATCTACAATCACTCTTGACAAATTTGCAGTCTCCTTTCACCAAATGGCCTTAAAACAACGGCCTATGAGAACAAATCTATGAGGATCGACGAGTCTGCAATTAATAAGTAAAATTATCACATATGATTTTTAGTATAAACTATCTGTGATAACTTAATTATTACAGATAGTTTTTAATACAAACCGTCTGTGAAGTATCACAGATGGTTTAAATAAAAAACGTTCTTGTTAAGAACTGTCTGTGATATTATCACATACGGTGTTCACCGTAAATCGTCTGTGGTAGTACCTCTTCACAGACAATTTTTTGTGCTGGCAGTAACACAGACGGTCTCTAAACCTACACAGTCTGTGATTGTATTTAATACTGACAGTTTTGGTCAACTGTCTGTGATGAGGTGTCCAATATTAATTTTTTTATAGTAGTGTGTTCTATTGCAACATTCTAATAAATTTATTATTCGTTAAAATGATATTCTATCAGTTAAAATAAATAATAATATGTTAACTAATGTTTTTACTCCTGTGATAAAAATACGAGTCGTCACAATATTCTTCTATCTTTTTATATGACATGACAGTATATTCCGCAGGAGGAGGCTGAGTCACAATTTTGTTTTCTTTTGTTCATACACGTCACATCACAAGTAGAAATAAAAAAAATCGCATATATCACCAGACGGTAAGCAACGGTTGCCGTCGATCGACAGCGTCTGCCCCATCACAGTTACCTCCTTTCCTATCGAAGTGCTAGTCAAGTCTTGCTGCAGTGAACAACGATCCAAATAATTCTAGGAAAAAAAAGACGAGAAGAAGACTTTGTAATTTTCCTGTGTGGAAAGGCTTACTGCTTTGTCAGTTTGGAGAGGCCGCTGCACATGGTCAGTTGCTAGAGGCGTTTCTGTTTTGTGAACTTCCTCTACTAGGAGTGCCAACAAGGCATACATGTACGATCAGAGCATTTTTGATACCTGAAGTTCTAGAGGTATCTACGCTTGATTCTTATTTATATAGTTTTTCTTAAGAATGATTCTTTTTCATACAGTATGGCTTGTTTGGAATGCAGAGAATAATATAATCTGTCCAAAAGTAATCAAAATCCTCCTATCAATTAAAGTGGAGTCTTAGATGTGGAATCTAGAATCTATTTGTCTTTGACCACCACTGGACTCCCACTTGGAGTGCAATCGGCTGGTAGAAGTGTTACTAGGGTTTACATATTGCCCTAGTAACTAGTTTATACATATTAAAGGAGTATCATTAAGGGAATGTATAATAGAGTGACATCAGTCGTCTATAATTTTTGCCATGTAAGATTGCTAATGATATTGATGAGAGAGAACAAGGAGAGACAAAGAAGCTGTCTGGCATGCAACAGATGGTCTATAAGGCCCTTATAAGCTTTGTTGTTATTGTATTGATATTATCTGTCTCATGCATTTTGTTACTACAAATTGTAGGGTCCTATAAAGATAATTTAGAGTTATCTTTAGTTTTTTATAAATGCTATAGAGGATATTACAGATAGCAGCTATCTATACCATTATATATGTCCTATGCAAGATACATGTTCGTGGGTGTTTCCTTGATTTCGTTTCAAATGTTGTGCCTTTCATTTTTGTGAGAACATTGAACTGCTTCCT
This sequence comes from Melocanna baccifera, assembly GCA_036346265.1. Taxonomy (NCBI): domain Eukaryota; kingdom Viridiplantae; phylum Streptophyta; class Magnoliopsida; order Poales; family Poaceae; genus Melocanna; species Melocanna baccifera. The sequence goes on from CM070679.1 coordinate 13,606,324, forward strand.
AAAAATGACGAGACTAGAGGTAACACCTTAAATGAAGGCTATCGATTTTCAATAACAATTAATAAACAATTAATCAAGCGATGTCACCTATATTTTAATATAGCTATGATTTATGGGATAACAAAACATTGTAGTTTCTACATGATTTGTAGGACAAACAATGTGATAATGTTTTTTCAGGAGTCCAGTTAGTGGAATTCGAAGTCATTAGGCACAAGGTACGGGAGAAACAGTAGTTTGACTAGCCACTAGTAGGGAAAAGAAGAAGACATTAGATTCTTTTCGTTGGTTTACTGTAAGGGGCGAAGAATCACTAAGTTATATTAAATGTCTTATCACAGATATTTTATAGAAAATCGTCTGTACTATAATTATCATAAACAATTTTACAAATGTGACCATATATTGTCTGTGATACGCAACTATCATGGACGGTTCTTATTAATAATCGTCTGTGAACTAGTTATTAATACGAAGCGTTTGTGATAATTGTAGATATTACAAACGATTTTTAATTAAAATCATATATGATAGTTCACAGACAGTTATTAATACGAATCATATGTGATAATTGCGTATCACAGACAGTTTGCGGTTAGAGCTGTCTGTGATATGAATTTATACGCAAGAATGACACTTCGTCTCCCGGATGCGCACGTCTCTTCGATTGTTTTAGCTCCCTGATGCTCTCTTTATCTCACGCGCTGAATTTATTCCATGTTATTTAAAAATGATCGTCCACTACTGAAGATTAATCCTCTTTATCTCTCAAGCACAAATAAATAGCTCCATACTTTTCCTTGTCGCCAGTATTGATGGCCAACTAGGCCATACTGTATGAGCACCCCGCCGGCCATACGCTGGTAGATGCTGCGGAAAGACACTGTGCCAACAGTGTTTTCCCTTCTATGTTCGAGGATTTGCCAAAGCAATTGAAGGCCACTGTTGTAGGGGTGGCCCCCACCTAACCCAACTAGCCTGTGGGAAGGCGTAGATATCGAGAGGCAGTAGTAAGACATGTGTAATGACATGAATGCCCTCGTAAGAAGGCTCGATGTAAGGTTACGAGTGTAAACGCTCCTCGTGCGAGGGCACACATATATACATATCCATTAGTCCCTTGGAGATGGCCAAGAGGACATTGCTCACCTAACTCTCCACTACCATACACCTCTCTCTCTGTTTGGTCTGTAGCCACAACAGTTGGCGCCATCCATGGGGACGACGGAAGCAAGCCTCAAGATCTCAAGAAGGATGGCACCAACATCATCGGCGGCGAAGAGGAGGAAAGGGGTCGCGGCGAGGCCTTGCGTCAACGTCAGCACCAAGGCGTCGGCATCAGCGGTCGACTCCAGCCCCGCCATCGCCGACGTCGACTCCAACCCCGCCATCGCCGACGTCGACTCCAACCCCGCCACCGCTGATGTCAACTCCAGCACCGCCAACACCGACGCAGTGGCCAACTCCAGCTCCGCCAACGCCGACGCAGCGGTCGACTCTAGCCCCACCAACGCCGACGCAGCGGTCGACTCCAACCTCGCCATCGCCGACGTCGACTCCAACCCCGCCATCGCCAACGTCCACTCCAGCCCCGCCAACTACCACAGCACCGGCCGGGTGGAGCAGGGAGATAGTGTCGGCGTCTACGGAGGCATGGCCACCATCTTCACCCCCGGCACAGGAGCGCCAAGCGGCCCCACTAGTAATGCGGACTGAGTCGACGACGCGGGAATCCACCACACCGACGTGGTGGGCAACTTGGTGGTGCAAGCGGTGGCCGCGGCTACCAAGTCGGCGTGATCAGGTGTGCTGCTCGCCTTGACCCCGCCAGTAGTAAAGGGCTCCCTACTGGCGGCCCTCCATACGCTCCAACGGGAGCTGGCAGATCTCAGCGAGTCCGTGCGGGCCATGCAGGAGGAGGCTTGGAGCCTGCAGACCTTGACGGCCGTCGCACCAGAGACCCGTCCGTAGCAGCCGCAGCGAACGCCCCCACAGGTTCAGATTATCAATGTCATCTCCGGAGGTTCCTCGTTGGGAACCTCGCAGCAGCCAAGGCCGGGAGTAGCTCGAGGCGGTCACCTTCGGCGCTGCGACGCCCGTATGCGTGGGATTTCTCCACCAAGACCCTCTGCTCATCCGAGCCGACATTGCAGGATGTGACATCAGATGCATCCTCGTTGATGGAGGTAGTTCGGCGAACGTGCTTTTCACGGAGGCCCTCGACCGCATGGGAATCCCTCGATGTCGACTGCAGCCATCGAGGACCCCGCTGCACGGTTTTAGGGGCCAATCGCTAAGTACATTGGGCCAGGTATGTCTCCAAGTCTCCTTTTGTCAGGGCGATAACGTCAGGACTGAGGACGTCATTTTTGATGTCGCGGACACCCCAACTCCGTACAATGCTATTCTGGGCCGCCGTGTCCTCATCTCCTTCAGGGCGGTCTCGCATCATGGCTTTCTATGCCTGAAGCTCCCGGGCCCGCGGGGCATCATCACTGTCTTCGGCAACTAAGACCTCGCCTGACGCACGGAGCTTACAAGTCCCTGCCGTAGGGTGCACGCCCTCGCAGGCAAGCTCAAGGCGGACACACCATCCGCCCCGGGGTGGACTCCCAAGCCTCGACCGGAGGGCGCAGTCAAGAGGATACCCCTCCGGGCCGACGGCCAAGTTGTCTCCATCGGCGAAGGCTTCCTCCTGGAGATGGAGCTAGCGCTACTCCACGTTCTCCGGAACAACGCAGATGTCTTCGCATGGTCCCCGGAGGACATTAAGGGCGTGGACTGCTCCCTCATCGAGCACAACCTAGCGGTCCGCCAGGATGCCAAGCCGGTCAGGCAAAAACTTCGGCGTATGTCCGTTGACCGGCAGCAAGCAGGTAAGGCAGAGGTAGTGAAGCTCCTGCAGGCTGGAGTCATCCGCGAAGTCCAACACCCAGATTGGCTGACCAACCCGGTGTTGGTGAAGAAAGCTAACGGTGCCTAGCGCAAGTGCATCGACTTCACCGCCCTCAATAAGGTGTGCCCGAAGGATGACTACCCTCTACCACATGTAGACCAACTGGTCAACGCCACTGCCGGCTGCGAACTTATGAGCTTCTTAGACGCTTACTCCGGCTATCACTAGATCTATATGGCCAAGGATGACGAAGACAAGACCAGCTTTATCACTCCGATAGGGACATACTGCTTTGTCAGAATGCCCTTCGGTCTGAAAAATACCGGCGCAACCTTCACCCGCCTCATTGCGCTAGCGCTGACCTCCCAACTGGAGAGGAATGTGGAGGCTTACGTTGACGACGTAGTCATCAAAACCAAGCAATCGGCCGCTCACAGCCAAGATCTCCAAGAGACCTTTGACAATCTCAGGAAGGCGAGCATCAAGCTCAACCCGGACAAGTGTGTATTCGGTGTGCGGGCGGGCAAGCTCTTGGGCTTCCTGGTGTTGGGGCGCGGCATCCAAGCCAACCCCGACAAGGTCGACGCGATCCTCGCCATGGAGCCGCCAAAAACGACAAGGGAAGTCCAAAGACTCACTGGCCGCATGGCTGCCCTGAGTCGCTTTTTGTCCAGGGCAGCGGAGCGAGACCTGCCCTTTTTCAAAACCCTGCGCGGCTGTGACGGGTTTCGTTGGGACGGCGATTGCGCCAACGCCTTCGACAACCTCAAGAGGCACCTCGCAAGCCTACCCACTCTGATCGCCCCGGCACCAGAGGCTGTCCTCTTACTTTACCTCGCCGCCTCGGCGACAGCGGTCAGCGCCGTCCTCGTTCTCGAGGAGGGTGTTCTTCAACGCCCAGTCTACTTCGTCTCCGAAGCCCTCCAAGGCGCCAAGACGCGGTACATGGAGCTCGAGAAGTTGGCTTATGCGCTGGTCATAGCCTCGAGAAAGCTCCGACACTACTTCCTGGCCTATCCAATCACCGTGCCGTCCTCGTTCCCCCTGGCAGAGATGTTGCACAATAAAGAGACCACGGGACGCATTGGTAAGTGGGCAGCCGAACTTGCCCCTTTTTCCCTGACATATGCCTCGCGTACAACAATCAAGTCCCAAATCCTTGCAGACTTCCTCACGGAGTGGACGCCACCCAAAGACGCCAAAGAGTCGAGGACCCGGTGTGGGCGCCGACACCGATGGAGCCTCTCGCGCTCCAAGACGGGGCGTGGGTGCAGTGGTCACTACGCCGGAGCGACACCGCTTGTTATACTCAGCGCGCCTCGCATTTCCCGCCACCAACAACACCGCAGAATACAAGGCGCTACTCTTCAGCCTCGCAAAGCTCAAAGCTCTGGGCGCGCAGTGAGTTCTCGTCCGCACGGACTCACGGCTGGTGGCGGGGCAGGTGGACAAGTCATACCAGGCCAAGGACCCCAACCTCGCCAAGTACCTGGCGGCCGTGCGAGCCAAGGAGCGGCATTTCCTAGGCGTCACAGTCAAGGCCATTCCCCGAGCAGAAAATAAGCAGGCAGACATTCTCGCCAACTCCACTAGCCAGTAGCTCCTCGCTCCCGAAGGAGCATTCTATGAGGTTCTGCATGCGGCGTCCATCGCGCAGGACAATCGCGATGCGGCCCTAGTCCACCAGATCACCCACCACCAGGGCGATTGGCGAGAAACCGTTTACGCCTTCCTACAGGGCATCGCCGAGCCTGACGACCCTGTCGAGCTCTATCGCCTCGAGTGCCACGCCAGATCCTTCCAGGTGCTCGATGGAGTGCTCTACAAAAAAGGGGTCTGCGCACCGCTCATATGATGCCTCTCGTGCGAGGAGGGACAGCACCTCCTCGCGGAAATCCACGCGGGGCTCTGCAGCTCACATTTGGCGCCGAGGTCGCTCGTTGGCAAGACGTTTAGGCAGGGCTTCTACTGGCCAACCGCCGTTGCTGACGCCCAAGACCTCATGCGCTGATGTCAAGGCCGCCAATGGATGGGACGGTCATTCACGCACCGACCGCCTCAACCCCATTCCCCGTATGGCGGCGCGGTGGGGCATCGACGCCAGGGACCTCTACCGGGCCCCGTGAGACGGCGCTTTATAGTGGTCGCTTTGGAGTATTTTTCCAGGTAGCCAGAGGCTGTGGCGCTAGCCAAGATCACCTCAGCAGCCATGCAGCGCTTCCTTTGGCAGAACATCATATGCCGTTTCGGGGTGCCCAAGGAGATCACCGCTGACAATGGCCTGCAGTTCGATTCTGCCCCGTTTAAGGAGTTCTGTGACGACATAGGCATCACGCTTCGGTTCGCTTCGGTTGGGCATCCACAGTCCAATGGAGCGGTCGAGCGGGCGAACGATGCCATCTCCGCCAGGGTCAAAAAGCGCCTTGTCGGACTACTAAAGGGCAAATGGCCAAGCAAGCTCCACAGTGTTCTCTGGTCTCTCCGCACAACGGCGACATGCCCGACGGGATTCACGCCATTCAAACTCCTCTTCGGCGATGAGGCAATGATGCCCGAAGAGATCAAAGCCAGCTCGCGAAGGGTCCTCGCCCAGACGCCAGACGAAGAGCGCCAGTTGTCCCTAGACCTCCTTGACGGAGAGCGCGCCAAGGCCACCCAACACGTCGCCAAGTACGCGCGGCAAATGTTGCGCATGCATGGCCGCTCTGTGTACCCGCGAGCATTCCAACCGGGGGACCTCGTCCTCAGGATGGCACTCCGCGCAGACACGGTCGGTAAGCTGGAGTCCAAGTGGGAAGGCCCGTACATTGTCGCGGCAGCACTGCAGCGAGGAGCTTATCACCTCACCACGCTTGAAGGGCAGATGCTCCGCCACACATGGAATGCGGACAGGTTGCGGAGGTACTATGTTTAGGCCAATAAAGGCCAACATGAAGCAGCAGAGGCTCCGCATCTCACCGTCGCGACAACGAGTCCAATGGTTAGTCCCTGACCTTTTGTACTCGCTCACCCGCGCAAACGGGAATTTAATAAAGTTCGCCGTTTGCGAAGCTATTCGTGCTTCCCAGCAAAAACATGTGGAGGCTTGCCTCCGCACGCACTCCCCGGAGTATAAAAAAAGACGCGGATGTTTTCCCTACACACTCTACTGAGTATAAACAAGACGCGGATTTCCGCGCACGCGTCGGTGTTATTACCACCTGTACCCTCCGGAGTATAAAGACGTGGTCGATATTCCCACGCACCGCACGGAGCTCCGCCTCTGCACACGCACTCCACGGAGCCCTGCCTCCGCACACGCACTCCACGGAGCTCTGCATCCGCACACGCACTCCATGGAGCTCTGCCTCCGCACACGCACCACACGGAGGTCAGCCTCCGCACACACTCTACGGAGTATAAATAAGACGTAGCGTCGAGGTCCGCCTCCGCACGCACTCTATGGAGTATAAATAAGACGTAGCGTCGAGGTTCACCTCCGCACATACTCTGCGGAGTATAAATAAGACGTAGCGTCGAGGTCCGCCTCGCACGTACTCTACGGAGTATAAATAAGACGTAGCGTCGAGGTCCACCTCCGCACGCACTCTACGGAGTATAAACAAGACGCAGTGGGGGGACGCCTCCGCGCGCACTCTACGGAGTATAAATAAGACGCGGATGTTTTCCCTGCGCACTCTACTGAGTCTAAACAAGACGCGGACGTCCCGTACGCGCGTTGACGTACTCTCCAGAGCCTAACTAAGTCGTGGTTGATAGTCCCACGTATGCTCCGGAATACAAACTAGACGTGGATGTTTTCCCCGCGCACTCTACTGAGTCTAAACAAGACGCAAATGTCCCGCGCGCGCGTCTACTCTGACTAGGCGCCAGCTCCGCTGCCACCACCTCGAAGGGTAGGGGACGAGCGCCGCTGCCTCGCCGACCAGGTGCCACCCGCCGCCACCACCTCGAAGGGTAGGGGACGGAGCGCTCGCGTGTCTACTTCGACTAGACGCTAGCTCCGTTACCACCACCTTGAAGGGTAGGGGACGGCGTGCTCGCGTGTCTACTCTGACTAGACGCTAGCTTCGCTGGCACCACCTCGAAGGGTAGGGGACGGAGCGCTCGCGCGTCTACTTCGGCTAGGCATCAGCTCCGCTGCCACCACCTCGAAGGGTAGGGGACGGAGCGCCGCGCGTCTACTCGACTAGCGCCACCTCGCCGCCACCACCTCGGCGGTAGGGGACGGAGCGCCGCGCCTACTTCGACCAGGCTCCCAGCCCGCCGCCACCACCTCGGCGGTAGGGACGGAGCACTCGCGCCTGTCTACTCGACCAGGCGCCGGCCCGCCGCCACCACCTCGAAGGGTACGGGACGGAGCGCTCGTGTGTCTACTTCGACTAGGCGCCAGGTCCGCTGCCACCATCTCGAAAGGTAGGGGACCGAGGGCTCGCGCGTCTGCGACGAGGCGCCAGCCCGTGCCACCACCTCGGGTAGGGGACGAGCGCCGCGCGCCTACTTTGATTAGGCGCCAGCCCGCCGCCACCACCTCGGCGGGTAGGGGACGGAGCGCCGCGCGTTCGCCAGCCTGCGCCACCCACGCCACCACCTCGAAGGGTAGGGGACGGCGGGCTCGCTTGCTCTACTTTTGCTCAGGCGCCAGCTCCGCCGCCACCACCTCGAAGGGTATGGGACGGAGCGCTCGCGCATCTACTTCGACTAGGTGCCAGCTCCGCTACCACCACCTCGAAGGGTAGGGGACGGAGCGCTCGCGCGTCTACCTTCGACTAGGCGCCAGCTCCGCTGCCACCACCTCGAAGGGTAGGGGATGGAGCGCTCACGTGTCTACTCTGACTACGCGCTAGCTCTGCTGCCACCACCTCAAAGGGTAGGGGACGGAGCGCTCGCGCGTCTACTTCAACTAGGCGCCAGCTCCGCTGCCACCACTCTTTGCCCACAAAGCGCTATTACCGTCAGCACAAGCGAAGACGACCAGAAGGCGCCAGCCTCCGTCATATTAACAATCAACTGTGCAAGTAGCGTGCAGCTATGGATAAAGAGAAAGAAAACAACAACAAAAGCAAAAAAATTACATCACAGCCACCAGGTCCTGCCATCACACCTAGGGGCTACGCCGTCTCTGTTGCGCTGACGAGCCTCCTCTAACCATTGAAGGAAATTACCTTGCCGGTGTAATGTCCGCCGCAACAGGACTTTGGCCGCTTCCTCCCCAAGGTAGCCCCAGATCTGCTCGTAGAAGCTTTGGACGGCGGGCAAGGTGGTGCGGGCCGCGCCGGACAATACCCCGACTCCGGTCGGCACACTCAGATTGGGAGCGACCAGCTCATTTACATGCTCACACCCCCGGGCATGGAGCGTGGCAAAGGCGAGGCAGGCGCTGGTGAAGCCGCAGTGATCACTGAAGGCTTTGGCACCGCGGAGCACCAGCCTCGAGCCCTCCTCAATCCGAGCCAACGATTGTACCACATTCGCGGCGTTGTGAGTAAGGTCCGGCACGACGACGGAAAGGTCCCAGAGGGGCCCCTCCAGCGACCCCATGGCCCTCCACGCCACCGCAGACACGTCGCCCAGAGTCCGGTTCTTCTCCTCCAACACCGTCGTCAGCTGGATTTTCTCTTCCTCCAATGCCCGGATCGCTCAAGCAAGCCGGTGCACTCCTCTGTCGCGGCAAACTGGGCCTCATCAGCAGCACGCTGCGCCGCCGCCGTCGCACGGATTTCCGCAACAATATATAGATACGCGCATCCTTCGCGGCGTGAGCCTCGCTTGCAAAGACGGAGCTGGTCCTCTAACACCTCTCGCCATGGATACGAGCCTCCTCGTGTGCGGTGATGGCAACCGCCTCAACAAATAAACGACATAAGTGTTTGTGTGTTCACTAGGTGAGCTCAATTGCGGGCTCAGGTACTTACCTTCATTTCCGACGCGCTTAGCACGAGGGCGAAAGATCCTCGCAGACGACAGCGTTCGCCGGTCCAGTCACTGCCGCTATACTCCGCGCCCCGCATGGGCGTGAAGCATCTCCGGATGCGGGATGAAGTTAGACACGGCAAACCTCGGGGGCCTGGCGATAGCGCTGGGTGCCCACGACGCATTTTGCGAAACAGGGCCGGCGGCTTCGCGCACACATCCGCTGCTCGATCCTTGGCCGCGCCCGGGAGGCCTCGTCTCTCCTGATGTTGACGACGGCATGAGCGAGCAAATCGGAGAGAGCTTCGCGAAGTCGCGGGGAGATAGCCAGGACGCGGGGAGACGTCGGCTCAGCCTCTACCTGGGAGGCAATGACTCCCTCGTCGGTCGGGGTGGCTTCCCGGTCAGACCCTAGGTCCCCAACAACTGAGCCCGCCACATCAAATTGCCCTGCGCGCGAGGGCGATCCCACCCGACAGCGCTTTGCCCTCGGGGATTCAGGTGACATACTGTCGGCCGGCCCAGTAGCTGCGCGGGCTGGAGCAAGCGGCAAATCCATCACGGCTACAGCAGGCGATGACGGCGAGCCCTCCACCGCTCCAGGCGCTATAGGAGCTGGAGCAGGCGAAAGGTCCATGGCGGTCACCATGGGTGACGGCGGCGCGGGAGGCAGGTCCTCGTCGGTCGGTACAGGCGACACGACCTCGTCCTCGACGGCGTCGCTACCAAGGCCCGCCCCACCACCGCCTAAGCCCTCGCTGGGGGCAGTGTGACCCCCCGAGCTGGCATGCTCGGACCCACCACCTGACATGTCCCCCGCACTAATGGTGCCCGCCGACAATCAAGTGGGTGGGTTAGAGACGGCAGTTCTGGAACGAGCCCTCCGCCGCCGGGGAGATGCCCCCGCCTCGCCGGCGCCATCGCGACAACCGGGCGGACTCCGCACCGGCACCGCGCGTTTCGATACGGCGAGGCCTAGGACCTCGCATACCCGATTTATCCGCCCTAGCTTCGTAGCCTCGGTCGCGACTTCGCGTCGGGCGTGTTCCTTTGCCGTGTGCAGCCCCAGGAAGGCCTCGACGGTGCGCTCCGAGTCTTTCAATGAGAGCACTGTACACGAAGTGTCCCCTCCACTCATAAGACGGTTACGTATGTATACGCAGCACACGGTCGAAGTACTTACCGCGACCCGGGGGTTGCTGCAGCGAAGACACCGAGGGATGGACGCCATCCGGTCGGGTATCACCTCGTTCATATCTCCATCGGCCGGAGAGAGGAGACACCCCGTACATGGTAAACTCCTCGGCAAGATCGCGCATATTGAACCGGAGGTTGACGCCGGCGAGCCTTCGCGCCTGCCGTTGATCGCCGCTCCTCGGATCCAACCCCAGACAACAGTTGAAAGCTATCGGGTGGCCCCGACACCGAAGCTTGCTGGTAGGTGTCACGCGGTAGTAGAACCACTGCCGCATCCAGCCAGGTTCCCACTTCTCCTGCGTCGCCAGAGCGGGGACCAGCTTCGCACAGCCCGACCTCACCACGAAGGGCGAACAAGCTTGCGCGAGGATGAGCACCTTCCGCTCGGACCTCCCAGGAAAACACCGCCAAGAGAACTATCGCGTTCGGGGTCAGCTATGCCAACTCCAATCCGTAAGCCTCCAAGACCTGACCGATGAAGAGCGTCGAGGGCATTCGGAGCCCAGCCTCAAAAAATGCGGCGAAGACAATCGCCTCCGACTCCTCGGGGTGAGGCTCCACTGTCAGCGGCAGCAAAGCAGCTCCCCGCGCTCCTCTATCTTCTCCTCCTGCAGGAGGGCCTCGATTGTCTCCTCCATCGCAAGACTCCGTCCTAGCACCTCGAAGCAATGCCCTTGCGGGCTCCTCCTGGCGTCATACCGCTTGCGGGCTTGCGATGGCTTGCAAGCCGCCACGGAGAATTCTGCTGGTGGTGGCGTCGCGCCACGCTGGCTCGACGAGGTGCTACCGCTAAGCTGGCGACCGGAATCCCCGTGACCGGCCATCCCACTTCATAAGCGGTGAGCTGAAGGAGCAGCAGGCGTGCGGATTTCACACAGCACGACAAGAACAACCAGACAAAAGTGCGTGGGCGAGAGACGCGTCTGCAGGCCGGTGTATAACGCTTTATGAAGACCCTCCACCTCGGGGACACAACCGGTGGGAGCCCCGTCGATTCGCCTCCCCACATTCGGAAAGGGCAACCGTCCGGGGGCTGGCTCGCCACATGTCTCGTCTTTCTGGGGAACGGACGCAGGCTTGCGGTCATGCGACCGCTGACATCCCACGACGCACCAACCTTGCGGCGCCGCGTGTACCCCTCCCTCGAGACTATGCGTACGATCGAAGCAGACCGCCCCAGTCCTTTCAGCACTCCACGGGCCGACTCCGGGCTGAGCAAGGACTCACCTCACCAACACAGCATTACGCGGGAACGCCTGCTCCGCCCCGCACCAAGCAGAGTCTTCACGCCACTCCTCGCGCGTTCGACGCCTTCGGCCCCGCAGCATGGCCTCAGTGACAATTGTGGCACCACGAGGACTGGCTCCGAGGCCACAGACGACTTCGACACCTCACCGACGCGTGTCGGTATTACGCAACTGCCCCTTCTATCTATGGTGGGTCACAGGCCGTGGGGACGGAGGGGGCCAAAGGGCTCGGCAACGTGGTTTCGGCCTGTGAAGCCCTTCACCATGAGAGGCTCCTGTTGTAGGGGTGGCCCTCACCTAACCCAGCCAGCCTGTGGGAAGGCGTAGATATCAAGAGGCAGTAGTAAGACATGTGTAATGACATGAATGCCCTCCTAAGAAGGCTCGATGTAAGGTTACGAGTGTAAACGCTCCTCGTGCGAGGGCACACATATATACATATCCATTAATCCCTTGGAGATGGCCAAGAGGACATTGCTCACCTAACTTTCCACTACCATACACCTCTCTCTCTGTTTGGTCTGTAGCCACAACAGCCACCTTCTATCGTCTTGACATCTGTAGCACCTGGATATTTTTGGAAGGGGCCTCTAAACCGTTAGTACCATGTTAGCATTAAGGTTGTTATGTTTAGTTCTTGATAACATGATTTGTTACTTGCATGATGTGGTATATGGGCTATGTTGGAGTAGTATACATAATACCTGTTAATTCGACTAATAACCTCTTATCATATAATAAAATTTGGATGGTTGACAACATTGCGTGAGCTATATTATAATACTCCTTTAAGTATAATCCCTAAATCACCTTTACCATAGTATCATTTCTCCGTTGCCTTCTGTTAGAACTATGCTTCCATTCTCCACACTAGCAGATCCCTTTTACTTATCATAAACTTATCCCAGCCTTCTCGATTGTTTCCTTAATCTCTTAACCATAAGATCTGCTAATAATATCATGATTACTTGGCCTGAGATTATTCACATATAGGAGAGATTGCTACCCACCTGGTAACGTATGGGGGGTCGTACGCTTTCGTTACTCTGGATATTGCACCCCGTCGGCGGTTATACAGTTGAGGACAGTGATGTGTCTGACTATTCTCGTATAACCAGGTATATGAAAATTAATAACCAGTGCCATTGCCATAACTTGCTAAATAACAATTACCTTTTATCCCACAATTTCGTTATCTCCTTTTTCGCTCTATGTTAGTGTCTTTGGTGACCTAATCTTTTTGCAATTAATCTGTGTTAATTACTAGCTCACATTATTTGTCCATTTACACTTTTCTTGTTGTGACCATTGTTGGGTACTTGCTGAGATTTCTAAATCTCACACTTAATCTTTCCATTCTCAAGTAAAAAGCTAGTGGACTGATAGCATCATGTATGGGTAGGAGCACTCGAGTTTTCAGTATCGTAGTTTGCCAAGACCCCTCAGGAAACGGAAGAGAGCCTATAGGCTCAATTCGACTTGATTATTCAGTCGAAGGGTGTTCAAGAGACACACCAACGAGAGCGTCAGTGGGTGGACACATTTCGGGCTTCATTCGCTGATAATCCCAAACCATCCAATGCCAACCATGTCGCCTACAAAGTTTTGAAGATAGAGATATCATGCTACCTCTGCCACAAGAAAAACTTTAAAGCTGTTAGGTTTTCACTTTTATCTTTTGTAAGAAGCGACTGACCACGCTGTTTGATCATATGTAAATGCAAGCAGTTGAATTTGTATTTACTATCATCTATATATGTAAACGGCCTCACTATAATGACATGATCGATGGCATTACTGACTGGTAAAAAACAACAAAGTAATATATATTTACTCCTAATGCATTATTGAATTTGCATTTATGTATATGAGAATGTGTCATATATGTGTGAATTTGCATTTATGTATATGAGACTGCATTTAGAACAATATATAGTGTATTTATCATAGACGCTTCTACTTTATAACTGTCTGTGATGTATATTCATAGACGATTATTAATACAAACCGTCTATGCTAAATAAGTATCACATACAATTCATAATAGTAACCATCTGTGAAATGTACCATTATCACATACGGTTCTTAACCTTGTCCTGACAGATCTATCTTCATTGCGCTACATTGAAGGAAGAAGTTGGCTTTGGAAAGTTTGGTGAAAGCATACTGCATGTAGATCGATTTCTTATTGGTGATTTGATGTTAGTATTTACTTCTAAATATATGCTTTGTAATAAGGAGAGATGATAGTAAGGTTTAGATCAAGCTTGGTAGTTTGCTCTAATTTAAGAATGGGTCATGACTCCTAGTTTACTTCAATATATTCTTACTTGATATATATATTGCTTCATTAATAGTACATACGTAGCTATCTACTTAATTTAGATTATACCGAGAGTGTATGATTGAACAACTCACGCAAAACTGTATACATGTGTCACTGTACGTTCCTTCCAAGGTATTACCTATAGTACACGATGAAGAAAGAATTTGACTAAAAAAGATGACGACTCAGCACTAAGGCCTTTTAGCGGGAAAGAGGTCTATGATATGGTCAAAGATATCGATGTTATGCTTGGAAAGGGACGTAAGTTGAGAGTCCGTCAGAAGAATATATGGAATAAGAGGTCAATATTTTGAGACTTACCTTAGTGGGAGCACTTAGAAGTTCATAATTGCATCGAAATCATATATGTAGAGAAGAATGTATGTGATAGCTTGATTGGTCTTTTACTAAACATTTATGACAAAACAAAGAATAGGGTCAACGCACGACGTGACTTGGTCGCTACGAACATCATGATTGAGTTAGCACCGAGAGAGATGGATAAAGGCCGGACGTACCTTTCCCAGCTTGCTATACTCTGTCTAAGCCTGAGAGAATTGAACTGTGCCAGTGCTTGCATGGTGAGAAAGTTTCATTCAGTCACTCTACCAATATGAAGAAACTTGTTTCCATAGAATATTTGAAATTAACTGGCATGGAGTCTCATGACTGTCATGTGCTAATTACATAATTGTTTCCTTTTGCAATTAGAAGTATTTTACCGAACAAAGTTCGAGTAACAATTATGAGGCTGTATTATTTCTTTAACGTAATTGCTTAGAAGGTCATCGATCCCGATGAACTAGATGCTCTGCAGGTCGATGTGGTGACAGCTCTATGTCATCTTGAGATGTATTTTGCTCCGTTATTTTTTGATATCATAGTCCATCTCATTATCCACCTTGTGAAAGAAATAAAGATATGTGGCCTCGTGTTTCTACGTCATATGTACCCGTTTAAGAGGTATATGGGAATTCTCAAGTCCTATGTATGGAATTGATCTCAGTCGAAAGGCAGTATCATCGAAGGTTATGCAATCAAAGAGGTTATTGAGTTCTGCTTCAATTACGTGGCTCAGGTCAAACCGATAGGTGTACCTCTATCTCACCATGACGGGAGGCTAGAGGGTATCAGGATCATCAAAAGCAAAACTCTCGATCTAAATATGTATGCTCAAGCCCATTTCACGGTCTTGCAATACATGACTGAAGTATCCCCGTATATTGAATAGCACAAGGACATGCTACTCTAAGAGAATCTAGACCGATCTGAGGTTTGGATCATGAGATAGTACAACCATCGGTTCAACGAATATTTGAAGGTATAATTCACTTGGAGGTCGTCAAGTGAAATGCTATAATGATTGGCAAAAGGGCTAAATTTATAATTATGATATGACAAAGATATGACATTAATGGGTACACATTTTATACAATAGATCAAGATAGAAAATGCACAGTCCAGAACTTAGGTGTCTGTATAGATACATTTCATGAGCAGTTCAGTACCGCTAGCCCAAGCTCCTACTCTGGGCTTGTTGAGGAGATTTGGGAGCTCGACCACATAATATTTAAGATTCCTCTATTTTAGTACCATTGGGTCCAACTTCCACATAGCGTAAAGGTCGATAAGTACGGCGTTACTACTATGGATTTCGAACATATAAGATATGAAGATAAACCATTTGTACTCATGAGGTAGGTTGTTTAAGTTTTTTATGTAACCGATCCAAAAAATAAGAAGTGCCACATAGTTCTTCATGAAAAAAGAAGGATTGTTGGAGTAGAGAATATCTTGACTGAGGAAGAGTACAATTAATTTGATGGGTTGCCTCCATTCAGATATGGCATCAGGCTCTAGGAAGAACCAAGTGATGAAGCAAACTATATGCATGTCGATCATTTTAAGTCTTTATTTAAAAGGAAAAAGCCAAGTGGAATGATCTCACATGGTGAACACCTATTTGGAAACTATTCTAATGTAATTAAGATATTCGGCATGTAATTATAGAAACAATTGCATCTGCAATTGTATTTGCTTGTATATTTTCAGAAGGGATGGTTAGCATTTCATGAGAACCGTCTGCGATAGTTCTTCTATAAGTAGGGCCCCTGCTAGGGTTACGCTCTTACTCCTTACTCGTGTACCCTCCATCTCCTCATCCCCCCTCCGGTACCACCGTCGCCACAGAACCCAACATCTCCATCCTCTCCTTACTCTCCTCACGTGGTGGCCCCATCGCCTGTCCTCCTGACACCGCCTCTCCTCCCGACACCGTCTCTTCTCCCTATCGCCTCTCCTCCCGAAGGTATGGATCCCAAATCTTACTTCTTTACCTCATGTGTGATAGATCCATCCATATCTATTAATGTGTGTTGGAACCAAAGTTTCCTCCCCGTCGCCTCTACTCTCAAAGGTATGGATCCCAAATCCCATTTTTACCTCATGTGTGCTACATCGGTCCATTTTTACCTCATGTGTGTGATTATCAGTTATCACAGACGATTTTTAACTAAAAACCAACTGTGATATTCTTTTCCACCACTAAATCTATTTCTATTTATTGGCTAGCCTCAGGAAATGCTAGCCATGCCCTCTAAAACAACCAGATCAAAATGTACATGTATACATACAATTCACATCTCAATTCATTTCATAAACGTAAAACATCCAATTCACATCTCAATTCATTTCACAAATATAAAACATCCAATTCACATCTCAATTCATTTCACAAACATAAAACTCTGTTTCGCAAATCAATTAATTAAAATGAAATAAAACATCCATTAACAAATACACAATTACAAAAGATCTATATTGCATTTCCACTTAGATGATAATATTGCATTTTTATTGCTCTATCACTCCGGAATCGAGGTCTCACGAAAGGAATAGATCCATAATCAACGAACTTGTTAGGCTGCACAAGCAATACTTGGATGGTGCATGATTGCCATCCAAGTATTGCTTGTGCAGCCTGATAAGTCATTGATTATGGATTGTTCCTTTCGCGAGACCTCGATTCCAGAGTGATAGAGCAATAAAAAATTATTCTACATTGTGAAACTCTCCATCTGAGTTTATGACTTGAGCCACCAAAAGTACGTGCACTCTCCTCGAATTTGTGCAAGGTCAGTCTGTTGTAATGCAGTTATCGGGATGGACGCAATCTGTCGATAGGAATATCAATATATGTATATATATAACCTGATAAGTATGAAATAATTATGGGAAGATTGACAAATCTTTGAATTAGTGATCTCCGAGGAATCGAGGAGTAGTCTCATATGATGGCAAACGTAGAATCCACATGTGTTACTCTGCGGCTGCTGGTGGCACTACAAAAATATAATGTGTTAATTCAAGAAGCATTACTACCAACTGTTGCATAGGATTAATTAATGTGTACTAGTGAATACCGAAAATTTTTGAACATATTTAAGGCGGTTGGCCCCTTGCGTCGAGAGACCTGCCTTTGCAACGTACAGGGCGAATGACCTACGTGATTCAAAAAAGTTAATCTTAGTCATTCGGGAGGAAAGAACGAGTACAATATAGTTATGTATGGAGAAAATGTACTTACCTATCAATTAATTGGCTGATAACTGTGTAGTCGGTTTTATTCTTATTTAGGGAATCAAGGTATATTGCCTTGTTCTATTTTGGTACAATTACTATTAAAATCCAACGGAACCCCTAATTGTAGGACATAAGTACATATTCCTTATCGCGGTGAGCCAGCAATGCTGCTGTAATGTACCTCTCGACGAAGGATGCACCTCGGTGATGGTATGCATGGCGACCAAGTGTGGGTCTAGGAAACCAACCGATGATTTGGATGATCTAGCTGCAGTCACCATGTGTCTATATATATACACAAAAGCAACAAATTATATATGATATTTATCGGTATAACATGAACGGAGATTGTGATTGTACACACTTACAGCGTCCAGCATTGAATGAGTGAGGCGTCGAGAGCATTGAGTGTGAAAAGATTGAATAAATCTTCGAATGTCACCGCGAAGACACAATCATGAATGTTGTGTTGTAAATAATCCGGCCTGAATTTAACAGTGATACCTGAGCACCGTTCTCCCTGTGGCATATTGGCCTGTTCCATATACCAAGAGTGTAATCTCTGGTAACTAAGTCCTAGGATTAGGAGACACTTTTTCGGGACGATCAGCGGCTCGCCTAGCATGAATTTGCGGGCCAATGACAGGTACGGGATATCATCATCAGTCTTCTTTGATTTGCCCCTACTACCTCGGCTGTAGGTCGACTGTAAAGATAGCACTGGTGTAAGTTGCTGCACCGGAATAGCTCCTGTGGACATGACACCGGTGCAGATAGCGGTGGTGGAGATAGGCCTTGTGGAGATGGCACCAGTGCATGTAGCTCTGGTTCGGATTGCCCTTGTGGACCTGCCACCGGTGAAGAAGCCTCTAGGCAGATGTCACTTTTGGACCACTGGATGAAGGTTCCAATGGCTTGCCCTAGAGTTACGAGCTCGTCGTTGGGGGGCTTCGGTAACGGGACAACCTCGGAATTGGCATGCACACCATCCACATTCACTTTTCCGAAGCCTGGCGCTAAAGGTGTACCGTGCACCAAGGCCCTAGGACCGAACGAATATGCCTGGCCCCAAGCAGCGCACAAGACAACGGACGCATATCTCACTTGGAGCTTGCACTTCGTATGCTCCTACATAATGATACAAAATTAGCTACTCCAATAGGCCTATCAACGGATCGAGCATTCTAGAGATAATAATTATTATTAGGATGTCATCCATAGGAAATTTGGCCTTGTTTTCCGTCGTAGGATTGGACGCGTAGCTACTCCGATGGTTGGGGGGCTGGCTAGCACTGGAGCGGCGGCGACGGCCTGCTAATTTTCTGTAAATATTCGTATCTCATCTCTGACATAATCAGCAAGCTCCTCCCTAAGAGATGTCTTGATCTCCTCTCGTAGCCGTGCCTCACGCTCAGCTTTGTTTCTCTTCTTACTCCAATACAATTTGGAGTTATCTGAGAAACCATATTTCCAAGGAATATAAAGCCCAAGGTCTCTCGTACTACCCAGGTGCTCCTTGTTTTCCAGTGCCGCGGAGAGTATGTCTTTCTCTCTAGTTGACTTGAATGATCTCTGGAAAGATTTTACACTCAGTGCATCCTACAATAGCCCAACATGTCATTTAACTTAATTCCTACGAAGTTATGGAGTAATTACAAGCTACGTAGTTCGATATCTTACCAGGCGGTAGATGACCTCGCTCTAATCTAATTTCGATCGCGCTCATCCGGGATCGCCCACAGGATTGCCTGTTGTCCTCCTTCCTCCACTACGGGATTTTACCTGCATACCCAGCTGTGCCGAGTCTATGGGGGCGTGTATTTTTTGCCTGAAGGACCTTGTGCGCTGCACTTGCAATGGGTACTTATGAAAGAGCATTAGATCCTTCTTGACGTAGTGCTTGACAAGCACACTCTTGAAGTTCTTCCATGCTTTGCACGCCGTTAGCAAGGCATGTCGTTGCACAGAGTCGTGGTGTTCTTCTAGGATCTCGAACGATGCAAAAATCTCTATCAACAGCTCACGTTTCCGAACCTCACTCACGGTCTTCCACGAATCGAATGTGATCTCAATTCGTTCTCGTGCAACTATTTTGATTGTTCTTCGAAATGCACACGCTACTCGGTGAGGAAGGAGAGGGGTCCCAGATCCTTCGACCTCTATGATGGTAAATCAACCCTAAGGCTTTTTTGATAGTTCTCTTCCTTAGCATTTTGATTTTGGAGCGGACGCATCCGGCGATGATGTTGAAGTATGCGCGGATGACATGTTGGCCTTCTCATATATGAAAAGTAAGATTTAACATATATTCATAAGTATATATATTCATAAGTAACATATACAAAAACATATATTCATACAATGCATACTTGAAGCTTCAAGAGTTATCAAGTGTTCTAATAAGCCAAGTATATAAATATGAAAAGTACATATATATCAAGTGTAGTAATAAGCCAAGTATCAAGTGTTCTAATAAGCCATCATATACTTAAACATATATTCATACAAGTGTTCTAATAAGCCATCATATACTTGAACGTATATTCTAATAAGCCATCATATACTTGAACATATATTCATATAAGTGTTTTATTAAGCCATCATATACATATACTTGAACATATACTAGAACATATATACTTGAACATCTACTTGAACATATATTCATACAAGTATTCTAATAAACCATCATATACATATACTTGAACATATATTCTAATAAGCCATCATATATAAGTGTTCTATCAAGTGTTCTAATAAGCCATCATATACTTGAACATATATTCATACAACTATTGTAATAAGCCAAGTATCAAGTGTTCTAGTAGAAAAGGCACAAATGCAAGAAGTGTGGATAACTCGGCCATAAATCAGAAGACTTGCAAGGAGAATGTACCTATAGAGGAACCTAGTTAGGGGAGGAGGGCGCCGAAGTCGGGAGAGGAGAGTTCTGGGCTCGCGGGGGAGGAGGGTGCCAGAGTCTAGGGAGGCGGCGCTGGGCTCGGGGAGGTCGGAGATGGACCCGGGGAAGGAGGAGGGCGCCGGCAAGCTTGGGGACCGAAGGCAGCGACGGGCTCGGGAGAGCGGCGGCGTTAGGTCATCTTAAGTGCTCTCGATCAGCTGGTTGGTATAGCTAATAACTCTTAGTACGCGCAAAAACCCCTGCTGGCAGCTTATATAAATGCTTATTGCAGACGGTTTTTAACTAAAAACCGTATGTGATATTTATTATCACAGACGGTTCTTAGTTAAGAACTGTCTGTGATATTTATATATCACAGATGGTTCTAAAATAGAACCGTCTGTAATAAGCCTTTCCATTCCACGCACTGGAGTTATTAATTACCTACACCAACCAACAGACACTGTAATAAGACCTCACAGTCTAGAGTGTATTTCTTTACAACAACCCAGTGATTTTTTTACAACAGCTAAATGAACATAGAGATACATTTGTATGACTCATTCTCAAAATTCACCGATATATATCGCACATTCATTGTTATATATATAAATGCAAATTCACATATATGTCAGATACATGCATTGTTATATACATAAATGCAAATATCCACATATATATCACACATTCTCATTCCACTTGCTTATTTCATTTGAAAATTAGCCTTTCATGTTGATCAATGCGTATGTAAGTAGTTCCATCATGTTGTTCGTCGTCGACCCTTATGTCATTTCCAAAAGATAATAACTCGTCAAATTGATTGTATTCGTCCTCGTCCACTACATTCTCTACTTCGACAATTCTCCTTTTTCCATAAAGAACTACATGGTGCTTCTTATTTGTTGGGTCGGTTACATAGAAAACTTGAACAACTTGGTTAGCGAGTACGAATGATTCGTCTTTGTATCCAATACGTTGGAGGTCCACGGTAGTGACACCATACTTATCAACCTTCACCTGCGAGAGATGCACCCAATGGCAGTGAAAGAAGGGGATCTTGAATACCACGTAGTCGAGCTCCTAAATCTCTTCTATGAACCCATAGTACGAGTTTCTCAACCCATCGGTACTGAACGCATCTATGCAGACACCGCTGTTCTGGTTAGTGCTCTTTACATCCTGAGCCTGTGTATAGAATGTGTACCCATTTATGTCATATTCTTGCCATGTCACAACTGTAAATGTTGGCTCTTTTGCCAACCATGTTAGCATCTCACTTAACGAGCTCCTAGCGATTTGCTCCTTCAATCAATGGTTGAACCGACTGTTGTGTTGTCTCATGATCCAAACATCCTGTCGCTCCGGCTTCTGTTACCAAAGCACATCCTTGTGCTGGTCGACAAAAGGGGCCACTTTAATCATGTATTGCAAGACCGTGAAAATGGGTTTGAGCATACGTGTCCATATCTAGAGTGATTGCTTTCCTTCCGATAGTTTTGATACCTTGGAGTCTCCCCTCATGACGAGATTGAGGCACACTTACCAGTTCAATCTGAGCCATATAATCGACACAAAACTCAATGACCTCTGCGCTTGCATAACCTTCGACGACGTTGCCCTCTGGCCGAGATTGATTCCGTACATAGGACTTGAGAATTCCCATGAACCTCTCAAATGGGTACATGTTCCGTAGGAATACGGGCCCGCACATTTTTATCTCCCACACAACATGAACAATGAGATAGACTATGATATCAAAAAATAAAGGAGGGAGATACATCTCAAGATGACATAGAGTCATCACCACCTCGTCTGGTAGAGCATCTAGCCCTTCGGGATCGATAACCGTCTAAGCAATTGTGTTAAAGAAATAACATAACCTCATGATTGTCTCTCGGATTTTGATCGGCAAAATATTTCTAATTGCAATAGGGAGTATCTGTGTCATCAGCACATGACAATTATGAGATTTCATGCCGTTTAACTTCAAATCTTGCATCGAAACAAGTTTCTTCATGTTGCCGGAGTAACCAGACGGAACTTTGACACCATGCAAGCACTGGCACAGTTCTGTTTTCTCGACCTTGGACAGAGTGTAACACGCAGGGGAAAGGTACGTTCGTGCATTATCTGTTTCTGTTGGTGCTAACTTAGGCCTGATGTCCATATCAGCCAAGTCAAGCTGTGCTTTGATGCCGTCTTTTATTTTATCACGAATGTTCAGTAAGAGACCAATCAAGCTGTCATATATATTTTTTTCTACGTGTATGACGTCGATGCAGTGCCGAACATCTAGGTACTCCTAATAAGGTAAATTCCAAAATATTGATCTCTTCTTCTAGATGTTCTTCTCATGAACCCTCAATTTACGTCCCTTTCCGAGGGCAACATCTAAATCCTTAACTATATTATAAACCTCTTTTCCGTTTAAATGCCTTGGAGCTGAACCATCTTCCTTCTCTCCGTCAAATTATTTTTTCATCTTACGGTATGGGTGAGCCCTCCGAAGGAACCAGCGATGACGCAAGTACACGGTTTTACGTGAGTGTTTCAGCCACACACTCTCGGTACCAACTAAGCAGTGAGTACAAGCTTTTGCACCTATTGTACTCTAGCCCGACAAGTTAGCAAAGGCAAGATAATCATTTATGATACAGAACAGTAAGGAGCGCAAAGTGAAGTTCTCTCGTTTGTATGCATCCCATACATGTACCCCTTCGTTCCACAGTACTTTTAGATCTTCCACCAACGGTACTAGATACACATCAATATAATTCTCAGGTTGCTTTGACCCCTGGATAAGTATCGACAATAAAATATACTTTCGCTTCATACACAACCAAGGAGTAAGGTTATAAATGCAGAGAGTCACGGGCCAAGTGTTATGTAGGCTACTCATGCTACTGAAAGTATTTATTCCATCTATACTCAATCCAAACCTTATATTCCTCGGTTCTGCACCGAAATATGCAAAACGTCTACCAATATTTCTCCACTGGGCGGAATCAGCAAAGTGTCTCAGCATTCCATCCTTCTTGCGCTCCTCCGAGTGCCAACGCAGCAGTTTTACCTCATTTGGATTCGCAAAAAACCGCTTCAAACGGAGAATTATAGGAAGATACCATGGCACCTTTGCAGGAGGTCCTTTATTCACCTCTGTTCTCTCGCCATCATTATCTGATTGATTGTTACGTTTGTATCAGGATGTGTTGCACACCGGACAGACATGCATGTTTGCATACTTTTTATGGTAGAGGATACAGTTGTTCGGACATACATGTATTTTTTCTATTTCCATTCCCAATGGACAAAGAACATTTTTGACTTTATACGTGATTTTAGACAACTCATTTTCCTCCGGAAGCATATCCGCTAAAATATCTAGCAACGCCATGAAACTCTTGTCAGACCAACCGTTGCTTGCCTTCAATTTCAACAGTTCAAGCACAGCTGACAACTTCGTGTACTTTGACCTGCAGCACGTGAACAAAGGTTTCTCCGAGACCTCCATCAAGTCTCGGAATTTAACATACTCTCTTTCATCATAGTTCACTCCTACATCACGAAGCATCTGATCCAGATTGTCATCGTGTAGTCTATTCAAATCCGAATCACAATCGACATCATCCGGCGGCATATCATTGACTTCACCGACAATGTCATCCAGCGGCATATCATTGATTTTACCGGTAATGTCATCCGGCGACATATCATTAACTTCTTTATGACTGGTCCAACACGTATACCCTTTTTTGAAACACCTCCGAATCAAGTGTGCTTCAATATGCTATCAATTCTTAAACATCTTTAAATTCTCGCAGTCATTGCATGAACAATACATATATTCCACCCCTTATTCAACATATCCTCCTCGACAGCTCTTGTAAAAGCAGACACATCATTAATGTACTCTTCACTCACACGGCTTGCAGTATACATCCAGCTTTGGTCCTATATTATGTATATATATAACAACTTAGTATTAAAAATTAAATTAATTAATTACTACTACATATATACCACATGCATTGAGGATAGCTAAATCTAAATTAGCTAGATCTTCAAAGTATATATATAACAGTTACCAAAAATTAGCTAGATCTAAATTTTGATGCAATGAAAAACAAATTTCATTACTAACCATATCTAGGGAAACCAAGAACTAGATGAATCTTCAAAGCTCTCCTGCCAAATAAGCCTCTTTCTACCAAATTAAATAGCCTGAAAGTCTTGTCACCTCCTTCAGGTGCGCAGCACCGGCCGGCTAGATCTGGATCGAAATGAAGACAGAGATGCGCTCTGAGCGGCACAATAAATACCTACTTGGATTATCACAGACGGTTTTTAACAAAAACCATCCGTGGTACTAGAATATCAAAGACGGATATTCCAGTATCACAGACGGTTCATCGGTAAGAACCGTCTGTGATACTCTTTTTTCCCACCACCAACACCAAAGACGGTCACCAAATTAAAACCATTTGTGATAGCCGCCTATGATTTGGCGTCTAGTATTAGGCTTTCTATAGTAGTGTAACGAACCTATTAGAGAAGGTCCTAGCTTTCTGAGATGACATTTTAATTTTGGATCCCCTTTTGGCTCCAGGTAAGGACCCTAAGAACCAGAAGCCCAAAGAAATATGCGAAAGAGAACAGTAGAACAAATGAGAAACATGGACTCCCATCCTCTGACTCTCATCAACTTACTTCTGTGGGTGGGCTGCTGGTTTTAGGATGAGACTCTCTGGCCTTCGGCAAAGAGATGAAATGCTGGGTACTTTAAAAAAAATGTGCATTATCTCGTTAGTCAAGTAAAAAAGGGCATGAAACACTATGAGTCAGAGTAATAGTTGTACAAGAGGAATATTACAATATTGTACACTTGTGCTTCAAAAGGCATGAAGCAAATTTGCTTTATGTCTTTTCAAGCCCAAGTATAAGGTGCTTTAATGTTTGTGTTGTACTTGTTGAGAAATATATGTCACATCACTCAAAATCCAAGTTGAGGGAGAAACAAATTGTGAGTTGGAGTTCTTAGAGACAATTTTAAGGGAAGGTCGTGTTATTGCTACAAGATCTGTTTGGAATGGCATGTTAGTGTTGTAAAGAGACCTTGTAGAAATAATATATGCCAAAGAGAACCTTCAGGGAAAGTTGTGTAGCCGAAAGGTTATTTTATGCCTAAGACAGTAACCAAGCCTAGCATGCAGCATGATGATGAGAAAGAGACTCCGACCATGACCAACTTCATAGAACCTCATACACTAGAGTATGTCAATTGCTTCATACTAGAGTGTTACAAAGAGACCTTGTAGCAATAATATACGTAGCTGAATGTTCTTATTTCTTAACAGCTATCATCTGTGATTCACTTTATTATTGCTATGAGATCTATTTGGAATGGCAAATCACACACTCCAGTATATCAGATTCTATAGAGTAAGTTATGTCTGTTGTTTCTTCCTTCTCATCATGTTGTGTTGGGCTTGGTTGCTGTCTTAGGCATAAAAGAACTTTTGGGCTGCCACACCATTCATTTGCAAATGAAGAGCACGGCAGCTTAAAGGTTTTTTACGCCTAAGATAGCTACCAAGCCTAACACGCAGTATGATAATGAGGAAGAGACTAGAACCATAACTTACTTCGTAGAACCTAAGACACTAGAATGGGAATTGGCATGTTATTGTTGCAAAGAGACCTTGTAGCAATAATGCACAACGTCGAATGTTCTTATTTCTTAACAACTACATTAAGAACATAAAAGAACATAAAATCAACTATGTGCCAATGTTTATGCTCACATCTCATTGTATTTAGTTTTTTTCTTGTAAGAGAGATGACATCCACACAGTCATTACCGTCAAATGGGTCTGATGCTCCGAAGACCAAAGTAACTAAACGTGGTAGAGGAATATCAAAAAAGCCAGAGGGCCGAATGACCATCACAGAGGTATCTCCGGATGGGGTCTCTCTACAACCAAAGAAAGCAGCGACAGCATTCCAGCCTACCTATAGGATACTTGGAAGGCAACAAGTCTCCATCACCATAGTGAACTAGAAGTCTTTGACAGATGTAGAGAAAAATCAACTATGGGTGGATATTCCAAACTCGTTCGAGATCCCAGCAGAAGTCTAGGGACTCGTTCAACGACAGGCATTCCTCACGATAGGAAAAATGTAGAAGACGTTCAAGAGCACACTTGTCACATAGTACGTGAACATGGGACGGACACCCTTCACAAGGTATTGTTTCTTATCACCAGAAACATGGGAGACCTTTCTACGGATGAAGATGATGACCGAATTTCAATAACTAAGTACGGCGCACAAAGGTCTGCAGTCACAAAACACTCACCCCTACAAACGCAGCATCACTGGGTACGTAGGTAAAATCCCACAATGGATGATGAAGGATGAGGTCGCAATCTGATCGGAGGCCTCCTTGCCATTTGCTAGGATCACAAACGAGCATGCCCGAAACTGGTTGAGAGCGAGGTTATCAACCACATCTTAGGTGCCGCTACATTCAAAAACCCAACAGATAAGGAAGTGTCCCAACGCTTGGTAAGATATGTTAAACTACCTAGTTATTAATAGATTCATAACTTCATATGGTCTAAAATAATATGATTGTCTCTTGTAACAAGCATTGACTACCGAATCTTCCTAAAACTCCTTCGAAGTAGACAAGGAGAGAAATATACTATCCATGGCCCTGAGAAAACAAGGAGCACCTGGGTCGCATGCAAGGCCTGAGGGTTTACGTACCTTGGAGGTATGGATTCCCAAACGACTATGAGGCGTATAGGAGTAAGAAGAGATCCAAGGCTGAACGTGTGAAACAGATGAAAGAGGAGCTTTGTGTATGACTTAAGAAACTGATATCTGCCTCACTTTGAGAGAAAATAACTGCTTTACTTCAAAGAGAGATAGATTCATTGAGAAAAGAACTAATAGAAGTCTTCAACAACTCACAAGCCACCCCCGTTATTATGGTACCCAGTTCCTCTCAACGCCAGAGTAGCTCCGCGTCCACAACACTTTCTAAACATAACGACGTCCACTTGCCTATTGACGATATCTAGATAATGTAAATCTCTATAATGCTACATAGATAGACTTGGTGGACGTCTTAGCTCATTATATATCATTATGTAGGGGCCTACGTCATGCATCCTCAGAGTCAGGCTTATTAGCTCCATTCCCGTTGATGCTGGGTGGGGGATGGCGTATCCATGACTGCTAGGGATGCTGATGCACGGTGCCCAGCTAGGGACTAATTTTGCAAAGGTCTAGGTGGACATAATTAATGATAGTTTTAAGGTCGTCCTATTGGAGAAGCCCCCAAAGGAAGAAATCATGACACTAGTGGATGGCGTTCGCACATTCATCCAATGGCCCAAGACGGACATCACTCTAGACCCTTCCGTGCCGCGATCTCCGCATGACCATGCTTGTCAAACAGAACTCTCTATGATTCCACTTCAAGCTCCTCTTCAGAAGGCCATCACATCAGCTCCCGTGAACACAACATTGAAGATGTATCACAAGTGAGACACTATGGCTCAACTGAAGAAGAATAAGGTGTCTCTCGGGCCCTAAAGTACAAGCTTGGAGTGTCATTGGTCCCCAATCATAATTACTCAGCTTTGGACTGGTTTGCAGGACTTTGCATGCCTGGTACATGCAGAGGTCCAACAGAAAGCAAAACCGGCAAAGTGGATCACAGTGAGATACACGGAGGTGTATTTTCTCCACAACTTGGGCTACTTCGTTGTGATTTTCGAAGATTTATTCTTACTATTCAACCTTGACGAGCTTGACGCTTCACTTCTACGATCTTGGATACTGTAAGTGTACTATAAAATCAAATTCTACATTCATGTAATACCGATAAATGTCATAACTCATTACTTACGTATAGATCCATGATCCATCAAGTCCAATGACGGAGAGAATTGGTGGGTTTCCTCAACCCACACTTAGTCTCTAAGTAATCCATCAAGGAAAACGCATCCTTCGTCAAAGATTACATAACGACGGGATTGCTTGCTCAGAGTGACAAGGACTACATCCTGGTACCCTTCAACAAGGGGTAGGTGTTTCACTAGTTGCCATACAAGTTTTATTTGTACTTTATATGCAACATAAACTTAGGATTAATCACTATGATGATATACATGATTAGGTCTCATTGGATTCTGATTATGATTGTATCAAAGTGGAGTAAGGTAATATGCCTCGATTCCCTACTTAGGAACAACCATGACCTCACCCGTGTGCAACAAACAATTGACAGTTAAACTTATTTCCTCTATATATAACTCTGCTGTAATCTTCCCTTCGTTTGCAATGGCCGAAGGTAACTTTTTGGAATCATATAGGTCGTTCAGCGCTTACGTTGTCCAGGGAGAGAGACATAAGGAATCCAGCGTCACACTACAACACAACAATCGTATATCACACTTCATAATAATGCATCTAGAACTGATAATACTTATGTATGTAATTTTTTTATAGTGCCACCAGCAGCTACAGGGCAACGTATATGGATTCTACATTTGCAAACATATACATGAAATCACAAGCACTAAGACGAAAAATTCAAAGGTTTGTCAACCTGTCAATATTTATTTCGTTATATATATATGCGCAAATGACTTTAACAAGGAATTCTAGTGACAGGGGCAAGGAATTCTACTCAAGTGCATTCGATATTAACAAACTCACCGAAGTTCGATACAAGCTCTTCGAATTTTTGATAGCAAAGGTCATTCACTCGATTGGAGAGTTCAACCCCGATGATGATTAGATGTTTAAATATTTTATTCAATTTAATTCACTCAGTTGTGCTTAATTAAATAATTAATTCAGTTATACTTCATTCATTTATTTAATAGAAACGGCTTATGAAAGGTGAGGCATCTATATTAACTTTAGCTTCTCTAAGCATAAGCCAGAAAAGCAAAGCCGATAGAATAAGTTCCAGCGAGACTTCGAGTCACCAGTTTTGTTTCTACCTTGAGCCCACATCGATCACATTCATTCATTGAATTGGGAACCAATAGCTAATCTCCCGTGTTCTCACCTGCCATCTTAGAATTCTAATCCGTCTTTCTCTCCTCACTACTCCCCTGTCACCCATGTACCTCCCGACTGTTTGGAGCCGTAAAACGAGGTGCCAAACTTCAACTAGTCGTCCTTTGTTCCGGCGTGCACCACAGAAGAGAAGAATTATTATCAGTTTGTTAAGTGGACATGCGCAAGAGCAAAATCAGGCAGCCGTTGTCTTCGCATTATGCCGGTCAAAAGTCAAGGCAGCCTACACCGAATATTGCCGGTCTACGGGGTCCGTATCGAACGAAGTAACAGATGCTGCGTGCTGCAGACAAAAAAAAAAGCTTAAAACGAGGGGTCGTACCAACGTGATGTACCGCACGTTTTTGCAGCCCCAAAACCCGCACGAACGGTGTTTCAGAAAGATGGAGAACCGCACCACGGCACCGATCTAACCGTGAGTCTAGTGCACACCGCACGCAGCGTCAGCGGCAGCGGCAGCAAAAGAGCCAGTATTTCGCAGCCCAACACCGTAGCGTAGAGGCATAGACGCACGCCTATCGTATCAGCAGTCGCCACCGCCCTCTGCGACACGTAACAAAACGAGGCCACGAGTCACGCCCCCCCTATAATTTGCGAGACCAAAGATAGAAACTCAACAGGAACGACGACTTAATTAACTCGAACACGGACAAGAGAGGAGAGCAGAGCAGAGTTCACTTCAACCGCGCGCGCGCGCGCGTGCATGGCTGCTACGACGTGCGCCTACGGCTATGAGAGGAGCCGGCCGCTGATGCCGGCGGCGCCGACTGTTGCCATGGGCTCGCCCATGCCGGCGAGATCCTCGCAGATAATGGAGCCGTTCGACAACGACGGCCGCGGCCACGCGGCGCACGGCTCCATCCACGGCGCCGTCACGCCACCGCCACCGCCACCTCCTCCACCACTACCACCACTTCTCGAGCTCCATTTAGGCGCCAGGTGCAACCCCTCCAGCTCCAAGGCAACATTCCACCACCTCGGCCTCTGCACCGAGGGCCTCGGCTCGGAGAGCTCCGAGAGCCCAGGCGACATCGACCTCGGCGATGAAACCGACAAGGACGTAGGCGTCGACGTCGGGCAGGCACTGCCCTACAAGAGGCAGCACCGTGACAACGATGAGAAGGAGACGGTGATGCCGGCGAGGACGAGGAGCGGAAGAGCTTTCCCGCCGCCGATATCGGTGATCGGCGCAGGCGGGAAGCCGTGGCTGTACCTTCGGGCACACCGCGGGGACGGCCGGCTGGTGCTGCGGGAGGTGAGGATACCGTCCCGGGAGCTTCTCCAGGCGTGCCGCGAGGACGGCCGGTTCAAGCTCCAGTTCGCCCATCCGGAGGAAGAAGAACCAGTGGACGATCAGTGCCAAGAGCAGGAAGTCAAGAACTAGCAGATGCGATATATGGTACAAGAACAAGGACAGAAGAAAAACGAATGGAACAGTGGTTTAATCAGTGCTCGTCAACAAGTCCTACAGCAACATGCTAGAGTCGTTTCTTTTCCCTTCCAGAGATGTACCTATGGAGATTTTTTTTGTTTAGTTTTGCATCACTCGTCAGTCCATTGCTACTGTTTCGCAGAATTCGGTTCTGCAGTTCAACGACTTGGTTACAGGAATCAACAAAATGAAGATACTCTTGTCCTGAAAAAGGAACCAAGTCTTAAAGCTAGCAATGATGCTCGGAGCTAAGGATGATGCGTGGCACCCTACCAGGCATGGAGCTGTGCAAGCTGCAAAGCACTTTAGACCTTCAGGGTTCACAGGGCAGAGTTGAAAGTTCACAAGAACCCTGAGCTTAGTTGATGGAAAAGGAACAAATCACGTGAGAGTTGGTTGATGGTCCTCTTTAAAGCCATCGTGGATGGCATTTTGAGATCAAAGATGCTGATTCTGCAAATTATGACACTCTTCCTGCTTTCAGTAATCAAACTCAATAATTGTACTAGTATCATAGAAAAAGTTTCAAGAAACCAGTGATGCAGCAATATACTGCTTTGATCTCTGAATTTTTGGCAGATCATTACATGACAAGCATTTTATTATGGAGCATGAAATTGGCGAAAAATCATGGAGCTGCAAACACAGAGATGCCTTGTACAGAGGCAAAGCATTTTTGAGAAGGGAAATGAAAGTGAAGATCTACCATTTGATGAAGCGCATGGCGGCATTTATGGACCCTGTGTTTTCCCGTTATTGAGGAGCTCTACCCTTTGATGGACAGATAACTCCCCACAAAAGTGGAGCTTATGATGATTTCTCGCCATCCAATGTTAATAGCACTTTATATAGATCAGGACGCCTGTCCCTGAAAATCCCCCAACCGTGCCTAGTCGACTTGATCTCATCCAAGTCAAACTCCGCTACCAGCACCTCCTCATCTTTGTCATTTGCAAGCTTCACAATTTCTCCAGTTGGCCCTGCACACAACCATATATCTTGATTAAGATCATCTTTCTGATGGTTTTATCTCCCGCTGTAAAAGACATCCTGAAGCTGAATTACCTGCTATGAATGAATTCCCATAGAAGGTTATAGTGCTGTTGCCATGCTCAGTCTCAACAGTTTCCCTTCCTATGCGATTAGAAGCAACAAGGGGTACCTGGATAATGCAAGGTGAGAAATTGTTGCACCAACCAATAATATCACTTAAACTAACTTCAATAAAATAAGTATCATTATGATTCCACAATAAAGCTAACAGTGAATCATAAAGTACAACAAAAACTACCAAGTTAGCGCCGGCATGGCCTTGCATGACACGCTTCCAGTGTTCACGAGAATCCAGGTTATTATCCTGGGGTTCAGATCCGATTGCAGTGGGATAGAACAATATTTCTGCCCCCTGAAGCACCATAGCCCTTGCAGACTCTGGGAACCATTGATCCCAGCAAATTCCTACCAGGTCATGGATCAGGAGATCATTGACAACCAAAGATAGTGAGGTAATGCCAATAGCAGAGCTATTGTGCCAAAACTAACAAACTGATATTACTGCCTAACATAAATAACTCACCAACACCAATTGTGGCATACTTGGTTTTGAAAGCCTGCATCAATAGCAGCAATTACGCCAAGTTAATTTTTACCGATAACAACAAGGACAGTCATAGTTACAATACAATATACATACATCTAGGGTAAACTAAAGTGCGATCTGATACAAATATAGAACCATGTTTACCTTGAAGCCAGTGTCACCTGGGTTGAAATAAAATTTCTCTTGATATCCTGACAAACATAAGTAGCTTCTTTAAATCAGATGATCTAAGCCACAAAGGATCAGGCAAATGCTATTAGGCTATTAGCAAGTAATACCTGGTCCATCCGGAATGTGTGATTTGCGGTATAGGCCAAGATCTGTGCCGTCAGCATCAATAATGGCAACCGAATTGTAATGAGCATTGTTTGCTTCTTCAAAGAAACTGACAGGTATTACAACATCCAGCTCCTTTGCAAGCTTTTGCATCCTATAGGCCATGAAAAACAAAATGCATGTGCAAATATTACAAAATCAGTATAAAAACATTACTACTTGACACCCAAGCTCCAACATGTTTCAGGCACGAGCAAGCAAATTTACCTCATTATAGTTGGGTTATCTTTATAAGGCTTAGCACGACGAAAGAAATCCATCCTTTGAGCTTGACAGAAATAGTGCCCCTCAAATAATTCCTAAGACATTTAACACAGAAATGCATTAAGCCGAATTAAAACCTAGGCCATTTCCTTCTTTTTTGCTCTGAATCAAAAGACTCAACCAAATAAGATGTGATTTACTTAACATAAAAAATAGTTAATCC
Organism: Melocanna baccifera; assembly: GCA_036346265.1. Lineage (NCBI taxonomy): Eukaryota > Viridiplantae > Streptophyta > Magnoliopsida > Poales > Poaceae > Melocanna > Melocanna baccifera. Next base: position 13,639,281 of record CM070679.1, read on the forward strand.
ATCCAAACCCATTTGTTTGCTCTGCTTTAAGTTTTGAAAGAAATATTGCAAGTTGAAGTTTGGTGATTTATCACCTACTTTACCTGAATGAGGACAATGTCTGCGCCTTTCTTATGAGCTTCTCTAACCAACCTGAAAAATACAAGTGATCAGCTGCTAAGCTTGTATATTTTTAAAAAAAATGAGGAACAAAGATAGTCAACTAAAACTGCATAGCGTCCTTGTCATAATGAGAAACTAAAATATAATCGAAGACCGCTGAAGTCTCAATTTCCTAGCACTAGTCAGAAGATACTTCTAAATCTTGCTGGTTAGACAATGACTAAAGCAGGCATATTGACATCAGTGAAGATGGGAGATTACCGTGGTTAGTGAGGAAGCCACAACATTGAGTTAGCCAACGTCGAAGAAGACGAGCGACTGGCAAGAGAGAAGAGGACATCGCGTATGCATATGGATATACGTGTATGCATCCGTATGAATAGAAACACGGAAATATAAAAGAAGAGAAGCAAAGCGCTTGGAGTAAAGATGACACAATCATAGGGAATAGGCTTGGGGTCACTGAAAAGAGCGTGTTGGGTGTCTCCGGTAAGGATTAGCAATGGTTGCACGTGTATGTGTGTTGATGTCACGACAATTGGAGAGAAATAGAAGATACATGCACATGCACATATTTTGAAAAAGAGTAACTAATAGAGAAAGAATAAGGATATGCAGCACATCATCCATGCATCATGGAGTGATTACATTTATAAGACAATAACTTATTATGCTTAATGATTTTTTCTATCAAAACTCATACTTCATTTACGCTTCTCAAGTTTTATCTTTGTTCACGTTTTTATTGTCATTTCTAATATTTATGATGTTTTGAAATTCTAAATAGCCTAGAAAATAGGTAAATATATTATCAAACATCTAAGTTATATCATTTAATACTAAAAATTTTGAAACAAATCTAGCCACGCAATTACCACGATAATTGTACTTTTATTTGAGGCGATTGTGTAATTCCAAATTTTTAAGTCGGTTTATATGACCTCCAACTACACTTAAGAAGTTCAAGTAAAGGGACCGGACGGTAAGATTAGCGCAAAAGAAGAAGGGAAAAGCAATCGTTGTAGCACTTGGAATACAAGAAATGCCCAATTGCTTAACATCACAGGCAGCTGGTGGTATAAACGAAGTGAATGCAATCAGCTACCTGAGGCACAGCTAGAGAAAGTAAAACTCTTGTGCTAAAAAGTTCAGTACAATTCACAGCCATCCTACAATACACACAAGTCCTTCGCAGGAACAAACACCAAAAAATACTACTTGCCACTTATGCGTAAGATTCGCAGCCACAGCAAAGCGAGACGTCCGCGATTGAAACCAAAAAGTTGGGAATTTGGTTCCTTGGGTAGGTTACTTGGGGGCTTAGGGTAGGGATACAACCATACGTACCTCTCGGCGGTGGCGACGTTGTCGGACTCGGTGTCGGTGCAGGCGAACTGCACGGCGGCGACTGCCACCTTCCTCCCCGCGTCGCCGCCCCCGACCATCTCCCTCTCCTCTCTCTTCACCTACTGTCTTCCCGACTCGTTCCTGTATGGGCTTCGGCTGCTGCTTTGCTTCCTCTCAAAGCATTTAAGCAGAAAAAAATAGGCGCCGGGGGGCCGCATGTCATGGAGTGATTGAAGATCAGATCTGGCAAAACGGCCGGTACGGTACGGTACTGGTTCGGATAGGACGATACCATTTACTCGAATAAGTTATGTGTGGTATTATCTTGTACCTGCTCGCGTCTGCCCTTTAATCTAAACGCGGTACAGAGAGATCGGATCGTGTTGAGTCGGCTAGGCACATTTAGTTAAATAAGTTACCGATGATTCATTAATTTTATTATTAATTATAAGTAATTTTATTACTAATTATTAAGCTATAAATATTTTTATTATTAGTTACAAGTAAGTTTATTGTTAGTTATAAATTAATTTCCTACAAATCACTTATCTACGTTTGAAATAGTACAATAACTTTAATGTAAAGTAATTTTATCATAAATAACTTTATTGTACTGTTATAGAAAAGATACTATATACCATATCGAGCCAGACTATTGGGTCGATATGTCATCTAAATACGATAGGCTCCATCGGACCGAACTAGCATAATTTTTTTACTGTTTGTATCGTATCATCACTAGATCGGCTTGATAGTATCGTGTCTTAGCCCGCACGGTTGGCTTCGGCCAGGTCTGTCGAAGACCATTCACCGTCCGATCTGCTATGCGGTTGGTGGTGACTGGTGATGCACTGGAACCCATGGCACGAATCTCTTCGTTTTTTTTTCGCAGTTCGCACACTGACCCTGCTTTTGATGGGTCGAGCCGAGCAGAGCCTCCTGATCTAAGCCCAACCTTGACGGCCTTAGCAATGTACTACTACTAGTTCTAACTCCAGCAGGCCGAATTGCATTTCTTGGAGTGGGCCAAATAGCATTTTAATACGCACAAAACCGGAGGTGGCGATGAAAACGAAAAGGAATACAACAGGCTGTCAGTCGCGGTTTCCCCAAAACCGCTTTGTTTCTCTCTTCATCCAGTTACTTCCGCCGGCCGGTCCATCCTCATGACCTCATCCTTATCGTCGCATCAGAAGAATCTCTGCCAGGTTTAGTGGTTTATTTAGGCTATAATTTTAACTTTTAACTTATAATTTTTAAATTCTAATTATTTATAAAAGATAATATATATAGAAAAAATAGTTGAACTGATATATTTAAATTTGATATAGTGCCTACTATAATTTTTTAATAGATTTTATTTTAAAAAAATATGCCTAATTTTTGTAGAAGCTAATGTCAAAATCTAAACATAAATAAAAAAACAAAGCACCGGCCGGACACTGGCAGACTCTACTAGGAATAGATGGGCATCCCGCGATCATTCCACAAAGCCGATCGAGTACGTCATCAACATCGTCGTCGTCGTCGTACTCTTGGGGAGCAAGAAGACGTACGGTGGGTGGGCTATTCTTGGGGGGCAAGAAGGCGGGCGTGGATAGCGGCTACAAGAACGGCCGCGGCGAGGATCCCTCAGCCCGCGTGGGCAGCGGTGGCGGAGGCCGTGACGAGGAGGATGGAGGGCGTGGCCGGGGCAGGCCGCGTGCCGCGCTACTTCAGCGACAGCACCACCGGCAGGGTGCTCAGCGAGGAGGAGCGCGCCGCCGAGAACGTCTACATACAGGTACGTGTGCGATTGATCAAGCTGCTTCTTTGGTTTACTTTGGCTGAGCTCTCACACTATGAGGCTGTGTGCTAAGAGAGATTAATTCTGGCGTTGACGTGCAACAAATTAATAGTAAGGTTGTGTGTGCGAGTGTGATCGTGTGGGATTAAACTAAATTAAATTGAATTTGATTTGAGCAGAAGATGGAGAGGGAGAAGCTGAGGAAGAAAGCGGACAGGGACAAGGCCGACGCCGCGAAGAGGGCCGCCGCAGGGAAGGGGGACAAGGTAATTAACATGCTAACAAATATCTACCACCAACTTAATTAGTTTGCGATTTCTCTCATTTAAGTGAAACACCTTTGTTGGGGTGGCTGAGTGATGATCTCTTTGTGCTCTCACCGGGTTAATTGCAGAAAGGTGAGGAGGCTCGTCCAAGCTGATCAAATCAATCAATCGGTTGCTCCGGTGCTCGTGTTACATCACATATGTTTGCAAATAGTAGTCTTTTCTTTACCTTTTTTCTGTACAGATCACACCACTGTAGAAAAGGTTTTTATAGATAATTTAAAAATATTATTACAGATAGTTTCGTGAGTTATCTGAATTTATAGGCCAGTAATAACGTAAGGTCATCACAGACGACTTTTAAACCATCTGTGATATAACTATTACAAACGGTTTCCACAACAAACTGTCTATGATCACAGCCGGTTTTAGTATCACATACAGTTTCAACTATAAATCATCTGTGTTATTGAACTATTGCAAACAGTTTGTAGTTGAAACCATCTATAACACTTATATATCACAGACAGTTTCTACTGAAAACCGTTTATGATAATTCAACATCACAGATGATTTGTAATCGAAACTGTCTATGATATTTACTTCTATTCCTAAATCTATTTTTGTTTTTTGGCTAGCATTAGGAAATGCTAGCCATGCCCTATTTCTGTTTGTTGGCTAGCTTTAGAAAATACTAATCATGTCATCTGAAATAAGCAGATTAACACAGTATACATCTAATTCACATTCATTCATTTCATAAATAAGGACATCCATTTCACACATCAATTAACTAAAATGAAATAAATTATCCATTAGCAAATACACACATATACAATTAAGGTCAATCTTATCACAATCAAATTAATTCTACATTGTAGAACTCTTAATCTGATTTTATGACGTTTATTTGGAGACCGTTAACATTTAACTATCTATTTGCTCCTATATGTTGATATGCTGATTGCGGCAAAAGACAAGTCTGAAATTTCAAAGCTGAAGATACAAGTGAGCAGTGAATTTAGTATGAAAGATCTCGGTACAGCAAAGACGATTCTTAGTACGAAAATCATTTGAGACCAGTTGTTTGGGAGATTATACTTAAGTCAGAAAGGATATATTGAAAAAGTTGTTTATCGCTTCAACATGCTTCCGGTAGCTGCATATTTCAAGCGCTCATCGGCATCAAGTCCATAAAAAATTGAAGAAATTGATTACATGTCAAGTGTTCCGTATGCAAGTGCAGTTGAATCACTTATGTACACCATGGTTTACCCTCGCCTTGACTTATCTAATGCTTTGAGTGTTGTCAGCAGATATATGGCTAATCCTAGCAAAAACCATTAGAGAGCTGTTCAGTGAATCTTCATGTATTTAAGGGGCACTTTAGGTGCTTGTTTACATTTTGGATAGACTAGTGATGGGCGCTGGTCGAATATGTTGATTCAGATTTCATAGGTGATCTAGATAAGCGAAGATCTCTTACTCATTATGTTCTCATGGTCAGAGATTTGTCATCAGTTAGAAAGCTAGTTTACATGCTACCATTGCTCTCTCAACCGTTGAAACCGAGTATATGGCTATTTCAAAAGCCTGTAAAGAACCTGTTTGGCTAAGAGGTCTTTACACTAAGCCTTGTGGAAGCACATTTTGCACTAATATTTTTTGTGACTGTTAGAGTGTTATTTGTGTTACAAAAGATCAAGTGTTTCATGAGAGAACAAAGCACATTGAAGACTAAGGTGATATCAAAGTTTGCAAGATTAGTACTCACGAGAATCCAGCTGATATAATGACAAAACCAATTTCTACTGCTAAGTTTGAGCTTTGTGTAGATTTGGTCGGTGTTATTCATCAGTCCTTTCGGACATTTGACGAACAAGCAGCATTCTAGAATTTCATCAAGAAGTTCTTCTGTGCTTATTTTCTCTACAGGAGTTCAGCTCAAGGTAGAGATTATTATATTTTGTGATCTGAATATGATCAAGTCTGACCACTTTGGTCTTTCCGACCACTTGAAGAGTTAGATCAGGAAGCAATATGAATTGATCAAAGATTTTGATTGATATCATCTTTGAGTTCGTAATGGACTTAGCACCGACTCACATCAGACGTAGTGCTGTAAGGTGTGTGCATTGACTGAAGTTAGACATGGATGCTCAAAGCGTTTTCGATGATAACTTTACACCATTATCTTCTGAGACTCTTCGAGTGTAGTGCTATTCCCATCTCTGAGAAGGTTACTGTTTCAGTTTTCAATAGGTCCCTATTTCGTTGTCGACTAGAACTTTGTCCCTTTTTTCGTTTGGGACTCTTACTCCCAAGACTATTTATATTCTCTGTAAGTTGCCTGGTAGAGGTATGAATCACATATACGCCAAAAGTGTTTTCGTAACTTCTTCACATATAGTGATTTTCGCCTATTGTGTGTTTATATTTTTTTCACTTGAAAGGGTTTTCTATATTAAATCTCTGTCTTGTGTTTTTTATTGCCGTTTATTAGTTTCATGCTTTGTCTTATCGATTTTATAACAGGTGGTATCTAATCCTACCATATTATATATTAGTGGAATTCAATGTAAACTTCCAATGTGGTACTAAAGGAGTGGTGTCATACCAAATCATCATTAAATATTTTTTCTCATTAGACCAACCACATACAAGACACAGCTTTTACTCTCTCTCTCTCTCTCTCTCCATCTTTCTCGTGCAATGTACAGCTTCCTCTCCAATGTAATTTCAAGCTATATCTTGCGCCTTAGTCAGCAGGTAGAAGCTGTATCACGTGCATGATACGACTTCACTCTCCCTCCACCTACACAAAAGGGTGTGTCTAAATATTATCTAGATATTTTTTAAATAATTATTTAAATTTGTGATCGTTGGATTAGAAATTCAACGGTCCTTTTTTTAGGGGGGTTTTTGGGGGGGATTTGTGGTCGTTAAATCTTTAATCTAACAGTCACAAATATGGATGATAGTTTGGAAGACAATATCTGGATGGTATTTATCAACACCCAAACCAAAATCTGATGTGGCTTAGATTTAGATAGGGCTGATGTGAAGTATAGGAGATGTCCTAATAGCTGTTCATAAATGATCGCATCCAAAACACAGTGTGATGTACGCAAGCCAGGTAGATTATTCATTGTTTTGCTTGCAAAAAAGATTACTTTTTTTTTAAAAAAAAAGTATAGACCGATTGTTAGGCAAACAATGCAGAGATGACCATTACATACTTGTGTGTGTAAAAACATTATGAATTGGCAAATAAATTACAGAAAAAAGGAAAATGATTTGACAATGATGGAATTGTCAAACGAAAAACACAAGAATTAAACCAGAAATAAGAATACAATTAATGCATCGATCTCAAGGTATTTCCTTGAGAGGTGCATGCGCACGTATGTATATAGATCAGTCGTCGCTGGAATTGGGCGATGGCGCCGGTGCTGGTGCGTTGGAGGTCTTGAGCATCATGTCGGCATAGATGACTCGGTCGTCGGATTTGGAGTCGCTCATCTGGAAGCTGTTAAGGTGGACGTCGTTCTTGGCGGAGGCAGTGGCCACGAGGAGGAGGAGCCCCAGCAGGGCCAGGCTCACCGTGGCCATGCGCATCGCCTGCTTGTTGCCGGCTGCCATTTTATAACTTCGATCTCTCTTCTTCCTTTGATATATGAATAAACGATCGAGGTTTTATAGTGCTGGAATCAGAGAAAGCAGAGATGGCTTCTTTGTGGTGTTTGCATAACCTTGCTTGTTTCTGCGTCCTAAATTTGGAGTCCTGTATGTGTGGTTGCATGTAGAGCTCTCCTTGATTTTGAACAAGTTTTGTGTGGATGCATGCAACACATTTGCCAACAGACGAGCAAGCCCAGCTGCTCTCTCCCATCTCTACCAACAAGTTAGCAGCTAGAACAAATTTTCATTGCCAACGCGTTTGTCTAATTTACATTGTCGTGAAGTGGCGGAGCCAGAATTTTGTAGGAGGCTAGACACGATGCGAGGCAAGTATATGTATTAAGCACGAATAAATCCATATACACATAACACAAAGACAATTGAGAACCGCAATAGTTTTAAAATTTAGCACACATTATTGTCATAGATGAAAAGAAAAGCAAGATACGATAACAAATATCTCAGTAGGACATTATGAAAGCTTCGATGAGTTACCAACAAAAGTCCAATCAGACATCTAGAAGAGATTCTGCCAAATATAGATACGTATATTAGTGTATCATATAACATTACAATGTATTGACATTGAAGATAAATAGAGAAATGGAACACAACATACGAGAAATGTGTTAATCCCACCTACGAGGCAAATTCATTTTCCGAGTCTTCGTAGCTTGAAACTGTCGAGTAATGGTAACATCCTTATTTTTAAAAATTGACAATTCACAATTCTTTCAGTCCACAAAATTTTGATTCCACACAAACTTCATAATTTACTAACTTTAGCCTAGATTTGAACTACTTGAGCAGTTGAGCCCAACTTAAAACAATACTCTAAGTCTTTAACCGTCTAAGTGTCTAACATGTTAACTCACTGCCTTGTTGGTCATAATCTGATTCTACAAGTGAATTACTTCCACAATCCACATTTGACATTCCACAGAGGCTGAGAGGTACACACATCAAATATCAACTTGATAAGTATGAAATAATTATTGCAAAATTAACAAACCTGATGATCATTTGTCTTCGAGGAATTGAGGTGTAGTTGCATATAACGGCAAATATAGAATCCACAGGTATTGCCCGGCAGCCGCTGGTAGCACTGTAAAAATAGAATTTATTAATTTGAGAGGCATTACTACGAAGTATTATATAGAATTAATGTGTACTAGTGAATACCAAAAAATCTAGATCATGTCGCAAGGCATTGATCTCTCCCTTGGATTTACGTACCTCTGCAACATACATGTTGAACAACCTATGTGATTCCAAAGGGTTAGCCTTAATCATTGGGTTGGAAGGAAAGACTACAATAGAGTTATCTATAGAGAAAATACGTTTACTGTTAATTAATCATCGGACAACTGTGAAGTTGGTTTTCTTCTTCTTTAGGGAATCAAGGCATATTATCCTGTTCCATTTTGGTATAATTATAATTAGAATCCAGCAGAACCTACACAGGTATATTGTCATAGTTATTAAACCTAATTTCGTGTTGCTTATAACCATGACGATTGCCTTTAGTGCCGCGGCCGCGGCGCACGAGCTCCTCGCCGCTGTGGCGCTCTTGCGTGCGGCCGACTTAGGGTTGGCCGCGCCCTTGGTGGAGCCATCCCGCTCTAGCACCGCTTTGATGTCGCTCTAGTCGATGTCCTCCCCGATCCGAAGCCACAACGACTTCGCAAGAGCATACGGGTTTGCATTTGTGTCACTATCTTCCTCGTTGTTAGAGTCCGAGATCGCACACTTGAGTGCAACCACCGAATCATGGTCGCCGCCACACAAGAGGGAATCCAGATCGAGCTATGGCATGATCTGTAGCTCAGCACGATGCGTTGGCTTCTTTCTATGGTTGTGTGATGATCGAAATGGATCCATATCCTTACCTTTAGTGGTTATTTTCAGCTGTGACGGATAGTTTACGGTTGTACTGATGGTTTTTCTCTAACACGAGAACTTGTACGAACAAACAGAATAATAAATAGCTCCGAGAAGGCTAACCGCTTTAAAAAAGATGGCAGAGAAACCATCCCATTTATTTTTTTGGGGAAAGCATGAGTCATAAGTTACAGCACTATCATTTTTTAATCTTAGCCATTTATTTCCAATGAGCGGTGTGGACACAAATCCATTTGAAGAATTCTTCTATAGCTCTGCGACGGCTGGCTAAATAGGTGGAGAGGTCGAGAAGAGCAGAAGCTCCTCGGCATCACCATGCAACTCTTACACACACAACACCTGTGATAGCATGGAGCGAGGACGTGCAGTGACGGGGGCGCAGGGGCAGCATGACCTAGAAGGGCACAACGGAGACATCAAGAAAGTCCATGGGATCGGCAATGGACGCAAGTCGAGTTGGGTTGTAGGAGGCAAACGGGAACACATTCTCATTGAAGATGACATGACGAGAGATAATCACATGATTTGTGGCGAGGTCAAGGCAATGGTAGCCTTTGTGGGAGCTAGGGTAGCCGATGAAAACGCACGCAATAGAACATAGTGAGAGTTTGTGTGCGGACGTCGAGGACATGTTCGGGTAGCATAGACAACCAAAAACACGGAGATGCAAGTATGCTGGCAATTTTTGATAGAGGTGTTGGTAAGGTGTGGAATTGTGAATGGTGGACGAGGGTCGGCAGTTCAATAAGTATGTGGCAATGGCGAGGGCTTTGACCCAATAAGCTGGCAGCATATGGGCCTGAATGAGGAGCATGCGGACGATGTTGTTGAGAGTGCGAAGAGCACGCTCAGCCTTGCCATTCTGCTGAGATGTATAAGGACAATACATGCACAAAAGGATGCCATGGCAAAGAAGAAAATCAGAAGTGGCATTATTAACAAATTCAGTGCCGTTATCAGCCTAAATTGATTTGATGAGGAGACCAAATTGAGTTTGCACATAAGCATGAAATTGGACAATAATGGAGTATACATCGGATTTTCTGTTGAGTGGGAAGGTCCAACAAAAGTGAGAAAAATCATCAATAAGGACCAAATAGTATTGAAAACCCGAGATACTTAGAACAGGAGATGTCCAAACATCGCAATGTATTAACTCAAAAGGGGATGATGACGAGGTAACAGAACTACCGAATGGAAGGCGCACATGTTTTCCCAATTGACATGTGTGACATAGAGCTCAATCGACTTTATTACAAGTGATAAGCGACGATTTTTGTAAACTGTTGAGGGCGGGCACGCCGGGGTGGCCGAGACGCTAGTGCCAAGTGGAGGACGGTGTGGCAATGGAGAGGAACGCATGTGCCAAGGGCAAGGGTGAGGGTGGCACGAACGTGTAGAGATCTCCATTGCTATTACACCAAAGAATCTCGTGCCGCGTCCAAATGTCCTTGACAGAGAAACCACGAGAGTCAAATTTAATGGAGCATGAATTATCTCGAGTGAATTGTCAAATAGATATGAAATTTTTTAGTGGGGAAGGAACAAGTAAAACATTGTTTAGAACAAAGTTGGACGAAGGAGTGGGTAGGATAGCGGTGCCACGAACTGAGACAGGTATTGTGGCTCCATTGCCTATGGTGACAGAAGATGGAGAGGGTAGGGGGTGGGAGGAAAGGAGATTACCATCCATTGCGGTCATGTGCACCGTGGCGTCAAAATCAATGATCCACTGCCATGGAGCTTGAGTAGACAGCCCGTTCATGGCGGCAATCAGGCTGGCTTGATCCCAGGAGGGTTACGTGGGTGTCAGCGGGGACAGGTGGTAGGGCACGAACGACGTATGGTAGGCCTGGGGGTGCGCCAACAAGCGTGGACCTAGAAGGCCAGCACTACTGGTGGCAGGGCGCCACTGCAACACATTGGGTGGCATGCCCCATGGATTGAAGCATATCCATGGGCCTTGCAGCTGGGGGGTCGGCGCCTTAGGGCCTGATGGCCCCTGTTGCTTCTCACGATGGTTCTTGCTGCTGCGTTGCTTGGAGGAGCACGATGATGCGCCCGTGGATGTGCCGGCTGGGGCCTGGGCACACCCACCCGCACTACAGGCCAAGGGTGGAGTAGAGGCCATGAATACAATGCCGGTAGCAGTGCCGGTGGTGTGGGTCACGCATATATTTGCTAGCAGCAGGGAGGTGTGAGCCGAGGCAAAGCTGGGGAAGGGGTCCTTCCCGGTGAGGATGTTTGTTTGGTGGCTGAGCCATGGGGCAAACCCGTGGAGCATGTTGAGGACGAGATGATGGTCGGAGACGGGGTGATCGATGTCACGAAGGGAGTCAGCGAGCTGCTTCATGCATTGATAGTAGGCCGAGACAGACATGTTGCCCTAAAGGAGCGTGTGGAACTAGGTGCTGATATAGATGGCATGCGGTTCTTTGTTGTTACGGAAGGCACATTCAACAGCAACCCAAAGATCGCATGCATGTTGGCCCGGCTCCATGGTGACTTCCAGAACGTTGTCGGAGATCGAGCCGAAGAGCCAAGAAAGAACAACATAGTCAGCCTGAACCCATGAGGGGTCCTCCGAGCTTGTGGGGATGGAGCCATCGATGTGATGAAGGAGGCCGAACTTGCCGCACATCGTTGTGAAGAACTGACTCCACTTGGTGTAGTTGGAGACCACAAGATCGAGCATGATCGAGACATGCATCTTGATGGTGATGATGTTGAAGGAGTTCGTGGAAGAGGCGAGCATTGTGGACACGACGTTCGTGGTGCTATGGGCGACCTTGGTCGAGCCCATGGCGTGTGCGTGGTGGGGGTGGGAGCAACGGAAAGGTGGGTGATGACAACAGGCTAGGGTTAGGGTTTTTAGGTTGAGGACCTAAAGTCTGATACCATGTAGAATTTAGAGACTTGCGCAAGCGCCACACACAACTACGGGCAGGGACACGCGTCTATTAATATAGAGGCCGGCAGAGCCGGTCAAGGTCAATCCAAACCGAACGATAGTTGATTTGGGAAGATTACAATCAGTTTAGGAAAGCTATCAAAAGGAAACAAACTAATTGTATACGCAGCTGTACTTGTACATTGTATATTTAACAGCTTCCTCTCTTTGTCCCTATTCTGTCTCTCGCGATAGAAACGGAAGGAACCAGATGACCGAGCTCGTAGAGGACGTCGCCAGGCGCTGGCCGGCCGCTTTCCTTCGACATGGCCGCTTTCATTGCAGATTGCGTGCGGGCATAACCGCGTCCGACCAACGACCCGCGCATGGACAGCCGCTTCCGTCCTGCGAGCGGATGGAGCTCTCCCACTGCGCGTCTACGTCGCACCGCGGAGCCCTTAACCTCGTGACCCATAACCCCTTAACCTCGCGACCGGCGGCCATGGCCGTTAATGGTCGTTAGAATGGGGATTTGGATTCCGTTCGGGGAGGCGCCAATGGTTTGGAGCTGGAGATTTGAAAAGGATGCAGTGGTTGGGTGGTCGCTTAATTCGAAGCTAATGCTGTTTAATTTGTGTTTTCCTTGTGCTTGCAAGATCCAAGCCGTGTTCTCTTGCGCTTGTTTTGTACTACTACGAGTTGTTCACTTTTTCGCGTAATCGTAGATTCGTAGTCGTCATCGAAGAAATGGGGGTCACATAGGACACGACGTGATCTGTCCTACATTAGCAGATTTTGGTTGTGTTTCACTTACAATAAGATGTCTAGCAATCAGACAACTACCGGGTCCATAGCTCACCGGTAGAGCATTTGACTGCAGATTAAGATAGTCCTCATTTAGGCTTAAAAGTCCTGGCATACGATTTATTCTTCGTTGTAACGTTTAAAAATACACTGTAGCTATTGATAGTTTTTTCAGTGTAATTAAATTTAAAAAATAAAAAAGGTATACCACATAGACAATGAAAAAATAAAAAAAAAGATAAAAAACATTGCAAAAAAAAGAAAAGTAAAAAATTAAAAACTAGAAGTAGAAGCTCTGATGAGCAGGGCTAAAAGGTTTCCTGTTTGAACCCTGGAGGGCCCTTGCTGTTTTTGTCACTTTTTTTTGACCGGATCAAAAGGCAGCTCGCTGCATTTCATTTTCCAGCGTACTTTGGATTCTGCAATAAGCAGCACATTAAAGAACCTCTAATCCAAATCATGCGGTTGCATATTTCTTAAGAGAATCGTGCTTATATGCTAATGCTGATTGCTCAATCCATGTGAATGGCCCAACATGTGCAATTGATAGCATAGGAGAACCTATTTTCATGCCATTTCCAATTTCCTCAATTCATCTGCTATCAACAGAAGATGAAAGAACTTTCGTCTGCTATCAATAGAAGATGAAAGAACCTCCAAGTCTCGTATAACATTTTGTTTTGCTTTAGGGAATTCAAATTCATACATCATGGAATTCTATGCATCCATGCCGCTGTCTATCTCAGACTTCTCAGACAACAACGAGGCAATAAAACATATTGAACATTTTTCAAGGAGGACACAAATTGTGCCACACAATTATTTCAATGTGATTTCCTAGTTTGAAGTGGTTTTCATTAATCGGTAATATTCAAGCAGCAATCCAATGGTAACGCAAGAAGAATCAATAATGATTGTAACAACAATTTCTCTTCTTTTTTTTTTTTGAACGGTAGCAGCGGGCGCTGCCTTGTATTAAAGGAAGGAAAATGGTGGCCTAGGAAGGCAGCACCCCACAAGGTTAAGATTTATTTACAAGGGGATTACAAGGAAGGGATGAGCTTAGGTAAGTTTTTGGCTCCTGCAAGAGCCCAAGTTAACAATTCATCTTTTATCTTGGCAACTAAAAACGTTGGCGGGAGTGGAAAAATTCGAGCATTACATTCTTTCCAAATCTCCCAATATATCAACATTAGCAAGGAGGCTAAAGCCTTCCATGGCACTTCTTGCTGGAGAACAATCCACTCCCACCAAAGACAGGTCGAGGAGAATGTGGGCCAAGTTGATGGTTATAAGAAGTCGCAAGCCGTCCAATACGCAGTGGACACCCAAACTGTGGTCTTGTAACGACACTCGACATGGAGGTGAAGAGCTGATTCGGGCCATAAGCTACATAAGGGGCAAGACTGCTGGTTTGGCCAGCTGCGCAGTGATAGGCGGTCGGTTTTCCAAAGCCTATTTTGGAGTGCCAGCCATGCGAAAAATTTACTTTTTTTGCGGTGCTCAAGATTTCCAAACTAAGGGGTTCACTGTGACAGAAATTCGCCTAATTGCTCATCGTAATCTTGTGCAGACTTTTTTGTCAGCTTCATTTCCTGCTGGTTAGAGACACCTGGTCTATAATTGTTGACTAAGTTGGCCGTACATGCGAACAGCAGGGCTTTCGATCTGATTCTACTTAGGCATCTTAGGCAATGATCAGTTCAAGCAAAAACTTTCAGTTTCAAACAAACCAGATAGTGAAAAGAAGTACTAGGGTACATTGGTTGCTTCTTCAGTAGAAGCCATTTCACCCAAGTCCATGAAGTACATATGGTCAGCAAAATAATTGATCATGATTGGGGAGTCAATGGGTCATGTGGCATCCTTTTTGGTAAAGGTTGTTGCTCTTGAGGTAGTAAGAAAATTTTCTAAAGCAAGATGTCCTTTTTTATGGAATTCTATTCAAGCATTGCAAGTTCTTGGGCATCCTCCATTTAGGTGGATTCAACGATGGGCACCACTAAAATTTGTCGTGCAAGGCATTCAGGTAGTTTTATCTCTAAGCTCTTCAAGGCCTTGAATCTCCTGAAGTTTCCAAGGTAGGCATTTTCTTATATTTCAGAATCAGTTAGCCCTTTTACAAATTGCCAGCTGCCTAGATATTGTGTTAGTTCCTTGATGTGGATGAAGATAAATGAGAGAATGCTTTTCTTGTTATTGTTGCTCAATTAGTGTTTATCTAGAAGACTTGTCAATTAAGTTGATCATAATACAATTATACCCCACCGGCCACCATTGACTCCTTGACTCAGAGTTCAGATCTAAGTCATATAGTTTATTTTGTTTAAAATATGCTCAAGTCCGCTAGGAACAATTTTGTGGAGAAATGAAAATAGATCCAGCAGCATTTTCCTGTCAATAGGCTATTAGGTTGCTATAATTTTCATTTCGTTGCGGTTTTTCTTTCCATTGCAGAAGTACCGTTGTAATTTCTTTGGAATCTCAATTGGAAAGCCCTCATAAGCTACATATGAAAATAAGACATGGAAAGGCCTTTTGTCGCCCATAGAATATCCTGGAGTTTTATATTCCACTGAGTCTCGTTGTAACATTCTACAATCATTATTTTTGTGATCCAAATGGGTGGTTTTCCTATCGCCTAATGAGATTCTAAAAAGGACATGAAAACATATTTTAACATTTTTTTCTTTTCAGGTACTCAAGACATTTCCCAATGGGACCAAATTTTTGAAGAGTAAGTTAGAGATGAGTTCTGTCTGTGTTACTAATCTATAACGTGATGTATTTGTTTTACTGATACGATATCATTTTATTTTAAGCAATTGTGAGCTTTGGTAAGTGTTGTGGTTTCAGACCAAATAGTAGAACTAAGAACTAGAGAGAATTCATGTGTATGGGGAAGGATCGCCCCCCCCCCCAGATTTCCTTTTGGAGCCTTATATAGCATCTATGTCCCTTTTACAATTTTACCCTCGGTTACTAGGGTTAGACAAAAAGCTTGAGGCTCGCGAGCTACTCGAGCTTGTAGCCGGCTCGGCTCGACTCGGCTCGAGCTCGAAAATTTTCCAAACGAGCCAAGCCCAAGATTTAGCTCGGTTCATTTTCAAGCCGAGCCCGAGCCGCTCGCGAGCCAGAATGAGCCGGAGGTATAATATATTGCTCGCTGCCTCGCTGTCCGCCTCGCTCACTCCGCAGTCCGCCCGCTCGCTTGTTCCACCCGGTGCGGGAGCCTTGCTCGCTCCCTCGGTCCCTTCGCCTGGCCCGCACCCTCCGCCCGCCTCGCTCTCTCCGCTCCCCCGTGGCCCCGCCCCGCCCGCCTCCCTCCTCGCCGTCGCTGCCTCCTGCCCGCTCCCCCGCCCCCGCCGACTCCTCCCAGCTCCCCGCTCCCCCGCCCCCACCGACACCGCCTCCTCCCCGCTCCCCGCCGCCCCCTCCGCCTCCTCCCCGCTCCCCCGCCCCCACCGCCTCCTCCCCACCCCCGCCCCCTGCCGCCTCCTCCCTCCTCGCTCCCAGCCGCGACCAGACCACCCCGGCAACCGAGCGGCACAGATCAAGAGGCAGCGGCAGCGGTGCTCCAAGCGGCACAGTCCAAGAGGTGGCGGCGGATCTGGGTGGCGGGGAGGGAGCCCAGACCGAGAGGCGGTGGCGGATCTGAGCGGCGGCCGGCGGGGAGGGAGCCCAGACCAAGCCTTACTCGAGCTCGCGAGCCTTTGTCGAGCCCAAGCCGAGCCTGCATTCTAGCTCGGTTTCTAAACGAGCCGAGCCGAGCCATGGCTCGGCTCAGTGCGAGCTCGGCCGAGACGGGCTCGAGCCGGCTCGGCTCGGCTCGTTTCCACCCCTATCGGTTACAGGTGTTGCTCTAAAACACACTTGTCTTTTACACGTTTACATGGGTCTCATGGCTTACAATGTCCCTATCACACCTACAGTACCATACGTACATATATATTTTACTAGGCTATTGGGCTATGTGGGTCGAACGTGTCAGGTGGAGGCTAACCCTTCAACAGTAAGGTCAATCCTGAACTAAAGGAAAAAGGTTAAACAGAACGGCTTGTCCATCTACTCATGGGACGAGTTTTTGCAACTGGTAAGATTCTCACTTCTTGAGCCAACTCAAAAGGAATAACTGTTTTTCTAAAGCAATACCATTGAAGTGCTGATCTAACCTCATAAAATTTCTACTGAAGCGCAACCTCGTAAATCTGTATCCTACGACTTGATTTTGAGCTATACTACTTTTTTTAAGAAAGGGGCAGGAGCTACACTACTGTTATGGATTTGATTTTGAGCTATATTGGTTTGCACTTTGTCAATCTCCTCCCTAACCAATTTGATTTTGTGTTGTCAGTTGATTGACCCTGTTGATAGAACAGTTGATAGAGATCTCAGACTTATTAAGGAATTGGGATTGAAGCTCGCCTATGCTATGAATACTCGTGTGCATGCTGATCACATCACTGGATTGCATTTAATAAATTGTTGATATTGAACTCCGTATCAATAATTTATAAAATGCTCCCCTGTGTTAATGAAAATGTTAAATTTTGCAGTTGTTGCCTTTTCAATCGAAGCTTTCTCTTTACTGTCTTGGAATATGAAATCCTTGAAGCATTCTTTTATGAACAAACTGTTAACTTTCAATTATGGAAATCCTTTGTTATATATGGTCATCTGCATGGATTGTAGAGGTCATATGTCATCAATGTTATTAACATCTACATTGTCTTGCAACGAATGTCTACATGTTAACTGTACTGTATTACTTGTTAGTAGGATAATCTACAGTTCTGCACACAGTTCAAGTTAGAAGTGTGCAATGTTATAGCTTAGACAAAATGTTTGCAGTTGGTGTATACATACAAAATGAGGCATTGTGAAGGTATATGGTTTCATGTGTTGTATGGATTATTAAATATATTCCCTTTTTACACGTAAACTAAGATAACCATTAGCCAAATTGTTAACTGATTCACAATCCAAATCTTAGGCAGCGCTAAGACGCATCTAAAGGAGTATGTCACCTGTAAGCGACAAGCTAAATCATTCAACTGACAGTTCAGCGCTAAGACCACAACTTACAAGTTTCAGAGTCCAGCAAAGAATCTGGATTGAAGAAACAATATACGCACCTTGACAAGCTCCATATAAGTGCTACTGTTAACGATGCCCCCATTAACTACCAGTTCAGCGGGTGAAAAAGTTGCCCAACAATGTCAAAAACATGTAGTACCAAGATTTTTCTACAAAGAAGTACCTTAACTTGATCTTTGTAACAAGAATCTTCAGGCGGGCCAGCCTTCTACACTAACGTTATCATGCCACAAATCAAGAGACCAAAATCTAACCTAAGACAACCTTTAATTTTACAATCGTGTAAGATATGTATGTGATACATGACATCATATATACAGCACGTGCAACATATAAATTCTACATATGTGCAACAGGGACAACGGACATTTGAATATACACTGAAATCCTAACAAGTTATTTGTTAAGCTAGGACATCACAAGGCTATCATGCTGCTCAACCTCCAATGCTATTTCATTACGCCTTGTGAATGGAAGTGTGAAAGGGGGATTATACTGCAGTTTCAGAAAACCCAGGATCAGGCAAAGACCAAAATTTGTTAATCTAGGACATCAAAAATATGGATCGCTGTCATGTTGAACAAGCTTTACCTGTGCAACTTCCAGCACTGCATCATCTTTCACTCGAAATTGGGTGTCTTTTCGGAGAGCTTCACGCAATCTGGATTCCCTCTGACTAATGTCATCGTCTGTAACCAAACCTGTTTCAACATCAAAGTGAGTATGGAGATGACTGTTGTAGTGTGGTGGATAAAGATTTTGGTACGGATAGGAGTTCATAACTATGCATACCCTTACAAAACCATAAAGAATGAAGGGATGTCACTGCTAGTCTACTACCCTCCACTTTCAAACTTTGAAAATTTTGGAGTATCTTATATTAATTTAGTAGAAAGAGAGGGTGTTAACTTCATAACATAAAATAATACCAGTAGAGATGTTTATTATTTTCGAACTTCTCATTTGCGAGGGAAAGTTGAAAGTAGAAGGGATTAATCAAACAGAATTCTGTGTACCTTTATACAATTTTGAACAAAAAACAAACATGAACGCTAAAGCATATCTGGTAAGAAGAAAGGGCAAATAGATGGACCTTGTTTTGTCTGCCTACTTTAATAATTTTGGTGGTTTTATCTGTGATATCATTAATGTAAGCCCATATTAGAGATCATGCTGGCGGTTTTTAATTTGGGAAGCAGCATCACAAGTTCACAACCCACATCATTCTAAACTATCTCCTAAATGAAAATCACAGAATATGGTTAAAGATATGCAAGACACTCTGCACGTGTTTCTCCAGAAAAGGAACGTGAGTAATAAAGAAAATGAAAGATTTTAATGGAAAACATCACAAATGTGAAAAAAGATAATCTCCATCGAGCTGGTACCAATAACCACCTAGTTGCTTGAGGATTTAAGTAGATAGTTGCTCAAGCAAAGATAGCGGTGATCAAATAGTCTTGAAATGGGTATGAAATAGAAGCTGCAGATTAAATTAATGAACCCGAAAAGGCTGCAACTGCGATGATTTTGCTGGGCACCTCCTTGATGGTCACAGAAGTGTCTTTCGGCAGAGGCAAGTTGGAACCATACTTTGATGGCATCACGAATGACATCTTCCATTTATTTTCATCAGCTGAACACAAGTTAAAGAGGAAGGCAAAACTTTTCAGTACTTTCTAACTGGTAAGGAAATAATATCCTGAATCACCAAACAGAGACAATCAGAACAATGGTTCATGAGAACGCCATACAGAACCCACCTTCTTTGTTATCACTGGGGTGGTCATGTCCATCTTTTCGCCGCTGGGTTCACCCTTCCTTGTAAAAACAGGGGTTGTCATTTCCATTTGCTCAGCAGTTGTGTTCTGAAGGCAAGCATACAAATAATACTTCTATAAATCCCCCTTCAGTTCAATTACCCAATGGAACACGGGAAGGAATTTCTGACCCAGGGAGGAAGCATATCAACTACCTTACCAAATAAGTAAGACGCCAGCACGTTGAATGACTGAGATGATCCAGTGAAATCAAATCCAGTTCTTCCAGGCATCGACGTCTCAGCAACATAGTACGACTGATCACAATTTACAACAGATGAGATCGTTAATCATCAAGTATCGCAATTGATTCCACTTCCACACATGCATAATTTCTAACTTAGACATAGCACAAAAGGAACAATTCGTTGGATAATAGCAACAATCACCTCCACTTCTCTGATCTCGTACACCGCCTCGCGCTTCAGGACGCGGAACGGGACCGTCTCGAGATCGGGAACTGCGAATGCACGGGAATCTCAGTAAGCGCATCGCAACCCTAGGGTTTTGGACAAAAAAAAGCACGGTGACAAAATCATCACTGACCGGACATGAGGGCCTCCTCGAGGGTGCGTGGCTCGAAGCGGCGCGACGGGAAGGCGTACTTGACGGCCTCGGCGGCAAGGTCGGCGGCGCGGCGCTGCGACGCGGCGAGGGCCTGTGAGGCGAGCGCCAGCACCAGCGACGCGCGGGCCTCGGCGCCGCTGATGCGGGCGCCTGCGGCCACGACCGTCCGCGCGGGGCGGCGGCCGTGGGGAGGCTCGCCTCGGGCTAGGAGGGCGCGCGGCGACCGCACGGTGGCGGAGCACAGGAGCGCCATTTGATTCGTTTCGACTCGGTGTCGAGGAGTTGCGGTGTCCTGTGGTGGTAATGGAACGGGCTCGCTCGAGTCGGCAACGTCGGAGCGTCCGCTCTGCCGCGGCAGATTTTTGCAGTGTGAGGCGGGAGCGTGAGCCGTGAGGTGGTTTTATGGTACGGCTGTAGCTTTCTTAAAAACCAGCTTTTTGTTGGTGGGACGTAGGGGTGAAAACGGATCGGCTAGTTTCTGATCGATTTGGACGAATACGGATACGGATTGTGTCGGATCGGATTTTTTTCGGATAATTCTCGGATCGGATACGGATACGGATTTTTTTATCGGATACGGATACGAATACGGTAAGCCTAGTATCCGTCGAATACGGATACGGATACGGATAATCTGGATAAAACGAAACCGGATATCCGGATTTTCTAGAATCTCCCCATTTTCTTATTTCCAAAATCCGAATAAAATCCAAAAGGCTATAGAAAATAGCAATTAAATCCCAAAAATACCAGAAAAATCCTTGAGACATGAGGAACACAAATAAAATATTTTTAGCTCATGTTAAAGTTTAATTTAATCATATTAAATTATTTTAAATTCTAAAAATTTATTTTAAACTTGATTTAATTCCAGAAAATTTATTTTTATAAACAAGGCTTTATAAACTCCAAAAAATCAGGATGTTACAAACTATTTACGCATTTTCGTTAATTTTAGATGTATAGTTTAAGGGGTTTTCATGTTCCGATAAATATTCGTAACCGTATTCGTTTCGATTCGTATTCGATCCGTATCTGTATTCGATATTATTCGTATTTGTATTCGTATTCAAGTTATCCGTATTCGTATCCGTATCCGAAAAAAAAATATGAAAACAAATATGGTAGAGGCATTATCCGTCCGTATCCGATCCGTTTTCACCCCTAGTCGGACGAATGGTTGTTCCTGTAAAACCTGGATCACCTCACCATTTAATTTATAAATAAAAAGTCTTAATTATTATATCTTGTAACTTATATAAAAAAGTAATAATAAAAGAGTATTATCTATGTTTGATCCTTTTTCTGTCTAGAGGTAATCGTTCGAACTAGACTCACAGTGTCGGTTCCTCAATACGTTATCAGCATGAATCGCTCTGGTGAATCGAAAGGTAATCATCAAATCACAACATTCATAGATTTAATTGCCTATCTAGATCGTTTTAAATTTTATAAATTTTATTTTTTAAATTATTTTCTACAATGCAAATCCGCTCTAATCTATCACGAGCTGACTTGTAATCGTCGGTCAAGCCAATCGGTAGATTTGTATAAAGAGTACATGTTGATTGCACTGTAGATTGAAAAGGGAAAAAAGAGAAAGAAGCGAAAAAAATAGCCACGCGCGTTGCCAACATGTGGCCGACCGCGCCGTCGTGTGCCAATGCCAGCCCCAGGTGAAGCCGTCGCCTCTCGCACGAGGCGCTGCCTCTACCATCGCTCAGCCCTCGGGCACCACCGCTCCTGAGCGGCCGGCCGACCGCCCGCACGCACCACTGCTCCTGAGCGCCGCCAGAGCCACTGGTCACCCGCATGAGTCGTCGCTCCTGAATGCCGCCATCGTTATCGTCGCTCGGGTATGGGGTAGGGTTTTCGCCACTATATGGGCCGGATCAGGTCAAAAGAAAAAAAGGAAAAAGGAGGTGCCTGAATTTTGCAAAAGGGCCCTCAAAAAACAGGCAAATTGCATGAAAAAAATCTCAAAACTGAAATTTAGCGGATTAGCCCTTGAAAATTTCAAAATTTACTGAAAATTCATATCCTAGCATAAAAGAGAATCGAGAATTCAAAATTTTAGCTTTTTTAATCATGTTTTGCTTTGTTATTATTATTTTCTATGATTTTCTATATTTACTTACTATTTTGATTAATCGTAATTATTTAAATTGCCTTTAATAACTGAAATTAGCAAGTAAAATTATAGAAAATGCATAGAAAATTCTGAAACATTACGAGAACCTTTTTGTACCATTATCCAAATTGTTTATGCATGTTTACCTACGATAAATTTATATATTTCTTTTATGCACATGTAGATGACAGACATTATGAATTGAGAGTTCAAAGAGCTATCCCAATATGGCTAAAACTATTTGACTTGGGCTTCCAACGTCGAGATTGTACTTAGGGCCAAGAAGTTCCGCACTGCCGTTGGGATTGGCGTATCAGAGGATGCCAAACCCACCCTTGAGGAAAATAACCAAGCATTTCACTTCTTTAGGCAGTACCACTGTCTCACACTCAAGAATGAGTATATGGCAAAGAAGAGCGTGCTAGCCTTATGGACTGCATTAAAGAAGCGATTTGAGAAGCTAAAGTACACTATTCTTTCTCAGACAGAGTAGGAATAGATCCGACTGAGATTTACAGAGTTCAAGATGGTTGGGAAATACAATTATGCTCTGTATAGAATTTATACCAATCTTCAACTCTGTGGCAGGTAAGTTACCAATGAGCAAAATATTGAGAAGACCCTCTCAACCTTCCACCCCAGTGCAATACAGTCTGCACGCAACTATCGTTAAGATGGCTACAGGGAGTATGCTGAATTGATTGATATTATGCAGGTCGCAAAGACTAAGGATGAAGTTCTCCGTAAGAATTTTGTCGCATAACCACTTGGGAGCTTCGCTGACCATGAGGCCAAAGCTGGGAGCTACAAAGTGCGAAAGCTTATAATGAAGAAAAAGGGAAGGAAGTGTAAAGTTGCGGCCCAAAAAGGTAAGCTAAATGCTCCACAGCAAAATAAGGCCAGCAAATCAAAGCGAGACGACAAGCTCTATGGTCAACAAGATCAAATTTGCTACAAATGTAGAAAGTAGGGGCACTAGTCATGGATCTGTAGAGAATCATAGCACGCCGTCGATGCTTTCTAGGCTAAAAAGAAGAAGGGCAAAAAAGGACATCATGAAACTCACTTTGGCTTCATTAAGGGGGAGGACTCGCAGCAACTGCATGCACCGATGGAGGTTGACTCCACTCCCATAGCGGCACCCCCCTTGATATTGCAGCCGCCGCTGCCATGATTTTCCTGAAGAGCATCTCACCTCTGAGAAGATAGCAACCAAAGTCTCAGACTTCTTAGAAGATTCAGTCTAATGCACATAATGCATTTAGATTTTAATTGTCATTCATTTCATATGTAAAACGAATAGGTTAGATTTTGTATTGATGATGGTCAAACAATTTATTTTCTTGTGATGGTTGGATGATATTAATTTCATTTATTCAATCAATAATAGCATGATATGTTTTGATATTTGAAGTATATTATTTATGTGTTAATTGTCTCCTACTATATATTAATAAATTATTTTGTATTAGAAAGCATTTGGCGCCTTGTGGAGGAAGTGTGTTTAGCTGATAGTGGCACAACGAATACCATCTTGAGAGAGACAAAAAAATTTCACCTGATTAGCAAGAATACTAGTAGTCTTACGACAATCGTTGGTAGCGATGCTTATATAATAGACTCAGAAAGAGCCATAATTATACTCTCGATGGACACAATTTTGGTTATTAAAGAAGTCTTATTGTACCCAGAATCAACTAAAACTCTCCTAAGTTTCGAAGATATTCATGCCAATGATTTTCACGTTGAGACTGAAGAAGAGTATGGTAAAGAATACCTACTCATTATAAAGTGTGAAGTAAGTAAAAAAATGGTATTATAAAGATTTTCTTTATTTGAGATTGGGCTATACTACACTAATATTAAGGCACTCGTAACCGATACTACCCTGAAAACCATATTTAGAAGCTCTGAGCTTTTCTGTCTATAGCATGATAGATTAGCCCACCTAGATTTTAGGATGATGATAAATATAATTAACAATTCACAGGGATTCAAGAAGATTTTATGTGCCCCGCATGTGCCACCGAGAAATTAATCACTAGACCTTCTACTCTGAAAGTGAAGGATAAAGTCCCTGTATTCCTAGAATACATCCAAGGAAACATTTGCGGCCCTACTCTATCAAGGCCATTGAAATATTTTATGGTGTTGATCCATGTTTCCTCAAAAGAGTCGCACGTATGTTTATTATCTACGAGAAATCATGCTTTTGCAAAAGCTGATCTCGCAGATAATTCAAATTAAAAATATTTTTTCTGATCATCATATAAAGTCTATCAGAATGGATAACGCTAAAGAATTTATTTTGAAGGTACTTGATGATTATTGCATGACAATGTAAATTAAAGTTGAACATTCCGTACCGCATGTCCACACCTAGAATGGGCTAGAAGAGGTATTAATTAAGAGTATTAAATTTATTACCCAACCGCTTTTTGTAGAGTTATAATTTACCAATTGCATGTTGGGGACACTCAGTCCTGTATGCAGCAACTCTCATCAATTTTAGACCATCAGCCTATAACATCCATTCACCTATGCAACTATTTTAAGGGTCAGTACCGAACATTTCTCATCATCGTAGGTTTTTTATGTACCTATACCCATGCCACAGCATACTACAATGGGCCCTCTTTCAAAGTCTGGAATATACGTTGGTTATGAGACAGCATCCATAATCAGGTATCTGGACCCCATGACAGGAGATTTGCATATCGCCCGTTTGACTGATAGTATATTTGATGAGGATGATTTCCCAAAATTATGGGGAGAAAATCAACCCTCAATGAAAAATATCAGAAAATTACGCGGCAAGCCACGGAAATCCATGCACATGACCTACGCACTAGTGAAGCAAATAGAGAAGACCAGAAGATTATTGATTTACAAGCATTAACAAATCAGCTGTCTGACCACTTTAGTAATTTGAAAGAGTGTGACCAAGTTGCATATGCCTGCGCGTAATACATTAGAGAGGATTGAAATATCAAAGAAAGTTGAAGGTATCCCTAATCCTATCTAGAGGCCATAGAATAAAAGGATGAGAACTTCGGCCCCTCGAACCCCAAGTAGTCAGGGACGCTTGATGAAGAAGGATAAGAAGAACTTGACACAACCAATCACTAAAGTTCCTTAAAACCAGCAGGGAAGTCAGTTAAGACCTAGCACCAGTATGGTACCTTTAGAAAAGGGCATAATAGATTTGAACATTTCTATGGAGAGAGAAACTAGTATAGATATATGCGCACCATTGGAGCTGAAAAACTAAAGGGACTTGCCCCTACAATTAAAAGAGGCAATGAGTAAGTAGAAGCACCAGAAGATTCAACCCATGACGAAATAGCTATAAACTATGTGACCAGGGAGAATCCATAAATAGGACAATAGTCAATGTTGATATTTATTTTGCAAAGAAAATTATCATAATCATCAATCTTGACGCAAGGCCTACATTACTCATTGAATATAAGAAAAGATCATATTGGGAGAATTGAAAAAAGGTAATAGAAACTAAATTATTATCTCTATATAAAAGAGTGGTGTTTAAGCCTTTAAGCCGCACGCCTCCCCATGTGCACCCCATAAGGTATAAATGGGTATTTGTTCAAAAGATAAATGAGAGAAATGAAGTTATAAGATATAAAGCAAGGTTCATTGCACAACGTTTCACTCAACGCCTAGGAGTTGATTATGGAAAAAAACCTATTTCCCAGTCATAGGTGGTATTACCTTTAGATATTTAATCTCGATGGTGGTAAACTTGAATTTAGAAATAAAATTGATAGATGTGGTAACTGCATACCTTTATGAAAATTTGGATTCAGATATTTATATGAAGATGCCTGAAGACATTCCTGTCCTGAATCAATATAGAGCAAATAGAAATCTATACAGTGTGAAACTCAAAAAATCACTGTACAAACTTAAGCAATCAGGCAGGATATGGTATAATTTCTTAAGCAACTTTCTATACAATAAAGACTACATAAATAATGAGGATTGTCTCTGTGTATTTATATGACAACCCCATAATGGACTTTGTATAATTTCTATGTATGTAGATAATCTAAATATCATCGGGACCCTAGAAGATGTAAAGAAAGCGAGCTCTTATTTAGAGTCAGAGTTCGAGTTGAAAATTTTGAGTAAAAACAAATATTACTTAGCCTTGCAGGTCGAGCATGTCCTGAAAGGGATATTAGTGTATCAATCAGCCTATACTCAGAAAGTGTTAGAAAGATTTGGCTTTGAAAAGACATATTTATTGAAAGTACCAATGGTTGGAAGATCTTTGTAGCAAGACATAGATCCATACAAATCTAGAGAAGGGAAGGAAGTTCTGGGACCGGAATTCCCATACTTAAGTGCAGTAGGAGAACTTATGTATTTAGCAAACTGCACTAGTCCAGACATTGCATTTGTCGTAAACCTATTAGCAAGGCATAATGCAGAACCTACCAAAAGACATTGGTAGGGAATAAAGGACATCTTCCGATACCTCCAAGAAAGTAAAGATCTTGGACAATTCTACAGAAAGAACTAAGACCTAAATATGACTGGCTATACAGATGTTGGGTACCTGTTAGACCCACATACAGCCAGGTCACAAACATGTTATGTATTTCTGTGTGGTGGAACTATAATTTCATAAAAATTGTCTAAGCAAAGTCTTGTATTGACTTCAATAAATCACTCAAAAATCATAACACTGTACAAAACCGCACGAGAATGTACTTAGCTTCACCACATCCAACAGTCATGTGCATTTTATATTGTGTAAACTCCCACTATTATCTATGAAGATAATACAGCTTATGTTGCACAAGTACTGACAGGTTATGTGAAAAGTCATCTCATAAACTATATCAACCTCAAGTTCTTCTATGCTCATAAATTGCAAAAGATAGATAAAATTAAGATACTGCATACTAAGTATGTGAAAATCTTGCAGATTTATTCACTAAGTCCCTTTCAGCATCTAACTTTGAAAGGTGTGTATGCGAAGTTGGAATAATGAGACTTAAGAATCTTCACGAGCCTATTATTAAAACTTGATTATAAAGATCGAGTACCCAAAGAATAAATACTGTAGATTAAGTAAAATTGGGTGGATTGTACTCTTTTTCCCTTAACAAGTTTTTCGAAAGTTTCTCGGCCAATATTTTTAATGAGGCAATTCGTGCAACACAGCATAATATTTTCATGTACTCTTTCTATAAAAAATTTTCACTAGGTTTTTATGAAGTTTTGATGAGACATAAACGTGTTGGATGAGTGCCTAATAGGGAGTGTTGGAAAACCTGGGTCTAGACCTACAAGCCTTGGCCCATGGTGGGCACCTCACCATTTAGTCTATAAATAGGAGGGTCCCAATGATTATTCCTTGTAACTTGTGTGGAAGAAAAGTACTAAAGAAGGAGAAGACCCCCATGTCTTTGTGTTTAATCTACTATTTATTCTTGCATTATTTGTGTTTGATCCTTCTTCTGTCTAGGAGGTAATCGCTTGGATTGGACTAGCCCAACGGCAGAACGACAGGCAGGCAACTATTGCGACCATTAGACAATAGGCTCCAGTCGTCGAACGGTCGGGTAACTGGATCTTGTTGCCCAACCATTGGGCGACTGGAGCTCCAGTTGCTCCACCGTTCGGTGACTGGAGCTCCAGTTGCCCCATCATTTGACAATTGTATAGCATATATAATTGGCCACTCG
Organism: Melocanna baccifera; assembly: GCA_036346265.1. Classification (NCBI taxonomy): domain Eukaryota; kingdom Viridiplantae; phylum Streptophyta; class Magnoliopsida; order Poales; family Poaceae; genus Melocanna; species Melocanna baccifera. The sequence continues at coordinate 13,667,391 of CM070679.1, forward strand.
GCTTGGCTGAGTGCATTCTTGAGCCGCCGATGCTAAGCGCAATAGAAAGAAGAGAAGGGGAAAGAAAGAAGAAGAGAGGAGAGGGGAGAAAAAGAGGGGAGAGGCAAAAGGAGAGGAAGAGGTTTTGCTACTTCTGTGGGGTAAAAATTTTATTATGTTTTAGTCAATATTTTTAAATTAAGTAAATAATTTGCTTAGTATAAAATTAGCAACCGTAGAAAATTATAGTTGTAGAAAAGAATAGTATAACTTTAGTTAGATGAATTAGGTAGGAAGGAATTAGTCCCGTTAGAGAAAACACCATATAGGAGGAAAAAAGAAAAAGGAGGAGAAACGCGCGTGTAATTAATTTATTTTGTTGCAAATATTTAACTGGGAGGATCCCGTGGCATGTTAGAGTTCTGGAAAAAATTCAGTTAGTCATGTGAAAATACAAAACATTATTAGATAACATTTACAATTTATTAGGAATGAATTTAATGTTATAAGTACATTGAAAATTCATGTATACCGTTAAAATTGGTATATTTGTATTTAAATTAGTGTGTCACGTACTTAATTACTTAATTAATTTATCAATGTCATGTAAATTATTGACACCCATTAGGAATTATTTACAATAGGAAAGAGCTCAAGTAGAGAGAGAAGAGCAGTGTCGGTGTGCGTGGGAGCAAATAGGGAGTTAATGCATACTGGGGCAGAGGAAGGGAAGTGGTGTCATTGCGTATGAGGAGGGGTTATGGTATGAGGGGAAAATAACTTATATGAAGATGCTTGCACGTTAATCATCGCCACTGCCTTACGGAATGAACGACGCCTTAACCATACTGTAGTGTAATTGTTCACGATAGGCATAGAGCCATAGAAATATAAATTACAATACAGCAGTAATTCCATAATACGTGATGCGATTTGACTAGTTGTAACATTAAAAATATTTAAAGGCAGACATCAGCAATGCTGATATCTACTACATTAAAAGTGCATTAAGATATATGTGTCATTCATGAAGGTCCGAATGATGTTGACTTGAGCAGTTTTGCGCAAACCACTCTGGTACACCCAGACAGCGAGAATCCTCGAATCGATGATGTGATGCACTTCTCACTCGTAGCTTCTCCTTGGACCCTGAGATGTGCAGCATTGTCATATAAAGGCTCTGGAGTCAGTCTTCCACGCACATTAGATGGGAGTTGAAAAGATTGATATGCACTATTGTGTGGAAGGCCTTTGTTGAAGCTGTCGGCACCCTGGATACGAGTACGTGCTGCTTGTGCAACCATGCCCAAGGTGAGAGCAGCTCGGGCACCCAGCATGTTGATCAAGAGGAGGACCTAGAGTTCGGTGTCACAGAGGTTGCGGAGGATGTTGCTTGTGATGAGGTCGATGCAGTACATGTAGGCAGCGGGCTTTTCTAACAAATCGGATCATGTGTTAAATTTGTGCAGCTTTGCGTAGTGAGTACACCACATGGGCCAACTTGCTCTGTGCAGTGACTAGACCATATGGACAGGTTTTATGTAGTGACAAGACCAAACATGGTAGCTTTAAGTAGTGACAAGACAAAAGGAGACAGCTTTGCATAGTGACAAGACCAAAGGAGAAAGCCTTTGTCGGACCTCGGAGCAACGACTCCAGGATCCTTTGTGTAAATCGCACTATCCCAGGAAAAGCTAGTGCACACAGGGTCAACAATGATGTATATCATGCATAATCACCACGAATATTATTAAAACTAAGGTAAGGCCTTATAGCCAAGTCTTACAATAAAAAGGCTCAAGGCCAACTGAAAATAAAGACAACAAAAAAGCAAACTGCGGAAGCACAATCCATCCAGCCTCCCCACAGGCGAATGACTATAAGACGCGGCCTACTCATCGTAGTTCTCATCGTAGTCGTCGTCGTCGAAGTCTGGCAACAGATTTAAGTAAGGTGAGCACTTTTAAAGTACTCCACAAGTTACACCAGGAAATATAACAGAATTGATGCATGCATAATGAATTTCAAAGGAAGGCTTAATAGGGTAATTGTGCGAAAAAGTAATAATGAAATTTGAATACAATAATGTAAGTATGAAAGGTTGAATTTTGATATATCGTATGAAAAAATATATTTAACAAAGTAATATCGTTAGCGTAGACTCCAACCTACACTAACCTAACCACGGGTATTCCACCTGGACCATTGTCAAAACCACTGTTGTAAGTCCAAAAATCGAGTTTTATAAAAACCAAGTCTAATCTGTGAAAACTCTACTCAGCATGCCGATGACCGTGGACACGGCTATCCAAAATTTGCAAAAATGGAAAATTCATGATTTTAGAAAAATTAAGAAATTTGAACGGGTCAATTTGGAGTTAAAATGAAGAAGTTATGGCCTTATAAAGATTAAATACAATTAAAAAGAAAATACTCATTTTCTGAAATTATTTTTAAACCAAAAAGTATTTATGACATCATCATGAATTATTTTACCAAAGGAAAAACATGATTATGACGTCAAAACAGTAATTATATTTTCGACCAAATTATTTTTACATTGAAAAATCGGACTTATGACATAGGCATGACGTCAGCCCTGGCAATTTAAAAATCGGAGTGAGGCTGACATATGGGCCTAGTTCACGGTGGACCGAGCTCATGGACTAGGGTGGGGGTGAGGTGGCAAGCGGCTAGCGGTGCGCTGGCGTGGCCTGCCTGGGGTGCGTGTGGCGCCTGCATGGTAGCCACGTCGGCATGGCCAGCTGACGTGGCACGCCGGCTGGCGATGGCGCTTGGGTCCCAATGGCTACCGGCGTTCCGGCGGGTGGTGATGCCAGCCAAGTAGGGTGCGAGCAAGAGGGGAGGGAGCGGAGTCTGCTAGTACCTCGCGCAGCGCCTGAGGATGACCGGAGTGAGCTGGCGATGGCGAGGGGCGGCGGTCGAAGGAATGTCACGGTGGCGGGGGTGCTCCGGTGGCGTAATCACTCGGAGCAGAGGCGATCGACGATCGCCAAGGCACGAGGAAGGTCAGAGCAGCGCCGGCGAGGAGCGAGGAGGCCTGAGGTGGCCGGAATTGCTCGTCGGAGTCGATGGAGCCCGGCGGAGGAGAAAGGGCACAGGGAGGGCTCCGAGGTTCGGATTCTCAAATTGGAGGGCGAGGGGGTGGTGGTGTGAGGAGAGGGTGCTCAGGGAGGGCTTTATATAGGCTGACGGGCGGTGCATGTGTGTAATTGCCTCGCTGGAATTAGGGCTGCCGTTGCTAGCTTCCAGCTGGCGGGAATGGGCAATAAATCCGAAGGATAACGACTGGGATTGAATGCGCGTGAATGGGGGAGCACTTACAGCCATTAATGGCAGGACGTAACGGTTAGGAGGCAGAATTAGCGGAGCTCGGTGAGGTGGTAATGGCGGTCGCTCGGGGAGGAAGAAGATGGCGGGGACGACGGTCCCGACAGGTGGGTCCCGCCTGTCGGTGAGAGAGAGTAAAAGGAAAGGGAGGGGGCGATGGTTGGATTGGAGAAAAGTGGCAAGGAGGGGTGATCGGGGCCGCTAGACTTCGAGCGGAGCGGTAAGTGGCAGCGAACGGTCAAGATTTTATCCGGCTCATGGGTACTCGGAGGCACTTCTTCAGCTGAGAGATGTGGAAGTCGTTGTGCACTCCTGATAGGTTCGGCGGCAATTGGAACTGATATGCAACTTCACCTCTTCGGCTCAGATGGGCCTTTTGGGCCTGACCCATTTAGACATTACAACACAATTAAAACAATCAGGCCGAATGAGACTAAGGTGGAGGCCATCCCCACAACAGTCAGCTTTGTGCAGCGACGTGATGATACGCTGGTGCATGAATTGTCAAGCGTGTCGTTGCCTCGCGGACGTGATGATAAGCTGGGTGGCCATTGCGGCTTCCTCTGCTGAGGTACCTCGGCGAGATGGACAGGAGTCGACGCGGCTGACACCAAGCGCGATCGTCTATCATGGGATGTGCCGGGGGAGGGTTTCCTAACTCCGGGAAGGAGCTTTGACCCCTCTGTCTCGGGGCGATACCTCGACACGGACACTCCCAGCATACACCTTGCTCGATTCAGCCAGGAGATGACCAGGTTTTTTCCTCACAACGAGAGTCCCTCCCGTCTGAGGTGGTGGTACTTGCTGCATGTCTCAACTCTAGACTCTGGTGTCTTTGACAAGGCTCTCCGGCTACTCAGACTGGTGCCGGTGGAGCGGGCGCCTGGAGAGGTCGTCCGTTGCAGAGTGTACCAAGCAAACAGTTCCCCAGTTCCAGGGATAAGGTTTAACCTCCCCGCACTGGGTCTATTCCCCTCCGGAGGCGCTCCCCGCGATTGCTCTATAATTCTTCCTCAAAGGTACAAGTTCCGAATTTAGTCTCCGTGTCACTCTGATGGTTGGCGTTGTGTACTGCGACACGAGCTCGGATGCTCATGGCTCCTTTGGCTCCTTTTTCGGATGTCCATACATCTTGACATCCTCTTGTATAATACGGAGACCCAGATTCAGTTCTTTCGGGTGGTTAGCTTTCTCAGGTTTCTCAGTTTATGGGTGAACGTCTTCTTCCATATCAGCATAAACACGCCCAATATCATCTCTAAGATATTGAGCTCATCTTGCAAGAAGCTGCTCTGCGTGGTGCCGAGAAGGCTTGTGCCGGTCAGGTATTTGGCAGAGGCTGCCTCATACTCTTTTGGCCTCAATACCAGAGCTTTTCCTTGATAAGCATCTTCTTCCATACCAGCAGAAACACTCTTGCTATCATTTCGAGGATGTTAAGCTCGTCTTGCAAGAAGCTGTTGGATGGCATCGCGAAGGCTTGCGTCGACCGAGTATTCGATAGGAGCGTGTTTCCTGACTCAGGTCGCCACGTGCTCCTCCGACTTCAACACCAGAGTCTTTCGTGAGATTTACGGTGCTTTCGGGCGGGGAGGTCCTGCTGCAACGAGGTCTCTGCAACAAGGTCTCCGCCTGGGCATATCAAGATGGAGGCCCTAGAAAAACTGACCACCCCGGGTGCTCCACACTTGGAGCACTTCGCGGAATTTGTCTAGAGCTTCAAATCTACCAACATCTTTAACTCGGCCCGTTGAGCGCACACGTAGCCTCTAGACTCCGCGCTTCTTCGATGTACTTTATGGTGAGGGCTCACAGAGTCTCAAGTCTTTGAAGTACATGCAAAGCCTCTGACCCTCGCGTGTCTTTGACGTACTTCGTGGAGAGTGCTTGCGAAGCCTCTGGTCTTCGGAGTACACGTGAAGCCTCCAACCCTCGCGCGTCTTTGAAGTACTTCGCAGAGAGTGCTTGCGAAGCCTCGGGTTTATGCATAGCTCGGTGATTGAGGGCTGCGATCATGCTCCATGCAGTTAGGAGTAGTTTGGATACTGACGTTGATACTAGTTGCACGCTTGTTTCCAAAACCAACAGGTGCTCTCCCTGGGTAAACAGATAGCCTAGTAGTTGAAATGTGGGAACAGCTCGCCAATTGATAGGATTGGGCCTAGTGTCATGCTGCCCCTGGAGCCTCGCGCCCGTGTAGTACTTGTGCTTCGCATAGTCCTGACGTTCATCATGTCCCTAAGACCCAATGGTCGGGACTTCACAGCCTTGCCAGGTATAGAACGCTTCGCAAGTGCAGTTGGTGGGCCTTCCTAGTAACGTGTTCCACAACAGTTAGATTGCTGTACTTGCGCCGGTTGACCTTTCGCATACTTCCATGGCATGACACTTGGTGATCGACGCGTACGTCAGCCCTGTCGCTTCGGGCATCCTTAGTGCGCAACTTGTTTCCCGAGCCGTTATCGACGGACTCGAAGAGGCGCCATTAAGGACACCTTGCTATCGCTCTCGGCCTTTAAAACGAGAGCACCCGGTCCGCATCTTCAACTTGCGTGCAGGATCTCTGCTGCATTCTCTTCACAGTCATCCTCTTTCCCATTTTCTGCTCTCCACCTTCACGATGACTCGTTCCCGCCGTCCTGTTGAGATAGAGTTCAAGCTTGTCGAGCGGGAAGCATTCACCGCCGACAAACGGTGGTGCGTGGCCCAGAACGTTCTAGGCGCAAGTCTGGCTGACGAAGAACTGATTCACAACCTAGTCCGCAGCGGCAAGATCTCCAATCGGAATATGGTCCGACTCCCCTCTCGTGATGAAAAAAAGCCCCATCCATCGGAGTCTGAAGCCATAGTGCTCGACGCATACTTTGACGCCGGCTTGAGGTTCCCTCCATCGATGTTTGTGGGCGAGGTACTCCGACGGTACGAGTTGGAACTGACGCAGCTAACTCCAAATGCCATTGTCCGCCTGGCGGTTTTTTGTTGGGTGTGCCGGGCGGAGTGATCATGGCCGAGCGCCTATTTCTTCTGTTTCTTACATGACGCCCGATGTCAGCCCAAGAAGGTTGCGAAGGGTGAAGATGTCAATCTCGGTTGTGTTAAATTCGTGCTACGACCACAATGCATGAAGCTATTGCCGGTGAATGCGGCGAAAACTAAGTGGGAGTCCAACTGGACACGCCGATGGTTTTACCACTGCTTGGAGGGTGGCAACGCGCTGAAGTGGTACAAGGAGGCACTGAACATCAACATGTCCTCTTCAGTATCCCTCGACTGTGACGACAAGGCGAAGGCTTAAAAGCTGGTCGGAGTAGCCCACTGCCTCAGCATGCGAGACCTAGCCGAGGAGTTCCTCATGTTCGGGGTATCTTCGCTTGCCTGTCAATGGTCTGTTCATCCAGGCGGTACCCGCAACGACGGCCTCCGGCCTAGCATCTCTTATCTGCACCAACCTGAAGATCCTCGTAAGTGTTTAAACACAATATGACGAATTGTTGTTCTACGCATTCTGATGGCATGTCATTTCTATGTAGGAATTACACTCTAGGACGTGGAGCAAGCCACCGTCGTTTTCCTTGGGCCGTACATTGCCAAGGAACACAACCTATGGGAATCAATGACAGCGAATCGCGAATGGATCAACCGAGTTTGTGAGGCTCTCAAGATTCCCGTGCCAGAGCGTCCCCTTCCCAGGGCACCGAGAGCACGCGGTAGTAAGGGAAATGCTGCGGGGGCGTTGACTTCGCACCTCCAACTCCATCCTTCATCGGAGGTGCCTCTTGCATCCTCTCCACGCTTGTCCCCATCCGAGGTGGAAGATTCGGACATTACTGCCGCGATGGAGTCCAACGCTGCGGATCCCGTTCCCTCGGATGCCAAGGAGGTGAGGAGTATGGTGTTAGGGTTACAAGGAACCGCTCGTGGGGAAATGGATTCAGGTTCCATCTCCCCCTCTGCAGCACACCAAGCCAAGCGTGCTCGACTAAACTCTCCTTCCCATGCCGCCGTGGCCATTAGAGGGAAGTTCCGCATGGCGTCATCGGCGTTGCTAGATAGTTCTAACTCCAAGGAGGAGGTCCTTTGTAACATCCGATTTTTCTAGAATTTATAAAGCCCTATTTTCAAAAATAAATTTTCTACAATTTTCTGGAATTAACTCAAGCTTAAAATAAATTTTCAAAAACTAAAAGGATTTAATATGATTAAAGTAAATCTTAACATAAGCTAAATATATTTTATTTGAGTTTCCTAGGTCTCAAGGAATTTTCTAGTATTTTTGGTGAATTTTTGGAATTTATTTGCTATTTTCTGGAGCTCCTGGCATTTTATTTGAATTTATCAAAAAGAAAAACCCCAAAACCCCCAGGCCATCCCAGCCGTCCGAGCCGCCACCGCCCACGCGTCGCCCATCCGGCCCCCACCGCGCCCGCAGCCGCCCGCCTCCTTCCCGCTTCGCCCCGACCGCCCGATGCGCCACGCGACGCCCATCCACCCGCACCCGCCGCCACCGCCCTAACCCTAGCGCGCCCGCGCCCGTGCCATCCGATCCTCCGTGCCTTCATCTCAGCCGTCCGTGAGTCCCAGCCGCGTCCGCGTTTGTGCCGCGTCGTAATCGATCGGGAGTCCTCGATTCGCATGTTAAATATCGCGTTGCCGCCTCAGTTCGTGTGCCACGCCACCGTCAACACGATCTCTGTCATCCGCCGCGTCCTCGCGCCACCGTACGTCGCCCTCACTAGAGCCACCGTGCCCCGCCGTCGTCCCCGCCGTCGGTGAGCACTGCCCCGAGCCCTTCCGTTGTGCCCCTCGCCGCCGTTCCGGACCCCCCACCTCCGACGTGCCTCGCTGTCGACTACACCTCCGTCCCGCGCCTCGGCCGCCGCGCCGTGCCTCGCACTGCCACAGAGCGTGCTGTCACGCGTCGCCAATCCATTGGCGAGAGCCTCGCATCACAGCCATCACTCCCGACCACCAGCTCCGATCCGATCACGTGGCGCACTGCCAACTGTCGGATACCGCTGCCGCCACAACTGCGCAGTCCACGTCAGCTCTAGCCACGTCAGCCCTACGTTTCCACGTAGCATGCCACGTGTCCCACCACGTCAGCTAAACCAGACCCCAGTGCCACGTGTAATACCACGTCAGCGCCACATCAGCAAGTCTTGTGTCAGCCCCAGAGTGTGCCATGTCAGCCACGCCAATGCGCGCGGTGTGACACTGTTCCGTGGACCCGGTCCACCGTGAACCCCTCTCTCCCGTAGACCCAGTCCACAGCACGGTGCAATTTCTAAATTTCAGCCTTTTTCTTTAGATTCAATTTTTCGAGAGCCCGTTCTCCCTCGTCCTAGCTCCGATTGACCCCATTCTTTTTTCTAAATTCATCTAAAATCAAGCTCTAGCTTTTGGTTCTATTTTCAAGATTGTTGGAGTTAATTTGCTTATCATTTTATGTATTTTTATTGTTTTGATCGTTTTCTCTCTCGTTAGATTTCGATTCCAGAGGAGCAGGAGCTACGCCAGAAGACCCCGAGTACCTCACTGAGCATAACCAAGGCAAGTCATTACCTTTGATCATGTTGAACCCAGTTTGTAATCTATTATTTAATTATTTTATTTTAAATTACATTGTATCGCTATTTAATTTCAAACCATTGTACTGGGTAGCTATTCCCCAATTGGTTAATCTTCTACCTTGATAATTTGTATGCCATGATGTCATTGTCACCATAGGTTGGAAAATTTACTAGTGATGCTATGCTAGATGTCACATGGGTTGTACGATTAGAATGCTTAGCTTGCTTAATTTACGAAAGGGTCTATCATCGCATGTGATTAATTAATTTGACTTAATGAGATATGGAACCGTGGTTGGTGGCACGATTATTAAAATTTGTGCCATGACATTGGTGTGTCATTGGCGTGGTTATACAAACTTGGTTTTCACACGGGCGAGTGATCGTGCAGTAAAGGGGGATGTGCAGGTTCACTTCATGGGATGAGGTAGTCTCGCCTGGGTAGACTTAATGACTTAACTTTGTGCGCCTTTGATATGAGCTTTATCGTGCAAACCACATGTCTAGTATGGGATAGACCTGGCTGATTAATTTGGGATGTTTTAACTTTAATCTCGCTATTGTGATGAATATGGTTGCTGATTTCCATGTGGCGCAAGGGGGGTGTGATGCGAAACTCTAGCGGACGGGATTGAGTTGGAATTGAACTTTGTAAAGGCCTTGTTGTGATTTCCTTAGGCTGAGGCTAATCACATCGTGTGGGTACAGTTGTGCAACCTCTGCAGAGTGCAAAACTATTCGAATAGCCGCGTCCTCGGTCATGGACAATGCTAAGTGATTTCACACGAGGTATAGTGATTTCATGAAAACTTGGTAGTTTATGTTGGAAGTGGACAGGTAGTTCACTGTTGGTCTAACTTGTGGATGGGAGGTCTGCAAGTGGTTTATTTCAATTCTTTTGATTACTTATTTATCATTGTTTTATTTAAATTCTGCTTTTAATCTATTACTTGTATTTACCTTCAAATATCATTTTATACAAATCAACCTTTTAGCATTCCATTGGTAAGCCTTGCATACTATATTGCATTCATTTATTACAAATAACTTGCTGAATACCAATGTACTCACTGCTTTACGCCTATGTTGCTCAGTTGAGGAGGAGGAGTATTATCAGCAGGAGGTCCCAGAAGGAGAGTACTTCGACGACTTCATGTATTAGAACTTCGTTCTCCACTCGATATCCTGTGGGTTTGTCGATTGGCCGCTACGCTTTATTTTGGATTTTCCACTGCTAGATTTAAAGCCCTTCTGGCTAAAGATGCTGGAAGTTTGGCCATAAGGTCGTACATTTGATATTTATTATTATTTGAGGTTTCCCTTTATTTTAGCGTGTGTATGGTTATGATTACATCTATATTTGACTGTGTGCACTAGCGTGATCCTGGACTAGTGCAGTCTATACAGAGAGTCCGAATATGCACTGTGATCCTGGACTGGCGGCACCGGTTTTTGGCCTGGGGCGATCTCATCCCCAGCGCTTTATAGTCCGCAGAGTACATCGGGCGCACAGGGCATCTCCGACGATTTTGGCTTGAGACAGCGAAGTTCTCAGCGCTTTATATTCTGTAGAGTACGTCGGGCACTCGCTGACGACGCCGATAGTTTTTTGGCATGGAGCAATCTCGTCCCCAACGCTTTATATTCCGCAGAGTATGTCAGGCACGCAGAGCATCTCCGACGATTTTGGCCTGGGATTACGAAGTTCCTGGCGCTTTACACTCTACGGAGTACGTCGGGCGCCCAAGATAGCTCTGGCGATTTTTAAGCATAGAAGTGCATGATGGCCATCAAAGAAAGGTACAAGGATATATATATGCTACAGGGTTTACGTCTGTTCGGTGAATCTTTGAAAAGCACATCGGTAAGATAAAAACATGACTTAAGCGTCATACCTCCGAAGGCAGTCCGTGTTCCATGTATGGTTTAAAACATGTCCGTCGAGGGTGAATGAATGACATGCATCTTGTGGTAATCTAGCAGTGATGAGGTACGGGCCTTCCCACTTGGGGTCGAGCTTCCCGACCACCGCAGTAGGTAACGCCTTGCATCGCACGAGGTCGCCCTCATGGGAGCTTCGCTAGCAAACGAACTTGTTGTGATTCCTTGCCGTGCGTCTGCACATACTTGGAGATGTACCCCGCCACGCATGTTGATTGCCGTCGACCCCGAAGCCCTCTCCCGGAGCCCCAGGTGGATCGACAGCAACAACTACTTGCTTCCCCATAGGATCCTCCTGCCTACAGGTGATGTTGGCACATACCTTGCCTTCATCCATCACTTCATCACCCTCTTCGGCACCAGCTCGGTGTGCCGATGCCGACCAATCATCGGTTCTGACCCTAGCTCACGTGACTGCCACCGTCGTACTCTGCTTCCTCTTTGTCGCTACCTGCCATCTTCAGATCGTGACTACTTGATGTCCGTTTCCCCACGGACGACGCCAACTGTTATAGTTACAGGACCAAACAACAGAGAATAGTGGAATTAGGGAAAAAAATATTGATCGAAGGTGGTCTTGCCCCTAGGATCGTTCAGAGGGGACTATTTATATTGTTGTTATTTTCTTGTTACAACATTATCCCTAGGTAATATGTACCGTCTTAGGACATTATTGTCTTTTTACATACTCAGATGGGTCTTTTGGGCCTGACCCATTTAGGCATTACAATACTATTAAAATAATCAAGTCGAATGGGCCTAAGGTGGAGGCCATCCCCACAACAGTCAGCTTTGTGCAGCGACGTGATGATACGCTGGTCCATGAATTGTCCAGCGTGTCGTTGCCTCATGGACGTGAATTTGCTCAAATCGAATTGGACTCGCAAAGCGTACACTGCATCGGCTAAGCCTATAAGTACTGCCCCTTCCGCAACACATTTTTTTTACACCACAACCGCAAGACTACATTGCTAGTATAGAGATGGAATGGGAGGATGTCACCTAACTCGAAGGGCTGCTGCACTACGGGAAGAACAAGCGGAGCATGGCAGGAGGCCATTTCCCCGAAGCGAAGCCCCCATACCTCTAACCCCAACCCATACCTCAATGTTCCCACCAAACATTCACCGCAAGACCCATCTGTGGGGGAGACATCCCCCTCTGTTGGTGCAGGGACGCATGTAAGTTCTTTAAGTCCAAGAAGCGGTTGAGCTTGGGCATGTGTATCTGGTGTTACCACAACTATGCCTGCGAGTATCCCGAGCAACGTTGGGACATGGCCCGCTATCAACAGCTGGTAAGAACGGGTTATAATATATTCTCTTACCAATTCTCTTGTATGGCATGTACTAACAAGCTCTCCCCTCTTCCCACATTCTCCAGATCTACTATGCACCTACCGCAAATGGATCGACTGGGAGATCCACCTACATAACCAATGGACTCTGGATTGTGAGGAGTGGGACGCTCGGATGGCATACGAGAGGATGGAGGAGTGGTGCCGCAGCAAAGAACGAAGCAAGCGTATCCGACAGGAGATGCAAGCTCACCTGGAAGTATATAGGCGTAGGAAGCGGGAGGCTTGTGAGAAGGAACATGAGAGAAAGCACCAACTGACGGCCAGGGCCATGGCTGATGGCGAGGACTACAACGCCGAGCTAGACCGTAAGGGGAAATGGCCACGTTCCATGAACTTGTTAGATGCTCTTCATCTATATGTCCCATTTATTTCTAATTTCCTAAAGACATGCATGTACTATTCTTAGTTTGTTAGCCTGTGTCCCATGTAACCCCCTTGTCCAATGAACAGTCATGTTTTTTCCCGTCATTTATCCATAGTTCTCCTCCGTGTATAAAATTTCAATTACATCACAATATCGCTTATCTTCGTACTTACGAAACATTGTTATCTCAATCGTCCTTACAAATGTTTTAGAAACTTTATCGTATTATAACAACATACAACGATCGTAAAATGTTATTATGAATCTAATATATTTCATGCTATTCTCAATCCACAAAAATCACAAACAGATCAACCGATATTGCCTGCCCTTTTATTTAAAAATAATACAACTTACAAACAAGATTTCATATATATTACCTACCTACAACAATTGCCATTTTCCTCCATGCATGGAGACTGCACGTCTCTTTTGGCCTTTTTTGCAAAAATGACACGATCGCCAACCAGTTGATTCGCGGTCAGGGGGGCCAAGTGTGCAAAAATTGGGCGAAGTGACAGTCGCCTAACGGTCGAACGACAGGTTGCTATCGCTCAACGGTTGGGTGATAGGACCCCAGTCGCCCGACCTTTGGGCGACTGGAGCATGTCGCCCAATGGCCCACCTATTGCTTGTGTGTCACTCGGTTGTTGGACGGCAGGCCCAGTCACCCAACGGTTGGGTGACTGGAGGCTGTTCCTGTAAAAAATTTAAGTGCGGGTACATTTTTGCATTTTTGAATGAAAAATAAATTATTTTAAAAAATTGACAACGACTTGTTTGATACCGTTTGAAGGACATACGAGTGGATTTCATTTAATTATTTTTTCACATGACATACAAATATAAATCTAAGTGTTAAATGTAGTACATTCATAATTGTCAAGTAGTACATAACAAAATGTTACATATATGTAGTCCTTGCCAAGCAGTAAATACAAAATATTACATATATGTGGTCCTTGCTTACGTTCATATGAAATGATCAAAAAACGTAGTTTGAAGAATCGTCATGGTATCAAAGCCATTGCAATAGCGTCATGCACATCGGCTATGTCAACATCATCATTGGCAGTCGCAACATCATGTGCACTGGGGTTGTTCGACATATCCCCATGATAATCTTCATCCCCTCTAAATAAAACAGTGTCTTTTTTTTTCCATCTATAAGTATGGTGCATACCAACCAAAATGTAACTGTAACGACGAAACGACAAGTACAATCTCCAACCATGTTTACTGTTATAAAAAATTCATGGAACAACGACCACACACTATTTGAAATGCCAACTATGAAATACTAAATTTTGAGTGTTTCAAATAATGTGAAACAACAGGCACCAGACTGATACACATTAATAGTAGTTTGTGGCAAGAAACAAGTACCAAGCTGAAACATAGGAAAATCATTACATGAACCAAACATCATGTTTCCAAATTGAGTAGACAATGGAAAATCATTACTACTACAATGGACCTAATCCGCATTTGAAGCATTACATATATGGAATGAATGGTAATAATGTGCAGTGACGTGTTTCCATTTGCATGACATGGAACTTCAGGATAAAAATGGTGCTACAACTAGCAAGAACATAATTCTAGACAAAAAGTAATACAATTCATTTTCTTAGGTCACCCTAAAGACTAACTAGCAGACTCTACAAACCAACAACTATCACTAGAATTTATAGATCTGAAGAACAGCAACGTATCAAGTCATGGTTCACAGTGCTTACCTCGAAAGCGGCGGCGGCAGTAGGAGCCAGGTGGAGTGGCAGGGTTGGCTGCTGTGGTCAGCGGGCACAGGAGGAGCCGGCAGGAGGTGGCGCCGCCACACCCAAACCTTAGTCGCCCGATCACCCCTGCTATGCCTGGAGAGGACTCGGGTGGGTATCGATTTGGAATGAGGATGGAGAGGGGAAAATCGACTTCATATAGGTGGTATGTGGTCGATAATTTGTACCCAACTGTAGGGACAAAGTCAGAACCCAACCGTCCAAAGTCGTGGGAAGCTACCCCAGGTTGGATGTGGTTTTTTGGCTTCTCCTAGTACAAATAAGCTGTTGGATTTCAATTTTTAGCTATGGATAAGCTAACCATTTAGGACAACTTCTGGCTTTCAGAAGGGATAAGCCAAAGCAGAAGTCGTCCCAAACATGCCCTATTCCTTGCCAGTTGCCACAAGCTTGGCTACCAGCTTAACCATTTGGACATTGAACGGCTACATGGGTAAACAGGCAATGGCAGAGGACACAGCTTGCCTGCTCCCTTCTCCTGTGCCCCTCCATGCTCCGATGATATCTGTGGCTCTGATTTATTTTACTTGCCAAGCACACGTCTTCTGAAATAGAACTCTATGTTCTATAACTCCTTCCAATCACCACAGAAAGCAAAAGCAAGAGAAAGAAATGAGAGAGAGATTGTTCATGCTTCACTTCGTGCTCCGCTAGCAACTAGCATTATGAGATTGATTGTAACAACCATATTTTTGGGAATAGGGCAGTCGTCCTTTTCGCAATAGCTCAGGAGTTCAGTTGCAGATAGAAAGAGCATCATGCCTGCTCGTGATCATTTAAAATGGGTTAGCATATTAAAATGTGAGCTAACAGTCAATTTTAGCAACTTTATGGGCATCCAAAGTCAAAACTTATCTTACATTTAGAAGAACCAAAGCATTTCTCACAGGAATGCTTAAGTGAGTCGTAACTCTAACACGAAAGCTTGAAGCATCATTTCTTCTTCTAGTACTTGTTTTGGTAGAAATAAAGTAATAGTGAATACATTAGATACTCAACAAGTCCCTATAATAGAATGCATTTATAGAACTATTATCTATATGCAAAGCTTAACCAAAGGAGGACATTATGTTTCTTTAGCGTGAAGCCAATTTATCAAATATCATATCATAGCTAGTTTCCAAACATATGGTTTCACCATTTTTAACTAAAATCAAAATGTCCAATTTCAATTAACTTTGTGGGAGCAATTCTCTGCACAATTATTTACCATGTCTAATCTGTGGACATCATTCCATATCCTTTTTCCATACCACCATTCTATGTCCATAAGCACCATTAACCAGTAACCATTTTGTGAAAAAGTACACAATGTGGTATTTTCACACTTTGCTAATGACCAGGGGCACAATTATTCGAATAGATTATAAAACTCTACAGAGATTGTACAACTTTACTCACATGTTATATTAACTCATAATGTCGGCCATTACATGTTTTTGTAGATGTGCGACTAAGAAATCATAACAAGCCCTTTACAGTACTTAGTCCCGATGCTTTCCTCCACTCTAGAGGTATAACCCTCAGTGTTGAGATACCTCTGTTGTTAGGGAGTCTCTTCCTCATTGGTCTAGTACATACTCCTTGTAAAGGCAGGGACCTTTCGGGTCCCTCTCAGGCAGTGACCCCTATAGATTCACTCCCATCATATTTTACCTAGGCAGTGACCCCCGCAACCATTCCTAACTTTGTTACAAGGGCACAGGAGCCCACACCAAAATCAAACAAATTAGTTGGTCAGGTCCATCTCATGCTAAACTTGTAGTTACATGATTAGATGAAGAAATGAGCATACACAGATTTGGTGGTCCTTAATTGACTCAGGTAAGACAAACCAACATACCCAAACCTGGTGTCATCCCTACACCAGTCTTATACCCAACACTCATTTGAGTCTCCACCATTTTATAAAACATTCCCTGTTTCTAGTAGTAACCCACGTTACCACCATCATTATTATGTTTTAAGTTTTAGTTGCAATATTTGCATTGTACTTACTCTTACCTCTCATAATATTCTGATTTCCAGAGTTTATTTGAAGCTTTTAAAAGAAAATACACCATTTGGACTTTTTTTGGATTTAATACAAGCTTAAATTGAACTTTTAATAATTAAAAGGTTTTAATATGACTAAAATAAACATTAATATTTGCTGAAAATACTTTATTTGGGTTCCTTATGTCTCAAGAAATTTTCTGTTAATTTTTTTGAATTTATTTGCTATTTTTTGGAGCTCATTTGAATTTATTTGAATTTCTAAAAATAGAAAAACCCTCAAAAATATGAAAACAGTAATGGACCGAGACCATTACTATTCACTTCGGTACATTGAGCCTCAGTCGTCCGTCTCTCTCAGTGCCACATGTCGGCCATCTGAGCAATAGACCACATCGGCCACTGGATCACATCAAAGCGCCACGTGCCAATCATCCACACCTTTGCGCATTGTTCATCTGTGCGATTTGCACTAGCCATTTGATTGTTTCCCCTGTCATGTGTCACCAATCGTCCAGTCAAGCTACTGTTCATCTTCTTCACGGGGACCGCCGTCGTGTCTGTCCCGGATTCCACCGCCGAACACCGTCATCCTCGCCGTCTTCTTCTTAGATAGGAGTGCTTCCACCGTGCACTACCAGTCACCGTCGCCCGGACCATCCATCGTCGCCTGCCGGTGAGTAACTACCGACGAGCCACACCACCTCACTCCACTCCGACCTTTGCGTAGACCGCCGTGCTGCTTCCCGTTCTGTTGCCCTCGCCACTGTGCAGCCGCTTGGTAACCGTTGACGCTTCGCCTCCAACAGCCAGTCACCGTAGGATTCACCCACATGGTACTCTAGAGACCGTAGGATCTTGGCGTCAGTTCATACCCCGTGCCAGATGACATCAGCCCTAGCCGAGTCAGCCAACCAATCAAGCAAGCCACCTCAGCCCTAATGTCCATGTGTCACCACGTGTCATGACATGTGTATGCCACGTCAGCACCTGAGCGATCCCAGGTGCCATGTCAGATGCCTCATCAGTATGCCACATCATCTGCTACATGTTAGGCCACGTCACTTGCCCTGTCAGCCTTAATAGCAAGCTATCAACCATGTGTTAGTGCCACGTCAGCCCTAGTGCACACGTCAGCTGCCACATCAACCCTAGCCACCACGTCTGCAAGCCCACTAGCCATCCAATGTTCCATGAGCTGGGTACATCATAGACTAGCTATTCCATGCACCGGGTCCATAACACAGTAACCTTTTTTTTTATTTTTAGTAATTTTTTAGATTAAAATTTCCAAGAGCATGTTCTACTTTGTCCTAACTCCGATTGATCTCATTCTTTTTTCTAAATTAATCTAAAATTAAACTCTATCTTTTGGTTCTGATTTTGAAGTTTTTGAAATTTATTTGAATTTATTTTATGCTTCATTATGTTTTCTCTCTCGTTAGATCACGACTTCGACGGAGCTGAAGAAATATTTGAAGACTAAGAGTAATTATCTGAGTAAGGCCAAGGCAAGTCATGTCTTTTGATCATATTAAATCTAGATTTTAAATCTATTATTTATTTATTTTATTTTAAATTAGCATGCATTACTATTTCATTACAAACCTTCGTATGTGGTAGCTATGGTCCCAATTGCTTTATTCCGCTTTGATAACTTGAATACCATGATACCATTGTCACCATATGACAAAAAACTATTTAATGATGCTATACTAGTTGTCACATGGATTGTACGTTTATTTGCTTAGCCATACTTATAGTCTTGTTTTGTTCATCATCATATGTAATCAATTAATTAATTTAACTTAATGAGATATTGAATTGTGGTTGTAGCCACAGAATTAAAATTGATGTGCCATGGCATTGGTGTGTCATTGGTTTTAGTTATATAAGTTTGGTTTTTTACTTTGACGAGTGATCGTGTAGTAAAGGGGGCAGCGTGAATTCACTTCGAAGAATATAGATATCTCACTTAGGTAATGTTTAAGAACTTAATTTTGTGCATCATTAATTTGAGTCTTACTATGCAACGACTGCAACGACGAGGTGGCTTATTAGGTTTGCAACATATGAGAACATCATATTGTAGTGCCTATGGAGTGACTCCGCAAGCTCGCATTTATGATCCTTCAGCATCGTTATCTAGAAGTATGTTGCTGTGCCCCTGAACTGCTGCGCACGAGCCTTGCTAGGACAAGATTCATCCATAGATTTAATGATATAGGTGTCAGGGTTGGACCTATGTACCCGATACGTCCGGTTAATGTTAATGGTATATCTGGCAATGGCCCGTTGAGCATCACTCTTGTTAGGGAAGCGCACCTCCTTAGCTTGGACGAGCTCATGTCCTTTAGACCCAGCATCTAGATCATGGTCCGATCACATTTTGATGGGTTCACCCCACATGGCCTGTCACATACGAGACCATCCCCATAGAGTACGAACAAATCTTGAATGTTGCATATGACGTACTTAACACAGGTGTGTATGAAACCTACTTAGTACACGATATACAATGATTGTACCATGTAACAATTACCACCGTACGTCAAGCAGATTTATCTTGTTGTTACTGGATGATCTTTACACATTATTACGTTCAAATTCAATATTTCATTATGTAGCTTTCTTATTTTATACATATTGAAGATATCCTTTCTGTTTGGTTGATAATTTCGTCAAATGCAAGTACTTCATTTTGAGCATACAAATTATTTTTATTTTTATGTCAAATAGTCTGTGTACTTTCAGGTAGTAATAATTGTGATTTTAAAATTTTTTGACTTTTAGGGGATATATAAAAAATAACACTCTACACATTGCATAATAATAATTTTCTAACGCAATAAATTTTTTTCATCAAATAGTTTGTGTACCTCCAACTAATAATGTTTTAGATTTTTAAAATTTCTAACTTTTAGGGTACATGTCAATATTAACACCGTACACATTGCATAATAATTATTTTGAACTTACTAAATATTTTTAATTTTTTCGTCAAATAGTTTGTGTACTTCCAGCTAATAATGTTCTAGATTTTTGAATTTTTTGATTTTTACGTAACAAGTCAAAATTAACACTGTACACATTGCATATTAATTATTTTGTAACGTACTAAGTATTTTTTTTATCAAATAGTATGTGTATTTCCAGCTAATAATGTTTCAGATTTTTGAAGTTTTTGACTTTTACGTGACATGCAAAAATTAACACCCCACACATTGTATAATAATTATTTTCTAACACACTATTTTTTATTTTTCCATTAAGTAGTTTGTGTACTTGCAGCTGATAATGTTTTACATTTTTTGAAATTTTTGATTTTTAGAGAACATGTACAAATTAACAACCTACGCATTGAATAACTATTTTTTTTCTAACTCACTAATTGTAACAATTTTGTTTGCATGCAAACTCATTTAGCTATACATAAGCAATGTCATGCACATAATTACCGTGACTAATAAGTAATTAACATCACTAACAAAACTATGTCTTGTAAGTGAACTACGGGTACAGACCAAGTACACAAAGTTAACTACTACTTTTCTAGACTAAGAAGCTACCATTTAGCTAATTACATGCTAATCACATTGCTAAAACTATAGTCATACGTAGATGAAAATTACCTCTTCTTCGTGCTCATAAGCCAATCTACAACTTTTGCAACTGCCAAACTTCACATTCGAAATCAAAACCACTCAAAAATTGGCATTTTGCATGGCCTTCCTTCTTCCCTTCTCTCCCTCTCTCGGTCTCTCATGGCTTTGGATGAAATGAGGGTAGTGATCTCGAGACCATTTTATTGCATAGAGCCAGCGGGGCAGGGGGCCAGTGGACACGTGAGCCGAGGACTTCTGTTGTGCCTGCACAGCATGGGACGCACGCGGGGCGGGCCTCCCCACGGCCATGCAGCCATGTGTGCAACATGGGACATGTGCGGGGTGGGGCTCCAGCGGCGTGGCGATGTGTGTGAGATGTGGCCACTCCTACCACACTCTGGTTCCGTGGGACCTTCCCTTGTCCCTGCCATGCTCGGGTGGCGCAGCACCTTCGTGGCCCCGCCATCTACCACGTTGGGTCAGCCTGTGCCATGTTGGGCAAGCTGCTACGGTATAGAGCCATGGTAGGAGCCATGTGTTGGTCGCTGGTTCTTTTACGTTCGACAAGAGAATTATATTTATATTTTTATATTATATAAAGTTAATTTTAAAATTAAGATGGCACAGGCCAAATAAAAAAATTCGCTTCTCTACGACTCCCTGGCGAACCCGAGTCAGACCCAGCAACTCCGGTCGGACCCGGGCGCGGCGACCAAATCCGATCTCGTGGCCACGACCAGAGCATACCACCACCTCTTCCTCCCCGCTTCCACAGCCACTCCTCCCCCGCGAATGCCCACCGCCCCACCCACCACCTCCCACTAAACCCCACCATGGCCGCCGCCGCCGCTTCCCTCTCCCTCCACCTTCGCCTCCGCCCACTTCCCCCTCCCCACCGCAGGCCCCCTCGCCATGCCCCCTTCCTCCTCTCCCCTTCCCACCCTCCCCCTCCCCCTCCCCCTCCTCACCACCTCCGCGTCGCCCACGGCCGGCCCCCGCCCCCGTGGCGCCCGCGCCCCGCCGTGAGGGCGCGCGCCGGCACCATCCAGGCGCCGACCCTCGCCCGCCCCGGCGGCGCCGTGGAGACCGACCGCCTCCCCTCCGACGTGCGCAACCGCGCCATGGACGCCGTCGACCACTTCGGCGGCCGCGTCACCATCGGCGACGTCGCCTCCCGCGCCGGCCTGCAGCTCGCCCAGGCCGAGCGCGCGCTCCAGGCCCTCGCCGCCGACACCGGCGGCTTCCTGGAGGTGCGCCTCTGTTAGTTCTCGTTTACCTCCTTCCTGGCTAGCCTTCGGGCCCGCGGCGATCTGAGCGTTAAACTGTTCGGAGTTGTGTAGGTGTCGGAGGAAGGGGAGGTGCTGTACGTCTTCCCCAAAGACTACAGGGCGAAGCTGGCTGGCAAGTCATTCAGAATGCGGGTCGAGCCGCTGGTCGACAAAGCTAAGGTGTTTGAGAGATGCAAATGAACTTTCTTGATTCCTGTGAGTCGATGCTGATTTTGGTTGTGTTTTGCTTCTTTGCAGGAAGTGGGTGCGTATGTGGTGCGGGTGTCATTTGGGACGGCGCTCATTGCTTCCATTGTGCTCGTATACACTACCATCATTGCCATTATGTCAAGCTCAAGGTATGTTTCGTATTGCAAGATAGTGTTTCGTTGTACTAATAACTTGTTACTATATGTTGTACTGCCCAAAGCAATTCTGGCACAATCTTTTCATCTTTGTCAAGCATTCTAGAATTCCCTGGATTGATCATTCTGTAAATGACTTAGTGAATTAATGAATAAAGTGCATATTGAGAATGAAGAGCACCTTTAATCGATATGGACTCAACAGTTGTTTGGAGGGGCTTTCACTCTTTGTCTGGAAAGTGCTCATTCCTCAATTCCACTTAAAAATGGAAATATAAAAGAAAAGTGCCCATTCTTCTCAATGGTTTTGTCAGTGTTAGCGATTGTTTTTTTTTTGGGAAGTTTAGTAGAGTGTAGAGATATTCTATTATTGTCATTTACCCCCATTTCCCTCCCAGTGATAGCACTTCCTCTTCTAATAGCAGTGATGAAGATAATCGTGGTAGGCGACGGAGATCCTATGATTCTACTATCATCATCCCGACAGATTTATTTTGGTAAGTCTCCTGTAATTTTGGGAAGTGTTTTGACATTGCTGGATTACCCTAGTGCATTCTTGGCTGAAAGGAAGTCAGAGACAATTCAACTACTTTTGGGCTTGCAGGGCTACTCAACCACATCACTGTGTTATTGTACATTTTTAGTTGAATATTGTCTAGACTGCATTTTAAGTGTTGTTCTAGCATTTCTTTTCAAACGAACCATCCCAGAGAAAAAGCCTTGAAAAAAAAGTAAGTTGAGTTGCAATGTTGTCTTATATACGTGTTTCTTGGAATATATCCATTACACTCCCTGTGCAAACTATATAATGATTAGGGCATGATACTATGTCTGGTCGGAAATTCTTGAAGCCAACCCTAACTGCATGAACAATGCTATTATGTTACCCAATCTTTTTCCTGGTACTGGGAATTGTCGGTGTTACACCTCTCACCACTTACCTAGTAAGAGGATTACCATAAAATGGTATCCTTTTATCCATAGAGCTACATATACTCAATTACTCATTTGGAAATGCAATTTCGTATATGAACAAAAATCAATTATGTAGATAATCTTATTGTTTACAATACAATTTCATGTGTCTTCCACAGGTACTTGGATGCAGACTACTATAGGAGGCGGCGAGTAGAAAAAGAAAATGGGATGAACTTTATTGAATCTGTAATTTAAAAGGGTTTGACTTGATTGTTCATTTTTATTATGTAATGCTGCCATGTGTAGGTGGGTTGAAACACTGTATGTTCATTAAACCAATTATGCAGGTCTTTTCATTTGTATTTGGGGATGGTGATCCAAATGACGGGCTTGAAGAGAAGAGGTGGAAGATGGTAAAGGCTTTTTCATAGAGCATGTAGCTGCTGCTAGTTGGAGTTATCATGACCAGTTATTATTGATTAGTTTTTACTAATACAATTTTCTAACATTTCCTTGAATAAATTCGCAGATTGGGCAGTATATTTCATCGAATGGTGGGGTTGTTACAGCTGAAGAACTGGCCCCGTATCTTGATGTACCACCACCTTCGGAGCAGTCCAAGGCATATAATCTCTGTTCCAAAGCGCTAATTAGTATTGTTTGTTTTTGTTAGACTTGATTAAGTTTTCTACTCGTCCTTTGAATACTAAATAAATCGAATGTATAATTAACTAATTGATTATCAAGATTATTGTTATTGTGAGGGATTTTTTATTAAGTTATGGATTGAGGTGAGTTTCATCATATTCATACCATCTCTTGAATCGCAGGAGGATGAATCATTTATTCTTCCAGTTCTCTTACGTTTCCAGGGCCATCCAGAAGTTGATGAGCAGGTCCAACTTTCTCCTTTCATATGTTTCAGGCTTGTATTAGAGAACTGCCACTAAGATGTGGCCCTGTATTGCTCTCCTTAATTTTGATACCTATAACTTTGCTACTTACTGAAGATGGCATGCTCTACATAACTGGCAATGAACTTGAACACGTCTTGCTTGAATTGATCAACTTTAAAAAATATTAATGTGTTTGCTTTTCTTATTTAGGGAAACATTCTTTATCGATTTCCATCGCTGCAACGTACTGCTTCATCAAAAGGAGGTGGGAGTAGGGAATATGTTGGTACCAAATGGTCTGCAATGTTCAGTGGCGTTGAAAAGTATTTAGAGGAGAAACCATGGAAATTCAGGTTGGTATTTAGTCATTTTAAGTATGATTCCCGTTGTTGTTGATGAATCAAAATCTAGCTTCTATTTCACCCTAAAATTTGAAATTGTTGTAGTGTGAACATAATTAGCATATCTGGATGGCAATTTTTACCTTGGAATGACGCCTCACATTACACAATGAACTGCAATAAAGTCCAGAGATTAGTAATTGTTTGTGTTGATACATTAGAGGGTATTTGTTATCAGCTCTAAACTTGCTATTTTGAAATCTGAACTCAAGTCTTGTGCCCTTGCTATATGTTTTCATATACCAACCTGGTGATTTTGCAGTAAAGCTAATGCATCAGAGAGGGCAATGGTTGCTGGTTTGGGAGGACTCAATCTTTTCGGTGTCATCATTCTTGGAAACTTATTGAAGTAAGAGTTGTAATTCTGCCTTCAAAATATCGTTTCATTCAATTGTAATTCCTTCTACTAACTTTTAAATTAAAATTTATCGTGAAGACAAATGACAGTGACACCTGGTGGACTTATCTCATTTGTTGCGCAGTTATTTCCCTTGCTTCAGGTATGGCTAGGCTTGATTTACCTGTTTAGTATTGTATAAAATGGCCCCTTGATCCTCACTATTCATTTTAAAAGGCCTATGGCCAAAACAATCATGAACCCTTTCTTTTTCTGAGGGGAGTTTCTGCATGTCATGAATGTTGCAAAATATTGGCTGTTGAATCGTGCTGTGAACATATGATTAGTATTATTAATGATATACCATGTGGCCATTTGTAGATATATGCTGGTTCCTTTTTTGCAATACCATTATTTAGATGGTTTCTGCTACGCAAGATCAACAACGACATTAGAAGGAGGAACAGGGCCAGAGAACAGCAAGCTCAGGAGCTTGCGGTGCCTGAATCTTCTCTCAGAAGAAAGGTAAGAACAATTGAAAGTGCTGCAGCTTTGTGTTGGAAGAAAACATTCCATGGAAGCTGAAAAATTTGTAAATACAAGCAAACTTAAGCTCAACACACCCTTATATAATTGATTATCACACACATGGACCTGTTTGGAGAAAGTCAGGTATGATTTTGGGGGCATTGCGCATAAACCTGATATGCCGAAAATTGAGTCAGTAGTGGTTTCCTAGTTCTATGCATCATAAGGTTCTAAAAAAGAACCCACTTTGGTGGGCTTAACCTACAACAGCAAGTGTTATTATTGTGCAACTTGATCATCTCTTGTCAACAGCTACAACAATGAGTGGCTATTTTCCCTCAAAAAAAAAAAAAACAATGAGTGGCTATTGGTATAAAATGAAAATAGATGCTAACCTTGATAATTTGTATTGTGCATATCTTGCTGTTGCATGCTTCAGTAATAGTTGTTACCTTTTTATTGCAAGGGTTATTATCAATTTAAGTTGGTTGTCACCTTGTCATCAACTTCCTCTCGTACTCATTGGAGACATCAGCTCATGCTTGGCTGGTTGACATTTAATGATTTTTAGTAACTTAAACAACTTGTTTTCTTTATTTTTATTTAAAGTGGCATATATTTAGCTAGTATTACTGTCTTTTTTCAGTTGCTCAGTGCACGTGACATGGCTCAACGGAAGGTGATTACACCAGAGGAGATTGTCTACACCACCGAAAAGGATCTGTTGGATCAGGACTATGAAGCCAAGGAGTGGGAAAGGAGATTTAAGGAGCTTGGGTCAGACTGATGGATATACTTGACATTCATATGATCTGTACATGGTCCTTCGGTCTGCCTGGATGATCATTTTTATCTGCATCCAATTGAATGGTGGATAGATCTGACTGAACCATTCAACCAAGTGGGCAGAATGCCTAGCTGAGAGACTGGTTGGTTCTGAGACCCACTGATAGGCGTACAACTATTAGACCGTGAACATTTTGTGGAAGCTATTGGTTTAATTTCATCGACCAAGGTCTGCAGCTGCTGTACATATCTGTAACATTTAGCCTGCGCATTTGTATAGGTAGTTCAATGCACAGGATCAGGAAATCAAAATTCAGAATTTGACACGAGATCCAGAGATGATACCACCAAGTACGAATGGAGGTCCAGTGAGACATGTAAAAGAAAATGCCATTAATGGGGCCATTCGGAATATGGATTGATGACACTTGGCACTTTGCTAGTGATAATGTCAAATTCCATGATTTATACATTGGCGTGTTGTTAGAGCCTTCAAGGAAACAATTCATGATTGGAACTAGAAATATCTGGTATTGACCTGATTACCTGGAGATGTGTATCGCCTTTCTGTACTTGCCTATACGAGTGATACAAGGTCGCGTAAGGACCTGTTCAAAATGCTTTGACTTTTGGTTTTAGCTAAAATTCTGATGAGTTAGTGATGTCCAAGCTTCAGTTAGGTCTAATCTAATGTCAAAATGAAGCCACTTTCAGCTGCTCCTCAAGACCTGAAGGCTATATCATTCCCCTTCACTGCAATTCTTGTCAGCAGACAGTAGCTGATGCTCTCAGGATAAGACGAAAGCGACCGAAGCGATGGAGATAAGTGCGAACAAATGAATCACCTGCCAAAACACCAAAGACAGGTGGTGACTTATCACGTTTCATGTAAAAGCATAGGTGCACAAGAGAACATATGAGAGTGTGTACACACACATATATATAGGTAAATTACATAAGACACTTGGGTGCCTAGGCACCCATGTCAAAAACCGTTCGATACGTGAGTATGATTGATATAATTATTAAAATTTGAGTATGAAAATATTTTATACTCTTGATATATTTATGGTAAATGAGTTTTGAACTCGTTTCAAATTAGTTTAAACTATTTTTGAATTTAACGTGACTATAGTGAGTATATACCATAAAACTAGTTAAACTAAAATAGAGTAGAAGTAATTATACACGGGAGTAGAAAGAAGACTTCCTATCCTGCCCTTTCTGATTCTTGATTCTAGGCTGTTTTTGCTCTAACGCTTCCTAAAAAAATATTATTGAAAAAAATAATGTACGCAGAGGTTTTGTGAAAGATTGATTAAGTGAGGTGGGAGGATTCCACCCTCCTCGATCCGAACTATACAAACCGGATTGGATGGCTCTGGAGAAGTTTTAGCATTTTAGTACTATATATATATATATATATATATATATATATATATATATATATATATATATATATATATATATATATATATATATATATATATATATATATATATATGAAGCCTCTTTTCTACACCGTGTAATTACACCCTATATTGTATCTCACAACGTAAGGAGTATCTAGCGTAACGGAGAGTATATGCGTATAGTATACGAGTATTTAAGATCATCTAAGTGGTATGAACAATTTTTCAGAGGTGGTATGTATATTTTTTTTAGACATACTCCTTTTTATATGCGTATATGAAGGTATTTATAAAATACGCTAAAAATTATGAACCCCCTTGTAATTTTTTCATATGGTTCACATTGGAGTATATTATATTTAGTATATGAGTATACCTAAAGTGATAAAGAAGTATTTCAAGTTTGTTTAGGTGGTATATTAGAGGTGGGTGTAATTACACTGGTGTAAAAGTATTTTTCCTATATATATATATATATATATATATATATATATATATATATATATATATATATATATATATATATATATATATATATATATATATATATATATATATATATATATATATATATATATGCAGATGGTTCAAAAAATATCATAGACGATTTTTTGAACCGTCTGAATTTATGAGTCAGTGATAATCAAAGGTTATCACAGACAGTTTATAAGCCATCTGTGATAAATACAATACAGACGGTTTGTAACTAGAACTGTCTATGAAAAATATTATCACAGACGGTTCTATATATAGAACCGTTTGTGATGTTCTTTATAGACTGTTTATACTACAAAACCGTCTGTGGATAGTTCATTCTATACCTAAAATTTTTATCTATTTTTGAATTAGCTTCAGAAAATATTAGTTATGTCATTTGAAAACAAGCAAATACGATAGCAAACATAGCAGAGAACATTCTATTTATATTACAATCCATCATTACAATATCACAAGATTATAATCCACAATTACAATATCATAAGCTATGCCTCTCGTCCCTGATGCAGCTCAAGTAGGCCTTCTTGGTGACCGCCTCACTGTAAGTAGAAGAAACAATAGAGGAAGGAAGTTCTAAACGCTACAAAGTAGTAACACAAAGTTACAGAATCAAATACTAGAAGAAACAATGGAGAGGGCTCTAACCACAAAGAGGTCGAATGAGGAGGAGACAGTAAGGAGCCTAGAGAGATTTTGAGCGCATAAAGGGTAGGAGATGGGTTCAGATGAGTATTTATAGGGGAGCGAGAGGTGGGACGATCTGTGGGGTGTGGGTTGGTCGGTTTCTATTGGCTGGAATTGGGTTAAGGAGGATTGATGGGCCCAGTGGTCAGAGACCAATTTATCACAGACGGTTCTTCGTAAGAACCGTCTATAAAAGCATCACAGACGGTTCTTATTAAGATCTGTCTGTGATATTGGCTATATATATACCGATACAATATAAACAACTAGTCTCAAAATATGAAATAGCAAAGTTCTACATGGCTTATATATACTCATTTGAAAGGTTTCGACGAGATCTACAACTTTGCAATTGAGACAAACTCCAAATTTCGAAAGGAAGATCGAAAATTTTAGCAAAAACAGAAATAAAAAACTTCCAATGCAAATTTGAGGCTAAAGATGGCCGATTTTGAGGGTCTTCGAGGGCGACTAGCACAAGTCGGTCGTTTTGTTTTGGATCGAGCTCATCGTTAGCTTTCCAACGAATACAAAAACGTCGAAAACGGACACCGTATGCAAAAGTTATACCTATTTTACTGAAGGTGTGTCAAAATGGAATCCTACTCGAACTCAGGCGGAAAATTATGAAATTTTAGAGGTGTGTGAGGCGGAAAACACATCACAGACGATTCTTAATTAAGAGCTGTCTATGATATTCCTGTAATATCACAGACGATTTTTACTAAAAACTATCTGTGATATTACCAATATTATCAATATCACAGATGGTTCTTAATAAGAACCGTCTATGATAGTAAAGTTTATATTAGACGCCTTATCACAGACGATTCGTAAAAACCGTCTATATTAAATGCAATTATAGGCGGTTCTTATCAAGAACCGTTTGTGATTGCATTTAATACAGATAGTTTTTACGAATTGTCTGTGATGAGGCGTCTAATATAAATTTTTTTGAAATAGTGTGAGTACGTACTCTAGCGGCACGCGCGCCGTGTCGTCCTTGTAGGTGAAGTACGGGTAGCAGTTAATGTTAAAACACTACTATTACAGAAAACGTTATCACAGACGGTTGAAAAACGTCATTACAAACGATTTTATGAGCCATCTGAATTGATGGATTAATAATGATATGAGGTCATTACAGACGGCTTTCGAACCGTCTGTGATAGTTATTATCACAGACGGTTTTAACTACAAACCGTCTGTGATATTTAATTATCACAGATAGTTCGTAGTTAAAATTGTCTGTGATAGTAATAAAAATTATCTGTGATATTCTTTTCTTTTCCTAAATCTATTTCTGTTTGTTGGCTAGCCTTAGTAATTGCTAGCCATGCCCTCTGAAACAAGTAGATCAACACATATATACATTTAATTTACATCTCAATTCATTTCAGAAACAAAAATATACATTTCATAAATTAATTAATTGAAATGAAATAAAATATCTATTAACAAATATACAAGTACAATTAAGGTTAATCTTATCCTAAACAAAATCATTCTACGTTGTTGAACTCTCCATCTGATTTTATGACTTTAGCCACAAAAAAGAACGTGCATTCTCCTCAAAGTTGTGCAAGGTTGGTCTGTTCCAACGTAGTTGTAGGGATGGACAAACCTTGTCGATAGAAATATCAATGTGCATACATATATAACTTGATAAGTATGAAATAATTATTGCAAGATTGACAAATCTTAGGATTGGTGATCTTCGAGGAATCGAGTAGTAGTTTCATATGGTGGCAAACATAGAATCCATAGGTATTGCTCGGTGGCTGCTGGTGGCACTGCAAAAATAGAATTTGTTAATTCAAGAGGCATTACTACCAAGTGTTATATAGGATTAATGTGTATTAGCGAATATCAAAAAATTTTGAATATGTCGTAGGGCGTTGGCCCCTTCTGTTGAGCCATGTACCTCTGCAATGTATGTGACGAACGACCTATGTGATTCCAAAAAGTTAGCCTTATTCATTCGGAAGGAAAGAATAAGTACAATATGTTATGTTTGGAGAAAATGTATTTACCTATCGATTAATCGGCCGATAACTATGTAGTCGGTTTTGTTCTTACTTAGGGAATCAAGATATATTACCTTCTTCCATTTTGGTATAATTACAATTAAGATCCAGTGAAATCTACACAGGTATGTCGGCTGCTGTCATTAAACCTAATCTTATGTTGCGTATGAAGTAGAAATCAACAAGTATAACTACTAGTACAGCACTTACCCTTGATTGTAGGGCATAAGTACAAATTCCTTATTATGGTGAGCCAGCAATACTGTTGTAATGTAACTCTCGACGAAGGATGCATTCTTGTTGATAGTATCTATGGCGACCAAGCGTGGGTCTAGAAAACTAATTAGTGATTTGGATAATCTAGCTTCAGTCTTCATGTATCTATATATATACACACACACACAAAAGCAATAAATTATATATAATATTTATTGGTATTACATGAACAGAGATTGTGATTGTACACACTTACAGCGTCCAGCATCGAAAGAATGAGGCGTCGAGAGCGTTGAGCGTGAAGAGATCAAATAAATCCTCGAATGTCACCACGAAGACACAATCATGAACTTCGTGCTGTAAATGATATGGCCTGAATTTAAAGATGAGACCTAAGCGCCGTTGTCCCTGTGGCTTATTGGCCTGTTTCATATACCAAGAGTGTAATATCTGGCAATTTAGTCTTAGGATTAGGAGGCGCTCTGCTGGGACGACCATCTGCTCGTCTAGCACAAATTTGCTGGCCAATGGCAGGTAGGGGATATCATCATCGGTCTTCTTTGATTTGCCCCTGCTGCCTTGGCTGTAGGTTGACTTCATGGTAGTTGACTGTAAAGGTAGCACCGGTGCAAGTTGCTTCGGTGGGAATAGCACCCGTGGACATGGCACCGGTGCAGGTAGCGCCGGTGTAGGTAGCCCCTGTGGATATGGCACTGGTGCAGGTAGCTCTAGTTCAAATTGCCCTTGTGGACCTGGCACCGGTGCAGAAGCCTCCAAGCAGATGTCGCTTTTGGGCTACTGGATGATTGTTCCAATAGCTTGTCCTAGAGTCACGACCTCGTTGTTACGGGGCTTCTGTAGCGGGACGACCCTGAAATTGATATGAACACCATCCACATTCACTTTTCAAAGCCTGGCGCTAAAGGTGCACCATACACCAAGGTCCCAGGACCGGACGGATATGCCTGGCCCCAAGCAGCGCATAGGGCAAAAGAGGCATATCTCACTTGAAACTTGCACTTCGTAGCCACCTACATTACGATACAAAATTAGCTACTCCAACAGGCCTATCAGCGGATCGAACATTCCAGAGATAATAATTATTATCAGGATGTCGTCCACAGGAAATCTAGGTTCGCTTTCCGTGGTAGGGTTGGACGCGCAGCTACTCCAATGGTTGGGGGGATGGCTAGCACAAGAGCGGTGACGGCGTCCTACTAATTTTTTCTATATCTTCGTATCTCATCTCTGACATAATCAGCGATCTCTTTCTAAGAGATGCCTTGATCTCCTCTTGTAGCAAGCCTCACGCTCAACTTTGGCTCTCTTCCTACTCCGATACGATTCAGAGTCATATGAGAAACCATGTTTCCACGGAACATAACGACCAAGACCTCTCGTGCGATCCGGGTGTTCCTTGTTTCCTGAAGGATCGGAAACGGCAACAGAGGGGGGGTGAATGGTGCCTTTTTAAAAAACAATCCCAAGAGATTACACAATATTCTTCTTCTATAACTACGTGAAGTTATGAAGCAAAATAAATGCTAACTAGTGATAAGAAGCTGTAAATAAAACAGAAGAAGAAATCATCTCAGGTTTGCAAGCAAGCTCCCAAAAAGATTAATCATAAGATAGCATACTGGAACCTTCCACCAACCAAGACAATACTCAGGGGAGACCATACTTACTTGCTGCCGAAAGCACAAGCACCAACCAAAACCAGAGGGATAAAAAGGAGACCATTAGCTGTCCAGGGAGCAGGAAAAAAGCAATTGCTGCAAAAAGCAAAACAGGGGCTGCTAATGACTACTACTGCTGCCAAAATAAAGCACTCTGCAGGGAACTGAACAGCAAGCAATAACCGAGAACCAAACTGCAAGTTGAAAGCAATCAACACAAAAGCAACCGAATAGTGCAGGACTGTTCCTGCCGAACTGTTTCTGTAACAGCCGAAACCTGCTTGGACTGCACCTCCCAAAAGAAACGACAGCCGGCCAAGAACAGCAACTAAAACAGGAATACTACTGCAGCCGAACAGATAAGACAGAGGGACTGCAGCTACTGTTAATATCACAGGAGATGAACTGCACACAGGAAACAAAATCACTCCCTGCTGAAAAACTGCACCTCAAGAACTACTTTGAGGACAACCGAAAGGAGTACAGCACCCAAAAACAAAACAGCCGAAAATCTGTGCACCAAAAAAAACGAAACCAGTAGCTAGCTTAATTCATGCGGTTCTTCATTTGAACTGGTAGCAAATGGACTTTAGGAGATAAGAAAAAACATAACAACTTGACAAAGAAACTTGCTGCTATTAAGAAGAGGCAAAATAAAAACTGCTTGCTGCCGAAAAACCAGAGGGATTGATCCTGCAGAACTTGACCGAAACCACCCAAGAAGCAAACTGGAGATTGGACTTCAGATCAAATACCAAAAAAGAAACACAACAGAGAAGCTGTCAAAGCGCAGGAGCAAGAGACAGAAGCTGTTCCTCCTCGCAGCCCAACAAATCTCCACACCACTAGGAAGCAAAAGCTCAAAAACTTTATATTGTCCTAAACAAGAATTACTACTGGACAATCATGAACCCAACATGCTCTTGGGAAGAATTACTTTATTTCCAGTTCTTGATGCATGTTCCCATCAAAGAGCAAAGATAAATCTAGTAGCTACTAGTACTAGAACAATAAAATAACAATGAAGCGACTATGTAATATGATAATTAAGAACTGTAAATAAATCCATAAGAACTTCATATCGCATAAATATATAAATATCAAGAACATTAATTAAAAGGAAAGCAAGTAAATAACACACGATATAAAACAAGCATGTTCATATTGAGACGAAGAGCGATGAATGTTTATATCAACTCTTCCATGTCTCATCCAAGAACACCCACAAGGAGAGAATAAAACATTAAAACTTGCATACAAATTTTCTCTCCCAAGAGCACAAGCATTAGGAAACCCTAATACTCATACCCATTTCTATCTCTCTCTCTCAAGTGCACTTCTCCACCTAGAGAGCACCTCTATTTATAGCCTCCACTAATGGGTCTAGTAGACTACTTTACCCATTAGGTCACACCACTCTCCACTAATGGGTTTATACTCAATTATACCCATTAGGTTGCAACTCCTCTCCACTAATGGGTTTACACTTAATTATACCCATTAGGTTACAACACCTCTCCACTAATGGATCATTCCATATAAAATCCGCTTCCGATAGTGCAGCTTTGCGTATTTTCCAAAACGCCCCTCCTGCACCTTCCTGGAAGCTTCCTCGTCTCTTGCCGCGCACGCCTTGCAGCCACTTCGAGTCCTTGCCGTCTTCGACACATCCCGACCGTTCTGACCTCAGCACCGCCTGTGCCTAGTCCGGTCACCCGTGTCTCGCCACGACTCCACTCGACGTCCTGCAGTCACACAGACAAGAAAATATATTTCATAGCACCGCACCAAATGATTTAAATAAATATCCGCGTCAGTAATTAAAATAATGCCCGAACAAACTCGGACTTTAGGACACGAGTCAATTACTCATCACACAATCGGGCTACCACCACATGGTCTCTCAATCTCCCCTTGATGAGTATATTGACAAACTCAAAAGCATAAATAAAGTTGAGTTTGAGAGTCAAATATGGTCTAAAAGAAAATCAAGGTAACTAAGACCATATCGACAAAAGAGAAAATCTGGAGCAAAACCGAAAGAGCAAATTTTTCTCGCAAAGCTCCGAAGGCTTTTCTCCAAAACTTCTCCCCCTTTTGGCAATAAAATCATCAAAATGCACGAGAAAATAGAATGACTTGTGTGTTCTTTATTTTAAGTATTTGGAGCCATGAAGATTATCCATAATGATTTTGCGAGTATTACACCAAGCCATAAATCATAAGAATGCTATCAAGATCATGACGATTTATGTATAGAAAAGCTAAACCAAATAAGTCATAATCTGAAAATTTATCCAATTTCTTAGCATGTCAAATCAAACATGATTACAGTCTAGCTAAAGGTATCCAAGGATGATGTAAGCCATGTCAAATAATCTAAGTGAAATCAAGAAACTAATATTGAGCCATTTTAGAGTGCTATAAGTTTATTTTTTTAATACTTGGTCTTTTTGTGAATAAGCAAATTTAGCACACTTGACTATTTCTGAAAATTATGTGTGGCTTTATCTTAGCAAAGCGAGTTCTGGACTAGGAGCCATCCACAACTGCCTCCTAAGCTTCAACCATTTTCACAATTCTTAGCCATGTGCTAGATCTCAAGCCTTATGCGATCACTCCAAGCGAGAAGCTTAAGGAAATGATCTTGGTCAACCAAAACTCCCCCTGAGTTCATGCCTAGTGCAATGGCAAGCCGTCTCATGAGAGTGAATTGGTGAGATCAGTTTTTTCGCACAAAAAGAGATCATTTTGCTTTTGTTGCATTTAGTCCTTAGACCAAGGAGTTAATGAAAATTCATGCTTCATAAAAGAACTAACATAGCTCAATCTAAAGCTCAACAAAGATTCAAGACTCAACTCAACCTATTTGACATGGCCGGAATCATAAAAGGATAACTAAAAATAGACTAGACTCAAGAACTACCATGACATGAAGTAAAGCATTTTTAATTAACTTATCGTGGCAATGACTAGACTACACATATATAGTCATGATAAATTTAGCAATTAAGCACAGATCATGGCAAGATGTAATGCAGTGTAAACAGATCATATAAAGGATAATAATCAAGGCTCCATGTAGTTATATTACAATGCAAACTGAAATGCAAGAAAGTCCAGCTCCCCCTCAATATGAAATGCACTTTTAGTTCAAGTTGAGTTATGTCAAAATTAAAATCTAGAAGCTCCCAAGTGAACTTCCCCCGAACCAAAGCAATAAAAACGAGAACCTGGCAAAGAAAATCCAAACGGGTAGTCCTTAAAGCATAGAAAAGATATACAGGATACTATAGCTTAGACAGACTCTCGTCTACCCCATATGACTCCAGGACTATCAGCTGACTGTCCAGCACACACACTAGAGAGCAAACACGTACCCTGTCTACCCGAGGATGGCCCAACCCTCGCTAGAACCTACAAGCCGTGAGTGAGCTCAACCTAGTGAGATAAGAAACAACTAATAAGCAGCATCCTAGAATCACAAGATAAGAGCAGAAGTCTAAGCTACTAGACAAGAATACCACTCTAACCTATGCTAGAAGGACTAACCCCAATGCACCCCGAATGCTATGCAACAGAAAGGAGTAAGAGCATAATCAATATAATAAAAACAGTAAAGCATAAAGCTCCCCCTCACAACAGTCCATAAGGACAAACCACCCCAAGCTCTCCCAGAGTGAAAACCTAGAGCTATCCAATGGCTTGGTAAAGATATCAGCTAACTGGTGGTCACTCTCCACAAACTGGAGCACTATATCACCCTTCTCCACATGGTCTCTAAGGAAATGATAACGGATATCAATGTGCTTGGTCCGGGAGTGCTGCACTGGGTTCTTGGCAATGTTAATCGCAGAAGTGTTATCACGAAAAGTGAAACACCGCCGATAACTAACCCAAAGTCCCGCAGGTCGGGCCATCCAGAGAATCGCCGCAAAGAATCGGCGGCGAACGCATTTCTCGGCCTCTGCGGTGGATCATGCAACACCGGATCGCTTCCTAGATGACCAAGAGACAAGAGAAGTGCCAATGAATTGGCAGGTGCGAGTGCTCTTCTGTCTATCCTACACCAAGAAAGTGCGCATCGGAGTAAGCTCTGAGGGAAAGACAGGAAGATGAAGAGTACCAGATACCATAGTCAATGGTAGCTCGAAGGTACCGAAAGATGCGCTTCACCGCTTGACGGTGAGATACGCGAGGAGAAGCCTGAAATCGAGCACACAGACACACAGAGAAGTGTATGTCCGGTCTCGAGGCAGTGAGGTACAAGAGGGAACCGATCATGCTTCTGAACTCCTTCTGATCAACGGGCTCGCCATCTTCATCTGGATCAAGTGAAGTCGTTGTCGCCATCGGAGTAGATACTGGCTTGCCATCACTCATGTCAAAGCGCTTCAGGAGGTCTCGAGTGTACTTGCCCTGATGCAAGAAGGTACCCTCCGAGTCTGCTTGATCTGGAAGCCAAGAAAGAAGCTCAACTCTCCCATCATGCTCATCTCAAACTCCGAGCTCATGACATCGGAAAACTGAGAAACGAGAGCATGTGAGGAGCCGCCAAAGATGATGTCATCCACATAAATCTGGACGAGCAGAAGATCAGTGCCATGCCGGCGAATGAACAAGGTCTTGTCTACTTTACCCATCTCAAAACCATGACTCAACAGGTAGGACTTAAGCCTCTCATACCAAGCTCTAGGGGCCTGCTTAAGTCCATACAAAGCTTTGGAAAGCTTGAAGACATGGTTTGGGTAATTGGGGTTTTCGAAACCAGGAGGCTGTC
Organism: Melocanna baccifera; assembly: GCA_036346265.1. Taxonomy (NCBI): domain Eukaryota; kingdom Viridiplantae; phylum Streptophyta; class Magnoliopsida; order Poales; family Poaceae; genus Melocanna; species Melocanna baccifera. Next base: position 13,704,150 of record CM070679.1, read on the forward strand.
GGACGTAGACCTCTTCCTCAATAAAGCCATTGAGAAAGGCACTCTTGACGTCCATCTGGTAAAGCTTGAAACCCTTAGAAGCTGCAAAGGCAAGCAGGATTCTAATGACTTCAAGTCTGGCTACAGGGGCAAAGGTCTCCTCGAAATCTAGACCCTCAACTTGGGAGTACCCCTGAGCTACCAGTCTAGCCTTGTTCCGAATAACCACTCCATCCTCACTCTGCTTGTTCTTGAACACCCACTTAGTCCCAATAATATTGTGATCATGCGGGGGCTCGACAAGCGACTGCACCTTGTTTCTCTCGAAATTTTCTAACTCCTCATGCATGGCATTGACCCAAGACTCATCAGAAAGAGCATGACAAACATCCTTGGGCTCAAAAGAGGCAACAAAAGCAGAGTGGAGACAGAAGTGAGACGTGCCAGACTTTGAGCGTGTAACGCGCTCAAAGAGATCTCCAATTATCTGCTCTGAAGGATGAGCTTTCTGGATATGATGGGGAGGTCCTGGATGAGAAGTAGTGGCCTCTACCTCATGAGCTGATGAGATAGGAACAGAGCCACTAGCTCCTGAGGATGCGGAAGGAATGGGCTGATCTCCTTGAGGTACGGTGGTGGAAGTAGGCACCTCAAGGGGAGGAGAAACTGGATCGGGTAGACAACTCTCATCTTCATCCTCCTCATCATCCACAAAGATGGGCTTGGACTGCTCTACTGAACCTGAGATGTCAGGCCTAGTCCCCGGACTGACCTCATCGAAGGTCACCTCGCAGGTCTCTACCATTTTACTAGACTCACAGTTCCAGACCCTATAAGCCCGCGAAGAAGTCGAGTAACCGAAAAAATTCCATCACAGAACGTGACTCGAACTTATCTAGGTTCCCGGACTTGAATAAAACACTTGCAACCAAAAACACGAAAATGAGATACGCTGGGCTTTCGCCGTATCTCAACTCAAAAGAAGTGCGATGCAAGTGTGCCTCGAAAAAACTCTGTTTGAAACATGGCACGCGGTGGCTATTGCCTCACCCAAAACTTCCTAGGTGTAGAATACTCATTAAGCATCGTCCTGGCCATCTCGACCAAGGTACGGTTCTTCCTCTCCACAACGCCATTTTGCTGGGGGACGTATGGAGAAGAGAACTGATGCTCTACACCTGACTCATCGCAAAACCTCTCAAAGTAGGAATTCTTGAACTCCGTGCCATTGTCACTGCGGATTGCTCGTAAGGCACCCGGAGCTCAACGAAAGCTTCTTCAATGCACCTCGAAAATGTGTAAACGTCTCATCCTTCGAGGCTAAGAAAAATACCCAAGAGTACCTCGAGAAATCGTCGACCACAACAAGAACATACCACTTCCCTCCTGCAGACTGCACTCTAGATGGTCCAACTGTGTCCATGTGGAGCAGCTGTCTTGGTGCATCGGTCATCGTGACGGTGACCGGAGGATGAGAAGCAGCAACCATCTTGCCGTGCCGGCAAGGAGCGTAAACAAGATCTTTGACCATCTTGAGCTTCGCGGACCACGAATGAGATCGTGGCGCTAACTCGGGTCAAATGGTCAAATCCAATATGACCAAGTCTCCTATGCCAGAAAGAGAGGTCGCGGGAATCAGAAGCAACTAAACACCTGAGAGGATCACCAGAAGACTCAGAAAAATCAGCACGAAAGATCCTCCCAAAACGAGAAATCCCGCAAACCAGACTACCCGAAGAATCAAGAATTTTGCAATTGTTTTTCTTAAAGCTCACCTCAAAGTCGCCATCGTAAGTGAGAAACGGAAAGCAAATTATATTGCAGCTTACTAACCAAGGCAACATCTTTTAAAACAAAAGACTCATTAATGCACGCTGGAACTTTTGGCGATAACAGGCCCGGAAGAAGCATCTCCGAAGGTGATCGTCTCATCACCTGGAGCACGGGCAAGGGAAGAAAACCAACGAGAATCTCTGGTCATGTGTCGTGAACATCCGGAGTCTACGAGCCAAACCTTTCCCTTCCCTGCCCGGCGAACCTGAGTCAAACAGAGAGTAAAGTCTCAGTATTGGGGTAAATCAACAATGATTTCGGCACCCAATACTGAATAACACGTCGAGCAGATGAAGTAGTCAAGCACGACTGACCTCTATCTACCCTACGCTCCCTGTTACTCAAGGCAGAAGGTCTAAGAGCAGACCCGAAGCTGTTGCTGAGTCCGACTGCTACGGGAGAGCGAGTCGGAGTACCAACAACACGCTGATCTCGCCGCGGGTAGCTATCTCGATGGAAACGAGATCTACCCTCGTGGCGGCGGATATCATGACCCGGGCAAATCGAGGACGAAAATCGAAGAACCGAAAAACCAAGTCCTCGATGCTGCCCAAAAGCATCAACGGTAGCAACCTTAGACCTCGTGGCTGGTCCTAGGTGCACTCGTGTCCGGGTGACCACGAATACGCCTAAGAGCTGCAACACGGTCTCTCGCGCAATCTAGCACGCTGAAGCATCGGCCGATCATATGTCCATCCTTCCGACAGAAGGTGCAATGAAACTTCACCCCGTGAGAAGCCGGTTGCGGTGGAATCACCTTCTTGTAAATCCCTTGACAAAACCCGCAGACTTAAATTTGACTTTATCAGTCCTGGGCTCAGTCTCGATCACACCTGGTGCTATGGGTCTGAGCACGGCAGGTGGATGCTTCCTCATGTCCTCATAGAAATCATATCCTAGACCCTGATTAAATCTGCAAATCTTAGATTGGTCTAGAATAAGATTGAGTTTTTTCTTACCTCCTACAAATCTCTCGAGAGTGTTCATAAGATACTGACACTCCCGAAAGAGAGAGGTGCAAGAAGAGCAGGGAGAAGAGGGAACAGCAGAGGGTAAGGAGACAGAAGAAGAACCAACAGTAGAGGAAAGAATGGCTTGTGCACGCACAGCCGACTCTGATGGGACAGTCCTACTACTAGCAGGTTGGCTCCGGTTGCTAGGCGTCTCTACCTTACCCTTGGACTTCTCCCCAACACCAGCACATACATTACAACATGATTGTGGCTTCTCTAGTAAATCCTTAGTTAGCTTCACACATTTTTCTTCCAAAACAATCAAGTCAGATTTTAGTTTATCATAATTTTTGCATGGTGAGCTAACAGGGTCCTTAGAAGCATATTTAGCTATTTTCTTGTTGTAATCAATCATTTCTTGAAATTGTTTAGAAACAGATTCAAGTTCAGCAGTTAATTTAGGACAATTTAAACATGAAGCAGTTGGCTCAATCAAAGAAGCATGCAATTCAGCAATTTTATGATCTGCTCTTTTTAAGTTCATTTTTAAGTTATTGCAATTTTCACAAGTTTCAGGCAGATCAATAAGCATAGTGTAAAGACCTCTAAAAGCATTATCCTTATCCTCACATGAGGTGCAAGAAGTAGTCTGAATATTAGAGGAAATAGAAGCAACCCTACTCATTTCTAGTTCAGCAAGCAGACTATCATTCTTCACTTTAAGCAAATCAAGCTCAGAAGTCAAACTATCATGAGAGGTCCTTAGCTTTTCCATATCTCCAAGCAAAGAAGAACATACATCACATTCGTCACGGGAGGGAGCAGATATAAGTGAAGTAAACTCCCGTGACGATCTCTCTACTTCCTTCTCAAGATCCACAACCCTAGCTCTAGATTTAGTATAGAACTTTCCTAACTTCAGAAATGCAGTATAGAGCTGGTCGTAGGAGGGACCTACCTCATCGGAGTCGCTGTAGAGCTCGCTGTCGCTGACGTCGTTGTCATTGGCCATGAAGTACATTCCGATGAAGTCGTCGCCGTCCTTGGGATCTTGATCATCCTTGTCGTCGTCGTCGCTCCACCCCTCCACGTCGCTGAAGTCGATGTCGTCGAAGGCAGTGAGGACGCGGTGGAAGAGCTTCTTGGCTTTGCCAAAGTTGCGGAACTTCTTCTTGCCTTGAGCGTAAACTGAGGGCTTCTTGTTGCGGTTCTTGTCGATGTAGTCGTTCTTGCTTACACCGCCGTAGTCGTTCTTGCCTTTCACCAGCTTGGGGCAATTTGCCCGAATGTGGTTGGGGCCACCACACTCGAAACAAATGACAGGTCCTCCCCTCTTTCTGTCCCTCCACCTCTTGTAATCATGGGAAAACTTCCGAGCTAGGAGGGCCAGTTGCTCATCCTCGAGCTGCTCTAACTGATCATCAGTTATATCACAGAGAGCAGCAAGGGAGAATCCACACGGCATCGTAAGAAGGACCGTGTCTGAATCGGGATTGGTGACTAGGGCCATCGACTGTGACTTCGACTTGCGAGAGACAATGTCAATCTCGTGAGTCTTGAGACGCGAGTACAGCGCATCAAGAGTCAAAGTCGAGAGGTCCGTGGTGTCCTTGATGGTAGTCACTTTCATCTCCCAAACACGCAGATCGAGTGCAGTGAGCATCTGTCGAGCGTTATCCGAGTCGGAGTATGTGAGACCGACCGCTCGGAGGTTGCTCAGAATTTTATGAAAACGCGCAAAACATTCATCTAAGGACTCGCCAGCGAGCATTTCAAACTTGTTGTAATCTCGCTTGAACTGATCCTGTCGAACCGTCTTAATCTGGGTGGTGCCCTCATGATATGCATCGAGGGTCATCCAGATGTCGAAGGCCGACGTGAGATGAGAGATGCGATCAAATTCGCTCCTGCTCAGACCCTGGATTATAATGTTCCTTGCCTTAGCATTTGCCTCAACATCAGCCATGTTATTAGCATTGATGTCCTCATCGGCAGGAACAACAAAACGGGTCTTGACCTTGCGCCGGATGGCATACCGGGCTCGGATATATGTCTCCATTCGGCTCTTCCAGAAGGGGTAATCGATGCCATCGAAAACGGGCGGCTTGGTCGAGTACTTGTCCGTTGCCATGGCTCTTGAGACCGGTTAAGATCTATAGACAAGAGTTAACCGGCTCTGATACCAATTGAAGGATCGGAAACGGCAACAGAGGGGGGGTGAATGGTGCCTTTTTAAAAAACAATCCCAAGAGATTACACAATATTCTTCTTCTATAACTACGTGAAGTTATGAAGCAAAATAAATGCTAACTAGTGATAAGAAGCTGTAAATAAAACAGAAGAAGAAATCATCTCAGGTTTGCAAGCAAGCTCCCAAAAAGATTAATCATAAGATAGCATACTGGAACCTTCCACCAACCAAGACAATACTCAGGGGAGACCATACTTACTTGCTGCCGAAAGCACAAGCACCAACCAAAACCAGAGGGATAAAAAGGAGACCATTAGCTGTCCAGGAGCAGAAAAAGCAATTGCTGCAAAAAGCAAAACAGGGGCTGCTAATGACTACTACTGCTGCCAAAATAAAGCACTCTGCAGGGAACTGAACAGCAAGCAATAACCGAGAACCAAACTGCAAGTTGAAAGCAATCAACACAAAAGCAACCGAATAGTGCAGATCGTTCTCGCGAATCAAGCTTTCAGAATACCAAACTCGCTTGGACTGCACCTCCCAAAAGAAACGACACCGGCCAAGAACAAAGAATTAAAACAGAATACTACTGCAAATGAGCAGATAAGACGGAGGGATCGCAGCTCATCATTAATATCACAGGAGATGAACTGCACACAGGAAACAAAATCACTCCCTGCTGAAAAACTGCACCTCAAGAACTACTTTGAGGACAACCGAAAGGAGTACAGCACCCAAAAACAAAACAGTAAAATCAGGCACCAAAAAAACGAAACCAGTAGCTAGCTTAATTCATGCGGTTCTTCATTTGAACTGGTAGCAAATGGACTTTAGGAGATAAGAAAAAACATAACAACTTGACAAAGAAACTTGCTGCTATTAAGAAGAGGCAAAATAAAAACTGCTTGCTACCGAAAAACCAGAGGGATTGATCCTGCAGAACTTGACCGAAACCACCCAAGAAGCAAACTGGAGATTGGACTTGGATCAAATACCAAAAAAGAAACACAACAGAGAAGCTGTCAAAGCGCAGGAGCAAGAGACAGAAGCTGTTCCTCCTCGCAGCCCAACAAATCTCCACACCACTAGGAAGCAAAAGCTCAAAAACTTTATATTGTCCTAAACAAGAATTACTACTGGACAATCATGAACCCAACATGCTCTTGGGAAGAATTACTTTATTTCCAGTTCTTGATGCATGTTCCCATCAAAGAGCAAAGATAAATCTAGTAGCTACTAGTACTAGAACAATAAAATAACAATGAAGCGACTATGTAATATGATAATTAAGAACTGTAAATAAATCCATAAGAACTTCATATCGCATAAATATATAAATATCAAGAACATTAATTAAAAGGAAAGCAAGTAAATAACACACGATATAAAACAAGCATGTTCATATTGAGACGAAGAGCGATGAATGTTTATATCAACTCTTCCATGTCTCATCCAAGAACACCCACAAGGAGAGAATAAAACATTAAAACTTGCATACAAATTTTCTCTCCCAAGAGCACAAGCATTAGGAAACCCTAATACTCATACCCATTTCTATCTCTCTCTCTCAAGTGCACTTCTCCACCTAGAGAGCACCTCTATTTATAGCCTCCACTAATGGGTCTAGTAGACTACTTTACCCATTAGGTCACACCACTCTCCACTAATGGGTTTATACTCAATTATACCCATTAGGTTGCAACTCCTCTCCACTAATGGGTTTACACTTAATTATACCCATTAGGTTACAACACCTCTCCACTAATGGATCATTCCATATAAAATCCGCTTCCGATAGTGCAGCTTTGCGTATTTTCCAAAACGCCTCCCGCACCTTCCCCGAAGCTTCTCGTCTCTTGCCGCGCACGCCTTGCAGCCACTTCGAGTCCTTGCCGTCTTCGACACATCCCGACCGTTCTGACCTCAGCACCGCCTGTGCCTAGTCCGGTCACCCGTGTCTCGCCACGACTCCACTCGACGTCCTGCAGTCACACAGACAAGAAAATATATTTCATAGCACCGCACCAAATGATTTAAATAAATATCCGTGTCAGTAATTAAAATAATGCCCGGAACAAACTCAGACTTTAGGACACGAGTCAATTACTCATCACACAACTGGGGCTACCACCACATGGTCTCTCATTTCCCAAGGCCACGAAGAGTATATCTCTCTCCCTACTTGCCTGTAATGATCATTGGGAAGATTCTACACTCAGCGCTTCCTACAAGAACCTGACATGTCATTTCACTTCCTACGAAGTTGTGGAGTAATTACAAGTTATGTAGTTCGATATCTTACCAGGCAGTGGGACACTTCCTCGTCTGCAGGGTTTTGGAAGGAGATGTCCTTCGATGACATGGTAGATAACCTCACTCTAATCTAATTTCAAGCGTGCTCATCCAGGATTATGGCAAATGGCGGAGTGGTGTCCCGCAGGATTGCTTGCTCATCCTCCTTTCTCCATTGTGGAATCTTACTCGCATGCCCAGCTGTGCTGAGTCTGTCGAGGTGCGTGTTTTTTTCCTGGAGAGCCTTGTGCGTCGTACTTGCACTTCTAAAATTTTTGGTCATCTTCATCGCCGTAAACTCTTCTCACTGTGGTACTAGGAATGGATACTTATGAAATGGCATTAGATTCTTCTTCACGTACTGCTTGACAAGCAGGCTCTTGAAGTTCTTCCATGCTTTGTACGCCGCTAGCAAGACATGTCATTGCACAGAGTCGTAGTGTTCTTCCGGGATCTTGAACGATGCAAAAATTTCTGTCAGCAGCTTACGTTTTCGAGTTTTAGTTATGGTCTTCCACGAATTGAATGTGATCTCAATTCATTCTCGTGCAACTATTCCGACCATTCTTCGAAATACGCCGCTGCTCGGTGAGGAAGGAGAGGGGTCCCAGATCCATCGATCTCCGTGATGGTAAATCGGCCCTCAGGCTTTTTCGATAATCATCTTCCTTGGCGTTTGGATTTTCCAGTGGATGCATCCGGTGACGATGTTGGCCTTCTCATATATGAAAATTAAGCACAATGTAGCATATATATATATATATATATATATATATATATATATATATATATATATATATCAATATGAAAATGACATGAAATTATATGAAAGTACATATATATATCAATATATATATACATATCAATATGACAATGTCACATTTATATTTTATTTTATGTTGTTATTTGTCCAAAACAAATCTATGTTGCTGATTATTAAACATGAAACAACTACATGAAACAAATCTTAATTAATTGATCTTCATTATTCTATATGAAATATGAAACAACTACATAAAATAAATCTTCTTCTTCTTCTTAATTACATGAAACATCTACACGAAACATGAATAACAGATCTTAATTATTCTATATGAAACATGAAACAACTACATAAAACAAATCTAAAAACATCTTCTTCACATCATTTTTAAGGAAAAGATCTTCTTCACATCATCACAAATCTTCTTCACCTCAATTACATGAAACAACTATCCTCATAAGCTCTACATTATTCTATAAAGACGACATTTCATCTAAAAAGACCAGAACACGTATTCTCGATGTAACAAGGATTAAAGAACCGAGAAAGAAACCATCAAGAACCAAACCAGAGACGGTTCTGTTTTAGAAAGAAGGGCTCGGGGGTGGAGGGTGTCGGGCTCGGGGGAGGAGGAGGGCGCTGGGCTCAGGGACCGAAGGCGGTGACGGGCTTGGGAGAGTGACGACGTTAAGTCCGAAAAGCAATCGGTTGGTATAGCTAATAACTCCAATATACACAAAACCTAGATGGAGGCATATATATATATATATATATATATATATATATATATATATATATATATATATATATATATATATATATATATATATATATATATATATATATATATAAAGACTTATTACAGATGGTTCTATTTCAGAACCATTCGTGATATTTATTATCATAAACAGTTCTATTTTAGAATCGTCTATGATATTTCAGAACTTGAATATCATAGACGGTTCTATTTCAGAACCGTCTATGATATTTCAGAACTGAATGGCAAGATCAAGGAATTCTTAGTTAGACAGAAGAACCATCAGCGTATGGATGAGATATGTGTGATGCTTTCCATACTAATGAAGCAAATACATTTGGATGGACTATAATTATTCAAGCAGATTATAAATTTTTGTTAGTTCTTTTGATCGTATTCATTTAGAAAATATCTATTTAGTCAGTTGGTCCTAAGGACTAGGCACAAGATTTAGGTGGTTGTTGTGTAGTGCTAGCATCATCTGGCTACTTGTATTTCTTTGGATAAATGATGATTAAGTCTAACTTTGGCTTGGGTACTGCATGTTTGTGTTTTAACTGTTTGTTGTTCCTATACAAATGCATGGCTTTCCTGAAGCTGAACAACCAAGTGGAGTGCAATGATATGATCAGACATGATTAACAGTGAATATTAGCCACTATTAAGTTCCGTTCATAGCATCCAGCCAATATTAAGTTCTTGGACATGATAAATAGTAAATCTCAGCATCGTGGCTGGTGAATGGAGGAATACAAGTTGTTGAGCCAAAGAAAATACAAACACTTTAGCTTTATAGAATTAAAAGTGGGAAAAGGTGTGCTTTATTGTGAAATTATAGTACAAAAGGTGGTGCAAAGGGTTTTTGACTTGAAATGTCTAACCAAATATCTGCTTGTGATATGATTTGATTTATCTATTTTTGTGTATAGTGATGCCTTTTATTTTCTCCTGTGTAGGTGGTGGCTTTTAGTTTCTCCCGCGAAAGTGGAGGCATTCTTGTCATCAGTTTCCAATAATTATTCAACAATTTTAGAGAACCTTAAAACATTTATTCAATCCAATCTACCAAGTCTTGTTGTTTATACATTCTTGAAGATTTCTTTGTGTCTGATACTCTGGTCGTTGTTTTATACTCTATTTCTTCATGCCAATATTGGGAAATTAAGATTTCTTTTAACTGTAATGAAAGCATCAAGTGCAAACTGTAGAGTTTTTCAACTTCTGGACCGTATTTCCTCAATGACAAAACTCTGGGGACAAATATCCAAGTCCAACAAAGTTAGTTTCATTCTCTATCAGCTTTCTTGGGTGGTTCTACCTATGCAGTGTGCAATACCTTTTATTATTGATATTTCCTTCCATTTTAGTAAAAAAGATAGGGAAGTTGAGCTCTACGATGTCCGGTTTGCATATCTTTCTCGCTCTGCTCATATGATTCTTAAGGTAAAGATTTTCAAACCGTATTATTTTGCAGTTGACATGGACATTTATAAATTTGACATACTTTAGCATGGTGTTAGCCTTTCTTCTTGTGTATGTGCAGTGTACATGCAAAGAGAATGCTAGGTGTAAAACTTGCATTGATTGCTCTTTTGTATGAATTTACATTGTACTGGGTTTTTCGTATGAATTCCATTATCATAAGAAAGCTAGGTGTAAAACGTGCATGTTAATATAGGTAATTTTGTATCTAAGATTGGTTCAAAGAAATCATAAGTGTGTGGTTATCGTATAAATTTCTAAAGCTCTTAATTATTCTATTCATTTGTGATCATTATTGCTAGGGCCAGTGCCCACAAGAGCCAAGTGTGCTTAAATCCTTGGGCTACTGGCTGACAACTTCTACAATTAGATCAAGATTCGTGAGCTTGGAGGTTTTGCTACACTGATGGAGTTGCTCTTGGTTGGAGACATAGATATTAAGAAGATAGTAGCGATGGCACTTGCTAGCCTCTGAAAGGCCTAGGAGAACCGACTCATTGAGGTACATGCTTTTATAGTTTGAGTTTCCATTACAATGCACGTGCGCATGACTAGAACTACTTAAAAAAAGTAGTTGATGATTGCTAAGTGATGCGTTCTCCATCTCCTCCCACCTCTTCTCTCACATCCCTCTTTCACCCTAAAAAATCTCTAACAAAACATCACTTCATAACAAACAAATTAACAATTAAATTTTTTTGCCTCTCACAAATTCCTTTTATATGGGTTTTCATCATCCCCTCATATCTCTTTGCTTTTTAGTCACCATCAATAAATAAGATTGCAACAGACGTTGATATCGCTAGGCCATCCTGTTCATCACTGTCGAGTAAGGCCATATCTGCTAGCCCCAGCATGGTTCAATTTGGCTGCAGACGATACAACAATATCAGTGGCTGTTGGCTCAGAACGTGGTGTAAGTCAAACTTAATAGCATAGCTTAGGGCGGAGCTTGATAAGGCGTTGCGGTGGAACCGAGAGCCTAGCTTAGGCCATGTCCAACATTAGCTTAGCATGCTGGCTCATGTGATTTTTTTCTAACAATGCATGTGCATTAAACTAGTATATATCGTACAGTAAAGGAGCTAGGAAAGAATCTGTTCCACGAACGGAATGACGAACGAAAGAAGGGCGCGAGGCCACGTTGGTAAGATGTTGATGCAGAATCATTTGCTGGTTCATGGAGATCCAAATCTGCGCTCCTATAGCACAACTGCACAAGTCTAGAGATATTTCTCTAGCTATTAGATCGATCTCTCTGTAATGAGAAGCAGATTAATTGTTCGATGTAATCAAGCATGCACAAGTGATGAATTGAAGCTGCTTCATGTACATGCGATAGCATTCGTATTAGGACTTTAGAGCTTAAAATTGATTCATCACTACAAAAGTTTGTGGATCATTTATATTAGGGATTTGGGATAGTTGATACAACAAACTAAATTAATTTCGATTGATAGAGATCGAGAAAGCTTATTCATGCACTCTGTGCTAAATCACACATGACAAAAGGAAGAGATCTAGGATTTACAAGATGGATGTTCAGAATTAATAACATATTGTTTAATGAAAAAGTAATTGTCCACAATATCAAATTCAAAGTATAAATTGTTCGTACTAGAAACAACATCTCAAAATAATTTATATAAATTATAAAATAATTAAGAAAAACTATAATTTAACTCGATGATTCTTCATGCCTTATAAGCACATGTGTTATCTCTGACATGTGTAGCCCTTGTACACCAGTGCAGTCCCTGCCTTACCCTTGCCGGCTGAAGCCCCTCATCGCCCTTAGTCTCATGTGCTAGCTGCCAGTGGGCCACTTGATTTTGTTATGGAGCATGAGAAACTGTTAGAGACCACGGGGGGTGAGGGGTTGGTTAGGGTTTGAACCTTAAGTCTTTGGATAGGTCAATAGGCTAGTTCGAAGAGTGGTCTAATTGTCACTAGCTACATATATCTAATATACCTAGCAAATAATTGGTCTTTTACAAGAAAATTTGGATGTTCAGTCGAACACCTTCGACCCACTGTAGGTCCGCCACTGTGATCAAATGACTAATTAATTACATTCACCAGTGGTCAAGTATAACAAATTAAGTACTTAATATCGATAAAATTCATACTCCGAATAGGTTCGACTATATAGAGAGTAATTGATCACTCGAGAAGAAGATGGCGACAAAGAAGAAGATGAAGAAGAAGCAAAAACAAAGCACTCTCTCGATTATTAAGAGCAGCCGTTCTGCACCCGGAGCGGGCGGCCGGTGGAGCCGTGCGGCGGCCGGCGCGGAGCGGCGCACTCGGCGACGAGCGCGTCGCGGGCGGTGAGCAGGCCGCGCGTGGCGGCGAGAGGGCGGTCGAAGACGGCGCAGTCAACCCAGTCCTTGAGCAGCCTCTCCTGGCCCCACATCTCCGGGATCCTCACCCGCCCCGCCATCTCCGTTCGGTGCCGCTTCAGCCGCTCCCGCGAGCTATCCTCCCCCGCAGCCGCCGCCGGCCGCCGCAGCTTCTCCCCAGCGCCGTCCTCCTCGCCCCCCGCCCTGCTCTTCTTCTTCTTCTCCGCCTCCGCCGACGCCGGCCTCCCCAAGGCCGGCGCAGGCTGGTCAGAAGACGTCCCGGCGCCGCACCCCACCCGCTCCTCCGGGGCGGCGTCGCGGGCCGCGGGCCTCTCGTCGGCAGTACGCTGCGCGCACGACTCAGACGGCGCCATGCAGCTCCTCTTGCACATGGAGAAAGGAAACTAAGAAGGCAGCAGCTTCCGGCAGCTCTAGCTTGTGTGGCTAATCCGCAGCGTGGTGTAGATAGTGCAACTGGGGCGCGAGGAAAAGCTGGGGAGCTGGGGCTAGCTGGGTGGATGGGTCATGGGTGGGAGAGGAAGCAGCGCGTTAAGAGGCGGGGGACGCGCACGCGGGGGGCGGGAAGTTATGGTTCGTGGGAGGAGAGCGTGGCCGCGCGGGGCGTGTGTGGCTGCGTTTGGCCGCGCTACGTGGTGGGGGCGCGCGCGGGCGGCATATATATGGCTGCGGTTTTGCCTTGTTTGGCTGGGGCCCGTACGTCCCCGCGTGTGAGGCTGGACTGGGCGGGGCTGCTTGGCCGCACCACGGCCAGTGGGTCGATGCGAATGCGTTGGATTTTTTGCAGGGTCCACCTGCCTCCGCGATTGCTCTCAGCCTTTCACGTCCGGAATCTCCGCAAGCTCGATTACGGCCTCTAATTCTGGGTCATCGTCTCCGGTTGGTGCTCGGGAACTGGATCACGACCGGATTTTTTATATTTTTTTACATTTAATTATACTTAATAAATCAACTCAATTCTGATGTTTTTTCATCGATTCTGATTTTTTCAAGAAAACCAAAACCATCGCTATTCCGATCACCTCCTAAATTGTCTGGGTTTGCAGGGTAACCCGTCAAAGCGCTGCCTTGTATAGCATGTCGTTTTGTCAGCGCCTATATAAAAGCTGAAGCATATCCTTTGCTTCTCAACCGTTGAAAAGCCATCCGGCGAGCGACGGTACCTACAAAACTACACCGCCCTACGTCCAGTGGCGACACAACTGGAGACGATCCCCAAGAACCAGAATAAACTATTCCTGATGCGCTTGTTTCCTTTTCTCCCGATAATGACCCCCCTGCAATTTGAGGGGTGGGCGTCGCTTTTACCACGACTGAACAACCGAATCACCGCAAAGTTTGGTGCCATGCCCCTGCCGGGCAGCTTCTTTCTCGAGTCTCTGATGGGCCGCATGTGTGGTGGTCGGGTGGCCCCAGGGATTGTGTCGCTCGCTTGCATCTTTTGATGCACACATCATTTTGTACATGCAAATCGGCTCACATAAATGTGGTATCTGTCTTTAGAGCTCAGTCACTCGGACAGGCACATATCCAAACTAGCGAGCCATGCAAAACCGCAAATGCCTATTCTGCAAAAGTTAGCAGACCTTTCTACCATATAAAGCAAGAATATGCCATTTCTAGAGCAAAGATGAAGACCCCTAACAACTTGATCCTCCAACCTAGCTAGTAGTTTAGTTACATGCTCCTATATAGAGCCTATTCATGTTGATTTTTGGTTTTAGCTTATAAATAGTAACAGTTTGTAGAGAAATTTGTAGAGAGAGATACTCGCGTGAGATTTTGACCGACATAAATGAAGTTACTACAGTGTGTACTACAGTTAACTAGTAAACCTCATCTTGAAAGGTACTCCATTTGAAAACTAGATACTATAGAAAAATTATTTACTATAGAAAAACAACTTTTAGAAGTCAATACAAACAGCGCCATATTTCATATTTGTCAAAGCACCAAGGTCTAGAACTTGCCACTAAGGCTTAGTTTGCTGTTATGGTTGCTCTTAGTCTATAGTTTCATTTTTTGCAATTTTCTGTATCTCTACTACTTAAAAGGGGTTGATGGTGGTGGTTCACCACCCCTCCAGTTGGCGGTGGTTCATCTGCCATTCCACCACCACTCTCTTCTCACGGACAATATGTGCTGATAGGTAGGCCCAACTTAGCTACCACTCCCTGCTCCCCATTCCCCACCTTGAGCCTCCTTGAATTGCCCCATGCCCCCCCACACAAGCCACCTGTCTCCCTGCTTGTGCCCCTCCATGGGTCCTCCTCCTTTCCCACCAATTCCTCTCTCACCTACCCCCCCGCTCCTCTCGGAGGAGCACCACCGCCCAACACTTCTTTCCCCCACCCCCACATCCACTTAGTGGAGCGGCGCCGCCTAATTCCTCTTCTCCTCGATGGAGCAACCGACGGCTGCCAGAAGCTGGATCTAACGATGCTGTCCCCGCCGACCGACGGTCACACAGGGCCTCCTCCTCCATCTCAGGACAACACCTATGTGCTCCTCCCCTGGCTCCTCCAATTGTGGTGGTAGGGGTAGAGACGGCAAATGCCGTAGGAGACTCATGGGAGTCGGGGTGGTGGCGACCTCCGCGACGTCACCCGATGAGCTCCACATGTGGGGGAGGCCTTTCCATGGGTTCTCTGAGGTGAGTAGAGTTGCTCCTCTGGGATGCCTAAGGCGGCGGCAATGTGGTGGGGGAGAGTAGCAGCATGCTCATTGATTACTCCACGCCCTCGCCCTCCTCCCTGCTTGCACCATTGTGCTTCCTGGCTCCCTACTCGCACCTCCATGCACTCCACCGTTCTTGCCTAGCCCACATCCTCCGTTTTCACAACTTCTCCCTCCGCATCCTCTGCCTTCACAACCGCATCTCCCCTGTGCCTCCTTCGCCATTGATATACGCCTACTCCGCCTTCACAACCGCCTCCTCCGATCCCTTTACCCTTTCTCTCCCCCTCTGCCTCCTCCGCCTCAACATCCGCCACCAGGGCTCCTTATCCTATTCTCCATTGCCTCCTCCTCATGCCGCTCCTCTCCTTGCCTCCGTCGAGGGCAGAGTCGTCGTCCCTAAGATCCCATCTGCATCGTCTCCATCCCATCATCACTGACGTTGCCTCCAGTTGAGTCTTTAATCCTCTCCATAGGCAACAAAGTCCATTCCTTCCCTCCCTTCCTGTCAGGACCCGAAGGGGATAGGCCTGAACAGTCTGTGTGGAAGAAATCATATGGGAATCGGGGGAAAGGAGGATTCTAGAAAGAAATTGAAGCAAATACTACGACTATGCTAGAATAAGGTAGCTAAGGTTTATGCATACCAGAATGATCTCCAAAAGAGTTTACAAGAGTATATATAGGTGGCTACTGCCATTACATCAATGCTTAAGACAAATGACCATGAACAGTTCCGGCAAATGGCACAGTTAACAATTACTAATGAGAAGTAGTAGTTTGTTGGCCGTTGGATCTGGATCGGACGAAGGTTGAACCATACCCCTTCGCTTAATTGAAATCGGCAACGTCTCTCTTTATACCCTTAGCCGCTAGATCCTACGTAACGCTTTGTACTCACGTCTGAGCCCTTTGTTGATCTTCAGGCGTCAGAGCTACAGAAAACTGCTGAACTACAATCCTGACATTCCCCTCCTCCTTTGGTTCCTTGCCATCAAGGAAGAAAATCTGGAAATACCCTTTGAATGAAATATGTGTCTTCCCAGCTAGCAGCACTGATTGGGAGATTCAACCAATGTATTAACCATTGCACAATAGGCTCATTGTTGCATGGAATCATTCACCTTTCAAGTACGGTGCCACCTTCACATTGACGTTAGCAGCTACCAAGGGAAGTTCTGAGTTAGGGACTACCTTATCACCAATATGCTTCTTCAATTGGCTAACATGGAAGAACGGATTAAGCTAACAACCATTAGGAAGTAGTCTATATGCAACCTTCCCAACCCTTTCCATAATCTTGAAAGGTCCATAAAATTTAGAATGCAGCTTCAAGGATCTATGTAAGCTCAGTGACGTGTGCCGATATGGTTGCATTTTAAGGTATACCATGTCTCTAACTACAAATTCTCTCTCCTTTCTTTTCTTATCTGTATACTGTTTTATTTTCTCTTGAGCCTTCCTCAGATTATCTTTGATATTATCAAAAGCCAATTGCCTCTGTTGTAACAATCCTTGTAATTCTTCATTATGAGCATCAGGTAACACCACTTCGACTATATGAGGGGGAGGGAAACCATAGAGAGCTTGGAAGGGTGTCAATTTCAAAGTTGTGTGAAAATTGGTGTTGTACCACCACTCTGCAATGGAAAGCCAACTGTGCCACCTTTTTGGACTTGCAAAGGGTATGCACCTCAAATATCCTTCAACACACTGGTTAACACGTTCAATTTGCTTATTTGTTTCTAGGTGGTAGGCTGTACTCAACCTCAAGTTAACCTCCAATGTTTTGAAGAGTTCTTGCCACAGTTGGCTAGTAAATATCCTATTCCTGTCAGTGATAATCATAGCTGGCATACCATGTAACTTGAAAATATGGTCAACAAATTCTCTAACCACGTCATGGCCTGTAAAGGGATGGCTCATAGGGATAAAGTGTGAATACTTAGTAAGCCGATCAACCACCACCAAGATTAGATCCTTACCTCTTGATTTTGGAAGCCCCTAAATGAAATCCATGGACATATGTGACCATGCTATATCAGGCACTAGAATTGGCTGTAGAAGTCAAGGGTAGGGAACATGCTCAGATTTATTAAGGTGACATACATCACACTCTTTAATAAAAGCTATTACTTCTTGTTTGAGACCTAGCCAATAGAAAAGTGATTAAAGCTTGAAAAGTGGCTAGGGCATTTGTGAGGCCAAAGGGCATGACTAGGAACTCATAACGCCCCATGTGCATGCTAAAGGCAGTTTTCTCCACATATGAAATCTTCATCCGGATTTGATGGTTGCCAAACCGAAGATCAATCTTTGAAAATACTTTTGCCCCATGTAATTCATCTAATAGATCCTCAATGACTAGAATTGGATACTTATTTTTCACTGTATTTGCATTCAAATTGTCAGTAATCCACGCACATCCTCCAAGAGCCATCCTTCTTTTTCACTAATATGGGCCTGTTCTTTCCATTGCGGTGATGGCTTTTGGTCGCGGTGATGGCTTTTGGTCGTTTGCATGAGATTGTGGAAAGAGAGATACTCGCTTACGATTTTTGATGATACAGATATTAGTTTTTTAACGTGTGCTACAATTAACTTGTAAACCCCATCTTAAAAAAATACTCTATTTAAAAGTTAGTTACTGTAAAGAACAGGCCCTATAGCAAGTGATGAATAAGGACTCATACTATTTCTAATCACCTCAGATTTTAGCAACTGACTGATCTGTTCTTCCATTTTAGTCTTTTGATAATGTAGCAATCTATATGGTCTTTGATTGACTAGCTTAGCCCCCGGGATGATGGGAATTGCATGGTCACAGCTCCTTTGAGGAGGCAACCCTGTGGGTTCTTTAAAAATATCTTGAAATTTGGACAATAAACTAGTCAATTCTTCAAGCATCTTTTCCTGTTTATATTGTTCCACTTGACCACCTTGGTTGTGAATTACAAACTGCATTACTCCTTTAGTCATCAGCTTGTGTATCTTATTTGGTTCAATCAAACACTTTAATGTAGGTTGAGTTTCATCAATAAATGTGACCAATTTCTGACCATTTTTTGGTGATTATGAACTTTTAGGTCTTCAAGTCAAGACTGAAACACTTTGATATAGGTTGACTTTCATCAATAAACGTGACCAATTTCTAACCATTTTTTTGGTGATTATGAACTTCCAAGTCTTCAAGTCAAGACTGATGGGGTTGTGATTATAGATCCAATCAGCTCTTTGGATAATATCATAACCCTTCAAAGGTATCACTATCAGATCTGATGTGAATGCCTCCCCTCTTATCCAAGCAGATTGTATTGGACAATAACACTCATCTATTGGCTATCAAGACCCTTACCTATGACCGGTTACTGACCTCCCATTTGACCTTCAAAGCAAATTGTGGACTCACAAAGGTGGTACTACTACACTATCTACAAGAGTTGTGGCCTTAATGCCTCATACATTGAGCCACAAGACAAAAGTGTTGTAGGTAGACAGTGATCCATGAATAGCATGCATTGATATCTAAAGAACTGCCTCTTCCTTGCTTTGCTGCTCCGGACTGGAGGGTGGTGTGCCAAATTGCTTCTCTTCTTTTATCCCTTCATCATTTTCACTGTTGTCACTCTCATGCTATTCTCCCTTAATTATAATGAATAATTGCTTCTCACTAAGCTTGCATTTATGGCTAGGAACCAAGGCTCTAGACACTTCCTGCACTTCCCATAATACTTACTATTTCGGGTTTGTCCATTGTTTACTTTGGTTCTCACTTCTATCTCCTACTTTGGTGTTTTGAAACTTTGATTTAGCTTCACATTCCCTTAATCCTTGAAACTGGTATATTCTCCTCTTGATTGATATCCATAACTTTTAGGGAAAATTTGTTCTGTAGCACTGAAAGTTCATCTCTTTCGGAAAATACCATCTAAAGAACTGGGTTCCGGAAATTGCCACCGAAAGTTCCACCTCACTTCGTAATTTACCACTTTGTTAATTTCCCTTGTTAACAGTGTTAACTGAGACCAAAATGCCCTTAACTTCAAACATGCGTAGCTGCTTACCCTTTTAGTTGGAGCAACTCAATCCAGCTGAGAGCACTGAGAGCAAACATATCCAGCAAACATATCCAGCTGCGTAACTTCAAACATGCGTAGCTGCTCACTGAGAGCACTGAGAGCAAACATATCCAGCAATCCAGCAAGAAGCCAATCCAGCTGATATCTCCCCTCTGCTGCATTCAAGAAAAACCCAAAAGCCAATCCAGCAATCCAGAAAGAAGGCACGGTTGGCTTCTGGGCTGCTGATATCCAAACCCAAACCTTCCAGGAAGCTACGGTAGGTCTGCTTGCTGCTTTTCCTATGACGCCTGATTGCTTCCTCCTATCTTCAGACAAGCAGCTAGCCATTGCATTCAATATTTTGACAACACAAGCAGCTAGCCATTGCATTCAATATTTTGACAACACAAGCAGCTAGCCATTGCATTCAATATTTTGACAACACAAGCAGCTAGCCATTGCATTCAATATTTTGCATTGAACAAGCTACTTTCCAGGAAGCCAAAATTACTAGCATACAACAATCAAGTGAAGATTATGAACTTCTTGCTGCTAGTTGAGTATATACCAGACGGTTCTCAAAAAACAAAGTGACAAA
The DNA here is from genome assembly GCA_036346265.1 of Melocanna baccifera. Lineage (NCBI taxonomy): Eukaryota > Viridiplantae > Streptophyta > Magnoliopsida > Poales > Poaceae > Melocanna > Melocanna baccifera. The sequence goes on from CM070679.1 coordinate 13,724,095, forward strand.
AAGAACAGCTCCAATGCATTGAAAAGTAAAAATACTGTATCTAGTATGTACATACCGAATTTTCAGGGGTGGAACTTGCCAGATCCTTCCGTTTCTTGATATTTTGACAACACAAGCAGCTAGCAACAAAAGCATACTACTAGCCAATGATAATTCTTCTGGCAATGCCCCCTGGGGATATGTTTGCCCTACCTCTAGTTACAGGCCCTTGACTAGTTGGAGTAGGAGGAGAAGCCGCCATGCTTCTTGTTATTGTGCTTGGATTGAGTTGTGTTGGAGCAAATGTAGTTGCTGCAGGCTCTCCTTTTCTATTCTTGGAGCTCGAAGTGGCAGGCTCTCCTTTTCTCTTCCTACAGAGCAGAAAAAAGTAAGAAAAAAGAAAAACCAAGTAATAAAGCTTGAAAATTTACCGTGTCTTGGGAGGTGGTGGTAATTCATCACCCAGTTCAGCAGGGGGCTCACGACAAGTCTTTTCAATATGGCCAAACTGGAAGCATCTCTTGCATTGGTAAGGGCCTCTTTTCCCAGCCTCGCCGCTACTCTTGATCCGGCGTACTCTCGGCCTACCCGCAGGCCTTTCTAGCTTTGGAGGCACCATCACGAACCCGAGATCAACCACAGGCCATTGTGTCTTATCAACCATTGGGTGAACCTCAAACTGATAAGTAGCCTTGAAACGCTCAACCGAGTAGTAATCATGCACATAGTCCTCAATTCTAACTTGTCTCATTGAACTTATGAAAGCTATAACATGGGTGCAAGGTTTGCCAGAAATCTGCCATTGACCACATGAGCATGTTTTCTTGTCAAGGTCCACTCCATGCCTCCAAGGAGTATTGTCCCTAGTTAATCCAGATACCTCGGCCTTAAGGCCACCACTACCCCTGATTGTATATTTCAACGACCGCTCTTTATGTTCAGCTCATTGATAACACTAGGAACTATTCGCCCCGTAAGCCTTCCAAAGAATTAGTTGCCTTGTTGCTATCTTTTCCATGATCCTGCCCCTTATGGTGTCCATGAGAATATCTACTGGAAAACTCTTGTAATCCTTAATCCAGTTGTTGAAGCACTCTGAAATGTTGTTATTCACATAATCAACCATGCACTCCCCGCTGAACTTAGCTCTTGACCATATTTGTTGATGGTGTGTTTCCAAGTAAACAATAGCTTCTGGACTACTTTCTCTAATTTTGTCCCATAGGATCTGGTGCCTACGAGGTGTACATGCCCAAGCACAGGGCCACATGTACTTTAACACATCACCTTGGAACCTTTTCTTGAAATTCTTCATGAGGTGTCTAAAACACTCTCTATGCTCAGCTGCATCTTTGAAGACCTTGTGGACTGCATTCTCCAAACCTTTGCATGAATCTATGTGGATTGTCAATCCATGGGGTGTCCCAATTGCTATCTTCAATTGCTTCATGAACCAAGTCCAGTTAGATTCGTCATCATCAGGATCAAAATCTGTAGTCTTTGGAGGTTCTACTTTGTCATCAAGTATCTCTTTCAAAGACTCGCATCTCGTAGTCTTGAAATATCTCCATTCTTCATCGGCTCCAGTTGGATCATCTCCTTCGCATCAAAACCAGGATCCATATAGTGCTCGCTCTCTTCCTCCTCACTCTATTAGGACCGCTTCTTTGTGAGGCCATGTTCGTTCCTCCGCCCACTGACCACCATTTTCAGCCATAAACTCGCTCTCGACTACAATCTGCAGCTCGCTATCCCCAATTCTTGGTTCAATCTGGAGCTCATTCACCTCACTTGCAACAACCAAGTGGTCAGACCTACCAACAGTCATGATAAACTTCACTACTTTCGAAGACCGTAACAAGGATAAGAGCTCCTGGTCTGTAGCAAGACGAAGTATTTCACTGTCAGGTCCATCATACCAAAATATTGCCTCCTGATTACTCGCCCAGCTATAGTGTTCGAAGACATCTTTCTCCATATCAACTATGGAATACTCCTCTGAATTCACCCACCAATCCAACAGCCTACCCTTGCGGTACACAGATCGCCCATCCTCTACCGTTTGGAAAGAAGTGACAGCAATCTCTACTTTACAAGCATTATGCGAATCGATCCTGAAAGAGTAGCAGTACAGAGAGTTAACAAACTGTACTGCTGCACATCCTCAGGGTTCGAGTTAGGGTTCGAGTTCTTACCCTTCAGGGATCTCTGGTGGATGCATCCTCCACTCCTTCTCTTCCTGCGCACATGCCCAAAGACTTGTCGGAGGAGGCGGCCGGAGTACCACAAAGATCGCCGGCGGCCCGTGAGGGCGGGACAGAGAGGCCGGAGGGGTGGGAGGGGAAGCGGCCGGGGGAGGAGGCGGCGGGAGGAGGACGGAGGAGGCGGCGAGGAGGAGGCCGGAGGAGGCGGCGGGTCTACGACTGGAGATAGCCGGGAGGGGAGGATGCCGCGGGGCGAGGCGGTGGGAGAGCCGACGCGGCGGGGAGGGCCGGAGGGGGCGGCCGGGACCGGCGACGCGGCGGGGGGAGGGCCGAAGGAGGCGGCCGGGACCGGCGACGCGGCGGGGGGAGGGCCGGCGGAGGCGGCGAGGAGGCGGCTCGCAGCTCGCTCGATCGCAGACTCACTCGCAAAGAATCGGCAGGAAGTAGATCCGGGCGCAGGCTCTCTATCTATCTGGCCGGTCTCATAAGGGGCAAAAACGACATTGTACATTGGTCATCTCACGAAAAATTAGCGTTCCATAAACGGTAATTAACAGAGTGGTAAATTACGAAGTGAGGTGGAACTTTCGGTGGCAATTTCCGGAACCCAGTTCTTTAGGTGGTATTTTCCGAAAGAGATGAACTTTCAGTGCTACAGAACAAATTTTCCCTAACTTTTAATCTTGAGAGGGTGAGATTGCTCAATCCTCCTTGCCATCCACATGGCTTCAATCATGTTTCTTGGCCTATGACATTGTAAATGATTTTGTATATAATCTTGGAGCCTGGCTATGAAACTACAAACATAATATTCATCAGGCAATAAAGGGTTATCCATCCTCACTAAATTCATTAACTCCTCAAATTGTTCAACATATGACTTAACTGATCCAGTTTGCTTCAGGCAGTGGAACATTTGGACATTGTCATATATGGAACCTTCGGCAAATCTATCTCCAATCTTTCTACAAAATTGCTGCCAGGGTAGAGTGACCGAGTTACATCCAGTGCCCCTCCACCAATAGCTAGCTTTTCCGTTCAAATATGTGGCAGCAAAGTCCGTCTCTATCCCAAAGGAATCCTAGCTGCATCAAAGAACTTCTTTGCCTTAGCAATTAACCCATCTAGATCTTCGCCATCAAAATTTTTGGAAAGTTTAGCTTAGGTGACTTCAAAATGGCTTGGCTTCTATTGTTCTCAGGGTAATGAACTGCTCTATTCTCATGGTAAACTTGCTGCGCACCAGGATACCCATGCTCCAAATATTCCTCAAATGTAGGAGAGCTAGGCGTGTGTGAGGATACTATAGTGGCCTAATACACATGCCTGGTGGTGCTATTACTGTGTTCAAGTTGTTGTTCATCAGATTGCTGTAAGGAATGTCTGAATTTATAGTGTAGTGAGGTAATCCAGAAGGGTTTTCAATGCTTTTTCCACTGGGATCACCTCTCCCCACTGGTTGTACATTGCAGCTACCAGCCAAAGGTACAGATGGTGGACTAGCTCCCATAGTACTAATTTAAGTAACAGCTATAGGAGAAGAATTGGCTAAACCGAAATTACCTTAGAAGCTGGACTGATGATCAGAGATTTCCTTGTTCGATTGCGCAGTCATGAAATTAGACATCAGGCTCACCAACTTATCCATCCGCACTTGCATCATCTTTTGGTTCTCTTCCTGGCTCGTTTTCAGATCAGCAATGCTTTTCTTCACTTCTTCCATTTTTTGCTAAGGTCACAAACGAAACCTCTACTTCGTCAATTGCTACGGGTGGCATGGGTCTCACTATCTTCGATTTACAACGATCTTAATAGGGATTTTACCAGGTCAGAAATTCACCAACCCAACCTGCCTGATCTTTGTAAATCCTCCACCGATTTCCCTTAGAGTCTCACTAGCTTGTCTAGTTCTGGAATTTTACAGGGGAACACGAGTTGTCCCCAAACCCTCACCAAGCGACACCAAGATTGAACTCTGATGCCAAGGACCAGAGCTCTGATACCACAAACTGTTAGGACTCGAAGGGGATAGGCTTGAACAATCTTTGTGAAAGAAATCAGATTGGGAGTTGAGGAAAAGGGGGATTCTTGAAAGAACACAAAGCAAATACTACGACCATGCTAGAATAAGGCGTCTAGGGTTTATGCATTCCAAAATGATCTCCAAAAGAGTTTACAATAGAATATATAGGTGGCTACTGCCATTACATCAATACTTAAGACAATTGACCATGAACAGTTCCGGCAAATAGCACAATTAACAATTACTAATGAGAAGTAGTAGTTTGTCGGACATTAGATTTGGATCAGACGAAGATCGAACTATACCTCTTCACTTAATTGAAGTCAGTGACGTCTCTCTTTATACCGTTAACCGCTGGATCCCACATAACGCTTTGTACTTGTATTTGAGCCCTCCGTTGACCTTCAGATGTCAGGACTCTAGAAAACTGTTGAACTGCAATCCTGACACTTCCACCCCCAACACATATAGCACCACCACCACCTCCGGCTCCAGCCCCGATAGGGTGCGTGTTGTCGGCGACTCGGCGGTGGCGCAGGTCCTGGAGCAGCTGATGATGTGGGGCACGGCCTATGAGATGGCACTCCTCGCGAAGCCACTCTGGGCCATGGCGCTCCTAGGCCTCCTGCTCAACTAGGCCTGGTGCCCATCTGAGCCACCGGCCTCGTCGCCACCGCCGACTACCACCCCGCGATGACATTTGCCACGCCTGACTTCTAGAGGGCCCATCTCCCCTCCCACCTCCGCGACCCTCTCAGCTACTACACCGGTGCTGACACCACCGCCGTCGTGCAGTAGCGAGAGGAGGCCTCCCTTCAAGGGTATGTAGGCTCACGAGATGTTTGGTGGGGATTGTGGTCAAAGTCGTATTCTTTAGTGGATTTGGTGTGTGTGAAATGTCTAGATTGTTGTTTGTTTAGTGCAAATTGGAATCTGGTTTGTGTTACGTGCAATTTTTTTCCGGTTGTTATTGTGCTAATTTGGTTGTTCTCTGTGTTGTCTAGTTGTTTATCCTACTGATGCATCTGTCTGTTGGAGATTTTTTGCCTGTCATTTGGGATGCTATGTTGCTTCACTTTTGTGCTCTTGCCATGCTCGGTAAAATGCATAAACCATTGTAGCCAATTTAGAAGTTTTGTTTTACTTTGTAGGTAGTGCTAACGGAGGAGATATCTCTAACATTCCCTATACAACTCACAAGTTTTTCTACTTCGAGTAGGTTTGCCCCTTGCAGTTGATCGAGACCCTGATGAAATATTTCTTTCATCCTTTTTTTATTTTTTATTCTTCTCTTTTGATATGTATCAATTTTGGCACTCACTATTGTTTACTGAAAATGAGGTTTGTTCCTGTTGTTTGCCATTTTTTTTGAGGAAATAGTTGTTTGCCATGTTTTACTCTGAGGTAAGTCCTAATCGCACATTTGCGCTTTTTAGTATTATTCACACAACCTACTGGTGAAAACGATCACTTAAAATCCGTCAAGCTTTTGTTGTAGGTCCAAGGAACTCTCATATTGTTGATTACAGAAATGGTATTGCTCTTCCAATTGATTCAATGGCTCAACGCAAAGAAATCATGCCATGGATACACGATCTTCAGAGAAGTGACACTTTAACATTTCTACAGGAGCGGGTGATTGAATCAAATCATATTGCTATGGCCATGACGTGAGGTGGTTGCCACAAATAGCAGATCACGGCCCAGTGAAAAACTTGAGGTGACTATTGCATTACATTGTCCAAATGCTAAAACTTGATTTTGTTGTCGCTCAGGTATCCCATTTGTATGGCCAACACTAGATTACATTCCTCCAACATTCACAATATTATTCCTTTTCATATGCTGAAAATATATGGTTTATGGGCGAGCTTTCTCATATTTTTTTCAGAGTTAAAGGAGAGATTATAAATTTTTATTAACAGATTAACCAAATATGACCTAATAGCTAAACAAAAGATATTGCATAATCAAATCATATTAGTTTATTGTACCTGATTATATTTTAGCTCAAAGTTCTTAAAATTATACCATATTGACACAATGTTATACTTTCAGTTTTGAAATTTTGTCGCGATTGATTTCTTTAGTCATATTGGGTGTAAGGGAGTTTTTTTATGTCTCGACTTCCATACATATGTTCATGTCGAAAAAAGGATTTTTTTTGAGGAGGATAGCACGAGATGCCATGTAAAGAATGTTTTTCTTGAATTTGTTCGCTGCTCTATTTTTTCAGATTACTTATCTCTTAGCTGCAGGGCTAAGATTTTTTTGTGAACTGCATACAGGTTCTTGTTCTACTTGGGACATTGGTATGCCCTGTAATTTTTTCCATAAGTTGTTGTGAATTGATCAAAATTTGGTATAGTGTATCACAATGTCAAATTGGATTGACGTCTTTGGTTATTTTATGTTCTTGCATGCTGTAATAATTTGCACCGTTGCCTACCAAGTGTGCAAGAGACAACTAGATAAAAGTCAAAATTTGGCAGGAATTAATGTTCTGCTACTAGAGTTTATGAATTCATCCATACCCTATCTACCTTGTATGTGTTTTGTGTATGATTAGTCAAAGTCGATCACTATTTGATCTCTTGCGAATATAATAGTGCTAACATGACCCACATTGTTTTTATTGTGTATCTGATTGCCGTTCATGCCATATGGAATTTTTTCATGCATACTGCATTGTAATGTGTCCGGAGCAGTCTCCTAACCTATTTTCTGACATCGCTTATCCTATGTATGACTGCGACTTTATTGGTAAAGTAATATCATTTTTCCAGTAATAACTGCAATTAATTGTTTGCACTGAACGTGATCTTTAACATCTCTGCAAAAATAATCGAACATTTTTCTGGTGTTTCATGTCTAATTAGGCATCTCTGAACTGTCAAAGAAAATGACAACGAGGAAGATTTTGGTAGATTTGATTTGCACAACCATTTAGTTAGGCTATATATTAGCTTGGTGGTTCACATGGTACCTTTGTTAGCTCCGCTTGATAGATTTTCCATCCTTTTCTTGGATAGTCTGATCCAAGTACCAACACAAATTTTGCTGCAGGATGACAGCATAGATCAGTATAAGAATGGTGGCCTCATCGCCTCACTGGGCTCGCCAGAGCAACATAGGTATCTCAGTACAATGTAGTTTTCCTGCCTTTTATTATTCTTTTAGCTCCAAATTAGTGCCTTTATGTGTACTTTTCATGCTTTTATCTTATTTTCAGCTTTCTCTATATATCTCATTACAAGACAATTTGGGATCTGTTTCATGCTTCTCAATAACGCAGGTGCTATCAAACATGCTTTTGTTGTGTGTGTTTGATCCTATTGGAAAGCAAACTGAATCATGATGTTTACTCCATAGGGAAAGCAGTGGATCGGACACTTCATGCCAGCTCTGGTTGACGAGCTGACCAGTGGTGGCGTGGTTCATTCGCCCACACTTGTCAAGGAGAGGGTAGTTTTATGAAGGTTGACCAAAGCATAAGGAGGAGCTTTCGTCAGTCTTGCTAATTGTTTATGTCGTTGATGCTATTTTCACTCCAAAATATAGGGCAATTTGTTCAACATGAAATATTATTTACTATGCTTGATTAGGGAGTTAGCACCCAAAATAGAATTTTGTGATGCCACACCCAAAATAGAATTTTGTGATGCCTTAGTTGCCAAGTGAGAGTTGAACATCTACATCTCAAGACGACAAGATCTATTTAGAAGACAAGCTGTTAGGATTAGGTTGGTTTCAAGTTATCACCATTACATCATAATTTGGTTAAAAAAAATTATCAGAACATTATTAGACTACTTGATTGTCTGTTAGTATGGACCACTTGATTGTAGCCTTAATAACAAAGAATTGAGCTCATTGCATTTTGGACTACTAACAATAGAATAAGAAACATATTTGTAAAATCCACAACTAGCTTATGTGAAGGCTGAAATTTATAGCAAAGTTTGATAATCTGAATTCATAATATGTATATAAAGATATTTGTTTTTCTGATTTAGCTGATAGGAAATAATCTTTATAGAAACATGATTCATCACTACCACACAGAGGGTCATCACAAATGGTTCTAAACCCTCATCATAGACAGTTTATGAACTGTTTGATTTATTGCATCTGTGAGCCATGTGATAAGTCATATCACAGATGGTTTATATAAAGAACCGTCTATGAACACCTACTATCACAAACGGCTTCGATTACGAAACCGTTTGTGATATATAGGACATCACTGACGATTTTGTTTACCAACCATCTGTGATAGGCTACATATCACAGACGGTTGGTGCATAGAATCGTCTGTGATAGTAGGTATTCACAAACGTTTTATATCATAAAACCGTCTGTGATAGTTAGCTCTATATAGAAAATTTTCAATTTTTTGGTTAGCCTCAGGAAATGCTAACTATGCCCTCTAAAAATAATATGCAGATAAGAGATACAACAAAATACATAGATATATCACAGATACACATATATATCACAAATAAACAAATTTACATATAAACACATTTATAGATTGATTATAAATGAATTGTCATAATATTTTTACAACATGTTTAATAGATACAGTAAGAAAATATTGTTTGTCATTAAAAATTTTAGTTAGCCTCGGACGCATGAAACTCTCCTTTTGGGTTAATGACCTCCACCAGCAAGTCGTCCTCGAATTTTAGAGAATTCATTCATTTGGATTGTACTTAAAGGGATGTTGATGGCCTGTTGCTATATATATATATATATATATATATATATATATATATATATATATATATATATATATATATATATATATATATATATATATATATATATATATATATATATATATATATATATAGAAAAATACTTTCTACACCGGGTGTAATTACACCCACCTCTAATATACCACCTAAACAAACTTGAAATACTCTTTTATCACTTTAGGTATGCTCATATACTAAATATAAGATATTCCAATGTGAACCACATGAAAAAATTGCAAGGAAATCCATATTTTTTAGCGTATTTTATAAATATCTTCATATACACACATAAAAAGGAGTATGTCTAAAAAATGTACATACCACCTAGATGATCTTAAATACTGTATACTACACGTACATACTCTTCAGTTATACGAGATACTCTCTACGTTGTTAGATACGATATAGGTGTAATTACACCGGGTGTAGAAAAGAGGCTTCATATATATATATATATATATATATATATATATATATATATATATATATATATATATATATATAATAAGTAGGAAATAATTATTATGATATTGACAAACCACTAGATCCTTGGGTGTACCACCTATGATTTCTTGTATATGGCAACAAACATATAATCCATATACGTTGCCCTGTAGCTACTGGTGGCACTTTAAAAAATCGAATTACATAGATAGGTTTGTTCAGCTTGAGAGGCATCATTAATTATGAAGTATGATATAGAATTATTGTTTAGAGTGGCCTCCACATGGTCTCACAACTTTGCCATGTATAATTCTTCTAAGTTACTCCATGATTTCTTCAATGAATTCTCCTTAATCACCGAGTACTTTGCCTCATTAGAGAGACATAGACGGATTGTATTCATAGTCTTATGCTCTATCACATTTTAGTCTTCAACAGGCGTCTTTTTCAGTTTGTCCCCTTCAAAAGCATTGATTAACCCTTTTTTTTACTCGCAAACCGTAGGAGAAGCCCCCACGGTGAAAGGAATTAAATAATTAAAAAAAGAGGTTTATGTGCAAGTAAAAAAAGAAGGGAAGGAAATTACAAACTTCTTAGAAGTTAAAATCAATTGATACAATCTAGCCACTTTAAAATCGATGGTTTGATCTCATCCTTCACTCTAAGCACATGCAGAGTGAGCTCTTGCTTGAATAAGTGCTTCTATGCAGAAATAGTATGTTGCTTTTGCTCAAAACCCTTTCCATTTCGTTGCTTCTAATATGCCAAGCACCAATGATGAATACTTTCATGAAGAAAGGGTAATGGAAAGACATCTTAGCTTCTTGAATCATGGAGGGAACATTCTGACGTAAGTTCCAATTGATCCCTAAAATGGCCTAGCATCCTCTACTAAAATTGCATGAAAAGAATAAATACTTGGAGGTTTCTTCTTCGTTTGTAGAGCAAAGGGCACATGCAACATTGTTACCCACATTAAAGTGCCTTCTCTTTCTTATGATATTTGTATTGAGCCGATCCATAAGCAATAACCAAGCAAAGACTTTTAGCTTCATGACACACTTGTATCCATGCAAATGGAGCCAATGTGACATCACCTTGAAATTTGAGAGTATAGAATTTACTGGATGAATAAAATTCCCCAAGTGTAGCTTCAGCAGTCAATTTCAGTAGAGGATAACGTTCTTTGACTAAGATGATTTACCAAATCATGATGTCGGACCCTAGAGCAACGACTCCTGAATCCCCTGTGTAAATCGCACTAGTCCAGGATCAAGTTAGTGCACACAGCGGATAACAAAGATTCATATCATGTACAAAGACATTCATTCATTAACTAAATATGGGTCTAATGGCCAAAGTTTACATCAATGGTTCATAAATCAAAATTAAATATAAGCAACGGAAAAAGAACCATAAAGCAGCAGCCCATCCTACCTACCCACAGGCGAATGACTGTAAGACATGGCCTACTCGTTGTTATTCTCATCGAAGTTCATGCATGTATAAGGATTGACAATGGAATGCATAATATGTTATTTGTGCGTAAAAGCAGAATTAAAGTAAATACAGTAAATAGATTCAAAAGTTAAATTTGATACAATAGATAGAAAGAGTAATTTAACAAAATAATATCGTTAGTGTAGGCTCCGACCAAACACTAACCTATTCACAGATATCCCACCTAGCCCATCTTTTCCAAAAAGATCTTACATGGATTCCATCCATTCATATGCTTTTTCATCTTCCATGGATTCCATCCATCCATAAAAGATCTTACACGGATTCCATCCATCTATATGCTTTTTCATCTTCCATGGATTCCATCCATCCATAGGCCTTTTTAGAAATCATTTTAAAAACCAATGTCTAATCCATGAAAAACTTTACTCGGCTAGCCCATGATCGTGGGTACGGCTATCCAGGATAGATTATACACTCTGCAGAGGTTGTACAGCTTTACCCACTGATGTGCATTATATTTGTAACATATTTTCATATTATTACCCTGCTGTGAGTAGTATAAATTGGGCACAAAATCATTGATTATATATATATTTGCCTTCAAATTGGACTGTTTACAGTGTTTCGTAATTCTCTTGCAGTTCGGCGTGACGAGGCGCAAAATACATAGAAGATCAGCATGGAAGGAGCTAGGGTTGAAAAATCTGTTGAAGTGAGGGGCCAAAGGGCAAATGTGTAATGGGCATTAGGGTATCCCTCATCCAGCCACCACCAATTCCATCTCCTATTTAAGCCTCACCAGCAGTATTCCTTACCGGCGCCGGCTATTGCTTCTTCTTTGCCTCCCCTTTTGCTCTCTCCTTCCCCTTTCTATTCCCTACCGACGCCGACAAGGGCTGTGCTAGACTCACCGGCGCCCACCCACCTTCTTCCTCTTTCTGTGCTGCCTTCCCCTTCCTTCCACTCACTCCACCGAAAATCCCTAATCCACAGGCTTAACTCCATCTTCCTTCTCCTCCCTGCACCATCTCCTTCTCCACATCTTCTCCATGTAGCTCCAGCCGCACCTCCCCTTCTTCTTTCCCCCTTCATCCCTTCCAGATCCCAGCCGAAGTCCCCTTCTTCTCCTCCCTGGTACCTGGTAGCCCCAATCTTCCCTACTCCATCCTGCGCCCCCCTTGCTGCTGCTCTTCTTCTGCTGAACCAAGCCTCCATCCTCATCCCCAAATCCAAGCCGCCACTAGCTCTCCCTTTCGCCAGATCTCCCCACTGCCTCCTCGCGCCACCAAGCCTGTGCTGCTCCTCTACTCCCATCCCTTGCGCCGCTACTCATCCTCCACAGCCACCACAACCCAACTCCCACTGCCTTCCCTCATCTCCAACCCCCTGCTGCCGCCGAAGCTCCTCCTCACTGCCTCACCTCCCCTTGCTGCTGCTCCTACTGCAGTTTCCTCTGGATCTGAAGTCTCTTCCCTGCTGCTGTTTGCTGTCGACCGAAGCTGCTTCCCCCCGCTGGCTGTTGTTCCTCTATACTGAAGTGCTACCCCCTGTGCTTCGGTTCTTCATCTGCCGACAGGATCTGATCCCTACTGCCCATGCTATGCTTTTCTCTGCTGGTGCCGAAGTGAAGGGGGATCTGCACTACTGTTGTGTTTCTCTGCTGCTGGTCCCTGCTGAACCAAACTGGCTGCAAGCCCTGCTGATGTTTCTGATTGTTGTGGCTGCTGTTCTCCTGTGCTGATCTACTGCTACTTCTTCAACTACTGAGCCCCTGCTGCTTCTTCATCTGCCAACCGGATCTACTTCCCCTACTATTGCTTTGATCTTTAGCTAATTTCCAGTTTATTCCCTTTCTCCCTTTGCTATGCTAAATTATTACGTGCTATTAATTGCCGACAATGTTAACTGTTAGTTACTATTTGCATTGTGTGATGGTGAAGTGAAGATTTTGATTTATGATCTGTGTGTATGAGAAGTGAACTATGGATGTGATTGTGAAATTGTGGATTTAGATGTTTACGACTTCATCGTGGACCTTGTGATCTTGTTAGATGACTGCATAGATTTTCTAGTGGAAATGTTATTATCTGGAATGTTTATTAAGATCCTGGTGTCTAGTTTAGATTCATGATATTGCTTGTTGGTTCAATTGTTCTATTAAATCAGATCTGTGCTTTGCTAGAAGGTTTAGATTTGATCTTTCAGTTAGAGTAATTTTGTGTTTGCCGTTATGTTTAAGTTCTATTAAAAAAAAGAAGAAAAAGAAAATATACAAAAAGACTAGATCTGCTGTATTTATGTTATTCATGAGTAGATTTGTTTTCTTGAGTGCTTTGATCTTCGAAGGGTTAGTTTTAGTTTTAGTCTTAGTTTTAGTGCGTGTCTCTGTCTCCTCCATTCCCCTTTGCCTTCGTCTGATCTCTGCTCCCTCTCTTCCCCTTTCGCTCTTCCCTCCTGTCTCGCTAGCATGTCTTCCTTAGCCCCCTTCTATCTTTCTCTCTGTAGAGCAAGCTCTCCTTGTCTCCTCTCTTCTCTTCACTTTCCCAATCCAATGCTTCACCTAATCTTCTTCTTAAGTCTTTCTTAACTCTCTTCTTCTATCTTACCCTGTCCAATTCCTCATCTCCTCTTCTTCTTCTGATCCTTCCTTGCTTCTTCTCTCCCTTCTTCAAAATCAGTCGTTCTTCTTCCCTCTCTTCTTCTGTCCCAGTAGTTTATTTAGGATCTTCATTTCCCTTTTATTCCCCCGTTCGTGCGACTTCGGTTTGGTTTGGTGTTACGTCACCGGTAGTCTAGTCCCTGTGGAGAACACGACATCTCGCTGTTATCTTTGCGGCAACCCGTACACTTGCAGGCGTGCAGTTTTGCATGATCACCCACAAGACATGATCATTCCATATTGCCACCGGTTAAACACATTTTCTTTGGTGTGCAACGAGGAGATCATGACAATGCTTTTACAATACTAAGCCTTCAACCTGGTCACGCCGCCACTAAGGTTTCACCACAACATAAATCTACATGTTGGAGCCCCCTCTTGTGCCGTGTGAGACTTCTCATAGCCTACGCCACGTTCACATTCAATCTATAGCGAGACCAAAGTTGGGACCTCACAAATTAGTCAGTTAGGACTGTCCCATACCAGTCTTGTGGTAGTACGATATGGCTTTGCAACAGTAGCTCATAGACCGATCTTTAACTTGACTTAGGCTCAAACCATATACCCCTTGTGCTTGACAATCAACATTGTGTCACCGAACAACAATGCATGCCAGCACCCACCACCAAACCATTAGCCTAGGTCCAAACTAAGTTTTATATTTTATTCTAAAATATTTTATATATCTTCTTGACTCACCGAGGTCAAAAATACATTTAGAAAATCATTGTTCTGAAGTGAAACAGATATTCTTACTTAAATCATTCTAAGCATGGCTAAGTAATTCTATAAAATTTCTAGTCAATACTATTGTACAAACTATGTTTTCATTTAAGGTGACAAGGCATAAGGAAGTTCAATATCAAATTTGCCCATACACAAAGGACTTGTGTATAACTAGAATTTAAATCGAATTTAAACTAGATTTGAATAAAAGTACGCATGCATAATAATTTAAAAACAACATAAATAATTTAAATTACTGAGAGCAATATGATCAAAGGTGTAACTTATCTTGCTTTGAAGTTTGCTGAGGTTCGCCAAAGTTATACTTTCCGGAATAGTCGTAATCTACACATGAGAAGTCAGAACAAACTAAACTCAAATAAAATCCAAATAAAATTCAAAAACTATAAAATATATGTTGGGAGATAGAATTTGAATTTAGATGAATTTAAGAATTTGAATGGATCCAATCGTAGTTAGGATAAAGGAGAATGACTTCTGGAAGTCTAAAAGAGAGGAAAAGATAAATAAGATTTTCTAGAATTATTTTTTTGAAGGAAATTCATGGAATGTCGACTGTGGTTGAGAGTGATGATGGTCAGAGGGATCAGATGGTTGGGAGAGGTCGGAGGCATCAGACGATGCGGAGTGGTCGAAAGAATCGGACGGCTTGGAGAGGTCGGAGAGATCGGAGGGTTCAGAGAGGTCGGAGGGTGCGGAGGTTAAAACGGTCAAACAGCCATGGTCGGTTCGAAGACGAAGGTCGAAGTCGAAGGCTGTGAGGTTGAAGTCTTCGAGGTCGAAGACTGAAGTTGAAGTCTCCGAAGGTCAAAGTCAAAATTGGAGTCTCCGAAGGTCGAAGTCGAAGGCTCCTAGCAGTCGGAGTCTAAGGAGCCTCTGAATAGCGGAGTCTAAAGAGCCTCCGGATGGCGGAGTCTAAAGAGACTTCGGACAGCGGAGTCTTATGAGCTTTCGGACGTTAGAGTCTAAGAATCGGATGGTTGGGAGAAGTCGGATGGCTTCACGTGACAAGATCCGAGTGATCCAACGGCGGCGAAGACCGATGAGATGTACAAAAGAGAGAGAAGAGTATGAGTCTGGTTTTACCTTGGCGCAAAGTTTGGGTTGCACAAAGTTGGCTGGCAGCGAGGGTGCAGCGGAGACGGGGTACGATTATCGACGGCGGAGACTCTCTAACGACGGCTTGCTCGGAGAAGGGACGTCGAAGGTTCGCACGGGCCGGAGGATGGTGGAGTACTTAGGTAATGCTCTGGCTCAAGAAAAGGGTGAAGGAGGTGCGCGCGGTCTCGTCGAAGATGTTGGCGGTGGTGTTCCAGCAGTGAGGAGACTCAGCCAATAGCTAGTCAAGAAAATTTAAAAATTATAACATATATATTGAAAGATAGATTAAGAATTTAGATGAATTTAGAAACTTGAATAACTCGATTTGGAGTTCGGACGGAGGAGAACAAGCGATTGAAAAATTAGCGGATCAGAAAATTCTAGAAAAAGAAAAATTAGAAATATTCGAAGGAAATATTCCTGCATGGAAGAGTAGCTTTTCGTGTTTTGGCCGTGGCGTTGGTGAAAAAAGACTCGAAAAGTGAAGCCAACTAGCAAAATGAGTTGCTAAAGAACCGAGGCACATGTAGGAAGTGACGGCATATCAAACGGAGCACGGTGACGACGTGGACGGCGACAACGACATATGGTTGGAGAGAAGAATAATTTTCGGACATAGAACATGGAGAAGTAAGGTGAGCACGGCCTAAACACATGGTGAGGCGAGGCTAGAAAAATTATACGTCGTTAGGCGAAGCTAGAAAAATTATCGGCTAAGCCAAAAATTCAACGGAGGCGACGCAATCGTCGTTTGAACGTATCGGTACCAAAAAACGAAAAACTCAATATCTTCGTGCTCAGTGAGGTGAATCCAAAACCATCCGGAGGATAACTATCTGGGATGGTTTGGCACATTTTGACTTGAACGGATTGTTGAAAGCATTCCTGGACATATAGGGACGCGAAGTGCTAATTGCGACCATGGCTAGACGTCGGAGTCAAAAATTTGGCAAAGATTTTTGGATAAACGGAGGGGAGCACGGCGTAGAACGCGTCAAGACGAACTAATGACGCAGATGGCTCGGCCAACAGAGCGAAATGCGGTGGACAAGACTTTAGGCAACCGATAGGCTGACATCGGCGTTCCGGGCAAACAGAGAGGAGATAGCATGCAAGAGTTGCGGTGAAACGAAGAGTAGAATGTGGGAAACATGATGCTCACCTTGGTTTTGGTCGGACATGCACGGTCGGCCGGTGGCAATGCGAGGACGGGGATCTGATTTGGCCTATGGTGGCGACGAAGTTCCGACGAAGGCTAGGTAAGCACCACGTAGAACGCAACGAGGCAAAGCCGGAGATGTGGTCAAAAGTGGTGGGACTCCATTGGACGAGACGTAATAAGCCGAAGAACGACGCTTGAACGGCAACACAAAAACTTCGATTGCGACCAAGAGAAAGCAGGAAAGGACTTGAAATTTTCGGGGTAGATGAGGATGAGGAGGGGCTCCCGGTGCTCCCTTTTATGGGGGCTGAGGAGGTCCGAGAAGGGAGATCAAGTAACCATGTCTTTAAATGGCATTGGTTAATTTCTCACGAAACGGCTCATGAATGAGGGGGAAATGGTGGGGAATGGAAGAGTCTCGACGAGAGGAAGTAAATGTAATTTATTTCACAAAAAACGGTTGAGGAAATCATGAGTTATGGAAGCTTCATGGAGGCGCCCATGGCGGTCTGCTCTCTGCACGTTCACTACCCATGGAGGAAGAAGAGAATAAGGAGGAGAGAGAAAATAAAGAAAAGAAAAAAATAAAAATAAAATTTAGAAAAATAATTTCAGAATTTATTGATGTTTATTTTAATTTTTAAAAATATTGTTCTTTTCTAGCTTTAAAATAATACAATAAATTACAAATAAAGCTTAAAAATCTTAGAAAAATTCATAGAAGTTTCTAAAGCTATTTTGAACTTATAAAAATATTTTAAAATAAAATTTAGATATTTTTCTTTATAAATATTATTTTGTTTAACAGAAAGGCTCTTTTTTTTAAAGCAGAAAATTAGGTTAGCGAAAATTTTAAAATTTCAATTTACCAAATAACTTTTATTTTTATTTTAAACTAAGTTAATTATTGTTTTATTTATTTATTTATTATTATTTATTATAGTTTCTTTTTAAAAAAAAACTTAGGCTGTTACACATGATATTCCTAAAATATTTGTGTGGACAGAGGGATGTGGAACTGATATTGAATAAATTGATCTTGAATGCTCATATTCTCCAAAAACTCATTCACTGAAATATCTTTTTGCTTAGCATATGAATATAATGTGGGATAACGCTGTGACAAAATATGTCCATTCCATAAATATGTCCAAAACAGCAACAAAACTCCATCCCCCTATATAACATGAAGCAATGCCAGCATAATAGTTGTGTAAACGAAGAATTGCATGCCACCAAGATGAACATTTTTCCTTTGCAAGGCCAAGCGATTATAGAATTTATGGAGGTTCTTCATTAGTAGTGCTTCATTTTATAACCGTAGATTGATAATGCCTAAGCCTCCTTTTGACTTAGGTTGACAAACTCGACTCCATGCTGCTAGGGCTTTGCCCCTAATATTGAGATCATTGCCTCTCCATAGGCAATGCTTCTGTTCTCGATCAATAGTTTCTACAATAGCCACAAGAAATTGTAGAGAGCAAATGTAAAAGGTTGTTAATTGAGATAACGTAGAGTTCACCATTATTAACCGACCTCCATAAGACAAGTGAACTAAACAAGCTGAAAGATGCCTTTCAATGTGATCTGTTAATGGGGCAAAATCCTGGATTCTCATATTTGTAGTGCCCAAGGGTAGTCCCAAATATGTAAATGGTGAGGTCCCAACTTGACATCCAAACACTCCAACTAGCAATGGTACTTACCCCTCTAGCACACTGATCGGTATTAGGCATGATTTATATAGTTTACTTACAATCCATAGATTACTCATAAGTTTGTAATAGACCTTTTAAATAGAAGAGTTGCGGGACCAAGCCTTGCATGATGAGCAATATATCATCAGCATATTGAATTATTAGAAAGTCTGATTCCCCTGAATGTTGAATTGGTAGATGTAAAAGGTCTCGACGATGAGCGTCATTCACAATTAATTGAAAGAGATCTGCCGCTAAAACAAAGAGAAGAGAGGATAGAGGATCCCCCTAACAAACGTCACGCTTGCAATGAAATGACTTGTCTAGATCTCCATTCAAAAGAATAGAAGAAGTCCTTGATGAATGATTTTCTTGATCCAAGAAATCCACTTGTCATTAAAACCTTTTTGCTTTAAGACCTCTAAGATAGTAACATATTCCACAGGGTCGAAGTCCTTCTCAAAGTCCAATTTTAAAATCATGATCTCCTCTTTGGATTGACAACATTGATGTAGATATACAAAGGGACATGCTAGGCAGTCTTATTTTGTATGGGACTTAATGAAGCCATACTAATTATTGTGAATGAGAGACATAATGACCTTTTGGAGCATGTCAGCCAAAATCTTTGTAAGAAAATTTAAACAAGACTTCAATAAAGAAATCAACCTATAGTCATTAACATTTTCTAGAGAATTCTTCTTTGGCACCAAAGTGATATAAGAATTATTAGTATTTTGTAGATTGATGTGTCCCTCATGAAAATCTTGATAGAGCTTATAAAAGTCATATTTGATGATGGACCAAAATTTCTTAAGAAACATCTCATTGAAACCATCTGGGCTAGGTACTTTGTCAACAGATAGGTGTTTGACCATAGTGTATACTCTTATGATGAGCTCACCCAGATTAGAAAATATTTGTGGTTCGGTGGTAACCCCTATTCTATTCTTATAAGAGTGCCAAAGAATTGCAAATTTTTTAAGCACAATCTCAAAAGAATACAAGAGACTGTTACTTTCTCACAACTTTGTTGAACCTTTTAGAACTATCAGATTCTTACCCTATATAAGAATCTAGTGCTAAAGAATAACTTAGCATCTAATCCTCTGGTGCACCTCTTGCTCTGGATATGTTGGCTTATAGCTTGAGTTCTATATGACCACACCTCATGAGTTTATATAATTCTTCTAATCTTTCTTTAAAGCGAAGTAGGAATCCTACTATAAAGAGAAGTAAGAACTCTAATCCAATTAGAATTCATCTAAAAATTTCTATAGCATATATCTTTTAAGTCCTAGTAGGTTAGAAAATGAGTCATTGTATTTGACACATTCTTGTGAACTGTGGGTGCTTTTCCATATGAATACATGATCAGTTGAGATGCCAGGCCATCGTACAGGTGGTTGATTAGGTGTATGTACTTTTTCTAGGAAGCCTATGAATGAAATGACGAGCGCAATGGCCAATGGCTATCAATACTTTAAGCTCTGTTCCAACCGCTTAAAAAGTTTTGTACTAATTTAAGCTAAAAATTATTTAAAACATATTAACTTTTTAATTTTGTTTTTTAGATTTTTTCTTATTTCTTTGTATTATCTGTGATGATATAATGGTATTTTTGATTTTTGATTTTTTTAAATTAAATAAGTAGAAATTGTTAAAAACTGTTACAGTACAATTTCATTGTTGCAGTATAATTTCACACAGAATTCAGAAGCTGACGGGCGTTGTAGCGGCCCCATACTCTCCTTTTTCACCCCATACGGCGAAACAGAAAAGGACAAATCTGCTGGTGTGACAATTAGGCACAGAATTATTATCTTCTACACAGGATCAACTACTACCACAGTACAAAAAACAGAGACACTCGTGTGACACCATACATCCAGGCCAATTCTTGCTCACTGGTCCCCGAGCAGCAGCGACTTGAGGATGACGTCGGACATCCCGTCGGCGATGGGGAAGAGGTGGCCGGCCGTGGGTAGCTCGTGGTACCGGACCCACGGCAGCCTCTCGGCGATGTACCGCGACAGGGCGACCGGCACGATCAGGTCCTCGGCGCCGTGCCAGAGGTGGACGGCCGCCTCGCCGCCCGGGAACGGGTCCTCCATCTCCAGCGGGCTCCATCCCCACTTGCCGAACCCGACCATCATGTCGCGGTGCAGGCTCTCGTGCTCCCCCTGCTGCCTCGCCTGGTGCTGCCGAATCGCAATAATCGCAGCCAAAAAAGAACCATCAAATAACAGGTCAATCGATGAATCAAGGGACGTTGCGAAATGCTGGCGCTGGAGCTTACAGCGTTGGTTCGGTAGGCGAACTTTGGGAGGACGGCCATGTCTTCCCTGGAGAGGATGGCGGGGTTGAAGGCGATGACGCTGGAGGCCGGGAAGAGCTTCTGGGTGTTCCACCAGTAGGTCAGCCAGGGGGCGTGGTGCGCGACGCGCACCGCCCACTGGTCCTGCGGGATCTGCTGGTACCAGGCGTCCCAGGACACGTTCGAA
Source organism: Melocanna baccifera (assembly GCA_036346265.1). NCBI lineage: Eukaryota > Viridiplantae > Streptophyta > Magnoliopsida > Poales > Poaceae > Melocanna > Melocanna baccifera. Next base: position 13,744,839 of record CM070679.1, read on the forward strand.
GGGTAACCTGACCACCAGTAGTTGCCGACAGGCCCAAGGATGGACACCCCTGAAAGCCTGCAGGTTGCAAAATGCAGCATAGGATCAGCTTTACATTTTAGTGATATCTGTGCATTTGCAATGCAAACTTATTGTCTAAATGTCCTTTCGTAGCAACTAGCAAGAGATCAGAGGTTATGCCTCAATTGACTAGCAATATTCAGTTTCATATTGTGGCTGTAGTCCTTTATGTTTTTGTTTCCTGTTTGAAGCTGAACATGTGGTTGTCACTGTGTGCAATGGTAGGCGCGGAAGAACAAAAATTGCTGGATGTACCTCTGAGGGATGTACTTTAGGCAACTCCACACGATCTCGCCGCCCATGGAGTACCCAATGAGGTAGAACTTGGGGCCAAGCTGCAGACTGTCGGCGAGCTCTTCGATGTCCAAGGCGATGCTCTTCTCGGTCCTAGCAGGGTGCGGATCGCTCTCTCCATACCCAGGTCGATCGAAGGAGAGGATGTAGATCCCGAGCTCTTGTGCCAGCTCCTGTCACAGTTTCCAGTTACGCATCAAAAATTCAAAATCATTTCTCTACTCAAAACAACTATTGGATTGTTCAGTCAGACAGAACAAGCAAGGTGTACAGTATCGTAACACACCGGTGACACTTGGAGCGCATCATATCTGCAGGAGTCGAATCCATGAACAAAGATGATCTTATGCTTCGCCTGTTCCTTTGGGACACCGGACTCATGGTAGGCCAAGTGCCTCCCATCCTTGAGCTTGATTCTTGTCCCGGTGACAGGAGGGCCGCCTGGGGTTCCGCAGATTTTCGGAGCCGGAGCCTGAAGCTGCCGATATAGCAGCGCCAACAAGAACACAAATGCAACTCGAGGAAGCCTTTTGACAATACCTGTCAGAAAAACAAACACATTACATTCATTACATTCATAGAACTGAGTGCTCTGAACACTGGGAGGTCCTTCCTTATAGTATTCATTTTGCATAGAACGCATGGAATTGTTAAAGTTCAGCTTTGGTGTATGTTCTTCCTCATGTACATCTGTGCCTTAGAATAGATTAAGCTTGTAGTATCAGATAGGATGGATCTGAGCTAGCTATCGAAGAAACACTGTATGTTAAGTTTCATATTGTACTAGACATCTGTTTCTTTTCCAATAGGAAATGAATATAGAAAATGCACAATAATGATGGATTAACTGATTAGATGCATTTGTCACACTAAAAGCACGTATATAAGATAACACGACTTGGGAGGGTCGTAGTCATGGATATGTTTGTCGATGGTCAACTGCTATCCTCAGATTACAATATGACTATGGCATGCATTAACAACAAAGCGTAGCAAGTTGCACAAGAATGCCCAAACAAATAAAAAAACTGCTGTACAAAGACCAACTCTTTGATCGCATAATCAATGGGTTTTGCTTGCAGTTTCGGATATGATAAGTGGAATTAAATATGAACCTCCTAGCCCAAGCAGAAAAGAGTAAATTTCACAAAACTATGGGCCCGCTTTTGGTTTTGTAGTACCTAACTTTTAAACAAAGTATTTTTTTTAAAAAAACAAGATCTACAAGTTAATTTTAGTACACATTAAAAGCCCAATATCTTTATCATCCAAAATCGCAAGCGAATATCTCTCTTTCCGTAATCTCTGTTGCAAATAGCTAAAATTTAAAAATTTTCCGCTCGTTTCGGTTTTTTTTTTGGCTTCTACTTCTAGCTTATACTTTTTTTCACTATTCAATATTTCGTCTTTTTCTGAATTTTTTAAGATAGTTTAGGCTTTTTTGTATTTTCTTTTTTTTCCCGTGTTCCTTTGTATTGTCCCTAATGGGTTAACATATTTTTTCTATTTTTACATTTTTTAAAAAATTAATTATGTCTAAAAAGCTAAACAGCTATAGTAAAAAAAAGTCAGCTACAGTGAAATTTCAGCTAAAAACTAAAAACTATCGCTAAAACGAGTACCCCATTAACCAAAAGTTATAAACTACAGCAAAAAAGAACAGGCCCACTTTAATAGCAAAATTATTATTTTGTTGCAATATTTATTTTGGGTTCTATGGAGCTGCACCTTTAGCGAGTTGTATGTTTACCGAACTACAACTCCGTCACGAGCTGGCCATGCTGACAAGATGGGCCCATCTATCATACTCTCGAGCTGAGGACCGGCCTTTCGGAATGCTAACCAGGACGCCACGTATGAATGCCACGTCAGACTAGTGCAGACCGGGACGCCACGGGTGCATGCGCTCTCTCTCTCTCTCTCTTTCTGGAGATGTGACATTGATTTCTTGTCCCAGCTACGGTAAGTCGCAAAGTTTGTAGTAGTATTGATTTAAGGTCAACTACCATCCAACTGCCGCTTCAAATGCCAACAGTACCAAAGGCTGTATTGGTCTTGTTATCCTCTTCACTAGCCGAAAGCGACCGAAATGTGAGATGGGCTAAAGCAAATATGTACGGCGTGCAACAGCCAGTCAGCTACCAAACAACACACGGGCTAAATGCACCATAAGAGCGTGCATGGCGAAACACTACATGGTTCTACTCCATATTAATACCCGCGTGTAAAAGTCCAAAGATACTCTACTTTTTTTAACATACCATACTCTACTTTCATAATATTATATTTTTGTTAGATTTTATAAATATATTATAATAGTAATTAGTTATTAAAGTTATATTTTGAAGATGATCATTTCGATATTTAAAATGACTTATTTTTATGAGCTGGATAGAGTATTAATGTAGGCAGATCGATGTGGTTACTTGCTATCAACATGCCTGCAGAGTTCCATCGGTAACAACTAACAAATACTCGCAACAATCAGGAAACTAGAAAAAGAAGCGAAGGAAAGGCATCGATCGTGGCCATGGGGTCGTCAGATGAAAAAGAAACCAATCAGAATTAGCACGCAGGATCGTCACAAGTGCGAGCGAGAGAGCGAGGGAGACGGCAGTGCGTACCAGAGTCGGAGGCCGGCGGCGGTGGAGTCTTCTTGCCGTTGGCGGAGCCGGAGAGCGTCTTGCCCGATTCGGCCATGGCCTTAGGCGCGAGAGGCGGGAGCCAGGCAACAGCGGCTAACACGCCCAATCGCGGGATCTGCTTTGGATGTGCAGGTGAGGCACCAGAGGCGACGTGCGCGCGGTGCTGTTTTATAGAGCTAGGCTGGCTAGCGCGCGTGGCTGCGGCAGGTCGGGCCGGCCCAGCACAGACGCGAGGCGGCCGGACGCAATCAACCATCGCGGTCGTCTCGACCGGTCCGGGGCGCGCGTGCTTGAACGGTTCTTTTTTAGTTTATGTCTTTTCTAAATAAATAAAGAGAAGATTTTTTATCATTGTTTCGAATCGAAGTAACTTATTAAAACAATTTTTTAAATAATTTATCAATTTATTAGTATTTAATTTATTCATACAGACGTTTGTAACAGTGATAACTGTCAGTTATCAGGTATTAGCCATAGAAAAAAAAACGCACCCAAAATTAGCAAACGCGCAAGGGCGGCTCTCCTCCCGCTTTAGCATCGCAGCCGCGCGCGCGAGCTTTTGAGGTCGGGCGCCCGCATGGATCGGTGCCGTGGGAACGGTGAAATGTGCGACTCGCGCTAGTGGCGCGGCAACGTGCGTGTGCGGTAGGACAAGGCTACTTGGGCTGGAATACTGTACTGGAGTGCTATGCACACACGGAAATGTGTCCAAATTGGGGAGGCCACGCGTTCAACATGTCGATGTTGCAATCAATTTCCTGGCCGACAGGTAAAAAAAGAGATACACTAGTGATGATGGGCTACGAGCGCAACCGGGCGGCCGACTAACGATGCTAGCTAGCTAGAGACACAGCAGGAGAATCCACGTGAATCCGAATCCATCCAGCGTTTGACTACAGATGTATTGGTAGCGGAAATGCACGGATATATTTTATATGCGCAATGCCAACCCCCATCACGTAGTAATGTGCGCTGTGGCTTAGCGTGTATTTCTTGCAACCGTCAGATGCTTAAGTTCGAGCCGCTTGGCTTCCGGAAGCATAAAAGTCAACTCGACCGTAAAAAATTATAAATAAACATTGAGTTTTTCCTTTCGTTTTTTGAGGTGGACAGGACCGGACATAAGTGTATCTATGGCTCTGTTTATTTAACTGCTACTGATAGTTTTTGACTGCAGTTAATAGCTTTTGATTTTAGAACAAAGTTTATATAAATGAATTAAATGCTGCTAAACCGATAAACTGTTTGGAAAATATGATAGAGAAATTATCTTAATTATTTATTCAGGAAAGATATAAAGTATAAGGTGTAAACTGAAAAGAATGAAGGCTGTAACTTTTTGGTTGGACGCCGTCTTCAAATTAACAGCGATTATTAAAGAGCTACTCGACGGCTAACCAAAGACTACGATTTCTTCAGCATCGAGGCCATTGGAAATTAAATTATACTAGCAACTATACTAGTAGTTCTTACGTCTTCACCAATGCCCAAAATAAAAGGAAATTGCAGCGTCCTGGTGACAGCTGCGTGTCTACTCGTGGACAGTCCGATCGAAACACAGGTGATAGACACTAAACATCTGGCCGATCGAGCGAGAAATTTAGCCATTCAAATTTCTCACGACACGCCCAACATTTTTCTAGCTTGTTCTTCACTCGATTTTGCAGTGTCAAGCTTGTTCTTCACTCGATTTTGCAGTGTCTAGTTACGATCAGATGACGGTAAGGCTGATTCACATTTCTTATGGTCAAAGCTTTCCCTTTTTCTTTTCCTAAATAATGTTATGGCCCGGTTTATACGACGGTTGGTCGCAGGAGCAGGGATCTAGACTATTTTGGTACCGTTGCGCACAAAAATTCCAATTTTAGCTCTTTTTATGAAAAAATTCCAAATCTAGCCCCCCTCCCCACCGCACAACTCACCAGGAAGCGACACGTGGCGGAGTCGTGCGGTACCGGACCGCACGACTCACTAGGAAGCGACACGTGGCGGAGTCGTGCGGTACCGGACCGCACGACTCGCCAGGAGGCGACACGTGGCACGATTTTAGAGTCGTGCGGGATCGCACGATTGCCACGTATCGCTTCCTGGTGAGTCGTGCGGTCCGATACCGCACGACTCCGCCACGTGTCACCTCCTGGCGAGTCGTGCGGTCCGGTACCGCACGACTCCGCCACGTGTCGCCTCCTAGCGAATCGTGCGGTCCGGTACCGCACGACTCCGCCACGTGTCGCCTCCTGGCGAGTCGTGCGGTCCGGTACCGCACGACTCCGCCACGTGTCGCTTCCTGGTGAGTCGTGCAGTGGGGAGGGGGGCTAGATTTGGAATTTTTGTACGAAGAAGGCTAAATTTGGAATTTTTGTATGCTAACAGTACCAAAAACGTCCAGATTTCACCATGCATGGCCTGATCTTTTTATTTATAGCTGTGGTTTATTATTTATGACTAAAATTTTTGAATTTTGATCTATTCACAAGAGAGATTATAGAAAGTGAGATACGTGCTTGTGATTTTAGCTGGTATAGATATACGCTTTTAACATATACTACAATTATCTTGTAGACCCTATTTAAAAAATATTTTGTTTAAAATTTAGATACTGTAATAAAAGCTAAAAGTCACTTTTAGAACCTGCAAAGAACTGACCGAAGTTAACCAAGTTATTTTGTCCACGATACCTGAAGATTTGAATAGAAAAGAAAATCATACCACGATGACCTTTTTTAACCTTGACATAAGCGCGGTAGAGTTATGAGTGAGACAGAACAGTATTTTAATCCCCTGGCGAGTTGAAACCAGTAGTGAGTTGTGAATGCGTGATGCTAATACCGAATGGGCCAAACAGTACAAGTGCATCGATGTGGCATAGGGAATTAGGAATACTCTACCTTTGTGCCTTTGTGTCGATCTCAGCCTTTTCATCCTTTGATGACTTGTGAAGGTTGCATGGTTCTTTGTATGTGACGCCATTTGGAAGATTTTTGCAGGTATGCCCCTTTCCTCGATGATCTTTTGTCAGCTGTGCAAGAAACAGACTGGTGTAGGTTGTGGACTTTTTTACCATTATTTTTCTTCGTGTTCTATTGGTGAAGTACAGTTCCATCATCAGTGTGTATAATTGAGATTCTGTAATGTGAAATTGAAGAAAGAAGAACAAAATGAAAGTCAACCTATAGGAAGTGTCAAGTGTGCCATTGGAACGATGCTGATTGGTTTTAATTGGTGGTACATAAAGGATTGGTCAATGAGATAATAATGAAGACCATGTGAACTCTAATCAAAATAAACGGGAATGCCTATCTAGCGTGAGAAGACGCATGCTCTATGATTTAAGAAAAGAAGTCAAAGAAGGGCAAATTAACACAAGTGGGACAAAGACAGTGCAGTATAAGACTTTGGCTAGATCTATTGATATGCATGACATTTTCACGTATGAAAAGAGAGAACAACCAGATGCGGTTGATGTCTGTAACATTTGTTTTTGCTACAAGAGTACAGATATAAGTAAAGATTTATGCTTCGCTCATTTGGGTTTAGACTTTTGACTTATTTTTCATTATTTATAATTTTTATTTTTTTCTATTTTTCAGTATTTTGTGAAGATTTTTACCGATTCTTTTTTCCCGTATTCGTTTGTATTATACGTGATGGGCTAACTTATTTTTTTAGATTTTTTAAAATTAATTATGCCAAATAAGCCACCATCAGCTACAATGTAATTTCAGTCAGCTACAGTATAATTTCAACCATAAACCATCAAATTTCAGTTCAACCGAGTGGCCTCTTAGTGTCGTCTTCGGTACTGGCATTGTGTAGTGCAATACATTAAATATATGTAATCTGTCCCACTTTCCAATAGATAATAGATATATAATTTGCCAAAAATTACAAGTATTAGGACATGCGACATCTTGACAAACTAGATGATAAATGGAACTGTTCTTTATTTATCCAACAACTCAACTCGGACCTTTTCAAGACTTCTAAGTAGTTACCAATTAACCAGGTGGCATGCTTCTCATGAGTTCAGGGCGCAACCAACTACATGCAGCTGCTGAAAAGTTCGGCTCTTTGCGCTGTAAAGAAGATGGAAACTCGGCGAGAGAAGTATTGGCTGTCAATCCCGTGAATGCGTCGGGAAGACTTGGACTGCATATACATTACTCTGCTGGACGATGCTGGAAACTTCCACACATGGAGTCAACACATATGGTTCGTAATCATCATCGGAGATAATTTCTGAACCATCTAATTTATTGTATTACTAATAACAGATTGTTATCACAGATAGCTCCTAAACTGTCTGTGATAAATCACAACTTAGACGGGTCTTGAAAAGAAAAGTTAGTGATAAGCCAAATATCACAGATGGTTTTTAAACATAACCATCTATGATATCTGACATCTCACAGATAGCTAATATAAAAAACCGTCTATGATGTCTACATATCACAGACGGTTTGGTTTGTATTACAAATTATCTGTGACAGTTCTTTGAATATCTAAAATTTTTTCTATTTTCTGGCTAGCCTCAGGAAAGCTAGCCATTCCCTCTAAAAATAAGTAAGCAGATCACAGATAATTGTAGATCTTAAAACACATGACAATCATTATACAGATATCGCAAATAAATTACAACTGAATGAATTACAATTGAAGGAGTTACAATTAAATGAATTATAATTGAATTAAATGTTTGAACATCTATAATTGTTCTCACTGGAGTTGAACTCTCTCTTCGAGTCAATGACCTCCGTCATCAAGAAGGTGAGGAACTGTCCTCGAATGTTGAAGAGTTTGTTAAGATCGAATGTACTTAATTGTCATGCATTATCGCTAGAAGGAGTAAAGTCGTAAGTATATATATATATATATATATATATATATATATATATATATATATATATATATATATATATATATATATATATAATGATAATTAGAAAATAATTATTGCCAGATTGACAAACCACTAGATTATTCATCTTATCACCTAAGATTTCTTGCATATGGCAGCAAACGTAGAAAGCACTTACGCTGCCCTGTAGCTGTTGGTAGCACTGAAAAAAAATAGAATTACATACATAGCTACAGTTAGTTCTAGAGACATTATTACGAAGTGTGATATAGGATTATTATATTTGTAACACCCTGTTTTTCTGAGATTTTTAAAGCCTGGATTTTAAAAATGAATTTTCTGGAATTTTCCGAATTTAATTGAAGCTTCAAATGAATTTTTAAAGTTTTAAATAATTTAATATGATTAAAATAAACATTAATATAAGTGGGAAATATTTTATTTGTGTTCCTCAGGTCTCAAGGAATTTTCTGGTATTTTTGGAGAATTTTTGGGATTTATTTGCTATTTTCTAGAGCTTTTAGAAGTTTATTTGAATTTCTGAAAAAAGAAAAGAAAAAGAAATAAACATCGGCCGCCCGATCTCCCTCTCTCCGCCACGCGTCGCGATCCGCGCCCGCGCGCCTGCCAGCACCCTTTCTCGCGCACTACTCGCCCGCGCTCGATCCGCCCTCGCCACGCGTCGCGCATCCATGACCGGCGCTGGCGGCACTGGCAACGCCGCGCGCCGCGCGCCGCCACGCCCTCGGCCGCTCGATCGCGCGCCGCGCGATCTCCGCCGTCCGTCCTCACGCCGCGCGCAAACCCTAACCCTAACCCTCGCGTGCGTCCGAGCCGTCTGATCTCTCTCGCGTTGAATCCCGACCGTCCAAACTTGTCGCGTTGCGATCGTCGCCGAACCGGATTGGATTGCCTTGGTTCGCGTGATAAAACCCGCCGCCTCACCTCGGTTCGCGTGCACGCCGCCAACCCTCGCGCGCCGCCTCGCTCGCCTCGCGCGCGCTGCCGCTGGAGCCCGAGACGCCGCCGAGTGTCTTCGCCGCCGGAGACGTCGCCGCCCTTCCGCTGCCGTCCGCCGCCGAGACGCCGCCGCCCTTCCGCTGCCGTCCCGCCGCCGGTGAGTCGCCTCGCCGCGCCGCCGCTGAAGTCGCCTCGCGTCACCTCGCCGCCGCCGGCCGCCTCGCCTCGCCTCGCCTCGGCGCGTCGCGCCATACGCCGCACTGCCGCCTCCGCGCGCGCCGCCACGCGCCGCCGATCCGCCCATCGTGCGGCCACGCGTCACCCTTCGCCGCGATCTCGCCGCCGCGCGCCGCCACAAGGCCATGGCGCCAGCGCGGCGAGCCGCCACGCGCCGCCGATCCGCCGTCGCCGCCGCGCGCGCAATCCTCGCCGTCGCTCGGATCTGGACCGGGTCCGATCGTGCCGCGTGGCTTGCCCTCCGCCGCCGGATCCGCGCCGCCGTGCGCGCCGCCGCGCGTCGGCCGGCTACGTCAGCCCTAGCCGACGCGTGGCATCCTACGTGGCATGCCACGCCGCCACGCCGGCCGTGACTCGCCCTAGGTGCCACGTGGCGACCCGTCGCCACCGCCACGCCACCGCCACGTCACCGTGCCACGTGGCAAGATATGCCGCCGCCACGCCGCGCATCCCCGCGCGCGCCCGCCGCCGCCCCGTGCATCAAGCTGTGGACCGAGTCCACGGTGGACTCGAATTTCATGGACCGGGTCCACAAAGACAAGAACTTTTCCGATTTTCCCGAATTAATTTTAGAATTAATTTTCCGGGAGCCCGTTCTCCTCCATCCTAGCTCCGATTGACCCCGTTCTTTTTTCTAAATTCATCTAAACTCGAGCTCTAGCTGTTGGTTCTGGTTTTGTGAATTTTGGAGTTCATTTACTTATCATTTTATGTGTTTCTTTGTTTTCGGTTGTTTTCTCTCTCGTTAGATTCGGATTCCAGAGGAGCAGGTTTCGCGCCAGAAGACCAGGAGTACCCCGCTGAGCATAACGAAGGCAAGTCGTGTCTCTTGATCATGTTGAACCCAATTTGGCAAACTATTATTTAATTATTTGATTTTAAATTACATTGCATTGCTATTTTTATTCAAACCCTTGCACAGGTAGTTATCGTCCCAATCAAAATTATACCTCCTTGATACTTTGGAATACCATGATGCCATTGTCACCATAGGTTGGGAAATTTATTAGTGATGCTAGTTTATTTATCACACGGGTTGGTACGATTAGATTGCTTAGCCGTTTTATATTTACGATTGATCTCATCGCACATGTTAAATTATTAATTTGAATTAATGACATATGGAACTGTGGTTGGTGCCACGTGTATTAAAATTTGTGCCACATCATTGGTGTGACGTTGGCTTGGTTATACAAATTGGTTTTGCACTCGGGCGAGTGATCGTGCAGTAAAGGGGAAGTACAGTTGTACTTTGGGGGATGTGGTAGTCTCGCCCGGGTAATGTTAAGGACTTAACTTTGTGCGCCATTGATCTGAGCTTAATCGCAAACCACATGTCTATTATGGGATGGACTCGCTGATTAATTTGTAATATTTCAATTCAATTCTGCCATTGTGATGGACATGGTTGCTGATTTCCATGTGGCGCAAGGGGGGGTGTGATGCGAAACCCTAGCGGGCAGGATTGTGTTGAGGTAGAGCATTGTAAAGGCCTTGTTGTGATTTCCTTAGGCCTAGGCTAATCACATCGTGTGGGTACAGTTGTGCAACCTCTGCAGAGTGTAAAACTATTCGAATAGCCGCGTCCTCGGTCATGGACGGTGCTCGGGATTTCACACGAGGGTTAGTGTTTCATTTATAACTTGGTGGTTTATGTCGGGAGTGGACAGGTAGTTCACTGTTGGTTTAACTTGTGAATTGGTGTTCACAAGTGGTTTATGTTTATTCCTTTGATTATCTATTGTTACTGTTTTCAGTTAAACTTCCGCTTTCAAGTTATTTAATATATTTCATCAATAAATGCCTTTATGCAAACTAACCTTTCAGCCTTCCTTTGGTAAGCCTTGCATATTATATTGCATTTATTGTTACAAACGACTTGCTGAGTACCAATGTACTCACGGCTTTACGCCTATGTTGCTCAGTTGAGGGAGAGGAGTACTATCAGCAGGAGGTGCCAGAAGGAGAGTACTACGACGACTTCACGGATTAGGCTTCGTTCTCCACTCGATAGCCTGTGGCTTGTCGATTGGTCGCTACGCTTTATTTTGGATTTCCGCTGCTATTTTGTTAAGCCCTTCCGGCTAGAGATATTGTAAGCTTGGCCATAAGGTCGTACCATTGATATTTTATCGATATTCGAGTTTTCCTTTATTATTGTCGTGTGTATGACTGTGATGACATCTATGTTTGACTGTGTGCACTAGCGTGATCTTGGACTAGTGCAGTTTACACAGAGAGACCGAATTTGCATATTCGGGTCTCGACAGAGATGGTATCAAAGCCATATCGACTGTAGGACGAAGCCCTAGTTAGATTGGTCGATAGCCTCAAAAATTTATTTTCTAAATCAAATCAACTAAATTTGATATTTAGTAATATCTTTATCTTTTTACCTCATTCTTAAGGATTCTTGTCCCTCGCCCGAACTCTTGCAAAATTTGTTTTCCTAAAGTTATAAACTGATCTTTCCTTTATAAATGCATTAGATGTCCCAAGCTTCTTACACCGACACAGAGAATGGAGGTCACTTCTACGCGTTCATATGGAGCCTCAGATTTAAGAGATCGCCGTCTACCTCACCAAGGATGAGAAGCAAAAGGTCAACGATCGGAGCATCTCCAGGCTATACTTCACCACCCGAGTCGGCAAGCAGGTGCTACACCACAGTTTCAAGAACACCGGTGCCAGTGGGGTGATGTCAGCACAAGGAGTTGCGCACAAAGCCATTCGTCGCCTTTGCAAGCTATACAAGATCAACATGGCCAGACTCGTCCGGAAGTTCAAGGAGCAGTACGGAGCCACCCCGAGACTACCAGAGCGGTCGGGAGGAGCCCCGCCGCAGCCGCCAAGACTCTACTGCCGCTACACCGCCGAGCCCAGAGGAGAGACGTCGTATCACCGGAGATCGTCGCGCCTACCTCAGTCGGTTCACTCCAGCTCCAGTCAGAGAGCAGTCGCCGCCGATCCGCAACTCATGGGTTGTCTACAGCGATTCGGAGGACGATATCAGTGTACCCTATTTGTCAGGACCCGAGTGGGAGCCTTCAGAGTAGATAGTGCGAGTAGACACGTTGGATTTTATTTGCAGTTGAGTGTGATGTGAGCTGCAAATATTGCCTTAAAAGCATTATATTGCAATCATGTCAAACCTTTTAATGGAGTTTATTTTTGTTCGGATTCTTAGTTAGCCTTTTGGCTAAGTGTTTGTTTAGGTTAGATCTCCATTAAGCAAAACCCCCTTAGACGCATTTACCCCTTATCTATGCTTTTCCCTCTCGTCTTTTACCTTTGGTCATCGTGAGCTTGTTTTCTTTTGAGCAAGATGGTTGATACCAGAACTCCTCCACCGCAATCAGGTAACCAGACCCAGAGAGCGGTCTTTGCGCAGCTGCCCACCTACCTTGGATCCTACCCGCCGCTTTTGATGGCCTGACTCGAGATGATGCGCACCATGATGCAGGTATGCAGACTATGATGCAATGACAAGACCAGAGCGATACCACCACCAAGACTCGTCGTCGATCCCAAATATGCAGAGTTTATGAGGACGAGACCGCCTGTTTTCTCCAGTTCGTCAGAGCCTTTGGAGGCCGACGATTGGGTCCGTTCAGTTGAGAAGAAACTGAACTTGGCTCAGTGCACCGGCGTGAGAAGGTTTTGTATGCCGCACATCGCCTTGAGGGACCAGCAGAGAGTGGTGGGAGAACTCATCGTGCGCCCATGAGGACCGTAACAACATCACTTGGAAGGAATTCGCCAAGGCTTTCCATACCGCTCATGTCATGGATGGAGTGGTCGAGATGAAGAAGGATGAGTTTCAGGAGTTCCAGCAGAGGAACCTGTCAGTGAGTGAATATCTCAATAAATTTACTCAGTTGGCTCGCTACGCGCCAGAGGATGTAGCGTCAGATGCAGCTCGCCAGAAGAGGTTCAAGAAAGGCTTGAACCCAGCTTTGAAGGTGCAAGTCGTAGACAACGACTATGCCAGTTTTCAGCAGTTGGTGGATAAGGCCATTCTCATCGAAGAGAGTCGCCGCGAGCTCGAGGAGTCTCGCAAGAGGAGGTTGATCCAGTAGGATCACACCACACCTGTCCCGAGGCCTCGCTTTGGTTCCTACCACCGCACGAGTGCCACAGCGAGCAGCAGCATCCTCGTGATTCGGACCCGGCTCGGACACGCGCGGGCCAGATCGGGGCAGGCGTCTGGTGGTTCCATGGACAGCAGCAACAGAAGAGCAATAATTCAGCAGCATCCGTCACTTGCTTCAAGTGTCATGAGGTGGGACACTATGCTAGCAAGTGTCCTCAGAGGCAGGCCCCGATGCCAGTTCGCTTTGACTTGGGAGCCACACCAGGTCGTACTCTACCCCGGAGCAGATTTAGCGAGCACCCCGCCTCGGGACAGCCAGCGGGGCGCCGGTGGTGAGAGGTCAGGTGAACCACGTCACCGCAGAGGATGCCCAGGCAGCACCAGACGTTGTGATCGGTACGTTCCTCGTACATTCAGTTCCTGCCACCGTTTTATTTGATTCTGGAGCTTCGCATTCGTTTGTTTCTCGGAGTTTTGCTTTAAAGCAACAATTGAAAACTGTTGCTCTTGGATCTGTTCTTTTAATCCAATCCCCCGAATCCGAGTTGAGATCCAACCTAGGTTGTCCAGGAGTTAGGATAACCATTCAGGGAGTTGAGTTCAGGGCCGACCTAATTTTGTTGGATATGCAGTCCCTAGATGTAATCTTGGGAATGGATTGGCTTGTAAGCGTGACATGTGTTAGACGTGGGAGCAGAGCGATGACCTTAACCAATTCGATGGAGTTAAGGTGCGATTCGCAGCTTGATGAGTGCCACCAGAGCTACCATGATTTGCGAGCAAGGTAATCCAATTGGAGGATGTACCATTGTCGAGAGTACCGACGTGTTTCCAAATGATCTTCCGTATGCCACGAGAGAGGAGGTTGAGTTTCGATTGAGCTTGTGCCGTACCGCTCCGATTTCTAAGAGACCCTATCGGATGCCACCAATGACTTAGCAGAGTTGAAGAAGCAAATTCAGAGCTTCGGATAAGGGTTACATCGATCGAGTTCATCCCGTGGGAGCGCCAGATTGTTCGTCAAGAAGAAGGATGGTAGTCGCGCATGTGTGGACTATAGAGCACTTAATGAGGTCACCGTCAAGAATAAGTACCCTCGCCGTGATTGATGACTTATTTGATCAGCTTAAGGGCGGAGTGTTCTCCAAGATTGATTTGAGGTCGATATCATCAGATGAGGATACGTAAGGAGGACATACCCAAGACAGCCTTCTCGACTCGTTATGGTCTATACGAGTTCACGGTGATGTCTTTTGGTTTGACAAATGCCCCAACATATTTCATGTATTTGATGAATAAGGTGTTTATGGAATATTTGGACAAGTTCGTCGTTGTGTTCATTGACGACATTTTGATATATTCCAAGGATGAGGAGGAACATCAGAGCACTTGAGATTAGCATTGCGAAATTGAGAGATAATCGCTTGTATGCAAAATTCAGCAAATATGAGTTTTGGATGAGGAAAGTCGCTTTCTAGGGCATGTGTTGACAGCAGAAAGGAGTCGCGGTTGACCCAGAGAAAGTAAGTGATGTTTTGGATTGGCAATACCCACTTGCTTACCCAGTCGAGTTTTCTGGGTATGGCAGGATACTACCGTCGCTTTATTGAGGGATTTTCCAGTGTGGCTAGACCCCTCACGCAGCTGCTCAAAAAGGAAAAGAAATTCACTTGGACGCCAGAGTGCGAGAAGAGTTTTCGAAACTTAAGGAGAGTTTGACCACAGCCCAAAGGCTTGTGTTGCTCGATATTAATAAGGATTTTGAGATATTTTGCGACGCATCTCGCAAAGGTTTGGGTTGTGTCTTGATGCAAGACAAGAGAGTGGTAGCCTATGCCTCACACCAGTTGAGACCGCATGAGGAGAACTACCCTACCCATGATTTGAAGTTAGCAGCCGTAGTGCATGCTTTGAAGATTTGGCGTCATTATCTGATGGGTAACAGATGTGAGGTTTACACGGATCATAAGAGTCTGAAATACATCTTTACCCAGTCCGAGCTTAACCTCAGGCAGAGGAGGTGGTTAGAGCTGATAAAGGATTATAATGTGGGCATACATTATCATTCTGGGAAAGCTAATGTTGTTGCAGATGCCTTGAGCAGAAAGGTATACTGCAATTCAGTGATGGTTCAAGAGAGTCAGCCAGCTTTGCATGAGGAATTTCAGAAGCTTAGCCTTGAGTTGGTTGAGCCAGGATTTTTGGCAGCTATGGAGATGCAGCCTACTTTGGATGGTCAGATTCGCTAGGCTCAGTCAGATGATGAGGTATTTCAGCGGATCAGAAAGAACTTAAGTGAAGGTAAAGAGTCAGGATTTTCAGTGGATGACCAGGGAACCTTGTGGTTCAAGCAGCGTTTGTGTGTGCCCAACAAGCAAGAACTAAAGGATGTGTTGTTAAAAGAGGCTCATGAGTCGCTGTATTCGATTCATCCAGGCAGTACCAAGATGTACCAGGACATTAAGGATAAGTATTGGTGGCCAAGCATGAAGCGTGAGATCGCTGAGTATGTAGCCCTTTGTGATGTTTGTCAGAGAGTAAAGGCAGAGCACCAGAGACCTGCAGGTTTGCTACAGCCATTGAAAGTTCCCGAGTGGAAGTGGGAAGAAATTGGTATGGACTTTATAGTCGGTTTGCCTAAGACCAAAGAGGGCTATGATTCGATTTGGGTCATTGTGGATCGATTGACCAAGGTTGCCCATTTTATTCCAGTTAAGACGACTTACAGTGGTGACAGATTGGCAAAGCTATATATGTCCAGAATTGTCAGTTTGCATGGTGTGCCTAAGAAGATTGTGTCAGATCGTGGATCGCAGTTCACCTCCCAGTTTTGGGGTAGTTTCCATAAGGCTGTGGGAACCCATCTGAATTTCAAGATGCAGCATATCACCCCCGCATGCATGGTCGACAGAGCGAGTTAATCAGATTCTGGAGGACATGTTGAGAGCCTGTGTGCTTGATCATGGGCCTAAGTGGGATAGTTGTTTACCTTTTGCAGAGTTCTCATACAATAACAGTTATCAGGCCAGTTTACAGATGTCACCGTTTGAGGCATTGTATGGCAGGAAATGCAGGACCCCTCTCAATTGGAAAGAGACGGGAAGGTCGTTTTTGGCCCGCATCGCTTAAAAGAAGCCGAGGATAAGGTCCGCTTGATACAGAAAGGTTGAAAACGCCGTGCCGCATGTAAAAGCTATGCAGATACCAGACGTCGAGAGCTGAGATTTGAGCCAGATGATTTTGTGTATTTTAGGATCACACCATTCAAGGGTGTGAAGAGGTTTCAGCTAAAAGGGAAGCTTGCACCGAGATATGTTGGTCCGTTTAGGGTTCTGAAACGCAGGGGAGAGGTTGCTTATCAGTTGGAGCTACCTTCATCCTTCAGTGGGGTACATGACGTCTTTCATGTGTCCCAATCAAGAAGTGCTCACGCACGTGCAGGAGGTTGTGCGCTTGAGGCCGTTGACCTGCAGGAGGATCTGTCATACAAAGAGCACCCAGTCAAAATCTTGGAAGTGTCAGAGCGAGTCACCCGGAATAAAGTGGTCCGTTTTTGCAAAGTCCAGTGGAGCAACCATTCCGAGGAGGAAGCCACCTGGGAGCGCGAGGAGGATCTCAGAGCGGAGTTCCCGAACCTATTCTCTTAGTTGGCCCAGATCTCGGGGTCGAGATCTCGTTTAAGGGGGTAAGGTTTGTAACACCCTGTTTTTCTGAGATTTTTAAAGCCTGGATTTTAAAAATGAATTTTCTGAATTTAATTGAAGCTTCAAATGAATTTTTAAAGTTTTAAATGATTTAATATGATTAAAATAAACATTAACATAAGTGGGAAATATTTTATTTGTGTTCCTCAGGTTTGGAGAATTTTTGGGATTTATTTGCTATTTTCTAGAGCTTTTAGAAGTTTATTTGAATTTCTGGAAAAAGAAAAGAAAAAGAAATAAACATCGCCGCCCGATCTCCCTCTCTCGCCACGCATCGCCGATCCGCGCCGCTGCGCGCCGTACCCTTTCCCGCGCACTACCGCCCGCGCCCGATCCGCCCTCGCCACGCGTCGCGCATCCGCTGCTGACGACGCGGTGGCACCAGCAAGCCGCACGCCGCGCGCGCCAAGGCCCTCGCCGCGCGATCGCGCGCGCGCGATCTCCGCCGTCCGCCCTCGCGCGCGCGCAAACCCTAACCCTAACCCTCGCGTGCGTCCGAGCCGTCCGATCTCTCGTTGAATCGACCGTCCAAACTTGTCGCGCGGCGACCGCCGCCAGAATCGGATTGGATTGCCTCGGTTCGCGTGACAAAACCCGCCGCCTCACCTCGGTTCGCGTGCACGCTCCGCCGAACCCTCGCGCGCCGCCTCGCTTGCCCTCGCGCGCGCGCGTCGCTGGAGCCCGAGACGCGCCGCCGAGTGTCTTCGCCGCTGCCGAGACGCCGCCGCCCTTCCGCTGCCGCCCCGCCGCGGTGAGTCGCCTCGCCGCCCGCCGCCGAAGTCGCCTCGTGTCGCCTCGTCGCCGGACCCGCCTCGCCTCGCCGCTCTCTCTCGCGCTGCGCGCGCGCGCCGCACCGCGCCGCCTCGCGCCGCGCGCGCGCCACGCGTCGTTGATCCGCCATCGCGCGCCACGCGTCACCTTCGCCGCGATCCGCCCTCGCCGCGCGCCGCGCGCGCGCCGCGCGCGAGCCGCCACGCGCCGTTGATCCGCCCGTCGCCGCGCCGCGCCGCGCAATCCTCGCCGTCGCTCGGTCTGGACCGGGTCCAGATCGTGCCGCGCGGCTTGCCCTCCGCCGTCGGATCCCGCCGCCGCGCGCGCCGCGTGCGCGTCGGCCGAACCACGTCAGCCTAGCCGACGTGGCATCCTACGTGGCATGCCACGCCAGCGCCACGCCGGCCGTGACCGCCCCGTGTGCCACGTGGCGCCACGCCACCGCCACGCCGGCCGCCACATCACCGTGCCACGTGGCAGCATATGCTGCTGCCACGTCAGCGCATCCCCGCCGCGTCAGCCCACCGCCCCCGTGCACTGTTTCGTGGACCGAGTCCACGGTGGACTCGGAATTTCATGGACCGGGTCCACAGCACAGTAACTTTTCTGATTTTCCCGAATTAATTTTAGAATTAATTTTCCGGGAGCCCGTTCTCCTCCATCCTAGCTCCGATTGACCCCGTTCTTTTTTCTAAATTCATCTAAACTCGAGCTCTAGCTGTTGGTTCTGGTTTTGTGAATTTTGGAGTTCATTTGCTTATTATTTTATGTGTTTCTTTGTTTTCGGTCGTTTTCTCTCTCGTTAGATTCGGATTCCAGAGGAGCAGGTTTCGTGCCAGAAGACCAGGAGTACCCCGCTGAGCATAACGAAGGCAAGTCGTGTCCCTTGATCATGTTGAACCCAATTTGGCAAACTATTATTTAATTATTTGATTTTAAATTACATTGCATTGCTATTTTTATTCAAACCCTTGCACAAGTAGTTATCGTCCCAATCAAAATTATACCTCCTTGATACTTTGGAATACCATGATGCCATTGTCACCATAGGTTGGGAAATTTATTAGTGATGCTAGTTTATTTATCACACGGGTTGGTACGATTAGATTGCTTAGCCGTTTTATATTTCCGATTGATCTCATCGCACATGTTAAATTATTAATTTGAATTAATGACATATGGAACTGTGGTTGGTGCCACGTGTATTAAAATTTGTGCCACATCATTGGTGTGACGTTGGCTTGGTTATACAAATTGGTTTTGCACTCGGGCGAGTGATCGTGCAGTAAAGGGGGAAGTACAGTTGTACTTTGGGGGATGTGGTAGTCTCGCCCGGGTAATGTTAAGGACTTAACTTTGTGCGCCATTGATCTGAGCTTAATCGTGCAAACCACATGTCTATTATGGGATGGACCTGGCTGATTAATTTATAATATTTCAATTCAATTCTGCCATTGTGATGGACATGGTTGCTGATTTCCATGTGGCGCAAGGGGGGTGTGATGCGAAACCCTAGCGGGCAGGATTGTGTTGAGGTAGAGCATTGTAAAGGCCTTGTTGTGATTTCCTTAGGCCTAGGCTAATCACATCGTGTGGGTACAGTTGTGCAACCTCTGCAGAATGTAAAACTATTCGAATAGCCGCGTCCTCGGTCATGGGCGGTGCTCGGGATTTCACACGAGGGTTAGTGTTTCATTTATAACTTGGTGGTTTATGTCGGGAGTGGACAGGTAGTTCACTGTTGGTTTAACTTGTGAATTGGTGTTCACAAGTGGTTTATGTTTATTTCTTTGATTATCTATTGTTACTGTTTTCAGTTAAACTTCCGCTTTCAAGTTATTTAATATATTTCATCAATAAATACCTTTATGCAAACTAACCTTTCAGCCTTCCTTTGGTAAGCCTTGCATATTATATTGCATTTATTGTTACAAACGACTTGCTGAGTACCAATGTACTCACGGCTTTACGCCTATGTTGCTCAGTTGAGGGAGAGGAGTACTATCAGCAGGAGGTGCCAGAAGGAGAGTACTACGACGACTTCGCGGATTAGGCTTCGTTCTCCACTCGATAGTCTGTGGCTTGTCGATTGGTCGCTACGCTTTATTTTAGATTTCCGCTGCTATTTTGTTAAGCCCTTCCGGCTAGAGATATTGTAAGCTTGGCCATAAGGTCGTACCATTGATATTTTATCGATATTCGAGTTTTCCTTTATTATTGTCGTGTGTATGACTGTGATGACATCTATGTTTGACTGTGTGCACTAACGTGATCCTAGACTAGTGCAGTTTACACAGAGAGACCGAATTTGCATATTCGGGTCTCGACAATATTATAGCAGGTACCAAAAATAACGTCCTGTGTTGTAGTGTGGCGCTGGATTCTTTTATGTATTTAAGCTTACAACCCGAGAATAATGGTTTCTCTGAGTCTTCCATCAAACCCTTTAATTTACCAAACTCTCTCTCACCATAATTCCCTTTTGCATCATGCAACATAATCCAGATTATCATCGTGCAACCTTTCCTCATCGAAAGAATAATTGACATCTGGTATATCGTTGTCTCTCTCGGTAATGTTATTACTTTTATGTATAATCTGCTCTTCACCATGACTGCTCTAACATGTATACCCCTTTTTGAAATGATATTTAATAACATAGTGAATAGCACAGATGCTTTTATTCAAAATCCATCTGTGATAAGTAGGTCATCACGGACGATTTTTTTTACACAAACCTTCTGTGATGTATCATTAATGGCTTTTAACAAAAACCATCTATGATATATCAAATATCATAGATAGTTTTTGTTACTAATCATCTGTGATATATCACAAACGGTTTGTATAAAAAAACGTCTATGATAAGTAGATCATCATAGGCGATTTTTACCATTGGTTGTAACATAGACAGCTATGCTAGTAAAACCGTTTGAGATAACTATGTTGTAGCTTAACACTGACAGATTCTGTAGAACCATATGTGATGAGGCATCCAATATAACCTTCTCTGTAATAGTGGGATAATGTACAGTAGGTACGACAACAGACTTCTATTATCGCCGAGATACAGAATTGTTGAGATACAGAGGAAGTCTGTTACAGCGATAACAACTCATCTAGATAAATACAAGCAGGATTACATGTACAAAAGGGAATTACATGATTATCTTAATACCCTCCCTCAATCTCAACTGTGCTGCTGCAGATTGAGATTTTTGCAATAGGACTCAAAACTACGGATTGGCAATGGTTTAGTAAATATGTCTAAAATTTGATTCCAAGATGATATAAACCGAACATTTAGCATATTCCTTGTGACTCTCTCTAATAAAATGAAAGTTAACCTCTATGTGTTTGCAATGGGCATGGAAGATAGGATTGGTGGAAAGATGTGTTGCTCCCAAGTTATCACGCCACAGAGATGGTGGTCTCGATTGAAAAACCCCAAGACTTTCAACAGTGACTAAATCTAGGTTACTTCAGCAGTGGCATTTGCCATGGCTTTGTACTCTGACTCGGTACTAGATCGTGACACTATGGGTTGGTTGCGTGAACTCCATGAAACAAGATTACTACCAAAATATATTGCAAGCCCACTTTTTGGTCGACGATTGTTAGGACAACCTGCCCAGTTCGAGTATGAGAATGCATTGATTACCATGGAATCAGGTTTCCCAAAAATGTTGCCCAAAAGTAATGGTATGCTTGAGATACCAAAGAATGCATTTGACAGGCTAACCAATGATCACTCGTGGGTGTATGTAAGTATTGACATACTCAGTTAACTGAAAAGGAGATATTAGGCTGATTTATTGTCAAATTCTACAATGCCCCCACAATGCTTCTATAAGTGGTGTGCCTTGAGTCTTTGTCAGTCGTTTAGTAGATGCCATGGGGAGAGTGCAGGCTTACAGCTCTCCATGTTGGTATGACGAAGAACATCTCTATTGTTCTTGCGTTGGCATAGGATGAGTTCTCCCAGTTGATGCAGGACTTCAATACTGAGGAAGTAATGCATCACTCCTAAATCCTTGACAGCAAAGTCGGTGTGTAGATGCTGAACCAAAGCATCTGTGGCTTGAGAAGAAGAGCTAGTAATGATTATGTCATTGACATAACTAAGAATACAAGTGATGATACCATGACTATTAGAAATGAAAAGTGACATATCAGCCTGGGATGACACAAACCCAATTTCTTCCAGATGAGTACTGAGCTGAGCAAACTAAGCTCGAGGTGCCTGCTTCAACCCATATATTGCCTTGTCTAGCCTGCATACATGACGTGGCTAGGACTGATATGCATAGCTAGGTGGCTGATTCATACATCCTCCTCAAGAATGCCAGGGAGAAATGCATTCCGAATATCCACCTGTCTCAAGTGCCATCCCTTGGAAATTGGCAAAGCAAGAATGATACGAACAGTAGTAGGCTTAACTACAAGACTACAAGTATCCTCATAATCTATACCATACCATTGTTTGAATCTTTTTACAACAAGTTGTGCTTTCTATCTATCAATAGTACCATCGGCTTTTCTTTTCAGTTTGAAGACCCACTTGGAATCAATAACGTTTTGCCCTTTGTGCTATGGAACAGGATGCGTCTTGTTCCTTTGCAAGGCTTCATACTCCATGGCCATAGGTCGACACCAATTCTCATTTGTACTAGCATCAATATGACTTTGTGGCTCTTGAATCAACTCAGTTGCTGCAAATCCCCTGCCGTTGAGAGGATACCGGATAGTGCCATCAGTATACCATTTGGGTACATGAATGTTATCACGTAGTTGAGTACGCATGCCTTCTGGAATAGCAGCTGCTGGTCCTGTGTGCTCCTCGGTGTGTTAAGACAAAGTTGTACCTGCATGATTAGAAGTAGCAGAAATATCATGAAGGTTATCTTGAACAGCATGGTCATCCATAGAGGGACTCGATGGCTGCAGTGCAGTGGACACAAGAGGAGCAGGGAGAAGAACACATCTAGTAGGTCAATGTAGGCATTTATACCCTTTGTGTAAACTACTATAGCCCAGGAAGATGCACTGTAGAAAATGAAATTGTAGCTTATGAGCATTATAAGGACGAATATTAGGCTAGCAAGAGCACCCAAAGACTTTCAGGTTGGAACCAAAGAGTTTATAAAACTGGGGTTGAGTAATTAATAACTTAGCTGGGTAACTAATTAATCAAGACACTTGCTGTTTGGAAAGCATCGCCCCAAAATCTCAAAGGCATAGAGGCTTGAGCTAACAAGGAGAATCCTACCTTAACGATATGCCTATGTCTGCATTCAGCCGCTCCATTCTGTTGATGGGTATGCGGACATGACACTTGATGCTTGATTCCGGATTCTTGAAAATTTGTATGAAGGGCTTGATATTCACCTCCCCAATCTGATTGGAAGGAGATAATTTTCTTGCTTAAAAGCCATTCCACATGCTTTTGAAAGTGAAGAAAGACATGAACAACTGATTTATATTTAATTGGATAAACCCACATGAATTTGCTAAAATCATCAATGAAGTTGACATTATATTTATTTCCATTGGCAGAGGTAAGGGCAGGGTCCATACATCTGAGAAAATGAGCACAAGAGGAAAAGATGAAGTGCTACTAGAGACAAGGAAAGGCAATTGGTGACTTTTTCCCTATTGACATGCATTGCACACATTTACAGTGCACACATTTGAAGGAACATATATTTTATTCTCTTGTAAAACACGATGTACGACCAACAGAGATCAGAGATGGATGCCCAAGCTAGCAATGCCACACATCTTGTTAAGTTTTGACATTGGCAAGAGTGTGCTAGGACCTGGAAGATGGTGACTTTAGGGATGTCAGCATGGGATACAAGCCCCCTCTACATCTGCCTTGAAGAAGAGGTTTCTTCGTGTGCTGATCCTTTACATGAAAATATGTGGGATGAAACTCAAGGAATACGTTGTTGTCAGTGGTAAAGCGATGAACAGATAACAGATTTCTAGCAATTTGACGAACATGAAGAATGTTGTTTAGTTTGAGAGGACGACTAGAAGATTGAATGGATGAATGACTAGTGTTAAAGATAGCCAAACCTATACCATTTGCTACTTGGACATGCTCTTTGCCCTTGTATTTCTCCTTGAAGGACAGCTTGTCAAGATCTCCCATAATATGGTCAGTTGCACCACTATTAGTGTACCAATTAGGATCCATTTGATAGGAATGCGTCGCCATGGAAGTGGAGTGATTGCTGTGATCATCAACCTGGCATAAACGATTGAACCGGTGATAGGAATTTAATTCTACATGCCCAGTTTTGCCACATACCTGACAGACCGGGCGATTGCCTCTTGGGAAGCCTCCACTGTTGTTGTTCTGGTGGTTTCTACCATAGCCACGCCCTCGGCCTCGGGACGAATTGAAGTTCCCTCTGCCACCCTTTGCTGCTGCTGTAATGCACAACATTGTTGGCTGCCATCTTTGAAATGTGAAGCACGCTGTTGCTCTACTTCTTGCGCAACTTATAGCTCAACATGTGAGCATACAAGTCAGTGAGAGAGATTAGATCCGATCTGGTACTAATGGAAGTAACCAGCGAATCATACTCATATTCAAGTCCCTCCAGGACGTATGAGATGAATTCTTCATTCTTCAGAGGGTGTCCAATGGCAGCCATGGTGTCTTCAAGTTTTTTCATCTGATTGAAGTAGTCTTCAACTAATAGATCGTTCTTCTTCAGAGTTGCCAGCTGCACTCTGATTTGCATGATGTTTGCCATGGAACTAGAGGCATACATGCTCTCGAGTGCTGTCCAGACCTCAGCGGAGGTTGCCATGAACAGCACCTGGCCCAGTATCTCCTCGGAGAGGGAAGACAAGATGGCACTCAGAACCATTTGATCTTGTTGCAGCCATTGGACATATGCAGAGTTTTCAACCTGCGAAGTATCCATGTTGACCATGCGCGCAATCATCGGGGAAGGCGCAGGAATGTTGCCGTTGACATAACCAAGCAATCGCTGGCCACACAAGTACGGCAGGAGTTGAGCCTTCCACAACAGGTAATTGTTGTGGCTCAGCTTGATGTTGATAAGGTGGCCAAATGACAGGGTTGGACGGAGGCTGGAGCCAGATGTAGGAATGGCGCCAACGCTATCAGTACTACCATTGTTGCTACTGGAGCTAGACATGGTTTTGGGTTTGTGGTGTATGGCTCTGATACCATAAAGAAGATGGAAATTCAGAGAGAGAAGTATTGGCTGTCAATCCCGTGAATCCATCGGGAAGTCTTGGACTGCATATATATTACTCTGCTGGACGGTGCCGGATGATGTACAGTAGGTACAACAACAGACTAATGTATCGCTGAGATACAGAGTTGTTGAGATACAGAGAAATACAGAGGAAGTCTGTTACAGCGATAACAACTCATCTAGATAAATACAAGCAGGATTACATGTACAAACGGAATCACATGATTATCTTAACATGCTTAATGTCGTGCTACTAATGAAACGTCTGTCTGTTCTCTGCATACCATTCAAGAACATAATCCCGTAACCAGATTTTACATCACTGCCAGACGGATACTTTATTATTCTAATCCTGATTACTCCAGATTAACGTCACTGTCAGATGAATACTTATTTTCTTATAACCATCTGTTGCTTCTAGTCCTAATCCTTTGGAAGTTATCCCTGGACCACCGGTGTTTGCACCACCTGCTTTTGAGACTGATGTTGGCGACTGTCTGAACCTGGACCTTGCTTCTAGAGAACAATAGAAGCCGGTCTCCATGCTGCCTCCTGAAAGTCAAAGAGCAAGTAAATAGTCTTAGTTACTGAGACATTCCCTAGCAATCTACTACTTCGAAATTGTGCCTGAGTTGAAAACTTTAACAACCCATGAGGGACTGATTCAATGCCGGCTAAAATCTGCGACCTCAAGTATCAACTCCGCATTTTGTGAATTGCAAGTTATAATCATTCTAACCATGCATTATTTCTTAAAATTTTATTCATATTATTTTCCCACAAAATAATATGTTTATTCAGACTAGTTTGTTCAACCTCCTATTCCTCAGACCTGTATAAAACTTAAGATATTCTGGTTGGTCATAAGTCATCAGTCATGACATGCAGTTCTTTCATTACTCCGCATGTTTTGTTCGATACGCAATGCCATTTTATGTGCAAGTCAATTTTTCATATGTCATAGAACAACTTGCTGATAGGTATTAAATCGTAGGTTCTGATAAGGAAAAGATAAGTACAGATATCAGCTGTTATTAAACAGGGAGAGAGCGTCCACCTTATTGACCTATCAGCAGAAGTGGAAATTTTCTTATCACTTCGAGAGCATTATCATACAGATGATTAGACGTCACGTACATCTTTAAGAAAAAAATGACATGATGTAGACATTCAGGATCTTTTTACATGTTTGCCCAAAATTTATCCTACTGACTGAACAAGCAAGCTTCGAGGTGAGCGTTCATGGAAGCAAGAAATTTGCTGTTAAAACGTTTGCTGATTAACACATCCTTTTTCTATGAAATAACGGTATATAAGAAACATACGCTGATGAAGTGATCCAGTTATAATATAGCAGATATTACAAGCTCGAACAAAGTCCAAGGGTACTTATTAGTTTAGTATAGCATGGGTAATTTACCATCACAATTCTCCGATTCATTCAGTGATTGGAGGGGGCACAGCATCGCGATGTGGAGATCTTAGAAAGGCCCAGTAAAAAAAGTACAATCCATCCGGCCCAACTGTAAAAAAAATAGGCGCTGAGAAAGTTCCAGCATGGCAAACACGGTATCTATTTTGTTGTGTAAGACAGTAAATTTGTTTCTTTAGAAATGATCAATGAACTGAGATGATCACCTTATGGACCTAATGACGGAATATCAGCTTAAGAAGAGCAAAGAACGTATATAAACCGTGCTGTACTATGAAGCATGTATGCCGTTAGTGATGTTTGTTAAAGGTATTAGAGATATAATAGGATTGTTTCAGTTGTTTTTTTATATGCTTAGGTTTCCTTATTCGTATATGATATATTCCCTTATAATATCCCCTTGTATCCTCTATATATATCATTCATTAGATCTCTTCAATACACACACAATATTCATAACATGATATCAGAGTTTAGGTTAAAACCCTAATCTCGATCTACTTGCGATGCTGCTGCCCCCGGGAGGATCGATCTCCACTCCTGGGGGCGGCCACCTTGTTGGGCCACGACTCCTCGGTGTGCTCCTGATCCAAGCGCGCCTCGTCGTCAACTGCAACCTGTTCAACCCCACGCCACCGTTGCACGGATCCGGGTTTGCTGAGGACACTCCCATAAAAAAAAGTTTGTGTGCCAAGCAGGTTTCATTTTGAGTTTTCCGTTTACGTCCATCCTGAGTCTGTAGTTTCTATCTTTCAATTCGTCTAAGCCATGTGAGTCCACAAATTTATTGTCAGTCATAGAAGTGTAAAGTGTAAGAATTTTGTTTTACATGACAGCAGCCATCGCTCTTCTTTCTGAGCCGCGTGTAGATCGTAGAGTCTTTATGACACCGCCGCTTCTCTAGTCGCTGCTCCGAGCTTTTAAGACCGTCGCGCTTCTACTGTACCTTGTGCATTACGCCGTCGCTGTCTTGGACTTCGATCTGCGCCAATAAATTGTACCAGAAGGGCTAGTCTAAACTAATGTGTTGTTATGGAGATCTGCGCCAGTAAATTGTAACATTACGGTCAGCCCTTTTAGACTAGCGCCAGTAAATGTGGAGATCTGCGCCAATAAATTGTAACAATTCTCCTGAACATATGTTTTGATAGTGGATATGTAATGTTGTAAGAACTGTCTTATGTTGCAAATTGTAACAGAAGGGAAATGGTATAAAGATAGCACAACTGCCACAACAGCCAATTGTGCGACAATGTTGCAATAGGGAATTTTCCTATATCCCTGTATAAATTGAATAGTTTCCTGTAAATTTTTTGTGTTTCCAAACAAGCCTGGTTGTCTTTGCCAATTTCTGACAGGATCAATTCTTTGTTTTTTTACTTGTACAGCAGTAGCTCTCAGTCTATTGTAACTTGTATTTTTTTATAAAAAAACACGAGTCTGTTGTAACTTGTAATTGTGAAAAGTGATCTGACCTCTGTATTGCAAATCAAATGCCACAAAAAAAGCTTTCTTCCACTGCTGGTACCAGATGAAGAATGACAAATGGCTCTTCACATCAGCTTCCTTTTTTCCATTTCTGAGAGAACATTCTGCAAACCTGACATATTAGCACATAATGATAAATGCGTCACTGATGCTTCTCTCTGCCGTTAAGCTCATTAGGCGATGACAAATTGACAATATGGCTCTCTGCTTTGAAGAATGCTTCCCTTTCCCCCTTGGAAATTGTAACATCCTGTTTTTCTGAGATTTTTAAAGCCTGGTTTTCAAAAATGAATTTTCTGGAATTTTCTGAAATTAATTAAAGCTTCAAATGAATTTTAAAAGTTTTAAATGATTTAATGTGATTAAAATAAACATTAACATAAGGGGAAAATATTTTATTTGTGTTCCTTGTGTCACAAGGAATTTTCTGGTATTTTTGGTGAATTTTCCGGATTTATTTGCTATTTTCTAGAGCTTTTAGAAGTTTATTTGAATTTCTGGAAAAAGAAAAGAAAAGAATTAACCTCACCCGCCCGATCTCCCTCTCTCCGCCACGCGTCATCCATCCCGCCGCCGCCGCCAGCGTACCTTTTCCGCGCGCGCTCGCCGCGCCGATCCCGCCACGCCACGCGTCGCGCATCCGCAGGCGGCGGCGGCGGCGCGCCCCGCCCGCGTCGCCTCAACCGCCCGATCGCGCGCGCGCGCGATCGCACCGTCGCCCGCGCCGCGCGAACCTAACCCTAGCGTGCGCCCGCCGTCCGATCCCTCCCGCGTTGAATCCTAGCCGTCCAAACCTAATCGCGTTTCGCCGCGCCGTAACCGTCGGGATTGCCTCGGTTCGCGTGTTAAAACCGCCGCCTCGCCTCGGTTCGTGTGCCCGTCGCGCAGGCTCGCCGCCGCCTCCGCCGCCCTCGCACCCGCCGCCGTCGCGGAGCCGTTCCGCCGCCGCCGTCTGCGTCACCGCCGTCGCCGGTCGCCGGGCGATAACCCCGCCGCGTCGCCGCCGGTGAGCTCCGCGCGCCGATTCGCCGCGTCGCCGCGTCGCCTCGCCGTCGCCGCCGCCTCGCCTCGCCTCGCCTCGGCGCGCTGCGCCAGCGCCGCGCGACCGTCGCCTCGCGCGCGCTGGCAGCCGCGCGTCGCCGATCCACCCTCCGCGCCCGACCACGCGTCGCCCGCCGCTGCGATCCGCGCTTCGCCGCCGCGCGCGCGCGCGCGCGCGCGGCGCGCCAGCAGCGGCGAGCGCCACGCGTCGCCGATCCGCCCGTCACCGCGCCCGCGCCGCGATCCCGCCGCCGCTCGGATCCGAGCCGAGGCTCGAATCGGCGCGTGTCCGCCTCCCGCCGTCGGATCCCGCCGACGCCGCCGCGCCGCGCGCCCCTCGGCCTAGCCACGTGGCAGCACGGCGCGTGCCACGTCAGCCCTAGGCCACGTGGCACGACACGTGGCATGCCACGTCAGCGCCACGTCAGCTCTAGTCGTCTCCCCCGAGCCACGTGGCAGCCACGTCGGTGCCACGTCGGCCGCGCGCCACGTGGCGGCATATCTTCTTGCCGCGTCGGCACGCCCGCCGCGTCGACCGCCGCCCGTGCACATTACGTGGACCGGGTCCACGGTGAACTCGAATTTGGTGCACCGGGTTCACAAAGACAAGAAACCTTTTTCAATTTTCCCGAATTAATTTTGAATTAATTTTCCGGGAGCCCGTTCTCCTCCGTCCTAGCTCCGATTGACCCCGTTCTTTTTTCTAAATTCATCTAAAATCGAGCTCTAGCTGTTGGTTCTGCTTTTATGAGTTTTTGAGTTCTTTTGCTTGTCATTTTATGTGTTTCTTTGTTTTCGGTCGTTTTCTCTCTCGTTAGATTCGGATTCCGGAGGAGCAGGTTTCGCGCTGAAGACCAGAGTACCCACGAGCATAACGAAGGCAAGTCGTGTCCCTTGATCATGTTGAACCCAATTTTGCAAACTATTATTTAATTATTTTGCTTTAAATTACATTACATTGCTATTTTTATTCAAACCGTTGCACAGGTAGTTATTGTCCCAATTGCAATTACACCTCCTTGACACTTTGAAATACCATGATGCCTTTGTCACCATAGGTTGGGAAATTTATTAGTGATGCTAGTTTATTTATCACATGGGTTGGTACGATTAGATTGCTTAGCCAGTTTATAATTACGTTTGGTCTCATCGCACATGTTAAATTATTAATTTGCCTTAATGACATATGGAACTGTGGTTGGTGCCACGTGTATTAAAATTTGTGCCACGTCATTGGTGTGACGTTGGTTTGGTTATACAAATTGGTTTTGCACTCGGCGCAGTGATCGTGCGATAAAGGGGAAGTACAGTTGTACTCTGGGGGATGTGGTAGTCTCGCCCGGGTAATGCTAAGGACTTAACTTTGTGCGCCATTGATCTGAGCTTAATCGTGCAAACCACATGTCTATTATGGGATGGACCTGGCTGATTAATTTGTAATACTTCAATTCAATTCTGCCATTGTGATGTACATGGTTGCTGATTTCCATGTGGCGCAAGGGGGGGTGTGATGCGAAACCCTTGATTATTTATTATTACTGTTTTCAGTTAACTTTCGCTTTCAAGTTATTTAATATATTTCATCAATAAATGCCTTTATGCAAATTAACCTTTCAGCCTTCCTTTGGTAAGCCTTGCATATTATATTGCATTCATTGTTACGAACGACTTGCTGAGTACCAATGTACTCACGGCTTTACGCCTATGTTGCTCAGTTGAGGGAGAGGAGTACTACCAGCAGGAGGTGCCAGAAGGAGAGTACTACGACGACTTCACGGATTAGGCTTCGTTCTCCACTCGATAGCCTGTGGCTTGTCGATTGGTCGCTACGCTTTATTTTGGATTTCACGCTATTTTGTTAAGCCCTTCCGCTAGAGATATTGTAAGTTTGGCCATAAGGTCGTACCCTTGATATTTTATCGATGTTCGAGTTTTCCTTTATTATTATCGTGTGTATGACTATGATGACATCTATGTTTGACTGTGTGCACTAGCGTGATCCTGGACTAGTGCAGTTTACACAGAGAGACCGAATTTGCATATTCGGTCTCGGCAGAGATGGTATCGAGCCATATCGATCAGAGGACGAAGCCCTAGTTAAATTAGTCGTAGCCCAAAAATATATTTTCTAAATCAAACCAACTAAACTTGATAATTAGTAATATCTCTATCTTCTTACCTCATTCTTAAGGATTCTTGTCTCTCGCCCCAACTCTTGCAAAATTCGTTTTTCTTAAAGTTATAAACTGATCTTCCCTTTATAAATGCATTAGATGTCCCAAGCTTCTTACAGCCCGACAGGAGGATGGAGGTCACTTCTACGAGTTTTGTTGCGGTGCCTCGGATTTAAGAGACTGCCCGTCTACCTCACCAAGGATGAAAAGCAAAAAGGTCAACGCATCGGGAGCATCTCCAGGCTATACTTCACCACCCGAGTCGGGAAGCAGGTGCTACATCATAGTTTCAAGAACACCGGTGCCAGTGGGGAGATGTCAGCACAGGGAGTTGCGCACAAAGCCATCCGTCGACTTTGCAAGCTATACAAGATCAACATGGCCAGACTCGTCCGGAAGTTCAAGGAGCAGTACGGAGCCACCCCGAGACTACGAGCGATGCCGGAGGAGCCCGACCGCAGTCGCCAGTATCTCTACCGTCGCCTACACCGCCGAGTCCAGAGGAGAGACGTCGTATCACCGGAGATCGTCGCGCCTACCTCAGCCGGTTCACTCCAGCCCCAGTCAGGGAGCAGTCGCCGCCGATCCGCAACTCGTGGGTTGTCTACAGCGATTCTGAGGACGATAGCAGTGTACCCTATTTGTCAGGACCCGAGTGGGAGCCTTCAGAGTAGATAGTGCGAGTAGACACGTTGGATTTTATTTGCAGTTGTGTGCGATGTGAGCTGCAAATATTGCCCTAAAAGCATTATATTGCGATCATGTCAAATCTTTTATTGGAGTTTATTTTGTTCAGTTTCCTAGTTAGCCTTTTTGGCTAAGTGTTTGTTTAGGTTAGGTCTCCATTAAGCAAAACCCCCTTAGACGCATTTACCTCTTATCTATGCTTTTCCCTCTCGCCTTTTGCCTTTGGTCAGTCAGCAGTTGTTTTCTTTTCAGAGCAAGATGGTTGACACCAGGAACTCCTCCAGCCGCAACCAGGGGAACCAGGACCCAGAGAACAGTGCCGCGCAGCCAGTGCCACCTGTCTTGGATCCTGCGCTCAGTCAGTTCTTGATGGCCTGCACACGATGATGCGAACTATGATGCGAGGTATGCGACTATGATGCAATGACAGCACCAGAGAGCGATACCACCGCCAAAGACATCGTCGCAGACCGGCTATGCAGAGTTTATGAGGACGAGACCGCTGTTTTCTCCAGTTCATCGAGCCTTTGGAGGCCGACGATCGGGTCCGTTCGATTGAGAAGAAACTGAACTTGGCTCTGCACCGAAGCGGGGAGAAGGTTTTGTATGCGGCACATCGGCTTGAGGGACCAGCAGCAGAGTGGTGGGAGAACTCATGTGCCGCCCATGAGGACCAAAGATAACATCACCGGAAGGAATTCGCCAAGGCTTTCCACACCGCTCATGTCATGGAGGGAGTGGTTGAGATGAAGAAGGATGAGTTTCGGGAGTTCCAAAGAGAGGAACTCGTCGGTGAGTGAATATCTCAATAAATTCACTCGGTTGGCTCGCTTCGCGCGCTGAGGATGTAGCGGCGCATGCAGCTTCGCGAAGAGGTTCAAGAAAGGCTTGAACCCGGCTTTGAAGGTGCAAGTCGAGGCAACGACTATGCCGATTTCAGCGATTGGTGGATAAGGCCATACTCATCGAGGAGAGTCGCGCGAGCTCGAGGAGTCTCGCAAGAGGAGGTTGATCCAGAGGATCACAGTCACACCAGCCTCGAGAGGCCTCGTTTTGGTTCCTACCACCGCACGAGCGCCACAAAGCGGCGGCAGGCAGCAGAAGAGTAATAATCCAGCAGCATCCATCACTTTCTTCAAGTGTCATGAAGTGGGACACTATGCTAGCAAGTGCCCTCAGAGGCAGGCCCCGACACCAGTTCGCTTTGACTTGGGAGCCACACCGGTCGCACCCCTACCCCGGAGCGGGGCGAGGAGCACCCCGGCCAGGGACAGCCAGCGGGGCGCCGGTGGTGAGAGGTCGTGAACCACGTCACCGCAGAGGATGCCCAGACAGCACCAGACGTTGTGATCGATGCGTTTCGCATACATTCGGTTCTGCCACCGCTTTATTTGATTACGAGCTTCGCATTCGCTTGTTTCTGAGTTTTGCTTTAAAGCAACAATTGAAAACTGTTGCTCTTGGATCTGTTCTTTTAATCCAACCCCGGATCCGAGTTGAGGTCCAACCTAGGTTGTCCAGAGTTAGGATAACCATTCGGGAGTTGAGTTCGGGCCGATCGATTTTGTTGGATATGCATCCCTAGATGTAATCTTGGGAATGGATTGGCTTCTACAACAGCGATGTTAGACGTGGGAGCGAGCGATGACCTTAACCAATTCGAGATGGAGTTAAGGTACGATTCGCGACCGATGAGTGTCGGCCAAAGCGGTCATGATTTGCCGAGTAAGGTAATCCAGTTGGAGGGTGTACGGTTGTCGAGAGTACCCGACGTATTTCCGCATGATCTTCCGTATGCCACCGAGAGGGAGGTTGAGTTTCGATTGAGCTTGTGCGGTACCGCTCCGATTTCCAAGAGACCCTATCGGATGCCACCAATGATTTAGCGAGTTGAAGAAGCAAATTCGGAGTCGTTGGATAAGGGTTACATCGACCGAGTTCATCCCGTGGGAGCGCCGTGTTGTTCGTCAAGAAAAAGGATGGTAGTCGCGCATGTGTGTGGACTACTGAGCACTTAATGAGGTCACTGTCAAAAATAAGTACCCTCTGCCGTGATCGATGACTGTTTGACCAGCTTAAGGGAGCAGGAGTGTTCTCCAAGATTGATTTGAGATCAGGATACCATCAGATGAGGATACGTAAGGAGGACATACCCAAGACAGCCTTCTCGACTCGTTATGGTCTATACGAGTTCACAGTGATGTCATTTGGTTTGACCAATGCTCCAAATATTTCTTGTATTTGATGAATAAGGTGTTTATGGAATATTTAGACAAGTTTGTCGTTGTGTTCATTGACGATATATTGATATATTCCAAGATCGAGGAGGAACATCAGGAGCACCTGAGGTTGGCATTGCAAAAATTGAGGGATAATCAGTTGTATGCAAAGTTCAGCAAATGTGAGTTTTGGATGAAGAAAGTCGCCTTTCTAGGGCATGTGTTGACAGCAGAAGGAGTCGCGATTGACCCGTGGAAAGTAAGTGATGTTTTGGATTGGCGATCACCCACTTGATTACCAGTCGAGTTTTCTGGTATGGCAGATACTACCGTCGCTTTATTGAGGATTTTCCAGTGTGGCGGACCCTCACGCAGTTGCTCAAAAAGGAAAAGAAATTCACTTGGACGCCAGAGTGCGAGAAAAGTTTTCAGAAACTTAAGGAGAGTTTGACCACAGCCCCAGTGCTTGTGTTGCCCGATATTAATAAGGATTTTGAGATATTTTGCGATGCTTCACGCAAAGGTTTGGGTTGTGTCTTGATATTTTATCGATGTTCGAGTTTTCCTTTATTATTATCGTGTGTATGACTATGATGACATCTATGTTTGACTGTGTGCACTAGCGTGATCCTGGACTAGTGCAGTTTACACAGAGAGACCGAATTTGCATATTCGGGTCTCGACAGAAATCAACTTTGCTTTTCCATTTGGGAGCAAGAGAACAATCCACAGAGCCAGCATGTGCCCAGAAATGATAAAGCATTTGGCATTTTGTACCTTCACCTGGTGCATCTTGAAGATCAATGCTTTGCAACGCGTGTGATTTCAACACCCTGCATAGGTGTCCTTAAATAGGCAACAAGCCTTTCCCCCCATTTTTAGCACAAAGAGATGATATTGAAGTTGTTTTTCACCAAGTGAACAACTCGAATTCCTTTCATACATAAGCTCTTCTGTATTTTATTGCCTTGGCACAAACCGAAAACAACACTAGGATCCAATGATCCGTGGTCCATCCCGTACTAGTTAGCCCAAAATTGTTTAACTGATTAATATAGATTAGTGCTGGCTGGTTATATACTAGCCAAACATCAGCTCTATAATCAATGTTAGACTAAACTCCTACCACATATACGTCAGTTATATCACATACACCCCTACAAAGAACCTGACTTGGAGCTGTCATGCTGTTAGAAATAAGCCCATTATTTGTGGTCCATTTTCTTAAATTTCAAAGCATGCAAGGTTTAGTACCATATTGCTAAAGTAAATTGGGGAAGACCAATTTATAAGGTGGAGTCCATTCTATTCCTTGAATTAAGGAAGTGGAAGGCATGAGAATGGCTTTGCCTAATCACACACGCGCGTATTCGCGTATTTTCGCGTGAAAATCGCGTGACTTGTGACTTGTCACTTGCGACGCGCCGTGACATGGCGTGGTGCGCCACTTGGCAGACCATGTCCACCTTATTTTTTCTGAACCTCACATCATCTCTCTCCTTTTAACTGGTCATGAGACTACTTAATTACCATTATTTGGATTTGAATTTTTTCAGTTACCAGTGAATAATTGTTCAGTTACCAGTGAATAATTAAGCAGTTACCAGTGAATTATTTTCGTTCAATAAGGGCAGTTACTAGAGAGTACTTTGCACGTCTATAAAAGACCTGGAGACGTCCAGGCTTGGGGAGGTGAACTTTTTATTTTCCTTCTCCTATTGTCCTCTTCCTCTCTGGTGATATTGTGCTGTTGTACTGTGCTGTTCAAACCACGCCAGCCTTTCTTCCCTGCGTGCACCTGGAAGGAGAGTGAGTAGTATCTTCGAGCCATTGCTGCCGTGAAGACCTGCACGGGGGCAGCAATAAGGTTTCTGGGCAGTGCACATCTGCGCGACCGCTCCTGCTCTGCTTCATCTACGTCCTGCACTGCGTCAAGCCTACACTGCATCAAGCCTGCGCTGCTTCCTACCCTTCATCAAGCCCATCAGTAAGTCGTTCGTGTGTTAGTACGACTTTGATACAATATTTTTCTTACGTATATTCTGAAGTATGGTGAGTAGCCTACTGTTATTAGTTAATTGTGTATTACTAGTATATCGTTTTTGTCTCCTACTAAAAATTGGAATTAAAATATTGCCTACTTGTACAACACATGCAACAAGATCGATGCTCGACAAACTCTAATGGCCCAACAATGAATCCACAGTGAAACATTGTAATGTGCTCGCTAGTCTAAAAGGGCTGACCGTAAATGTTATGTATTTGTTCAGACTTTAGAGTGAATCAGAAACTAGCCAATCAACACAGCAACTAAACTTCCATCATACAATAACAGGGGTGTCAGGGCATCATAATTCATAATATAGTTTCCATTAATGTAATTCTGGCTCTCCCCTACTATTTTCCCTTTAAAAAGCAATTCTCAATTCAAGAAAGTCACACTTCGGAATGTCTAGCAACACATTAGGCAGGAAAGTACAATGGTTGTAGGACTGGCAATGGCAACAAAGAGAGGTGAATGGTGCCTTCTACAAATCTTTCCTCAAGTATCCAGAAATATTTCACTCCAGTGGCTAAAGGGCTAAGAAAATCATATTTGACAGCCTAAATCCAAGTAACAACCCGAAGTATTAAAGTCTCATAGATTCAGCACCTAACTGATCTAACCGTCACTGGAGGTGCGATCTGATCGGCCACAACCCGTTGGTCTAACCGACGGCTGGTCCAACTTAGCCTAGGAGTGGTCTGACTGCTCTCTTATTCACAAAACAGAAAATCTGTCCGAGCCAAAACCAAATATGGTGGAAGCTTCAAAATCCAAGTCTAAATAATTTGAAACTATGCACACATATCGCTAAGAGTCTCAGGAACCTATTACATCCAAATCTTGGTCAAAGTTCCAACCTTACCATAAAACATGCAAGGTTGCACCAAAATCGGACAAATGACATGGCTTACCTTGACCTTGCTCAGTTATAAATTCTTGATCTTTTGGTTGTGCTTCCGCTCATTCGAAAACGCGGTCTAACGAGAGAGAAAACAAATAAGGTAAATAAAATAAAATAAATTTTAAATGAACTTTAAAAAACTTTAAAAATAAAACCAAAAGATAGGGCTCAATTTTAAATAAATTTAAGAAAAAGAACAGGGTCAATCGGAGTTAAGACGAAAGAGAATGGTTGAAAAGTCTAATCTAAAGAAAATACTAAAAATTCAGAAATTCTACTGTGCTGTGGACTTGGTACACAGAAAGGCTAGTCTGCGGTAGACTAGGCTCATGGAACAATATGCACATGATTGCGTATGCTAACGTGGCTACTAACTAAGCATCTAGGGCTGACGTGGTGGACACATGGCTAACAGATGGTAGGTAGGGCTGACGTGGCTGATGACGTGGCGGACACGTGGCATCTGGGACGGCTCTAATGCTGACGTGGTGCTGACATATGGTGACACATCAGATCTAGGGCTGAGGTGGCGATGACTTAGCTGGGGCTGACTTGGCAGGGTTGACGCAGCGATCGGACGGTTCAAGAAACGATGGGACGGTTCAAACGGGCGAGAATGTTTGGACTATTTGATTGTGATGACGATCAGACGGTTGAGAAGTGACGTTGTTCAAACAGAGCGATGATCGAACGGCTGAGGGGTGGAGATGTTCAGACTATCTGAACGATGACAACGATTAGATGATCCAACATTGATCGGACGGCTGAGGAGGTGTGGAGAGGTTCAGACCAGTCCGAAGGGTTGACGATGATCTGACGGTCCAATAAAGATCGAACGATTAGGAGGCGAAGAGATGGACGACGAAT
The DNA here is from genome assembly GCA_036346265.1 of Melocanna baccifera. Lineage (NCBI taxonomy): Eukaryota > Viridiplantae > Streptophyta > Magnoliopsida > Poales > Poaceae > Melocanna > Melocanna baccifera. Next base: position 13,782,558 of record CM070679.1, read on the forward strand.
GGGTGAGGTGTGATGGGGAAGCGGTTGTGCACATGAACCAAGGCAGCGGCACACGGGGATCGAGCGACAATGCAATGTCCGAAGTGGAGCGAGACGGCGAGGCAGCGACAGGGCTCACTGGCGGACGATGGTCATCAATAAGGATGGATTGGTCGGGCGGTGGTGCTTAGCGAAGATGATGACAATGGCTGCTGGTCGAAGATGAAGATGACAACGATCTTGGCGAAAGACCAAAGCAGAAATAAACTTTGACGATGACTCATCAATACGCTACAGGCAATTGACTGGGGAAGCGTAATCTAATACTTCGGGAAGCCTTCATTGAATAGTACACAAGTTCTAACCGCTAAGGTTTAAGACTACGGGTTTAATCCACCTGCAATAGCTTCATCCGCCAGGACATACTCTTGAGAGTTCCAAAATGTTTACTTTGAAACCAAAAAACCAAATATCTACCATGTGAAATTGCACATTGCCCGCCCTTGACCGTAGGTACGGCTATTTGAATAGTTGTACACTCTGCAGAGGTTGTACAATTTTACTTACAAGAGATAAGTCATCTTAATAGCCAACATGCTTCCTTAGGCATGAGACCCAGATAATTTATCACAAAGCTTTTACCTCACTCCAATTTAGCTAGACACCACCTGTTGAGGTTTCACCGCAGAAGAGTTAAATCCACCACAGTTAGAAGTCCCCTCTTGCGTCATATGAGTACAGTAAATCCTTGTGCCTCACTGTGAGAAACTCTAGTAACCCTGGTACCCACTTACCACTGGTGATATCTAAACTAAATCTTTGTGAGTTATTCAGCTAGGTCGTACCTATATAGACTTGTGGTTGTATGGCAGTGCTCAGTTTAGACAATCATAAGCGTCGGTCTTTAATTGACTAGGGCGGCATTTACAAAACAAGTTCTCGTGCTAAATCCGCACCAATCTAATCTTTCCATCCGCCCAAGTCTAAAATAATTTTCATCGTTTTTATTTTATTTTATAAACCAATGAAAACACCTATTGTCAAACACTTGGTAAAAATAATTGTTTAAAAATTTGATAACATTATTCCCACCCATAAGGTTTTAGTGACCGATTAGCTTATCTAAGAACTTACTACCATTCTAAAATTAACAAATAGCATAATAATCTTAATACTGAGACAAGAAAAACCTAAGGTGACAAAGATACATGGTAGTCAACGTCAAAGGAGGGTATAATAATTATTGGATTAACTAATAACCTTGAGATCGAAGTTATTATTTTACGTAACATAGCAATGCATTTTAATTTAAAATAATAAAATTGTTTTGGTAAACATAGGTACAAGATGATCAAAGGAGACTTGTCTTCTTGCACACTATCTGGACCTTCAGGCTACTGCTCGAAAAATTCTTTGGCGACATCAGGTTCTACGTGCGAAACAATAAAATAAATAAATACAAATAAAATCAAAAAAATTACAAAATATGTACTTGAAGGAATATATTGAATTTAGATGAATTTAGGAAAATGAATCAATAGATTTGGAGTTCATATGAGGGAGAACGGGCTTCTAGAAGTTCAAAACTAAAGAAAAAAGAAAAAGATGATTTTTCTGGAATTATTTTCTAAAGGAAATAACTTTAGTGGATACTATACTATTAAGAGGGGTCTTATCTAGTAGCTTAAGTCTTATCATGTGTTGATAGCTCAATCTTGCTTATATTAGCTCTCCATAGCATGATGCTATTATTTGCGAATGTGTTTTACGAATAGTTGAGGCTCATGCATCTAATCCTTGTAACATGTGACTATACTTTGCAAATGTGTTTTACAAGTAGTTTAGTCCATATACTATTTCCTTGTGGTATGATCTAATTTTGCAAATGTGTTGCACACGGTGAGAGTCAAACGAGAGACTTGAATTGTTACTCTTGGAGTTTGCCGACTCCTAGACGGCGTTGGAGGTGTCGTGTTCGGTGATTTTCTCAAAGAAGCTTGTGAGAAGGCCCGGCGAGTTGTGAATGTTGGAGCTCACCTACCCAGAGCGGGGAAGAGCTACCACTAGTAGATTTGAGGTGGAAAGCTTAATTCATGGAGCCGATCCAATTCGTTTGGACTTACCTCAACGTGGATTAGGGGAGATCGGCAAGTCTCCAAACACCACGGTAAAAAGTAATCGTGTCAATTGTGGTTTGTTTACTTGTGCTCAATTTACCTTCAAGCAATTTACATTCATAGAATTAAATTGATTGCTTGTCACCCTAGAATTGCAAACCTTTAACATAGACACAGATTGTTGGTGCACTTAGGCGAACCTAGTTGTTTTAAGCAATACTTGGGCTAAACCAATTTAAGTTAAGTTTCCGCATTATATACTTGGTTTAGACAAATAGATATTGTTCTTAATTGAAAGAGAATTTTTAAGACCGTCTATTCACCCCCCTCTAGTCGGCCTTCTCGATCCTACACCATCTCTAAGTCTATATCACTTATGTTGACATTCTCGAGAGTGGAAAAAAACCCAGTTGATGAACTTACGATAGTTGATTTTCTTGGGATTCACATTGTGAGCTTGAGGACGTCTCCAAAAGTCCTTCTCCTCCTTGCCCTTGAGCTTGGGGCACTTGGTTTGAATATGATTTGGCTCACCACACTTGAAACAGGTGAAGGGGACACTCCTCTTCTGGTTCCTTACATTGTGATAGGCTTTTGTGAATTTGGTTGATAAATGTGCTAAGTCATCATTTGGGAGTCTCTCCAACAGCTCATCACTCAGGGTGTGCAAGGCAGACAAGAAAAACCCAGAATAACCAAAGTATGAAGGACTAGGAGAATTGCTTTGAATAGGGTCGAGTACAAGAGCCATCGATTGTGTCTTGAGGAAATGAGAGATGAAATCGATCTCATGCGTCTTCAACTTCGAATAGATTTTATCCATGGTAAGCTCACTCATGATGGGTTGTCATTGATAGATGTAATCTTCATCCCTAAACGCTCACATCTAAGGGTCTTCCAGGTCTCATAAACAGATGTCAAGTGAGATACTTGATAAACTCAGATCTACCAAGCCCCTGAATCAAGTAGTTGTATACCTTATTGTTTGCCTCCATGTCTGCAAGATTTGTTGGAATGATCTAGCCATCGGCAGGCATGAAATAATCTTCATAACATTTCCTCAAAACATGCAAGGTTGCACCAAAATCGGGCAAATTTAAAAATTTTGAGATACAACTCGCTCGTCGGTTAAGAATAGCCAAGATGGCTCTAGTTGAATTCTCACATGTCATAGCAAGCAAAACTAACCAAAGATTCAAAGTAAAAAAAATCCATAGATCAAGATTCCTAAATAAAAGCTCCAAATTAACCAAGAACTGGGTAGCATCAAAATCTTACAAACCACAATGCCTAGATGGATAGGATTTAATATACCTGAGACATCTCCACCACTTAACATCCTTGGCACGTAACAAGATCAAGAAAAAGAGAGAAAAGGCAAAAAAATCAACAATAATAATAGTAAATCAACTAAGATAAGAACACTCTGTGAGAGATGAACAAAATTGATCTATTGCTACTTGAAGATAAAGATTTTAGAGCCACTCCATATGAGGACAAGAGAGCATACCACAATACTCTTGATTAAAAATGGTTGGGATGATTGGCTTGCAAGCTTCCATCCCCAACTCTTAAATAGATGGGGTAAACTGCCTACATATACCCTAATGGATACAATGCACTAGTACAATAGAGGGAACATATTAACCCCACACAACATAGGTTTTACACTCACATTTCACTTATGCACGCTTTTCAAAGAACATGAACCCGAACTCGCTAAGTCATTAGCCTTTGATCCACTTGATCTTCCTAGCACCTCTTTGACCTAAACTGCTTTCCCAAGTGCCACGATTTTGATCCAACACAATTTTCGGTATTTGGCCAACTACCAAAGTATCCTCGCCTTGACGCTATCAACTTCTTCACTTGTAAGCAATCATCATACTTGCCACGTGTGGATGCACCAATGGCTTGCCACATATCAAAAAGTCTCTCTCAGTCTGGTACGCTCCGGTTCCTATCGGACCACACCTCACTTAGACCAAGCAAGCTACTTAGTGTAACATGTCACTTGAATCTTCTCTTCAACATTTCTTGCCTTACTTGTGCTATACTTGAGCTCAACCATCTTACTTAGCATTCTCGGCCATTCTGGACCTCGACTCCTCTATGATTGTAGTCTTGTTCATCGTCATTCACCATAGTTGACTCCAAGCTTTTGTGCATATCCAAAGACTAAGAAATAGTTTTCAAGCATAAGTTTTCCACAACTTGACCCACGTTAACTTAAACATATTTCATGCAATATAAATGCACTAACTTAGAACAATTCAACTTATTCTATGATCAAATTCCTAAAATTCAGAACTCTTAGCCGAAATTCAGACCTTAGCCGGTCTGACCGCCATCATGTGGCCACTCAGACTACTAGCCTAGTCTAACCACTCCCATGGCTGGTCTGATCGCTCAATATCCAAAAACCCAATATTCTGGTCTGACTGCCACCTACTGACTACTCAAACTGCTCACAAGGCTGGTCTAACAGTCTAAGACTAAAACCAACAGACTGAAACTCAAAATCTTTCCTAAATTTGAATTTCAACTCAATGCACATTAACAATGCATGGTTTATCACAAATATTCATGGACATTCTCACATGGTCCCTCAATGGTATGTCTTGCTTTAGTTACCAAGTACACAGCATGCAATCACATGAGTGAGTGCTGGAGAGGGAGATTAGGATGGGCAAAGAACATGTATGTACTTGGAGATGGCTCCACCATTTATGGAAACAAGAGCACTAACCTTTGCCTAAGGAAGAGCTCATAATTGAGGATCTCCTTTTCTCTGGAAAGAAGTGTTAGAAGTAGAGCACTTTGGCACAGGGCCACTTTGTGAAGTAGTGGAGGGAGGCCTAGCCCACTTGAGCTTAGTTTATGCCCTTGCACCTGGCCTGGCAGGAATAATCACCAGGAGTGGCAAGTTCATGCTAGTGCAATGTTGTTTAGGGTATGTTCTTTGCAACTCATAGCTCAGCAGAGCGTGGTGATTCAGCAAGCGTTGCTTTTTTACCTCAAGCGAAAAAGATGCTTGTGGGTGGAGTTGTGCTGTGCAGCTTTGAGAATGTCCAAGCTCACTTCAGCTGCAAACAACGAAATAAAATATATGTTTTTAACACATAGTGTACATGTAAGTAAAAGGATAGTCGACACAGAGAATTTACGTTAATGTTGTATGCTTCTTTAGAAAAGGGGGACAAAAGAAGCAGCCACAGAATTGGCATAATTAAGCTGCCATCTTTGACATGGTTTGTACATTCACCACCACACATTTAAGTCTCGAAGGTTTTCTGAAAAGAAAATGAAATGCATGTTCCGATGAAGATTCTGTAGTGCTTAACTAAGCGTTGAGTTCTTTTAATTAAGCCCACCAATTAAATGCATACTTCTAAGTGTGTGCCGAAAATGTTATATTTTTGATGAGATAGAACCTCAGCATATTTGATCAAGTTAATGTTTCTCAGTGCAATGTAAAGATGAAAATTGTTGAGTTAGAATGACTCATATCTAATCTTTTAGTATTTAAAAAAAATATGCTATACAGAGCCCTAGATGAATTATACTATGATTAAAACTCTTACTCCTATTTGAATTAAGATTCCTATTCTAAATTGAAGAAGGTTAGGAGGGACTATATAAACCATAGGAGTTGACCATGGAGAGGAACGAAGCAATAAAACAATCAGACCTACTAATCTAATGGTAGAAGTACATGAGAGAATTAGAGGCTAGGAAATTCTTTAGCACTAGATCCTTTTATAGGATAAAAATCCGAGGGTTCTAAAAGATTCGAAAGGATTATAAGTGAGTGACAATCCTCTGTACTCTTTTGAGATTGTGCTTAAGAAATTTGCAATCGGTTTTACCAGATCTTTTCTCTTTCGTTGTGGTTGCTTCAATGTCGTTATTTGGGTTATTTCTACAATATTCATCTTCTTCGTTTTTGATGCCATGCACACTCGTATCGTATCTCATAAACTCTGATCTGAGTCGAGGGGGGGGGGGGCTCTGCACATAAGAAAAGATATCAGAGTGTAACACATAAATTTCTGAAGGTGCTCATTTCAAAGAAACATTGCAATGACCTCACTATGGACTTGTGCAGTTGATCTGTGTCAACTTGGGAAGCTGTAGGCGTATGGATGGCAAGGGCCTTTTCTTTTTTTGACAAATGTGGATTCTAGGCACATATTATTTTAGTTTGCTTACCCCTAAATCTTCTGCAAAGAATAAATATCTTTAAGGTACATATATAAAATAAGATAATCAGGAACTTTTGTGCTGCAAGTGCCTCAATTATATAATCCACACCTGGAGGAAAATGACCACGGAATTAACTATCTAACATGTCAATGTGATAGCTACCGCGATAGAGATGCCCCAACCTGAGCTTTTCCAAAACTCCTGTTTGAACTGTATACCCTATGATCCATCACACTCAGGTCAAAATATGACAAGCCGGATAGATAGGCTCGTCTCTTCGCATCTATAAATAGAGGCCTGCGTTTTGCTGTCTCAGCAACACATCCACAATTACCTGCGCTTCACCATTCAGGAAGAATACGGCAGCACTCACTGATCACCAGTTCAGTTGAGATTTAATAAGGCCTAAACATGTCAAGGGTGTTGGAGCCTCTCATTGTGGGGAAGGTGATCGGTGAGGTGCTGGACAACTTCAACCCCACCGTGAAGATGACGGTCACCTACAGCTCCAACAAGCAGGTGTTCAACGGCCACGAGTTCTTCCCCTCGGCCGTCACCGCCAAGCCGCGTGTCGAGGTCCAAGGAGGCGATCTCAGATCCTTCTTCACATTGGTGTGTAGCTATGTGTATCTCATCTATTAATTCTCTCTCACAAACAGTCTGCCTCCTAGTTACATATATTTTATATGCTTTTGCATATAGTAGTACTATATCCCCCAAGGGGAGGTAAACATGTCGATCGATGTGCTAATTCTTGTGCTTCTTCAGGTGATGACTGACCCTGATGTGCCAGGACCTAGTGATCCATACCTGAGGGAGCATCTTCACTGGTAACCAATACAAGTCGCTCAATCTAATTAAAGTTTATTATAAAAGATTAAATAAAAGTATCACCTGGCTAGCAAAACTAATCAAATCTAGTTAAGTAGGCACCCATGCATCTGTATGTAGGTAGATTAGGTCATGATTAGTGCTTACCAAGATTCGGGCATGCGCATATTATACACAAATTAGCATGCATGCACGGTCAAAATCTTCATATCAATTTCGAGGCATTCATAGAATACATATAGCTAATCAGATGACATTTTGATTGGACCACCTTGGCAGGATTGTTACTGATATTCCTGGTACTACTGATGCTTCTTTTGGTAAGTCTTTTTCTTGTACATCCTTCTTAATTTAGTCTTGCTAGTTTTGGGAGGTAGAGTACGGGGATAGATCACAGAGACGCAGAGGCAAAATAAACGGCTGAAAGGTGGTGGTGGTGTGTTCAACTTAATCAGAAGTTTCTGTCTTCTACCTCTCTCTATTCTTTTTTGTGATGCATGGCACGCACATGCAGGGAGGGAGGTGCTGAGCTACGAGATCCCAAGGCCAAACATAGGCATCCACAGGTTCATCTTCGTGCTGTTCCGGCAGAAGCACCGGCAGGCGGTGAGCCCGCCGTCGTCGAGGGACCGCTTCAGCACCCGCCAGTTCGCCGAGGAGAACGACCTTGGCCTCCCCGTTGCGGCCGTCTACTTCAACGCGCAGCGCGAGACGGCCGCTCGCCGGCGCTAGCTGAACAGCGACGCAACGAACCAACCAACAGTCCTACACACCCGATCGCGCATGGACAAACAAAACTACGGCCAATTAACTAGCTAGCCTTTTTTCCTACATGCATGTTCAAATAAAAACACTAGTTAAATAGCTGTTTGCTCGTGATCGTATATGATATGAGCTAGTAGCTACAACCTACTGTTACGTGATTGTTGCACATTGTAGATAATTTGTGAAGGTGACAATATGATTGGGAGAGAGTTGCAATGTTGACTGGGAACAGTGGGAGAGTTGAAGCAATGGCCATGGACTACGTTGCGAGCGGTGGAGGGAAAGCAATGGCCATGGCTCTAGTATTCCCCTGGTTACTATTCTGTTATATGGTTCTTCACTGGAGTCTGCAGTTACTTAATTATTGTACTTTGTTATATCGTATATGATATGAACTGTACTTTGTTCGATCCTGTCGCTACTACATGCTGCTTGTTATTGTAATCCGATCCGTTACTTAATTATCGTTCTCTTTTATCTCACTTTTTGGTGACATGACATGCATATATCTATGTGTATATATATATACCTTGGGTGTTGCTCTCACCGGCCGTATCGGTAGCTAGCTTGCTCGCATCCACAGCTCGGTGTGTAGTGTATGGAGCGGGAAACAGGAGGCACAGCATCTATTCTTGACGTCCTTTTTCCTATCATTTCAATCGTTTCTTATATATTATTTATCAATGTTAGATCAATAGCATCCGTACCTATAATGGCCGTCCAGCCATTAGGATCAAGTGCATTTATCCGAACTAGCATGGCGATCTTGCGCAAATGTGTGGGTATATTTGTTTGAAAATTTATAGTATTAAATAATATAACTTAGATATTTAAGAATATATTTATGTATTTTGAATACTACTTAGATTTTTAACACATCATAAACATTGAAAATGACAATAAAAGCTCGAAGGAAATACAACTTGAGAAACTTAATTGAAGTACAAGCTTTGATAGAAGAAAATTATTAAGAATAATAAGTTGTTGGGTTCTTAGAAATGTAACCTGATGGAAGAAAATTATTAAGTATAATAAGTTATTGGGGTTCTTAGAAATGGAACCACTCTCCGACATACATAGATCAAGTAGCTGCATGCTCCCATTTTTTTTCCATTAGTTCCTCTATTCTAAAATGTATGCATGTACATGTACCTCTATTTAATCTCAAGCAATATGTTGATCATGTGTACGTCAAATTATCTTATTAGTTTTCATAGTAGTAGAGTACATTGCTCACATATGAACCGATACACTATAGTCGACTTACCTTGAACCGATCTTCCCTCATATGCCAGCTACCTCACTAAACCATGTGTCTTCTATCTCTTATCACTACCATGGTTTTTCTGCTTCAACCTCTAACAGCAGGCCCAATTCTTGATCGATCACTCTCAGCTACTCTCCCTTCCAATGCAATATTCTACTATATAGTTATTTTCTAGTTTTCTCTAATTATTGCTTAATACTGACCATTGCTAGCTATATCAAACACACATACACGTGCAACCGTCACCGATCCCTACCGAGAACACCCGTCACATTTTCCTTGGTGGCCCTGAGCGTATTCCCTATAGTTGTGTCATCTCTACTCCGAGTGCTCCTTTGCTTCTGTACACCCATACTTATATTCGTATGAAGGCATGCATGCATATATAAATGTATGATGTTATATGTACTCGATATCCTCTTCTGCCATGTTGGTTACTCTTCTTTGACGTTGACCAACTTAATGTTTTGGCTTCCGCACTAACCATGATGACCTCCTATCTTCACTGATGATGGTATGTCTGTTTTAGTTGCTGTCTAACGATATGAAGAATCTTCTCATCAGCCCCATATCGTCCAATGCTCATCTTCAATGCAAAGCTTCATCTCCTCTCGAGCAAGGATTCCCCATCATCGAGCTTCTTTGACCACTAAGTTACCTCAACAACGTCAACACTCACCACTCGTCGTCGTGACCCTTGACTCCTTCAACTATGGTCATTCTCTTCAATGCCGTGCCCCTTACCAACGATAGCACGCTCCTAGCTACCTGATGGCCCCATATCATCCATAGCTCATTTTCAATGTAAAGCTTTGTCTCCTCTCTACAAGAGCTTTCTCACCATTGAGCTTATTTGGCCACTAACTTCTTCAACAACACCAATGCTCACCACTCATGATCACGGTCCTTGCCTCCTTTGACTCTAGCCTTAATTTCTCTTCCACGCTCAAGCGAGCAGCACGACATTGTCCTCATCGAACGGCTAAAGTTAGTAGCACGACATTGTCCTAATTTTATATATCCTTTATTAGAGTTTGTATATAAATCCAATCACTAATTGTATTTAGTTTATCCTAAATTTTAGTTATTTTGATATTTTACTTCAGAATCCGTATGGAAATCAAATTGCTAATTTTATTTTATTTTTATTCCAATCTTTTTCTTATTTTTGGTGGATTTTGTATACAAAATAAATTTCAAATTTTATTATTTCACTATAAATTTTAGTCATTTAGGTATTTAATTTGGAATTTGTACAAAAATCAACTTGCTTATTTTATTTTTTATTTTGAGTTTTAGTTATTCTTTCTGGAATTCATAAACAAATCCAACTTATGATTTTTCCTTCACTTTTTATCCCCAAATTATAGTTATTTGGGGATTTTTCTTTGAAATTCATGTCAAAATGAAATTTCTCATTTTATTTTATTCTTATTATGAATATGAGTTATTTTGTAGATCATATACAAATATAATTACTGAATTTATTTAGTTTATTCTAAATTTTGGTTATTTAATATTTTACTTTGGAATTTGTATGAAAATCAAATTACTAATTTTATTTTATTTTTTTATTGTGAATTTTGATTATTTTTTGTTAGAGTTCGTATACAAATCAATTGCTAATTTTAGTTATTTAGGGATTTCACTTTGAAATTTGTACAAAAATCAAATTTCAATTTTTATTTTGTTTTTTCTGAATTTTAGTTATTTTTTGTTGGAATTCGTATGCAAATCTAATTTCTACTTTTCTTTAATTTTTGTTTCAAATTATAATTATTTATGTATTTAGCTATATATTTATTACCAAAATAAAATTCTATTTTTTATTTTTAGTTATTTTTGTTAAAATCTATTTGCAGATCTAATTGCTAATTTTTGTTTAGTTTTTATTTTTAATTATATTTATTTGGAAATGTCACTAAGGAATTCGTATGAAAAATCAAATTAGTAAACTTATTTTATTTTTTATTTTGAATTTTAGTTTTTTTAGGATTGTACTTGACATGGATTTATTTCAATCTAGATTATTATAATCTAGACTCACCACAATCGATGGTGTAGATCTTTTCCATTTTCTACCAATCACTGTTATAAATATTGCACTATAGCCCCGCTATATATAGGTTAAGGTACCCCTAGTGCTATATCAATTGTTGTTGTAGTTTGGTGCAATATTACCGATATATCGGATCGATACACATGTTATCTGCTACAAGCTATATCAGTGCTACTGTCCAAGGACGTTAATACTACCTTTGATATAGGATGCATCTCTTGACTTTGCTAAGTTTCACTAATATCAGTCTTTCCATTAAATGGATTTCTATATCCCCACTTGATTCAATTAATTAACCTTCTATATTCCCACAATCACCAGCTTTGCTAGTTAATAGCATTCCATCTCCTTCTCTGTCCATCGAAAATTTCTCTCTCGTCACAAGAGGAGGGACCACGCACACCTGAGAGATCAAATAAGGTAAGCCTAATCCTTGATCTATTTTCATGTATAATTTACCAAACAAAGTAAATATGTATTATCAAAGAACAATGAGAAGCCAAGCAGCAAGCACAGATTCTCTATATGGATAGGAAAAAAAAGGAATAAATGGGACATTGATTTCCCACTTCATCATAAGATGAAGATTAATAAACAAAACACTACATGGCTTTTATGATTTTGATGTTATCTTAGATATAGACATATGAAATTTGATATTTTGGATGTTTTATGCAAATTATAGTTGAGAATTATAGTTGAAGATTAAGTATCTTTATAATTTAAGTGTTTTATAGCTCAGCATATAGCGCCCGCTATATCTCCGATATACGCTATCCGCTATAAAAATAGTCCATCGCTATGCTTCTGCTACCCACTATTTAAAAACCTTGCTACCGATTAATATGGGAATTTCTAGACCTTGAGAGTTAATGTGGTAGCTTCTTTTTCTTTCGCTTTAATATTATAAAATAATAGATATATAAGTGTATGAACTATTCTTTGATGAAGAATAAGTTTATGACAAATATTCGTTTGAAGATATATATAGCTCAACGCCAGTAGTCTGGTGCTTAGCCCATATGTGGCATCATCTTAGTTGTTCTCATGAACAATAGTGAAAAACTCTTTTTTATCACATAACTGTTTCCAAATATGTAAATATAGCAGTAATTTCTAGGCTATATGTTGGTCCTTGGCGATAGAAGAGCCCCTAAATTGTTGTTTTTTTAGCAAGAAACTAAAAGTGAAAGAAGAATAAATGTTGCAGGAAGGTTGTATTCGCTCGGAATATATGTTGCGCACAGGACTTAATCTATTTGAAGAGTACAGAAGAGACGTAACTCAGCATATTGACTGCAGCATTGTTACATCCGCAAAAAAAAAAAAAAAAAAAAAAACTAGTTTTAAGGTAAACAAAATTTCAAAATGCAAGTAGTACCAATGCTGCACGTACCTGCAGTCTTGCTCCCTCTTTTTTTTTTTCAGCAATCTATCTTGAAGACACGAGCAAAGCCCATCATGATGCACTGACCAATTCCAATTAATCAGAAGCAAAGCACGGCCTAAAATGCTAAGAAAATTATTAACGAAATTAGGAACAAGTTCATTTTTTACCCTTGAACTCTGGTTAAAGCCCAATTTTCACTCTGAACTCGAAAACCAGTTGTTTTTCACCTTAACTTTTTAATCCGAACAAATAATCCCCGATCCAATTCCACCCCGGATGAAGGTGAAAAACAACCTTTTTTTAGTTTAGGGTGAAAATTAGACTCACTACTACAGAAATCATCATCACAGACGGATCAAAAACGTCATCACAAACAGTTTTTTGAACCGTATGAATTTATGGGTTAGTGATAATTGAAGGTTATCACAGACGGTTTGTGAGCCGTCTGTGATAAATACAATACAGACGGTTTATAACTAGAACCGTATGTGAAAAACACTATCACAGACGGTTCTATATATAGAGCCGTCTATGATATTATTCACAGATGGTTTATACTACAAAACCGTCTGTGATAGTTCATTCTAAACCTATTTTTTTTCTATTTTTGAATTAGCCTCAGGAAATATTAGTTATGCCGTTTGAAAACAAGCAAATACGATAGCAAACATAGCAGAAAAATATTCTATTTATATTACAATCCACCATTATAATATCACAATATTACAATCCACCATTACAATATCACAAGAATACAATCCATTAGTACAATATCACAAGCTATGCCTATCGTCCCTGATGCAGCTCGGGTAGGAGAAGCCCTAAACAAGCTATACAATATCACAAGCTATCACAAGCTATACAATATCACAAGCAATACAATCCTTTTTGGTGGCCGCCTCACTGCAAGTAGAAGAAACAATGGAGGGAGGAAACCCTAAACGTCACAAAGTAGCAACACAAAGTTACAAAATCAAACACTAGAAGAAACAATGGAGAGAGTCCTAACCATAAAGAGCTCGATTGAGGAGGAGACAGTAAGGAGCCTAGAGAGATTTTGAGCGCATAAAGAGTAGGGGATGGGTTCAGGTGAGTATTTATAGGGGAGGGAGAGGTGGGACGATCTATGGGGTGTGGGTTGGTCGGTTTCTATTGGCTGGAATTGGGTTGGGGAGGATTGATGAGCCCAGCGGTCAGAATTTACCGTCTGTAAAAGCATCACAGACGGTTCTTATTAAGAACCGTCTGTGATATTGGCTATATATATACCGATACAATATAAATAAGTAGTCTCAAAATATGAAGTAACAAAGTTCTGTATAGCTTATATATACTCATTTGAAAGGTTTCGACGAGATCTACAACTTTGCAGTTGAGATAAACCCCAAATTTTAAAGGGAAGATAAAAAATTTTAGCAAAAACAGAAATCAAAAACATATGATGCAAATTTGAGGCTAAAGATAGCCAATTTTTTGTGTCTTCAAGGGCGACTAGCGCAAGTGGGTCAGTGTTTTTGGATTGGGATCGTCGTTAGCTTTCTAATGAGTACAAGAACGTTAAAAACGGACACCGTATGCAAAAGTTATGCCTGTTTTACTGAAGGTGTGTCAAAACAGAATTCTACTCAAACTCAGGCGGAAAATTATGAAATTTTAGAGGTGTGTGAGGCAGGAAACATATCACAGACAGTTCTTATCACAGACAATTTTTATCAAGAACTATCTGTGATTGCATTCAATACAGGCGGTTTTTATGAACCGTCTGTGATGAGGCGTCTAATATAAATATTTTTGTAGTAGTGACTCTAGCCAAAGTTCAATCACACTACTACAAAACAGGCTATACTGGACGGGTACATCACAAACGGTTCATACGAAACCGTCTGTGCTTAAACTATCACAGACGGTTCATACTACCAACCGGCTGTGATATTTTCACAGACGGTTATTAACACAAATCGTCTGTGATAATTGAGAGAACACTGTTAATAATCGTCTATGAACTTTCTTAGACGGTTCTTGTTATTAACCGTCTGTGATATACATAATATCACAGACGGTTGTTATTCTGAACCGTTTGTGATATGATTCATCTCACAGACGGTTAGTAACAAAACCGTCTATGATATTGTGTATATCACAGACGGTCTTGTTATTAACCGTCTATGATAGTCGAGTATCACAGACGGTTTTTAATACAAAACCGTCTGTGAAAGTCAACTATCACAGACGATTTTTTCTCAAAAACCGTCTGTAATGTAAGTTATCACAGACGGCTTAAGAGCCGTCTGTGATAACCAACAATTATCACTGACACATAAATACAGACGGTTCGGGAACCGTCTATGATGATGGTTCCGAACCGTCTGTAAGTGGACTATCTGTAGCAGTGTCAATTAATTAAAGAACTAATTTGCTAATATATTCCCTCTGTTCTTTTTTATTTGACTTTTTTTTACCTTTTATGGTCTTCAAGATGCAGCTTTGACCGTTACTTTTTATAACTATATATCAAAATGTATCAATAAAATTATAATATTATAAAAGTATTTTTAATGATAAACCGAATGATATAATTTTTGTTTAGCCAATCTAGACAATTCTAAACCTATTAGCAGTCAAACTTGAAATTTTAGGATATCAAGTAAAAAAGAATGGAGGGAGTACCAGTTTTCATCCATGCACCTTTTGGATCTCTTGGAGGTGATTGGGACTAATCTTAGCACTATGACTAATCGATCATATATGCACTTCTAGTTAAACTTACATTTATATTATTTAAATATAAATAATTGAGTCTGGGTGAAGCTTTAAAGTAGAGAATACAAAAAAAATTAAAGTAGATCAACGATATAAAATGTGCATAGGTGAAAACGGTTACATATTAGCAAATTAACCAAGTCGATATAAAATGTGCATAGGTGAAAACTGGTACATATTAGCAAATTAACCAAGCTGATATCTCTACTAATATAAAAGAAGATTTTATCTATTCACAACCTTCCCTTTCCTTCTCCCTACCGTAGCGCACTCCCGTATCTCCTCTTAACATACACCAACATTTTGGCCTATGTCATCAGCTGGCTCCCTCCTCAAATTGCTCACAGCCTCACACTCTAATCGCTCCTCTTCCCTTGCCCATGCAATCACACCTTTGAGGCCCCAACCTCTAGCCAATCTCTCTATTGTCGCGTCTTGATCATCATCGTCCCCTCTCCTCACTCCGATCAACCTCTTTTAATCCTCTCCCATGCCCTGCACCAACGCCTTACCATTTTTGAGGGGCAGATCCACGATGAGTGGCGATACTGGTGACCAATGCCCGTGATAAGCAGAAGGGTTGTCACTAAGCGGCGGCTAGGCTCGAAGAGCGAGGAGGAGGCAGCGGTAAGGAGAAGGAAGACGATGGCGCCGGGATCGAGGATGGCTATATCTAGTGCCGCAGGGGTCGATGATGGTCAGATCCAGAGGTACGCCGGTCAGGGATCACCAGATCCACAAACTACGGCTTCTCCCTCAAGTCCAGTGGTAGTGGCGCAAGGATGATCGGGTCCGATGGTAGAGACCTCTCTCTGACTCTCCTTCACCAGTGCCACCACCTTCCACTTCTTTTTTTTTGTTGGCGCGGTCGACCGACTCTAGCTATGACTCCATGTTCTTGATCCGCCATTACTCCCACTATCTCATTGTTAGGATTGCCTGATCTGATCACGACGAAGATGAGGACAACCAGATTCGGCGGCGACGATTCGGACGCGATGACCTTGAGGTTCGTCGAATCCGCTACCCTAGAGGTGAAGAATGCCGGTGTCGAGGATGTTGACCCTAAGATCAGGCAGTCATGGGGTTGGGGACACTGGCAAGGAGCACGATGACCCCGACAGAGTACTAGAGGTGTACCGAAGGTGGAGGTGGACCAGCCAAATTCGAAGGCGGTGACCTCAAAGATGGTGCATCCAGCGGTGGTGGCCTTATAGATGGTGGATCCAGTGACAACAGGACCGATGACACGTAAGGTGGAACCGTTGGCCGGGAGGAGGCACGAGAAGTGGAGGCAACGCGGTGGCAATGGGCCAGGGAGCGAAGGGAGAAGTGGGAGGAGAGGAGACAGTGTCAGGTGAGAGTAGGGGCCATATGTATTTTTTATTTACATCTAGGGCATCCTCCTCCCTTAGTCAATCCTAGATACTAGTTTTCAATCCGACAGCCATGAAAAAGGTGACGCAGCCAGCCCTTTGGTACCTAAGCCCAGCCTCTCAGGGTCTCTGCTACTCCTTCCTCTCGTGTGCTGCCATGCTGCTACTGCAGTAGGATGATGAAGAAGATAGAAACGGAGCGGTACTCCGCAGCAAAGAATGGGAGCACACTGCTACAGACGACGATGCATTGGTGTACACCACTGAGGACAACGATGAAACGAAAGTGTACACCGCCGAGGTAGACAATCGGGACATGGAGTACACCAGTACAGACACGAACAAGGGAGGCGGAGTACACCAGCTCGAATGAGGTGCACACCACCGAAGGTGAGGAAAAGCTACGAAGCTGGTGGGGTCAGGGAGAGCAGATCCGGAGTGGTGATCTCGACAACGACGAATTCAGCTATGTCGATCTTACTCTTGATGATTTATATCACATTTGATAATATATATCATCTTTTTAAAATCTGTTACAATACATGGGCATCTTACAATGAACACAAAACATACAGTTCAATCAAGGCACTGTTCAGCTCACCGCCAGGCTGATAATTGGGTGCGTACCAAACAAGTACAAAACAATGCAGGCGACGACACGTGCACAGTGGAGGTCGATGCCGGTCGTAATAAACACACTGAGACAATGGATGGATTTGATAGGGTGAACTGGTCATTGTTACAGGATATTCCTCGGGGCCTAGCGCCACACGAAAACCGCTTGCCTTGCAGACGTGTCGAGACCTCCGCAAACATCTTCGTCCTGTGACCTCACCTCCCAATAGCATCGCAGGAGTTAAGCCCTCTGTTCTTTTCCTCCTTCCCCATCTCCTTTGATATGGTTGAGTGGATTCTTTTTAGGCTGAAACCCATAACTTATAACTATAGTCTTTAAATTTTAGTCTATTTATAAGAGGTAATACATAGAGAGACATAGTCTCATACAATTTTGACTAGTACAGTTTGTACTACAATTTATCTGTAAATCCCATCTTAAAAAATATACCGTTTAACAGTACATTACTATTCATTTACAGTACACCGCTTTAAGCTGCAAGCACTTCAAACCCACTCATTATCTGGGGAACCAGAGGGCATCACCCCGTACTACCATCCCATGCAAACCACATGCGAATCCATGGATTCTCTCTGCATTGATCTATGTTGTAGAAGGGATCCACTTCTGTGTCTCTGCTCACTTCTTTTTGGTGTTGAAGATCGCAGCAGAGATCCTTGTATCATATAGAGTGAAGCACAGATGGGATGCACAGGAAATGGTCACAAAGGCCCTTCTATCTCTGTACAGGACATACTGGGCACAGCTGTGGATGATGAGGACGGCCAATATATAGACCACAGTACAAGCTGGAGATGATCATTGATCAAGATATGTACAAAGCTCTTGTGTCATTGTACCAAGTGCTCCTGCAGTGGAAGTACCAGCAATGAGAACTTTCTCCTCAAACAGTGCTCCAGAACAGAAGAGCATAGATGTCGGCTCCCAGGCTCATGCCCCACGGACCCGTTTCTGTCCGTTGCAGACTTGCAGCCAGCACAACATCAGTTCCAACTCATGTCCACAGGACTCGTACCCAGGTGAGCAATCAAAACACTGTGCGCCTTGTCAGAAGCAACAAGCCAGCGGAAACTTTTTTTGGCTTCTCAGTGTGAACGCGCTTGTCTTCTTAATGGCTTTTTTCTTTTTTTTTTCTCCATTTTCCTTTAATTAAATATCTCAGCCAAACACTAGTAGCCGTAACACTGCCCATTTCAACTAAAATCCAGTAGCCACAGCCCAAAAGCCGTTTTGAACGAGCCTAAAGGTGCGTACTTTTCGAATACGGCTGATAGCTTTTGACCCTAGCACAAGCACTTGTACGAATATACCGAATACTGATACAATGATAAACCATTTTAAAAAAAATTGTTTCAATAAACCGCTTCGAAATAGCAATAAAATAATCATCACGCTTGTTTATTCGGAAGAATTTATAAGTCATACACCACAAACTGAAAAGAACAGGACCTAAGTCTCCTTCAGCTAGCTCTTACCAAAGAAATAGAAAGGCAATCGAGTCATGCATGTAGTAGCTTGGTGGAGATACCAGAAACCGGGCACTTGGAAGATGTCAAGGCAGAGTTGCTGTTTCACTTGGTGATGATAATAATAGAAGTTTAGCGAGTACAGATTGTAAACACAGCTTTGATAAGATTTAATGACAACTCTCAAAGTTGACTGCATTCTGAAATTAAAAGAAAAGAGTTTGATGAACAGGAGTACACAACAAGAATTCATATAAAAAACAGCAGGTTAGTGTTACAACAGAAGTATTGTGATTTACCTACAAGAGAGTAATCTATCATCTATGTAATACCAATCGCCACCCTAATACTTTGGTAAGGTTCACTAATTAGTCATCCAGAAATTATACAATTAATATGTAGATTGGATCATGAAAGGCCACCCGGGCGGCAATGAGCAAACAGGAGCTAGTAAGATCAATTTATCAAGTATACCATGAAATGTAATAATCTTCACAAGATCAGCTTTGCAATTAAGGATAATGATTGATCAAGCTCTTCTTCCTTCACTCCACTTTCTACAGCACAAGCCAAATTTACATTCTCATTCGTTTGTTCAACCATCTGAAAACAATGAGTGGCCGAAAACGGAAAATGATAGATGCATCATGGAATGTTAGTGCTTCAAGCAAGCAAAGCTTTTCTGCAAAAAATAATCCCGATGACTGCTTCCTTCCAAATAACTGAATATGTTGTAACCTCGTTGTGACTTGGTGCCATACTTTCCAGATAAGTTCCAGATTATTTTTCTGCTTTACCCACGAAATTCGAGTTCTGAAGTTATTTTGCATTAGCAAATTGTTGGTCTCTGGCGCCACCAATTTACTATGATAGAATCGATAATTATCTAAAAAACATCCATATCATACATCAGAAATGACTCCTAACAGAAAGCAAGTGACAAATAGCAAAACTGCACGTGCAATAAGTACCTGATTAATGTGCGCAGCAACACATTGGATAACCAGAAATCCGGACTGCCCGAGAGCACCTCCAAGCTGCTCAACCACAGCAACCAACACCGGCAATGTTTTCTATAGGACACCAAGAAGAAAGTCGATTAAGCAAGATGCCAGAAGATACAGAATTTTGTGTCATTAGAAGAGAATAATTGCATATTTAGGCACTAGTTTGCTACTATAATTGCAAGCATACATTTGATTCAACCGGTGCATTCCCAAACAGGGTTTTACAAGAAGATTCCTGTGCAGTAACTGTTAGGTTTCTACTAGCAGTTTCCTGCACTAACTGGCCCAGTAATGGACAAAACGTTGTACTGCCTCCAGTAAAAAGAGAAGGTGTCATCCTAAAGTACGTGCAGTCAAAATATTTTTACTATGACCAACAAAATTTTTATGCATGTTTAGATCAGCTGTATAAAAATCATATTTGTAGATTTCTCTCAAAAAATATTTTCATCATATTATAATTTCATTAGAATTTTTAAATATATCATAATAAAAATTTATGGTCAAAGTTGTGTTTGAGGCATTGTCGATGTCCAAAAGGTCACTTTTTGGGACTAGAGGTATTCACAAAGATCGAGGGAAGCATGCTACTAGGACAGGAACATGCTGATGATTCTCTAGTTTAATCCGGATAAGTAGTGATTTTGCCTTTACCTCTTTCAAATAATATCATATTGACTTTTGGACTTCGCCACTGTTTTTGAGCTACTTTGTGTGCTACAACTAGAAAGTACAGTTTCTTCAGAATCTGCCTCTGACAAGGTCAAAAGATGTTGACTGAGGAAAAACGACTGTTGTGCAGTACTTCCGCAAGACTCATATCCCCGCTGGCATCATCACTCTCAAGAAGAAGGTGTTCAGAGCCCTTCACCAGGGAGGATGCTCAGTAAATGAGTACCTCCAGAAGTTCAACCAGTTGGCATGCTATGCACTTGAAGATGTTGCCACTGATGAGGCCAAGTAGGAGAGCTTCTTGGAGGGCCTCAACGACAATATTTTGGTGCAGCTCCTCTACAATACTACTCCAACTTCTACCATCTTGTTGGTAAGTCCATGTGCCAAGAGGGCAAGCATGTCGAGATGAAGAACCGCAAGAGGAAGAAGGATACTCAGAAGGTTTTCCTAAATCTCGCAACACCCTGCCACGATCTGGCAGCTTCAGGTCAGCAGGCAATCTTCCCCCTTTTCAGGCCAACCACTCTGCTCCTTAGGCAATCCGCACCTTTCCAACAAGTAGGTAGTTGCTAAAGAACCTCACTCCATCAAATGGAGTGACCTGTTTCTATTGCAAAGAGACAAAATATTTTGCCAAGTCCTACCCCAAGAAGCTTCAAGCTGTAGCCAATGCAGGATAATCAGGAGGTCAGAACTCTGGGCAAGCTTTCAAGTAGCCTTAGAACTTCATCAAAGAGTGCGTGAACCACGTCACTGCAGAGGAAACCTAAGCCACACCAGATGTCGTGTTGGGTAAGTTTCAAGTGAACTCAGCACCAGCACTAGTTCTATTTGATTTCAAAGCTTCTCATTCATTCATTTCCAAAGATTTTGTGGTTGAGATTGGGTTGGGTTCAGTTTCCCTTAGCAATCCCATGCTAGTTCATTCCCTTGGAGTAGAAATGAGAGTTGGGACCATGTATCCAAAAGTGGAGTTACTCATTAAAGAAGTACCATTTCTAGCCAAGCTGATAGTCTTAGACTTTTAAGGGTTAGATGTCATTCTTGGCATGGACTGGTTATTCAAAAATAGAGGTCAAATAGATTGTGCCATTCGATTCATCACTCTCACCAATGGTTAGGGAATGGAAATTACCTCTGCATCAAGCATTCTAGTGTAGGAGAGTGTATCTTTAATTACCTCCAAATCTTAGAAGAAGTACCAGTTATACAGGAATACTCATATGTGTTTCCAGAAGACTTACCCGGAATGCTACCAGACAGAGATATTGAGTTCATGATTGACTTAGTCCGCTAATGAGTTAGTCGAGCTAAAGAAACAAATCCAAGAGCTAGAGGACAAAGGCTATGTCTAACCGAGTGCATCACCTTGGGGTGCATCTGGTCTCTTTGTCAAGAAGAAAGATGGCAATATGAGGATGTGTGTGGACTATAGGGTACTTAATGATGCCACCATCAAGAACAAGTATATGTTGCCTAGGATCAACTGTTCTCTTTGATCAGTTGAAAGGAGTAAGTCTTTTTTCCAAGATAAACCTAAGGTCAAGGTACCATCAGCTGAAAATTAGGGAAGAGGATATACCTAAGAATGCCTTCACCACTCGTTATGGCTAGTACGAGTTCACTGTCATGTCGATAAATGCACCAGCCTACTTCATGAGTATAATGAATAAGGTGTTTATGGAGTACCTAGATAAGTTTGTAGTAATATTCATTAATAGCATTCTCATTTACTTTAAGAATAATAAAGAGCGTGAAGAACACCTCAGAATAATCCTGAAAAGACTTAGAGAGCACCAACTTTATGCCAAGTTCAAAAAAATGCGAGTTTTGGCTAAGAGAGGTAGTTTTTCTTAATCACATTGTGACGATCAAACGAATTATAGTAGATCCCTCCAAGGTCAAAGCAGTAATTGATTGGAAGCAACATATGTCACTGACTGAAGTCAGGAGTTTTCTTAGACTTGCTAGTTACTATCGAAGCTTTATAATAGGATTATCTGAAATAACTAAACCCATGACTCAGATCCTGAAGGAGAAGAAGTTTGAATATACAAAAGCATACGAGCAGAGTTTCCAGACCCTTAAGAAAAAGTTAGTGTCAGCCCCAGTGCTCGTTTTGCCGGATATTCATAAAGATTTTGAGGTATTCAGTGATGCCTCTTAGCAAGGACTCGGTTGCGTTCTGATGCAAGAAGGCAAAGTGGTAGCCTATGCATCACGCCAGTTGAGACCTCATGAGTGCAACTACCCCACTCATGATTTTGAGTTAGCAACAGTTGTTCATGCCTTGAAAATCTGGAGGCAATATTTTATTGGTAATTGTTATGAGGTTTACATGGACCATAAGATCTTGAAGCACATTTTCACGCAAGTAGAGCTAAACCTAAGGTAGCGAAGATGGCTAGAGATTATCAAGGATTATAATCTTGGGATTCACTATCACCTAGGCAAGACTAATGTTATAGCAGATGCATTAAGCATAAAGAAAGACATAAGAAATCCAATAGACCAAAGTATTCTTTAAACTCTAGAAATTCAGCCCACCTTGCTAGATCAGATCAAAGAAGCTCAAAAGGTAGATGATGATATCCAAGAAATAAAGAAAAATATAAGAGGAAAACCCATTGGTTTTAGTGAGGATAACTATGGAACTGTTTGGTTTGAGAATCATATCTATGTGCCCAATAATAAAGAGATTAAGGATATGATTCTACAGGAAGCCTATGAAACTCCTTACTCTATCCACCTAAGTCATACCAAGATGTACCAGGACCTTAGAGAAAGATATTGATGGGTCAGCATGAAGAGAGAAATCATCGAGTATATTGATGCCTGCAACACCTATAAAAATGTCAAGGCTGATCATTAGAGACCCACTGGAATTTTGTAGCCCTTGCAATTCTAGATTGAAAGTGAGAAGAAATTAGCATGGACTTCATCACCAGACTTCCCAGAACTCATTCCGGTTATGACTCCATTTGGGTGGTGATAGATTGACTGACTGAGATAGCTCATTTCATACCAGTCAAGACTACCTACTCTGAAGGAAAATTAGTAGAGTTATACATATCCAGGATTATATGCCTGCATGGAGTCCCAAGAAGATCATGTCAGATCAAGGAAACCAGTTTACCTCTCGGTTCTGGCAAAAGCTACATGAGGAGCTAGGGAGTAAGCTTAACTTCAGCACCATTTACCACCCTCAAACCAATGGTCAGACTGAGCGAGTCAATCAAGTGTTAGAGGACATGCTGAGATCTTGTGCTTTAGATTTTGGAGATAGTTTAGATCGTGCTCTATCCTATGCCGAGTTCTTCTATAATAATAGCTACCAAGTCAATCTCTAGATGGCACATTTTGAGGCTCTGTACGAATGAAAGTGTAGAACTTCGCTGTTGTGAGATCGACCAAAAGAATCTCAAGACCCTAGACCCAATCTACTCCAAGACTTTGAAGAGAAAGTCAGAAAGATCAATTACAAACTAAAGATAGCACAGTCCCGACAGAAGAGCTATGCTGACAAGCATTGTCAATATTTGACCTTCGAAGTGGCTGACTTTGTTTGCCTTAGGATATCCCCACTTAGGGAAGTCAAGAGGTTTTAAACTAAAGCTTGCACCAAGGTTTATACGATCATTTAAGATCTTGATTCGCAGAGGAGAAATCGCTTACCAGCTAGAGTTGCCACAAACCATGATTGGAGTACATGACGTCTTCCATATATCCCAATTAAAGAAGTGTCTTTGAGTACCCACAGAGTAAGTAGCACTTGTGTAACATCCCAAAAATTCACTTCTTTAAAATTTAATTTAAATTAATTATAAAAAAATTTTGGATCTTATTTGTATTATTTTTGCAGTACTGGAGAAAAATATGAAGTTCCAGTTTCCAATCCCGATTCCAAAATTTAAATTCCAATCCCTACCTAGAATTCCAAAGTTTGAATTTAAATTTTAAAATTTTAAATTCAAATCTCCAAAAATCTGAATCTCCAGAAAAATATCTATTTTGCTTAGGTCCAATCTATTATTTTTCCTTCTTTGCTACTCTCTATTTTTTTTCTCTACAAGGTTAAAAAAAATTCCCAGATGGTCACCCATCCAATCAATGCCCTGCGTACAGCACACTTAACCCACTTGTTCCCAAGCAACCAGCCACCATTCAAGTGCTTTCTCTGTTGTGTGCTTCCCCACATCCCTTCCTTTTATGCTTTAAATACCCGAAGCACTGTTCATCTTCCAGCTCTGGATGCGTACGCGGTTTTGAACTGAAACGCTAAAAAACAATTACCTTCCTTCTTTCCCCCATAACTTTCCACTCAAGCGTCCGAATTCAATTCCGTCTGAAGCACTGCGATCCTTGCAATTCCGTGCATTATTCGCCACAATCAATTTTTTGTTATCACATTTCATAAGTGCTTTCCTTGCCTTTTATTCATCCGTTCCCAAAACTGAACCGTCACCCGAATCTTCTCGTATTCCCGACGATTCGAGTCATGAGAGAGGCTATAAAACGGTATACCAACGCATCTTCTACCCCTTTCCATCCCCTCAAAATCTTAGAACCAAAGGAACTCCGACGACGACCAATTTCTCATTTTTCCGGACGTCGGCCGTTCTTGGTTTCCGACGTTGATTCATCGCCCTCGGTGAGCGCTTTTCCAATTCCTTGCTGCTGCACCATCTCTACCACATCCTCTACCTATTCCATGTCTCTGTTTGTTCAACGCCTTACCGAGGAAGTCCCGCGTCGGCGCACCTCTATTCTTCATGGACGTTGTCGTCGCTAGGCCAATTGGGTGGTCGTCTGGCCGAACCGAGTGCACCATTCTGTTCCTCGGGCCGAGTCCACGCTCATGCTCCCTTTGCTTTCTTCGAAATGCCACCAGTTCGCCGGATCCTTGTGCGGGCCGCGCCGCCCGTCATCCAAACTTGTGCCGTCGACGTCGTCGGTCGCTGCTCGCTGCGTTTCGGCCAATGGTCCATACCCCGGGCCCTTGCGAACCCATTCCTCCCGTGGGTCGTGCAATTTTTTTCTTTTTCCTCGCCGGTGAGTTGCGCGCAGCGTGCGTGCCTGCACTCGGGTTCTCAGAGCATATAAGCCAAGCGGCTGGAACACAAGTTTGTTCTTGTCAATTTTTTTGTGACAAACTTCCAAATGCTCGTTCTCTCTCATTCGAACTCCGAATCCAGTGAAATATATTTCTAAATTCATCTAAAATCATAACCTTTCTCCAAATATATATTTTATATTTTTTTGATTTTATTTATATTTATTCTTTTTCTTGTGTTTATCGTTTCGCGTGTAGAACCCGATGTTGCCGAAGATTTCTCCGATCCGCAGCAAGAGGGATCATTTAACGCGCAAGAAGGCAAGTCTCCTTGACCATTTTGCTCCTAAATTTTGTAAATGATTTTAAGAGTATTTTAAATTTAATTGCATGGCTATGTTATATAAATCGATAATTTTAATTGTAGAAAATTTAGATAAATACCCAAACTTGTTATACCCCCTTTTGGAATTGTTTACCATGTACCCTTGTCAACATAGGATACCCCTTTGGCTCATAAATGAGTTAGTATTACTTTTTGTTGAATTTAGAATACTAGCAAATGCTTAGTCTAGCTGTTCTTTTAAATGATTTGTATGGGAAAAATATATGGTTGAATGATTTGAATTTTGAATGTTTGTTAAATTAGTGGCAATAGAGGTTGTCTCTGTTATTTCAAAATAAAAGGAAAGATATAAAATAAAATTTGACCAGGGTGGATGGAAGGTTTGGCTGGTGCGAAATTAGCACAAGAATTTGAATTGTGAATGTTCCACCCTAGTCATTTAAGGACCGACTTTTGTGTTTGTCCAAACTGAGCAATTCCGTACAACCACAAGTTAAAATGGGTACAACCTAGCTAATTAACCTACAATAGTTTAGTTTATATGCCACCATTGGAAAATGGGTACCAGGGATTTACTAGTTACTCAAAGTGAGGGACAGGGATTTACTGTACTCACATGGCGTAAGAGGGGGCTTCTGACTATGGTGGATTTAACCCTTCAGCGGTGAAACCTCAGCGGGTGATATATAACTAGACTAGAGTAGGGGAAAAGCTTTGTGAAATTTTATCTGGGTCTCATGCCAAAGGAAACGTGTTGACTATTAAGATAATTTATCTCTTGTGGGTAAAGCTGTACAAACTCTGCAGAGTACTAAACTATTCGAATAGCCGTGCCTACGGTCAAGAGCGGGCAAGGAATACATTCACATGGTAGACCTTTGATTTTGACTTTAAAAATAAAATATTTTGGAAAACTTGGGAGTGGATGTAACTCTCGAAATTTTGGTCTGGTGGATAGAACTAGTTCAGGTGGTTGTAACCATCATTTTAAATCCTGGCGGATATAGTCTATGTTATTAGTGTAGGTGGATAAAACCTTTACTAAATTGCTTATCTAATTTCAATTATTGAAAATAAGTTTTTTAACAAGTTGCTTTTAAGATAAGTATGTAAATTTTAAATAAAATGCTGATTTCTGCAAAAAGAACCATATAACCTTCCTTTGTTAAACCCTGCATATAATGCATTTTTCCCAAGACTTGCGGAGTACATTTTTGTACTCACACGTTGCACTCCAAACCCTATAGCAGAAGACTATGAAGCTCAGGAGGATGATTACCGCTACTTCGAGGAAGCTGGAGGAGAAGGCTTTGCAGAGGACTAGGTCGCGTTGCTCCAGTCAATTGCCTGTGGCAGATTGAAGGGCCGACTTTATTGAAATGCTTTGCTTCCGCTGTATTTTGTTGGTGTGGTTCTGTGAACCTCCGTTGTAAGGAAATGGCCAAGAAGTATGAACTTCAGTTATTATTGTAATAAAGCGTGGTTGGCAACGTATCATTTTTCTGATTATCTGTGTGTACTAGTGTTGATCTGGGACTAGTACTGCAATACACAGGGGGTCCAGGAGTTTCTACTCCAGGGTCTCACAACTTGAGACCTGTTATCTTTAGGAAGACCTCACCTACAAGGAGCAGCAATCATTGAGACAATAGAGCGTTAGACTAGGAGGAAGATCATCCTATTCTACAAGGTACAATGGAGCAACCATTCAGCGGATGAAGCCACCTGAAAACGACAAGAAGATTTGAAAGCCAACTGTTGTAGGGGTGGCCCCTACCTAAACCCAGCCGGCCTGCTAGAAAGGCGCAAGCATCGAGCGAGGCATGTATAATGACGTGAATGCCCTCTAAGGGTATTCTTGTAACGATACTCCTCGCAAGGAGATATATGTGTGATACAAGCTATAGCAAGAGAGCATTGCTCACCTAACTCTCCACTACCATACACACACTCTCTCTGTTTGGTCTGTAACCACAACAGTTGGCGCTGTCCGTGGGAACGACAGAGCAAGCCTCAAGATCTCAGGAAGGATGGCACCGAAGAAAGCTTCATCACCGGCGACGAAGAAGAAGGAAGGGGTCGCGGCGAAGTTCCGCGTCAACACTAGGTTTTCGACACCGGTGGTCGCGGGCGCGAGCGGCGACGCTCACGATGCGACGATCGACCCTGCAACCGCCGACGTGACGGTCAACACTACCACCGATGCAGCGGCTGCCCCCGCCCTGCTCGTGAGGCTTGAACCCGCCGTCAGCGCAACAGTCCACTCCGATGATGTCGGCTGGGTGGCAGGGAGTGGCACCATCGGCGCTCGGGGCGGCGCGACGCCGTCCCCGCACCCCGGGCGGGAGCGCCGAGTGGCCTCGGCAGCAACACAGGCCCCGGCATCGAGGCCAGAGTCCATCATGCTGACGCGGCGGGCAACTCAAGAGCGCAAGCTGTAGCCATTGCTGTCCCGGCAGCGCGACCAGGCGTGCCAGTCGCCGTAGACACGCCGGCAGTAGAGGACGCCATGCTAGTGGCCCTCGGGGAGCTCTAGCAGGAGTTAGCGGATCTCCGCGGAGCTGTACGAAGCATGCAAAAGGCTCGGAGTCAGCACACCCCATCGGTGGTCACGCCGAGACCCACGCCAGAGCGAGCGGATAGTCGCCGCGCTAGGAAGAACTACGCCAGATCGGAAGGAAAAGCGCCGCGGTGTCAAGGCAGG
Organism: Melocanna baccifera; assembly: GCA_036346265.1. Taxonomy (NCBI): domain Eukaryota; kingdom Viridiplantae; phylum Streptophyta; class Magnoliopsida; order Poales; family Poaceae; genus Melocanna; species Melocanna baccifera. Next base: position 13,811,196 of record CM070679.1, read on the forward strand.
CGCGCCGATGCCAAAGACGAGACCCAGCATTGCACCATCAGCGTCATCTTCGGAGGCTCCTCGCTGGAGACTTCGGTGCAGCTACTTCCGGGAGGGGCGCACGGCGAGGTCACCTTCGCGCCAGTTGATGCCCGAGGCGTGGAGTTTCCCAACCAGGACCCTTTGGTCATCCAAGCTGACATCACCGGCTACGATGTCAGGCGCGTCCTCGTCGACGGACGCAGTTCCACAAATGTTCTATTCGCGGAGGCCTTCGACCGCATGAGGATCCCTCGATGTCGCTTGAGGCCGTCAGGGACCCCGCTCCAAGGTCTTGGGGGCCAACGGCTGACGGCATTGGGCCAGGCAGTTCTCCAACTCTTTTTTCGTCAGGGCGATAACGCTAGGAGCGAGGACGCAGTTTTCGACGTCGTCGACATTCCGAGCCCATACAACGCAATACTGGGTCGCCCTATCCTCAACTCGTTCGGAGCGGTCCCGCATCATGGCTTCCTATGTATGAACCTTCCAGGCCCGCAGGGTGTTATCACCATCTTCGGTGACCCAGGACCTCACCCGGCACATCGAGGCTCATGCCGGAAGCCTGTATCGCAAGGTGCACGCTCTTACCGATCCGCTCAGGGTGGCTGTCCCCTCCGCTCCAGGATGGATACCCAAGCCTCGACCAGAGGGTGGGGTTAAAAGGGTCCTTCTCCAGCTCGAAGGCCAATTCGTGTCCATTGGTGAAAGCCTTCCCCCGGAGGCAGAGCAGGACTTGCTCTGGGTCCTCCAAAGCAATGCAGATATTTTCGCACGGTCCCCGGAGGACATCAAGGGTGTGGACCGCCTGCTTATCGAGCACAACCTAGCGGTTCACCCCAATACTAAGCCAGTCAGGCAAAGGCTTCGCCATATGTCTATCGACCGACAGCAAGCGGCCAAGGTGGAAGTAGCGAAGCTTCTCCAGGCCGGCGTCATTCGCAAAGTCCAACATCCAGGCTGGTTAACCTACCCGGTCCTAGTCAAAAAAACCAACGACGCTTGGCGTATGTGCATCGACTTCACCGCCCTCAACAAGGCATGCCCGAAGGATGACTACCCCTTGCCCCGCATAAATCAGCTAGTTGATGCCACCGCGGGCTGTGAACTCATGAGCTTCTTGGATGTTTACTCTGGCTACCACCAGATCTATATGGCCAAGGATGAAGAGACCAAGACCAGCTTCATCACATCGATAGGGACATACTGCTTTGTTAGGATGCCCTTCGGTTTGAAGAATGCGAAGGCAACCTTCACCCGCCTCAATGCGCTAGCGCTGGCTTCCCAACTTGGGAGGAATATAGAGGCTTACGTCGATGACGTAGTCGTCAAAACCAGGCAACTAGCCTCCCACAGCCAAGATCTCCAAGAGACCTTCGACAACCTCAAGAAGGCGGGCATCAAGCTCAACCCGGACAAGTGTGTATTCGGTGTACAGGCAGGCAAGCTCTTGGGCTTTCTGGTGTCCGGACGCGGCATCCAGGCCAACCCCGACAAAGTCGATGTGATCCTCGCCATGGAGCCACCCAAGACCACAAGGGAAGTTCAAAGACTCGCTGGCCGCATGGCCGCACTGAGCTGTTTCCTGTCTAGGGCAGCGGAGCGGGGCTTGCCATTTTTCAAGACCCTCCGCGGCTGTGATGGGTTCCACTGGGGCGACGATTGCGCACAGGCCTTCGACGAACTCAAGAGGCACCTCGCAAGTCTCCCCACTCTGGTCGCCCCGGCACCAGAGGCTCCCCTCCTTTTCTACCTCGCCGCCTCGGTGACAGTGGTCAGTGCCGTCCTTGTGCTCGAGGTGGGCGCTCTTCAGCGCCCCATGTACTTTGTATCTGAAGCCCTTCAGGGTGCCAAGACGCGCTATATGGAGCTCGAGAAGTTGGCTTACACGCTGATCATGGCCTCGAGGAAGCTCCAATATTATTTTCTGGCTCACCCAATCACCGTGCCGTCTTCGTTCCCCCTAGCGGAGATGCTGCACAATAAGAGTCCACATTGCGCATTGGCAAGTGGGCAGCTGAGCTCGTGCCGTTCTCCCTGACGTATGCCATGAGAGTGGCGATCAAATCCCAAGTTCTCGCGGACTTCCTTGCGGATTGGACCCCCTCGGCCCAGCCTGCCTAGCTGCCTGACAACCCGGTGTGGCTGCTCCACACTGATGGAGCCTACAGTGTTTCCGGCGCTGGTGTGGGCATCGTAGTCACCACGCCAGAGGGGCACCGCCTCTCGTACTCGGCGCGCCTTGCATTCCTCGCCACCAACAACACGGCCGAATATGAGGCGTTACTCTTCGGCCTTGCGAAGCTCAAAACCCTGGACGCGCGGTGAGTTCTCGTCTACACCAACTCACCACTGGTGGTGGGCCACGTCGACAAGTCTTACCAAGCCAAGAACCCCGACCTGGCCAAGTACCTGGCAGCCGTAAGAGCAAAGGAGCGGAACTTCCTCGGTGTTACCGTCAAGGCCATCCCTCGGGCAGAAAATGAGCAAGCCGACGTGCTCACAAAAGCCGCCAGTCAACAGCTCCCCACTCCCGAGGGAGCGTTCCATGAGGTCCTGCCCGCGGCAACCATCGCGCAGGACAACCGTGATGCGGCCCTCGTCCACCAAATTACCCAGCAGGGCGACAGGCGATAGCCCATCCACGATTTCTTACTGGGCATCGCGGAGCCTGACGACCCTGTCGAGCTTTGGCACCTACAATGTCGTGCCAGGTCCTTCCAGGTGCTCGATGGAGTTCTCTACAAAAAATGAGTCTGTGCACCGCTTCTATGGTGTCTCTCACGAGAGGAGGGCCAGCACCTCCTCGTGGACATTCACGCGGACCTTTGCGGTTCGCATCTGGCGCCGAGATCACTCGTTGGCAAGGCTTCTACTAGCCGACTGTCGTTGCTGACGCTCAGGACCTCGTGCGCCGGTGTCAAGGCTGCCAATGGATGGGGCGGGTCATTCACAGACCCCCGACAAACCTCAACCCCATTCCCCCAGTATGGCCGCTGGCACGGTGGGGCATCGATGTCATGGGACCGCTTCCCCGGGCCCAGAAGACCTGCGATTCATAGTGGTCACCCTGGAATACTTTTCCAAGTGGCCAGAGGCTGTGGCTCTAGCTAAGATAACCTCGGCGGCCATGCAGCGCTTTCTCTAGCAGAACATCATATGTCACTTCGGGTTGCCCAGGGAGATCACCGCCGACAACGATTTGCAGTTTAACTCCGCCCCGTTTAAGGAGTTCTGCGATAGCATGGGCATCACACTCCAATTCACTTTGGTGGGCACCCGCAGTCTAACGGAGCGGTCGAGCGGGCGAACGACGCCATCTCCGTCGGAGTCAAGAAGCGTCTTGTTGGGTTGCCTAAGGGCAGGTGGCCAAGCGAGCTTCACAGTGTTCTCTGGTCCCTCTACACAACGGCTACACGTCCGATAGGATTTACACCGTTCAAGCTTCTCTTCGGCGATGATGCCATGACGCCCGAAGAAATCAAGGCCGGCTCCAGAAGGGTCCTTGCCCAAGCGCCAGAAGAAGAGCGTCAACTGTCCCTGGTCCTCCTCGATGGAGATCGAGTAAGCGTGACCTAGCACGTCGCAAAGTATGCACGACAAATGGCGCGCATGCGCGACCGCTCCATGTACCCGCGCGGATTCTAGCCGGGGGATCTCGTTCTCAAGATGGCACTCCGCACGAAAACGGTCGGCAAGCTCGAGTCCAAGTGGGAAGGTCCGTACATCGTCGTGGCAACCCTGCAGTGGGGGGCCTATCGCCTCGCCATGCTGGAAGGGCAGACGCTCTGCCACATATGGAATGCAGAGAGGTTGTGGCGATATTATGTCTAGGACAAAAGGAACCAACAGAGGCCCTTATCTCGCCGCCATGACAACGACAGCCGAGCGGTTAGTCTCCGACCTTTTGTACTCGCTCACCCGCGCAAATGGGAATTCAGTAAAATTTACCGTTTGCGAGGCCACTCGTGTTTCCCACAACAACGTGCGGACGCTTGCCTCCGCACACACTGTACGGAGTATAAATAAGATGCGGATGTTTTCCCTGCGCACTCTACTGAGTATAAACAAGATGTGGAAGTCCCACGCACGTGTCTGTGATATCACTGCATGTACTCTCTGGAGTATAAATAAGACATGGTCGATGTTCCCACGCACTCTCCGGAGTCTAAATAATACACGGATGTTGTCCCTACGCACTCTACCAAGTATAAATAAGACGCGGATGTCCCGCGCACGCGGTAGTGCTACCACTACGCGTACTCTTCGGAGTATAAATAATGTGTGGTTGATCTTCCCACGTACTCCATGGAGTATAAATCGCATGCAGCAGAGGCTTGCCTCCGCAGCACATACTAGGCGTTAGCTCCGCTGCCACCACTTCGAAGGGTAGGGGACAGAGCGCGCGCGCATCTACTTCGGCTAGGCGCCAGCTCCGCTGCCACCAATTCGACGGGTAGGAGACGGAGCGCGCGCATGTCTACTTCGGCTAGGCGCCAGCTCTGCTGCCACCACTTCGAGGGGTAAGGGAGGAGCGCGCACGTCTACTTCGGTTAGGCGCCAGCTCCGCTGCCACCACTTTGAGGGGTAGGGGACGGAGCGCACGCGCGTCTACTTCGGCTAGGTGCCAACTCCACTGCCACCACTTAGAGGGGTAGGGGACAGAGCGCGCACGCATCTACTCCGGCTAGGCACCAGCTCCGCTGCCACATCTTCGAGGGCGCCCACTTCAACTTGGTGTCTACCTCGATGGAGTGCTCCTGTGCCTATCTCACTTGCAAAACCCTGCGGCCCTCACAAGCAGCAGAGTTGGGTACAAGAGGCCAGCCTTCGCTATGCCAAGGCACGATTACACGACAAATAATATGCAACAACATACCACCCTAGACAATTATTTTCGTTCATGACAAAAGGTCGCAAGGTGCGGGTACAACAAGGCATACAGTACAGGACGTTGGGGCCCGGTGTCACACCTATGGCTCCGCGCCATCCCCGTTGCGCCGAGGGACCTCCTCGAGCCATTGGAGGAAATCCCCTTCTCGGTGTAACGTCCGCCGAAGCATGACCATGGCCGCATCCTCCCCGATATAGCGCCAGATCCATTCATAAAAAATTTTGAGGGCAGGTTGAATGGCGCGGGTGGCACCAGACAACACCCCGGCAGCGGCTAGTAGATCCAGCTGGGGGTCAACCAGCTCGTCGGCATGCTCACATCTCCAGGCGCGGAGCATGGCAAAGGCAAGACACGCACCGGCAAAGCCTCAGTGATCACTGAACGCTCTGACACCGTCGAGTGCCAAGCTCGAGCCTTCTTCGACCCGTCCCAGGGTCTACATCACATCCGCGGGGCCATGCGTAAGGTTCGGCATGTCAACAGACAGGCCCCGGAGGGCCCCCTCCAAGGACTCCATTGCCCTTCATGCCGCCACCGATGCATTGCCCAGGGTCCGGTTCCTCTCCTCCAGGCCCATGGCAAGCTGGGCCTTCTCTTCCTCAAGCGTGATGATTTGCTCAAGCAAGCCGGTACGCTCCTCCGTGGCGCGTTGCGCCTCCGCTACCGCGCTCTCTGCATTTTCAGCGAGTCTTCACGCGTCGGAGGTTGCCCTGTTGAGTTCCGCCTCTAACACCCGGATACGCTCATCTTTGACGGCGTGAGCCTCGTCGGCACCACGCAGCTCGTCCTCCAGCATCCTTCGCTCGTGGGTGCGAGCCTTCTCCAGGGCCCGGCTAAAGGCAAGCATCTAACAAAGGGAGGGAGGGGGCCAATATTAGCAACATGGTCGACAAGCGGCGTCGACTACGAACTCCGGAGCACTTACCCTCATCTCCGAGGCACCCAGAGCGAGTACCAGATGATCCCCTCCGCACGACGATAAGGCCCGTCGATCCAGGCTGCCGTCGACGCGCTCCACGATCCCGTTAAGGACATGAAATGTCTCCGGTCGAGCAATAAAATTGGTCACACCGAGCCCCGGGCCTCCGAGCCAGGCCCGGCAGCCCACGCAGCGTCCGTCGCCACCAGGCCCGCCACTTCGCGGACACCTTCGCTGCTCAATCCTTGGCCGCATCCGAGAGACCTCGTCTCTCCTAAGGTTGACGACGGAATGAGCGAGCAAAGCGGAGAGAGCTTTGCGAAGTCGCGGGAGGAAAAAGAAGTACGCCTACCATCGGCACCCTCCACCAGGGCGCGGGGAAGTATCCGCACAGTCTCCACCTCCATCGCCGGGGCATCATCGGCTGGGGGGCGCGCTGACTCCCTCGGCCGGAACGGCGTCCCCATCGGACCCTAGGTCCCCATCGACCATGCTCGCTACATCGAACCGCCGCTGGCGGGCATTGATCCGAGGGCGCCGCCGCCGGGACGTGGCGGCGCCCTCGGGCCGTCCCAAAGGCGTCAGAAGGGGACAGCGCAGCGGCAGTCTTCAATTGCTGACACCAGCGATGAGGCCTCGTCCTCGAGAACGTCGCTACCGACACCAGCCCCACCACTACCTAAGACCTCCTCGCTGGAGGCGGTGTCCCCCCCGAACCGATGGGTGAATGCACCGGTATAGGCGACAAGGCCTCGTCCCCGATGGTATCACTACCGAGGCTCGCCTCGCCACCACTTAAGCCCTCCTCGCCGGGCGGTGCACTCCCTAAACCGGGCGTGCAGACCTGGCGCCGACATGCCCTCCGATCCGGGCCGCCGCCGAGATGCGGTGGCGGCGGATAGCACACCGACCGACCTCTCCGCTGCTTGGGAGGCGCACTCACCTCGCCGTCGTCATCGCGGCGACGCGGCACCTCGCTTGCTGGTACGGAGAGGCCTAGGGCCTCACACACCCAATTTATCCGCCCCAGCTTCGCAGGACCGGTCGCAGCTTCGCGCAGCGCGTGCTCCTTCGCCGTGTACGGCCCAAGGAACGCGACTACGGCACTCTCTATGTCCTCCATCGAGAGCACTGCACGCAAAACAAGGCTTCTCTCAACAAATCAGTTACATATATCTAGGTAACATACGACCGACGTACATACCAGGACCGGTGGGTCTCTGCACGCAGGATATTGCAGGACGGACGCCGTCTTCCCGGGTGCCACCTCGCTCGTACTTCCACCGCGCGGACAGAGGGAACACCCCGCACATGGTAAACTCTTCGGCGAGGTCGCGCATGTTGAACCAAAGGGCAACTCCGGCAAGCCTCTGGGCTTGTTCATCGTCGCGGCCCTGCGGCGTCACCCCCGGACGGCTGTTGAAGCATATTGGCTGACCTCGGCACTAGAGGCCACTGCTACTCATCACGCGGTAGTAGAACCACCGTCGCATCCACCCCGAACCCCACTTCCCTCGCGTCGTCAGCGCGGGGAAAAGCTTCGCGTAGCTCGACCTCAGAATGAAGTTGACACTGCCGAAGTTCGACACCGCCCCTCCTTCGACCTTCTTCGGCTGGCAACGCGCGTCATGAAGCAGGGCGAACAGGTTCGCGCTGGGACGGACACCTTCGGTGCGGGCCGCCCAAGCAAAAACATCCAAGCGCACTATCGCGTTTGGGGTCAGCTGCGTCAGCTCCAGCTCATAAGCCCGCAGGACCTCGCCGACGAAGAGCGTCGAGGGCATTCAGAGCCCAGCTTCAAAAAACGCGACAAAGACAATCGCCTCTGACTCCTGGGGGTGCGGCTCCACCTCATCGTGGGTAGGTAGGCAAGCCCCTGCTTTCTCCACTATCTTCCTCTCCTCGACAAGAGTCTCGATTGTCCTCTCCGTAACCCGGCTCCACCCTAGGAACCGAGAGCACTGACCTCTCTGGCTCTTCATGGCGTATGACCGCTTCTCAACCCACAGTGGCTTACGAGCCACCAGGGGGAATTCCACTAGTGGCAGCGTCAACCCGCGCTGGCTCCGCGAGGCGCCGCCGCTAAGCTGGCGACCGGGATATCCACGGCTTACCATCCTACTTCCCAAACGGAGGGCTGAAGGAACAGGAACACGCGCGGCTTTCGCACAGCAGGAAAGAGCAAGCAGGCAACGGCGCACGGGCAAGAGATGCGTTCGCATGCCGACAAGGACGCTTTATAAAGACCCTCCATATACCCACGATCGGGAGCGCAACCGGCGGGAGCCTGTCGATTTGGCTTCCCACGGTCGGGGAGGGCAACCGCGGACAGACCGAGGCGCGCGTCTGAGACTGCTGGGCAGCGCACGACACGCTAGTAACATCCCACCACGTGTCCCACCTTTCTCGGGAAGGGACGCGGGCTCGCGGTTGTGCGACCGCTGACATCCCACGACGCGCCAACCACGCCACACCACGTGTAATTCTCCCTCGGGATGGTGCGTACGGCCACACCAGCCCGCCCCTGTCTTTTCAGCACTCCGCGCGGCTCACACCAACAATTAAGCCGTCAACTCCGAACCGCATAGCTGTCAGGACGTGACGTCTCCAGCCCAGGCGAAGACTCACTTGATCAACTCAGCGTTGCGCACCAAGGCTTGATCCGCCCCACGCCAGGCAGAATCTCAGTGCCACGCCCCGCATGTACGACGCCCTCGGCCCCGCTGGGCGACCCCGACGATAACTGTCGCATCGCAAGGGATGGCTCCAAGACCGGGAATGACTTCAACACCACGCCTGACTCCGACTCTTCGCCGCGAAGCATGCCTACACACAGCACCTGCACTTTTATCTACAGCAGGTCACAGACCGTAGGGCTAAAGGGGGCCAAAGGACTCGGCAACATGGCTTCAGCCTGTGAAGCCCTCCACCATGAGAGGCTCCTGTTGTAGGGGTGGCCCCCACCTAAACCCAACCGGCCTGCTAGAAAGGTGCAAGCATCGAGCAAGGCATGTATAATGACGTGAATATCCTCTAAGGGTATTATTGTAACGATACTCCTCGCAAGGAGATATATGTGTGATACAAGCCATAGCAAGAGAGCATTGCTCACCTAACTCTCTACTACCATACACCCTCTCTCTCTATTTGGTCTGTAACCACAACATCAACCATCCCCACCTCTTTTGCTACCTTGTCCAAATATCGAGGTCAAGATTTTCTTAAAGGGGTAGGATTGGGACATCCTAAAATTCTAGAATTAATTTTAGTGGATTTTTTTTGGATTTTCTTTTCTTTTCTTCTATTTTAGCTTGGAGAGAATTTAGTAAAACTTATGTTCATTTGTAGCCAATTCAAGTTGATTTTATTTTTCTTCAGTTCATCTTGAGTTGTAGTATCTTTGAGAATTTTCTTGGAATTTTTGGGAATTTTCTACTATTTTCTAAGCCATTTCTCATTTAATCATCCTTTAATTAAATAGAAAAAAATTTAAAGTCTCTGTCCCCTCCCTGGGCCGAGATGTAGTTGGCCTAGATCCTTTTCCCGCTGCCATGCAGCAGCATAACTCGCGTCCACTTCCCCTTCCTCCCGATGGCCTAGATTGCCCGAGCCACCACGCGACAGCTATCCACCCGCCCACCTCTCTCTTCCTCCCGCCTTCTCTCATTGACAGTGGACCCCATACCTTCTTCCTCGTCGCTCTGCCTCTCTCTTCTTCCTCACGTAGTTGTGGCCATTCGTTAGCCCGCTCGGCCGTCCTACCGCCTTTTCCTCCCCCACACGACGCCGCCTTCTTCCCCTTCCTCTCCCACAAGCCTCAAGCCAACTCCCCCTTCTCCCTATGCCTATTTCTCCCTTATCTCCCCATAACCGCCATCGCCTGCGTGCCATCGCTCCTTCCTCCTCCACCACTATAAACCCCCTAGTACCTCTCTACTCTGCACCACCCCTCCTCGCCTCCCTCTCTCGAGTCTTGGAACTCACCCGCGCTATCCTTCCCCTCCCTGAACTTCGATGAGAGCGCCGGCAAGCAATCATCACTGCCTCGAGCTTCTTCGTGCCTCTTCGTCGCCACTGAAAGCTTCCTCTCGTCACCGTCGACCTCCTCCACCTCTTCGCCGTCACGGAGCACCGCCGAAACCCCACTTTGCCAAAGCCCATGCGCCGCTCCCATTCACATCATCGGCCACCATCGGGCACCTCCAAACCCCGCGCAAAGTTGAAATCAACCCCCTCGCACCCCACTCTCTTTTCCTTCCCTCGACGTCCGCCGCCGTGTGTCGGAGCGCTGGTGCGCTATGGCTCCCGTGAGCCACCCCTCACCGCCGACGCCACGTCAACGCCAAGGAGTGGTGTGGCAGCCGACGAGGCAACCACATGGTGCCACACCACCCCCTTCGCTACCTTAGCCAAAAAATGGTTCGTGGACCTAGTCTATAGAATTGGACCCACATGTCAGCCTCTCTATTTTATTTTCTTTTATAAATTTAATTCACTCAAAAACTTTAAATCCTCGCTAATGTCATTCTGATGTCATAAATTTGATTTTCTTTTGGAAAATTAATTCATCCAAAAATAAAAACATTGCTGACGTCATAATTTTCTTTTTTATTTAGAAAATAATTCCAAAAAATCCTATTTTCTCTTTTCTTATAATTTAAAGTTCACGAGCTCGTTCTCCTTTTATCCTAGCACCAATTGATCCCATTCAAAATTTTAAATTCATCTAAAATCATAATTTACCCAAATCTTTCATGCTTTTGAATTTTTGGAGTTTATTTAAATTTATTTGAGTTTGGCTTGTTAATTTTACGTGCAGACTGCAATGATTCCGAAGAATTTTACTTTGATAATACCCTCCAGTCCACGGAGAAAGGCAAGTTACACTCCTTCACTATTTTGATCTTAGTTTGCAAATAAAATTATATTATTTTAAATTATGTACACCTTTAATTTTATTCACTGTATTTCAATTCCAATTTTAACTTAGTTAATACCTATTTGTTATGATACCTTTGATATTGCAAATCCTTATACCTTGTCACCCTAGAGTAAAACTCTGGTGAAGTACAGTAGTATGGGCTAGAGAATTTTTATATCAAATGCTTAGATATGCTTAGAACTAATGTTAGGCTAGGGATAATTTTTCATATAAAATTATGAGTTTTAAAAATGTATTCTTAACTTCCGTGAGTTGAGAAAGTCTATGAAACGTTTTAAAATAAAATATAAAAGTTGATTTAGATTTAGGCAAATAGTTATATGGTGAGTGGTTGCTAGCAAACATTGTTTCTCGATGGCTCAACGTGGGTGCTAGGGACAAGGGGTATGTCGTAAGTATGCCTAAATCAATTAAGAACCGGTCTATGAGCTACTACTATAAAGCTCTATCGTACTATTAAAAGGGTTGTATGGGACAATCATGATTGACTAATTTGTGGGTTCCAACTTGAATCTCGCTATAACCTGAACGTGAGCGTGGCGTAAGCTACGAGAAGTCTCACACGGCATAAGAGTGGGCTCTAATTTGGTGAATTCCCTATTAGAGTAAAACCTTAGTGGAGCTGCGGCCTACGGAAGCGTGTAGTGGCTGATATCATAGGTTAATCATATTTTGTGGATAAAGTTATACCACTTCTGTAAAGTGAATAAACTATCTTGGATAGTCGAATTCACAGTTATAGGCATGTTGAGTAAAGTTTTTTATGGATTAGTTTTTTAATTTTGAAAAGCTGGTTAGGTTGAAATATTAAAATCTTTTTAGAAAAAGATGATCTAGATAAGATACTCGTAGTTAAGTTAGTGTCAAATCTACGTGCCGCACAACACGCTTTTATTTCTGAAATGAGGAACCAAGTCGGAGACGCCTGGTGGCTCAGACTCCGTCTCAGAGCCGGACATTACAGCGGACTTGGTCACGGTTTGCTCTCCCAGCTTTTACACGAACCGAGAACTGCCTTGTGGCTACAGTCTTTTTCCTGCGCACGTACTGCTGCTTTCTCACACGCGGAGAATGAGGAAGAGAGCAAAAAACACATGACTTGCTGAATGGACCGAGCTTTTTCCTCGCGCTACTAACCGCACGCGGACAGATGAACGGAGCTCGCGAGACCGCTCACTGTCCCACCCCAGGCGCGATACTGAAACCTGAGAACGAAGATGACGCACGCGCCGAGACGTCGCCTCGGGAGGCTGCACGAGACTCGCGAACAGATGCCATGCGCAAGACGCGCTAACATTTGACCGGATTTTTCTCCCCGATCCAACCTTGTATGGTTCAGACACCAATTATTGAGTTTGCTTCAGAAAAAAGTACATATCACAAATAAACTAAGAGAATACAGGAGAATTTTTGAATTTCTCTATTCTTTTACTTGCTTGCTCGATTAAACTGATTACAAATATCCTTAATATATAGGCTAATACTCTCCTACTAACATATGTATTTGAACTTCAAGTAGGACTCAACTTCATAACACACGGAGACAGACTCTACTGCATCTCGGACTCTAAATCAAGATTATTTCTTACACATTATATATTAACAAGTTGCATGAATTTAATTTTGTTGATACTAAAAATGACCAGGCTTATTTCAAGGTGCAAATTATCAAACATAGAGGAAAAGTCAATAATTCCGTGCTTGGTGTGTATCATACAGAGCTGTCCTATCAGTTGTATGTATCATGTATATCTGTTTCACATTTGATAATCAGAGTTATTAAAACCTGCTGTGGTTTGCTCGCGCGAGAGCGCTCACGCAGCGCACAGGCGTTCGCGCGACGACGCATGGCGAGGCCCGCCCCCTCATCCCCCGCTCCGTCCCCCGCCGCCTCCCCACTCCCCCTCTTCCCCCGCCGCCTCCCCCCTCCTCCCCCACTCCCCCGCCGCCTCGCCCTCCCCCTCCTCCCCCGCTCCCCTGCCGCCTCCCCCCTCCACCCCCTCCTCCCCCCTCCTCCCCCGCTCCCCCGCCGCCTCCCCCTCCCCCGCCACCTCCTCTTCCCCCGCCGCATTCCCCCTCCCCCTCCTCCCCCGCCGCCTCCCCCCTCCTCCCCGGCAGCCAAGATGCAGAACCCTAGCGGCCACAACCCCGCCCCAGTCACGGCGGCGCAGGCCAAGTCCAAGCCCTTGACCCCGCCACCCCCTCGTCCCCGCCACCTCCCCTCCTCCTCCTCCCCGCCTCCCTGGTCCCCTCCTCCCCGCCCCCGCCCGCCTCCACCGGTCCCCTCCTCCCCACTCCCGCCGCCTCCCCTCCCCGCCGCATCCTCCCCTCCCCGCTGCATCCCCCTCCTCCCCGCCGCCTCCCCCTCCCCCAAGAGCCGGGATGCAGAACCCTAGCGGCCACCACCCCGCCCCAGCCGCGGCGGCGCAGGCCAAGTCCAAGTCCTCGATGCCAGCCACAGCGGCGGCTACGGCGCAGGCTAAGTCCAAGTCCTCGACGCCTGCTGTGGTGGCGGCGGCGTCGGGCCAGGCATCCTCCTCCCACCACCACCACCACTCCGGCGGCGGCGCGGACGCATCCGCCGCCACCCTCAAGCGCAAGCGCGACGTCTTTCAGAAAGACCGTACGGCCTTTTGTTCCCCGTTTTTTGAATTTTAGTCTTCTGTTTCTTTTGCTCATTGGTTTCAATTCTTATGTTTTATTTCTTTTTGCTGTTATTTCAGTGCAGCACATGATGTATGGATTTGGGGACGATCCAAATGTAAGCTGACTCCTGACCAATTATCTCTTTGGTTCCTTAATTTTTTTTTTGTTTGGAGCTTTGTGGAATAGGATGCAATTAGTGTAGTTTGTGTAAGAATTTAGGATGCAATCGATGATAACTGGTAGTTTGCAATAATGATGATAATCTGCAAGGGACACATGAATTTTCAATGCAAATATGTGATTATTGAAATATCTTTTATGCAAGGAAAGAACGACATGCTGTTCCCCTTTTAAAGTCCCAAGTACACTCAAAGCATTTCGGTATCAGCAACGTAGATGGTCATGCGGACTAGCAAATCTGTTTAGGAAAATGTTGATGGAGATTGCCAGAAATAAGGTCCCTTGCACCAAGCTGTATTTTGGAGATTTTAATACAGGCAACATTTGTTGCCACTTGCTAACAAGCTATTGATGATCTTGGTGCAGAAAGTGACACTTTGGAAGAAATTTTTTGTTTTTAGAAGCTTTGCACAGATTAACTCCAAAATCTTCAGTTTCTTGTTAATTTGAATCCAAATTAGTAACCTAAGTCTCTTACATGGTGAAAATATTTGTTTGTTCCAGGTGCTTGAAGGCCCCCTACTGAATTATTTGTCCTCAATCAAACAAGGCCTCAAGATGTATATCATAGAAGACAAAGGGGGTGCCATTGCTCTTATGATGGCCTCACTCCTGTTCTTGGGCACCTGGCCAGCAGTCCTCACCCTCTTGGAGCGCCGAGGATGGCTGCCGCAGCACACATACCTCGACTACTCGATAACGAACCTCCTCGCTGCAGTCCTCATTGCACTTACATTTGGTCAGCTTGGGGACCAATCAGAGAGCCCTGTGATGCAGGGCCTCCGGGACCAATCAGAGTGTGATGCTGGAACTGTTGGGGCTTGGGGTTGGATCCAACGGTGGGAGAACTTAGGGATCTTTGTTAACTAATCTTATGGTGTTTAAATTGATTGTGTCAGTGTTGTTTTTGGTAGACGTTGTTTTTCTTAGTAGTAAGTCTGATTATGGCATGATTTATAGCTGGATCATGGCATAGCGTGATTAGTTTTTTTTCATGTATTAGTTCCTTTCCATGTACGGCCAAAACTTCTATGTAAATGCTTCACGCTCTTGTGTATAAATAGCAGAAGAGATAGAACAGAAAAGTCGTAGCAGAGAGTTCAAGCGACGCAAAAATTTCTTCTCGTGTTCTCGTTGCTAATTCTTGAGTTCCAGATTATTCGTGTGTATTATGTATCGGCTTAGTGCCATTAATCTTATTCGATCCTACAACCCTGCTAGGGTGCTGTTTTTGAGTGAAACAAAAAAGATGTCTGCAGCGATGGAAAAATTGCGGAGTATAGGTTTCCCGAATGGCATTTCAGTGGATTGCCGGGCTCGAAGTGGTGGGCTGGCTTTGTGGTGGAGGGAGGGAGTGATCGTATCAGTGCGCCCTTTCAGTCAATATTTTATAGTTGCCGAAATAAGAGAAGGATCTGTTGTGTGGTGTCTCAAGGATGTGTGGTGAACCAAGGCTAGAGCTAAGGGAGAAAACTTGCTTCGGTATATGAAGGCACAAGATGATCTTCGTTGGTTGTGTGCTGGGGACTCAATGAAATCACCAGGAGGGAGGAACACCTGGGACAGAGGGACAGGGGAGAATCTCACATGGAGGCATTCCGAGACTGCCTGGTTGTCTGTGAATTGCAGGACCTGGGCTTCTCAGGATATCCGTTCACTTGGGGTAGTAAAAGAGAGGGGCGGGAGAATGTTCAAGTGAGGTTAGATAGAGCAGTTTGCTCAGCTAGTTGACATCAGATTTTTCCAGTCTCTTTCAGTGGAACATATTCCAATGGAGGAGTCAGATCGCATGGCTCTTTTGATCAAGTTGGAAGAGACTGCTGAATCCCGACATAAGGAGCACGACAAGAATGTGCAAAGGGCTTGGGAGGGCAGTGGTTCTAGTGTGAATAATGCGCGTGGTACATGGCTACGCCTCAAAGAGGTCTCGGGCAAGTTGAAAACATGGAGTTTTGAGGTGTTTGGATCAGTGAGGAAGGAGATTAAGAAGTTGGAGGAGGCTCGGTATGCAGCGCTCTCCTCGGGGGAGTACTCGGAAGCCCACTTGATCGAAAAATGACTACATGAACTTTTTGCAACGGGGGAGCTTATGCACCGTCAACGCTCGAGACAAGAATGGTTGAAAGCCGGTGATAGTAAATATCGAAACAGGAAGAATAGTGTGCGGCTCTTAAGGAGGGAGGATGGCAGCCAGTGGCGGAGTTAGAATTTTACAAAGTCTTGGGTCCAAAACTAAGGGAATATCCCTACAGATCCCCACCCCCGCGGGGGAATTGTCATCCCTAGTGGTGTGAGTCCATCCAGTACTCTAAAAAAGGAACAATTCCTAATCATCCTTTAATTGTATAATAGTGGATGAACCAAGTAGCCTATGCTTAACAAGGAAGTAACACAGTTTGAGAGGACCAGAATGAGAATTATGTGAAAGACATATTCAAAATATCATATTAAATATAGAATAAGCAAACAATTGATTCGTAACCCAGAAAAATCTGAATTGTATTGATCAGGCACACATAAACATATTATAATTAGACAAAAAATGTAACTGAGAAGGAAGAACCTGCTGACCATCCTTTGGACCAACAACAGTACCAACTTTGATGTCCTCATACATTAGTTCAGAGTCCTGTGTTATGTAGTTGTCAGCTGTCACTACTTTGGCCTCGAAACCTAAAATGCATTAATTGTGCCATGTTTACTTCTATTTCATATTCATATAGCAACCTCAACTTAAATGCTTGACAATATAATGATCAGTCGTTCTGCATAATGTAGAATTCATCAATAGTATATATCCACAAACCACAAACATATCAATGTACGTACATTGAATTATCCCTCCATGTAAATTTATAGGATAATAGTTAAGAGAACAAAATAAAGCTTATTTTGAAAGAGGTTAACTTTATCATTCAATTTCTAGAATCAAATGTCTTTCGTATCCATCAGAAGAACAATTGATTTGTTCTTGCAAATTATTCAGTTTTTTTTGTTTAAAGAACACTATACTTAGTAACATAAAGTTATGTTGCAAGTAAGTTGTGATTCTCTTCTCAATTGAAAGTTTTTCTTTTCAGGTACCTTTTTAGGTTATTTGTGGAATTGGAAGATACAAACTAAACAATATCAAAAATATTTCAGAATTTGCATGCATCTTACATGCAAATCAATTAGCCATAGCTTTGAAATCATATATAATCAAGTAAATTCAGTCACAACTTACAAACAATACCCAAAATGAATTGCTTTGTGAACACTAGGTAAGTTATATACACAAGAGAACAAAAGGCCTGAACTAGAAATAAGATCTATCACCTTCTCTTATGAAGTTTGGAAAATCGTCAGGGCCTTAGGGGCACGGTTGGCTTCCTGGAGCCAGGGGGCGCTGGAGAGGAGAACGCAGGGAGCGGCGTTGGGCGATGGAGGTGGGTGGTGCTGGAGAGGAGGTAGGGGCGGCGCTGGGCGGTGAAGTGGAGGCGGGCAGTGCTGGAGAGGAGGAGGCAGGCGGGGCTAAATAGGAGGCGGGGGGTGGCGCTGGGCGATGAAGGCGGGAGGCGCTGGATAGGAGGAGGCAGGGGGCGGCGCTGGGCGGTGGAGGTGGGAGACGCTGGATAGGAGGAGGCAGGGAGCGGCGCCGGGCGGTGGAGGCGGGTAGCGCTAGAGAGCAAGAGGCAGGGGGCAACGATGGGCACGGGGGCGGTGGAGGCAGGCGGCGCTGGAGAGGAGGCGGCAGAGGTCGATGCCGTGAGGAGTTGAGGACTGAAGGGGCTAGGGTTGCCTCCGCGCGCCTATTGAGCATTGACATTGGGCTGGGCCAACTACGCCACCGCTTGGGAGCTGGGCCAGGCCTGTGCGATGTGCCTCGAGCCTGATAATGTATTCTCAAAATTTCTTTAGATGCATACTACTATTTTCACCGAGAAAAATTTCACTAGGCCTTAGGCCGTTGCCCAACCAGCCCGAGGTCCATCTCCGCCCCTGATTGGCAGCAGCTTTGCTACCAATGAGGGAGATGGCGCTGGCCTTCTACCAACATTTGTACTCGACGAAAGGTACTAGTGGTCTTCCTTGGGTTCTTAATGCGTTGAATCCTTGTGTCACTCGCTCAATGAATTCTATGCTGACTGCAGCAATCTCAGTGCTCATTCCAAAGGTGGAGTCCGCTGATCACCTCTCCCAATTGCGCTTTGCAATGTTTTGTACAAGATTGCGGTTGAAAAAAGTTTTGCCTGTTATGATCTCTGAAGAGCAAAGTGCGTTTGTTGATTGCTCATTCCAAAGGGAAGCTTATCACTGACAGTGTCTCCATTGCTTATGAGTGCATTCATGCAATCAAGAGCCGAAAAAGAATACACCGCTGTGTGCGGTCAAACTTGATATGACGAAGGCGTATGATCGGGTGGAATGGTCTTTTTTGGAGCAGGTGCTTCTAAGACTGGGCTTTTCTGGGGATTGGATTGACATGGTCATGAGATGTGCGTCCTCTGTGCGGTTCTCTGTTAAGCTGAATGGTGGACAGTCAGGGGTGTTCAAGCCAACAAGGGGGACTTTCTCACCTTACCTTTTCCTGCTATGTGTGGAGGGTTTCTCCTCTCTGCTACGCAAGGCCCAAGAGAATCAGGATTTGAGGTGTGTCCAGTGTGGGGCAGCAGGGCCACATATTGCTCATCTTCTTTTTGCAGATGACAGCTTGGTCTTCCTGGTGAAAATCCATTGTGGAATGGAGAGTCTGAAATCTATTCTTCATGATTATGAAGTCTCATCAGGACAGCGAGTCAGTTTTCAGAAATCGTCTATTTTCATTGGGCCAGGCTGTGGGACAGAGGAAGACACTCCCTCAAATTGGTTTTGGGTATTCAGCGGGAGGCATTGAATGAAAGGTATTTGGGACTTTCAATGGTGGTGGGACGATGTTGGAATCGGGTTTACTCCTCGGACCACAGGTTTAAATAGGCTTAACACAACTAAGCTCACAGAGACGGAGCAACAACCTTATAAGTGGTATTGGGCCTTCTCCCCCCAAAAGACTAGTCCTATGGGTGGGGGCTCCCTCACACTTATAAGCTGTGCTTTCTCCTCTCCCACAACCAATGTGGGATTATTCCTAACAATATCCCTCTCACACATTGGTTGGACACATCTGCAACCCTGAGGTCCAAGGAGATGTTAGGCGCCTGGGTTCTGATACCAATTGTTAGCCCAGGAAAAAATTCACGCGATCACCTTTGGCTTCTCATTTGCCGTGATGATGAAGGTAGCTAGGCACTAGCACTCAAACAATATGAACACAGGTAATGTTTTGGTGCTGCACTCCCTCAACAGCAGCTTTTCATCTTTATTTATAATGCAAACATAAGAGACATAAACAACTCACTAACTCTATGCATGATAACTGAAACTGCTACTAACTCCATACATGAAAAACTGAAAAAACTGATGAATATTGTTAGGAATAATCCCACATTGGTTATGGGAGAGGAGAAAGCACAGCTTATAAGTGTGAGGGAGCCCCCACCCATAGGACTAGTCTTTTGGGGGGAGAAAGCCCAATCCACTTATAAGGTTGTTGCTCCGTCTCCGTGGACTTAGTTTTGTTAAGCCCATTTGGACCTGTGGCCCGAGGAGTAAACCTGGTTCCAACATTTGGTATCAGAGCTTGTGTTTTTGTACACCTTAATCTATGTCGTCTTCGAGCTCGTCGAAAAACGTCACCACCGATGGGGGTGTTCTGAAGATCGGCGATGGGAGCGTACCGAAGGCGTCGGCGCGCGAGGGCAGCATCTCCCTCCCATATCCCATGCTCACGAGGAGCAACTACATGACGTGGGCTGTGAAGATGAAGGTGTTCATGCGCACTCAGGGCGTGTGGAACGCAGTCGTAGATAAAGAGGTGAATGAGTGGCAAGATCAAATGGCGCTCGCAGCAATCTTCCTCGCGGTGCCGGAAGACATGCTATTGGTCCTAACTGAGAAGGAGACCGCAAAGGAGGCCTGGAATACTCTGAAGGTGATGCATCTCGGTGCCGATCGCATCAAGGAGGCGTGTGTACAAAACCTCATAAGCGAGTTTGAAAACTTGCGCATGAGGGACACCGAACAGATTGATGACTTCGCGATGAAGTTGACGACAATTGTCAGCAAGATACGAGGTCTAGGCGAAAAGATGGAAGAGGCCTACATCGTGCGGATGTTTTTTCGTGCAGTGCCTAAGAAGTTCTCTCTCGTCGTCACCACAATTAAGCAATTCGGAGACATAAAGAATACATCGACCGAAGAGCTAATCGGGCGCTTGAAGACGTAGGAAGAGGGAGAACGTCGCTATGGCAACAACGACAGAGACAAAGAGCACTTGCTCTTGACGCGCGCAGAGTGGGAGGCCCGATCGACAAAGTATGAAGGCTCCTCAGGTGGTTTTGGTGGTGGCAGTGGACATTGATATCGACGAATTGACAAGGCAAAAGTAAGGTGTTTTAATTGTAACGATTATGGACACTTTGCTTCAGAATGCCGGAAGCCAAATAAGAGAGAGAAAGCACAGGCATATCTCATCGAAGCGGATGCTGATGACGAACCGACACTGTTGTGAGCGCATCAGGATTAGGGGGAGAAGTGTTGACAAGGCCTCATCAAGATCAAATGAACTGAACAAGAATTAGGGGGAGATTGTTGGATAATTATTGTTTGTTTTAAAGCTCCTGGTTGATAACTCATTTAGTGTGTTGCATTTTAATGTCTAAAGTTTGTAAACTGCATGCATGCATCATCAGTTTTTTAAGTAACTTCAATACTCATTACTTATACATGTAATACTCATCAGTTTTTTCAGTTTTTCATGCATGAAGTTAGTAGCAGTTTCAGTTATCATGCATAGAGTTAGTGAGTTGTTTATGTCTCTTATGTTTGCATTATAAATAAAGAAGAAAAGCTGCTGTTGAGGGAGTGCAGCACCAAAACATTACCTGTGTTCATATTGTTTGAGTGCTAGTGCCTAGCTACCTTCATCATCACGGTAAAGGAGAAACCAAAAGTGATCGCGTGAATTTTTTCCTGGGCTAACAGACGATCCAAGGAAGGTGCCTTTAAACATATTGGAGAGAGGCTTGGGGGAAGGTTCAAGGATGGAAATGCCAAGGACTTTCGCAGGCTGCGAAAGAGGTGCTCATTAAATCGGTTCTCCAAGTGGTTCCTGCTTACACCGTGAGTTGTTTCAAGTTGAATAAAGCGCTGTGTAAGAAGCTTTGTTCCATTTCGTCAAGCTTCTGGTGGGGGGGCAAGGAACGGGTGTAAAAAAGGTGCACTGAATTAACTAGAACAGGATGTGTCAACCTAAGAGGATTGGATGTCTTCATATTATACAGCCTGGAACTACGCGAAGTGTTCAAAAGTGATCCGAATTCGTAACCGTGTCCGTATAGGACTCCGTATCCTTGTAGGATTCTGATTTGGTTTTCTCTCCATGTAGGACTCTATTTCCCCATATTATATATACGTACCCTAGTAGTCCATAGAATCTAAGCCAAGCCTCAAGGCATCCAAGCCACAAGGTATCAAGCCTCACGAGGAGAGCCCTAAGAGAAGCTCTCCATTGTAATCTCTCCTCATTATAGTGATTTGCCTTCGAACGCTCGTGATTTTTTTTCGCAAGGGTTTTTTACGTAAAAATCCGTGTCTCTTATCTCTATTTTTCTGTGCATTATTTGCAACAAATGGTATCAGAGCTTAAGGTTCAAGATCAAAGCCGCCGCCCCGGGAGAAGGAGACTCCTGGGGCGGCCATCGCACAGACAGCGGCAAGGCAGCACGCACGACGCATCAATTCAAGCAACAGCATCCGGGCGGCATCAAGTTATCTTCTGCATCTCTTTCAGCGGCATTTTTTTGGCACGCTCGGTGCATCATCTGAAGAGTTCTTTCATCGAATCCGAGCCGCATCAGGCATCGTCTCCGAAGAAATCGTCATTGTCTCCACGACTATTCCAGTACCAATTGTGCCAAAATCAATTGGCAATTTCATCGGTGATTCATCATCTTCTACGGGTTACTGTGATAAGATCTGCAGATGAGGAGTCTAAGTTTGATAACACCCTGATGGTAGCTAGCATAATACTCTATAGAGTTTTGTTGTTTGAAAGTGAAGGTTTTGCTCCAATTTTAGTTTGAGATAAAGGATTCAAGTGCAAGAAGGAGGTTTATTTTTACGTAGATACTACAACGTCTTTCAGTTGTCGCAGCTCGATATGAGGGGTCTACTATAATTTATACTCCATTGACGATACAAGAATTTCTTTCATCAAGACAGTTTTTTATAGGAGCAGTTTCAACCATATCATGGGATTTAATTACTTTTGAAGTCAGTAGTTTTGCGTACGTGATGGCTATACGTACAATAAGACTGTTTCAGTATTTCTTGTTGCTCTTTCAATGAGCGTTGTTTGCCGAGTTTCGTGTTCCAGGTGGAGCATGTCAGATTCCATGATATGAGTTCTTTGCTTTCTATCCAACGCCACAGGTGATATTTTGGCTTATACCATTCGACGATTGAGCATTGTTTCAGGAGGTCGGTTGCACAGACTCAGACTTTTGCTGGGGCTATAACTAAAGATCTAGGTTTGTTCGTCTGCTTTGTTAATAGCTGTGTGTTCAGACCTACTGGTGGTTAGCTCAATTTTGCTTCGTAAGAAGCGTTTCGACAAGACTGTTTCAGTTTTTCCTATTGAAGATTAGTTCTCTGGACTTTCAACGCTCAAGGTGTACATGCTGATTTTATTAGAGGAGTTCATGATATTTTTTGACTACTGGAGGGAATTCGGTTCAAGGTGGAGATTGTTGAAAAGTGATCCGAATTCGGTTCAAGGTGAAGATTGTTGAAAAGTGATCCGAATTTGTAACCGTGTCCGTGTAGGACTCCGTGTCCTTATAAGATTCTGATTTGATTTTCTCTTCATGTGAAACTCTATTCCGCCACACTATATATACGTACCCCAGTAGTCCATAGAATCTAAGTCAAGCCTTAAGGCATCAAGCCTCACGAGGAGAGCCCCAAGAGAAGCTCTCCATTGTAATCTCTCCTCATTATAGTGATTTACTTTTCAAGCACTCGTGGTTTTTTCCCGTAAGGATTTTTCACATAAAAATCCATGTCTCTTGTCTCTATTTTTCTATGCATTATTTGCAACAAGAAGAATGGCCAGTTTTCAGTCCGATCGGCCTATCATCTCCAAGTTCAGCTAAGAGGACTCCCCAGCTGGATGTGTCTTCGTCTTCTACCTGTCAAGAGCATCAAGGTTGGCTGGCTTTGTGTGAGGTGGATTTCCCTACCAAGATTAGAGTACACATTTGGCGGATTCTGAAGAATGGCATTGCTGTGGGGAGTGAACTGTAGTTTCTGGCCCAGTGGATGTTGGATTGGATCGCCAAATTAAACCGTGATGCCCTTCAAGCGGCTTTCACCACAATCTATGAGATTTGGCGATCGAGGAATGAGGCATGAGAGTCTAGAAGGCTGGAAGAACCAGAGTCAATTGTAAGACGCGTTGGCTTTCTTGTTGATGAATGGGTGGGTCTCAGACTTCACAACCCATCTTCCTGTCCAAAGCTATCAGAGAGGTGGAAGCCACCCGAAGCAGGTTGGGTTAAAATTAACGTGGATGGGGTGTTCAAACAAGCCAAAATCTATGGTGGTGTTGGTGTGGTCATTCGTGATCTCCATGGGTTGTTCCTTGCTGGAGCAGCTCATTTTATGCCCCATTGTAGCTCATCCAGAGTTGTCGAAGTTATTGGCTTGTAGAAGGGCTCTCAAGTTTGCGCAGGAACTGGGGCTCTCTCGAGTTGTCTTAGAAATGGACTATCCGTCAGTTTGTTAGAAACTTCAAGACGAAAGCCTGGACTGCTCAGTCTATGGTCCAGTTGTAGAAGACATTAAGCGGAGTCTGCATCATTTGCAAGAGCATAGGGTGGTGTTCGTCAGGCGGGCGGCTAATGAAGTTGCTCACTTAATTGCTAAAGCTAGCTACAAGTTTAAGTTAGTTTCCTCTTGGTTTAATATTTCTCTTTCTTTTGTTTTACTCTCTTTGCAATCAGATTGTACTGGTGTTGAACAATTGAGTTGAATGCAGCTAAGCTTTTCTCAAAAAAAAATCATGGTACGTACAGTGATGTGTTTGGTGACGGCAGTGGCCTATGCTCAGTCCTAGGGTTGGGCCGTGCTTTTCTGGGCAGACTCGAGGTCCGGTCAACATGGCACGGCCCAAGCACGACAAGTGGTGGGCCAGGCCAGTATGGCACGAACTACTAAGTCAGACTGGGCTTGAGAATCAGGCACATTGGGCATGGCATGGCACACTCCAATGGGCCGTGGTCAGGTCATCAAGGCCAGAAAAGCCCAATGCAGCTCAGCACACCTTGTCGATGTTGTCGTCATCGCCATGGCCATCGAGGAGAGGGAAGGAAGACCACTGCCGTGGCTCGTCGCCGACTCACTGTGGAGGCCATCAATCAAGTCCCCTCGCACTTGGCTTCCCTCAAATCTAGGAGAGGGAAAGGGGACAGTCAAACAGCCACCCTCGTGAGTGCTGCAGTTAAGATCTAGGGAGAGGGAGAGGGAGAGGGGAAGGGCGCACACGACTGTCGTCGTTGAGGTAGGCTTTGCGGCCACCATCACCCCCTCGCGGTCATCCTGCCACTCAAACCTGGGAGAGGGGAAGGTTGCTCATGGCCATCATCGTCGTGATGGGCTTTGTGGCCTCCGCTGTCCCTCTCGCGACCACCCTGCCACTCAGA
Source organism: Melocanna baccifera (assembly GCA_036346265.1). NCBI lineage: Eukaryota > Viridiplantae > Streptophyta > Magnoliopsida > Poales > Poaceae > Melocanna > Melocanna baccifera. The sequence continues at coordinate 13,835,576 of CM070679.1, forward strand.
TCTGGGATAGAGGGAAAAGGGGGAGGGTGTTCACGGCCACCACCATCCCCCACGTGGCCATCGTCACTCAGATCTGGGAGAGAGGGAGAGGTTATGCAGGCCATGGCTATTGATGACCGGCTGATGGGAGAGGGAGAGTGAGATGAGAGAGAGCGGGGCAGTGCGACCTGCAGGTGTGCGACGATGCCGCGAGGGAGAGAGCCAGTAGTGAGCCAAGATCTATCGAGGCCTCAAGAGAGAGAGAGAGAGCCGGTGGATGTGGGATTAGGAAGTAGATTGACCGATTGAGTCAATGGCCATGGAGCAGAGAGGATTAGAGGTAACGGTCCTATCCTATGGCCATGGTCAGTGAGTTCTATGAGGAATGGGCAGAAGAGCTTGAGAGCTCATAAGCAACAGTCACGGAGGCAAAGAGGATCAAAGAAGGCAATGATCCTCTCTATACATGTCTATAAACCCACCTCTCACCTTATTTTTGACACAACTCAACACCAGCATTCCAACAAACTAAACACTCCTTCCATTCATACACATCTCAATATGTTTAGTAAGAAGTCAATATGGCTGAGACGCAAGTAAGCATGCCCTCAGCACGGATGGCCGTCACATGGACGGTAAGAAGGGCTAAGAGAATGTCGCCTCTAAGAACTTGCCCCGTCATCACACGGTGGGATCGGAGGATCATCATCAACCCCACCATCCATCGGCGGAAGGGCGAAGTGTTGGAAGCACATGACCAGGAAGATCGACATTGTAAATGTCCAAAGACACGTAATTGCAGTTTGTAATTATTGCAAAACTAAATTGGTTGTAGATTCGGGTGGAGGGGTGGGGCAAATGAATTGACATTACAAAGCATGCCAGCAAAAGTTGGCATGGACCTAAGGAGGACGTATGTAGACGTAGCTAAACTTTTTGGCTGACGTCACTGTAAGTACGTCAATGTACAACCCCAAGTATCACGGGATGAAATAGCACAATTTATAGTTTCACACAGGATTTCCTAGTCGTTCCGGTGTTGACTGTCTCTTCTGAGGCGACATTCAACATAGTCAAGAGAATAATTGAAGAAAAGATACCGTCCCTTACACCCGAGACAGTAGAGGCAATCACCTGCCTCAAGGATTGGCAGAAAGCAAACGAGATCAAATTGGAGGATCCCAAGATCACGTAGGCATTAGTGAATCTGAATCTTAATATTGAGTAGATGATATGTATACATGTATGTAGTTACTGTACTTTTTTCCTTGCCTGATTACCCCACACTAGGGTGTAAGAGTTTTAATGAGACGATACCAATGTATCCGTAAAATTTCACCACTTTCACCCAAATATTTACATATCCATAATTTTATGCAATTACTTAAATTTCTATGTTCTCCTTTCTATTTCCTATTTCCCTATTCCCCCTTTCCATCCTTTCTTTTTCCCGCTTCTCCCCCCTGCTTTCTTTCTCCAATTACCCATTTGCGGAAGTGGAGGATATCCCTTACTCATCCTCATCCCTCTGCTCCTCCTTGTCCTAGCGCACTAGCAGCTGCTGCGGCACAACGGCGTTGACGGCCCTCCAATAAGGTAGTCTTCATCCTCACGGGCCAATCCAACAGGGGGGGGGGCGTCCTCGCTAAGCACCGGGGACGGCATCTTGCCCTCCGACTGCACGCCCTCTCCATCCATCCGCTGCCTCTCCCCGCAGCTACGCTAGGAGGAGGCCCATGAGCCGCTCCACACCGGCATTGATGCCAACCGCACCTGCGGGGTTGGCCCCGACATGGCATTTGCCAGCGCCTGTCAGCAAGAACTCAGAATCGCAGCAACACAATGGACGAAAAAACAAAGACTCAGTAGCTCTGCGGTTGCGAACGATGAACGATGCGTTCGGATAAGTCACAGCATTGCGAGAACTTCGAGCAGAGAAGACAAACTTGATTACGGTGGTGCAAAACACACAGCACCTTTTTCTCGGTTTGATCTATTATATAGGAACTTACAAAGACCTACTTTTATTCTCATACGGAACCAAAACAGCGAACGGAAACAAAAGAATCAAACCGAGACGAAACAGTAACCCGACTCCCACCGGTCGATGCGGCGCCAAAACCAGTTTAAATCAAACATTCACCTCCCTAAACTGGTTTCTCCTCTTTCTTCACAGATTGCATCCCAATTTCTTCTCTCATCTCGAGAAACTTGAGCCTGCTCAACGGTTTTGTTAGAATATCCGCGAGTTGATTTCTTGTATGAACGTACTTGACATCAATCTTCCCTTCATCAACACATTCCCGAATATAATGAAATCGGGTATCAATGTGCTTGCTTCTCTCGTGATGTACCGGATTTTTGCTTAAAGCAATTGTAGACTTGTTGTCGATGTTGAGCTCCACCTTCAATGGATTCCTACTCAACAAATCTCCGAGGAGTGATCCCAACCACACCCCTTGACACGCCGCAGTTGCAGCTGCTATATATTCGGCTTCACACGAAGACAATGCCACCACCTTCTGTTTTTGAGACAACCAGCTAATCAAACTTGAGCCTAGAAAAAACGCCACTCCCGTTGTGCTCTTGCGATCATCTATGTCTCCCGCCATATCGCTATCACTAAAACCAATCAAGCGAACTTCTTCATCATCATCTCTTGCTTCATAACAGCAGCCCCAATTGAGAGTTCCTTTGATGTATCTCAAGATATGTTTTACCGCACTCATATGTTCAGTTGTAGGTGATTCCATGAATCGACTCACCATACCAACCAAAAAGCTATGTCGGGTCTTGTGTTGGTCAAATACCTCAAGCTTCCCACTATGCTTCTAAACATAGTTTTGTCCACCTGTGGTGCTGGACTTTTCTTGCTCAATTTGAGTCTTGCCTCCATTGGTACTTGAGTTGGATTGCAATCTTCCATGCCACAACTTTGAAGCACTTTCCTTGCATATGCTTCTTGACAAAGTGTGATCTTTCCTTGTTTTTGACGAACTTCAACACCAAGGTAGTAGCTTAAGTGACCCAAATCACTCATTTTGAAAGCTTCATGCATTTGTTTCTTGAAATTACTTATTTCAGCCTCATTGTTCCCTGTAATGACCAAGTCATCAACATAAACACCGACCAACAGCAAGTTCCCATCTTTCTTCCTTTTATATACTCCATGCTCCAAAGGACTCCTCTCAAAACCAAAGTTCTCCAAGGTTTTGTCTAGCTTTGAATTCCAGGCTCTTGGTGCTTGTTTTAGGCCATACAAAGCTTTATGCAATCTCAAGACCTTGTGCTCCTTTCCTTTTTCAACAAATCCCGGTGGTTGGCTTACGTAAACCTCCTCTTCCAAATCTCCGTTTAAGAAAGCCGACTTCACATCCATATGATGAAGTCGCCATCTTTCTTGAGCTGCTAACGCAATAAGTAACCTTACCGTCTCCATCCTTGCGACCGGTGCGAATACCTCTTCAAAGTCTACACCTTGCCGCTGCACATAACCTTTTGCAACTAGGCGAGCTTTATATTTGACCACCTTACCTTGCGAGTCTTTCTTTACTTTGAAAACCCACTTGAGGCCAATTGCTTGATGGTTTGTCGGGAGATCTACAAGACTCCATGTCTTATTGTCTTGTATGCACTTCATCTCCTCCTGCATTGCGGTCCTCCAACTCTCTTCTGTTTCTGCTTCCAGGAAATTTCTCGGCTCTTCGGCACTTAGGAGGCATAACCCTGAGTATTCAATTTGCACGGCTCGTCGCCTCATACAACTCCCCGCGAGTCCTCATTCGAACCGAGTCCTTCGGAAGAATCCGGATCGCTCTCGTATTGTGAATCCTCTTCGGATGCGGCTGCATCAAGTTCCTTCGGTTCGAGTTTCGGTCGGCCGGTGTAGTATGATCGGCCGATCGCCGAGAGATGATTGAACTGCTGAGGCAATGTCGGTCGACGGCCAATCCCTTCCAATTCTTACGTGATTGCTTTGTCGAGCCCGATCAATCGAGACGTGGAATACTTCGCCGGTGGCAACTCCTGTCATCTGTTCTTTAGCATCCCGTCCTGCACTTGATTTTCTTGAATACAACATCTCTTGTGATGCACACTCTCCTGTAGATGGATCGAACATCCGTAGGCTTTTGAGCCGCGCATATCCAATAAACACCATCTTTGAGCTTGGTCACTAGTTTGCTTTGGTGACCTCCTGTCTTCTTCACATGAGCGACACAACCGAACACTCGAAAATGATGGACTGCCGGCTTCCGATTGTACCAAGCTTCATACGGAGTTCTTCCCACCACGCTCTTTGTCGGTGATCGGTTTAGAATGTATACCGCTGCAGTCACGGCTTCTCCCCAAAATCTCCCGGGCATATTCATACTTTTTAACATGCTCCGTGCCATTGCCACCACAGTTTGGTTTCTTCGCTCCACAATACCGTTTTGTTGAGGAGAATAAGGTGCTGTCAAGAACCTTCTAATGCCTTGCTCTTCGCAAAAAAGATTGAATTCATCCGAGTTGAATTCACCTCCCCGATCGGTGCGGAGTGCCTTTAACTTCTTGTCAACTTCGTTTTCAGCCGCAAGCTTGAACCTTTTGAATGCTGTCAACGCTTCGTCTTTGGTTTTCAGCAAGGTGATCCACATGAACCTGCTGTAATCGTCGACAATTAGGAGGAAAAACCGATTTCCAGCTGGTGTTGGAGGTGTGATTGGTCCACAAATGTCGCCATGCACTAGTTCCATCACTTGAGCAGCCCTGAAATTTGAAGTTTGTGGAAATGGAGTCCGTTTTTGCTTCCCAACAAGACATCCATCACAAACCTGCTCGACATGGTTCACAAGTGGTAGTCCTACAACCATTTCTCCTCGGGCTAGTTGCTGCAACGCTTGGAAATTTAGATGTCCAAAACGAGCATGCCACCTCCAGTCGTTGTTGCCAATGCGAGCTAAAAGACATACCGGTTGAGCATGGTCCAGATTGAGTGCATACAACCTGTTTCTTGCTCTCTTGACGTGGATCAATAGCTGTCTTTGTCGATCGAAGACCTTCAAATGTCCTTCTTCGATGACCACCTTGCATCCTCGCTCTTCCAGCTGTCCCAAGCTGATTACATTGCTAGTTAGCGCAGGGATGTAATAGACATCCGTGAGAATCCGATGTTCTCCGGCCCGCCCTTTGATTAGAATGGAGCCTCGGCCTTCAATCTTGACAGCTGATCCATCGCCGAATCTTACAGAGCCTCGAACTGAAGTGTCAATTTCTGAAAATTGACTTTTGCTGCCACTCATGTGATTGCTTGCCCCTGAATCCAGGTACCAAATGCCTGCACCATCTTCCTCGTTCACTCCAAGTTGGAGTTGCATCTCGTCTTCAACTAATGTCACTTCTTCGGTGGAGCCTTCTCCCTTCTCTTCCATTAGTTCGCAAGCTTCAAGCATCAACATGACTGGCGAATCATCACTCCTTTCGGTTGCACTTGCTCGTCCCCTTTTGGGCTTCTTGCACTCGGATGCAAAATGTCCAAATTCCGAGCAATTGTAGCATTTGATTTTCATCTTGTCGAACTTCCGGTATGGCTTCTTTTCTTTTGTCGCCAATGCCTCCCACTGGGCTCGGGATAGCAGCAGCTGCTCCCCTTCTTCCTTGTCTTGTGTCACCATTGCCTCCCACTGGGCTCGGGATAGTAGCAGTTGTTCCCCTCTCGCCTTGCCTTGGCGTCGCCTTCTTCGACTTTCTTGAAGACTCGTGAGACGGCCAACCGCCTCGGTCGGCGTCATCTTTGTCATATCTCGAATTGCTCAATCGTCTCGATGATCCGAGGAACTTGTCGGGACGGCGCCAATAGCCTCTCGATGACCGTTGAATCCGGTAATTCAGCGCCAAAGCTCGGATCTCGCCACCAAGCTTGTGAGCTTCGAGAAAACTCACCAACACCTTCGTTTTCTCCCATGATCATCCGATCAAATTGCCTTTTCAGCACTGTGCCCTTGCTTTCTTGACACGATCCTCGCCAATACGCATCTCCTTGATTGCTTCCCACGCCTCCTTTGCGCCTCCTTTTACGCAATGGTCATCAAGACCTCGTCGGGGACGATCGATATGGCGGCGAGCGCCTGATCTTTCTCTTCTTCGACCGGTGCATCTCCTTCAATTGCCACCCATACTCCGAGAGAACGCATGACGATTTTCATCTTCACACCCACAGGCCATAGTTCGTGTCGGTCGGCATGGGGAATTGGATCGGAACCAATCCCCTTTCGCCGGTGCTCGCAAAGACCTTTGGCGCCGCGATTTCTTTCGCGGAGCCATCTCCTCTCATTGCTTGCTTCTCTGCGATCTTGTCGTCCATCGCCTCCTTGCTCGATACCAAATGTCGGCAAGAACTCGAAATCGCAGCAACACAATGGACGAAAAAACAAAGACTCGGAGCTCTGCGGTTTGCGAGCGATGAGCGATGCGTTCGGACAAGCCGCTGCATTGCGAGAACTTGAGCAGAGAAGACAAACTTGATTACGGTGGTGCAAAACACACAGCACCTTTTTCTGGTTTGATCTATTATATAGGAACTTACAAAGACCTACTTTTATTCTCATACGGAACCAAAACGTAAACGGAAACAAAAGAATCGGCAAAGACGAAAACAGAATCGACTCGGTAGGTCGGGCCGCGCCAAAACCAGTTTAAATCAAACAGCGCCGTCCTCTGCTCTGGCCGCGCGGGCCCTGTTGTCGGCCTCGTGCCCTGCGCGGTGGGCGGCACGCGGATGGCCGAGTGGGTCAAGGGCGCCGAGCTCGTGCGCAGGGCAGGGTGGCCGTCAAGACAGGCGGCTAGATCGGCACCGTGCTGTGGTACCAGGGACCAACCTCCACGCACCACTACTTCTCACTTACCTCGTCTCGCCTCTTGGCCTCCTTTCCCCTCGGCTCCTCAGTGAAGATGGGCAAGCGTGGCTGCGCGGTGGAAGCGAGCAAGCAAGGTGGAGGCAGGCGAGGAGGGCAAGCGCGAGGGTGGCGGCCGAGGCGGGCAGGCGCGCGGTGGCAGCCAAGCGGCGACCAAGGTATGCGTACAGGCACCGCGTGCCGTGCTCGTGCCGTCATGGCCCGATGGCAGCCCGCCGTGCCAACGTGCCGTGGTGAGCTCGCCGTGCTGTGCCGGCACGGCACGGCCCAACTCCCAGCACTACTTGTGCTCCATTTTGGGCTGCCTCCTTCTGGGTTTCTTCATCGCTGTTGGTAGGTGTGTTGGATGATGCCAAACGTGTCGTAGAGAAATGCTAGTAAGCATGCTTTCAGAGTGCTGGAAGAACATGATGCACCTGTATCAGTTTGTACATATGTGTATGGGATCTTAATGCGACGTCAAGGTTACCGCTCCTAAATTAGCTGTGCGCTTTGATCTTGTGCTTCCTTCCTAGCCTCTATTTATTGGATTCACAGGCGAGAATTATCTAGGCAAAAGCGCTACTCTTAAAGTCTGGTTTGGGTAGCGTTTAGAATAGCGATAGCTTATGGTTTTTTACTGTAGTTAGCTGATTTTATACTATACCTGAGTCGACTTATTTAACATAATTAAATTTAAAAAATTAAAAATAGAAAAAACACATTAACCCATCATAGACAATACAAAAGAATACGAAAAAAAGAAAACACAAAAAACCAAAAATTTAATAAAAATTAATAGTAAAAAAAAGCTCAACGCTAATGTCGGTATCGCTGAGCGCGGCCTTGAAGTAGGTAGAAACTAGAAAAGATTACTGGTCTTTAGTAGAAAAGATGCCTGGTTTTTGAGAGAGAACAGGCTCATGCTTGTATGTTTGTTTCTTTGCTAGCTATATGATCACATAGTTGTTTCTTTGCGCTCGGCTCAGCTTTGCATCTGCTCGTAGCACCAAATGATCATTATGTTTCTGAGAAGTACTCAGTACCATTTGGCACTTGGCATTATGATTTATGATCAGGTGCTTCACAGGATGCATGCATACAAAGTTCTGTCTGGCTGGTTGTGTACGTAGTATGTACTAGTACTGGTCCCTAGGCCCCTGGCTGAAATTGCTTGGAATGTGCGAGAACTAATGACCAGATCATAGAAATGCCCTAGTGTGCTACTAGTGATTTCATCATATGTACATCAAGCAAACAATATATCTTGTCCATGTTTCTTTTCTATTTTTTTCCATTTTGTAAACAATCATATTCATTTGGCTGGTATGATTGCAATTATTCTTCATTATGAAATTAGATATAATTGTTGTCGCAAATCTAACTTACTACCTTACTAGAAACACATCCCATGATGGAAGAGAAATCATTCCGCTACATAGATTTTTGCTAGTCATTTGCAGTTGCTACAGGCCTACAGCTGAGGCATGAAGATGCTGATGAGTCTTCAAAATAAAATAAAATAAAAGAAGATGCTGATGTTGTTTGTGATCATTGCACGAGTCCTTGCAAGGTGAAAACATTTGTTGTGTAATGATTTTGCAACAAGATTTAATTTTGATATAAAATGAAAGAAAAGGAACAAATCGAGGATGGTTGGTTCATGTGCATTTGTGTCGTTGACTAGTTGCTATCTCACTCCTGATGTGATCCTACTCATCATCTCTTGTCCGGCTCTTGATATCTAGCTCTTTCTTATATTTTCCGTCATCTAGCTCTTGTACAGAAGATGACCTCAGGGAAAGCAAGAGGCCTCAGGTGTAAGCAATGCTTATAATCTTTCACTAATGTCTTCTGAACCTAATGAATGAAGAGCAAGCATGATAAAGACAGACATAGCAAAATTCATATTGTTGGTTGGGTGGATTAGTAAATTAATAGCTTAACAAATGAAAAGGATGGTGTGTTGATGTGAGCAAGGAGCAGAGGATAGCATGATGTCAAAGAGCTTCTTGATTCTTGGATAAGTAGGACAAACGAAAAGGCAGAATGAATGATGCTGGCATGTGCAGCACAGGAATCCTTGTAGTCTTGGACTATCTACTTGTGGCTAAATCATAGTCTGGTAACAATTGACAGATGAGAAAAATTCAGAAATAAAATTAGAATCAGGCATTTTTTTCATAGTAGCGCTTCTATACTCGCCCTAAAATACACCAGTTGGACCAATTACCCCTTTATGTTAATGGATACATACTTAAGTAATTAGCTTGAATTAGCTGTGTTTATTACCATATGTACGTATACTCTGATTTGTTTGTTGGATTTAATATGACAGAAGTGTGATCAATAATGCGCATGCAACTTTGATCATGAATGATCGATGAGAAGGCAGAGATGAATGCAGAATAAGCGTTTTCCAGTGATCGGACTCATTTTATCTGTTATATGAAGATTAGCATTCTTTGATTCTCTCTGTATGAACTGCTGCATTATTACACAAAATATCTGATGGATGAGTGTTTGACCTATTTGTTCTAGGATTAGGATGGTTCAATACACAGTTAAACGTTACACATCAATGTTCTAAATACTTAGCGGGATCGTGGCCAAGTGTTTTTTTATAGCGGCTTTCGCCTTGCACGATGTCCTTTTCAAAAGGAGAAAAAGAGTTAACTTCATGCATGGTATGTTGTGCCAATTTCTCACGGTCTTCGTCAAATGCATACACAACTGTCGAGCACAAATATGAAAACAAGATGTTGCTCAAAAAAAACCAACTATGCATATGTACCTCCAATTAAGCTAGACAGCTATCCATTGCAAGGATGCTACTACATTTCACTGAGCAGGGAGAAAGGGATTAAGCTTCATCAACTAAAACAACACAAATTTAACCTTCCTAGTAAACATCCAGAGCTGGTTAAGCCAACGCCATAGCGAGGATGCACTACAGCACTAGCTCAAGCTGGTGGCGACTTGGACTTGGGGGTTGCCTTGGCCTTGCCGGCCTGAACCAGCGCCGGCAGGTTCGCCGCCACCACCGCTGCCGCGTTGTTGTTGCCGCCGGGTGCCGCCGCCGACTTGCCGAGCCGGTGCTTGAGCTCGGAGAGCAGGGCCTGGTTCTCCTGGTTGAGCAGCATGGCCTCCTTGCGCAGCCGCTCGTTCTCCTTCAAGATGTAGCAGTTCTGCAGGTACAGCTTCGTGTTCAGCCTGTCCATCTGCTGCTGCACAAAACAGAAGAAAAGAAGAAAAAAAAATCAGCTACATTCGTGTGCCATTGACATGTAGGGCCACCGTTTCAGCTTCTACACATCACTGCAAAAGATGGGAGCAGGAACACTAGTGTGCCTTGTGCTCGGGATCAAATAAAATATCCCAAGAAGCCACTATGCTCTACATATTGACAATGTCAGCACAACAACAACAACAAAAAGAAGCAGAAGCATCCATTCATAATTAGCATTTCAATTTCTGAAGCTTCCATTCCATTCCACGCGGCCAAAGATGTACAAAAAGAAGAAAAAGATACCGCTGTTCATTGTATAAGCATATGCATCATTACAGCCGTATCAAAAAGCAAATTGTGATCTCAAGCACACAAACAAATCGACGGAGGCGTGCAAAACAAAGCAAAGTAGAAGCAAACAAAAAGGGGCAGGCATCCTGCATCCACGGGGCATGCGATGCACAACATTTCACCAAGAAAGGAAGCACAGAATGAATGGAATGGAGCAATTTTTGTCGAGTGTTTTCATGGGGCATTAGATGCACAGCATTACACCATGAATGGAATGGAAAGGAAGCACGGCATGGAATGGAATGGAGCACACGCATTCCCGTTGTCAAGTGTATATGATCCTGCAGTTTTTGTTCACGCGTGAATGGAGCAGGGCACAACCAGCAAAAGCGGGCGAGTGAACAGGCTAGGGAGCATCGTCACCTTGTGCCTGTGGAGTTTGAGAAGATGGAGCTCAAGTTGAGCAGCAGCAGCAGCAAAGGGCAGAGGCTGATGAGACTACGGGATGTTTGTGTGGGGCAGGGAGACGGCCTAAGGGAGGCGTTGTGATTTGTGTGTGCTCGGTGTGGTGCAGTGGTGGGGCTTGTTTATAGGCACAGCCTTCGTAATCCAGTAACAGCGCTGTTCATGCTGCTAGCAAGCTTGGTATGTGAGCGTCAGAGCTGTTCAACAGGTCGTGTCGGACCGACGCAGCACAGACTCAAGATAGGTACAATTTATTTAGACATAGATAATAAATAGGTCGTATCGTGTCGGTCCACAGGCCGAGGATCAGGCCCAAGCACGGCCTGTGACCGTACTGTACCAGCACGGGCACGATTAGAGCTAAATGGGCTATGCCGGCACGGTTGACCCGTTTAGTCCGAAAAAAAGAGAAAAAAATCAAAAAAGTTGTAGAAAAATATAAAAAATTAAAAACAATTGTAAAAAAATACTGAAAATTATACAAAGTTATAATAAACGAGTCGGGCGGCCTGCGACCTAAACTGGCCGTGCCGTGCCGGCCCAGCGTGGCGGCCGCTCGACCCAAGCACAGCACGGTCCATCGGGTTGTGTCGTGATTAGGCTAGACCTACAATGATAGATTTCGGACCGACCCGTAACTACTATGTCCATTTGAACAGCTATAATGAACACACCACGGTTGTGGGGGCCAAAACAGAATAATGTTGTATTGAGGAGGGCCTCACACGTGGTACCGAGGGTCTTAGGTGAGTTCCTCCCTCATAAAATTCCTTTCCGCTAAAACGTGGGATGTCCACAGATTCTACGAGTTTTTGGGCGTCGAGAGATCTGGCCAAAGTGATGGGTGTTTCACGAATGATCTACAACGCCAGGAATTTTTCTAATTCATACGAGCATTGAATGAACCGTTCCCTGTAAAATTACCGTGAAATTCGTACGAAACTCCTGCAAGTTCAACAGCGAATCATTGGTAGTAGTACAAAAATATGATTACAAATTAAAAGCAAAGCCACCATTTTGGGCTTCCTCCACATTCCTCATGCTGATGCCGCATTGCCAGCGCTGCCTTTAACTTGACGCGCGCCACTCGAGCTTTATTGGTGCGGCCGCCCACTGCGAGATTATACTAGGCGCTCGATCGATCACGAGAGGGAAAAAAGAAATGCCTTCTTACTAGATTTGGCCTGTGTTGGATTCTTCTTCTTCTCTGCTTTTTTTTTTCTTCTTTGGGATGTGCAGCTACCTGCAAGCTACAGACCAGAGTTTAAGGAAAAGAACAACTAATCTATATAGGGATGCAATATAATGCATAGCCATGTAGCACCAGCCAATAGCTGCTGCTGGCGATCTACATCCACTTGTGCTCCGTGTACATCGTGGTGTCAGCCATCCGTTTCTGATCGATCACCCAACTGCAATTTACATTTGTTGGAGCAATGGCTTTATTTCTTTATTGGAAAGAAGCTTCCATCTTTGTTTTCTTTTTAATTGTCTGCTATAGATCATTTACATTATTTTTCTTCACTCCAATTAGGCACTTCTCGGGCTGTTAATCATCGTTCGGAGGTCACGGGGTTCACCAGGGTTAGATTTTCAAGGTTCATCAGAGCCCCAACCTTAGATTATGGTGGGCAGCGACGGCTGGCGATGAGGACAGTACCACCAGTCGTGGTTATGCATGGAGGCCGACAAACGGTGGTACCTAGCCAGTGGAGAGATGGCAATCGGACAAGGTGTTGATTTAGGTTTTAGTGCGAGACAACAGCTAGCGGTTTGGGGCGGCAAATTCAATTCTTTGGCGGTGAACCATTGGTGACGCGAAAGAAAGGGGGGAGATGGTGGGTAGCACGACAGTGAACGATGAGGCGCCGATGGGTAGTGTGGCATGTAGGCGAATATCGCCGGCACCGACAAGGCGGATGGGATGGTAGTGGTTTGTGTGGAGAGGAATGGGGAAAAGAAGGCTTTTTTATCCCTAGTGTTTGTACGAATCTCAACAACACGATCTAGTAGTTTAAAAGTGTACTTGATTCCAGTGGTGGAGCCAGGATTTTGTGAGAGCCTGGGCGTGGCGTGAGGATAAGTATAGCTACTAAGCGCGAATAAATCCATATATACTTAAGGTACACAAGGAAATTAACTTGACAACCACAATAGTTTTAAAATCGAACACACATTTGAATGTTTGTAGATGAAAAGAAAAGTAAGGTACAATAACAAGTGCCTCAGTACGACATTAATAAAGCTTCCATGAGTTCTAGCATTTTTGAGGCTTTTCGTATCAACCAAAAACCTCCTCATTTCTGAAAATTGACAATTGACAATTCTTTCAATCCACGAAATTTTCAGTCCACACAAAATTCATAATTTACTAACTTTAGCCTAGATTTGAACTACTTGAGTGCAATTTAAAACAATACTCTAAATGTCCAAGTGTCTAACAGTCTAACTCACTGCCTCACTAGTCATAATTCACAAGAGGTTCTAGACTTGTAGCACACAAATTTATTCATCTAAGACTAACAAATTCAGAGGTAATCGATATATTGTATATGGTCTCAAGATCAAAGCACCTTTCAAACTCAATTCACATCAGCACTGTAATCTGATTCTACAAGTGGATTACTTCCACAATCCACACAGAGGCTGATAGGCACACACACATCAGACATCAGTGACATCACAATTCACAAGCAGAGAAATCAGAAATGACCTGATACAGTTATACCCAAAGGCAGAGGCAAATCGGCACTATAATAATCACAATTCCACCTTACAGAATGGAAACATCCCGAGCACACCAAAATTTCACTTTCCAATATAAATGTATTCTAGTATCAATTTTTCATGAATAGCAATGTTCATGTCTATCCTAGATCTAGTACTGATTTTTTATTGTTCTAAAAAAAGTACCAACTTTCTATGAATAGCAATATTCAAATGTAACATGATTAGCAATGGGGAATAACCATGAATCAACCGGATTTACCAACACTTATCACAGATCGAGCCAATTTGAGTCCATACCTTTGGTTTTGGGAGAGGAAGTCAGCCCAAAATTGAGGGAGAGGAAGAAGACTAGTGGATCCCGAAGCTGTTGTTGTCGGCTAGCCAGTCGTCGGCGTGGCCATCGGTGCCTCCACCCAGCTGCCACACACCGAGCGACCAAGGGAAACACCCAAGCTACGATTACCAAGCAGTGACGCAGAGGCATAGAGCACCGTAGTAGGGGTCGAGCCGCCGAGGCCACTGTTGCCAGATTAGGAAATGGGATTGGCCGATTGGGGGGGAACTGAATGATTTAGGGTTAAGAGCTTGTCTTCTTGGGAGGTCAACTCGGGATCGATTCGACGGGATGGAGTCATAGATTCATCTCATGGAGTTTGGAGATCGTGCTAATGGGTCGCTTGCCCGCGCCTATTGGCCCAGCTTGAGTTTAGCTTCGTTGGCACTAGCCCATGTTGAGTCTGGAGATAGCGCTGGGTCCTTGTGTTGCCACCTGCGAGGCTGGTGGATGGTGCCCTGCTCGTCGTGAGCCATTTCCTGGGCTTCCGGTGGCCAGTGCCCACGAAGTCACCGTAGGGGGCTACACTGTTTAGGGTTCAGATCCATCGGTGCCCCCCCCAGGTTAGAGGGAAACTGGAGAAGCGGCAGACCGGCAGTGGTGTTGCTGGACGCCGACGAGGAGGGAGGTGGAGGTTAGACGGGGCAACGTGGATGAGAAAGGTCAAGAGGTGGTGGTAGCCACTAGAGACAAGAAAGAGGGCGGCATTGGGGCGACAAGACTTGGGTGGTTAGGAGGCAGTAGGATGTGACGTTGAATCCAACAGCGGCTGCTGCCAGAGGCAAGGAAGTGGGCGGTGTGGGGGGATCTCATCAAAGAGGAGGAAGAAGCGCAGTGCGGCAGCGGGAGGCAGGGCGAAGGAGGAGGAGGAGGGCAGCAGGGGAGGAGCTTGTCGGCACCAGAGAGGCAATGGGAGGCAGCGCCGTAAGGGGGTGGAAGGAGGGGACAGGCAGTTAGAGCTATAGCTCGTACACGAATCTTAGAGCAATCTAAGCCATTGAAAAGTGACTGAATTTTTATTAAAAAAAATACAAAAATTCAGTCGCCTATGCTATAGTCGGCCCTTATTTTTTTTTTTTTGCCTGTTGACATACTTTCAACTACAAAAGGAGTTGCTAATATAGTACTAACACTAAAGAGCTGCTGCATACATGAGGGCAAATAATGAGCTGCAAGGTTTCTAGAAAGGCATAATGGAATGCCAGTGCAAGAAGTACTGCACAAGGGAGCAGGAGCACAAAATTTACTGCATGCATGAACCCAGCTGCAAAAGATGAAGTGAGCAGAGCCTGTTTATTAACGTGATGCATGATTTGATACATGGAAAACTTTTCTTGGCACCAGCTAGACCAAGAAAATAAGCATATGCATGCATGTTGTCCATGTCATCTCACGGAGAAGACCCGAAAGTATCAATTATAGGCCCCGTTTATTTTGGCGATGACTTCTGGTTTCTGTTTTTATTTTACTATTTCTTAATTTTATCATTTTCTGGTTTTTTGGGTTTTTTAGGGATTTTTTGCCTTTTCTTTTTTTTCTTGTATTTCTTTATATTGTCCGTGATGAGTTAATTTTTTTTATTTTTTTAAATTTAATTATGATAAATAAGTTATCTTAGCTACAGTAAAAAATAAATCAATTATATTAAAAAAATTATAAACCATTCTAAACGCCCCGTAAACTTAGCTGCAACCGGCCGTCTTTGCATGCATACCAAAATATAGTCCATCACCACGCTGTGCAAGCCATCTAGCTCCAATGATCATGCAGCAAGAGATGGCTAGGTTCTGCAAGTGTAAGCGTGCTTGGTGTGTAGTATGTAGCTGCTAACCTCTAGATTATAGATTAGCTAGTTTGCACTCTGCTACATATATTGTGAGGCATGGTGCTAAAGAAGAGTGTGTGGTTGACACTTTTAGCGTGTGAGTGCGTATAACATGCATGAACAATCTCACGTTAAAGCGTATTCAAAATTCAAAATATTTAAGACAAAGTAATTGACTCACTAGTATGATTATGAAAGTCACTAGACAACGGTATACCGTTGCAACGGTATAGCAATAGGTTTTATACAGTTTCAACTAGTTTCATGAAAATATTTGAAAAGTTACATGTGTAAGTGAGTTCCACGCATTTCTAGCAGTTTTTAGAAAATTCCAAGAAAGTTTCAAGCCAAATTTCAACGAGTTTTAGATTTTCGAACACAACATTCAACAAGTTTCAATAGATTTTAACTAAGGTTTAAATAAGTTTCCATGAGTCTTGGCTGGTTTAGTCGAGCTCACCTACCTATGATGGTACTACCACACTATCACAGAGTTATCTGACACCTTCCACCGCCGATGCATCGTCTTTTCCAATTCCAACCTGACTACTACTACCGTAGTTACAACCTACGCCACCCACCATTGGATTTGTGCTCAAGCTCTATGACGAGCCTCCATCTCTCTCTTCGTCGATTCCGCCTCAAGCTCCACACAGCTACTGAGCTGTGTCGCTGCTTGATCTATGCGATGCCACGTCGGCTGCCACTTGCTGTGTGTTACACTATGTGCCCGACGCAAATGTCGGTCTCTGCTAACTTATTTTACACTGTAACCGATGGTGGTTTATTTGATATAATTAAATTAAAAAATCTAAAAATAAAAAAACAGATTATTCCATTATGTATAATGTAAACAAGTATGAGAAAAAAAAGAACCGGCAAAAAAACTTTTAAAAGTTAGAAAAAATAAAATTTAAAAATAATAAAACATAAATCAGAAATAAGAAGTTCAAATTAAAATGGGCGAAACCTTAATACAGCAGGGTTATCCAATTACGAAGTAGCTTGGAAAAGGAGTAGAATCTTAGCCACCGAGTGCAGTACAGAGTACAGACAGATGGTAAGGATTGCGCGGTCAGAAGCTCAGAAGTAGCCACCACCCATGTGCTGCACATACTGACGTACGTACGCACGCACGCACCTTGCCATCATTCCTCTTGACCAGACCTTGCATTTCTTCCTCCCAGTCCCTGACATGCACGGCGGTGACACTGTTTACCGATACGATAGGTAAGATTGTTCTTTGCATGCTCTTCCGATATCTTCGCTGAAGCCGATCGAAACGTGTGCTTAATTTACAGGGATCACGTGGCAGCTTCTATGTGTTCCCTGCATATATGCCGGCCGGCCTCTTCCCGTGCGTGACAGTGGCAGTCTTCACTCTCACTTGTTCCCATGCGTCTCTACGCACCGCACGGGTAAAAGAATCTTCCGAAACATGCGTGTACTATTAGGCACTAGGTACTAATGTTTCTAGTCGATCGATCACGTCCGTCCATTCATGTGCATGACGTCCATCCATATATATTCTGCCATGACGACATACTGTGCAATAGTTCAAAAGGCATGCATATATATATATATATATATATATATATATATATATATATATATATATATATGAAAAATACATTCTACTCCTGGATATGGTTACTCCTACTCATGATATACTATCTAAACGAACTTGATATATTCCTTTATCATTCTAGGTATACTCATATATTAATTCTAATATACTCCAATGTGAACCATATGAAAAAAATTACAAGTGAGTCTATAGGTTTTAGAATATACATACCACCTAGATGGTCTTATAATATATGTATATACCCTCTATTAGACGAGATACTCTCTACGTTGTGAGATATAACATAACGAGTAACTATTCTCGGGAGTAGAAAAGAGGCTTCCCCTCTCTCTCTTTATATATATATATATATATATATATATATATATATATATATATATATATATATATATATATATAACTTTTCAGACTCTTGGGAGTACATACTTTTATTTTCAATATACCATTCAAACAAATACTTTATATATCTTTATCACTTTTGGTATACTTAAATGTTAATTTTAAGATACTTTAATATAACTTAGTTGAAAAAATTCCATCCGAATTATTTATTTTTGTTATATACATTTTTCCATGTATAAAAAGAGTATATACATAAATACATAAATTATGCTATAAAAAGTGAACTTTGCTGAAATTTTTCATAGAACTCACTTTAAAGTATCTTATAATTATTATTAGAGTATGCTCAAATAGATAAAGAGATTATGCTACAAAATAGACTTCCTACACACATATATACATGTATATATATGTATGTATATACATATATATGTGTATATATATATATGTGTTGTGGTTACAGACCAAACAGAGAGAGAGAGTATGGTGGTGGAGAGTTAGTGAACGAATGACCTCTGGGGTCTTTCCCAAGACTCGATATCATATATATACATGTACCCTCGTATGGAGTGTCTTTACAACCGTAGCTTCGCACCGAAGCCTTCCTTATTACATAGTTCTCAACAGGCTAGCTGGGTTTAGGTGGGGGTCACCCCTACAACAGGAGCCTCTCATGGTGAAGGGCTTCACAGGCGAAGCCATGCCGCCGAGCCCTTTGGCCCCCTCCGTCCCTGCGACATGTGACTTGTATGATATTGGGTGCGGGTGACTTCGCATGTGGCGCGCATTGTGGCTCCGCGAGGGCACGGGTGGATTCCAGCAGTTGTGCGGGGTCGAAAACCTTGCCGAGGGCGGAGCTGAGCCGCTCCGCGGGCGCGAAGACCTCGCCGAAGGCGGAGTTGAGCTGCTCCACGAAGGCGAGGATCTTGTCGTTGTGGGAGGGATATGTGGGGATGGCAAGTTGAAACGGCGCACGCACGCGCGAGCGATCGCGTCGGTTCGACTCCCGTCGGTTGCGTTTCCTGATGGGAAAGCTGGTGTATATATATGGCCGTGGTGGAGCACTATGCTTCCCAGACCTGCGCGCCGTGCTTCCATGCTCTGCGATGGTCTTGTTCTCATAAATAGGGTTTTGTCGATTCCGGTGCCTATTTATGAGAACAAGATCGCCTCTGAGCTTGGAGCAATATCTTTGTGGGAGCGTGGTACTGGTGCATGTTGGGGCGGTCATGCTTCTTCAGCCCACAAACGTGCGGTGGCAGCCCGGGGGGTCGACTCCGACGTGTCCTGTGTTGTCCCGCATCCTGGTGAGTGCGCCGCGTGCACATTTTGCCCGTGTCGCCTCATCGACCGCCGGTTGGCCATGCCGTGACCGGCGCGTGCTTCGACCAAGTGACTTGCCGCGTCGGTGCTCTTTGCAACCTGGCATCCGTGGAAAGGCATGGGACACATTAGAATAGCAAAACGGTTGTAGTAAGATCGAAGAGGTATAGTGTGCAGCAAGCTCTGGGGTTGTCCCGAGCCATTGGAGCAGAAGGGGTGCCCTTGTGGCGCGGCTTGTGGAGGCGTGGCTACGTCGCAGTGATGAAAATGGCGTCGAGGGCGGAGTCGGAGTCGTTCTGCTGAGATGATGGCTTCACGAAAGGCGGGTTGGCGGGTCATTGGCGATGTCGCGAAGATGACGCCGGTTATATTGCCTAAACTGCCGAGCAGACACGCAGCGAGGCGCGATTGGCGCGCCGTGCCCTGCCGGGGCCTTTGGTGTGACCGCCGCTTGACTGGGCTCCGTGCACACAGGTGGGTGTGCTGGTACGGCAGCGATCGTGGTGGTTCGCCTCCCAGCAATTATGCTTATCAATGGCGTGGGGGCAGAGGGGTATTAAGTACCCCTTGCATTAGGCCACTTGCCTTTTCATCGCCTTGTCCTCTATCGCCCAACCGCGCGTCCCCATCTCTTATCTCTTGACGTCCTTGCTTCCTTCTACATCCCGGAGTTCCAGAAGAATGGCGGCACACCGCGGGCGCGTGGCGGCGGCGGCAGCGCGCCATCTTCCAGCGGGCATCGCCGCTCGAGGTGAGTACACCCTCGGGGCGCGCTCCGCGCGATGGCAGTGGTGGGCGACGCGGGAGAGGAGGGGGCGGCACTCCCGCGTTCTGGGCTCGACGCTGGTGACGGAAGAGACAATCTGTGGCCTTCTTGGGGGGGAAGTTGTTGGACCGTCGGGATGTGCGGCTGCCCGCGGGCGACGAGATCGAACCGCACCCCGACATTTCGGAGGCGATCGTGTTCGTCGCCTACCTGGAGGCTGGGTTGCGCATCCCGGCCGCCAGGCTTGTCGGGGACGTCCTGCGAGCCTTTGGACTTGAGCTGGAGCAGGTAACGCCGAATGTGATTGCCCGGCTTGTCGTGTATAGTTGGGCTGCGCGTATGGAGGCGTGCTGGCCGACCGCGTCACTGCTCGCGTTTCTTCATGATGTCCGATGTGCGGTGGAGGATCGAGGGGACGGGGCGCTGCCCGCCTTTGGCAATGTCGATCTCGCGCTGCGCCCGCAGTGCCAGAAGATATTTCCCACGGAGTCGAGTCGGACCGAGTGGGGGTCAGATTGGACACAATGGTGGTTTTATCACCGCATGGCGAGCGGTAGCGACCTTGAGTGCTCGGGACGACCGGTGGCGGTTAGCGCCATGCCTAGTACGCCCCTAGATGCTGATGACGAGTGGGTAGCACGGAGACTTGTTGGGATCACCGCCCGCTTCAACATGCGCGACCTCGCTGAGGAGTACGTGATGTATGGCGTAACGCCGCTTGCTGCGGAGTGGCGCCTGGCTCTTGGGGGGCTTCGACGTGACAACGTCCGTCCCTCCGTGTCTTCGCTGCCGGGGCCCTCCGGTCCGCGTAAGTTGTGTTGTAGTTTGTTTTCGTGTGGTGCTCGTCGAGGCTATTGTTTTTACAATGTGCCCCGGTGCCCTTCGCAGGTATTCCGCTGGGGGACGCGGAGCGTGCGGTGAGTGCGTTCCTTGGGCCGTAACGGCCAGGGAGCACACACTGCGCGTGGCCGCGACTGCGGAGGCAGGTCTGGGGCGGTTGAACCACGTGTGCGAAACCTTGGGTATTAGGGTGCCAGCGCGCGTTGTTCCGGTCCCCAGCCCACCTCGACGGAATGCCGTGGGGGAGGGGGTTGTAGCGGAGGCGGGTTCCCGTTCGGTGGAGCATGCAGAGTTGGAGGTAAGAGTGAGTGCTGCGTCACCACCAGCCGGTGTTGGGACGGAGCCATTGCTCGCGGAGGATGTTGGGGCGGAGCCATTGCTCGCGGTCGTGGGACCTCCTTCTGCGGCGGTTTCCGATGCGGGACCGCCTTCCTGCTCCCCGAAGGCGAAGCGACCCCGCACACGGTCGCCGCTTCGGTCGGGTGGGGGTTTTGTTGTAGCGAGCCGGGTCGGAGCCCTATGGGACTCCAACTCTGAGACCGAGTGCGTCGGTGCCCTCGCGGCCCCGATCGAGTCTGCGGCTGCCAACAGCGAGGGCTTGATGGAGCTGAGCTCCGACACCAAAGTTCCCCCAGTTGGCGAGGTGGGCGAGGATGCGAAGGTCCTCGTGGATTCGGGCGGGGCTGAAGGTAGACCTTTCTTGACTATGACCTGCTAGATATTCACAGAGCTGACCCTCATGTGCCTTGACAGCAATGTTGTTTCCCGAGCACGGGCGGCCTGCGGAGCCCGAAGGTGGCTTGTTGGGAGGGGCGTCTGGCGCCACCGAGGCTGTTGCTGCGGAAGCCTCCCGATGTCTAGCGGACTTCGTTCCTCGAGCAGGGGTGTTGGCGGCATGGCGGGGGGCCGTCGATAATGCAGCCGCGAGCTTAGATCGCGACGCTTTGCAGATCGGCGGGCCTGACTTGCTTGAAGGGGTGCTCGAGGTCTCTCAACTGAGGGTAAGTGCCTGACCCCGAGCAGCCCGTAGCCTTCTTGGAGGTGTACTGATTGCTTCCTTGTGTAGACCTTCGCTCTCAGCCGGGTGCTACAGGCGGCCCATGTGCGGGAACGGGAGGCCTTGGAAGGCCGGCTGCGCGTTGCCGAAGGGGCCCTTCGTGCATCGGAGGAGGCACACTCTGCTAAGGATGACCGCGTGCAGCTGCTGGAAGCGGAACGCGCGGCGGCTGTCTCATATGCCGTGGAGCGTGTGGCATCGACGCGGCAAGCGGCGGTGGTGGAGCGTGACGGGCTGCTCCAGCAGGTTGCCTCCCTAGAGGAAGAGAACGGCCGCCTCGCTGCAGCCTTGTGGGAGCGGGATGAGGCGCTGGGTGCCGCTTCGGCAATGGCATGGGAGGCTATGCTGGCCCTGGAGGGTACCCTTGAGAATCTCGTTGCCAAGGTGCCGCCCCGCTCCTTCGGACCCGAAGAGCTTCCCCTGACTCTCCGACGGATTGCGGAAGCGGCCGATCTCGCTCAGCCGACTGCGACGTCCTTTGGCAATCACTGCTCCTACGTGACTGCCTGCCTGGTATGCGCTCTTCTCCAACACCGGGGCTGCCGCCATGTTGATGAATTGGGCGACCCACAGCTGGAGATGCCCGCTGGAGCCAGGGTAATGTCTGGCGCCGTGCGTGCCGTTCGGCCCGTCGTTCGGTTTTTTCACGAGCGGATCTGGGAGTACATCGGGGAGGCCGCAGCGAAGGTGGAGCTGCGGCGGAACATGTATGGTGAGGGGAACCTTGGCGAGTGGCTTGACGAAGTTGCGCGGCGCGACGATGGCGGGACCGACGGCCCAAAGCAGGTGTGACTCCGGGCTCTTGTACGCTTGGTGTGTGTTGTAACCTTACGTACGCCATGCTGCGAATGAATTGCAAACCGCTTCGCTTCGTTGATCGATCTTGCCACTTTGCTGCGAGCAGCTGCTTGATGGAGACCTGCTGCTGGTTTCTGACGTTGTAACTCGGCGCCGCTTACGTCGCTGGTGGCGGGCCGAAGACTCCCTTGACTTCTAGGTGAATCGACCCTCGGCGGGCGAAACTTCGGCGCGAAGGGTCATCCCAGCGAAGCCAGACGAGTAGTGCCGGCCCGGCGGGTTTTGTAAAAATATAGCAACGTTGTGGTTGACGAGTCGGGAAATTCATCCTTCTGCTGTTTATGGATGCGTCTGCTTTGCTTGTTCTTCGTGGTGGAGTTTGTTGGTTGGGGCAGACACCTGGGGTAGACGTGGAGGTGGGGCGTAGCTGCTATAACGTGCGAGCGCTCCGTCCCCTACCCTCCGAAGTGGTGGCAGCGGAGCTGGCGCCTTAGTCGATGTAGACGCGCGAGCGCTCCGTCCCCTACCCTCCGAAGTGGTGGCAGCGAAACTGGCGCCTTAGTCGATGTAGTGGCGCGAGCGCTCCGTCCCTTATCGCTTGCGCTGGGCAGGATAGGGTACACCTGAGGAGGGTTGGGGCCTAGCCTCGTAGGTCCTGTCCCTGGTGGTCAATGGAGGACCTCACGGCTGGCACTGTTTCGCTATATTTTCGAGCGCCTATGGGACAGCTGAGGCAGGATCGACGGAGGTCCGCACATGGTGCGGTACAGCTGCAATGGAGGTGTCTCTTGGCCGTCGTACCTCGCTCCGGGCCCCGCAAGATGGGGGGACGCGTGGAATGGGGCAGCCTTGCCGCACCACGTGCCCCTGGGGCGTCGATGGGACTCTTCGGCGTACTGTCCACGGTCTTACCCTTGGGGCTCTTTAAAAGGGCGGGTGGCCGAATGGAGCAGCACTCGCCTTCCATACGCCGCACCCCATACTCATTTTGTTCCAACATCGCTCAATAGCGTAGGGGGCTCCAGAAGGCGGCTGATGCCGCCTTGGCGGTTGCGGGGTCGAGTGTCCCGCCTCTGCTGGGGGATGCACCGTCACAATGTGTTTTCCCCCCACCCGCACGTCGAAGAGCCGCGGGTGGTGTGGGGTAGTGGGCAATTCACTTGTACTTCATTCGGACCGCTCCTAACTTCAGGAGTAGACTATTATGGCGCGCCAATGAGGCCGTCCGCCTGCTGTCCCGTCTGAGCACTGTTCTCTCCCGTCTCCTCCTAGCTAGTGAGCGCAGGGGTGAGGAAAGGAGGAGAGGGGGCCAGCTTGTGGTCTTTGTAGGGAGCCACGCCGCCGAGGCGCGCCGGCTCCTTCGGCTCGGGCGGCGGGCTCTGGGAGCCACAGGCGCTCCGTCTTGAGTGTCTGGGTCTGCGGGGCGCCTTCATCGGGAGCGTTTGGTTGCTCGGACCTGCTGTGGAGGCGCTGGCCATCGAGCTCCTGTGCCGCCTGCTTGATCGGCATGCAGAAGTGCGAAGCGCAGGCCCCACATTGAGCTCCCGCACCTCGCTCCTGTACTCGCGGCCACCTGTCCGTGCGGCTCGCACGGTTTGCCGAGGTCGCGCGGAACCTCGGGGTTCCGTGCGCCGTTGTATGTGGACTCCGGCAAGTGCGTGGGAATACCATCCACGTCTTATTTATACTCCAGAGAGTACGCGCGGTGAGAACACCAACGCGTGCGTGGGACATTCGCGTCTTGTTTAGACTCAGTAGAGTGCGCAGGGAAAACATCCGCGTCTTTGTTTGTACTCCGGAGAATACGTGGGACTATCAACCACAGCTTACTTAAATTCTGGAGGGTACGCCCTCGCGTTTTAGACTCAGTAGAGTGCGTAGGAAAAACATCCGCGTCTTTGTTTGTACTCCGGAGAATGCGTGGGACTATCAACCACGGCTTACTTAAATTCCGGAGGGTACGCCCTCGCGCGCGTAGAACATCCGCGTCTTGTTTATACTCAGTAGAGTGCGCAGGGAAAACATCCGCGTCTTATTTATACTCCGCAGAGTGCGCGTGGGGGCGTCCCCCTACTGCGTCTTATTTATACTCCGTAGAGTGCGTGCAGAGGCGGACATCATCGCTACGTCTTATTTATACTCCGTAGAGTGCGTGCGGAGGCGGACCTCATCGCTACGTCTTATTTATACTCCGTAGAGTGTGTGTGGAGGCGGACCTCGACGCTACGTCTTATTTATACTCCGTAGAGTGCGTGCGGAGGTAGACCTCATCGCTACGTCTTATTTATACTCCGTAGAGTGCGTGTGCGGAGGCGGACCTCCGTGGAGTGCGTGTGCGGAGGTGTCTCCATGTGGTGCGCGTGCGGAGGTGAGTCTCCATGCCTGCGTGTGCGGAGGTGAGTCTCCATGTGGTGCTCGTGCGGAGGTGGGTCTCCGTGCGGTGCGTGGGAACATCAACCACGTCTTTATACTCCGGGGAGTACGCGTGGTGACAATATCAGCGCGTGCACGGAATCCTGTGTCTTGTTTATACTCAGTAGAGTGCGCAGGGAAAACATCCGCGTCTTATTTATACTCCGTGGAGTGCGTGCAGGGGCGAGCCTCCGCACATTTGTGGTGGGGGGCCACGAATAGCCTCGCAAACGGTGAACTTTATTAAATTCCCGTTTGCGCGGGTGAGCGAGTACAAAAGGGATATGAACTAACCACCGGACTCGTTGTCGTGGTGATGAGATGCGAAGCCTCTTGTGCTTGGGCTACCGCAGGGCGTGTACGGGCGCGTCTGACCTAAGGACCGCGGTGGGTTCCCAGGCTTGGGCTTCGGGTTCCATGCTCCAGGTGCCGAGCCACGTGCTGATCGCCGAAGATGGTGATGACACCTTGTGGGCCCGGAAGCTTTACACATAGGAAGCCATGGTGCGGTACTGCCCCAAAGGAGTTAAGAGTTGGTCGCCCCAGGATGGCGTTGTAGGGGTACTGGATGTCGACGACATCAAAGGTGACGTCCCTAGTCGCCACGTTGTCATCCTGGCCGAAGGAGACCTGTAAACATATTTGACCCAACGCCAATAGGGGCTGGCCTCCGAAGCCCTACAACGGGATTCGTGAGGGGCCTAGGCGACTCCGAGGGATCGCCATCTGGTCGAAGGCCTGTGCGAATAGGACGTTCGCGGAGCTGCCCCCGTCGATCAGGATGCGCCAGACATCACACCCAGCGACCGCGACCTGGATGACTAGGGGATCCTGATGGGGGAACTCCACACCTTCAGCGTCGGTCGGCGTGAAGGTGATTGCGTGCTGTGCCCAATCTGGCAGCTCCTGGGTTGGATATGCCGCCACGTGGTGTAGCCTCCGCACGTATGCTTTGCGCTGTCGCTCCGAGGCAAACTCTAAGGAGGAACCGCCGGAGATGACGTTGATGACCCTGCACGGGGCGCCCTCCAGTATATGGATCCGCAGGGCGCTTTCCTAGGGCTGCTGCACCTGGGCTTGCGTCCGCCGGGGGCCCTCCTGAGGCTGCGGCTCCTAATCGCAAATCCTCAGGGAGCCGACCGGTGGCTGCTGAACGTGCGCGACGACGGGTGAGCGCATCTCGAGATCCCTGTCTCTGGCGGCGCTTTGGCGAAGTGCTGCAATGGTGGTGTAGGAGTGGGTATCATGATTGCCTTGACCATGCACATCGCACCACTGCAGGCGCTGTTGGTCGTCGTACTCCGCTCGGGCCCAACCGTCGCGGCCCCGTCCTCGGCCTCGCCCCCGACCTCGTCGGGCCCTAGTCCCGCGGTTGGCAGGGGCGTTGTCCTCGGAGCCGGCCTCAATGTCAAAGACGTGCCGGGTTCGCCGGGACGTCTGACGGCCGCGCTGGGCCTTGTCAGCCGGCGTGCCCTTGTGCCGGGAGGTGTCCTTCAACATCTCCTGTCGGCGCTTGCTCCGCGAGGAACTTGCTTGCGATGGGTCGGCGCTCTTCGCGACGCTTCCCGCTAGGTTGACGTCAGCGTCGTTGTCCTGGCACCGCTTCGCGTCTTCTTCCGCCCGAGCATATTCCTCCATCTTGTCGAAGAGTTTTGCCACTGTCTTGATCGGCTTGCGCGCGTTGTATTCGGCCAGTGGTCCTGGGCGAAGACCCTGCACTGCTGCGTTGATTATTGTTGTCTCGTTGACGTCTTTGACCTGGCAACAGACCTTCACGAAGCGTTTGAAATACTCGCGGAGCCTTTCCGATGGATGTTGCTTGATGGCGAAGAGTTGATCCGCGTCGACGCGCTCAATGTAGTTCCCCTGGAAGTTGTTATAGAGGCGGTCGCGTACCTGCTCCCATGCATATATGGAGTTCGGCTCTATGGTAAAGAACCATGAGAGCGCCACTCCTTGTAACGCGAGCGGGAGCCCCTTCGCCTTGGTGGTGTCGTCCCCGCCTGCCGCCTCGATGGCAGTTTCGTACACGCGCACGAACTCTCGGGGGTCCGTGTCGCCTTTGTACGATGTAACGGAGCTGGGAAATTTGAAATCCTCCGGCCACGGTACTTGCTGCAGGCCCGGCGATAACGGGGATTCCGGGTCCACACGTCGTAGCGAAGCGCGGCTGGAGGTTGGGGCATCGCGGCTGTCCGCCCTCTCGGGTACAGGCTCCGGCGCGACCACCGGTGGGGGCGGTGGAGCCCGAGCCTCTTGCATGCTCCTCACGGCCCTCCTGAGATCTGCCAATTCCCGCTGGAGCGTGCCAAGGGCCACCAGCAGGGCATTCTCTGTGGCGGGCGTAGATGGGGTGGCGGGCGCGTCTGGTAGTGCGATCGATGTCGTCGCGACCGCTGCTTGCGCTCTTAGGTTGCTCCTCGCGTCCGCGCAGTGGAGTTCGGTGCCGACAGTGGGGCCGCTTGGCACTTCCGCACCGGGTGCAGAGGCGGTAGTCGCGTCTTTACGACCGTCGAGGCTACCGCTCCCTAACGCCCGGTCGGTGTCGTCAAGGTGACTCGTCGCGCCAATGGTGGTTTGGGATGCAACGGGTGGGTTGGGGCCGATCGTCACGTCAATGGCGGCGGGGTCGATGGCGTCGGTGGTGGCGGGGTCGATAGCGTCGATGGTGGCGGGGTCGATGGCGTCGGAGGTAGCTGGTTCGATGGCGTCGATGGTCGCGCGATGAGCGTCGTCATTTTCTTCCCCGACCGCCGATGCCGAAGCTCTGGTGCTGACGCGGGGCCTCGCCGTGGCCGCTTCCTTCTTCCTCGCCGCCGATGACGAAGCTTTTTTCGGTGCCATCCTCCTTCTTGCAGTCTTGAGGCTTGCTTCCGTCCTCCCCACGGACGGCGCCAACTGTTGTGGTTACAAACCAAACAGAGAGAGAGTATGGTGGTGGAGAGTTAGTGAACGAATGACCTCTTGGGTCTTTCCCAAGACTTGATATCATATATATACATATACCCTCGTATGGAGTGTCTTTACAACCGTAGCTTCGCACCGAAGCCTTCCTTATTACATAGTTCTCAACAGGCTAGCTGGGTTTAGGTGGGGGCCACCCCTACAACAATAGGTATATGTGTGTGTATATAGAGCATATCTAGTGTAAATGAACTATTTAGTGGTAATATGCAAACACGAATCTGTCCCAAATGACTCATATCTAGACAGGTGGGATGCACTGCCTCACTTATACATTATGCACTTAACCCCTGCCTCCCCTTTAGTTTTTTTGCGCCGCGCCCCTCGTCGTTGCTCCCTCCGCCGCCTCTCCCACCACCAGCCTTGCGCCGCCCCCTCCAACCTCCCTCGGCGCCGCCCCTCCCCCTGGCCTCCCCCAGCGCTGCCCCAGTCTTCCCCGACGCTTCCCCCTAGCTCCCTCCCACCCCGGCTTACCCCGACGCCGCCCTCCCCAGCCGCGTCGCTCCCCTCCTCGCCGCCCCCTCCGCCGCCTCCCCCTCCACCAGCCTTGCGCTGTCCCCTCCTCGGCAACCCATTTGCCCTGGCTCCCTCCCCAGCGGCTCCCTCCTCGGCCCTCGGCGACGGCCCCCGTCGCCCCCACCTCCCCCGCTGTTGACCCCCTCGCTCCCCCGCCATCGGCCCACCCCCTCCCCCTGCCGTCATCCCCCCTTCTCTTCGGCTAGGGTTAGGGTTGGCCTCCACACGGTGCCAACTAAGATGCATCGCCCCTCCCCAATGCCTCTACCCGGCGCCACCTGAGATGGACCGCCCCTCCCCAACGCCTTCATGCCGCCCCCTCCCAACCTCAGTTGACTACTTCGATGCCATCTCGCTAGGGGCCCAGCCAGACATCGACGACCTTGTGGTGGCATCATCATCGCGGATATCTATACATTTTCAGTAGTTGTAATACTTGTATTTATGACAAAATCTGCAAAATGAATGTGTGGAATGAATGTGTAATACTTGTAATTTCTAGCATTTCATCGGTTTTGTTCAAAATACCTGATATGTATGATATTTGACATCTCAAAATTATACATGTTCTATAACAAGTTGTACACTGCCAAATCCACGTGCATGCACCTGCATTTAACAGGCAACTGACATTTAGCTTCTTGCACTGGTTGCTTGCTAACTTCAGATGATTTCTTTTTAACAAGAATATTTGTTGGCAAGTTTAATTTCATTTATAGGAGTGCAATGCGTTGTCATATACAATTTGAATAACTTCTGTCAGTTACATGATTTTCTCCCTTTTCAACTGTGAGGGTGGCTTAAAAGAACACTGCTGTCATGCACTCATGCTTGGGCCATTGAATCAACTGCTCTGTTCTCACCACTAATTGGCATTAGCTAATTAAGTCTGAAAACAATTTCACGTTGGCAGTAAACTTCAAACAAGTATACATTTGACAACCGTGCAAACTTTACTGAGTCAACCAAAAAGACTACAAATGCTGAGTATGGTATACAACTTCTGAAATTTTCTTCCAACCAATTTGTCCATCAAATCTTCTTGATTGCAGACAAAATGTACTTCTGCGTAGTCTTTCTTTATCAAACTCATATGTCTGCATATTCAAATGGAGCTCTTAGCATCACGGCCTATGAGATCACAAAGCAAACTACTTGACAAAGTTTTCCAGAGTGCACATTACAACGACTATCCTGCTGTTTTTTTTTTTTTTGCTTCTGTGCTATTGGATTATATCACATCATGGATGTGAAAGAAGGCTATTGGAAAAAACATTGCAAGGCTGGTGGAGGGGGAGGCGGTTGAGGGGCGGCGAGGAGCGGACCAGCGCAGAGGAGGCAGTGAGGAGGAGGCCTACAAGGAGGGGAGCGGCGCGGCTGGGGAGGGCGACGCTGGGGAAGCCAGGGAGGGAGCCCGTGAGGGAGGTGCCAAGGAGGCCGAGGGCAGCACTGGGGGAGGCCGGGGGGGGGGGGAGGGGGTGGAGGGGGCAACGCAAGGCTAGTGGAGGAGGCGGCTGAGGGAGCAGCAAGAAGGGGCCAGCGAGAAGATGCACAACGCAAAAAACTAAGGGGGAGGCGGGGGGTTAAGTGCATAATGTATAAGTGAGGCAGTGCATCCTACCCGCCTAGATCTGAACCGTTTGGGACAGATCGGACGGTCAACATTTGCGTTTGCATGTTACCATTGAATAGTCCATTTGAACTAGATATGCTCTCATATATGTGTGTGTATGTATATAAGTATAATTCAGTGGCTACGCATAGAATAAATGCGCTGCTCCCCTTCCATCGACCAGATTCCACCAGATTGCCAGACAAATAACTTGTATAGAAAGTTATCGTCGTGTGTGAGTGAAGTTACTGTCAAACACATGTAGAGTTACTGTTAGTTGTAACACTATAAAACTAGCAGTAACTCTACATGTATTTGACAGTAACTTTACTCACACATGACAATAACTTTATATACATGTATGTGTTATTTGCTATTGATAGAAAAGTTATTAGCTTTTGATAACAAAGTTACTGGTTATTGAAAAGAAAATTATTTTTTGACTAGGATCAAAAATGACATGAATTTCGCAGCATCGAAGCATATTCAGCATGTATCTTATTTTGTTAAGATCATAATTTTGAATATAATGGTGCAAACGGATCATATATCAGACTTTTGGTAAAAGTGTTATTTTATTTTTTATCTTGTAAATAAGATAAAAAAATCATTAGTCAAGCGTACTTAATCTCTTCTCTCTCCTGCTACATGCATGGATGTGTCAGACTATAACCACCCAGCACAAGAGACCACCACACCAGGAAGCCAGGTCGCCTACGTGGCCAGCGACCCGCACATAGTGTGTGCGCACGTGCTTGTTAGCGTGCCCGTATATATATAATAGAAAAATGATTCCATACTCGTAAGAGTACGTACTCTCATTTATTATATACCACATAAATGGTATTATTATACATCTTTATCTCTTTGAGTATACTCAAATAATGATTATAAGATACTTCAAAGTAAGTTCTATAAAAAAATTTATCAAAATTTACTTTTTATAGCATAATTTATGTATATACTCCTTTTATATATGGAAAATATATAGAGCAAAAACAGGACTCCGCAGAAGTTTTTTTCTACCAAATCGCATTAGAGTATCTTAGACTTAGTATTTAAGTATACCAAAAGTGATAAATAAGTATAACATATTTTTTAAATGATATATTAGAAGTGGGAGTATGTACTTTCAAAAGTACGAAAAAGGCTTCATACACACACATGGATGCACTATTATGCGTCTTAGTGTATAATAAGTTATTTTACACTCTGGCTGTAATTGGAGCCATGCGATCCCATGTTACTGGTAGAGTTTGACCCTAAAAGCTTACTATTGGTTGAAGTCAGTAAAGTGTATCATGGTATGTAGTAAAAGTTCATATTAGATGCCATAAGAAGTCAAGCACCATTCGGCTCTATACTTAGTCACCTGTCCACACTCATAAAAATGCAGTAAATCTCCTATATTGGTGTAGTAAAACTGTGCATTTCATGCAGTAAAATGAAATTCTAACTTAAGCCACTTTTATTCTACGCATATATCCCCTGTGTGCGCTCAGAAAAGTACAATAAATCTTCTATGGTGGTGCAATAAAACAACGTATTTCATATAGTAAATGACTTTCACTGTAGCAAAACATATTCAATATAGAACTCGTTTGGTTAAGCTCATAATTTTTATAACAGTGTGAACGGATTGCTGACCGGACATTCGGTTAAAGAGATATTGCAATTCTATGTTTACTAACACATAAATTACTATACATGATGTAAGTGGCGCATACACTCTATCTAACATCGGTGGTGGGGACATGGGTTCATGGCCTGTAGTGCTAGCACATAGAATAGCTTATTCTATGCGTAGGCACAGAATATGGTCTCTCTCTATATATAATTAGTAAGGTGCCTGTATGTTGCAATACAGTGCTAAAAGAGAGTGATATATTCACCAAACATGATCCAAAATCGTACCATCTAAATGTAGCACAAGTAGTTGGTCGCACATGCAAGCACGTGGGTAGCCCGGCCAGGCAGTGGCGGAGACAGGGGGCCAGGGGGGCCTGGCACCCCCCAACCTGATTACCGCCAGCACACCCCAACCTGATTTTCATTCATTAATTACATGTTAGCAATTAAGCCCAAATGGCAATTAAGTCCAAATGGCAAACGTCAGGACTAGGCGACTAGCAAACGTTGAGGTCTTGAGGAGTGGCTTCATTTTCTTGAAATAGCAAACGTCAAGGACTGGCAATTAAATGAATTAATTACACGCAGGCACGCAAGACGCAACGACGCTTCGTATTGTTTTCTTCTTTCTCACTTCTATTCTATTCTCGCTTCCAGTTCTGTTCGCTTCTATTCTTTCTTCGCAGAGACGCAGACGCAGTCAGTTCTGTTCACAGTCTCGCAGAATCGCAGTGCGCCAGAATCCTTGTAAGCCTATAAACTTATCTACAGATAAACTTTTAGTCCTCATTACAATCTAAACTTATGCTATATGAAACAACATCCAGTGCAGCCGGCTGCCGCTTCTGTTCTTCGTTCGCGCAGGCTGCCGGTTGCCTCATCTTGCAGGACTGTCATCTTGTGCAGTTGTACCTTCTTGTCAAGACTGCAGACAACACTACAATCTACAGCAGCCACTAGCCAGCAGGTATTTTATATTTGAGAGATACAATCTAATGAACATGTGAAAAATCCTAATAATCAGAGTAGTGTTGCTGCTGCACTATTAGAAGCCGAGGCTGCCGAGCATCAACCAATTGTAGCTACTAGATTTGAGAGAGACCCTGGTAAACGTATTCAAATCTTAGAATTGCCAGCTGATCAACAAGATGAAGCTCGAAGATTTTATATTTCAGAGGGCCCATATCAACCTATGTTAGCAGAGTACCCACTCAGTGAATTATCTCATCGTCGCCGATTTCAAAGCAGTTGGTTCAAGCAATTTACTTGGCTAGAATATTCACCTCACACAAATCGTGCTTATTGTCTACCTTGTTTTATTTTTTCCAAAAAGCTAAGTTTAAGTTAATAGAGATGTAATTTTCTTTGCATTGTAATTTGTGAAACATATTACTCTGATATATGACTATTGGATCGGTAAATCCGGCATGGTTCATTGGTTTTACTCTACTTGTTGTCCATGTTGCCCCCCTATATCTAATTCCTGGCTTCGCCCCTGCGGCCAGGAAACACGAAAGCAACAAGAAAGAAAGAAAGAAAAGGCTTGTTAAAGAAAGAGCTCTTCTACGGTACCTCTAATTCTGTATAAGCAGCCAATTCTCTTTGATCCAATGGTTCAGGTTAGTTAGGATTTAGTTATACTACCCCTGGAAGTATAAACAGTAAAATCTTGAGAGAGTAAAATTGTAAGGGGTATGTATGGCACATGAGTAATTTTGAAAACACTAGTAGGCTATAAATTCGTTATGTGTTTGGATTAGGCTGTGCTGGAGGGAGCCATCGGCCTAGTAAATGGGTCGGTTACTACAAAAGTGATTTGTTATCCTGGTAGGGTTAGGGTTGGATCTTGCGTTAGTAGGGGCAGCATGAGTAGGGGATGATGCGGCAGGGCATTGTGAGGAGCGCGATGCTGCTGTTGTGTCCTGGTAGCCACAGTGGCACCGTTCGGTGTGATGTCCTCCTCTACAGCGCATGAGCGCAGCTCAAGGTACCAGGACAGCGACATGGTGAGCAGGTGTGAGCTATGGGGGATTGCACATCTGGGCGAGGCGAGCTTTGTCGGCGGGCAACTCTAGTGGGCTCTTGTGGTATGGTAACTTGGACTAGGTACTACCACCTTCACTGACCAAGGCCATCCACCGCAGCCTCCAAGAAGCACACCCGAAGCCTCCATCCAAGACCTCCAACACCGCTGTCCTAGGTCCTCCCACTACCGCCGATGTTTCATGATGCATGAAACTATTCAAACAAACCGTGAATACGTAACTCTACATGAGAACTTTTACTTGATTAGAATTCAAAAGCAGCTAGTCGGAGTTCTATGTAGTCGTAGCAGCAATTTAATGTTTTTCTCTATGTAAACATGTTTCAGATTTTCCTTTATAAATGTTAGACAATTTCAATGTACCTGATACTATTCAGATTTGTGTTTTGCATAAGTTTTTGTGTTTGTGCTAAGTTTTTTCAATGTACCCTGGTTGCTTTGTAGCCCAACTGCTTGTTTCTTGAATGAATGCATGTGTCCTGTGCAACAACTTCGATTGTGTTATGTAATTTCTTTGTTCCTCTGGAGCCACCAAGTAGATGTACCAATTTCAGATATTTGAATGGATTAGCTATTGTTGTATGGAATGCAAAAGAACAATATCAGGTCTTTGCTTGTTTCTTCTGAACATGCAAGACTTCTCAATTGCTTGTATGACAGATTTCTTGCTACTAAGATGCTAGGATGAACAATATTAGGTATTTGTATGAATTTTGAAAAAGTGTTATTGAATGTTTAGGAGCAAAATTCTAGGCAAGCACTTGATATTGTTCAGGTGACACGGACATTCTAACACAAACATTCAGAAATTAGTACCATTGCAGCACCTGATACACAGTACACTTTCTCAAATTTTCAAGTAGTTGAGTAGCATTCGAGACCATTCAGCTCACAATTAACAAAATGTTTACAACTGAGAAGCATTTGTTGCAAAAAAAAAAATACACATAAAACAAGGTGCAGGATCACTTAAGATACATGCATGCATGCATGCACTCATCTCACCATATTTCATATATGCATTTCCATTCACCAAAAAAATATGTTGTCAATGCACGAAGTCATGAAAAGCATTTAGGCTGACACTACTCATGGATTCTAATTCACAGTCATTCATGAGCATTCAGACCTAGTACTATTCAGGCCATTGCAAACATACTTTCATTTACTCTAGTTCATGGAACTTCATTGATTCCCATTATAAGATCACCTAATACTACCCATGGAACTTTGGTTCCGATTACAAAATCACATGATACTATTTATGAAACTTTATTGAATTCCATTGCAAATCACTTGATACATGCCAATATGTCACTAGGTTCTTTCATGCACAATCACACGCATTTCGTTAAGAAAAAGCAAGCACCTACAACACCTAGTGCTGCAATTCACAGCTACCCTCATTCACAACTATTGAAGAAGCAATATATCTCATGAAGGACACCATCGCGATGTGGCAAATGCTTGCCTCTGCCCACGCCTACTACCTCTGCTCCCTCTGCGTCACCACCGCCGTGCTCTCCCACTTTGCTCAAGATCACCCCTCCCTCACCTTCTCCCACCACACTGCCCCTGTCCTCCTCATCACTGTCATGCCGCCTGTTCTCATGCCCATGTCGCTCGCGCCCTCCACCACCACCACCACGTCCTCTCCCTCCCTCCCCTGATGTCACGCGATTGACAATAAAGGAAGTGAACAAATACATGGCATATTTTTTTATTCATTCGTACCAATGATTTTGGGCAATGAAGAAAAGGGGGAATTGAATGTATGAACCATGTTTTTCAAACCTGTAGAGTGGCCAGCTATAGTTGTTGACATGCCATAGCACCACTACCATTTCACGGCTGGAAGGCGGTTCAACGACATCGTATTTGCATGGGGAGGCAATCGGAGGAGGTAGTGGCACCAGATCTGCTCGGGGAGGTGACTGGAGGAGCAGGTGGGCAATGGTTTATGTGGGAAAGACGCTAGAGGAGGTGTCTGCGACAGCTTAGATCGGGAAGCACAGTAGTGGGGGAGGAGGAAGTGACGGCGGTGGGAGGACATGGTGGGGAGGCGGTGATGGGGGATACGGTGGGGAGGAGTCAACCGGTGAATATGAAGGGGACGCAGCAGCTGGCGCATTTGGGTGGGATAGGAGGCGACAAGCAGATGAGGTGGGAAGTAGGCGGGGTATATGGTGGGGGATATACAATTGGAGCAAGTCGAAGACGGCAAGTGATGACTTGATACCCTGCCCTTGCTAGTGCCACTCTAGTCCGGTAGCTCTGTTCGTGAGAACAGCGGCCATAGCTTGACATGGGTTGTACACCATGTCCACCACGAGCACCCTTGATATCCATCTATGAGCACTGCATATCCATCCATCGTCCACCGCACAACCCCTACCTGCATTGCACCTCATTCGTGCACGCAGCCACCATACTGGAAGGGAGAAGGGGAGGGGGGATGAAGAGGAGACAACAATGACAGGGTGGTAGGGCCCAAGATAGAGGAGCGCAAGGGAGGACTGGAGGAGGATGTAAAATCGTAGGTGGTTGAGATAGATGAAAATAACCAAAAGGATTTGGAGTCGGCTTTTCTCGCGGGAGGGTGATGGTTTCTCCGGGGAGACGAAAGTGGTGGGAAGGGTGGCGTGAAAGGGGGTGGCGATTAGTAGACAAGCTTGACAAACTCACCTGTTATATTAGTAGAGATTACTATTCTGTGCCTGAGTATAGAATAACTTATTCTATGCTCCAGCCACTCTCCCTCCTCCTACCCCTACTGATCGATTCCCACCCGCTCACAACACTTATAGGCCAATAACCCATGCCCCACTTGTCCCTACCTACTCGCAGTTCATTTTAGCAGTAAATTGGTATACATCTGGATGTAAATATGGTTTTCTTTTTTACTTCTGCCATCATATGACCAACATACGCCACAACAGGTGTGTCGGTAAACTCTAACGACGTTTCCGGTAAATTCGTCAGTATAGTAAAAGAAGTTTCATTTGACCATAAATTGATATGCATCTGGTCGTAATTGTGGTTTTCAATTATATTGCCACCATCACATGGCCAGCGTGCGCCACAGCTAGGTGTGCTAGTTAAATCTAATGACTCATCTAGTAAATTCGTTAGTACAGTAAAAGTGTTTTTTATCTAGCCGTAAATTTGTACACATCTGGTCATAAAAAGCGGTTGTGCGGGGGCACCTAGGATGGCGCGCAGGTGGGTCGTGGTCAGGTGTGTGGTTGGGTCACGCAGTTCATCTGGGCGTAAATTGGTATGTATCTAGATGTAAAAAAGATATTTTTTACTACCGTCATCACTAGGCTAGCATACATCACAACATTTGTATCTGTAAACTCTAACGATGCGTTCAATTATTTCGTCAGTACAGTATAAGAAGTTTCATCTAGCCATAAAATAGAATGTATTTAGTAATATTGTGGTTTTCAATTTTACTACTGTTG
The DNA here is from genome assembly GCA_036346265.1 of Melocanna baccifera. Taxonomy (NCBI): domain Eukaryota; kingdom Viridiplantae; phylum Streptophyta; class Magnoliopsida; order Poales; family Poaceae; genus Melocanna; species Melocanna baccifera. The sequence continues at coordinate 13,872,659 of CM070679.1, forward strand.
TCAAATGGCCACATGCGCCATAGTTTGGTGTGTCTGTAATCTCTAATGACGCATCTAATAAATTTGTTAGTACAGTAAAAACGATTACATCTGACAGTAAATTCGATATATATCTAGCCATAAATATAACTTTTTAGTTTTACTACCTCCATCACACAATTGTGGCATCAGTACAAGAGACGGTGGTGGCAAAATGGCACGACACAAGTGACGGTGATCGATTACTGCCAATCGATGGACTACCATGCCAGCGTGTTGATAGCCTGGTGCCATTTTATCGTCGATTTTGTGTGGCAGCGCTGCGCGACACGATGGAAGATGGGGGGGGGGGTAGGGCGGTGGTAGATCGGGGGTGACGATCGGAGCGGTTTTACAAGCGGTTGCCTGGGATCGCGTGGCGTGTGGGAGACCTGGGATCATGTGGCGTGTGGGAGACCTAGAATGGTGCGTGGAAGATTTGGGATCGTGCATGTGGTTTTATAGTCGGATCATGTGGCTCATGTTACGACTTATTATTCTATGCTCAGATACAGAATAATGCTATCATATATATACACACACTGCTCATCAAGAATCAAGACAGATGGATGCATACTGAAAGACAGTCCGTGCTGGCCTGTACTGTGGTCACATACCTTCGTACGTGTTCGGGATCGAGCGGTACGCGACAAGGCTAGCTAGCAATTTGGATCGAGTGGAGAATGATGACTCCCTGGATAAACGGTATATGTTTGACAGTTGCGCTCTGAAAACAGAAGAAAAGGGAAAGGACATGAAACTAGATGTGCTCTGTACGAGCTTTGGGCCTATTCATCCCAGCCCAGACAGAGAACTCTTGAGTGCAAGCCGTCCTATTCCACCATCCGGTGCTTGGGGTGCCACGTAAAATGTGGCTAAAATCCCAGCCCAACCCAACACTTTTAAAGCGCCTTTTTTTTTTTTTTTGCAGAACGACAAGAAGGCGCGTCTCCCGGCCGGCTAGAACACCATCTCTATCAACCTAAAAAAAAAACTATGGCTGTATCGGCCATGATCCCAACATATCAACCCCTCGACGACAAAGTAAACGGCAGAACGAAAAGAACAACGACGAGCTCGCTTATTAGACGTCCAAATGTCCAATGTTCTTTTAACAAATCCGTTCCCCATTTTTTTTTTCTTCCTTCAATGTGTTCACCTGCACATTTCTCATGTCTAGTGGCGTGTGTGAACACGAACGTAGTGCTTTGTGATTGTAGTCTTCCGGGTGGAATATAACGTACGTACCTAGGAGTACTTTGTTATGGTCCTGATGGAATGGAACGTGCTAGGTACGTTCACTTTCAGGTACTATACTACTACTGCTACCTGGCCAGTGCGACCATCTCATTGTTTCCATCGAAAAACAATCAACAACTAACAAATCCGGCGACTTGTTCGCACGGCTCGGGCGCAGAGAAGAAGCTTACCATTAGACTCCACTAAAGGGTATTTAAATTGGCTTCAGCTTTTAGTTTTTTTTGAAAAAGTTAAATGTTGATTTAAATATCTTGCTTTTAAAAACGTTTTCTCTAAGCCATTTTTAAAAGTGACTTTTTAAAGTTGTTTTTAAAAGCCACTTATCAGTCTTTGTTGTCTCCACCACGTTCATACCTTTCAAATACTATTTCTTAAATTATATTTTAATAGATATTTCTTTCAGCTATTACTATTCTATTTTAGTTAAAAATTTCAGGTAAAAATCATCGATCCTAGCCGATTAAAACACCCGAAAGTGTGAGTCAGATTTCTAAAGTTTAGCTAGTGGTGGGGCACGGGAAGGTCGGGGGGGTTGAAGAGCAGTTCCGACGTTGGTGTCAGGGTCAGCACGCGGAGGGTTAGTTAGAGGTGGCCATCTCGATAGCTCATGCGTACGTGGGGATGCAAGAAAATTAAAGCAGTGCATTATAAATAATCTGCCGCGTTTGTGCTTATCCTTTGCTTAGGTTCCGTTTGGTTGACCCATCCAGGGTTTTGTTTGAATCACGAGAGGAATCGGTCCAATTCGGATGCTGCTTCTTTTTTTCCTCTTTTATTCTACGGCTACACGATGGCTTTGCTTTCCCTCTGCGGGGAATCATTCACTCGATCCTGTGCTCATCGTTTAGATAGCCACGCTTCAATCTCCCGTTTGGCTACTACGGTACTACGGCCAACGAGATAGCTGCACAAAAACAGTGTATCGATTCTCAGTATAAGCGGGAGCATCCACGTTGCCATTCGTTAACTTTAGGTGGTGATCGTTTCGATTTCAGCTTCTAGTTTTAGTTTTTTTTTCATTATTCACTACACTATCTACTAACTCAGCTACAGTAAAAAAATCAGCTACAGTAAAAAGAAGTCAAAAGCTATCACTAAAACGATCACCACCGCGACCTAGAATCAAATTTTAGGAAGTACTAACGGGACATAATGTATAAAAGATAAACACACTAAACATAAAGTGAACTATATTTTGTAATCCAAAATCATACATAATTAGAATAGGGACATAGTAAAAATACAAAATACAACAAAGATTATACCTTGATAATAGATAATGTGCCTTCTAATACCCATAAATATATGTAAGCAGTTATCTGCACACCAAAATTAGCAAACTTAGTGATGAAATCAGAAATTGTATTTGTGAATAGTTATAAAGATTGAAAAAATGATAAAACATACCAGTAACAAAGATTGAATATTTATGCAATGTTCGTTTCTCCATTTCTTGCAACTCTATAAATTAATAAATGACAATAAATAAAATTAAAATACTAAATTAATCACAATTACACAAATTTAAAATATAGGTTTGTGTTTCATACCTACAAAATCAGTAAATCACAACACCAGAATACGTATTACGTTGCTAACAAAAGGTGTCTATCTGATGCTGGCATGCTGCAATGTTGAAGAAGACAACGCAAGATTGATTATAAAATAAACTAAAGTGAGTTTCAACCTTTCTGTTCTCCTTTTTTCAGACAACTGTCGGCAGTCGGCGCACACGCACACAGCAAATCGAATCATCCACCGTGAATAAAAATGCACACGGCACACGCACTAACGTAGTCTCGTCCGCACCGCAGCAATCGCCTTCTCCCGTTCTCCTGTTCTCCCACTCAATCGCAGCAACCGCAGCAATCCACCGGCTACCCGGACGGGGCCTCCCTAGTCCAGCCCCCAGCCCCCAGCCCCTCCCCTCCCAGCCCGACCGGGCCTCTTTCTCCTGTTGCACCTCGGAGGACCGGAGGTCGCTAGGTTGGAGCTCAGCTCGGCGAGATCTGGCCACAGGCGGCCAGCCGATCGGCTGCTCACGGCTCGCCTACTCCTAGCTCCTGCTCGGCGTGACGGCGCGCGCGCGCGCCGCAACAACTCTCGAGATCTGGCTAGGCGCGGCGGAGGTTGCTCCTAACCTCCCGCCGATGTGGCCTTCTTTGTCTTTGTCTTTGTTGTTAATGTGGGATTCTGGGTATTTCTTGGTAGGCTTTCCTTGTTACTGCAATGTTGTTTTCGGCCTTGTTACCTTATATGCGGCCCAATTTTGTTGTAATGTTGTATTGGCCCAACTTTGCTGTTGTTGTAAATTGTGATGTTGTTCAGTGGCTCGGTCTCACCAAGAGACCGCAGCTCGCAGCTCCGGCTGGCGGTGGGCGGTGGTGCCCCAGCCGGAGGTAGGGGGGCTAGGGGGTATCCATGCTCCGACCGGTGGTAGGGTGGACGCCAGCCCCCATGACCCACCGGTCGGTCCGCCACTAGTTAAACCTGTCATCTAATTTGGAACTCAAACAGCAGGTCTCTCCATTAATTCTCTCGAATCAAAAGTCGGAGCTGCAAACGAAGATGGGCGTGAGCTTCACTAATGAGGTTGTTAGGGGTTGCTAATCCGTTGGCTGGATTGGTATCGTCTACCGTAGAGACGGGGAGAAAGTAAGTGGTACAGCTAGCGTTCGTAGCATGCATGCTTGTGCCGTCTTCCATAGCAAAATCAATGCTATCGCGAAATCAGCGGATCCTTTCCGGATCCCTGTAGGGTTCATCACGTTTGCGTTTCAATCGTCGTTAGATTCCCAGCTTCTCGCAGCAGCAGCAGCAGCCGAAGAAGAGAGTTAAAACAGGCTTGGAGATGATGGAAGCAGAGTATCCCTTATTCGAAATGAATTTCCATTTGCATGGCTGACGATTTCGTCACCAGCTTACACAAAGTTACACCAATAGCATCGGGGATAGCATTGCGATCCTCCTTCGATGGAGCGAGGAAGGACGGAAGGGAGGTGAGGTGGCCCGGCGCCCGGCCGGCGAGGACGTGCGATGGGGGATCAGATCTTGTCCTTGAGCTTGTCGCCCTTGATGACGGGGTTGGCGCGCGCGATGGCGTCGCGGCCGGCGGCCTTGAAGTCGAAGCCGCAGGCGTGCCGCTCCGGGTACCGGTGGGCCCCGCAGAAGGTGCCCCCGCACCGGCACGCGAAGCCCGTCAGCCCCACCCGCTTGCTGCAGCTGGCGCACCTGCTCGCCTTGGCGCCCGCGTGCGCCGAGGACAGCGAGGATTCGGAGGCCGCGACTGGCTCGGCGCCATCAGCTGCGGCTGAGGCTAGCGCTGTGGAGGCAGCGGAGGAAGGCAAGAAGGCCGGGGAGGCGGCGGCGGGTGTTTCTTGCTGCTGTCGGTCGCGGTAGCACTTGGAGCAGAGGTCGAACGTGGCGGGGCTGCCGAAGAAGCCGCAGTTGTTGGCGCACAGGCGGTGCCCCTCCTGCCACCTCTGCTCCTCCGCCATGGCCGGTCGGCTCTTGCAGGTAAGCAAACCGCAAGGGAAGGAACTAGGAAGGAAGCAGAGGCACGCAAAGCCAGTGGCGAAGCGCCGCGCTCAGGCAGGCAGGCAGGCAGGCAGGCAGACGGATTAGTGTAGAAACTGAGGGGAGGGAGGAAGGGACGGGGGATTAAAAAGGCAGCGTCGTCACGCAAAGGAAGGCAGCGGCCGAAAGGTGGAGTGGAGGGGGGATCGATTTGGCTTTTGTTTGAAGCGACGGGAAGGGATAGCGACAACGGTACGACAAATCGAGAGGCGAGGAGAGGCGCCGCGCCGCGCCTTAGCCAAGGTGGCCGTGGCCTTGTTCGCGCGCACGCACGGCCACGGAACCCCAACGGCGAGTGGGACGACAGCCACAACGACGATTGGGTCGGGTTGTGTAGGATCGGGTTGGCGAGTTAACAGGGGTAAATGGCTTTTTTTTAAATCTTTTTTTTAATATTAGCAACATGATACAATAGAAAATTTAGAACTGTTCACAAATATAGCACCATAGCTACTTTTTTTCTTCAATTTTGACTCGCTAGCGCCTGTTTTTACAAAAATAACTTCCTCCCTGAGCTCAAAAGATGCGACATATGACACGTGTCACCTGTCATACCGTCGTAGCTCGATAGGAGTTGAACCTAGTGGTAGGTGGCAGGGGCCAACATGACGTTGCTAGTATGATAGGAATGAGAGGAGTGAGATACGTAATGCACTCATAACTCCCTATTTTATCTTCGGAGCGAGACTAGCAAGAAAAATAAAATTTGAATTTTAACCCACGACAAACTTTTAATTTTAACTAGCACTAATTAAATATAATTAGTACTAATTAATTGTGAGTACAATAAATTATCATGCACACTCTTAATTAGCAATATATGATTAGTGCTAATTAAATACGATTATAGCACTAAATAAAATACTACTAATTAGTTATTAGTAGTACTAATTAATTATGTTTAGCATTAATTAGTGAGCAATCGTGCTAAATAGTAGTGCTACCGTGTTCCAGCAGTGCTTCTATTGTACCTGTCGACGAATGGAGGCGTGGTAGGAAGCAGCCGTGCTATGACAGCTTGGCAGGGGCCAGACAGCAGACAGCTGCCGTGTTTAAGCGGCAAATGATATGTATCGTCTGTTACATCTTCTGAATTTGAAAAGAGTTTTATTTTTATAAAAAAAAGTGCCAAAGAATTAAAATTGAGAAAAAAAATTGCTACAGAATCGTATGCGCTACTCGTGCAAACAGTCATTAGCAATGCCACGTTTACACCGGCTGACGGATCCATCATTCTTGCTAGAGCCAGCCCCTTCGCAGGTCGATGTGGATCCAGCCGGACATGGTTGTATGTTACGGAGCGTACATTTTTCGTACGAGAAGTGTTTCCGAGATAACTAGTGACAGCCCAGAGACACGAAACCGAAGAGGGTGGACGGAGTCAAAGACAGACCGAGTTGTTCTTTTTCGCGTTCTGCTTGCTATGTCTGACCGTCTCTGTTCTGTCGAAGGATGTTATTTTAAATCGTGGCCGAAAGCTTATGGCTATAATTGATAGCTTTTATTATATTATAAGTATTTATATGAATAAATTAAATAATAATAAAACATTTTAAAAGATAATAAAAAAGTTTCGTTTATTTATTCAGATGAAGTTATAAGGTATAAGACATGAGTTGAAAAAAACAAGCCAAAGAACGCAATATTTGAACTTGTTCTTTTTAGCTTATTTCAGCTTATGACTTATGGTTAATGACTTCTCTCAAATAAATAAAAAGAACAGCTTTTTCGTCATCATTTTGAAGTGGTTTATTAGATTAACCTTTAAAAGATGACTTATTACCTTTTGATTCGTTCACGTAAATATTTATATTAAAATTAAAAATTATCATCCAACTCCTTTTGTATACGTCGTTTTGCCACCATACGAGCAGTAACATCCGCGAGCGCTAGCTAAGTGGATAACTAACACGGTGGCGGAAACAGCGAAATTGCCGCGTTACGACGTTAATTGCCGTTTCCTAGTACTAACGACGAGACAGCGCTTCTTCGTGTGGCCCCTAGCCCAAGCGTGTGCTCCGCTCTTCTAGTTTCTTGCGAAGATTCCCATGCTTCAATCCCCACGTGTATCACACTCGCTTGTCCGTGTCATCCAATGGTCCAATCCAATCCGACCCAACAAATATTAACGAATCCATGCAAGCTACACTTTTAACTTGAAGAACTTGATTTGCAGCGAGACGATTACTAACAAGTTTGCGTTTGCTTAAGATATTGATCCTCTTGAGGACTAGCTAGCAGCCGCCTACCAGTTCCACGCAATGTATGGTGACTACTCAGATGACAAGGTCGCAGATGTTCCGCATAAAAAGAAAATGTTAGCGCCAGGACGTATCATAGGAACGCTCACATCATACGATTCAGGAGGCGGAACAGCGATGGATTCTGCATTCTGGTTGAAATTTTACTGTAACTAAGTTAATTTATTAGATATAATTAAATTTAAAAAATGTAAAAATAGAAAAAATATGTTAGCCCATCACAGACAATGCAAAGGAATACGGAAAAAAAAGAAAATACAAAAAACCCAAAATATATAAAAAATCAGAAAAAGATGAAATACTGAATAATAAAAAAAACTAAAACTAGAAGCTGAAACTGAAAAAAAGCCGAGTTGAGCAGGGCCTTGTCGTTAGATCTCATTTAAAATAATCAATCTTAACCATTTCATCTGATGCAATAAAATTCATAAAACTTAGTGGACGTTTGGAATGGCGTTGGTTTATGACTTTTTTTATTATAGCTGACTTATTTTTTACTGTAACTGATTTGACTTATTTGGCATAATTAAATTTAAAAAATTTAAAAATAGAAAAACATGTTAGTCCATCACGGACAATGCAAAGGAATACGAGAAAAAAAAGGCAAAAAAGCCCAAAAAATAAAAAACCAGAAAAAGGTGAAATTACTGAATAGTGAAAAAAGCAAAACCGAGATGCAGAAACTGACTTTAAACTGAAATGAGCGGTGCCTTAACAATAAGTTACTCGGCTTGTAATAAAAACTAGCCTCGTATGCAACAAACATAAAACACAACCCAAAAGTTACAACAAATGGGAATTATTTGTGCAATAATACAAGAAAATTAACCAAACAAAAATAAAATATTTTTGCAACCAACACAAAACACCACTAAAAAAATACAAAAATGATAATTATTCATGCAACAATACAATAAAACTATCCAAACAAAAAGAAGATGATGTTGCAACAAATGAAACGCTCATTGGAATAATTGCAATATTTTAAAAAAGATATTGCAACATGGAAAAGACTTACTGCAACAACTCAACTTAATTCTTGCAACAATTCAAATAAGCATGAAGGAGACGACATCGTTTGACCAAATCAAGCACCCTGCTGTCGAAACTCGTCGGAGGAGGCCACCCGCTTCTTCATCGTAGGTAGGCCTAGGCTTAGATCTGACGAGAGGCAAGGTCTACCCAATTACATCATCACCGAGTGTATTGCTCATCCTAGATGAGGGCGGCACTAAGAAGAGACGCTTGTAGGATCAAGAATAACCGACTAGATGGGGGTGAATAGGAGGTTATAAAAATTCTTGGCTTTTTATAAACAATTTACAATTGATCACTAGATAAGTATACAAGATGAACTAAATCTATTCAATTCTAGTAATCCTAATGCACTACTCAAAATAAAGATTGCAATAAACTACAAGCACAATAATATATAACAATTGCAAAGATATAAATATAATCACTAAAAGATAAGAATTAACCACAAGTAAACACATGATGAGGATAGCCCAAAATCTCTTGAACCGGCTTCACAAATTAAGTCTCAACTCCTCGATCACTAGTAGTTGCTCTTGCTCCTCTTCAGAGATAGTGAGCACCAAGTCACTCATAATTTGCTCGGGCTTTTTCACAAACTTCTAGAAGAAGTCACCTAGCGATCAACCTCCAAGCCCTCTAGATGTTGGCAAGCACCAAGAGTAATAGATCATGCTTCGCTCGACGATGCTCAAGTGCAAATGATCAATCTAAGAAATGAATGCACTTGAAAAATGCTCTCAACACCTCAAATGAATACACAAGAGAGAAAGAGGTGTGGAATAAATGCTCTAGGCTCAAATATGTTCAATACTTGCTCAGCACACTGTTCTTGGACTGGTGGAGGGGTATTTATACCCTCTGAAGGACCGAATTGGCAACAGAGGGGAGGTGAATGATGTCTACAACTTGCCCCAAGTATTCACTCTATTTCCTTCTCCGATAGCTATAACAACTATAAAGTAAGAAGAACACTGTTCATCGAAAGATATAATCAAAAAGAAGACACGAGACTATAAGATGAAGCATTAGTCAGAAGTAAGTAATGAAGTATAACCACAATTCTGATCGACTAATTACTGCTGAGCTGACTGCAAATAGACTGCTGGTCTGACCACAAAAGTATAGCTAGTTCAACTGGGACACAGAAATTTTGAAACTGCACAACAAGGCCCGAAAGTTGAGAGCAAAACAAAACTAGAGAAGATTCAAACAAGAGAGCAGAGACACAAGACAATCAAAAGAAAACTGGAGCAGCAGCCGAAGACACAAAAAAAATGAATCACCACTGATTTTTGAAAATAAACACACAATCCGATTTTCTGAAATACAGAAACTAGGCACTAGAGCAAGTCTTACTATTGCAAATAAACCTGCAGCAGCAGCCGAACTGACTGGAAGCAGAGAAGATCAACAGAAGGTCTAAAATCGGAAATAGCAAGAACCGAAAAGACTAAAAGCAGGAAAACTGGAACCTTCAAAAATTGATACAGCTAACAGAAGATAAAAGCATAACCGAAAAAGCAAAACTGAAAAGAAGAAGGCTGTCAGGTGACTTGAGGAAAGAAGAAGGAACCTGATAGAAAATTGTCCGCCCAGTAACTACTGAAGAAGAACAGAAAATCGAAAAGTATCATATCCTTGCTGCTTTCTCAAGTTAGTTGAACACTAATTCAATCCAAAAAGCAGCTTGACATTAGAAATAAGAAAACACACAAGGAGCAATTTCGGCTGAGAAAGGAAATCATTCAGAGCAAGAAACTGAAAATTTCAGTGTTTGGACAAAATGAGATCAAAGATAATATCCTTTGATTCAGCCTTCAGCATATCAATCATAGAATTTCTCACAGGGAATGAAAAGAGATGAATGATTATAGAATAAAATTGTCTACAGCCATCTTCTCACAACGAAAGCACACAACTGAAAAGCCAACCAAAAACTCAACAACTCTCAGACTCATACCCAGAACTAAGACGAAGGTAGACCTACTCTGCCCAACCACTCTCCATACAGGAAATGGAAGTAAAGCAAAAGACCCCTATCTGCACTAGAGAACACCCTCTCTATTTATATCCTTCTACTACCGGGTTCACTTCTAGCTTTATCAAATAGCTCCACCAAATCTTCACTTTATCTATTAACTCGAACCGAATCTGCTTCCATTTTGCAGCCTTGCGTATTTTACCAAAATGCCACTCCTGTACTTTCCTGGAAACTTCCTCATTTCTTGCTGTCCAAGCCTCACAAACACTTCGAACCCGCGCCGTCTTCGGCATTTCCCGACCGCTTCGACCTCAGCACCGCCTGTGCCAATCCGGCCATCTCATGCCTCGCCACGACTCAGCTTCAAAGTCCTGCAGCCATCACAGACAAGAAAACATCACATAGCACCGCTCGAAATAGTATAATCATACATTAGCATCAGAAGAACATACTCAAACATGAAATACCCAAAACAACCTCAAGCTCCCTAAAACAAGCGTCAATTACTCATCACAAACAAGGGGTTACCTCCACATGGTCTCTCAGTCTCCCTCTTGATGAGTATATTGACAAACACAAAAAAGCGCATAAAGTTGAGTTTGTTTGTTTTAAAAAGAAAAAGAGTCACACATGGTCTAAAAGAAGGACAAAGAAACTCAAGGCCATGTTAACACAAGAGAGCATTGGAGTAGAAACTGAAAGAGCAATTTTTTCTCCAAACCTCCAGAAAGTTCCCTTGAAAGGGCTTTTTCTCTAATATTCTCTCACTTTTGGTAATAAAATCATCAAGATGCATGAGAAAGGATGAAATGACTGTATCTTATTTATTTGAAGCATTTGGAGCCATGAAAATTATCCAAAATGACCTTTTGAATATTACACCAAGCCATAACACAGAAGAATGCTATCGAGATCATGACAATTCATGTAGAGATAAGCTAAACCAAATAAGTTATAATCTGAGAATTAGTTGAATATCGTAGCATGTCAAGTCAACTACGATTATAGTCTAGTTAAAGGTATCCAAGGATGATGCTAGCCATGTCAATAATCTAAGTGGAACCAAGAAGCTAAAATTGAGTTAATTTAGAGTGCTATAAGTTCAAGAATGAATCATTTGTTCAAGTACTTGGTCTTTATGTATTTAAGCAATTTTAACACAATTGACATGTTGGTCTTTTTAGAAACTCACGGTTGTTTCTAACCAAAATTTTGTTTGATCATGTGCTAGATCTCAAGCCTTATGCGACCATTCCAAGCGAGAAGGTTAAGAAGGTGATCTTGGTCAATCAAAACTCCCCCTGAGTTAATGCCTAGTGCAATGGCAAGCAGTTTCATGAGAAAGAGTTGGTTAGATCAATTTTTTCGCACAAAAGAGATCTTCTTGCTTTTGCTGAATTTAGTTTAAGAACAAGGAATTAATGATAACTCATGCTTCGCAAAGAAACTAGCATAGCTCAATCTAAAGCCCAATAAAAATTCAAGACTCAACTCAGCCTATTTGACATGGCGTGAATCATAAAAGGATAACTAAAGATAGACTAGTCTCCAGAGCTAACACGACATGATTTAGTTCAAGTTGTGCATTTTAATCAACCTATCATGGCAAAGACTGGACTACACATAAAAAGTCATGATAAATCTAGCAATTGTAGCATAGATCATGGCAAAATGTAAAGCAGTTATTTTATGTCATAAAAGGATAATAATTAAGGCTCTATGTAGTTATATGACAATGCAGAATGACAAAAAAATCTAGCTCCCCCTCAGTATATGAAGCATTTTTAGTTCAAATTGAGTTATGTCAACATTAAGATTCAGAAAATCCCAAATGAACTCTCCTTGAACGAAAGCAATAAAACGAGAAACTAGCAAAAAAATCAGAAAAGACAGTCCTTAAAGCATAGACAAGATATAGATGATACTGTGACTCAGACTAACTCTCATCTACCTCATATGACGCTAGGACTATCAACTGATCTTCTAACACACTAGGGAGTAAACAAGTTCCCTGTCTACCCAAGGGTGGCCCAAGTCTCGCTAGACCTATAAGAAGTGAGTAAACTCAACCTAGTGAGAAGAGAGACAGCTGATAAGCAGCATCATAGAATCACAAGATGAGAGAAAGAAGACTAAGCAACTAGACAAGAGAACCACTCTAATCTATGCTAGAAGGACTAACCCAAGTGCACCCTTATACAATGCAACAAAGAGAGACAGAAGCATATAAACATGATAAGGCATAAAGCACAAAGCTCTCCCTCACAACAATCCATACGGACAGATCACCCCAAGCTCTCCCCACAAAGCTGAAAATCTAGAGCTATCTAAAGGCTTAGTAAAGATATAAGCCAACTGGTGGTTACTCTCCACAAATTGGAGCACTATGTCACCCTTTTCCACATGTTCTCTAAGGAAGTGATATGTGATATCAATATGCTTGGTCCGGGAGTGCTGCACTGGGTTCTTAGCAATATTAATGGTAGAAGTGTTGTCACAAAAGAGCGAAACACTGTCTACAGCTAACCCAAAATCCCGTAAGGTTGAGACCATCCAAAGCACTTGACTGCAGCAACTAGCGGTAGCAACATACTCGGTCTCTGCGGTGGACTGAGCAACACCGGACTGCTTCCTAGAAGACCAAGAAACAAGAGAAGTGCTAATGAATTGGCTGGTGCTAGAAGTGCTTTTCCTGTCTATCCTACAGCCAGCAAAGTCTGCGTTCGAGTAGGCTCTGAGGGAAAGACAGGAAGAAGAAGAGTACCAAATATCATAGTGTATGGTAGTTCGAAGGTACCGAAAGATGCGTTTCACCGCCTGGCGGTGAGATACGCGAGGAGAAGCCTGAAATCGAGCACACAGACACACAAAAAAATGTATGTCCGGTCTCGAGGCAGTGAGGTACAAGAGAGAGCCAATAATGCTTATGAACTCCTTTTGATCAATTGGCTCGCCATCCTCATCTGGATCGAGTGAAGTTGAAGATGCCATTGGAGTTGACACCGACTTGCCATCATTCATGTCAAACCGCCTCAGAAGGTCTCGAGTGTACTTGTCTTGATGCAAGAAAGTACCCTCGCGAGTCTGCTTGATCTGGAATCCAAGGAAGAAGCTCAACTCACCCACTATACTCATCTCAAACTCTGTGCTCATGACATCAGAGAACTGGAAAACAAGAGAATGAAAGAAGCTGCCAAAAATGATGTCATCCACATAAATCTGGATGAGTAGTAGGTCATTGCCATACCACGCGTCGCCCATCGAACGACCACTACCTCTGATCCCGACCGTCGCCGTAGCTCCGGATTGACGGCTTGGATGCGCCTATGTGGCCGCACCTCAGCCGTCGGATCAAGCCGTCGTCGCCCGCACCGACACCGCCACATCAGCCCTACTCACGTGGCAAGCCACGTCAACCCTAGGCCACGTGTCATGCCATGTGTTCGCCACGTCAGCGCCATGTCAGCCAAACCAAGCCCCTCGATGCCACGTCAGCACGCCACGTCGACCGCCACGTCAACGTGCCATGTCAGCCACGTCTGCGCGTGTGGCGTGACACTGTTTCGTGGACCCGGTCCACCTTGTACCCTCTTTTTCGTAGACCCAGTCCACAGTATAGTACCTTTTTCGATTTTCAGCCTTTTTTCGAGGGCCCGTTCTCCTCCGTCCTAGTTCTGATTGACCCCGTTCTTTTTTCTAAATTTATCTAAAATTGAGCTGTAGCTTTTGGTTCTGGTTTTATGATTTTTGGAGTTCATTTACTTATCATTTTGTGTGTTTTTGTTGTATCGGTCGTTTTCTCTTTCGTTAGATTCCGATTTCAGAGGAGCAGGAGCGACGCCCGAAGACCCCGAGTACCTCACTGAGCATAACCAAGGCAAGTCGTATCATTTGATCATGTTGAATCTAGTTTATAATTTATTTTTTAATTATTTTATTTTAAATTACATTGCATCGCTATTTGATTACAAATTTTATATATGGTAGTTACCGTTCCATATTGAATTACCCTTCTTTGATAACTTGAATGCCATGATGCCATTGTCACCATAGGTTGAAAAATTTACTAGTGATGCTATATTAGATGTCACATGGGTTGTACGATTAGAATGCTTAGCCTACTTGATTTACGAATAGGTTTATCATCACATGTGACAAACTAATTTGACTTAACGAGATATGGAACCGTGGTTGGTGCCACAGTAATTAAAATTTGTGCGATGACATTGGTGTGTCATTGGCGTGGTTATACAAACTTAGTTTACACACAGGCGAGTGGTCGTGCAGTAAAGGGGGAAGTGCAAATTCACTTCGAGGGATGTGGTAGTCTCGTCTGGGTAGGTTTACGGACTTAACTTTGTGCGCCATTGATCTGAGCCTTATCGTGCAAACCACTTGTCTAGTATGGGATAGACATGGCTGATTAATTTGGAATATTTCAACTTTAATGTCGCCATTGCGATGAACATGGTTGCTGATTTCCATGTGACGCAAGGGAAAGTGTGATGCGAAACCCTAGAGAGCGGGATTAGGTTGGAATTAAACTTTGTAAAGACCTTGTTGTGATTTTCTTAGATCGAGGTTAATCACATTGTGTAGGTACAGTTGTGCAACCTCTATAGTGTGTAAAACTATTCGAATAGCCGCGTCCTCGGTCATGGACAGTGCTCGGTGATTTCAGATGAGGGGTAGTAATTTCATTTAAATTTATGGTTTATGGTTTGATTAGTGAACATGTGTTCACTTTTGGCTTAGCTTGTGGATGGGATGTCTACAAGTGGTTTACTTCAATTCCATTGGTTATTTTTTTTATTATTTTTCCATTAAAGTTCGCTTTCAATCTATTTGTCGTATTTATGTTGAAATGTCTTTTATGCAAAATTAACCTTTCAGCCTTCCATTGGTAAGCCTTGCCCCTCTTATGGAAGATTTATTTGTCGAATTAACCCTCTTATCTATATTTTCCCCCCTCATCTTTTGCCCTTGGTCAGTCAGCGGTCGTTTTCCTTTTTAGAGCAGCAACAAGATGGTTGATACCAGGAACTCTTCAGGCCGTAACCAGGCAAACCAAGATCCAGAGAGCAGTGCCGCTCAGCCAGTTCCACCGACCTTGGACCCCGCCCTCAGTCAGTTCTTGATTGCCCAAACTCAGATGATGCAGGTAATGACGCATAACATGAATGCTATGATGTAGCGTCAGCACTTGGAGCCAGTACCACCTCCGCCAGCTCGTCAGCAGTCCAGCTATGCAGAGTTCATGAGGATGAGACCGCCTATCTTCTCCAGTTCTTCAGAGCCTTTGGAGGCAGACGATTGGATTCGTTCATTTGAGAAGAAACTGAACCTGGCCTAGTGCACAGACAGGGAGAAGGTAATGTATGCAGCACACTAGCTTGAGGGAGTAGCAGCAGAGTGGTGGGAGAACTACTGTGCCGCTCACGAGGACCAGAATAGCATTACTTGGGTAGAGTTCACCACCGCTTTTCGTCACGCCTATATCCTGGATGGGGTAATCGAGATGAAGAAGGATGAGTTCAGAGAGTTACAGCAGAAGAGCATGTCAGTGAGTGAATACCTCAATAAATTCACTCAGTTAGCTTGCTACGTGCCAAAGGACGTAACCATAGATGCCGCTCGCCAAAGGAGGTTCAAGAAAGGTTTGAACCCAAGATTTAAGGTACAGGAGGTAGGCAATGACTATATCAGTTTTCAGCACATGGTGGATAAGGCTATACTGATTGAGGAGAGTCGTCGCGAGCTCGAGGAGTCTCGCAAGAGCAGGATGATCCAGCAGGGATCACTGTCACACCAGTCTCAGAGACCCCGTTTTGATTCTTACCAGCCTGCACGAGTACCACAAAGAAGAGGCCCTCTTGAGACCCAGCCCAGCGCGCATCCGCAGCGATTCGGCGTTCACTCGTGGATCGGTGGTCGCAGCAGAGGAGCGCCAACCCAGCAGCGTCCGTTACTTGCTTCAAGTGTTATGAGCCAGGACACTATGCTAGCAAGTGCCCCAAGAGGCAAGCTCCGACGCCAGTTCGCTTCAATCTGGGAGCCACCCCAGATCGGACTCCTACACCAGGAGCAGGACAAGGAGCACCCCCGGCATCAGGCCAGGCCAACAGGACATTGGTGGTGAGAGGCCAGGTGAACCATGTAACTATAGAGGAGGCCCAGGCAGCACTAGAAGTTGTGATCGGAAAGTTTCTAGTCCATTCCAGCACTGCTACAGTTTTGTTTGATTCTGGAGCTTCGTATTTGTTTGTTTCTCGGAGTTTTTCTTTAAAGCAACATTTTACAACTGTTGTTCTTGGATCTGTTCTTTTGATTCAATCCCCCGGTTTAGAGTTGAGCACTAACCTAGGCTGTCCAGGAGTTAAGATAGCCATTTAGGGAGTTGAGTTCAGTGTAGATTTGATTATTTTGGATATTTAGTCCCCAGATGTGATCTTGGGTATGGATTGGCTCAAGAAGCATCAGGCAGTGCTAGATTGTGGAAGACGAGCAGTAACCTTGATCTGTTCAGACGGTAGTAAGGTACAGTTTGCAGCCAGTATGAGTCAGCCAGAGAAAGCCATGGTTTGCCAGAGCCAAGTGATCAAGTTGGAGGATGTGCTAGTTGTCAGAGAGTACCTCGGTGTGTTTCCAGAGGATCTTCCAGGCATGCCACCAGAGCGAGAGGTTGAGTTTCTGATCGAGCTTGTACTAGGTACCGCTCTAATTTCCAAGAGACCCTATCGGATGCCCACCAATGACTTAGTAGAATTGAGGAAGCAAATTCATAAGCTTTTGGATAAGGGATATATCAGACCGAGTTCATCCCCATGGGGAGCGCTAGTGTTGTTTGTTAAAATAAAGGATGGTAGTCAGCGTTTGTGTGTGGATTACAGAGCACTTAATGAGGTCACCATCAAGAACAAGTACCCGTTGCCCAGGATTGATGACTTGTTTGATCAGCTTAAGGGAGCTGGAGTTTTCTCCAAAATTGATTTGGGGTTAGGATACCATCATATGAGGATCCGAAAGAAGGATATACTTGAGACAGCCTTCTCAACTCGTTATGGTCTATACGAGTTCACAGTAATGTCATTTGGTTTGACCAATACTCCAGCCTACTTTATGTACTTGATGAATAAGGTGTTCATGGAATTTTTGGATAAGTTTGTCGTTATGTTCATTGACGACATTTTGATCTGCTCGAAAGATGAGAAGGAATATCAGGAACATTTGAGGATGACATTACAGAAATTAAGGGATCACCAGTTATATGCCAAATTCAGGAAGTGCGAGTTTTGGATGAAGGAAGTCGCTTTCCTAGGTCATGTGATGACAGCAAAAGAAGTCGCAGTTGACCCTGAAAAAGTGAGAGATATTTTGGATTGGCAGTCTCCTACCTCAGTGACCCAGGTTAGGAGTTTTCTGGGTATGGCAGGATATTATCATCGCTTCATTGAAAGATTTTTTAGTCTAGCCATACCCCTGACACAGCTACTCAAGAAAAAAAAATTACGTGGACGCCAGAGTGCGAGAAAAGTTTTCAGAAATTAAAGGAGAGTTTGACCACAGCCCCAGTGCTAGTGTTGCTTGATATAAATAAGGATTTTAAGATTTACTGCGATGCTTCTCGCAAAGGTTTGGGTTGTGTCTTGATGCAGGACAAGAGAGTGGTAGCTTATGCCTCACGCCAGTTGAGACCGCATGAGAACTATCACACACGTGATTTGGAATTAGCAGCCGTAGTGCATGCTTTAAAATTTTAGCGTCATTATCTGATGGGTAATAGATGTGAGGTTTACACAGATCATAAGGGTCTGAAATATATCTTTACCCAGTCCAAGCTTAACCTCCGGCAGAGGAGGTGGTTGGAGCTAATAAAGGATTATAATGTTGGCATACATTATCATTCTGGAAAGGCCAATGTGGTTGCAGATACTTTGAGAAGAAAGGTTTGTTACAATTCAATGATGGTAAAGGAAAGTGAGCCAGCTTTGTATCAGGAATTTCGAAAGCTTGGCCTAGAGTTGGTGGAGCAAGGATTTTTAGCTGCAATGGAGTTGCAACCAACTTTAGATTGTCAGATTCGTCAGGCTTAGTCAGAGGATGAGGCATTCAACGGATCAGAGTCAACTTGAGTAAAGGAAAAGAGTCAGGATTCACAGAAGATAAGAAAGAAACCCTGTGGTTCAAGTAGCGCTTGTGTGTGCAAAATAAGAAAGAGTTAAAGGATTTGTTGTTAAAAGAGACTCATAAGTCGTTGTACTCGATTCACCTCGGCAGTATCAAGATGTACCAAGATATTAAGGATAATTACTGGTGGCCCAGCTTGAAGCGTGAGATCACTAATTATGTGGCACTTTGTGATGTGTGTCAGAGAGTAAAGGCAGAGCATCAGAGGCCAGCAGGTTTGTTATAGCCATTGAAGATCCCCGAGTGGAAATGGAAAGAGATTGGTATGGACTTTATAATCGGTTTGCCAAAGATCAAAGAGGGATATGATTAGATTTGGGTCATTGTGGATCGATTGACCAATGTTTTTTATTTTATTCTAGTTAAGACAACCTACACTTGTGACAGATTAGTAGAGTTGTATATGTCAATAATTGTTAGTCTACATGGAGTGCAAAGAAAATAGTGTCAGATCATGGATCGTAGTTCACCTCTCGTTTTTGAGGAAGTTTCCATGAGGCTATGGGAACCCACCTGAATTTTAGTACAACATATCATCGGCCGACAGATGGACAGACTGAGCGAGTAAATCAGATTCTTGAGGATATGTTAAGTGCATGTGTGCTAGATCATGGAATCAAGTGGGACAATTGTTTGCCTTTTGCAGAGTTCTCGTACAATAACAGTTATGAGGCCAGTTTCTTGATGTCACGTTTGATGCCTTTTGTGGCAGAAAATGCAGGATCCCTTTCAATTGAAAAGAGACGGGGAAGGTCAGATGTTTGGTCCAGATTGTTTAAAAGAAGCCGATGACAAGGTCCGTTTGATTCAGGACAGATTGAAAATCGCACAAGCCAGGCATAAGAGTTATGCAGATACCGGACGTCGGGAGCTGAGTTTTGAACCAGATGACTTTGTGTATCTCAGGAACACACCATTCAAATGTGTGAAGAGGTTTCAGTTAAAAGGGAAGCTTGCACCAAGGTATATTGGTCCGTTCAGGATTTTGAAATGCAGGGGAGATGTTGCTTATCAGTTGGAGCTACCTACGTCCTTCAGCGGGGTACATGACGTCTTCCATGTGTCCCAGCTGAAGAAGTGTTTACGTGCCAGAGGAGGTCGTGCTAGTTGAGGCTGTTGATCTTCAGGAGGATCTGTCTTATAAAGAGCACCCGATCAGAATTTTGGAAGTGTTAGAGCGAGTCATCCGGAATAAAGTTGTCCGCTTTTGCAAGGTTCAGTGGAGCAACCATTCAGAGGACGAAGCCACCTGAGAGCGTGAGGAGGACCTCAAGGCTGAGTTTTCAAACCTATTCTCTTAGTTAACCCGGATCTCAGGGTCAATATCCCGTTTGAGGGGGTCAGGTTTATAACATGCTGTTTTCCTGAAGATTTTAGAGTCTAGAATTTAAAAATAAAATTTCTGAAATTTTTTGGGATTTAATCAAGTTTAAATTGAATTTTTAGAAATTAAATTGATTTAATCTTATTAAAATAAACTTCAACATAAGTTGAAAATATTTTATTTAGGTTCCTCAGGTCTCAACGATTTTCTGGTATTTTTTGGTGAATGTTTGGGTTTTATTTGCTATTTTCCTGGAGCTCCTTTGCTTTATGTGAATTTCTAAGAGAAGAAGAAAGGGGGGAAACCTCCGCCGCCCGATCCACCTCCCCTCCACATGTCACCCATCCCCGGCCTCTCTCTCCGCCGCCTCCCTCGGCCCGGCCCGCCCCTGCCCTCACCCACTCCGTGCCACCGGATTCACCCCCTTGCCACGTGTTCGTATCTCGCGGCCCCCCATTGCGCCCGCGCGCGGATGCCCTAGCGCCGCCTCTTCCGCGCCGTTGGATCCCGGCCATCCACATGTCGTCCGTATCCGACCCGCACTTGCGCCGTGTTCTTTCCAAACCCTACCTCAGTTCATGTGTTTTTAACCCCCGCCGTCACTTGGTTCGCGTGCCACCGCCGCCTCCGGCGCCTGTCGCGCCCTCGCCGACGTCGACCGCCGTCACCGGAGACCGCTCCGCCGCAGCTCCGAGCGCCCCCGTTCCCGCCGTCTTCCGCTGCCGTCTCTCGCTGCCTTGCACCCGTCCCCGCTGCCACCGGAGTCCCCGCCGCTGCTCCCTGTTACACCTGGTCCACCGCCGCCGTCGTCGTCTTCTCCATCACCAGTGAGGATCCCCGTCGCCACGCCCTGCTCTCCCTCTCGCTCGCCGTCGTTGGACGCGCCCCCGCCTCGCCTCGGCCCGCGTGCCCGAAACCGCGCCCCATCATTCTCATCTCAAACTCTGTGCTCATAAGATCAGAGAACTGGAAAACAAGAGCATGAAAGGAGCTGCCAAAAATAATGTCATCCACATATCTGGATGAGTAGTAGGTCATTGCCATACCATGCGTCGCCCATCAGACGGCCACCACCTCCGATCCCGACCGTCGCTGCAGATCCGGATTGACAGCTAAGATGCCGCACCTCAGCCGTCGAATCAAGCCACCGCCGCCCACACCGACACCGCCACATTAGCCCTACCCACATGGCAAGCCATATCAGCCCTAGGCCACGTGTCCGCCACGTCAGCGCCACGTTAGCCAAACCGAGCCCCTCAGTGCCACGTCAACACGCCACGTCGGCCGCCAAGTCAGCGTGGCACGTGTCGCCACCTCAGCTTGCCACGTCGGCCACACCCGCGCGCGTGGCGTGACATTGTTTCATGGACCCGGTCCACCGTGTACCCTTTTTTCTGTAGACCTGGTCCACAGCACAGTACCTTTTCCGATTATTAGCCTTTTTCTTTAGATTTAACTTTCCGAGGGCCTGTTCTCCTCCGTCCTAGCTTCGATTGACCTCGTTCTTTTTTTTTTCTAAATTCATCTAAAATTGAGCTATAGCTTTTGGTTATGATTTTATGATTTTTGGAGTTTATTTGCTTTTTATTTTGGTTGTTTTCTCTCTCGTTAGATTCCGATTCCAGAGGAGCAGGAACGACGCCCGAAGACTCCGATTACCTCACTGAGCATAACCAAGGCAAGTCATGTCCTTTGATCATGTTGTACCCAGTTTATAATTTATTATTTAATTATTTTGTTTTAAATTACATTGCATCTCTATTTGATTACAAACTTTGTATATGGTAGTTACCGTTCCATATAGAATTACCCTGCCTTGATAATTTGAATGCCATGATACCATTGTCACCATAGATACCATTGTCACCATAGGTTAGAAAATTTACTAGTGGTGCTAGGTTAGATGTCACATAGGTTGTACGATTAGAATGCTTAGCCTGCTTAATTTAGGAATAGGTTTATCATCACATGTGACTAACTAATTTGACTTAACAAGATATGTAACCGTGGTTGGTGCCACAGTAATTAAAATTTGTGCCACAGTAAAGGCCTTGTTGTGATTTCCTTATATCGAGGTTAATCACATCGTGTGGGTATAGTTGTGCAACCTCTACAGAGTGTAAAACTATTCGAATAGCTGTGTCCTCGGTCATGGACAGTGCTCGATGATTTCACACGAGGGATAGTAATTTCATTTAAACTTGTGGTTTATGGTTTGATTAGTGAACAGGTGTTTACTTTTGGCTTAGCTTGTGGATGAGATGTCTACAAGTGGTTTTCTTCAATTCCATTGATTATTTATTTTTATTGTTTTTCCATTAAAGTTCGCTTTCAATCTATTTGTCGTATTTATCTTGAAATGTCTTTTATATAAAATTAACCTTTCAGTCTTCTATTGGTAAATCTTGCATACTATATTGCATTCATTTGTTTCAAATGACTTGCTGAGTAGCAATGTACTTACGGTTTTATGTCTATGTTACTCAGTTGAGGAGGAGTATTATCAGCAGGAGGTTCTAGAAGGAGGTTACTTCGACGACTTCACGGATTAGGATCTCGCTTTCCACTCGATAGCCTGTGGGCTCGTCGATTGGCCGCTACGCTTTAGTTTGGATTTTTCGCTACTATATTTAAAGCTCTTCTGGCTAGAGATATTGTAAGTTTGGCCATAAAGTCGTACATTTGAGATTTATTATTATTTTTGGTTTCCCTTTATTTTAGCGTGTGTATGGTTGTGATTACATCTATATTTGACTATGTGCACTAGCGTAATCCTAGACTAGTACAGTTTACACAGAGAGTCTGGATTTGCATATTCGGATCTCGACAGAGCATAAACTAGAACTTTGACCATCTTGAGTTTAGGCAGACCACGAATGAGATCGTGGTCACTAACTCGGGTCAAATGATCGAATCCAATATGACCAAGTCTCCTATGCCAGAACGAAAGGTCACGAGACTCCGAAGCAACTAGACACTTGAGAGGATCACCAGAAGACTCAAGAAAATCAGCACAAAAGATCCTCTCATATATAGAAATCCCACAAATAAGACTCCCCAAAGAATCAAAAATTTTGCAAGCATTTTTCTTAAAGCTCACCTCAAAACCATCATCGGTAATCTGGAAAACCGAGAGCAAATTGTACTGCAACTTACTCACTAAGGCAACATCTTTTAAAATGAAAGAATCATTAGCGCACACAGTATCTTTAGCGATGACACACCTAGAAGAGGCATCTCCGAAAGTGATAGTCTCATCACCTGGAGCTCGGGCTAGGGAAAAGAACCAATAAGAATCTCTGGTCATGTGTCGAGAACACCTGGAGTCCACAAGCCATACCTCTCCCTTCCCTGCCTGGTGAACCTGAGTCAACAAGAGAGGGATGGCTCAGTACTGGGATAAATCAAAAGAGATTTTGGAACCCAATACTGAGTCACACGACGAGCAGAAGAAGTAGTCACACACGACTGACTTCCAACTAACCTACGCTCTCCGTTGCTCAGAAAGTGAGAAGGTCTATGAGCAGACCTGAAGCTGTTGCTGGACTTGACTGCTATGAAAGAGCAAGTCAGAGCACCAGCAACGTGCTGATCTTACCGCGGGTAGCTATCTCGATGGAGGAAATGAGATCTACCCTCAGGACAGCGGATATCACGACCAAAGGCAAGTCGAGGACGAAAATCAGAAAAACCAGAAAATCAAGTCCTCGACTCTGCCTACACACCTCAGACTGATCAACCCTAGACCTTGTGTTGGTCTTAGGTGCACTCAAGGTCTGGGGCTGACCCTGAATACGCCTAAGAGCCTGAACACAGTCTCTCTGCGTGATCTTGGCGCGCTTGAAACATCTCTCTATCATGTATCCATCCTACTGACAGAAGGTACAATGAAACTTCGCCTTCTGGGAGGTCGAAACAACAGGTGTTGCCACCTTACTATTTGAGATTCCTTGTACAAAGCCCGCAGATTTGAACTCAAACTTTTTGGTTCTGGGCTTGACCTCTATCACACCTGCAGCTATGGATCTGGGAACAGCAGGTGGATGCTTCCTAACATCCTTAAGGAAATCATATCCTAGACCTTGATTGAACTTGTAAATCTTGGATTGATTTAGAATAAGATTTAGCTTCTTCTTGCCTCCAACAAACCTCTCAAGAGTGTTCATAAGATACTGACACTCCTGAAAGAGAGAGGTGCAAGAAGAGCAGGGGAAGAAGAGACAGCAGAAGGAGAGAAAGAGGAACCAACAGCAGAAGAACGAATAGCATGTGCACGCACAGCCGCCTCAACTTTGAGGTCTTCACAAGGAACAAGTGGGATAGTCCTACTTCTATCTGTTTGGTCCTCGTGCCTAAGCGTCTCTACCACTTCTTTAGGCTTCTCCCCCACCATAGCACACACAGCACAAGCAGATTGTGACTTCTCAAGAAGGTCCTTAGTTAGCTTCACATATTTTTCATCCAATGCAATCAAATCAGATTTTAGTTTTTCACAGTTATTGCATAGTGAGCTAATAGGGTCCTTAAAAGCATATTGAGCCAATTTGTTGTTGTGATCAATCATTTCTTGAAACTGTTTTGAGATAGATTCAAGCTCAGCAGTCAATCTGGGATAGTTCATAAATGAGGCAATGGGCTCTAACAGAAAAGCTTGTAATTCAGCAATTTTATTATCTGTCTTCTTTAAGTTCATTTTCAAGTTATTGCAGCTTTCACATATCTGAGGCAGATCAAGAAGCATAGTGTAAAGACCTCTAAAAGCATTATCCTTATCCTCATATGAGGTGCAAGACGTAGTCTCAACAATAGTAGATGAAATAGCAGCAGTTCTAGTCATCTCTAATTCAGCTAACAGACTAACATTCTCCACCTTAAGCAAGTCTAGCTTAGAAGTTACATTATCATAAGAGGTCCGTAGCTTCTCTATATCTCCAAGCAAAATAGTACACATATCACATTCGTCATGGGAGGGAGCAGATATAAGTGAAGTAAGCTCCCGTGAGAATCTCTCTACTTCCTTCTCAAGATCAACAACCCTAGCTCTAGATCTAGCATAAAACTTTACTAGCTTTAGAAATGCATTATTGAGCTGGTCATAGGAGAGATCTACCTCATCGGAGTCCGTGTAGAGGTCGTCGTCGCTGATGTTGGCTTTGTTGGCCATGAAGCACATGCCAATGAAGTCCTCACCGTCCTTGGGGTTTTGATCATCCTTGCCGTCGTCGTCACTCCAACCTTCCATGTTGCTAAAGTCGATGTCATCGAAGGCGGTGAGTATACGGTGGAAGAGCTTCTTGGCTTTGCCGATGTTACGGAACTTCTTCTCTTTGCCTTGGGCTTGAGCTGGGGGCTTCTTGTTGCGGTTCTTGTTGGTGTAGTCGTTTTTACTCACACCGCCGTAGTCGTTCTTGCCCTTCTTCAGCTTGGGGTAATGTGCTCGAATGTGGTTGGTGCCACCACACTAAAAGCAAATCACGAGTCCTCCTCTCTTTCTATCCCTCACTCTCTTGTATGAATGAGAAAATTTTCTAGCTAAGAGGGCTAGTTAGTTTTCTGGGAGCTACTCTAGTTGATCATCACCAATTTCGCATAGAGCAGTAAGGGAGAACCCAGAAACAATGTCAGAAGAAGATCCAGAGGTAGGACTGGGATCGATGACCAAAGCCATCGACTGCGATTTCGACTTGTGAGAGACAACGTCAATCTCGTGAGTCTTGAGGCGTGAATACAGCACGTCAAGATTCAGGGTCGAAAGATCGATCGTGTCCTTGATGGTGGTCACCTTCATCTCTCAAACTCGCAAATATAAGGCCAAAAGCATCTATCGAGCGTTGTCCGAGTCAGGGTATGTGAGACCGACCGCTCGGAGGATACTTAAGATCTTGTGAAATCTCGTAAAACATTCATCCAAGGACTCACAAGTGAGCATTTTAAACTTGTTGTAATCTCGTTTGTACTGGTCATATCGTACCGTCTTAATCTGAGTGGTTCCCTCATGGTAAGCATCGAGGGCCACCCAGATGTCACAAGCCGACGTAAGATGAGAAATGCGATCAAATTCGGTTCAACTCAATCCTTGGATTATGATGTTTCCTGCCTTAGCATTCGCCTCAACATCAGGCATGTTTGTCACAATGATGTTCTTATCGGCAAGAATAATAAAACAGTTTTGACTTTTTGGCAGATTACATAGCCTTAAGCCTGTATGTAAGTCTCCATCCTACTCTTCCAGAAGGGATAGTCGACCCCATCGAAGATAGGAGACTTGGTGGAATACTTGTTTATTGCTATGGCTCACAAACCGGTTAAGATCTATAGAAGAGAGCTAATCGACTCTGATACCAATTGAAGGATCGAATTGGCAACAGAGGGGGGTGAATGATGCCTACATCTTGCCCCAAGTATTCACTCTATTTCCTTCTCCGATAGCTATAACAGCAATGAAGTAAGAAGAACAATGTTCATCGAAATATATAATCAAAAAGAAGACACGAGGCTATAAGATGAAGCATTAGTCAGAAGCAAGTAATGAAGCATAACCACAATTCTGATTGATTAATTACTGCCAGGCTGACTAC
Organism: Melocanna baccifera; assembly: GCA_036346265.1. NCBI lineage: Eukaryota > Viridiplantae > Streptophyta > Magnoliopsida > Poales > Poaceae > Melocanna > Melocanna baccifera. Next base: position 13,898,882 of record CM070679.1, read on the forward strand.
AAATAGACTACTGGTCTTGCCACAAAAGTATAGCCAGTTCAACTGGGACACAGAAATTTTGAAACTGCACAACAAGGCCCGAAAGTTGAGAGCAAAACAAAACTAGAGAAGAATCGACAAGAGAGCAGCGACAACAGATAGTCAAAAGAAAATTGGAGCCGCAGCCGAAGACACAAAAAAAAAGAATCACCACTGATATCTGAAAATAAACACACAATTCAATTTTTCTGAAATACGGAAACTAGACACAAGAGCAAGTCTTACTACTGCAAAGAAACCTGCAGCAGCAGCCGAACTAACTGTAAGCAGAGAAGATCAACAGAAGGTCTAAAATCAAAAATAGCCAGAACCGAAAAGACTAAAAGCAGGAAAACTGGAACCTTCAAAAACCGATACATCTAACAGAAGATAAAATCATAACCGAAAAAGCAAAACTGAAAAGAAGGCAGTCAGGTGACCTGAGGAAAGAAGAAGGAACCTGACAGAAAATTGTCTGCCCAGTAACTACTGAAGAAGAACAGAAAGTCGAAAAGTATGATATCCTTGCTGCTTTTCTCAAGTTAGTTGAACACTAATTCAATCCAAAAAGCAGCTTGACCTTAGAAACAGGAAAAACACACAAGGAGCAATTTCGGCTGAGAAAGGAAATCATTCAGAGCAAGAAACTAAAAATGTCAGTGTTTGGACAGAATGAGATCAAAGATAATATCCTTTGATTCAGCCTTCTGCTCTCAGGATTGGTTTGGCTAAATGACCTTGGGTAGATTCCCTGTTCAGAGCAATAAGGATTCAAGTCAAAATCAACAAAATCAGAAAGAACAGAGCAGAGAGAACCTAAGAAAGAACAGGTGCAGACACATAGATTAACAAAGAAAACTATAGCATCTTAATCATAGAATTTCGCACAGGGAATGAAAAGAGATGAATGATTATAGAATAAAATTGTCTACAGCCATATTCTCACAACGAGAGCACACAACTGAAAAGCCAACCAAAAACTCAACAACTCTCAGACTCATACCCAGAACTAAGACCAAGGCAGACCTGCTCTGCCCAACCACTTTCCATACAGGAAATGGAAGTAAAGCAAAAGACCCCTATCTGCACTAGAGAACACCCTCTCTATTTATAGCCTTCTACTACCGGGTTCACTTCTCGCTTTATCCAATAGCTCCACCAAATCTTCACTTTATCCATTAACTCGAACTGAATGCGCTTCCATTTTGCAACCTTGCGTATTTTGCCAAAATACTACTCCTGCACTTTCCTAGAAACTTCCTCATTTCTTACTGTCCAAACCTCGCAACCACTTCGAACCCGCGCCGTCTTCGGCATTTCTCGACCGCTTCGACCTCAGCACCGCCTGTGCCTGGTCCGGTCATCTCATGCCTCGCTACGACTCATCTTCAAAGTCCTGTAGCCATCACAGATAAGAAAACATCACATAGCACCGCTCGAAGCAGTATAATCGTACATTAGCATCGGAAGAAGATACTCAAGCATGAAATACCGAAAACAACCTCAAGCTCCCTAAAACAAGCATCAATTACTCATCACAACAAAGGGTTACCTCCACATGGTCTCTCACCCTCACCAAAAAAATTTGCCGTTGCAAAAATTTATTCTAAAAATTCAGGAAAATCAGAACTACTGGCGTTATAAGTGCGGAACTACCGCACTTTACTGCAGCACACAGTAACGACTATGTTAGAGCGTCAGAACTAGCCATTGAAAAAACAGTGTGGAACTACCGCTGTTATAAGTGCGGTACTACCGCAATGCAGTGGTTCCGCTGTATATCTCGGTACTTTCGAATATTGGTAGTTCCGCGGGTTGTTGCGAGACTACCGCACTGCGGTAGTTCCACCGTTAAAAATCTGGTATTACCGATTTTGGTGAGTCCAAGTCCCCAGCAGGGGTGCGCTCTAGAAAAAACGTACCGCTGAAAATCTGGTACTACCGTGGTCCGGTAGTTCTGCTCTTTGCACGATGGTACTACCGCACTCTGGTAGTTTCGCTGTTAACACGGTGGTACTTTTGATTTTTCTGAGAGAGCACAGTTTGTTTTCAAACTAATTTTCATGTGCATACCTGATAATAAATTAATCCAATTTACACAAGAACATGCTATCAAGCTACTTTCAATTTCTCCCAAGACCAGTAAAATAAAAAAGAGAGTCATATATTTTCATGTATCTTGTTTGTAACATCACAAAAATTTATTTTCTGTTTTTAAGTGATTTACTGAAATTAAATTGGATTTTTTGGATTTCATTTCAAGCCTGCGTGCAAAATGAAATCATTTCATTTCATAAAAGCCAAAATAAGTGCATTTCACTTTCCTAAGTCAATTATGTATTTATAATAATTTTCAAAAATTTATAAAAATTAAAAACTCACCTAAATGAATTTATTGGTGTGTTTACAAGAAATTAAATGCTTCTGTAAGTTGGAAATATTTTTATTAAGTCTAAAATAGTTTCAAATGATTCTCTAAATTTTTCTGGAATTTTCAAAGTTTATTTGATATTTTTCTGAGTATTTTAAAGCATCCAAATTATTTCTGTAAAATCAAAAAGAAAATTTAAACCCAAAACCCTCCCCGGGCTGACAAGTGTCATCCATCGGACGAATCCGCACTGCTGGATCCAACCTCAGCCGTCTGTTCTCTCTTAACCACTCTATCCCGCCTTCCTTCTCTTCCTTCTCTATCGCGGCCGTTACCCCTTCCCCCGCCTATTTAACCCCTTCTCGAGCACCCTTTTACCCCACCGCCCCTTTCCCCTCTCTCAATTGTGCTCGACCGCATCCGTAGAATCGTCGCACCGTGCGGCCACCTCCCCCTTCACCGTTAGGACTCCGACAAGCAATTCTCGTCTCCTCGGACCGCCTCACTCCACGCCGCCACCACTCCGAGCATCAGGAACGCACGACGCACCTCCTCCACCTCTTCCCCGAGCGTCTACGCCGCTGGAGCACCCTCGTTGCCGATTGCCTCCCTCCGCGGCCGCCATTCACCGCCGCCAGCCCATTCCGGCCACCCTCGGGACACGCCACTGGTACCAATCCGCTCTCCTCGCCCTCCCCGTTCATTTTCGCACCTCGGCCAGCGCCGCCGACCATCGGTCCCCGCGCCTCCTCCGTCGGCCGGCATGCCACGTTAGCTCGACGGGCCGAGCTGGCAGCCGACGTGGGCGCCACCCGGAAGCCACATCAGCCTCGGGCAGCCACGCCAGCGCCACCTCACGAGCCTGTCGGACCCGCACGCCACCTGTCACCTCGGGTCCGCGGACTCTGTCCACCGTGAACCTGGGCCCACATGTCAGCCTCATGCCCATAAATCGGCCCCACCTGTCAGTCTCTGTTTTAAATTTTAAAAATCCCAGGGCTGATGTCATGCTGACATCATAAAACCGATTTTTTGTTTAAAAATAATTCGGCCGAAAAAGAATTATGGTGCTGACGTCATTATCTTATTTTTCTTCAGGAAAATAAATGCTTGCTGACGTCATAATTCCTTTTTGGTTTAAAAATAATTCCAGAAAATGCTCTTTTTCTTTTTCTTGTATTTAAAACTTCCAAAGGCCATAACTTCTTCATTTTAACTCCAAATTGACCCTTTCAAATTTCTAAATTTTTATAAAATCATGAAATTTCCATTTCTGCACTCATTTTGAATTTTTGAATTTATTTGTATTTTGTTTTTGAATTTCTTTTGAATTGATTCTTTATGTTAGATTTTGACGATTCGGGAGATTACGACTTCGACGATTCGCAGCAGGACTTCAAGCAAGGTAAGTTACACCCTTGATCATGTTGACCCTATTATTTCAAATTTATTTATATTATTTTACTGTATAAGCATGTGTACTTTATGCAAACGTAATTTAAATTCAGTTTAAATGTTAGTATTCCCACGATCCTTTGTGTATAGCCAACTTTGACCTCAAATTTCACCTACCTTGTCACCCTAGCTAAAAACTAGTTAGTATCTTAGTACTAACTAAAAATTTTATAGAATTGCTTAGCCTAGCTTAGTATAATTTAGTTGGGATCAACTTTTTCACATGAAATGACAGACTTTTTAAAATGAATTCTTGACTTTAGTGAGTCAAGAAGGTTTGAAATGATTTAAAAGTGAAATAGAAAACTGGTTTGGACTTAGGCTACTGGTTAGGTGGTGGGGTGCCGGCATGCCTCGTGTTTGGAGACACATGGTTGATTGTCGTGGATGTGGGTATGTGGATTGAGCCTAAGTCAATTAAGGATCGTTTTTGTGAATCATTTTATGAAGTCACTTCGTACTACGAAAAGTCCGGTATGGGACGGACCTGGCTAAGTAGTTTGTGAAATTCCAATTATAGTTTCACTATAGGCTGAATGTGAGCGTGGCGTAGGCCGCGAGAAGTCTCACATGGAACAAGAGGGGGCTCCAACTCGTGGATTCGAGTTGTAGTGAAACCTTAGTGGCGGTATGATTGTTTTAGCTATGGATCATTGGAACAGCCTTGTCTTGAATTCCCCGCCGCACACCTAAGACAATATGTTGATTGCGTGGCTCAAGAGGGAGGACACGTCTTGTGGGTAAAGTTGTACACCTCTACAGAGTGATAGCCGTGTCCACGGTCATGGACATGCTGAGTAAAGTTTTCACAGATTAGACTTGGTTTTATAAAACTTGGTTTCTGCAAACAACAGTGGTTTTGACAATGGTCCGAGTGGGATGCCCGTGGATAGGTTAGTGCAGGTCGGAGCCTACACTAACGTTATTACTTTGTTAAATATTGTTCTTATGATATATTAAAATTCAGCTTTTCACACTTACATTATTGTATTTAAATTCAAGTATTGTTTTTCCGCAAATTACCCTGTTAAGCCTCCCCTTGAAATCCATTATGCATGCATTCAACCTGTTATATTCCCGGTGTAACTTGTGAAGTACTTTAAAGTACTCACCTGGCTAAAATCTGTTGCTAGACTTCGACGGCGACTTCGACGGTGAGGACTACTTCAGCAAGTAGGATGTGTCTTACAGTCATTCACCTGTGGGAGGCTGGATGGGCTAAGCTACTACCTTTATTGTCTTTCCGCTGCTTTTATTTTTCTGTTGGCCTTGTGCCATTTTATTGTAAGACTTGGCCATAAGGCCGCAAATTTGCTTAATATAATTGTGGTGATTTTGCGTGATATACATCACTATTTATTCTGTGTGCACTAGCTTTTCCTGGAATAGTGCGATTTACACAAAGGGACTTGGACTGTTGTTCCGGGTCCCGACATTATTCTTGATTTTATCTTAAAGTCTTGGGGCTTTTAAATCAAGAACTTTATGCAAGTAAATGATTTGCAAAGAACACTTCCACTTGAGATTCAAAGAGGCATTAATGAATATAAACGGAATTTAAAATTGTGTAATGTTCGGAAGCATAAAAAGTCATTACATAGCATAGTTCAACACACATAAATAAAAGTAGTTCATCACACACATGGTTCATTACATAAATAAAAGATAGCAAAAGTAAGGCTTGATCATCTTTCTTCTTCTACTCCCCTTCACTTCTCCAAACATCGACTTCTCTCCCTTTGGCATCAAAGTACCAAAAAGGGCTACTCCAGTGGATCTTGAGGAGAAGCAGCGCGACGGCGACGACGGCCATACTGGACGGGAACGATCTCATGCTCTAGAGTGGTCATACGGTCTCCAAGAAAGGAGACTACAACCGTCACTGAAGACATATCCTCATTCAGGGAGGAGACATTGCCGATCAAGGATGTCATATAGTCGGTGAGGGTAGACATGCTACCATTGAGACGCATGACGGCGGAGTAAATCTGGGCAAGTGTCACTTCTTCCTCGCCTGCTGCCTAAAGGAAGATGCTCCTGATCGTGCTCTGGGGCGTAGAGGCATGGAGATTGAGGGTCCCTCACGTAGCTTGTAGGGCTTGTGCACTCCCCCTCGCCCTCCTTTGAACGGTCCAGTCTTATGAATGATTAGAGCCATGATGTAGGGTGCATAGTTTATCCTCTTGCCCCTGTCGTTCTTCGAGGCAACTATCTCTCTAATCATCAGATCGTTTACATCAAACTTTGTCCCAGACATGATGTAATCGATCACATTCCAAGCTTTCCCTCTGATGGCGTCGAAGTTTCCGCTCTTAGAAAGAATTGTGTGATTGATGATCCTGTTGACCAAGCTAGGGATGGTTAGCAGTCCATGGAGCTTGCCCGGCACAAATCTCTCATTTCGATCATAATATTCACCATACTAAGCAATGAGAAGTGTCGATCTGTCATACACTTTCTCATAAGCACTTGAGAATGTGTTCAGGGCTATCTCAAGCTCTTGCTTGTTGGAGTCGATATAACGTTCTCCCGTCATCCATGACAAGTGTTCAAAGTTGGGAGAGATATAAAGTGTGGCATAGAATTGACGGATTACCTCCTTATTGTAATCTGATTTGAGAGATACCACATGATGGATTCCTGCCCTCTGAAATAAGCGAAAAGTTCCCTCAAATTTGTCCTGCCCATCAAGGTGATCCCAATCAATGTACTTGTGATCAGCAAATTTGTTGGGACAATAGATCACCTCATAGACTTGCTCCTAAAACAGAGTATGGAACTTAGGGTTGTTGGAGTTTCTGGGGAGCACAAACTGACTACGGTGGCTAAGAATGGCGTAGTCATCGCTGATCATCTTGAGGATATCCCGACGCTCATTGTCGGCCGGTGCCATATCTTTATCTTCCTCCGCGGCCTCAAGGACCGGACTCCCAGAAGGACTGCTTATTCTTTGTTTAGACTCGGTCTCGGAATCGCTAGGAGTTCCGTTGCCGCTGTCTTCAGGGGTCCTCTGAGGCGACTCTTCAATAGTCGTCTCAATCGTAGGCAACGCAGGGATGTCTGAACCCTGTCGAGAGAACCCTCACCTGAACCACTGACCCTTGCATAAAATTTCTTAGTTACTTCCCTTGCCTTCTTGAGTGCATTCCTTGTCTTAGGAGCCATCTTGAAAATGAGAGAATAAGGAAGTCAAGGAAATGATAGGAAGCTTTGAAAATAGGTTGGAATTGAATGAAAACAAGATACTAAATTTTCAGGCAAATCGGTAGTTCCGCCGTTTAATATGCGGTAGTACCAGCGTACAAAATGTGAAAGTACCGCCCAGCAATAGTACCACACTATCGAGCGGTAGTATCGATTTTTCTGAAATTTTCTAGGACAATTTTGCATGATTCCAAGTGATGTTTTTGTTGGATATGATCCAATAGACATCTGTATTTCAGTTGCTTAATTTAAAGTCCATGAAAATAACTCAATTCCCCTATCATGGATATCTCAAATTTCTTAAACATCATATCACCAAATTCTTTGCAAAAGTCTTGATTAGTAGATCCAAATATGATATCATCAACATAAATTTGACATACAAATAATTCATCATCTATTACTTTGGTAAACAATGTAGTATCAACCTTCCTGATTTTGAATCCTTTATAAAGTAGAAAATCTCGAAGGCGCTCATACCAAGCTTTAGGAGCTTATTTTCGCCCATATAACGTTTTTGAGAGTTTATACACATGATTTGAATTTTTAAGATCTTTAAATCCGGGCGGTTGTTCAATAAAGACAAGCTCGGTTATTTTCCCATTTAAGAATGCACTCTTAACATCCATTTGATAAAGTTTGATATCAAAACATGAGGCAAATGCAAGTAAGATTCTAATAGACTCAAGTCTAACAACGGGAACAAATGTTTAATCATAATCTAATCCCTCAACTTGAGTATAACCTTAAGCTACTAACCTTGTTTTGTTTCTTACCACAGTTCTGTTTTCATCTTGTTTATTGCGGAAGACTCATTTTGTGCCAATTATGTTGTGCTCCTTGGGTCTTTCTACCAAACTACACACATCATTCCTTGCAAAGTTGTTAAGCTCCTCATGCATTGCATTTACCCAATCGAGGTCATCTAGAGCATCATCTACAACTTTGGGTTAAAAAGAAGAGACAACCGAATAATGTTCACAAAAAGAAACTAATATAAAGCGAATTTGAACACCCTTACTTACGTCACCCAATATTTGATCTATTGGATAATGTATTGTGAATTTTGAAGGGTTGAGGTTTCTCTTCCTTTTCTTCTCTGTCTTGAACTTGAAGGTTGCTCATTGTGGTAGAAGTAGGAGGTTCCACTTATTTTGATGAAGGCAAGTCACTTGTGTCTTCTTTTGGTTTAATACTACCAATTTGCATGTTCTCCATTGCCCTCCTTAATCTTTCATCACCTACATCATCCAAATTCTCTTGCTCTCATTGAGAGCCATTAGTTTTATCAAATTGTACATCACACGATTCTTCAACTAAACCGGAGTTTTTGTTGAAGACTCTATAAGCTTTACTATTTGAAGAATAACCTAACAAAAACCCTTCATCGCACCGACTTTTAAATTTTGAGATCCGAATACCTTTTCTTAAGATATAGCATTTGCATCTAAATACTCTAAAATAGGAGATGTTCGGCCTCCTTCCCATGAAAAGCTCATAAGAGGTCTTTTCCAAAAGCCGATACAAATAAAGGCGATTTATGGCATTACAAGCGGTATTGATGTCTTCCGCCCAAAAGATATCGAAAGTATTATATTTATCAAGTTTTGTCCTAGCCATTTCAATTAATGTTCGATTTTTTCTTTCTACAACTCCATTTTGCTCTAGAGTGTAGGTTGTGAAAAACTCGTACTTTATTCCAAGTTCGTCACAAAAATCTTCAATTTTTTCATTCTTGAACTTGGAACCGTTATCACTCCTAATTTTCTTTATTTTAGAACTTTTGAAAAGTTCGAGAGCTTCACATTTGTCATTTCAGAAGAATACCCATGTATATCTCGAGTAATCATCTACAACGACTAAACAATAGCTATTGCCCCCTAAGCTCTTGTACGTTATTGGCCCAAACAAATTCATGTGTAAGAGCTCTAATAGTCTACATATTGACTTGATGCTTTTGGAATGATGATAATTTACCACTTGCTTTCCGGCTTGACAAGCACTACAAAACTTATTTTTCTTAAACTTCACACCTTTCAAGCCAACAACTAAATCATGTTTGAAAAGCTTTTTGAATTGAATCATGCCCACATGACCCAACCTTCTATGCCATAACTATCCCAAAGATATCTTTGCTAATAAAAAAGTTTTCAAACTCAAACTATTTGAGGTAAAATCCACTAAATAAAGATTCGCAAATCTAAAACATTTGAAAACAATTTTCTTATCTCTTTCTTTTAAAATGGTAACATTATCTTTAGAAAATGAACATATTAAACCTAGATCACATAACTGAGCAATAGATAGCAAATTAAAATTTAATGTTTCTAATAAAGATACATTTGAAATGGAAAAGTCATTGAAAATAGCAATTTTACTCAATCCTAATACCTTTCCTTTGTTATTGTCGCCAAATGTGATCTTTTCATTGCTGCCATTTTCAAATGTGGTGATCATCTTTCGGTCTCCGGTAATATGTTGAGTGCATCCACTATCTAGCACCCAATACCTTCCACCGGTCTTGTAGTTCACCTAGAAAAGAAAATCAAGTTCTTTTAGGTACCCAAATTTGTTTGGGTCCTTGGAGGTTAGTAACCAAGGCTTTGAGCACCCAAATAGCATTCTTTTTTGTGCCTAAAATTGAAGTGCCAATAAATTTTACAGCAATTTTACTATTACTGGATTTCTTAAGTAAATAACAAGAATCAAACAAGTTCATAGAAGACGTTTTAGTTTCTTGACAAGATTTACCATTTGGCCTAACAAATCTTGTGACCTGTTTTGTCGGACTCTTACCTTTCTTGGGCACATACCCAAGTCTCTTCTTGTTAAATGAGCATCTTTGTTTACTTAATAATTTATCAAGGGTTGCCTTACCCTTGATGTACATTTCTAAACTTTTATTAAGTTGAACAACTTATTCCTTTAATTTACAATTTTCAACAACAAGTTTTTCATCACATGAATTAGAAATATTATCAATACTTGAATTGCAAGGCAAAGACAACAAGTCATCACATGAAGTGGAAACGTTAATTCTAGCAATTTCTACACTAGGCACATTATCTAGAATATCACAAATAATACCAATGCTAGTACAAGATTTACTTGATTTTTCTTGGAGAAGCAAGTCTTGAGCTTCGTTTAGCTCTTCAAAAGAATCCTTTAGAGAGAGGTGTTCTCTCCATGGGTCCTTATATTTTGACTTTTATTTTCTAAGAAATTCATTCAATTCAATTAACATATCCATTAATTCATCATAGGAAAGCTCATCATCATAATAAATATTACCTTTTCTCCCTTTGCCATAAGGCATGTTGGAGATGAGAAAAGTGATAGAGCTTCCTTGATTGTAATTATCGCGCCACAAAGATAGAGGTCTTGACTGAAATACACCTAGCTCCTTCAACAACAACTGAAATTAGATAGTTTCAGTAGTAACATTAGCCATGGCTTTGTACTCTGACTCCATGCACTAAACCCCCTCCCTTTTATCGGATATTGAATAGTATGATCAATGTATTGCTTTGGCAAATGTATGTTGTTGCGAAGACGAGTCCGCACTCCATACACCGGTTCTATAGAGGAGACATCCACGCTCAAAGAACCTGCATCGTTAGTGACAATAGTAACAAGGATATTTCTATTTTCATGTTGATCATGTGCACATGAAGAAGAAGAATGGACTGGCTAAGGAGCATGCTAAACAATAGGAGTACAAGTGACTCCTTGCATTGCATTGGCTGAGGGACTATCAAGAGGGATCAAGGGAATAGGAAGCAACACATCTTGCTACTAATACAATGGAGAAGCAGATTGATTTTCAAAAGCAAAAGGAAACACCCATTCATCGAAGACAACGTCCCTAGATATGTAAACTCGTCCAGTGGACCTATGAAGTCACTTGTAGTGTTTATGCAAGTCATTGTAATCCTGAGATGCCTTGACACTGACAAGAGCATTGCATGCAATGTTTAAGGATGGTGAGATGAGTGGTTCCAAAGGGTATAACCCTTTCTCACATCTGCCTCGAAGAAGATGAATCCTCGTGATCTTATCCTTAACATGAAAGTGATCGGAATGAAACTCAAAAAACATGTTGTTGTTAGCAGCTAGATGATGGACAGAGAGTAGATTTCTAGTAATATTAGGACATGTAAAATATTTCTAAGATTTAGTGGATGACCAAAAGAAGATATGTGTGCATGACCAATATGAAAAATAGATGAACATGTACCAATGGCCACTTGTACTTGGTCCTTACCATGATAGCACTCTCTGATCGCTGGCTTGTCCAGATCTCTAGTGATATGATCCGTGGCACCAGTATCTAGGTACCAGCTTGGATCCATAGTGTAGGATGGAGTCATCACTTGAGCCGCAATGTGGTTCTCCTCAACCTCATAAGAGTGATTAAAGCAGTGGTAGCATTTGAGTGCTACGCGATCAACCTTGCCACACACTTGACAAATAGGCTTATTGGAGTTTTGAAGAACCCAATTTTTGTTGTAGGTTTGCTTGCCATGGCCATGGCCACCACAACCCTTGCCACCTCGACTGATGTCACGGCTAAAACTCTCCTTGTTACATGTGACATTGTTTGCAAACGCTCCGAAGAACTGCAAAACATTGTTGTTGTACTCCTTGCGCATCTCAAAACTCATCATGTGAGCATAGAGATCCATCAGAGAGACCGTATATGGTCTAGTAGTAATGGAGGTGACCAGAGGATCATATTCCATATCAAGACTTGCAAGAATATATGAACCGATCTCTTCATCTTTTAGTAGATTAACAATGGCCGCCGGGATATCAACAAACTTTTCATCTTGCTGAAGTACTCAACCATGGAGAGGTCATCCTTCCTGGTAGTCACTAGTTGCACTCTGATATGCATAGTTCGTGCCTTGGAGCTTGAGGCGAATATGCTTTCCAGGGCGCTCCACACCTTAGCAGCAGAGGTGAGGAACAGGACTTGGGATAGCACTTCTTCAAAGAGAGAAGACAACAGTGCACTTAGCACTAGTTGATCTTGTTGCAACCAATGTGCATATGCTGGATTTGGAGCTGACTCGGTCTTATCTCCATTAACCTAGGTAATAGTCTCTGTGTTTTTGTCGGTAACAAAACCAACCAATTGTTGCCCTCGCAAATACGGTAGAAGTTGCACCTTCCATAGCAAGTAATTGATGTGTGTCAGCTTGACGTTGATAAGGTGCCCAAATGATGGAGTAGGAAGAAGTTTGGCGCTTGTTGAGCCGTTGGCGCTGCTGGTCATGATGGACGAAGTCATGGCTTATGTGGTGAAAGGCTCTGATACTGCGTGAAGAACTTAGCAGAGAAAAGGTAGAACAGAAAATAGAGAAAGTTTGGAGGCAATCACCCACACAAAGAACACTTGTGCAGGGGCTTACTTTATATATACTGAATGGTGAATAGTACCATAACCGACAACAAGGAAAACATGGGTTAAACAAGAAGTGAATCAATATAGCTAATTGATACATATTACATTAGGATCGCAATATTACATATCTCAACAAGTAGGACTAGGATCACAACATATCAGGAGACAAGCCCAACATATCAGGAGGAGATCTTTAGTTGCTTAACAGGAAGAAGTTTTAGCAAGTGAGTTGTCCGATTGGAACGCTTCAAGCCAGAAGTAGCGATTCCAAAAAAACAATTCATCCTTACAAAGTCGAAACGACATTTCTCTGAAGTTATCTCGAGCGCTCTCAAGAGGATCACAAATCTGCTTCCCTAAGTCGAAAGCAAGTAATCCACTGCTCATCTCAGCCCAGTTATGCAAAACCTGGACCTGGATCCTTCTGAGCATCGACTCTGCTTCTCAGCCGGCTATGTAAGTATGCATCCGGCCTTTTGTTTATCTCACAGAAGAACAGTCCAAAGCTACAAGCCCAAGATGCGCCGAAGGAGATTCCAATTCCATTCCATGGTCTCACAATTGGAAATCCTCCCAAAAAAATTTAAAATGGTCAAAATTCCAAGAAGAACCAGAAACTACAGCGCGAATGCAATTGAGGCCCGTCCCAAATAGTTTTTGGTCTCTAACTTCCAAAAGCCAAAAACTGTTTAAAATGCATTGGTTTCTTAACGTAGCTTTATTCTATTTTTTCCTTTGCATTGTACGTGAAGATATAACTGTGTTTTTATTTTTTTTCTAGTTTTAATGGAATATTTTAGAAAAAACTAACAGCCACTACAATACTACTTAAGATAAACACCATTAGAAAAGACCAAATTGAACAGGCCGAGAGACTTGTTTTCCATAATGCTGCCAGGACATAAGGAGATAATATGACCAAACATCTTCCTTTGTTTGAGACGACTATATCCATATCGCAATCGGAGATTCCATGAATCCCCATGTTGCAAATAATGCATAGAAAAATAGAGACAAGAGATATGGATTTTTTACGTGAAAAACCCTTACGGGAAAAAACCACGGGCTCTTGAAGATAAATCACTATAATGAGAAGAGATTACAATGGAGAGATTCTCTTGGCACTTACTCTTCCAATGGACTACTGGGTACATATATAGTGCGCGGGAAAAGAGTCCCACACGGAGAGGACGAATCAGAGTCGGTTGCTACAGGTTGATATCACGTCTAATACGAACTATGCATATACCTGCCATTCCATGTCTAGCATGAGGTGTCCTACACGGATACGATACGAATTCGGATCACCCTTTTTTAACAATCTCCACCTTGAACAGAATTTCCTTCAGTAGTCAAAGAACATAGTAAACTCCTCTAAAATCAGCATGAATACCTTGAGCACCAAAAGTCTAAAGGACTAGTGAGTAATATCAACTAAGTCTGAGCAAAACTCAAACTTAGATGTAGGAACTGGCTTTGTCAATATATCAGCTGGATTATCATGAGTACTTATCTTGCAGACTTTAATATCACCTTAAGTAATAACACCTCGAATGTAGTGATACCTGATATCAATGTGTTTTGTTCTCTCATGGAACATTTGATCTTTTGTAAGGCAAATAGCACTCTGACTGTCACAAAATATTGTAGTACAAGATGTACTTTCAGAAAGCTTAGTAAATAAATCTTTTAACCAAATAGCTTCTTTACAAGCTTCACAAATAGCCATATACTCAGTTTCTGTAGTAGACAAGGCAACGGTAGTTTGCAAACTTACTTTCCAGCTTACGGCATACCCTCCAACAGTGAACATATAACCAGTGAGAGATCTTCTTTATCCAAATCTCTAGCAAAATTAGAATCCACATAACCAACGAGTTCATTTTTTGTCCTTTCAAACTGCAAACAAGCATTAGACGCGCCCCGCAGATATCTAAAAATCCATTGAACTGCTTTCCAATGCTCTTTTCTAGGATTAACCATGTATCTGCTAACCACACTTGATGATTGAGATAAATCGGGGCGAGAACATTCCACTTCATCATTAGATTGTGAATATGATGCTGAAGAAAATCTGAAATATACAGCTAAGAGAGTACTTACAGGTCTGACCTCATGCATGTTGAAACGATGAAAAACTTTACCAATATACTCTTTTTGACTTAGATATAATTTACCAAGTTGTCTGTCTCTAATGATTTTCATACCAAGAATCTTCTTAGCTGCACCGAGATCTTTCATCTTAAATTCACTGCTTAATTGTGCCTTCAATTTTAAAATTTTAGCCATGTCTTTTGCAGCAATCAACATATCATCAACATATAGGAGCAAAAAAATAGCTAAACCATTGACAATATTCAAATAAACACAGCTATCATAATTAGATCTTTTAAAATCTTAAGTATCATAAAGGCGTCAAATCTCTTATACCATTGTCTAGGTGACTGTTTCAAACCATAAAAAGATTTCTTCAATTTGCAAGCGAAATTCTCCTTTTTCGGAACAACGAAACCTTCCGGTTGCTCCATATAAATGTATTATTCTAATTCACCATGTAAGAATGCAGTTTTTACGTCCAATTGTTCAAGCTCATAATCATGCATAGCCACAATGCTGAACAAAGTACGAATAGAACTATGCTTCACAACATGAGAAAAGATATTTGTGAAATCAATACCTGAAATTTGACTGTATCCTTTAGTAACTAACCTTTCTTTGTACTTAATATTTTCGGTTAGTGAAACACCTTACTTTTTCTTGAAGATCCATTTGCTGCGAATAGGTTTCTTCTCAATTGGCAACTTGACCAGCTTCCAAGTGCTATTCTTATTAAGAAATTCCATCTCATCATGCATGGCAGCCATCTATCTTTTTGAATAACTAGAAGAGAATGCTTTTGAATAAGATGAAGGTTCTGCAGTACCTTTAATTTCTTCTAACATATTTAGACAATAAGCCACAAAGTTGGCTTCTTCAATCAATTTGTTAGGAGGTTGAATGTTCCTTCTTTCTCTATTAACTGCAATAGAACTTCGTACTGGTGGCGCAATAATAAGAACTTCTGGAATATTTTTTTGTTGATTTCTGATGTAGATCCTAAATCAATAATATGCTCTACCTGCACACTTGATTGCTTCTCAACAGAAACATAAATAGATAGTTTGTCATGCAACATAGCAGACTCATCAAAAGTAACATCTCTACTAATAACCACCTTTTTAGTTTCATGATTCCATAATTTATATCCTTTCACACTAGTTTTATAATCAAGAAAAATACACTTAACTGCTCTAGGTTCTAATTTACCATTGTTGACACGAGCATAAGCAGGACAACCAAATATTCTCAAGTTTGAATAATCACTGGAGAGCCAGATCATATATCAATTGGAGTCTTTTTTATCAATAGCCAAATTTGGTGATCGATTAATTAAAAAATAAGCAGTGGAAGCAGTTTTAGCCCAATAACTCTTTGATAATCAGTTTGATAACATGCAACGTACTTTCTCTATGATGGTTCTGTTCATATGTTCAGTCACACCGTTTTGTTGAGGAGTACCTAGAACGGTGTAATGTCACATAATACCTTATGACTCGTATAAAACTTCAAATTCTCCTTAACAAAACTCCAAAAAAATATTGGTGCGAAGCTTCTTGACATGCTTGTCAGTTTCTCTCTCAATCATAATCTTCCACTCCTTGAATGTGTTGAATACATCCGATTTCTGCTTGATGAAGTACGCCCAAACTTTTTTTGAGTAATTATCAATAATGGTCAACATATAGCTTGCACCTCCAAGTGATGAAACGCGGGATTCTCCTCACAAATCGGAGTGAATATAATCCAATATGCCTTTTGTAGAGTGAGTCGTAGTGCTGAATTTCATCCTCTTTTACTTGCTGAAGACATAATGTTCAGAAAACTTCAACTTGTTGATGTTTTTACCATCAAGAAATCCTCTTTTGCATAATTCCATCACTCCAGCTTCACTCATATGCCCCAAAAGTATATATCAAAGATTAGTAGTATCAGAATCAAATGATTTATTTGAGACAACAGCAACATTACTTGAAATTATAGTGCCTTGCAGATGATATAAGTTGGCAGCTTTCATATCACCTTTCATTACAACAAGAAAACCTTTTATGACCTTCAGAACTTCACCTCCACCGGAATACTTGTACCCTTTACCATTAAGACTACTCAATGAGATAAGATTTCTCTTTAAATCTGGAATATGACGAACATCCGACAAAGTTTTGATAGTGCCATCAAACATCTTGATCTGGATAGAACCAATACCTGCAACCTTGCATGGTGTATTATCACCCATCAATACGGATCCACTTGACGTATCTTTATAGGTAATGAACCACTCACGGTTCGGGCTCATGTGAAAAGTGCAGGCTGAATCAAGAATCCATTCATCGTCCGTTTTGCAATTATCGGCAAAGGCAACGAGAATATCTCCATCAGAATCTTCTTTGGTGACGACGGTAGCTCTAGCTTCATCCTCTTGTTGATCTTTCTTGAAATTATTATTCCTCTTCTCCTTGTTCTACAACTTTCAGCACTCAAATATATCATGACCATCCTTCTTGCAATACCTACATAACATCCTGTTTCTGGATTTAGATCTGCCTCTGTATCTGCTTTTGCTTCTACCTCTTGAATTGCCGTATGAACTCTTCTCATATTGCCTACCATGAACAGACAAATCTTCTGTATGCGTACTTAAACTCCCACCGGGAACCATAAGTTTTATCTTTTCTTTAGCATGCAGAGCTTCATAAACGTCACTGAGAGTAAGAGTATCTCGATTATATAGAATAGTATCTCTAAAAATAGAGTATGAACTAGGCAGAGAGCGTAGCAAAATAAAATCCAAATCTTCATCATCATATTTTACCTCCATAGACTCAAGGTCAGCAACAATTTCCTTGAAAACTGTCAGGTGGTTCAGCAATGAGGCTCCTTCCGCCATCTTATGTAAATAAAACTTTTGCTTCAAATACATCTTGCTAGGTAGATCCTTGGTCATGCAAATCTGTTCCAGCTCCAGTCATAATGCGGCGGCGGATGTCTCCTTCAAAACCTCCTATAAAATACTATTTGATAGATGAATATGAATTTGAGATAAGGCCTTACGATCTTTACATTACTTCTCATCGGTGGACAGTGTCGCTGGCATTTTATCAATCACCAAAAGAGTATCATCCAAATCAAGTTGTGATAAAACAGCTCGCATCTTGACTTGCCATAGAGAAAATCTTATGTCGCGGTCTAATAGTAGAATATCATACTTCAGAGCAGCCATACGAAAGAATCCAAAATTTTGCTAGTACTAGTTTTTGTGTGTACCTAGCAAAAAAAACTTGTAAGGGAAAAATCCTGGTACGAATCGTGAGTGCGCGTAGTAATTTCACCAGAAAAGTAATTCACCCCAGCAATGCCATGAACAGGCTATTGATGCTGCCCTTTTTTCTTTGCTTTATGGGTTCTGTGTTTGAGTACTTGCCTCACGTGGACCGAGGAAGAGGAAAAAACACTAGATGTTTGCCTCTAGTGTTTGTCTGTTGCTCGTGAATTACGCCAAAGACCAAACAAGCAGACATGAGACATTTGCTTGTTTTTACTTCTGTTCTGGTCAGATTGATGTAAGACCAAAGACCTGCAATTCCCGTGCGCCACGCCTTTTGCTTGTCTGCTGCTTGTCTTCATGTGACGTGCGCCACGCCTTTTGAGATGGCTCCTGCTGATCCTTGGCTCGGAGACAAAGACACGATGGACGCACTACAGATAAAGTCGACTCAGCTTCAGAGATGGCTCCAGATACATCTCAAGTTCGGCGATGCGATTTTTTTCTTCGAATTTGCTGTGCTCTGATACTACTTGTTGCAAATAATGCACAGAAAAGTAGAGACAAGAGACACAAGAAAATCCTTGTAGAAAAAAACCATAGACACTCGAAGACAAATCACTATAATGAGAAGAGATTACAATAGAGAGCTTCTCTTGGCACTCTCTTCCTATGGATTACTGGGGTACATATATAGTACAAGGAAAAGAGTCCCACATGGAGAGGAAATCGAATTAGAGTCAGTTGCTACAGGTTGATACCACGTCTGGTACAAACTGTGCATATACCTGCCATACCATGTCTGGCATAAGGTGATGAGGTATCCTACACAGATACGATACGAATTCAGATCATCCTTTTTCAACACCCCATCTCAGAAAAAGACCATCAACCACAAGTTCAAAATCAAACATAACCACGATTTACATGGAGTGATAACATCGCAGAAACTAATGAAACGAACTTGAAACGGGGTTACCACCTCTTACTTGTAAAGAGGAAGCATGAGAAAAACCCAGTCCGACGCAAAGGTGCGCGAGCGCTGGCATGGATGAAAGACACCACTGCCAGCAGAATGGGAAGGTGATGTCTGATCAGAATAGTCATCGGATACAGGAAAGTCAGTAATAGCAGCCGATGAGCAAAGCGATTGATACTAGCCCTGGAGAAGAGAAGAATCTCACAACACAAGTAGCTGTTGTACATTTGTACTGCACAAGGGAGGATGTACTTCTGGTACTAGTGTACTACCCAACCAAGGCAAGGCAGGCCAGGCCAGGCCAGGTCAGGCGTCTACAGAAACTACCCATTCGTTTCGTTGTGAGGAGGATGCTTTTCTCACCCGATCGAGCTTTACGCGTGTTTGGTGCACGTCCACCAACCAGTCACAGCCTTGCGCTTTTTTGCTATGCATCGATTTCTTATCTATTTAAGTAGCCTCCAATCCAAGAAGCCAGGGCAGGCACCAAGCTCTCTCTCATCTCTCTCTCTCTCCCTCGGACGCGAATCAACATCCCTGTCTTGCAATTCTCCTTCCGTTCCAGCAGCTTCTTCTTCCTGCAGCTGCGATCCATGGCCGCTGAGGTAACATCTCCTTCCCTGCAAATCCTCTCATGTAGCATAGTTTTGAAGTAATGTATTCTCAGTTATGTAATGACCGAATCAAAAAGATGAATAGAAAGGACGGCGAGAGGAATTTATAGTTTCTGGTCGCATCTTTGTGCTACAAGAAAGTAGGCCATGGAGTTGCTGAATTATGGTTGTGCATGAATCCCCGTGTCGTATAACTTGATAAGAATCGCAATGTCGAATATATCAACATAAAATTATTCATCTTGCTATGCAGACTGTTGTCCTCAAGGTTGGTATGTCATGCGAAGGTTGCGCGGGGGCAGTTCGAAGGGTGCTCACCAGAATGGAAGGTTATTTCTCTCTGCAAATGTGCTTTTCATTCCAGACTATCAATGTTTTTGCTTCTGTTATAACACTTTACTGATCAAAATCAGTTTAACGACAATGAAAATGGTACAGTGGCAACAACTGAAAAACTCAACGGAAAACTTAACGGTGAATTGGAATTGAATTAGGATGTTAAAAAGTTTTACATATTACCTACGGATCATAGTTGCTTATGCTTCGTCTCCTGGAATCAGGCGTCGAGACCTTCGACATAGACCTGAAGGAGCAGAAGGTAACTGTAAAAGGCAATGTCAAACCAGAAGATGTTTTCCAAACGGTTTCAAAGACGGGGAAGAAGACATCCTTCTGGGAGACTGAAGCAGCTCCTAGCACCGCGGCAGAGGCACCTGCCGCGGCTGCAGCAGAAGCACCCCCGGCCAACACTGATGCTTGATGGTCACATATGATGCTGTGACCTCTGAAATTAACGCCAAGCTATTGCCCTCTTACATTAGTCTCTACTAAGCTGGGAGAATTGAGTCTTGTGGGATTTGCATGATGTTGTTGCCAGTCTAGCAGTTTGACTCCGAAGTATGGAATAAATCCAGTGTGTACCATCATGAAATGAATCTGTTCCTCACATTATTGTTGTGCAATGGATTTCAGCTTTGTCAACCTTCTACAGTTCTTTTCATTAACTAATGCATGTTTTTTTCTGACAGAAAAAGACGCTAGTGTCCAGTCCATGTTAAGTTTACACAGAATGAAATTTCTAACACAACAATGCAATATTGGTACATTATTTGCTTCATTATGTCTACTAAAACTAATAGCCCAAAGGTCACAGTTCGTGAATTTCCACGTATACGTTATGCATTTACGGTTAGCAAAGAAAGAACTGGATGAAATATCTATTTACCTTAACGCAGTTCAGTAAATCCAGCCTTTTTTTTCTGCAGACACAACAACAGCAATAAGGCCTTTTGTTCCAAATAAGCTAGAATAGGTTAGGAATAAAATCTCCTCAAGGTCAAAGAAATTAGAGCTTTGTAATAATTAGGCAAATATCAAAATTGTTCAATATTTGAAGTCCATAGAAACAAAATAAAGGACTGTGTTTTGATAAGTTACGAAAATGCAAACCAGAGAACTAAGTAGTGAAAGCCAAGGGTTAAGGAAGAAACTAAAGAAAAGGGGTATTGAATTAGAAAGGCAGCGTAGCAGCAAAAATGACCAAAAAATTAAAATGAGGCCATATTCCAATATGAAGATGTAATGTATTAGCTGCTTAATATTTGATACTCGTTAGGCTGAACCTTTCCAGCAATGTAAATTTTGATTCGGTTGTATAGCTACTACCTCTGTTTTTTTATTTGTCGTTTTGGATATCGATACGGTTTCCAATAAACACATTTGACCACTAATTTTTTTAATTATATATTAGTCAAAAATAATTAAAATATAATGATATGAAAATTCTTTTGATGATAAATCTACTAATACCATTTTCCTGTAACAAATCTAAATAATTTTGTGTATATTAGTGGTCAAAGTTTTAAAACTTTGACTAAAACAATATCTATTTGAGAACGGAGA
Source organism: Melocanna baccifera (assembly GCA_036346265.1). NCBI lineage: Eukaryota > Viridiplantae > Streptophyta > Magnoliopsida > Poales > Poaceae > Melocanna > Melocanna baccifera. Next base: position 13,920,191 of record CM070679.1, read on the forward strand.
GAGTATTTCCCTCTCTTCCACAGGAATTGAGAAAACAAATTTACACTCACTATTCTGCATCTGTATTCTAATTTCCTTGTTGTATAAACATGATAAAAAGCAATAAAGCTAGGTGAATAAACATGAAGATGGGATCAGATGATTCAAATTTCACTTTCGTCGTTCCCGTTCAACTGACTCTTTTATCAGTACAATGCTGCTAACAAAATTCCACTCGGTAAGATGGTACGGTAGGAGGTGTGAGTGTGCATCCTCACCACCCAGATTCGAGTCCTCTCGACTCGGATTTGGATAATCATTATTGTTCTTAATAGATAGATGATACCAAGTTCTTGCTAGATACCAAGTTCTTCCTAGATATTCTCGCTACAACCTGATGACAAGGCTCCCGGCAACCAAACCACCTGCAGCCAAACAAAATAAAATCGAGGACATGTTTCCGATGACGGCGAGGCCCGGTCAGCAGTGGTGCAAGTGGGGCAGGCTGCGGACAGCCCGCGCCCACCCCGCTCTAGCCGCCGAGGCGTTGCGGATGCTTTAGAAATATCTCAAAATAATATCAAAGAATCTGAAAAAACACATTTCTACTCAGGAAAAACATTTTAACATGTAATTAGTTGACATGAATACTTTAACATTAAAAAAATTACAGCATCAGCACTTAGATGTGAAGGATCATGTAAGAAGATCCTAATTTATGTTGTGATGAACCATTGCAATTGAAAAGGTCGAGAAATTGATTTGCATGCTTTATATGGCAGTTTGTTGATCGGCCTACTGATGGCTGGTTAGACCAGCATTGATGCACCGGTTAGACCGTCTGGGTGGAGCGGTCAGATCGGCCCATGTGTCAGCGGTCTAACCGCTTGGCGGTATCGATCAGACCTCCAGAGGCTGAGTTCTTCGAGATTTCGTGTTCTTGAGTGTTTTGCTTTGTGCTTTTGGTCCTGAATTTGATTATCAATAACTCTGTAGTTATTTGAGAAAAGAATCCATAATACTTGGAGAAAAATTTTAATCAGCACCATTCACCCCACTCTGTTGTCTTTCCGGTCCTACAAGTGGTATCAGAGCTCGATTAGTTTTTCTCATAGATCTTAACCAGTCTTAGAAGTCATAATAGCAGACAAATATTCAACCAAGTCTTCTATCTTTGATGAGGTTGACTATCCTTTTTAAAAAAGTATGATGAAATCTTATATTCAGGCTAAAAGCTATGCGATTTGGAAAAAGATTAAGACTTGGTTTATTATTCCTACCAATGAGAACATCACGGCTATGAATACGCCATATATTGAGGCAAATGCTAAGGCAAAGAACATCATCATTCAAGGTCTTAGAAAAAATGAATTCGATCGCAACACTCACCTCTTGTTGGCATACGACATCTAGGTGACCATTGATGCATACCATGAGGGCACCACCCAGATCAAAACTATCTGACAGGACTAGTACAAGAGGGAGTACAACAACTTTGAGATGCTTGCTGGTGAATCTTTGGATGAATGCTTTGGCAGATTTCATAAGATGTTGAGCAACCTCCGAGCTGTTGGTCTCACATACCCAAACTCGGATAACACTCGTCAAATGTTTTCTGCCCTAGATCTCAGTGTTTGAGATATGAAAGTGACCACTATCAAAGACACGACTAATCTATCGATCTTGACTTTTGACGCATTGTACTCTCATCTCAAGACTCTTGATATCGACATTGTATCTTGCAAGACAAAGTCACAGTCGATGACCTTGGTCATTGATCCCACATTAGCTTTTGGACCATCTTTTGATGGTGTTTTTAGTTTTTCTTTGGCTACTTTTGTGCGAAATGAGTGATGACCAGTTTGATCAGTTTTCAAAGATGACTTAGCCCTCTTAGCCAGAAAATTATCACACGCATACAAGAGGGTTAGAGAGAAAAAGAGAGGAGGTCTGATGATTTAGTTCGAGTGTGGTGGCCTTGACTACATTCGAGCGAACTACCCCAAGCTGAAGAAAAGCAAGATTGACTACAATGGTGCAAGCAAGAATGACTACACCAATAAAAACAACAACAAGAAGTTGCCAGCTCAGGATCAAGGCAAGGAGAAGAAGTACCACAATCTCTGCAAGGCGAAGAAGCTCTTCCACTGCGTTCTCACCGTCTTTGACAACTTTGACTTCATCGACATGAAGGGCTGGAGTGACGATGACAGCGAGGATGATCTGCAGAAGAACACCAAGGACGCTAACGACTTCACCAAGATGTGCTTCATGGCTGATGAGAATGGCATTAGCAATCTCTACAATGACTCAGATGAAGTAGGCTCCTCCTATGACTAGCTCAATGATGCATTTCTGAAGCTAGAAAAATTCTATGCTAGGTCTAGGGATAAGTGTGGTGAGTTAAAAAAAAAGAGGTAGAGAATCTGTCATGGCAGCTTGTTTCACTTAGATTTGTTTCCTCCTATATTGATTGTGATGTTTGTTCTTTCTTGCTTGGATATATGAAGAAACTAAGGGCCTCGTATGATAGTGTGATCTCTAAGCTTGACTTGCTTAAGATGGAGAATGTTAATCTGAGTTAGAGGTGGCTAGAGTTACTCCTATTTAATCTGATTCTGCTGAGACTACAGTCTACACCTCATGTGGGGATAAGGATTTTGCTTTTAAAGATCTGTATACCTTCTTCTTGGTTTGCCTAAAACTTGTGATAACTGTGTTAACTTGAAGAATAATTTAAAGAAGGCAGATCATAATATTGTTGAAATACATGCTGCTTTGATTGCCAACTGTCCTAAATTAACTGGTAAACTTGAGTCCATATCTAAGTAATTTCAAAACATATGTGATCATAATAAGAAAATATCTCAATATGCTTCTAAAGCATCTGTTAGCTCACCATGCAACAATTATGAAAAATTAAAATCTGAATTGATTGCTTTGGATAAAAAATATATGAAGCTAACTACGGACCCACTAAAGAAGCCACAATCTGCTTGCTTATTCTGTGCTGAAGTAAAGGACAAAGTGAAGGATATGCAAACAACCTTTAGGAAGGGATACGAGGCCTAGATGGCTAGGGTTAGGACTGCCCCGTGTGTGTCTTGCGAAGCCCTGAAGCTTGAGGTGGTCGTGCATAGGGAAAGATATGCATAGGGCTGGAAACGAGTCGGGCCAGCTCGAGCCAGGCTTTCCCAAGCTCAATCTTGAGTGTGACTCAGCTTGGCTTGGCTCATTTAAGAAATGAGCCAGAGCGATGGCTTGGCTCAGCTTGTCAGTTGGCTCGAGCTAGCTTGGGAAGGCTCGCGAGTGAGATGAAACTAGTCGATATTGACATTGTTAGGTTGCAGTGCCTGCTATTTGCAGACAAAACAACTCGCAAAGTTTGTACCCCTTGTACATAGAATGATGTTAATTATGTAAACAAATCACATGGATAAGGGTCATATTACTAGCAGGTATTAGTACTAAAACTAGCAGCTATATAAGATGGATGGATGAGGATTACCATTTTCAATGGGCTTGGGCACTTGGAAAGAAAATGTCTAGATTCACCATAGTTATAGCAAATTTTCATCAAATTCCCATCACTTTTCTCAGGGCAATTCTTTAGACTATGCCCCTACTCCATGCAGAGCAAGCAAATTTAAAAAAGAACATAACATTATTACATTGTTAAAAGATAGTGAAATTGAATGCTTGCAAATAGAGGAATCAGACATAAAACCAACTGATGAAAAAGGACATGACCAAACACCATTTACTCTCTGAAACATTTGCCATTTAACTCTCTGAATATTTGTTCATCAATACAATCCATATTCCTTAGAAGAGTCCTACAAGCCTTTCCCAGATAGGGTTTATGCATTTCCTGGATATTTTTCAGAAGAGTCTTACAAGCCTTTTTATACCGGCCAGAGCATTAACCAAAGGTAAAAGTTGATGGTGAAAAGTAATTACAAACAAGGTAAAAGTTAATAGTAATTGCTACTGAATAGATTTTCAGCCATGGGATTCAACTGAAATGTTTTGCTGTAATCCTGGTAATTGGATCTTCATAATTCCAGTGCTAGTCTAATCAGACGCAGCAAAAGGGTATCAGAGAATGTCCACCGTTCGATTAGCATCGTCTAAACAGTAGAGAATAACTCTTCGGACTATCTGAATGTTACCTCGTTTCTGACCATTGGATGCACATCAAATGGCAGCAGGAGAGGACTCTTCGGACTATCTGAACGTCATCATAACTATCAGCTGTTGGATGTACATCGGACGAAAAGAAGAAGATGACTCTTCGGACCAGGCGAGCAATTGAGTAACCTTGGACGTTGGATCTGGATCGAATGACTGTCGGCCCATACCCCTTCACTTAATTGAAGTCGGCAACGACTTCCATAACGCTATCTGTCGTTCTATCAAGGTGTAACACTTCAGATCTTCATTCGGAAGGTCTGAACGTTCAGCTGATGGGGAAGCACTTTAGTTGCTTCAATCCCCTTTGGACTGGATGATGCTCTTAAGTCGCTCGTTCAGACCATCCGAACTTCCTTGCTTCAATGCCTCTTTGAACTGTATGAAATTCATAGCCTGATAGTGCTTTTACCTCCCCGCGCCACCCGCCTTCTTCGCTTTCTTGAACATGCTCTTCTTACTCTTCTTCTTGGTGCTTTCAGTGGGAGGGGCAAGGCTACAGTGCTTTGGGAATCGGGAGCATGGCTAGGGCCAGGCCAAGGGAGGACGACACAGGGAGGACGGGGCACAGCCATGCGGTACACGGGGTTGCAGTGGGGTGGCGGTGGCAGCCAAGATGTCGGCGGTCGGCGGGATCTTGATTTGGGAGGACAGGCGGAGAGAGCATGAGAGGACTGAGAAGGACTGGGGATTTGTGATTGGGGATCGACTGGCATTCGTGATAGGGTATTCTATTCCGGTATAGCCTATACGATTGGGCCTTCGTGGGCCGGCGGTGATGCATGAGCCAAATGAGCCGCACGAGCGGCTCGCGAGCGGCTTGAAGCTCTGCTCAATTTTCTTGTGAGCTAGGCAACAGGCTCGACTTGGCTCAAAAAATCATGAGCTCGAGCTCATTATGAGCCGAACCAGCTCGCAAGTCTCGAGCTATTTTTCCAGCCCTAGATATGCACATGCTATTCGATCTTCTCGTTCTGGTTCTTCATCTTCATCTTTCCTATGTTCTTCCTATGCTTCCCTTTTTAGGAGTGTGAGTACCTCATGAACACTCTTGAAAGATTTATCAGAGGCAAAAAAATCTCAATCTTATCCTGGACAAATATAAGATTTACATGTTTAATCAGGTCTAGGATATGATTTTCTAGAGGATATGAGAAAACATCCACCTGCAGTTGCTAGAGCTGTAGCAAGAGGTGATCGAGGTCACGCCCAAGTCTAAGAAGACAGTGTTTAAGCCTGTGGGCTTTTGTCTAGGGGAATTCTAATAGTAAGTTTGTGCCTCCTGCTACTTCGACCTCTCGAAAGGTAAAGTATCATTGCACCTTCTGTTAGAAGGATGGACACTTAGTAGTCGAGTTCTATTTTAGGCATGCCAAGGTTGCGCATAGTGACCGTGCTTGTGCTCTCAGGGGTATTCAAGGTCAGCCCTAGACTCGGAGTGCTCCTAAGACCAACACAAAATCTAGAGTTGTAGGTAGCTCTTATGACTTTCTTAGTTTTAGGCTTCAAGGACTTTGTTTTTAGGCTTCTTTTGGTTTTGGTCCTCAAGTTACTTCTGATCAGGGTTTCTGCCATCCTCAGGATAGATCTCATTTTTCCCGTCGACGTAGCTATCCGCGGCGTGATTAGTATACACCAGGCACAGGGTTGAGTTCTGTTTCTAGACCTTCTGATTCTGTGAGAGGGGAGTTGCGTAGTGTCACTAGAGGTCAATCTTTTGTTGCTTTGACTAGATTTTCTGCTCGTTGTGTGACTCAGTACTAGGTTCTTAGATCTTCTCTTATTTACCCTAGTATTGAGCCACCGATGTTTACTTCTCATTGATTCAGGTTGGGCTAGGAAGGGAGATATTTAGCTTGTTGACTCTAGTTGTTCACGTCACTTAACCAGAGATTCATGTTGGTTCTCTTCCCTAGTTCGAGCTCCAGGTGATGAGATGATCACATTTGGAGACGCTTCATCAGGTCGAGTCATCGCTAAAGGTACAATGCGCATTAATATTTTTTTCATTCTTAAAGATGTTGTCTTAGTGCGTAAGCTACAATATAATTTGCTATCTGTTTTTCAGCTTACCGATGATGATTTCAAGGTAAGGTTTAAGAAAAACGCTTGTAAAATTATTGATTTTTTGGGAAGTCTAGTTTGCGGTATTTTTAGATGTGGAAGGATCTTCTGTGCTAATTTTATTGAGTCTTCTGGTGATTCTCTCCGGTGCTTAATTGCTTTTGAGTCCCATAATTTTTTTCTTTTGGCATAGAAGACTTGGTCACATTGGTTTTGATCGCTTGACCCGAATTAGCGGCCATGACCTCATTCGTAGTCTACCTAAGCTCAAGATGATCAAAGACTTAGTTTGTGCTCCTTGTGGCATGGCAAGATGGTTGCTGCTTCTCGTCCTCTAGTCACTGTGACTGTACAGCTTCATATGGACACTGTTGGTCTAGCTAGAGTGCAGTTGGCTAGTGAAAAATGGTACGTTCTTGTTATGGTTGATGAGTTCTTGAGATTCTCTTGCGTGTTTTTCTTACCCTCGAAGGAGGAGAGTTTCAGTCATTTCCGGGGTTTGTTCAGTAGGTTGCCTGTTGAGCTCCCTAGTGCCTTACGAGCAATTTGCAATGATAATGGTACGAAGTTTAAGAACTCCTACTTTGAGAGGTTTTATGATGATACAGGTGTAGAGCACTAGTTCCCTTCTCTATACGTCTATCAACAAAATGGCATTGTGGAGAGGAAGAATTGCACCCTGGTCAAAATGGCCAGGACGATGCTAGACGTGTATGATATACCTAGGAAGTTTTGAGCTGAGGTATGGGCGAAAGCCTAGTGTCTCACATTTTCATATTTTTGATTGTAAGTGTTTTATTCTGAAGTCTAGAAACCTAGATAAGTTCGAGTCTCGCTCATCTACTGGTATCTTTCTGGATTACTCAACTTCTTCACGGGGTTATAGGGTTGGAACTATGAGACAGGTAGGATCATAGAGATATGTAAGGTTACATTCGATGAGGCTAGTTCTGATATTAGGCCCGATATCTTAGGCTCAGTTATGCAGTTCAAGACCATGTTTGTAGATGATGATGATGGAGATGAAGGTTATTTACCTGATCCAGTCCCATGTATCCCTGAGGTGCCTGCTTCTACCACTGCACTTTAGAGAGATTAGCACTTACCTTCTAGCTCTTCTAAAGCTTGTGGCTCTACTCCTACCTCCATAGTTCATGAGGTAAAGGCCATTTATTCATCACAGTCAGGACCTCCCCAACACATTCAACATCGTCATCCTTTTGAGCAAATCATATGTGAGCTCTTTGAGCATGTCACATGCTGAAACTCTGTCTTATCTCATTTCTATCTACACTCTGCCTTTGTCACCACATTTGAGCCTAAAGATATTGGTCATGCTCTATCTGATGAGTCTTGCGTCAATGCTATGCATGAGGAGTGAGGATGGGGTAGTCATTTGGAACAAAGCTAGAATGGCAGTTCAAGGTTTCTCCTAGGTTAAGGGCTTAAATTTTGAGAAGACCTTTATCTCTGTAGCTGGGCTAGATGCCATTAGAATTTTGCTTGCATTCACAACGTCTAAAGGTATCAATCTATACCAGATAGATGTCAAGAGTGTCTTACTCAATGGGTATATTGAGGAAGAAGTTTATGGTAGACAACCTCCATATTTTGAGAACCCCAAATACCCAAATCATGTCTTCAAGTTTTCTAAAGCCTTGTATGAACTTAAGCAAGTCCCTAGAGCCTGGTATGAAAGGCTTAAGTCCTATCTTCTGAGTCATAGGTTTAAGATGGGTAAGGTAGATAAGATCTTCTTCATTCGTAAGCATGGCAATGACTTTCTACTCATTCAGATATATGTGGATGACATTATCTCTAATGGCTCCTCTCATGCTCTAGTTTTCCAGTTTTTTGATGTCATGAGCACAGAGTTTGAGATGAGCATGATGGGTGAGTAAAGCTTCTTCCTCAGCTTCCAGATCAAGTAGAGCATAGAGTTTGAGATGATCAAGATGGGCAAGTTGAGCTTCTTCCTCGGCTTCTAAATCAAATAGACTCGGGAGGGTATCTTCTAGAATCAAGCAAGTACACTCGAGACCTCCTAAAACGCTTTGACATGAGAGATTGCAAGCAGATGTCAACTCAAATGGCCAAATTAGTTATGACGCCAAATTAGTCGGGGGCACTAAGTTACGCCACCACTAAGGTTTCACTATAACATGAATCCATAAGTTGGTGTCTCTCTTGTGCCATGTAAGACTTCTCGCAGCCTACGCTACATTCACATTCACCCTATAGCGAAACTAAGTTTGGAACTTCATAGATTACTTAGCCAGGTCTGTCCTATATCAGACATGTTGTGTGACATTGTAACAGTAGCTCACAGACTGGTCCTTAATTTGACTTGGGTGCTACCCGCATACCCCTTGTGCCTAGTATCATCATTCTGTCACTGAACAGAGATGAGCACCAGCAAGCACCCACCACCATACCAATGTGTAAGTCTAAACCAGATTTTAAAATTTTATTTTATCAAAGTTTTATAGACCTTTTTGACTCACTGAAGTCGAGAATTGATTTTAGAAATCATCATATAAAACAAATATTCCCACATAAATCAATCTAAGCATGGCTAAGCAACTTTATAAAATTTCAAGTTAATACTCATGTACTAACTAGGTTTTTATCTAAGGTGACAGGGCATGATTATTCAAGGTCAAATTTGGTTATACACAAATTAATTGGGTATAACTAGAATTTCAATTGAATTTAAACTAGATTTGAATAAAAGTATGCATGCATAATAATTTATACATGAAGAACCAAAGCAAATAAATTCAAGTAAAATTCAAAAAGAGTCTAGAAATGGGTAATATAGGATTTTAGAAGAATTTAAAATTTTAAATAGGTCCAATCGGGTTTTAAATGAAGAAATACGGGCTTCCAAAAATTTGAAAGTAAAGAAAAAAGAAAAAGACGAATTTCTGAATTATTTTTATACTAAGAATTTGATTTATGACATCAGCAAGGAATTAATGGAATTATTTTTATAAAAGAAATTCAGGCTTATGATGTCAGCAAAGGAATTTCTTTTTCGTCCAAATTATTTTTCAAAAGGAAAAGGGGTTTTTGATGTCATGTTGACATCAGCTAGATTTTTATATACTTTGGCGGTGACTGACATGTGGGCTCAGAATTGGCGGACCAGGTCCACAGACTAGCAGGTAGCTGAGGTGGCACATGGGCTGGCGTGGACGGCTGGGGCTGGCGTGGCGCCCGCATGGCGTCTACGTTGGTCTCCACATCAGCGCAAGTGCTGACGTGGCCCACCGGCCAACAGTGGCGCGCAAGGCCCTAGGGTCGTCAATGGTATGGGGCAAGGCAGCGGCTGTAGGATCGAGGAGACCGACTAGAGGGGGTGAATAGGCGGTCTTAAAAATTATCTTTCAATTAAAACAATATCTATTTGTCTAAACCAAGTATATAATGCGGAAGCTTAACTTAAAATGGTTTAGCACAAATATTGCCTAAATCAACTAGATTCGTCTAAGTGCACTAACAATCTAAGTCTAAGTCAAAGGTTTGCAATCCTAGGGTGACAAGCAATCAATATAATTCTATGAATGTAAATTGCTTAAAGATAAATTGAGCACAAATAAACAAACCACAATTTACACGATTACTTTTTACCGTGGTGTTTGGAGACTTACTGGTCTCCCCTAATCCACATTGAGGTAAGCCCAAACGAATTGGACCGGCTCCACGAATTAAGCCAAACACCTCAATTCCACTAATGGTAGCTCTTCCTCGCTCCGGGTAGGTGAGCTCCAACCTTCACAACACGCCGGGCCTTCTCACAAGCGTCTTTGAGAAGATCACCGGATACGACGCCTCCAATGCCGTCTAGGAATCGGCAAACTCCAAGAGTAATAAGCCAAGCCCCTCGCTTGACTCTCACCACGTGCAACGAATGCACAAGCTCAAGTGGATGCTAAATCCACCTCTAGATGCAACACATGCAACTAGAAACCTCTCTCCTTACTCACAAAGTGCAACACATGCACAATAGAGTGGAGAGGCTTACACAAGCTCAAGAGAGTTAAATGAGATGCCAAAAATTGCTCCCCAACCGGCTACAAGTGAGTATTTATACCCCACACACAAAAACTAGCCGTTGGAACCAAATCCCTGAAAAAATCAGGGAAATCGGTACTACCGCCGTTATAAGTGCGGTACTACCGATTCCTACTGTAGCACAAAGTAACGGCTATGTCAAACTAGCCGTTAGAGTCAAACCACTGAAAAAATCAGGAAAATCAGTACTACCGCTGTACAAGGGCAGTACTACCGCAGTGCGGTACTACCGATTAATTTGCGGTACTACCGCAGTGCGATACTACCGATTTATTTGCGGTACTACCGCACTTCTATTTTTCAGCACAGACAGCACTCAGGAAAACGGTCATAACTTTTGACTCTGATGTCGGAAGTGAGTGATCTTGGCCTCTATGGAAAGCTTATTCAGAGGGATACAAAACCCATCTATTTGCATGATTTAAAACACACTAGATCAATACACAAATCATAAGAGATCCAAGAAGTCATATTCACGGTCTAAGTCCAAGAAAAACAATAATACACAATTTTAGATCATGTCAAGGGATATTGTATGACCTCCAACAACTTGCAAAACACATTTGTAAACTTAGGTCATATCACAAGGAAAAGGTACATGAACTTCAGCAATTTCTAAAACACATTTGCAAAGTATAGTCACATGTTGCAAGGATTAGATGCATGAGTCTCAACTATTCGTAAATAATAGCATCATACCATAGAGAGCTAGAGTAACAAGATTGAGCTATCAACATATGATGAGACTCAAACTACTAGATAAGACCACTCTTAATAGTACGGCAAACTTATACTAGCAATCCGGTCTTTCAACCAAACACCAAGACCGGTAAAAAAATTAGGAACACATCCTTAGCCCTAGCTAGTCATACCTTTGCCTTGAGCATTTCCTTGAAGCTTGATAATGAACATCTTCATTTCAAGTCTAGGTCATTGTCTTCTCGTGACTTGATGATCAACTCATGATCATCTCCTTTTCGATGTCTTTATATGCATCAACACATGATGCATCCTCTTTTGATGGCCTTCAACTCATGAAGTCATTTTCATCTCGAATCTTTGCTTGATAATCTTCAACATATGAAGTTATCCAAAGTTTTCATCATCTTGGAACATAACCTATTCATCCAACTCATGAAAAATATTAGTCCCATAATGTGATTATCATTAATTACCAAAACATACTATTAACTCATAATGGTGTGCCTAGATTCTTCAATCTTCCCTTTGGAATTGATGATAACCATCACAATTGCAAATAATTGCATATAAAACTTTAAACTCAAAGTGCGGTACTACCGCCATACAAAGTGCGGTACTACCGCACTGCGGTATTACTGCAGGTTGGTGCGGTATTACCACACTGCGCTTCTTCCGCCGTACTGACATCGGTACTACCGATTTCTGGCCAGTTAAGTCTTTCTCAAGGAACTTTCTGGAAAAAACATTCCGCAAATTGGTACTACCGCGTTGCGGTTGTACCGCCGTTCATTGTTCGGTACTACCGATTTTTGTGAGATGAAGTCCCCTAAACGGGTGCTCTCTGGAAAAAAACATACCGCATAAAAATCGGTACTACCGCACTGCGGTAATACCACTGTCTACACGCCGGTACTACTGCACTGCGGTAATACCGCAGGTGGGTGCGGTGCTACCGATTTTCCTGAGGGAGCACAGTTGACTTTAGACTTTAAATTCAAATGCATGCTGACCTTTGTCTCGAGCCATATTGATCTTTTTATCTATCTTTGCATGCATCTCTAACTATTCAAACGAATTCCGGGACTAAACCTTTCAATCACTTGACATACATGTTAGTCCCCTTTTGCAAACACAAACAATTGAGTATAAAGCAATATGATTCAATGTGAGTATATATATGAACTACACCAGTCTTATATACTCAAATGATATATTTCAAAGTAGAGATCCCAATGTATGTGAAAAAAGAAATATGGATCAATACTAATGAAATCACAAAACATAGAGTGAACTCCCTCTAAATGTGTGCATACAAGAATATATAATAAAAGCATATGCACATATTCATCTTAGACTTTTGGTGGAGTTTAATCTATATTTTGGATCCAAGGAATGCACTAAGATGCAAATGAATATAAGTGTCGAATGCATACCTCTTTGATTTCACTTTTTCATCCAAATAAGACTAAACCATATCATAATCAATCATACACATTAGTCTCACTATTGTATTTGTCATTATCACCAAAACCAACATAATGGAGCTTGAACTTACAGCGGCCAATGAGCGGTGCAAAATGGAGATGAGGGAAGGGGGATTTGGTTTCACCTTAGCAAGAGGCCGGAGATGGAAGGAGGTGGCCAGCCGACGTGAAGGCAGAGGTGGCGGCGGTGGTACTCCGGCGAATTGGGGGTTCTAGTGATGCTTATTGGCAGTGGAGGGGAGAAGAAGGTCTACGTTGGCACGGCGAATCTCACTGAGACGACGAAGTGGCTTGGTAGGCGTTGAGGCAACCCTACTTGCTCGCCATAGAGCCATCAGTGCACGGAGGAGGATAACCATGATGCGGAGGTGCTAGGGCACTCGGGAGAGGTAATTGAGGGGAGGGCGAGATGCGGTGAGAGGAGGGGATGGTTAGGGGGCCTTTTATAGGGCTCGAGGAGGGAAACTGCCAACGAACGGCTTCTCTGGAGTTACAGCCGGAGTAGTGGTGCAAAAAGGCGATGAAATGGGGTTTAAAGAATAGGAAAACAATTGGAATGAGTGGAGAAGTAATGGGGCTTTTAATGGTGTTATTTGCTTCACTTAGAGAGAGGTAACGGCCGCCATTTGTGAGCTTGGGTGGGGCAGCAATGGCAGCGGTGCGGGGAAGAAAAAAGGGGAGGAAGGATAAGGGCATGACAGGTGGCTTCCACATGTCGGTGGTAGAGAGGATAGAGGGGAGAGAGACAGACGTGCAGATGATCGCCACGTGGTGCAAGCGATCATGGCCGTCGGTCAATAAACGAAGGGGTAAGTGGTTACGGATGGTCGAGATCAAATTGGCCAGGGCAGATTTGGTTTGGGCTTGACACGTGTTAGCATAGTGGGAGTTTGGGTTTTGTTTTGTTTTATATTTTTTAGAAATACTAGGAAGCTTCTAAAAACTATAGGAAATAATAAATAACTCCAACAAATTCCAGAAAAATTCTCAAAAATATTATAAATCTAGAAGAACTCAAGAAAAATAAAATAAACTTTTTTGGGTTTTAGAAAATAGATAAATTAAATTTTCTTGCTCTAGGAATTGAAATAAAATCCTAAAAATCCAAATAAATTCCAATAAAATATAATTTAAAATTTTGGGATATTACAATCTACCCTCCTTAAGAGAAATCTTACCCTCGAGATTTGCACTACCTAGCAAAGAGATTGGGATGGTCGGCCTTCAGGTCTTCTTCTCGTTCGCAGGTTGCCTCGTCTTCTGTGTGATTACTCCACTGAACTATGCAAAATCTGATAGTCTTACTCCTGGTCTGATGCTTGGCTACTCAAGAACCTTGATTGGTTGTTCTTGGTAGGTGAGATCTTCCTGAAGAACCAGGTTCTCTAGTGCTACTTGCTCTACAGGTACTTGGAGGTATTTCTTCAGCTGGGAGACGTGGAAAACGTTGTACACCCCTAACATGTTTGGCGGCAACTCTAACTGATTAGCAACTTCTTCTCTACGACTCAAAATCTTGAACAGTCCCACAAATCTTGGTGTAACCTTTCCTCTTGCTTGGAACCTCTTGATTCCTCTGAGCGAAGATACATTGAGGTACACATAGTCTCCAACCTCGAAGGTCAAGTCCCAACGATGATTGTCGACATAACTCTTCTGTCGAGATTGGGCTATTTTTAATTTGTCCTTGATCTTTCTTACTTTTTCTTCAGCATCTTGAAGAAAGTTTGGTCCAACATCTTAGAACTCTCCTAGCTGTTCCTAGTGTAAAGATGTTCTGCACTTTCTGCCATACAGTGCCTCCTTTTGACCATTGGGAGCTCACTTTGCAAAATTCCTCTTCTTTATCTAAAACCATTTCCTATTTGCATTTTTGAGTATTGCTAATGGACTCATCAAGGGAAGAGATTAAAGGACCATGTGAGAATATGCTGGATAATATTGTGATGAACCATTACAAGTTTCATAGAGTGGTTAAGTGATTTTGTAAATATCGCATCTTATTTGGGCTGTTTTCTAGAACTGTTGGAAAAATCGAAAGTATCGCCATTGTGTCAGCGGTCATACCGCAGTGCGGTAGTTCTGCAAATGTTGGTGTAGTCATACCGCAAGGCGGTAGTACCGGTCTAGGAGCAGTACATTTTTTCTAGAGAGGTCCAGTTTGGGATTGCTAGGTGCGGCAATACCGGGTTTGAGAGCGGTAGTACCGCAGTACTGTAGTACCGACGTTAGGGGGCAGTACTATCGAATTTGGCTGAAAAATAGGATTTTGGGTTTTGAGTTGTGGATTGAGTTGGGATGACCTGAGTCATTGCATGAAGCATGTTTTGGCTAACTTGTGTCAAATTATAAAGAACTTGTGCACAAAAACGTTTTCTTTGTTTTTGGATGTACAGGGTTGCTTGAAGTCAACCGTGGTCAATGGCGAGGATCGGGGCTAGGTTCATGGAGGAGTTGAGGCCTAGAATGGTCAAGGGTGTCGAGTGAGACGGTGAACTCACGCATGACATAAGAAAGGCGAGAAATATTGAAAGTGAGTTTGAACGGCAGTATAGCACCATGAGGCTTAGACGGCCCAAGTAAGCCGTGATTCAGTGGAACCAGGACAAGATAGACTTGGCAATATATGACAAGCTAGTGATTCACGTCCTCTACCAGTACACTAGGAATGGGAGCATACCTGGATTCTGAGTGCATGTAGCCACGAAGTCGCTTCTGACCTAAAGGGGTGTCGTATAGGCTTTTGCGTCTGACTTCAAGTTGAAGCATTTTCTTTCCTCCTCTTGTTTTTGTCTCGTTTTATGGATAAGGCTGAGGTCACACTCATATTACGCAGCTCTCCTCTCATATTTTTAGTTAAAAGTTACGTGTCACAGCCAGCAGAACACCCCCCCAAAGTCGCGAGTTCCGGCAAGCAGACGCACCACCGTCATGGTTGTTCCCCGTCAAGTGCCAAAGCGGTTCGTCGCTTCCACTCTTGCATCAACTCCGTCCTAGCGCTTGTCACCTCTGGCGAGTTTCTCGAGTGGCGATGACGTTCCAATTGTTGAGAGGGAGGAATGAGGTGTGGCGGTGATGGCGGGATGGGGCTACAGGCCATAGCCCATGTTGCGAAATTTCATACATCAATTTTTTTTCTCCCAAAAATGGCTGCCGAACGGTGAATGCTGGTCTTCAGTCTCGGGAAAAATAAAATCCTACTACCAAGTTGACGAAAATGACACATGAGATTCTTGTTATGCCGCTAGGGTTCGCCAGACTTGACCAAACAGATCGTCCGGCACGACATGGATCTAAATAAGGCACAATCAAATTAGGTCTAATACAGCTGATCCGAATAAGTTATTATGTCATACCGTACTAGTCCATGTGCCTACCATGCGACCTAGACACAACATTAGCTAAACGAGTCACTGATGGATCGTTATTGTCAATCAAGTAATTTTACTACCAGTTATAAGTAATTTTAATGTCAGTCGCTGAGTCGCAAATATTTTTACCATCAGTCGTAAATAATTTTACTGCCAAATCACCCATCTATGCTTAGAAGAGTGCAATAACCATAATATAAGTAATTTTACAATTAACCGCAAACAATGTTATTGTACTACCACAGAAAAGTTACTGTACGTGCTATGCCAAAATGCCGACTCAAGCATAGCACACCTGGTTAGGCAAGACCAGCATAACATGGTTACTGTTTGTACACTAACGTATCTAGGCCAGACCAACAGTGTCGTCCCACGGGCCGGCACGTTTGGTCCGGTCCTACCAGGTCTGATGTTTGCAAAAGGAGGTCGCAAGAAGTTGAGGATTACCCATGTCAATTGCATTGTTGCCGCTGTTCTCCCGACTGACGTTATCAACGCAGCGCAAGCATGCATTGATGAATATTTTAGGCCTTCACCTCTGAAACGACCTCGATCACCAGCTGGGCAGTAGTCAGAAGTAACGAAATCACCGTACATGGTACAGATAGTAACAGATGAATAGGCAGGCCCGTTGATGAGGGCGTGCAACCTGGGCGATGGCACAGGGCCCCCAAATTAGTAGATCTATACGTATGTACAGCCCAGCCGAGCCAAACCGTACATCTGAACAGTAGAGGAAGGGTCCGAGAACTCACGTTGGCGAGTGGCGACTAGGGCAGCGTCGGCGCGGAGGGGGACTGGGGAGCCGCGGAGACAGAGGCGGTCGCCAGTCGACGCGGAGTGGCGGAGGGGAAGCCGGAGGGGGAGCTGCGGCCCGCGGAGGCGGAGTGGGAGGCGGGAGGCCAGAGCCCGGAGGCCGGAGGGGGAGCCGCGGCCTGCGGTCCGCGGAGGCCGGAGAGGGGGCCGCGCGCGCGGAGGCCGGAGGGTGGAGCCGGCTGCGGACGGAGGCGCCGAGGCGGTCGCCGATCGGCGCGGGGCAGAGGGGAGGGGAAGCCGGACTACCGGAGGCCCGACCGCCCGAGGCCGGAGGGGGAGGCCGGAGGCCGGCGGGTGGAGCCGCGGAGACCGGGAGACGGAGGCGCCGAGGCGGTCGCCGGTTGGCGCGAGGCGGAGGGGAAGCCGGAGTGCCGGAGGCCCGAGGCCGGAGGGGGAGGCGCGGCCTGCGGAGGTAGAGGGGGAGGCCGGAGGCCGACGCCCGCCGCCCGGAGGCCGGAGTCACCCACTCGCCCGGAGGCCGCCGCCCGCAGCCCAGACGGCCAGACGCCGAATGGAGTGGCCGGTCTGTGGGGAGGGATTGAGGGAACTGAGTAAAGACTAAAGAAGTGGAGTGGCATTTCTTTACTCCATCCGGACTCCGGTCCCCCACCGAGTATAGTGACAGCCAGAGGTCAGAGGTGAATACTCCAGACTCCAGAGTAGGTGAGTTGTACAGTACTACTCCACTTTAGCATTGTTTTAATCAAATTTGTTTAATAGTATAGTAGCCATTAGCTGATTAGATAATTTATTCAATCAAATTTGTTGAAGGGACAATGTCTACTAGAAATAGGAAGTATGATTCTGGTGCTGAAAAGCGTAAGAAGAGACAAAGACTAGAAGCAGCAGCTCAATCTCAAAAAGGTGCTCTTGACAGATTTTTTGTGGGAGAAATTGCATATGCTAATGTTGATGATAGCCATGGTGATGACACAGTAGAGGTCGAGGCTCACATTACAGAAAATAATAAAGGTGATGATCCAGGGGTTGAGGCTCACACTATAGAAATTGATGAAGGCCATGATGCCGATAATTCTTTTCAGCCTGATATATTTGATCCAAGAACATGGGATGCACTTGATTCTAAAATGATTGATATTTTGGTGCAAAAGGGTCCTAAAAGAGACCTGTCTATTGAGCATGGTCCAAGAGACAAATATTCTAGAAGATTTTCTGCATTGCATTACACCAGAGTTCTCTCAAACGGAGAAAATTGTGACAGAGAATGGCTTGTATACAGCAAAGAGCTTGACAAAGTATTTTGTTTTTGCTGCAAATTATTAAGAAAGGGGCTTGTGAGAGGTCAGTTAGCAAATGACGGATTTAGTGACTGGACTCATCTTGGCAATAGACTTAAAGAGCATAAAACTAGTAGAGAACATGTCACAAATATGGCTACATGGTATGACTTACGTCTCAGGTTTCAGAAGAATCAAACAATTGATAAAGTTGCTCAAAGAGAACTTGAAAGAGCATGTTGATCGCATCACCAATGGGAATTTCTTAGGACTGGTTCAAATGTTGGCTGAGTTTGACCCAGTTGTCAAAGAGCATGTTGATCGCATCACCAATGACAAAATCCGTGATCATTATCTTGGTCCTTCCATCCAGAATGAGTTAATAAATTTATTAGCTTCTGCAATCAGGTCTGCAATTGTTGCAAAGGTAAAAGAAGCAAAGTACTTCTCAATTATACTTGATTGTACTCCTTATGCAAGCCACCAAGAGCAGATGTCTTTGATAATAAGATATGTTGATACATCTTCAAGTTCTGTTTGCATTGAAGAATCATTCTTAGGTTTTTTGGATGTCAATGATACCACTGGGCAAGGATTGTTTGATGCTCTACTAGAGGAATTGAAAAGTCTTGATCTTGATGTAGACAATGTGAGAGGACAGGGATATGATAATGGGTCCAATATGAAAGGAAAAAATATTGGGGTACAAAAGAAAGTTTTGGATATAAATCCAAGAGCTTTTTATTCAGCTTGTGATTGCCATAGTCTGAATTTGACACTATGTGATATGGCAAAGTCTTGTCGTAAAGCAACAGAATTTTTTGGAGTTATCCAACGCATCTATACGACATTTGCCAATTCTACAAAAAAAGGTGGCAAATTCTTAAAGAACACATAACAGGATTGACTCTTAAATCATTGTCATCTACTCGTTGGGAGAGTCGTCTTGATAGTGTTAAAGCTATAAGGTTTCAGATCCCAGAAATAAAAGAGGCTTTACTACAGGTGGCTGAAAGTGATGATGACCCATTGAAAAGTAGTGAAGCTAAATCATTGGCAGAAAATGAACTTGGTAGCTTTGAATTTTTAGTGGCAATAATCATCTGGTATGAAATATTATGTGCTATTAATTTGATCAGCAAGCAGCTACAATCAAAAGATATGCTTATTGATGTTGCAATTGAGTCTGTACAGGGACTGATTTCCTTTTTCAGAAAGTATAGAGAAACCGGCTTTTCAAAAGCATTGGAAGCTGCAAAAGAAATTGCAATGGAGATGGATATTCATCCAGAGTTCCAACCCAAGCGAAAAATCAAAAGAAAAAGACACTTTGATGAGGCCGCAGATGATGCATCCATTGTTTCACAATCTGAAGAGGAGTCATTTTGGGTTAATTATTTTATAGCCGTTATTGATCAAGCTATAGTTTCACTTACCAAGAGATTTGAACAGTATCAAGGGTATGAAAAAACTTTTGGTTTCTTGTTTACTTCAGATAGGCTGCGATCCTTGGATGATAAGAATTTGATGGCTACTTGTGTTAATCTTGAGGATGCACTTAAGAATGGAGAACACAAAGATATTGATGGACAGGAATTGTTTGTGGAGTTAACTTTCATCCAAGATTTACTTGAGGAATCTATGGGTCCTCTTGATATTCTGAAGTTTTTGAAGAAGCGCCCCTTTTATCCTAACGCTGTTATTGCATATAAAATTTTGTTAACCATTCCTATGACTGTTGCATCTACGGAAAGGAGCTTTTCTAAACTCAAGTTGTTGAAATCCTACTTGCGTTCTACTATGACACAAGAAAGACTCAATGAGTTAGTGATAATAGCGCTTGAAAATGATGTCTTGGAGAAGATTAATTATGAAGATATAATTGGAGATTTCATTTCAAGAAATACAAGACGTATGATGCTTTTTAGCAGAACATGAGGTCAGTACTATATTTTTTTGGTCTTAATATCTGATATATTTCCAAATCTTGTATGTAGTAATACATATTGAAGTTACATTTCATATGATTGTGCGATATAATGTCTTAATTATATTAGACCAATTTTTTTTACAAATTGAGGGCCTCATTTTGCAATTCGCCCTGGGGCCCCAAATTTCTGGAGACGGCCCTGTGAATAGGCAGTTGAACAGATAAGAAATTTCCGGGCTGCACATGCTAACTATATGATGCGCAGATGCAAGAACAAAGGTGGGTATGTCACCCCACAACAGAAACTACCTGCACCATGAATAGAATGTGAAACCAATAAACATAGATAGTCCAACGACATATAATAAAAATTTTCAGATGTTCATAAACATGTATGTTTGCACCTGATACAGCCTCAGTTTGCTGAGAATATGTGTCAGTTACATGTTGCACACATGGTGGAACATAAGGGTTCAGCTCCCTCACCTGGTCCAGGAGCTGTATCCTTGGAGGGCAGATTATTCCTAATATATTTTTACATAAGAATATAACACAGCGGTTTAGTTGTAGAACTATTGCAATAGTTAATCACTTAATCTTATAGGAACATCAAGGCCCTCAAGTGGCTTGCTCTTTTGACTCTCTGTGAAATGGCACTAACAGGTAATTGAAATGGCAACAAGCCAAGCTCTCGAAGGTGTCAAAAACAGAAAGAAACAGACATGTTCAGAAGCTTAGAAGATGACAAGATGCACTAAAGAATTTCAGCTTTGGAACCAAATGAACCAAAATTCATTTAGACCGCCTGGAATCATCAGATGTGCAATTAATAGACACATGAGGCACAGCTAAATTTAATTATGCCCATTGATATACATGACAGACAGTGGAGAAAGGGCATGGTGTTACAGCAAGGTCCATGCCTGGTAGCAATAGGTCGCATCATATGTAGGAAGCAGGAAGGCATATTTAGACTGCTGCTGTTCCACGGATGGCGAAGGGAAACAATTTAAATTGAGCATAGAGTCAATATTAGCATGGAAAACTAAGGGAACGATTCATGAAGATAACAATGTAAATATTATAAAAACACATCTAATCTATTACAAAGACACAGTATTAAAGATACATGGTATTGTGAAGGCTGTAAATAGAATAATGGACGAAAGGGACCAAATACAGACAAAAGTACATTATCTGTACTCAACAAACAATGCACCAGATATGCAATAGAAATGAACAAATAATCTTATATGTATGATGTTACCTTGCAAATGGTGATGTACTTTACGGAGGATATATTTCAAATATGTGTTTCCTTTGAATAAACTATTCTGCAAGATAAGGAATCTGCAAAGACACAAACTGTAAATAAGTTCCAAATTAGACTGCGCGAACATAAACTGATAAGTATGACTAAATTATCACTAACTACTTCATATTATAGAAAAAGAAAGTTCGGAACTTGAAGAACCATGTTTTCTTCAAAAGAGCTTACCATGTTCTCCTACTCATGCTTGGCCATATTTTCTAACCCATGAATGATGGAAATTAGCATAAACAATGCATGTAATTGAATCCTGAGGCGAAACTGTTATATGTAAGCATGTCACTTCTATCAATATCTCCTTTTGGTCTCTACACATGCATGATAGATCGCTTGAACAGTCGAAGAGGATGCAAGCTCTAGAATGTTTAGTAAGAATAAGATTTGTTTTTTAGATGAGCAGTTCTCACCAAAGGCTGTTATTCTGCCGATCATTTGTTCGACATAAAATAGAAGGATTAAGATATGAAAGCAATAGGGAAATCAGTAAAGACTAACATTTGCAATAATAGGGAAGCTCAACACACTCAGTAGTCTGATAAATTAAGTGCCTCTTATTTTTCCAGATTTGTTGTTCTTTCATCTATTATTTTCTGCACCATATGTTTTAACTTTCAATAAAACGTCATTGGTTGACTTAACATCAGAATGGTGTTGAGCTCAATAGCTCCCACTGAATGGTCAGAGCAGCGGCATCAGCAGTGTATCCACTCGAAATGCACACCAATGTTTTCAGCAGTGCTGTTATTTGGAACACACACTTCACCATTCAGTTCCTGTGCTATCTTTCGTCCAATGAGGAATAGCTTCTGCGTGCGCCTTTGAAGTTTAGCTCAACAACATATTATATTATCTAAATATGCCTTAATTATAAATAATAACTTCTATCTAGTATTTGGCAACGACTAATTATATTATGTAAATATGCCTTAATTATAAATTATAACTTCTATTAAGTATTTGCCAAGGAACAATTCGCTGCTTTAGCGGATCATTTAAATAGTTGAAGTTATACAGTTTTTACCTTCCCATTCCACTCTGACCAAATGTCCCAGTGAGGAAATTGACATACTATATATATATATATATATATATATATATATATATATATATATATATATATATATATATATATATATATATATATATATATATATATATATATATATATATATATATATGTGAGTAGGAGCATATCTAGTGCTAAAATCCTATTCAATGCTAAAATGCTAAAATTTCTCCACATCCATCCGATCCACAATGTACGGCTCGGATCGAAGATGGTGGAATCCTCTCATCTCACTTAATTATTCTTTCACAAAACCCCCTACGAAAATTATTTTTTCACGTTTATGCTCTCAGCTCCTCATCTCCTCATATTAGATCGGATCCTACCCCCAACCCTTCCTCTCGTCCCTTCTCCCAAGCACCGACGCTGCCCCGGCCTCCCCCAACGTCACCCCAGCCTCCCGAGGGTCGGCGCCGCCCCGGCCTCCCCCGACGCCGCCCCAGCCTCCCGAGCGCTGACGCCGCCCCGGCCTCCCGAGCTGCAACGCCCCGTCGCGGTCCCCCTCCTCCGACCTCCGCCTACCTCCCGGGCTCCTCTCCGAGTGCCGCCGACCTCGCTGAGCCCCTCCCCGAGCGAACCCGCCCCCTTGGAGTGCTGCCGCCTACATCCTGGGATCCTCCCCGAGCGCCGCCGCTCACCCCATCAACCACCACGATGCCATCGTCACTGCATCTGCCACCTCGACGCCGACTGCCGAGCCTCCCTCCCCGAGTGCCACCGCCTCCCTCCCCGAGCGTCACCACCTCCCACCCAGCCACATCTCTATGCAGCATCATTTTGATGCAGGCATACGCAAACTGCAAGGAAAATAGGGAATCAAGAAGAAAACGACAATAGATGGGGAATAGAGCTCAGTTGTCTCAATTTGGTGCACGAATAGTATCAGGCCTATGGACTGTAGGAAAATGGGTTGTAAGAATTTGTGGGTTGTGAATTGTAGCATATGAAGCTGCATATGCTACAGAAATGTACTCTGAATGCTTCTGATTGTGAGAAACATCTGAAACTTACTCTGAATTACTCCCAAATTGATGGTTTCCTGGAACAGCAACTGGATGTATGTGTAAGAAAGGATTTCTATGATGGATGTTACATGTATGTGAGAGACCATTTTCCGATCCTTCAGTATGTGTACCATTAGATTTGTGTGATGGATATTGGATATTATTCCCCTTCAGCCTTCATTGAACATAGATTATTCACCTAATCCTATTTTTTATATGTTTCTGCAAATATTATAAGAATTGTAATAAGTTACTATTGTGTTCTGATTATAGCATATGAAGAGCATGATGTGATGAAGCTGTATTTCAGGCCAAGAGCTTATGGTAGGTTCATTATAGAAATTTGGTGTTTCTTGTTGGCTTTGTGATGTCTGCATGTTTCTGGACAATGAACAATAACATGTTCATCAGCGGGTCATGTCATGATATACATAAGATTCACTGGAAAAATGTTTCTTGGGCTTTATAAAAACTATGCACATTGGCATCAAGGCTTGTCATGATATTCATGAGATTTAGCAAAAGGCCATGCACATTGGCATCCAGCCATACCAAGGCAACAAAAAAGAACAGAGTTTTCCAATATGTAGGTGAAGAAGTGCAGGTTAGAATAGATGAGCCTAAGCAACATATTGAAGAATAGGCTGATTTTCGGTGACCTGGAGGAATGCATTTCTTTTGGTCTTTCCTACTGTTGGAGCAAATTTGTGCTTTACCTTCCAGAAATTAATAGTTACAGAATTCAGATTAACGTGCTTCGGTTTGTATGGTTTGTCTACATTCTGAAATCCAGCAAGATTGTAATAGCATGAAAAATATATTGCAATAGAAATGGATTGTGAGGTTGTGCCTGATGTCATTTATGCATCTATTGTCAGCCATGGCCACTTGCAATGATTTTTTTTCTCAACTGGAGTTTTCAGAGACAACTCACAAGCACAAATCTGATACTGTTCATTGTCCAATAAAGCTTGATATGCCAACATATGTGTTCATTGTCCAAGAATCTGATACTGTTCAATCTATTTATTACAGCATCTTGTTGAGAGTTGGCAGGCATGCTTGTTACTGCTATATTCAAAGTGTAATCTTCAAGGGGAAATCAACAAAATCAACAACTTCACATATACTGGTCAACAAATAACATTGCATGTACAAGTCAAAACAGTATACATATGTACATGCAGACAAAGTCCAGAACATCAGCTTACTTTGAAGTCCTTTTGGTTTATTATTTCATATGCACTGGTGTTAAAATTCTTGCGGTGGAACAAGACATCCATACATTAGCCAGCTAGTTCTGAGAATGTTCTCTGTAACTTCCAGGGAATTTTGCACATATCATCTTCCAGAGCAGCACGATGTGGATCATGTTCTCTGTAACTCAGCACAAGTTCTGAGTATATTGCAATGTTGACAGCCAGAAACCAGATTCATTGCTCTACTGAGTTGATGCTGCAGCAGCAACCTGCTTTCTTGCTTTGCAGAACATGGAGACCACAAGTTCATTTAAGTTCAGACCGTAATAACAAACCACAGATACTCTTCAGAAGCTTCTACTCAATCAATTCATTTTCAGTTCATAGACCACATATACATTTGCAGAGATAGATTTCAGCTCAATTCCACATATACATTTCAGTTCAACTCACATATACAATTCAGGTTTCCACATTGAAAAATGTATTGCAATTTGAAAGATACATTTCTATTCTATTCACAGATACAATTCAGGTTTTGACATTCAAAAGATACATTTCGGTTCTACTCACGAAACCAAATTCAGCCACTTTTGTGTGTAAATTTAAATCTAGAAGAACATTTCTGCTCTTCACATCTCTATGCACCATGATGCATATTCCAATCCTACATTGTGCTTGCATGATGCTGCATAGAGATGTGGCCAGGTGGGAGGTGGCGACGCTCGAGGAGGGAGGCGGCGGCGCTCGGGGAGGAAGGCTCTGTAGTCGGCGTCGAGGTGGCAGATGCAGTGACGACAGCATCGTGGTGGTTGATGGGGTGAGCGGCGGCGCTCGGGGAGGAGCCCAGGATGTAGGCGACGGCACTCCAAGGGGGCGGGTTCACTCAGGGAGGGGCTCGGTGTGGTCGGCGGCAATCGGACAGGAGCCCGGGAGGTAGGCGGAGATCGGAGGAAGGGGACCACGACGGGGAGTCGCAGCGGGGCGTTGGCGCTCAGGAGGCTGGGGTGGTGTCGGCACTAGGGAGAAGGGACGAGAGGAAGGGTTGGGGGTAGGATCAGATCTATTCCGAGGAGACGAGCTGAGGGTATAAACATGAAACAATACTTTTCGTAGGGGGTTTTGTGAAAGAATGATTAAGTGAGGTGGGAGGATTTCACTATCCTCGATCCGAACCGTACAATGTGGATCGGATGGCTATAGAGAAGTTTTAGTATTTTAGCACCGAATAGGGCTTTAGCACTATATATATATATATATATATATATATATATATATATATATATATATATATATATATATATATATATATATATATATATATATATATATATATATATATATATATATATATATATATATATATGTGTGTGTGTGTGTGTGTGTGTACACATATGTGTACATATATGTATATATATATATATATATATATGAAAATCTGAATATGTTGAACCAAAATTTTTATATGTGGCGTTTGAGGAAAAAACACCAGGAATATATATATATCATTTGAAGAAATAATAGCCCAAAAAAATAGATTCAAAATTAGTTAGAGGAATATCGTGGAAAAAATATACGAGAAAGCATTAACTCAAACTAAAAGAATATTGGGATAAATTATTATATAGAACCATCTGCCAAGGATTATATCCAAAAACATAAGAGGGCTAGAAATAAGAAAACTCCAGTATCCTCTCCAGTGACAAATATAAAGTAAGACTGATACCACTAATATACCACTAATATAGTGTTGCAGAAAATTAAACGTAAATAACAAAATATTCAAAAATACAGATATTCAAAAATACAAATATGATATTAGACTGTAATGAAGATTCAGATTGAAATTCAAATGCACTATTCAAAGTAATCACTGTTCAAAAATAGTTACTGTTCAAATTAATTACGGTTTTTATGAAGCGCGTTCTTTTTGCAAGATCTTATGGGTTGACGAAACCAGCAAAACAGTCGAAATAAGTAACAATGGCGTAAAAATCCTACTCGGTACTCACCATATTTCTCGCTAGTTTGTTTCAAAAGTAGCTAAGCTTTTCCTAGATGTTCTTAGTCATGCTTATATGGAATAATATTTTATCACCCCAGGCAGTTCCACCCGAAGGGAACACTTTTCTTTGGCAACAACATACTCAGCATTTAAGCTCAAGGCTCAACGGAGAATTGCCAAGCGATCTCTCCTATAGGGTCCGTAGCATAAAACCTTATTCCATATAAACATATTGAAAGAACCAGGGCTTTTCAAAAAAAACTACTTCATTTCCACAAACTAGTTTACATATGGTTTTCCCTTTCAGAAACCCCCGAACAAAGAGTACAAAGATAGGGAACCTACCTTCACACTGATATTTCACAATACACTCTTACGTGGATATCTTACAATGTGTGCTTACTCCACACAATTAGAACTACAACTTAGAATGCTACTCACTCACACTCCTCACTCTCTTCTTTCTTCGACACCTTCACTTCTGGATGGCGTCGCTATTTATAGGAACGCAAGGAGCCATCCCAGTAATATTATAATGTAGCCTATACGAGAGGCCTTGCTGGCTTCACGAGGAGTTGCTATCTTCAAGAGGCGTCATTATGAAGATTCGTCCGCATGCATTATTGGTGTACCCTCCACTTTGTATATTGGAGCTTGCCCCCGTGAGTGCTTCCGTGATTGCCTGCGCATCTTCTTTATTGGATTCTCCCAGTGCTGGGATTGCCTGGTAGGAGGATATTGACTAGTATTGGCAGTATCCTTCTTGTCTTTTATCATTCTTCATTTAAAACCTGATATTTTTTTTAGAAAATTTTATTTTATTTTGGATTTTGCCCATGTCCAACAATATCCATGATTTCTTCATCCGAAAGAGATATATCAAATTTTCATCATACGCTTTCTTTATTTCCTCAAATTTATCATTTATTTCTTTCTTTAATTCTTTTAGGATATCTTCCTTAATCTCATTTTTCCATTGTGGTGATATAAATTCGAACTTCTCTTCTATCTTTCAGTCTATATAAGACCCATCTAGAGAGTCTACCCCCTTCATTAGGCATTCTTTATATGTGAGGTTCAAAGGATTTTCTTCCTCTATATTAGCTGATATTGAAGATGTAGGGGCCTTCCTATTTCTTGCTTTTTTAAATTTTTGAATATAGTCTTTAGCAGCAGGTTCCATATGATAATTCACCCTAAAATTTTTCTAGCTTGGTTTAAGACATCATCTATATTACTGTATTTTTTTCCAGGATATTCCCCCTGCTAATTTTGAATCTATCTTCTGGGATACTATCTCTTCAAATGAAATGTATACTCCTGGCAGTTTTCCTTCAAATACGACATATAGAGGCTTTGGTTCTATGAATTCAATATTATCGGCAGCATGTAGTGACTCATTTGTCATATGGAAGTATTCAGCTAAACTATTTAATATTGATAGCATATAACCCTTTTCTTCTCGCTTATTATTATATTGATACCAGAAGTTATCTAAGATATATTCTTGCACTTCATCAAAAATTATATGGTCTTTCGATTTGAATTTGTATGAGTTTGGAGGAAATATTTTGAGCTTATTGTCATTTCCAAAACTGAAGAATTCAGTCCCAGTATAATTCATAGACTTCTTCATTCCTGCAAAATAGAAGAACGGAAAAATAGATCAGGTAACTTATTGTCTTTCCCCTTTATATGCTCAAATATAATTTTATAGCCATTTCCAGTAATAATATCTTCAAATAAAACCCATCATCGCGTGGAACTTTCTTGCTATTGATTTGATTGTGGTATCTACAAATGGCTTCACAATCCGTTCTAACGGTAAATTCTTTGAAACCTAAATACAGCCTAAACGAATTTATAGCATTGATTATTACTAAGATCTCTCTCTGTATTATTCACTGTTTTTAGCTTGTAGCTTCCAGAGGCATACCGACATATCTTTTCTTTTGACTTTGGTGAGTATTTACTAGATCTTTGTTTTAGTATAGCACCCCATCCTAGCTGTGAGGCATCTGTCTCGATGACAAAATAATTATGATCTAAGGGCAACTCTAAAGGTTGCAAGTCTCGAACCCTATCTTTTATTATTCTGACTAATTTAATGTCTTCAGAGTCTCGAACCCACTAATAATTGGAGAAATACATATGAAACATTGGGATAAGAATTCTACCTTGTGTAAAATAAACATATTAAATCCTGAATATATCATTAAAACATGTCCAACAGAATAATTACTTTAAATTCAACTCTGAAGACATTAAATTAGTCTGAATGATATATTCAACCTAAACATGTCCAATATGTTCAGATGCCTCACAGCTAGAATGGGGTGCTATACTAAAACAAAAACCTAGTAAATACTCACCAAAGTCAGAAGAAAAGATATGTCGGTATGCCTCTGGAAGCTACAAGCTAAAAACAGTAAATAATACAGATAGAGAGATCTTAGCAATAATCAATACTATAAATTCGTTTAGGCTGTATTTAGGTTTCAAAGAATTCACCAATAGAACGGATTGTGAAGCCATTTGTAGATACCACAATCAAATCAATAGCAAGAAAGTTCCACGCGAAGATGGGTTTTATTTGAAGATATTATTACTGGAAATGGCTATAAAGTTATATTTGAGCATATAAAGGGGAAAGACAATAAGTTGCCTGACCTATTTTCCCGTTCTTCTATTTTGCAGGAATGAAGAAGTCTATGAATTATACTGGGACTGAATTCTTCAGTTTTGGAAATGACAATAAGCTCAAAATATTTCCTCCAAACTCATACAAATTCAAACCGAAAGACCATATAATTCTTGATGAAGTGCAAGAATGTATCTTAGATAACTTCTGGCAACAATATAATAATAAGCGAGAAGAAAAGGGTTATATGCTATCAATATTAAATAGTTTAGCTGAATACTTCCACATGACAAATGAGTCACTACATGCTGCCGATAATATTGAATTCATAGAACCAAAGCCTCTATATGTCGTATTTGAAGAAAAGTTGCTAGGTGTATACATTTCATTTGAAGAGATAGTATCCTAGAAGATAGATTCAAAATTAGCAGGGGGAATATCCTGGAAAAAATACAGTAATATAAATGAAGCCTTAAACCAAGCTAGAAAAATTTTAGGGGTGAATTATCATATGGAACCTGCTGCTAAAGACTATATTCAAAAATTTAAAAAAGCAAGAAATAGGAAGGCCCCTACATCTTCAATATCAGCTAATATAGAGGAAGAAAATCCTTCGAACCTCACATATAAAGAATGCCTAATGAAAGGGGTAGACCCTCTAGATGGGTCTTATATAGACTGGAAGATAGAAGAGAAGTTCGAATCTATATCACCACAATGGAAAATGAGATTAAGGAAGATATCCTAAAAGAATTAAAAAAGAAATGAATGATAAATTTCAGGAAATAAACAAAGCGTATGATGAAAAATTTGATATATCTCTTTCGGATGAAGACATCATGGATATTGCTGAACATGGGCAAAATCCAAAATAAAATAAAATTTTCTAAAAAAATATCAAGTTTTAAATGAAGAATGATAAAAGACAAGAAGGATGCTGCCAAGACTAGTCAATATCCTCCTACCAGACAATCCCGGCAATCCCAGCACTGGGGGAATCCAATAAAGAAGATGCGCAGGCAATCACGGAAGCACTCACGGGAGCAAACTCCAATATACAAAGTGGATAGTACACCAATAATGCATGCAGACAAATCTTCATAATGAAGCCAGCCACGCCTCATGAAGATAACAACTCCTCGTGAAGCCAGCAAGGCCTATCGTATATGCTACATTATAATATTACTGGGATGGCTCCTCGCGTCCGTATAAATAGAGATACCATCCAGAAGTGAAGGTGTCGAAGAAAGAAGAGAGTGAGAAGTAAGGAGTGTGAGTGAGTAGCATTCTAAGTTGTAGTTCTAATTTGTGGAGTGAGCACACATTGTAAGATATCCACTTAAGAGTGTATTGTGAAATATCAGTGTGAAGGTAGTTTCCCTATCTTTGTACTCTTTGTTTGGGGGTTCCCGAAAGGGAAAACCATATGTAAACTAGTTTGTGGAAATGAAGTAGTTTTTCTTTGAAAAGCCCTGGTTCTTTCAATCTGTTTATATAGATAAGGTTTTATGCTACGGACCCTATAGGAGAGATCTCTTGGCAATTCTCCGTTGAGCCTTGAGCTTAAATGCTGAGTATGTTGTTGCCAAAGAAAAGTGTTCCCTTCGGGTGGAACTGCATGGGGTGACGATAAAAAAAGTATTCCATATAAGCATGATTAAGAACATCTAGGGAAAGCTTAGCTACTTTTAAAACAAACTAGTGAGAAATATGGTGAGTACCGAGTAGGATTTTTACGCCATTGTTACTTATTCCGACTGTCTTACTGGTTTCGTCAACCCATAAGATCCTGCAAAAAGAACGCGCTTCATAAAAACCGTAATTAATTTGAACAGTAATTATTTTTGAATAGTAATTTTGAATAGTGATTACTTTGAATAGTGCATTTGAATTTTATTCTAAATCTTCATTACATTCTAATATCATATTTGTATTTCTGAATATCTGTATTTCTGAATATTTTGTTATTTACGTTCAATTTTCTGCAATACTATATTAGTAGTAGATTACTTTGAATCTGTATTTCTGAATATTTTGTTATTTACGTTCAATTTTCTGCAATACTATATTAGTGGTATCTCTTCTATATGCATTTGAAATTCTTCTATATCCTTCGGAGTGGCTTCTATTGGACATGTTTTAATGATATATTCAGGATTTAATATGTTTATTTTACAGAAGATAGAATTCTTATCCCAATGTTTCATAGGTATTTCTCCAATTATTTGGATGTCTTAGAAGATAGAATTCTTATCCCAATGTTTCATAGGTATTTCTCCAATTATTTGGATGTCTTCTAACCTTTCAACAATCTTTTCTATATCCTTTTTAGACTTTATGTCCCTGTACCAATTGGGTGCAAGTGATTGTAGACCTATGCAATCTGTGCATGTAATTGATATATAGTATACTCCTATGGTTTCACCAAGGTCTTCTTCCTTATTTGTTTTAGGAAGAACACTGAAGAGGACTTTAGCACTATATATATATATATATATATATATATATATATATATATATATATATGGGAGCATATCTAGTGCAAAAGGGTATTTTAGTGCAAAAGTGCAAAAACTTCTTTACAGCCGTCGAATTTGCATTGTACGGATTGGATCAAAGAGGGTTTCACAAAACCCCCTGCATAGATTAAGTTTTATGGGGTGAGGGTTCCACCTTTCTTGATCTGAGCCGTACAGGTTAGATCCGATGGTTCTTAGAAGTTTTTGCACTTTTACACTGAAATACCCTTTTGCACTAGATATGCTCCCTATAGACACACACACACACACACACACACACATATACATACATATTTATGTATATGTATATGTATATGTATATGTATATGTATATGTATATGTATATGTATATGTATATGTATATGTATATGTATATGTATATGTATATGTATATGTATATGTATATGTATGTATATGTATGTATATGTATGTATACGTATATGTATGTATGTATATATGTATATATATGTATATATATGTATATATATATATATGTGCGTGCGTGTGTATCAGAAAATCCTGAATATGTTTATATGTGGTGTTTGAGGGAAAAACACCAGGAATATATATATCATTTGAAGAAATAATAGCCCAAAAAAATAGATTCAAAATTAGTTGGAGGAATATCGTGGAAAAAATATACGAATATTGAGAAAGCATTAACTCAAACTAGAAGAATATTGGGATAAATTATTATATAGAACCATCTACCAAGGATTATATCCAAAAATATAAGAGGGCTAGAAATAAGAAAACTCCAGTATCCTCTCCTGTGACAAATATAAAGGAAGACATATAACGAATGTTTAGTGAAAGGGGTAGATCTCTTGGACGGTTCATATATAGACTGAAAGATAGAAGAAAAATTTGAATCTATATCCCCAAAATGGAAAAGAAATATAAAAGAAGAAATCTTAAAGGAATTACGAACAGAAATAAATGATAAGTTTGAAAATATGAAGAAAGCATATGACGAAAAATTCGAAATACCATTATCAGATTAAGATATTATGGATATTGTTGGGCATTGGCAAAATATAAAATAATGAATATATTGAAAACAGTAGTCTACATTAAAAAAGGTAGGCTATATGAAAAAAGAATATCTAAAGATAATCTTATAAAGGTACTTTAATATTGATAGAATGCTATCAATTATTCTGGCATGAAGACAATTTAGCAAAATGACATGAATACGTCAGAATAATATTCGTAAAGGTCAATAATAATATTCGAAGGACAATAATAATATTCATAAAGGATAATGTAATATTCACAAAGGACAAAGCACAGGTTGCCAGCACGCCACGCCAGAGAATAAACACTACAATTATTCCATCGTGCAAGCCAAAGGTCATGGCATTCCATCGTGCAAGCCAAAGGTCACGGCACAAAGAAATAAAGGACCCATCATGGCACAAAGAAAGAAGCTATCCATCATGGCACAACGAAAGAAGCTATTGTTGCAAGCCAGCTAAGCCTACATCAAGAGGAGGCTCCTCCCGCTACTATAAATAGAGGTGCAAGCCCTCAGACGAGGAGGCATCGGGGATTAGAAAGAAAACTCAAGAAGCCATTAGAGCAAGAGAGCCTCCCACTAGTAGAATCTCTCCCTCTTTAGTCTTTACTGTGAGTGCCATTGTAAGAAACTCATCCACAGGGAAGTATTGTAATAATCTCGGTGTAAAAGTATCTTCCTGTCTTTGTAATTAATTGTCGGGGTTCCCGAAAGGAAAAACCATATATAAGCTATTTTGTGGAAATGAAGTAGTTCTCCTTTAAAAATCCCTTGGCCTTTTTAGCATGATTATATAGGACGAGGTTTTATGCTAGAGACCCTGTAGGAGAAAACTCTTCAGCGATTCTCCGGTGAGCCCTAAGTCTGGCTGTGGAGAATGTTGAGACCGTAGAGAAGTGTTCCCTTCGAGCGAAACTACCTAGGGTGATGATAAAAAATTATCCCATATAATTGTGATTAGAAACACCTAGGAAAAGCTTAGCTACTTCTGAAGCAAATTAGTAAGAAATATGGTGAGTACTGAGTATGATTTTTAAATCACTGTTGCATAACCGGCTGTCTTGTTGGTTTCGTCAGCCCGCAAGATCCTGATAATTACTATTCAAATTAAATTAAGCAAAACATGAAAGATTAGTGTAAGAATAATATCTAGGAAAGATGCCATACCATAACATATCATTCTCATAGTGGAAAACCACTATACCCACCATACCCTACCTACCATAGTGCTTTGACCACTATTGTGATTCACTATAAATTCATCATAATTTGAATGGTAACCACATAAGAGGTATATTACCATTATATTTTGAATAGTGACCATAATATTTTTTTTTAACCATCCCAGTCCTCTCGAGAAAATTTAATTTTTGGTCCATTTAGATCTTTGGTGTGTGTGTGTATATATATATATATATTTGGGCGTGGAAGATTATTAAGCAAAACAACATGAATACATTAGAATAATATTCGCAAAGGACAATAATAATATTCGAAGGACAATGCAATACTCGTGAAGGGTAATAATAATATTCGTAAAGGATAATGCAATATTCGCGAAGGACAAAGCACAGGTTGTCAGCACGTCACGCCAGAGAACAGGCAGTCCAATTATACCATTGTGCAAACCAATAGTCATACAACATCAAAGGAATACCCATCATGGCACAAAGACAGAAAAAAGCTATTTGAAAACATATCGTGCAAGCCAGCGAAGCCTATGATATAGACTAAATCAAGAGGAGGATCCTCCCGCGACTATAAAAGGAGGTGCAAGCTTTCAAACGAGACATTAGAGATCAAACACAAGGCATCAGAGCAAGAGAGGAAGAGAGCCTCCCACTAGTAGAAGCACTCCCTCTTATCCTTTTGTGTTTCTGAATTATTTATAGCTAATTCTTTATCATTCTTTAATTTTTCTTAACCTAGATAATTCTCTATGAAAATAGTTCTCTTTTTCTCTTAATATAGGCCATTCACTGGTCATATTATTATTATATTCCTCAGTTATGTACTTTAACTTACCTTCATAATATTTTATTTCACTGTCTAAATCTAATTTTTCCATGAATTCAGATACTTACATTCCATTCTTCACCTACCCTTTCTTCAAAACCAATTCTTAAGAGACTCATGAACTTTATACCTTTCGATTGCATACTTTCAATTACATCGTTCACATTTACTTTATATTTAGTTCTACTGTTGTTAGTTAGTCTTCCTATAAATTCTATACTTATTAATAAATGTGTTCCTTTAAAATCCTCATATCCTTTAGTTTGAAACCCAAAACTATCTTTTCTATGAATTCTTTTATAGGCATAATTAAATCTGGAGCTATGTAAGTTATTAAATTATTTTCATTCGCATCACCTTCTAAGAATCCTAATGCTGCTTTATTTACTGTGTCCCATCTTTTATCTAGTAAAGATATTAAGACTTTTGTTCCTAATCTTTTTCTTGTCATACCTTTAATTTCTATAATATACATTCCCTGATGTATATATTTATAACTTGGATATTTTAACCCAATTCAAACTGCTTACTTACGATTCTTAATTCCACTGGTTGTGTCAAAACACTCAACTCTACTTCTCGACACACTCAACTCTTTCTCTAGATATTCTATATAACCCGGTCTTGCTTTCAAACATGCCCACATGATATATCTGCTTGGATTTTATTTTTCTTAAAGTATCCCTTTGATACGTTTCTAAATCTCTTTCTAGGTCTATAACCTCTTCTAAATTATCAATATCTTCACTTTTACCTTTTAACTTATCCATTAAGGTTAATGGCCCCACATCTTTATTTATTAGTTGGAGTGGGAGTGACTTATCTCTTCTAGTGAAGCTTTTAGATATGTCCATTTTTCTGAATTTATGGCTCTAGTGGATGTAACTATTCCTGATAAAACTAATACTATCTCCTTGCTTCTTTCTTCAGTATTGATTTTATTCAAGAGTTGAATCAATAGTTGAAGGATAGTATTGTTTTGTCTTATTATTACTTTAGAATCTTCTTTAGGTGATTCGTAGTTAGAGAAGCCAATGAGATGCTCAAGATATTTTTCTATTTCCTTTAATGCTTTGTTGTATTCTGATATATAATTAAGAGAGAACCACAATGCTTTAACTTCTACCAGCTTCCTAATTTTAAAAACTTCTTGATCTAGATTTTTTAAATCTTCTACCTTTATAACTTCCTTTTTAACAGGGGTTTTTCCTAGGTTCAAAATAGAGTCTAGTTTCTTATATATTAAAGTGACTTCTTCATTAATATAATCCCTATTTTGACTAATTTTATTTTGTTGTACCTTACTTTCCTCTAATATTTGTAAAAATAAATTTATATTATTATTTATTAAGAAATATTGTTCTGCTAACTGATTATGTTTTTTATGCAACCTATCTAATTTTAATTCCAAGTCATCCTGTCTTTTACTCCAAGCTATGTAAAAATTATATAATAAATCAACAAGCAGATTTAATTGGCTATGCGAAGTATGCCAACTATGCTCGTTATAAGGGTTTATTCTGCACTTTATATTAATATTATCCTTTGTATTGACAATTTTACCAGAACTAACTTCTTGAATTCAAATATTTTAGTTTTTCAATGATGACGAACCTTGCTCTGATACAAAAAAATATCTCGAGAGGACTGGGTCCAAGGACTAGTTAAAATTCAAAATATTATGGTTACTATTCAAAATATAATAGTGATATGCCGCTTATGTGGTTACTATTCAAATTATGATGAATTACAATAGTGGTCAAAGCACTATGGTAGGGTATGGTGGGTGTAGTGGTTTTCTACTATGTGATTGATATGGTATGGTACTTTCCTAGATATTATTCTTACACTAATCTTTCACGATGGTGTTAATTTAATTTGAATAGTAATTACCAAGATCTTGCGGGTTAGCGAAACCAACAAGACAGCCGACTATCCTACTCGGTACTCACCATATTTCTTACTAATTTGCTTCAGAAGTAGTTAAGCTTTCTCTAGACGTTCCTAATCATAAATATATGGGATAATTTTTTATCATCACCCCAAGCAATTTCACCCAGAAGGAACACTTCTCTACGGCCTCAATATTCTCCACAGCCAGACTCAGGGCTTATCGGAGAACCGCCAAAGAGTTTTCTCCTACAGCGTCCCTAGCATAAACCTCGTCCCAAATAATCAGACTAAAAAGGACAAGGGGTTTTCAAAAGAGAACTACTTCATTTTCACAAAAAAGCTTACATATGGTTTCCCCTTTCGGGAACCCTGACAGTTAGTACAAAGACAGGAAGATACCTTTACACCGAAATTATTATAATACTTCATTCTAAATGAATTTCTTACAATGGTACTCTTACACTAAAGACTAAAGAGGGAATGCTTCTACTAGTGGGAGGCTCTCTTGCTCTAATGTGTTCTTGTGTTTGATATCTGATACCTCCCCGTCTGAAGGCTTGCACGTCCTTTTATAATCGCGGGAGGAGTCTCCTCTTGATTTAGTCCATATCATAGGTTTTGCTGACTTGCACGATAACAACAAAGCCTTTTGTCCAAAACGAGTTAGGGTAGGCTAGAAATGAAACCTCGTTAAGATCAAAGAGACGAGAGCTTTAGACCTATAATACTAAAAAACCCTAAGTCGTACAACCTGCTAACTGAGTCGAGAGCCTAAAACACTACCTCTAGACTTTTTTATGGTTCCGGTACATGAATCGCTAACTTCCATGCGCTCCTGTCCAAAGATAATTCTTTAGATACATTCCAATCCCTCAAGTCTCTTTTAATTGTTCCCTCCCACGTCAGTTTTGGTCGACCTCTACCACTTCTTACATTTTCAGTGCGTCTTAAAATTCCACTACGTACCGGTGCCTCAGGAGGCCTCCGTTGGAGATGTCCAAATCATCTCAAGCGATGTTGGACCAATTTTTTTCAATTAGTGCTACCCCCACCCTATCACGTAAATCATCATTGCAGATGTGATCCCACCTTGTATGACCACAGATCCACCGCAGCATTCTTATCTCCACTACACTCATCTTCTGTATATGTTGTCTTTTAGTCGCTCAACATTCTGCTTCATATAACATCGCAGGTCTGATCGTTGTCCTATAGAACTTACTCTTTAACTTCTGAGGAATTTTTTGTCACACAGGGCACCAAATGCTTGGCGCCATTTCACCCACCCCACTCTTATCATGTGGCTCACATCTTCATCAATCTCACCATCCCATTGTAGCATTGATCCCAATAACGAAATGTGTCCTTTCTACATATTACTTGTTCGCTGACTTGCATGATATGTCTTCAAATAGCTTCTTTCTTTGTGCCATTATAGATATTTCTTTGATGTGGTATGACTATTGGCTGCACAATGACATAATTGGAGTGCCTATTCTTTGACGTGGCATGCTGACAACCCGTGCTTTGTCCTTCGCGAATATTGCATTGTCCTTTACAAATATTATTATTGTCCTTCACGAATATTATTATTGTCCTTCGAATATTATTATTGTCCTTTGCGAATATTATTCTAATATATTCATGCGCTTTGTTTAATAGTCTTCCATGTCTGAATAATTGATAACATTCTATCAATATTAGAGTACATTTATAAGATTATCTTTAAATATTTTCTTTCATATAGCCTACCTTTTAAGGTTCTTTCTAACTATAGGTTGCTACTTTCAGTATATTCTTTATTTTATATTTTGCTCATGTCCGGTAATATCCACAATATCTTCATCTAATAATGATATTTTGAATTTTTCGTCATATGCTTTCTTTGTATTTTTCAAGTTTATCATTCATTTCTGTTCGTAATTCTTTTAAGATTTCTTCTTTTATATCTCTTTTCCATTTTGAGGATATGGATTCAAATTTTTCTTCTATCTTCTTGTCTATATACGAACCGTCTAAAAGATCTACCCCTTTCACTAGACATTCTTTATATGTAGCATTTTTTGATGTTTCTTCTTTTATATTTGTCATGGGAGAAGATACTGGAATTTTTCTTATTTTTAGCTCTCTTATATTTTTGAATATAATCCTTGGCAGCTGGTTCTATGTAATAATTTATTCCCAATATTCTTCTAGCTTGAGTTAATGCTTCCTTCATATTTGCATATTTTTCTAAGATATTACTCCAGTTAATTTTGAATCTATTTTTTGGGTTATTATTTCTTCAAATGATAAATATATTCCTAGTGCTTTCCTTCAAATACCACATATAAAGATTTTGGTTCAACATATTCAAGATTTTCTGATATAGGCATTGATTCATTTAACATATGGAAATATTCGACGAGGCTATTCAATATTGATAACATATATCCGTTTTCTTCACGTTTGTTGTTATATTGATACCAAAAATTGTCCAATATGCATTCCTGAAGTTCATCGATAATTATATGATCCTTTGGCTTAAATTTATATGAATTTAGTGGAAATATTTTCATCTTATTGTCTGCTTGAAAGCTGAAAAATTCGCTCCGGTTATAGTTCATTGATCTTTTCATACCTACAAAATAGACGAACGCGATAATAAATCAGGCAAAATAGACGAACGCGATAATAAATACAACCTTATAGCCATTTCTGGTTATTATATTTTCAAATAAAACCCATCTTCTAGCAGAACTTTTCTTACTATTAATCTGATTGTGGTACTTGTAAATGGCTTTGCAATCTGTTCTTACTATAAATTCTTTAAATCCTAAATATAATCTGAAAGAATTTATTGCATTAATTACTGCTAGGATTTCTCTATCAGTATTATTTACAGTTTTAAGCTTGTAACTTCCTGAGGCATATCTACATAATTTCTTCTCTGTCTTCGATGAATATTTATTAGGCTTTTGCTTTAATATGGCTCCCCATCCTATTCGAGAAGCATCTGTTTCAATAATAAGATAATTGTTATCTAATGGTAAATATAGAGGTTTCAAAATTCTAACCTTATCTTTTATTAACTTTACTAGTTTAATATTTTCAGAATTAAAATATTTTTGACCATTCTTTCTTAACTTTGCAATCTAAACGCTAAACCACTCATCATTAGGAAACAGGCCATCCTCCATAATGACCCTGCATGCATCCGCATTCCTATGTTGTAGCAAACATAAAAACAGCACACCATATTTTTTTTTCACAAATTGAAAGGAAAGCATAACTTTTTGATTGGTAAACGATGAAATGACCTCCTAGCTATCTCAGCAAATGAACATATACCTAAGAGTAAACAAAAGCTCTATATATGAGTAAATTCAATATGTTACAGAGGGTACCAAAGCATCTGCACTCAAGGGGGAAGGTAAGGGCAGGTAAAAGCTGAGCAATTTGTGTGATCGACATGTCTCTGTAAACAGGTTACCTTCCACAATAACTCTGCATGCATTTGGATTTCTATGTTGTACCAAGCATAAAAAACAGCACACCATTATTTGTACTGCCAATCGAAAAGAAAAGCAATGTATGTACGTACGTATGTATGTATCAAAACGATGAACCGCTCATCATCAGGGGGTTAAGTTTGAGCTGTTTCGTATGCTTCTTAAGAGGGATGCATTCGCTAACCTAGCCACAAATGGTGACCCACGATATCGAAGAAATCGGGATAAGAGGAATAATGGAGAGGGGGGGGAGGTTACAGATCTAACCCAGAAGAAATACGGCTCCATTGAAATAGAGTCAGCAAAGCCCGGCGAACTTGTCACGGCGTTTCCTGTCACACGAAAAAGAAGCGTCATGGAAAGGAAGGCTTCTAACTGAGATTCTGACATATCACTGTTTTGGGCATGGCATTCCATAGAGCACAAATCAATAAAAATCAGCATAGGGATAAAAGATCTGATGCATGTAGAGTCAGATCGGTAACTGAAAGGGCCGAGAAAACAGGTGAACCACCGTGGCGGACAATGGCTTGGAGTGTAGAGCACAGTCCAATCAAAATCAGGAGAGGGATAGCAGATCCGGCGCAAGTAGAGCAAAATCGTTAAAGCAAAGGGATGACCCATCACCTCAGGGCCATGTTGCCCCCCCCCCCCCCCATTCACCCTTGACGGCCGCAATGTGGCAGATGCGACGGCAGGTCCGATGGGAAGAGGCCAACAGTGGCAGGAAGACCTCCAGATCTACCACATGCTGCACAAGAACTAATGAACTACAGATCTATCAAGGGATTCAGAATAGAGCTCGCCTGATCAGTGCTTCTTGTGCTCCTGGACAAACCTGGAGAACCGGTGGCACCAAACGAATAAAAAAAACCGCAGAACCAGCAGCGAGCTTACAGCCCGAGGGGGA
Source organism: Melocanna baccifera (assembly GCA_036346265.1). Classification (NCBI taxonomy): domain Eukaryota; kingdom Viridiplantae; phylum Streptophyta; class Magnoliopsida; order Poales; family Poaceae; genus Melocanna; species Melocanna baccifera. Next base: position 13,961,135 of record CM070679.1, read on the forward strand.
TGCCGAGGCAGTGCAGGTAGACGCAGTACAACGCGCGCAGCTTCGCCTCGAGCCCGGAGCCGAGCTTACTGTTGAATATTTAGTCAATTTTCGGTATATTTTAATCCAGAAATTCAGCATATAAAACATGACATACAAAAGCATGAGTGATTTAACAATGATGTATTCATATTTGCTTATGAACAAGCTAACAGCAACACCTATTATCAAATTCATAACATACAGAAACAAATACACCAGAGAAGTGTTCATGTTATACCCTCGGGCGGGGCCAGTGTCGGTGACACCGGAGGCGCCGTTACCATCAGTCGACATGATGGTCTATTCGATGTAGTCGATCGAGGCGTGATGCGGGGCGGGCGTGATGCGAAAGATGTTCGCCGTAGTCTCGCGAACGATTCACCACCGAAGTAGATGGCGTTCTTCACAGATTGAGCGATCGCGCCAATGCGCTCCCAAAAACTTGATTGCCCGTCTACCCGCAGTGCGCACGCGAACGGACGGAGTTTCGAGGCCTACTCGCCGAACTCTTTGCACGTAAAGTTACGACCGAGATTTCTTAGCGCAGCACAAGACGAAACGAAATCCTCTTTTTATCATCCCGTATGGAGTGGAGAGAGTTTTGTAACAGCAAAACAAAGAGCGAGTAATCGCAGCCATTAGTCACTAGTAATCGTAGTCATTACTCGAAAATAATCGCAGCCATAATTCACTAGTAATCGAACCGTTCTCGCCCGAGTCGATGCGTTACGATTTTGAATAGATAAAGAAAACGCGCGCACGCACTGACACGCGCTGCGCACGCGCGCGACACGCGCCCACGCGCGCGCGCGCGCGCAGCGAAGCGCGAGCGCCAGCGCGTGTTGGCTCTTTCCAATTCCACAAGGGGTTACCACGTTCCACCTTTTAAAGTGGTGTAACTCCCATTCAACTCTCCATATGGGACTAAACAGTTTTTCAATGTGGGCCTAGGAATTTCATTTGATTAATTGCTAAATTAAATGGACCAAGCCCAATTAATCCAACAATCCCCACCAAATTTCAAGGCACACGAAATGTTCTCGATTCTCATTGTTGTTTGATATACCAGTGTTTCGATGGAGACTGTTAAGTTGAACATCCACCTAGGAAAGGAGTTACACTCATCCACAACCGAACAATGGACTATGCCTTGAATTGACATTTTGTGCGAACAAGTTTTACCAGTTCCTTTACTAGTACTAGGTCGCCAAAAGCATCCCCTCTAGTTGGAGCGTATAAGTCATACTCCAAGCCTATTCATGAGTATCTAGAGATCACCCAAATCTCATAGACTGTGACCAGCAGTCGAACTCATATAGGTGTGTTCCTTCTAAGATGTCCTGTAGGCCGACATCTCTGCTCTAAATAAGCCACTCGGATCACATTGAGGTAAAACCAACCTGCCATACAGAATAGGAGAGAAGCGCATCATTGAAGAAATGGGCCTGTAAAGGTCTCTCCTCCCGATCAACTAACGACTTGTTTCACCATTCTACTTCACGGGATCTCCGATCACGTAGAACAGTTACCAACGTGGTATGACTCATGTGGATCTCGAGCCCATCTCACTCGATGCACTATCTATCACATTACGTGATAGACCCTTTGTAAATTGGTCACCAGATTTTTAGTCGCGGACATAGTCGATGCTATCACTCCGAGTTTTTCAGCTTTACGGCGGACTTTAACCGCCTTTTAACATGCCTAGATGACTTCATGTTGTCCTTAGAACTGTTCACCTTGATAATTACAATCGATTATCACAGTTCATCGAGATAGCGGTATCGGTTTTTAACCACCGCAAATCCATAAGGAGTTCGCGAAGCCACTCGGCCTCAACGATTGCGGTGTCTAATGCCGTGAGTTACGCTTCCATGGTTGACCTCGTTAAGATGGTCTACTTGCAAGACTTCGAGAAACAAGCACCACCTCCAAGTGTGAACACATATCCACTCGTGGCTTTTATCTCATCGGCATCGAGATCCGGTTTGAATCATCAGAGCCCTCCAAGACCTTTGGGTACCCAAAGATAGTGAATACCATAGCTCACGGTTGCTTTTAGATAGCGCATTACTCTCTCAAGAGCACGCCAATGATCATCTCCCGGATTTGAAACAAATCGGCTTAGCTTGCTCACAGCAAACGAGATGTCAGGTCTCGTAGCACTAGCTAAATACATCAATGAGCCAATGATCTGGGAGTATCTTAATTGATCTCTTGTTATTCTTCGGTTTTCCTTAATAACACACTAGGATCATAAGGAGTAGAAGCAGGCTTGCAGTCACTATAACCAAAGCGACTCAAGACCTTCTCTACATAGTGAGATTGCACAAGTGTAACCCCACCATCACCTCCTCTCAGTAGCTTAATGTTAAGAATCACATCAGCCACTCCCAAATCTTTCATCTCAAAACTCTTGGACAGAAAGTCCTTGACCTCCTCAACCACATTGAGGTTGGTCCCAAAAATCAGTATGTCATCAACATACAAGCACAAGATCACTCCTTCTCCCCCATCATAGCGATAGTACACACATCTATCGGCTTCATTCACAACAAAGCCAGCAGATGTCAAAGTTCTGTCGAACTTCTCATGCCACTGCTTAGGTGCTTGATTTAGGCCATACAAAGACTTTAACAACTTGCACACCTTTCCTTCTTGACCTTTTACCACAAACCCGTCTGGCTGATCCATATAAATCTCCTCCTCCAACTCTCCATTTAGGAAAGCTGTCTTAACGTCCATTTGATGAACGAGTAGACCATGAGAGGCAGCCAGGGCAAGTAGTACTCGAATTGTGGTCAATCGGGCAATAGGTGAATAAGTATCAAAGAAGTCCTCGCCTTCTTTCTGGGTATAACCCTTGGCCACAAGCCTTGCCTTATACTTTTCAATTGTACCATCAGGCCTAAGCTTTTTCTTGAAAATCCATTTACATCCTACAAGTTTACACCCATAAGGACGGTCAACGACCTCCCAAGTTCCATTAGACATAATAGAGTCCATCTCACTCCGTCTTCTTCCTTCCAATAGTCGTGTCGGAGAAGAATATGCCTCTTCCATGGTTCTTGGAGTGTCATCCACGAGGTATACAATGAAATCATCACCAAAGGACTTTGCAATCCTCTGTCTCTTACTCTTTTGAGTAATCTCATTGTTATCCTCCTCGGGATTTTCCATAAGTGTTTCTTCACATGTTCTATCGGCACAAAAGAATCAAGGAAATTATAGGTTCTTGACTAGATGAGCTAGGTACATCACATTTCATAGGAAATTCATTCTCAAAAAATGTGGCGTCTCGGACTCTATAATTGTACCAACACGCATGTCGTACTCGAGTTTTTATAATTAAGAACCTATAACCCACGCTGTGCATAGCATAACCAAGAAATACACAATCTGATTTTTGGTCCAAGTTTGCGCTTCTTGACAATTGGCACGTTAACTTTGGCCAAACATCCCCAGGTGCGCAAATATGAGAGAGACAATTTCTTCTTTTCCCATTCCTCGAATGGTGTTACTTCTTTATTCTTTGTAGGAACTCTATTCAGGACATGACACGCGGTCAATATAGCCTCACCCCACCATTCCTTAGAAAGTCCCGCATGTCTAACATAGCGTTAACTAAATCGATTAGAGTGCGGTTCTTTCTTTCGGCAACCCGTTTGATTCGGAGAATAGGAGGCGTCCTCTCATGAATAATTCCATGTTCCTCGCAGAATGAAATAAACTCATTCAAAAATACTCTCCCCACGATCGGACCTTACCCGCTTGATTTTTCTCTCAAGTTGGTTTTCTACCTCGACTTTATAGATCTTAAAGTAATTTAACGCTTCATCTTTTGTTTTCAATAAGTACACATAGCAAAATCTAGTGCAATCATCTATAAGCGTCATGAAATATTTCTTCCCACCTTTAGTCAACACGCCATTCATCTCACACAAATCAGAATGAATGAGTTCTAACGGTGCCAAATTCCTCGCCTCTTTCACGCCTTGTGAGGCTTGCGAGGTTGTTTCGATTGAACACACGCATGGCACTTAAAACTTTTGACCAAAGTGAATTTCGGGATTAAACTCATATTAGCTAAGCGCGTATACACCCAAAATTAACATGACAAAGTCGTGAATGCCAAACATTAGATTCATCATCATCGTTGCACACATGGTTCACAAATTTATTATAGAAATCCATCAAAGAAAAACGGAACAAACCTCCGCTCTCATAGCCTTTACCAACAAATGTTCCATACTTAGACACGACACATTTATTGGACTCAAATGCAAGCCTAGAACCATCTCTACACAATAGAGATCCGCGACGAGATTCTTCTTTATGGAGGACATGCTGCACATTCTTGGTCACGGTCTTTCCCGAAGTAAACTTGGATCGACCATACCAACACCATGAACAGCTGCATGCGATCCGTTTCCCATCAACAAGGAGGAACCTCGGCGGACTGATAAGATGAAAACAAGGAAATATCAGCACACACATGAATATTAGCACCAGTGTCAACCCACCACTCGGTGATTGACAAACGAAAGAAGCGTAGGTAAATAATTACCGTACCGATGTTCCTCGGCATCACTAATAACCATGTTGGCGGACTTCTTTTGCTTATCCTTGCGGTGCGGACAATCCTTAGCCCAATGGCGAATCACCGCACACAAAGCAAATTAGCCTTTCCTTTGCTTTTCTTCTTAAATTCGATAGTAGCCTTGGGCTTGCTAATAGGCTTATTTTTCTTCTTATTGTGGAAAGCTTTGATGGTTCTTTTACGCACCAAATTGGCACTAGAACCTCCTCAAGAAGAACTTTCTTGCCACGAGTATCTTTTGCCTCGCCTTCTCTTCAACACCAAGAGTGCCAATGAGATCGTGAACACCAACTCCCCGCCTCTTGTGTTTTAGAGAGGTAGCAAAATCCGACCAAGAAGGTGGTAACTTGGCGATAATACCGCCAACCACAAACTTGTCCGGTAACTCGCACTTATTATTCTCAAGCTCTTTTGCCAGCGCCTGAATCTCATGAGCTTGTTCTACTACAGAACGGTCATCGACCATCTTGTAGTCATAGAACTGCTCCATGACATACACTCACTTTGCCCGGCATCGAAACTCCGATTTGGCCTCAAGTGCATTCCACATCTCTTTGCCCGTAGGCAAATGCATGTACACATCCACAATGTTATCTGCCGTATGTTAATAAGTGCACCTCGAAACAAGTTATCCGCTACATTGAACTTGCGTTCATCCTCAACAGATAGAGGCTCAGCGGGCTTGCCTTGTGCAACATGAAAACATTCCATGGCAGTAAACCACAGGATCGCACGTGCAAGCCATCTCTTAAAATTTGAACCATCAAGCGGAGGGTGCGGTTTAAGCGACGCAGCAAAGCCAACTACCAAAAAGACCTATCAAGTTTTTGGATTGTTGAATATTTAGTCAATTTTGGCATATTTTAATCCGAAATTCAGCATATAAAACATGACATACAAAAGCATGAGTGATTTAACAATGATGTATTCATATTTGCTTATGAACAAGCTAACAGCAACACCTATTATCAAATTCATAACATACAGAAACAAATACACCAGAGAAGTGTTCATGTTATACCCTCGGGCGGGGCCAGTGTCGGTGACACCGGAGGCGCCGTTACCATCAGTCGACATGATGGTCTATTCGATGTAGTCGATCGAGGCGTGATGCGGGGCGGCGTGATGCGAAAGATGTTCGCCGTGTAGTCTCGCGACGATTCACCACCGAAAGTAGATGGCGTTCTTCACAGATTGAGCGATCGCGCCAATGCGCTCCCAAAACTTGATTGCCCGTCTACGTGCAGGTGCACGCGAGCGGACGGAGTTTCGAGGCCTACTGCCCGTAACTCTTTGCACGTAAAGTTACGGACCGAGATTTCTTAGCGCAGCACAAGACGAACCGAAATCCTCTTTTATCATCCCGTATGGAGTGGAGAGAGTTTTGTAACAGCAAAAACAAAGAGCGAATAATCGCAGCCATTAGTCACTAGTAATCGTAGTCATTACTCAAAATAATCGCAGCCATAATTCACTAGTAATCTGAACCGTTCTCGCGGTAAGTCGATGCGTTACGATTTTCGAATAGATAAAGAAAACGCGCGCGCACGACACGCCAGCGCAAGCGCGACACGCACACGCACGCACGCATCGCATCGCATCACATCGCATCGCATCGCACGCGCCGCTCCGCTCCGCTCCGCTCCGCGGGGCGTGGCGTGGCGTGGCGTGGCGTGGCGTGGCGTGGCGAGGCGAGGCGAGGCGAGCGAGCGCGCGCGCGCGTGTTGGCTCTTTCCAATTCCACAAGGGGGTTACCACGTTCCACCTTTTAAAGTGGTGTAACTCCCATTCAACTCTCCATATGGGACTAAACAGTTTTTCAATGTGGGCCTAGGAATTTCATTTGATTAATTGCTAAATTAAATGGACCAAGCCCAATTAATCCAACACTTACAGCCCGAGGGGGATGCCGAGGCAGTGCAGGTAGACGCAGTACAACGCGCGCAGCTTCGCCTCGAACCCGGAGCCGATCCCGTCCCTCCGCGAAGGTGACCGTCCATCGGCGCCACAGGAGCCACCGCCGGCGGCAGCGGATTCCACCGAGGCTTAGGTGCGCGGCGATCCCGCTTAGGTGGGGGCTGGCCTGCGGCAGAGTGAGGCGGAGGCGGAAAGAGACATTCTTGGAGGTGGCAGGGGTCGAGGATTTGGATCAGGTCGGGCAACTGGGAAAGCAAGGGATTATGGGGGCGACCGGGGCACGCGGCGAGTGCGGTAGGGCCGAGCGAACGTAGCGCGACGCGGAGGTGGATGGGTGGATGTTGCTGGTGGGGCGATCGGACGGCTCTATGCAAAACGAGGGATATGGACGGGCCGAAAAGTGAGGAGGGTTGTGGATGGGCTGAGAGGCCACGAGTTCCTTCAGCCTAGATTTATGACTAGATACGTATGCGTGGTGACACGTTATGTAAGTTAATTTATATAAATAATTGATTATCATGTAAAGATAGTTTAAATGGTAATTTTTTGTTGTTCATTGATATAGTTGATGTGTTTACTTTCTTTGCTGAATTAATTTGCTGATAGGGTATTTATATTAATTTAGGTAGTAAGAATCATTCTTTTTTAATGGATAAATAAGTTTATTTTGTATGGTGGTATGTGAATGATATTGTTTGGGAATCTGTACGAATTAGTAGTTTGTGTGTGTGTATTGTGTTAAGAGCATAGCTATTTTTTAGGCAGGTGTGGAATGATAGATACATATAAAATTGTTAGTCGTGGTATGTTTTGGTTGAAGGTAAATAGCATATGTTTTTGTGATGTGCGTGTTTTGCCCAGCAAGTATCAATTGTGTGCGGCATAATTGTTTTTGTAAAGTTTGTGTGTAACTGGATTAGTTTAGCTTCTTTTGAGTGTGTGAGAAACTGGGAGAGAATAGTTTATGTTACATTTTGTAGTAAGAACTATGATGACTTTTTTATATAATTTGGTGAAGATGTTGTATATAGTGAGTGAATCTGATGTGGAGCGGATTGTTGGGATCGGTTTGTTTACACTGGTATGAGGAATAGTATGAATAGTAAGAGGCATTGATAACTGTAGAGGAAAACATAATATACAAATAAACTGAGAAGGGTAAGTTAGTACACAGATTTATGTAGAAACTAGCATATGTTTTGGACTATGAGGAAAGCGAAGCGTTCGTCGAATATGTTCACATTAGTTAATACAGGGTTAATTATAACAGAGTGCTATTTAGTAATAGTAGTTTCGTTGGTAGGCATGGCATAGTCGGTGACATTCTGTATAACAAAATAAGTCTAGTTGGTAGGAATAAGTTTTGGTCGAAGTGAAGATTTCAGCGACATTGGTACATTGTGTAGCAAGACCTGTGCCAAGCATTGTAAGCTATCGAGGTGGGAGGGAGATATGTTATTCGCTGCGAGTAAAATATGTAGTTTTCCTAAATTTACCAGCATGAAAACATGTGTGAACTATATGTAGAAGAAGCATTTATGAAACCTGATGAACGAAACATCGATAGTAACAGGAATCATTATAGGTAGCGTAGAAATGGCTATGTAAGCAAGCATGCAAAACATGAAAAGTATATAAGTGCTATTGCAGGAGACCTATTATAAGGCTAAGCATAGAAAAAATAAAATTTGAGAAGGTAATAACAACAATGACAGCGTAGCAATAACGAAATACAAATGGTGTATCAGATAATTAAGAGCGCAAAAGGGTAATTATTACCACAACGAAATAAAACCAGCGATTCTTAGATGGTATGTAAGCTAATCAGCACACCTGGCGCCGAACAATGATGGAACCCAAAATGATCCTGCACTGTAAAATGAGTGACAGTAAGTACGAAGACAACGCAGTAATAAAAATGAATCAGGTAAACAACTACCCGACCATAAGAGGGGAACATGATAGGCACAGAAAGAGTAAAGACAATATAACGTGCATAATGTAATAACAAAATAGGAATGATAAGATCATGAAAGGGCTGTAAAAAGAAGGTAATAACAACAATGACAGCGTAACAATAACAAAATACAAATTATGTATCAAATAATTAAGAGCGCAAAAAGGGTAATTATTACAACAACGAAATAAAACCAGCGATTCTTAGAAGGTATGTAAGCTGACCAGCACTGCTAGCACCGAACGATGATGGAACCCAAAATGATCCTGCATTATAAAATCAGTAACAGTAAGTATGAAGACAAAGCAGTAATCAAAATGAATCAGGTAAACAACTACCCAACCATAGGAGGGAAACAGGACAGACATAGAAAGAGTAAAGACAATATAACGTGCATAATTATTTTCTTTCGCAAGAGCACTCAAACATAGATTGAAGATCTTCAGTTCTTCGGTCGGCAGTCGCAGTCAGTAATAGCAAGCAGCAGGCTGTTCCATACTACTTTTCCTTTGAATGTTCATTCTAGAATTGAATGTCACAAACAAGACTCATTCTTCAGACTTTGAACTGCTTGAATCAGGAGTTGTAATCCACAGCTTTAAAGATAGGGGCGGTAGTCACAGCATTGGTAGCAATGAGCAGAAGTCAAGAAGAAGAAGCGGTAAGAGCAGTTAGAGAGCAAGCAACGGCTCATCAAACCTTTCTGTTTCGACTACAGCTCAAGCGGTTTGTTTTCAAGTAAGGTACTCAAGCAAGCTTTCCTCCTGAAGATAGAGTTTCGAGTGAGCTAGCAAAGAAAGTCAATAGTTAATTGGAAATTATGCACGTTTTCATCATTGGAAAACGCTGAATGATCTTAATAACTGCATCGATCGATCTTAATAGTTAGTAGATGCATGAATGGAAAACTCAAAAGTGATGGAAAACCCCAGTAATTTTCGGTTAGGAGATGAATCGGTCAGCAGTAACTTGGAAAATGCATCGATCGATCTTAATAGTTAGGAGAGCACAAAAGTGATGAAAAATGCAAACAATCCACGGCATGAAAGAAGTAATCAGCGCAAGGGGAATTAACCGCATAGAGGAGGAAATTACCACACAGCACTTGCTTTGTATGGTGAGAAGTTAACCAAGGTGAAGTAGGAGGGATGCACATTGTAGTACAAGCCGAGAAGCGCATGAATCGAGGGCGGAGGAAGAATCAAGGAGCAGAACAAACGAACACACTGCACAGACCGAATGGTGAAATAGAACGCTCCCTCGCAAAGTCTGATGTGACCACGCCACATACGCATACGACCAAAGTTCACAAGAATAAACAAAAACTATACAAGGAGGATTACATCAACACTACGCGCTCGAGGTTGGGGTCCACCTAAAGGGAAGTCGACCAATATATCAAGACCAAGTCAATGGCTTCCTCAACTCTTCCTTATGGTCACCACATCACTTCTGGACCAATTCAAACAATAGTTCAAGTGGGACATGTTTTGAAATCCAATTCGGCCTCCAGATCAGTTCGGATTCAGCCTGATAGGTCCAACTTCAAACGAGCATAACTTTCACATACGGAGTCCGTTTGAGGTCCATGAGTACTTGATGGAAAGATTTTCTCGTCCTCTTTCCAAAGAATCCAGCCGTGCCTTGAAATTCCTTCTGTACGGCCTGCAATCATCAAAAAAAGTTGCTACACCACCTGTTTGGGCCAAAATCGGGCCTTATAATGCATGGGCCAAAGAGGGAGCTGCTACCCCCACAATTTATGGGAGTGCTACTGTTCACATGAACAGTAAAATTGTACCACCCCTTATTTTCTTAGTTTTGTGTGGCTTTCACTCCCTTATTTAAGGAGGCCGCACCCCTCTAGTTTTCTTGGATTTCGTTTATGTTTAGTTTGTCATTGTTGTAACGTATATCTTCAGTTGTGTCGGACGACCACCTGTTAAGATCCTTATTCGAAATCCCACCACATTGAGTATTTCAATCTTATTTGCAATTTGAGATTGCTTGTTATCTTGTTCTTGCGTGTTCTTCGGTTGCATGTAGGAATAGACCTTCGTGGTCAGGTCAACCGCGTTCTTAGCACGGTTGATAACAACTCGGAGTGTGGTTTAGCGATTGCTTGGCGTTCTGGTCGTGACCGGTTAGTAGCTGTATCATCAAAATTGTTCTCCTCCAAATCAAAGTTATCATCCTATCGGAAGATCGGGACCCCGTCGCCTTGTCAAGTGGTATAAGAGATTCAGTTGACCAGTAGGATTTTTTGTATCGCTAGTTAGTAGATTGATTTTTTTTCATGTCCTATAGTCCAGAAAAATTGCCCTGCAAAAAGAGTTTATTTCCGTTGTTCAAACCCCGTTGTGCCTTTTCAATTTGTTAGTTTTGGTTTCCTAAATTGAGTTTGTGTCTGTTTTAGCTTTGTCTTGTTGCTGGTCATATTCTTGGTCCCATAAAACTCCCAAAAAAATCCCCACGTCCAAAACCATCAAAAACTCATTAAACCCTAATTCCTATTTTGGGCCAGAAGACTCTCTCTTGTGCAATCGCCACCAAAAACACCATAACGTTTGTTTCCGATATCATTTTTGAGTGAAACCACCGCCATTAGATCCGTAACTTCCATATCTAATTGCCCCTAAAATTTTGCTTCATTCCATCAAGGCAGGTTAAAGATATCTGCGGTGCAAGTTGACCCAAATTTCGGGATTGAATCTGTAACAGTCTGCATTTGTTATTTTTGTGCGATTTTATCTGTCGGTTTCTAGAACATGGCCCCAAAACAAAAGTTGTAGAAAAGCCGTCAGAAAACAAGGAAAAAAGAATCATCAAAAAGAGGTAATTGACAAAAAGTTACGGCCAAAATATCGACATCTTGTCTAGGGGACAGAAATCTGCCATTTTCAGATTTGAGTCAATCCTTGTGCTTCTCAATTTCAGATTGCGTTCTATTGAATCATCTTGTGTTCATCACTCCTATACATTGTTACACACTTGTTTTGGCCTTCTCTTTTCCTTGTTTGATCAGCAACATAGGCTAAGTGCTAGATACGAACTATAATTCAATTCTGTACAATTTCTGAAATTGACTGATTGTTCTCCATTGCTACATATCTAGCCTTCCAAGCTATACCTTTTACTAACCGAGCAGATCACGTCGAACCGACCCTTGCAATCGTTATACACATCACTTGAGTCAAGTTATCACGAACCAGCCACTAGTTACACCACCTGTTTTTACATTGGTAAGAACTTATAAGAGCTTAGTAAGAGTTTGAGAGATATGTGACTTGTCAAGCTCCATCTCCTAGTAGATTATAGGGATTTACATAATTATTGTGTATTTTCTTGTTTTCTACTAACCATGACAGGTTCAGAATCACATAATGGAAATTTTTGTGAAACCAACAACTTGTTGAATCGGCTTAACATGACGCTCTCCACCATCAACAACAGAGTTGAGATTCTAGATAAATGTTCACCTCTAGTTACTCGACGTGCACTATTTTCTACAAACTCTTCGTCGAATGAGAAAGATGATATCGGAGAGAACAACAACATCAGCCACACTAAAATTGATTACTCCGATCGGCCTCGACTGTCACATCAACGAGGTATGTGTAGGTTACAAAAAGATGTACACGATGATGATGCAGTAACTAATGTCAAGTATGCTATTCCATCTTTTGCTGATAAATTTGATCCTGATGCCTATATTGACTGGGAGATAGTATTAGACAAAGAATTTGAATCTTATAATTGGTCTGATAGGCAAAAGATTAGAGTTGCCACTAGTATTTTTATTGATGATGCAATACTTTGGTGGAAGTCTCTTGGTAGACATGGGAAAGTACCACAAACTTAGAATGCATTGAAAAGACTTTTACGAAATGATTTTGTTCCTAAATATCATGCTAATTATTTGCTAGCTAGATTGCAACATTTAAGATAAGGTAATCAAACTGTAAGAGAATACTATTATGAATTGAAAACTCGTTCGTTGCGTTGTGGTTTAGAGGAACATGCTGAAGCTATGGAGAATAGATTCTTAAGCGGACTTAATCAGGAAATTCAGGACTTTCTTATTCACAAAGAATATAATTCTCTCTCTCATTTGTTCATACTTGATTGTAAAATTGAGAGTCAGATTGAAAAAGAGTTGAGAATGCTTGATGATAGGACACATGAGAGCAAACTTGTGGTTGTGCCTTTTTCTGTGACTAATAACATGCAGGAAGTTGAAAACTATGCTGAAGAGGGTAATGAGCTAATTGAGCTACCGACACCAGTACTTGAGAAGGAAGATGAGGTGATCGATGCCTATACATCATGTGAGGAGTGCCAAAAATGTAAAGATAATAGTGCTATCTTTACTCAAGGTGAGTTTGCCTATGAAGAACTACAATTGTCTAATGTTTATGTTACTTTAGAGCAAAAATTAGTGCAAAATAATTCTGTTATGCATATATTTCAAGTAGAGAATTCGGACTGCATTTATTTAAGTATTGAGAATAAGTTGTGTGCTAATTCATTGCATAAATCTTTGGCACACCAAAAGTTAAACCTGATTCTTTTGTTTCAATTCCAAATCCATGTGCTGAAATAAATGCATTTGATTATATCTATATACAATTGATACATGCTAGAGATGAGGCCAATGAAATTTCTTTTTCGAACAATTTAGGTTATATTGAGATTGATCATCCTTGTGAGCTGAGTTATTTAAAGAAGAAATTATTTGAGATTCCCAATTCGCTGTCATTGTTTCATTATAAATTTTATCTAAAAGGGGAGTATGATGAAAAAGAAAATTACATGGTTCAAAAATTTTACATAATTTCTGAACTGAAAAATTCAACTTTTGAGAAGAAACCCTATCACATAGAGGAAACAACTAATAGCACTAACCTTATTATTTCTAGTTCCTCTAGTATTATTTGTGAACTACAGGAAAGCTTTCAAGAAGGGGAGCATTGTGGGCTGCTTCCATACACCATAAACATTGTTCTATTGGCAATAAAAATGAAATTGCATATCATTGAGATCAACAATATTAGGTCACAATCCAATACCATATTTTCTAAAGAAGGGGAGCAAGACAAGACATATAGATACAAAGTTTTAACACCATACAATGAGAATACTACTAATCAGGTACGATCGTTCCAAAGAGGTTTTATTTTATTTGATAAAGAACTTATGATATTACATAATACGAGTTTATTGCGTTCTTTGTCATGTACCGAGATTTACGACCAAGATCATGCAATACGTGAGATCACACAATTATTAAAACCGAGGACGGTTTTCTGTCAAGAAGGGGAGGATAATGTGACCACGCCACATACGCATACGTCCAAAGTTCACAAGAATAAACAAAAGCTATACAAGAAGGATTACATCAACACTACGCGCTCGAGGTTGGGGTCTACCTAAAGGGAAGCCGACCAATATATCAAGACCAAGTCAATGGCTTCCTCAACTCTTCCTTATGGTCACCACGTCACTTCTGGACCAATTCAAGCAAGAGTTCAAGTGGGACACGTTTTGAAATCCAATTCGGCCTCCAGATCAGTTTGGATTCAGCTTGACAGGTCCAACTTCAAACGAGCATAACTTTCACATACAGAGTCCGTTTGAGGTCCATGAATACTTGATGGAAAGATTTTCTCGTCCTCTTTCCAAAGAATCCAGCCTTGCCTTGAAATTCCTTCTGTACAGCCTGCAATTATCAAAAGAAATTGTTACACCACCTGTTTGGACCAAATCGGGCCTTGTAATGCATGGGCCAAAGAGAGAGGTGCTACCCCCACAATTTATGGGCGTGCTACTGTTCACGTGAACAGTAAAATTGTATCACCCTTTATTTTCTTAGTTTTGTGTGGCTTCCACTCCCCTATTTAAGGAGGCCGCACCTCTCTAGTTTTCTTAGATTTCGTTTATGTTTAGTTTGCCATTGTTGCAACTTGTATCTTCAGTTGTGTCGGACGACCACCTGTTAAGATCCTTATTCAGAATCCCACCACATTGAGTATTTCAATCATATTTGCAATTTGAGATTGCTTGTTATCTTGTTCTTGCGTGTTCTTTGGTTGCATGTAGGAATAGACCTTCGTGGTCAGGTCAACCGCGTTCTTGGCACGGTTGATAACAACTCGGAGTGTGGTTTAGCGATTGTTTGGCGTTCTGGTCGTGACCGGTTAGTAGCCGTATCGTCAAAGTCGTTCTCCTCCAAATCGAAGTTATCATCTTATCGGAAGATCGGGACCCCGTCGCCTCGTCAAAGTCCGTGCTCTGCGATGAGCAGGCCAAACGAGCAGAAGCTAAAAGGGAGACCCACTACGAACAAGCATGTCGCAGCAAGAAAGAAGCAAGTGGGTGCACAACCATTAGGGACAAACTTTTAGCAAGACCAGTGTATAAAAGGGAAGGGTAAAACGTACATAGCCACCTTTTCTCTGGAAGCTTTCCACGGCACTATTTCTCTAGAAGCTTTCTGCAAAACCGTGGCCCGCTAACCGCTGGGCAGGAACGGCCATCCGGCTTGTTCACACGGTGCACATGCACGCGTCGACACAAGAGTGCAGGAACTCTATGTGGCATGGACAAGAAGCCAGAGAGTCCCCCAACTTTGATTTACGGATGATTCCGTGTCGTATGCAAGGACTTTTCTGGTAATGATTTTTAATTCTCCACTCGTACTCACCATCAGTCAAGATTAGAGAATTTAAAAGGCCAAAGCCAAATCATTGTGCCTGGGCGGCGACGTCACGGTAAAAAAAAGGTAAAAAGCTAGCAGTTTGAGCTCGGTTCTCTTTAGGTAAAATTTGATCTTTTTAGCTACAATTTGAGTTTGACTTAAACTTCAAATAAGCTAATTTTAAGTTTAATCTCGAGCTCACGAACTTTAACAAGCTAAGCTTGAATAGCTCTTGACGTCTTGAGTGATATATCGGCACATCGTAATTTTTTTCCTTGTCTCATTAGCCAAAGCTAGAAGTCTTTTCCTCCACCATCTATTAATTTTTCCCTAAGGCCTAATATCCAAGTTGGCTGCCCAAAATGGACCAATCCCAAGATAGCAGCTAAATAACCAAACTAAAGTATCTGAATTTCTCTTAACAATTACACCGCCGCCTCTTCGCCTCTCCTCTCATCACGTCGATAGCATTTCACCCCCAACAACTTCACCCGTCGCTTCTCCTAATCTTCTCCTACCACACGTGACTGTAGCTTCTTTGCCTTTACCCCACCACACTGACCGCACCCACCACTCCGATCACCGCATCCCCGATCTCTTCTCACCATGCTGGCTGTTGCCCACGATGGTTTATCTCTCTTTCCTTGATGGATGACGAATCCACTATCGCGTATCTTTCTGTCCAACTCTCAGCAAGACGTCTCCATCACCATGATACGGTCAATCCTCATCTTCCGGCCAAATCTAACATCTAAGCATGAATCATCTCACCGAGGTTTGAGAATTGACAATTTCACGATATTTGATTTTTTTATGATTATGATACCATATTGTGATGTTATCGAGCTTATCAAATCGAACTCGAGTCCAATTTAAGCTTAACCGCTCATTTCAGCTTAAAGCTAGATTCTGTTTCTAGCTTCTGTTTTTTTCACTATTCAGTAATTTCTTTTTTTCTGGATTTTTTTAGATTTTTTGGACTTTTTTGCCCTTTCTTTTTTTCCCGTATTCCTTTATATTATCTGTGATGGACTAACATATTTTTTTATTTTTAAATTTAATTATACTAAATAAACTAACTTAGTTACAATAAAAAAACATAATCCATTTCCAAACGCCCCTGAGGAGCAACCTATAGTCGCTCGACCTTACCTCTAGCCAGCCGCACCGCACCGCACCACCGCCACGCCGAAGCCTCGAACCAAATCCGAGTCAACGGCCGACAGTCCACTTCCCCACAGAAAAAAAAAAGATGAGAAGAAAAAGGAACACCTGTCCTCCTCCAACCCCAACCAAGCCTCTGATCTCCATCCCGTCTCGCCACGCCGCGCGGGGAGGGGGAGCGCTCATGTGACACTCCCCAAACCCCAACGCGCCAATCTCCAGTCGTCGGGTGATAGCTTGGGAGTAGGTGCAGCCATTAAATCCGACTCTGAGGGATTCCATTCCATCGGGCTGGAATTGGGGGGCCGGAGGGGATGGGGTACGACGGCAAGGGCGGGGGAGCGTTGCCGATGGCGGCGCCGCGGCCGCGTGGGGCGTCGCCGCTCAGCAGCCACCACCACCGCTCGCGCAAGATCCACCGCACCTTCAACAACATCAAGATCACCGTCCTCTGCGGCCTCGTCACCATCCTCGTCCTCCGCGGCACCATGGGAATCAACCTCTCCCTCCCCTCCCACCCCTCCGACGCCGATGCCCTCGCCGGCGCCAAGGCCGTCGAGGACATCGACCGCATCCTCCGCGAGATACGCTCCGACTCCGACCCCGACGACAACGACCTCGACGCCTCCGGCTTCTCTGTCAACGCCACCGCGCTCAATGGGACGGAGGCCGCCGCGGTCTACGCCGCTGCGGTGGGGAGCTACGCGCTCGGCCCCAAGATCTCCGGCTGGGACGAGCAGCGCCGCCGCTGGCTCGCGCAGAACCCGGGATTCCCGGCCACCGTGGCCGGCGGCAAGCCCAGGATCTTGCTTGTCACGGGGTCGCAGCCGGGCCCCTGCGACAACCCGCTCGGCGACCACTACCTGCTTAAGACCACCAAGAACAAGATCGATTACTGCCGCCTCCACGGTATCGAGATCGTCCACAACCTCGCGCACCTCGACACGGAGCTCGCCGGCTACTGGGCAAAGCTGCCGCTGCTCCGCCGCCTCATGCTCTCACACCCGGAGGTTGAGTGGATCTGGTGGATGGACAGTGACGCGCTCTTCACCGACATGGCCTTCGAGCTGCCCCTCGAGCGCTACGACGGCCACAACCTCATCATCCACGGCTACCAGGACCTCCTCTTCGAGAAGCACTCCTGGATCGCGCTCAACACCGGCAGCTTCCTCTTCCGGAACTGCCAATGGTCGCTCGACCTTCTCGACGCGTGGGCGCCCATGGGGCCCATGGGGTTCATCCGCAACGAGGCCGGGAAGATACTCACGGCCAACCTGAAGGGCCGCCCGGCGTTTGAGGCCGACGACCAGTCTGCGCTGATATACCTCTTACTCTCACAGAAGGAGAAGTGGATGGACAAGGTGTTCATAGAGAATTCGTACTACTTGCACGGCTTTTGGGCCGGGCTGGTGGAAAAATATGAGGAGATGATGGAGAATCACCACCCAGGGCTCGGGGATGAGCGGTGGCCATTTGTGACGCACTTTGTCGGGTGCAAGCCGTGTGGGAGCTATGGGGATTACCCGGTGGAGCGGTGCCTCAAGAGTATGGAGCGAGCATTTAACTTCGCCGATAACCAGGTGCTGCGATTGTATGGGTTCGCGCACAAGGGGCTGGAAAGCCCAAAGATCAAGAGGATCAGAAATCAGACCACCAAGCCTATTTATGACAAGGAGAACCTTGATGTGAAGGCCAAAATATCGATCAAGACTTGAAGGTTCCGATGACGGTGGTATGGCAATAGCAGTACTTCTTGCTTTGGCTCTCTTCAAGGTCAGAGCATTTTGTGACTTTGGGATGTTGTTGTTTTAGTTTCCATTCTCTTTTTGTTTTTTCTTTTTGTTCACGAATTGTTATTGTTATGTAACAGCTAGAGATTGCAAGCTATGCTTGTCATGGAGTTAAACGTGATAGGGGCTCAAATCAGAAGGAAATAGCCTCAATTTTTGTATTGCATTTCTTTTCATTGCTAGCCTTCAATGGAACAAGCACCACTAGTATGTGTAGTTTGTACCTGGTAGTGGTTGGAGTTCTTTTATCTTGTCTTCCATGGTACATTGAAGTGAAGTTATGAAGCGAAACTTATTGCATAGCTAATTAAATACATCTAACCCTATAGAAAGATCCCCCCCCCCCCCGCGGCGTCTACTTTCTGCCATAGGAGCCCCAAATGCTCCAAACTTTATTGCTCATTGCAATGTGCTAAGTAGGGCGTTTCTTGATTTATTTAGTATTGCCTTCTTCATTTGCTGGTATTTGCAGAACTGTTTTATTTGATGCCTACAATTTGTAATTTACTCCAAAAATGGTTCATGGTTTTGCAATTTTGTATCTGTATCCCATTCACTCTGGCATTTGCATTATCCGGGAAGATCAGAATAACTATTGAATGAAATATAGTACAGCACCCAGTTATACAGATTGAGTAATTATAGAAGAAAAAAGAAGCATAGCACTGAATATAATTGATTTAGTTTCAAGGCACTCCTTATTTTCTTTATCTCCCGTTTTACTTTTGCTTCCTACTTGTGTCATTTCCTTAAATCCTAAACCATGTAAGACATCTTTATTTTTTGTATTGTTTCTGATGTATTATTGATTTACAAAGTAGTATAATGGATTGATATTTCACTGCTACCTGGTTAGGGAATTATCAAACTTTTAGTTTTAGCTTTCAGCCAATTATCAAACTTTTAGTATTAACTTTGAGTTTTCTTTTAAATGGCCAATATGCAATGTTGTTGTGATATCTGGGCCAGATCCAGCCTAGCCTAGTCTAGAATAAACCCTATATATAGAGGGGGGAAACTGGGAGAAGCAAAAAGCGAGTTTGCTTTCTCCTCTCCCGATCTCTCCCGAGGCTGCCTGCTACTGCGTTTACCTACGCACTGTCGCCTCCTCCCCATGGTTGCCGCTGCCGCTTGTGCGCGCCGCCGCCATCGCCTGGCTGCCGGCGCCGCCGTTCCCCGCCGCACCACCTCACGGCTCGCCGCCGCCTCTAGCTCCCGCGCGCACTTGCCATCTTCCCCGGTCGCATCTCGCCGTGCGAAGAGGCAAGGGGAGGGCTCGAGAGGGGGGCCGGGTGGGGGAAGGAGAGGAGGGGCATCGGTGTGAAGGACGGAGCCGCCGCCGCCGAGCGTGGAGAAAAGGAGGGGGCGGGTGGAGAAAGAAAGGAGGAGCCAGGGGTGTGAGTAGCCAGCGTGAGAAAAAAGGAGGAATGAGGAGACTGACAGGTGAGAAAAAGAAAAGGGAAGAAAGAGAGAGAGAGGCCGGCCAGGCGTGGAAAAAGAGGGAAGGAGGAAGAAAAGAGAAAGAGAAAAAAGGAAAGAAAAGAAAAGAGAGGGAAAGAAAGTAGGAGAAAAAGAAAAGAAAATAAAAGAAGAGAGAAAAGGGGGAAGCCTGATCCAACGCCAGATCTGTCAGATCCGGTCAGAAAGCGATAGACTGTGCTTTGATCCGGTCATCGGGGTTCGGGTAACGGTTCGAAAACCTCTTTTCAGTTATTTACAGATTATCGCGTAAATCAGTATGCCGATTAAAAACCCGAGACAGCGGATCGGTGTCCGGTGAGAGAGAGGTCGGCGATACTGGGTTTATGCGTAATAGCGACGTTATTTGCTTGCATGTATATGTATGCATTAGCAATGAATTGAAATGATTGTTTCTTGCTCAGGTGGCGGTTCGAGCTCGGTGCCATTCGCGCATCATCCGCCAGGCTGACAGGCAAGTGCATTGTAGAACTGTATAGTGTGATTGATGATTGCTATTCATGATTTACTATGTTTATAGCCATGATTTACAGTGTTTATAGGCTGAGATACAGACTTATCAGTTAGGTGAATACTGACGAGTGCAATTTATAATTAAGTGCCAACAGTGGAAGCATGTGCATCACGCATTGCACTTATATACAGTGAAACAGGGTCTACTTCGGTAGGGACTCCACGGGAGTGGAGATTGAACCCCCGTCTGAAAGAGGGTGGGGCAAATGAGTGGTCCATCGACGGGTAGATACTCCGCTATACCGGTATAAACTACAGTTACAGTTGCATCGCATGGCACTTCATTGCATGAAAATAAAACAGATGCGATGCGGTGATACGATTCTGAGCAGAATGATTTACGATTTCTGATGAGATTTCTGAACTACCATAGATTGATTTATAGTTCACAGTAAATTTACAGACTACCGTAGATTGATTTACAGTTCAAAGTAGATTTACAGACTACAGTAGATTGAATTACAGTTCACAGTAGATTGATTCACAATTCACAGTAGATGTGATTTACAGTTTACAATAGATTAGCTTTACAGTCCACAGTAGACGTGATTTACAGCTTACAGTCAATTGGCTTTACAGACCCCAATAGATGTGATTTACAGAATACAGTCACAGAATTGAGTTACAGTTTACAGTAGGTTGATTAACAGTTATAGTAGATATGATTTACAGATCAGTCACATAATTGATTTATAGCTCACAGAGGATGTGATTTATAGTTTACCGTAGATTGGTTTTACAGTTTACGGTAGACTGGCTTAATAGTTCGCAGTAGACGTGTTTTACAGTTTACAGTAGATTGGCTTAACAGTTCACAGTAGATATGGTTTATAGATTACAGCCGTAGAATTGGATTACAGTTTACAGATATGGATTGATGTACTGCTTTATTGTGTGCTTGTTGAGTCTTCGGACTCACCCTTGCTTTGTTGTTTTTTTCTAGGGTGATTTGGAATGACGGCATGCATGGAATGGGAGTAATTCCTTTTGCACCGCACACGTGAGATAACTGCTTAGTTATGTACTGAGCGTTATGATTAATCCTATGTTACGAAGTTTAAACCAATTTTCTAGTTACATTATGTTTCAGGAGAACGAGTTCTCCTGTTATTACTGTTCTCAGGCGCTAACTCTGTTTATGGCGTGCCTATGTGAGACAGTAACAGTGTGGTGGTAGCATCTTGGGTCCTGTGAAGGGTCAGAGTGTTACAGTTGTCCTGGTTAATGTCCAATTTGATGATGCTTGTGGCCATGTTTGAGGCAAATGGATATTTTATATCTCTTAAAATGTTGGAAAGTTGGCTAATTGTGGGGAATGCTTGTACAACTCTTCTGATATCAAAGAATAGTTCACAGGAAATTTGTCATAAATTTTGGTCCTTTTGAACACTTGATCTTGTACGAGTGACTGTTGAAAACTCACCTTCACTCTTATGATTTTTGTTCAAATGGCGATGTAAATCGGGTTGTACTTTGTCTTGTCCAAATGTAGAGCTCAAGTGTGGGGAATTGAATAGTTGTCATTAATTCTTGTGTGGTTAGATATGGATAAATTTTCTTTTTATACTGATCAGGAATCATGAGTTTTGACACCATTTGAGCTGCAGAATGTGAAGTTTTCTGTCTAGTACATGTTGTAAAGGCTTTGGCTTTGTGTATTCTAAGAGGGCCAGCAGGCCAATATATATACAACCATGTACAAAGTGCAAAGAAGCCCTTAAGCTATACACATATCTAACACCCCCATCAAACTCATGGTGGATTAACAACATTGAATTTAGAAAGGTAGAACTGATGTTGAGCAATCGTCTGCACCTTAGTGAAGAAATCTGCTAACCGAAGCTCCGAGGGCACATACTGAAGATCAACAACTTTGTCTTGCACCTGTGAATGCATATATGAAGTAGCTACTCCAATGTTCTTAGTGAGCTCATGCTTCACAGGATCTCGAGCAATGCTGAACGCGCCAGTACTATCTGATAAGAGAGGAGTTGGTGCAGAAGTGGAAACACCAAAAATCCTCAAGTATCCACTGAAACCAGGTGATCTCAACTGTCAGTGACGCCATGGCTCTCACCTCAACCTCAGCGCTCGAACGGGAAATAACAGTCTGTTTCTTGGTCTTCCAGGTAATCAAGGAGGATTCAAGAAAAATACAATAAGCAGAAAGAGACCAGTGATCAGAAGGATCACTCACCCAAGTCGCATCAGAGTATGCCTGAAGGTGCAAAGAGCTAGAGCGAGGAAAGAAAAGACGATGAGTAATGGTCCCACGAAGATATCGCAGAACACGAAGAAAGTGACTGTAATGGAGTTGAGTAGGAGCAGAGACGAACTGACTTCAGAAGTGAACTACGTGAGAGATGTCAGAACGAGTGATGCTAAGATAGACAAGGCTCCCAACAAGATAGCGGTAGCGAGTGGGATCCTCAAGAGGCTCGCCATCGGTAGGTCGAAGATGAGCGCCAAGCTCCATAGGAGTATCCACTACACGCTGATCAGTAAGACAGGCGCGAGTAAGGATATCCTGAATGTAACACTCCTGGGAGAGATAGTAGCCCTCGGGAGTCGCAGTAATCTCGATGCAAAGAAAGTAATGAAGAGGACACAAATTAAACATCAAGAACTGCTCACGGAGACGCTCCTTCACAAAAGTAATGTAGTGAGAGTCATCATCAATAATAATCATATCATCAATATATAGAAGGAGAAGTGTCCGTCCCTGAGAAGAGGTGTGAACAAAAAGAGCAAGGTCATGGTTACTAGCAGAGAAGCCAGTGACAATGACAACAGAGGAGAACTGGGCGAACCAAGCACGAGGAGCTTGCTTTAACCCATAAAGAGAGCAACGAAGGTGATAGACTATACCATCAGGGACAGAATACCCAGAGGGCGGTCGCATTTAGACCTCCTCACGCAGCTTGCCATTGAGAAATGCATTTTTGACATCTAACTGAGAGATGGACCACTGTCGAACGGAGACGACGGCAAGGAGAGTGTGAACGGTGGTCATGTGAGCGATAAGAGCAAAAGTCTTATCATAGTCACAACCATACTTCTGCTGAAAGCCACGTGCCACAAAACGAGCCTTGTAGCGCTCAAGGGAACCATCCGAGCGAGTCTTGATCTTGTATACCCACTTGTACGTGATGAGAGTGACACGTGCAGGTAAGAGTACAAGATCCCAAGTGCCAGTACGCTCCAAAGCAGCAAGTTCCTCAGACATCGCAAGCTGCCACTCAGGATGAGCGATAGCCTCACGATAAGTCAGGGGCTCAGAAGAGGCAGTGGCTGCAAAGCCATAGCGCTCAAGCTGCCTAATAGTGTGGCGATCACGAAGATCGTATCTGGGAGCAGGATCTGACGATGATGGAGAAGAGGAACTAGGAATAGAGTCCAGTAAGGAGGGAGAGCCAACTGGAGAAGGAGGAGGTCGAGGACGACGAAAGTAGTGCAAGAGAAAAGGTGAAATCTCAACAAGAGAGTGGGAAGGGTCCTCCGACGTAGGTGGAAAAGGATCAGTCGAGGCCGAGGTCGAAGGAGGTGGATGAGGCAAAGCATCAGTGGAAGTAGGTGGAGAATGAGGGAAAGTTAGAAAGGAGACCGACTCAGTAAGAGAATCAGATCTGACTAGGGGAGAACAAAGGTAGTAAGGTCGGGACTCGTCAAAGGTGACATCCCGAAAAATCCTCATCCGACGTGCAACAGGGTCGTAGCAGCGATAACCCTTATGCTCAAGACTATAGCAAAGAAAAACACACTCAACTGACTGAGCAGTCAGCTTAGTGTGCTCACATGGTAGGAGGAGAACAAAGCGGACACAACCAAAACTGCGAAGGTGATCATAATCTGGGGCTCGACCAAAAAGACGCTCGACAGGAGTAGATCCCTGAAGGGCGGTGGACGGCTACATGTTAATAAGGAAAACAACAGTGGAGACAGCCTCAGCCTAAAAATGAGGGAGAACAGAAGAGGCAAGTATGAGGGCTCTAGAAGTCTCAAGTAAGTGACGATACTACGCTCAGAGACACCATTCTGAGCATGAGCACCAGGATAAGAATACTGGAGAAGAGTACCCTGTTCAGCGAGAAAAGATCGGAAGGTTGTAGAAAGATACTCGCCAGCAGAGTCAACACGAAGCACACGAATAGCCAAATCAAACTGAGTGCGAACCATAGTGGCGAACCGCTGATAAATAGAAAGAACCTGACTGCAAGAGGACATCAAATAGAGCCAAGTATAACAAGAATAATCATCAATGAAAATCACATAGTAATGATGACCCCCTTTCGAAACGAAGGGGGCCAGACCCCAAACATCAGAGTGCACAAGATCAAAAGGACGCGTAGAAATAGAATCACTAGAGGGATAGGGGAGCTGTAGCTGCTTGCCAAGCTTGCAACCCGTACAATGTAAAGAGGTATCCCCAGAAACAGACCTAAGAACACCACGACCAACGAGTGACAAAAGATGTGAACCACAAAGATGACCGAGATGATGGTGCCACTGAGCGAAGGAGGTAGTGGACGCAGTAAGCCCAGAGGGGGCAGCGGCGGCTGACTGGCTGATGGAGAGAGCGAAAGGCAGGTGAAGCCAGTCGAGCTCTCGAAGACGCTGCGAATCACGGCGATGAGGGCCAGTACGAAGCAGAATCCCCGTGCGACGATCCTGAACAGAACAAGAGTCAGACTCAAGAATAACACGATAGTCGTGATCAGTGATCTGACTAGCCGATATAAGCTGCAAAGTAAGCCGAGGAACATGAGAAACTGCAGGAATATGAAAGGAGGAGGTAGACAACGTGCCTCGACCTACAACAGACAGAGGGGTACTATCTGCAGTCTGAACAGTAGAAGAAGAGACTGCGGGCAGTATGGAAGTGAGATGTGTAGAATCTGGTGTTATGTGAAAAGAAGCACCAGAGTCTAAGATCCATAGAGATAAAGTACCTGATGAGGGAGGAGGCGGAGGCGTGGAAGACTGCTGAGAAGCAAGAGCCAGGTGAGCTGAACCCGAGGAGTCTGAGCATGAGCCGACACCGAGGCGCTGGAGAAGCGAGAGTAACTGCTATGCGGCATCATCGGCGGAGCTCTGGCGAGAGGCGCCAACTCTTGTGGAGGAACCGCAAGAGCCCTTCGGGGGACGTCCACCCCGATGACTCCGGTCCCTCCTCCTCTTGTAGCAGTCCTGGTACTTGTGACCATCACGCTGGCAGTAGGTGCAGTGAAGACCTGTAGTAGAGGCAACAGCTACAGGGGCGCTGGGAGCTGGGGAAGAGAGCTCGGCTGGTGCTGAAGAAGCTGGCGCAGAAGCAGACAAGACAGCGTGCATCTGAACTATACCACGAAGATGAGTCTCCTCAGCATGCACAACTGTGAGAGCCTCCACTAGGCTCGAGCGCGGGTGACGAGTCAAGAGCTGAGCCCGCACAGTCTCAAACTTTGGGCGGAGACGTGTCAGAAAGTTGTAGATACGGTGAGTCTTCTGATGAGCTCGGAGCCGCACACAGCAGGGACAGGTCCGGCAAACATCCGGCCCCAGAGAGTCAAGCTGACGCCACACCTCTGACATCTGCTGGTAGAAGTCATCGACGGTGGCATCAAGCTGCTGAAGAGAGTGCACCCGGTGCACAACTAAGAGATACATAGCATTACTCATCGGCTGATAGTGAGCTCAGAGACGCTCCCACGTAAGCTGTGTCGTCGGCAGCTCCGCCACATCCATAGAGATAGCCACGGTCACACTACCTATTAGGATGGTAGTAGCACGAACCTTAGCCTCCTGCCATAGCTCATAGGCATGCAGGGCAGACTAATAGAGCTCCAGAGCCTCCTCCAACACGGCAGTGGCCTCGTCCCGAGCCGCCTGATCCGCATCAGTAGGAAGAGTAGGCTGGATGGGCGGTGTAGGACGAGGCGGGTAGGGGTCCTCACCAGTGAGATGACCCCACAGACGCTGGTTGTTGAGGAGAATCCTCAGGTGTACCGCTCACTCCCAGAAGTTTGTACCATCAAAATGAATAGTGGGGAGTGAGATGGCAAAAGAACCACTAGCCATTTTTTTCTTTCTTTCTTTTTCTCTTTTCTCTTTTTCTCTTCCTTTTTTCTTTCTTTTTTTGGAAGCTAGTAAAGCTTCTTTTTAAAAGGGTGGGGCTAACATTATCACAGACCAAATTGAGTCTACGAGACCGAGCCCGGGCGGCGGCGACGTGCGTTGGCGGCGGCAACAGGCGGCGGCTACGGCGCCGGGTGGTAGTGACATCGGCGGCGGCGGGGCAAAGAACTTCGGCGGCGGCGCTCAGGCGTCGGCCGACGGCTACAGGGTGGCGGCAACCTCAGGCGGTGGCGGCTTCCAGGCAACGGCGGCCCCAGGTTGCGGCGGCTTTCGAGCAGCGGCGGTGCTCTTAGGTGGCGGTGGTTTGAGCTAGAGGCGACCAGGGCGACAGCGGCTTAGAGGAGATAGCTGGATCCGGCGACTCAGGGCGGATCTGAAACGGTGGCGGTTGGATCCGACGGGCGGCGGCCTAGAGCAGCGGTGTGGCACGGGTGATGCCGCCGGTTGAGGAGGAAAAGCAGGAGGCAGGGAGAAGAAGAGAGGGTTCCGGCGACAGCGGCGGCGGCGAGCCAGGAACTCTAACCCTAACCTTGCTCTGCTACCATGTAAAGGCTTTGGCTATGTATATTCCAAGATGGCCAATAGGGCAATATATATATAACTATGTACAAAGTGCAAAGAAGTTTTGTCTTATTGCATGCTGAGTTGCTGATGCTTCGCATATTTGTTGCTGATGTTCTAGTGTTTGCCTTGAGTCGAAGTTACTATCTAGTGTTTGCCTTGAGTCGAATTTACTAACTAATGTACCTTTTTTATCTTCCACTTTCATTTTATTCCTTTTTACTTTGGTGAATGCTTTTTTATTGCTTGTACGTGAGATTGCTTTTACTTTATGAGTCTAGTTGAAATGATAAACTCCCTTGCATCGTGGTGCTGAAAAATCAAGGTGTTTTGTCCTAGTCTTGCTCTGTATTATTTTGGTTTGTTTAAAAAGTGGAAATTTGGTTAGATTCTTACGGGAATTTAGACACCGCTCAAAACAGTTTAAATCTAGCTTCTACTTCTATTTCTGGTTTCTTTTTTTTCACTATTCAGTAATTTTGTCTTTTCTGATTTTTTATATATTTTTTTGGCTTTTTTGACTTTTCTTTTTTTTCCCGTATTCCTTTGTATTGTTCATGATGGGCTAATATGTTTTTTATTTTTATTTTTAAATTTAATTATGCTAAATAAGCTAACTCAGCTACAGTAAAAAATAAATCAGTTACAGAAAAAAACCATAAACCAACGCTAAACTGAGCGCTACCTTAACTATTTCTTGTGAAATTCCTACATTCTAAATAGACTTGTTGTACTTTTGTAGCACCTTGCATCATTGATTCAATTAGGCCTGAGCATGCCTGGTACTTGTTTCTTATGTCTCGCTCAGAATGGCTTCGCGATAGCGTTCGGCTGCCACGTGTAACTTTTTTTACTATTTATTTTTTTGTTTTTTATTTTTTGTTTCTTTTTGTGTTTTCTTTTTTCCTCGTATTCTTTTGTATTGTCTATGATGGGTTAATATATTTTTCTATTTTTAAATTTTTTAAATTTAAGTTTGCTAAATAAGTCAACCTAGTTACAGTAAAAAATAAATCAACTACAATAAAAAAATGTCATAAGCCGCCGTTATTACGAGGATAGTTAATAATAAATTTATTCAATCAAGACGCTGATTTGATCATGGACATCAAGCAAGTCAACGATGCCACTCATCACTTATCAAAATAAATTAATTGACTAATTGTACAAGATTAAGAATTCTTGATGCACCGCAGCTAATATTAGCTCAAGATTTCCTTGTATGATATGTTCATTTGACTTTATTCTACTGCTACTAGACCCCCGATGTCATGGAGATTTGAGACATGGATCTCAAGGAGCTGCCAGCAACGATCGGAGAAGACCTGACCATGTGCGGCGTTGTGCATCTGTCCTATCAAACCAAATGCCTTCCTAGAAACACACGCGAATCCAAACTGTTATAGCCTATGGTTTCGGGGTTTGACTTATTCGCAAGTTGAGATAAACAGGATAACTTTTTAAAAATAGAATTTTTAAACGGTTTTTCAAACCTACAATCATGTACATCGTTTATGTCGATGTCTTAGTCGTTCGCTACTGTCTTAAAAAGCACGAATAAAAGTCATCAACTATAACTAAAAGCCATCAACTACGTACCAAAAGAGCAGGGCCATAATCCATTTGAATTACTCAATGTTGCTTTGTGAATTTGTGATCAGTATACATCCTCTTCTTGGAGTTCTTCAGACAAATTATATATCAGATAGTTATTGATATCTTTATTTGAAGTTAGCAGGACACAACAATGGAACAGATAGATAATTTCACTGGGACTTAATTTTTTACACCATCGTTGAACCTGTCAAAAGTAACATCTTTACTATTATAAAAATAAGAGTTGGTTTTTGTCATCTGTTCTTTCACGGAAAAGTACCCCTTAAAGTTAAGAGATAATTACCTGTAATGCTATCTAGAGGGAGTTAGTGAGTGATACGTCATCCCTCCCCCTCTAAAAAATCAAGTGCCACGTGAGGACCCTTCTCTCTTGTGCGATTTTTTAGCAGCCCCTATCGTTTCTTTTGCCTCCAACATAGATCCGAAAAATCCGCTTAGGCATGCACGCAGCGCGCTACTCCCATCCCACATCGCACATACCATCGTGCTCCCATCCACACGATTCCCTCCAGTAAAAAACATATCTATCGCCACTCCCACTATACTCAACTATCGCCTTCCTTTATCCCAAAGTTGCACCACCACCTCCTTACTCCCTTCCCATTCAACACCTCTCCTCACATCCGTGCTAGCGCGGCAAAGCCGTCGCCGCATGCCGGGGAGGCCAAGGTGAAGCTGTGGGGCAGTGCTGAGCCAAATAGATCGAGACTCTCCTGATTCGCCTAGCTTGTCACGCATCTCTCTTAGTGAAGCGACTCACAATGCCCTACCCATCGAGGCGTCGACCTCGATGCTAGGTCTTCCAGCCAGTCAATAGTGCCAGCATAGTCGCTTCCCGCTCCTCTCGTTCGATTTTTGGATGCACTATCCAGATCCGCCTTGTTAGATATATATTATATAGCTGTGTATTTACTCTATTATATAACTGTGTATTTACATATATGATATATCTGTACATGTATATATATTGGTCCATTGGCCTCATGATGAATACACGCATTATTCATAACACGCCTTAAGCCTTTGGACGTTACCGCCAACTCTGCCTCCTGCTAGTTGCTGCCATCGCTAGCTCTGCCTCCCGGTTGTCACTCTTTCCAGAACAGCTGCATCCCTTCTCCACTATTCTGTTCTCGACGTCTTCCTCCTCTAACTTGAAGGTAACTTATTCTTCTCATATATAGGTGAATTAAACTATGGATTTGCAATTGGTAGTATGAATATTTAATTTGTGTCTTTGGTACCATGGATATTCAATACTGAGGTGGATGCGCTCATGGAGCTCAAGGCGGCGCTGGACCCAGCGGGGGCGCGCGCTGGCATCATGGGTGCGGCAAGGACCCGTGGCGTGTCATGTGACACGTGCGGAAGGGTGGCAACCATCTCACCGCACAGAAGGGGATCGCAAGGAGCATCTTGCTAGTGGTGGTGATGATTCTGGCCCTCATCGGGTTGTACTTGCACTACAACGAGCTAGGTGGGGTGACCCCCACGAGCTCGAGGACTTCCCAAAGCTTACGGAGCTCTACCTTAGTGTGAATAACCTACCCGGGAGCATCCTCGTGGAGCTCGGTCACCTCGGTAGCCTCCAAGGTGAGTGAGTTCTTAGCTAGTCTTAGAGCTCATCTAAATTAGGGAAATTATTTTTGGTGTTGTGGTTTGGCCAGTTAGTTATTTGGTATTTGCCATTTGTATAATTTGAATGGAGAAGGAATTTAGGTTTTTGGTGTGTGCATTTCTATTCCTCAATTATTGTTTTGAGCTCAAGTTCTTATTCTTGATGTCTGCATTTGATCACATTCTAGTATAAGACCAATACTAAACAAAATCGGGATTTTGTGCAGTGGATTTTGGCTTGTTCTTGCCTTTTTGGTGGCTCACAATTCCAGCTTCATGTTCTTCTTTGGCTCAGAGCTCTGAATTAACATAAAGGAAACTTATTAGAGATTCTTGTATGCTCAAATGTTCTATCATGTTGTCACTATTCCTATCATATTTGTTCTAACCTGTATGCTTATTTTGTCCAAGGAGTGTTGATGCTTGCCTGCCTACACCTATGAAATGTCAAAAAGTTTGAATTTTTCTCAGTACAATTGGGCCTATTTGGATACGCTTGTATGGCTATTTTGATGTGTGTCTTCTACCCCTAAAATCCAATCCTTATTCCATGCTTTTTGGTAGTTTCATCTTTCATTCCCTGTATTGACACAAAAGAGGTTTGGATTTTGCTCATTAAGGAATTGGGTCTGTATGTTGGCATTGTTTCCTTAGTGGTGTTCTATACTTGAATTGTTCCTTCAGCTTTTCCCCCTATTCTACCGATCGTAATGGCCATTACTTCTTTGTCTATTTTAGGGTTTACATTTGCCTGTCAAAATGTTGATTACATCAACATACCGAAAGTTAATTTGCAATGATAATTGTTCCCATATAAATAGTAAATGACTAAAAAGGTTGTGATGTTTGTGCTGTCCTGTAGCTTGGCGACAGCCAACTCTTCGGGAGCATCCCAACTCAGCTGGGTCAGCTCAGGAAGTCCGTTGTTCTTGCCCTTCAGTTCAACCAGCTCACTAGGGCAATGCCAGTGTCTCTCAGGGACTTGTTGGAGTTGATGCGGATGGACTTGAGCTCCAATCACCTCTTCGGCTTGGTCCCTTACAAGCTTGCGGGGATACCACAGCTTGCTACATTAGACCTCCAGAACAATACACTTCCAAGAAGTGTTCCTTCTAGTAAACAATCTTCAACAATAGTGTTCTTTTTTTACTATGTCACAGTTTTTTTATGTCATCTTAATTGTATCCATTGACTGTTGTAGGTCTGAAGAAATTACGTGAGGGATTTTGGTATGATAACAATTCAGAGCTATATGGAGTTCAATTTGATTCTCTGAAAGCCTGTCATATCGACGACAATGACAACGGTCAACTTGCTCTCTCAAAATTTCAAGC
The DNA here is from genome assembly GCA_036346265.1 of Melocanna baccifera. Lineage (NCBI taxonomy): Eukaryota > Viridiplantae > Streptophyta > Magnoliopsida > Poales > Poaceae > Melocanna > Melocanna baccifera. The sequence continues at coordinate 13,992,516 of CM070679.1, forward strand.
ATTTACATCCCTTCGTGCTTATTGGCTTCTCTCTGTGAGATTTTTCTAAACTATCATGTAAGTATCTCCATTTCAGGTATTAGATATTGTTTGTACTGGAGGATGTGGCTAAATTAGTTTATCTTACCAAATGAAAACAATAGCAAATATTTCTTTCTCTGAATTATCTATTGTTATGTTTTCCTCCTTCCGTTGCAAGCGTTGCTGTGACATTGACAATACCACTTTATCTTTATGCGAATTCCAATATGCAATGGCCATTGGATTATGTTGCATCAAGAATGTGCATAGGATCACATATTACTACTACTTAAAAAAAATATGAATTGGTGGTAGTGCGTTCGCCCCTCATTCACCATCCCTTGCTCTGATCTCTTTGCACATGCCTCTTTCTGTCTAGCTATTTGTTCCCCATCCGTGACATCTCAACATTGACACATTTAAGCACTTGGAATATCATTTTATATTAAATCCGTTGCAACGTCCGAGGTACCTACTTCAGTGTATGGATCAAAATTATAAACTTAAGTGTAGATGGACCAACTATCTTCACCGTTTAGCAGCTCTACCGAGACCCATGCTAATTTTTTATTTTCTTTTTCATTTTTGGCAATGCCCTGGTGAAGAGAGAAAAGATTGTGGTAAGTACATGTAGGGTCTACATCCTCTTCTTATTCTCATCCACCATTTGATTTCTCTCTCATCGTCTCACCAACGTCTCTCCCCCCGCTCGTTCCGATGACCGTACGACATTTTATAGAAGAATGTATGTTAGCTGAATGTTAGAGATGATCTCTTTTTTGAGTTTTACAAAAAGAATGTATTTAGACTTGCATTTTAAAAAGGTTATTATGGATTAGAATTAATCTAGCGCCTATTGAGAGCTTCCTTCATATGTTCCCATACCGTCTTCCTCTTTTTAATATTTATTGTTGATTTGGGTCATATTTAATAATATATATCTTCTTTTAGAACACCTTTGTAACGTTCATGTTGTTATGAATATTGTGTGTATATTGAAGAGACCAAATGAGCCATATATATAGAGGAGTAAAAGAGAGATATGTCATATAGAGATAAGGTATATACAGAATAGAATACAAACTCTATATCTTAATACATACTCTATCTCCTTAACACCCCCTTCAAATGCAGGACGTATGCAATAGCATTGCATTTGAAAAGAGTTGTCATTAAAATAGTAAAAATCTGAAGTCTGAGTCTTGATAATATCGTCGTAGCGTGCAACTCGTGAAAAATATTATCAAGTCAAGCCGAAGAGGAATAGATAGAAGCATGGCGACGCAGATCAAAGCCCAAGACGGCGGAGGCGCAGTGCACAAGGTGCAGAAGAAGCGCAGTGGCCTTAGAAGCTCGGGGCGGCGGCTAAAGAAGCGGCGGCATCATAACGACTTCTACGATCTGCATGTGGCTCAGAAAGAAGAGTGGCAGCTGCTGCCATGGAATAGATAGAAGTATGACGGCGCAGATCGAAACTCAAGACGGCAGCGGTGCAATACACAAGGTGTAGGAGAAGCGCAACGGCCTTAGAAGCTCGGGGCGGCGACTAAAGAAGCGGCGGCGTCATAACAACTTTTACGATCTACACGCGGCTCTGAGAGAAGAGCGGCGTCTGCTGTCATGCAAAACAGAATTCCTACATTTCTATAACTGACAATAAATTTGTGGACTCGTATGGCTTAGACAAACTGAAAAGTAGACACTATGGACTTGAGATGAATGTAGACGGAAGACTCAAAATGAAAAAGAAAAAAAAACTTGAGCCCGGAAGAACATGTGGAGCTCAGGCCAGTACTGGGACACTTGATTCCATCAAACCGATAGCAGGAAGAAGCTCGCACTGGGCTTCTTCTCCTCCTCCTTGCCGAAGAGACCTCCGAACCAGCCACCCCCACCGTTCAAGCTCGCTGCCTTGGTAGGGGACATGGGCGCCTAAGGTAGGCCCGGGATGCCATCACCGCCAGCAGCCATGGCGGTGGCCAGGTTGGGGTCGTCGGCGAGGAGCGGCGGGAGGTTCTGCGGCGTGGCGAGGACGCGGTTGAGCATGAGGCCGGCGTCCTCGATGAGCGCGAGTAGGGCGCTGCCCATGAGGGTCGCGCGGCCAGCGGCACCGGCGCCTTGACGCATGGAGAGGAACCCGCCGGTGGCGGCGCCGGCGATGATGGAGTTCCACGGGTCCTCCTTCTAGTGCACGAAGACCATGGTGTAGTCGAAGGCGGAGAAGAGGCCGCCCCAGACAGCGAAGCTCCCCCCGATGCGCGGTGCGTTCATGCGCACAGCCTGGGCGCCGCCGAAGAGGCGCTCGTCGTTGGGGAAGTTGTAGGTGCCCTTGAGGAAGTGAAAGATCTTGTGACGCGACACATCAGATCTGAGTGCGGTGCGTCGGATCGGGATTGTGGGGGGCCAAGGCGCGGCGGTCGGATCTGAGCGGCGATGGCTAGATCCCAACAAGGGCCACCATCGAGAGTGGAGATTGATCCTCCCGGGGGCAGCAGCAGCGGAAGTAGATCGAGGTTAGGGTTTTAACCTAAGCTCTGATACTATGTTATGAATATTGTATGTATATTAAAGAGACCTAAGAGGTCATATATAGAGGGACTACAAGAGAGATATGCCATATAGAGATAAGGCATATACGGAATAGAATACAAACTTTATATTCTAATATGGACTCTATCCCCTTAACACATGCATCTTACTATATAATAGACATAGAACGTAATCCTTATTAGGATAATCTTCGCTGTTTGTACAGTGAAGCATCAACATATAGGCTGTTTGTGTTCATGCAGCAATCACGTATGCCTTTGCTATCCATCCAAGCTTAGCCAATCAATTGAGGGTCCTAACAAGGCTAACATCTGTAATGTTTACAAACTAAACAACAACACTTAGGCTCAAACAAAATATACTTTTGGGGACAACTTCCCCAATATTGGATATCATCACCACCAGCACAATTAAGCCCAGTTTAAAGCATGATAATTTTCCTGATTTCTACATGAATTAAATCATTTATTTAATCCCTACATTCCAATCAGAGCCTTACCAATCTTTGGAAAAGCATCCTAGGGACGGTGTAGCCTAGGATGATCTAAGCAAGGCTCATTCTTCCCAGGACTACAACAAAATACCCCCTTCAATAGTAGTTCATTAGCTCGTGGTAGTTCAATATTTTGCTATCTAAATCTGTGTACTAGTGATGGTTCTTTTTGTGAACTGTATATGTCCTGACATATATAGGAAATATTCTCAGCAATATTACTTCTTTTTTGGATGGCAAGATGTCTCTCCAGTTTCCACCTTCACGGTTATCTGTTTATCTTCATGTATCTTCTTGGATGACCACGAACTGAACTTTTGGGATCTTGTGCTGTCAACAATATGTAATTTCCCTTTTGTCATATCTATACATGCAGTATACAACCTTGATCACGGAGAAAAAAACAACCTTTGTTGAAAGAAACAGAAAATAAAAACTCTCAATATAACGAATAGCAACAAACATTGCAAGCAAACAAAACCCGGTTTATTGAAAACCAAGTGCTGTGCCAGTGAGGTCGATTCTACAACATTTTTGTTTGTGCTGCAGATCAAGGCGAAGCGATGCTTCCATGTTTGACGCCTATTTGCCGACCAGCTTGCGCGCACGTTGGTTGGCTCCTTTCACCCTGGAGTTCAGTTCATCCACGTCGTCTTGCAGATCATCCAGTGCCTTGTTTTGCCTGAAATGTTGGTTAACACAGTGAAACTCAATTTGACAATAGTGGTAGTACGACGTCAAAGATTCTACATTGGGAAGAATATGTTATCTTGAGTCTGCTATCACACAATAAAGAGCTCACCTCTCAAGTTCTGAACCCATGTCTACAGCCATGCCCTTGAGCTGTCCCAACACACCACTGAGATCATCAAGGGCGTCGTCCTGCTTTTGTTTCTCCACCTGCCAAACAAAAATGGCTGCTAAATATGCTAATCTTTTTTTGGGAGCGACTAGCGTTCTGATGTTTGATTCGGACATTAGCTCCGTACGCTCTTTTTCACCATTCGATGCTACACTAACGGTTGGATAGATGATGACCCCACCCGCTTCTCTTCCACTATGCAGAATACCTACCACTAGATGAGGAGAGACATGGATAATGATGCAAAAATGGCTACTAAATATGCTAATCTTTTTTTAGGAGCGACTAGCGTGCGGACATTCGATTTAGATGCTGGCTCCATATGCTCTTTTTCACCATTCAATGCTACACCAACGGTTGGATAGACGATGACCCCACCTGCTTCTTTTCCACTGTCTAGAATGCCTATCACTAGATGAGGAGAGACATGGATAATGATGAGGAATCCAAGGCTCAGAGCTCAACTCGTCATGACGGCGCTACCAGAGTTTACGCCCAGTGTCTACAGAGCTCGCGGAGGCCACGGTTGGCATTAGTGGTAGAGCTTAAGTGCTACTCGTGATGCCGTGGGAGCTCGCAATGGGCATGCTACCGAAGCTTGTGGAACAGACTAAAAAAATTAAACATCCATAATAAATCAACTTCATATTGAAAAAATAATTCAACACATAAGAACTCTGATACACCATCAACAAATATCTATTGCAACATCAACAAATATCGACTGCAATAAAAATAAAAATTCTCTAGTTGCAACAAAGCGACATAATTAACACAACAAAAAACATTCTTGTTGCAACAAAGGGGAAATATAGTTGCAACAAATAGTAACTGTGGTTACAACAACAATTTTCTTACTTCAAAGCAATTTTAGGTGAGGTACACAAGACTGTAACATTCAGAAAAAACAGTTGCAACAATAGTCAAGCTCACACGAGAAGACGAAAAGTGACCACACCACCAATTCATCAAAATTATTGACTCATCACTGGTCCTCGGATGAGAACGGTGTTGCTAGGAGCCTTTAGTAGCAATGAGGTAAGGACGACCGAACCACCCCTAGCGGCGGCTGATCTAGGTTAGCATCAGCGGCGCTCGTTGAGGCCTAACACCTCGTCTAACAGCAGGAGAGCTCATCTCGCTTCAGCGCTCATAGAGGCCACGTCCGGCTATAATAGAGTTTAGTCATGCATATGAGAGCAGGAGAGGACAAAAAGGTCGCTTGGTTGCACATGGTAAAAGGGCACTGAGGCATAGCTCGCTAGAGAGCTCAACGGTGATGGCTCATTCAGATTTTGTCGGAGAAGTCGAGAATCTCAAGAGGGAGAAAGAGAAGAGTTGTGGGTTGAAAAGACCGAGAAGGACAACTCGATAAGGATTGAAGAATGCGTGGCTCAGAGCAACGTCTGATTTTTTTTTTAGCTGTCTGGACGTATGAGTGCTATCAATTCCCAATCTTTTTTTATATAGATTTTTGCATTGATACCACTGAAGTGAACACATACCTGAACTTTATCCATGGCATTGGTGGCGTCGGCGTAATTGCGAGGATTCGACCTCCCTCGAGGGCTCAGCCCTAGCTTGTCCCTCTGTTCCATGCGGCTTGCCTTCTTTTTGAAGGAATCATCTGTTCCATTTCATTGTGTTGCCAAGAACAGTGAGATCAGGAAACACGCATATGTGGGCACATGCAAGACTGGGACATTCTCAATGTAGATATATACACTTGCCTCTCGACACAAAGGCTGGTCCCTTGATCTGCCTGGTTTTCTTGGGCTTCCATGGCTTGGAGAACAACCCTCCAAGGCTCCCCAGAAGCGACTCGCTCTAGCGCATAAGCGCAAACACCAACATCAAAACAATAAAAAACCGTATCCTTCTAACGTGTAAACATCCTATGTGGATCAACCAGGAAAATGGCATTGTTCAAGAGAGAAATGTGCTGCTCATTCTGCGTATTGTTTTGAACAAGATGCATAAACTTTTGCAACTGAGTCATGAAGAGCACAGCACACCTTGGTGAGGTCCTGATCGATGTCGACGGCCTTCTCGTGGGTCCTGCTGATCTGCTCGCCCTGCTTGTGCAGCGTGATGAGCGTGTTGGTCGCGTCCTCCTTGATGTTCTCGGCGATGCGCAGGCAGCCGTTGAGCGCGTCGGTGGTCTCCTCGGCCTTGTACGCCGCGTAGTTCTCCAGCTCTTGCACCGACTGGTTCTCCAGCCCGCCGGAGTCGCGGAAGTCGTCCTTGTACCGGTTCTTGGCGCCGGCGGGGACAGAGTACGACGACGACGACGTTGCATTGCTCGGAGCAGACGATTTTCTCGCCGGTTTGGAGGTGAACTCAGAGTCCGAGTCCGAGTCGAAGGGGTTCGGCTTCGAGGACGCGGACTTGGCGCCTCGTGACACAGGCATCTTGTCGTCGAAAATATAATTGTAAATAATAAGGGACAGGTTACAACCGGGAGTTTATTCCGCACCCCCCCCCCCCCCCCCTGCAAATCAAATAGGTGAAGGTTACATTGCGATTGCAAAAAATGAAACCAACAGCCGCAGCTGCAAATGAGAAATCATGGATCACTGGCTCTGCTCGGCACAATGTAACCCATTTTCACCTGGCACCTGCCTTAATGTGAAGTGTTATACAAATTCATGTGAAATTTGGATTTACGTAATAACAAGATGCCATTCCCAACCTAAGCATAGTTTTTTTAAGAAACTGGAAAGAATTCAAGAAAGAGAGACCAAGAAATCATCACAACTAACAAGAAGAAAGCAGCACGAACAAATTAACAAGGCAAATCACACTCCTAAAGAACGAAAAGAGGATAGCATGCATGAGATGAAAATTAATACGAGGAATTGACCTAATCAGGTAGATTTTGGCCTCCTTTCTCCTGTTTCCTCCTCCTTGGAGGCAAAAGAGGAGGCAAATAAATCTGCCTTTATGAGACAGTCGGTAATGAACTTCTTTCACCATGCAAATCCTTCTCTTTATATAGTGCTCTACTTACCGAAAGTGATGTTATTTTTGGGAAACCAATGCGGTCCATTCGGTGGCCGAGACAATACTATATTCGGGATTTTAGAAATTAAGAACGTGGTTCTGTAATTTATCACGTGCCGTAATGGTCATGCAAAGATGCATGCAAACCACGCATAACTCGGGTTAAGGTCAATCGTGGATTGATTAATCAAATGATGTGCACGGGTGTAAACATTAGTAAAATTGAAGGACATGTGAGAAGGTCCTGTTTAATGTTACGATAAACCATTACAATGTTTCTGGAGTGGTTATTTGATTTTGCAAATATCAGTCTTTGGAAGGATTGTTTTTTTGGTAAAAATTGAGGATTTTGGTCATAGATTGAGTTGGGGTGATCTGATTTATTACATTAAGGTTGCGTGATGCATGTCTCAGCTAATGTGGGTCAGATTGTGAAGAACTTGTGCCCGAAAATGATTTTTTTTTGTCTTTGGATATGTAGGGTCGTTTGGAGTCAACCGTGATCAACAGCGAGGGTCGGGCTAGGCTCATATAGGAGTTGAGGCCCAGAATGATCGAGGATGCCGGATGAGATGGAGAGCTCAAGTATGGTACGAGAAAGACGAAAAATGTTGAAGGTGAGACATGTGGTTGTCCATCCAAACCACCTCTCTTGTACTTTGATATTTTAGGGTTAGGGTTTTGAGTATATGGTGTACTCTCTGTCCTCTAAGGTGAAGTGGCTGTAAAATCTACTTCTTCAAGTGATAATACATCAATATTTGATGATGTCTTTGTCCATTTTACGGTTTTATTAATTTGCTTTTGATTTGGTTGGTTCTGATCTTTTCTTTCTCTTCTTGTGATGTTGTTGTGTCAAGAATGAGTAAGAGGTGGAGATAATTCTCAGAAATCTATCTCCATTCATCTAGACATTTTGATAGCAAGATTCACGGGAAAACCTGGTTTTAGTTGATTTTGATCTCATCAAGTGACCTCTTGGTTTGATGGTTCTTGGGTAGTGATCCTCGGTGTTCTAACTTACTGTGACATGTGGGAATACATCTAGAGCCATCTCGGGCATCATCTACCCATGAGCAAGTGTTTGCACTGTTTGGGTTTTTAGCTTGATTTTGGTGCAACATTTTAACAAACTGAAAAAAGTATTATCTTTGACCATGATTTTCATGATCGTTTGTTGGAATAGGTTCACAATAATCTAGAGAAGATTCATACAAAATTTTATATCATTTAGATCTACGGATCAAAAGTTCTCTTAATTTTTGGATTTGAAATCGAGCTGAAAACACTATCCATCACCCTGATTTTACTGTAGCAGCGGTCAGACCGCCATTATAAGGCCGGTCAGACTGCCCGGAGCGGTCAAACCACCATTTGGAGGTCGGTCAGACCGTCGGAAAGGGTTTGGTTCCTAGTTTTGTTGATTTGGACCAATTGGATTGATTTTTAGTTGGAGATTTTCTGTTCTAGACCTTTGTAGGTGTTTGAGTATAGAATTTTGAATAATTAGGAAAAAATCAGAGTTGGCACCATTCACTCCCTCTGTTACCATACTCGGTCTTTCAAAAATTGTAAACAATATTTTCATGCTGGAGCAAACCAAAGTTCACGTAAATCAACATAAACATTGTAATTCTATATACTGCTCCCTCTTGCCTTTTTTGTCTTCTTAGAGGCCGCGAAATATCCACTGAAAACAACATTAGTATTGAAAATCCATGAAAACCATATGTGAAAATTACATATTAGTATTCTTTTTCATATCTTACAGATGCGATTGAGTTTGAACTTCAAATTCTACATTATTATAGAACATAACCTACCCTAAATCTGGTAATTGTTTGTGATTTATTTAATACTTCAATGCCAAAGTTTTCATGTCTTTTTTTAAAAACTAGTTTTCACTCGATAGTTTGCATGAAGGAATATGTAAAAGGGCATAGGACTGTGGAGAACCATCGAACCACCCTCTGCCACCTTGTGCCTTTTCTTTTAGTAGTTAAGTGCGCGTGCTGGTATGGAACAAAAACATCCAATAGATGCGGAACGAAGTTATAAAAAAATTCATCGCGACACACATCCATTTCAATTCATACGAGATTCAAAACATAGAAGCATGTCACTTTTCCTCCGTCAATTTCAACAAGACATGCAAACATATTATTTCAAACAAATCTCAATATGTCATATACACATGCCTAAAACTGCATGTCTCGGTGAGTCATATATTGTTACAAACCTAAACAGAACCACCTTACAGGACCTATGGCAATCTTCTTAAAACAACAACAGGGGTCATTATATTAGTTATAAAGATGGCAAAGAAGTTGTTATATGTGTACAACACTACGACAGCTTACATCAAAGTGCCTTGCTTTGTGAAATGTGGCGTGGCACCATACGTACTTATTTGAGACATGCTATGGTACACAATTTGATCTTCTTTAGAAAAATAAAATAATCACTTCATTGTACAACTTCGTTGTTTAGAACAAGAATGAAGTTGAAATCTGAAACCGCTTGAATAAAGAGATCATGAGATGGATTGTCACCAAGAGTAGATTTAGCGAGCTGAGTCATCTCCATCATTGCTCTCACTAATTTCCTCTACATCATGCTTGCACATTCTCAGCCTCGATTTCTTTCATTAATTGCTACATCATATGGAAGATGTGGCTAAGTTTCTTTCCTCACGCTCCTTATCTTGTGTACACAAAATCCCAATTTTCTGGAATATGCAGGCTTGTGCTCCAAATTTGTGCATTGTCCTTATCCATGTCAGGAGAATCCCTAGCTATCATGCATGAATTTTCATATAATGATACTTTCATTCAGAAAAGTTAACTAATTTTCTGGGCAGTGGACATTAAAAAAATTAAATGTGTGATAATAGTTAACACATCAATTAAGGTATGATTTCATTGCAGCGAGCAAACAATGAAAATTTGACCGAGGTTGGAGAAGTTTGTCATGACTTTGTTTTCAATACCAGTTCCTAGGTGTGTTTGTAAATGAAAAGAAATTCTACGTGACCTATTGATGATGAAAGAGTGAACTAAAATTCGAAGGACCATTAGCCTAAATGCTATAATTTACTTAACCTAAGGTTTCACTGTAAACCAAAGATAACGATTTTCATCCTTGAGCCATACCTTTTGCGTGATAAAAATACCAATACCATTTAACCGTTGTTTTGACCAACATTTTACACACATCAATAGACCCCTATTCATTAGCTCCTAATTTTGCATCGATCCTGAACATTCCGCTTCGGGGCGATGGCGGAGAAGATTTTTTTCACTTGGAATCTTGAGAAGTCTGGCATATACTCAGTTAAGTCAAAGAGTATCAAGCTCTAGTAGAGGAAGGGACGACATCATCATCTTCAACAAGTAATGAGTTGTGGAGATGACTCTGGAAGCTACTAGATGTTGTTATTCTCAAGTACCGTTGTGTCAAAGAACGAAACCTGTGTGAGGTTTGTAAAGCAACAGAAGAGGATTTGATGCATGCTCTGGTCCATTGCTCGCATGCACAGATGTTCTGGATTGCTGCAAAGAATATTATAAATATTAAGCTTCCCAGGCTACATCCAGGTACATGGACAGCGGACATTCTTTGCAGCAATTTATGCCTAGAATCAAATAAAGCAAACATTGTGATGATCATGTGGTCTATATGGTCATCCAGAAATAAGTGGATACATAAAGAAAATGGCTACAACCCAGCAAGATCAATGGAGTTCGTAGTAAGACTTTAGCTGCACTGGAGCTACCAAAGAAAGTGAAAGTCAGATGGTTACAATAGCTAAAAATCCTTAGACGAGGCCACTAGAAGGCTGGATCAAGTTAAACACTGATGGTGCAATTGCTTTGGCAACTAATGTAGGAGGTGTTGGGGGTATTGCTTGACAATACATTGGTTTTCTTGGCACTTGGAGCAAGTCATACCAGGGGATTTCAAATCCACCGATTATCGAAGCACTAGCGTTCCGTAATGGTGTGAAAGTTGCTCATCAAAGAGGTTTCAGTCAGATGATCATAGAGCTGGATTGTTAGGAATTGGTGAACGTGCAATCCTTCATGAAGTCTATGAGGTTAGTTCTGGTTTTGTGTGTTTTGTTGTTCAGGTTGCAAGGAGACCGGTAAATTTCGTGGCTCATTGTTGTGCTAAGTACGCTTGTATACAGTGAGACTCGTAAGTTTGGTTGCACTCTTGCTTGCAATTTCTAGTTCACAGCCTAAGGGCTGATTGTATCCAGGACTCTTCCTTTTTAATGAAAGCTCATAGCTTCCCCTAAAAAAAGTTGAATAAAATAGAAGTAAAAGTGGAAATTTGCATAAGGAATTTTTTATGCAGATAGCGTGTACAAAGATGTGGCAAAGATGGCACATATGTCTATTTCTAATTCATTTTGCTACACGGAATTTTAGAACCAATATGACCTTTTGAGTTCACAGGGAAGAAGCATAGATCAACTGAGGAAACATAAAAAAAATGAATAATTCCAGTTCACCATCGAGAATTTGGACTTGCATTCAAGAATTCTTGTGCCATTGAATAAATTTGTGTACTACTACTGTCGAGACCTAAATATGTAAATTCGGACTCTCTATGTATACCTCACTAGTCCAGGATCACGCTAGTGCACACAGTGTAAACATAGATGAACTATCGACCATATGCACAATTAATAAAAAAACAAACTCAAATATTAATAATTATCATTATACGACCTTATAACTAAGCTTATAACTTACTAGCCTAAATGGCTTAAGAAATTAGCAGTGAAAAACAAAAATAAATATGCTAGCCACTCGACATGCCCACAGGCAATCGTCTGAAAAGCGAAATCCTAATCCGCAAAGTCATCGAAATATCCTCCTTCAGGTATCTCCTGCTGATATGGTTTTTCTTCTTCAACTGAATAACAGTAGGAATAAAGCTGTGAGTACAATGGTACTCAGCAAGTCGTTTCTAACAAAGATGTAATATAATAGCAAGGCTTACCAATTGATAGCTGAAAGGTTATTTTGTATAAAGTAATAATTTAAAGTAAATACAATAAATTGATTGAAAGAAAACTTTAAAGAAAACAATGATAAATAACTAATTCAAAGGAATTGAATAAACCTTATCGAACTACTCATGAATTAACCATTCATGAATTTAAACCACTAGTAAACTAACCATTTACTTTCCAAAGTTATCATATGAGAGATTAATTAATTTAGACAATAACTACCAGGTATAAGGGTTTGTAATAAAATAGCAATACATGATAATTTAAAATAAAATAATAAATAAATTGAAAACTAGGTCCAATAATGTCAAACAACACGACTTGTCTTGGCCTTGCTTAGTTAATTGCTCTTGATATTAAAATCTTGCTTCAGCTCCGTCGAAGATGCCATTTAACGAGAGAGAAAATATAATAAGGAACAAAATAAATTTAAATAAAATTCAAATAAGATTAAAAAACTTTAAAACTAAAATCAAAAGGTAGAGCTCAATTTTAGATGAATTTAAGAAAAAGAATCGGGTCAAACCAAGTTAGGACAGAGAATAACGGGCTTTTCAAAAATTTATCCTAAAGGAAAATTTTGGAAAATCAGAAATTCTATTTTGCTGTGAACTCGGTGTATGAAATAGCTAGTTTACGGTGGACCTAGCTCACGGAACTATGTATTGGTGACTAAGTGTGCTGACGTGGCAGCTTAGGGCTGACGTAGCAGACACGTGGCTTGACACCTGTCACCTAAGGCTGACATGGTGAATGACATGGACGAACACATGGCATACTGATGTGGCACTGCCACGTGGCATAGGGATGGCTCGGGTGGGTGACGTGGCACCCACGTGGATGATGCATGGCTGCCAATGGACTTTAGGGCTGAGGTGGCAGCTGACGTGGACGCTGACTCGGCTCGCTGGCTCGCAGGTCTATGAAAGAGTATTCGCTTGCGAGTAGGACCCACTTGTCAGACTGCCAGTGCACAAGGACTGAGTCTATGAAAAATGAAGAGTCATGACCGGTGTGGGTGTATCGTGATGTCGGTGACACGCGAACCAAGACGACCCTTCAGGGTTCAAACAGACATGATGCGTGTTGGGCGAGATAGCGGTGGCGCACGTAGACCGAGGCAATGGTGAACAAGGCGGCGATGGTGAAGCGGCTAGCCAGTGGGCGAGGGTGGCGAAGCGAGTGAACAGTGGGTGGCAGCACTCACCAACGAGGTCAACAGCAACGTCGGATGGCTCTAGAGAAGATGGTGAAGACGGCGAATCCCGGCAAGAATGGCGACGGCATGAGGCGATGCAAGCGGCTCGAAGATGTAAAATGAGGGTGGGCTCGGCTATTTATAGCACAAATGCCAAGACTCTAGGATGCGCATGACGCACGATCTGAGTCAGCCACGGCACGAACACCAAGGTAGAGTCTGAGGCGGATATGCTTGGGATGGCGGCGCAACTCGGGAAGACGATGCACAATGTACGCATGCCCCAATGGTCAACGCATGGCATCAGGTGAATCTAACGGTCAACACAAATGGCACCAATGAATAGTACCTAGTGCACCTGATGCTTGACACGTGGCGCTATGAGGGAATCCTTGAGCTACGGGCATGTGGCGGCTTGGACGGCTCGGATGGTGTGGGTGCTAGCCGATGGTCGACACGTGGCGGGGTGTGAGGCAAGCTGGGCCAGTGGTAGAGCCAGCTAGAAGGAGTGGTCTTTGGCCCATTTGGCCTTTTAGGGTTTTTAGGAATTTTCTCAAATTTCAGAAATAGGATTTAATTCATTTGAGCTATGGAAAAATAGCAAATAAATCCAGAAAAATCTAAGAAAAAATCCAAAAAATACCTTGAGATACAAGGAACCTAAATAAAATACTTCTAGCAAATGTTGATGTTTAATTTAGTCATATTAAATCCTTTTAATTTTTAAAAATTCAATTTAAGCTTGTATTAAATTTAAAAAAATCCAAATGGTGTATTTTTTTTAAAAAAACTTCAAATAAACTCTAAAAATTAGTATGTTACAACTAATCCATGGTAAATCAATTTGTTGATGGTGCACTCAGCCACATTTTGTGGATGTCAACTAATCCAAATGTGGGCATCCAATATGGCCTGCTGTGATTCATAGGAACAGCTGTTGTTCTGTGAATTTTTTAATAATATACTTTTTTGTGAATATTCCATAAATAAATGTCCACTAAGGAAAATTACATAAATAATTCTCTGTAGCCAATCAAAACGGTGACAAAGCTTATATTACCAATTGAAATGGCGACAAGGCTCTTATCGCCAAACGAAAGGATGATATGATGCCACATCATCCACGACAATAGGACATGCCATTTGTCACTGTTTCATTTGGCAAGCAGACAATAGAATCGTCAATTGAAATGGAGATAGAGGCTCCCGCATCCTCTATCATCATTTCAATTGGCAATATGTTTCTGTATAAATTAATTTTTGAAACCATTGTATGCTAGCAAGTTTAACAAGTAGATCTATAGTTGTATGGACTATGTAGTTTAGTATATATTATATGTATATATATATATTTTTTTAGTAGATATTATGTAGATTCATTTAATTATCATAGTGGTCAGTTGTTCTGGATTAGCACTTGTTAGAAAAATAGTTCAACCCGGTAGTTCAATTTAGATCTATAGTTTTAGGGCTATTGGTCGTATTAAAATTTTTTGGTAGTACCTATGTGTATTAGATTGTTAATTTTAGATTTGTTTTTGCATGAAGTATGTAGTTTAATTGTATATTTAGGTTTGTTTTTGTAGGATGTACGTAGTTTTTCCCCTTGTTATTACAATTTATGATGGGATGAAAATCCCCTTAGTTTGCTAAAATATGGATTGGGATTTATTAATAGTTGTACTAGTAGGTTTATTTTATGGTACTTAAATGCTCTACTAGCTGACATTAACATCGACCTATTTGTCAAAATGATAGACTGGTATGTCTGAATGAGTATCTTTCAAAATATACTATGGGGAATATGTTCCATAGATGGATGTAGATGGAGTTGATCTAGGTGATTTCCCATCTAGGATGGCCAGTCTATCAAATTTAGAGGAGTGAACATGGGGCAATGTGATGCAGTGGTTGTATCATGTGTTCTCCCAGGATAAGCATTACATGATCTAAAGTTGCATGGTGTTGCCACCTGGGCACAACAATGCACATATTAGGAGTTAGTGGATCTGAAGGGCCCGAATTCATGGAGGTTGTACATGAGCTTGGCAAAGGCTCGTGGATGGGAGCCAATATTGATGGCGCATGCCTATGATAAGGTCCCTCGGGCTTATGTGACGCAAGAAGATGCAGTCATTGGCGATGCCAAAGAAGTTGGACAAGCAAGCCATAGTTGCACGTACTGTGTGAGTCAAGATAGAGCAGTTGGCACTAGTAGAGCTGAAGTTGAGGCCGTAAACATTCCCATGGTTCAACACTTGGAAGCTATGGGTGTTGCAGGTGAAGGTGAGTAGATCAAAGCCTTAGTGGAACAAGTGGAGCTCGTAAACCGTGATTACAAGGCATTGTCCAACAATGAAGGTTTTCATGATGAGGAAGATGTTGGTGATCAAGCCACTCCATTAGAGTGAAACACATACCAATTTGACAAACTTATTGTGAATGAATGTAAACGTGTGCCATGGGAGTACCTACAGAATGATTTTAGGCAGAGAGGTGTACAAAAAACAAAGAGGCAGTGGAGGATGCTATGAAATTCTAGGCATTGTCAAATTGGAGGATGTTCAGGGTAGTCAAGTCAAACCCGCGGTACTATGATGTGAAGTGTGAGATAGAGGGATACCCTTGGTGAGTGCATGCATATCAACCTATGTGGGACACCCATAGGAAATGCTCCATAACAGTTCCACACACATGCATCATGATAGAGTCTATGCAATCTCACAGGAATATGTCTTCAGGCTTCATTGCAAATGTGATGTATGACAAGATTGTTGATAATCTAAATTTCGAGCCATGCTCCATAATTCCTGCCATAGAGGGGAGGTTCCAATATATAGTTAGCTATTCTAAGGCTTAAGGGTGAAGCAAAAGGAACTGAAAGCTAGGTTCAATACATTTGAAGATTCTTACCAAAACCTACCTACTATGCTCCAAATCATATAGCAAAGGAATACTGGGACCTATGTCGATATTGTGGAACAGTCCTACAGGTAGTTTCCTGGGAAGATGGTACTTAAGTGAGCATTTTTCACATTTGGTGTATGCATAAATGCATTCTAACATTGATGTTCGTTGTTGTGTGTGGATGGCACGTTCTTGACGGTGAAGTACAAGGGCCAGATACTCACTGCAATTGCAGTGGATGGCAACAACCCGATCCTTCCCGTCGCACTTGCATTCATGGAGAGCGAGAACACCAATAGTTGGTTGTGGTTTCTGATGAACGTTGCGTCATACATTATCGGCATACTAGCTTGTTGAAGACAAGTATACAACTGCAGCAAGGGGAAGATGAGCTCCATCCATGGGCTAATTGTAGAGTAGGTGGTGCAAGAGGCACATGAGTTCCAACTTCTACAAGCAGTTTAGGAGCAAGGACCTGATGAAACTTTTCAAGAGGCTTTATGATCAAAACTAGTAGAGAAAGTTTGACACATTGTGGAAGAAACTAGACAACCTAATGATGAAGGTAACATCTTAAAATTTTGCTTTTTATTTTTTTTATTTTAAGTGGATTTTTCTGGATTTAAAATCCATTTTTTTCTAAAATCTTAAAAATCAAGCCTAGAGAGTTAGATATTAAATCAATTGTGTAGATGTGGTCAAATCAAGTTAAAACCATTTTATTTGGGTTTCTTGCTTTTTTTAAATTTATAGGGTTTTTGGGATTTATTTAGATTTTCCTGCTATTTTTTAAGCTTTAAATGAATTTCTTAGGTTTTCTGTAAATCTAAAATGAAAATTAAAATCTTAAAATCTCCCACCTTTCTTCCGGGGTGACACGTGGGTGACCCAGATGCACCCATGTCGCCGCCTGCCTCATCCCTACCGCTCCTGTCCCGCTCTCCTGTCCTACCGACGCGTGGATTGGCCAGATGTGGCCACATCCTGCGCCGGCCCCATCCTGTCATCCCCCTTCCTTTCCTTTTTTCCCACCCAGCCGGGCTTGCCTATCAGTGCCCCACCCTGCCTCCTTTCCTTCTTCGCGTAGTGCCGCTATCCCCGCCACCGAGTCCGCCGCTGAGTCCCTTCCCCTTTTTGTTTTAGGCCACCCGCCAAAAGGAAACCCATCCGCCACCCTATAAATTGCATGATGCCCGCGTCACCCTTCTCCTCTGTGTCTCCCCTTTCTTTTCCCTCATCCCTTTCCTTTCACCGGCCATGGATCATGGCGAGGAATTCCCGAGCCTTGTTCCCCCTCCACCCCTATAAATACTGCACCCCAGCACCGCTACCTCTCACACCACCCCGCCCTCACCTACCCTCTCCCTCCCCGATGCCAAGGAGCTTGGACATCGTCTTCTTCCCTCCACCGAGCTTCGGTGAGCTCCGGTGATCACTCTCGGGTGAACCAAGCCACCTTCGACCGCGACGCTGTCACCTTCATCTTCCCCACGCCCACGCGAAACTCATCCACAGCCTCGTTGAACCCCGCGCCACCAAAATGTCGTCTTCGTCGGAAGCCGAGCATCACCTAGATTTCCTTTTCACAGCACACACCTTGCCAGCTCCTCCTCTGGTTTCTGCGTGCCACCTCCTCTCCTTTGCCTGATCGAACTAGTTTGAACATTCTTTGTCATTTGGATGGTTCAAAAGTTTGTGGCCGATTGGATGGTTACTCAGTCGCACATCCAAGGAAGTGTATAATGGCTGACACAATGAGTTAATCATATCTTATGGATAAAATTGTACAATCTCTGCGGAGTGTATAAACTATCCGAGATAGCCATGCCCATGGTCAAGGGCATGCTGAGTAAGGTTTTTCACATATTATACTTTGTTTTCATAAAAAGGTTTTAGTTGGAAAAGTGGTATCTTTTTTGGAGAAGGATAGTCCGGGTGGAATACCCATGGTTAGGTTAGTGTTAGGTCGATGTCTGCACTAATGTTATTAATTTGAATTACAGTCTTTACTTATTGTATTAAAGTTAGCAATTTCAATCTACTTATTATATTCTTTATGCTAAATAACCTTATAGGTCTTCCTTTGTTATCTTTATCATTATATTGCATTTTTTTGTTTTACTTACGGAGTATAAGTTTGTACTCACCCTTACTTCATCATCTCAGAGAAAAATGAATTCGACTATGGTGATGACCAAGACGATTAGGCAGTGTCTTATTGTCGTTTGTCTTTGGACAGGCTTGGACTTTGCTTTCCTTAGTTGCTTCCACAGTTGTTTTCCTTTTGCTATTGTTGCCATGAGCATGGATGTAAACTTTGAGACATAAGATCATACTCTTTTATTTAATAAAGATCATTATTTGTGCTTGATATTTATCCCTATTACCACTATGTGCACTAGCTGATTCTGGACTAGTGCAATTTACACAGAGGATCCGGAGTCATCACTCCGGGGTTTGACATTGAAGCACATGAGAGAGGTTGTGAAGAAGCCCGCTTCAGGTGCCAAAGAGGTCCCAGTGGCACCGAAGAAGATACCAACAGATCCTCCCAGATTGGTGAGGAAGAGCGCCAGGCATACCAAATGCTTCTCAGATTGGATTAAGTACGAGCCGAAGGAGAAGTGGGCATTGTTGTACGACATAGATTATGCTAGGTATAGAGTCATGACAACTAACTTAGCTGAGGTGTACAACTGGGTCATGAAGGACTTCAGGTGCCTTCCTTTGGTAGCTATCATGAAGAGAAGAGCAATAAGGGGTAGATGCATAAAGAGTTCAAAATGAGAAACAGGGAAAATAGGAAACAGGAAGCTTCATTTTGAAGTACTGTGTTGGGGGCAAAGGTCATTGTGGGACAAACTGTGAGAAGATCATTCATGAGTGCACTCTTGGGAGGGATCGCTGCAGCTGCATATGCAACAAGCCATGACTCTTGCATAGGCCATGCTCACATGTGATGGCCACTTGTTCCACAGTGGTAGAGGTGTCCGGCAAATGCTTCTTGGAGTCTTTCAAGAAAGAAGTGGTGCTAGCAACCTGGAGTGGGGAACTATATGGTTTCAATGTGGTTGGATCATTCACCAACAATCCTGGTTGGTAGAAGACATGGGTCCTCGATGTTGACAGGTTGAACGGAGTTGGTCATCACCAAACTTGATGTATTAGGAATGACATGGATGAATTTGAAGTGGGGCCGCATTTGAAGAAGTGGTCCATTTGCAAGGACACCGGGCACACCTTCAAGTATTGCCCTTGCAGGAATGGACAACACGAGGGATAGTAGGGGAATGGGGATGGTGGGGTGGGGACCTCAACTGATGGTGGTGATTGTGGTGGGCACAATAGAAGATAGCGTGGTGTAGCATCTTGTTTTTCAGTCTTTTCAAAAGTTTTGAAATAAAAATGAATTTATGGAATTTTTCTAGAATTTAATAAAGCTTAAATTGAATTTTCAAAAAATAAAAAGGATTTAATATAATTAAAATAAACATCAACATAAGCTGAAAATATTTTATTTGGATTTCTTATGTCTTAAGGTTTTTTCTGGAATTTTTTGGTGAATTTTTCGGATTTATTTGCTATTTTCTAGACCTCTTTTTAATTAATCTACATTTCTAAAAAGAAAACTCGGGAAAATCCCTTGTGAACAGTACTAGGCCCGACCCAGTACTGTTCACGGACCAATCTTTTCTCAGCCGTCTGCTCCCGTACTCGGCCACGTGTCGCGCATCCACGCAGGCCACGTCCCCGCTTCACTCGCTCCAGTTCACTCGCTCCAGTCCAATACACTTTCCCCCGCCGTGTGGCAAGCATCCACTGGGCCAGGCACTGTGCTTCATACCCGACCTGGACTTCATCGCCGTCTCTATTCGGGACTCCTCAGCGTCCATGCATATAAAGCCACGCCACCACCGCTGCTTCCCGCATCCCTGAGCCGCTGCCTGCCTCACCGAGCATCGCCGCCGCTCGCCCTCACTGGAACTTGTAGTCTCACCGAAGTTCGCTCGTACGTCGTCGTCCCGTGCACCTCCCCGTCCTCGCCGAAGTTCCGATGACCTACCCCTCCGCCCTGCAGCCATGCTCGTCGTCGTGTTCACCTGCATCGCTCCCAGCACCGCCCCTCGGTCCTCGCGCCCACGACCCTTCGGTCACCGAAGAGCCGCTGACCTCTCACTTCCCACAGCCAACCACCGAACGACGTGTGTCGTCGATCTTCGGACCGTCTGAACCACCCGCGCCTCCTCGGCCGTTCGATCACAGATGGACCGTCCAATCTTCGTCATAGTTTGGATAGTCCGAACGTCGCCGCACCTCCGCAGCAGTCCGATCTTCATCATCGTCGAATAGTCCGAACGTCACCGTCTTCGCAGCCATTTGATCGTTGGGCAGTCCGATCGTTGTCGCTTCGCAGCCGCCCGATCGTCTTCATCCAGATTATTGCTGTCTTGCCCAATCAACCCTAGCCGAGTCACCGTAACCTCATCAGCCACGTCAGCCCTAGCTGCCACGTGTCAGTGCCACGTCAGCACCCCTCCTGTACGCATTGTTGCATGAACCGAGTCCACCGTGAGCCCGCCTTTTCATACACCGAGTCCACAGCACAGTAATGTTTTTGAATTTTCAGTATTTTTTTTAGATTTAATTTTTTGAGAACCTGTTCTCCTCCGTCATAGCTCTGATTGACCCCGTTCTTTTTTCTAAATTCATCTAAAATCGAGCTCTACCTTTTGGTTCTAGTTTCAAGGTTTTTAGAGTTTATTTGAATTTTATTTTTGTTATTTCGATTGTTTTCTCTCTCGTTAGATCCCATCTTCGAAGGAGCAAGAGCGCCGCCAGAAGATCCCAAGTTCCTCGCTGAGCCAAACCAATGCAAGTCATCTCCTTTGATCATATTGAACCAAATTTTTAATATATTATTTAATTATTTTGTTTTAAATTATATGACACCGCTATTTTATTACAAACATTTGTAATTGGTAGTTACCGTCCCAATTTGAATAATCACTCCTTGATACTTTGAATACCATGATGTCATTATCACCATAGGTTTGAAAATTACTTAGTGATACCATACTAGATGTCACATGGTTGATACGATTTATATGCTTAGCCGTGATTTATAGTCTCGGTGGGTTTATCAGCACATGTGATTAATTAATTTGATTTAATGAGATGTTGAATCGTGGTTGGAGCCACAGAGAATCGTGGTTGGTGCCACAGTCATAAAATTTGTGCCGTGACATGGGGGTGTCATTGATGTTGGTTATACAAAATTGGTTTTTACTTGGACGAGTGATCGTGTAGTAAAGGAGAAAGTGTGGATTCACTTCATGGGATGTGGAAGTCTCGCCTGAGTAATATTAAGGACTTAACTTTGTGTGCCATTAATCTGAGCTTTACCGTGCAAACACATGTCTAGTATGGGATAGATCTGACTGATTAATTTGGGATATTTCAATTTCAATCTCGCTATTGTGATGAACATGGTTGTTGATTTCTATGAGGCGCAAGAGGGGGCAATTATCGACTAGGTGGTTAACCTACTCGACATCGAAATCTTAGCAGGCGGGATTGAGTTGAGGTTGAACTTTGTAAAGGCCTTGTTGTGATTTTCCTTAGCGCGAGGCTAATCACATCGTGTGGATACAGTTGTGCAACCTCTACAGAGTGTAAAACTATTCGAATAGCCTTGTTCCCGGTTGAACTTTGTATTTCTTTCAACTTATTTCAATTACCACTTTCACAATTGTTGAATGACATGTACTAACTTTTTTGGTTTCGTAGCAGGGATGGCATGCAACAAAGGACACATGGACTGGCCTTACGAGCTGCTCGACCCACAGTATTTTGAATTGTAGGTTTACTTTCTTCTTTAAGTGATGCTTCATTTTGTATTTTGCATAGATTATTTTGGGATGTTGAACTGCGGGGAAATGCTCTAGAAGCAGAAATGGGCCGCCAAGAAGGCAGCGACGTACGCTATTTGTTCTTGCAAGGATGCTCCTGTACCACTAGAGTTTCCATGCTTGTAGTGTGACTGTGTTAAGCCATCATGGATCATTTAGCCGACACATCCTAATTCCATTGCCCGGGCTTACTAAAAGTGCGGGGATTACCACATAAGTGAATGCCACACATCGGTGTTTCACATTGCATGTTGCATTTTAAATATCGTTGACTTTATCCGTGCATGGTGGCCTTCGGAGCATTGCTAATTCTTCCAATGGATCAATGGCCTAGAGAAGTATAACAAGGCATTCATCCAGCATAAATACATGTTTGAACTATGTAGTTGCTCTCAAGACCTTTACTGATTGGAAACCTTACTCAACTAGGAGCAGAGAAGACAAGGGAAAGGATTTTCATCCGTCTTTAAATATACACATTCGTGCACCCAAGTATTAGGACAAGCCCACATAGGTCTTTATAGCTGAACATGAGGACGCCTGCATAGAGCACAAGGGAAAGGCACTGATGGTCTATGATGCCCCTGTTGCACCAAACATTATTCTGGACAAGGACAGGCATGAAGAAGGTCTTATAGCAAAGTACTGGGAGGCTCGTGCAAAGGCTCATGCCCACAGGGGCCAGTAGGACATATGTCTGCAAGACTAGCTGGATTTTCATCTGTCAAGCATTTTTTCCCAAAAGACATGTTTGTAGCGTAGTTGTAGTTCAGGTCGAAGGTTCATGCATGTAACCATTTGTACTGTAAGAACAACCAATTAAACATACGCACCTAATTAAACCTTATGTGTCATGCAATTTGCACCTTCATTATCAAGTATTATGTCGGGCTTGAAATCTTATGTTTATTTTCTATATTCTCTCTATAACGGAGGCTTACAAAACCTTATGTTGGGCTTCAAAGTGTACATCTTGGTATAATAATAATAATAATAATAATAATAATAATAATAATAATAATAATAATAATAATAATACACATTCGTGCACGTCTGATCCATCAATCTTAACAGCATCAAGGCTCAAGGGATACTCTGCCACATGCCGAGCCACAGCCACACTTCACTCCCCTTTCTTCACAGTTGTCAGCATTCTTCGTTCACATGGAAATGGGATCAAGGAACTTGCCCGTAATGCACTGAAAGGTATACACCAAAACCAAACAAATTTGTGATGTCAAGTTCGTTGCTTGCTACATCGGTTTGCAATTCATGGCAAAAGAGGCACCATGACTTCTGTGATCCTCTGGAGAAAAAAACATGACTGATCATCGATGGATATGCACACGCTGCAGGTGACGTGTTGAACAGAAAAATATGTAAGGGTATATTTTATTCGGCTGTGATTAATAGTTTTTAGTTCTAATATATCTATTTTGTGAATAAACTGTATGTCAATAGATTATTTTAAAAAAATTATCTCTATAAATTATTTTAAAAAACGATAGGAGAATAAAGCCTAACTCTCACGATCCAGGGCCACAGTTTTCGTTTGTTTTATTCAATGAAAAGCATTATCAGGGAAAAAGAAGAGCGCTAGACAACAACTGCTCTAGAGGAAAAGCCTCTCGGCCGTTGGTTTCCACCCCCACCTCACGCCTCTACCCCACCTGGCACCTGGCGGGCCTCGACGCGACGCGCTTCCTCACGTGAAACCGACACTTTCCGCGAGGGACTGAAGCGCGATCGCCACCCGCCACCGCAAAACCCCAGCCAGCCCGCCCGATCAACAAGGGCCTCGCCACCTGTGCGCCGTGGTTGGATTGACGCGCAACGGCCTCTGCCTCGCTCCGCCGCTCGTGCACGCCACCACCTATGCAGCCGTCCGCCTCGCCCCGCACGCGCGTTGCCCACCCCACCACACTCCTAGTCCTCTCTCCGTGCTATATAGGCCCCCCTCCGTCGCTCCTAATTCTAGCACCACCCAGCGCCCCGCTCCGCTCCTCATTTCGCTCCGAATCGCGGCCGTAGGGTTTAAGCAGGGGACGAGGCGGGGTTAGTTGGTTGGTTGGTTGGATCCGATCCGGCTACGGTGAGATGGCGGCTCCGGCGTCTGCGGTTTCCGGGCCGGGGCTTGGCGGGGCCGTGCGGGCTCCTCGATCCGGCGGGGTGGAACTGCCGACGCCGTCGCTGCTCTTCGGCCGCAGCAAGGGCCCCTGCTTTCCTCGTAATGATCCGCGACACCTTGCTCACTCACTCCCTTCCTCCCTGGTTAATTATGTCGTTTTCGTCCTTCGCCGTCGCGTGTCTCGATTCGGCCAAGTGTGTCAGGCACGG
The DNA here is from genome assembly GCA_036346265.1 of Melocanna baccifera. Lineage (NCBI taxonomy): Eukaryota > Viridiplantae > Streptophyta > Magnoliopsida > Poales > Poaceae > Melocanna > Melocanna baccifera. Next base: position 14,016,819 of record CM070679.1, read on the forward strand.
TATGTCGCGACCTTACTTTTCTGGTGTGGCGGTGCATTTAGGTGCCGTTTGCGTCGGAGGTTCCAAGAGGCGCGTGGCCATGCGCCCGGCGGGCGCGTCCGGGAGGGCGATGATCCCTCAGGGCGAGAGCGACAGGATGCCGTCTTCCGCCGGTGCGGTTCAGTTCGAGGTTGATGATCTGCAGGTGCGTGATATGTCCTGCCCAGAGAATACTGGTACTACCACATTTACATGATTCGCTTGAAATACGTGTCTAGTGCTATCTAACGAAATGAGATATCAAAGAATTGCAGAATTCCATAAGTATGTTGCACTAGGTCCTCTTTCATGCCTCAATGTGTGCGCAATTGCGTCTGCACGTGTGGATTTCTGATTCGTACAGGGATTCTGTTCTTGTTAGTACCTGTCTGCATGATAATTGAGATCTAGGTCCCCCATATATGACGCCACAAAGGATACAAATTGGATGGATTTACAACATTGTGCATCGACATTCTTCTGAACATTTTTTCTCTTGGACATCGTTCTAGGTACCAGTCATCGATGATGAATCAAGTACAGAGATTGTAGCTCAAGTTAATATTGGGTCTTCAGAGACTACTCAGGGTGCTAAAAAAAGTGATGTTGAAGGTGTGAATAAAATGGCCAAAGAATCAGCTGCTGAGGAGAAACCACGAGTTGTTCCCCCACCAGGAGATGGACAGAAAATATACCAGATTGACCCAATGCTGCAAGGCTATAAGTACCATCTTGAGTATCGGTATGCCTCGTTTCTACCCCTGTGCACTTTAAGATATTCCGATCTTTCATAAGATGTAAATGTCTGCTTGATGTGTCACGAGAGTCTTTTAGTTTATGTTCACTCTTGCATATTCATGGTTCTGAGGGCAGGCTGGTTTGGCGTTTACGGAACTGGTAACAGAACAAATGTATTATAGGATGGTATCACAACTGCAATATAAACTATGTACGTTGATAATTGCCAATTCTAATAGGCTAAAGTGATGACAATATATGGTATAGTGGGCTCTATATTTTGCTTGTCTGCCACAATTGAACAACTTCGTTTCCTTTCTTTTGTATTGATGTTATAAGGATGAAACCCATAGGTGCATACCCAACTTGACTAGCAATCTCATTATGCCTTAATGGATCAAAAACAGATACAGCCTATACAGGAGAATACGTTCAGACATTGACCAGTATGAAGGAGGCTTGGAAGCATTTTCCCGCAGTTACGAGAAGTTTGGATTTAATCGCAGGTAAAATTTATTTACTGCATAAGTATGTATCTCCTTTTCCTATATATAATCAAATAACTTAGCATATTCATTCCTCCTCCCATGTAGTGCTGAAGGTATCACCTACCGAGAATGGGCTCCTGGAGCAAATGTATGTTCTTCTGATAGTTCTATCATTTACTTAAGTACTACACTGTATTATACTAGTTTCATCTTTCAACTACTTGTGAATAATTACTGTTCCTTGGCAATCCTATGATATTGCACATTGCATGGATTTTGTGCCTCCCAAATGAATATCATAACAAAGTTACATAACTAGCTTTACCTGCTTCCAATTGCAGTCTGCAGCGTTAGTAGGTGACTTCAACAATTGGGATCCAAATGCAGACCGTATGAGCAAAGTATGCCTATAACTTCACAAATATTTCATCTTCTCTTTGTAGATTAGTTTGTGCATATCTGATTATCTATTTGAATTAGTTTTGGCATAGACTTCATATGGCCTCTAGAGTTGAGCCATAGATATAATATGACTGCTCTTCTATATTTTGTTATTGTCCAAACTTTATAGATGAAAGTGCCTATTAAATTGTTATGGCCTAGGATCCTGGCAATGCACGTAGCAGGCTTACGAACAATGCCTGCAACCGTTGCATCTCTTCCACACGGTTGCCATGTGGGTGTCAACGACGTCGCATCTCTTCCACAACCGTTGCATCCCGAGGCAAGAGGGATGATGTTGCTGCCCCGCGCTGGGTGCCCATGTCCTCAACGTCTCCTACGTCATCAAACCACGCCTAGGGTTGCTGTCCATTGGAGTTTCGTTGATTTTCTTCCATGCGACACAAGGTCATCATTGTGCCCTCTCGTCGACATGGAGTTATGAAGGACTTCAACCATGGTCGCCATCTGACAGCTCGAGGACGAGCTGTCTCGCCGCGAGGGGTGTCATATTATAGCATAGAATCTCAGCGATGCACGCAGTAGGTTCGCGAACAATACCATGGGGTACCGCAGTGCCGGATGAACAGTACCCACGGTGGATGAAGAGTACCTACATGGTACTGTAGCACCGTGAATAGTACCACGCGTCATTGTAGCGCCATACGTGTGAATAGTAGCTTACAGGTGTAATTTCCTTATTATTTGGTTTTATTTCCTTTTAGATTGTTTCTATGTATTAGAGATAAGTTTCCTATTATTAGGGATTAGCGTCCTTAATGTAGAGATATGTTTCCTAGGGATCAAATTTAGCAAGATATGTTTTTTAATGATCAAGTTTAGCCATCCCTATAAAAAAGATAACATTGTGCTTATTATCATTAGGCAAAAAAATAAACAAAGTTTTCTAGTCTCCCTTTCTTCTTCAACATGCCTCAGAGCTTTGGCGGCGGTATGGCCGGCCGATCAAGGGTGAGTACCCTACCCTTGGTCCTCGGATCCGTACCCAATAACCCAACCAACAGCGATGACAACATAAATTGACTAGACTCTGTTCATTCACTTCACTGTTGCCATAAGTCCACTACTAGAGATTAATGTGGATGCTGCTTTTGTCTTGGGATGTTGATAGTGAATGCGTGCATGTTACACATATATTGTTATGTTCCTGAATTCTCAATATCTTCTACAGTTCATGGGATCACATGACAGGAGTAGCCGAGTAGTTTTACATAATAATGATGGACCTGGAGTAGGCGCACTTCATAGTTCATGAACCTTAGATCCATATGATTGATAAAGAGTTACTGATGCTCATATAATTTTTTGCAGAATGAGTTTGGTGTTTGGGAGATTTTTCTGCCCAACAACACAGATGGTTCACCACCTATTCCTCATGGCTCTCGTGTAAAGGTTGTTCTTTCTTCTTCTTGTCAAGTGTTTTCAGCTAATGAGCATGTCCTGTATTACTCAGCAGCTATTTTGATCATCTAGGTGCGAATGGATACACCATCTGGGATAAAGGATTCAATTCCTGCCTGGATCAAGTATTCTGTGCAAGCCACAGGAGATATACCATATAATGGGATATACTATGATCCACCTGTAGAGGTACTTTTCTCCGTCTTCTGTACTAAAATATTCCTTTTTTATTAGTACTTTATGTGCTTGTGCAATTTTTATTGGAAAAACCTATTTTATCTTCTCTCATGAAGCCTCTGAAGTGTTCTTTCAAGCTGAGCAACTTTCTATCTGCTGTTGCCGTCTTTGCTAGCCAGTGATTAAAATTCTTTACATGAATATGTGATTAAAGTTCTTTTCATGAATATGCAGGAGAAGTATGTATTCAAGCATCCTCAACCTAAACGACCAAAATCACTGCGGATATATGAAACTCATATTGGAATGAGTAGCCCGGTATTGCACCTTTACCCTTTATGATGTTAGCTATATGCAGTTCAAGTTAACATACATGCTGTTGCAATGATATTTCAATACTGTTAGCCTTGGCTTCCTTTTCTAAGCAGATGAGTAACTGCAGTAATAGCTGTTGGCCCAACTTCACAGGAGAAGACACCAAGATGGAGAGTAGATTGAACTCACTCAAAAAAGACACGCATGAAACTCTGTTATTCCTTCTCAGAGACACATACATGCATACGTGATAAACGCGCGCGCACACACAGGAGCAACACTACTGCTCACTCATTCTCCAATCTGCATACATAGGAGTATAAAATACCATGCAGTCTGTTATGCATGCAGCCTTAAATGCCGCTGCGTCCTTTGGACTAGCTCCCACATTCCCTGACCCATGACCTTCTCTCTTCAAGAGATTAACTCCTCTTAAACATCTGGTAGCTATCCACTAATGCATGCCCGGGCCTTTGTCGCCGCAGCCGCCTCGGCCGCCTGAGCCGGATCTGTGTAGCCTGTGCCGATCCCACCATCACCGCACCGCCCCAGCCCGGATCTAGCCTCCTCCGCACCGGATCCGGCGAGCATGAGGCCGGTTGGCTCTGCCGACGCTCGGATCCGGCCACCCCGACGCCGCCTCCTCATTCGCCATTGCCATCACCTCGCGCCCTTGCGCATGCGCCGCCGTGCAACACCGGGCTGCCTGTGCCTCCCATTTCGGTCGCTGCCGTTGCCGCCGGAACCCGTCGCACCCGGCCCCAGGGAGCTGCTCTCCACTACCGTGCCCCGCTCCATAGCCCTCCCTCTGTGTGGGCTTGCGGGCGAGGCACTGGAGTCGGGTGGGGGCGTGGAGGTTGTGGAGAAATGAGGGGAGGTCGGGAGGAGGTGGCGGTGGTACGATGGGAGTTGGGAGTTTGGAACTAGAGGAGCTGAGCGGTGGGGCCCTCGCGACCAGTTATCTTGTCGTCACGTCATCTGTGTTTCGTCGAGCTGTCTTGTTGTTTTGAGTTCTTTTCAATTTTTACGTCTTCTATTGCGTCATCTAAATCCGTTGTCATATCTCTATCAGTTCGTCAAAACCGTACGAGTTCATATAAAATCCTTATCAATCAGCCGACTGCTTTGCTAGCCATAGTCTATCCCCTTGGATGGGTGTGACCCTGTTCTTCCTTTTTTGCATAGCCGCAGCCGCTGCTCTTCTCCTTGAGCCGCTGCAGATCGTAGAAGTCTTCATAATGCCGCCGCTTTTCTTTGAGTCGCCGCCTTGAGCTTTTAAGGCCGCCGCGCTTCTTCTGCACTGTGCCTCCGTTGCGTTTCTTGTGCACAGCGCCGCCGCCGTCTTGAGCTTCGATCTGTGCCGCTATACTTCTATCTCCTTCTTCGACTTGATTTGACAGCTCTCTCTACTTGTGTCAACTTTCACATCCTCTTCGTTGTGTTACTGCTTTCGACTTTGCTCCCCTTTACCTCTACCTTCTCGGCCCCTGCACTTTGTGCTTTATGGGCTGTCGCACGATCTTTTTGATACAATTTTCCAAGAACCGCATGCTACGACGACATCTTCAAGATACGAACTTTGGTGTTAAGGGTATTTAGGTCCTTTTCCTTTTAATATCAACTCTTTTCAAATGTAATGTTATTACATACGCTTTACATTTGAGGGGGGTGTTAAGGGTATTAGTGTCTTTTCCCATATGTCTAGGGTTTGAATCCTTGTGTCTCTTTATACTATTTATATTCCCCATATGCTATTGCAATATACAAGAAACATTCCAACTTACAGTATTGCCATGTAATTTGTGGCATATCCTATCAAACTAAGAAATTGTTGTATATAGATGTTCTTTCATTAATTCATTATTCTTTTTTTGTAAATTATGCTTGCTAGCGGCATTATTATATAGACACTTGGATAATTACTAGTTTCTTTTTACAATCAGGAAGCTAAGATCAACACATATGCAAACTTTAGGGATGAGGTGCTTCCAAGAATTAAAAGACTTGGATATAATGCAGTGCAAATTATGGCAATCCAAGAGCACTCATATTATGGAAGCTTTGGGTATTCTCTAGCTCCATTTCTGGTTTTCTTTCTTGTCTTTATAATTTATACCTATTTCCTCTTTAGCAACTCTTATGTGCTTGGAAACTTTGCATCTTTCGTCTTTCTTCCTTTCTTTCCTTTACTTTTTATGTGAGAAACTGCTGCTTCTTGCTGTCTTTCAACTACTTCGTGTGTTCTCATTCAGCATAGCCATCTTATCACTGAGCGAGTTTATTTTGATATTCTGGAAATGTAACCAATTTTGTTTGGTCTCCAATAAGGAATTTTGTTTGAATGCACGCATAACAATAAGGTTACATACATATTGACTATCTTTGTATAGAGGGATGATAGTAAGCTCCACCATACTAGCAGTATGACAACTAGCGTGCATCAGAATTCATATTGGTGTCCTTTCTATTGAAATAACATTCATCTCAAATTTTTAGCACAATTGCTGCCTTTCTTTTTTGATAACCAATACTACAACATTGATTAGTATTTTGTTACTTTTATTGCAGGTACCATGTTACCAATTTCTTTGCACCAAGTAGCCGTTTTGGGACCCCAGAAGATTTAAAGTCTTTGATTGATAGAGCTCATGAGCTTGGTTTGCTTGTCCTCATGGATGTTGTTCACAGGTACTTAATAAGTTGCTGATTGTTAACTGATCTGTCATGTTATTTCAAATATTGTTCATTTTGAAGTTGAATACATTTGACACCTTTAGGTCAGTTGTCCGATGTAGTTTCTTGAAATTTTATTTTAGGTCACCAGGCCTGCCGTTTTCCTTTTTTTTTTGTGTGCGTGCGCGTGTGCACGTTTGTGCTTGTGTGTGTGCAAATAAGAGATTTGTTTGAGTTGATTTAATGGCTATCACGAAACAGCTCATTTTTAGTATACAATTGTAAATGGACTCTAGAAGTTAATGTATAATATTATACCGTATTTGATTTTTTAGGTTCTTTCATTCTGAATGTTTCATCTGCAGTCATCTTTTATCATGGTCTAATCTTTTGTGATCCACGTAATTGTCTGTTATTTTCTTTCTTTCTTTCTTCCCTTTGGTAAACTTTTTATCGATACTGGAATATTTACACTGAGAATTCTCACAATTTAATTTGGTAAGCATTTAACTATTTATGATTAACTGGAATCTTAGGATAATTTTCTAATTTATTATGCTGTGTAAATTCTTGTAAAATGTAAACGTTTTTGTCTTTTTTTCTTATTTGTGAACAGGTAAGTTCACATTAGCCTTGATTCTTTCTCAGTTTTGGTGGCCTTTCTTGTGGATTGGAATGATGAAAGCATCATCTTGTTTCTCCAAACAGTTATAAGTATATTTTACATGTCAAGTGTTGTCAGTCACTATGAAATATAGAAAAACCAAAGGAAGAAAAGAGAATCACTGGATATTTTCCTTAGTGAAAGAAAGAATGTTCCAATAAGCAAAATATAGAATAGAGATACCAGTATACATGACTAGCTTTTCACTTGTTTTCATAATTATTTTGTTCACGTATATGTAGATGAGATTGGTTTAAACCTATTGGATGTCTTTGTTCAAGTATAGCTTTACCTTTGGGATGAGATTGATTTTAACCCATTGGATATACTGGTTGATTCACTCAAACCCCATTGTTGCATAGCTTTAACTATGGTTTTCTGTTTCCTGCAGTCATGCATCAAATAATACCCTGGATGGGTTGAATGGTTTTGATGGTACAGATACACATTACTTTCATGATGGTTCACGGGGCCATCATTGGATGTGGGATTCTCGCCTGTTCAACTACGGGAACTGGGAAGTATGGAACAAGATAACTTCTATTGCCATCTATTATGTATTTATCCCCATTGATCTGTCTATATATCTTCTAACATTTTTATGTTTATACAGGTTATAAGATTTCTACTTTCCAATGCAAGATGGTGGCTTGAGGAATATAAGTTTGATGGTTTCCGATTTGATGGTGTGACCTCTATGATGTATACTCACCATGGATTACAAGTAATTTATTACTTGATTTCCGTTACTTTATTTTCACTACCTTGGTAATTCTGATTGGGTTACACCTAAGAATTTTGAATTTTCTGTGTCCTGTTACGGTATCATATGTCATTACAAATTTACAACCTATTATTGATTTTTCTAAATTACTGAACTTTATTTTAGGTAACTTTTTCGGGGAACTACAATGAGTATTTTGGATTTGCAACCGATGTCGATGCAGTTGTTTACTTGATGCTGGTAAATGATCTAATTCATGGACTTTATCCTGAGGCCGTAACCATTGGTGAAGATGTAAGTGACTGCATTTATCTTTCAATATGAATCTCACACATATATTAATTGTGATCATTTTTGCAGTTTAGGTTGCTTTTCTTTATTTTGACAGGAGGTTCAGATAAAAATTGCTTTAGATTTTGAAATGAAGCACAAACTGCACCATTACTTTGCAACTACATCAAGTCCAAGGCCATGGACATTAATGTCTTATATGCATATTCTTGTATGAAAATTGAAAAGCATTATTCTTCAACGTTTTGTATGATCATTTAACTCCACTTATCGAGGCGTGCTTATCAGCTCCTGTTTGTACATAAATATGCGAGGCCATTCGAGTCATCACTTACTATGGAATTATCAGGTAGCAAGGCGATCAAATAGCTACCTGAGACTAGTTACATGTTCGAAGTGCTGATATAGAAAGCCATCTTTATCCGTATGCAAATAGATGCATGTCCCATGGAGTGACAAACCTTTCCGTTTCTTGGGGACTGCAACTTCGCCGAAACTCTGATTAAATACACATAAACCAGGTTATGGAGGAGCCTGTATGGGCTAGAGTTCTAAAACAGTAGCCAGTTTATGGTGGAGCCTCTATGGGCCAGAGTTCTAGTTTCTAAATAAGTAGATTCCAAACATAAACAGGAATTTCAAAAAAAAAACTTAATGTTTAAACTGTTCTGTTAGTTATTCGTTTAACCTTTTCAGGTTAGTGGAATGCCTACATTTTCCCTTCCTATTCAAGATGGTGGGGTTGGTTTTGATTATCGCCTGCATATGGCTGTTGCTGACAAATGGATTGAACTTCTCAAGTAAGTGTTTTGAATATTGGTTAAGGCAGATGGTAATATATATCTATTGATTATAAGATTTTCTTGTGCGCTGTATATGAATATAAATTCAAAATTTTCTCTGCATAGCACTACTATGAACTTCCACACACATGTGCATTAGTGTATTGGATGTGAGCATAAAGGGGTTAGTGGTCGTGACTGTAGTTTATGCAGCATGACTATAAAAACAAGATGCAGTTACCCTCTATTCTGTCTCTGCGAAAAATATTCTTTTGCTCTTTGCATCTTCCATTTTTCTCAATTGTTTTGAAACTGTAAAATGTTGGTGTTTCATGTGTCTTTACTGCCTTCTGGGTTTTTTTATGTGAAATAGGTGGTGTCTGAATTGCAACTTTTTTTTTTTGCACAGAAAAAGTGATCAAGATTGGAAGATGAATGACATCGTGCAAACACTAACAAATAGGAGGTGGTTAGAGAAGTGTGTTACTTATGCTGAAAGCCATGATCAAGCACTAGTTGGTGACAAGACTATTGCATTCTGGTTGATGGACAAGGTAATCGCACATCAATTTTCTAGATTTTACTTATTCTGACATTAGCTGATACAATAATTTATTTTTTGTTTAATCTATATGCTTCTCTTGATGAAATTTATTTGTTATTATAATAATTATTTCTCTTGATTTTCCTCGAGCACTAAGTGCAAGCTAGATTCTTGGTTAAGTTGGATAGCGTTAGACTAGCGTACCCTGCTTTTCTCATATTAGTTGCATGCATCTATGATCTCTAGATGCTGCATCTATGAAATCTCATGCACTGGAGCATGATTGCCACCAATACTTATGTCTGAGAGAATTCATATTCTTGACTAGTCCTGTAAAAACTGTGATTTCCTTGTTTTAATGCTTCATTGAGGCTGTATAACAAATATGTCTCGTGCTTTTGTTTGATATAATCTTTCTTGTTTAAGTGCTCTTATGCAAATACATTTAGAAGCACAGCATCACAGAATTTTAATAAAGAATGACACGAGAACCTCATCTGGTGTATTCATGCAGGATATGTATGATTTCATGGCTCTCGATAGACCTTCAACACCTAGTATTGATCGTGGAATAGCATTGCATAAAATGATTAGACTTATCACGATGAGTTTAGGAGGAGAAGGCTATCTTAACTTCATGGGAAATGAGTTTGGACATCCTGGTGAGATTCAACCACTTTGTTGCATGTTATGTTGTTTGAATCTTAAAAAAACTTTCATTTGACAATTATCTTGTCAAATGTAGTTTTACTATGTTTCAGGAACCTGTTGGTTTTAAGGTTATTGTTCTACCTTTCGTTTTGCAGAATGGATAGATTTTCCAAGAGGTCCACAAGTACTTCCAAATGGTAAGTTCATTCCAGGGAATAACAACAGTTATGACAAGTGCCGTCGAAGATTTGACCTGGTAAGCATTCTTTGTGTTGTTAGCTTATTATTGATAACAACAGTAATTTCTACCTCCATCTAGTCAAATTTAGATCTTTTTTTACCTCTTCTCCAGTGATTTATTCAACAAGGTGCCAATATGATAATTCATCTTGGTCATCTACCCTTCTTTATTCACATTAGCATTTGGGCAGGACAAGAAATATTGAACCATGCTTTTGTTAAATCTATTGACCGTTAAGAAATTTTCCCTTGTTTTACTTTGTCAGGGTGATGCAGACTATCTTAGGTATCATGTTATGCAACAGTTTGATCAGGCAATGCAGCATCTTGAGGAAAAATATGGAGTATGTGCTGTTTACTCTTTTAGTTTCCTTTTCGTTCCTGCAAGGTTGAGTCACTATGCTTACTGTTTATACTAACAACATCACATCACTGGTTCTTCATAATCATTTCACTATGTCACTTGGTTAGTCAGCTAAGGTTTGGTACGATGCTGCAAGGGACCCAGCCTCTAAATCTGATGAACTGATGCACAGCAACAAGCCTGATGAACTGATGCACAGCAACAACCCAGACCCTCCTGTTATATGTCCCATCTCATTTGGTGCTATATCTATATATTCTAATCCTCTCGATATTCGTTGAAATTGTTCATTTGAAAATTTCCCAAAAAGCTAATTATAGGTTCTTCTCTCCATCAGAACAATAAGACCGTTATGCTTATTACTAAACTTGTTGAAGAGATGAAATTGGAGGTTGAATTGATCATCAGAAGAAGAATTATGCCAAAAATTAGGATATATTTTGGGAAAATAAAACTTCCATGGAAGAGAGATTCAGTCTCGATTCATATTTTGTCGACCAATCCTTATTCACATCTTTGTTTAAAATTATCTTTTATAATTCCTCACGTAATAACAACAACAAAGCCTTTTATTCCAAACAAGTTGAGATAGGCTAAAAGTGAAACCTCCTCGAGATCAAAGAGACGAGAGTTTTAAAGACCTACAATGCTAAAACCCTAAGTCGTACAACCTGCCAATTGAGTCGAGAGTCTAAAACACTACCTCTAAATTTTCTTATGGTTCTGGTACTTCCATATGCTCCTATTCAAAGCTAATTCTTTAGATACATTTCAATACATCAAATCTCTTTTAACTGCTTCCTCCCATGTCAGTCTTGGTCAACCTCTGCCTCTTCTTACATTTTCAGTACGGTTTAATATCCCACTACGTACTAGTGCCTCAGGAGGCCTCCGTTGGAGATGTCCAAACCGTTTCAAGTGATGTTGGACAAGCTTCTCTTCAATTGGCGCTACCCCCACCCTATCACGTATGTCACATTGCGGATACGATCCCGCCATGTATGACCATAGATCCACCGTAACATACTCATATCCGCTACACTCATCTTCTGTATATGTTGTTTTTTAGTCATCCAACATTTTGCTCCAAAATAATTCCTCACATAAGGACTCCGAAAATACCAAGTCCCCACCTACATAAGCAAATTGTTGATAAAACTGCAAAACACCCTTTTCTTTTGACTCAATCCTCTTCTTCTCCTTAGCATTCGGGATAGAGGAGAAAATTTCAGGGTCGGAAACATTATCTAGAATTTCTCTTAGATTCGAATCCATAGCTGATGATATAACTAGAATAGATATCATTTGTTCGAGCCCATATTGCCTATTTATCATGAAAAATAATAAAACCACTTGCCTGAAATATTTGCTGAATAGAAGAATTATACATTTATACTAGTGCAGCATGCAGTAGGATTATACTAGTCTTCCATTCTTTCTGTTTTTAGGGGAGTAGTCTTCCATGTTTTTACTTTATGGCTAGGTTTTTTTCACTTTCAGCTAGTTTATGCTTGTACGGCCTACAGTAACTAACTTTTAAATAGTACGTTTTTTTTAAGGCGGGGTTAACAGGAAGGTTGTAGTAAAAAGTATACTGAGTTCAAATATACGAGCCAAAATCACATATGACTATTTTTCTATTTGTACTACATCTCGTCAATAGCCAAAATTCAAATATTTAAGCTATAAGTAATAAGCTATAAGCCCAAAAGAACACATCCTATATTTATCTCCAACTTATTAAACTTAAACCTCTTCATGTGAAAAACAAGAATATTTTGTAGTATGCACTGCATATTTTCCCCTCATTTAGTTTTTTGATACTTTAATAAAAAAATGTTGCAAGGAAAACATTGGCCTTGCCACCAAATTATATCTGAAATTGGAGAAGAGATTATGGTTTCTTTCGTCATCACTAATTCTATTTCATGGTTCCTGTTTAACTGTCCTTTTAGTACCCATTGCTCTAAACTAGGTAGATTTTGGTAAGTTCATGATTATTGCTATCCCTCTTTAACATTCTCTGGCATCAATGGAGATTTGCTGATGAAACGGACCATGTAATTGCAGTTCATGACATCAGATCACCAGTACATATCTCGAAAACATGAGGAGGATAAGGTGATTGTGTTTGAAAGAGGAGATCTGGTATTTGTGTTCAACTTCCATTGGAGTAACAGCTATTTTGACTACCGTGTTGGTTGTTTAAAGCCTGGGAAGTACAAGGTATGCAGCTATTGTGCATTGCCCATGATCAGATTGTAAATTTTCTTCACCCGATGAGCTGTACACTTGTACTATACCTACTACCTAATATTTGTCCTCCACATACATTGATAAGAGTTAGCAGCGAGGGGGATCTTGGTAATCAGAACTCAAAAGTTCGTATTTTATTTTGATCTTATCTAAAAAAACTAAGGGTTTTTTGGGTTTGCTTTTGTTGTATAACCAGACACAGGATGCAAAATACAAGTGCTTGTCTCCTGCTGGAATTGATGTCTGTCACTAACCTTGTAAATTTAAGGATAATCTTGGAAAACAAGAATCGGCTACCTATTCTGGGTGGTTTTAAGCCCATTCTCTTGATCCTGCCGTTGTTGATTCCATCCATGTTTTGAAAATTACCTGGAAAATTTACTCAGAATTCCTCCAATCAGTTTTGAAGCAGCTCGTTCATACAGATGAACTGAATGTGTTGGGTCCTGATAATATTTGCTGTTTTCTTTCAGGTGGTCTTAGACTCGGACGCTGGACTCTTTGGTGGATTTGGTAGGATCCATCACACTGCAGAGCACTTCACTGCCGTAAGTCCTTGCTCCGACGAGGTTGCTTATAGTATGATTGTGTAAACTCGTTCGTGACAAATCTGAAATAACTTGCTTTGTCCGTTCCTTACAGGACTGTTCACATGACAACAGGCCCCACTCGTTCTCAGTGTATACTCCTAGTAGAACCTGTGTCGTCTATGCTCCGGTGAACTGACATAACAGTCGCATGCAGGTTTGCGGCTGTTGTCGCAAAGCAATGAGGAAAATCATTTGTCCAATATAACCTGGTGCAGGGGTCTGCCTCAAGTCATGAGCAATTTCTGCGAATGGGTTTAGTAAGGTTCTGCTTCAGCGAATGCTGGATAGACCAGTCAGCTTGCTGTAGTGCTTTGCGCTCCCAATTCAGAGGGAGTTATGAGAAAAACATATTTGTGTGGCATTCTGTCGAACAGCGATGAAACCTCTCTGCATGCCGCTGCCTTTTGTAAATCCTTTGAACTGCCAGTGAAGAAGAGATGTTCTGTTTCTCTTGCGAATGCTTGATGCTTACTTAGAACTAGCAGGGTGGCATGTGCATTTGTATGACTATATTTATTTCAAAGTTTATAGTATCAAATGATATATTTAGATGTTTTAGTTTGTAGTATCATAAATATTGAAAATGACAATATAGAAGCTTGAAAAAAATACAACTTAAGAGGAACGTAATTAAAATATGAGCTTTGATTGAAGAAACGTAATCGCTCTCCATCATGTATAGTTTATGTAGCTGCATGTTTCTATTCTTTTTTAATTGGTTATTCTTTTTCAAAATGTATGAATGCACATATACCTCTATTTAATTTAAGCAATACGTTGATTATGTATACGATAAATTATCGTATTAGTTTAGATGATATTAGAGTATCTTATGCATACATTGATACACCATTAGCGATCTACCTTGAACTTATCTTCTCTCACACATCAGCTACCCAATCGAACTTTGTCTTCTATCTCTTCTCGCCGTCACATATTTTCTGCTTCAACCTCCAATAGCAAGTTCAGTTTTTGATCATTCCTTTCAACTGCTACCTCTTTCAATACAATACTCTACCATATAGTTATTCTCTATTTTTCTCCAATTACTGCTTAATGTTGATTGATGCAATATCAACATGCATACATGTGGTACCATCGCCAATCCTTGCTGGGAACACTCTTCACGCTCTCTCTGGTGGCCCTGAGCTTATTCCCTATAGATATACCATCTTTACTCTTAAGTTATTTGCTCCCCTGCTTCTGTGTCCGCGCTTCTATTCATACGGATGCATGCATGTATATATACATGCATGATGCTGTATGTGCTCGATGTTCTTTTTCTCCCGTGTCGATCGCTTCTCTTCTTCGTGTTGGCCAACTCAACACTGTGGCTTTCCTCACTAACCGTGTCAACCTCCCATCTTCATTGATGTCGGCATATCTTCTTTAGTCATTGTCTAACAATATAAAGAATCTTCTTGTCTTCCCTAGTGACGTCGTGCCTCTTACCAGCGATAGCACTCTCCTAACTAACCGATAGTACCGTATCGTCCATAACTCATCTTCAATACAAAGTTTCATCTCTCTGCTAGGGCTTCTCCATCATCGAACTTCTTTGGTCACTAACTTCTTCAACAACGCTGACACTCACCCACTTGTCATCGTGGCCCTTGGCTCCTTCGACTTTGACCTTTTCTCTTCAATGGCTAAGGTCTGCGGCACTGTAAGGACGAGGAGGTCGACTAGAGGGGGTGAATAAGCGATTTTAAAATCCCTTTTGGCTAAAACCGGGATTATGTGCGAAACGTAAATTAAATTGGTTTTGCACAATTAAGGTATAAATTATCTAAGTTCACCTAAATACAACAACACACGAAGTATATGTCAAAGTTTGCAATCTTAGGGTAACAAGCAATCAATTTAATTTCTACGAATATAAATTGCAAGTATATAAATTGAGCTCAAGAAAGCAAAGCACAATTCATATACGATGTTTTACCGTGGTGTTCAGAAATTTACCGGTTTTTCCTAATCCACATTAAGGTAAAGCCAAACTAATTGGACCGGCTCGATGAATTAAGCCAAACACCTCAATTTTACTAGTGGTAACTCCCCTCCTCCCCGCGGGTAAGTGAGCTCCAACCTTCATAACGTGCTGAGTTTCTCACAAGCTTCTTTAAAAAGATCACCAGGCATGTTGCCTCTAATGCCATCTAAGAGTCAGCAATTTTCAAGAGTAACAAGTCAAGCCCCTTGATTGACTCTTACTATGTGCAACAAATGCACAAACTCAATATGGATATGAAACCCTTCTCTAGGTGCAATGTAGGCAACTAGAGACCTCTATCCTTACTCACAAGGTGCAACATATTCACAATTGAGTGGAAAGCCTCACACTAGCTCAAGAGTAATGAAATGGGTGTAGCAACACAGTCAACATTAGCAACCCAACATCTCCCAACTGGCCAAGAGGGTATTCATAACCTCCACCTCAAAAGCACCTCATTCCCCATCTCAAACTCTAACTTCTGCTTCCTCACATCCACATAACTCTTTTGTTGACTCTGAGTAGCAAGAAGATTTTGCCTAATCTCTGCCACTCGGTCAACAGTCTACTGAACTCAGTCGGAACCCAAAATTACCCTCTCATCAGCTACATCCCAGCACAACAGTGACCGACACCTTCACACATACAGGACCTTGAATGATGCAGCATGAATGCTGGCATAGTAACTATTGTTGTAGATGAACTGTGCCAAAGCCAAGTGGTCTTCCCAACTCCACTTCCAATACAAGACACAGGACCTAAGCATATTCTCTAGTGTTTGAATAGTGTGCTCAGACTGGCCATCTATCTAAGGATGAAACACGGTGCTAAGACGAAGCTGTGTGCCCAAAGCACTCTATAAGCTCTCCCAAAACTTGGAGATGAACTTTGCATCATGATCTGAAATAATAGTGTTAGGCACACCGTGTAACTGCACTATCTCTCGCACATAAATAGGAGTCAAATCGCTTGCCGTATTTGTTGTGAGGATGGAAATAAAGTGTGTGCACTTGCCGAACATGTCCACCACAACCCAAATAGCATCATTCCCTTGTTGCGTGCGAGGTAGGCCAACAACAAAGTCCATGAAAATATCATCCCATGACCATACTAGAACCTCCAAGGGATGCAACAAACCTGTTGAATGCTTATGCTTTGCCTTGACTTGCTGGCGAACACCACAAGAAGTCACATACTAATCAATGTCCACTCGTATTATTTTCCACTAAAAACTCTTCTTTAAATCCTGATACATCTTGGTCTTACCAGGATGCACAGTGTACAGGGTACGATGATCTTCCTTTAGAATATCAACCTTGACCTGAGCTTTCTGTGGCACACAAAGACAGCCTTTAAACCGCAATGCACCAAACTCATCAATGTTAAAATCCCCTTCATTGCCTTCATCCAAATGCTTTCTTACTTGCTGGAGCATCCGGTCTGCTATTGTACTTTTTGCACTCGCTCTGGAATAGCAAACAAAGAAGCAAGTGAGTTTTAGCCTAAACGGTGCCTGCAAAGTAATAAGAGATATCCATGTGCTCAAAATTAGCAATAAGGTAACTAAGAGTAGCGGGTGTCGCCTTGCAACTAAGAGCATCCGCCACTATATGTGCCTTTCCTGGATGTTACTGAATGGTGAGATCATAGTTCTTGATCAACTCAAACCACCTCCTCTGCCTCAGGTTTAGATCTTTCTGGGTGAAGATATAGTTGAAGCTCTTGTGATCAATGAAAATATCATAAGTCTGACCATATAGATAATAACACCAAATCTTTAGAGCAAATACCACCGTGGCAAGCTCTAAGTCATGGGAAAAATAATTGTGCTTATTTTTTTCAGTTGTCTCGATGCATCAGCAATCACTTTGCCATCCTGCACGAGCACACATAGAAGCCCAATTCGAGAAGCATCAGAATAGACTGTGAAGCACTTCCCTAGCTCAGAGAGAGTAAGAACATGAGCAGTCAACAACTTCTCCTTCAATGTATAGAAACTACGCTCACAATTATCTATCCACTGGAATTTCATGTCTTTGTGAGTCAGCTGAAACATTGGCTTGGCAATATTAGAGAAACCCTGAACAAAGTGTCGATAATATCTGGCTAAGCCCAAAAAATACTGCACTTCTTTGACATTGGATGGCCTCTTCCAATCCACCACTGAAAAAATCTTACTAAGATCAACAGTAATGCCTACGTGATTAATCACATGACCCAGAAAGCCCACTTCTGAAATCCAAAACTCGCATTTCCTTAGCTTGGAACAGAATGATTCTTCCTCAGAGTTTCAAGAACAAGCCTCAAGTGTTGTTCCTGCTCTTTTTTAGACTTGGAATAGATCAGGATGTCATCAATAAACACCACCACGAAGACATCAAGATACTAATGTAACATACTGTCGATTTTCTCCATAAAAATAGCGGAGGCATTGGTTCGTCCAAAATACATAACTTTATATTCATAATGTCCATACTTGGTGGAGAAAGCTGTCGTTTCAATATCCTGCTCCCGCACACAGATTTGATTATATCTAGACTGAAGGTCAATCTTAGAGAACACCTTGGCACCCTTCAATTGATCAGATAAATCCTCAATACGGGGCAAATGATATTTATTTTTGATAGTCACCTAATTGAGAGCACGATAGTCAACACACATGCACCAACTCTCATCCTTCTTCTCTATACCGAATCATCCCCTTGGATAGCAAATCATCCAACTATTTATTCAACTCATCCTGAAAGAGTTGAGCCAAACGATATGAAGACAAGAAAATAGGTCGAGTACCAGAAACAAGATCAATTTGGAATTCTACATCCCGCTCTGGAGGCATTCCCAGAAGCTCTATAGAGAACACATTGGGATAATCACATACCACTGGAATCTGCTTGATGCACACAGAAGAACTCGGCTTTGCTGCAAGAGACCAAACAACCTAATCCTCGAAGCATGTCAGCCAAGAAATAGACTGGCCAACACAAAGAGAGACTGACGGTGCACTTCCCTGAAAGACCAACTCCTCTCCGAATGAAGCCTACAAGTTAAGAGTCTTCCAGAAACAACAGATCTTGACATGATAATTGAACAACCAGTCCATACCAAGGATAACATCAAAAGGAGCTAGCTATATCACCATCAGATTAACAGTGAAATCCTCATCAATAATGGTGTTAATGCAACTAGGACAAACTATGGAACTAGAAATGACACCCTTCAAAGAACTGATTAGAATTGATTGAGAAATTTGCTGCATACCTAAGCCTACTCTTCTAGAAAACTCTAGTGACACAAACAGGTAGGTAGCTCTGGAATCGAAAAAACAAAGGCCTCATAAGAATCCAAAAGTAAAATACCTGTCATCACATCAAGATGGCCTATGATCTCAAGTGTAGACATGGCATAGACTCCAGATGGCGTTGGAGCAGCAGAAGCCTTGACACTCGATGGTGGAAACACTAGGGCTGCCGGAGGTTTAGCAATATGGAGTGTAGACGGTGTAGGGTGTTAGTAGTACCCGACAGGAAGTGCCGAAGGAACCGCTGTAGGAGGAGCCCAAGCTGGAGGATACTACAGCAATGGAGCAGTCGCCAACATCTAAACTGAAGACCGAGAAGGTGCCACCAAAGACACCACTAGAACTGGCTCCCACTTAAAGATGATAGTGGGATTCTATCGACAAACCTGCTCCATGTAGCCGGAGCAACCACAGCGCTTACACTCTCCCTTCCAGGAGCACTCAGCAGCGTGGTGCCCTCCACCACATTTGAACCAGATCATGCCTTGTCCTAGAACAGGTCTCATCACCTATGATGCTGAAGAAGGGCATGGTGCTGAGGAAGAAGTCGACCTCTGTTGTGAAGGCTGAGTCGACTCCCTAGTGAGCTCTCTCTCGAACTACATACCCTTGGCCTAACCGACCATAGAGTTGAAGTCGCGTGGACTAGTCACCCCCAAGACGTGGTGATACTCCTGGTTAAGTCTCATTCGAAACCTCTTAGCCTCCTCTCAATCATCGCCAGCCACAACTGACATGGAGCGGACCAGGTTATTGAACCCCACCTTGTACTCTGCAATAGACATCTTCCCCTAGACGAAGATCGACAGGGAGTGCTCCATCCTCTCAAGGAAGGACTCTGGGGTAGAACTTCACCCTGAACTGCTTGATGAAATCCTCCCAAGTGATCGGTCCCTAAATGGGGGGTCCTAGTTGACATAACCCCTTCACACCAAATGTCCACCTAACCCTTCGGCTGAAAGGCCACAAAGCAAGCCTTCTATTGAGAGGTCATCTCCAGAGCTTCAAACTGCCTCTCCATATAGTGAAGCCAATCTGCTGCTTGGATCGGTGTGTCTGCTCTGTCGAAAGTATTCAAACTGAGCGACATCCACTCACGAATGCTCATCCTAGCCTCTGGTAGAGCCGGTGCAGCACTAGAGTCAACAACAGGTGCGCCTGTTGTAAGGGGAGCTGCCTACACCTACTGATGAAAAGCTTGGACCTCCCTATGAAGGCCTTGCAATAGGGCAGCTGTCGCCACCTGAACACCAACGGCTGGCAAAGCAGCCAAAGCAACCTCCTCACCCCTCCAACGACCTCCTCAACCAGGGGTGGTGGGACTGCCAGACCCCGTCCACTACGACGGCCACAGTACTGAATACCAGAAATAACAACTAGCAACCCAGCTCAAGCACATCAATACCAATCACACCATACTCAATTAATCAACATCTCAACTTTCTTCAACAATCAAACAACTAATGGAAGCATAAATGCAATAAATGATCCAATCCCATCCTACTGTACACAATGTGTCAAATTTTAGATTTAATTATCGTATGTCAAATTTTAGTATTCGGTTTTCCTAAGTTATTTTATTATTAGGGTGATTAATTTACCAAACCTATATCAAATATTTAGTTGATTAAACAAATAAGTTATTAGTTATTCACCACAAACCTAATACCCACTATGATATCAACTGTAACGCTTTAACTTAACAAAAGCCCAAGATGTCATCTATAGTCACTGCCAAAACCATTGAAAACCAATAAGCAAGTAGTAAAGACAACTATATATCACGAATCAACATTCTATATGAAATTAAGCATAGATTTCAGTAACATGATAAATCATAAATTAAACTTAATACGAACCAATTATTACCAAAGGTATCATAAATAAGTCTAAACTAAGGAAAACATCATCTAGTAATAATATGAACCATAAGGAACTAAAGAAAATCACAAATTATCTAATTATTACAATAAATGATACTAGATTGTTCATGACTAAAAGTGAAGTATTGGTAGGTGAAGTGAAGGGCTATAAAGTGCAACAATCTATGCGCTACTCCATCATATGAATGTTGCCTTCAATGCTCACCAAAAAATAATAAATAAAGTAAGGGTGAGTCCACAACTCAACAAGTATATAATAAAATAATAGTATCAACAACATATTCAATTTATAATTTACTCAATTTTTCATCATTCTATTTTCTCATCTTAATTTCTCTTAGTGCAATGCAATGCTCACGCTCATGTCTCCTTTGTAGCTTATATTGAGAGGATGGTACACCCATCAATGTCATCATCTACCTCCATCCCGTGAAGGTGCTTACGGTAGAAGGTATTTTTCTCCATCCTATGGAGGAGCCTACCTCTATAGGTCTTACTCAAGAGCACATCGGAATAATGATATAACTTTACTCATAACTATTGACTTTTTTACCATCCTAGCTCGTAATGCATATGGCATGTCCTTCATGCCATTTACCATCATTTTATCACATGTCACAATTGTCATCCAATTAATACCGTAATGAATAGGATATAATCAAACATTGCATGGTATAAACAAAACAAGAATTATCAACAATCAACCATTATTTTACAATGCACTTGTCTTTTTTCCAAATTGTGATGACCAGAATGAATTAAAGGTGAAAACGCACCCGAAGATACTCCTCATATAGTAAATATTCAATTTTAAAACAAGCTACAATAATATAAGATATTAATTAATCGACAATGATCATACATGCTTCCCAAATCCACCATTTTCCTCATCTACCGGACAGTTCCCTGTGCTATCCTGGTAATAACAAATATCATAATTCTCAATTCCCACATCAACAAAAATAAACCATACTAGTTCTGAAATCTGTACAAAATTTGCTATGTTTTCTTAGTTGGCCAAATGTTCAGATCAAATAGTCTAAATTCTTGTTTTTAATCTAGAAGATTGATCTGTCATCTACCAGACAACATAATTATTAATTTAATATATTTTAATCTACATGTACAAATATATTAAACTATGATATTTTTAGAATCTACAAAAAATTTTCTATCACTTTCTAGCTATTCCTAAAATTTAATTCTAGTATTAAGTTAGTCAAATTAATGTTTTCCCACGACTACGTCCAGTAGTAACCCGCTACCGATCAGCAGCCTTCCAAAATTCATAACATCTATTCTACTTATCTAACAATTGTGTTCTTATACTTTCTAGAAACCTTCAAAAATTATCTACAATGTTCATATTGACCAAATTCCTATATTAGTTTATTTACTATCAAAACATGACAAATTCTATAGGATAGGAGAACTAAAAATTCATATCGCACAATCTATTCATTCGATTGACATGAATAAAAATTCTACAGAAAGCTAACAAAATATTCTACAACTTTTTAGTATAAGAGATTCTCAAATTATGCCCACAAAATACCCGTAAAAATAGTACAATATTACCATAGATCAAACCGATCTACTACTCAATTCCTCCCCCTCCCCGCGATGAGCATCTAGTTATCTCTCTTTAATATGCAATTTGATCTCTGACTCAAATAACAATAGAGGAGAAAAACAATACGAAAATTCCCAAGTGACGACTTCTCCTACTACTTACCCTTCCCTTATTTTTCCCTAGAGCTTTGCTCAGAATCCTCATTAGCTTTCACTTTAGATTGGCACACCAGATCCCAGGCTGACCCATGACCACACGGCCTGAGGTGTCCACCACCTGAGCGTGAACTCTTTCGACGCTAAAGAAATGATGCTGACCGAGTGCCAGATTGGGGCACCCCCTAGGTCCACGCGCGAACCCCACACACACACATTGGTAGGTGACAGCACACGACCGAGCGTGAGAATGAGTGCAGCGCACGGCGGTGAGTGGAGAGGAAGCGATGGGATTTCCAAGTTGACGCGTGCGGCGGCCAAACCAAGCAAACAACTCGGGATTTTTTTCATAGAGTTTTCTAGTTTTGGGCTTAGGAGTTTTACCCATTGGACACTCTTTACCAATCTGTCCCTTTGCAAATAATTGTAGTAAGTTGAGCTTTTGCTTCCCCTTCTTGTCTTTTTATCTTGCTCATTGCTGGTTTGCCTCTTTCTTAAAGATCTTAACTGTTATCCACTTGGTTAGGACACACCGAGGTAAGGTGTCTCTTCTCATTGCACCTAAAACACTTGATGTTCTCTATTTGTCTTGTATTGTGCTTTGTCTTACTCTTCTCTTTCTTCTTGGAGATAAAGCCAATTCCTCTCTTGTCATTTGATTTCCTTCGGTTGCTTAAGTTACTATCAAGAGATGCCTTCCCTTTATAGCATATTTCCATGTCATTGTTCAACTTCGTGACTTGGGCCTTGAGCCCTTCATTTTCCTCTACAAAGTTAGTATCACAAAATATGAAGAAAATAGAAGCATCTAATTTAGAGCAACAAGAAATATCAACACAAGAGGTGGATATGCTAACCTTAAATGAAATACAAGGGCTAGGAGCTATGCATGGTATATCATCTAGTAAATCACATGTAATATCTATATCTACCTTGGACTTGGTGAGGTCTTTGAGAAGGAGAGTCTTATGAGCTTCTTTTAGCTCATCATAAGAATCCTTAAGAGAAAAAAAATTTTGTTCTTTAAGATCTTGAATTCTGACTTCTCCTTGCCAAGGTACTCAATTAAGTCATCTAACATATCCATAAGCTCATCAAAAGTAGGCTCAACGTCATTGTTTACCTTTTCATTACCGTTAGCCATAAAGCAATGAGGTGATATAGATGGGCTGATGGACTCATTATTGTCAGAGTTAGAGATTGAGCATTCTTCTCTTGACATCTATTGCAATTCTCCTTGGTTAAGTTGGACTTTTTATAATCATCTTGAAGTTGTGTCCACACCTTATGAGAGCTCTTGAGATCGCATATATCATTAAACACATCTATACTCAAAGAGCTAAATAAAGCGTTAATTGCTTGAGTGTCAAAATGTAAGTTTTTCTCTTCCTCATTCGTTGGACTAAGAGAATTCATTGGAGTAGAAAAACTCATATCTACAATCCACCATATTTTAGGCCTCATGGACTTAAAGTAACATGAATTTGGATCTTCCAATGAGCATAATTTATGCCATCAAACAGAGATGTCTCACCGAGGTGCACTATATCACTAGTGGCCATCCATTGCTCTCTTGGCAGTGAAGCCAAATAAAATAAGAAACCAAGCACTGATACCACTAGAAAAGACGAGGAGGTTGACTAGAGGGGGTGAATAGGGGCTTTCAAAAATCACTTCTTTGCTAACACCGAGTTTATGTGCAGAAGTATAAATCAAATCAATTTTGTACAATTAAGGCTCAAATCATCTAGGTTCACCTAAGTGTACCAACACGCTAAGTCTATATCAAGGTTTACAATCTTAGTGTGGCAAGCAACCAATTCAATTTCTATGAATATAAATTGTAAGTATATAAATTGAGTTTAAGAAAGCAAACCACAATTGACACACGCTGTTTTATCATGCTAAGCCCAAATGAATTGGACCAACTCCATGAATTAAATCAAACACCTCAATGACCGATTGGACCACTGTAATAGCCCAGCTATTTATTTAAAAAAACTATTTTAAAATAAAAACAAGTGTTACTTAGTTGCCTGAATTTTGTAAGTTTTATTTGTCTAGTTTTCAGCTTTTGAAAAAGGCTTTTCCTTCTCAAAAGTAATTTAAAGTAAAAAAATTAAAACTAAAATATTAATTTGGATTTCCTACAAAAAATCTAGTTCAAATTAATTATTTTGAAGCATTTGGCTTTTATCTGGATCTTCTGTGTCTTTCTGGAATTTAAAAATCAATTTTAAAGATAAAAAAGTATTTTTTGTAAAAAAAATTAAAGACCAAATTTATGTTGGAAATATTCTTCCTAAGTCTAGAATATATTCAGTAATTTCTATGAATTTGTTTGAATTTTTTTGGACATTATTTTCTATTTTAAAAATGTTTTTAAAGTTGTTCAGCCTTTCTAAAAATTAAAATCTAATTTTAAAAACCTCAACCTCCTCTCCGGCTCACACGTGTTGGGTTCGAATTGAATTCCCTCTTTGTTCAATCTAATCATGTCTGTATGTTGCCACTTATCCCTTCATTCTTCTTCCAGTGGCCGAGATCCTTTTTCTTTGACACGTGACACTTATCCATCCACCTCCCCTTCCCTCTCCTCTTTCCCACTGACGCAGGGCCCCACCCGTCATCCCTCTCCTCTCCCGCTCCTTCCTTCCTTTCTCTCTCTCCCTCTTTCCTTCTTTATAACCGATGAACGAATCTGCGGCAACCACGGCCCCCCTTCCACTGCCCTTGCCCCGAAAATGGAAACCACATGCCATTGGGAAGCAAATTCCCGATTTCCGTGCCTCCTTTCCATCCATGGCCGTCTTCCCCTCACCTTCCATCCCCGCTAGCCATGAAATCCGGTGAACGATTCCTGCCGCCCCTCCCCTCCTCGGCACTATAAAAGCTCCCCTCCACCCCTTCCAAGACCTGCACCACCGCTCTCCACCCTCGACCCCTCCCCTCAGCGCTTGAGCAGCTCTCGCACCGAAGCTCCCATGTGCGTGCCGGCGAGCCCCTTCTGGTGAGCAATTGCCGTGCCTCGGGCCGTCGTTCAGCTCCACTAACGGCCATCCAAGCTCCGCCGAGGTCCTCTCCACCTCTCCCGCCCCTTCTTTGCCTCGAAGCCCTACCGGAGCACTGTCCCCAGTGAAGACCTGAGCGTTGCCGCCACCTTCCCTACGTCGTCGACCATTCTCCAATCATCTTTGGTAATGCTAACATACACCATTGCACTGCCCTTGTTCTTCTCTCCCTGTTGCACCATTCGCCAGTCACCGCCACCACACGCTGTAGCACCGATGAGCCCTTGGGCTTCAAGCGTCACACCGCCATTGTTGTTTGGATGGTGTGAATATCTCCCATGACTGATCGGATGCTCCGAATGACCCTCTTGCCAATCAGACAGTTTGAACCCTCCTTGACCATTTGGACTGGTCCGAAAGTTCTCAACCGATCAGATGGTCCTATGCCAATTGGACGGTCCAGAAGATCATGTACCATTCGGACAGCCCGAATATTCAATTGACGATTGGACGGTCCACTGTCAATTGGATGGTCAGAAAGCCCCATACCATTCAGACAGTCCGAACATTCCCTTGGCTGATCTGACGGACTGAATGAACCTCTTGCCGATTAGATGGTCCAAACGTTCCATGACAATTTGAACTAGTCCGAACCTCTCTATGCCTTACTGCCACCCGATCCCTATCTAACGGCCTCTACTAGCCCTTCCCTTCTCGGCCCGCCTGTCAACCACGTGACATGCCACCTTATGCCACAAGTCCACATGGCAGCCACGCGGCATGCCATGTCAGCACCACGTGTCAGGCACGTGGCAGCCATGTCAGCAAAATCCACCACGTCACCTGCCACGTGTAGGGCTGACGTCAACTTGATGTCATAATCCAGATTTTCCTTTTGAAATTTAATTCGGTCGAGAATTAAATTCTTTGATGATGTCATAATTCTATTTTTTTTAGAAATTAATTCCCCAATGATGTCATAAATATCTTTTTCCTAGAAAATTTTTTCAAAAATTCCATATTTTCTTTTTATTATGATTTAAATTTCTAGAAATCTGTTCTTCTTCATCCTAACACCATTGAGCCTGTTCAAATTTATAAATTCATCTAAAATCAAGATCTATCTAAATATGCAATGTTTTCAAATGTTGGAGTTTATTTCAATTTTATTTGAATTTGAAGAGTTATTTTCACGTATAGACTACGATAATTCTAGAGAATTTTACGACGATGATTCACATCAAACTACAGAGCAAAGCAAGTCACACTCCTTGATCATGTTAATACCAGGTTGTAAAAGAAAATTATTTTATTTTTAATTACTCTATATGCATATTTTTATTCAATGTATTTCAATTCCAGTTTTAAATTTAGTTAATGCCTATTTGTTATTACCTCGTTTGATTTTAATTCCTGAATACCTTGCACCCTAGAATAAAACTCTAGTTAGTACATTAGTATGAACTAGAGAATTTTGTATCAAATAATTAGACTTGCTTATACATAATTTTGTGTTGGGATAACTTTTTACATAAAATGATAAGCTTTTCAAATGTACTCTTGACTTTGGTGAGTCAAGAAAGGCTATGAATTATTTTAAATTAAAATATAAAATCTGGTTTAGACTTAGGCTAATTGATAGGTGGTTGGTGTTAGTATGTATTGTTGTTCAGTGACACAATGTTGATTGTCAAGCACAAATGGTATATAGTTTGAGCCTAAGTTAATGAAACTTACATAAAGCTGGTATGAAACAGTTCTGACTAACTAATTTGTAGGTCACAACCTGAGTCTCGCTATATGTTGAAAGTTAGCATGGCGTAGGCTATATGAAGTCTCACTCTGCTCAAGAGGGGGTCCCAGTCTGGTGGATTCCTTACAGGGGTGAAACCTTAGTGTTGGCTTGATTAGGTTGAAGGTATTGCATTGTAAAGGCCTTGTTATGATTTTCTCAGTCGCACGCCTACGGAAGCGTGTAATGGCTGATAATATGAGATAATCATATCTTATGGGTAAAACTGTACAACCTCTGTAGAGTGTATAAACTATCCTGGATAGCCATACCCATGATTATGGATAAGCTGGGTAAAGTTTTTCATAGATTAGACTTTGGTTTTGAAAATAATTTCTGAAAAGGTTTATGGATGGATGGAATCTATAGTAGATCAAATGGTATATAGATAGATGGAATCCATATGAAAACTTTTGGAAAACATGATCCGGGTGGTTTGCTCATGATTAGGTTAGTGTAGGAGATGGACCTACACTAACGATATTTATTTCAATTATAAATTATGTCTTTACTTATGGTATTCAATTTAGCAATTTCAATCTATTTACTTTATTTCATTAAATGTTGTTTTACACTCAGACTAACCCTATATGTCTTCCATTATTGCCTTTAACATTATATTGCATTTTCCATGTGACTTGTGGAGTACAAGTTTATACTCACCCTTACTTTATTATCTCAGAGGAAGACGATTTCGACTACGGTGAGGACCAAGACGAGTAGGCCACGTCTTACTGTCATTTGCTTGTGGGCAGGCTCAGTGGCTTCTTCTGCTTCAGTTTTTTTCTGCTGCTATTATTTGAATTTGGCCTATAGACCGTGAATGTAAACGTTGGCAGTCATGCCCATATTTAGCTAATGAATAAATGTTATTATGGTTGATATTAATCTTTATTATTCATTGTGTGCACTAGCTAATCCTAGACTAGTGTGATTTACACAGAGGATCAGGGAGTTGTAACTCTAGGGTTCGACAACCACCCCGGTCATACTGCCATACTTAGAACGGTCATACCATAGGCCGATCCAACCACTCACACAAAGCTGGTCTAACCACCGCGATCATACCACCACACAAAGTTTGGTCATACCACATTGTATTTTTCAGTAGAGACAGATTGCATGTACTTCAACACTTTTGCAAAATACATTTGCAACATGTAGTACCATGTAAAAAAAGTCAAAACATGATCCACAACAAGTTGCAAAATATATTTGAACACTTCAAAATCATGGCATGAGGATTATAAAACATGGACTCAATACATTTACAAAACACATTCACAAACCTAAGTTACATGCTACAAGAATTATGCATAAGTTTCAACTAGTTGCAAAACACAGTCGCAAATCCTAAGCTTCATACCACAAGGAGTAAGACACATGGACTTCAATAATTTGCAAATATAAGTCACATGTCATAAGTATTATACATAAATTATAACTTTTGCAAAACACATTCACAAATACTAGCATTATGATAAAGATAGCTAGAGAAGTGAGATTGAGCTATCAACACATGATGAAACTTAAGCTGCTAGACATAACCCCTTTTAATAGTACGAAAACCTACACTAATAATCCAATCTTTCAACCAAACATTAAGACTGGTAAAAGACTAGGGACACATCCTTAACCTATCTAATTATATCTTTGCCTTGATCATCTTCTTGAAGGTTGATAATGAACATCCTCACTTCAAATCTGGGTATTTATCTTGTTATGCATCAACCCATAATGCATTCTTCACTTGCCCTTCATCAACATATAACATGTCTTCTCTTGACTTGACGATCAACTTATGATCATCTTCTCTCCGGGATCTTGATTTGATATTCATCAATATATGGTGTCATCCTTCATCCTGAGCCTTAACATGATGACAATCAACGCATGAGACCATCTAAAGTTTTTATCACCATAGGACATAACCTATTTGTCTAACTTATAGAAAATAGTAGTCCTGCAATATTATTGCATGCCATTAATTACAAAAATATAACATTAACTCATAATAGCAAGTCTAGATTCTTCAGGTAGAACAATATCCTCATCTTCGTCACTGCCATTGCCTAAGCTCTTCACTTCCTAGTGGGTCAATGTCTTCTTGCAGGATTAATCAACACCATTGGACTCTTTCATGGTCTCCTTTAACACCATTTGTGTTATCCTTGCTATAACTTTTATTTTCATTCAAAAGTTTAGATATTTTTATTGTAGTTCGTATACTAATCAAATTACTAACATTATTATCTTGAATTATAGTTATTTATTGATTTTACTTTGGAACTAATATGGAAATCAAATTACAATTTTTTCTTTTATTTTTTATTACAAATTTTAATTATTTTTTATAACAATTTATATACAAATAAAATTTCTATTTTTCTTTCAAAATCATTGCAAATTATAGTTATTTAGGGATTTTTACATTGGAAATTATACTGAAATTAGATTGCTTATTTTATTTTAGTTTCAATGTTGAATTTTAGTTTTGTCTTGTTGGAATTCATATAAAGAGTAAATTACTATTCTTTGTTTAATTTTTATTATGAATTAGATTTATTTAGGTATTTTACTTAGGAATAAGTATGGAAATAAAATTGTTAATTTTATTTTTATTCCAAATTTTAGTTTTTTGTTGGAGTTCATATACAAATCCAATTGCATATTTTATTTAATTTTTTCCAAATTTTAGTTATTTGGGTATATTACTTTGTAATTCATATGAAAATCAAATTAATTATTTTATTTTATTTTTATTCCGAATTTAAGTTATTATTTGTTGGAGGTTGTATGCATATGTAATTGTAATTGTATTTAATTATTTAAAATTTTAATTATTTATCTATTTTAATTTGAAATTTGTATGAAAATCAAAATGCTAATATCATTTTATTTTTTATTTTGAATTTCAGTTATTGTTTGTTGGAATTCACATACAAATCCTATATCTATTTTTTATTAATATTAGTTCTGCATTACAATTATTTATGGATTTTACTTTAGAATTTGTATCAAAATCAAATTGATAATTTAGGTTATTTTTATTCTGAATTTCAATTATTTTACAGTTCGTATACCAATTAATGTTTTTAGTTTATTCCAATTTTTTGTTTGTGGATTTTATTTTAGAATTCATATGGAAATTAATTTGCTAATTTTATTTTTTATTTGTAATTTCAATTATTTTTGCTGTGGTTCATATGCAAATCCATTTGCTAATTTTGCTTAATTTATTCTAAATTTTAGATATTTAGAATTTTATTTTGTAATTCATGCGAAAATGAAATTTCTAGTTTTGTGTTATTTGTTATTCTAAATTTTATTTATTTATGTTTGTATTCGTGTACAAATTTAATTTCTATTTTTGTTTTATTTTTTTATTCTAAATTACAGTTATTTAAGGATTTTACTGTTGGTTTCTTACCATAATCAAATTGCTTATTTTATTTTATTTTTCATTCTGAATTTCTGTTATTTTTTATTGGAGTTGATATATAAATCCAGTTACTATTTTTTGTTTAATTTTTATTCTGAGTTATATTTTTTAGATTTTTACTGGGGAATTCATAGGAAAATCAAAATGCTAATATTATTTTATTTTTATTTCATATTTTAATTATTTTTGCATTATACTTGATATAAACTCTTTCTTTTAATCTGAACAGTTGTAATGTAGTGAATCATCATCAATCATATAAATGTTTTCTTTTTTGCATCGACTAAAGTGAAAAATTTTAAGCCTTTATAGCGAACAGGATGGCTACTTTTTCTTTCACTTTAGTTTTATTATAGATAGATTATGTTACTTCGTTCTTCAAGAATGTATGTACTTCCAAGAGGTGTTATGACCGGGAGACCTTTCAGGTGAGGTTGTACAGTCAAAAGCATGTAGGTCATGTCAGGCTACAGAGCAGTGAGGTCTTGCTCTGCTTGTGCTTGACTGCTACTCCATCTTGAGGACCCAGTGAAGTGAGGAGTCAGATCCACCCTTCCCAACGGCAACGCACATAGAGGAGATGCTTCGTCCCAAAAGCACCAACGCTCTAATCCCCGAAGTCATCTTCCGGGCTTGGCGTTGCAGGCATCTCGCGTGCCTCCCTTCCCGAGATGTTAAATTTGTGAGACCTCGCAGTTTTATATTGATGTTTGGATTTAAGTTGTTAAATTTACTTTTTTTTGACTCTTTTTAGCTACTAGAGTAAAAGATTTGTAAATATTTAAAGAAGGATTTTAAGAATGCATTGTTTACCCACTCCGATACTATTGCCGGTTCTAGAGTAAAGGAGAGCACACTGGGCACACAAACTCATGACAACAGACACTTCCCCACCACTGATACAAGACAGTTTTCGCAAGAGTTACTTCTACTCGACTCTAGCAGCGGGTATTATTAGGCTATTACACTTGCTGTTGCCTTTGGACCAACCCCAAGTTGCCCTCCTGCTCACATCACATGTACGTGAAATGATGCTGTCTTTCCATCCTGGGATACATCACAGCAGCCATCCCTTCGATCGATCAATTCCTAGAGGGCTTATGTTGTCATCGATCGTTATTAGTACTTATTAGATATAGATATGACTGACACCTGCATGAAGATATACAGGGATTGGTAAACTAATTAATACGCGCTGCCGTTGCTTGATTGAAGGTTCAGACTGCAAGTAGGACAGGAGTAACTCAAGTAGTACTATTATCCCTTTGCAAAAATATAGGATCTGTTTTTTTATTTATGGCTATAATTTATAGCTTTTAATTAAAATTTTAAAAATTTAGACTATTTACGATAGAGATTGTAAAGAGAATGATATTTACTTATGATTTTAGCTGGTACAAATATTCAACTTTTAAAGTATACTATAATTAATTTATAAACTTTATCTTAAAAAATAATTTATTTAAAAGTTAAATATCATAATATAAATTAAAAACCGATCCGAGAAGCCGCAAAGATCAGGACCATAGTCTGTTCTTTTTAGTTTCTCAAAACGGCTTTTGACTTTTGTTACAGTACCTAACTTTCAAACGGATTATTTTTTTAAGGCGGAGTCTACAAGTTAATTATAGTACACGTTAAAAGTCCAACATCTATACTATCCAAAATCGTAAGTGAATATCTCTCTCCGTAATCTCTATCATAAACAGCTAAAATTTAAAAATTTTAACTAAAAATTAAAAATCGTAGTAAAAAAGTCCGAATTGATAAATAGACGATCGAGTGGTTGGCAAGTTCGCTAGCTGCTTAGAGCGCAAGGTGTGCTTCCGTACTGTTTGGTGAGATATATCGTCAGATCGAGCTAGTTGGCACTCGGCAGCCGAGATCGATCGATGCAGCAGGGGGAGATGGAGAGCAGCAGCAGGGAGCAGCGGATGCAGATCGTGTGCGTGAGAAGCTCGTCGACCGGCCACGTCGGCGACGGCGAGGAGGCCGGAGAATGGGAGTCGTCGCGGTCGGCGCTGTCGCTGTTCAAGGAGAAGGAGGAGGAGATCGAGCGGAAGAAGCTGGAGGTGAGGGAGAAGGTCTTCTCCATGCTCGGCAGGGTCGAGGAGGAGACCAAGCGCCTCGCCTCCATCCGCCAGGTACGTACTAGTACTACTTGGTATCGCACCAACTAAAGCTTACACCCTGTTGGAACGCGGGAGTTTATTTTCACTATTCTAGCAGGGAATGAGCTGATTGCCGTGAGATTCTTGCGTTCGAAATAGACAGATATTAAGCCTAGTTTAGTCGATGATCTGATGGCAAACCGAGGTTAATTAATCGTAGCAGGAGCTGGAAGTGATGGCTGATCCAACACGGAGGGAGGTGGAGTCGATACGCAAGCGGATCGACAAGGTGAACCGGCAGCTCAAGCCTCTTGGGAAGAGCTGCCTCAGGAAGGTGAAGCCTCTGTTGATTCCACTCATAGTGACCCGTAGTTTATTGCATTTTACGTTGTTCAAAGAGTTGGCCAAGTGACATTCGTAGTTTTGTTTTGCTCGGTTTTGGATGAGCAGGAGAAGGAATACAAAATGTGCCTCGAGGCGTACAATGAAAAGAGCAGTGAGAAAGCTACGCTTGTCAATAGGCTAATGGAGGTGAATAACCAATCGACTATAACCTGCGTACTATTGCTAAAGATCCGTATAACCCAGTAACTAAGTTATGCTTGTTCTTGGCATCAACTTGTGTTTTTTTTTAGAAACTCTCCATTAGGGAAAGGGCAAATTACCCTTCAAAAAAAGGTACAAATTGCACCGTGGGTCCTAAGCTTTTTTCCCCATAATTTCACTTAGTGCATTAGACTTCTAAATTAGTTAGTTTGGCAGGTCACTGGACTTGTATTGAAGTTTCACTTAGCCCCCTAAACTTATAATTAACTTGGCAGTCAATCAAAGAATTCTCTTTATGGGGGTGTTTGGATGAGGGGGTTTCTTTAGGAATTTTTTATATTTTATCAGAATCCAAAGGATTCGAATCCAAACAATCCCCTATCCAAACAGGTCATTGGGAGATTGACATCATAGGTGTACCAGTACTTCTTAATTTTCCATTTATCCCTAGACTGCAGATAAGCAAATATTGTAGGCCCATTAGCCCATAGCCGCTGCTGCAACATCAAATTAAGAACGAGTAGTTCTGTTTGTTGAACCCCTTCTCCCAAAATGCCGCCACCGTAGCTTCCATTCGGCGTTGTCAAAGGAGGAAGACACTGTAATTTCATTAATTCCCATTGAACTTGTGGTTTTTAGGTTAATGAGTAGGGGAATTTGATAGAAATTTGTGGCCGACTGTTCACAGATGTGCAATTTCACAAAGTTAACTGTATGATTGGAACACAAGAATTTAAGAAGAGATAGGTTAGTTTGTTTTAAGGAAAGGAACAGGTTAGTTCACATGGGATCTGAAAAAATTTACATGTTTCAAACATCACTTAAATATGTTGGATAATACATCGTGTTATTACCAAACATTTAGTATCTAGGTTGTTTATGATCTTCTATTATCATTTTTTAATCCATGGTGTGTTTGTTTGCGTTGCATGTGAGAGGTGATCATCATGTTTGTTTCGTTAATCGGTATTTTTTTAGAGCTTGGTTTTACTTGAACATGTTGTAATTAATTCTCATTGCTCATAATTAGTCTAGGTTATTTGTGCTGTATTTCGTGCAAACGTTATCTTTTGACATTTGAAAATACAAACTACATGTAAATTCGAATAAAGGACCTTGTTTTTAGTTTGCCCAAGGGTCCACTAAATAGCAGGACCGGCCCTGGGCGTCACATCTTGTTAACCCGCAGGAATACATTGACTAGACCAATGATGGCAAATTAAGGAGCTCGCTAGGCTAATCTATATGTTTTTAAGTGAAACTGCAATTCGAATATAGGAACCTGCAATTCAATTTTGAACGGGAGATTTCTTTTCCAATTTATACGGGAACTGAACTATATCCTATGAAATTACTACAAAAATTCCTGTATTCTAAATGGCCCTTACGACAAAAGAAGTCCAGTTGCATCCAGATGCTGACATCGATTGGGCCAGACAAAGGTCCGTCCCAACAGATACCACTGGCCTGGTTAGGCATAGTCCAAAATATCGGGCCAAGCCACGGGCTGGCCTGGTTGCCTGCAAGCTAGAAACCTCTAAGCCCAGCCCTGCCTTAAGCTTGGAGTTGGGCCAGGCCGGGCGCCCGGGGGCCAATGTTCTTAGGTCCAGTACTATAGTACGTTTCAAGCATCTTGGTAACAAAACTCACTGCACCTTGTGTATTTTGAGCAGCTAGTCGGCGAGAGCGAGAGGCTGCGGATGAAGAAGCTTGAAGAGCTTAGCAAGACGGTGGAGACCCTCTGCTAGATCCGGTCTGGTCTGCCGCCACCGGTCGGTTCGAGATGAGCTTTGCTACGTGCAGTTCTTGTGAAATGGGGATAAATTCTGTGTGACCTTACACGTGTGCCATTCTGTAACTGACGATGATGAGCTCACGAGTTATCCATTTTCGTATGGTTCTGTTGCAACGCCACTGTCGAGCAACCTGGCGTACTTTGGACAATATCTTTTCAGGGAAAGGATTTGAGCAAAAGATTAAGGGGCGTTCGTTTTAGCGATGGCTTCTGGCTTTTACCTGAAATTTTACTATAACTGGCTTTTTTTACTGTAACTGATTTGGCTTTTTGTGCATAATTAAATTTAAAAAATAGAAAAATAGAAAAAATATGTTAGCCCATCACGGACAATGCAAAGAAATACGAGAAAAAAAGAAAAATACAAAAACCTAAAAAATCTAAAAAATCAGAAAAAAACGAAATATTGAATAGTAAAAAAAAAGTTGAAACTAGAAGTTGAAGCTGAAAAAAAGTCGAACGTTGAATCTTTGACGTCATCACGCTTGGAATATACTTCCATACCAAACTACGGAAAGGTTGTTTGAAATTTAAATGGCAATACCATCATTCAAATTCCAAACGTTCTTTACATATAGTCTTATGTTGAATCTCAGCTGTATCAATAGCTGGATCTTGCACAAACTTAGTTCAAAGAGTTTCAATGTAAGCCATACTTGTAGTTTGAGATATGTATTCAAGTCTAACTTGATTTTAAATGGTGCACATTTTTCAAAAACTTTTAAATTTTATAACGTGTTGGATTAAGGATTCTAATTACAAATAAAGACAGGTCAGAAAATATAAAAATGTGGATGCCAATGCATATTACATCAAGCAGACCCACGAGACGGCCGGACGAGCAGAGATGGGATCGGTAGTACAGTTGTCTCGACGGACGAGCTGCCCGGCGGACTGGAGCGCAACCGCTTAGGCAGCCACTCGAGCGCGACCACGCTCAGTGCACTCCATATACTTCCAGCGTTCGACCCATCTTCTGAATTTACTTTGTGCTAATCCACCCAACCAAAAATCAAACTTCTTATCAACTCGGCCCAAGGATCCCAGTTCAGCCATTGGGCGGCCCAGCCTTTCCCCCACTCATATCGACTCGTGTGTCCACGTTAGTTCACGATTCACATCATTTGTACCCGTTACTATCCACGCCGTGCATAACCACACTGTTTCACTTGGCCATGCCGTGCCGTCTGCTCCGATGGTACACCTCCATGTTTGCGCACTTGCTTGCCCGGCTGGTCGGCTGAAAACCACAGAAACCCCAAGAAACAGCCAAAAAAATCGAGACGGCACGTCGGCCCGTGGGTGGGCGACGCTGCCGCCTCGTGTGGAGTACACAAAACAAAACGATTCGAGCCGCGAACGAAGCACGGCGTGGTGGCGACGCCGTCCTTCGGAAAAGAACCGGTCCACAACGCGCACACAAACACTCGCACGAACCCACCCCCTTTCAAACGTCAATAGCTTCTTATTTTTAGAAATTAAAATTATTTAAAATATGTTGATTTTTAACGTAGCTTTTTTCTTTATTTATTTACATTATCTACATAGATATAGCAGTATTTTTTATTTTTCTATTTTTAAAATTAAATATCTTAAAAAACTGACCACCGCTATAGTATTATTTTTCAAAAAATAAAAACCACAACCCAAAAATAAAAGCAATGGCACCTTGGAGCAGGAACAGTAATGCGACGACGATGGGCACCACCGCGGCTGAAAGGGAGGGGCCTAGCCAGGCCCATCGATAATTGACTTGTTAATGAGTCAGCATAATCACCAATTAGAGCCTTAAAAACTCGATTAGATTCTCCACGATAAGATTAGCGTGCCATCAATCGACAACTGAGCATAGATTATACTAGCTACTAGCCGAAAACTAAATAAGTAGTAATTTCCGTAGGCGAGACGGGCACCGGGCACACTCGCTATCTCGCTATGCCCGCCTCTATCCGCTCCTCTTCCTCCCTTCTCTTCCTCCTCTTCTAAGTCTTCTTTATTATGCAAGAACGACGGAGTGAGATGGAGGAGCGGTAGATAGTAACAGTTTCTCGCAGCCGAGCCGAGGAGGCGAAGCAGCCAGATCAAGAAACCAACCAAGTAAGTCCTATTCACAGTTTCTGCCATGAGATGCGAGAAACATAGCATGTATGCGCGCGCGGTTGAGTTTGAGCGATTCCGTGGCGGTGCAGGGGCCGAACAGGCGTGAGATGCCAGAGGAGCGATGTCCGCGCCGGAGGAGTCGAGGGACGGCAGCATGAGCATGAACATGGTGACGACGGTGATGGCCTTCTCGGTCAGCGCCTTCTTCGTGCTCTTCGTCTTCGCCAGGCTGCTCTGCGCCCGCATCCAGCTCAGGGCCACCGCCGCGCACGCCGGCGACGCCGCCTTCCCGGCCTTTCACGTTAAGCATCATCCCCCACCACTTCTTGCTGATTCTTCGCCTGTATCCTCGTGGCGTTCTTGATACGTTGTTAGAATTGTAATCGTGCCGGGGAATGAATGAATCGATTGGTTGACTGGGTTGGGCAGGTGGAGCGCGGGATCCGTGGGCTGGAGCCCGCGGTGATGACGAGCTTCCCGACGGTCAAGTTCGGCGACGGCTCGCATCGGCCGCCCGCGCATGAGGAGTCGCAGTTAAGATACTTATCAATCGCTTCGACTTCATTCTCTGCCAACCGTTTGTTTTTATTTACCCATCATTGACGCGCACACAGAATGTTAAGATTGTTTGCACATTCTTGTTACAACTTGCAACTTACAGTAGTGCATGGAACTATGGATGGATCATGGATAATCGAAGTAGTTTATTAGAATAGTTTTTCTGAAACGATTTATCGGTGTTCGATTCATTCATATAAATACTTATTATGACTAAACTATCTAACACAACTATAAATCATAAGTCGCTGCCGAAAAGCAAGCATCCATAGCCATCTAATTTCTTTGCAGTTGAACTGCCTTTTTCTTACCATTTAAGGCCATGTTAGTTGTCAATTCAGAAATAATCAATTGAGTTTGACGTAGGCAGAGTGACAAAGTCAACCTGAAAGTAGCTTTATACTTCCAGTTTCTCACTCGAACGATTCCGTGTGTCTTACTCAAAAAAAGAAAAAGGAAAATCTAGGCACTGCAAAACCTTGCACTCAGTTACCTATTTCGCCAGAACTGACACTGCCACACTACTAACAACATTGGAAGTTTAGAACAGTTGAGAAAGTTGGTTGGTTCTTTTTTGCTGTGATTTATGATTTTTGACTGAAATTTTTAAATTTTAGCTGTTTGTGACAAAGATTACGGAGAGAGATATTCGTTTGTGATTTTGGATGGTACAGATGTTAAGCTTTTAACGTGTACTATAATTAACTTGTAGAGTCCATCTTAAAAAAATATTTCGTTTGAAAGTTAGGTACTATAGCAAAAACCAAAAACCATTTTGAAAAGCTGAAAAGAACAAACCCTTACTATTCATGCTGTGTTTTTTCCTAGCATCTGTGTAATTATGAAAGTGAAAATTAACCACTTCAGAGTCGAACCGAACTAAAAACCGGGGATTCATAGTCGAACCGAACTAAAAACTGGGGATTTCGATATGTCGGTGAACCATTGTTGTACTAAATCAAGAGTTTCTTAATCAACCAATATTAGAATTTTATGCAGTTCACTTCTCGGGAGAGCATAGAAGCATCACTCGTCGATTCAATAGCCACAAGCACCAATTGTCTTGCTCTTTGTCATATGCACATGTCTTGCATTCTACAACATGCAAATTAAGGACACTACTGATCTACACGTTCCAGAACACAGAATTACTGCATCAGTTTGCGTAGTGTATATATCGATCCTGCATTCTGAAGGAGGCTCTGTTGGGTGACGCGCGCGAGAGCATGCAGGTGCACGGTGTGCCTGGAGGAGTACGAGGCCAACGACGTGGTGCGCGTGCTCCCTTCCTGCGGCCACGCCTTCCACGTCGCCTGCATCGACGCCTGGCTCAAGCAGCACTCCACCTGCCCCGTCTGCCGCGCCTCCCTGCGCGCCGCCGCCAAGCACCGCGCCTTCGCCGCCGCCATGCCGCCCGTCTACTGCGCCGCCGTCAGGGTCCCGGCGCCCTTCCAGGTCTCCACGTCCTCGTCAGACCGCAACGCAATCCAAACAGAAGCGGCGCCGGCCACGGACCACTTGGACGTGACGGCTAGCCGGCTGGAGATCGTTTCCAACGAGCCGGCCTCCTCCGGCGCCTGTCCGAGCGCAGCTTCTGCTGCTGGCGATTATCGATGCGGCGGAACGGCGAGGCAGAGCCTGCAGGGCAATGCGTCGGAGCATTGCTAGTGCTGACACGTACTTGTACATGAGTAGTTGGTGGAGAATTGTGTTGCGTTCAGGTTTAGGGAATTAACGTTGGTTTTTACAGGGCTTCTGATTTGACGGATATACTCGGTGCGTTGCAAAGGTAGACAAAGTTTATGAGTAAATATTATATCGTAGTTATATATTTTTGCTCAAAAAAAATAGAAGTTTATTTCTGTTGACTATACGAACTACCTCTAATATAACCCTCATCTTACTATCAATGTAGAACACAAGCCAGCATGCATAAAGCATACAAACCAATCTGCGATCATATGTATTGTGAGCTCAAGCAATGTAAGCTGCAACCATCCATGTCTCCATCAGCACATAAACAAGCAGCACTGTTGCTGTTCTGCAGGCTGCAGCCGTCCCAGCAGTTAAAAAAAGGCTTTGCGATAGGAGCCTAGAATATTAGGCACACCATATAAAAAAAATTGAAAGTCAGGCACAAGGCATCAGTTTTGACCAAGTATTGAGCTTTATAACGAGCATCAAGCAGTACATATTTCATAGTGAAAAGAACAACAAAAGTGGATTGGGTTATAAGCTTACACCGCTCATAATTCACAATATCGCATTGCTCCTGACAATCACAATCTTACAGATTGAAGTTTCAGTTCCAATTATGTGTGCTTCTTTCCATCAGCGTTGGAAGTACATAATTGCTTGCAGGCAAGAGGCAAGAGGTTGTCAAAACAAAACACATTTCCTGGGAGCTGTGCAGTCGCTGAAAAATTGGGTATACCACCAAAAGAAAAGCTCAGCTTTTGTACAGGCCGTTCCATGGCTATGGGTCTATTTGATATAGCTGTGGCTTATGGATTTTGGTTGAAATTTTTGAATTTTAGTTGTTTGTGAAAGAGATTATAGAAAAAAAGATACTTACTTGCGATTTTGGATGGTATAGATGTTGGGCTTTTAACGTGTACTACAATTAACTTGTAGACTCTGTCTTAAAAAAATACTCTGTTTGAAAGTTAGGTACTATAGTAAAAGCTAAAAGTCGATTTTAGAAACCAAAAAGAACAGACCCATATATATTATTCTTCCTCTGAACAATATAAACTGAATCCATGTGACTCTGTTAATCAAAAAAATTTTGTATTCGGTTCTGCTGCAGAATCCTTAACGGTGTTTTTAACGGTGTTTTGGGTCATCTAATTCCCATTTCAACCATCCCCCATGTTCGTCCAGGAGCACCTCCCGAAAGAGAAGACAACTCAAGTGCAATCCTGAGGAAGGGCCGAAGGGACCAAAGACCCATATAACAGATGGTGAGCATCGATCCAACAAACGATGAATCTACAGCATGGCATGATAGAACCTGGAATGCTATGTGATTCACAATGCAGTAATAACAGCACGTACGTTAACGCTACGATCAATATCAATTTCTTCTCGCAAATCCCAAATGTTCAATGAAACGCTCACCTTTTAAGTTGCTTGTTATTACATCTTCTTGTATATCCTGATTTTCAGAATTTTTCAATCCCTAGTATAAAATTAGGAGACACCGAACAAATGGCTCAATTTAAACAAAAGTAGCTCAGCACTGCAAGATTGGTCATAACAAATTCATAAAAGATTAAAATATCATTCAAGTTTCAAACCAAATCGTCTTACATCATGCCCAATTCTGTCGAATATATCTTGAAATTTCCATAAAGCAATCTCCATGTTGTTAAGCTCTATAAGCATTGCATGCATAAAGAAGGAACAGATATGATCAATTTGGATTTTTGGAATTTCAGATTCAATTGGAAAGATGTGGTATGTAACAGAATAACCTGCTTCTCTGAAGTCAATCTCTCAATAATCTCATCCTTCACAAACAAATATTTTCTAAGGTAATATTGTTAAAGGCAAAACAACCAACTTGATGAGATCGATAGAATACTTGAAATTGATGAGACCAACTCCCTCACATACTGGCTGTTGACTTGAAAGTAACACTGAGGATTGGACAAATATTGGGTTATATGTTCATGTGATGAACAGAACAAGGAAGTGGTTAACTTAAGATACATACACACATCCATTCATCTCACCATATTTTAGATATGCATTTCCATTCATCAAAAAAATGTTGTTAATGCACAAAGTAATAACAAGGAAGCAAAACATACTATTCATGAATTCTAATTCACAGTCATTCAGGCCATTGCAAATAGAATTTAATTGATTGTAATTCAGTTCAAGAAATAATAATATTTGAGAAATAAACGGCAGTAACAATTCAATTTCAAATATACACAAAATATGTCCCACAGAGTGGAGACCATTTCCGCCTTTGCCTTTCTACTCATTCAACCCTTGATAATGAGGATTAGCAATAGTATTAATCCTCGTTTGGATGACAAAATTGACGTAGTTCTGCACCGCCACAGGGGTATTGACTATGGATGCACGAAGGCATATACATCAAACAAAGAGTACTACAGTCCTCAGAGGGTTACCGAAAAAAATAATTTTACTTATGACTGTTAAATCAATGTGGATCATGTTCTTACCGTCTAATTCATATGTGCAGTCCGTGTTTGGGTGGAAGATTACATCACTCTCGACCATCATGGATAATCCTCCTAAAAATAGAATTAAAATACTTAAAATCAGAATATACCAATATGCATTGAATTTAATAGGAAATGGCCAGAAGTTTTGTCACACCTGTTGACTTGTTGACTTTGAGGAGAGTTGCAGTAAGGCAATGAAAATTGGCTTGCGGTGGTATCCAATGTGTGCTGTGGTGTGCAATATGCACGTTATAAGGTCAA
This sequence comes from Melocanna baccifera, assembly GCA_036346265.1. Taxonomy (NCBI): domain Eukaryota; kingdom Viridiplantae; phylum Streptophyta; class Magnoliopsida; order Poales; family Poaceae; genus Melocanna; species Melocanna baccifera. The sequence continues at coordinate 14,058,914 of CM070679.1, forward strand.
GGAGCCCGACTGGATGGGGGGTGAATAGACGGTTTTAAAATTTTCTTAAGCTAAACTCAAGTTTACAATGTGGAAGCATAAAATAATTTTGGTTTTGCATAAGTAAGGTATAAATCATCTAAGTTTGACTAAATGTACCAACACTCTAAATCTATATCATGGGTTGCAATTCTAGAGTGACAAGTAATTAATTTAATTCTAGGAATGTAGAATGCTTGAATATATATTGAGTGCAAGAAAGCAAACTATAATGATACGGTTTCTTTTTATCATGGTGTTAGGAGATTTGCTGATCTTATGTAGTCCACATTAAGATAAGCTTAAATAAATTAGACTAGCTTCACGAATTATCGTGGTGTTTGAAGACTAGCTCCACTTTATACGGCGGAGCGCAGTCCTCTTCCTCTGGCTCTTCTTGGACCACAACATGTGAATTCGGCAATGGCCGACGGTGGTTCGGATGAGACCCAGACTGCGTTCAAAGCGCAGAGACGACTACATTATGGCACAGCGCTCGCTCATCTTTTCCCAAAAACAATGGCCTAAAGGCAGCGGCGCAATCGTGCCAACGTTGCGCGGTTTTCAGAGATTGTTCGTGGAGCTATCTAGTTCGTGAGGTGCAAATTCTACGAGCACAGGGGAGCTATCTAGTATAGGAGTGTCTGTCTTCTTTCCTCGGCTCAAAACACGACCCAGGGCGGCCAGGCCAACCCCCCAGCTTTCCTTTTCATCCACTTGTGCTGCAAAAATATTTTCTTATTCCTACATTTTAAGTGAAATTTTTGGTTGAAACCTAGTGTTTTTATGCTGCTCCTATTAATGTGCCTAGTGCAACTGCAGCTTCTCTTTTCTTTTTCTTTTTTTTCTGTTCGTCATGCGTCTAGCTTCGTCGCCCCTCTTCTCTTGTCACTTTTCTGAAGTTAGACGTTTTTTCCCTTGTCCCATCGCTTGTTTGTTAACAACCTTCTACACGTTTCATGATTAGTCTAGTAGGCAATCGTTACTTTTATGTCACTTTTCGCCGTGATTCTTCACGTGCTCCAACTAGTTTCTACGGCTTCCCGCTTAAAAGGAACTGTAACGAGGGTTAGCGAGAAATTAAAAAAAATAAGAAAAAAACAAATAAAAATAAAAATAACACCACTATATTTTCACAAATGATATAAAAAATAATAGAAAAAAGCTAAAAAAGCCAAAAAGCTAAAAGAGTAAAAATTAAGAAATTGATGCATTTCAAAAGTCAGAAGTAGAAGTTATTTGGAGCAGTGTCCAAATTGTTTCGTAATACTTTTTGCGACAATTATAAAGTTTAGCATGTGTTTCAGTAGAACGCACATATGTGTAGTATGTGGTGTGAGTATGGTGTGCGTCCACCATTGTAATTAAAAAAAAACTGATCTAATGCATCGCGTTATTTACTTGCAATGAGCTCGTGCCAGGTGTCAGGTGTAAGATACAACATATTCAATTGTTCCTGCTTTTTAAAAGTTGCTAAGTGGCTTTGACTTCTAGAAGCTACTTGAAATGCATCAACTTCTTATTTTGATTTTTTGGCTTTTTTGTTTTTATCTTTTTTCCTTTATTCCTTTACATTGTATGCGAAGATATAACGATTTTTTTATTTGTTCTATATTTTTTAAATTAAATGACTTCAAAAAAACTAATAGATGTTATAGTACAATTTTAGTCAAAAGACAACAGCTATAGCTGGAAGCTTAAGCCCGTTGAAGTAGGGCCATATCAATATAACTCAACGTATCATATAACACCAACGTCAGAGAACCTCTAGACCCTTTAGATATCCACACTAGCTCACGCTGAAGTGTTTAGTTCATTACCACATTTTGTTGAATTGCTAAGGGCTTGTTTGGTTAGGCTTTAGCTCTCAGATTCTCAACCGGAACAGTCGGAGTACAACCAAATACCCTTGCTCTTCAAAAGTAGATTCTAGAATTAAGCAGGAGCAGAGTACAAAATGAACTAACGCAATGCAGCAGAGGCTGATTCTAGCAGGGAGACTACCCACCCGAATGAATATGCCCCTTGATGTTGCTAGTATTGCCCCGCAAATTGCCACTGGGTATACCCCACCCCTCTATCTTACGCACCCCCAATCCCCATCCGCATCTCCTCTCCCGTTGGACCGGAGACCAGGCAATTTGGCGACCACCGCACGTCCTCGCACCGGGCAGCGGTGACTCGATGTCCATGGCGGTGTCACGACGACTAGTGACGAGCCTACACGCACCTGTCCACCCCCCGCCACCACCCCATAACCCTAATTCAGCCGCCGTGAAAACCACCGGTTCGCCGGCTGCAGACCTTGTCGTGGCCACCATGTCCTCCCTCTATCTCTCCTCCCGTCCAATAGCCCCGATATTTCCATATCTGAGCCTTCCCCAAGTTCCCTAGTATTTATTTTTACGTGGGTGTACTCGTGTGAGTCAAAGTTTCAGATGAAACTTTTCATTATGTAGTGTTTAGCATTACTGAAGATTTTCCCCTCCCGAACAGAAGTTTTTGCACCTGTATATTATGGTCTGTTGCATAAGGCTGCATGAGATGAATGCTGATGCTTTCTGTTCAATTAGACAAAGTGGCACCGGTGTGTGCATGCTGTTCGTATACGTTGCGCCTCAGGGCCTCTTCCTGTACAGGGAGTCCTGGAGGCTGGTGAGTGGTGACAGTCTTCGCCACCACAGTACCCGCTGTTGGCGTGGATGGAACTGGTCGTGTTCCTGTTGCCCTCGCGGGGAGCGTGGCCGCCTGCGTGACCACGGACGGACGCCCACGACAAACGGGTGGCGCGGACGCCCATGTCCTTTTCTCTCCGCTGTTTCCTTGACCTCCCCGGCCGGCCGCCAGCTTACATGCGGGCCCCGCACGTCCGGACAGCCCGCGCTTGCGCCGTCTCCAGCTCACCCACGCGACACGGCACAGCGCACCTGAAAGGAAAATATCCCATCCTCTCTTCGCCACCAAGAACCCCGCCCCGCCCCGCCCGGCTGGCTGCGCTTTCCGCCGGCCAGATATTTCCCCAGCGCCCGTACTGTGCCGCACCGCCTAGACATGTGGGCCGGAGCCGCGGGACGCCGCGCGCCACGCCGCCAAGTGGCCAGGCGCGCCACGCTCGGCCCGACCCCAGATCCCACGCGGGCCCCGCCGTGAGATCGTCCACAAACGGGCACGCGCGCGCGGGGCCTCGAGCCGACAGGCACTCCGCTCCCCCCCTCCACGCGGGGCGTCCGTCGCCGTGCACAGTACTCCTATGTCGGTTCCACCCGAAGCCTATAAATTCCGCACCGCCTATTCCCGCTCCCCGCCTCCTCGCGACCCTCTCCCCGTTCTATGCTTCCATGGACCGTACTCACACCGGCATCAACGACCCGGACGCTGCTGCTGCCGCCTCCACGGACACCGCCCTGCTGCTGGAGCCCAAGCTCGAGGAGGAGCCGCTGCAGCTGTCGCCCCCGGCCCCATTTGTCTCCTTGGAGCAACTGATGCCGCCGCCGGCTGTGGTGTCCGAGCCGCCGCGGCCCCTGGAGGTGCTGCTGCTGGGGCCGCAGCTGCCGCCGTTCCTGTCCAAGACGTACGAGCTGGTGAGCGAGCCAGCGCTGGACGGGGTAATTTCCTGGGGCCCCGCCGGCAACAGCTTCGTCGTGTGGGATCCCTCCACCTTTTCGCGCGACGTGCTCCCGCACCACTTCAAGCACAACAACTTCTCAAGCTTCGTCAGGCAGCTCAACACCTATGTGCGTATCAATCCCCCCATCCTTTCGTTTCTTGTTTGCAAACCATCACTGGATCATTACATCACATGCCTTCGTCCTCTGTTCGTGAATTACTCTGTTTCTGTTACGTATTCATGATTGTGGTGCTCTGTTCTGTCATTGATGAGCTTGAATGCCTAAGATTCTTGCTGCCGTGTAGACTGCCGATGAAGATGTTGCGGCTGATTTGCAATGCGTTGTTTTTGGTTCTTTCGGTTCTTGGTGTTGCGTTCTCGGAATCTTGTAAAATATGCCCAGTACATAGAGTTCGTACTTTTTTCTTGCTTTTGTTCGTGAGCGGAATCGCGACATGTAAATGCCAAACTGGACGTGTGCCAGAAAATAATTGGATTAAGATGATGACTGAGGAGTAGATCCTGTGATGGGCAACCTTAATCCATTCGCTGGAATGCGACGCTCTCGCGCTGGAAGGTAAGCTTCACGATCCACATGTGCATACGCAATTCTATTGCAATTCTTTTGGAATCTACATAGTAATAGGCCCATACTGCGAATTCGTTTTGTTTGCCTCCTGTCGAATGCCGCAGTGTTTTTTTTTTTGTCGCTGCCCTATGCTCCTATGTGGCTATGCCTATTCTTCCAGCTCCTCTGCCCTCTGTTTCACAGGTTTGGTGCGGTGCAATTGTACTTCTCATAGCTTAATGGTTTATTCTTTTCGATTATGGTCGATGAATTATGACTGCGATTGATAGTTTTTAATTCTAACGTGAGCGTTTATGTGAATAAACTGAATGCCGATAAACTGATTCGAAAAGGTTATCCTGATAAACCATTTTAAAATGACAATGGAGAAACTGTTTCGTTTGATTGTTCGAGGAAGCCATAAGCCATAAAAGAATGACGCCAATATTTCTCTACATCGCATTTTAGCTAGTTTTCTTTTAGTATTTTTTGGCAGATTACACAGTTCTATAATAGTTTAGCACTTCAGTTATTATTATTATTTTAATTTATAGCGCAGTGAATTTGGTGCCGCCTTTTGGTTAAGTAGCTGTGTCAGTCTATACATGAGCACCCGAGACCTGGGATTCAAAGGCCATGTAGATTTCTCTAACCAGCCATGCCAGCGAAAAGCCCATCTAGATTTCGCCCCACCCAGCCTGTGGCTTGGGCCAATGCCGGTTGTGTTAGGAATACTGTGTGTATTGATATGAGGTTCAAATAGTTATATATATAGGAGAGTATAAGGCGATATGCCATATAGAAATAAGGTATATATGGAATAGAATGCAAACTCTATATTCTAATACAACTCTATCTTTTTAACACCCTCTCAAATGCAAGGTGTATGTAATAACATTGTATTTGAAAAGAGTTGTTACTAAAATAGTAGGCAAAATTCGAAGTTCGAGTCTTGATGATGTCGTCGTAACGTGTAACTTTTGAAAAATATTGTTGAATCAAGCCGAAGAGAAATAGATAGAAACATGACGGCGCAGATCGAAGCCCAAGACAACAGCAGTGCAATGCACAAGGTGCAGAAGAAACGCGGCGGCTTTAGAAGCTCGGGGCGGCGGCATCATAACGACTTCTACAATCTACACACAGCTCAGAGAGAAAAGCGGTGGCTGCTGCCATGGAATAGATAGAAGTATGGTGGCGCAGATTGAAACCCAAGACGGCGGCGGCGCAATACATAAGGTGTAAAAGAAGTGCGGCGGCCTTAAAAGGTTGGGGCGGCGGCTAAAGAAGCGGCGGAATTATAACGACTTCTACGATCTGCACGCAGCTCAGAGAGAAGAGCGGTGGCTGTTGTCATACAAAATAAAATTCCTAGACTTCTATAACTGATAATAAATTTATGGACTCGTATGGCTTTGACGAATTGAAGGATAGAAGCTATGGACTTGAGATGGACGCAACAGAAGACTCAAAAAAAGACTCAAAATACTGAGATAGCTATGAATACTAGCAGCAAACTATAAGCAGTAGCAACCTCCAAAACGACCATGTGACAGCATAAGGCATCAACGCACGCACCGATTGAAATGGCTGGATCACCAAAGATGATCAAAAGATGACGGCCCGCACTGAGATGCCCCTTTTTGATTGTGACTTCCTCAACAAGCTGCTCCTCCGCGAATTGCTTGGGCACTACTCTGGACAAGAAGCACCGGCCGCCGGCGGGGGCGGGGGCGGGCGGCGCCTGCAGGAGAGCATGTTGCGGGAGGCGCTGGAGGAGGCGTTTGAGGACGGGTGCCTCACCAAGTCCCGCAACGCGGCGCTCCTCGACGGCGGTGACGGCGAGGAGGAGGGCTCCGTTGGGCGGTCGCGGTCGTTGGCGCAGCTGCATACGTAGCGCGAGTTCCTGCGCGTGACGGCGGTGGCCGCGGAGCGCGCGTTTCCAGTCACCGAGCGCTATCTACAACGTCGCGCGCCACTTGAAGGCGTATGCGACGAGCGCGCGGAGGAGGCCGACGCCGAGCCGGAGCACGCCTGCAGGGATGGTGGGCTCAGGGAGGAGATGGCAGAGATGAGCCGGTCAAGGAACTTGCCGGCGAGCGCGCAGACGTGGTCCAGCTCATCCTTGAGACGTGCGTCTGCTTTTCAGTCATCTGCAGCTAACCATCATCTACGCCGGCGTCCTCCTGCCATCCGGCATCACCATCAGCCTGGTCTAGGGCGACGTCAGATTTGCCGAAACCTCCAGCAGGCGGTTCTTGCTCCTCGCACTCCGATCCGGCCGCTTCGTCGAGTCATCAAGGCGCTGCTTGGACACAGAGCTTGAATTCGGAGATGTGGTGGCCGTGGTTGAGCTTGATGCGGCGCTTTGTGCCGTCCACGCCGGAGGTGGGCAGAGAGTTGTGTATCTTTGTTGTCGCCAGTGCCGAGGAGGCTGAAGTTCTTGCCGGAGATGTGGTGGCCACCCCCGGAGCGGAGATCGATCCTCCCGGGAGAAGCAGTAGAGGAAGTAGATCAAGATTGAGGTTAGGGTTTTAACCTAAGCTCTGATACCATATTATGAATATTGTGTGTATTGATATGAGGTTCAAAGGGTCATATATATATATAGGAGAGTACAAGGGGATATGTTACATAGAGATAAAACATATATAGAATAGAATACAAACTCTATATCCTAATACAACTTTATCTTCTTAACAGGTTCCACCCCTGTACATGAGCCCTTTGGTTCAGTTAATTCAGACAAAGTTCAGTTCCTGTGTGGTAGGACTGGAAAGTTCAAATGTGTCGATATGCACAAATCTGGTTCAGTATTCATGTCCTTCAGCTATCTTCTATCTTGATAGGCACAAAATCTAGACCCAGTACACTAGTGTCTATTTGGGGGTAAAGTAACTGCTAGGAGAGCAAATGCTATGTTATTGGGTTTATTTCTTCAGTCTGGTTCAGGTTAGGAGGTTTAGTTCTTGGTTAGTGAAAAGTGGAAGCTGGTTCTTGGTAGGTTTAGGTGTAAATGACAATACCATTGAGGCTTTGGCATTTTGACTGCATCAAATGAAACTCGATTTGTTATCTGTGTTCAACGGTGTTTATGATTATAAATCCTTTTTTTTCTGATACCTATAACACTTTCTCCTTGATATACTCAGGGTTTCCGCAAAGTTCATGCTGATAGATGGGAGTTTGCTCATGAGGATTTCCTGCGGCGCGGCAAACATCTGTTGAAGAAGATAGTCAGGCGGAGGTCCTCGCCAACACAGCAAAGCGGCCTTCAGCCTGGCTCTTCTGGTGAATCCAGTTTGGACCCTGAGCTCCACACACTGAGAAGAGAGAAGGTCGCACTTCTTCAGGAGGTGGCCAGTCTGAAACAGGAGCACCGTCAGATAATTGAGCATATGAGCACACTGAATAAGAGGCTGGAATCAGTGGAAGACCGGCAGATGCAGATGGTCTCTTTCTTGGCCAAGCTCCTTCAGAACCCAACTTTCCTGAGGCAACTTAAGCTGCACAGGCAGCAAAAGGAAATCGACTGCACCAGGGTGAAAAGGAGGTTTCTCAAGCATGTACCATATGGTCACACAGACTCAGGTGAGTCCAGCTCACAGCACACCGGAGAGAGTGGTTTAGAACTTCCTGCATATTCTCTTGTGCCTCCAGGCACGCATGACGACATTGCGGATCTTCAGAATTTTCTTTTGGAAGACATGTACCTCAATCTTGGCATGCTGCCAGACAACATAGGGCTCGACGGAGTCGAAGAACCGGAGGACATCGGAGCATTGGTTCAGGGATTTGACACACAAGATGAATTTGAGCTCGGTAGCGGAGCCGAGCTATTGGAGATGCCTCCAGCTTCTGGTCCTCATGGCCAAGATCCCACAATTGGCAGGTCCAAGGGAAAGGATGTACTGTGTCCAGGATTGGATGGTACCTCTTCTGAAGCCGACTGCCTCGGGTCGTTATCCGACAATTTGGGGTTGGTTTCAGGCACCATGTTAGAAGCAGCAGGCAAACTGATGGATGCAGATGATGAGCAAATTTGGGGTGTCGATGCTTCGGCGGCTTTACAGAGCTCTTGCAGTGGCACCAGTCAACAAGCATACAGTATCCTTGTTAGCGATCCCTATCTTGTGGAGATTGCCAACAAGCCTGAGAAGTTCTGGGAGCTCGATTTTGAGGCACTGGATGAGGGAGATCTGCAGCTGGACAAGTGTGTTATTGATGACCCTGCTCTTCAACAACAGGAAGGAAATATGGAATCGTAGATCGATTGCGGTGCGAGGGAATAGGGGCTGATGCTTTATCCACCAAAGTACTACAGTTAGCCATGAACATGGCTATAGTTATTTTGATATTTAGGAGGCTAATGAACTAGATATAAGCACTACGGCTTTAAGTAGTAGTAGTATGTTTTGGTTTTCCATTCATTCATCCTCCTACCTGTTGTTGAATTCAAATCACTATCTTACGTTTTCCGCGGAGCAAGTGCTGCTAACTTCTCCGGCCAATTCTTTCTGTTGCCATTTATCAGTGTACTCTCTCTCTCTCTCTCTCGCTCGCTCGCGGGCAAATTGTCTTGAAATGAGCAATGGAATAGAACTTTTTTCCATTCTCATTGTATCTTTTTATTTTGACGTTGTCAGATAGCTATTGTAAGTGTTCTTCTTCTGCATTTGCTGTGTCCTAGGTTCTTTTCAGCTATGGCTGATGATTTATGATTGTGGCTAATGACTTTTGATCCTAGTGTGAGCGTTTGTACGAACGAACTGAATGACGATAAGCTAATAAACCACTTCGAAAAGATTATTCCGATAAGCTGCATCGAAAAGACAACAAAAAAATCATCTTATTTGTTTGTTCAGGAGAAACCATAAGCCGAAAAGAAAGGCCATATCAAATATATTAATAGTGTGTGCTGTGGGGATACCCAGTCCCTTAGGTCGTTAGGATTAGCTAGTAGATCTTGTAGCAAGCCCAATAATATAGTGTGACATGTCTAAAGAAATGTACAAATGCATCTTTACCCTTTGCAATTATTGAGGGATAGGATATAGAATTCTCATCTTATCCCATTCATATATATATAAACCCCCAAGGGGTATGAGACGGGGAGAATCACTCATTTTCTACTCACTAGCTCTTTTTCACACACATGTGGTGGTCTCAAGCTCTAGCAAATCCACATCCTCAATGAAGGAAGGGTACCTAGTACCCACTGTTGTAACTCATACTACAAAAGTTGGCATGGTCTGTGAAGAATGGACAAGAAGTTGTGCATGAAAGAGCATCGGAGATGGCCACCACTGGGGGAATTGGTTCTGTGATGATAAAAAGGGGAGAGTGAGGGAGTTGCGATGAAGCTTCTAGTCTTTAGTAGAGGTGGAAGACGGGTCGTGTTTTTCCAAGCCAACCCGAGGCATGGCCCGGTCCGACACGTGGCAGGTCATGTTGGCACGGCACGAACAGTGAGCCGGGCCAGGCCTATAAAGTTGGTCTATTAAGCGACACGGCACAGCCCAGTGAATCGTGCCATGCTCGGGCAGGCCTGGCATAGCGGGCACAGTCCAGCCTGCAAATGTCACCATTTGAAGCTCTGTATAGCAGAAAATGCAGAACCTCTCTCAATTGGAAAGAGACAGGGGGAAGGTCAAGTCTTTGGGCCAGATTATTTAAAAGAAGCTGAGGAAAAGGTTTGACTAATCCAGGAGAGGTTGAGAACTGCTCAGGCCAAACAAAAAAGTTATGCAGATACTCGTCACTGAAAGTTGAGCTTTGAGCCAGATGATCATGTGTATATCAGGATTACACCATTCAAAGGTGTTAAGATGTTTTAAATGAAAGAAAAGCTAGCGCCAAGGTATGTTTAGCCATTCAAGATATTAAAACATAGGGGAGAAGTTATTTATCAGTTGGAGCTGTCTGCGACCTTCAATTGGATACATGACGTCTTCCATGTGTCCTAGTTGAAGAAGTGTCTGCGTGTGCCCAAGGAGGCAGTACCAGTTGAAACTATTGATCTCCAAGAGAATCTATCTTATGAAGAGCACTCTGTCAAAATTTTGAAGGTGTCAAAGTATGTGACCAGGAGCAATGTCATTTGTTTTTGCAAAGTTCGGTAAAACAACCATTCTGAGGAGGAAGCCACCTAGAAGTGTGAGGAGCATCTCAGAGCGCAAGGAGGAAGCCATATGCATTTAGTCGTGACTTAGCTTTTTGGTATGTAGTGCATCATGAAACATAGCACTCGACGTCGCACCTCATCCTTGGCCAATAGAAGTATTTAGCAAGAATGTTCTTTGTCTTTTTGACTCCAAAGTATCCCATTAATCCTCCTCCATGCGCCTCCTGTAACAACAAAAGACGAACGGAGATAGCTAGAATGCATAGCTTGTTAGATCTAAATAAGAAATCATTATTAAAAACAAATTTGTTTCAGCTTTTACCATCCCTACAATTAGATATGGCATCTTTTAATTCATCATCAGAAGCATATAAATCTTTTATTGTCTCTAAACCCAAAATTTTACAATCAAGTTGAGACAACAAAGTATACCATCTAGACAGAGCATCAGCAATAATATTTTCTTTTCCTTTCTTGCATTTAATGACATAAGAAAAAGATTCAATAAATTCAACCCAACGTACATATCTACTGTTCAGTTTAGATTGACTTCTAATATGCTTCAAAGATTCATAATCAGAAAATAATATTGCCATGTTTCTAAAATTCAAACTAGAGCATACAATTCTTTATCATAAGTTGAATAGTTCAAACTAGGCCCACTCAATTTCTCGCTGAAATAAGCAACATGTTTACCTTCTTATATCAATACACCATCAATTTCAATTCCACTAACATCACACGTAAGTTCAAAAGTCTTACACCACCATGTTTAGAATTTTGTGAACCTACCATTATTAGTAAAACACAAGAAACTCATAAGAAAATTTATTAACACCCTATCTACTACTAGGTGCTGCAGGCTATGGAAGTCTTACACTCTCAAGCTTTTATCAAATGCTTACAAGATTTTTACCAAACAAAGCAGGTGGTACAATCGGTGACTGGTTCATGGTAACTTGACTAGAGTGAGGAGTATAGCGATTGCCGATACGTCGAAACCTGTTCGTTTAGTAGTATGTGGAGCTTGGGCAGGCAATATAAGGAATGGCAATATTCAATTTCAGAATTACACTAGTTGAATATATAGGATGACATGTTGGTCATGTTTAGGTGAATGACAGGTAGAGCCTACAAGGCCTTCTCTCTCAAATCAAAACAAAGGGTGAGAGAATTATAGGAGGCGGTGGCTATGGAAGCACGGCTAGAAGCTCAGTGAGGGAGAAGCCCTTGTAGGCTCCACACGTCATTGATCTAATTTAGTCAGCGTGTCATTCTACGTGGTAAAATCGCTCACTCATCGCGTTATGCGGCCAATATCATCATGCGAAACTAGTCAGAGTGTTATTTGAATCAGATTCAAAGTTCGGGGCATCAAATATTCGATTTTATAGTTTGAGGTGTTGGACATATTTTTAAACAAAGTTTAAGGTGGTCTATGGACTTATTCCACTGTCAAACACACATTTTTAGAGCAGCAAATCATCAATTACCGCCTATAGAATTTCAGACTCACCGGGTAACCGTGAAAATTGACTTGCAGATTCTGGTAAAACTGTGGGGATGCCGTGGCGACCACAGAGCTAAAATTGGACCTAATGTAGCTGTCATCAAGGAGTTGAGTAGGCGTATTGTAGGTTTTAAGCTGTGTTTTGCAAGGTTGGCCAATTTGGCCATACATATACGTGTGAAACACACGACATCTAACACTACACAAGTGCACGTGGCTTAATAATGTACCGGACTTCTTACAGATTATACTCCTGCTATTGATTAATAAAGTTCAATGAAATAGGCTAGTCCTACTTGCAGGAGTATTATTATTGGAAGTATTTTGTGCGAACGCTATGATCCATTTGGAACGCACAACTGTACGAACTAAACTATTTTACATAAACTTTCTACGTTTTCAACGGAGCCGTTCACTGCAATGCCATTTAGGGAGACTCGCCGGAGACCTGCCCCACTAGTTAATCCGTCGTCGTCACTTCCGAGCACAGCCCGCCCCCAGGAGTGAGCTCCACCGCATCTCGTCGCTCTCCTGAGCTGTGACCAAGCGTCCAAGCGCCTAACCAACTAACCTTTTCCTGCCCCCATACCGATCCCAATCGCAACAGTAGCTCTCGCTTTCCCAAGCCAAATGTAATGGACGGCGCCTAACGTCTTGTAGAACGCAGTAGAAGTTCAGGAGCTGTCCTGCTTCTGCTTACCGCGTCGCCCCAGCTCGACAAAGAACAGTGAAATGGCTATGTAGCTTCTATTAGAATCGCTCCTGGCATCTAAAGGCATGTTCGAAACATAGGAACAATTCAATTCAATTCATATAGAATTCGGGGGAAAATCCATATTCCAAGCAAGGGCAAAAAGGAAACACGAATAGGCGTGATCAGCAGTTTAGTCACTAAACAACCAATGACCAATCCGTTCTAGTTCCTAGTCGGGACTAGGAGTTTCAGACTAAACCAGGGACAGTGAGTGGCTTTGCAAGGTACTAGTAAAATAAGAGGAACTCGATATGAACACCATCTAGTCAACACTCAGCAGCTTGTTTAATCTCGGTGAAAGATTGCAAATCATGATCTCCCAGTTTGCTATCCTAGGTAACTAAGGTATGTTTCATGTGCCAGCAACTCTTGTCAGTCCGTCTGTCCTGACACTTGTCTCAGGAGCTCCAGTGCTGCACACCACCTCACACGTGGCCTCGCACGAGTTGAACATTCTAATTCTATCGCCTACACAGAATCTAGAACCAATCCCATCATTGATGGGCCAATAATTGGATCCTAGTATCTGCACACCTATAATACCCACGGCTTCTTTCCTCCTCCCTCGTGTCATCCAGTCCGAAGCCTTTGTAAGCTCAGCTAGGTAATTGAGATGCAGATGCTCATCATGGATGCACTCATCCAGTGACGTGTAGTTGGTTAGCTGCTCTGCTAATCCTGCTAATAGTGGTTTGTAATTCATTGCTTCTGATTGATCAAAGATGCCTCCTCTTGCGGCGCCGGTGGAGAAGGACAGGTCAAGGAGGCGGCACGCGGCGGTGGGGGCGGCAGGCGTAGTGAAGATGCGCGAGGCGCAGCGGTCGGCGTCGTTCCACGGGCGCGGCGCGGTGGAGCAGCATCGCGACCTGCGGAAGCAGAGGCCCTGGACGCAGCCGGACCTGCTCGCCGGCGTCAAGGGACGGAGCTTCCGGGGAGCCGCCGCGGACGGGACAGGCGCCCCCAAGTGGCCAGCGCGAGCAAGGTGCTGATGGCCGTGGCCATGCGGCAGAGCATGTGGCCGCTGCACGTCATGGCGAGCGCCGAGTGGCGCGTCGCCGACCTGGTCGCCGCCACGGTGGAGCTCTACGTCCGAGAAGGCCGGCGGCCGCTGCTGCCGTCCTCCGACCCCTCCGACTTCGGCCTCCACTACTCCCAGTTCAGCTTGCAGGTAGCCATCATAAAAATGGAGTGTGGACTTGACGACCTAGCTAAATTGACAAATATAGTCGTTTATTTTTGTTGAATTCAAATTCATATATAAATAGAAGAACGAAGAGAAAATATAATAAAAGTACATTGGTAATAAAAAGTGCATCCCTAAAACATATGAATATGTTTGCAATGTATATCAAAATTAGCAAATTAGTGATATCAATTGTAAGTGATCATGAACATTCAAAATGAACAAAACATACCAAAAATATGCTAGCATGAACCATGAGGCAAATTCATTCTAGAGATGTTATGCTTTGGAAGCGTTTTATGATTTTATCATCATCAATGCTTCTAAATATCTTTCATTCGGTATAGCACACCATCAAGTCATTGAGCCACTCATTGACACCTTGTTATGTAAATATGTTTTGATAATATTTATTGCCACTTTAGTTTCATTAGGATTAAATTCTAGTTGAAACCTCTTTGGTTGAGTAATACTCTCATCAGTTGGGGGAATACTACTTAATTATGAAATAGTTATAAAAAATTTGTTTCTTCATTGTTGCGATTTGCAAATCTAAAATCAAATTGTAGAATTCATCACTACACAAAATCTAACTAGTAATAAATAACAATAGTAAACACTAAACAATAAGATTAACACTCTATATAACAATAGACTAACACTCTTAAGTCTCCAACAGTAAGATTGAGATTTGAGGATAATTGAATAAATATCCAACTGATGGCCGGCTTGGCTGTTGGCTTCCCAAAAATTAGTCGGTCACTCCTGACTCAGACCTCAGTGGCTTCAGTCCCCACTTCCAAGTTCTAAGTTCTCCTACTCTCCTCTTTGGCTCCCTCGGTCTTTCCTGACTTCTGCCATCATGGAGTCCTGCCTGCGCCCTATGCCTGCAGTCTGCCACTCTTACCTCCTCTCCTCCCTCTGTGCGCCCCTCGGCCAGTCGGCCGGCGGCCTCCTCCTCACATCGCCGGCTCCCCGCATGTTCACATCACAGCTGCAACCGCCAACTCTCCTCATGGCAAATCTGCCCGTGTCAGCGTCGCCTTGGCCACTGGCCTCGTTGTGCGTTGCCCTAGCATCCCCGTGCGGTCACTCCTCCTCACACTGCCAGCTGCTGCTCACTCTTAGGACCTCAGCTAGGAGCGAACTCTCCGCTTCCTCTCGATCCTCTTCAATTTTGCATCTGGATCTGTCATCTGTGGATGTAAGTTGCTATTTGCTACTAAGTGGTTGTATGCCTTGGGGACTGGTTGTTGTAGGGCGACTAAATGAAAAAAGGCCTATATTCTCTTCTAGTTTTCTTCCCAAAAGGCAAGAGGTATGGCTGGCTGGCCGCCCATGGCTAGCCATCGGGGCGAGGAGGGGTGGATGTGGGGGGGGGCTGCTTCTAGCAGAGAATAGGTTAAAGCCTGATGAAACATCCCTACTGGATTCGCCCCTGTAGGTGATGTCCCTGCATATACACACAAGCCTCCACTGCTTGTCTTTTGCTTTTGTCTCCGTTAAAATGGTTGCTTTACGCCTAGGTTTGGACCCAAAGGAGAAGCTCATAGAGCTAGGGAGCAGGAGCTTCTTCCTATGCCCCAAGGCTACAGCAACTATAACTGCTGCCTAATGTGTTCTTTTCGGCTACGGATTTTGGCTTTTGGCCCTAGTACGAATGCTTGTATGAACAAACCGAATATCGATAAGTCACTTCGAAAAAATAACAAAAAATCATCATATTTGTTTGTTCGGAGGAAAACATAAGCCGAAAAAACAAGACCGACGAGGCCACCTCTACTAGGAAACCAAACATACTACCACGATGGCTAGGATTCATGCACTTCTAGCCGCTGTTGTAGGCCACTCTTGTCTACGTAGGTTATACACACCTGTGATCAGTGGTGGAATCAGATCTCAGATTACCTAAACTATAGCTCGAGGCCTGACAACAAAAAGCCCATAAAAATTCGTGAAAAATCATAGGTTAAAGCCTGATGAAACATCCCTACTGGATTCGCCCCTGTAGGTGATGTCCCTGCATATACACACAAGCCTCCACTGCTTGTCTTTTGCTTTTGTCTCCGTTAAAATGGTTGCTTTACGCCTAGGTTTGGACCCAAAGGAGAAGCTCATAGAGCTAGGGAGCAGGAGCTTCTTCCTGTGCCCCAAGGCTACAAAGAACTATAATCTTTGCCTAATGTGTTCTTTTAAACTCACGGATTTTGGCTTTTGGCCCTAGTACGAATGCTTGTATGAACAAACCGAATATCGATAAGTCGCTTCGAAAAAATAACAAAAAATCATCATATTTGTTTGTTCGGAGGAAAACATAAGCCGAAAAAACAAGACCGACGAGGCCACCTCTACTAGGAAACCAAACATACTACCACGATGGCCAGGATTCATGCACTTCTAGCCGCTGTTGTAGGCCACTCTTGTCTACGTAGGTCATACACACCTGTGATCAGTGGTGGAATCAGATCTCAGGTTACCTAAACTATAGCTCGAGGCCTGACAACAAAAAGCCCATAAAAATTCGTGAAAAATCATAAAAAAAAATAAAGTTAGCCTAAATGTTGGCTCAAGAGCAGCTGACCCAACCTGGGGCTTAAGTTTAGGTTGGTTCCGCCCCTGCCTATGATAATCTTGTTTACCTTTTCTTTTGTTCTCCTCCGTAGGTTGTACAGTACATTCGTGTTTGCTCAGCTTAGATGTTTACTGATACAGTTTTGAAGTTCAAGTTTATGAGGCTCATGTTGCCCTCAAAAAAGACAAATGGTTCATATGAATCTCCAAGTTTGCACTTGCGCCCATGACTATACATGGCGAAAGTAAATTCATTATATTGATGATTGAGCATATGCTATCTATACATATTTTCAGTGATTGGCTGGATACAAATGTCACTCCTATTGACCCTTCTCTCGAGAGATGCCATTTCCCTACCGATCCTTCTGATTTGTCGCAAGGAGTTATTGATCCTAGTACTAGATTACTAACATCTTGCCCCTGTTTTTTACATTTAAAAGCAAGTGGGAAGAATGATTCGACTTTAAATAGATTATCATCGTGGGAGCACACATCATTTTCCATGTTTCTTTCAGTTATTGTCCCACTCAGTGAAACGTCTTACTCTTGGTGTCGGTTGCGTTGCAGGTACCATTAACTAAGCTCATGTTGTACGTGCAATGATTTTTCCTCTTCAGCTAACTATCATTTTTTTCAACGCCAGTGTTCATATTATACTATACAAAACGATGTATACAACAAATAAACAGCCTGGGAACCAAGCGTTGCTCGGGTGGTAGAGGGTGTCGTGGAATGCCCCCACCCACCCAGGCTCGAACCCAAGTGGCTGTCTTCTTCCTCAAGTGAAAAAGAAAAACAACAGCAAAACCACCTAAGGTGGAAGGTGTTTGAATGGCGATGACGCCCTCGTTTTCAATTTCTTCTCCTGGCTTCAGGCAAAAGAATGGCGAGCATCCTGTGTTAGCCATAGATGCAAATGTGCGAGACGCGTGATTGAATGATTATCAACTCAAGAAAAAAGCATCTTGAGTTCCTCTATACGTGCGGAGCGGACTTCTTGATCCGTCAAAGCTCCAGAAATCATTCGCTGCTTACGTGCCTGCACAGCTTCCATTCGTTCTTCGACAGTGCCCTGAACCATCGTATCAGAATTAAAACAGTATGATGATCAAAGGTTTTGCATCATGTTTTTTCAGATCCAGCATGTATATATTCCAATAACAAACCCCACAAAGTACCTTGACAATGAACCTTTTGATGGAAACGCTCTTCGTTTGACCAATTCGATGGATACGCATGACAGCTTGTTCCTCAACAGCAGGATTCCACCAAGGATCCTGAAGGAAACATGATTGAACTACTGAAGTGACAGCCCAAACATTATGCGAACAATGCCACAATCACTGAATCACTATAGCACGAGAAAACTAGTAATGTCAGTACACTATTTAGGTGGACCGCTATACGCAGTTCCGCAGTCGTAAGCCCATAGGAGCTTCACCACCGGACCGCTGCAAAAGTTTCACCTTATGCTAACACTACTCAATATAAGTTCATTATCATATATGCTTAGACTGTTAGATTGAAGATAAAGATATATATGGACCCATTTGAATGTTGGATTACATGCACCGATTTCTAGAAAATCATTGTTTAGACAAATAAAAATCACATTTAGTTTGCTATTACATTACAAACTTTATGGCATGGTCTAAGTGTAGACATTTAATCAATGTACGCATGACATTACCATTTATCAGAAGTGCTGGTTCGGTGTAGCCGAACTACAAATGATTCAACGGAATTATTTTCATTTCTTAAGGTTGCTTTTGGTCGAGATAGTAAATTTGATTAATAACCATGAACAGTGAAGATTGGAGACTGAAAGAAAGTCCAAAATTTAGAACCTCATTATCAAGGATGCTATAAAACACTACTGAACAAATGCATGCTGTTCAGTGCAAAAATGTTTTCATCTAGAAGCTTTGCACAAAAGCTTGATGGAAATATACCATGACAAACGCATTAGATGCAGCAGTAAGGTTTATTCCAACACCACCAGCTTTCAGAGACATAAGCAGAACCTGCATAAACCAAATGCATTGAAGGTCCTAACATCTTTTAATGGCATATCAGATGTTTCAATTTATAACGCCAAACTTATCTAGAAAAGAGTGAAGTCCAGAAACAAAAAAAACATACCAAAATGCTTTTGTCCTCACAGAACTCCTTGATTACTTTCTCTCTCTGCTGAAGATTCAAGGTTCCATCCAGCCTAGCAAACGAGAAGTTGTATCTGCCATGCAAAAACTCAAAACATTAATTGGTAAACAAATCAAGGTAAACTTTGTTAGTTGTTACTACAATGAAACAAAGATCCACCAGAACTGATAGACATATATTAACAGTGGAGTTCCTCCAAAGGACCATGATTATTCGCAAAAAAGGGAGCATGATTAAATACTTCACAAATGCATATCAGGAAGGAGCATTTGAAAAACGTGTCATAGACTACTGTCTGATTTGGTTACTTCAGGCAACTCTGTAAACCTTTCCTGTACTTTGAAACTGACCAACAGCCCCATGATTTGCAATCTAGATTATAACATTGAAGGACCAAATTTTGTTATGTTGTACAGCACACCAAAGGCACCAACAAAGAGTATTTCTTTTTTTTTCTTTTAAATGGTATTCCAATTATATTAATTTTTTAGAAGGGAGGGCAGGAGGTGCTATCCAACCCATTAAGAGAGAGTTTAATACAGGATCAACACGTCAGAAAAACCCAGACAACAGCAACGAGTGAGAAATGAGTTTAAAATGTTGGAAGACAGAATGTGCAGAACTAACGGTTAAGGAGGCTCTTGGCAGCAAGGAATAGGTAATTTAGATCCTATATGCAACAAAAGAAAAAAAAAAAGAAACAACATGCACAAATGTTGGCCTATGAAAACCTCACGATCTTAACAAGTAAATAATAACCTCAGGACAGTTCCTTGTAATTGAACATTTCTTACCTGGAAAGTGGAATTTGTAAGAGATCCAAAAATGCAGTCCACTGGCTAAACACAATGCTCTTGGCACCTGAACTGCGGAGAACTTCCAGCTCCTGTAGAAGAAAAGATATCTTGGATGATTCAACCCAGTTCTTCTCAACATCAATTTGAAAGCGACTATCAGTTGGAGCAGTTATGAGATCTTGCTTGCTCATCGATTTTCTGTAACAGGAGTACAGGACAATCAAATTCAAAGACACGACAATAGGAAGAATGTCCAGGAAAACAAAATTTACCAGAGATAAAAGAACAGTGAAACATAAACTACCTACAGACAGGACAAAGACCTGCTGCCGCACTCCGCCAACTAGACAAGAGACATTCTCGGCATAAACGGTGAGCACAGGGAGTTAATACAGCATCCTCAAAGGCTTCCAAGCAAATAGGGCACTCCCCTTCACCTTTCTGCAGTTCTTGGACAACCTCTTCAATGTAAGCTTTAGAGGGAAGGGAAGAAGAATCCCCATTAACAGCACCATTACCACCATGCAGGAAACGTTTTGCAAGCTTGTTTAGGTCTGCAAACTCCTGTGTATCTCCACGACTGGCAACATTGAAGCCATCATCAGAAAATAACCAATGCCAACAAAATAAGAATATAGATGCCAAATTTTAGATGAAGTTATTGCTCTGCATGTAGGATCAAAATGGACCCAAATTTGGCAGGCAACCTAATATTCTGAGAAGCATTTCATGAATTGCTTTTTGGCTTAAAGACAGGTTCAGTAGGGTAATCGTGAGTAAATTTTGCAAACTAACCTCAGAACAAGAAATGGATGGTCACAACATTGCCGAAGGCGCAAAAGCAACTCCAAAATTGAAGCATAATTGTGCAGGACCCTTCCTTGCTCCACAAATTGATCAAATTTTACCTATAAAAACAGCACAAGACTTTATCTCTCTGAAATCCGAATGAACATGGGGCTTCTTAAGTTGAAGGTACAGTACCTTAGATCGTCGAAACAGTGCTTCGTAGAAATCCTTCTCAGCCTCCGATAAATAACAATATTTTACTTCAATATTCACAGGGGGTAATAAAAGGATTGGTCTGCACCAAAACAGTGGTGCAAGTTAATGCACCTAAGAAGTAAGAATACTCCATAACCAAACTTCAACATACCTGCCCTCCTTGTCTGTGCTGTTTTTATTCCTTCTCAACATTATTGGCTTCAAAATGGACTGCACTAGCTTTAAGCCTCTTTCGTCACCTTCTTCATATGGTTTTTGTACAAGTTTATGCCACCTAAATAATATATGAACAACAAAAGTTAAGTATAGAGGACAAATTATCTTTTCAAATCTAATGCTTGGTATGGACTAAGGAAATATAGTCAGACTCCGGTAACATCATGATTTAACATACTTGATTTGCACAAAAAATAGAAGATCCGGATCTGCAGAACTGGGAATGGCATAACAAAGTTAACAAATCGAGAAAAAAAACACTCTGATGTTGCATCTCATAACTAAAACTCTAGGGTACAAAACAAGTTTGCCAAGTCTCACCAAACAGAAAAGTTGGACACAAACACTATGAAACAAAAGAATCATCTAGACAGCATAAAAGTTACAGTGATGCATATGATGAATAGAGAATCGGAAAGGTAAACAATGTCAAAACCTCAATTTTGCATCCTACAACATTCCAATTAATTTCTACCTGACTAAATGCTTCTAAGTTTTACAATATCCACACAGGCATACCAAGTAGAAGAGACTGGTCAATGAAAGCAAGAAAGTGATTGCACTTACAAAGCCCAGTTCCTCCATGGTTCAACCCTCAAAAACCGGAAAAGGCTGTATATATCCTCCAAGTTGTTCTGCCATTTAAGTAAAACTCATAAAACTCGAATGCATAAGCACCTAATAGGCCAATACATGCAGAGAAAACTAGGAATGCACATTCTTAGAATTTGTTCGTTCTAACACCCTGCATTAATAGGGATAAATATAATTGGTTCAATTATACAGATAATGAGATCTACACTTAATACTCACCTGAATTGGTGTACCAGTAAGACACCAACGCCGATCAGCGGTAAGAGCAGCAGCGGCTAGGGATATTAAACTTTTAGAAGACTTTATCATGTGTGCTTCGTCAAGCACAACTCTAAACCAGTGAACAGAGTAAAGACCCCCATTTTCTGTGGAACTCTATAAGCAGATATGCAAAGTTCAGTCAAGAATAAGATGCATAATCAACCAAAAGATAAAATGGCAATAATGGCAGTAACATTTTCTATCATTTGCATGCCCATCTTAATTATACTACCCTCATGCATGGACCAAATTTTAAGCAAGCCACATTTTCCACTACCAACAAGACTGCATAGGCATAAGCCACATAACTTTTATTTTTGGATGAAAATGCATGACCAAACAAATCTGGTAAAAAAACATGATCATACAAACTGCACTCATGGCAGAAAGTGTGTATGCAGAAAGGGCAGAAGGCAAGCAAAAGGGTAATGTATTATCTGCATTCCATTGAACTCTTTCTTTACAAAAGAGAACACAAGTAAATAGTAACAGATGCCAAATCCTAACAAGGTGTCATAGTGGGGCAAGTATGCAAACAACCAGTCCGCCACATGGGCTGGTGCTATCTCACAACCAATAGAAGGGATTAACAAATGCTTCAGGATACGAAGAATACATTGAAAGACAGGTGTATGCTATAAGATCTCAGATATTACCACGGTTGAAAATTCTGAAGCCACAACACCATATGTAGTCAGAACAATATCACTCTGAACAATAAAGCTTGCTTCCTTTGGTCTGTTTTGTCCATAATGAACATATATATTCACAGAACCCAACTTAGTATGAGCTTCAATCTCCGCCTGTTAGACAAAATAACAATTTTAGTATTGAAAACATCAGGTGAGGTTTAGCATTACATTTAGACATGAAATTAGTAAAACAAGTCCAAATTATGTTTCCAATTTTCCACAAGTACCAAATGTGCATACAAATAGCGCAGTGTAGACAATGATGAAATAGTGCTACTGTTAGAACTATACCTTCCACTGACCAAGTAGTGTCATTGGGCAGACAATTAGATTGCCACCTCCAATAAGTGGAGTCTTAGGTTTCCTGAGCTTACTAAAAGAGAAAGGGCTAGCTAACTTCTTCACAGCATCATGAGACTGAATAGGCAATTCAGCCAATCCGCTAGCTTCACCACAGATCTTAGTAGTATGCTGAGTAGTGATACATCCTTTGCTAGAATCAGAAAGAAGAAGAGCTATTGTCATAATAGTCTTCCCCAGTCCCATTGCATCTGCCAGAATCTTATAATTTACACAATCAGTTACTAAAATGGATTAATGATTTAAACCGGAAATCAGAATTACCAATAGATATGGCAAAGATAAATGTGCGAAATATTTAGAATATCCTTACCCCGCCTCTCGCTAGTTGTAATGTACTAGGAAATTCAGTGGTGGCATCACCTGAAAACACATTCAAGTACAAAAAGAGCTCCCTCCTGAAACAAATGTAGTAAGTTGAGAAATGTCAATGTTAATTTAGAACAATCATAATCTCAAAAAATGGTTCATACAATATAAACCAGCCATACTTGTCATCAAGTTTATATGCCTCCCAACAAGGGTGAAGAGTTGTAGCTGCATCCTGGAAAGAACTGCCTTTCTCAAGCTGCAGCATCCAATGAAGGGCCTGCTTCTGATAAGGGCGTAGATCACACTGCAGAGCTTCAGGGGGATCCCTTTCCTACAAGATATAAATTAAAAGCATTACTGAAGTCAAGACAAAGCCAACTTGTATCTGAAACTTTGAACAAACAGAGAACTGTTGGATTACCTCCAGTGCAGAACTGTCTGAGATTCCAATTATATCATCCAAATCAGAATCTGAAACAGTTCCTTCACCATTATCATCTTCATTTCCACCAGAAAATAATCTCAGTTTCTCGGATGTCAACTTTGTGGGAGGCGCGGTGCTCTGATGAGGCAGATCCGCAGGTGTGAGACCAACATTTATTACAGTAATAGCATTGCGAAGTATGAACTACTTATCAGTTACCTTTATTTCAATCGGTCGCTTTCTGGAACAAAGATCTTCTGGAGTAAATGCTGCCTGGTTTGAATTTACATAGAATCAAAGAAAATAAGAAAATATTAACAACATGAACATGCCAACTCTAGCAAAAGAGCTGACTTTTTTAAACAGGAGAAATCACATGATTTATATGGAAAATTTTCAGTTTGGCTCTTTATGGCTTTATTCATGTTGTACATCTCACAATTATGTGTATACAATGCTGAGCAAAATTGTAAATTTTCATACTTTTTGATTCTTGGTTGTTTAATGTTTATCGACAATGATTTTACCCATTCCAAGAGCTTCTAACTGTGAATGTTTGTAATGCATTTTGCACTAGATAACAAAATGAATAAGAGAAGCAATGAAATGAACGCCTCTCACCTTCTTAAAAGGGGCAATCCCAACCAACTTGAGAAGTGTGGGCAGTGGATGAAACGTGGAGTCCTCAGTAGCAACACGAGCCGCCTTGGGCAACAATTGCTTTTGGTCACGAAACATTGAGCTGTTGATATATACACTGCCAAGTACACAACCGTACTCAAAATTATGTACATGGAACAGCAGAAATGCATATGGACGAGAGTTACTTTTAGACGCAATTCAAATACCTTACGGACAAGAGGACGGTGTCCATGATGCTAAGCACCTCGGGAGCGGATTTGCACAGGCCCTCGACTTTTATCTTGCCCTCCTTGAGAAGGGGGAGCAGGCACCGCGCCCACTCGTTGGGGATGCGACCCACCTAAACATCAAATTGTTAAAGTATACAATGGTGCGAATCCGATGCGGCATCAGAGAATTTTAGGGAAAGCAGTAGTGACGAAGTAATGTACCTCCCCGTGGTGCGGGGTTGAGAAGCGCATAATCTCGAAGGAGCATGAAGCGAGGGCGGAGCGGCCAGGGCGGTTCTTGCCCGCGGAGGAGGCTGCCGCCGCAGAGTTGGGGAACGAGAAGGTGACGGGGTCCCCGGAGGCGATGCGCCTGTCCTTGCAGGTGGACAGCCCCGCCATCTCGGCGCTCCCCACCAGCCACCAGTTCTCGCCGCCGCCGCCGGTGGGCGCGGGCACGTGATTGGGCCTAGGTTTCTCTGCCTCCGGCTTGGATCGGGAAGGGGTTTTGGGTGGTGGGATCGATTCGGTGGGGGCTTTGGTGAGTTTGGCCGGCGGAGGCGACGGCGAAGGCTGCAGAGGCGGCGGCTTGTGGTGGAAGTCGAGGAGGATGTTGATGGCCTTGGTGGGGTCGTCGCCGGCCATGTGCAGCGCGCGGATGATGTCTATCTCCGACGTCCCCTCACCGAGCACCGCGCGCACCGTCGCCACCTGCTCCTCCCGCTCCCTCTCCTTCCCCATCTCCGTCTCCCCCCGCTCCCGCTCCCTCTCCTCTCTGCTCGCTCGCGATTTTTCTTCCCAAACAAAAAATCCCGCTTCGCGCCGCCCCCTAACAGCTTCCGCGGGAAGAAGCTAAGACCGAAATGCCGCCCTTTACCCTTTTTGCCCCCTTCAGCCAGTTTGCGGTGGGAGTTGGGGCGCAGAGGCTCCGGCAGGTTTCTTTTCGATTTTCAATCTGTTTGTGTTTATTCTGTTTACAGTAATTAGTTTTTAAATAATATATTTTTAAGATAGAATTAGTAAATAAATTATAGTAAAAAATGTAATGAATTCAGTTGTATCGGTTAAATTATATGCGACTATTTTTCTACACACACTACCTTTCACGAACAATCCGAATTCAAACATTTAAGTCATAAACCATCAACCTAAAAGAACTCATCCTCTATCTGCAGTTCTGCACTTCTCGAGTGTTGTCCTAAACATCGACCAAGAAGCCCCAAGCTAGAATGCGTTTGGTTTTTTAACTAGTTTTTTCCCTTTGCAACAGCCGTAGAGATATATAGTATTTTCTATTTTTTATTTATTTAATTAAATGCTTAGAAAAAACTAACAGTCATTACAGTGTTATTTCAGTTAAAAATCACAACACTTCAAAATAGAGCATTCGCTCTCTACGATGTTTTTTCTTTTTTATTTTCCAATCAAATTGATACAAATTTACAAAGGAGTAGCTAGCCATGGCTTTACCATTGAAAGCACTTTCAACAACATAGTAAACTTTCATAGAGTTTCAACATATTGTAGCAAGTTTCATATAAATTTCAACGATACAACAAGTTTTGTGAAAGTTTCAAGTTTAAAAGTTAGAAGTTTCAAGAAGATTCTAGCAAAAGTGTCAAGTAGAATTCAACAATTTTTACAAATCTAAGTAGGATTCAAAAAAGGTTTCGAGAAAGTTCCAAAAATTCAACCAAAAGTTCCATCATTGTTATATCAAGTTTTGCTATGTTTCAGAGAGTTTCAAACAGGGTTTGAAGAGTTTCAGTGCATTATCAGTGTGTTTCAGCGTATTTCAATGAGTTACAAATATAAAACTTGATTGAAAATGAGTTTCAGAATAATTTCAAAAAATATTAAAAATAGACAACAAAGTTTCAGTTAGTGGACAAAAATCAATCAAATTTGATAAATTTTACGTGAGTTCCAGATTGAAACTGCAATATTCGAGTAGATGGCAAATACAAAAGTCACAAACTTCATGTTTTCATTGTAGTTTCAAATAAGCATCTTCACTAGAGCACATCGAAGGTGAGGAGATAGTGAATTTCAAGCATGCTGCAAGACGTCATGCTCATCTTCGCCCACTCGACTCCCATCACCACGCTCACTCGTGGCCGATGTACAGCCCATCACCGCTCATCGCTCACCACAGCGCGGGTGAGCTTATACCACTCATTGCTTTTCCATATGCAAGTTTCATAAGGTTTTATGTTCCAAAATACAAGTTTCATATGAGTTTCATGAAGTTTTATGTTCCAAAACACAAAGTTTTAGATTGTTTTATATTCTGAATTGCAAGCTTCATAAGATTTCATATTCCAAAATATGATTTTTATGAGTTTTATGAGGCTCCATATTCCAAAACGCAAAGTTTCAAATGGTTTCATGTTCAAATTGCAAGTTTCATCAGGTTTCATGTTTAAAAATGCAAGTTCATAGAGCTTTCATATTCCGAAATGCAAAGGCTTCAACATGTTTTCGTGAGTTTCAGAGGAAAAACAAAAGAATATGCCATTTCAATGCCAATTAAAAAAATTAAAATAAAATTACCAATGACAGTGCAAAATTTCCATAAAATTCAAAAAAAAACCCAAAACTTCAAAGAGATACAATAGATTGGGCTAGGAAACAACGACGTCATCTGAAGTAGGCTTGGGATTCGCGGTGACGTGCATCGATCCTACAGCATGGGAGAGCATCCCAACTTCTGTTGGCTTGTTGCGTCGTCGGCCCGTTGTGTTGCCGCCCTGCACCGCTGCAAGCCACCTCGACCATACCTACAACCACCATTGCTCCCAAACATCGCCATCTACTCGCCGTTGCACTGCCTCAGCTGATCTCGCCATCGTCGAGACGCCTCACCTACCAGCCACTCCCTTCATCATCGCCTAGCACACCTATGCCAACCAATCCCATGGCCTTGTGGTAGGGCTCATGAGTAGATTAAAAGTTTGGGATAGAATATAGTAGAGATAGAGAGCAAGTAGAGAGAGGAAGTTTGCTAGAAGGAAAATGAGTGGAAGGGGGATGGCAACGTTGTTGTCTACGAAGCAGGACAGGAAAAGGGGGCAACTTCTGGGGGAGGTAGAAGTCATGCTATTATGATGGCTTGGAGGGATCTGCTTGGGTTTTGGAGGCAGGTGGGCATCATCACTGTGGAAGCTGAAGTCAGCGCCGCAAGTGGGTTGGCCATGGATGGCGATGGCATTAAGGTCACACCCCAGATAGACAATCGGCCGTGGGTCTCCAATGATGTTACCGACTATCTCACTCGCATCAGTGGCAACTGGACAGCTTACTGGAGTGGAGGAAACCAGTGTCTGTCACGGCGCCGTCATCGCCTCACAATCTTGGGCACTACCACGGTACCCTGGATGGAATACTACCACTCCAACTTTTGATGTGTAACATCCTGTTTTTCTGAGATTTTTAAAGCCTGGATTTCAAAAATGAATTTTTTGGAATTTTCTGAAATTAATTGAAGCTTCAAATGAATTTTTAAAGTTTTAAATGATTTAATGTGATTAAAATAAACATTAACATAAGTGGAAAATATTTTATTTGTGTTCCTCAGGTCTCAAGGAATTTTCTGGTATTTTTGGTGTTTTTTCCGGATTTATTTGCTATTTTCTAGAGCTTTTAGAAGTTTATTTGAATTTCTGGAAAAAGAAAAGAAAAGAAAAGAATTAAACCTCACCCGCCCGATCTCCCTCTCTCCGCCACGCGTCACCCATCCCGCCGCCGCCGCCGTGTTTCCTTTCCCGCGCCCGCTTCATCCCCGCCGCCGATCCGCGCGCCACGCGTCGCGTCGCGCATCCGCACTGACGCGGCACGCACTCGCGCCGCCCTCGCCTCGCCTCGCCCGCCGATCGCGCGCGCGCGATCACAGCCGTCGTCGTCGCGCGCGCGCGCAAACCCTAACCCTCGCGTGCGTCCGAGCCGTCCGATCTCCTCGCGTTGAATCCCGACCGTCCAAACTTGTCGCGTTGCGGCCGTCGCCAGAATCGGATTGGATTGCCTCGGTTCGCGTGATAAACGGGTCGGCCGTCCTCGGTTCGCGTGCACGCACCGACAAGCTCTCGCCGCCGCCTCGCCGCCCTCGCGCCGCGCGCGCCGTCGCCGGAGCCGTTCGCGCCCGCCCTCGAGCCCGCCGCCGCCGCCGGTCGCCGGAGCGATAGCGCGCCGCCGCGTCGCCGCCGGTGAGCTCTCGCGCCGTTCGCCGCGTCGCCTCGCCATCGCCGCCCTCGCCTGCGCCTCGCCTCGCGCGGCTGCGCCAGCGCGCCGCGACCCGTCGCCTCGCGCGCGCGCGCCGCCCGCGTCGCCGATCCGCCCTCCGCGCCCGCCACGCGTCGCCCGCCGCTGCGATCCGCTTCGCCGCGCGCCATACCAGCAAGGCGCGCGCGCGCCGCCAGCGCGAGCCGCCACGCTGCGTCGCCAATCGCCCGCCGCCGCGCCGCGCAGCAATCCCGCCGCCCGCTCGATTCGGCCGAGGGCTCGAATCGGCCGCGTGTCCGCCTCCCGCCGTCGGATCCGCCGACGCCGCCGCGCCCGAACCGCCAGCTCAGCCTAGCCACGTGGCAGCACCAGCGCGTGCCACGTCAGCCCTAGGCCACGTGGCACGACACGTGGCATGCCACGTTAGCGCCACGTCAACCCTAGCCGCCTCCCCCGAGCCACGTGGCAGCCACGTCAGCTGCCACGTCAGCATGCACCACGTGGCAGCATATGCTGCTGCCACGTCAGCACGCCCCCGCCGCGTCAGCCCTCTCTCCCCCGTACACTGTTCCGTGCGCCGGGTTCACCGTGGACCAGGTATTCGGTGGACCGGGTTCACAGCACAGTGCCTTTTTCCGATTTTCCCGAATTAATTTTGAATTAATTTTCCGGGAGCCCGTTCTCCTCCGTCCTAGCTCCGATTGACCCCGTTCTTTTTTCTAAATTCATCTAAAATCGAGCTCTAGCTGTTGGTTCTGGTTTTGTGAATTTTTGAGTTCTTTTGCTTGTCATTTTATGTGTTTCTTTGTTTCCGGTCGTTTTCTCTCTCGTTAGATTCGGATTCCGGAGGAGCAGGTTTCGCGCCAGAAGACCAGGAGTACCCCGCTGAGCATAACGAAGGCAAGTCGTGTCCCTTGATCATGTTGAACCCAATTTTACAAACTATTATTTAATTATTTTGCTTTAAATTACGTTGCATTGCTATTTTTATTCAAACCGTTGCACAGGTAGTTATTGACCCAATTGCAAATATACCTCCTTGACACTTTGAAATACCATGGAGCCTTTGTCACCATAGGTTGGGAAATTTAATAGTGATGCTAGTTTATTTATCACATAGGTTGGTACGATTAGATTGCTTAGCCAGTTTATATTTACGTTTGGTCTCATCGCACATATTAAATTATTAATTTGACTTAATGATATATGGAACTGTGGTTGGTGCCACGTGTATTAAAATTTGTGCCACGGCATTGGTGTGACGTTGGCTTGGTTATACAAATTGGTTTTTGCACTCGGGCGAGTGATCGTGCAGTAAAGGGGGAAGTACAGTTGTACTTTGGGGGATGTGGTAGTCTCGCCCGAGAAATGTTAAGGACTTAACTTTGTGCGCCATTGATCTGAGCTTAATCGTGCAAACCACATGTCTATTATGGGATGGACCTGGCTGATTAATTTGTAATATTTCAATTCAATTCTGCCATTGTGATGAACATGGTTCTTGATTTCCATGTGGCGCAAGGGGGTGTGATGCGAAACCTAGCGGGCGGGATTGTGTTGAGGTAGAGCATTGTAAAGGCCTTATTGTGATTTCCTTAGGCCTAGGCTAATCACATCGTGTGGGTACAGTTGTGCAACCTCTGCAGAGTGTAAAACTATTCGAATAGCCGCGTCCTCGGTCATGGGCGGTGCTCGGGATTTCACACGAGGGTTAGTGTTTCTTTATAACTTGGTGGTTTATGTTGGGAGTGGACGGTAGTTCATCGTTGGTTTAACTTGTGAATTGGTGTTCACAAGTGGTTCATGTTTATCCCTTTGATTATCTATTATTCTGCTTTCGATTAACTTTCGCTTTCAAGTTATTTAATATATTTCACCAATAAATGCCTTTATGCAAATTAACCTTTCAGCCTTCCTTTGGTAAGCCTTGCATATTATATTGCATTTATTGTTACAAGCGACTTGCCGAGTACCAATGTACTCACGGCTTTACGCCTATGTTGCTCGATTGAGGAGAGGAGTACTATCGGCAGGAGGTGCGGAAGGGGAGTACTTGACGACTTCACGGATTAGGCCGTTCTCCACTCGATAGCTTTGTGGCTTGTCGATTGGTCGCTACGCTTTATTTTGGGATTTCCTCTGCTATTTTGTTAAGCCCTTCCGGCTAGAGATATTGTAAGCTTGGCCATAAGGTCGTACCTTTGATATTTTATCGATATTCTAGTTTTCCCTTATTATTGTCGTGTGTATGACTATGATGATCTATGTTTGATCGTGTGCACTAGCGTGATCTGGACTAGTGCGGTTTACGAGAGACCGAATTTGCATATTCGGTCTCGGCAGAGATGGTATCAGAGCATATCGAATGTAGGGACGAAGCCCTAGTTAAATTGGTCGTAGCCCAAAAATTTATTTTCTAAATCAAACCAACTAAACTTGATATTTAGTAATATCTCTATCTTCTTACCTCATTCTTAAGGATTCTTGTCTCTCACCCCAACTCTTGAAAAATTTGTTTTCCTAAAGTTATAAACTGATCTTTCCTTTATAAATGCATTAGATGTCCCGAACTTCCTACACCGACAGGAGGATGGAGGTCACTTCGCTGCGTTTTGTTGCGGTGCCTCGGTTTAAGAGATCGCCGTCTACCTCACCAAGGATGAGAAGCAAAAAGATCAACGCATCGGGAGCATCTCCAGGCTATACTTCGCCACCCGAGTCGGCAAGCAGGTGCTACATCACAGTTTCAAGAACACCGGTGCGGTGGGAGATGTCGGCCAGGAGTTGCGCACAAAGCCATCCGTCGACTTTGCAAGCTATACAAGATCAACATGGCGGACTCGTCCGGAAGTTCAAGGAGCGATGCGGAGCCACCCCGAGACTACGAGCGATGCAGGAGGAGCCCCGCCGCATCGCGGTACCTCTACCGTCGCCTACACCGCCGAGCCCGGAGGAGAGCGTCGTATCACCGGAGATCGTCGCGCCTACCTCGGTCGGTTCCTCCACCCGATCGAGAGCGATGCGCCGATCCGCAACTCGTGGGTTGTCTACGCGATTCGAGGACGATAGCGATGTACCCTATTTGTCGAGGACCCGAGTGGGAGCCTTGAGTAGATAGTGCGAGTAGACACGTTGGATTTTATTTGCGGTTGTGTGCGATGTGAGTGCAAATATTGCCTTAAAAGCATTATATTGCGATCATGTCAAATCTTTTATTGGAGTTTATTTTGTTCGGTTTCTTAGTTAGCCTTATGGCTAAGTGCTTGTTTAGGTTAGGTCTCCATTAAGCAAAACCCCTTAGACGCATTTACCTCTTATCTATGCTTTTCCCCTCGTCTTTCACCTTTGGTCATCGTGATTGTTTTCTTTTGAGCAAGATGGTTGACACCAGAACTCCTCCACCGCAATCGGGGCACGGGACCCAGAGAACGATCTTTGCGCGCCGGTGCCACTGCCTTGGATCCCGCACTCGATCGATTCTTGATGGCGGCACTCGGATGATGCACGAACTATGATGCAGGGTATGCGAGACTATGATGCAATGGCAACACGAGAGCGATCGCCGCCAAGCACCTCGTCAACAGACCAGGCTATGCGAGTTTATGAGGACGAGACCGCTGCTTTCTCCAGTTCATCGAGCCTTTGGAGGTCGACGACTAGGTCCGTTCGATTGAGAAGAAATCGAACTTGGCTCGGTGCACCAAACGAGAGAGAAGGTTTTGTATGCGGCACATCGGCTTGAGGGACCAAAGGCAGAGTGGTGGGAGAACTCTTGTGCCGCCCATGAGAACCAAAGACGACATCACCGGAAGGAATTCGCAAAGGCTTTCCACACCGCTCATGTCATGGAGGGAGTGGTAGAGATGAAGAAGGATGAGTTTGGAAGTTCCAGCAGAGGAACACATCGGTGAGTGAATATCTCAATAAATTCACTCAGTTGGCTCGCTTCTGCGCGCTGAAGGATGTAGCGACAGATGCAAATTCGCGAAGAGGTTCAAGAAAGGCTTGAACCCAGCTTTGAAGGTGCAAGTCGTGAGGCACGCGACTATGCCGATTTCAGCGGTTGGTGGATAAGGCCATTCTCATCGAGGAGAGTCGCGCGAGCTCGAGGAGTCTCGCAAGAGGAGGTTGATCCAAAGAGGATCACAACACACACACCGATCTCGAGGCCTCGTTTTGGTTCCTACCACCTGCCGAGCGCCACAAAGCGGCGGCAGCAGCAGCAGCGATCTTGATTCGGACCCACTCGGACACCGCGCCCGATTTGATCGGGACGGCGTCCTAGTGGTTCCAGATGGACAGCGCAGCAGGTGCGATAATTGGCGGCATCCATCACTTGCTTCAAGTGTCACGAGGTGGGACACTATGCTAGCAAGTGCCCTCGAGGCGAGCCCCGCCGCCGATTCGCTTTGACTTGGGAGCCACACCGGTCGTACCCCCCGGGCAGCGGGGCGAGCACCCCGCCTCGGGGCGAGCTAGCGGGGCGCCGGTGGTGAGAGTCGTGAACCACGTCACCGCAGAGGATGCCCGAGCAGCACGAGACGTTGTGATCGATGCGTTTCGTACATTGATTCCTGCCACCGTTTTATTTGATTACGAGCTTCGCATTCGTTTGTTTCTGGAGTTTTGCCTTAAAGCAACAATTGAAAATCTGTTGCTCTTGGATCTGTTCTTTTAATCCAATCCCGGATCCGAGTTGAGATCCAACCTAGGTTGTCCAGAGTTAGGATAACCATTCGGGAGTTGAGTTCGAGGCCGACTGATTTTGTTGGATATGCGATCCCTAGATGTAATCTTGGGAATGGATTGGCCGAAGCGGCGCAGCGATGTTAGACTGTGGGAGCGAGCGATGACCTTAACCAATTCAGACGGAGTTAAGGTGCGTTTAGCGGCCCGGTGAGTGCCACCAGAGCGGTCATGGTTTGCGAGTAAGGTAATCCATTGGAGGATGTACGGTTGTCGAGAGTACCCGACGTGTTTCGGATGATCTTCCGGGTATGCCGCCAGAGAGGGAGGTTGAGTTTACGATTGAGCTCGTGCGGTACCGCTCCGATTTCAAGAGACCTATCGGATGCCACCAATGATTTAGCGAGTTGAAAAAGCAAATTCGGAGTCATTGGATAAGGGTTATATCGACCTAGTTCATCCCGTGGGGAGCGCCGTGTTGTTCGTCAAGAAAAAGGATGGTAGCCAGCGCATGTGCGTGGACTACAGAGCACTTAATGAGGTCACCGTCAAAAATAAGTACCCTCTGCCCAGGATTGATGACCTGTTTGACCAGCTTAAGGGAGCAGGAGTGTTCTCCAAGATTGATTTGAGGTCAGGATATCATCAGATGAAGATACGTAAGGAGGATATACCCAAGACAGCCTTCTCGACTCGTTATGGTCTATACGAGTTCACAGTGATGTCATTTGGTTTGACTAATGCCCCAGCATATTTCATGTATTTGATGAATAAGGTGTTTATGGAATATTTGGACAAGTTTGTCGTTGTTTTCATTGACGACATTTTGATATATTCCAAGGATGAGGAGGAACATCAGGAGCACTTGAGGTTAGCATTGCAGAAATTGAGGGATAATCAGTTGTATG
Source organism: Melocanna baccifera (assembly GCA_036346265.1). Classification (NCBI taxonomy): domain Eukaryota; kingdom Viridiplantae; phylum Streptophyta; class Magnoliopsida; order Poales; family Poaceae; genus Melocanna; species Melocanna baccifera. The sequence continues at coordinate 14,092,736 of CM070679.1, forward strand.
CAAAGTTCAGCAAATGTGAGTTTTGGATGAAGAAAGTCGCTTTTCTAGGGCATGTGTTAACAGCAGAAGGAGTCGCAGTTGACCCAGGGAAAGTAAGTGATGTTTTGGATTGGCAGTCACCCACTTCAGTTACCCAGGTCAGGAGTTTTCTGGGTATGGCAGGATACTACCGTCGTTTTATTGAGGGATTTTCCAGTGTGGCCAGACCCCTTACGCAGTTGCTCAAAAAGGAAAAGAAATTCACTTGGACGCCAGAGTGCGAGAAAAGTTTTCAGAAACTCAAGGAGAGTTTGACCACAGCCCAAGTGCTTGTGTTGCCTTATATTAACAAGGATTTTGAGATATTTTGCGATGCTTCGCGCAAAGGTTTGGGTTGTGTCTTGATGCAAGACAAGAGAGTGGTAGCCTATGCCTCACGCCAGTTGAGACCGCATGAGGAGAACTACCCTACCCATGATTTAGAGTTGGCAGCCGTAGTGCATGCTTTAAAGATTTGGCGTCATTATCTGATGGGTAACAGATGTGAGGTTTACACGGATCATAAGAGTCCAAATACATCTTTACCCACCAGAGCTTAACCTCAGGCAGAGGAGGTGGTTAGAGCTGATAAAGGATTATAATGTGGGAATACATTATCATCCTGGAAAAGCTAATGTTGTTGCAGATGCCTTGAGCAGAATGGTATACTGCAATTCAGTGATGGTTCGAGAGAGTCAGCCAGCTTTGCATGAGGAATTTCAGAAGCTTAACCTTGAGTTGGTTGAACCAGGATTTTTGGCAGCTATGGAGATGCAGCCTACTTTGGATGGTCAGATTCGCCAGGCTCGGTCAAATGATGAGGCATTTCAGAGGATCAGAAAGAATTTAAGTGAAGGTAAAGAGTCAGGATTTTCAGTGGATGATCAGGGAACCTTGTGGTTCAAGCAGCGTTTGTGTGTGCCCAACAAACAAGAACTAAAGGATGTGTTATTAAAAGAGGCTCATGAGTCACTGTATTCGATTCATCCAGGCAGTACCAAGATGTACCAAGACATTAAGGATAAGTATTGGTGGCCAAGCATGAAGCGTGAGATTGCTGAGTATGTAGCCCTTTGTGATAGAGTAAAGGCAGAGCACCAGAGACCTGCAGGTTTGCTACAGCCATTAAAAGTCCCTGAGTGGAAGTGGGAAGAAATTGGTATGGACTTTATAGTCAGTTTGCCTAAAACCAAAGAGGGTCACGATTCGATTTGGGTCATTGTGGACCGTTTGACCAAGGTTGCTCATTTCATTCCAGTTAAGACGACTTACAGTGGTGACAAATTGGCAGAGCTATATATGTCCAGGATTGTCAGTTTGCATGGTGTGCCCAAGAAGATTGTGTCAGATCGTGGATCGCAGTTCACCTCCCGGTTTTGGGGTAGTTTCCATAAGGCTATGGGAACCCACGAATTTCAAGATCAACATATCACCCCAGCATGCATGGTCGACAGAGCGAGTTAATCAGTTACGGAGGACATGTTGAGAGCTTGTGTGCTTGATCATGGGTCTAAGTGGGACAGATTGTTTACCTTTTGCGAGTTCTCATACAACAACGCTTATCGTGCCGCTTTGCGATGTCACCGTTTGAGGCATTGTATGGCAGAAATGCGAGACCCTCTCAATTGGAAGGAGACGGGGAAGGTCGGGTTTTGGCCCGATTGTTTGAAAGAAGCCGAGGATAAGGTCCGCTTAATTCAGAAAGGTTGAAAGCGCCTGTGCAGACATGAAAAGCTATCACGAGATACCGACGCCGAGCCGAGTTTTGAGCCGATGATTTTGTGTATCGAGGATCACACCATTCAAAAGTGTGAAGAGATTTCAGCTAAAAGGGAAGCTTGCACCGAGATATGTTGGTCCGTTCGATTTCAAACGCAGGGAGAGGTTGCTTATCGCTTGAGCTACTGCGTCCTTGATGGGGTACATGACGTCTTTCATGTGTCCCGGTGAAGAAGTGCTCGCACGCACGAGGAGGTTGTGCCGATTGAGGCCGTTGACTGCGGGAGGATCTGCGTACAAAGAGCACCAGTCAAAATCTTGGAAGTGTCGAGCGAGTCACCGGAATAAAGCGGTCCGTTTTGCAAAGTTCGGTGGAGCAACCATTCCGAGGAGGAAGCCACCGGGAGCGCGAGGAGGATCTCGAGCGGAGTTTCCAACCTATTCTCTTAGTTGGCCCGATCTCGGGTCGAGATCTCGTTTAAGGGGTAAGGTTTGTAACATCCTGTTTTTCTCGAGATTTTTAAAGCCTGATTTCAAAATGAATTTTCTGGAATTTTCAAATTAATTGAAGCTTCAAATGAATTTTTAAAGTTTTAAATGATTTAATGTGATTAAAATAAACATTAACATAAGTGGAAAATATTTTATTTGTGTTCCTCAGGTCTCAAGGAATTTTCTGGTATTTTTGGTGTTTTTGGATTTATTTGCTATTTTCTAGAGCTTTTAGAAGTTTATTTGAATTTACGGAAAAGAAAAGAAAAGAATTAAACCTCACCCGCCCGATCTCCTCTCCGCCACGCGTCACCCATCCCCGCCGCCGCCAGCCATTGCCCTTTCCGCGCGCGCTCGCCCCGCCGCCCGATCCGCGCGCGCCACGCGTCGCGCGTGCGCGGCGGCGGCGGCACCACGCGCTTCGCCCAGCTCGCCTCGCCTCGCCGCCGATCGCGCGCGCGCGCGATCACGGCCGTCCGTCCTCGCGCGCGCGCAAACCCTAACCCTAACCCTCGCGTGCGTCCGAGCCGTCCGATCTCCCTCGCGTTGAATCCCGACCGTCCAAACTTGTCCGCGTTGCGACCGCCGCCAGAATCGGATTGGATTGCCTCGGTTCGCGTGATAAAATGGGTCGGCCGTCCTCGGTTCGCGTGCACGCACCGACGGCTCGCCGCCGCCTCGCCGCCCGCCGCGCCGCCGCTGTCGCCGAGCCGTTCCGCCGCCGCCCTCGCGCCCGCCGCTGCCGCTCGAGGTCGCCGGGCGATGCCGCCGCCGCGTCGCCGCCGGTGAGCTCTCGCGCCGTTCGCCGCGTCGCCGCGTCGCCTCGCCGCTCGCCGCCGCCGCCTCGCCTCGCCTCGCGCGCTGCGCCAGCGCGCGCCGCGACCGTCGCCTCGCGCGCGCGCCCGCCACGCCGCCGATCCGCCCTCCGCGCCCACGACCACGCGTCGCCCGCCGCTGCGATCCGCGCCAGCGCGCGCTCGCGCGCAGCGCCCGCCGCCGCCAGCGCGCGAGCCGCCACGCGCCGCCAATCGCCGTCGCCGCGCCGCGCCGCGCAATCCCGCCGCCGCTCGAGATCGGCGAGGCTCGAATCGCCGCGTGTCCGCCTCCCGCCGTCGGATCCGCGCCGCCGCCGCCGCGCGAAAGCCGCTCGGCCTAGCCACGTGGCGGCACGGCGCGTGCCACGTCAGCCTAGGCCACGTGGCACGACACGTGGCATGCCACGTTAGCGCCACGTCGCCCTAGCCGCCTCCCGAGCCACGTGGCGGCCACGTCACCGCCACGTCGGCGATGCGCCACGTGGCGATATGCCGCCGCCACGCCGGCCAGACGCCCCGCCGCGTCGACCCTCTCTCCCCGTACACTGCCCGTGCGCGCCGGTTCACCGTGGACCAGGTATTCGGTGGACCGGGTTCACAAACCTGATGCCTTTTTCCGATTTTCCCGAATTAATTTTGAATTAATTTTCCGGAGCCCGTTCTCCTCCGTCCTAGCTCCGATTGACCCGTTCTTTTTCTAAATTCATCTAAAATCGAGCTCTAGCTGTTGGTTCTGGTTTTGTGAATTTTGAGTTCTTTTGCTTGTCATTTTATGTGTTTCTTTGTTTCCGGTCGTTTTCTCTCGTTAGATTCGGATTCGGAGGAGCAGTTTCGCGCGCGAAGACCGTGAGTACCTCACGAGCATAACGAAGGCAAGTCGTGTCCCTTGATCATGTTGAACCCAATTTTACAAACTATTATTTAATTATTTTGCTTTAAATTACGTTGCATTGCTATTTTTATTCAAACCGTTGCACAGGTAGTTATTGACCCAATTGCAAATATACCTCCTTGACACTTTGAAATACCATGGAGCCTTTGTCACCATAGGTTGGGAAATTTAATAGTGATGCTAGTTTATTTATCACATGGGTTGGTACGATTAGATTGCTTAGCCAGTTTATATTTACGTTTGGTCTCATCGCACATATTAAATTATTAATTTGACTTAATGATATATGGAACTGTGGTTGGTGCCACGTGTATTAAAATTTGTGCCACGGCATTGGTGTGACGTTGGCTTGGTTATACAAATTGGTTTTTGCACTCGGCCGAGTGATCGTGCAGTAAAGGGGAAGTACAGTTGTACTTTGGGGGATGTGGTAGTCTCGCCCGAGAAATGTTAAGGACTTAACTTTGTGCGCCATTGATCTGAGCTTAATCGTGCAAACCACATGTCTATTATGGGATGGACTGGCTGATTAATTTGTAATATTTCAATTCAATTACGCCATTGTGATGAACATGGTTGCTTGATTTCCATGTGGCGCAAGGGGTGTGATGCGAAACCCTAGCGGGCGTGGATTGTGTTGAGGTAGAGCATTGTAAAGGCCTTGTTGTGATTTCCTTAGGCCTAGGCTAATCACATCGTGTGGGTACAGTTGTGCAACCTCTGCGAGTGTAAAACTATTCGAATAGCCGCGTCCTCGGTCATGGGCGGTGCTCGGGATTTCACACGAGGGTTAGTGTTTCTTTATAACTTGGTGGTTTATGTTGGGAGTGGACAGTAGTTCATCGTTGGTTTAACTTGTGAATTGGTGTTCACAAGTGGTTCATGTTTATCCCTTTGATTATCTATTATTCTGTTTTCGATTAACTTTCGCTTTCAAGTTATTTAATATATTTCACCAATAAATGCCTTTATGCAAATTAACCTTTCACCTTCCTTTGGTAAGCCTTGCATATTATATTGCATTTATTGTTACAAACGACTTCTTGAGTACCAATGTACTCACGGCTTTACGCCTATGTTGCTCGATTGAGGAGAGGAGTACTATCGGCGGAGGTGCCGAAGGGAGTACTTGACGACTTCACGGATTAGGCTTCGTTCTCCACTCGATAGCCTGTGGCTTGTCGATTGGTCGCTACGCTTTATTTTGGGATTTCCGCTGCTATTTTGTTAAGCCCTTCCGGCTAGAGATATTGTAAGCTTGGCCATAAGGTCGTACCTTTGATATTTTATCGATATTCTAGTTTTCCCTTATTATTGTCGTGTGTATGACTATGATGACATCTATGTTTGACTGTGTGCACTAGCGTGATCCTGGACTAGTGCAGTTTACACAGAGAGACCGAATTTGCATATTCGGGTCTCGACATGATGTGTCTCCCTTTTTATTACAGGGTAAATGGAAGAGAACAAGAGGATTTGATTTTTACCAATCTCAAAAAGTTGAGCAAGTTTTGTTCCAAGGCAAGTGCTTACTAAATTTGCAGTTGTGTGTGGCATTATCAAAATTGCCAGAACTCAAATTCTAAATCCACCAAGACGATCATCACAACCCACTAAAGCCGCACAAGATTGTGCTCAAATTTTGCTTTGGCACACAATCTCTAACACACAATTTGGATCATAGAATTGGGCTAGAAATTGTAGAATTAGCATTGGCTTTTTATGAATATCAGTTTTTTGGATGTATCCAGAATTTAGAATTGGAATCACGACCCAATGCCGATAACAATGGTCGGATTTCATGACACTTTGAGTCCTTTGACTTGAGCAATCTCCACACTAATAGTTCCTCTTCTCATCATATTGTTGAGGTGTAGAGGCTTCCTGATGCTGTCGATTCATCGTATTATTCATGTTCAGCATCATTGTATTCATGAGCTAAGCCTGGGTGGCCATGAACTAACTCAGAGTTGGATCCAATCCGATTGGAGCTGACTACGGTCCCTATGCTGAAGAATTTGTGGCGCTAGTGTCAAGATCTGAGTGCATCTAACTATGACTAGCTAAATTCCAAGTATCAACCATTTGCCAAATTAACACCAAGGTTACAAAAGAAAGAGGGAAAGCAAAAATAAGTGGTAAACTCTGAAAAATAGAATGTTACACCTTCCATATGCGCACCTCCCATTGCCTTTGGTTCCTCGCCCCGATCTCGCACCGTTGTGATTCCGGTGAGGAATCCGTGCACCATTTGCCCCTAGGCTATAAAAGCCCTCCCTCGGCACCCCTACCTCAACACTACTCTCCCACCGCCCCCAATCGCCTCCTAGCATAGCCAAGCTCTCCACTGTTGAGTGCTTGCCTCCCAAGCCCTTCCAAGAACTCTAGCGAGCTCCCTCCACCGATTTGAGCCTCTTCAAGGTCTGCAATCGTCACAGGAAGTTTCTCTGAGCCTTCGCCAACAATGTCCACCACTTCATCGTCCAAGCTCACCGCCAAAACGCCGTCCTCACCACAAGCCGAGCTCCGACCGCCGCCTACACTCGCCGTCGGCCACCTCTAAATTTCCCCAAGCCACGCGTCAAGGTGCCAAACACTCCCCACATCTCCCCCTCGCTTTTATGACCACCGTCGTCTGCCACTGTGCACTAGAGCTTCGGTAACCCTCGACTCCAGTGCGCCAGCACTGTCTGGCCAAGCCACATTAGTGCATACGGCCACGTGGCCACCACCTGGCGCCACATGCTCTACCACACCAGCATAGTCTGCAAGCCTAGCAGCCACACCACCTCAACCATGGTCCTGGTCCATCATGGACCATGCAAAGCCCGTAGACAAGGTTCTAGAAAGCACTAGGCGCTAGGTGGGCGGTGGCCCGAAGCCTAGTGCCTAGGCTGCCCAGGCGACCGGCTTGGCAACGGTGCAGATAGGTCCACAACAAGAATAATATGATGAATCGAGCAAGCATCTAGCATCAAATTGGGCAAGATAGAAGGGTAATTACCTAAAGAAGTAAGACATGGGCAATTTGATGTACTCATGTATATTACCTTTTTCTCCAAAAGCTTGATGTAGTCATGTAGACATGTATGTAATCAAATAATTATGTAAACCTACATATTTAATCAATGGTGAATTATTTGGCTATTGTGTGAGAAAGAATGTATGTATGAATGAAAGTATGACACACACACACACACACACACACACACACACACACACACACACACACACACACACACATATATATATATATATGCAACCACACTCTCAAAGACTTAACATAGAAAATATCATAATATGATAGTGCCAACTTCACTTAGCCTCACTCTCACACAAGAAGGCGTAGAACCACACATAGACTGGTAGACATAGACATAATATTCAACTCTTAGAAGTAAGTAAAATACTAATAGAGTTTATGATGAATTGATAAGATGACTCAATCTGTCAATCATGAGTCTTCATCCTCCTCATAATTCTTGGTAACAACCACTTCATCTAGGTCGGACTCAAACTCAATGTCTTCCTTCCCTCGTTGACATCCTCTTCGAAATTGGACGACAAATCATCTTCATAGAGGTCTCTCACTCTTGCACTCCTACGGGGTTGCATGGCTTCACTAGCCCCAGATGCTTCATCAATAAACTTCCATGTAAGCCCCATACCGGCCTCAACCACTTGATCATCATCACCACCTTTAATTATCCACCCTTAAGCTTGTGTAGCATTCAAAGCGAGAATGACATCAATGTTCTTCACATTGCTTTTTCTTTTTTGCTCAACAATCTTGCATTGAATTGAACATAGACTAGATTATTGAGATGTTTCACATCTAGCATATTTCTTCTCTTTAAATGTATCTACGAATTGTAAAGTGGAGTGCAGAAAGTTACATAGTTGACAACTTGACAAGTGCCATATTGAGAGTCAGATATTTTATACTTTATAGTTGAGAGTTGAGACTTACCATATCAAAAGTGCTCCAATTTCTTTCACATCCATATGAACTTGAGGTAAGGAGAGGACTCTTATGGCCATTTTTTGCAAAAGTAGAAACTTAATATCCAAAAGTAGACCACCAGATTGCTAGACATTACGAAAAGTAGAAGGATATTAGTACAAGACATATGTTCAAATAGGCATGCATTGAGTTAAAATCATGATTGTGAGCACAAGTTTACCGAGATTAAAATTGCTTTTTTGATATCCAAGTTTAGCGGTAGGTTTTCGAAAGACCCCTTCTTGATATTTAAACTTGTGTCGTCCTCATTAAGCACTTGAGCTTGCATTCATCATTACTATGATAAAACATTTCAACACATCCATAAGATTTGTATCTTGCAAGATGGTTTTATCATTGTAACTATAATGTGGATTTAAAAGGTACGTCATTAAATGTAATGGAGAATCAAGCCTCCCTGCCATCTTTCCACTAATTGCATCCATGATCAATTCGTAGTTGTCGTCCAAGTTATTCAAGGCCTCCTTAATTTTCTTCTTTACGTGTAGTATTTCTTCATAAATAAATACCAAAGATGGACCATCCCCATTTAAAATGAGAAGAACTTTCAGCAATGGTTTAAAAACCTTCAATCAATGTAATACATATGGTTATCAAATAGCAAACAATGCAAAGATGACATAATGGACATTACATATTCACAAGGATATGATGCTTAGCTATACCTTCAAATAAGTAGACATACCATTCCAAAAGACTCTACTCATTAGTGTATTAGTTGTCATCTTGCCTTTTTGTGTTTTAGTATGAATGTTATTCTCCTATTTCGAACTAAGTGCCATTGACCTTAGTGTGTCCTTCTCAATCAAACTTTGCAAAATGAGAAAAATCGATGCAAATCTAGTCACTCCGACCTTATTATATCTCTTCTCTTTATGTGTTTCCTCATCAAGGCCAATATCCTATGATGTGCATAAACAAATATGTTGAATGCCTTTTCTTGATTGATCGTGTTCTTATTCTTTCGAATATTCTTAACAACTGCTTATAGCATCAAGTTAATGGTATAAGTTGCACATGAGCTCCAAAAGATATTTGGTCTCTTGTCCTTCAATAATGCCTTTGCTCCCATGTTGTTGGAAGCATTATCCATGACTACTTGTACAATATTTGTTGGACCTGGTTGTTCAATGCAAGTGTCCATGTACTCGAAGATGTACTCACTTGTGTGTGCATAATCCAATACCTCCTTTGATTGTGTGAAACATGTCTTCAATTTGCAAAGCACACACACATTCATAATGCTCCTCTTTTGATCGGTCCAAGCATCGATCATGATGGAGCACCTAGTCAAGGCTCTCTCTTCTTCATGTGTCTTCGATTAAATTCTTAGTTCCTTCCTCTTCCTCCTTCAACAACTTCTCCCGGCATTCATATTGAGAAGGACCTATAAACCCCGATCCAAAGCGACTAATAGGCTCACACATTTGTTTGAACTCGTCATAGTTGATGGTATTCAAAGGGCCGCCTAAACATAAAAACATACAATATCAATATGAGACTAGCAAGTAGCAATCAATAGTTAAATGAAAGGACAACAATCATGAGAGAATGAGAGTTGCAAATAAATTATACCATGAGCAAAAAGTCATATCACAACATATTGTTTCACCTTATGAGTCTTTTCTTTTCAAAGTGCATCTTTAATATTTTGTTGTCGAACTGTTAAAGCACTGGAAGGATTAATAGGGCAAGCAAACCTATCCATTGGCCCTAATCTACGATGTGTCGAGCCTCCAACAACTTCAAGGACTCCATCTTCATTAGGGTCATCTTCTTTTTCAATTATCACCTCATTTTTAAGCTCATCCTTTTTTGCTTTCTTTGCCTTCTTCAATGCTTATGCATTCTCTATAGACTTCCTACATTTCGCTTGTTCTTCTTGTGTAGACTTTAGACATTTAGCAATGTTCCCGCGAATATAACCAATATGTTGTTTGTGGCTATACACCCCTCTGTGAATTACCTTTTGACACAAGCGACACTTCACTCTATCCAAGTTGGTTGGATCATCTAAATACCCAAATTCTCATCCTATATCTTTGGAATTCTTCTTAAGGATGCTTGAACTTGCCGCACCTCCAGAAGCAATAGATGACATCTTGATCTTGAGTCTTGAAAAAATGACAAATCAAACTTAATAACATATGTTACATATCAATATATTTTAAACAGATATTTGTAACATATGACCAATAGAAATACAGAGTCCTAGGGTTACTCATTTTCTTCTTTAATCTCCCAAATGTAAGAAGATATTTGCAACATACGACCATAGAAATACAACATATCTTGAAAGAATCATAAAAACTATTTTTTGGTACCCAACAATTCTGCAAGGGTGGCAATACTATGGGTGAACATTAGAGTTGCTAGTCTTGCAATAGAAGTTTATTGAAACAAGGCAGATGGAGAAAAAACACAACGTCTATTGAAGCTACACATAAAACATAATTTGAAGTACATAACATACTCAAATAAAGTTGGAATTTGTGCTAAGCGACCAAATGGACACCAGTGAAAGCGAAATGGCTACACAATTCAAATAAATAATTATCAAAAATAGATAAACAGAAATAACTACCTCTATAAGTTAAAATATAAAAATAATGATAGCAAATTAAGATTCAATAGTAATGGACTCAACTAGGATAATATATCAGCTGCATAGATGAAGCATAGATGTGCAGGTACTTGAATAAACTTGAACAATGTAGATCTCACGATTATTCAAGTGTGCAGTAGAATGCTAAGCATAGGGAAAGACAACAAATTCATTTGAAGTAACTTAGGATTAAAGAACTCTACACAGGTTTTATGCATAAAGAAAGTTAGTAAGACATTTAATGTGTAACTTCTCTCAAAAGTACTCCACATTATAGCATTGATCGAAAGAAGATCTAGATAGTGTCTACTGAACGATAGCCAATAATTCACACAAAGCACACATATCAGCACATGTTTCAAAGTTTCTCCATATGTTTTTTAAAATCAGGGAGAGTATCAGGTCTCCAGTGCTAACATGGTAGTTAGATCAATAAAATATGTAGATATTCTGCAATCTTATACCTTGGAGGTCAAGCTTTTTTAGGAGGAGGTGATGGTGAATAGCCTTTTTTGAGGGAGAACCTCTTTTAGGTGGTGGTGAAGACGATCGACCTTTCCGAGCTCTAGGTGAGCTGTGCAGACAACAACATCCATAAGTTAATGCGCTCAGGTGAAACAGAACTACCATGAGAATTGAAAACCACCAAAGAACCATGCTGACGAAAGTAGCAGGCATGAAGAATAACCAAGTGACTTCATAGATGAGCAAATTTAAGTGCACTTTGTGTGTAATGCCATAACGACAATTGAAACACAGTGATTTATAAGGTAAAAATAAGAACGAAAAGCATGAGGCAGGATGAATGTATAGGACAAAAGATAGTGAGTTGATTTCAAAAAGATTTGTTTTGTCTGGAACTATGCACACTAGAGCGTAGAGGAGAGCGTGGGAGAATATGCGCTGGAACACAGAGAAGAGCATGGGAGAAGAGAGGGGACACGGGAAGGCAGCGACATGGGAGAACAAAGGGGAGAGCCGACAGGGGAAGCAGCAGCGCAGGAGAAGAGAAGGGAAGGCGGCGACGCCGAAGCCAAGAGGGAAGGCGGTGTGCAAGAGAAGAGAGGGGACAGCAGTGGCACAGTAGAAGAGAGAGGGGAGGGGAAGGCCGCGGTGCGAGACCAGAGAAGATGGGGAAGGTGGTGGCACGGGATGGGAGTACCTCAATTTGTTGGTGTGGATGGAGGGATGACCGCGATTCGAAGGCAGCGAGGTTGACTCAGCGGTTGAGATGACAGGACAACCCGGGGCGACCTCAATTCAGCGGCAAGGGAGGCGCAACGTGGGAGCTCGAACCCTAGCGCGATGACTTAATGGCGTTGGGGCGGTCAACGCCTCACCTAACACCACCGAGGACTGGCTTTGACCACCTAGCTGGTCCTAGGTGGCCCTCCCGCTTCACCTGCCGCCTTTGAGGAAATCGCGGCGATGGCCCGCCATCGAACGCCTAGGCAGCGGCTAGTCGCCGACTAGTGTCGCTTTCTGGAACCTTGCCCATAGACTCCATCCATAGACCCAGACCCACATGTTAGGGCCTTCACCTATTTTCCTTTAAGAAAATAAATTGTCCAAAAATCTTTTTCCTTAATGACGTCATCCTAATGCATTAATTCAGATTTTTCTTTAGGAAAATATTTCCTCAAAGAACATAAATTCATGCTAACGTCGTAAATTTCTTTGTCTTTAAGAAAATAAATCCAGAATTTTGAATAAATGTTTCTTTCTCTTTTTCTTAGTTTTAAAATTTTCAAAAGCATGTACTCTTCCGTTCTAGCTTAAAATAAACCTATTATTTTTTTAAATTCATCTAAAATCCTAATATACCCATTTTTACTTCCTTTTGAATTTTGGACTTTATTTGAATTTAGTTTATTTTGGTTATTTCCACGTGTAGAATGCGATGTTTCTTAGGAGTACCTCATCAGTGACGATCCTCACCAATTCATGGAGCAAGATAAATTACACACTTGACCATGCTGATCCCAGTTTGTAAATAAAATTATATTGTTTCAAATTATTCTGTATGCTTATGTTTATTCAATGTATTTCAATTTCAGTTTTAAATACTTAGTTAATACCTACCTGCTAAAACCCCATTTGACATTGAACACTTAATACCTTGTTACCCTAGAATATAACTCGGGTTAGTATATTAGTATTAGCTAAAAGGAGGGAGGGCAAGAAGCACAAATTAGGCCCTGTTCATTTTATGTTATAACTTATGACTTCTCTCGAACAAACAGATGGGATAGCTTCTCTGTTGTCGTTTCGAAACGATTTATTGGGATAACTTTTTAAAAGAGGCTTATCGGCTTTCGATTCATTCGCACAAACATTTGTATTAAGATTAAAAATCATAAATGGTAGTTATAAATCATGAGTCGTAGTTCAATGCATTAAGGGATGAGGAGCCGAGAAGGATGCGGAAGCACGGAGCGCACACATAGTATTTCAACACTAACCGTCGCTGCTTGCCGAGGGCACCGAAGAGCAGATCAAAAGACTTTGTTGCTTCCATTCTTGGCATCATCATCGCCTGTTGACCACCGACGAACCACCACTAGGCACCTCCCCAGTACCATTTTGGGATGTGCTTGCGCCAGCTTCAACCCACCATCAACGAGCATCCTGACACCCACCCAACAAATCCACCGAATCCATCAAGTTCGAAGTGCTCCAATAAAGGTACTGGAGACTGGAGAATAGGGATGAGAAACGGTTTAGATAATCTGTTTTATCTGATATCTATATTTGAGAAAACATAAATGTGGTAAGCAAAATCTGTATTCAAGAATGTTTATATTTATATTTAAGGATATTAATATTTGTATTCGTATTTAAGAATATTCATATTTGTATTCAAAACTATTCGATTTATATACTATTCGTTTCCATCCCTGCTTGGCTTGGTGGAGAGATAGGGACGACGAGGGATGGAAAGGCTGTGGAAGCCGGAGTCAAGCGCTGACGATGAGTAACCATAGTTGATAAGTGAAGGGAAGCGACGTGTAAGCATTGGGGGGAGGGGAGCGGTGGTGAGAGACGGTTGAGCGGTGACGGAGAGTGCTTGGAGTCAGGCATCGGCGGCAATTGGCCGGAGTTGAGCGGCGGCGGCGAGTGGACATGGTGGGGGGCGAGAACTCAAGCACGGGGACGATGCGGTCGAAGAGTTCGTTGCGATGGATTCCAAACAAATGACGGGTCCGGACTCGAGGAATTGATCTGGCTGTACATTGCATACTGAAATTGGCAATGAAATCATCGTTTCCAGTTCTATTGACAGCCAAACTGAATCCCATTCCAAGGCCAATACGTTTTATTTATTTTTTTTTTAAAAAAAGAGCAGATTCAAGGCTAATACCTTGCTCGGAGCCAGCCAACATATACAGATATTTTCCCGTGGACGTGGCTACTGGCTTCTGAGTACTACTACCTTTTATTAATTGCTTGCTGGGCTAGGACTGCTTGCCGAACTCGAGGCCGACGAGCTCGGCCTGGCTATAGCCCGATATGCTCTTCCTACTTGTATTTTAGGCCGTTCACAACCAATCCAGTCCGCCTCCTGGCCTACAAACCAAACTAGGCCCGGAACCGACCTGTCTCCGTCAGCCTAGGCGGCTCAATCTCTGGTTCTCTTGTTTAATCAGGCTTCTTGTTATTGAGCAGATGTATCTGTTTCAACCTTAGTGTCCTGGAAAACGTATGTATTCTTCTTTTTCAGAATTCCTATGCATGCTCCATTCTAACTTTCTTGGTATAAATTTGTCTGAACAGTTTAGATCATAAGTGCTCCAACGTAGATCAAAGGCACGATTAAGGTGCTATGAAAAAAAGTAGGATTAAGCATAGTGTATGTATCACTAAAGGCTTATATGGCATTTTATTTAGCACGAGCCCATCGGTTCGTAGATACTCTCTCTCTCCGATACGTACTGCCATTCTTGCAAGGCCGAACGGGAACCAAAGTGAAAGTGAAAGGATACTCCAGTTATGGTCAAACATACGTTGCAGAACATATACCATTTGTTAATGGGGTTTGCTAGCGATTGAACGTCCGATCCGGACGTTAGCACCGTACCATCGGTCGTAACATTTTTTGCCTATATATATGTAATATTTCTTGGTCATGTATGCAACAAAAAACTTTGATAAAAAATCTCAATATTGCACTAGTTGTTACTGATTATTGCATATATAAAATCAAAATGTTACAACAAAAAACAACAACACAACAATTTAATCACTGTTGATGTTGTAGGCGTCGAAGGCGGTGCACAACTCGGCCTGGAGCTCACCATTCCGCGAACACTCTCAAGTTGATGAAACCATCGTGGTCAGTGTCGAGCTCGTCCATCATGGCAGCACCCTCGCGGCCGCCCGCAGAGGAGTTGGGTGGCAGCGAGATGGCACAGGAGACCGCGGTGAGCTCGAACTAGGAGATCCGGTAGTCACCATCGACGTCGAAGTAGGAAAAAACCTTTTCAAACTCGACGTCACGGCCACTGAGAAGTGCTTCTCAATCTCGGCGTCGCGGTCGGCGTCCGATGTGGTGTCGTCGCTCCAGATCTGGCAGCGTCACGCCCAAGGATTGCCGAGGAGGAAGTCAACAGCGGCGGCCGGATCCAGTGTCGCTGGCGCCGGGAACGGGGTGGTCAGGGCTCATAGTTATCGCCATTCATAGGATCAGACAGGGGACGGGCCGTTGGGGAGAAAGAGAGCGAGAGAGAGATGGATGGATGGATCTGCAGTGCTGGTGGAGAATGGTGAAAGAGTGAGAGAAGGTGGGAAAGTTCGATTTTATCTCTGAATCTATATGTATGAATAGTAGCAATTCCCTTTGTTATTTTTTTCCCTCAGCTAGCTGTCCCGTAGAAATCTCATCACTGGAATGTATCCGTACAACATTGTTCATACCAATCGTTCCATAAAACCAAGAAGTAGAGTTCAACACGAACCAGGTATATATATGGCCAATCTCAGGTTATGGTTTGTCAATATAGCAGTACAGAGTATACAGTATTTTATGGGCGTATGCACTTGAACTAGCAATAGATCAGCAGCGTCGTGCAGATGCTAGGAAGCTACCCTAGCGTAGCAATAGGCGGATCATGCTTGGACGGAATAGGATTGACGAACTCGGTCGAGACGTAGGGCAAAAATTTCTCCTAAAAAATGGACTAACCGGAGAATCTCAGCCCACCTGCGCGTCATAGTTAACAACAGGGATGGCACATGCAGCCGGTGGATCGGTCGACCCACAGGAACATGGATGGAAGTACATAGATCTTATTTTTTTTAGACTGTAGTTGGTAGTTTTTATCTATGATTAATAATTTTTAGTTGTATTTTTTAAGATATTAATGTGGACATTGAAGACGTTAATGTAAACATTGCATATAATTTTTGAAAAGTTATTTGAAAAATCTATTTTAAAAAATCTTTATGTTTGCTTTGATTTAAAAAAAAGGTAAAAACCAAAACCTCAGCCCGTAGCTCTGCTCCATGCGACCGTGGCCTGTACGTACGCTGCAGCCGTGTACCCTTATTATCCGTTATAATGAAAATAATAAATCTAGTTGTACTAGATGATGTATATGGTATGAGCATTTCTCGTCCCAAAAAAAATATATGGGAGAATGAACCAATGTTGTCAATATTGTTCCGGTACCAATTATACTGGTTAGTATATACTATACCATCACCTAAATTGGTATAAAATAGCCCTACATACTATACTGGTTTTAATATCGGACAACATAGACTATACTGATGGAATTGATAATATTGTCTATTAATCTATATGTTATATTTAATAGTACTACTTTATATGTATAATAATATTATAAGAGAATTTGGCTTGCATATAATTAAACACATATATACTTTTAAATATAGGAATAAATAGATATATATATACACACACACTTATATTATCATATTAAATCCGAAATGATAGATATATAGGGGCGTTCGGAATAGCGATAGCTTATAGCTTTTTTACTGTAGCTGGTTTATTTTTTATTACAGCTGAGTTGTTTTATTTGGCATAATTAAATTTAAAAAAAATTAAAAATAGAAAAAAATATATGTTAACCCATCACAAACAATGCAAAGGAATATGAGAAAAAAAGAAAAGGCAAAAAAAACCCAAAAATCTAAAAAATAAAAAAGACGAATTACTGAATAGTGAAAAAAACAAAAATCAGAAGCAAAAAGTGATTTTAAGCCAAAATAAATAGGACTGATACTAGAATGTACAATTTTAAAAATTAAATTGGTATGGTCTTCGATACGATATTGACAAGCATGGTATGAGCACTTATATACTGTCATCAGTCCATTAATTTAGTGATGGAAATCTTGACAGTAAGCCGATTTTATTTTTAGCTGATCAGTTTATTTGTTCCGTCCGGGGCATTATCAGTGAGTGGATGGTGCAGGCAATAACAATCGGTAACGGAGCGTCACCAGAAGATTAGAGAGGGTCGTCCTTAAGCCATTAAGAAGATATAATTAGTCGTAGCTAGGGAGGCCAAATTTTAGGTCATTCGCCAGATTCTTCAATAAAATTTAACAAGTCACTCCTTCTTTTGTGACGAGGTAACAGGGAAGTAACCTATGCATTTTATGCTATTTTTTAAGTTACGACCGATAATTTATAGTTATAAATAATAGTTTTTAATTCTAACAAGTGTTTACATGAATAAACTAAATACCAATAAGTCGTTCTAAAAAATCTATTAAAATAAATCGTTTCAAAAAGATTATAGAAAATTTATCTTATTTATTTATTCAAAAATATCATAATTCATAAGCTGAAAAGAAGGGCGCCACTTGTTTCAGGTTCAAGGTTCAGTTTCTAGTTCACTATTTCTTAATTTCGTTTTTTTCTGATTTTTTAGTTTTTGGGGCTTTTTTGTCTTTCATTTTTTTCTCGTATTCTTTTGCATTGTTTGTGATGGGTTAATCTGTTTTTTCTATTTTTAATTTTTAAATTTAATTATATAAAAAATTATCAGTAATTATAATGTAAAATAAATCAGTTACAGCGAAAAAATCATAAACCATAGATAAAACCAAGGTGAGCAGGGCTGATCAAGACACACAGTAAGGGCCGTAACTCTCTTTCTTTGGTTCCTCATTAACTCCGCCGTTAACAAAAATGATGGTTTTTCATGTGTTACAACTAATGGATGATTTCTCTAAAAGAAAAACAATCTACGATCAAACACCTTCTAAGTAATTCATGTGTGCCTTTACATTGGTCGAACCATCGAAGCGACCCCGGTACAACTTAGCACTCCTCTCATCAATAAACTTCTTCGAAAATTCTTGAAAATGGCATTGGTCAACCACTATTTTCCTTTTTAGAGAAACCTCGATCATCATCTACAAGATCATTGATCTATCCAGAACCACGTACTCCAGCTGCCTCAGAAGATCCCCAGCTCACCGGGGTTGGACTGGCTCCGTTGGAGTCAGGACGGTGAAGAGTGGCTGCGACGTGGAGCCCGCGTCCCGGGGACCCACCGCAAGTACGTACTACTACATGTGTGTACGCACATGTGGTACAAACGACAACGGAGTGCTGTGCCTGTGCGAGTGTGCAGTGCTGCGTGAAAAGAAGTCGCCCCCACGTGGCCTCTGCTCGGGTTCTGCCACGCGGGAGAAAATTTTCTGTATTGCTCAATTAGGGCATCTCTAATGGTGCTGAGTCAGCTGACTATTTGCATGTATACATCAGCATATATTCTATATAGAGGAAAGAGAATATGCAAAACACAAACAGCTAGCTACTATTTCGTCTCTAGTCTATAACGCAAAACGAGGCAGGTTCTATAAATGACTGTATGTGTATGTAAACATCAAATAGCTATCCTTATAGATAGTTCTTTGGAATACTAACTTTTAGTGTGTACTCTATAGATGATGTGGAATCCTTATAGATAGTATTTAGCTAGGACCATTGGAGATGCTCTTAGGCTTATAAGACTAGATTTTTGACTTTTTTTTATATTACAGTGATTGAAAATGAATTACAGATGTTGTTAGTTTCTTTAGTGTAATTAATTTTTTAAAAATAAAAAAAGATATATCATCAGTAACAATACAAAGAAATAATAGAAAAAAAGGCAAAAAAAGCCTTAAAAATCAAAAGGCTTCTCCTTCTGACTTCTAGGTTCTTAATTTCGTTTTTTCTTCTTTTGGCTTTTTTGCCTTCTTTTTTTCTTATTCCTTTTGCATTGTTTGTGATGATATAATTTTTTTAAAAAATTTTAAATTTAATTATGCAAAAAAATAACAACAGCTACAGTGTATTTTTAGTTGCTACGGTGCAAAAAAAATAGAAGCATGGACTTATAAGTCCTTTGGAGCACCACCTGAAATTCTGAAAAGACCCTGCTCCACTTTAGACGGGTGGATTTACAAATCTAAATCTTAGAGCAGCCCCACCTGGTGCTCACCAAATGGGTGGCACAGCACGGCCCACTTAGCCCGCTAGTCTAGATGGGCCGGACTAGACCGGCCGGCCCAGGGGTTGAGCCATAGACCCAGACATGGTCCACTGAGCTCATGGGCTGTGTCATACCGCATGGGCTCATTTAATCTACCGGGCCAAGGAGATTCGTCTAGCCTATTTTCAATCTGAAAATTTTGAAAAATGTAACAATTTCAGAAAAAAATGTGTGGATTCAAAAAATACAAAATAAATTATAGTGATATAACAATGAGATTTATTAATATTTAAATAGTTGCTTTGTTAAAAATTTTACCAAGTAAAAACTCAACTTGAGAAAAAAGAAAAAATAGTATTACCTACAGCTCTGCTATACATGTAAAAGTAAGAAAAGGTACAATGTACATCAATCTCTAAGTGTCATTGTCTAGATAAAGATTATTGAACATATCTACCAACTCTGTATTCTCTACAGAGTATTGCGCTCACGAATTAGTTTGTTCCCAGTATTTCACTATTAGAAGTACTTCCAACATCTCACTCGTGAGACTTGTTCTTCTATCCTCCAATATTCTTTCAGAAAAATTGAAAGCAGACTTAGAAGAAACTGTTGAAACATGGACAGTTAACACATCACGTGCTAATATGAATAGAACCGGATATGTTATCTTACACTTGTGCCACCATCACAAATATTGAAATCCTCTTTCTAGTGATCAACGAGATCGCTATCTAGAATGGTGGATAGTTCTCCACTGCTACGATGGTTATGTATTGCTCTAGTATTTAATGTTGTAGAACTTAATCTTCTGGAGGAACCTGGTGCACCAAACATTTTTGCCCCACATAGTCTTCTTCTTGCATGTGGTGAGCGCTATTGGAGGCCGTTGTAAGCTAATTCTCTGAAACTTTAGTTCGAACTTTTGATAAACATCGATAATTTAGTACGAACATATTAAAAATGTTAGAATAATATATCATTGTAGCATCACCCAGAAGTCCAAGAACATTAGTTAATCCTTGAAATTTAGGTCTAGGATCTAAAATAAATACAAATGCGTATAAATATGAAATCTCTTTATAATATTTTAAATATTTAGCTTTTATAGCACAGATAGCATTTTGTAAGACTATTTTTATTAGCTTTCAAGTGACCCATAATCACAAGAATATGATGCATAATTAAAAGAAATAGTGAATAATATACTCCAGATAAAACAACAATGGAATCATAAGAGAGTTCACAAAATGATAGCAACTTTTCAACGACATACCAATGTTGTTTAGTGAAAAATGTGTGGCCATCATGGGTGTGATAGCATATGTGAAGAAAAATAAGAAATGTGTTCTGTAAGGTAAAAGGTTCAACAGCATCATATAAGTAGAGTTCTACCTTACCAGCATGTCCAAACTAAAGTTTCTTGTACATACATTCATTGTAATTCAAAAATTCTTATATGCCACTATGCGTTGGTTAAAATTATTTAGGAAAGATATTGCACCGCGAAAAGCTTTAATATACGAATCTAGCCTCTAGAGGTGGCCAAATGGACCATACCTGCTGAGCTGGTCCAAAGTACACTAATGTTGGCCTGGCCTAGGCACGACATGGCCCACCACTGAATCGTGCTGAGCTGGGTTGGCACAATGCGTGGGGCTGTGCTTGGGCTGCCACCGCAGCACGGCACGCCCTAGGCATGATCTAGTCCGACACGACACGTTAGGCATGTTCATTTTTTGATTTTTATATAGTTTTATTTTACTTTTTTTAATTTTATAAGTATAAATAATTTTGTTTATATATATATTGTAAGATTTTTTTATATTTTTTTAATTTTCATGCCCAATGGGCTAACTATGCCTGGATCGGCCCGATAGGCTAATCGTGTCAGGTAGGGCTGGCACGGCTCGTGAGGCCATCGAGCCATACTTGGGTCGGTGCCTTAGCATATGGGCCAGCATGACACGATCCATTTAAGTAATGGACCAAATGGACTCGTGCCTAAATGGGCTATGCCCGGATGGGCTCATGCCATGCGGAGCTGTACCACCCATTTGGCCATCTCTGCCAACTTCTTTGAACCATATTTAACTATAAGATTAATAATGTGACTGGCACATTGCTAATGTAGCAAGAAGGATTCAGTGTATGTAATGAGAATATACATTGCACTAGAGTTTGCTGCAACATTATCCAAAGTACATGCAAAAAATTGTACATGCAAAAAATTATTTGTAAGACCAAAATCTTCCACATCTTTGATAATATATTCCAAAATATTATCACATGTATGTGCTACATCAATTAGTTTAAAGTCTATAATTGTTTTTTTTCATTACTCAATCATTGTTAACATAATTAGCAACAAAACTAAGATAATTCTCTCTAGCATGACCACTCGATATATTTGAGGTCAAGACTATCGAAAATGTACAGGTCTCTGTGAGTTCTTTTAGTTTAGCGCAACCATTATTATAGTATTTAAATAAATATCAAGTTATTCCCTATCTAAAAACTATAAAAAAAATCTAGGATTATGTGCAATCCCAGTGTAGTTTTCAAATAATTTAGACTCATTATAGTTTAAAGGCAGATTTTGTGAGGCAATTAAACGACAAAAAGATTCTCGAGCTTCATTAGGACTATAATCCCAACTGCTTACCATAACATTAGGGTTGTACTGCAGTTGCATCTACCTCATCTTAGCTAAGCTCCGTTTTCGCTTTGTTTCATTATCTTATTGAAATCTACCCATGTCTCCGATATACTAGGACTGGATCTCTTTTCTTCGTTGCTTATAAACACAAAGGCACTCGTAGAGCCTGGTGATGGTATTGTCTGCTCTCCCGTTTGAGGTTGAGGCAGAGCCGCTTCATTCCCAAAGGATGCAGGATCCTTTGGTGAAATTTTGAAATCAATCATAAGAAAATTGTCAAAAATTTCCATGGAGAAAACTACAAGACTGAAAAATGCAAATAGAAAATTACATTATTACATGTTTTACATCATAGCAAAGAAAAATAAGAACAATAAAAATATATGAAAATTAGTGTTGTTACCTCTTTTCTTGACCATAGTTGGATTTTGAATGGGCAGATTTTTTGGCAAAAATATTTTGCATTTTGCCAATTATCATAAAGTGGATAGAAATTTTCCTAAGAGAAATCGGGGAAGAGAGTGAATGTTGGATGGTTGCTAAATGAGGAGGTTTATTCGCTATTTATAGAAAAAATTGAGTTTTTCTTTGATTTTCTTTGTATTTAAACTCCCAAATAGTTAGAAAATTCAATTTTTTTTACCGTTGTCGTGCCTAATGGGCTAAAATCGTGCTAAACAGGCCATGTCTACCGTACCTAATGGGTCGCTATCGTGCTTTAACGGGCTGCTGCCTAACGGGCATGGCACATTTGGCCATATCTAGCCCCAACAAGGTCTTCCCATCTTCTCTCCCTACTTCCTCTTTCTCTCCCCTCATCGTTTCATTTCTCTCCTAATCCCCATCAGCGATCGGGGTGACCAGAGAATGGGGGCAGATGGAGGAGGCGGTGTAGCCTCTTGCACATGTCACCGCCGCAAGAGTTATGGAAGAAGGGACAATGAGGTCTGGCTGAGGCGACATCGCACTAGGAAACATTGTTGCACCAGATCCGGAGGCGGGGACAACAAGATTCGTCTACGGTGATGGTGAGGACACAGTTGAGGACTCCGACTGCTGGATCTAGGTCTGGTCATCTTCCTCTCCTCTAACTGCTCGAGATGGTTCGTATCTCGTTGTCAACGTGCACTTCGCCACTGTCCAACACTTGTCGCGGGCATGCACCACCTGGTATCATTGTCTTACTCGCCTCTAGTCGCCTGAATATGGTGTCCACCATGCCACCGACTTGCAAGTTGTGCCAACAATGTCGATGGTGCCGTGCGCAAGAGGCTATGCCTCTTCCTATCCACCCCTAGTCTTTGGCCACTGATGGGGGGAGTCCGAGAGAGACAAGATAGTGAGAAAAGGGGGAGAGAGGGAAAAAAGATGGGGAAGTAACTTAGTGGGACTGTTTTGAAATTTATAATTCCATATGTTCAACACATAACACATAGAGTATGGTCCTTCGGATGAAGAAAGCACTTGGTCCTGCAGAATTTTTCTCCTTGCCACTTTGGGGCTCGTATTCCAGGCCCCATAGCCATATTATGCGGTAGTGCTCCAAAGGGCTTATAAATCTATGTTTCTGACTTTTTTTTTAACAATGTAGAGGCTAAAATACACTAGAGGTGTTGTTAATTTTTTTAGTTATTAAATTTAAAAAATATTATATAATTATGAACAAATATAAAGAAATAAAAAGAACAAAGAAAAGACAATAAAACTAAAAAAAGATAAAATTAAAAAGTTAAAAGCAAAGCTAAAAATCAGAAGCGAAAAAGCTCATTGGAACAGCCCTAAAATAAACCGTGGAGATGGAAATAAAAAATTGCAGAAATAGCGCTAAAATAAGGAGCTGACACAGACAAACACAAGTGAGAAACCCACACCGTCACGGTACCACCCAACTCCCTACCCCTTGTCTTCTCCGTGCGCTCTCTCCTCTGTCCAGTCCTCCAGACGCCAGTCCATTGTGCGCTTGTACTACGCCTAGTCTACCACTACTCTCTCTCCCCCCTCTCCTCTTCCTCTCTCTTCAACTGCTCAACTCATCTGTGATTCTGTACTGCAACAAACGAGATCAAGAACAGGGCGCGGTCCAGTGGTGGAGGCAAATCAATCACGTCTAGCAACAGAGCAAAGGCAACTCAACCGGTTAATGCCGGGGATCATCTAGCTGCTAAGGTGCGCGCGTACGTGTACGTGGATATCCTGCCAAGAAACAGAGGGAGAAGCCGAGGAGAGAGAGGGAGGGAGGGAAGAAGTGGGAGGAGGATGGGTGAGAAGGCGGCTGACGCGGCGGCGGTGGAGGTGGGGGATCAGGACGACGGCCAGGTGGCGGCCGGAGTGGTGGCGATGGACGGCATCCAGTACTGCAGCGAGCACCCGTACCGGCCAGGCGCCGCGGCGGCGGCCGTTGCCGGCGGCGGGATATGTGCCTTCTGCCTGCAGGAGAAGCTGGGGAGGCTGGTGTCCTCCTCCAAGTCCAGCCCGTTCTTCCCGCTCGGCGGCCATCCGCCGCCGAGTGCCTCGCCATCGTCGCCGCCGTCCTTCCGCCGCGCAGCCGAGCTCCCGCCGTCCCTCCACTCCTCCGCCGCCTCGCGAAAGTTTATCCCTTTCCACAGGAAGAAGACCTCATCCTCGTCGTCGTCCTCGTCTTCCTCTGCCTCGGCGGCTCTGTCCGCTTCGATGGCCGGAGGTGGGCTGAAGCGGAGCAAGTCGGTGGCGCCGAGGCCCGAGGAGCAGTTCCCGTCATGGACCTCGTCGGCGACGGCCGAGAGCCCGCGCAAGAAGAGCTTCTGGTCTTTCCTCTACCTCTCTTCGTCGGCCTCGTACGCACACCAGACCGCTTCCTCCACGTCTTACTCCAACGGCGGCGCCGCCGCCGCGAGGAAGTCGGTGTCGGTGGCGTCGGCAGCGTGGGCCTCCAGGGGTGGCTCTGCAGCCGGCGCACAGGACCAGCATCTGCGCGGGGGGACGTCGTCGGCGTCGGGGCGGAGGCTGGAGGTTATCGGCGAACCGGAGAGCCCGAGCCAGAGCCAGGTCTCGTCGTCGTCGTCCTTCGGGCGGAAGGTGGCGCGGTCGCGCTCCGTGGGGTGCGGCAGCCGCAGCTTCTCCGGCGACTTCCTGGAGCGCATCTCCAACGGCTTCGGCGACTGCACGCTCCGGCGCGTCGAGTCCCACCGCGAGCCCAAGCCCAACAAGATGCGCGGGCTCGGCCACCTGGGCGGCACCGGCGCGGACGATGACAACGACGACGACGAAGACGTGTACGAGCACCAGCACCGGATCAAGTGCGCCGGGTTCTTTGGCAGCCTGGGCCCCGCGTCGTCCTCCTACTGGCTCTCCGCCGCGGAGGGCGCTGGTGGTGGCGGGGGCGACACGAGAAAGTCGGGCGGTCGGAGCCACCGGAGCTGGGCGTGGGCGTTGGTCAGCCCCATGAGAGCGCTGAGGCCGACGAGCTCCACCTCCACGAAGACCATCACGGTCGTGCCTCCTAGCCACGTGGTCGTCCACAGCAACGGCAACACGCCGACGGCGGCATTGTCCATATCTTCCCCGATGACATCATCATCAGAGGCAACGGCGGCGGCGACGACAACGAGTTAAAGCTTCACGGCCGGCCGGTTAATCACCCCCTCCCAGTTCCTGCTCTGCCTCTTGAACCGTATACATTTCCTCAATTACTGCCTCATGTTTCTCTCTCTTTTTACGTTCTCTTGTGCCCGTAATTTCAAGAACAAACTGCTCGTAAGTTAAAAATGTGCTGTTGGTTTTTGGGTTGATTTTGCGGCTACGTATGACGTCTTTTCATGTGGGACTAACAGCGGAAGCAACTGAATTTGTTGATCTGTTCAAATCTGTGTCAAATCACCGTCCATTTCATCGCTTTCTTTATGCATGCCGATGCAAAACTCCATGGATTGATTGCCGAATAGGCCCTGTTCGTTTTAGCTTTTTTTCAGTTTCAGCTTCTAGCTTCAGCTTTTTTTCACTATTCAGTAATTTGTCTTTTTCTGAATTTTTTTAGATTTTTTGAGCTTTTTTGTATTTTTCTTTTTTTCCCGTGTTCCTTTGCATTGTTCGTAATGGGCTAACATATTTTTTTCTATTTTTACATTTTTTTAAATTTAATTATGCCCAAAAAGCTAAATCATTCTGATAAAAAAGTCACTCTGATGAAATTTCACCAAAAGCCGTGCCATCGCTAAAACGATCACCCCCTAAACCGCCGGAAATTCTTCCTTTTGCATCAGATGTGATATACTGCATTATTCGACATTTTTCAACTCATTGATGCATCGAACCAACATCAGGTGCCGCGCCACCTTTTTGCTGCAAGTGCAATGTAGTTGTTGTTATTTTTTTTTAAAACAAAAAAATGAGAAAAATAGTAAAATAAAAAAATTGAAAAAACACCGCTCTACATGCTCTGGAACAATGCAATACGAGAAAAAAAGAAAAAAAAGCAAAAAGCAAAAAACTAAAATTAAATTTTAAGTAAAACCAAAAACCAAAGGTTTTTAAACCGTTTGGATAAGGGCGTCGATGGGCGAGTTTAAGGGCTGTTCTTTTCTTCGAACAATAAACATAATGGTCTCTTTGTCAATCTTTTTTAAATAGCCTAGCAGAACAAGCTTTTCGAAATGATGTTCGTTCTTCCAACCAAGCCCTCCGAAAGTCATCGGCCGTAGTTATATCCGCACCCGAAAACAGACCTGAATTCGCCATTAACCGTGGTTTGGTGGGTTGTTGTGTAGACGGTACAATCCGAACAACACTAGCCAAGAATTGTTACTGCCAGGCAGGCCATAAGTGACAGCGTGACCATTTCTGTCAGCTCGGTAGGCGGCCGGCCACCTCCCTACCTGCAAGTACAAGCGCAGTTTGACCACGCATAGACGCATGGCAACAACATGGCTGCGCCGCGCGCTGCGACGCAACCCGTGACCACTCCCTGCGCTGCCGCGCCGTCGCGCACATGCAGCTTTCCCTCGCCCGCTGAGCCGCGCGAACCTCCAAGCGGCGCAACTCCGGCGAGTCGAGTGGTCTCTACTTCAACTGTGGAAGCGCTGGAAAAGGTGGTCTACCTTTGCAGAGAGCTGGAAGGCCGAAAGCTACGTTTGGATGGTAAAGGCTTGAGGCTCGCTCCAAACTCCGATTCCAATCAGGCAGGTGGGGCAGCGAACTGTACACGCGCGCCTTTCTTTTCGAGAGTTTTAAACGCACACACGATAACTCACACACGTGTATTCACTAACATATGTTTAACTAGAGTAAACGCCTATATCTACGAAGCATGCGAGCGGGGCAATGGCATGCAGCTGGGTTCCTTCTCCCTGCAGCAACAGGATAGGGACGCCACAGCGACGGTGTTCCGAGAGGAAGCGAGGAAAATGGCGCCGAGGGGCAGCTTTAGGCAGCGGGGAGAGAGCGATCTTTCTTCGGGTCTTTGATTCCTGCCTCGCTCGATTTGAATCGGGTTGGCTTGATCCCGCCTCTCGCTCGTGCGTGCGTGCGTGCGTGCGTGGTCGTGGGCTCGTGTGCCATGGCTTATTCATTCCGGCGAAGGCGACGGGGGGCCGGCCGCTGCCCCTCTTTATAGTACGCACTCCTTTCACGGATCTTGTCTTGGCTTAGCCAACTAACGCTCTTTCTTGTATCTTTGTGCCTCTGCATGCCTGACGATCGCGACGTATCGCGTTAGGAGAGGAGGCAATGATGGATGGATTAGTCGAATAATCAGTCGCTCGCTTGCTCGAGCAACCGGTGTCATGACGAGGATTCGGAGCAGTAGCAGCGGCGTATTAGGCCAGCTCTTGTCTCGTTCGATGGATCAATAATGCCGTGGCCGTGGCCGTGGCCATGGCCAAGACGTCCTTGCCGATTAGTATCATTAGTGGTAGTGGTACTGTGCACTAGTCCATTAGCATTAGCTGGGTGGGCTCTGGCGCGGCGCAGCCACAGGCAGTGCAGGGGCCCCGTGCGTATGCAGATATGCTTTCCCTTGTCTTGTTCCATTTCTTCCTTTCCTTCCCTCCGTTCTCCGCTCTTGTTCAAACCTCACCGCGCCGGTCGCCGCCGCTGTGTTGGCCGGGACCGGGCCAAGCCATGTGTCCTACGCTCCTTGCCCTGGCCCACCCGCCGGTGACCACGGCGTCCCCGCAAGCACAGGCCCACCCATTGACGCTCAGTGAACCAGGATTAGTAGCAGCTTGTTGCAACCTGCGGGTTGATCTTATGTGTGGCTCTACGGCAATTTTTTTTTTAAAAAAATCTAGTCCTCTAATATACTAATTTTCAATTATAGTCTCCTTCACGATCACAGAAGAAGTGGTTGGTGAAGCATATCACCTGGTAATCTCCATGTCATGGCAAGTTCGGAGCATCGCGGTACTACCTAACGAGCTAGCCGAGCTCGATAGGTGGTATCAAGCTAGCTGAGCTTAGCAGTACCATTTGCCGAGCTAGCCGATCCCGGCAACCATCATACATGCTTACACTAAGCATGACATTAGTGCTTAATTTAAGTATATTTACACTAAACATGTATTAGTGTATGTGTTGGTTGCCTCCTGCCATGGCCATCCGGTGCGGCAGGTGCACACACCCAACCTACTGCGGCGTCGGAGCTCAGCATATGACACATATCGGTCTGATGCTGCTTTTCTGCGGTCGTGGATGGTAACATTGAAAATTCATATATCAAGGCTAGATTTGGAAAAAAAAATGATACAGTAACATATATGCCATTGTAGATCACTTTTCAGACGCAGATGCAACGCAGCAGCCAGCAGCAATAGATGAACAGCAATGGTGTACAGGCGTAGAGGTGTACATAGAACGCACGCAGGCGTGCAGGATCCTAGAAGTATGCTACGCGTGCAGACAAGGCAGTTATGGTTGCAGCGTGCGATGAATGAATACAAGAGATCCCATCTCATCTGATTCCGAGTAGGTGGCTGGCTCGGCTCGGTCAGTGCATGAATCTTATGGACTGATTGAAGCTGCAGCTCACCGGTCAGTCACCGAGCGAAGAGCCAGGTCCAAGTAAGCATGATTTGGTCCCAGGTGGCAACAACGACCGGACGCGCCCCTAACAGCGGAGCTGATGATGGCCTGACACTATAGCACATTAGCATACAGCGGCTAAGCGCAAGCCCCAAATCCTTACTAGATTCTCTTGGGGTGGACAGGTCGACAGCAGCAGGACAAGCTGGTGCTGTTTTTGAAGCCATTGGAAAGAAAAAAAAGCCAGAAGAGCCGGTCTTGACGAGGCGCCATAGTTAAACATTGGGAAGTTAAAAGAACTCACCCATAGCCTCTAGTACAGAGCACGTACAGATTCTTGCTCAAGTGCTGTTCGTCATGGGACTTTTCTTTCCGGCTTCTACTCGTCACTACGCCTTGCACTCGCAAACACCATCAGATTTTTCCAGCTCGGCCGTGCCCATCTCGGTATCTTCTGGTAGAGTCGTACCAATTATTTGCGCCGTTTCTGAACGTATGTGCATCAATCATTTGCTGCTTCGCCTGTGCCTGCGCGCTCGGTCGACCGTTCGCTCTCAGCACACCAAGCAGAGCCAGCTAGCGTCCGTCCCCGCGCCTCGCAGTTGTCTTTCTGCGTGGAGGGAGGCTGTCGCCAACCCCCATTGTTTAGAGCTTGCTGCGTGCGTGCATCGTGCCCTGTTGGTCATCGGGACGGCAATTGGTCGCCCATCAATTGACACACCACTTACCTGTGCTCCATGTCCTAGCTGCACGGTAGGCCCATGACATGTGTGCAAGCTCGTCACAGCTCGCGCTGTCTCAGATAATTTCTTCTCTTCACTGGATGGAAATTGTGCAATAGAAAGGGACAGGGGACAAAAGTACATGGTTGTTTTTATCCTCGAGTAAATCAAGGGATGGCTGGGCACGGTGTGCGCACCTGGCTCCGTTTTGTCACATATGCAACCCTTCGCGTTGTACGTCAACCCGCGGCCTGCATATAGTAAGTGCCTTGAGGAGCGGAGAGGCAGGGAATGCCTTGCTCCCTCCAGTCCTAAGAGTTATTAGACCGGACCGGACCGGACCAACGGTCCAACCAAAAAAGTATCGGAATCAAAATCTAGGCCCTGTTCTTTTCGGCTGCGGCTGATAGCTTTTTTTCTGTTTGCGACAGAGATTGTGGAAAGAGAGATACTCGTTTGTGATTTTTGATGATACAGATATTAATTTTTTAACGTGTACTACAATTAACTTGTAGACTATATCTTTAAAAAATACTCCGTTTAAAAGTTAGTTACTGTAGCAAAAGTCAAAAGCGGCTTTTAGAAGCCGCAAAGAACAGACCCCTAGTTTGATCTGGCTTTGCTGTTGGATCGGTTGCGCAGCTGAACCGCTATAAACCGGAGAAATCCTGATTAAACCGACTGATTTGGCACAAAGCGTATGAAAACCAGCATCGGTTGGATCGAAGGATAACTAACACTGTACATAAGGTGGGAATATTTGTCTAAAGATATTGCAGGGAGGGGACTCAAACCCAGGATGTGATGAACCGTAAATCAGAAGACCAAGCGAATCGATGGCCGATCCGATTCCAGTAACTATGTCCGAGAGAGACCAGATCAAACTAACCCGCGATTCAACAGGGGAAAGACGGATCAGTTAACCGGACCCAGCAAAGTTATTAAAGGCATCGTCTGCGGAGAACATGCATGGTAGGAGCGCCCATCCATGATCTCTATCTTCACCGTGGCTAGGCTAGCAACTGTAGTTAAATATACTTTGGGATTCTCCGGCCAGCGAGCTCTGATGCAGTCTCACATGCAGCGACCGTATTTATTTACGTGTGTATTGACTAAGGAATGGTCCCCCCTCAGACTATCAGTACTGTTTTATTACAATGTAGTAGTAGTAGTAGTAGACCAAGATGATGCGGCCGTTGCTGTGGCGTGGTTGTAGCCTTGCAGCCTGCAGGTTATTTACATGTGTACCTGATGGCATTGATGCCTTGCCACAGCAGCACCCCAGAAGCAGTACAAGCACGGCAGACCCATCGCCCATGTGCCATTCTTGTCCAAAAGTTAAAGGACAGAGAACAGCAATCCACGGAGCGGAACTTGCGTACCATCTTACCATGAGCAGCAGACAGTGAGGAGAAAGATAAATAACCATTATGCTTCGTTGCATCGAAATCGTAGTCGGGTGCCTACCCTTTTTCCCTATGTTTGAATAGCAATCTTCAATGAACATAAACCTTGTGAAAGGTCAACAAAGTAGATACTAAATGTCATTATTAAGAATGGTTAGTTCACAGGAGATTCATTTACGCATGTATAAATCTAAGGGGGTGTTCGGAATAGCGATGGTTTATGAATTCTAGTTGAAATTTTACTGTACCTAGCTGATTTTTTTACTGTAGCTGAGTTGACTTATTAGGCATAATTAAATTTAAAAAAATATAAAAATAAAAACACATGTTAGCGTATCACGGATAATGCAAAGGAATACGGGAAAAAAATAAAATACAAAAATACCAAAAAAAACAAAAAAGCTACAGGAAAAAAAGTCACCATTAGAAGTCCATCGCTGGCTGAATGTGAAATTGAGCGGGGCCTAAGCTAAGGGCAAACAACTACTACTTGACTACAAAACAAGACGTTGCAAGTGTGCACAGAGCACTATGCATGTGTCTAGCGACTGCATTAGTGGCTACAATTTTTAGTTGGAACTAGGGCGGTAAAAAAACTCGAGGCTCGTGAGCTGATTGAGCTCGACTCGCTCTAGACTCGATTCTTCGAGCTCAGCTCGAACTATAAATGATCCGAGCTCAAACTTAACCCTAAGCTCATGAGCTTTATTGAGCCGAGCTCGAAAACCTCGTTAAGGCTCGATTCGAGCTTGAGTATTGATGCATGTTAACTCTTATTGAGCTTATTCGAATTGAACTCGAACTTTTCTTATTATTGAAAATTAGTGTATGTTGAATTGTTTTGATCGTTATCGAGCTTGAGTTTTTTATTACTAAAAATTAATATATGTTGAATTATTTTGACTATTATTGAGCTTACTTGAGTTGAGCTTGAGTCTATTCGAGCTTGGACCGAGTCGAGTTCAAGCCTAGATGTAGGCTCGGACCATAACTCAGGCTCGCTCAAGCTCGGTTTGAGTTTCTATCAAGTTTGAGCTTAGCAGGTTAGGTTCACTTGATCTTAGCTCATTTACAGCCCTAATTGGAACATGAAATGATGGAAATGTACCAAACATGTGAGAAAAACTAAAGAACAATATACTGTTCCACAAAAAACAACAATATAGCTTCTTATCGTTCGATATCTCTATCGCTCTTACCATCAGCAGACATGAGGAGAAAGATAAATAGCCATTATACTTCGTTGCATCGAAATCGTAGTCGGGTGCCTTCCCTTTTTCCCTATCTTTGAATAGTAATCTTCAATGAACGTAAACCTTGTGAAAGGTCAACAAAGTGGATACTAAATGTCATTCTTAAGAATGGCTGGTTCACAGGAAATTCATTTACACATGTATAAGCCTAAGCAAAGGGCAAACAACTACTACTTGACTAAAAAACAAGACGTTGCAAGCGTGTACAGAGCTCTATGCATGTGTCTAGTGACTCTCCATCAGTAGCCTCTTATGATCAAAGACTTCGCAACCGCTAGGCTGAAATCATATCCTTCACACTTTGGCCCCCTCCGTCCCCTCATGCGGCCATTGCGATCGTTGAGATGGTTTATGAAATCCGCTGTACTGCTCATGCTCCAGGTAGTCCTTTAGAGCACCTCTGGGTAGTATGTTTGAATCACCAATAGCACCATTAGGTTAGCGGGTGTGCTTCTCTGCAACATCAGTTTCTAGACAGACGACAACTGGGGATTTAGTTAAATACTACAATATGGTTGTGCTAAACTAAAAACTCTTTCAGACCTATACATTTTCGATGGCCTTGACTTAAGACATATGGAGTGGTCGGGTTAGGGAGGATTATCTAGCGTAGTTGCTCATTATGTAACGATGACTTGGTAACGGAAAAGAAAATTATAGGCTTTAAACTAATTGACATAGTACATATGGGTGAGAATATTACAGAATGTATTATTAAATTGTGGAAGATTTTGGTCGTACAAATAAAATTTTCGCAATTACCCCGGATAATGCTACAAGAAACTCTAGGGTAATATATATTCTCACTCAGTTATTTATTACATAAATCGAATTCTTCTTGCTAAATTAGTGATGTGCCCACCATATTATTAATTTTATAGTTAAATATGGTTTAAAGAGGTTGGATCCGTATGTTCAAACTTTTCACGACACAATATCTTTTGTAAATCATTTTAACCAACAAATTGCAGCTTATAAGAACTTTTGTATTGTGATAGGTGTACATCCAAGAAAGTTCAATTTGGACATGCCGGTAAGGTGAAGCTCAATTTATCTGATGCTACAGAATATTTTACCCTATAAGAGCACATTTTCTGTTTTTATCCACGCACACCATCATAGTCATAACAGCAACACACTATTGACTAAACAACATTGGTATGTTACTGAAAAATTACTACCATTTTTGGAATTCTTTTACAATTCCACTATTGCTTTAGCCGAAGTGTAATATCCAATATCTTCTTTAATTATGTATCATATTATTACAATTGCAGGTCACTTGAAAGCTAATGAAAATAACATAGTGTTACAGGTGGTTACATGTGCATTAAAAACTAAATAGTTGAAATATTAAAAATTAATTCCGTATTTATATGCATTGTGTAACATCCTGTTTTTCTGCTATTTTTAAAGTTAGAAATTTAAAAATGAATTTTCTGAAATTAATTCAAGCTTCAAATGATTTTTAGAATTTAAAATAATTTAATATGATTAAAATAAACATTAACATAAGTTGAAAATATTATATTTGGGTTCCTCATGTCTCAAGGAATGTTCTGGTATTTTTGGTGAATTTTTGAGATTTATTTGCTATTTTCTAGAGCTCCTAGTGTTTTATTTGAATTTTTGAAAAAGAAAAAGAAATTAGAAATCCTCCCCGCCGCCCGATCCGCCTCCCCTGCCACGCGTCAGCCATCCGCCCGCTCCCCGCCGCCGCGGTACCCCTTCCCGCGCAACCGCACTCCGCGCCGCCCGATTCCCCACCCCGACGCGCGTCGCGCATCCGCGCCTACCACGCGGCGGCACTAGCTCACGCCGTGCCCGCGCCCGCCGCCCGCGCCTCGCCCCTTCCTCAGCCGTCTGATCTCCGCATCGAGGCTCCCCAGCCGTTGGATCCGTCTCGCGCACCGCAAACCCTAAACCTAACCCGCGCCGCGCCTCGCCCGTCCGATCTCCCCTCCGCTAATCTGAGCCGTCTAAACCCGATCTGAGCCGCCCACGCCCGAGCCCAGCCACGTCAGCCCTACCACGTGGCCGGCCACGTCAGCCCTACCACGTGGCCGGCCACGTCATTACCCGCCACGTGGCGACCGCGTGTCCACCACGTCGGCGCCACGTCGGCAAATCCGAGCCGGTGCCGTCGTGTGCCACGTCGGTGACACGTGGCAGTACCAGCGCGTGCCACGTCAGCC
This sequence comes from Melocanna baccifera, assembly GCA_036346265.1. Lineage (NCBI taxonomy): Eukaryota > Viridiplantae > Streptophyta > Magnoliopsida > Poales > Poaceae > Melocanna > Melocanna baccifera. Next base: position 14,126,985 of record CM070679.1, read on the forward strand.
ACGCCCGAGCGCCCGACGTGGCACTGTTCCGTGCGCCGAGTCCACCGTGGACCGAGTCCCCCGTGCGCCCGGTCCACAGCACAGTAACAATTTTTATTTTTCCCGAATTAATTTTAGATTTCTTTTCCGAGAGCCCGTTCTCCTCCGTTCTAGCTCCGATTGATCCCATTCTTTTTTCTAAATTCATCTAAAATCGAGCTTTAGCTTTTGGTTCTAGTTTCATGATTTTTGGAGTTCATTTGCTTATCATTTTATGTATTTCTTTTATTTCGGTCGTTTTCTATCTCGTTAGATTCGGATTCCGGAGGAGCAGGTTCGACACCCAAAGACCAGGAATACCTCGCTGAGCATAACCAAGGCAAGTCGTGTCCTTTGATCATGTTGAACCCAATTTGCAATCTATTATTTAATTATTTTATTTTAAAGTACATTGCACCGCTACTTTTATTCAAACCTTGCAACTGGTAGTTATTGTCCCATATTGTTTATCCCTCCTTGATAATTTGGAACACCATGATACCTTTGTCACCTTAGGTTGAGAAATATACTAGTGGTGCTAGATTAATTATCACGTGGGTTGTACGATAGAATTGCTTACCCTTGATTCATCATCACATGTAAATCATTAATTTGACTTAATGGCTTATGAAACTGTGGTCGGTGCCACATTAACTAAAATTTGTGCTAGGACATTGGTGTGTCATTGGCTGGGTATACAGACTTGGTTTTGCACTCGGGCAAGTGATCGTGCAGTAAAGGGGGAAGTGCAGGTTCACTTTAGGGGATGTGGTAGTCTCGCTCGGGTAATGCTAAGGACTTAACTTTGTGCGTCATTGATCTGAGCTTAATCGTGCAAACCACATGTCTAGTACGGGATAGATCTGGCTGATTAATTTGTAATATTTCAATTCAATTCTGCCATTGTGATGGACATGGTTGCTAATTTCCATGTGGCGCAAGGAGGGGTGTGATGCGAAACCCTAGCGGGCAGGATTGGGTTGAGATAGAGCATTGTAAAGGCCTTGTTGTGATTTCCTGAGATCGAGGCTAATCACATCGTGTGGGTACAGTTGTGCAACCTCTGTAGAGTGTAAAACTATTCGGATAGCCGCGTCCTCGGTCATGGACAATGTTCGGTGATTTCACACGAGGGGTAGTGTTTTCATTTATAACTTGGTGGTTTATGTTGGAGGTGGACAGGTAGTTCACCATTTGGTTTAGCTTGTGGATAGGTGTTCACAAGTGGTTCTTGTTTATTCCTTTGATTACTTATTATTATTGTTTTCATTTAAATTCCGCTTTCAATCTATTTATCATATTTACTGTGAAATACCTTTATGCAAATTAACCTTTCAGCCTTCAATTGGTAAGCCTTGCATAATATATTGCATCTATTTGTTATAAACGACTTGCTGAGTACCAATGTACTCATGGATTGACGCCTATGTTGCTCAGTTAAGGGCGAGGAGTATTATCAGCAGGAGGTTTCAGAAGGGGAGTACTACGACGACTTCACGGATTAGACTTCGTTCTTCACTCGATAGCCTGTGAGCTTGTCGATTGGCCGCTACGCTTTATTTTGGATTTTCGCTGCTATTCTGTTAAGCCCTTTCGGTTGGAGATATTGTAAGCTTGACCATAAAGTCGTACCTTTGAGTTTTATCGATATTTGAGTTTTCCTTTTATTATATCGTGTGTATGGTTGTGATTAAATCTATGTTTGACTGTGTGCACTAGCGTGATCCTGGACTAGTGCAGTTTACACAGAGAGTCCAAATTTGCATATTCGGGTCTCGAGTGCTAGTGCAGGGATTCACTAATGCTAGTGCATATTCGAATTTTAAATCAAGTGCTAAAATTAAAGGATTCACTAATGTTCTTTCACTTCTGAGTGATAGTGCAGGGATTGATTATTCTAACTATTTTTTAGTTGTTTGTACTAAATTGTTCGTTATTTATAAGAAGTACAAACAAAAGTTCCAAAGAGTTTGTTTGCAATGATCTCCACCAGTACCCACCATAGGTAAGAAGACAAATATGTGAGGAAAACTCTTTGGTGCACCAGGTTTCTGTAGAAGATCTAGTTTTACAACGTCAAGTGCTAGAGCAATCCGTATCAGTGGGTAACTATTTGTGATGCAGATACGCACGTGTCTTATACTTTTCAGTTAAATTTAGTATTAAACTGGAAAAAATTATTAAGCCGCATGAAATATAGCCAAGTGAACTCATTCCAAACTAAACTTAATGTTGTTATTTAAAAGGATAGAATACTACCTCATATTGTCATATGGTATATTATCAGGTTTGTCAAAGTGAAGATATTGGAATTGAGAGGGAGGAGCTGGAGGCCGGGACCAAAGTAATGGAGAGAGACAAGGAAGAGAATAACCACATTAGGTGTCAAAGATATGACAGAACAAAGCGCATGCGGATGAAGCCAACAAGAACAAAGTCCATGTGGTTGGATGAAGCACATAAGAGAAAGACCCATGTGGAAGAGGGAAATAAAGCCCATGTGGTGGGAGAGCAAAAGGGGGAGTCCAAGAACTTAAATTATAAGTTTTGGATAAGATTTTCAAGTCCAATTCGGACCTCCCACAAGCTTAAATGAATTCAAACTCGGATTCAACTCAGAACTCAATTCGGATTCGGTTCGGGACAGCCCGACAAGCAGTTACTAAAAAGACCATAACTTTCACAAACGATGTCCGATTCGGATGTTCTTGTACTCGTTGAAAAGTTTATTTTAAGGGCTACGCAATGAATAAGCTATATAAGCCTTGTATCACAGCCTTTAAGGCTTATACCACCTTTGAGAAAAACTAATCTACTAAACTTTCTTCGAGTTCATTATTGCTGTCGAAATTTTATAGGGAATTATTAGTGTTCTTCAATCAAGATCATTCAGTATTTTTGCTGGGAATTGAATGCATGATAGATTTTCGCTTGGTGGTCGACGAAATCAACATGAGCGTGTTTTGGTGGATTAAAGAGCGTTCGTCCTTTGCACTGGCATTGGATGATCATTGCGATTCATCCAGACTCCCGCGAGTATCCATCCTACGTCGAGAAGATCGGACGACCCCGTATCAATTTGTCTTTCTAAACAGCGATTCCGTGGATTACCATGCAGAGGACTTCAACATTTTGGGATAGTGACACGAGTACGAGCTAACATATTCGGTTCTATCCATATTAGCACGAGATGTGTTAACTGTTGTTGTCTCGATGGTTTCTTCTGAGTCTGCTTTCAATTTTTCTAGAATAATATTGAAGGAGAGAAGAATAAATCTCACAAATGAGATGATAGAGGTACTTCTCACAATGATAGACTAGGAACAAATTGATTCGTGAGCTTAACACTACATAGAGAATACAGAGTTGAAAGACACGTTTAACAATCTCTATTTGGACAATGGCACTTACAACATCTATGTACATTGCACATTTTCCTTTTTCTTTTTATATTACTGCAGAGCTACATGTTGTATTCTTTTTTCTTTGCCAATTTTGTCTCAAGTTAAGTTTTTACTTGGTAAAATTTTTAATGAGGCAACCATTTAAACATCGATAAAGCTCGCTGTTATATTTCTATGATTTTTTTGTCCTTTTTGAATTCTACACACTTTTGGAATTATTACACCTTTTCATATTTTTTGGGCCTCCTTGGCCCGTCAGGCTAAATGGTCCCATGCTGGCCCGTTAGGGCCTCTGGGCCGTGCTTAGGTCGACATCTCAGCCTACGAGCCAGCACGTCACTGCTTATTTAGGCTGACGGGCTAAGTAAGCCATGCCTAATTGGCTCATGCGAGTATAAGTTCAAGTTCTATTAAGTTTGTTTTGGTGATAATGATAAATAAAATTGCGAGACTAACTTGCTTATCAACTATAATATTGCATAGTCTCATTTTGGATTTAATTAATGACAAACTATTTTGGATATAATGATAAATACAATTGTGAGACTAATATGCTTATTAGTTATGATATTGTCTAGTCTCATTTGGATGTAATGAATGACAAATGCTATTGTGAGATTAACGTGTTTGATTGATTATGATACCTTAAATCTTACTTACATGAAAAGATGAAATCATATAGGTATATATTTAATATCTTATTCTTATAACTTAGTACATTGCTTAGATCCAAAATATAGATTAAACTCCATCAAAAAGTTTAAGATGAATATATGCATATATTTTTCACTATATTCTTGTATGCACACATTTAGGGGAATTCACTCTATGCTTGGTGGTTTCATTAGTATTGATCCATGTTTCTCTTTTCACATGTTAAAGATCTTTACATTGAAATATATCTCTTGATTATATATATAACTTGTGTAGTTCATATATACTCATAATCGGGTTATCGTCTAATTCATTTGTTATGTATTAATGGTTGGATGACTAATGACAACCGAATGAGTAAGTTTTGCTAGTAATTAATCTAAAAAATAAACACACATTCAAATGAGTTAATTATTTAAGAAAGCTTATTCTAGAGTATACAATTGTTGTGTACATAGTGTGTACTTATAAATTAATTTCTATCTCATTATTTATTGAGATTGTCATGAATTACCAAAAAGAGAAGATTATAGAATCTAGTCCCCTCATTATGTGTTAATGGTGAAGTTTTGATAATTGATGACAATTGATTTGTGGACTACTATTTTGAATGAGTTGGATGAATATGTTAGATTCTACAAGTGAGGACGACTTAGTATAACTTTATGTGTTGAAGATCATCAAGTCAAGATGAAAGAAGATGGCTTCATGTGCTGAAGGCCATCAAAAAGAGAAGAGGATCATGAGTGGTATGACTCCATGTTTCCTATTTCTTGTGGTATAGAGCTTATATTTGCAAATGGTTGAAACTCATACATAATCCTTGTAGCATGGGACTTATGTTTGCGAATGTGTTTTGCAAATGTGTTAAGTCCATTTACCGATTTCTTATGTTATGATTCCGAAGGTGTGTAAGTGTGTTTCACAACTTGTTGGGAATCATTATTAATCCTTGTGTGCATGATATTATAACTTGCAAATATATTTTGTAAAATTTGTTGAAATATATGCACTTGTCAGGAAAATCGGAACTACCAACATGTCTTATGTGGTACTACTGAAAATCAGAAATATCAGCTTGTGTTGCGCAGTACTACCAGACGTAGTTCGATTAGAGTGGTTCGATTGGACTAGTCCGATCGGCTTGCGGTACTACTGGCATGTGTTACATGGTACTACTGGTCTGTGTGGCGTGGTACTACCAAAAGTCAGAAGTACCGGCTCTGTGTGAACGGTACTACCGAGCTTTGGAAGTTTCAAAAATCATGCGGCACGTTTTTTCCAGAGATACACCTGTGTGGTGGTCTCTCCTCGCGAGATCAGTAGTTTCGCATGTGTGGTGTGGCACTTCTGATAATCAGAAGTACCGAAAAATGAACAATGGAACTACCGATTTCGCTGATAATGGCTAGTTTTCTGACTGTTGCGAGGGGAGTAGTAGTTCTGGTTTTACAACAGCGGAACTACCTGAAATCCTGAATTTTTAAGGGTTTTGCTTCCAACGGCTAATTTTTATGGTGTGGGTATATAAACCCCCTTGTGGTCAGTTGGGGTAAGACTTTTGGCACTCGATTTCACTCTCTTGAGCTTGTGTGAGGTCCTTTTCTTAATTGTGCATGTATTGCACTTTGTGAGCAAGGAGAAAGGCTCTAAATTGCATCTGTTGCATCTAGAGGTGGATTAAGTATCCACTCAAGCTTGTGCATTCGTTGCACGTGATGAGAGTCAAGCAAGGGGCTTGACTTATTACTCTTGGAGTTTGCTGACTTCAAGACGGCATTGGAGGCGTTGTATGCGATGATCTTCTCAAAGAAGGTTGTGAGAAGACCTGGCGAAGTTGTGAAGGTTGGAGCTCACCTACCCGGAGCGGGAAAGAGCTACTACTAATAGATTTGAGGTGGAAGGCTTAATTCGTGGAGTCGGTCCAATTCGTTTGAGTTTACCTTGTTAGACCATGTGGCCAGGTCTAGAATATTTTAGGTGATGAATAATTGACAACATTGGTTATGATGTTATTTATGGTGTGTTGTGTGTGTGCGGATTGACTTGAGTCAAGTCGTGGACTTGTGCTCGTACGTGGTTGGTTGTTTATTTATGTGCAGGTGTTGCTTGAGACAGAACATAGTCGATGACGGGACTGAAACTAGGTTCGTGTGGAACTGAGGTTTCGGGACTAAGTTCAGAGAGGAACTGAGGTCCTATCGGTCAAGGATGTCATGCGGGATGTTCAGGCGAGAGAACAATGCGCGTGGAGATGATGCGTGGAGAAGATACAGGAGGTGCGGTCCTGGAGGCTTCGACACGTGGAAGTCTGGAAAAATCGGAAGTAAAAAACCCGTGTTAGGAAGGGTTTCGGGTCCCTTGAAAAGCAGTGGGCCAAAAGGCCTGGTTTAGGCAAAGAGGCCCAAAATGAGTTGTATTAGGGTTAATGACGTATTGGGGTAGGTTGAGGATTTTAGGAGTACAAATAGAGGTGGCTTACGGCTATCTTTGGTCGTGGCCGGAAGAAAATACCGGCGGCTTTTCGTTTGGCGTGCCTTTTGGAGATAATACATGCGTCGGTTTTTAGTGTTCGGATGTTCTTTGCGCAGCCGTGATTTACAAGAAAGAAAAAGAGGCGCTGTGCAGCGATTATTTGTCGTGATCGACTGTGAGTTTCCGTGCGGAGAAAAAGAAGAAACGCAGGGCAGCGAATCGTCGTACGCGTAAAAAAAAACAAGAAGAGCAGGCCGGCCGGTGCAGATCGCAAGAAAAGAAAAGGGCGAGCGGGCGCTATGCTGATTCGGAAGAAATAGGCGGCTCGGTGCGATCTTCCGAAGAAAAGGAAGGCGACGCGGCTGTTCCAGACGGCGAGCGCGAGCAGCGGCGTCCCTGACGAAGAAAGAGATCGGTCGAGTCTCGTGGATTCTGCTCCACACCATCGCAGCGCCGCCTCGCCTGGTAAGTACCGAAGCCGTGAACGGATTTGTAAAAGGTGCATGCGTGTGTGCGTGATTAGAAGAAGATTACTGCTGCTTGCTGATTTCTTACGTAAAGTTTTGAGCCTGCATGCATGGTAGTTGGAAGACATCTTTTTTATTAATCTTTTGTCTTCATGCATGATTTTTGGCTGCTAGAGATCAATAGAAAAAGTGACTTAAGTTTGCTTCTTTACTACTTGATTTACTGCAGCACGTTTCAATTTGCTTGGCTTGATGCATGACTAGAAAACGTGTTTGCATGCATGATAACTACTAGTTGAAGTTCACGTTTGCATGAAAGCTACTAGTAGGAAAAGTGCATGCATGCTTGTGTTGATTAGTAAAAAGTAATTAGGAAAGTGCTAATTGGTTTGATGAGAAGTATTTGTACTTAAAGGCTGCATGAATGTGCTCAGTTTGTGATCTGAAAAGTTTGGTTGATTAAGTTCCTTTCGGCTTTTGCTTAATCATTTAATTAGGGCTTAATTAATTTTCGGCACTATCTGCTTCAGCAAGCTTGTTTATTTTATATCTCGAGTTCTAAACTTCCGATTGACATAATTCCAGTTGGGTTAGTTCAATAACTTTCTCTAGTTTATTTCGACAAAGTTTGAGGTCAATCGGAGTTACGGTTTTTTATTGAGATCAGTTTTAGTAAGGGTACAACGTTCTGTCCAGAACTTTAAACGAGGCTTAAATAGGTTTTGTGTTTAAGGGGGAATCTTAAAATTTATTTTTAGCTTCCGAAATCATTCACCCCCCCTCTGATTGCCTATCTTGGTGTTAATCGATCCTACATACCTCAACGTGAACTAGGGGAGACCGTCAAATCTCTAAACACTACGGTAAAACATCATGTGTCAATTGTGGTTTCTTCTCTTATGCTAAATCTACATTCAAGCAATTTACATTTGTAGAATTAAATTGATTGCTTGTCTTTGTAGGATTGCAAATCTTTGATATAGACTTAGATTGTTGGTGCACTTAGATAAACCTAATTGGTTTAGACGATATTTGTGCTAAACCAATTTGAGTTAAACTTCCGCATTATATGCTTGGTTTGAGTCAAATAGAGAAATCGTAATTAGCCAATAGAATTTTCAAGACTTCCTATTCATCCCCTCTCTAGTCGGTCTTCTCGATCCTACAGCGAGACGTGTCGTCCATTTGGCCACCACTTATTATGGCTATCACCTAATGTTTTCTTTTAAATTCCATAATGCAATGCATCAAGTGCAGGAGATGCTTAAGGTATATTCATGTTAACCTGTTAATGTAAGATGTTCATATTAAAAACTCATGTCGTGCTTGATGCAGATTGAAGAAAAAAAGGAACTAGTATGCCTTACATCTTGCTTCTTGTTGATTCCGCATAAACTGGAAATTACAGTGAGGCGGTAATTGCGATGTTAGATGTACCTCTCAGATCGTCTGTTGGAGCATTTGATGCCAGTATCATCTCAGCTCTCCAATGGTCTATCATCCTGCAAGCTGTTAAAAAGTGTACTGTGCTCTCACAAACAAATCTTCAGTTTTTTTACAACTGTTCAAGTGAGTGGTTTGCCAGAAAAATCCATTGCTTACTAGCTAATATTCTGTACAATTCATCACTGCTTAGCCACTAAGCTAGTGCAAACTGTACGGTTACCTATTAGCATCAAGTTCTCGGAAAAAAAAATGATTCCTACCCTTCAGATGTAGTTTATATGGATCTCCAGCCATACCCGTAAATGGCCACGAGTCAATAAAAGGGTATCTCTGAGATTAGAGGCACCCAGTATTATTAATATCCGCAATAAGAGGTGCTCAGTAAATAGTGCCTGCATAAATGCTGCCAAGGCCTTATAGTTCTCAATTAGAGGCTTCCCATAGTGCTGACTGGCTGGTGATCATCCACAAGATGGGTCAAATACTACAACCATCAATCATTATCTAAAGACAGGTACTCACCAACTGGTCTTCCAATGTAATCATAAGAGATGATCATTACGCAATAACTGAACATAGAGATAGTTCTTCACTCTCCTCCACGCGTCAGCCATCCAGCGCGTCCCCGCCGCCGCCGTACTCCTTCCCGCCTTCCCGTTCTCCGCGCCGCCCGATCAACCGCGCGGACGCGCGTCGCGCATCCGCGCTGCCACGCGGAGGCACCAGCCGCGCCCGCGCCTCGCCTCCTTCCTCCGCCGTCCGATCCCGCGCCGCGCCTCCCCAACCGTCCGATCGCCCACGCGCTCACAAACCCTAACCCTAACGCTCGCCGTGCCCTCAGCCGTCCGACCTCGTCGCGATTGATCTGAGCCGTCCAAACCAATCCGGCTTCGCGCCCGCAGCCGTATCCTGATTGAACTCCCTTGGTTCGCGTGATAAAACACGGGTTCTTCCCTCGGTTCGCGTGCTACCCCGCTGCCGCTCTCGCCTCCGCTCCCGCGCCGCCGCCGCCGTCTCGAGCCGCCGCGCCGCCGCCCATCGCGCCCTCGCTCGCCACGCCGCCGGAGTCGTCGCCGTCCTCTTCCATCGCCGGTGAGCCCTCCGCGCCGTCCCCGTCGCCGAATCGCCTGCCCGTCACCCGCGTCGCCCACGTAGTCATCACCGCGCCGCTTCCCTCGCCTCGGCGCGCGCACGCGCGCGCCGCACCGCCACCGCACCCGCGCTTCATCCCGCCACCCATCGGCACTGAGCAAGGGCTCGGTCGAGCCACTCGCCTGCCTCCGCGCCGTCGGATCGGTAGCGCCGCTCCCCGCGCCGCACGCGACCGCCGCAAGTCGCGCCACCACGCGTCGCCCACCGCTCGCTCCCCGCCCCCCGCGCCGTCGCATCCCGACCGTCCATCCTGATCGGAGCCGCAAGGCACCAGCTCGCGCCACGCGTCGCGACCGCGACCGTCCGATCTCGTCACCGCCGCCGCGCCCGAGCCCGCCAGCTCAGCCCTAGCCACGTGGCAGCACCAGCGCGTGCCACGTCAGCGCTAGTCCATGTTAGCCGCCACGTGGCATGCCACGTCAGCAAAAACGTGCCCCTCGAGCCACGTGGCAGCCACATCAGCATGCCACGTCAGCCCTATACACGTGGCAGCATCAGCGGTTGCCACGTCAGCATCGCCCGCCGCGTCGTACTGCCTCCCCGTGCCTTTGTTTGGTGGACGCGTTCCCGTCGCCGGGTCTGACACGATAACTTTTCCGATTTTCTTTAGATTAAATTTTTCGAGAGCCCGTTCTCCTTCGTCCTAGCTCCGATTGACCCTGTTCATTTTTCTAAATTCATCTAAAATCGAGCTCTAGCTGTTGGTTCTGGTTTTGTGATTTTTGGAGTTCATTTGCTTATCATTTTATGTGATTTCTTTGTTTCGGTCGTTTTCTCTCTCGTTAGATTCGGATTCTGGAGGAGCAGGTTCTACGCCCGAAGACCAGGAGTACCTCGCTGAGCATAACCAAGGCAAGTCGTGTCCTTTGATCTTGTTGAACCCAGTTTGTAATCTATTATTTAATTATTTTATTTTAAATAACATTGCATCGCTATTTATATTCAAACCTTGTACCAGTAGTTATTGCCCAATTGAAATTCTCCCTCCTTGATAATTTGGAATGCCATGATACCATTGTCACTCTAGGTTGGGAAACATACTAGTGATGTTATGATACCTGTCACATGGGTTGGTACGATTAGACTGCTTAGTTGGCTTATACTTTACGAAGGTTTTCATCATCACATGTTAATTATTAATTTGACTTAATGATATATAGAACTGTGGTTGGTGCCACGTTATTAAAATTTGTGCCACGTCATTGGTGTGTCATTGGCTTGGTTATACAAATTGGTTTTTCACTCGGGCGAGTGATCGTGCAGTAAAGGGGGAAGTGCAGATGCACTTCGGGGGATGTGGTAGCCTCACCCGGGAATTGTTAAGGACTTAACTTTGTGCGCCATTGATCTGAGCTTAATTGTGCAAACCACATGTCTAGTATATGATGGACCTGGCTGATTAATTTGTAATATTTCAATTCAATTCTGCCAATGTGATGGACATGGATGCTGATTTCCATGTGGGCCAAGAGGGGGTGTGATGCGAAACCCTAGCGGGCAGGATTGGTTGAGGTAGAGCATTGTAAAGGCTTTGTTGTGATTTCCTGAGATCAAGGCTAATCACATCATGTGGGTACAGTTGTGCAACCTCTGCAGAGTGTAAAACTATTCGAATAGCCGCGTCCTCGGTCATGGACAGTGCTCGGTGATTTCACACGAGGGGTAGTGGGTTCATTTATAACTTGGTGGTTTATGTTGGAAGTGGACAGGTAGTTCACTGTTGGTTTAGTTTGTGAGTTGGTGCTCACGAGTGGTTCATAGTTATTCCTTTGATTATTGATTATTTCTGGCTTCAGTTAAATTTCGCTTTCAATCTATTTATCATATTTAATATGAAATGCCCTTTTGCAAATTAACCTTTCAGCCTTCCATTGGTAAGTCTTGAATATTATATTGCATTCTTTTGTTACAAACGACTTGCTGAGTATCAATGTACTCACGGGTTTACGCCTATGTTGCTCAGTTGAGGGAGAGGAGTACTATCAGCAGGAGGTTCCAGAAGGAGAGTACTACGACGACTTCACGGATTAGGCTTCGTTCTCCACTCGATAGCCTGTGGCTTGTCGATTGGTCGCTACGCTTTATTTTGGATTTCCGCTGCTATTTTGTTAAGCCCTTCCGGCTAGAGATATTGTAAGCTTATCCATAAGGTCGTACATTTGAGATTTTATCGATATTCGAGTCTTCCTTTATTGTTATCGTGTGTATGGTTGTGATTACATCTATGTTTGACTGTGTGTACTAGCGTGATCCTGGACTAGTACAATTTACACAGAGAGACTGAATTTGCATATTCGGGTCTCGACAGTAGTTCCGGGACCTCACCACAAAATCTGGTTCCCGCCATTAATAATGTGAAAGCTTTGGTATAAAGAAGATAAAGTTTTACATTAAAGATGAGCTATAACGATATGGGGTTATTAGATAGCTAGAAGCGTGCCATCACTGATGAGGAAGATGACATCATCAACGATGGCGAGAAGATTCTCTATATTGTTAGATAATGATTAAAGCAGACATGCCGATACCAGTGAAGACACGAAGTCACCGTGGTTAGCGAGAAAGCCATAATGTTGAGGTGGCCAATGTCGAAGAAGAAGAGCGATCGACATAAGAGAAGAGGGATATTAAATATGTATAACATCATGTATGTGTATATCCATGCATGCATTTGTACAAATAGAAACACAAATGTACAGAAGCAGAGATGGTGCAACCATAAGGAATAGGCTTAGGGCCACCTACGAGAGTGTGACCGATGTCCTTAGCAGGAATCAACAACGGTTACACATTTATGTATGTTTGATGTTACAACGGTCAGCATTAAGCAACAATTAGAGAAAAATAGAAGATAACTATGTGGTGGGGTGTTATGTTGAAATAGGTACCAGCGAAGAGATTGTATTGGAATAGGTAATAGCTAAGAGAGACCAATCAAGAATTGGACGCACTATTAGAGGTGAAGTAGAAAAAAAATATAATAGCGAGAAGTGATAGAAGACACATGGTTCGATAGGGTAGTCAGCATGTGAGGGATTATAAATTTAAGGTTGGTCATCTATGTTGCATCGGTGTATACGTGAGCCATATACTTTAATACCATATAAGGAATAAGATAATTTGCTGTACATATAATCAATGTATTGCTTTGAGATTAAATAGAGATACATATGCATACATATATTTTTTGAAAAGAGTAACTAATGCAGGAAGAATAGGGACATGTAGCTACATGATCTATACATAATGGAGAGTGCTTACGTTTTTAAGAATCACAACAACTTAGTATGTTTATTGATTTTCTTTCATCAAGCTTATACTTCAATTATATTCTTCAAGCTATATTTTTTTTCAAGCTTCTATTATCATTTACAATGTTTATGATGTCTTAAAATTTTAAATAACCTATAAGATATGTAAACATATTGTCAAACATTTAAGTTATATCGTTTGATACTAAAACTTTAAAACAAATCTAGTCGTGCAAGTGCACAGGCCACACTGCTAGTTTTATTGTAAAGTGTAAACCAGACAAACATACAATATATGATGGCAATCCTCGTTGCGAGTTGCCACCAAAGTAAGTGTGGGACCTGTTAAGATGAGAAGTAGGAATAGTGGAATACTATACATGTATGTATGCAAGTAGAAAATAGCAACATCTGTAAGTGCAGAAAGTAGAAAATAGCAACATGTGCAAGTGCTTCGTTCTACTTTCTATCAATGTTTTGCATGGAATGTGCACATTACATGCTCATGATTTGATGCAAACAAGTTCCTTTAAAAGACAAGAAAGAAAAATAGTGAAAATTTGAAGCAACATCTGTCAATTGAAATGTTGTTTGAATTAGAGTACATAACTTATGCCTACATACAAATTTGATGCGAGGTAACATACGAGCACAAAAGAAGAAAATGAGTAGGCCACTTCATATCAGCATGCAAAATAGACGATGCCAATTGAACTAGTTATGTTGAGTCAAGTCAAACCCAAATCTAATTTTCCTGCTTCACGACTGCCAACAACGGATTACAGCCGTGAAAGCTGAATCACAGACCCCAAAAGTCATAAACGATAAACCAATGTAGCATCTTAAGGCTAAACACATCACAGTTTCTTTTATGGTGAGTATAATTGTGGACAGAGACTTTGCCAGCGATATAAGAATGCAAGTCCAAGATGATGCAATCAGTGCACATACCTGCTGAACCATTGTAGTTGCAGCGCATCCACTGCATGAGGTTTGCCAATCGGCCTCTGGGAGCTAATTAATAATGCATTGCCTCAACTCACTAGCTTTGCTTTATTTTAGCGCACTCAAAATAAATAGAACGTACAATGCATTCGTTCAAATTCTTTTCCTTCCTCACTTTCCTCATCCAGCTCGCTACGAGAGTTACGGCTTTCTCTGCTCCTTGGCGGCGATGCAGCCCTCATCATGGTGGCATGCTCCTCCCTGATGGCAGCAAGTGGATGTGCACGCTTCTCGAGAAGCTGGCTAGCCTCGCTTCCACCGCCGTAAGCTTCCCTGAGCACAACCGTTTGCGTACCAAGTACCCTGGAGAGGTAAAAAATGCCTGGGTGGTGCTCAAACACCTTGGTGAACTTCTGTGCCATGCGTAGCAGCCTCCTCATGCTGCTCCCGCTGTGGCGCTCCGTCCTCTTCGCCGCAGTGAGGTGCGGCAGCTCATGGAAGACCCCCCCATTCTGCTTCTCTGACACATCCGTGCGGCGGTCGAGGCCCGAGGCGTCAGCGTAGGGGCTGGTGTACGGAAGCGCCTGCCACTCCCTCAGCCAGGCCATGCACTGCTCCTGAGGCCAAACCCCCTCCTGAAGCTCACCGGAAAGGAGAGGCAGGTGGTTTCGCCGCCGACGGAACCCTTCTCGAGCTCGGAGATGGACAGACGATCGTCCCAGGAGAGGAGGCGGAGCCAGACGCGCTCGTCGCCCTCGGGCTGCTCGAGGGAGAAGTGGTCGGGGTAGCGGCCGAGGATGGAGGCACGGTAGTCACGAGGCAGGCCGAGGTCCCAGCGGAGGAGGTCGACGGTCTGGAGCGGGAGCGAGCTGTGATGTCCCTTGGCCGCAGCACAGGCTGGCGTGAGATGCAGGCTCCAAATCACTCCAATTTGTAGAATTAAGCGAGAACAGAGAAAGAGAGAGAGAAGGGGAACGAAGTCCAGAAGTCAGAATTCTGATCTGTTCTTTACGGTTCCTAAAAGTCACTTTTAATTTTTGTTACAGTAACTAATTTTTAAATAAAGTATTTTTTTAAGATGAGGTCTACGAGTTAATTGTAGTACACGTTAAAAAACTAATATTTGTAACATCAAAAATCGCAAGCGAGTCTCTCTTTCCGCAATTTCTGTCGCAAACAGCCAAAAAGCTATCAGTCGCAGCCAAAAGCCATCAGCCACAGTCAAAAAGAACAGACCTCATTTCATTCCACCAGTTTCGTCTCAGTTCAGTTCTCTCCTTTTAACCCTCCCTCACAAATTCCTTACAAGTGGTCCCCACAGCGCGAGACACGGTGGCCAGGTCGAGAGGATACGAGGGCACTCCTTTTCAGCTTCTCAAAATAGTTTTTGGCTTGTGCTATAATACCTAACTTTTAAACGGAGTATTTTTTTTAAGATAGAGTCTACAAGTTAATTATAGTACACGTTAAAAGTCAAACATCTATATCATCCAAAATCGCAAGTGAGTATCTCTTTTTGTAATCTCTGTCGCAAATAGCTAAAATTCAAAATTTTTAACAAAAAATCATAAGCCGTAGCAAAAAAGAACAGACCCTAAAAAGGTGGTGGATGGCGCGGAGGTCGCGCTCGTGCGACACCGCCCCGTCGAGCACCCAGTCCTTCACCCACTTGAGCTTCATGTTCACTAACGTCGTGTGCTACTTCGCCACAAACAACAACCCTTCCCACCATCCCCTCCTCCCCGTCGCCGCCCACCGCGAGCGCCATGCCATGGAAATAATGGAATGGAAACCTAGCGTGCCACCGCCCATATGCTCATCTATTTTTCTAGGAAAAATTGATTATTTACCATACCAAAGACTGGCCTTATAGGATTCGTCACTCCTAATATTGTAATCAAGAATTTACCAATAATATTGACCACCTCATAATATATCATAATAACCATTTAATTGCACTTTCTCTATGCAAAATAGCCTTATTACCCTAATATTTCTCCTGTGTGACCGTATGACTCATTTATATGTATCGACAATTGGCCATTTTTTTTTGTCAGATTCTTTGTCACCTGCAACCCCCAATGTGTACAAACATTTCCTTGAGGCATGGTAGGTGCTTAATGCTGGCGGGTGCAGCGCGGTACTGTTCTATTTCTACACGTTGAGACAATATAGTAAACAGAAGTACACACAAGGAAAATATGAGGGTTTATTTCACATAGAAAAAGTGTAATTAAATGGTCATTATGGCATATTATGAAGTGGTCAATGTTTAGAGTGGTAAATTCTAAATTACAATATTAGGAATGATTTTTCCTATTTTCTAAGCCTTTGACTGTGTGTGCAGTTATGGGCTAATGCGATTTAGCAATGGGCTGTAGCCCGCAAAAGGAGCCTGGCCAGGTTAGCCTGCCACACTATTGCCTATGGGTTAAGCGAAGATTCCATGGGGATAAAGCGTGGCCGTTTCCGAAGACGCCGAGACGAGGCGAGAAGCCGGGGGTTTGGTGGTGATGGCCTCGTCGTCGTCGGCCGCGGCGCAGGGGCGCGGCGGCAACCCCCTGGAGGAGTTGAGCGGGCGCGTGAAGGCGCTGGAGGCGGGGTTCCGCGCGTGGATGGCGAAGCAGCCCACCCACATCGAGGCGGCGGTCACCACGGCCGTGGGGGCGGTGCAGGGCGCGGCGCTCGGGGGGCTCATGGGCACGCTCACCGCCGACGGCGGGTCGCCGTTCCTTGTGCCGCAGCAGCCTCCCAACACCAACCCGCAGGCCATGGCATCCTTCAAGCAGGCCCAGGTTGCCAACCCTGTCGCATCTTCTGCTGAGCTTTTTGTCGCCCATGGTGAATTCTTCGTGTTAACTTATGTGTATGAACGATTTGACTATGTGTCGTGCCAAAATCGTATTCGGATTCATATTAATCTAATCTACACCGTGTTTGTTAGCAAAAGGAAGCAATCTGCCCCTTAGTTTCATCTACGTGTTTGACCGTAATACTGACACAAATGCTATTAGCAATTACAATGACTAAGTATAGATTGGAGCCTCACGCATGATGTTATGGAGGACCTGGTGTTACTCTCAGAATGCACTTATGCAGTTTTGCTCGATACAAATTGTTGTAGAGGCGATGATTGGTTAATCTGGATTCGATACAGTCATACAGGCGAGAGGAGTGACATGGTCAGGCAATGAGGCAAGAATGGACAGAACTATAAGTCTATAATACGAAGAATAAGTAAATTAATAATTATACTTTAGGAACATATATAACCTTGTTTGGCTACAAATCCCAAGTTAGAATAGAGTAAAAGCTCACTTATGTGCAATGTTCACTTGTGACTTACTGACTTGTGAGCCTTATGTATAATGGTCAGCTTAGTTTTAGGCTAGTATTTTCTATTTCATATCATGGCAAATGTTGGCCATACAGAGGCCACATAGATATCTCCCAAATCCCAATATTTGATTATTATTTTTTAACACATCAATGTAATGAAGCTACTTGATTTATAGGCTTTAGCTGGTGGACCCTTGGTGCAAGCCCGGAATTTCGCAGTTATGACTGGTGCAAACGCAGGCATATCTTGTGTTATGAGAAGGATACGTGGGCAAGAGGACATCCAGGGCAGGTGAGGCTTCAGAATTTCATTTTGGTTGGCACTACACTTCGAGTAATAACTTGTATCATCAATTTGGTGTTTGATACTTTGATATATGCATCTTAATCTTGCTAATGCTAAGATACAAAAAATAATTTCGGTTGTTAACACTAAAAATGGTGATATTGTGCAGCTTCGTATTTCTGGGTGGGAGCTATTAATTCTAATTAATAAATGATATTTGTTACTTTATGTTTGACTTGTCTTGTTGGTATTTGTATAGCATGGCAGCTGCTTTTGGTTCTGGCGCTCTCTTCTCTGTAGTTAGTGGAATGGGAACTCCTAATCCAGTTGCAAATGCAATTACAACTGGTGTTGCTTTTGCGGTATTTCAAGGTGGCTTCTTCATGGTAAAGAACCTATACATCTTTGTTGGATATTGCAGGAGTCATTTTGCTTTTCATTCAACTTATCACTAGATTTTAATATCTGATGGGTCAAGTCGTTACTGTAATGCCTGCTTAAGATAAATTGAGGTTTGGATGGGAATATTATTATGTGAATGAATAATGTTTTATCTTGGCTGCGGAGATGGTAGCTTCTTCTATGAACTTGGTGGACATTAACCGACTACTAAAGATTTTCCTTAATTTCCTTGCTTTCTGGTTTAGTCTAGCTATAGCTTCATAGGAGTACTATAAAATGGCTTTTAGTATGCATAGTGAATTTTATTTTGTTGGTTAAAGTCTATGGCTTGCATGGAAATGTTGCGTATCCAAAGTATTCTGGTAACAAGGAGCTTTGGCACTGCCATTTCTTCTTTCCTTTTTGTTGTTACAAACTTTATTGTGAAATATCTGTTGAACATGGCCACATGAGCAAACCATCTACAGGCCTTGGATCTCCAGAAAACATAAGAGAAAAGAAATCTTGTCCATGAAAGGATACTTTTTGCTGTTTCTTGGCAGTTGGGTGTGACTTTGCTAATTTTGCATGGAATTCTCAAGAGCAATTTACTAGTGAACATTAATGCTCGTATTGTGATGAAACATTATGGTCAACTCGACAAGGAATGCTTCTTTCTACTGAATCTTCTTTGCCTGCATAATTTTCTTCTCAAGTTTTACACATACCTTTTTATAGTAGTACATTTTGTCATTTTGATTATGGTGAAATTACTATTTGATTATCTTGTATCCAATGTACAGCCAGCTGATATGATTGTCGACCTGGTATTGTTATTGTGTACTAATTCTCCTTATTGGTTTATTATATGTAGATTGGGCAGAAGTTCTCAAAGTCACAGACTGATGATATGTACTATTCCCGGACAAGGAGCATGTTACAAAAACTAGGCCTCCAGAACTATGAGAAGAATTTCAAGAAGGGTCACCTCACTGATCAAACCTTGCCTCTCCTTACTGACAAGTAAGTGTTTCTGGGTTCATGTGTATTTTAACCTGCTCAAAAGAAAGTAGGGGAAATTTTTTAGTTATTCACGTACACTATTGATATTCTACTTCATGATGCTTCAGTGCTCTGAGAGATGTGAAGATTCCCCCTGGTCCCAGACTTCTCATACTTGATCAAATTAAAAGGTACGGAATCGTTGCACAAGAACTTTCTGGTTTCTATTTTTTTAATTTCCATTATCTAATCTTGTTTGCATATATGTCCTAGGGATCCTGGGTTGGCAAAAGCATAGTGAAGACTCGCCACTATCTGCTGGTGGTTCCTTTTGAGTTGCATAGACTGTTATCAGAAGCTATGCCCATCTCTGTTTTGTTAACAGGCTTTCTAGGCACTGCTATTTCATCGTAAGCGAGAATGTAGTTTTGTTTTGGTAGTTATTACTAGACGGTAATAAGTTTGCATCTTATTGAATTTTGAACAACAATTAGTTGCATGTGCATGCTTGTATTGGAGTTTCAACTGAATCACACTGTTACGTGATTTCTGAGTAATGGAAACTGGATTTGGTAGAATTTCATGATTGGGGATTGGTAGAATTTTGGGGTTGGGTTAGCAACACACTATATAGAATAATTGGTAGTTTTTAAGAAAATGTTTTTTGCAGTAAATTACCAAAGTACCCTCGAGGTGTCACTATGCCTGACAAGGATCTGTCTCGTCTATGCTTTTATCAGGTTGGTCTTATTTCTTATCAGTATCATATTGGCATATTACACACAATGGCTGTAAACTCCCTTGAAAAAAACCAGTTGCAGATACTTGACAGGCGGTGAAATGAAGGGCTTGCATCGCATGGCAGAATCACCGAAGGAACCAGACTAGTTTATCCTGGCCTTTTTCAAGGGACATCGCAACACTGCCAAAAATCAGTAAATAGGACAGAAACAACATGAAATGCACTCAACCTTAGTCTAAAATATCGACTCTACACACATCGTCATGGCAATAACATCCAGCAACCAAACAGTTTCAAAATAATACATTTGCTCAATTGAAGAACAATATACTGCTGGATAAATATTTTGGAACAACAGTACATGCCGGGACAAATTCCCTGAATGTTACGTACATAATGAAATATTCCGCGTCTACCTAAAAAAGAATTAATAATCTCGTTGCTTGAAAGAATGAAAAATTAGACTTCTACTCTACTACATGGGGTGCATAATTTCAGAAGGTCCGAGTTGGGTCAGACAATTGGACGATCTGTTCATTCAGACGGCTCAGGCAAGGTTTGCCCTCATCATCGGTGTCCATCAGTATCGTGTCACCAGGCTTGTACTCACCGAAAAGAATTGCTTCGCTGATGACATCCTCAATAAGGTGGGTGACGGCTCTCCTCAGCGGTCGCGCGCCATAGCTCTTGTCATATCCTTCTTGGCAAATCAGGTCCTTCATTGCATCAGACACCTGAATGCCTATCCCAAGGGCCAAAAGCCTACCCTTCACTTCTTGTAGGATGATATCAAGAATAGCTATCATCTGCAAATATGTCAAGGAGAGCGTTAGTGTCTCGTGTAGTCTTCAAGACACTAGGTATATGTTAACAATAATTTTTCTCTAGCTGCAAGTTGCTGGCTAGTTGCATAGCCAAATAAGTATTTTTCTCCGGTTCTTGTAAGTAAACCGACTTAAGGTATCTAAGTTTACTGAATAGCAGTCAAACCAATTCAGAGCGAAGTGTATGAGAGAAACGGACCTGAGTCTTCTCCAGAGGACGGAACACAACCATCTCATCGATTCTATTGAGCAATTCTGGCCGGAAAAATGCCTTCAGCTCTTCCGTTACCAGGGATTTCATTGCAACATACGAACTTGATTCAGTATCGTCTTCCATCAAGAAACCTATGCTCCGTCTTCCGTTCGAAATTGATGTAGAGCCAACATTCGATGTCATGACAATCAATGTATTCTTGAAGGAAACTCTGCGACCCTGTTGTTCACATAAAAGCTCTTAACGTAAATAAAAAACATCCGCCACATAGAGAGGCTTAGGAACTACTTAAGTTTCATCCTAAGACTATGCGAGGACAAGTCTATGTTAGTATCTTGATTGAAAGTTTGTCTTGATGTCTAATTTCAGCAATCATGTCCCAAACAAAAGTTTGAAGGATCCATACAAAAGCAGAATGTGATAGAAATGCAAGTGCTGACCAATTTTTAGCATGACTTTCCAGGGACAGGACTTCATCAAACTTGGTCCAATAACTCTATTTGAACTTTATTTATGGACATGTAATGAAAGCAGTTGCATATATATTATCAGGATCAACTGATCTATTACCTGTGAGTCCGTCAGATGTCCATCTTCAAAAATTTGGAGAAGAATGTTGAAAATATCAGGGTGAGCTTTCTCTATCTCATCAAGCAATACTACAGTAAATGGTTTTCTCCTGACTGCTTCCGTCAAAGTACCAGTTTCACCGTATCCGATGTACCCTGGAGGAGAGCCTATCAACTTGCTCACAGTGTGCCTCTCCATATACTCGCTCATGTCTAATCGAAGCATAGCCGATTCCTGTTCAAAAAATAGTAAACATCTTGTCAAGCCACTTTCTATCAAACATATCCAAGCGTTGTTGAAATAACAACATGATGATGAGAACATGATTGGGCAACTTACCGATCCAAAATAACTTGCTGCTAGAGCTTTGGTAAGCTCGGTTTTACCAACTCCTGTTGGACCACAGAAAAGCAGCGTAGCAATAGGTCTGTCAGGGTCATTGAGACCAACACGTGACCTCTTCACCGCTCGAGATATCGCCACAACAGCATCATCTTGACCAATGACACGCTTTCTGAGCTCATCATCTAGTCCTACTAAAAGCTTTCTATCATCAGCGGTCAACTGCTGGACTGGTATACCCGACCATAATGAGGCGACTCTTGCAATATCCTCTGTTCCAACTACAACTGATCTGCATTTTTACAATAGGTTCCATGATGAGCAGATATGCAGGGAATGGAGATTACCTGTATGACATGTTGACGTGAGAGAACTTACTCTTCAACTGAGAGTGATGAGGTAGATGTTGACCCAGCCTTGTCCTCACGCGGTGCTTCAATGTTAGCACTACCATTCTCTTGATCATTCTCGTTTGGAGAATATTTCATCTTGTTAGATAACACCTAATTAATGGAGGACATTAAAATATTAAATATTTATCACCAGACGGACCAAAAAAAGTTGTATAACCAGTGCAACATGCCCCATTACCACTTCATGCATGGCCTGAACGGCTTTTATCTCTCGCCAGTATTCATCTGATGACTTCAAGAGAATAGAAGACTGCCCTTCCTTCTTCCTTTTAAATGATTCCATTCGAGCTCTACTGCCAGCTTCGTCAATCAGATCAATAGCCTTATCAGGAAGCTGTCTGTCAGGGATATATCTTGCTGACAGATAAACTGCTGCGTTGATGGCTTCTAAAGTGAACTTGCATTTATGATAAGTTTCATATTTCTCACGAAGACCAAGTAATATTTTCACAGCATCTTCCTGCAATAAGTTTTGAGGATGGTTAAGAAATAAATGTACTCATAAAAATACCTAACTTTCATAAGAAAATATCTGCAATACCTGACTAGGCTCATCTACTAATACTGGCTGGAAACGGCGGGCCAAAGCCTTATCCTTCTCAAAATGCATCCGGTGTTCATCTAGAGTTGTAGCTGCAATGCACTATAAATACAAACAAATGTTGCCCATAAGATAGGATATATGGTAAAAATAGATGTTCCTTTTCTACATGACAGCACTAAGTAAGAAGTAGGATGAATCTGGTACCTGCAATTCACCTCTAGCAAGCGGGGGCTTCAGCAAGTTGCCAATGTCAAGGCCAGCACCCTTGCCCTTTCCAACAGTTCCAGATCCAATAAGATTGTGAACCTCATCAATGAAAAGAATAACATCACCTGCATCAAAATAAGGCAATCTTGAATATTCATGACCAAGTGCAGAAGCTTTATATATGATGACATTTCAGATTGCATTACTGACTGACCTGCTTCCCGGACTTCACGAATTAAACTAGTAACCCTGGACTCCAGTTCACCCCTCTCTTTTGCACCAGCAATAAGTAGACCAACGTCCAGTGACATTATACGCTTTGCCTGCATAACAACTTAAATGTGAGAATACTATTGATGTGCAAGCTGAATTTTACAAATGCATGACTCTGTATCCATTACTGGCAATGCAAGCTTACCACAAGGTAAATGGGGACATCTCCATTTGCAATTCGAAGAGCCAGCCCTTCAGCAATTGCAGTTTTACCAACACCCGCCTCACCCAAAAGAATAGGATTGTTCTTGGTCCGTCTGCATATTATCTGAACTACTCTTTCAATCTCCTCCTCACGACCAATAATAGGGTCAATAAACCCTCCACTAGCTTGTGTGGTCAAATCTAAACAAAACTGATCTAGCGCACCCTTATCTGAAATGGCAAACAAGATAAGTTTGCATTGAAGTTCCACAACCTATATCATGGGCGAACATGAGTATAAGCTTTAATGCAACAGCGACTCCTGACCTTTCTTTTTATTTAAGGATTTGGAGAAGGCAGATCTTCCAGTTCCAGCAGGAGATTTCTCGGGCACTTTGAAATGAGATGCTCCCGCGGGATCTCTGCCATCTTTTGCAAGCTCCCCTTGGAGTCGGTTCAGCGCAACTGATGCTAGTTGACTCGGATCCGCTCCCAAGCTACAACAAATAAAAACATTTATTGATGATGGCACAAATAGTGAAAAGGACAAGAAGATATCTTTCAAACATCCCATAATGACATTACACATCAGTATGATCGGTTACTTCCCCATGAGACCTTGTTTTTGGCCAACTTCTGAGGGTAGTATTAGTACACTTATTATGGGTGATACATCAGCTATGACCTTTTCTAGGGGAGCTAAGTACAACTAGATGACAAATGATACGCTTTCCATGTGAGATACAGACAAACAGTTGGAACAATTGTCTTTGTGCATATAAAAGAACAAGCATTAACAAGATGATCTCAGTATATGGTTATCCGACTGGCTATATAGGTGATTATTTGATCAATAGATGGCATCACAATGGATGGAATGAACAATTGAGTTAAGAAATGGATAATAAGTTCCTGGACCAGACAGAATCGGAAGAGGATGTAACAGCTACCTACCTCCTGAGGAGGCTGTTGGTGGTGGGATCGTCGAGGGTGAAGAGCGCGAGGGCGACGTGCTCCGGGGAGATGAAGCTGCAGCCCATGTTCCTGGAGAACTCCACGGCCACCTCGAACACCCGCTTGCAACTCCCGGAGAAGGGCACGTCCGTGTCCAGCCCCGAGCCGGACGGCGACAGGGAGACGGCAGCGGCCGCGTCCCGGTCTCCGATGCCGCGGCATGCCTCGCGCGCGCGCACGATGTTGATCCCCGACGAGAGGAACCCCCCGGAGGAGCGGTCCTCCGCGACGAGCCCCAGCAGCAGGTGGCGCGGCGCCACGGCGCCCTCCCCGAGCCCCCGCGCCTCCCGCTGCGACAGCACAACCGCCTTGACGGCCCGCTCCGTGAACCGCTCGAACACCGCCGTGATCACCCCCCCGCCGCGCCGCCCCCGCCGCGGGGCCGGCGAGTGCGCGGGCCTCGTCGCGGTCGGGCGCAGCGGGTGCGCCAGCACCACCGTCCTCCCGGCCCCCGCCGCGCCCCAGTACCGCGCCGCGGCCGGCGCGGCGAACCTCCGCCCGGCGAGGACGGACGACGAGGTGGAGCAGCAGCACACCTCCATCGTGGACGATTACCGCAACAGGAGCAACACTATCTTTAGCCGCTCGTTTAGTTACCCCCCCTCCTCCCCTATATTATTAGCGATCGAAGCTTAGGAAGCGAATGCGTTAGGCGACGCAATCCGAGTACGTATCGATGCGCTTCCGTCTACCGTCTACGTATCTACCTTGAGGCTTGGCGAGTGAAGGAACGCATAAAGCGGGGAGGAGGAAGAGGGGGTATAAAAAATATCGCGCGGGGCGGTGGCGGAAGGAAGCACGCAAGGAAGGAGGCGAGAAGGGAAGCCCGAGTTGGAAATCGGAAGCAGCAGCCAGGAGCTCTGCGTGAGGCGGGGGGAGGAAAGGGATCGGTGGCTTTGGTTTATCCCCCAATTCTTACCGCGCCGGCTCCGCACGCCACCTACCGCGCCGGTCAAAAGGCGTGGCGGTCCGTCCGACTGCGATCGGCGGCCGCGATCATGGCCGTCGGGGGGCGGATCGATCGGCGGTCGCCGCGCGGCGCGGGGGGTTTGGCCGCTGTTTCGGCTGTTTCCGGGCTGCCGTGCGTGCCGCGCGCGGCCACACCCGCGCACCACATGGAGGAGGGGTGGCTCCTCACGCTTGTCGGCCTCGCTCGCGCGCGGACTTTTGCTACGTACGGACCGCTCTCCTTCGGTCGGGTGCGACGCACGTAACTAACCGTCGCGCTCGCGCAGCGCAGCGGGAAGGGGGCCTGATTATTCACGTCACCACATGTGTCATGCTCCTCCGTCCGCGACGTGGCCGACGGGTCTGCAACGTAACGGATTCCCCCATCTCCTCTCACCAGTCAGTTACTGCGCGTGTGTGTATGCTGGCCGGAAGCTTCTGCCTCCGCTCTATGCCTCCACGCGTGTAAAAATGGCACGTTTCTATTGTGTGTGAGAACTGACGACGGTGGTGAAGGGGATCGGTATAGATGCCATGTTATTTTCGGCTACACCGGAGTCTTTTGGTTGTTGTTTATAATTTTTGTCTAGATGATAGAAACGTTTTTCAAGACTGCAGTGGACGATGAAAAGATCAACATGGATGACAGAAATGTCGATACGAACGGTACATATAGTTTTAGGTTTAAAAAGTTTTAAACAATGCGTTTCGAAGAACTGCTCTATTTATTTTAACTTTTTTAAAAAAAACTAAAGACTAAAAAAAATTATACCAGAGAGTAGAAACAAAACAGAACAAGCCAGTAACAACAGCACGCGGGTACAGGCATAAGTAACACTACTGATTAGTAACAGCGTTTTCTATTGGGATTAGTGAGCGTGTTAATCATGCATCCTGCGTGGTAAGCTCACAAGTTGCAATAATCACTACTTCACTCTTCCATTACTTTCATTCGTTGAGTGCAGAACAAACTAGGGCCATGAGACGTGTTGGCTTCTTCCTACTCTACAGTAATGCACTGATCCAACACAACAAGTGCCAAGTGCACCCGAACCAACTTCTGAACTGCCTTAATGAACCAAGCAAGGTATACAAATAAATAAGAGAAAATAAACTCCAAGCCACTTAGTAAGACGTACTTCTACTATTTGCTACTAAATAAGACTATATTCCCTCCATGTCATCTAGTTTTGTTTTTTCTTCTCTTTGTACTATCACCGTCCGTCACGTGCCATTAGACAGTTATATTTCTTCGAAAATACCCAAAATGGCCTGACCTTAGAGCCCTACTCCACGCCGTTATCCCCCTCTTCTATTTTCTCTGTACATCTTTTGTTCTATAGTCAGTCAAATTTTCTCAACAAACATACTCCCACATAGACAACAAAGCTGATATGCATAACACTACATAAATACATGAGATTCCCAAACACATTGCGAAAAGAGATATCAAGCATTAGTCTAACAGCACAAGGACTTTCCATACTATTCTAAATAGATTGTGAAAAGTGATAGTCAATAATAAGGTGTAATACATAATTTTTGCGTTCTTTTTCATGTTCTCAGTCAATAAGCCTCTTCCTAGTACGTGTTGTAATGGTTCACACTACTAGGACAATAGCCGAAGAGGGAGCATGCATTGCTAGGAGAATGGGCAAGAAGGGAGCGCTGGCCTGGTTTGAAGCACTATGGGACCCAAAGCTGCAGTTTAGATTTGGAAGTAAGTTAGTGAGTTTTGTGGGTGTTGGTAGAATAGATTCTCAGTAACTTTGTACCTTAATGATGCACTCTCAGGAAATAATGACCAAGACTTCTCATTGGAATTCATTCTCTTTTTTTGGTGAATTAGCAACCAAAGGAAATCAGATGATGCAATATAGCAACCTTCTAATTATGTCATAATTGCTAACTTTAAATTAAATTACAGGTATGGCTTGCGACCTTGGTGGTTCATACTAGCCTTTCGGCCTACTGGACTGGCACGTCGATGCCAAGCACCGCACGAGTCGTCGTGTTGGGGATGGGGACGAGGTGCCCCAGTTGGGAGTGGTTCGTACGCAAACACCCCGACGGGCTTGGAGACTGGACCCACGTTGGAGAGACAGGTTTGTCTGTAAACTGTGGCACTTCTTTCGATATTTTCGTTATGTACTCACTTCTTCGTGCTTTGCAAGTTGAGTGATGTTGGCCTTCTACCTCTTGTGTGGATGGTGGAGGCCACTAACGAGGACAACGCTCTGGTCGACAATGACGGGGAGGTACAGGCCGCCCCAGAGTGATCACGACGGTTCCCATTCGACCGGTCATTATTAACAACTCTGGTGGACCATGGTGGCTCGAGACGTACACCTTCCACCTCCTATTCGGGGAGATGGCACCCACTCTGTAGGATGTCGTGCTGCTACTCGGCCTGCCCATCGTAGGAGAGGCTGTCTTCTTGTCGGACGTGCCTAGCAACTGGTGCGATGACCTACTAGGTAGGTTTGAGGGGGTTCTTCCAACGGAGGCCATGGTAGCGTACTACGTCTTCCCAGTGTGATAGAAGTATGGCCCACCCATGAGGTGGTTATTGCAGTTCTGGGTACATATGTTATTCATTTTTTCTGTTTAGCGATGCACTATCCTTACTATATGAAGGGCTTACTAATTTTTTGTTTGTGCACATGTCGAGCGTATGGACCTGGACTCCAATGAGTACCAGGTGTCGTGGCACCTCGAGGCATATTTGCTAGGGCTATTTGGCTAGATACTATTTACCAAAAGCCACGGTGACTCTGTCGATGCCCACCTCGTGCGGTACGCAAAGGCCATCGCCAATGGAGGCGAGGTGCACATCAACTGGGGATTAACTGTACTTTTTGCGATGTACCATGACATGTGTGACGCTAGTTGCAGGACGAGGCCGACCTCTATCCTCATAGGCTGCCCCCTACTACTGTAGCTGTGGTTGTTCGAGCGCTTCTCCCTTAGACGGTTGATGCTGCTCGACAGCGATCTGTATCGTGCGGACATATACCATGAGGGTGTGGTGGACAGGCCGACTGAAGGGTCTCTTTGATGTTATAGATGGGTATGTACTCTCCTCGGTTTTTACTATACCTGTATTACAAGGTATCCTTTATAACCACTGTTCTAGCTCGTAGGCATAATTTGCACACTAGCGAGTGACCCGTGTGTACAAGAAATTTATCGACTATCTGGACCGGCTCATCGCTGATGACATGCACTAGGAGCCATACTCAGTGTGCTGGTGCGACCAGGCGTACTGGTTAACGTGGAAGAAGCTCATCTTCGACGTGTTTGTCGAGGGCTACACGGTGCACAAGGGTGATGCACCAGTTCGGCCTACATCAGGTTGTTCTAGTCCTCGTCGGGCATCAAGTGCCCTACTCGGACCACGTGTGAGTTACACACAACACATGTCCCTATATTGTTTTGAGTTCTGTTACGATGTCTTCTAATTGCAGTGGTATGTTTCGTAGGCATAGCGGGAGGGGTGGCAGCAGGACGAGCTAGGCGGGGAAGACGGCGCAGTGGGTGGATGCCCTCTAGAACTTTGTGCAAGAGGCCACACCGTATGGCACTAGCTCGTACGATGAGTATCTATGCTGGTATGCTCTGCAGACATGCACCAGGTTGGTGCATATCGTTGACTCTCCTCCGCTCGCATACCAGTACCGACCGATGTGTACCCTGTACATTTGGCGTGGAACTTGTCCCTCGCAATACGTACTCTAGTGTTTTGAAATGTCTGAGTTCAGTTACCACAATTATAAGTTTGACGTTCTCTTCTACTTCTTGCAGACAAACATCGTGGCTGAGATTGCGAGGGACACCAGGTTGATCGTGGATAGGGTCGCCCATGGTTTCGAGGTGGTGCGCAATGAGCTGCTGCACATTCTCCATTGGGTCCATAGTGCGTTCGAGCTTGTCGTGGCCCTGGTGTTGTGCAGGACGCTCCCAGAGGTGGCCACATCGACGCATATGCTGATGTCGCCATGCCCTGCAACTTAGATAGGAGGCTCCGCAATGCCATGTGCATGTGCCCCGCCAGCACTTGACCAGCTTGGAGGGTAAGGGTGGCCACGTGGCTACCCGCATGCACCTACACCGCCGACTGCTAGGCCAGGCCGGCGGGTCAAGGCGGGCATGTGCGTACACACCGGCATTGCCATTGTTCTCGGACACCTACCAGGCAGTGTCAGAGTAGTATACGTTGTATTCTAGCTTGTTCAGGTAGGACGGGTATGACTGTTGGGCGCACATCATGGCCCACGTGGAAGGTACGTTTCATCTCTTCAGATTTGTTCGCGTTGATACATTGTACGAATAAACAATATCTATCCTGTAGGTATTGTGACCTAGCCGGGAGTTCAGCTATCCTCGCACGAGGATCCCCCGGTGGACGTAAGTGACTTCCCTGCGGATGACCCAGTAGAGGTCAGGGGCGCACGTGAGACTGCACTCATTGAGGTTCTTTCTGGGTCGTAGCCCAACGGTGCCCCAGTACCCATGCAGGCACTAGTGGAGTCAACCCTCGAGGCCTTGGGAGCACAGGTTAGCAGGGCTCTTGACCGTCTCACCCCATCAGAGAGTCGACACCCCGCGCCGAGGAAGGCCAAGCAGGGCCGTACTAATGGGCACCGACCAGGGGTGGGACATGGCAACGACGGAGAAGGTGCTGCAGGTGGTATGGCGGGCAGTGCATAAGGACCTTTCTATACTTGCATTTTTTTTTGGTACATATTTTACTTCGTAGTTACTATGGTATGATTGTGTAGGAATTCCCTCGTGTATCGCAATATCACTTACATTCGACTTACGAATCAGTACGACCTCAATCGTCCTCACAAGATTCTTCAAAAATATATTGCACTACAATAACATACGATAATCACAAATGTTATTACAAGTCTAACAGATTTCGTACCCTAAAGAATCTTACGAAAATCATGAACGAACTAACCGACATTGTCTGTCTTTTTTTTTAAAAAAAATAGCGATCTGCAAACAAAATTTGCTAAATTTATTACCTACAAAAATTATCATTTACTCTCTCACAATTATTTTCATCGGATTAATAAAATAATAATAGTATTGTTGTAGGGGTGGCCCCCACCTAAACCCGGCTAGCCTGTTGAGAAGGCTATAAACTATGTACTAAGGACGTAGTTGCTCTCGGTCGGAGGCTTCGGTGTAAGGTTACAATTGTAAAGACGCTCCTTACGAGGGAACACATATATATGTCATACAGAGCCCTTGGGAAAGACCAAGAGAACATTGCTCACCTAACTCTCCACTACCATACACTTCTCCCTCTCTGTTTGGTCTGTAGCCACAACAAGTATTATTTTAAATTATCCACCCGTTTGACGACTTAGGCTAGTCGCTCAATCTAGAGCTTAGTCTCTCCACAGTTTGGCGATTTGGGCTAGTCGTCCAACCGTTGGGTGACTTCGCCACGTGTCGCCTAACGGTTAGATGACTAGCCTAAATCGCCCAATTGTAAAGTGATTGATGGTTATTACTGTAAAAAATAAAATACATGTATAATATTGTAATTTAAAATTAAAAATAGATTATTTTTTTAAAAAAATCTATATAGACATCTCTCTTTTCTCCCCTTTCTGCGATCAATCGCTGGGTCCCCTACTTTAGACGTATGGTAGAACTTTTGCCACGCTATATTCATTTCTGCACAATTCTATTTAGCTATGTTTATCTTGATCGATCGGCCAAGCTTTAGCTCGGATGGCTAAGCATCCCGGTGGGGAGCTAGCCTGCTCGGCTTCGAGCCTGGGGCACAAATCTTTTCGGGGGTGTACTGTTCGCATGAATAATGCCTTTTGAGTACATTTACGCACGTGAATACTTTTAGTGGTCAAAGCACGTGTCTACGCTTTCAAAGATCTAAGGACTCTGTCTCTAGTTTCAAACGTGTGCATTGGACACGCCTGCATAGATGTTTATAGGTATGTGTATGGTGTTGAGTGCGTGCATGAGTACATACTTACTATACTCATGAGCTTAAAAAATATTTATCTATATCGAAACTTGATCAGAGATGCCATACAGAAGCATAAATCAAGCTTAAGGCCTTGCTCAAAAGAGCTTCGGGCGGCAGCGATGAGCGATGGCTTTCACTGTATGGGCACTGTAGCGTTTTGTCACTTTTTTTATTTTTTCGAATTTTTGTATTTTATTTTTTTTCCCGTATTCCTTTATATTATTTGTGATAGGTTAGCATGCTGTTTTTATTTTTATATTTTTTAATTTTAATTATGTCTAATAAATCAACTTAACTACAATAAAAAATAAATTAATTACAATAAAATTTTAACCAAAAATCAACGTTATTTTGATCGCCTGTAAGTTACTAATCGACGATTAGATTAGTCCTAGGCCCCTGGCAGTTGAGCCTTGCTCAGAAGTGAAGAATCAATGCTTTGGCATGCTTATTAATTAATAGTAGTACGACGATATGATGGACGAGGTTACTTTCGTTGGCTACTCGACCAGATCGTGACGGCAAGGGCGATTGCACACGGAACGCAACAAGGCTAGAGAGGATCAGTAAGCTAAGCTAGCTAGCACATGCAATGACGTGCGGGGGAGGGCGGAAGATAGGGCTGCTTTCTTTTTTTTTAGTTTTTAAAAATTACTTTTTAATTTTTCTATAATAACTAATTTTTAAATAAAATATCTTTTTAAGATAGAATTTATAAGACCCTGATAATTTAAACTTAGACTTTTAATTTCTGATTTATTTTTCACTATTTATAATTTTAGTCTTTTTCTAACTTTTTGGTATTTTTTTAGGTTTTTTACCGGTTCTTTTTTCTCGTATTTGTTTGTATTATATATGATAGGCTAAACTACTTTTTTAGATTTTTTAAAATTAATTATGCCAAATAAATCACCGTCAGTTACAGTATAATTTCAACCAATTATAGTATATTTCAGCCATAAACCAACAAATTTCAACTCAATCGAGTGGCCACCAAGTTAATTATAGTATATACTGTAGCGATTTTATTTATATTAGTTAAAACTGCACGTGAGTTTATGTTATTTCTTACTAAATCATGAATAACTCAAAATTTATAAATCACAATAAAAAATTATAAGACAAAGCCAAAAAGAAAAGAACCACACGATTTCTTGTCGCACCCCATAGTCCATAGGTACTTCAATGGCAATCAAACTGTTTTCTTTCCATTTTCCTTTTTTTTTGAGGCTCAAACACGCTGCTTTCTATTTCGATCGATATGTTGCTTCTCACTCTCGGCTAGTTGACTTTTATCTGATTCTTCTCCCAACTGTCTAACTGGAAAAAAAATTAGAATTTGCTACTCTATTTGTTGGCATTTTTGGAACCTATATGTCAATGAGACACGCATCAAGTGACAAATCATATAAAACACCCATGAATGGAGTAGTGGATCCTCAAAATTGTGGAAAATTGAGGTAGAGAAATAGGAATTTTGATAATTTGCTCCATCTTTCTTTGCCACTTGATAAAATATCCTATGATATCTCACTTACATGCAAGATCAATGAGACATTACTTGCCATTTCAATGTAAGACGGGGCAAATCATCAGTTTTTCCTAGAGAAATAGGGACATATTTATTAGATTGAATCATCAATATTGATAAAAAGTTGAAAACTATTTTAGTCCGAGCACCAGAGTCTTTCAAGTTCAAATACAATATGAAATAGAGAAATATTTCACTAACTATAAGTTAAAACAGAACTAAAACGAAAAAAAAACATAAACTGCCATCCACAGCAAATATCACCTTTTCTATTTCTCCTTGTCTTTTTAAATTTAAACTTGAAATTTAAAAGGGTTATTGATACACTATCTTCCAAATTTGTTATTATTATTTTTGAGAAAATATAGAAAACAGTATACTGTTCGTAGCCATCTTCAACTCCGACATCACCCTCCCCTCCTCCTTTACCTCCGACGACGGATTCACTGCGCCCCCCGGACATAGAGGGAGGCGATGGTCTAGCGGTGGGCGGCGGTGGAGGGTGTCGGGCGGCGGTGGAGGGAGGCACGGCAACGACGACACATTGAATATTAGGTTGGATGGGATAGTAGCGGCGGGGGAGGGGGAGATGATGTTGCGACTAGGCGACGAGGTCATTGCCAACCGCCAGTGGTGAAGGACAAGGCGGAGGAGGGGTGCGGAGCTGCTCACGTCGGAGAAAAGAGGAGGGGTGCGGAGCTGCTCATGTCGGAGAAAAGAGGGGAGGGGAGCGGCAGCAGGGGAACAACTAGGGAACGGTAGGGAGGGAGGTCAGGGAGCTGCGATGAGAGGGACACTGGGGAGCGGTGTTGAGAGGGAGGGGAGGAGAAGCGGTTATCCCATTAAATTGAAGTTCAATAGGGTACTGTACAGTAATAGCCCTCACTTTTTTGGGGTGTTGGGTGGGTGTTTGATAATCCGCAACTATACGTGCTCATGCCGATTGTTTCCCATTAGGAAGAGTTTTGACTGAATGACTGTGCACGTGTGCCACTGGGACCCTGTTTTTTTTTAGAAGATGCTAGTGGCTGAAACTAATCTTCGCCCTTTGGGCATTGGAAAGTGGGCCTCATTTCCTCGGCTAAAGGCCTCTTGAGCGAAACTCTCCGGACGCTCTGACCTTCCTTGTCAAAAGAACGGACTTAGCCCATAAATTGGCCTTGGTTAATCCTAATACAGGCATAGGACTTGGCCCATATCTATCCTTTGGTGAGTTCCTCAAGCCTGTAGTATACTAGCAGGCTTCACGAATCGACGTTCGGTAATCCAGCGAGTTCAGCCATGAGGCATGATTTTTTTTTTCTTTTGAGAAATGGTTTTGTGACCCATGAGACATCATGTTGAAATAATTGTCTAATCTAGTCCAAAGTGTTGCCATATAATGTGTAGGTTTCATCAACATCTATATGAATATCAAGATTAGCCGTACAGAATATAGGTAGATTTACATAAAGGAAAATACTGTCGTTCAGTTTCAAAAAGAAAAAAGAAGAAAAATACTCTCGTAGTACTTAGTAAATATGTTGCAATGCAAACTGGATGGCCAAAGTAGAATTTCAAAACCTAGCCATGTCCAAAACCACACTTATTTTGTGATCCGATAGACTACAGAGAACATCTACAAGTGTAATACGTCCAAACTGCACCGCCTCTGGCATAATGTGGATGATACAAGTGTAATGCGCGATTCCGTTCACGGAATGCCTGAACGGAATGCCCTACTTGAAATTGTGAACGGAATGTGGGGGCAGTGCGGTTTTGAGATCCGATAGAGTACAGAGAACATCTACAAGTGTAATGCGCCTAAACCACACTGCTTTAGGTATCTCTGTGAACGAAATGCCCTACCTGAAATTAAATTCTAGGGCTTTGCCAGCAATTTCTTTCTCTTTCTTTAATTTACTTAATTTCTTTTCTCTTTATTGTAAATTGTGAATTTATTTTATTCTTTGCTTTTTTTTCTTACGGGTATTACAAATGTGGATGATAAGTATCTTCCTTTACAACAGACAAAAATGTCAATGTAAAGCATCAGATTCATCTTACCTATAGCACGTTCCTTTTTTGCGCGGAGCCCAAGCGGCCGGCCCCTACCAATCGCCCCGTTTCATCCCCTGCTTGTGATTCAAGTTTTAGCCGCGACAACTGGACTTTCGGCGGGGGCAGGGAGACGGGTGGTAAACACGATTCCGAAGGCATTAAAAGGTCATCACGGAAAGGCTAACACGCAGCAACGATGGCGAGATAGCAAAAATGTTGGGAGAGAGCGGAGAGCAAGCCCGAGCTGTGCGGCTATAAATTAACCTCAGCGAGGAAAAGAAAAGAAACGAAAACGCTTTTCTACTCTGGGAAGTGGCTAGTTAGAGAGAGAGAGAGAGAGAGAGAGAGAGAGATCAGAAGTTTGTTGCATTTGAACACCGATTCAGAATCCGAAACAGGGGAAGCGAGAAAGGAAGACAGGTGCCCAACCAGTAGCGCCTGAGGTAAGGGAAGGCGTGCCAACGAGTTGCCTTTCTTCTCCGCATCTTGCTGTAAGTAGCATACGCGATGATGGTGGATGGGAATGCAGGGGCATTGCCCGGCGGCGCGTCGTCGGAGTGGTGCGGCCGGCAGAGGAGGACGGCGGCGGCCATGGGCGGCTACGAGCTCGTCAGGAGCGACGACGCGGCCGCCCCGCCCGATCTCGAGTTCGGCGGGTCGCGCGGCAGCGGCGGCTCCAAGGCCCCACCCCTGCCGCCGCCCGCCGCCCGCCAGCGGCTGGTCTCCCTCGACGTCTTCCGCGGGATCACCGTACTGGTACGTAGCGCATAGCATCCCCCCCCCAGTATTTCTTGATTTAATTCCCGTTACTGTTTTTGATCTGCTGCGATGTTCGCGTTGGCGTCTGCTGCGCTTTCCCTGTCCATCCTTGTTCCTTTCATCCATCCATCCATGGACCAACCAAACCAATTCATGATTCGTGATGCGTGAACTGTCCACTGCCGTGTGCCCCATGAATGCTTCCACCGCTGCCCTGGCCTGTTCTTGGTTTTCTCCTCTTGTTCGCTTCTCTTCTCACCTCAGGAGCTCAGCTTTACTTTTCTTTCTTTTGCTCCACTCAATAAGTCATGATAACTTTGCCTTCAGAAAAGGAAGTCTTAGGAGCTTTGATCAATCTAGTCATGTAAGCTAGAGACGGGACGCCATAAAGAAAGGAAGAGAGGAATCCGAGTCAGGGCCAATTTGGCCTGGGAGACAAAACAGAAAGGGAGAAGGATTGCTGCTTAAACTAATCAAAACCGTATTACTTGCCAGCTTTAGCGCCGTACGGACGGCTGTTTTTGGCAGTCGTTCTGCATCTCCAATGCCAAAACAACCGGCCATTGCAAAACGCAAATGATCTTGTGAAGTCACAAGAGCTCATGGAGGCATCAATACTTACCTAAATGTCGACTCTCTTTTGCAGACAAAAAAAAAAGTTTTAGCATTTCCTATATGCAATACGGCAATGAAACAAACCCTAAGAACAACCTTTTCCTTTTGGCGAAATACGAACAACCATAGGAGCATTGGGGACACCCTTAGGAACTATAACTCCCTAAATAAGGTTGTCCTGAGCAGTATTAGGAACACACAAGCCCGAGAAGAGTCTCTGGTTCTTAACTGTTGCTGGTTTAATTGAGCAAGATCTACAAGAATGTTTTCCTGGACGGCTATAATCTATATATTTGCAAACAACTGATGATATTTGAAGCACCTTCTTCACTTTGGAGGTTTGAAAAATCTCATAATAATCCTTAACTAAGAAAAAACAAAAATCCTAGAAATTCTCTCATTAATCAAGAAAAAAAAAAGAGAAGATCACACTACTTACTTTGATGGGGCTTGATTATAATGATGTAGATTAATCGCGCATATATATTACAACTATATATTATAATTATATAACAAATACAACTATATTTTCGAAAGTCAATAGAGTTATACAGTAAATACAATATCATGTAATATCGAAATTCCGCTAGTTAGCCGTAATAATTGGGTTACACACTAATAGTACTCACACCTTAACGATTTCACGGGCAATCAATTGTTTATACTTGAGGCACACCAATTCATAAGCACCGACCAACCTCCCCCGGCCTCCTCTTGTCAGGGTGCTGCTTCCCCGGGGCCTACGTGCACCGTAACAAGCGTCCACCGTCGCGTGCACGCACATGTGAGTTTTTGTAATCGGGCCGCAAGAAACCCTCATGGCTTGCGTCCCTGGGGACGGTCGGTTCTAGTGCACCAGTGCAAGCTATTGTTAGCACTAAAATGACGAAATGCACTTGCGTACGACTGGAGCGTGATGTATGTGGTAGCCAGTGGTTTTTTTTTTCCTCGCAAATTGGCCGGGAGATTTTTAAAAAAAAAACGAAGGAAAGAAACCGCTTTGGACGTCAACTTGGGCCCCCTACCTTTTTTATTGGTACCGTACAGTGACAGTATTCTGAAACGGGATTCGAATTGAACTCTTGAGTTCCATCGAGAATATCACTGGGTTGAAAATGGTCTTGGTTTTTTTACTATGCCGGATGATTTTTAGTTGTGGCTATAGCTTTTGTATATATTTTTTGAGATGGTGCTGGTTGGTGGAAACGTCGATAGGATGTTACACATGATTTTATACTAAGAAAATTGTTTAGAAAAGACGTTTGAAAAAACTGCCCTATCTAAGAAGCCAAAGTCAAAAGCCAATAAAAAAGGGTAATGCTACGGTCCGAACGTCCGACTCCGGACGCTCGGCTGTAACATTTTTTGATCATGTTTGCAATATTTTTCGTTCATATTTGCAATAAAAAACGAAGAACGATGTGAGTATTCCTATCCGCAACATTTTTCATTCATGCTTGCAATATTTGTCGGCCATGTATGCAACACAAAAAAAGAAAGAATGGTGTGAGTTTTCGTATCGTACACTTTGATGCAACATTCTTAGATAATATATGCAACATTTTTAATCACCATATATAACAAAAATGTGTGATACAGAAGTCGATGTTGCATACATGGAATAAAAAATATTGCAACAAACACATGGACAAAAAATGTTACAAATATGGATGAAAAATATTACAAATATGACTAAAAAATATTACAGCCGAGTATTTGAAGTTAGCGCCCGGATCGGACGTCCAGACACTAGTATTCTCTAAAAAAACAGGGCCATTTCTCTTGGCCAAGAGTTTCAATGGGCACTACTTGTGTCCATCAACTTTGGGGCAAGTCAAAGCCTCTTCTTTTGGATTTATGTTTAGACTTTGACGTTTATTTTTTACAGTAGTTAGATTTTAAATGGTCTATTTTTTAAGACGGGGTCTACAGATAGATTATAGTACAAACTATACCGAGTTCAGCTGTACTGTCCAAAATCACATACAATTATTTTCCTTTACGTACTGTCTCTCGCGAACAACCAGAATTTCAAAATCATAAGCCAAAAATCAATGGCACAGCAAAAAAACCCACTCAAAATCAATCCTTAGCCAGTCATCTAACAATCCTTAGCCAGTCATCTAACAAAACACCCTTCAAAAAGCTTCAATACTTTTCTCTCTAATAAAAATAGCACTAATCTCAAAGCAAATGAAGAGGTAAGTAACATCTATCCACCATTCGTTATGCTTTAAAAATTATGCAAATCACTATTGAGGAAAGTATTGAAGCACCTCTCAATGAAAAATCTTGGAATCTAAAATGAAGCAGAAAAAGCTTAGAATCGAAAATGAAAAAGTTTAGAATCTAAAACGAAGCACACTCACATGGACAATAAGAATCCTGGCTAGCTACTGGGCAGCCATCCCTGGGGACGTACGTACGTACGTATTCTAATTTCTACTCGCAACCTAGCTAGCTAGGTGGCCTCTTCACGCGACGAGCCGTGCCTTTCGCCGATGCTTTCTTTATACGGCGTACGTCCCTCTCGATCGCCGGTGCACCGTGCCGAATAACCCGACCCAGGCAGACAAATGGCCAACAAATGAATATATACCGAACAATAGCAACAGCTTGGAAAAGCAGGAATAGTTTACCAGCTGAGGATGAGACGTTGTTGTTGCCACATATGTAGATACCATAGCACATTTGATGGCCAAAAAAAAGAGAGAAAAGGATATCGTAGCATATTGGCATGGCTTCATCAGAAAAAGAAATGAAGAAAAAGGAAGGAGC
The DNA here is from genome assembly GCA_036346265.1 of Melocanna baccifera. Lineage (NCBI taxonomy): Eukaryota > Viridiplantae > Streptophyta > Magnoliopsida > Poales > Poaceae > Melocanna > Melocanna baccifera. Next base: position 14,165,770 of record CM070679.1, read on the forward strand.
TGCCCCTAGCTAACAGTGTGTCGGATCACTAGCTCGCAGCCTGTGTTTTAACCGGAGATAGCAAAGCATTCGCTCCACCTGTCGCTGATTGCCCTTGTTTGCTCTCTTCGGCGCTCTTTTTCGTTGCTTTGCTTTGCTTTGCGTTACTTGCCCTGCAAGCGCGGCAAGCCGACGCGGCTTTGTCTGATTTTCCATAGCAACTCATACAATACAACCTTGGAAACATGATCGTGAGGTACTTGATTAAAGAGGGATGGGGGTAAGAATCTTGTCAATAGCGGATCTACTTTTCTGGTGGATCAAGTTAGCATTTGTAGGCTTGTGGCCTGGAGCCAGACGGCGTACTACGTCCCACCAACAGTTCGATCCTGGCCATGACGTGTGATGTGCATCCGTAGTTAACACGGCTTTGGCCCCGTTTCGTTTCAGCTTTTTTTCAGTTTCAGTTTCTAACTTCAGTTTTTTTTTCACTATTCAGTAATTTATCTTTTTCTGAATTTTTTTAGATTTTTTAAGCTTTTTTGCATTTTTATTTTTTTCCCGTGTTCCTTTGCATTGTCCGTAATGGGCTAACATATTTTTTCTATTTTTACATTTTTTAAAATTTAATTATGCCAAAAAGCTAAATCAGCTACAGTAAAAAAAAGTCAGCTACTGTAAAATTTCAGTCAAAAGTCAGAAGTCATCACTAAAACGATCACCTCTAACAAAAGAAAACGTGTGATTAATTATTGCTGAGATGACCAGGCCCAGAGTATGTGTCATGTCCTTCACTGCTAACTGTAGCTAGATTTAGTAAAGCCATCAATATATTATTTGTCTTTTCAGTGCAGGATTATTCTCTAGCATTTGAGCGCACTGCTCGAACCCAATCACACAGTCAAGATCCACCAACCTTTTCTCAGAGTAAGAGAGTCCTACTGGCAGTAGCACCCAAGATCTCGTACTCAAAAAGTTTATTTTTTTTAAAAAAAATCTAAAGAATCAGGAAGTGTGCTGCATTTTTGAGATGAGCAGCTGGTCCAGATGTAATCCAATGAGTAGACGTTAACACCCCAACTAAGATGCATTGCACGATTCAATTCTGTCCTAGACAAGGCTCTTCAATAGATAGCGCTAAATAAATTGTGAATTGACAGCCATTTAAGGGCAAGTCTAAACCGTGTTTACACATGTCCATGTGGCCGGAGTAGTACAGCCTACCAGTGCTCCCTTAGCCCGCTCCGGCCATGTTTGTCCTGCACTGGCTTGCATCAAGGCCAAATGCACGCGCAAACTTGGCAAGAGCAGAGGTTCAGAAACGGGGAGAAAAAGACTCAAAAGCGCGTGCACGGAAGGAAACATCGCAACAGCGATCTGTACAAGCCAAGAAAGATGGATATTTATTTGTTTGATGGAGGCCTTAAGGGTATCGTACAATAGTTTAGATGATTGATGTCTATATATATATATATGTACATCATATATAGATAACAAAAAGACAGTTTGTACAATAGGCTGTCTATTTAATTGTCTGCAATCTCATCAAAAAAGATAACAAAAAAGATAACTTGTAAAAAAGACGATTTGTATAACGCTCGCAACGTCATCTCTTCGCCTAGGAGCACAAGCACGGATCGTCTCTTCGTGAGAGGACGGCTTGTGTCTCTCTTTCTTAATTATAGTCTATATCAGATGATTTTACTATATTAGTATGATAAAAATAACTATATCTCTTCGTTGTACCTGCTCTAACCTTACAGCAAAAATGGGAGGGCATGCAGCGAGGCGAAGTCAACATTAATTGTACACTGACTGATAACAGCGGCGAGTTACTGACCCTGCACACGGTTTCCGTCCCTTCGCGGTTTTTTTTCCGCCCATGCGTAGGCTCCAGCTGTAGCTCTCTCCTTTCCATGGCTGCAACCTCTTGCTTTCTTTGTAAGAGATCAGTGGGAGCTGGTCAGAGATCACTTGAAAGAAATACGGGAAAGGTTGTTGGATCGATGGGATACAATCTTGATCTACATGAATTATCTCGCGTGTATCCTGATCTACATGAATTATCTCGCGAGGAGGGGTGCCTTCGGGCCCCATTTGAGGAAGCGTTTAGAATAGTAATAGCTTATATTTTTTTATTATAGTTGATTGTTTTTTTACTGTAGCTGAGTTGATTTATTAGGCATAATTAAATTTAAAAAAAATTTAAAAATAGAAAAAATATATTAGCCCATCATAAATAATACAAAGAAATACGGAAAAAAAGAAAACACAAAAAACAAAAAATAAAAAAAACATAAACATAAACAGTGAAAAAAGCCGACGCTGGTGTCCGTCGCTGGCTTAAAAACGCTTTTGAGTGCAGTCTAAAGCGTGCAAAGTTCTCTCGTTTCTTGCGAGAATTGAACTGTTTCATGTAAATTTTCTGTATTTCAAACGAGGTGGGATTTCGAGACACGAGGGGCGTTCGTTTTAGCGATGGCTTCTGGTTTTTGGCTGAAATTTCATTGTAGCTGGTTTTTTTACTGTAGCTGATTTGGTTTTTTGGGTATAATTAAATTTAAAAAAAATATAAAAATAGAAAAATATGTTAATCCATCACGGACAATGCAAGGAACACGGGAAAAAAAGAAAAAGACAAAAAGATAAAAAAAAAATCTAAAAAAAAATCAGAAAAAGATGAATTATTGAATAGTGAAAAAAAGCTAAAGTTGAAAAAAAAAAGCTAAAACAAGCGGGATATTAAATATTATTCACCGGTGCGAACCGGGTACCGTGCCTGTTGGTCTAGCAGTTTGCGGTGCGCGTGCGTGCATCGCCACAATACCTCCGAATCAGGTTCGAATTTTAATTTACCAATGGCAGGAACGGGACATTCTGGTGCCCATGTCCTTTTCTCTGGCCGACGGCCAGGGGAGAAAAACGTCTTCATATGCCTGAACCGGGAATCCAATAAATTCTCTGCTGCCTGTTTGTGCTGGGCTAGTCCGTCCATTGGCAGACAGAATATATGTGTCGCTCTTCAAGGCAGGAGCAGCGGTGAAATCGGTGCCTGGCGATCGAATCCGATGCCGTCCTACCGCAACGTGACATGTCGCCATCAGCATCACGTTCGCTCCTTGTTTGGCTCAAGTTAGCATTGGAAATGATGGTTGTGCATTAGCCACAGATTAAATGTTTCTTTCCAGGATTTGCTGTAAACTCTCACGGATTTGCGGCCTAGCTATGAGAAGTTGGAAGTTATATATTCCGAAAATGCTTTCTTGCTGTTGAAGGACCAGATTCTTCTAAGCGCTGGAAATCGTTTACTTGCAACGGTCCTTACAATTTCTGTTGAAAATGCTTCTTTGCTGTTTAAGGACCAGATTCTTTTAATGCACTGGAAACAATTAACCTGTAATGGTCCTAACAATTTCTCTCGAAAATGCTTCGATGCAGTCGCATATGATTTTCTTGTATAAGAGAAAAAAAAGGGGAAAGCGTCCATGAAATATATTTTATCTCTGGCTTACTGAAACAGGTCATGGCTATTTTCCTTGTTGCAGCTTATGATCGTTGTTGATGATGCTGGAGCGTTTCTCCCCGCACTGAACCACTCTCCTTGGGACGGCGTAACGATTGCTGATTTCGTCATGCCATTCTTCCTTTTCATAGTAGGGGTCTCTCTGACGCTAGCATACAAGGTATAAACTACTGAGGTCACCAAGATCGTGATAGTTACATTGTCATTTGGAGCTAAACAATAACTCCTAGAACATGTTCGAAGTTAATTCTGCCACTTTGTGCAGAGAGTGCCGGACAAATTGGAGGCGACTAAGAAGGCTGTACTTCGTGCCCTCAAGTTGTTCTGCCTTGGTCTTGTCCTCCAAGGTATTAAACGATGGTGCATTCTTTTTCTAAAAAAAAGAAGAAAAGGAAAAGGAAAAAGAAAATTGGAGCAATCATGTTACGTCGTCTTGAGAGATCGATCCAAAGTTTATGTGCTGCTACTATGTGCAGGTGGTTTTTTTCATGGCGTCCGCAGTCTCACTTTTGGTATTGATATTACAAAAATACGGTTGATGGGTATACTTCAGGTATTTAACATTCGTGGTTTTTTTTAAAGAAAGAAAAAACTTCAGACCATATAGAATTATATATTTTGCATTGATATTACATTACCGTGGATTTCGGAAGACACGTCATTTCAGATTATCATATGATGTGTTCTTGGTTGCAGAGAATTGCGATAGCTTATCTTTTGGCTGCAATCTGTGAAATTTGGCTCAAGGGGGATGATGATGTAGATTCTGGACTTGATTTGCTACGGAGATACCGCTACCAACTGTGAGTTCAACCACAATTATCCTCATTCTTTGTGGATATTTTACCCTCATAAATGATCGCTAATTAAACTGAATTGTGAGTACTCGTACTGCTGATAACTGATAACAAGACATATACCAATGGACAGTGCCTCCATCAAAACATATAACAATTTACATGGTTTATTTACTATTTATATTTCTAACATGTTATTCGTTGTTCTGCTAGGTTTGTGGGCTTGCTCCTCTCAACCATGTATACTGTTCTTTTATACGGTATCTATGTTCCAGACTGGGAGTACCAGATATCAGGTCCTGGTTCCACAGAGAAGTCATTCTTTGTAAGTGTTGCTGCATCCATTTCTACTTAAAATGTTCAGTATACATCACAAAAACTAAGTGTTGAGTTTCACTTTTCATTGAATTTGTTAGGTGAAATGTGGAGTAAGAGGAGACACTGGGCCAGCTTGCAATGCAGTTGGAATGGTTGACCGTACAATCTTAGGGATCGACCATCTCTATAGACGACCGGTTTATGCGCGTACAAAGGTACTATATGGTGCATTTCTTGCTCCTTTTTTTTCCCACAAATTCCAATCATTATTTTGCTTTCTTGCTGCAGCAATGTAGTATAAATTATCCGGAAAATGGACCCCTTCCACCTGATGCTCCATCATGGTGTCAGGCTCCATTTGATCCCGAAGGCCTCCTTAGGTCTGTAACCAACTTTTCACCGTTGCCTGTAAGTTCATCTTGCAATGCAAGTTCTTCCAGCTAACTTAAAGTTCCGACTGTCTGTTCTGTCTTCGCTTATCAGCTCCGTTATGGCGGTTGTCACATGCTTGATTGGGCTGCAATTCGGACATATAATTATACATTTTGAGGTATAATACTGGTCTTTGTTACTAGACCTGAGCATTTCTTCTTGTGTAGTGACATGTATTCTGAATTTTTCCCCATGGGCTAAATTGGCCTGCAGAAACACAAGGGAAGACTCATCAATTGGCTAATCCCTTCCTTCAGCATGTTGGCACTGGCATTCTCAATGGACTTAATTGGTAAGGGTTTACTAAACCTGCCTCATGTACCTTGTTCCTAAATCCTATGAACATGAGATTGATCAAAAGTTTTTCATGATTTGTTTCAGGAATGCGTATGAATAAGCCGCTATACACGATAAGTTACACCTTGGCTACTGCTGGTGTTGCAGGGTTCCTTTTCGCTGGAATTTACACCCTGGTCAGCCCTCTTAGACCCAACAAATGTATCATCAACTTTGAACTTTGGAACAAGTGAATAACTCGTAAGAACCCTTCAGGTGGACGTGTATGGATTGAGGAAACCTACCATCCCCATGGAGTGGATGGGGAAGCACGCGCTGATGATATATGTGCTAGTGGCATGCAACATCCTGCCCATGTTCATCCATGGCTTCTACTGGAGGGAGCCCAAGAACAACCTTGTAAGTTGGACATCATAGATCATACCATACTTCTGAGCTGCAGATTTCAGTGGACACTGCAAGTGACGTTCGTGTTCTGATGCACCTAATAATGCACTTTTTTTGTCCCTGTAAACAGTTGAAGTTCATCGGAGTTAGGGCATGAAGCCATGATCTTCGGCGCAACGGCGATTAGGGCCACATACATTGGTGTATAGATTCTAGGCCTAAATCTGGCAGTGAGAGCATGGAGGAGAAGAAAGCGTTCAGGCCGATTTTTCCTGTGTGGTCAGAGCATGACGTTGTTCAGCTTATGAGCTGCCTATTCGACCAGCAATGCTGAACAATGGCTGTAGCCACTTGCCAGAAGGTGTATTCTCCCTGTGCTCTTGTACATGTTAAAGATGCTTATGTATATGATAACACTGTGATTCAGATGTAATATAGTACAGAATCCGCCGGGTACTGGAGGAAGAGTACATCCACTAAGAGCAACTGTAATGCTTAAAAAAAAAGGGGTGGCTGGGCCAGGCCTAGCCGGCCCAGCCCAAGCCGCCCCATGGGAAGGCTCTAGAAGAAGGGGGAGGAGGCAAAGCCAGACCTGCCTCCCCCAGTTCCAACCTGTTGCTGCTCCCCTCTTCCCCCCGTTCCGCTCGCGCTGCTGCTCTTCCCCCCGTGCCATCCCGTCGCCGCTCTCCTCTTCCCCTGCTGTGTCCGCTGCCGTTCTTTCCCCCGCGCCCCTCCGTGCGAGCGCGCCGCCGTCGCTCCTTCCCTGTGCGAGTGCTGCGCTGCCGCCGCCTCTCCTCCCTACAGCTGCTGTGCCGCCGCCGCTCTTTCTCGTGCGAGCGCCGCCGTCGCGCCTCTTCCCCTCCAGTCGCTGTTGCTGCTCCTCCCTCGTGTGAGCCCTGCCCCAGCCGCGCCTCTGTTGGCCGGCCGGAAGAAAGGAAGAGGACGAGCCGTCGGCGTGGAGAGGAGAAGAGGGAGCCACCAGGTGAGGGAAAGGAGTAGAGGAAGAGAAGGAAGAGAGGGGGCCGCGTGAGAAAAAGAGAGGAAGAAGGAGCTGCTGCCGTGGGAAGAAAAAGAAAGGCAGGGAAGAAAGAAAGAGAGGAAGTGGGCCGGCCGACCGAAAGAAAAGAGAGGAGGGAAAGAAGAAAGAAGAGGAAGAGGGAAAGGAAAGTCAGACCCGTACCCGATTTGTCAGATCCGCACTTGATTCGTCAGATTCGGACAAGAAACAACAGGTAGCACCCCGATCCAGTTATTCGGGGTTAAGGTAACGCTTCGAAGACCCCTTTTCCTTTGTTTATTTATGGATTCCCGTATAAGCTACTATGTCGGCTATTAGGACTGATCTGTGTAGCTGTTAAAGTGTCATCTTTTGGACGGTGATATCAAGGTTGCTGATCGGAAGTTCTGTAGCAATAGTAGTAGCTCCTGGCCGTATTAGCTTGTAGGTGACGAGTTGAAGTAAGGTTAAATAGTATATCTATTAGAGAGAAAAGTTAGTGGTGAATTAAAATGATTAATTCTTGTTCAGGTGGAGGTTCGGGATCCGTGCCGTCCACCAACCGCCCACAGGATTGAGCAGGCAAGTGCATGGTAAAATGATATATTCGGATAGTGGTTGCTATGAACTTACTTCCGATGCATTACCTACCATGTCACTGTGAGTTTATTTTTGTTGGCATAATAAGGAATGTGGATATATGGTCGAATCGTGTTTATTAGAACATGACATGTTGAACTGATTAAATGGAGAAGCTGCATTGCATGCATTCATGTCATGAGAATAGATGGCCTCTGTGGCGTCTATGGTCTACTCTGTGTGGACTCTCCATAGGAGTGGAGAAAGACCTATTTCGGTAGGCACCCTACGGGAGTGGGGGTTGAGGTTCCCGTATGAAAAAGGACGGGCAAAAGGTCCCCGCATGAAAGAGGGCGGGCTTGAGTGAGCATCGACGGGTGCTCATTCCGCTATACCGGTATAAGCTAAAGAATGGAAAGACATGTGCATGAGCATTCGCATTTGCATAGTGACAGAGAAAAGTAACAGAAGTGTGAGGATTGATGAAAGCACGATAAAGACTGTGTAAAAATGAATTGAAGTTTCGGTGTTGGGCATAGTTGGTTATGCATAACCGTTACTGATTTACTTTGTATTTGCTGAGTCTCCGGACTCATTCTTGCCTTGTTGTTTCTCTTTTTAGGGCAAACCGGATCGACAACATGCACGGAATGGGCGTAGTTCTTTTGCACTGCACATATCCAACAGCTGATTAGTCAAGAACCAATCGTTTATGTTTAATCCCTTGTTTAGTCTTTTGAGGCTCGCTGTTGATGTAGTATATTTGCGGGCCGTAGGGGTGGTAACAGTGGTTGTGAAACTAATGGTCTGCTTGTAGTATGGTTAATTGCAATATCAAGTAGTTGCTTTTATCGCAATTAACTTTTGTTCAATTGCTGATTACCTCTTGTTAGTAGTACTAAGGGTGCAGGTGTTGCTGAAAAGTCTTTCAGCATCAATAATTTGAAATGGTAAAAGTGTGGTGGTAGCATCCTGGGCCCTGAGGAGGGTCGGGGTGTTACAGCAACAGTTGCAACCTTTTTTTTGTCCCTTTCCATTTTGTTTAGAAGCTGGAGTTTAGCTTTAGCTCTTGAAATAGTCTGTTCAGCTGAGAAGCATGCCCTCACTTTGGTTGAAGCAAATTCGTGGAGGATCGGTTCCCTTTGAAATGTTAAAAGGAGGTTTAATTAAGGCACTTATGAGGTCCTAAGAGAATGTTGTTTCAGGAATCAAGATACTACTACATGAACTCTAAAAAAGGTTACCTTCAGGCCCATAATGTGTAAAATTCCACATCAAAATTCAAGTGTACTTTTTATTAGGCCCATAATGTAACATTACTAACACAAAAAGGCCAAGATGTAAGGTCGACTCCAAAATCAAATCTTAAAACAAAAGACTATCTTTTCTATACAGAAAAGCAAAATAGTAGATTTTTTATTGAGTCAATCAATACATTCATGGAGCTATGTCGATATGTGGTATATAAGTTTACAAGAGTAGAACACCAAGCTAGCAGATCATTACATCTCACTTTAGTTCCCTAGCTCCAGGAGCAATTGCACTGAAGAAAAGGAGACTAGGTGGTAACTAAAATGAACTTCTACCCATCATGTAGGAAGAGAAATGGATCGTGCAAACAACGGTGAAAGTGCATCCACCATCTAATTCCTTTGCAACCTAGCAATCTTTGAGCGCAATTAGCTGGTCAACGACACCAGGATCAGCAAGGGTGCTTGTGTCACCAAGTTCATCCAGCTGCTTTGAGGCAATTTTGCGCAAAATTCTGCGCATAATCTTGCCGCTCCGGGTTTTAGGAAGTCCTGGTGCCCAGTGGATCTTGTCAGGAGCTGCGAAAGCCCCAATCTGCCAGACATGATGAATCATATTAAGATGAATGCTTTCTGATTAATTTGGTTCACATCATAGAAAACCATACGAATGAACAGAAACAATCAGCATGGAAGGAACCAAGGTGAGAAACAGTATTTCCAATATGTTTATGATTAACTGTTTTTGCCTACATTTTTTGGTAGCCCATGTTTCTTTTGATGTCTTTCAGTTCTAGTCAACATACGATTCACACTTTGCCTGAAGTGTGTTCATCTAAGAGTGTGAAGTGTTAGCTACGTTGTCTGAACTACAGGCTGAGTCATGATAGTTTATGCTAGGATTGGTCAAAACTTGTTCCAAAACAATTTTAAAAATGCTGAACAGATAAATTTAAGCAGCATAGCGATACATTTGAGTATTTGACGTCAAGGTAGAATTTTCATATTGATAATCTAGCTCTGCTTTAGAATGCAAGACATATGTAAAAATCTAAAAGCAATATAGTGGCCAACAACCATAGAGACCAACTGAAGACCCCAAAGTATTAAGAAATACCTGGTTGCGGACTGTCATTATGAGGCTTTTCCGTAGTTCTTCACTACAAGGAACACCATCCACCAAAGTCACAAAAGCATATATTCCCTGACCTTTTACCTGAAGCAGATAATTTATTTATTTATTGAATTGCATATAATGGGATACCAAGGACAACAAAGAAGGAAAGAGGAAAAATAGCAGTGGACCATACCTCATGCTCAACACCAACAACAGCAGCCTCTGCGCATTGTGGATGTGAAACCAAAGCAGACTCAACCTCTGCTGTGCCAATTCGGTGTCCACTACATATTTGGAAAAAGGGCAAGATAGTTGTAACTTGAAAATTTTGCAACTGCAACATACTGAACTAAAAGCAAGTAACAATATGAATAAAATAAGCAGTTTACCTGACATTGATAACATCATCTACTCTTCCAGTCAACCAGTGGTAACCATCTTTGTCCCTGACATGAGAAAACTATTTATCTAAGTTATTTGGAAAAGTAAACAATGATGTCAAAATACACCTGGATCTCATATCATATTGGAAGACTTTAATAAGTTACCTGCTGCAACCATCACCAGTAAAATAGTAGCCAGCAAATGGCTTGAAGTAAGTGGTCTCATATCTTTCATGATCTCCATAGAGAGTCCGGAAAGCCCCAGGCCATGATTTTTTAATGCAAAGATATCCACTGCATTCTCCTTCAATCTCCTGCCCTTTCTCATCAACAATGACTGGCTGTAAACCATAGACAGCAATGACAGAATTAGAGAGATCGTGGGATCATATATCTTTATATTTCACAGACAAATTGTGTTTACCTGAACACCAAAGAAAGGAAAGGTTGCAGAACCTGGTTTCTGAGGCCAGGCACCAGGTAAAGGAGTCATCTACATAAAACAAACACGGTAGTTCAAATTAAAGTATTGAAGATCAAGTTCACATTATGGTCTAATCAAAAATAAATTTTATGAGAAGTGTAAACTGTAAAGAGGCATTTACCATGAAGCCACCAGTTTCAGTCTGCCACCAAGTGTCTGATATGGGGCATCGTGAATCCCCAACAACATTGTAGAACCATCTGAAATGAAGTAAAGCATGCACAAGAACAACCTCTTCTAAGTGTGTCTGCATAGTAGTATAGTACTTCAACACCTGATAAATGGTCCACATACCTCCATGCACTAGGATTAATTGGCTCGCCAACACTTCCCAGGACTCGGAGAGATTTTCGAGAGTAGTGAGTAACATACTGCAATAATATATCACAAAATCAGTAAGAAATATTCAGGACATATATGCACATAGAAAATGTTAAATAATTTGATTTTAAATGTTATCCAAAACATATCACATCATCAGCTAGTTAAGAGTTCGGTCTTGCAGAAAAGTTTATCGCTTAATCTATTAGTTTTGTAAAGTAGAAACAGCCAGAGATCCTTCCAGTTGGTAAGTCATAAGAGCTTCTTAGCAAGTCAAGTATGTTACATATCAAATAGGTAGTGTATGAATTATCAGTGAGATATATTAGGTCCACTGGGCTGCGGAATGGAGATGTATCAGTAAAGATGCAAATAAGCTCCACAGCACACTTTTTTTTTCTCGAACACGCAGGAGAACTGCGTATCTTTATATTAAGAAGGAGAGAACTTTTACAGACTCACCGCCCCAAAAGCACACACACTTACACTAGGAAGAAGAAACTTTCGCCTATGGTACAAAAACAAGCTCGACCTCTACGAGAGACAAAATCTAGACCAAAGAGGCCAAAAGCTGTGCCGGAGTAGTTAGGTATGCAATACCCTTTGCCCCGGCCAGTCCCCAAATTCTCATCTCCTCGCTAACAGAAGACAAAAGAGTCGTAACATCCGGTGCAATCCCATCGAAGACGCAACGGTTGCGGAGATTCTAAAGAGACCAGGCTCCTAAAATGATGATGGAGTTGAGGCCGTGCCGAACCTGGCTATCCACTGCAATGTGTGTTCTGGACCACCAATCTTCTAAGGAGGGTTCATCTGGCTGAGGGGAGAGATGTTGAAGTCCCACCTTATGCAGCAATTCGAACCAAAATGTGCCAGAAGGCGGACAGTAAGGGAGGCAATCACGGATCACAAGTGGATCGCGGATTTGCTAGGAGCGATGTCGGTTGGGATTATCGCTGATTTTCTGGATCTTTGGGACCTTCTATCACAAGTAGTGCTGCAACCTGACTCAGAAGATAAATACATATGGCGCTTCACTGCCAATGGAAACTACTCAGCAAAATCAGCTTACGAAGGCTTCTTTCAGGGGGGAATTGTGTTCAGCCCCTGGGAGCGAATCTGGAGAACATGGGCCCCAAATAAATGTCGATTCTTTATGTGGTTGGCGGCACATGATAAGTGCTGGACTGCAGATCGTCTGGCACGCCGAGGACTCCAACATCCTTCCCGCTGCTTGCTTTGCGATCAGGAGGACGAAACCATCAACCATCTCTTGGTCTCATGTGTGGTTGCTCCACAGCACACTTGCAACAAGCACTTTTATCTATATTCAATATAACGAGCTAGTAGGCAAATGTTGAGACCTAGTAAACAGAGCACTAAATATAAACTTAAATGGGTGATTGGCAATCATTTAGTTTGGCGAGTTAGGCTTGGGATTTGAGAATATTTCCTTCCCTCTATTAGAGTTTGAGACAACCAGATTGATACAGAATTGAACATAGTGGGGGTAAACTAATGCCATCCAGCATCACCTGATGGCCCGTTCACATCACTCGGTAATGTTGTGAAACTATATCTTATATGGGAAAAAGAGCTGGCATAAAGAACCATCATACATACCTCAGTACCATCACGCATGAGTGAACGAACAAGTGTCGGAGCAGTATAGAATATTGTCACTTTGTACTTGTCCACAATGTCCCAGCATCGACCAGAATCAGGGTAGTTTGGAGTCTACATGCATGATTCAAAGGAATACTTTAGGAATAGGACAATTGAAAACAAGCACCAAACAGACAAACTTTTTGAAGAAAACAAAGTGGTGTTTCAATGAATAAACAAAACAAGTGCAAGCAGCCAAGAACTGTTCAAAAAATAAAAGTAGACTTTGGCGTAGGTGAACTGCTATGAGTTGTCAGACAAGAAGACAAATCAAACAAAAGAAATTAGAGGACAGGCCCAAAAACGATTGAACCACGTTTGCATTTTTATCATCACATATCATAATTTCACAACATACAAACTAGAAAAGCTTTTATAAATTTACCCCTTCAAAAACGAGAACTGTGGCTCCATTCAGGAGAGGACCATATGTGACATAGCTATGTCCAGTAATCCAGCCACAGTCTGCAGTGCACCTGATGCCAACAAAACAATGGAATGTATAAGGAAACAGCAGCTTCTATGAGTAGTTCCCCAAACCAGGAACATGTTTATACCCCTCAAAAATTATAAAAACTTGAATTTTACCAGTATATGTCCATTGGCTTGTAATCAAATGCATACTTAAATGTTGTTGCAGTGTACACCATATAACCCCCAGAAGTATGCAACACACCCTACATACATTAAAAGAGATTAATATTTGGGTAATTCAATAACAGGACAAATCAGTGTAATTAAAAGTACCTTTGGCTTTCCTGTGCTGCCACTAGTGTACAAAAGAAACAAAGGATCCTCTGCATCCACCCATTCCACATCGCACTTTGTTGGGAAATTGGTCACAACATCCTGAAAGATATTGCCCGAGGAGATGATGGTAAAATAACATTGCTGTTCTCGGAGGATACTCTCTTGCCCTAAAATATAGGATGCATATTGGAAATATTGACAAGATGCTGGTGAAGGGAGAAACACACACCTGCCACCAAACATCCCTTCCCGCTTGCCATTTTGTGTCTTCTCTCTTCATGGCTGATTGGTTTTCATATGTCAAACAAAGACCTACTCACCACAACATAAGTTGTCATAAGTAAACTATATATTGGATAGCATTCAATAATTCCAACATGTGCCCTGAATAAACCACATGCTGGAAGAGAAGTAGCTTTCACTATAAGAATATACTGGGGTTCGCATAACTATCTGCCAAATCAGCAATACAGGATACATTTTTAGGACGGGCAGACTAATGGATTATAACAGCAAAGGCTAAATATTCATTTAATTGTAATATCTATTACTACTATAAAAAAGTAAGAGTAGTGATTTTTTTCTATTCCCCAGTTTTGTGTAACCAGGTTTTTCCTGTCAACTGGATAAACAAGATCATATTTTACAAACTTAGACTTTGATTTAGGGATGAAAACGGATCGAATACGAACGGATAATGGCTCTGCCATATTTGTTTTCATTTTTTTCTCCGGATGCGGATGCGGATACGAATACGGATACCCCGGATACGAATACAAATCCATGTTATTAAATCGTCGACTAATCCACGACTAGTCGTCGAGTCGGCACAGGATGAACGACTAGAGAGCCCGACTCGACTGGAGCGACTAGTCAGGCGTCCGGACGAGGACTAATCTTGACTAATCTTGTTTGTCCAGTCGGCCAACTGGAGGCCCACTCGCACATAGATTGCCCAGTTGCCTCGGCCTGGCCCAAGACTGTTCGTGCGCGTATAAGAGGTAACCCTAACCCTTTCCTGTCATCCTATGCACCTCTCCTCTCTTGGCTCGTCTCTCGTCCCGTGGGAGCCGTCGCAGGTGAAGCAGTAGCAGCGACGGCATGGAGGTGCGCCGTCCAGATCCGCAGCCACCGGATCCGCCGTCGCAGCCGCCGGATCCGCCGTCGCAGCTGCCAAATCCGCGGGATCCGTCGCAGCTGCCAAATCCGCGGGATCCGTCGTAGCCGCAGTCCGCTGTCGCCTCTTGCTTCACTGGTGCCGGATCTGCCGTCGTCGCAGCCAGATCCACCGTCGTAGCCACCAGAGACGCCATCGCCGCCGCGGGATCCACCGGATCCGTCACCTCCGCCAGCTTCAGTTTGCTTCACCGCCACCGCCTCCTTCTTCACCGGCGCCGGCTCCGGCCTTCAGTCCACTGCTGCCTTCTCTGGTCAGTTCCTCGTGTCCTCCCTCCCTCCTCCCCTCTCCTTCCTCCCTCTTCTCTCCTTCCCCCCTCTTCCCTCCTTCCTCCCCTGCTCTAAGCCTCTAATCTTGTGCAGTCTCCTTCTCCAGTGGCTGCCGGTCCGCCGCCTCCTTCTCTATTGACCATCGCCGTGCCGTGACTGCCGTCCAAGTGGTGCCATTTTCTCTAGTAAACCCTGCGGCCTCCTCCTCCAGATCTACACTGGTCGCCACCGCCGCCTTCTCCAGTCAGTGTCCAGTGACTCAGTGCAACCTCCCTCCTCCCCTCTCCTTCCCCCCTCTTCCCTCCTTCGTCCCCTACTGCTATCTAGTTGTTTGTCATACATTGAATCATTGATTGATTCATTACACCTAACTAGTAGCGACTAGTCCAGACTAGTCGGTCGATTAGTCGACTAGTCTCCCTAGTCGCCCACTAAGCGACTCGACTCGATTTTACGACTTAATAACCATGATACAAATACGAATAATGTCGAATACAAATATGGAGCGAATACGGTCACGAATATTTCTCGAAACATGAAAACCCTTTAAATTGTACGCACAAGAAAACCCTTTAAATTGTACGCACAAAATAAACATAACTAATTTATTTGATCTAAACATTCATGAAAAACATTTATGAATTCTTTATATAGGCTAAGGTTCTTTGTCTAACTCTATGTATTAATGTATATGTTAATGTATAGTGGGTTACTAAAGTATCTTGTAAATGGGCTGGGCTGAAATAGAGGATATAAGCTGGGGATATCCGGATCCGTATTCGTATTCGACGGATAGCGAGATAACAAATCCATATTCGCATCCGTCAATGGAAAATTTGTATCCGTTTCCGATCCGATACTATCCGATAAATATCCGAGCCAACATAATCCGTATTAAAAAATTATCCGGATCGGTCGGAAACAATCGATCTGTTTTCACCCCTACTTGGATTTCCCCTCTTCCCTTTTTTCTATCGAATCCAGTAAGTTGTAACCATTGATCTAGGATACCCAACAGCCACCAGTGACAATATACGGATCTGCCCCTAATTTTCGCAGCTTAAAAAAATAATCCTCCTTAATGGCCTCATCAAATCATATTTTTATTAGATGCAAGCATTTCAAATAAATCCTTCAAAATAAGACTTGATTAGTTCTTATAGTCTCTTTCATAACTTTTCTTGTAATTTGGGTTGTGAATTTGACATGTACACTTACTACTCTCCCATAACTGAGTCACTAAACAAGTTATACATATAATAGAAACATAATGAAGAAACTAACCCAAGGCATTAAGTCTAAGCATCTAGTTTCATAGGAGGCTTGCTTATATGATCTCCTAAAGACATCTTGGCTGACATTCATCGGGGAGAAATAATAAGTTTGACAGAGTTACCACTTATCACCCAAGACCTGACAGCAGTTCACAACTGTCTCTGTAGGTACAGAAATAGGATAATAGTGCATACCTACAGATACTCCATTCTTCTCGCTTTCAACCAGAGCTGCATCCACTATATCTTTGAGAAAGATGGGCTTGACCCCCCTTTTCACCGCATTGCAAGTGATCACAAGCTTAGACTTGCAATCGATGATCCTTTGTGCTAGTGAATCCGCAGAGAAGCCAGCAAACACAACCTGAATGGATTTAGGGATTCATCATGTCATAAAAACACAAATATGATTTACCAGCACAACCAGCAGAGCTCGTAGCAGCCATTACCGAGTGAACAGCACCAATGCGGGCACAAGCAAGCATGGCAATGGGAAGCTCCAGCAACATTGGTAAGTAGATAATCACAGCATCACCTTTGCCGACACCAACACTCTTCAAGTAATTGGCAAGCTACCAAAAAGCATAAAGCAACATATTAGATTCAGCACCTTCCTCAAACCTCTAATGATACATGCTGACACACATGGTAGAACATTTATTATTCACAAATTTTTCAGATATGAGCATGCATTTACCTGGCAAACCTTGTCCAAGAGCTCAGAATAGGTGAGCTTCCCATCCTGATCAGGCTCATTGCCCTCCCAGTACATCGCAATCTTGTCTCCATTCCCAGCCTCGATGTTGCGGTCGACGGCATTGTAGCATATGTTGGTTTTGCCTCCTTTGAACCACTGCCCAAAACCAAGAATCACCGCATGCTTCACAACCATTACACTCGTCACAAACAAATGCTAAATTTAGTCAAGAGCCATCAGACGACGCTTACGGTGATCTGGACAGGCCCCTTGGTGACGTCGAGGTTCTCAGAGCAGACCTCGCTGGGGTTCCACTTCTCCTTCCAGTAGAAGGTCTCAGCGATCTCCGACCAGAACCCGCACGGATCCTTGATGGACCTCTCATACATCTCCCGGTACTGATGCTCGTCATGAAAAAAAAACACCAAGATCACAACTTTGTCACATCACAATCATCAAACGCAGAAAGAAAAGAAACACTAGTCCTGATCAATGGATCCTAGCCCCCAATTCCCCAGCCCTATTGCTATTTATGTCCCTGTCTGACTTTTACCCACAAGTCTTGATCAGGACGACACATGATAGATTGCACACTTGCATGAGCCCCCAAATGAAAGCCATTAAATAGTTTAAAGAAGAATCGAGTTGGCTTCAATGACAAGAATCAAGAAGGCAAAAAGGCGCACTTAAAAAGCAGTACTAGTTTCGATTACCCCATACCTGTTTCGGGGAGGAGACGAGGGCGTTGGCGGAGAACTCGGGGCTGGGGAAGACGAGGTCGTTCTCCTCGGCGGCGAGCGACTCGCCGAGGACGACGGCGTTGATCCCGGAGATCTTGCCGGCGCCGGACGGCAGCTCGGACATGGACTCCACGTGCCGGAGCTTGTCCCGGGAGGCGCCCGCCGGCTGGTCGCCGCTGGCCGTGCCCATGGCTGGCCGCACGTTGGTTGGCGGTGGCAACTGGCGGCGGGGAGCGGAGGGGAGGGGGAGGGGGAGGTGGGGATGCAATGAGATCCAACTCCAGGCGGGGCTACCGGTTGAGTATAAATAAATGGTAAGCGCTCGATCGATCCATCTCCGACTCCCCGCCCCCCTCTGTCTGCTACCGCTACCGGCCAAGTCGTGCGTTTGACTTCTTTTTCCTTTTCCCCCTTGCTGATATTTTGGGGGTTTTTCTGATAGTGCCTTATAATTTTTGAATTATAACTATTTATAAAAAAAATATAAAGAGAGATAGTCACATATAATTTTTACTAGTATAGTTGAAGTCAGTATAATATCTATTACAATCGATTTGTAGATCATATCTTAAAAAGACGCATTGTTTGAAAGTTTACTTATTGTAACAAAAACTAAACATAAAAACTATGTAATGCTATAGTGTTTGGAGCCAAACTAACGGAACAGGGCAGCACCGTTGGATCATCTCATCTGTAGCTGTTCATTCCTCTTCCCACTCACGACCGCATCTATCTTATCCTTATCCACACAAAACTCTCTCTCTCTCCAGAGCAAGCAGGGAAATGGAACTTACAGTTGGTGCTTGGCAGCTCAGCAGATGTATTTTCTCTCTCCACATAGCAAGTGCATGGTCGATATTCTCTCTCTCCAGTCTATGAGCAGGCAGCCCCCATGATTGCACTCGTTCCGGAGCAGGAGATCATGCTGGAGCGGGAGAGGCTCAAGGAAATCTTGGCGGAGGCGAGCATCAATGACATGGCGAGCTGCAGCGATGAGATTGAGAACCTGGAGCGGGAGATCGGTGACCACGCCTTAGAGAGATGGATGCCCGCCATTATCGCACTCGTCGGGCTCCTCGGCTACGCCAAGTGCGTCCTATTCAGTGCCACACCCCCGCCTTCAGATTCCTAGGCAGACATCAAGGTCAAAGACGGTGAGCCACTAGCGTAGCCTCTAGACTTCAGGTGCCCAATCTCTCTCAATCTAATGCACGACCTCATTGTCGTTGCTAGCGGCCAGATGTACGACCGCGGGTCCATCGACCGGTTTTATAAAGTTTCATGAGGTTTCATGATTAAGTTTCATAGTGTTTCATCAAGTTTTATAAATTTCCATGAGGCTTCTTGACTAAGTTTTATGAAGTGTCATGAGGTTTTATGACTAAGTTTTATAGTGTTTCATTAAGTTTCAAAAGATTTTATGTCTAAGCTGACTATGAAATTTTATGAAACTCACAAATTTTAAATAAAACCTGATGAAACTTGGATATACCGTTAGAAAGGTTTCTATCAGTATACCGTACGCCCTCCCCAAAGCCAAAACCCATAAGAGTATGTACAATAGTTTGTCTTTAAAATTTTCATCTCAGCTAAAGATAACACAAGAGACAATATCTATTGTTCGTTGAGTTTTGTCTAAAGGGGCACATAAGCTTTTAATTCTTGCACGTATATATGAAATATGGTGATCAGCACTAAACTACATCTTTGTAGCTCTTTGTGTATACTTTTGGCCTCAATGCTCTATGTGTGAAGAAATAACTCTAACAAAACTAACCATACCTAGGCAAAACAGATAATAGAAACTATGTTAAAACGAAATCATAGCAAACCTGATGGTCATAATTTTGAATTATCAAAGTGAAACATGAACCCAACAATGCCATAGAAGTTTGGACCTATTTTTTTTATTTTTTAATGGTTTTTAATTTTTTTTAATAATTACTATTTTAAACTAATAAATCATAATAAAAAAAATTATAAATCATAATTCAAAAGAACAGACTCAAAAGTGCTCTTTTACCGACGGTTGCTAGTCCACCCAGTGCAGCACCATCTGTCCGCATACCCGTTGACTTCACCCAACATACAACCGCACAAATGGCGCTGGCTAGTAAACATTTACCTGGCTATGCACTGCATCTGCCTCGTTGGTTGCTGCTGATTAGTGGATCTGTCCGCATTGGTTGGGGAAGGAGGATTAGATTATCTTATCACCCGGTCCGTTCTGCGCGAGTGATGTGAGCTGTCTAAAATCATGCATAATAATACGTTATCTACATGGTTATTTATAATAGTTTTATAAAATTAATGTATTTATCTATATAGTTGTCTATATAATACATAAATAGTAAAAGTCATTTCTAAGATCGTCTATTAAATAGTAGATAACATTTTTCTCTCTTATTCTTTTTTTCTTCTACATCATACAAAATTCTATATAGTATAGGTTTATAGTCAGTTGATATATACCATTGTACATACCCTAATTCTCTAATCTGACGGGGAAAAGGTTGTAGAGCGGTGCTCGCGCGCGATAGGCGTGGTGCGGGTCATCACCATTAATTAATCATCCCGTCAGATATTGGCGCATTCACATGACAGGTACGCGGTGGCATCGCGCGTTCCATGTGGACCGACGGCACGGCAGCACGGTGCGCGCAGGCGATCGATCGATCGTTGATGTTTGCTCATAGGTTGTAACTGGTTTGGTTGCAACTGCGTGCGACCGTGACACGGCAACGCCCGTGTTAAAGCGAGGTCCATTTCTTGGACGGGCGAGTGAACCACGGGAGCGTTTGGAATTTCGGGGATCCAACTTCGTGTCGGTGCCATGTCCTTTGTCAAGCGGTTCTCACGTTACGCAGCGAGCGACGAGGAATCCCTCCGGAAATGATATACGGAGTATTCCAAACAAAATGGTTTTACAAGGCTGCTTATTTAGTACAACCTATGAAAAGTTATAATAATAGAGCTTGATCAGCTGGGAGGGGCCTGTAACAGGATATCAGTGGGGGTCTCAGAAAATCGGATAACGTCTTTTTGACTACGAGTGATGGCTTATGATTATGGCTGATGGCTTTTAGCTACAGCTGATGGCTTTTTAACTGTTTGCGATAGAGATTGCGGAAAGAGAGATACTCGCTTGCGATTTTTGATGGTACAGATATTAGTTTTTTAACGTGTACTATAATTAACTTGTAGATCATATCTTAAAAAAATACTCCGTTTAAAAATTAATTACTGTAGTAAAAGTTAAAAGTGATTTTTAGAAATCGTAAAAAACAGGATCATAATAATAGAGCTTGATCAGCTGGGAGGGGCCTGTTACAGGATATCAGTGGGGGTCTCAGAAAATCGGACCACGGTTTGGAATGTTGGATGGCGAAAACGAAATGTTGACAAAATGAAAAGACGGGGGTTGGATCGATGTTACAGTTGAAATATCAACCCTGACTTCATGATGAAAAGGACCGACGCTGACGCACGCCCGCCCACCCACCGATACGGCTGCCTTGACTGGGCGTTCGTCCGGGCAGCGCCCAGTCAACCGCGACGCCTTGATCATCAATCAAGGGGAAATGAAATCCAGTCCTGAGATAAGAGGAAATGCTGTCCGTATATGTTTCTTAAAAAAAAAATCGCACCGGCTTATATCGTAGTGTAGGACCAACAATGGATCGAGAGCCAGAAGATCAGAAATCTTTCACTCAGAAATATTCCATTCCAGTAGTTTAAGAGCTACGGAGATCTAATTTAACAGTCTAAATTTAAACAACAACTCAAAATAGTAAAACCCATAAATTCAGCATCTAATCAGTCTGACAACCACTTGAAGGTGTCGTCTGACCGACGGTTGGTTTGATCGGACTAGGAGCGGTCTGACTACTCATCTGTTCAAAATAGAAAATCAGTTCGAATAAAAACCATTTTTGGTGCAAACTCTAAAATCTATGATCAAATAAAGTCAACCTTTACACACACCTTACTGATAATCTTATGACCTATTCCATCCAATGATCACATAGATCTCGACGAAAATTCTAACCTTTTTCTCAAAACATGCAATATTGCACTAAATCCAGGTAAATCTCAAAAACTTAGAGAAACAACTTGCTTATAGGTTAAGAATAACTAAGATGGCTCTAGATGTGTCCCCCTACATATCACATCAATTAAAACCACTAATGAATCAAAACCAAAACCCTCATATCAAAATTCCTCAAGAAGGGCTCTAAATCAAAAGAATTGTGCAACTTTGGAATCTTACAAACCATAATGCCTAGATGAATGTGATCTAATTTATATGAGTCATCTCTATCACTTATACGTCCTTAACACGCAGTATGACCAAGAAGGAGAGAGAAGAGGCAAAGAACTAATACGAATAAGAGCAAATCAACTAAGACAAAAAGACTGTATAAGAGATAAACAAAATTGATATATTGCTACTTATAGATAAAAATTTTATAGCCACTCCATAAGAAAGACAAGATAGCACATTATAACATTCACTATTCTCTTTCAAACTCTAACCCAAACTCGTGAATGGTTGGAATGGTTAGCATATAAGCCTCTGTCCCCAACCCACCACATAGATGGAGCAGCTAGTTTATATTTAACTATAATTGATACTATCTACTAATACACTTAGGTGAACCCGTTAACCCTCACAACACGATTTTTTACTCATAATTTATGCGTGTTTTTCAGAACACATAAGCCCGAACCCACTAAGTATTTAGTCTTTGATCCACTTGATCTTCTCAGCACCTTGACAAAAACCACTTTCCCAAGTGTCGTGGTTTTGATCCAATGAAATTTATGGTATTTGTCAAATTAGCAAAATACCCTTGTCTTGACTTGATCTTCACCTTTCTTTAAAAACAATCGTCATGCTTGTTACGTGTAGGTGCACCAATGACTTGCCATGTATCGATAAGTCTCTCTTGCTCCGGTTTCACTGGACCACGCTTTATTTGGACCGATCAAGTCACTTAGTGCAACGGTCACTCGAATATTCTCTTCAACATTCCTTATTTTTCTTGTACCACACTTGAGCTCAACCATCTCACCCAATATCTTTTACTGTTCTAGATCTCGGCTCATCCATGAGAATAGTCTCGGTCATTGCCGTTGATCATAGTTGATTCCAAAGTTCCCTGCATATTCAAAGACAAAGAAATCATTTTTAGATACAAGTTCTTTTATAACTTGACCTACGCCAGTTTAAACATATTTCATGCAATATGAATACACTAACTTAGGACTAATTGACCCAATCCTTGACTAAATTCCCAAATTGTAAAACATGCCACCGAAATTCATAGAAAACCAGGTCAGACAACT
The DNA here is from genome assembly GCA_036346265.1 of Melocanna baccifera. Classification (NCBI taxonomy): domain Eukaryota; kingdom Viridiplantae; phylum Streptophyta; class Magnoliopsida; order Poales; family Poaceae; genus Melocanna; species Melocanna baccifera. The sequence continues at coordinate 14,188,555 of CM070679.1, forward strand.
ATGAACAGTTGGTCTGACAGTTGTGCACGGTCAATCAGACTGCTACGCATAGTCTGTCTGACCGGTTACACTGCTCAGTAGAGCCGGTTTGACCGCTAGGGACTAAAACATGTTTGACTGGTTACACTGCTCAGTAGAGCCAGTTTGACCACTAGGGACTGAAACCAATAGACCGAGAATCCAAATCGTTGACAAATTTGAATTTAAACTCCACATATATGGATAATGTTTTATCACAAATATTTCTGGACCTTCTCGCATTCATAATATTTTATCACAAATATTTCTAGATCTTCTCACATGGTCCCTCACGTAGAAAAACGATAGTTCTTATCAAAGTTACTAACTTTATCTTGATGTTGACTAGCAAGTGCATGCCTGAGGGCCCGCTCCAAAGAGTTTAAACTTTTGGCTGTTGGCTTTTGGTTGAAATTGTACTGTAACGTCTGTTAGTTTTTTCTAAATCATTCAATTAAAAAAATAATAAAAAAGAAAAGATTGTTATATCATCATGGACAATGCAAAGGAATAAAGGAGAAAAAAGAAAAGCCAAAATTAGAAGCTGACACGTTCCATACGGCTTCTAACTTAAATAAGCCAAAAAGCAAAAAAAAAAAAAACAAACAAAAGCCGTTTGGAGAGGGATTGTCCTGCCGTGGCCAAATCTTATAAATCAAGCAAAGCAAGCCATATATTTTTATAGTAAGTCAGGTTCATGTGATGGCAATAGGTCCTATTCCTTTAAGTTGTGGTTGATAATTTTTATCTATACTTTTCAAAATGCTAGTGGATGGTAGATACGTCGACGTGAATAACGCATATAATTTTGAGCTCAGAAAACCGTTTGAAGAGTATGTTTTAACAAATTATTTCGTTTACTTTAATTTTTAGAGAAATTAAAAGCCAAAAAAAGACCATTAATACAGCATGCAACAGCAAATGAGTAGTAGCACCTACTTCATCCAAGGCTGGGATCCTGTGAAACCGGACTGTCCACATGGAGTTTGGTGATAGATTAGTTGCACGATGCATGACAAAATAAGCATCAGTATCCATATCAATATGGCTAATCTTTCTGCACGTGGCAAGTGGCAACAGCTTGTCTGTAAGCCTCGCTTCGTACAGTATATATACTAGTATACATAGAATCACTTGTAAATATTATCATAAAATCTAAAAAATAAGCATATATAGGGGAGATGATATTCTATAACCCAGTAAAAATTTAAGTCGTCTTTGGATATATGAAAGTGACAAGCAGCGAAAGGAATAGTGATGAAAAGTGAGATAATTTAGAAGGGAATGTTCAATGTAGTTTCAGCATATTCATATAAGAATTCAGGGATGGCTACTTACAAAGGGTAAGCTCAATTCTCAGCTAGTCCATTTCAGCTTGTAGCTTTGTTTTATTGGGGCTAATCACTGTTGGAGATTACGTGGTGATCGTTTCGGCTTTAGCTTCTAGCTTTACCCCGCTCATTTCAGCTTTTTTTCGGCTTCAGCTTCTAGCTTCAGCTTTTTTTAACTATTCAGTAATTCGTCTTTTTCTGAATTTTTTAGATTTTTTGAGCTTTTTTGCATTTTTCTTTTTTTCCCGTGTTCCTTTATATTGTCCGTGATGGGCTAACATATTTTTTTATTTTTACATTTTTTAAATTTAATTATGCCTAAAAAGCTAAATCAGCTACAGTAAAATGTCAGCCAAAAATCAGAAGCTATCGCTAAAACGAACGCCCTCTTAGCTTTTTTTCACTATTCACTACACTATCCACTAACTTAGCTACAGTAAAAAAACTAACTACAGTAAAAAAATCAAAAATCAAAAACCATCGTTAAAACTATCACCACCATAGCAGCCCACTGTGATTCAACCTTGTCAGCTGCCCTCTCCCCCTTGTGCATGATTCTATTCAATAGCATCATCATTGCCAGTATCGTCCTTTTTGGCGCCCGCATCAATGAATGCTGGCCCCCTACAGCTTGATCCTCTTCGGTACCTCCCAAGTGATCGCCACCAAAATCATCTTCAATAGCCTTGGCTAGAGCTGGGACTTGGGCCGGGCTTATTTGGGCCAACCCGGCACGGCCAAGACGCGGCGACGGCGGCAACGCGGCTCGGCCCGACACGTGGCGGGCGCGTGCAAGACGGCACGACGAACGGGTGGGCGTGCGGGCCTCAAAATCCGGCACGGTGGCGGCGCGCGCGGCACGGTAGATCGGGCGTGCTTGGCGGCACGGCACGCACGGCGGGCTCGGGCGGCACGGTGGGCTCGGGCGGCACGAGGGCACGACCGCACGCCCGCCTCCCGGCTCCCTCTCGCGTCCCCCCCCGCCTCTCCGGCTCCCCTCCCACGTCCCCGCCCCGCCTCCTTGGCTCCCTCCCGCGTCCCCGCCCCACCTCCGTCGCCATCCCAGTATCACGATATCACACACATAGCGAGGGGTAGAGGGAAGGAAAGGAGCGCATCGAGAGGCCGAGCCGCCGGCCGAAACCCCACCACGCGTCCCTCGGCGTCGGCGCCCTCTTGACTTCTGCTGCATTACACCTCCACGTCGACGAGCTCGCCAAGAAATTGACGACCTCCTCCACGGCGTCGACGTCCCCAACCAGCAACCAAAAAAAAATTACACGATTAAGACCTTGAATTAATTTTCAACGAGGCGGGTGCGAGAAAGTAAGATGACGGACGTCACCAAAATTGTCGCGCGCCTTTGTCGTGTATAGTAACTTTGGGCGGGCTTGGTGGCGCGGCACGAAACGCCAAAGACGGCGGGCTTTGGGCGTGCCAGAGCTGGCCGAGGTGAGGCGGGTCGGCACGGCACGGCACGGTGGGATGACTGGGCCGAGCCGACACGGCACGAACCGGCCCGAAGCACGATGGACCTGAGCCGTGCCGGCACGGCACGACCCAACTCCCAGCTCTAGCCTTGGCATTGGCAGCAGCTTCGTCTTGGGCTTGATAACTGATGCCAGCCACCTCCTAAGCAACAACAGCCCTGATTCTCACGACCTCATCAAACACATCATCTGGCCCAATATCACAGCAGATGTCCTCGTGGGAATGGTGGTCAACACCGGTAACATCGTCGGATGACGCGATATGCGACTCAAGATATTGAATGACATCTTGGACAAGTTGATGGCTCCTGGACTGAAGCTTCATATTGAACTTGTCAATCAATTTGGTTGTAGCATCTGTCTGTTAAAAAAAGGACACAAAATCCAGCATACTTTGAAATGTTCAAAAAGAAGTTTCAACAGGGTTCGAGGACACCAAATGATTGACCTCATCACCCACCTTTTTGGTCTGAACAACGCCATTGTGACTCAGGTCAGTACCGTCACCCAGGTTAGCCCCATTAATTTTGTCACACATAGCATTTTGGGAAGGCTCAGACAATGTCTAGTACACAGAGGAGAAAACTAAAAAAAAGAGAGAAAACTAAAATAAATCTGAGCGAACCTGAAGCTCGTGGCGTTCGCTAGCCGCACCCGCACACGAGGATGAAGGTCGCTAGGCAGGGGCGTGACCGGGAGGTAGCGCTTGGTTGAGGCGTTCACTCGTCGCACTCGCCCGTCAGTCGCCGTTGGACGGGACGTAGTCGCCGGGCAGAAGCGCGCCAAGGATAAAGCACCCACACGCCGGTGAATGTTCACCACGGATGAGGTCGCTGGTCAGAGCATGCCGAGACGGAGAAGCTAGCAGCACCCACACACGGTGGCCCTCGACGCCGCGGCTGTTGGTCGTCGTTCACCCGGATGAGGTCGCCGGGCGGAGATTGCCGAGAAGCTAGCGGCACCCCCACGCAATGTCCCTCAACGCCGCTGCCAGAACCCTAAAAGAGAGATCGAGCGATCGAGAATTGGAGGAGGGTGGAGTCGTAGGGGAGTGGTCGCAGCGCTTCATGATTCATACGACATAGAGACCATCGAAACAGACGTGGGTTATACTATCATTTTGAATAGGAACGCTATAACGTTTATGTAGCACTTCAAAAAAGTCGACAGCACTGGCACGAAGCCGCGAACTTGATCTTGAATCAGACGCAGTAGCCCTGCGCAAGCTCCCTGGCATCTCTATGGGCCTAACGGACTTACCAGAGAGACACAAACAGGTCCTAATGAAGAGAAACGGGCCAATTCGGCGGGCTAGTCCGGTCCTATGATTAGGCCCAGCATAGGAAGCTACAGGTGTCAAAGGCTCAGAATAGCAACTGGTCTTCGTTGGCAAAATTTGTTTTCGCTCAATCCTCCCAAGGGTGGAGATCCTGTAATTGTGGTCAGGAAATCTGCTCGTTACTGTCCAACGTTTGACACGTGTACAAGTCGAGGCAGACTCAAAAACTACTAGGAAACCGGCATACATCTTAACAGTCCAGCCAATGATGATGGCCATCATTTTGTTATCCTCTGAAAGCACGACACGATGTTTCCGTCAACGACGAGGGATTTCTACACGATCGACTCTGGAGTTTCGGCCTTTGGATCTGGTCTTTGGAGGGTGATGGAGAAACCCCATCCAAGTAGTATATTGCTCTGGAAATGACCTCATCCCAGGAAAACGACATACACTGAGGTCGTTATACGTACGCTAACTAGGAGGGCAATCGGCAGGTACAACTATACAAGTAGTCTATGTGGCGGCACAAAACTACTCTTTTTTATTCTTAGCACGATGGCTTGTGCACCTGCGAGAGCATCATTTTTAAAGTATATTTAATTGGTTTACTGATACATATATGATAGATAATAAAGGGACTACATGCAAAAAATAAAGGGTTGCCGATCACATAAAAGATTTCAAATTTTAGAATGTTATTAATTTGATTTAATTTTCATGTTTATAGAATTGGTTTTATTTGTGATATTAATCTATAGTATTATATGTTAAAACAAAGAATATAGATTATATCTTAGGGAGAAAATATTTGTTCTTTATAATTTTAATCGTCATCATCAATAATAGAGATAATAGCTGTATCCATAATAATACAATTAAAAGAAGGCAAATTATAATGGATATTGTAGGCAAGTTCGTGTCTGTGTGGATTGCTTGAGTTCAATTCTATCTCTAGCATGTCCCAAATTTTAGTTAATTTGGATTGTACTTGACAGGGGTTTATTTTCAATTTGCTAATATTTATTTAATTATGATTCCAAATTTTAGTTATTTATGGACGCTACTTTAGATGTCGTATAGGAATCAAATTGCTAATTTTCTTTATTTTTATTATGAAAATTTGATTAATTTGGATTATACTTGACATATGACTCTTTATTTTAATATGAGATATGGCTAGATCTTTTTATTTAATACGAGAGTTTCCTCAGAGTGCCTAATTAGTATAGGTTTTATAAAGTTTAATAATTTTGGAATTTACATATAGGTTTCATAAAGTTTAATAATTTTGGAATGTAAGTCTCAAATGTTTTTACAAATTGAATGTCTTATCATCCTTTAATTTTTTATTCTAAATTTGCATGTTTTTGGATCATACTTGCCGGGGATTTGTTTTTAGTCTTAGACTGGAATTCGTATAAAAACTAATTTATATTTTCTTTTAATTACTATTCTGAATTAGTTTTTTAGCGTTTTACTTTGAAATTCATATGGAACTCAAATTGCTTATTATATTTTATTTTTCTAAATTCTAGTTAATTTGGATTGTACTTGACGTGAACTATTTCTTTTAATTTGCTAAATTTTGGTTAATTATTATTGAGATTTTTTAGTTAATTATGGATGTTACTTTAAAAGTTGTACAGAAATCAAATTGCTATTTTCTATTTTAAATTCTAAATTTCTTTTAATTTGGATTGTACTTGACATAGGCTTATGACAATGTCCTACTATGGTTATAGATAGATTCTGATATCTTTAAGTCAACCATCAAATCTATTTGAGTTCAATTCTATCTCTAGCAACTTGCGTCTTAATTTCATACAAGAGTTCCCCAACTATATGTGCATGCATACCACAATACAAATCAACTCCATGCATGATTCCATATATCAACAAAAATTAGTTGTTATGATTTGTTGAGAGACCATGTGGAGGTAATCCCGTTTGTGTGATGAGTAATTGACACGTGTTCTGGAAAGTTTGAGTTTGTTTCGGGGATTTTGTGCTATCTACTAGTACTAATGTTTAATTATAATATTTTGTGCGGTGCTATGATATGTTTTCTTGTCTGTGATGGCTGCAGGACTTTGAGACGGAGTCGTGGCGAGACACGGGGTGACCGGACTAGGCACAGATGGTGCTGAGGTTAGAGCGGTCGGATGTGTCGAAGACGGCAAGGACTTGAAGTGGTTGCGCGAAGCTTGGACGATAAGAAAGGAGGAAGCTTTCCGAAAGGTGCAGGAGTGGTATTTTGGTAAATGCGCAGGGTTGCACAAAAGGAAGCGGATTGGGTTAGGAGAGAATGGGTAAAGTGCTGAAATTAGTTGAGAGCTAATGGGTAAAGTGTGTTGTAAACCCATTAGTAGAGACTATAAATAGAGAGGGTGTTCTCTAGTGGAGTTAAGGTTTAGGGTTTTATTTCCATGTGAAAATCTGGTTGTTGGTTGTCTCTATGGGTGTTATGTTGCCCAAGATATGAGATGACAAACCTTTTGTAATCATTCCTCGTTTTAATCATTCATCTCTCTTTGATTCCTTGTTTGAGATGTCATAATTTTCTTTTCTCCTTGTTAGCTTCTATCTTTTTTTGGATTGTGGTTGGCTTATGTTAACTATTCTTGATTTCTTGTTATTGCTAGTTTAATGTAAGCTCTTGTTGAGAAGTTACAAGTTTCCTTTTGCTCTGGTTTGGGAATCTCCTTAAAACCAGTTGGTTAGCTTATTCCTAAGAGCAAAGGTATTAACATCAGTATTTTTAGAGTTTATTTGCTGCAATAATTTCTGATTTTAGTTCTTGAGTTTCCTTGTTCTAGCTATTTTCGGTTTGCAGTTGTCTTCCTTGCAAATCTGCAGTTTGTTCAGTTTGGTGTCTTTGCAGCCGAGTTGTACTTTTGGTTCTTACTTGCAAATCTCAAGTCATTGTCAGATGGTTCCATTTTCAGAGGTATCTTGAGGTTACTAACAGTACACGGCAGTTTTCAGCAGCACAAATTTAGACAGCAGCCTGCAGCCTATACTCTGCTTTCGGTCTGCTAAGGACAGCTGCATTTCTCAGCTTTTATCCAGTTTGAATAGCCTGCAGTTTCTGCTGCTTTTTAGCCTTTCTCAGGTCCCTGTCTGCTTTTCTTTTTATTGTTTTGCTTTGCTGTTTTTGGCCTGCAATTTCTGCTCTATACTGTCCTTTGTTAACTGTTCATGTGCTGCATTAGCTGCTGATTGGTTTGCAGTTCCTGCTAGTTTTTCAGCGTGCAACAAGCACTACTTTCGGCCAGTTAAGCACAGCTAATTTTTTCCAGTTTTTGGACAGTATGAACAGCAATATCTATCTCCTTCCTGCACTTTTCAGGTTTTAGTTCTTACTGTTTTTGGTCTTTTCAAAAGGGGTTTTTTCAGCTGGTTCTTCTCTCAAATCAGTACGATTGTGGGTTTGATTTACGACCTGCAGTCTCATTTTTCAGAATATTAGTTTCTGCTTGCTGCCTATACTTATGCTCTCTCAGAAGCTTTGTGCTATCTCTTTTTGGTTGATCCCTACAGACTCCTCTGTTTTGCCCAAAATTGTTTCGATAACTGGTAGCTCTTTTATTTTGGCTAAATTAATCTCATCTACTTTCACAGCTTCCAGTTAGCTTTGATTTCCTTACTTCATAGCTTTCATAGCTATAGGATAAGAAGTGGGTGCGAATTTTTGGGTATATTTTTGAAGGCACCATTCACCCCCCTCTGTTGCCATTTTTGATCCTTCAATTGGTATAAGAGCCAGTTAGCTCTTGTCGATAGATCTTAACCGGTCTATGAGCCATGGCGACAGACAGGTATTCCACGAAGCCTCCTATCTTCGATGGGGTCGACTATCCCTTTTGAAAGAGTAGGATGGAGTCTTACATACCGACTCAGGGCTATGCGATCTGGCGGAAAGTAAAAACTCGTTTTATTGTTCCTACCGATGAAAACATCAATGTGAATAACAAGCTTGATGTTGAGGAAAATGCTAAGGCAAGGAATATCATAATGCAGGGTCTGAGCCGGAGCTAGTTTGATCGTATTTCTCATCTCTCGTCGGCCTACGATATCTGAGAGACTCTCAATGCTTACCATGAGGGCACCACCCAGATTAAGACCGTACGACAGGACCAATTCAAACGAGATTACAACAAGTTTGAAATACTCGCTGGTGAGTCCTTGGATGAGTGTTTTGCGAGATTTCACAAGATTTTGAGTAACTTCCGAGCCGTTGGTCTCATATATTCCGACTCGGATAACGCTCGATAAATGGTTTCGGCCTTGGATTTGCGAGTTTGGGAGATAAAGGCGACCACCATCAAGGACACGACTGATCTTTCGACTCTGACTCTTGACGCGTTGTACTCACGCCTCAAGACTCACGAGATTGACATTGTCACTCGCAAGTCGAAATCGCAGTCGATGGCTTTGGTCACTGATCCCAGTCCTGCTTTTGGTGTTTTCTTTGACAATGCTATTGGTTTTTTTTCTAGCTGCTCTCTGTGAAGTAACCGATGATCAATTAGAGCAGCTACCAGAGGACCAGTTAGCTCTTCTTACCAGAAAATTTTCCCATGCGTACAAGAGAGTGAGGGATAGAAAGAGGAGTGGGCCAATAATCTGCTTCGAGTGTGGTGGCCCAACCACATTCGAGCAAATTACCCCAAGCTGGAGAAGGGCAAGAACGACTACGGCGGTATGAGCAAGAACGACTACATCAACAAGAACCGCAACAAGAAGCCTCCTGCTCACCTCCAAGGCAAAGAGAAGAAGTTCTGCAACTTTGGCAAAGCCAAGAAGCTTTTCCACCGCGTCCTCACCGCCTTCGACGACATCGACTTCAGCGACGTGGAGGGGTGGAGCGACGACGACGATAAGGATGATCAAGATCCCAAGGACGACGACGACTTCATCGGCATATGCTTCATAGCCAACGAGACCAACGTCAGCGACAGCGAGCTCTACAGTGATTTCGATGAGGTATATCACTCATACGACCAGCTCAATGATGCATTTCTTAAGCTAGAAAAGTTTTATGCTAGATCTAGAGCTATGGTTGGTGATCTTGAGAAAGAAGTAGAGAGATTGTCACGGAAGCTTACTTCACTTATATCTGCTCCCTCTCGTGACGAATGTGATGTATGTTCTTGTTTGCTTGGAAATATGGAGAAGCTAAGGACCTCTCATGATAGTTTGACTTCTGAGCTTGATATAGTTAAGGTGGAGAATGTTAGTCTGCTTGCTAAACTAGAAATGAGTAGGGTAGCTTCTATTTCATCTACTGTTTAGACTACTTCTTGCACCTCATGTGAGGATAAGGACAATGCTTTTAGAGGTCCTTACACTATGCTTATTGATCTGCTTAAAACTTATAAAAATTGCAATAACTTGACAATGAACGTAAAAAGGGCAGATCATAAAATTACTAAACTACAAGCTTTTCTATTAGAACCCATTGCCACATGTATGAACTGTCCTAAATTGACTGCTGAGCTTGAATCTGTCTCAAAATAGTTTTAAAAAATGATTAATCACAACAACAAATTGGCTCACTATACTTCTAAGGACCCTGTTAGCTCACCATGCAATAACTGTGAAAAACTAAAATCTGATTTAATTGTATTGGATGAAAAATGTGTAAAGCTAACTAAGGACCTTCTAATGAAGCCACAATCAGATTGTGTTGTGAGTGCTTTGGTGGGGGAGAAGTCTAAGAAAGTGGTCAGCATCTCTCTCTTTCGAGAGTGTCAGTATCTTATGAACACTCTTTAGAGATTTGTTCGAGGCAAGAAGAAGCTTAATATTATTCTAGACTAGTCCAAGTTTTACAAATTCAATAAAGGTCTAGGATATGATTTTCTTGAGAATGTTAGAAAGCATCCACCTGCTGTTCTCAAGACCCATAGCAGCAGGTGTGATCGAGGTCAAGCCCAGAACCAAAACGGTTGAGTTCAAATCTATGGGCTTCGTCCAAGAGATATCTGGTAGTAAGGTGGTAACACCAGTTGTTTCGACCCCCCAGAAGGCGAGGTTTCATTGTACCTTGTGTCAGAATGATGGACACATGATAGATAGATGCTTCAGGCGCGCTAAGATCGCGCGAAGAGACCGTGTTTAGGCTCTTAGGCGTATTCAGGGTCAGCCCCATATCTTGAGTGCACCAAAGACCAACACGAGGTCTAGAGTTGATCATGTTGATGTGTTTGGACAGCATCGAGGACTTGGTTTTTATGATTTTTCTGATTCACAGCCTCTGATCGTGATATCCGCTGTCCTGAGGGTAGATCTCGTTTTCTCCATCGAGATAGCGACCCGTGACAAGATCAGCATGTTGTTGGTGCTTTCACTCGTTTGTCCATAGCAGTCAAGCCCAACAACACCTTCAGGTCTGCACATAGACCGTCTGGCTTTGTGAGCGACGGAGAGCGTATGGTAGTTAGAGGTCAATCGGGTGTGACTACTTCTTCTGCTCATCGTGTGACTCAGTATTGGGTGCCAAAATCACTTTTGATTTATCCAAGTACTGATCCATCTCTCTCTTGTTAACTCAGGTTCGCCGGGCAGGGAAGGGAGATGTTTGGCTTGATGGCTCTGGCTGTTCTCAATACATGACCGGAGACTCCTGTTGGTTTTCGTCCCTAGCTCGAGCTCCAGGTGATGAGACGATCACCTTTGGAGACGCCTCATCTGGACGCGTCATCGCTAAAGGTACTGTGCGCGTTAATGATTCATTTATATTAAACGATATTGCCTTAGTGAGTAAGCTGCAGTACAATTTGCTTTTAGTTTCCCAGCTTACCGATAACGGGTTCGAAATGAGCTTTAAGAAAAATAATCGCAAAATTCTTGATTCTTTGGGGAGTCTGGTTTGCGGGATTTCTAGATATGGGAGGATTTTTCGTACTGATTTTGTTGAGTCTTCTGGTGATCCTCTCAGGTGTTTAGTTGCTTCTGAGTCCCGTGACCTCGCGTTCTGGCATAGGAGACTTGGTCATATCGGATTTGACTATTTGACTCGAGTTAGCGACAATGATCTCATTCGTGATCTGCCTAAACTCAAGATGGTCAAAGATCTAGTTTGCGCTCCTTGCCGGCACGGTAAAATGGTTGCCGCTTCTCATCCTTCGGTCACAGTGACTATGACCGATGCACCGAGACAGCTGCTCCACATGGACACAGTTGGACCAGTTAGGGTGCAGTCAGCAGGAGGGAAGTGGTATGTTCTCGTCGTGGTCGATGACTTCTCGAGGTACTTTTGGGTATTTTTCTTAGCCTCAAAGGATAAGACATTTACCCATTTTTTGGGTCTTTTTAGTAGGCTTTCTGTTGAGCTTCCGGACGCCTTACGAGCGATCCGCAGTGACAATGGCACGGAGTTCAAGAATTCCTACTTTGAGAGGTTTTACGATGAGACAGGTGTAGAGCACCAGTTTTCTTCTCCATACGTCTCTTAACAAAATGGCGTTGTGGAGAGGAAGAACCGTACCTTGGTCGAGATGACCAGGACAATGCTTAATGAGTACTCTACACCTAGGAAGTTTTAGGCTGAGACGATAGCCACCGCGTGCCATGTTTCAAATAGAGTTTTTCTTAGAGCACACTTGCATCGCACTTCTTTTGAGTTGAGATACGAGCGAAAGCCCAGTATTTCTCATTTTCGTATGTTTGGTTGCAAATATTTTATTTTAAAGTCTGGGAACCTAGATAAGTTCGAGTCACGATCTTGTGATGGAATTTTTCTGGGTTACTCGACTTCTTCGCGGGCGTATAGGGTCTGGAACTGCGAGTCTAGCAAAATAGTAGAGACCTGCGAGGTGACTTTCGATGAGGCCAGTCCGAGGACTACGCCCGATATCTCAGGTTCAGTAGAGCAGTCCAAGCCCATCTTTGTGGGTGATGAGGAGGATGAAGATGAGGGTTGTCTACCCAATCCAGTTTCTCCTCCCCTTGAGGTGCCTGCTTCCTCCACCGCACCTCAAGGAGATCAGCCCATTCTTTCCGCATCTTCTAGAGCTAGTGCCTCTGTTCCTACCTCATCAGCTCATGAGGTAGAGGCCATTTCTCCTTCTTCTCATCAAGGACCTCCCCGTAAAATCTAAGAACATCATCACTCAGAGCAGATAATTGGAGATCTCTTTGAGCGTGTCACACGCTCAAAATCTGGCATGTCTCACTTCTGTCTCTACTCTGCCTTCGTTACCTCTTTCGAGCCCAAGGATGTTAGTCATACTCTTTCTGATGAGTCTTGGGTCAATGCCATGCACGAGGAGTTAGAAAACTTTAAGAGGAACAAGGTCTGGTCGCTTGTCGAGCCCCCTAGAGGTCATCATGTCATAGGTACCAAGTGGGTGTTTAAAAATAAGTAGAGTGAGGATAGGGTAGTCATTCGAAACAAGGCTAAATTGGTAGCTCAGGGTTTCTCTCAGGTTGAGGGTTTAGATTTTGAGGAGACCTTTGCCCCTATAGCTAGGTTAGAGGCCATTAGAATCTTGCTTACTTTCGCGGCGTCTAAGCGCTTCAAGCTTTACCAGATGGATGTCAAGAGTACCTTCCTCAATGGGTATATTGAGGAAAAAGTCTATGTTAGGTAGCCTTCAGGTTTCGAGAACCCCAAATACCTAAATCATGTCTGCAAGCCTTCCCCTAGAGCTTGGTATGAGAGGCTTAAGTCATATCTATTGAGTCATAGGTTTGAGATGGGTAAGGTAGATAAGACCTTGTTCATTCGTAGGTATGATAATGACTTTCTACTCGTCCAGATTTATGTGTATGGCATCATCTTTGGCGGCTCTTCTCATACTCTTATTTCACAGTTCTCGGATGTCATGAGCACCAAGTTTGAGATGAGCATGATGGGTGAGTTGAGCTTCTTCCTTGGATTCCAGATCAAGTAGACTCGGGAGGGTACTTTTTCGCATCAGGGCAAGTACACTCGAGACCTCCTGAAGCGCTTTGAGATGAGTGATGGCAAGCCGATGTCAACTCTGATGGCATCATCAGTTTCACTCGATCCAGATGAGGATGGAGAGCCAGTTGATCAAAAAGAGTTCAGAAGCATGATTGGCTCTCTCTTGTACCTCGTTGCCTCAAGACCGGACATACACTTCTTTGTGTGTCTGTGTGCTCGATTTCAGACTTCTCCTCGCGTATCTCACCGTCAAGCGGTGAAGCGCATCTTTCGGTACCTTCGAGCTATCATAGACTATGGTATCTGGTACTCTTACTCGTCCTGTCTTTCCCTCAGATTCTACTCCGACGCAGACTTTGCTGGCTGTAGGATAGACAGGAAGAGTACTTCTGGCATCTGCCAATTTATTGGCACTTCTGTTGTTTCTTGGTCTTCCAGGAAGCAGTCCGGTGTTGCACAGTCCACTGTAGAGGCCGAGTACGTTGTTGGCGCCAGTTGTTGCGGCCAGGTACTTTGGGTGGCTTCGACCTTGCGGGATTTTGGGTTAATTATAGATAGTGTTCCACTCTTTTGTGATAACACTTATGCTATTAACATTGCTAAGAACCCAGTGCAGCACTCTCGGACCAAGGACATTGATATCCGATATCACTTCCTTAGAGACCATGTGGAGAAGGGTGACATAGTGCTCCAGTTTGTGGAGAGTGACCACCAGTTGGCTGATATCTTTACCAAGCCCTTAGATAGCTCTAGGTTTTTAGCCTTGCGGGGAGAGCTTGGGGTGGTTTGTCCTTATGGTTTGTTGTGAGGGGGAGCTTTGTGCTTTATGTTTTTACCATTTTCTTTATGCTTCTGTCTCTCTTCACTGCATTGCATAATGGTGCATTTGGGTTAGTCCTTCTAGCATAGATTAGAGTGGTTTTCTCTCCTAGTTGCTTAGTCTTCTTTCTCTCATCTTATGATTCTAGGATGCTGCTTATTAGTTGTCTCTCTTATCACTAGGTTGAGTTTACTCACTTCTTATAGGTTTAGTGAGGGTTGGGCCACCCTTAGGTAGACAGGAAACGTGTTTACTCCCTGATGTGTTAGAAGACCAGCTGATAGTCCTAGAATCATATGGGGTAGATGAGAGTCAGTCTGAGCCATAGTATTCTCTATATCTTGTCTATGCTTTAAGGACTGTCGTTTCTGTTTTTCTTGCCAGCTTTTCGTTTTTATTGCTTTGGTTCAGGGGGAGTTCATTTGAGTTTGCTAGAACTTAATTTTGTCATAACTCAACTTGAACTAAAGGTGCATCTCTTGCTGAGGATGAGCTGGATTCTCTTGCATTTCATCACTTTACATTGTAATATAACTACATGGAGCCTTAATTATTATCCTGTTATGACATGAATCAACTGTTTTACACCTTACCATGATCTATGCTTAATTGCTAAATTTATCATGACCTTATATGTGTAGTCTAGTCTTTGCGATGATAGATGGATTAAAATTGCTCAACTTGAATTAAAATCTTGTCATGGTAGCTCTTGAGACTAGTCTGTCTTTAGTTATCCTTTTATGATTCACGCCATATCAAATAGTAAATGGAGTAATTAGGATATTTAGTCTACATAAAAAGTGTATATAATTTCTTGTGTATGCCAAAGAGTCTAAGAACATGAATTTTGGATGGGTAGAACAAAAGTTATAAATTTTGGAAGACTGTTGTCCAAAACTGGTTACTACTGGATGCAGTTCCGGGAGACTACTAATTTGACTTATTAGATTGCATAATTAAATTTTTGGCATAACTAGAAAGAGTTAGATAATTTTCTACAGATTTTCAAAATATTATGGTTTACTATATTTGTGTGGATAGATTAATATACATGAAAAATACAAATTCCTACTATCCAGCTGTCTAGAAGAATGCAGATCTATCTTCTGAGTTAAAAATCAGGAGGTTAGATGATTTAATCTGGACGTGTGATCAACTAAGATATTGTAGAGAATTTTGTGAAGATTCTAGAACTAGTATGGCTTGCTATTATAGGACTTGGGAGTTAGAAGTTATGTTATTTTTAGCACCAAGACGACAGAGGTGATTCTCCAGTAAATGGATAATATTATGAATTTGGGGAGCATGTAAGAATATTGTTGATTAATTATTGTCATATATTGATGTGGCTTTTATTGAGTTTGGGTATTTACTGTAGAGGGAGTAACTTCAGGGTTGGTGGCATCCTCTAATCAACCCAATTATCACATCTAGAAAAGACAAGTGCATAGTAGAATAATAGTTGATGGTTGATAATTGCTCATTGTTATTGAACTATCCATATCATGCAATAATTGATTACTCTTTTTTTGCATTATGATATAATTCGATGATAAATGTGATGTATGGTAAAATGATGGAAGGTTGCACTCATAATATGACATAAGCATACGAGCCAGGGTAGGGAGTAAGCCCAATAACTACGAGCAAAGCTATTTGACTATTATGGAGTGGTCTTGAGTGAGATCTATAGAGGTAGGCATCTCTATAGGATGGAGAAAAAGACGTACTTCGGTAGGCACCTCCATGGGATAGAGGTAGAGGGTGAAAATCGACGGATGTTTCCTGCGCTATACCAGTATGAGCTACAAAAAGAGAAAGAGATATGTGCATGAGCATTGCATTAACCGAAAGAAAGATGAGAAAAGAGAATGGTGGAAAATGATAAGTAATATGATTATATTATTGTTCCTATTATTTTATTATGTACTTGCTAAGTCATGGACTCACCATTACTTATTTGTTGTTTTTAGGTGAGCATTGAAGGTGACATGCATAAGTGAAAGTAGAACATATGACGTTACACTTTTGTAACTCTTCACTCTACCTAGTAATTAATAACTTATTGTCATAATCAACTTAGTGCTATCCAAGCAATAATTAGATGATTAATGGATTTCCTTAGCTCTTTATGGTTCATAATTGTTACTTGATGTGTTTCTTGGTTCAACTTTATAATCAATTTACCTTCGTAATTGATTGGTTCATCTTAAATTCAATTTATTGATTATTGTGTTGATAAAATTTTCATTTATTATCATGTTGAATGATCAACTGAAGCCTAGTTGTTGATGCTGCTTGGTTAATGGTTTAAATTTGTAGTGATGATAGTTGTGGGTGACATTCTGGACTTTGGATAAGCCGGGGTGTTACATTCTCATCGATGGTGAGTACCTATCTCTTCTGACACCACCGCCAAATTTTTTCACTTCGTGTTCTGTCCCATGCTTGCCTTGCCCTCGCGTTGAAAATCATTGCCTCACCACCGCATCGAGAAGCCAAGCTCTGCCATGGCCACCGTCGTCGTCTACCCTTCACTGGAGACCATTGGTCCTCGTGCTTACCCAACCAGCTCGCCACAAGCCAAGCAACCCAATGCGCACCTCCCCACACCAAGCCAAGCCTGTTTTCACCGAAGTTGCCATCGGCCGAACCTCGTCATCGCATAGCTTGCCGCTAGTGACCTCGCTGGCCATCTCTTCCTAATCCGAGCCACTTGATCGGATCCTTGTGGTTTTGTGATCATGTCGGTGACCTTGCCACACAATCTCTTGCTGTCATTCATTATCGCTGGTGTTGAGCAGCCATGGCCATCGATTTGGCCAATTCAGTGATTCAGTCATCTGTCCAGTATGGCAAGCCACATCAGTGCTAGAGCCCATAGCCATGCAGCAGCCATGTCAGCCAAGATTGCCACCTCAGTGCACCGCAAAGCCCCACCACATCATTGCCACATTGGAGCCACCTCAGCTGATCTATCCCACGTGTCAGCCAAGTGAGCTTGCCACATTAGCACACAGTAGCCATTGGATAGCCATACTATTCCATAGACCGAGTCCATCGTAGACCAAGATCAGACAATGCACTTGGTCCATAGACCATGGCCCAACTGTCAGCCTAACACCCTTTTTCTAGAATTGTTATTATTTTGGTGTTGAAGGAATAGTTCATCCCCTACTAACAAGGCCTATTTTATAAAGATACATATGTATAGGTCCAAGAAATATAGTTATACTCATAAAACACTGTAATGCCCCTCTCTTATACTCATGGACTAGTTATCTCACTAAGGGGTATTCCTATTATTTGTACAGGCCTAAGAGTCTATAAATGCCCCATGTATCTCACATTTGTAAAGAGCTCTCTTGAGCTCTTATAAACAATAAAGAAGCATAATCAAATTGGTGAACCCTTGGGGGCTCCCTCCCCAGAGGTAACCCCCCGTTAGCTCATCGACTGGAGTAGGGTGGTCCTCTCGGACCCCATAACCTGTATAAATTCCTATGTCGTGGTTGATGGCTCATCATACAACCAAGTTCACCCCTCACTTGTGTTTGGACTTCACACCTACAATATTGGTGCCATCCGTGGGGACCGTAGCTAATTAACGAAGGGCTATGGCTCCTATCAAAAAATACTCTAAGTCCACAAAGCCTCCTCCAGCCCTAGAGTGCAATGAGCCCATGGACAACCTGTCCACTTTTTGGAGGAGCCCTAGGCATGCACCATCACCAGAGATTAAGGCTCTCCACCCTAGGATAGACAACGTCCTATGCGCCCCAGGGCTCCCGAGAGCCTTCTCCTGCCTTGCGTTGGCCGATGCAGGGTCCAACCAAGGGTGGGAAGCTCAAATCGCCCTCACCGACGAAGGGCTAGAGGTGCTAGGACCAATCATCGTCTCCGGGACTCTTGACATCGCTAACTACAAGACGATAAAGGCTATCTACGAGAGCTGCCCCCTAACGTGTTACTGTTAGGGGACTATCCTGACCTTCAAATCTTGTTGCCCTCATTTGGGCTCTTGAGACACTCTCCCTGCATGGAATTTTACCCTCATGGTGCATAAGGCATATGACCTCCGTGGTCTCCCCTAGCAAAAGTCTAAGGTGGCTTGGACATCTAGTACCCAAGTTGATGGGTGTGCTAAGGACTCGTCCCCTTAGACTCTAGGCCAAACGCCAAATGACCTCCGGGTCACCGCATGCCTCGCTCTGTTGCTTGGCAAGGGTTTAAGTATTCTCGTGCATTCCTGATCGCCAGGGGAATACCCCCACCTGCGGGGTAAAAGGGCTTCACAACCCTCATACTTCGATGCCTCATGACTTAGTCTCATAGGTACGCCTTTGGTGTGCCTATGACTTAGTGTTGTGGGCATAACTCTAAGGTGCTCATGAGTTAGCACTTATGGACACCTCCAAGTCCACCAGGGGCTACCACCCCTGGTAACCATTCAATGCCCCCACGACTTAGCCTTGTGGGCTCCCCTCTGGTGTGCTCGTGACATAGTGTCATGGGCACACCTCCAAGATGCTCGTGAGTTAGCACTCATGGGCGCCTCCAAGCCTACTGGGGGCTACCATCCCTAGTGACCATTCAGTGCCCCACTACTTAGCATCGTGGACACCCCTCCGGTGTGCCCATGACTTAGTGTCATGTGCACACCTCTAAGGTGCTCGTGAGTTAGCCTCATGTGCTCCTCCAAACCCATTAAGGGCTACCACCCCTAGTGGCCATTTCGTACTCAATGACTTAACCTTGTGGGCACCCTTCCGGTGTGCCCATAACTTAGTATCATGGACACACCTCCATGGTGCTCGTGAGTTAGCCTCATGAGCGCCTTCAAGCCCATTGGGGCTACCACCCCTAGTGGCCATTCAGTGCCTTATGACTTAACCTCATGGATGCCCCTCTACTGTGTCCATGACTTAGTATCGTCGGCACACCTCCAAGGTACCCGTGAGTTAGCACTCATAGGCGCCTCCAAGCCCATTAGAGGCTACCACCCCTAGTGGCCATTCAATGCCCTATGACTTAGCCTCGTGGGCACCTTTTCTGTGTGCCCATGACTTAGCCTCGTGGACACTCCTCTGATGTGTCCATGACTTAATATCGTGGACACACCTCCAAGGTGCTCGTGAGTTAGCCTCATGGGTGTCTCTAGGCCCACTGGTGGTTATCACCCTTAGTGACCATTTGATGCCCCAAGACTTAGCCTCGTCGGGCCCCTTTAGTGTGGTAAGTGAGCGAAACCAAGACAAGTCATGATCCTTGATCGTATTGAACCTATTATTTTAAATCTAAGTATTATTACTTTATTTTAAATTATGATGTATTGTTAATTTATAACAAACTCTTATACTTAGTAGTTATCACCAATTCTGATTAATTCTATCTTGATAATTTGAATGCTATAATTCTATTGCCTCCATATGATGAGTAACTATTTAGTGATGCAATACAAGTATCCACTTGGGTTGTACGTCTAGTATGCTTAGCCATACGTATAGTTACGTTGGGCTCATCATCACATATTGATCAATTAATTAATTTTAACTTAATGAGATATTGAATAGTGGTGGTTAGCTATACTTATAAAATTTGTGTGCCATGACATGGATAGTGTCATTGGTGTTGATTAAATAAAATAATTTTCATTTAGGTGAGTGACCGTGCAATAAAGGGAGAAGTGTGGTTAGCACTTGGGGATGTGGATGCCTCGCCTAGGTAATATTTAAGGACTTAACTTTGTGCGTCATTGATCTGAGCTTTGTCATGCAACCACATATCTAATATGGGATGGATCTGACTGATTAATTTGTGATATTTTAACTTTAGTTTTGTCATTGAGATGAATGTAGGTTGTGGTTACATCCATTATCTCACATTGGTGCAAGAGGGGACTTTTTCGATTAGGTGGTTAACCTACTTGGCGGTGAAACCTTAGCAGACAGAATTGAGTTGAGATTGAGCATTGTAAATGCCTTATTATGATCTCTCTGTCGCACACCCAAGGAAGTATGCTAATCGTGGGGCAATATGAGATGGTCATGTCTTGCAGGTAAAGTTGTGCAACCTTTATAGAGTGTAAAACTATTCAAATAGATGTGTCTTCAATTATTGATAATGCTTGGTGATTTCATACGAGAGGTAGAATTTCATAAAAGTCTTTGTTGGGTTTAACTGAGAAGTGAATGGTTAGCTCACTTGTTGTTAAATCAATTCCTTTGGATTATTTATATACTTGCTTGCTTACAAAGTGCATTTTAATCTATTTGCTATATTTACTCTAAATCATTGCTTTATGCAAAATAACCATCAGTTATCCTTTGATAAGTCTTGAATCATTATATATTGCATTTTGTTACAAAGGACTTGTTGAGTATTCTGTATACTCAAGGCTATATCCTTTGTTGTTCAGTTATTGAGAAAGAACCATATCAGCCAGAGATATTTGAGGAGAAATCGATGATTTCGTGGATTAAGATTTCGCTCCTCAGACGATTACCTGTGGGCATATCGAATGGCTACTATATTTATCTTTATTTTTCGCTGCTAGTTCTGTTAAGCCCTTCAGGCTATTATCTGTAAGTTTAGTTTTAAGGTTGCTACTATAATAATTAATAATATTTACACCTTTCATAATTAATCGTGATCGTGGTCAATATTTCATCTATGTTTTCACTGTGTGCACTAGCGTAATCCTGAACTGGTGCAAATGTACAGAGAGTTCGGATTTACATATTCGCATGGAAAACAGAGAGTCCTGAAATAGTGTAAGTGTAATCGATTTTTACAAAGAGATCCCTGCCAAGTTAGTAAATTTGTGAAAAGACCTTCTATTTTCCAGAAATTATGTACAAACTTTTAAATTTTTCAGAAAAACCATCCTTTTGCTTGATAAAACCTTGCACTTTTCCCAAAATTATGTGCGGGTCCTTGATTTGTTTGCAGAAAAGATTTTTGGTTTTTCCAGAATTACTTATAGGTCCTTAATATTTTGAGAAAACCATCTCCACAAATTATCATCTCTTTTACTTTGGTCCACATAGTTATAAGTATAGGAGTAGGTTAGATCTTAAAGATAAGCATCGTCCATACTTTAGACCCTGCTCCAAATGGTTTTAGGTTCTGTGTTTTGTGATTTTCAGCTTTTTAAGCCAGATATCCTTTGAAACGTGTCAGCTTCTAACTTCGTCTTATTATATCCTTTTTCGCTTATTTGCCTTTTTTTTCCTTTATTCCTTTGCATTGTCCATGACAATATAACAATTTTTTAATTTTTAATTTTTAATTTTTTTAATTAAATGGATTAAAAGAACTAACAGTTGTTATCATATAATTTCAATCAAAAGTTAATAGCTAAAATCAGAAACTTAAAGAAAGCGAGTCCTAAATCAAGGGCATGTTCTTTTTTGCTGCGGCTTGTGGTTTTTGGCTGAAATTTTTGAATTTTAGCTGTTTGCGACAGAGATTACAGAGAGAGAGATACTCGCGTGCGATTTTGGATGGTACAGATGTTAGGCTTTTAACGTATACTATAATTAATTTATAGATTCCATCTTCAAAAAAAATACTCCGTTTGAAAGTTAGGTACTGTAGCAAAAGCCAAAAGCCGTTTTGAGAAGCTGAAAAGAATGGGCCCCAAGTCATTACACTACCCGCGGAGGATGTGACAGCTGGCTACCACGCCGCACACGCCAAAGAATGGTTTTAGTTTCTGGTTTGTACGGAGTTGCACAAAGAATGAGAGAATGCCACTACAATTTCGGGACAGACGGTGATAAAAATATAAAGGAGCAACATTCGGGAGCAGGACAGTGTGCGGCTCTGTTTTTTTTGTTGCGGGTTATAGCTGTGATTTATGTTTTTCATACTGTTTATAAAAGAAAATATAAAGTAAGTGAAATTCGTGTGTAGTTTTAACCTATATAAATAAAATAGCTATAATATGTACTACAATAAATTTATAGGCCCCACATTAAAAAGACACTTTAGTTGAAAGCTAATTACTATGGAAAACTCAAAAGATAGCTTTTAAAAACTGAAAAGAAAAGGTCTTGCATTTCTTGATCTAAACAATGGAAATTTTCCGTTGTGTCGGAGGGCCGGTAGGTGGTAGTGAAATAACACACGTCTGTTCAAAACGGCTTCTTGCAGAAGTTATTTTTGAACATGTTGACTTTGATTTCTTAATATGGTTTTTCTTTTTTTTGGTATTTTGTATAGAGATATAATAGTCTTTTAATTGAATGTCTCAACCAAAAATTAACGGGTGCTACAATATTGTTTAAGTGGAAAACCAAAAACCAGAAAGTATTAGCGGCAGACAAGGGGATCGGTTGCAGAAAGAAGACTCCCGAGAGTGTAACGGTAGGAGTGCTAAATTAAGACCCTGATCGTTTTGGCTTTTTTCGGCTTCAGCTTTTTTTTTCACTATTCACTACACTATCCACTAACTCAGCTACAGTGAAATTTCAGCCAGCTACAGTGAAATTTTAGCCAAAAGCCAGAAGCCATCGCTAAAACGATCACCACCTAATTCAGGCGGACATTTTGCATCCCTGACTCATGAGGACATTTCCAATAGATAGTTTCTATAGCAGTATCTTCGAGGAGAAACTATGTATTAAATGAGTATTTAGAGACAATTATTCTAATAGATAGTGTCTATGTGTTTTATTTTAATATTATTGTTGTTGCATATATTATGATCTACTCCATCTTTTAATCTTGTAGTGTACAAAACGTGCTTTATAAAAGACCATGTCAAAGATTTGGATGGACGTATAAAATCTAGTTGGGCCCACAAAGCATGCCTATAGATATCCAATTCATTCCAGCAGAGTTTCTTTGGGTGTTTATCTGCCTTGGTTCTCTAAAAACGGTGATATCTTGTATAAAATATTGCTCTCACCTCTCTCTCCTCTTTAAATATATTTTTATATCATATTTTTGCCTATACGGTAGGTTAATTAAAATTATAGACATCAGCTGGTGTGGAGCAGTGCCCTGAGGCTCTGACGCCTGGCCTGATTGGTTTCGAGGCATGTATGTGGCGTCCACTGATTGGGTCGAGCGGTGATATCGGATTCTCGGTGTTGTTGCGTCCCTTTGATGATGAAAACTAAGGGGGTGATCGTTTTAGCGATGACTTCTGGCTTTTGGCTGAAATTTTACTGTAGCTAACTTTTTTTACTGTAGCTGATTTGACTTTTTGGGCATAATTAAATTTAAAAAATGTAAAAATATAAAAAATATGTTAGCCCATCACGGACAATGTAAAGGAACACGGGAAAAAAATAAAAATGCAAAAAAGCCCAAAAAATCTAAAAAAATTCAGAAAGAGACGAATTACTGAATAGTGAAAAAAAAGCTGAAACTAGAAGCTGAAGCTGAAAAAAAGCTGAAACGAGCGGGGCCTAAAGCAACCCTTTCATTGCCCCCATTAGGGCCAGGTGCGTACGTACTACTGCGTTTTCTTTGGCTCTGCAGGCTCTCGTCAGAATTCAGGAGTACGGTTCTGTGGAAGCATCGATGCATCCAAACGTGTAATGCAGCGGATGCTTCCTGAGAAACTTGGGTCCTGTTCGGTTGGCCTTATGCCTGAAGATTTTTTATTTTTTATTTTTATTATAGCAGTTAAAAAAAGTATTGAAGCAACTGAAGATACACTATAACGGTTGAAAGAAATTAATAGGAGTTGAAATAGGCTCAAATAAGAGTAATAGATAGTGCACATTTGAGAAAGAAGTTGAAAATGGCAGATTGCTCGTTTGGAAAGCTCATAGTTGCTTAATTAAGGAGGTAAAAAAATGCTTAATGAAAAAAGAAGCTAGCATAGGCGTTGGTAATTAAGTTCATTTTTCGAAAAGGTTGGTGCATGTCACATTTGTTAATTGTATGTTAACATACAACATATTGTACTATGCAACACGCATGCGCGGCGATTACATGTGCAACATACATATGGGTTCATTGCAAGTGGGGAATCTAGCTTTATGCCATCAACGACGCTGCAATCCAGTCACGTGTCATATCCATCAATACAGCGTCAGTGGCCTGCGGAAGGCCAGGATGGACGGATGCGAGTGGTGCGGAAGGTCCCACGGGCTGGGCTGACTGGTTGGGGGCCACCCTTGCTGGCAACTCGAGGTTAATGATAAAGTTGTGCAACGCCATACAAGCCGTAATGATCGCGTTTTGCCTGCGATCCTTGTAGCTAGGAATTTTATCGAGTATGCGCTATTTGGCTTTGCACATGCCAAATGTGTGCTCGATGGCGTTCCATAGTTGCGAGTGTTGGTAGTTGAAGAGCTCCTGTATCCCCACCAGGATCCTCCCATTGTCGAGCGCGGAAAGGCGATACCACGTGTTGTAATATGGAGTCAGATACCCTAACCTGTTGAGATACCTGGAGTCGACAAGATACAACTTGCATACAACAAAAAAATACTGGTTAGTACAAGCCTTCCAATGCATGGCGAACTACAAATTGAAAGAGCCATATTACCTTCTGGCGGATGTGGGAAGCGGTCACTGTACTTCACCATGGTTTGTTGTAGGATCCGAGTGTCATGCACCGAGCCTGGCCAATCGGCGCACACAAATTTAAACTGGCAATCGAAGTCACGAATGGTGAGGATGTTCTGGCTAGTGTAGCTATGCTTATTGAAATGGCGCGCTCTCTCGTTGTTTGAAACGACAACTTTTATGTGCGTGCCATCAATAGCCCCTATGCAGTTGTTGAAGTGGGGATAGAATCTCTACTGCTGGAGTCTCGGATGCAATGTCTGGTACATCGGATCAGATGGTGCAATTATGTGACCAGTAAGGACCACTACACTCTCCAACACATCGTTGAACCTCTTGCAAATGGTACCCATGGAGTGCTCAAAGCGGTTCATTCCTTACCTTTGCGATTGGGATGCCTTGCAGGTCCATAAAAAGAGAGCCAACCTTCCTTAAAACAAACTTCCCTACATGATCGTAGGCCGTAATCCGCAACAAACTTCCCACTACCAGCCAGTCAGTACCGACACTCTTGGGACAGACGGCAAGCTTACTTGTTGTAGGTGTAAAACACTGCAAGGGCCACAGCTGGGATGATTCTTGGAAACCCACTGCCAGCGCTCTGCATTGGACCCTCTGATTTTGCAAGGTCACTACTGGCTTCTCCCTTGTCAGAAGTAGACCTCTCTGCCATCACTGCACAACCATGAAATAAGAAGTAATACTCAGATCCCAGAACAAGAAAGTTGCCGCAACAGGCATGACAACACACCGAAGCATTTAGACCGGCAACAGAACATTCATAGCAGAAAATGCAAGTATCTAAATCCAAACAATCAGATCGGCAACACAACATTCATATAGCAAACTAGCAGCACAGCCAGATAACTCAGATGCCAGAAAAATTGCAAGTATCTTAAATCTCTAAGTAAAACCCATAAGCACATCATTAAGTAAATGAACAGAATTAGATCACTAACAACATATTGAGTTTGCATCATACAACAGGTGATGAAAGTAAATGAACATAAATGCATGTAAAAGGTTTACAACACAGATGACGCAAGTAAACAACATAACACAACAACACAGATTACGAAAGTAAATACGCACTGATCTCACTGCTAACGAACTGAACGAACTCAACTAACTAAATGACCCCCTCCTCATAAGTCTCCTATCCTCTCCCATGTCCGCCTAACCCAATCTAGTTGACCCTTCATTCGTTTGCATTGAGAGGAAGCTATCGCAGCACTCTACCTTCATGAAAAGCTGGGAGGCATAGTAGTACTCATCATTTTCTTCGATAGCCCCTGCTTCTTTCACCATCTTCATGAGTCTCTGCAAGTCTTCCATTGTGGAATGCTTGTCAGGGGACATGACACTGGAGCTGGACACCCGAGTAGACATCATGAGACTCCTCTCACACAGGTCCACCAGTCTCTTCATCTGAACATCACGGTCGATGCGCTTCTCTAGCCGATTGCTGGTCGGGTACGCTGGTGCAGGGCATGGCCTCTTGCTCCCAGATGAGCCCGCCATTGCACCGCTGCCAGTGCTCTACACTAGGGTATGCGTACTGCCCTCATCTCCTCCTTGGATTTCCATGAGGTCCTCGGTGTCCAGGTTGATGGAGTCCACACCTCGCACGAACGCACACTCGCTCGTGGTGGTGGTGTTGCCGAAGATGATTTCCAGTAGGTCCTCGTCTCGAGCAACTATAGCCCTGAACTTGCGCATCCCCGTCTTTGCCTGCAATGGCATGATCTTACATCGGACCTTCATTGTGGCTTTGTGTGCGGCAGAAGTAATGCAAATAGCACTGCACTTGGGAGGCCGAACTTACTCAACTTGCACTAATCCACCAGTCATCGTCCGCCTCGATGCAGTTGGTGTCAGGGTTGATGCCAAGCCCTGTTGCACGAAGCTTCAATCCCTTCCATTTGTTGTAATCACGACTAAGTTGCTCACACTTATTCTTCATTTGCTTCATCATGTACGGCAAGCCAGTTCGCTCCCTGAATTTTCGGACAAGGTTTTGCTTGCCCTGTGTGTTCAAGTGTGAATACGGCTGATTCTCTGCATCCGCCTCTTTGGTGCATACTTGCAGGAATACATGAGTAGTCTCATTGGTCCAGGTAGTTGGGGCCATCTACAGCCATGGCAGCCAAGTGCCTGCAGCTAAGCGTACCGGCCTCTACCGACAAGGCAAACGA
The DNA here is from genome assembly GCA_036346265.1 of Melocanna baccifera. NCBI lineage: Eukaryota > Viridiplantae > Streptophyta > Magnoliopsida > Poales > Poaceae > Melocanna > Melocanna baccifera. The sequence continues at coordinate 14,215,135 of CM070679.1, forward strand.
AAGGATACATAAAACTAAGGGAAAGGGAAAGGGTCAAACCTTGTAGTGGGCGGGTGGTCGTTGGGAGGACGTCTGCGCAAGCTGCTAGAACGACATGAGGAGGACCTCGCCCGGGCCTGTGAGTGGTACCGATGGATGGGCCGGGCGTAGGCGACCGGAGGCACCGCAGCTTGCCGTCGGCAAAGCTCGCGTTGTGGGCCCAACCCGAGATTGTGGATCCATCGCGGGACTTGACGGCCCCCAATCTGCGAGTGCCCCACAGTGAGGCCGCCATGGACGGGCACGGGGATGAAGTCCCACCAGTGTGGGAGGAGGGCCCAAGTGGCCGCCGCGGAGGGGGTCACCATGGCCGACGGCGGAGGGTGGAGATGGCGCAATTGCTGGAGGATGGGTGGGGGCAGGGGAGCATCCGTGAATGTGGAAAGCGCAGCTCATTGCGAGGGTGGGTGGCCTTGTGTAAATGCCGCCTCAGGGCTCCTCCAGAAGCCGCATCCACCAACACCGCTTCGGCTCCCACCGCTTCGGGCTTCTTTCAGCTAGAAGGCATAAGCCTACCGCTTTTAGCCAAACTAAGCGGACCGTTAAGCTTAGCTTGAGTAATCGCAGGCAAGTAGACGTATCTAACGCTCCGTTCATTCCGGTTTCGGAGACAGAAGTGGAATAAATGCCTTGGGTTCTTAATTTCGGTTTTGTTTTAGTTTTTTGGTTTTTTTTAGTTTTTTATTTTGCATTATTTGTGAAGATGTAGTAATGCTTTTTTTATTTTTATTTTTTAATTGAATAATTCAGAAAAAGTTAACAACCACTGCAATGTAATTTGAGTTAATAAATATAAACTAGAAGCTACTAAAAAAGCCAGATTAAACGAAGCCTAAATTAGATCTATCTCTGTATCAACTTTGCTGCTCCTTCTGGCGGTAGTTTTCGAGCTTGATCGATCTTGGGTCATTAAATAGCTCCAGAGATCACGTACAAGAAATTTGTACCAATTAGCAACCCGGCTCGTGAAAAACTACGTGTAAGGTACGAGGCGACACACTATGGCGCAGAACCGCAAGAAACAGTCGATGCGTCTCAAGTCACTGTTCAAAATCCTCAACAGATCCTTTCGTCGAATATCGCTCGCTTCACTTTTGACTTCGTCGATTTGATCGGCACTGCCCGCGATCTTATCAGCTAGCTAGCGTGCACCACAAATCCCGCAAGGCTATCTATACCTAATCAGCAAGAGCTACAAGGGACCAATTGCGATGGCTTAGCTGGTTAGAAGACGACATCGTGATGTACGGTTCTTGCCATTGTTTACTCATCACCCATGGGTAAACGATGATTGATACACCTGCCTACCAATCCAGTACGTCCTAGATAAGTTTTCAGTTGTTAGATTACTCCAAGAGATGTCAACATTTCCTACTTGTAACCACCACTAACAAGATATTCTATGTGCCAGGTATTGAAGCGTCAAAGTCAACTTGCCAACGATACGCGTACAAATGCATGCAGCTATGGCATACTCAATTTCATGGGTGAAGAGCGGGGACTATAAGTTAACCCACGGATTGCTGCTTCGCTAACATCACTAACGAACAAATTGAAGCTTAACACATGATCATATCTAGATGAGGTTCAAATTGAAGCTTTCAGTCATCAGGAAAGACCCAGGAGGCCAGGTTCCGGTGTTGTGGTGAACTGCTGTGTAAGGCTTAACATAGGTTGTTCATATTGTCTTTTAGTGACAGCTTTTGGTTATACCTTATAATTTTTTGATTGAAAATAAATAGTAATGATTGAAAAAAATAGTTTTTTCCAAAAAAGAGGGCGAGTGGTGGAAAAATTGAGAAAAAGATACGTGTGTGTGATAGGAGTGAGAAGAGTAGGATGTGTGATACACCTATGACCCTTGTCTTATCTCTGGAACGAGACGGTAGCAAAAGAAGTGAAGAAACTACTTCGAAAAACCGAATGTTCATATATACTTTTAACTTTTCTAAACAGAATCCAAAAATAAAAAACAATACGAACAGAGTCGTAAACGGTCGGGGCAGATAGTGTTAAGAGATAATAATCACCAATGCAATCCACGCAGCCAATCAACATAGAATAATTGGGACAAAACACCAAGAAAAATGAAGTCTTTATTAATATCAAGATCTCTTCTTCCTTATACATAGGCTTGTCTATTCATAGTCAGAAACCTTCAAGGGTAGTTTTGGTATTTGTCCACAATGTAACATAATAGATTTCGTGACACTTCCCCTTGGGCGAATACCACGACATTCATATGCCTTATTAAAAACTCTTCCCAAAAATATAGTGGAAAAAAGGATGAAGAAAAGAGTACATCGTATCCATCTCTCGTGTTGCACTTGTTGTCTCACTAAAACCTTTACATGAGAAAACTTTAGGAAAAATCCACAAAGGGAAAAAAGAGTACATCATTATATCTTCAGAATCATATAAGTCTTCCAGCATTAAATACGTGCTATGGTTCATGAACTTACTCCTCTTGAACCTTGTAACTCTCTAAGTCGCCTTATGGGCTAACATGTTTTTTTTTTCTATTTTTATCTTCTATAAATTTAATTACACCAAATAAACCACCATTAGTTACAGTAAAAAATAAGCCAGATAAAGTGTAAAATAAGCCATAAGCTAGCTTATTTAAGCCGAACTGAACGCCTCCTAAATTGATCTATGATATTGCAAAGCGTAACAGATTAGTTGATATTTGCATACTTTGCAATTTGTAGAGCGATTCGTATTGATAGTGTGTTTAGAAATAATAATGATCAATGCAATCTACACAACCAATCAATAAAGAATAATTAGGAGAAAACACTAGAGAAAACAAAATCTTTATTAATCTTAAGATCTTGTCTATTTATAATAAAAAAATCTCTTAGAAGTAATTTCAATTTTTACCCACAATATAATCTAATAGGTTTCTAAACAGATAGCACGTAGTTGTAGCATGCATACATACATGTCGACATGGTCGGACACGTCGATCCACGTGGACCCGGTTCTAGAGCGCGCTCACGCACGCCTCTCTGACACCTGGCCGTCGGGGTCGGGTTTGACAAATGACAATCTCCTCCCTTTTAATTAACGCGAACACCGCAATTAACAGTACACCATTAATTAGAACCATTTACTGTGCTACCATGCACGATTAAAGAACGCTCCCGACATGACAAAGCTGTACGTCGATGTGGCACGACGACATGTATATGTATGTGCGTGTACAGTGTAGAAATAATGCAAATGCACAGTAGATGTACAGTGCGGAGAGTTCAGGAAGGGGTCAATGTTGACATGCACCAACTATTTCACCCAAAAGTTTAAGCTGATGAGGAAAGGTATTCACTTATACTTCAACACTCCCCCTCACGTCTGGCTCCCTCAGGTCTAAGACGTGGAATAGAAGTGGGCTACAATTATTTTTGTTAATTACGTCAGCCAGGTCTCGAACTCAAGATCTCTTGGCTCTGATACCATATTGAGTTACATACACCAACCAATTCACCCAAAAACTTAACAGAAGGGCCAAGCTAGCTATCCTTGTCGCGGACACGTGGTCGTTTAGGGGAACATCTGAACATATAGATCAGCAAGCAACCAATGGCCCTTTCTCCATGTTCCAGCTGTTAATTACATTTTTTTTGGAGGGGAGCATATTTTTCTCCGGAGGAAAGCTGTTACTCCTTACCTGCACTGTTAATCGAAGAAAAGTGCTGAAATGAGGTGTCCTATGAGGATATACATACACACACATGGAGTTCGGCTGATGGGTAGCTAATGCGTTGCAAGGCCCCTCATGATGGTTGAATTTCGGGGGCTTATGCTTGTTAACCTCCGTCTAAACACGGAAAATTCACATAAATTTCGCAAGAATCAATTCAGTTTCTACGAAATCTACTAGGCCTGAGTGTCTTCGACATGCCGTAGAGCATGGTGTGTCAACGACAAGGTGGGTCCGTGGGTGAGATCAATTGAACGACCCGGCCACGATGTTTATCCACAGTGTTTTGTTTTCTTGCTCCTCAATCATGGTGATCGATCCAGTTTCCAACCCAAATGGCCATGGACCACGCGCGCACCGCACGCACCTGACCTGCGCGATGTTTTTCTACTTGAGATTATCTAGCATTCTTATTTCTTTCTTACTTTATCTGCCACCCGTCTTCTTCTAAAATACTTTTTTTTTAACTACTGCTATTTTTTCAACAAGAACGTACAGTATGAAACAGATCCTACAGCGCAGCGCGACTTAGCAACGGAACTCCAGAAAAGTCGCGGCTTCCCGAACCTGTCAGTTTCCGACGACCGCTCGGACGGCGCATCGATTTCCGTGCCTTAGTTTGGGCTAAGTTCTGCAACCGTCGCCTGCCTTGGTGAAGTCGCGTGCTGATCCACTCGCTGACTCCCGCTCGCGTTCACACGATCACTGCGACGTGCGGATGCAGCGTCAGCGCGGCCGGACCAGCCCAGGTCCCAACACGTCTCTTGCGCGCGCGGCCGGTGACGACCGGCCCTGTGGTTGCTATGCTGCCCTGCCTACGTGCGGCGCGGTCGCCCGCGACGATCTGGCACCGGCCGTTTCTTGATTTCTTTGCTGACATCTCTCCAGTACATTTGCACAGCCTGGAACTGGAGATACGGGTGCGTAGGTAGGGATGCAAAGGGACCAGGTCTAACACTTGGTCTCGGTGGCTCTTAAGATAATAGGTATGTTCTTTTGCGATTTCTAAAAGTTATTTTTGATTTTTGCTATAGTAATTAACTTTTAAATGGAGTATTTTTTTAAGATAGGATCTACAAGTTAATTGTAGTACACGTTAAAAAATTAATATCTGTACCATCAAAAATCTCAAACGAGTATCTCTCTTTCCGCAATCTCTGTCGCAAACAGCCAAAAAGTCATCAGTCGCAGCCAAAAGCCATCAGCTACAGCAAAAAAGAACAGGCCCAATATTAGGATCACAAATCAGTTCCAATTTCTATCGAGTGGTAAAAGATTCAAATTTAGAGTCGACCTATTTGGTGATCTTTGCATCGTTGAGGAGCATCAAGTAGAGAACAATGCTCCACCGTCTTATCCCTCTCTCCTCTCGCCCTCCCTGCGTCTCCCCCTCTACCACTAGCGCTCCTCCACCGCCTTCCCTCCGCCTCCATCATGCCACCGCCTAATCCGGTGCCCAATGGTGAGGAAGAAAACAAATTTTGCTAGCAGGCAGCCGGCGGCGAGAAGCATCTCCTCTACCCAGATCTGGTGACGAGCGCAAAATTCGCCTACATCTGATGAGAGAATGCTTGTTCTGTAGCATGGTTTAAATCCGAGACCATCGATGAACCCACGGAAGCACCGTCTCCCTTAGCAGTAGGGAAGGGGAAGTGGGAGGCCATTGCCGCTGGATGTGGCCCTCGCGGGCAACAGAGGAGGGGAAGGTGGTGGCATCCATCATCATTGGATCTGGTCCTCGTCGGCCTCTACATCTCAGATATGGATGCAAAAGAGTCAAACTCTTTTTTAAAACAGGCCAAAAGAACTAATAACCTCGACTCTCCTCGCAAAAAAGCCAAACGAGCAGAATCAAGAGTCTTTGTGAAAATATCCACAACCTACTACTCCAACTCTACAAAGTGAAGTAAAACATTACTCTACTCTATATGGTCTCTAAGGAAATGATATCTAATGTCAATGTGTATAGTCCTAGAGTATTGTACTGGATTTTTAGCAATATTTTTAGTACTAGTGTTATCACAGAAGAGATAAACACTATCTAAAGCCAACTCATAGTTCTGCAGAATTGATAAGATCTAAAGAACATGAGAGAAACTACTAGCTGCAGCTACATACTCCGCTTCAGCAGTAGATTGTGCAACAGAGGACTATTTCCTAGACAACCAAGAGATACGAGACATACCTAAGAAGTAATAGGTACCAGAAGTATTATTCCTATTTATTCTATATCCCGCAAAATCAGCATCAGAGAAAGCCCAAATAGAGAGTGCAAGACTAGAAGCATACCAGAGTCCAAAGACAGAAGTGTTTTGAAGGTACCTGAAAATGTGACATATGTCTTGATGTGAGGCACGAGAAGACTAAAATCGAGTGCACAGATACACATCATGTATGTTTAGCCTCGATGTCGTGAGGTAGAAGAGAGAGCCGATCAAGCTACGATACTTCTTTTATTCCATGGGTTCTCTATGCTTGTCAGAATCCAACATGGTAGAAGTAGCAATAAGAGTATATATTGGCCTACTGCTTCTTATGTCGAAGTGTTGAAGAATGTCCTTTATGTACTTATTTTGATGAATGAATGCCACTTCTTTTAGTTGCTCGACGTGAAGACCAAGGAAGAAAGTCAACTCGCCCATCATACTCATATCAAATTCTCTGCTTATAGAATTTGAAAATCTGAACACTAAAGTATGAGAAGAACCACCGAATATAATGTTATATACATAAGTCTGAATAAGTAAGAAGTCACTCACATGTCTGAGAGCGAACAATATTTTATTTACCATTACTATTTTAAAATTATTTTTAAGCTATAAATTCTTAAATCTATCATACCAAACTCTAGGGGCTTGCTTCAATCTATACATGGCTTTAGAGAGCTTGTATACATGGTTTGGAAATTTGAGATTTTAAAAACTAGGGGGTTGTTGACATAGATCTCTTTTTTTATGAAACTATTTAGAAAAATACTCTTAATATCTATTTGAAAAAGTTAAAAGACCTTAAACACCGTGAATGCTAGCAATATACGAATAGTTTCTAATCTAGCTACAGGTGTAAAGATTTCTTCAAGGTCTAAGCACTCTACCAAGAAAAAATCTTGATATACTAGTCTAGCCTTGTTACGAACTATCAACCTATCCCAACTTTGCTTATTTTTGAAAACCAATTTTGTTCCAATTAAATTATGGTTAGGTATAGGTTTAAGTAAAGTCCAAATATAATTTCTTTCAAAATTTTCAAGATTTTTTTTGCATGGTATTAACCCAAGAGGAATTAGATAAAGCATGTGTGATATCTCGGAGTTCAAAATACGCAATAAAAGCAGAATTCGTATGAGAATCTTGAAAGATAAATCTGGAGCCACGAGAAGTGAATTCATAAGTCTCAACAATTTTGTTAGTATCCAAATTAAATACATGATAGCTACGAGAATGAGCAGGATATTCAGAAAAATATCATCATAATATCTATATTCAAATTTATCTAATTTACCATGTTTAAGAATGAAGTACTTGCAACTAAATATGTTAAAATGAGATATGATAGACCTATGATCAAATCTAAGCTCAAAAAAGTCTTGTCTATGGCCGAGAAAACCTTATTGGATACATAACAAGCAGTAAAGATTGTCTCAGCCCAAAACCTAGTAGGGGTACTATGCTCATCTAGTATGGTCCTAGCTACCTATACATGGGTTCTACTCTTTCTCTCTACAACTCTATTCTGCTGGGGTCTTTAGATGAGAAGAACTGGTGCTCTAATCCTCTCTCAGTACAGAAAGTGGCAAGTGATGAATTCTTTAATTATATACCACTGTCACTCCTAATAGCTCTTAAGATTCTTGGGAGGCCAACTGCTAGTCTAAAGGCCAACTCTCTGAAATAGCTAAAAGTCTCATTCTTAGAAACTATAAAATACACCCAAGAATACCAAGTGAAGTATCTACAATGACAAGTACATACCACATTTCTCTTGCAAACTAAACTATAGAAAGGCCAACTATACCTAAGTATAAGAGCTGTCTAGATCTATCAGTCATCACTAAAGTAAGAGTAGAATGAAAAATAGAAACCATCTTACCATGTCTACAAGGTGTGCATACTAGATCTCTAGAACTCTTAAACCGAGGCAATTCTCTAATAAGGTTCTTGCTACTAATTCTAGTCAAATGATCAAAGTCTATATGACCAAGCTTACAATGCCACAGCACTAAGTTATGATGTAAAACCGGAAATGTAACAAAGGAGGGTGAATGGTGCTAATTAAAATTTTCCCCCAAGTATTCTTATTCTATTCTCAAATAACTACAAAGTTACTGAGAATAAAATTCATAGCCAAAAATCCAAATCTAATCACTCAAGAACATAAAACTCGAAGAACTTAGCTCCTAGAAGTCTAACAACTAATCAGGGGGCAGTCTGACCTCTCCTTGGTGGTCTGACCACCAACTAAGGGGTGGTCTGACCTCTATTCGGGCGGTCTGACTGCTATGAACATTGTTTTCAGGCTTATGAACAGTAAAAGCAACATGGGTGCAAGATTTCAAATTCACGTAATTTTTGATTGGATAATCCAAAAGCTATTTAACTTTGTGCACATCTTTCATAAGGTCTCAAGAAATTATTCCTTCCATAGAATGCAAAAATCCATGTTAAAATTCAGACTTTTTTGAGTTTTAAGTAAGGTTGCACCCAAGCCGAGCAGAAACTAAAATTGATGATCAAGACTTGCTTGTGAGCAGAGGGTATCCAAAATGGCTTTGAATATGTTCTTACATATCACAGCAAGTAAGAACACCGAACAAATCACTCCAAAAACTCTTAGATCAAGAAAACACTTGGAAGATCAAAAATATGCGAAAACCGAGTTTCTTGACGAACTTACTACCAAAATGCTTAGATGAGTGGAGGATGATTCTCAGAGGTTTTCTCTATCTCTTATACGTCCTTGGCACAACAAGATCAACACAAAGGTGAGAGGGGAGGAAAAACCAATCAAAACAAAAGCATATCAATCAAATAAAAAGATAGCTATGAAGAGGATTAAAGATTGATTCTATTGATACTTGAGAATGGTAGTTTTATTGCTATTCCATCTTAGAGAACAGAGAGCACACCATGTACTCAAAACCCTAACCCTAAAACTGGAGAGCACATGAGAGGTGGGTTGATAGTTCACCACATATCTCCATCCTAATCCCCTTTTATAGATAGGCTAGCTAGCCACATCTATCTCCTTACTGGATACTACACACTTATAATAATGAAGGAAACCTGTTAACTCCACACATATGGGTTTTACTCACATATATTCATTTATGTATAATTTTCAAAGTGTATAAGTCCGAATCTATTAAAATTTTAGCCTTGATCCGTCTTGATTAAACCAGCTCTACCTTGACCTAAACCGCTCTTCCAAGCACCTCTTATATACTGCAGTTTCAATCCAAGGTAATTTTTGGTATTTTGTCAAAACTACCAAAATATCCTTCATTGACCTAGTCATCACCATCCATTGCATGCAATCGCCATGCTTGCCACGTGTTGGTGCACCACTAGCTTGCCATGCTTCACCAAGTCTTTTTCATCCTGATTCCATCGAACCACGCCCTACTTGGCCTGTCCAAGTCTTATGGTGACATCCCATCATTCAAACTTGCCTTCAATATTTTTCGCCTTTCTCATACTATATTTGAGCTCACGTATCACTTGACATTCTCGATCGTTCTGAGCCTCACTTCTCTATAAGCCTAGCCCCGATTCTCGCCATTGATCACGATTGACTCCAAGCGACCCTGTACATCTAAAGATAAAAAAATATTTTCAGGTATAAGTTCTTCATAACTTGACCCATGTTAGCTAAAATATAGCTCATGCAACATATATGTCAATACTTAGGTCACCAAAACTCATTTCGTGACTTAAAACATGAGATAAAAATTTTGGACAAAAAAAAACACTACTGGACCAGCCAGCTGATCAGACCGATCCAACCAACCGATTTTACCGGTCATGCCATCCGGTTGAACTAATTTTTCTAGGCGGTTAAACCACCGCTGGCACTCGCAATCACTGGTTAACTCAGACATAAACCAATTCTCATTAATGCTATTACATCATTCATGCATCCAGATGACAATGCAACTCAACACAATTAATACACCAATCACTATTACATGCAGTAAACAATTCATGCATGTACGTGTAGGTCAGGCCCACGAAAACCTAAGAGGCTGCTGATATTACCACATGCATGCAAGGCCATAAAGACCACCTAAGTAATAGAGATCTCATGCATGCTGGCTAATTTTTTGATAAAATACGAATTCAAATTTTCAACTCTTCTAAATTACAATAATTCATCACAATAATATTTAAAACCTAGAGATCCCAAAAACATACTCACCCAAATAGTCTAGAAATATACACTTTCCACTCTTGAATATCACTACTACACCCTCATCAAGAAGCTAGGAAACAAATAGCAGATTTTCCTAAGCTTACTTACCAAAGTGACGTCCATGAGCATGAAGTTGTTGTTGACGTGCACTGTGCCATTTGCTGCCATGGTCCTGATAGAAGCATCCTCAAATATGATTAACTCATTGCTGGATGCATGTGTGAGGGAGAAAAATCATCTAGAATCTCTGATCATGTATCGAGAACACCCAGAGTCAACAAGCTACACATCCTTCTTCACACGTCAGACCTATGGGGCATAAGCAAGAAATATATGTGCCTCAGTACTTGGGTTAGTGCTAAAAGGCTTGGGAATCTAGTACTGAGCTACATGATATCTAGAAACAGCAGTACAAGCAGAAATAAAACGGTTAGATAGATAATCATGAGAATGAACACGAGAACAACTTATACCTCTCCGAATCGACCTACCAAAAGGCCCGCACTCCTACGTTTAGATTCTATCCGTGGTTTATCCTTACGATATCCTAACCCAAAACATTGCCTAGAGCCACCAAAGTAGTCAAAAAAAGTCATCTACAAATCTAGGCCTATGTCTAGTAGAAATGACAAGCTACTTCGCTCTAGAGACACACACAGGTGAAGGTACTTCTCTAATGGACCTCAAAGTATGCATTCTCTCTTTTCTCTCAACCTTGGTTCTACAAAAGCAAAACTAAACTATGCTGCCATCCTTGGTTCTACAAAAGCAAAACTAAACTATGCTGCCATCCTTGGTTCTATGTTGCACTATATATTTCTCCAAATTATGAGCACTTATCTTGGATAACTGGACATCGGTACCTAGACTCCAATAGGTGTGATTTTGAGTAAGCTCTTCATACTGAGTCCAGTGTCTTTGAAAAGGTATATAATAGACCCGCTCTTCAGCTTGGCACATGCACTGAGTACTATGATCAGAATGTTAGATATGTCTTAGGCAAGCTTCCAGGCCTCCTTCCTATTCCAAACCTTGTGAACAGGATCATCAACCACACTATTCTTCCTAAGAGTGAGAATTATGATGCTATTGATGGCCATGCGTAGAACTTAATCAATTATGTAATGATTGGTCAAAAGTTTGATGTGGTTAATCTTATCATTAAAGAGATAGTCTCCTCCAAAAATAACAGAGTCAAAAGGATCAATTATGCCCCTTATATTATGGCTCTCATCGTTAGGAAGACCGGGTACCGAGGTGGTCTAAGCTCAGTTCACAAGCCATACAAGCCCAAAGAAAGTCCTTCTATTCTTGCACCTCCTTGTCCTACAGCTCAACCAAAAGAGGCTGCAGCAGAGTATCAAGGAGAAGAAGAGGCCACTCTTTCTCAGGTTTATTCCGCAGTCCTCAGGATTGAAGGATAGGTCACCTCTCTGGCTGCCACAGTTTCCATCATCATGGACCAAGTGTCCTCCCTAGAATAGGCAGTCTCTCGCCCTCCCTCTCCTATTTGTTTTGGACATCATCGCCGTTGTGACTCATTTCCTCAAGGGCCACAAGACTAACCTTTTTGGTACTCTGATATCAAAGGAGAAGAAGGAAAGAACAATTAAGGAAAGAATGGTGAAAGGCTAAAGGAGGAGATGTCAAGTTTATCTTTTAAATAATATGTAATATTGTTATGGTGTAGTGAACTATGTGATATTTTTATTAGTGTCATGCTCTATGTTATGATTATGTTGAACTTGAAGTTGTGGTTATTCTACAAGTGCAGCTTGTGCTCTTTTATTATATAATTTGTATTATTGCAATTGTCTATTTTCTCAAAGTTCAACAAACAAAGAAAACTCTGTCAAATTTTCTATTTAAGTATTAATACGTGCTTACAATGCATCTTGTCATCTATATATACATATTTAGGGGGAGTTTTCCTTAATTGACTTTAAAAAGCATTTGATTCTTTAAACTCATCTAAGTTCATTGTAAGAATTAATTATTTTGCAAAATCACAAAAGAATATACAACTCGTTCTCAAACTAGTGGTATATTCAAAACTGAATTCTTCTCAAATAATGTTCGTGTTATCATCAATTACCAAAAAGGAAAGATTGAAAGCATGTATGCCCCTAAAAATAGTTTTGATAATTAATAACAATATATGAATATGAGACTAATGTGTTTGCTGAATATCAAATAGATTCAGTCCCTAATGATGAGTGTGACAAATTAGAAATCTATGCTAAAAGTCAACATGAGGATCAAGATAGTTCAAGACAAAAATACACTTAGAAAGTAACTTGAAAGCATGTTCTTGTACCATTTGGATCAATTTAGGATCATGTATGCACTTAGAATTAAATTTGAAAGTCAACTGTACTCTGTCAAAAAAATCGGAAGTACCAGAGTATGTTTAGTAGTACTACCAGAATCTAGAAGTACCGGTGTGTGTACAACATTACTACTGGAACTCGAAAGCACCGACACTTTGAGTGGTACGTTTTTCCAAAGAACACCCACTTGAAACACTTAGACTCTTTAATATCGGTAGTATCAAAAATTATGGCGGAACTACCGCACTTTAAAACGGAACTACCATACCTCAAAAGTATAAAAAAATTTGGGCGATATGTTTTTTTCAGAAAGAACCAACTTTTGGTCTCAAAGCAAACAATAGTATCGTGCCATAAATCGGAACTACCGAAAATAAGAACTACCGCGATTTCAATGGCGGTAGTACCGTGTCGACTTTTAAATGGTTAGTTTTGACACTCTGACATAGCCGTTACTATTGCTACAGTATAATACGGTAGTTCCGTAAATTGCACAACGGTACTACCGATTTCTCTGATTTTTCAAGATTATTTTATGCAACGGCTATATTTGGTTGGCGGGATACTCCCCCACTAGCTCAAGGACATGAAGAAGAGAGACTCTATTGAACATTCTCGAGCATTGAGCATTCTGTTCACACCTCAACTTCACATTATGCATTCATTTGAGGTAGTTGAGCCACATCAAGTGCATTCCATTTCTAGATTAATCCTTACCACTTGATCACCGTCAAGCGAAGCTGTGATTTTGTTACTCTTGGTGATTGCCAACACCTAGACAGTTTGGTGAAAAATTGCGAGGTGACCTCTTCAAGAAGATTGTGAAGAAGTCTGACGTCAACTTGTGAGTGGTTTAGTATCCACCATCTCCAGAGCGAAGGAAGGACAACCACTAGTTTAGTGGAATATTGCGAGGTAACCTCTTCAAGAAGATTGTGAAGAAGCCTAGCGTCAATTGATTATCTCTGTCTCTGGAGTGGAGGAAGGACAACTACTAGTGAATCGAGGAGTAGACGCTTAATTCATGGAGCTTGTCCAAGTTGTTTGGCCTTTCTTCAACACGGATTAGGGAAAACCGGCAAATTTTCGAATACCACGGTAAAACATCGTATGTCAATTAGTTATTTTTTTGTTTCTTTTTCCGCACTTATATTTCTAGCATATTGTGGTAATTGTGATTGTTTAATTTACTTATGCTGGAGATATTTGTAGAGACCAGTGTTTGTGGTGCCTTAGATATACTAGTATGTATGTGTAATTTGTACTGAAATCTTGCCTTGCTACAAGTTATGATAATTAGCTTTAGAAGATAAGAATTTTTATAACCTTCTATTCACCCCTCTCTAGTCGGTCATTCTTGATCTTACAACGGTGCTAGCTAAATAGCCAAATGGCAAATGGGCCTATCTCCTGGTTAGTTGAATATTGTCTATGGCCAACTAGCAGAATCTATATTTGTATCCATCGGATAATGTCATACCATATTGGCATTCGTTTCCGATAAAATTCATCCGTTTCTGTTTACAAGCTGACGCTAACCGAATCTGAAAAAGTCCGAATCGATCGGCAAGTATCCAATCTATGTTCAACTCTAGCTAGGAGGAGCGGGTTTGGTCATATAATTTTCTCACAATTTGTTGTGTTGCTCATGTCATATAAGGGCACGGAGTCCGTGGGGCACCTTGGATGCGCTCCCTCTGCAATTTTGGCTTTGCACGCCCACAGATCAATAGATACAAATACAATAATACAATTATCTACTCGTGCAACGTTATTAACTAGAAGCATGTTACATTGCTACTAGATTATGTGTGTTTTTTAGGTTACGGTTGATAATTTTTATCTGTATTTTTTGATATGACATCAGACGATAGAGATATCTACGCAAATGGTATTTAGCTTGAGAAGCCGTTTAAAAAATTCGTTTCAAGAGGTCATTCTATTTCAACATTTAACTTTTTAACTTTAAAAGAAGCCAAAAGTAAAAGTCAAAAACTATTTTTTATTTTTTTTAGCGATTTTTAACTTTTAATTTATATTTATAATTACTATTTATTAAAATAACCTGTACAGTTAAAAGGCATAAGCCATGTCACGGAGCAGCGCTTAAAAACTCGCCAACTGCCACGTAGCAGCGCCTCCTCCAACTCCGACGCTCGGAGCGGGCGCGGCACGAACGCGGAATGGCTCCAACTCTGTTCGCGCGCGAACGACGCGATCGGGGCAGCGCAAACGGCCAGTGAGCCATTAAATTCCCCGCTGCGGAAATGGCCACCTCGCCCCTGCCGATCTCGCCCGTTTCGCCGTTACGGCGAGGGCTCCGCGGTCATTCCACTCACACCGGTGGTAACGAATTCGCTTTTGGATTTACGCGCGGCGACAGGGGCTGCTGTGCTGAGTAGTGGTGGGGCCGTGGGCCCACGGGTTGGCCGGCGAAGGGAATCCCGGGCAGCCCTGCCCGCGGGCAGCTTCTTGCCTCGGCCGCTATAATAGGAGGCGCCAAGGCCTGGATAACGCAGTTTGCCGCTCTAGCCCCGTCTCCTCCCGTCCGGTTTATCTTCTTCTTTCGTAGGTAGCCTCTCTCTCTCTCTCTCTCTCTCTCTCTCTCATCTTAGCTCGCTCTTATCTGATAGACTAATACTGTTGTTATACTGATAAGATACTTCTTCAGTCGGTACTTGCTTACTATCTTTTTTCCCTATGCATCGTCGGGTAACTTTTGCACGTAGAACACGATTAACTGGATCGATTCATTCGTTCAGTAATACTTGCTAGTAGAGTAATTGCCGTGGACATCACTCGGGCTGAAATGGAAAACAACATCGCTTAGTGGCAGAGTTATGACTTGGGAATGGAATTTGATTGCCATGCGTTAAAGATTTACTGCTAGGTTTCATATTTATTTTTGCCATTTATTGCACGCATCTGTACTGACATCTATGGATGTGATGACGCGCTCTGCAACTTTTACCACAGAGCTTTGCGTTGTGAAATCTCTGTTTCTTTGGCCTCTGCAGATCGGAGGAGAAAGACGCAGAAACTGAGCTGAAGTGATGGCGTCCAACTACGTCGACACCACCGGCGAGGAGGGCAGGTTCCACGGCCACCACAGCAGCACGACGACCCCCACGGGGGCCGCGGCGTCGTCGCCGCGCACGATGCGGCGGAGCTTCTCGTCCGCGTCCTCCGGCAGCCACGGCGGCGGCGTGCCCAAGTGCGTCTGCGCGCCGGCGACGCACGCCGGGTCCTTCAAGTGCCGCCTCCACCGCACCAACTCCCAGGGCCACGGCCACCCCCACCCGTCCCCTCCGACCTCCCCGGCCGGCGCATCCGCCGCGCCGCCGCCGGCCGTCTCGTCCTCCGCCTCCTCCCGCACCGTCGAGGCCCAGTGACGCTGAGCTCCCACCCCGGAATCGCCAGACCAAGAAACCACGAAGAGGAGAGGAGAGGAGAGGAGAGGGGGAAGAGAGAAAAGAACAGCGCGAATCATATCGTCAGAAGGGAGTTTATTTGTATTTCCCTTATTGTGATCTCTCCATGCTACTGGAGGATTTTTGCTTTCTTTTTCGTCTCTTTTTTGCTGTGTGGGATCTCTCCTTGATGGCCTGCCTGCCCTGCCTTCCTTCACATGAAGAAACTCCATTCCCCTGCTCTAATCAGGCTCCTTGCTTCTAGTTCTTCTACTCCCCTCTCTCTATCCACTGGATTTTAAGTTGAGAAATGGGCAGAAAGGGCCTCTAGTTCTAGTAACTGCTGGTGTGTTGCCCTTCTGCTGTATGTAATTACCAGTACCATTTACCATTCTATTAAAGTCCCTACTTGCTGCTATACATGAGATCTTGTGTGAATCTTAAGAGTGATGGTGCCCTTTTCTTTTGGTATTATGGTGGTGGATGTTGATTAGTACGGTATGGATTGGCGAGCAGTGTCTCGAAGCCCTTTCCTTCGGGAAGACATTATCGGTTTCTTTTGGCTGAAGAGATGGTCCCGCTCTAGAAATCTTCAACTGCGACGCCAAGGAATTGCCGAAATCTAGTCGAGAAATCTTGGGAGATGGGAAGTAGCAATTAGAGGTGGAGATGACGATGTGATGGGTTGGGTTGGTAGTTGCCGGGTCAATTCTCGCCAAATTCTCGAACTTCGGTTTTGCTACTGTTTGTGCCTATACTATGCTGCTATGCGGTGTTTTTGGATATGTTTTTTTAGTTTCTCAAAACAGTTTTTGTTTTTGCTACAGTATCTAACTTTTAAACGAAGTATTTTTTTAAGATACGGTCTACAAATTAATTATAGTACATGTTAAAAGCCTAACATCTGTATCATCTAAAATTGCAAGCGAGTATCTATCTCCGTAATCTCTATCGCAAACAGCTAAAATTCAAAAATTTCAGCTAAAACGCATAAGCCACGCCAAAAAGAACAGACCCTTTATCGGTTGTAGTGATGGATTTTGGTTAAAAATGTATGTAGTGGTTAAAAGGAGTAGTTTTTAAATGAGTAAACGGTAAGAAATGTGAGAGATATGTGTGTGAGACGGGAATGAGAGGAATAAAGTATATAATGCATCTGTGACTCTTTAC
Source organism: Melocanna baccifera (assembly GCA_036346265.1). NCBI lineage: Eukaryota > Viridiplantae > Streptophyta > Magnoliopsida > Poales > Poaceae > Melocanna > Melocanna baccifera. The sequence goes on from CM070679.1 coordinate 14,232,195, forward strand.
TTTATCTTGGAAGCGAGATGGGAGCGAGATGAGTGAAGAGCTGTTTCAAGAAATCAGATATTCATATTGGTTTCTGACTTCTCTAAATAGAAGACAATACTAATGCCCTCTATGTTGTAAGTTAGTATTTTAGTTCCCCTAGGTTTCGGTTTCTTTAAGCAGTTTCTTGATGTCACTTTTTCAAACAACTTCTAGAGTCCACTGGCACATGTGCCATCCACGTTAGCATTTTCGTCTTTTATTACCATCTCAAAAAACACAATCAAAAGACATAGTCGTAGCCCAAAAAAACATCATCCTAGTTCTCCTGGTGAAGGTGTGCATAATTTTGATCAGAGCTAGAGCCAGAATTGGGTCATAGGGGGCCAAGAGCTCGAGAAGATACATGAAACCAGTTATAGCCATTAGGGAAAGCACAAGGATTAGAAATCAAGGCATCAACATCCAGGAGAAGGCAGCAAGGAGGATTTCAATTAAAAACCTTGAGCAACTAGGTACACCTTTTTCTTCCAATGCATTTACAATAATGCTTCTAATGAATATTTAGAACACATTGGTACTGCTACTAAAATAATGTTTAGACCAGAGAAACGTAGTGTCTCTCGACCTATTGTAGCTATCAAAGCACAAGAATTAGTCCAAAGCTGCTTTAGCAGAGCTTTCTTTTAAGCAGCAACAAGCACAAAACCAAAACTTGCAGGAGGAATCAGTTCAAGTGGGGAGTGTTAATGATAATTCACAGATGGAAGGGGAGTCTCCTGAGAATAGCCAGATACAAGGGGAGAATGTTACTGCAAAGGAATCTTGTCAGAAGAAAAGGAAATCAACGAGCTGTGATCAGCTAAGGAGAGGAGAATTCTCAAAGTCAAAGATCAAAATGAAAGCCATTATTTGGAACATAGAGGTTTTGGGCAGGTAGCAAGGAGGAGACAGCTACATGAATACATCAAGCAAGAAATGATAGATGTTATTGGTTTGCAAGAGACTGTCAAGAAGGATTTTACTGAAAAAGAACTCAACATCCCTTCTGGCCAGGATTTATTTATTTGGCATTGCGTTTCAGCTATTGGTCACTCAGGGGGAATATTTGTGGGTGTTAGGGACGACATTTTTGATGTGGGAGTAGTAGATCAAGGGGAGACTTTTTATTAATTTCACCTTGAGACAGGGAAATAATGAATTGAAATTGGAGATGATAGTTGTATATGGTCATACAAACCATGACAGATCTTCTGAATTCTTACAGGAATGGGATAACAAGATTCAGAGAACAAATATTCCTTTAGTTGCTGGGGGCAGGATTCAACCTTACCAGGGGGCCAGAAGACAAGAATAACAACAATGTCAACTATTCCTTACTAACCAAATTCAATGACTTTATTGCTCACAATTGCCTTAGGGAGATTAGAAGAGTGCAAACTCAATTTACTTGGACAAACAAATAGCTGACTCTAGTCAGAGAGACTTTGGATAGGATTTTGGTTTCAATAGATTAGGAGCAAGCTTTTCCCTTGTGCCTAGTTAAAGCCATAACTAGGATTGGCTCTGATCATTGTTCTCTTTTATTAGAGTCAGGGGAAAGGAGTGCCAGGAGGAATAAGAGATTTTTTGAGAGAGACAATGGTTCATGCATGAAGATTTCAAGTCAGAAGTGTGTATGAAATGGTTGGTAGCCTTTTATTCACCTCATGTGAACCATTCCGGTCTTGATGATAAACAACACAGTACTATCAGTGAGATAATTTCTCAGGGGATGGGGAGCAACTTTTGGGAGTGACACCAGGAGGAGTAAACAATAATTACTCCAAAACATACAGGAATTAGATAATAGAACTGATCTTTTTGGTCTTTTAGCACAGCATTGGGAGCTTAGATACCAGTTGGAATATGAGATGGAGCAAATATGTAAGATAGAGGTGATCTATTGGCAACAAAGAGGGAATGTTCAATGGTGGTAGAGGGTGATTCAAATGCTGCATTTTACCATGGTGTGTCCAATGGGAGGAAAAGAAAATGTACCATTCATAATCTAGAACACAATGGGAGCACGATCACAAATAAAGGATAGTTATCGGGTCACATTTACAATATCCACAAGTCTTTGTATGAACCAAAAGATGGGGGAGCTTCTTTGGTGAGAAATGCTTGAAATGAATCAGAGAAAGTTAGCAACACAGATAACGGATGGTTGGTGAGGAAAAAATAGAAGCAGCAATTTCAAATATGAAAACTAACATTGCTCCTGGTCCTAATGGCTTCCCAGTTTGTTTCTATAAGAAATATTGGGGTCTGCTAAAACCCCTCTTTGGAAGGATGCTAGATGAGTTCTGGGGAGGCAATTTTAATATCTCAAGGTTGAATTATGAAGTTTTGAGATTTTTTACCAAAAGTAAAGGGAGTTACAACAATTAAGTAGTATAGACCAAATGCCATTTTGAATGTTAGCTTTAAATTGATTCCTAACTTGCTTGCAATTAGATTTGGTCCAGTTGCAGATAAGAAAATTAGCTCTAATTAGACTGCTTTCACAAAGGGGCAGGACATCTAGGAGGGGTCATTATTTTGTATGATGTTTTACATGAGATGAGAGTTAAGAAACAACAAGGTACCATTTTAAGACAGACTTTGAGAAAGCCTATGGCAAAGTAAGCTCGAAGTTTTTGAGAGAAGTTACGGAAAGGAAAAATCTTAGTGACCAATGGATTGAGTGGGTAATGAAAATAGGAGACCATTTAACTATTAACTATAACAAAATGGGGAATTCATTTCATCATACACAGTTGCTACATGCTTCTTGGAGACATGTACAACATTATAGGCCTCATGGGCCTCTATTGCTATGGGTCTAAAGTTATACATGTCTTAACACCCCCTCAAACTTATGGTAAATCTAACACATTGAGTTTGAGAATATGAAGTCTATGGTATTTTTAGTTTGGGCTTTCGTGAAGAAGTTTGCCACTTAAAGCTCCGAAGAAACATATTGAAGATGAATAGTTGATTGTTGATAATAAAAACATGTGAATGAAGCATCCACACCAATATACCTAGTTAACTTATGCTTAACAAGATCATTTACAATCTGAATAGCAGCAATACTATCACAAACAAGAAATGTGGGTGCATCACATAGAACATTAAGATCAGCCAAAAGCCACCGAAGCCACACGATATCTAATGTGGTAGTGGCAAGGGCTCGAAGCTCAGCTTCAGTGCTGGAATAGGATACTGCTGTCTGTTTCTTGACCTAATCACGAAGATCAATTTCTGCAACAATCGAAGAACAAGTAAGAATTCAAGTAAAGAGCAATCTAAAACTTGCTAGATATAAAAGTCGCACAAGGATAATTGAGATCCTATAACACGAATTTGTTGGTCTAATTGACACAAAAGACAACGTGGAGTTTGTACACACAGGCTAAACTGATTTAAACAGAACCTGAGAAAAAAGGAGGTGCTTTGGGCTATTTAAGAGAGAAAGTGGCACTAGGAGTGGCGGCCAGGGAGGTGGGCATGTAACCCTAGGAGGTACAAGACCTATGGGCCCAAGTGGAGACGGCACAACACCTTTTGATTTGGATTCAGAATCAACGTCGAATTATTTTGGCGATTGTGGCACACACAAAACGAATTTGGAGAAGGCGCTGGATCTATTGGAAAAAGGACAAGATAAGCTTTTCATCCTGTACTCATACACCTCAAACAAAGTCCGTATGTGAATTTTATGCATGTTCGAAGTCGGTACTGTGTCCAAAGGCCGAATTGGATTCCAGAATGTATCCAACTTGAACTTTTGCTTGACTTTGAACCAAAGTGACATGGTGGCCTTGACAAAGAGTTGGGAAAGCGTCAACTTGGTCTTGATGTGCTAGTCGGTTTCCCTTCAGGTGGACTCCAACCATGAGTGTGTGTGTGTTGATGCAACCCTCTTTGTATAGTTGCACAAATATGTATTTTCATTATTAGATAGCATTATACTCTTATTTAAAATAAAGTGAAGCTAAAGAAACTAATTCACCTTTTATTCAATCTTGGAAGCATGGTCGTACGCGTTTGTGGTATGGTCACATCACTTGCTGATGGGAGAGAAGCCATTGATCAACCTACATGTGGCGTGCATTGTGGCTTGCACAACCAAAAGAAGACGGAGTCAAGGGAATATATGCCCAGAAGCTTCGTCGAGGGCATTTTGGAAAAATGCCCAAAACCGGATTTGAGGTTTACGTGAAACCGCGGCGTGAGGCGATGCAAGGGAAGTGTTTTAGGGTTAGGTTAAGGTCATGTGTGTAGAGTGGATCAAACACTTGGGTAGGTGGATTGAAACTCGTAAGCTTTTGAAAAGTGTGCGTGTGATTAAAAAAACTTGGTATTTTGGGGTTAATGGGTTTTTTAAATCCTTAATTGAGGTTGGTTTGGTTATATGAAGAAGGGGAGGAAAGCTTGGTTTGGCAAGGAAATAGGAAAGACTTTTAGGCTTAGGCTAGTTTTTGCTCTCCTTCATGGTGTGAGTAAGAGTGTGGTTTGTGGAGGGCCCTTTATAACCAGCAAACTGTAACAAATCATTCCTCTTCATGCAATAGATCAAGTTCTTGCAATACTTGTAATCTGGTTCTTTTCGTGTGCCTCTTTAATCTTGCTGTGATCCATGATGTGTAAGAGGCACTAGTACATCCTTGTGATCAATCTTTATCTATCTAGATCAGTTGTATAGTAAGAATCAAAATCTTGCTTGGTTTTGCCTTTCTTGACTAAGATGTAGTCTTTCTAACCTAAACCTGTGCTTAGATTACTTTGCTCAAACATACAAGTAATGATTTGAAAGTTCTCGTGACTTAGATCCTCACGAATAAGAGATGATTTGAGTTTTAGGGTTTGGTATGTTCTTGTGACTTAGACTGAGATTTCTTCAGTTGGATTGAATCAACTCCAAAAAATGTTGGGTTTATTGATCTGATTTGATTCCTAACATCCTTACAAAGATCCATACCAATTTTGACGGCATTTGGACAAGGTTTGATCAAAATCCATAAATTGAGATTTTATCCCGAAGGGTTTGTGCCTAGAAACAGAAGAGCAGTTATACCGGCCTCCTTTTGATGGTAGTACCGTTTGGGCTACAGTCATATCAACCTCCCTTTAGTGTTGTACCGGTCTAACCGCTAAAATCATGTTGTTTTTTTGTCCCATATTTTTATAAGTTTTGTGTACAAGATATAATCTAGACTTGATGAGTCTCATAATTTGAGTGAATATTTTAAATATTTAAGAAAAAAATACTTATGTAGTTATTCATTCCATCTGATTTTTAGCATGGTCCAATAATTTCCTATGAAGCCGGGTAATACCTTCGTTCTAAAAAAAATCTGGATACCGCAAAAGCTCTAGGGCCGAGGGTCACAGTTGCTGACCTTGGCGGAAGTAAAAAGATGAGAAGTATACATCTTGAGCCCATATTTTGCTTGTTGCAACAGATGACCTCCCAATCTTAAAAATTACAAGCTTAGTTGTGACCAGACTGTGGAGCCTCAGAATTCACATATTCTAGTCTTCAAAGAAAGAAAAAAGAATTCACTTGTTGTCCTGGATGACGGGAGGTAGGAGCAAGATTCATGGCCGAATCCACCGTCTAACTTGTCCGAACTGATCGTGATCGGAATAGCGATGATTTTTTATTTTTGCTGAAAAAACATTGTAGCTAACTGAAAAAACATTGTAGTTGAGTTGATTTATTGAGTATAATTAAATTTAAAAAAATATAAATAAAAATGACACGTTAATTTAGAGCGAACGATACAAAAGAATACAAAAAAAACAAAAAAAAATTTTCACTGTAGTGCACACAATACGTGCTACAATGAAAAAATCGCCCGTCGTCCATCGCTTATGGCAGAAACCATGTTGAGCGGGGATGAAGTGTGGATCCACTGCCGAGACACCGACCCTCGTTCAAATGTCCGAGTTCCATCTGGGTGTAGCCTGACCTGAGCTCACCCCGCAACAAAACAAACTGGCAGTGCTACTGCCTTTTTTTCTTGGGGGACTAGTTAGTAGCTTTTGTTTTTTATAGTTCGAACAGTATCTTTTTAAAATAGGATCTATAAATTAATTATAGTAAATACTATAACGATTTTTATTTATATTATTTAAAATTATATAAAAATATCTTTCTTTATATTTTATTATGAACAAACGAAAAACTTCAACTGCAGCTAAAAACAGTCCCTGTATACAGCCAGAAGACCAACAGCGCAAGGGCTATTTGCGCATCTCCCTTGAACTCACCGAAAGGCCGGCCCAACCCGACCGCATAAATCGCACCTCTGCTGTCTTGTGTGACCCTGTTCCCTCCTGGTCCTCGACTCTTCCCGAAACCCCGGTCCGCAGCTCAACACACCGCGCTCTACCCTTTCCCTATCTGGGATCCCCCAAATCTGCACCCCGCCGATTCCCTTCCCTTCCTCCCAGACAAGAGCGCGGCGGCGCCATGGGTGGCGGCGGCGCAGTCGGGGACGGTGACGCGTGGGCGGACCAGGAGCAGGGCAACGGCGTCAGCCGCGGCGGGGAGGCGAAGCGGTCGGAGATCTACACCTACGAGGCCGGCTGGCACATCTACGGCATGAACTGGAGCGTGCGGCGCGACAAGAAGTACCGCCTCGCCATCGCCAGCCTGCTCGAGCAGCTCGTCAACCGCGTCGAGGTGGTCCAGCTCGACGAGTCCTCCGGCGACATCGCCGCCGTGCTCTCCTTCGACCACCCCTTCCCGCCCACCAAGACCATGTTCATCCCGGACCCGCACGCCATCCGCCCCGACCTGCTCGCCACCTCCGCCGACCTCCTCCGCATCTGGCGCATCACCTCCCCGGACGACGACGAGGCCGGCACCGCCAACGCCGGCAACTCCAACACCGGCTCCGTCCGGTGCAACGGCGTCGGCGGCGCCCCGGGCCAGCAGCCGGGCGTCGAGCTGCGCTGCGAGCTCAACGGCAACCGCAACAGCGACTACTGCGGCCCGCTCACCTCCTTCGACTGGAACGACGCAGACCCGCGCCGCATCGGAACCTCGTCCATCGATACCACCTGCACCATCTGGGACGTCGAGCGCGAGGCCGTCGACACCCAGCTCATCGCCCACGACAAGGAGGTCTACGACATCGCCTGGGGCGGCGCGGGAGTCTTTGCCTCCGTCTCCGCCGATGGCTCTGTCCGCGTGTTTGATCTCCGGGACAAGGAGCATTCCACAATTATCTATGAGTCTGGTTCTGGCGGCGGCTCCATTTCGGCTGCTGCGGATGGTGGGGCGTTGTCACCAATGCCACTGGTTAGGCTGGGGTGGAACAAGCAGGACCCGAGGTACATGGCGACCATCATCATGGATAGCCCCAAGGTGGTCGTGCTTGACATCCGCTACCCAACACTGCCAGTGGTCGAGCTCCACCGCCACCATGCCCCTGTCAATGCTATCGCGTGGGCACCTCACTCTTCTTGCCACATTTGCACTGCTGGGGATGACTCGCAGGCACTGATATGGGACCTGTCCTCCATGGGCACTGGGAGCAATGGTGGTGTCAATGGAAATGGCAATGCTGCAGCAGCAGAGGGTGGTCTTGATCCCATATTGGCTTACACTGCAGGGGCAGAGATTGAGCAGCTGCAGTGGTCAGCGACCCAACCTGACTGGGTCGCCATTGCATTCTCCAATAAACTGCAGATCCTCAGAGTCTGATTTCTTCATTCCAGCTTTGTCGGTGGCGGGACAGAAAGGAGCAAAGAAGCCCAACATGGATGATGAGTTTAGGCAATGAAAGGAGGTTAATCTTGCTATGCTTTGGCGTTACTTATATGTTTTACACAACTAATATGCGTTCTGAGGTGGTTCTAGTGATAGAACAGATGATTCACTAGTTAGAAGCTGGAATTGGCAATGAACTGAGTTGTTAGAGTAATTACCTGCTCTAGGCTTAGTGTTGGTGATAATGTGGACTGTAGTTAAGTTGCCCTTTGTGCTAGAATGTTGGACTCCAGTAGTGTGTAGTTTCACTTCTTGACTTGCATGTTGTAACTTGCAATTATCGTATATGCACTTATAAGCGGTAAACTTGTTTGTGTGTTGATGTTGTTTCAGTTCTATGGTATTTCTTCTGTTGTTTCCTTTTGGTGATGGGGCACGCATTAGCAACTCTGTAGTTAAATTGTTCATTTAACATGTTATATGTCTTGCCGTGTTGTTCAATTTGCATCCTATACCTAATTTTTTATCATTTGCCATAAGTAGTAGGGTTTTAGGGTCCTATTTGCTGGTGCTGGTGATTTGATCTGCTATTATCCTTGTCAGCAATAATCATTCTTGATTTTGTGCGGTCACTAAGAAACGGCTTTTTCTGACTTACTATAACAATGGTTGTTGCTGCGACAGAGAAATGGAAAGCCTATGTTTTCCAAGGATAACGCCACGATAAGGTCAGGGTGCATATGAATGCTTCTTTGAAGTTTCATCTTTGGGTTTATTTCAGTTTTCTTCTAGCTGTTGCTTTTTACTTAGTAATATTACTTCTTTGCGTGAATGTGACAATTGTATGTCTATTATCATTGGACAAAATGGAAATAACGTGTGTATGATAGTTAGTGACAAACCTCTTGAAGCTCCTCCATCAGGGGGCTCATGTTGGAACTTATTGGTGGGATTTGGGTCGCTTTTCATTCTTATCCATTGCAGCACTCTGTAAATGACATGCTCTTCATTGTGTTCTAAAGCATAATTCCTTCTGTCTGCTTGGTGTGTGGTATCAAGCATTCAAGCAGCCCTATGTTTGTGCTATTCCAAAAAATCCAGTTTATGTATTCTGTCAAATAGGATCGGCAAATTGCCTTTTCTGCTTTTCATGTGTATGGAAAATTATCAACGAGATGACTGATGTCATTGTTGATGGTGCTACTTGTCTGATTCTGCCTTGTAGGGAGTTTCAGGCAAATATCATCAGCCTGCAACTATTCTGGGCTCTTAGACTGCTCCTATCAGAGTTCAGAGATTTCGAGCAACAATATCAGCTCTTTTTTGTAAGAAGAGTTCACCTCTTTGACATTTTGTAGACTTGCCCCACATAGCATGGTGAAGATCCAATTTCGCAGATTCCTTGGAGCATCCTGCATCCCCTTGGCCCTTGAAACAACCCCAAATCTCAAATGAATTTGTTTGGCAGTTATTGTGCTTGCTTTCCCCTAATCCTCCTCTAACCCCCGATCATTTGCCCTTGCGCCTTCCCCGTTGGCCCCCGCCTGCGCCTTCCCCGCTTGGCCCTGCCCTTGCGCCTCCCAGTCAGCCCCGCCTTGCGCCTCCTTTTCCCCCTCCCGTTCTACCTTGCCCCATGCGAGCGCTCCAGCCGCCGCCGTCGCCGCTCCCGGCCACTCCGGTGACAACCCTCGCAATCCAACCACACCTCGGCGAGCCACCGGCCACCCTCCACCTCCCTGCACAGTTAATTGAAGAATCGTCACCAAAAGCCGCTGATTTTGCTTCTTCCCCTCCGCCGGCCGGCCACCGCCATTTCCGACGCCGTGCGAGCATCGGCGGACCCTGCACCAATTCTTCGATGTGGGAGCTTCACCCTGACCGCAGCAACCCTCTCCAACCGCCGCCCGGACCCCTCGGCGCCGGAGCTTCTCCCTCCACGCGAACCTCACCTCGCCGCCGCAGGCTCCCGGTGCTGGCTCACCTCGGACCCCCTCCGGTTCAACCAGCAGCTCGGTGAGTCTCCCGATACCTCCTACCTACTCATGCTCCTTCCCCTTTCCCCTCCTCTCCACTGGCGCCGCCGCTCCCTGTTGGCCCTGCCATCGGTTGGCTTGAGCCGCCGCCCTCTGGCTCCCAGTGCTGCTCCAGCTAGTGCGCCGCCACCCCGAGGCTCCTCACCCCCTTGTATCACCCCATTCCAACCATTACAGTCGAAACTCGGCCTCCGGTGATGGCAATGTCGGCCACGCGCCATGGGTCTTTGCCTCCTTCACCCGATCTGGCCGATTGTCCCTTTCGCCCTGGCTTGCCCCTCTGTTGAGTGAGGATGATTCAATCCTTTGAGTATATGGCAGGTGGGCCCCATTGTTATGGCTAATTGAACATCAATTGCTACCTTCCATGAATTGCCAAGCTGTGAGACTTAAATCCAGGAAATTAAACCCAAAATCATTAAAGTACTATCCGAAACCCTAAACCTATTATCGTCCGAGCTCATACCTTTCGCCCAAACCGATCGAGGATTGGATGAGTCAATTTAAACCCTTTTAAGCCTCAAAACCTAACCCACCGCAATAACAGTTTGAACTCGTCGAGTGTAACCCTCGCCATCACTATTCATAGAACCCTGAGACCACAGGCATACCCTTTGGTCGCCCTGAAACCACTAAACCCAAAACCCAACACAAATTAGCCAAACCGCTCGCCACCTAAACCCTAATCACCGGATCCTATTTTCTTTTTGTTTATTAGTTATTTATTTGTCTTTTGTTCCCGACTTGCATTCGTAAAGCAAGGAACTTCGTTAAATCTTCTGCGCTAGTATTCGGATCCGACAAGCGGTCATCAGAGGATCTACAAGAGCAAATGAAGACGTCAATGTCCTCGGGACAAGGAGGCAAGTTGCAAATCTGCAAGGCAAGTTACAAATTTTTGATCATATTGAACCTACGAAGTCATGAATACTTATTTATCTCGTTATTTGCATTATTGTTAGTTGCTTAAACTATTTGATTATAAATAGATGTTTATAATAATATGGTACATGTAGTTACATCCTACCACCTAAAATGCCATGTTTAACTTTGAGGCCACATTCACCTTGATAACCATAGTATTATTAAATTACAGTTATACATGACAATTGCATTTGTTCACATAAAATAATGAGCTATCGGGTAGCTTTGATAGTTCACCGCAAAAATCGTTTTAAAATGTGCTAGGGTAGGGCGGAAGGCGTGGAGTGCCCCATAGTGGACAAGTCCATAACCCTACCCTAGGGTGGAGGGTGCAACAGACGGGTCCAGTTTCGAGATTGGGCGGGACCTAGTCGTGGTTGGCGGTCTCGAGAGGAGAGAGTAGGGACTAGACCCTTATCTTGAGTTTAAAGCACAATAACAGCTCAACCACAAGTATTGAATCGTCAATCCCGGTCCAGAATCGCTCACTTTATTTGAACCCCTACGGTGTTTGGGGTGTGGTATTTGGCGTGGTCTCGCGTACACACACAACGGTAGGTCCTCACGAAACCGGGCGATCGATCGTAGCTTGTGCGGTCGTGCGCGCGTTCGCATTGGCCCGTGGATACCGGGTAATGAAGATCAAAACCTATCGGGTAGGGTCTATATAGTAAATTGAGCGATGAAAGACCTTGTTTTCTCGTTCGATCGCATGCTAGTGGCGTGTTTGATATTAGCAATTGAGAATTCTTGTGGGTAAAGTGAGCAACTCTGCAGAGTGAAACTTAATTGTATTCGAATACGCCGTGCTTAGGTTAATGAAGTCGTGTTTGATGGGTGATTCGGTAGCAAGGCATAAGTAGTTTTTGGTATTTTAATCTGTGTGAAGTAAACAAGAAAGGTTTTGAGAACCCCCCCCATTTCCTTAAATTAGTATAATGGAGGGTTTTGTTTTAAACTGTTTACAAATAAACCCGCATCCACATAAAATATTCAAACCAATATACTCCCTTCCTTTGAAATTCAGTGTATGTAATAAATTAGGATTTACCATTGTAACTTGCTGAGTACGGTTGGTTGTACTCAAACTTGCTATATTACCCCACCCAGATATCAGAAGAAGGAAGCGCAGTGCAAGTGTTCGTGTTAGGGTTACGACCGCACCCAGGCGTTCCTGTGGGTGTTTTCTTCGGATCTTCTGAGTGTCAGGTATAATTTGGGCTTTGACGCCCATAAAAATGTTAACTCTGACCATTAGGTCTTATTTTGTCAAATTAACCCCTTCTAAATGTTCGTAAGCAGGCTCGATGTTACCTCTGTCCGCAGCAGAACACCTGGGCTGTTGCGAGACGTGCGGCGCTCCTGTTCCCGAGAATGGGGGCGTTACAGCCCTGACACCCCCGTTTCTGGAATTTGTTTGTAGGGGTCGACTAGTATTATGCTGAACGCTCAAAGTATCGCACTACAAGGTGATGAACATCTTCATTCATTTTTACAAAATTTGCAGCCTTCTTCCAGCCTCCTTTTTGCAATGTTCCATTTTCGACCTGGCTTTTGGCAAGGATCGAACTTGTTGTACGGTAGCCACAAGAATAATTTTATTTCTGGTGCCACTTTCAGCGCTCAAAAGCGCTTATAAGCCAGCTTATGACGCCGGCGTTGGCTTTTTCTTTTTACTATTTCATTTTTTGTTTTTTCTATTTATTTTTTTATTTTTTGGTTCTTTTGTTTTTTTTCTGTATTCCTTTGTATTGTCCGTGATAGGCTAACATGTTCTTTCTATTTTTAAATTTAATTATATCAAATAAATCAACTCAGCTACAGTAAACAGTGTAGGAATATCTAGGCTACTCTTTGTAGTGGTCTTGTATTATACCAGCCGAAGCTATTATTTGAAATTTTATTATTTTATAATATATGTAGTCTTAAGTGGTGGCTTCAACTATTTACAGTTTAGACTTTTTTTTGAAAGGGATATCTATGTTGTTGTAAGTTATATTGAAGGTCTAAGCTTCACATATGAAACCTCAGAGCAAAAACAAATATGTACACATCAACCTTTGAAAAGAAATGAACAAAGAAAACAGTGTAGGAATCATTCGATACCATCTAAATTAAAACTTATTTGATACTACCTAAACCACAATTTAGCTTAGACATGCACGGGATAATTTTCAAAGTATTTAGGTACCGCTCACGACAGCGGTGGTGATGGGCTTCTGCTGCGCAATGAGCTTTTGGGCGACTGTAGTAATTTTGTTATTATTTGTTTTTTTGTATTTTTGTGTTTTGTTTTTTTCATATTCCGTTGCATTGTACTGATATGTTAGCATATCGTTTTTATTTTTATATTTTTTAAAAATTTAGTTATGTTCAATAAGTTAACTCAGCTATAGTAAAAAATTAGTCAGTTACAGTAAAATTTTAGCCAGAAATTAAATGCCATGGCTGTTCCAAAGTCCCCCTGGTATTCTAATTTTAGTCATTCTAGTCCAACGCTAGGTACACTTCTGATCATGTACTGTGGTCTCGATGGTCAAAGGAGCCATGCCCATCGTTCTCAGACACAACCACCGAACAGCCATCCCTCTGTTTCCCATTTGCTCTTGCTCACCCAACCGGCTCCTCATCTCGTTCCCCATTTCTTGCTTGCTCCGACGGCACCGCCACTGCCAAATCCGATGCCGGCGACAGTGGGCCTCCTGCTGCTACCTCCCGGCTCCTCCCCCGTCTACCCTGGTGCTATTTCCTAGTTTTCCCCACTCGGTTTGGTTTTATTTGTGTTCTTGATTTCTCTTCCCCTAGGTGGTGAGCTCTTCCATGGAATCTAGCCATGGTGCTTGCACGGCGTGTGAGGTGGCTCCGTCGGTCGTCCCTGTGCCTCGATGTGTCGCCGCCGCCCAGATCTTCATGGTGGAGAAGCTCTGAACTCCACGGGCGACGAGGGGATGGCGCCGCGAGGGAGGGAGAGAAGGATTGCCGCCGGGAGGGGATGGGGTTTGCCGCCGCGAGGGGAGGATTCGCGCGTGAATGACGAAAAGGAGTGCTTGGGCGACTCTCCCCCTCGTACAATTTTTGCTTTTTAGCCCAGAATTTGAAAGTTTTTTATAAATAGACTTCTGGGAAAAAGATTTTCAAAAATGGACCTCCGACACGACGCTAAAACACATGACTCCATGAGTTTTGGCGCCGTGCTATGTCACGTAGGAGCCACGGTGTAACTGTATTTAAAACATGTACCTTGGCGCCATGTGCTTTGGCGCCGTGCTATGTACCCACGGCGCCATGTGTTTTGGCGCCGTGTCGGGGGTCCATTTTTGGAAATCTTTTTCTCAGAAGTCTGTTTGTAAAAAACTTTCAAATTTTAGACTAAAAAGCAAAAATCCCCCCCCCCCCCCACACAACAGTCGAAGAACCCACCCCCTCTGCAGCAAATGAGACCACTCATTTACCTGATGTGGCAGCAGTGCTGGAACCTTGCAGCCAGCATGGAGGTCATCACACACTGCCTGAATCCAACGACTCACGTCCTATCTTCTTCAGGGCAAGAAAACACTTGTGAGGCTGACAAAGGGGACCAAATTGACATTCTTCCCACACAAAAGGTTTAGTAAATTGCACATTACAAAACACCATGTTTAAGCAATCTTGCCACAAAACACCACATGCTTCGACATATTGTTGCTGCACATTGAACCTGTCCTCTTCTGTCGTTCTCCATTATCATGTCCTTCATATGGATATCACCTTGGGTCCTATTCAAAGCTGATGAAGTTTATGAGTACGATTACTACCTGTTTAGAACAACCATCACTTGCTCTGTACCCCTCCCCCTCCATCAACCTGACCAAGTTTGAATGGCAAATCTTGTCTTTCTCCATCTTTTCCACTACGTCTGTCCACGGTCATGTTTGTATACCCTAAGCGTCCAATACTCTGTCCACGGCCATCCAAGAAGATCAACAAAAAAAAAGATCACAAGTTGGCATCCTATTCAAACCGAGTAAACCTTACACAAGTCCTACCTGGGCGGATTGATGGGTTGGTGCAAATATGCGACAAGCCAAAATAGGTGAAAAGATCGCTTAGATAGTGAGATCTAGTGTTTTGTGCAACTCAAGTTAAAATAGGTAGCGTAATGTTGCAAGCAAAATAAATTTATTACAACACTTGAATAATTACGCAACTCAAGTTAAAATAGGTAGCGTAATGTTGCAAGCAAAATAAATTTATTACAACACTTGAATAATTACAGAATACGAATTTGCATCTCGTAGTAAATAAATTACAAGTATTTTATTAGAATAGAAAATAAAAATTGCAATTGCATCATTCATTGTTTTACAATTTTTTTTTTGCTTGCATCCACGAGTAGTAGCATTCCGAGGACCAAACAGAAACCTTGCATTTCTCTTTTTGCAATCCAAACGCATAGAATAAAGATGATCCAACGGAGAATAAAAGAACAAAATATAGTTTGCTGGCAAAACCCATTCGGCTTTAGAAGATCGAGCCGTCCTGAGAGGTGATCGTTTTAGCGATGGTTTTTGGTTGAAATTTCATTGTAGCTGGCTTTTTTTTACTGTAGCTGAGTTAGTAGATAGTGTAGTGAATAGTAAAAAAAAGCTGAAACTTTTAAAAGCTAAAACGATCACTGCCTGAGTGCCACGTTAGCATACGATGACGTCACCCTGTCACGTCAGCCCTAGGAGCCAGCTATCAGACACATGTCAATCCACGTCACCCTAGCAACCAGTTAGCTGCCACGTAAGCCAATGACGTCATCATCCCTATTTTTTATTAGAAAAATAATTCAGCCAAAAAATAAATTAGATGCTGACGTCATAATTAGGATTTTTCTTTTAAAAATAAATCCAATAAATCCTATTTTTTCTTTTTCTTTAGATTTAAATTTTACGAGAGCCTGCTCTTCTCCGTCCTTACTTCGATTGAGCCGATTCTTCTTTCTAAACTCATCTAAAAGTGAGCTCTATCTTTTGGTTCTAGTTTTGAAGTTTTGGAAGTTTATTTGAATTCTATTTTGATTTTATTTGTGCCTCGTTTCATTTTCTCTCTCGTTAGATAACTTCTTTGAAAGAGCTGAAATGAGATTTGAAGATCAAGAGTCATTAACTGAGCAAAGCAAAGACAAGTCGTATCCTTTAATCATGTTAATCTAGTTTTTAAATCTATTTATTTATTATTTTGTTTTAAATTATTATGCATTCCTATTTTATTACAAACGACTGGTGAGTACTATATTGCGTTCTTATTACAAACGACTGGTGAGTACTCTATGTACTCACGGCTATACCCATTGTTACTCAGTTGAAGAAGATGAACTATATCAACTGGAGGTACCCGAAGGAGGGTACTTCGATGATTTTTCGGATTAGGGTCTCGCTTCCCAGTCGTGATTGCATGTAGGCATGTCGAATGGACATTTCATTTCGTTGTGTTTCCATTACTAGTTTGTTTAGCCCTTTCAGCTGTTTAAGTATAAACTTGGCCATAAGATCACCAATATGATAATTAATAATATTTGAGTCTTTTCTTTGTTAATCGTAAATATGGTCGATATTCCATCTATGTTTTTACTATATGCACTAGTGTGATCCTAGACTAGTACAGTAAACAGAGAGAATCCAGATTTATAGATTCGGGTAACGAAACAAGAGGAAGTTATGGAGGGACCACCGCCGCAAATGCCAGTATTTCTACCTGCGCCTACGCCACCCAATCTAGAGGAGAGGCGACGCATAATGGGCAACCGTCAGGAGTATCTTCGGCATTTCATTCTAGTTGAAGCAAGAGAGCCATCGCTGCAAGTCTGTAACTCATGGATGTTCTACATTAACTCAGAGGTAGAGTCAAGTGAGCCCTACTTGGCAGAACCCGAGTGGAAGCATCTAGATTAGACCCTTGTATAGTTTCCAAAAGTGCGAATAGAACGCTTTAGTTTTTATTTGCAATTGCTTATGGTATGAGCTGTCGGTTTGCCCTGAAAAGTATTATGTTGCAGTCATGTCAAAATCATTGTTCGAGTAATTAAAAGTTTCTTTTGTTAGCTTTCGGCTTAATATTTGCTTAGTTTAGGCTTGCCATTTGTGATCCCCTTAGACGAGTTTACCTCTCATCTATGTTTTCCCTCTCACCTTTAATCCGCATGGAGCCAGTTCTCAGCAGTTGTCATTCTTTTCAACGCATGGTTGACACTTGGAACTCAACTGGTCGTAGTCAGATGAACCAAGATCCAAAAAGCAGCACCGCAAATCCACCGACTTAGGAACCACAAGCAACCTCAATGGGACTAGATCCAATTCTAAGTGAGTTCATGTAACATCCTGTTTTTTAGGAGTTTTTAAAGTTCTGATTTTAAAAATAAATTTTCTAGAATTAAAACAAGCTTAAAATGAATTTTCAAAATTTAAAATAATTTAATATGATTAAAATAAACTTCAACATAAGCTAAAAATATTTTATTTGAGTTTCTCAGGTCTCAAGAAATTTTTTGGTATTTTTGGTGATTTTTCTGAGATTTATTTGCTAGTTTTTGGAGCTATTTGGATTTTACTCGAATTTATTAAAACAAATCAGGGAAAAAGGTTTAAACCCTAGTGGGCCGAATTCTCCCGGCCTACCTCCTCTCCACTTGCCACGCGTCGGCCGCCACTCGCGTCGGGCGTCCACCCGCCACCACCCTCGGCCCGGCCCATCTCCCTTCGCCCCCGCGCGCCCGCTCGCCTCGTGCTCCACCTCAGCCGCCGAATCCGGCCCCCTTGCCAAGCAACAGCATCTCACAGCTCACCCGTGTGCGACTGCGCAGTCCGCGCCTGGACACTCCCCCGCCGTCCGATCCTATGCCCGTTGCCACGCGTCGCCCCCTCGTCTCTTCGTCTCCGATTGGGACTCGTCCCCGCGCTGCGCCGCGTTCGTCCGGGAGTCCTCGGTTTGCGTGTTTTATAACCGCACGCCCCCGCCACCTTCGGTTCCCGTGTCCGCTCGCCGACCCTCATCGCGCCGTCTCCTCGTCAAACCCGTTCTCGGTGTAGGATCAAGGATAACCGAGTAGAGAGGGATGAATATGAGGTTTTAAAATTCTTAACTAAATTGAACAATTAAAGACTAGATGATCACTAAGCAATAAATTGAGAGAAAAACAATCCTACACAATACAAGCAATTCTAAGCAATTAACAATAAGCAATAGAGAGCAAAAGTAATTACTATAATAGATAAGAAACAAACACAATGTGACACTCGATGTTTTTACCGTGGTATCGAAAATTTGCCGGTTTCCACTAATCCTTGTTGAGGTTAGCCCGAACTAATCGAACAGGCTCCACGAATTAAGCCGAAGCACCTCGATCACTATTGGTAGCTCTTCCTCCACTCCGAAGATGGTGAGCTCCAACCACTCACAATTCGGCACGGGCTTTTTCACAATCTCCTTTGAAGAAGTCACCGGCAATCAACCTTCCCGCCGTTTAGGTGCCGGCAAGCACCAAGAGAATGGATCAATGAATTCACTTGACAACGCTTGAGTGCAATTGAATCAAGCTAGAAATGAATGTACTCAAAAATGCTCCACCAACTCAAAATGAATGTTCAAGAGAGAAATGAGGGTGGAATGAATGCTCTAGGGCTCAAATGTAGTCAATGGAACTTCAGCATGTTGACCAAGTGCTGGTGGGGGGGTATTTGTACCCTCACCAATCAAAACTAGGCGTTGTTGAAAATTAATAGTGAAAGATCAGGGAAATCGGAACTACCGCCGTGCAAAGTGCGGAACTACCGCATGTTGCTGTAGCACTCCGTAACGGCTATGTCAGACGGTCAGTACTAGCCGTTTGAAATTCGACGTGGTACTACCGCCGTTATAAGTGCGGTACTACCGCACGGCGGTTGTTCCGCCGTGCTAAATCCGGTACTTCCGATTTCTAGCTAGTTTAGTTTCTCTTCTGGGTGCTTTCTGGAAAAAACGTACCGGCAACCGGTAGTTTCGTAAATCATGCGGTACTACTGATCTACGGTAGTTCCGCCGTTGTAGAATCGGAACTACCGATTGTATTTGAGTTTAAGTCCCCAGAAGGGTGCTCTCTGGAAAAAAAAACGTACCGCTGTAAATTCGAAATTACCGGACTGCGGTAGTTCCGCTATGTACATGCTAGAACTAACGTAGGCCGGTAGTTCCGCTGAGGATGCGGTACTACCATTTTTACTGGAAGAGCACAGTTAATTTTAGAGTTGATTTTCAAATGCATGCATGATCCTAGATTGATCCAATGTGCACCAAAACATGCTATCAAGCTATTTTCACAAATCTCTCTTAATAGTACGGCATTTAACCTATAATTCGGTCTTCCACCTTTACTCCTAAGACCGGTGAAAATTAAACTTATGTACCTCATCTTTGAATTCTTGGCGTTAATAATCCTTGCAGCTTGTTCTTTACCTTGCACACATGAGACTTTATCTATAAAATTTTAGCATACACATTAGTCACATGTTCATAATTCGTCATTAATTACCAAAACCCTAAATTTAAGGGGCCTAAATACATTCACTCGGTTTCCGCACTTAAAAGTCATCGCCCTGCTGCCGCATCTCACCCCAAGCCGCCCCGCCCTCGTCGTGCGCCGCCACCGCCGTCCTCCGCCACCAGCCGTGCATCGCCGTTCCTCTCGGACCTCACCGCCGGAGCCTCGTCGCCGCCTTCCCATGCGTCGCTGCCTCCTGCCCGAAGACCATCGCCGCCGGCGCTGTTTCTCACCACCGGACTCGCACCGTCGTCGTGCCCTGCAGACCCTGTCGTCGGTATGCCGTCCGCTGCATCCACCCCTGCCTACCCGGACCCCACCGTCGGAGAAGCTCGCCGCCACCCCGTACCACACCCCACGTCGCCTCCTCGGTTTGCATGCGTGACCCGCACCCGTGTCGGACGCGTCCACGCCTTGGTTCCCGAGCCGCACTGCCGCGCCCGCAACGCCTCGCGCGACGTGCCCGAGCCACGCGTCGCACATCGGACGACCGAAGCCTCGCATCGCGACCATTGCCTCAGATCCATATCCAAGGCCCAGATCGCGCCACTGTCCTCTCCACAGCCGTCCGATTTCGCCGCCGCCGTCCCCGAACCGTACCACGTCAGCCTAGCCACATGTCAGCACCACGTTGTGCCATGTCAGCCCTAGACTGCCGCGTCAACACCGCCTCTTGTAAGCACTGTTCCGTGGATCGGGTCCACCGTGGACTTGCTTTTCCATGCACCGGATTCACAGCACAGTGCAATTTATGAATTTTCAGAATTTTCTTTAGATTTAATTTTTCGAGAGCCTGTTCTTCTCCGTCTTAGCTCTGATTGATCCTGTTTTTTTTCTAAATTCATCTAAAATCAATGTCTATCTGTTGGTTCTAGTTTCAAGGTTTTTGAAATTCATTTGCATGTCATTTTTGTAATTTTATTATTTCGGTCGGTTTTTCTCTCGTTAGATTCCGATTCCGGAGGAGGAGGAGCGACGCAAGAAAACCCTGAGTATCTCGCTGAGCATAACCAATTTGATCATGTTGAACCCTGTTTATAATCTATTATTTAATTATTTTATTTTACTTTATCGTGCATCGCTATTTTAATACAAATATTTGTACTGGTAGTTATCGTCCCAAATTGAATAATTCCTCCTTGTTATTTTGAATGCCATGATGCCATTGTCACCATAGATTGAAAAATTTATTAGTGACGCTATGCTAGATGTCACCTGGGTTGTACGATTAGAATGCTTATTCTTGCTTAATTTACAAAAGGGTTTATCATCGCATGGGAATAATTAATTTGACTTAATTAGATATGAAACCGTGGTTGGTTCCGCAGCTATAAAATTTGTGCCATGACATTGGTGTGTCATTGGCGTGGTTATACAAACTTAGTTTTCACTCGGGCGAGTGAACGTGCAATAAAAGGGGAAGTGCAGGTTCACTTCGTGAGATGTGGCAATCTCGCCCGGGTAAATTGAAGGACTTAACTTTGTGCAACATTGATATGAGCTTTATCGTGTAAACGGCATGTCTAGTATAGGATATACATGTCTGATTAATTTGGGATGTTCCAATTTCAATCTCGCCATTGTGATAAACATGGTTGCTGATTTCCATGTGGTGCAAGGGGGGTTGTGATGCAAAACCCTAGTGGGCGGGATTGAGTTGGAATTGAACTTTGTAAAGGTCTTGTTGTGATTTTCTTAGGCCGAAGCTAATTACATTGTGTGGATACAGTTGTGTAACCTCTGTAGAGTGTAAAACTATTCGAATAGTTGTATCTTCGGTCATACACAATGCTCAGTGATTTCACACGAGGGTTAGTGATTTCATTTAAACTTGTGGTTTATGGTTAGTGAGCAGGTGGTTCACTATTGGCTTAGCTTGTGGATGGTATGTCCACGTGTGGTTTACTTCAATTCTATTGATTATTTATTATTATTGTTTTCCATTAAAGTTCGCTTTCAATCTATTTATCATATTTATCTTGAAATATCATTTATGCAAATTAACTTTTCAGCCCTCTATTGGTAAGCCTTGCATATTATATTGCATTCATGTTACAAACGACTTGCTGAGTACCAATGTACTCACGGCTTTATGCCTATGTTGCTTAGTTGAGGAGGCGTATTATCAGTAGGAGGTTCCAGAGGGAGAGTACGTCGACGACTTCACGGATTAGGATTTCGTTCTCCACTCGATAGCCTGTGGGCATGTCGAATGGCTACTACGCTTTATTTTGGATTTTCCGCTACTAGATTTAAAGCCATTCTAGTTAGAAATATTGTAAGCTTAGCCATAATGTCGTACCTTTGAGATTTATTATTATTTAAGTTTTTCCTTTATTTTCGCGTGTGTATGGTTGCAATTACATCTATGTTTGACTGTATGCACTAACGTGATCCTAGACTAGTGTAATTTACACAGAGAGTCTGAATTTGCATATTCAGGTCTCGACAGAGAAGGTATTAGAGCCATATCTACTGTAGGACGAAGCCCTAGTTAGAATGGTCGTGTAGCCTAAAAAATTATTTTCTAAATCAAACCAACTAAATTGGATACTTAGTAATATCTCTATTCTTTAAAGTGATCTTTTCCTCATAAATGCATTAGATGTCCCAAGCTTCTTTCAGCCAGATGGGAGGATGGAGAGGACTTCTTCGCATCCTATTACGGAGCCTTCGATTAAAGAGATCGCCCGTCTACCTCACCAAGGATGAGAAAGCGAAAGGTCAACGCATCGAAAGCATCACCATGTTGTACTTCACCACGAGAGTTCGTAAGCAAGTTCTACACCACAGCTACAAGAACATTGGTGCTTGTGGAGAATGGTCAGCACAATGAGCTACGCACAAGGCCATCCGACGACTTTGCAAGCTATACGAGATCAACATGGACAGACTTGTTCGGAAGTTCAAGGAGCAATATGGAGTTATCCCTAGTCTACTGAAGCCAGTCAAGGAGGAGTCACGACCACAGTCGCCAGTACCTCTACTGTCGCCTACACCGCCGAGTCCGGAGGAGAGACGACACATCACCAGAGATTGCCAGGCGTATCTTCGTCACTTCATCCCAGCCCCAGTCGAAGAGCAGTCGCCGCAAGTCCGCAACTCGTGGGTGGTCTACAGTGATTCAGAGGATGAGAGTAGCGAGCCCTACCTGTCAGCTCCCGAGTAGGAGCCCTTAGATTAGTATGTACGAGTAGAGCGTTGGATTTTATTTGCAGTTGTGTATGATGTGAGCTGCAAATCTTGCCCTTAAAAGCAATATATTGCAATCATATCAATCTTTTATTAGAGTTATTTTTCCCCGGTTTTGTTGTTAGCCTTTCTCAGCTAAGTGTTTATTTAGTCTACGATTGCCATTAGAAAAACCTCCTTAGACGAATTCACCCTTTACCTGTGCTTTTCCCTCTCGCCTTTTTTCCCTTGAGAAGTCAGTAGTTGTTTCCCTTTTCAGAGCAGCAGCAAGATGGTTGATACCAGGAACTCTTCAGGCCGCAGCCAGGCAAATCGGGATCCAGGGAGTAGTTCCACCCAGCCACCTCAGGCGGTTCCACCGACCTTGGACCCCGCCCTCAGTCAATTTTTGGTGGCATAGACGCAGATGATGCAGGCAATGATGCAGAATATGAACGCCATGATGCGACAGCAGACCCAGGAGGCAGTTGCACCGCATGCCGCTCGTCAGCAGTCCCGTTTTGCAAAGTTTATGAGGACAAGGCCACCTACCTACTCCAGATCTTCAGAGCCCTTAGAGGCAGACGATTGGATCCGTTCAGTTGAGAAGAAACTGAACCTGGCCCAGTGCACAGATAGAGAGAAGGTGTTGTAGGCAGTACACCAGCTTGATGGATCAGTAGAGTGGTGGGAGAACTACTGCGCAGACCATGAGAACCAGAACAACATCACGTGGGAAGAGTTCGTCGTCGCCTTTTGTCGTGCCCATATCCTGGATGGGGTTATAGAGATGAAGAAAGAGGAATTTCGTGAGTTGCAGCAGAAGAACATGTCAGTGAGTGAATATCTCAATACATTCACTCAGCTAACTCGCTACGCGCCAGAGGATGTAGCCACGGATGATGCTCGTTAGAAGAGATTCAAGAAGGGTCAAAACCCAGGATTGAAGGTCCAAGTGGTGGGTAATGACTACGCTAGTTTTCAGCACATAGTGGAGAAGGCCATATTTATCGAGGAGAATCACCGCGAGCTAGAGGAGTCTCGCAAGAGGAGGATGATCTAACAGGGATCGCAGTCGCACCAGGCTCAGAGACCTCGTTTTGGTCCTTATCAGCCTGCCCGAGTACCACCGCAGCAGCCAGTCTTCAGGACACCGACACGACTTGCTGAGTACCAATGTACTCACGGCTTTATGCCTATGTTGCTCAGTTGAGGAGGAGGCGTATTATCAGCAGGAGGTTCTAGAGGGAGAGTATGCCGACGATTTCACGGATTAGGACTTCATTCTCCATTCGATAGCCTGTGAGCATGTTGAATGGCTAGTACGGTTTATTTTGGATTTTTCGCTGCTAGATTTAAAGCCCTTCCGACTAGAGATAATGTAAGTTTGGCCATAAGGTCATACCTTTGAGATTTATTATTATTTGAGGTTTCCCTTTATTTTCGCGTGTGTATGATTGTGATTATATCTATATTTGACTGTGTGCACTAGCGTGATCCTAGACTAGTTCAGTTTACACAGAGAGTCCAAATTTGCATATTCGGATCTTGACAGTTCATAGTAGCTCAGACCAAGTTAATAAACACCATGATGTAAAACATAAATGCCATGATGAATCGGCCAACCCAGGAAGCAATCACACAGCCAACTCGACAGTACTCAAAATTTGCAGAATTTATGAGGACAAGACCGCTCACCTATTCACAATCTTTTGAACCTTTTGGAAGCAAATGATTGGCTTCGCTCCATAGAGAAGAAGATGAATCTCGCCCAGTGCACAGACCGAGAAAAGGTTATGTATGTCACCCATAAGAACCAAGATAGCACCGTTTGGGCTGAATTCACAGTAACATTTCACCATACTCATATCCTAGATGAGGTGATCGAACTAAAGAAGGAGTTTTGCGAGCTGCAGTAAAAGAACATGTCAGTGAATGCGTACCTCAACGAAGTCCCTCAAGTAGCTCACTACACATCAAACGATGTTGCCACTTATGAAGCTCGTTAGAAGAGATTCAAGAAAATATTAAACCCAGGTTTAAGAGTCTAAGTTGTGGGCAATAATTATACCAGTTTTCAAACATTATGGATAAAGCATTATTGAAGAAAGTCATTGTGAGCTAGAGGAATCTCACAAAAGAAGAATGATGCAACAAGGAGCTCAGATGTATAAGTCTCAGAAGGCTTGTTTCAACATACCAGCTAGCACGTGTTCCTCAGCTGTCAGGATTCAAGACTCCTGCACCAGTGTCTCGTCAGTTCATCTCTACACCACACCCTATTGGATCGAGTAATCAGCAATAAAGGAACGTCAATCCCACAGCGGTAGTCACCTATTTCAAGTGTCACAAACAGGGATACTATTCTATCAAGTATCCACAGAAGCAAGCCCCGACACCAGTTATGCCAGATAGGACCCCTGCTTCAGGATCAGGACATAGAACGTCCTAAGTTCCTAGCCAAGCCAATTGAGCGCCGCAATTGATTGTGCAAGGATAAGTGAACCACATCATCGCAGAGGAGCCTCAACCAGTGCCAGATGTTGTAATAGGTATGTTTTTAGTAAATTCAGTTCCTACTACAGTTTTCTTTGATTCTGGAGTTTCGTATTTATTTGTTTCTCAATGTTTTGCCTTGAAGCAATGATTGAAAACTGTTGTTCCTGAATCTATTTTTTTGATTCAATCCTTGAGCTCTGAGTTGAGTACAAACCAAGATTATTCTGGAGTTAAGATAGCCATTCAAGGAGTTGAGTTTCTCACTGATCTTGTCATGTCGAATGTCCAATCTTTGCATGTAATTCTGAGAATAGATTGGCTTATGAAACACCAAGCAGTGTTGGATTATGGAAGAAGAGTCGTTATCTTAGTCTAGAAGGGAGCAAAGTGAAATTCGAAATTAGCACAAGCCAGCTAGAATAGGTTATGGTTTGCCATCGTAAAGAGATCATGTTAGAGGATGTGCTAGTAGACAGCGAGTATCCCGATGTATTTTTCGATGATCTTCTAGCAATGCCACCTGATAGAGAAGTTGAATTTTCGATTGAGTTAGTACCTGGTTTCCAAGAGACCATATTAGATACCTGCTAATGAGCTGGCAGAATTGAAAAAATAAATTCAGGAATTACTAGACATAGGCTATGTCAGACCTAGTTCATCCCCGTAGAGAGCGTCAATGTTGTTCATCAAGAAGAAGATGGTAGTCAGCACATGTGTGTGGATTACCGTGCACTCAATGAGGTTACTATCACGAACAAGTATCCTCTGCCCAGAATCGATGATTTGTTTGATTAGCTTAAATGAGTTGGAGTGTTTTCTAAAATTAACTTGAGGTCGGGATATCATCAGTTAAAAATTCATCAAGAGCATATACCTAAGATATCATTCCCAACTCGTTATGGTCTGTACAAGTTTACAGTGATGTCTTTCTATTTAACCAATGCCTCAGTTTATTTTATGTACCTGATAAATGATGTGTTCATTGAATATCTAGACAAGTTTGTTATTGTGTTCATTGATGACATTCTGATTTATTCCAAGGATGAGAAACAACATGAAGAACATCCGTGGTTAGTGTTCCAAAAGCTCAGGGAGCATAAACTGTATACCAAGTTTTGCAAGTATGAATTTTGGATGAAGAAAGTTACTTTCCTAGACCACGTCATGTCCGCAGGAGGAGTTGTAGTTGACCCTGAAAAAGTTAAGGATGTGCTTAACTGGAAGTCACCGACTTCAATAATGCAAGTCAGAAGTTGTCTTGGAATAGTCGGTTATTACCGTTGTTTCATTGAAGGATTCTTCAGTATAGCAGGACCACTTATGCAGTTACAAAAAAAGAAAAAAAATTTGCTTGGATGCTAGAATGTGAGGAGTTTTCAAAAACAAAAAGAGTGTTTGACCACCGCACTAGCGCTAGTGTTGCCATACATTAACAAGGATTTTTTAGATCTATTGCGATACTTCCCGAAAAGGTTTGGGATGTGAGTTGATGCAAGACAGAAAACTAGTAGCTTACGCTTCGCATTAATTGAGGCCACATGAAGAGAATTATCCTACATATGATTTGGAGTTAGCAGCCGTAATGCATGCTTCATAAATTTGGCACCATTATCTCATGGTAATTGTTGTAAAATCAACACAGATCACAAGAGTTTGATGTATATCTTTACTCAGGCCAATCTTAATCTCCAACAAAGAAGGTGGTTGGAGTTGATAAACGACAATAATGTTGAAATTCATTATCACCTAGGAAAGACCAATGTGGTAGCAGATATTTTAAGTAGGAAGATCTGTTGTAATACAGTGATAATTAAGGAGAGTCAACCAGCTTTAAATGAAGAGTTTTAGAAGCTTAACTTGGAATTAGTTGAGGAAGGATTTCTAGTCACAATGGAGTTGCGCTTTTAATAGTCAGATTCATCAAGCTCAAGTACAAGATAAAAATATTCAGCGGATCAATACCAATATGAGAAAGGGTAAAGCGTCAAGTTTTACCAAGAATGATAAAGGTACTCTATGGTTTAAGGAGCGCTTGTGTCTACCAAATAAAAAGGAGTTAAATAAGTTGTTGCTCAAGGAAGCTCATGAGTTGTTGTACTCAATTCATCCAGATAGTACCAAGATATATCAGGATATCAAGGACAACTACTGGTGACCAAGTATGAAGCATGAGATAGCAGAGTATGGTGCACTGTGATGTGTGTCAAAGAGTTAAAGCTGAGCCCCAGCGACCAGCAGGTTTGCTACAACCACTAAAAATTTCCGAGTGGAAGTGGGAAGAAGTTGGTATGGACTTTATTACAAGATTACCTAAGACTAAATATGGTTTTGATTCAATTTGGGTACTTGTGGATCGTTTGATGAATATTGCTATTTCATTCTGGTCAAGACAACCTATGCAGGTGATAAGTTGGTTGAGCTATACATGTCAAGAATTGTGAGTCTCCATGGAGTGTCTAAGAAAATAGTATCAGATCATGAATCATAGTTTACTTCACAATTTTTGGAAAGTTTCCATGAAGCTACGGTACTCATCTCAATTTCAGTACAACATATCATCTCCAAACAAATGGTCAGACTGAGCGTGTGAATTAGATTCTTGAGAATGTGCTAAGAGCTTGTGTGTTAGATCATAGAGCCAAGTGGGGCAGATATTTTCCTTTCGCAAAGTTCTCTTACCACAATAGTTACCATATCAGTTTATAAATGTCACATTTTGAAGCTTTGTATGGTAAAAAATGCAAAACGCCTATCAATTGAAAAGAGACGAGGGAAGATCAAGTCTTTGGGCCAGAATGTTTAAAGGAAGCTGAGAAAAAAGTTTGATTAATCAAGGAAAGGTTAAGTACTGCTTAGACTAGACAGAAAAGTTAAGAAAATACTCATCGTCGAGAGTTGAGTTTTGAGCCAGATGACTATGTGTATTGCAAAATTACACCGTTCAAAGGAGTTAAGAGGTTTCAGATGAAAGAAAAGCTTATGCCAAGATACGTTGGACCGTTCAAGATATTAAAGTGCAGGGGAGAGGTTGCTTACTAGTTAGAGCTACCTGCGAGGCTGCGACTTTAGTGGGATACATGACGTCTTTCATGTATCTCACCTAAAGAAGTGCCTACGAGTGCCAGAGGAAACAGTGCCGGTAAATCCATTAATCTTCAGGACAATCTATCTTACAAGGAGCACCCCTATTATAATCTTGGAAGTATCAAAGCGTGTGACCAGGAATAAGATTGTTCGCTCTTGCAAAGTTCAGTGGACCAACCATTCCAAGGAGAAAGCTACCTGAGAGTGTGAAAAGGATCTCAGCGTGGAGTTCCTAGACCTATTCTCTTAGTGAGCCTGAATCTCAATATCGAGATTCCGTTTAAGGGCAGGTTTCTAACATCGTATTTTTCAAAGTTTATTTGAAGCTTCTAAAATAAAATTCACTATTTGGATTTTTCTAGAATTAATTTAAACTTAAAATAATTTTAATTAATTAAAAGAATTTAATATGACTAAATTAAACATTAACATTTGCTAGAAGTATTTTATTTGGGTTCCTTGTACTTCAATGAATTTTCTGAGATTTTTCTGAGTTTATTTGCTATTTTCTAAAGCTCAATTTACATTCTTCCAATTTATGAAATTAGAAAACATCAAAAATCCTAAAATGTTTAATGGGTCAAAACCCATTTCTTTCTTCGACCCACTTAGCCTTAGCCGTCCAATTTCCCACTTGCCACGCATCGTCCATCTAGCCTGAGCCTCATATCAGCCGCTGGATCTCGCCCTAAGACACTTGTCAAGCATCCGAGACCACCGATCACTATTTATCTGTGTTGTCTGCCTCAGCTGCTCGATCTTCCATCGTGCCACGTGTCATCCATTAGCATGCATGCGCACTGTTCACCGTCATCCCGAATGACGCCGCCACCATCTCCGAGCCGGACACGCCGCAACGTCTGTCTCCCCGTCGTCATAGACTCTCGGCCATCTTCGAGCTGGACATTTCGGCATCCATGCTATAAAGCTATGCTGCCCCCTTGTGTTCTACACCCCTCAACCGAGCTCGCCCGTGCACCCCGCCGTCCCCACCGTCATGTTCTGCCCAAGCAGCTGTCGCATCGTTGGTGAGGTCTTCGATAGTTCCGCATGTGTGGTGCGGTACTTCTGATGATTGAAAGTACTAAAAATCAACGGTGAAACTACCGATTTCGCTGAAAACAGCTAATTCTAACCATTGCGAGGGGAGCGGTAATTCCAATTTTATAACGACGAAACTATCGAAAATCCTGATTTTTAAGGGCTTTGCTTCCAAGGGCTAGTTTTTGTGGTGTGGGTATATATACCCCTTGTGGCTGGTTGGAGCGTACCCGTTGACATTTCTTTGAGCTAGTATGAGGTCTTTCTCTCTATTGTGCATGTGCTGCACTTTGTGAGCAAGAAGGCTCTAAATTGCATGTGTTACATCTAAAGGTGGATTGAGTATCTACTTGAGCTTGTATATTTATTGCACGTGGTGAGAGTCAAGCGAGGGGCTTGACTTATTAATTTTTGGAGTTTGCCAACTCCTAGATGGCATTAGAGGCGTCGTGCACAGTGATCTTCTCAAAGAAGGTTATGAGAAGACCCAATGAAGTGTGAAGGTTAGAGCTCACCTGCCTGTAGCGAGAAAGAGCTACCACTAGTGGATTTGAAGTGGAGGGCTTAATTCGTAGAGCCGGTCCAATTCGTTTAGATTTACCTCAACATGGACTACGGGATATCGGCAAGTCTCCGAATACCATGATAAAAAGAAAATGTGTCTTTGTGATTTGTTTCTTTGTGCTTAATTTACATTTAAGCAATTTACATTTATTGAATTAAATTGATTACTTGTCATTCTAGAATTGCAAAGCTAGACTTAGGTTGTTGATTCAATTAGGTGAACATTATTGATTTAAGCATTATTTGTGCTAAACCAATTTGAGTTAAGCTTCTATATTATATACTTGGTTTAGCTAAATAGAAATTAATATTAATTGGAAAAGAATTTTTAAGACCGCCTGTTCATCCCCCCCTCCGCCCCGTCTAGTCGCCCTCCTTGATCTTACGGCTTCATCATAGGCCTACCCATGACACTCAAAAAGAAAGATTTAATTTGGGTTATTAAGAATCGTCTCACAAAATTAGCCTACTTTATTATAACTAATCAAAAATACTCCTTTGATAAACTAGTTAAACTCTATCTAAAGATAATAGTCACCCTTCATGGAGTACCAAAAACTATCACCTCAGATAGAGGTTCTGTATTCACCTTAGGCTTTTGGAAAAGTCTACAGATTGCTCTGGGACTAAACTAAAATTTAGTACGACCCATCACCCACAAACTGATGGCCAGACTGAATAGGTGAACCAAATACTAGAAGATATGTTAAGGGCCTATGTACTAAATCTTGGGAAATGTGGGATAAACTTTTACCCTTAGCCAAGTTTGATTCTAATAATAGCTACCAAGCCAATATCCAAATGGCTCTATACGAAGCCCTGTATGGCAAAAATGTAGATCATCTATCTATTGGTATGAAGTTGGGGAAAGACCATTATTAGGCCCTGAACTTGTACGGGAGAATGATGAGGAGATCCAGATAATTGGAGAACACCTTAAGATTGCCTAGAGTAGGCAAAAAGCTACGCCGACCAACGTACAAGAGACCTCAAATTTGAAGTTGGAGACTACGTGTATCTAAAAGTGTCACCAATACGCGGGGTTCGCCAATTTGGATTGAAGGGAAAGCTAAGTCCATGTTATGTTGGACCATTCTAGATTTTAGAACATAAAGGCTCCTTAGCATATCAACTGGAGTTACCGAGTCAGTTGTTAAGAATCCACTATGTGTTCCATATTTCCTAACTTAAAAAATATCTTTGAGAACCAACACAACAACTGACCAACCTCAACATACCCTTGCAAGATGACCTCACATATGAAAAATATCCAGTGAAAATTTTAGAGACTAAGGATCAATAGCTGAGAAATTGGAATATTCATTTCTACAAGGTGTTGTGGAGGAATCATTCCGTTCATGAAGTTACGTGGGAGAAGGAAGAAGATCTACGTGAAGCCTACCCCAATCTTCAAGTGAGAACCCGATTTCAAGGATGAAATCTTCCTATGTGGGGAGGCTGAAATAACCCTAACTTTTAAATAACGCTAACAGTGAAATTAACACAAGTAACAATAATTAAGGAGCAATTAAATTAATTACAACACAGTGAATTACATCAATTTAAACACAACTCTTGCTAGCAAAATAAATTTATTACAACACTTGAATAATTACATAATATGAATTTGCATCTAGAAGTCAATAAATTACAAACATCTCATTATAATACAAAATAAAATTTGCAATTGCATCATTCATTGTTTTACAATTTCATTTGTTTTACAATTTCATTTGCATTCATCCACAAGTAGTAGCATTCTGAGGACCAAATAGAAACCCTACATTTCTCTTTTTGTACTCCAAAGGCATAGAATAAAAATGATCGAAGGGAGAATAAAAAGAAAGAAATATAGTTTATCATCGAACCCGTTCGGCTTTAGAAGACCAAAACAATTAGTGCTCATCGAGATACCAGGACCATCTGGGGCTGTCGACACCTCTCACTTAAGTAGGTCTCATCATTTAATGAAAAATCAAGCCAACACCCACAATAGTTTTTACTAACTTACCTCACACAGTAGAAAACTAAAATACAGTGCCAAAACCACCGTATGACCAAAAGTCCCAAGGTTTTAACCAGTTCACAGCTAGCCAAGAGAGCAAAGAAGATAAGTGATATGAGGTCGCCCGATCTTCTCGATGTAGTATGGATACTCACGGGAGTCTTTGATGAATCGCAATGATCCTCCAATACCAGTGCAAGGGACGAACTCTTTAATCCGCCAAAACACACTCGCATCGATTTCGCTGACTACCAAGCGAAGATCTATCGTGCACCTAATTTCCAGCGGAAAGATTAAATGATCTTGATTGAAGAACACTCCTAATTTCCTCTAGAATTTCAGCAATCACAAGAAACTCAAACAAGAACTTTCGTATATTGATTTTTCTCAAAGGTGGTCTATGTTACATGGCCAATGGAGTCTCTATTTATAGGGGCACACAGGCCCTTGCTTATGGAAAGTTTCCAACACAAGGAAAGTAATCAAATCAGATCTGATTCTATCTCTATTTCCAAAATTGAAAGATTGTTTTGATGATTCCGGGGTGCACAGAAGAAATTTTGGGATGGGACTAGATCTATTGGAAAGATGGCAAGATAAGATTTCCATGCTATACTTACAGCTTCCAAATAGACTCTTGATGCGAAATCTATGAGCGTTTAAAATCGTTCCCATCAGGCTGAGTCAGCGTCGGATTCTTTTGATGATTCTGACACGCACAGAAAGAATTCGGAGGTGGAGCCAGATCCATATGAAAGTAGACTTTAAAATCTTTCCAACAAGTACTCATGGGCTCCGAGATTCCTCTTAGATAAAAAGTTATTGCCGTTTGAAGTTGGACCTGTCAGGCTAAATCCGAATTGATCTAGAGGCCGAATTGGATTCCAAAACATGTCCCACTTGAACTCTTTGTTGAATTGGTCTAAAAGCAACGTGGTGGCCTTGAGGAAGAGTGGGGGGAAGGTGTTGACTTAGTCTTGATATGTTGGTTGGCTTTCCTTTTGGTAGACTCCAACTGTGAGCTTGTAGTGTTGATGCGATCCTCCTTGTATAGCTATGTAAATATGTATTTTTATCATTAGGTAGCATCATATAGTTCATATGATATAAAGGCACTTCTAAAGATAAGTTCACCTGATAATTTAAGTGATGCATAGGAGTTCTTGTAATTAGAACAATTAGCATTACTAATATGGTTGTATCCGTCGAGGCCATATCCTCATCATCCTCCACTTCTTGAAAACAAAGTCATTCTCGACTTTTGATATACTGAAAATAGGGTAACAAAGAAGCCAAGGTGTATGCATAATATATGTATATATCATACGTTTTAACAATTCTTCGTTGTTGCATAATTAATGTTATAAAACAGTAGCGATTATAAAAGCTCATTGTATTAGTAACCCGGGAGTTAATGAACAAACCAAAATTTTCCACACAGTCATTATTGCAACTTATTTTGCAGATGTAAATGATGCATTTATGCTATTCAAATCTCTGAGGTTCTAAACTTGCATTGCTAGCACATATGGGCAAAGCTACAACTTTTGGAATCAAACAAAGTTCATTCAAGTAACTAGATTTCAATCGAGCAATAGCACATTCATCTAGCAAGGGTGAAAAGATTTATAAGTTTTTCTATCCATTATCTACATTATTCAGATTGTCAATGCTAGATGATTCAATAAGAGATGAACACATAAGATTTGAGTTATCACTAATTTTCATTTTTCTCTCATAATGAACAAGATTCAACATACTAGAATTGTTATTTAAAATAATAAGTTTCAATTCATCTATGTGATCACAAGTAATGCATATTCGATATACATGAAATTGATTATCTACACTGTAATCTCCAATCAAATTGAACTTATATGTCTAGATATGAATACTTACCAATGATTTTAAACATGAAATTTTAGCAACATTATCAATCACTCTAGATACCTCTCTAGAATCATCGAACATAATATAGCACAAAAAATCATTAGAAGACATTCTAGTAAGAACTTTCTTATGAGTAATCAATTTCACATTATGTAAATTGAGTACAGAAATTTCAGAACATGGATTTTTCGATTGGTCGTATAAGTTCTCACAATTACTTACCTCTTCACAATTAAGTTCAGCACCAATATTGTTACCTTTGTCGTTCTTCTCAGATGATGTAGGTGCTGGGAATTTAAAATTACTAGGGTATACCCATGGGGCAGCAAGCACTCCATCCCCTCCCGTGGTTATCTCCTTCTTATTTGGCTTCAAATGTGTTGATTGTTGAACGTTCAATTCTTCCTTTTTAATGTCATCCTGCAAAATGTGAGAAACAACACTAGACGTAGATATTAATGTGTTAGTTTCAAATTCATACTCACTTTGTCTATCTTCTACTTCTCTATTTTCTTTTGGTGTCTTTCTCATACTCTCAATTTGGATGCCCTCAATCTCACATACGGCGGAATCACACAACTCACTCTTTTTATCACTCTCACTTAATTTGGCTATGTGGCTCTCATCCTCGCATGGATTGTGGTGTATCTCAGAAACTATATGTAGCTTTGTAATATCACTATATGTTATCTTGACCGAAGGGAAAGTCCTATACTCAGTCATCTTCTCATGTGTTACACTACTAGGGGCAGAAGAACTAAGGTATGGACATGAAGGAAACTATGGTGTTCGTTTCTCTGTATGTCTCTTCTCTTCAATAGCATAATTCACAAGATCGTACACACTACCAAAATATTTATGTTGAAGTGTAGCGACGATCTTGGAATTTAATCCTCCTTTGAAGTATGCCTTTTCTTTTAGCTCACTAGTGACACTGGCCCGACGTAATGTATCTTATAGCTCAAAATAATATTCTTGAACAATGTTACTGCTTTGTGTGATACTCTCCAGATGGCGAAGCAATCCCCGCGTATAATAGGATGGCACAAATTCTTTCCTTATTAGTGCCTTCAAATCTGACCAAGACTTAATAAACTATTTTTCAAATCGTTGTTGCCACCAACTATAAGTATAATCTTTAAATTTTCTAGTGGCACACATAACTTCTTGGTCTTTTGGCAGCTTCTAAAATCTAAATATTTTCTCCATGCGTCATTCCCACTCAAAATACTCTTCTGGATTTTCACTTCCATAACCAGGAATAAAGCTATCTTCTTGTTGTTGTGGATGAAGTGCCCGCACAATATCATTCACGATGTTCGAACGTAGTACTTTCATTTGACGATTGAATTTAATGTGGTGATCTTGTATATCCGTCTTGCGTTGCCCCCCATTGCGGCTATGCCAGCTACAAATTCTTGCTTCAATGCACTTCTTATTGCCTGATGTTAGAAACGTCACCATAGCTATCTTCTCCTCCTGACATGGTTAGTGGCACAAAAAAACACAAATATGACAAATATATACATGATGTGTAGAGTTCTCTCAATCTCACTTTTTCCTCTCCCAAGTAAAGTTCTTACTTTTTCGAAGGGAATTGAGGCCAAAAGAAACTTACACTTGGTGGTAGCTACAATAGCATGTTATGATCAAGCGAATATAAAAGTGACTCATAATTGCACGGCAAAGAATATTTAGTGAAGTTTGGTTAGAAAATATTTATTCTACACAATCTAAATTTCACGATGTCATTAAATTAAGTAATAATCTAAGCTAGAAAGCCTATGTGCTGATCTAAAATATATATATGAAGTATATGAACGCATACGTAAAAATCAATGTGACTCAATGCAAATAAAAGAATGAGCTAAAAGAAACATTCGTGAAATATTAGCTAGTTTTGCACCAAGTACAAAGAGAGATGCTAGCCAATTGCAATAATATGAATTTAAGGGCAGAACATTGCTCAAATAAATTAAATACACAATCTG
Source organism: Melocanna baccifera (assembly GCA_036346265.1). Lineage (NCBI taxonomy): Eukaryota > Viridiplantae > Streptophyta > Magnoliopsida > Poales > Poaceae > Melocanna > Melocanna baccifera. Next base: position 14,267,665 of record CM070679.1, read on the forward strand.
AATTTACGGACTAAGGTTAACTAACCCAAATTCGGCCAATACTTTCTTTTCCTTTTTTCTTTCCTTTTTTTGTGCTCAAGCCGTGGCTTCTCTCTTTTTTTAATCGTCTGCCTTTTTTTTACTCAAAGGCCAAACTAGGTTTTAATTGTTCCTTGATTCTACGCAAGTCCAAAGTTGTTCAGCAATATGTAGATAATTCTAGAACGGTCCTAAAGCAATTCTTAAAGACTAGTCTCAAGGGTCAAATGATTTAAGTGAAAATCTCAATAGACGCTCGAAATTCAAACCACAACAAACTTCGAACAGTCCGAACGTGTCCGACTAGGATTCTTGGTGGTGACTAGGGTTTCTTGCTGCCAATTCAAACAAGAAAAGGAAACTCAAATATTTCGTATATGATAATTTTCCAAGATACACAAAGATCTTACGTGGATAGCCAGATCAAGAATTCAAATGTGAATTGAATCTTCTTCTTTTTTATGTTAATTGAAAGATCAACTAGCGGATTTTCAAGAAAATTGGTACGCAACGATTAAGCTACGCAAAAGACACGATGATCAATATATAAACAAAATTTCTAATGGATCAAGACATAACAAAACTCACAAAAATAACAGATGCGAAACTAGGGTTTGGATTTTTTTGTGAGGTAATTTTCGGATATACGAACTATAGGACTGGAAGTAATGAACTAAAAGGTAAAGGGATAGGATCATACCGAGTAAACCGTGCTCTGATACCAAGATAATACGAGGTCGTCCGATCTTTTCAACGTAGGATAAATACTCACGAGAGTCTTAATGAATTACAAAGATCCTCCAATGCCAGTGCAAGGGACGAACACTCTTTAAACCGTCAAAACACACTCGCATCGATTTTGTCAACCACCAAACGAAGATCTATCGTGCGCCCAATTTCCAGCGAAAAGGTTGACGATCTTGATTGAAGAACATTCCTAATTCCCTTTGGAATTTCGGTAATCACATGAAACTCGAATAAGAACTTTCATAGATTGATTTTTCTCAAAAGTGGTATGTGTTACATTGTCAATGTATTATCTATTTATATGGGTACATAGGCCCTTGTCTATGAAAAATTTTCAACACATGGAAAGTAATCAAATCAGATCTAATTCTATCTCTGTTTCCAAAACCGAAAGATTATTTTGGTGATTTCGGAGCGCATAAAAGGAATTTGGGATGGGACTAGATCTGTTGGAAAGAGAACGAGATAAGTTTTTCATGTTGTATTCACACATTTCAAATAGACTCTTGATGCAAAATCTATGAGCATTTAAAGTCGGTCTTGTCAGGCTGAGTCAATGTCGGATTATTTTGACGATTCTGACACGCACGAAAAGAATTCGGAGGTGGGCCAGATCTATCTGAAAGTAGACTTTAAAAGCTTTCCAACAAGTACTCATGGGCCCCGAGATTCCTCCTAGATAAAAAATTATGGCCGTTTGAAGTCGGACCTGTCATGCTGAATTCGAATTGATCTGGAGGCCGAATTGGATTCCAAAACGTTTCCCACTTGAACTCTTTGTTGAATTGGTCCAAAAACAACGTAATGACCTTGAGGAAGAGTGGGGGAAGGTGTTGACTTGATCTTGACATGTTGGTTGGCTTCCCTTTTGGTAGACCCCAACTACGAACTCGTAGTGTTGATACGATCCTCCTTGTATAGCTACGTAAATATGTATTTTCATCATTAGGTAGCATCATATTGTTCATATGATATAAAAGCATTTCTAAAAACAAGTTCATCTGATAATTTAAGTGATGCATAGGAACTCTTGTAATTAGAACAACAAATATTACTAATATGGTTGTATCCACCGAGGCTATGTCCTCATCAATAAGACTGGACCAATGCACAGCCAGAGGGAGAAGCCAGCCATCTCCTCTCTCTTCATAAGCAAGCCAACCATTGAGATCATTCATTCCTCATCTTATTCCCAGCTCATTTCTTCCTCCAATTGAAAGCCAACCAAGCCAAGAAAATAACCACATTGTCATTGCCATTTCTCGGCCAAGACATAGAACCAAGCCAAGGAAAGCCCCACCACAACCATCCAAAGGCAGCCCTAGAGGGACAGTGAGGGAGAGGAGCCCGGAGGAGAGGAGCTCAAGGAGTAAGGGAAGACGAAGGAGCGAAGACGACGACCACAGACGCGTAAAACCTTTAACGACTGTCAGGACCACTTCAAGCCAACCAAGACAAGAAGGGGACCAACTAGCCGACCACAACCTACAAAGACCAGATGAGACCGAATCATAGAACACATGAGGGGAATGTCACGATCACCACGACCAACATCACCCCTTTCCATTTCTAGCCCGATAAATCAAGTAGGTCACCTCACCATTCCCCTTTTTCTCACAGCACAAGCACATCACAACACACAAGACCGCAGGCTGCACCGACCAAGTAGGATGGCTCAAGGAAAAGTGAAATAGCCCGTACCTCGGCCGCGATGCCACGGTGGCAAACCCGCGGATGGCCACCATGTGCCCTTGGTGGGTTGCATGCTCCCTGACGCATGCAAAACCCCCCAAGTCTCGTCATAGAAATAGAACCACCGATCTTCCAAACATTGCATGTACATGAGTAAAGAGAAGCTAAAAATGACTGTTAATTACAAAAATAAGTAGAGAACGAGTATATGGAACCATCCTAGGGTAGAAAGGGGAAGAAGTTGATTCGTCAGAGCCGTGCTAACTCCCACCTACCAACACCGGAGTCGGTCGAAGGAGGAGAAGAGGAAGTGTGATAACCAGATGTAGCAGTCTAGGCTGAGCAGAATGCCATGGCTGGGCCAAGCCGACAGCAATTGAGCCGACGACCAGGAATCAGGGGGCAAACCAAAAGAAATCAGAGAGGGAGCATGGTGGAGGCGGCGGGGGAAGCCCACCGGTGTCAAGCCGACGGCTGGTGGCGCCACGCGAGCCAGCACCTAACACATTTGCGGCGCCTAAAAAGTAGCAACCGAGGCGTGAAGCGGAAGGGGAATAGGGAACCAGCGTAGGGACCGAGGACCTTGCCAGCGGCGGAGACCACATCGTCTATGTGACTATGGCCCCGCTCATTTCGGCTTTTTTCGACTTCAGCTTCTAGCTTCAGCTTTTTTTTCACTATTCACTACACTATCCACTAACTCACCATACTGATGTTTTTGACCACTCTGATGTTTTTTCAGCCAAAAGCCAAAAGCCATCGCTATTCCGATCACCCCCTATGTCAGTTCTGCTATGCTAAGTGGGCCATGAAACGTAATCATTGTAAGGGAAATTGTAATTTTGCGTTCCTCTAAAGAATTAAAAAAATACATGCTGATTTTGTGTTTGTACCGGCAGGCAGATGGCTGCGAGGGTTTCCACCGGCCCGGAGGCCTTGGTAAGTTAACCTGCTGACGCGCCTGTCATGTGGTCACGAAATGTGACGATTTGGGCCGGGAGATGCCGCGTTGCTTGCCTTTTCCCACCTTGGTGGCCCCAACAACCAATAATAATACTCTCGCGCTGGCCCAGGCGTGTAGTTCCCACCAATTACCGTTCAGGCCCAATCATCGGAGGTTGGCGATCGCTTTCTGGGCAAAAGCCCGCTGTTACCTCTACGCACGCATCACTGGATCGTGCGCACACCGTCCGGACTCGTGAGTCGTGGCTCCGAGCCCTTCGGCTCATACAAGCTCTTCCGTCCATTTGAGATCTGACCGCGCAGGTTGATCCATGGCAATTACAAGGATGCTCCACTGGGCTCCCTTTCAAATTTTAAGGCGTATAGTTTTTCCATCTCGCTAACTATCCTCACCATTTCCAGTGTACTTATAACAAGGATACATAGTACGGTTATTTCCTCTCGTCTTTCCTTGGTTTTGTAACCTTTCCAATACTTGTGTCCACTGCAAATATGCCTAATAATTGAGATGAAGGGAGTACATGGTCGGTGCACATCATACCGATGTGCATTATTAGTTGCACGTTTTTTTAACTTACTCTCTACGCAAACACGCACAAAGGGGTGATATGGTAACTATGGAATAACTCAGGTCGCTTAGTTTGACATTGATTTATGCCTTTTTTTATATTGTAGCTGGTTTATTTTTTTGCTGTAGCTGAATTGGTTTATTTGGTATAATTAAATTTTAAAAAAATATGAAAATAGAAAAAAAAATATGTTAACCCACCACGAACAATGCAATGGAATACAAAAAAAAGGCAAAAAAGCGCAAAAAAATCTAAAAAAAGAAAATGATACAATTACTGAATAGTGAAAAAATAGAAGTAAGAAACAGAAACTGGTTTTAAACCAAAATGAGCACAGCCTCAGTAGCGAAAATTGGATGGCTTCATGATCTGATTCAGCTGCCAATAACGACGATTAATTCTGCTGTGGCGATTTTGACATGTGCAGAATCGATCCATGTGTGATCGGAGTGATTATGCGCTGCCCTTTCGGATCAGCGCGAGTGGATTTCCAGGATACGATGAAGCCCGACAACGCTAGCCCATGCGTGTGGTCCGCGGATTAGTTGGATGTCGGTATCTCAATCCGTCCGTCGTGCTGTTCGGCTTCAGCCAGAACATTTGATTGGTATCTCGAAAACGAAAATTACAGAACACTGCATCGATTAATCCACATTAATCGATTGAACATTTATCAGTAGCGAAAGCTGGAGCACAGAGTATAGTACTAGTATTTGCAGTATTCTAACTGCATCACGATGGATTAGAAAACTGGAGGGGCCGAGAAGAGGGACGCAGGGGGGGACATGGGTTGGCCTCGAGCAAATAAATCAACGTACACGCATGGGGCATGTCGCCATGGCAAACGAGGCAACAGTAGCAGCCAAGAGCAACAGTGGTGGGCAGAAGCCAGGTGATGATGGCTTCAATGGCGCCAAAGGGGGCAACTATACCGGTAGTACACTTGGCCACACCGTCCAATGGCAACAGCTGGTTGCATTTCCGCTTTGGCACCACACGATGCACCTTTTGGAAGGTGGCCAGCAGCAGCACCGCTCCAGCAGGAACAAGTTAGGCCAGCCTGCCATAGTGGCCTGTGATGAGCCCTAGGCATCCAATCCATCCCAGCCATGCCTGCTTTTGATCCCCTTATACTGCATGCACTTAATAATTTGGGGGAAGCTTTGGGCAGTTGGACCTTGACACCTCCACCACCACATTGCAGCTTCCTATGCATCTGATGAGAAAAGAGGCAAAGAATTCAATTCCAAATGGATCCAGACACCACCACCACCACCATGCCAAGCAAAGGTAGCACCATGGATTGGTAGACGGCTAGATAGATGTGTAGATTCCCAAGCAGCTAGAAAGGAAAAGTAGGAGGGGAGAAAAACATGTAGTAGTGTAGTATGCTTCAATAAAGCAAGGTGCAAAGATGGAAGAAGGTGCACGTCCTTGTGTGGATGGGGGGTGCGGTGGAAACATGGCATGGCATCTTTTGCCCTCATGATCAGGTCCAAGGCATGTTCAAGTGGGTCATGCATGCACAACCTTGGAAAAGATGAGATCTCCTCATCTAACTTTAACTACTATATTCTTTACTCTTTCCCAGGCACCAAATCAAGATTTGTTTGTTTCAGCTAAGGGGGGTCACTCATCGGAGTACTACGAAAGTGCCCTTTTCCTTTGCCTCCAGGGCTTGCACTGGTTTAGAGATCGTCACCACTCGCAAGGACCTATGTAAAGATCACAAACACCCATACTTTCGTGTAGGGGAATATGCCACCTCATGTGGGGGCATAGCATACAACAATTTTTTTTTTGTTGCATTCAAAGAGGTCGCTTTGTTCGACCCACTTGTTCTTTTTGGCTACTGTTTATAACTTTTGAATAAAATTTTTGAAATTTAGCTGTTTACGATAGAGATTATGGAGAGAGAGATACTCGCTTGCGATTTTAGATGGTACAGATATTGGGCTTTTAACGTGTACTATAATTAACTTGTAGACTTCATCTTTAAAAAATACTCCATTTGAAAGTTAGGTACTATAGCAAAAGCCAAAAATCATTTTGAGAAGCTGAAAAGAACAGACCCTGTATCTGCTTCAGCTTCTGATTTCTAGTTCATTGTTCTTTAATTTTATCTTTTTCTAGTTTTTTAGCTTTTTTGACTTTTCTTTTCTTTTATTCCTTTGTATTATCCGTAATATGGTAACATATTTTTCTATTTTTTGTAAATTTACTTATGCCAAAAAGCTACCAGATGCTATAGTGTAAAATAAATTAGGTACACTAAAAAAACAAAAAAAACCATAAAAAAAACCCAACTAAGCACAGCCGAAGGATCAGCCCCCTCGGCACACATGTACATGCATGATATTTACATATCACATCTTAGCTTGCACGCGCAATGCAAAGGATGAAGAGATCTAGGTTAGAAACAAAACAAAACAGTGGGAGAAGATGCAATGTAACGAATGGCATCAGCCTGTCATGTTGGCCACCAATTTCTCCTTTTACTCCCTTTATTACTGTCTCTGCCCGCGCCCCCAAACGATCTTATTCTTTATTTTTTTTACATACATATATCTAGAGCAATCATGGTGCAACAAGAATGACTTCGCGGATCATTCTCCTCGCAATTCCATTCCATCCAGATAATTATTCGGTCTATTCAGGTCGATGGACGCGTGCATCCATGATCAAGACCGCACTTTTCACTTTCCTTCGGTGGGGAGGCTGCTCTTCTTTCTTGCATCTTTTTCTTTTAGGTGGCAATAGGAATTTGAGAGCAAAGAGTTAACACAAGAATTTCCCAGAAACTGGACCCTACCAAGAATGGACGGTTTTTTTTATTCAGAGATGAAAGAAGAGTACGTAATGTAACCTCACTGGAAGCTTACTCCGTTTGCTACGAAATTTCAGTTTATTCCGTGCGCTATGAAATTTCTGGGAAGAATATAAAGCGGCGAAAACGAGCTGTACACCTGCCGTGAAGTGTCAAATGTATAATAAGGCACACTGGACTTTGGGGAGAAAAAAAAAGGTATGGAATAGTCATTGTTGCTGACGTGGCAGCAGGGACCCACAAACACGCGGATATGAGAGAAATTGCCCGTTAAGGGTATCTTCAATGGTGCTGAGTCAGCTGACTATTTACATGTACACATCAGCATATATCCTATGTAGAGGAAAGAGAGTATGCAAAACACAAACAGCTAGCTACTATTTTGTCTCTAGTCTATAACGTAAAACGAGGCAGCATCTATAAATAACTGTGTGTGCATGTAAACATCAAATAGCTATCCTTATAGATAGTCCTTTGGAATACTAGCTTTTAGTGTGTACTCTATAGATGATGTGAAATCCTTATAGATAATATTTAGCTAAGATCATTAAAAATACCCTAAGATCGATCGCCGGATGATGGGTAAGGCCCACACTCCAATACCCTCAACCAAACGGAATCCTCAAGGGCGAGGGAGGCTTTTCGTTTTGCAGGCAAAAGTGAGCACAGCTTTTCTCGTTTTGTGGGATTCTGCGCTTTGCCTTTGTTGTTGTACCGGTACTGCGCCTATCTTTCTAGCTGACGGCCACCCGAGCGAAAATATTACAATAATCATACTTATATTATAGGGTACCACTTCTTAAGAGAGAGGATTATATTAGGAGACAGATAAGGTAATTATGTATTGTTATATTTGTAATCAAAAGTTTTTTACAAATATTCTACATTTAGAGCTATTTGCTTTTGTATTGCTTGAAAAGTAACATCAAAGTTTGATCAGTTAAAATTAACAGTGACGAGTGCAGACAGAGGAAGTCAACAATGAAAGATTTGGAATTGAGCACATAAATATTACTCTAGCTACTTTTTTTTTAATTTTGATCACCGAACATTAGGTGCCTGCCGTGTGTGGTAGATCTACGAAAGGGCTTATTTTTTAAAAGAAATAGATGGCTAAATTTAAAAAAAATAGCTAGAGTGATATTTTTAGGAGCATTTCAAATATTTCTACTAAGCTCTAGATCACTGCGCTGAAGTACTCGCTCATTATCGATGTACGAACAACATAAAAGATGGCCGTATAGATACGTAACTCGACTGTACTACTCCGATATATAGAGAGAGAAAAGATCTTAACCGGATTACATTCGGCTCTAAACGGTTTTAACTTATTTTTAAAAATTAGAAGTTATTTAAAATATATTAGCTTCTTAATTTTTGCTTTTTATTTTTTTTCTTTTTTCCTGATTTATTTGCATTGTCTCAACAAAAATATAGCGGTGTTTTCTAATTTTTCTTGTTTTTTCTTATGTTTTGACTCAGAAAAAAAAAAGTAACAATCGCTTCAAAACAATTGTAACAAAAAAAATCTATAGCAAAAACCAAAAAATTATAACTTTTAAATCGTTTAGAGCACTACCTCCTACTAGGCTAGCTGGACTAGGTAAAAGTTGAGAGCATTTACATGTCGTGCATAATGGTAGTAGTGAGTAGATTTCGTCGTCGTCGCCGTTGTTTTCATACGCCGTCGCGCGCGCACACACACACTTCACAAGGATGCAATCATGCAAAGCAGAGTGGCAGACTTGGGAGCGAATAGGTGTTGTGGGCGAGCACCGCGGGTGGAACGTGGTAACAAATAGTACTACTCTACTGCGCATCGTGCATAACACAGGTGAATCTATAGGCAGAATGCCCAAGTGCGTGCGTGCGTGCGGATCAAAAGTGTAACTGCTGTAGTTAGTGCGAAGATGTTAGTGCACGGTCCATTTCTCCCAAAAACCCACGGGCTATCCTATCGTCGTATCAGAGTTACCTGACAAAAGGACAACAAATAAAATCCTCCACGAGTAGTAGATGTGCGCACTCACCGGCACACGGTGGCAGTGCGTGAGTACCAGGCCGCATTTGTAAGTAAACCACGATTAAAACGGGAACCACACGAGATCGACGTTAGTAGGGGCGAAATTAACGAAGAAGAGCAAGTCGTATCTGTACTTTTGTAGCGACAGCATCGGTACCGGCGTAAAACCCGGAGCCATTTTATGCGCGGTGATCTTGAAAAGTAGCAGATCGGCTGTTTATATTGGTTGCGGTGATACTTTTTGGCTGTGGTTGATGAATAGTAGTATCTAATAGAAACAATCGATAAATAGTAGTGTATTATATAAAAATAACGTAGCAACGAAAGATACTACAACATTCAGACCGCTATGCGATTTACGAAATTGTGATATAATAAAATACAAGTACGTTATAATACGTAAAAGCACATATTGTAATGGCTAATGAATAGTAGTGACTGAAAGAAATGACTTATAGAAACTAGAACATTCGTATTGGTTTCGGCTTCTGAAAGCATAAGCCAATATAAACAGGCCTGGTCTTATAGGAGAACTCACTGATCCAACCAGCCAGTATGCACGACTTGTATCTGCTTTTCTTACTACGTCGACAGCAGGGGCGGATTCACACCCCGAACAGCCTAAGCTCTAACCTAGGGTGCTCTAGTCTAGGGTATGTGATGTTTATCAATGTAAAGTATAGGTAAGTCTAAGTCCATAACTTTCTCTTCTAACTTAAGTAATAGTAGTCTCTAATCTTTTCTAACTCGGAACTAATAAAATCTTAGATCCGTCCCTCATCGACAGACGTGTGTCAATACTCGCACTCAAATTGATCGGATGGTCTATCGTCTCAGTTTGTGCAGACCCAAATTTGAAGAAACCGTACGGACAGTTATATAATTATACCCGGAATTTGATTCTTTTTTGAAGGAAAAAGGTTACTGGTATCTGTGTGAACCAACTTGCACCAATTATGCACAACCGCGCTCTCAGCCAGAAGTGCGAGTATTCGCAAACCGAGCTTAGCTCGGTTGGTGAAGCCAGCCAGTAGGCTGCTCATCCGCCCGGACTTGAGTCTGGGTAGACACATTTTCTTATCCTTTCAGTATTGTTTATGTGAATAATATTTGCTAAGTACATATGTACATAGATGCATTCAGTGATTAAAGTATGTGTCCGCACTCTGTGAGGCTCTTGCATCCGTCTCATCTTAAACGTATATATTGGACGCACCTACAAGAATATATACTCGTAACTCAACAAAAAGAAGGGCGAGTATTCCATTTTCACATGAAAACCGCAAATTTTCTGTACTAAGCTGCACTATGTTTACCTATGCTAACAAAAAATCGTGTGGTTAGTTTTTTGTATGGTCGATATTAATTGTGCACTTGTAATCGATTGTATAAAACGGATCATCCACTCTTCAATATTTTGAACACTTTGCTATGTGCCTATATCATGTTATCGAAAATTGTACTCACTTTTTCAAGTGAAATGATCTGCAAGTAGTTTGCCCACGGAAAAAAGGTTAGTCATCCCCAAGAAGGCCAGGGGAAAGAAAAAGGAGTTGGTTTGATGACAGGTACGTGCTGGTTTCAGAAAAGTTTGATAAGTTCATACCCCTTAACGCAAGCGAGTATTGCATTTTACGGATGATATTATTACTAGTGTCGATGCGATTAAGCGAACTAAAAGTGCATTCGTCCTTGCTTGCATTGTAAGCATGTTGCGACAGCGTGGTTAACGGGAAACATTCAGGTTGACAAAAATCCAAACAGAAGACAGATGAACAAATTGCAGTGCCTAGGACAAATCTAAAATCTATTTACCGTTTCAACAACTCCAATCCAATACGAACAAAAGAAGCCCATATCTAGGTCTCACTCATTTAGATTTAGACTTTTAATTTCTGATTTATTTTTCGCTATTCATAATGTCTTTTAATGATTTTTAGTATTTTCTTAAGATTTTTTATTAATTTTTTTTTTCAAATTTGTTTGCATTATACGTTATGTGCTAACCTAATTTTTTAAATTAATTATACTAAATAAGATATCATTAGCTGTAATATAATTTCAATCCGCTATGGTATAATTTCAGTTATAAACTACTAAATTTTAATTTCAGTGAATTTGTAGACAACCCATAAAAAAAAGCCCAGACTGATGGTCTAAACACAGGAGGAAAAAAAAAGAACTTTTTTGTGTGTGCGTGTGTGCAGACGACCTTGGAATGCACGACCAGTCGAGCAGACAGGCTGGCCTGCCGCGTCAGGTCAGGGCAGGAGGACATGGAGCGAGGCGTTCTTGGTGGCCGCGCACACGGGGCAGGCGTCGGCGGTCGCCTCGCAGCCGCGGCACAGGCACAGGTGCCGGCACGGCAGCAGCAGCACGCACGCGTCCGCCTCGCCGCACGCCTTGCACGCCTTCCTCCCGCTGGACACCTCGCATCCGTCCGCGTGGATCGCTCGCACGAAGCAGCACGACTGCGCGTCCTCGGCGTCGCCCTCGCCCTCGGCGGCGCAGGGAGACTGCAGGAGCTGGTCGAGCGTGGCGCGGAGGCCCGCGGCCGCCGCCTCGTGGCTTTTGGCGATGCCCAGCCAGGCCTGCCCCTCAGCGCCCACCTGATGGAGCTTCTCGTCCAGCTCCGCGTTGCGCCCCAGCGCGCGCTCCAGCTCGGCCTCAGCGGCACGCAGCCGCCGCGCCGCCGCGCGCTCCACTGCCGACACCACCGACCGCACGTGCCGGCGCCAAGCTTCCTCCAGCCCCGCCCTCAGCCTCTCATTCTGCACGAATGATCCCCAGCGAATCAAACACACCAGACAGAACAGAGAGTGCTGTCGTGCTTGCCCTTGTCGAGAAATCAACGAACCTCGAAGCGGACGAGCGCGTCGATCTCGACGTTCTGGCGGTAGAGATGCGACAGGAGGCCGTGCGAGACGGGCTCGGCGCTGGCTGGGCGGCCGCTGGTAGACGCCGCGCCGGAGCCCACGACCCTGCCACTCTGCGCGTTCCCGAACGCCTGCGGCACTGGCGGCAGCAGCGCGCGGTGCCCTTCCATGATCAAACCCACCGCACCGTCGTCGCCGCCCACCCGCGCGCGCTTCCTCGGCACGAAGCAACCGCTATCGTAGTTGTTGGGGTGGTGATGGTTGCAGGTGAGCTCGCTGCGCGGGTCGCTGAACACCGTGTTGCCCGCCGCCGCCACCTGCTGCTTCACCGCGGCGGCGAGGGCGCCGGGCTCGTCCAGGAACACCGACGCGCTGTCCAGAGCCGGCCTGCGATACACAACACACGAGGGATGAATAAGTCGTAAGGCACACGCAGCCAGGAGGAGGGCGTCCTTCTCGGATGGATAAATAGGCCAGGGGGAAGGAAGGAGAGGAGCACAAGGTGCATGAGGGAGAGAGAGAGAGAGCCGGACGCATGCATACGCAGGAAACGCACGCAGCACGGATGGAGAGACGGACCTGATGGCGCGGGGGTCATGGGGGAAGGCGTGGGCGAGGTACTGCGCCTGCACGGCCATCGCTACCACCGTCCTTCGCAACTACGACTACCTTCTCCTACCACCACCACCACCACACCACCGGAAGGAGGAGGAGGCAAGGATGCGTCGTGCGGTGTTGGGAGTGATGGAACGGACGGACCGGAGGAGGAGGTTTTTTCACGCCGCACTTGCACATGTACGCGTGTGAGTAGGAGGTTATATATGGCAGTCAGGGCGTCGGTGTTAGCGGCAAGTGGGAGGAAAAGACGCGGTGGTGTGGGGTGGGGTCGGGGTGGGGGACAAAGCCTGTTTATCTAGACGAGGTGGTACTATTATATATGGCAGTGGACAAAGAGGCAAGCAAGCGACGGATGCGTGGGGCCGGTTGGATGGCTTTCCGTCTTCTCTCTTTCCCCCGCTTTAATAATTTTATCGTTTACTACTCCAAATTCGTCGGGGCTTTGCTCCTGCTTTCCCGTGCAGCGATGCGGGCTTCGAGGACCGGGGCCGCTCGCCTGCGCGAAGTCGATGTTTTAGTTTCACACTTTTTTTATTTCCCCCGTTTTTAGTTCTAGGTAAAGAACGTTGGCTGGTGTGGATCTATCGTAGGGCTGTGTACTTTTACACTAAAGTACTGTTTAATTTAGTTTCTATATTGTGTCTTCTATTTTTTACTATTTATTAATTTTTTATTTTTTTAATTTTTTATTTTTAAGCTTTTATCTTTTCTTTTTTTTTCACGTATTTCTTTGCATTGTTTATGATGAGCTAACATGTTTTTTATTTTTAAATTTTTAAATTTAATTATGTCAAATAAATCAACTCAGATACAGTAAAAAATAAGACGGTTACAATAAAAAAATCATAAGCCAACACCATTCTAAACACATCCTAAACCAAAAAAAACAAAAAAAAAACCAAATCATACCGGTCAACTTGGTTTGACCAGTATTCGGTATTTAGTTTGGGATCTAGAAATTTGGTTTTTTTCGTTGTTTGGTATTTTCGATAAAAACCGAGATAAAACCAAAACTACTAAACTGCCATTCCTTCGTTTGTTCGTCACTTTGTCTGTGTCTAAGTCATCCTAAGGCCCCAAACCGGCAAGCCTCCACCCAAGCGGCCAAGCCCAGGAGCGCCAGCGCCAGCGTGGCCCACCAACCGAGTCAAAATGCTTAATGGTTGCTGAAGTGCTGACTGCTGAGCACCGAGCACTAGTTAACAGAGCGCAGTAGCGCACACCGCAGCACACAGCCACACACACTCCTCCTCTCATCTTAAACCCTAGGTGGCTCAAGCAGCTCTGGCCTCCGGTGCTCCTCCCAGTCTCAGGCCCGGCCATCAACCGTCGGTGCTCCGGTGCTCCCAGTCCCAGGCCCGATGCTCCACCTTCGTCGGTGGCTCGGTGCTCCCAGACCCTAGTCCGACTCCTAGGCCCGAATGCTAGCCTCCTCTCAAGACTCCTCGCCTCAAGGCTCCCTCTCTAAAGACGTCAGCGACAAGCCCTCACTGCGTCGAACCGCCGACAGCGCTGCCGGTGCCAAGCTGCTGACTACCAAGTCTTCTCCATTCTTCACATCTGGTTCTAGATCTAAATGCTCCAATAGTCCAGTCCATCTCTACATCTAAATGCTCCAGTAGTCTAGTCATCCTAAGTCTTAACTCCTAAACCTCTAGATCTACCGAATTTGTTACATAATATCTTGATTCATTTGCGTGTTTGGTGAATGCAACCTTGAAGCTAGATTGGTGATGGTGATTGACTGATATATCTACTACAACATCGGAGTTACGGAGTCAATAGGATCTTGTGAAGTAATTCCTTTCTCTATATTTCATTTGGCAAATAATAATTGCTAGAATGCCATATTGCAAATATTTCTCTATGTAATGGTTATCTATCTTTGTATTTTTGGATTATTAGATGTATGATATTGCAAATATTCATGTTGCTGCTGCTGGGTCGGTGGGTATGGGTTTGAATGTGGGCAGCGATGAAGTTGTCAGGCCCAATAAAGCTCAAGACAGAAAGAAACAAATGAATGCCATATCAGATATATGAAACCATTACACACGACTACCAGATGACCAGAATAAGGCTAAATGCAAGTATTATTCTCGGATCCTTGTCTACAATTTGCAAAAGAATAGTACCTCCTCACTAGTCTCTCATGCAAAATATTGTAAGAAACATCCTGATAGGAACAACAATCAAACTCAACTAAGCTTCCATCGAAGTAGTTGCATAGTACCTTGGCAATGCAATGCGGAAGAGGTTAGGGTATCATTTACTAGCATGATAATAGTAGATGAGCTACCTTTTATCTTCTCAGAATATGAAGGTTTGAGGGACTTTATGTCGAAAGCTTGTCCTCGGTTCAATCCACCATCTAGGACAATAATGTATAGAGACATTCTTTGCCTTTATGAAGATGAGAAAAGAAAGCTAAAAATTCTTTTGAAGGATTCTCTTTAAATAGTTAACCTCACAACCGACACATGGACTTCTTCAACCCTTCAAAATTACAAATTTCTCACTGCCCATTACATTGATAGCAATTGGCGACTTAACAAAAAAAAATCTTAACTTTTATTTGGTAGACAATCATAAAGGAGAAGACATTGGGAAAGCACTAGATAAATACTTGCTTGAGTGGGGCATTGAGAATGTGTGCACTATTACTGTAAATAATGCTAGCTCAAATGATGGAGCTATAGGCTACATGAGAAGGGCTTTGAAAAATCATGGTGGTACATTTGCGAAAGGTAATCATCTTCACATGAGATGCGTAGGTCACATTATTAATCTTGCGGTTCAAGATGGGTTGAAGACAAGTAACACTAGATACACAAAATGCTAGTGGTACTGAGTATTTTCAAGTGCATCTACAAATATTATGAGGTCTTCATATAATAAGAGAATGTAAGTTTGTAGTGGAGGTGGTGACAAATCTGAATTAGATAAGTACCTTGGTGCGTACAATAGTTTATCTTTTAGAATTGTCTCTATCTAAGGCTTCTACCTCACCTAAAGACAGCACTAGAAACAACCTTCCAACAGTAAATTATTCCTTTAACTATGTTATACTATATTCATCATAAGTTCCTATCTCATATCTTTTCACTATTTGCGTTGATTTACGAGTTTAAGTCATCTCTTGCATAAGTGACAGCATATTATCTCTCCTCACCCCCTCTCTTCTTCGCATATAATTTTACTTATTTAATATAACTAAGAGATACTTAAGATAATACAATTAAAGGGGTGTTCAGAATGACGTTGGCTTATGATTTTTTTACTGTAGTTGGTTTATTTTTTTACTGTAGCCATAATTAAAATTTAAAAAATTAATAATAGAAAAAATATGTTAGCCCACACGGATAATACAAAAGAATATAAAAAAAAGCAAAAAACTTAAAAAGCAAAAAAAAAAACTAATTAATAAATAGTGAAAAAGTAGAAATCAAAAACTAAATTGAATAATGCCTAAAGATACCCTTCGACGCAGGTAAGCCTATCGACATTTTGTTGTTTCTCTCTTTTCGTGCAGTAGTACTACATCATAATTTCCAATGCGCTACATTAACAATGTCAAACCGGTATATGGTTCGTTTCTTTGATGGGGAGCATCAATTTGACCATTCGAATCCATAGAAAACAAAAAACGAGAGTAGAAAAAAAAGCGGTCAAAGCAACGGACGCAGCGGTGGTGACAATTCACGCGAGGTACGAGCAGTGAGGCGCCGTACACCGACTCCACAGTCACAAGCACAGCTGGCCACCGCACCCGTACGTTTCGTTTAGCAAGGATTAATTAACTAACGGCGCACCGATCGAGCATTTCCGGGTGCGTGCGTGCAATGCAACGGCTCGTGCCGATTCGGTAGTTCATGCGCGGGCGAACCGACACGAGGTGCCCCCCACCATGTAGGACTATTCCTTTTAGAGTACTTTTGTTATCTTAGTTATCTCTTAACTATATTAAATTAGTAAAATTTTATATACAAAAAAAAGAGATGATAGTGATAATGTACTGTCTCTTATATAAGAGATGATCTGAATTCATAAACTAACGTAAATAGAGAGAGTAAGTATGAGACAGAAAGTTGTGATAAAAATAATATAAAATAATTAGAAAATAATTTACTATTGAAGATACTGCATGTAGTGTTGTCTACAGATGAAATGAAATATTTAGAATTAACCTTAGCTCCGCTTCAAACGGCTTTAGCCTTAACTTATTTTGGCTTTCAATTTATTTAAGATAAAAATCATTTGGAAGATATTGACTTCTAGTTTCGATTTATTTTAGCTTTTTGTGTTTTTTTGGTTTTTTGGCTTTCCTTTTTCTCCTTATTTTCTTTGTATTGCTCGTGACGATATAATAATTATTTTATTTTTTAGAAAAATTAATCACCACTACAGTGTAATCTTAATTAAAAATTTAATTTATAAGTTAGTTAGAGCACCTGTCTAAAAAACAAATTATTATACGTATCAAGTAAACCTACCCCCATGTGGTGCATGGAACGCATTAAGCCATTAACCACTCGCGTGCTAGGCACTAGTACCTGACGTGATGCCCCTGCACAACCGGACCTCTAGTCTCATTTGATGGGACGCCTAAACAAAAGAGTTAGCAGCAGCAGCACCACCACGTAGCAGGACGCGATAGTTAAAAGAGTTTCGTGCTTGTACAATCTGGTCCTAGTCACAAAAATTCTGTCTACGCATACTAATACAGCAGTAAGACTGCTTAGGGCATGCAACATTTCCTCTGCATGTACAGTAATCCGAACTAATTAACGTTCCCTGTTTACTGGTCCGCGCCAAGCCAAGCTAGCTCGTGTGTTACCGCCTGCATCCATCCAGCCTTGTTTAATTCGTATCATCGTGCAACGTTTCACCGTTACCATCAGCCTGCACGGGGCACGTCCTGTGCCGTGCGTAACTGTGCAGCGGTGCCATTTTAATTCGTGCCAGGCGGCCGGACACGAGGACGAAGAGAGGCACCAAGAGGCGAAGGCAACGGCGCGGTGAGACGGAGCAACGCGCAGCAAGAGTGGCCACGGCCGCACGCGGCTCGTCCTCGCCTCCTTCACTCCGGGGGTCGCGTACGCATGCAGGGGCGACCGCACCACCGCCGCGGCCGGGCTCCCTGGACCGTCGATTGGCACGGAGCACCACATCAGCTCCCTTTTCTTTTCCATTTACCTTGCTTTCCGGACGCATTAAAAACCTCCACGGGAACCGCGTGATCAGCCCTGCCCCGCGCGCCTAGTCTTTGCACTGCCCTATCTCACAGCCCGTGCTTGCCATGCTACCGGTCAGGTGCTAAACACTGCTCGTTGATGATGCGTGTACTTTCGAGCAGCTGCTTCAGGAGGGCGATGAGTGGTGGCCACGTCAACTAGGTTATACATATATACCATGCATCGAAGAAAGCTAGCACCTCGTCAGAGATGTTTAAAGTGGCTGGCAATCTAAATTTATTTTCTAGACCACAACTGGTAATCGATCTAATTCCAAGGTGCTCCTCCACTTGCCTGTGGATTGTGGGGCGCGCCACGGCAGCTGGAGTTTGACCGCGCCAGCTCATGAGCGCGCGCGCAAAGCTACAAGTCTTGTGATTAACACGTCGACTACGGCACCCCGTATCAACATTCAGTCACTAACCTTCAATAATACCCCAGTCGGAGGAGTATATGGCAAGTGACCTTCAATAATACCCCAGTCGGAGGAGTATATGGCTGCTTCACAGTATATGTTAATTACCTACCGACGGAAGGGTTCGAGAACTAACGTGTTAAGGGAAGTTAGAAATGAAATATCTTTAAAGGCCTGTAAACTAAAACTCTAAACTATACAACCTATCAACTAAGCTGAGAGTATAAAATACTACCCTTAAATTTTTTTATGGTTCCGATAAGTGGATCGTTAACTTCCACGTGCTCTATCCAAGGCTAATTTTTTAAATATATTTCCATATATCAAGTTTTTTTAACTGTTTTCTCCTGCATCAATTTTGGTCTACTTTTTTCTCTTCTTATGTTTTCAGGACATCTTAAAATTCTACTACGTACCGGTGCCTCAGGAGGTCTCCGTTGGGGATGTCCAAACCATTTCAATTGATGGGACAAACTTCTCTTCAATTGGTGCTACCCCCACCCCATCATACATATCATCATTTCATATGTGATCCCGCCTTGTGTGACCACAGATCCACCACATCATCCTCATCTCCACTACACTTATCTTCTGTATATACTTTCTTTTAGTGGTCTAACATTCTGCTCTATATAGTATTGTGGGTCTGATTGTTGTCCTATAGAACATACCATTTCACTTTTGAGTAACTTTTTGGTCACATATGACACCAGATGCTTGGCCCTATTTCACCCACCCTGTTCTTATCATGTGGCTCACGTCTTCATCAATCTCACCATCCCAATGTAGCATCGATCCTAAATAACAAAACATGTCCTTCCTAAGCACTATTTGTCTATTCAATCTAACATCTCCATCATATGTCTTAACACCGCTGAAATCACATCTCATATACTCAGTTTTAGTCCTATTAAGCTTATATCCCTTCAATTATAAGGTTTTCCTTCATAGCTCCAGATTTCTATCAATATCTATTCTACTCTTATTAATTAACACCACATTATCAGTGAAGAGTATACACCAAGAGATACCTCCTTGTATGTTATGTGTGACCTTGTCCATCATTAGGGCAAAAATGTATGGACTCAACGCTGACCTTTGGTGTAGTCCTATCTTAATAGAAAAGTTATTAGTAACACTATCACATGTTCTAACAGTAGTCACAATATCTTCATACATATCCTTAATTAGAGTAATATATTTTATTGAAACTTTTTTCTTTTGAGCACCCACCATATGACCATCCTTGGCACTTTGTCAAAGGATTTTTTTTTCAAGTCAATAAACACCATATGAATGTCCTTCTTTTGCTCCCTATATCTCTCCATCAACTGCCGTAGCAAGAAAATCGCCTCTGTGGTCGACCTCTCAGGTATAAAATTAAATTGATTTGTCGTTACACTAGTCACTTTTCTTAAATGGTGCTCAATCACTCACTCTTAAAACTTTATTGTGTGGCTCATGAGCTTAATTCCTTTATAATTAGTACAATTTTAAATATCTTGTTTATTTTTAAAAATTGGTATTAATGTACTTCTCCACCATTCGTCTGGCATCTTATTCAACTTAAAAATGCTATTGAACAAATTAGTTAGTCAAACAATCGCTACTTCTCATAAACATTTCCACACCTTGATAGGGATGTTATCAGGCACAAACGCCTTACCCACTTTTATCCTTTTAAGGCATCTCTTACTTTCGATTTTTTGGATTTTTTTGAACAAACTGCTTATCAGTGTCGTCAAAAGCAACATCCAATTTAATCATACTATCGTCATTGTCATGATTGAACAGCTTATCGAAGTAATCCCTCCACCTATCCTTGATATCCTCATATTTCACCAAAAGTCTATTAGTATCGTCTTTGATGCATTTAACTTGGTTGAAATATCTCATCTTCCTTTCTTGAATTTTAGGCATCCTGTAGACATCCTTCTCACCCTCGTTTGAATTTCGCTTCTGATAAATTTTCTCATATGCCTTATCTCGTGCCTCACTCCCCGCTTCTTCAAATTCTTGTTTGCTACTTTGTATTTCTGTACATTGTCACCGCTCCTATCAAGATGCATGTGCTTGTAGCATATCTTCTTCTCCTCAATATACTTTTGCACTTCATCGTTCCATCACCACGTGTCTTTAGGTTCTTCTCTTGTCTCTCAGGTCACTCCAAGCACCTCTGTAGCCATATTCCTAATACAAGTTGCTATCTCTGTCCACATACTATTTGCTTCGTTATTAGCTTCTCCTACATCATATATCCCTCTCACGATCATTCTGTACTTAAACATCTGTATGGTATCCTTTGTGCATTTCTACCACTTCATTCTCGTGGTTTTATGGACCTAAGCCTGTCGGACCCGCACGCACACTGGCCAACTACCAAGACCACATGGAATGAATTATATATATATATATATATATATATATATATATATATATATATATATATATATATATATAAAAGTCTCTTTCTACACCTAGGTGTAATTACACTCTATGTCGTATCTCACAATGTAGGAAGTATGTCACGTAACGGAGGCTATGTACGTGTAGTATACGAGTATTTAAGACCATCTAGGTGGTATGAATAATTTTTTAGAGGTGGTATGTATATTTTTTTGACATACTCCTTTTTATATGCGTATATAAATGTATTTATAAAATACGCTAAAAACTATGAACTCCCTTGTCATTTTTTCATATAGTTTACATCTTATAATTAGTACACGAGTATATCCAAAATGATAAAGGAGTATTTTAAATTTGTTTAGGTGATATATTAGAGATGGGTGTAATTACACCCGGATGTAAAAAATATTTTTCATATATATATAAAGCATACTTAAAAAAGATAAGATATTTTCATATATATATATATATATACATATATGTATATATAGAAAAATATTTTCTACACTCGGGTGTAATTACACCCACCTCTAATATACCACCTAACGAACTTAAAATACTCCTTTATCACTTTGGATATACTCATATACTAATTATAAGATACTTCAATATGAACCACATAAAAAATTACAAGGTAGTCCATAGTTTTTAACATATTTTGTAAATACCTTCATATACGCACATAAAATAGAGTATGTCAAAAAAAATGTACATACTACCTCTAAAAAATTGTTCATACCATCTAGATGATTTTAAATACTCGTATACTATACGTACATACCCTCTGTTACGTAAGATACTTCCTACGGTATGAGATACAATATAGGGTGTAATTACATCCGGGTGTAGAAAAGATGCTTCATATATATATGAAGTATCTTTTCTACACCCGGGTGTAATTACATCCACCTCTAATATACCACCTAAACGAACTTGAAATACTTCTTTATCACTTTAGATATACTCATTTACTAATTATAAGATACTTCAATGTGAACCACATGAAAAAATTACAAGGGAGTCCATAGTTTTTAGCGTATTTTGTAAATACCTTCATATACCTACATAAAAAGGAGTATGTCTAAAAAAATATACATACTACCTTTGAAAAATTGTTCATACCACCTAAATGATTTTAAATACTCGTATACTACACGTACATACTCTCCGTTACGCGAGATACTCGCTACGTTGTGAGAAATGATATAAGGTGTAATTA
The DNA here is from genome assembly GCA_036346265.1 of Melocanna baccifera. Classification (NCBI taxonomy): domain Eukaryota; kingdom Viridiplantae; phylum Streptophyta; class Magnoliopsida; order Poales; family Poaceae; genus Melocanna; species Melocanna baccifera. The sequence continues at coordinate 14,289,275 of CM070679.1, forward strand.
CACCTGATGTAGAAAAGAGACTTCATATATATATATATATATATATATATATATATATATATATATATATATATATATATATATATATATATATATATATATATATATATATGAGTATATCTAGTGCAAAACGGTATTTCAAAGGCAAAAGTGCAAAAACTTCTAAAAGCCATCTGATCTGGCATGTACGGCTCAGATCAAGGAAGGTGGAACCCCCACCCCATAAAACTTAATCTATGCAGGGGGTTTTGTGAAAGATTGATTAAATGAATTAAATGAGGTGGGGGTTCCACCCTTTTTGATCCGATCCGTACAATGCAGATCCGATAGCTGTAGAGAAGTTTTTGTATTTTTGCATTGAAATACCCTTTTACACTAGATATACTCCCATAGATATATATATATATATATATAAGATCGTGGGGGAACGGGCAATGCCGTACCATCCCCCGCTAATGTTCAGGTCACTGGCAGCGTAGCGGCAACGAGACTACGAGAGCACTCCGGTAAATAAAAATAAAAATAAAAATAATAATAATGACACCACTGCAGTCTCGATCGGGCGGCCTCTCTCCTCAAAAGGCCAAACAAACGGAGGAAAAAGAAAGGAAAGGAAAGCTGCTGCTGCTGCAACCGCAAGCCAGCAGTGGTGGTGCTGCACCGGCGATTACGTAGCGTTAGCGTAGACAGCGAGGGCCGTGGCAGGAAACGAAGAAAGCTGTGCTAGTTACAGGGCTAGAGGACCGGTGGCGGTCGATCGCCTCCCTCGGCCGATCGGCGTCGGCACGCACAGGCGTGCGTGCACCGGTCTCTGCACGAACGCACGCGCCGCGGTGCTCGCGGCGGCTGGTCTTCTCTTCTCCTCCCACTTTTTGCCTTTTTATGCCGCGTGGTCTTGGTCGTCGGCCAGTGTGCGTGCGTGGCTTTCGTCGTTGGAGAGATACGTGCTTAGTTGGATTAAACCCGATCGGGAGATAATCATATCGTTAAGCACGCGCGTAGTGGCTGGCCGTTGCACGCGTTCGTCCAGAATGATACGGTGACGGGAGGGAGGAAGGGGGAAGCCGGGGACATGCACGCATGGAGTCTGGACCGGGATGCTGCATCCATACCACGATGGACCGATGGGGTCAAAGAAGGATGGAAGGGGGCCACACATCGCAGGTGCATGCACGCATCGGGTAATGTAGCCATGGCTGGCTGCTGCTCACTGGCCAGGAAATTTAGAGGCCTATACGTGTCCCATTTTTTGTAGGTCCCAGGTTAATTCTGATGAACTATCGTCAATGTTTAAGAAGTTAAATTTTAAATTTACAAAAGGTTTGGAATTTTCTGTCCGATTTCAATCCTGACGGTCTGACTAGGGTAGTTGTGTTTTGCGGAAGTGGAGTGTGAAGTTTGGGAATAGGGCATTGATTTCATATTGCATGAAATATGTTTACGTTGACGTGAGTTAAGTTATAAAGAACTTGTACTCAAAAACGATTTCTTTGTTTTTGAATGTGTAGAAATGATGCGAGTCATCTATGATCAACGGCGGAGACTGGGACAATCAAGAATGCCAGGTGAGCTAGTTGAGCTCAACCATAGGACAAAGAAAACAAGAAATATTGAAGGAACTAGAGTGGGAGAGATTTGCCAACACATAGCAAGCCATTGCATCTACATGTGACAAGCATGATAATTACTTACAAGAGAAGATGAAGATCGGATCAAGGCGGGGGTATTTTGGTAGTTTACCAAATACCCAAAACTCCATTGGATCAAAGCTGTGACGTTTGAGCTACGCTTGGAAAAACGGTTTAGGTCAATGATGTATAAGTGACGGAGATAACTTATGTAGATCAAATTTTATTTATCTAGGCACGGTGGTTTGCAAGCTTGTGAAGTTGCTCGGTTCTTGCATAATTTGGAGTCTTTCTTAAGAATCCTTGATCTGAGAGTATTGACCTTGATTTGTCAGTTGGTTTTACCTGTTGTGATATGTGGAAACACATCTAAAGCCATATTAGCTGATTTTAACTCATGAGTAAGTTGTATCTTAAGTTTTTGAGATTTGCCCGATTTTGGCACAACTATGCATATTTTGAGAAAATGTTGAACTTTAACCACGATCATTCCTATCCTTAGATGGAATAGGTTCTGAGACCCTTAGTAAGGTGTGTGCAAAATTTGATCTCGTTTGATCATGGAGTTTGAAGTTTGCACCAAAAGTGATTTGCACTCGAGCTGATTTTCTGTTCTGGGAATAGGGGAGCAGTCAGATCACACCTAGTCTTGGTCAGACTGCTGGCTTCACGCTGGTCAAACCACTTGTCTCAAGACGGCCAGACCCTTGGCTTACCTCTGATCAGATCATAGGTTTCTCTTCGGTCAAACCGGCCAGGTACAACTTCTGTGCTATTTGTTGTTCAGGTTGTTGCTTGGTTATAGGCTACAAAATATGATCTTCTTAATTCTCTAGCTCTAGAGTAAAAGATTTCTAGTACATAGAAAAAATTTAAGAAGGCATCATTTACTCCCCTGTTGCCATTTCCGACCCTACAAGTGGTATTAGAGTTCGGTTAGTTCTTTTCATAGATTTTCACTGGTCTTAGAATCATGGCTTCAAATAAGTACTCTACCAAGCCATCGATCTTCAATGGGATTGACTATTCCTATTGAAAGACTTGGATAGTAGCCAACATCGAAGCCCATGGGCAACCAATTCAGACGAAAGTCAAAAGATCTTATGTTGTGCCCGCCAATCACCAGATCACTCTCACAAATACTACCGATGTGGAGAGAAACAACAAGGCATGTAACTTGTTGATTCAGGGGCATTGTATATCTGAGTTTGATTGAGTATCTCAGTTGACATCTGCTCACAAGATCTAGGCGACCCTCCTGACTATCATGATGGCTTCACTGCGATGATGGCATTTTTTGGAGTCTTTCTTGAGAATCCTTGATCTGAGATTTTTGGCCTTGATTCGTCGGTTAGTTTTACTTATAGTCCCACGAGTAAGTTGTATATCAAGTTTTTGAGATTTTCCCGATTTTGGTCCAACCTTACTTTTTTTTTTTGAGGAAATATTGGTACTTTGGTCAGGATCATCCTGATCCTTTGATGGAATAGGTTCCTGAGACCCTCAGTAAGGTGTGTGCAAAATTTGATTTATTTGATCATGAATTTTTAGATCCAAAAGTGGTTTGGGCTTAAACTGATTTTCTGTTCTGAGAATAGGGTAGTCATGATTAAGCAGCCAACTTACATCTGATCAGATCGCATATTTCTCTCTAGTCTGACCGACCAGGTGCAACTTTTGTGTTATTCGTTGTTTCAGGTTGTATATTGTGAAATATGATTCTAGCTATCTAGCTCTAGAGTAAAAGATTTCTAGTATCTGAGAAAAAAATGAAGTATGCACCATTCACCCCTCTATTGTAGTTGCTAGCCTAACACCTTTCACAAGTTTGGCCATTTGTCTGTGCTTATAATCAGAGATTGACCAGACTGGCTATCAGGGAGGGTGATCAACAGGCAACACAAATCGATGGCCCATTTGAGAACTATTCACATAAATAGCACAGTGGCTATTTTTTTTAAACATAGCCCCTGAGTATTTATTTTTGCAAATCTAGCCTCTTCTTTAGACTTGTCAAGTTTGGTAGTCACTTGCCGAGCTAGAGGAGCTAGGCAGGCACCTACTAAGCTACAATAGCTCGGTAGGCACCTGCCGAGGAACTATTGCTTGGCAATAGGACCTATCGAGCCCCTGACAGCGGCAACAAAATTATGGCTCATGATTAGTGGTGATAAAAATACAATTAGTACTAATTAAACATGATTTGCACTAAATAAACAATGACACTAATCAGGATGTGGCCGACCAACGACCTGTTGAGCTAGGGTCTCTCCTAGGTTGGCAGGTGCTAGCCAAGTCCCTCCAAGTCAAGGAAGAAGCTAGATTTACGAAACACTTACCAAGCTCTCTGCAAGTCTTAAGAGGACGTTTGGAATGACGTTGGTTTATGGTTTTTTTTTCTATAGCTGAAATAGCTTATTTGGTATAATTAAATTAAAAAAATAAAAAATAAAAAAATATGTTAGCTCATCACGGACAATGCAAAGGAATAGGAGAAAAAAAAGAAAAGGAAAAAACCAAAATAATCAGAAAAAATCAGAAAAAGACGAAAATTGCTGAATAGTGAAAAAAAGCAGAAGTCAGAAGTAGAAGCTGATTTTAAGCCAAAATGAATAGGGTCTAAGAAGGAAATTAAATTTATAAAAAAATGTATTTAAGGGCTAAATTTCTTAAAAATAGTTATAGTGTCATCTGGATGAAAAGTTCCCCATTTGATTTGGCCTGCATGCAGAGTAGCGACCAGCGAGCCACGAGCGGCACTGGCCGCTTCTGCTTTTCCGATGCCCTCAATATTCCTGCCTTGTCAGTTGCTGCCTGCCACCTTGAAGTAACCCCCGATTCAACTCTACGAGCGCCCAACTGACGACAATAACAGTACCAGTCGATGAGATTAATCAGTTAATCTAGTCTGAAACCATACCGATGGTACCATATGGCGTATGGCGCAAGCTAGCCGAAGTGAAGCCGCTCGATCTTCGTCGACCACCAACCATCGAGAATTCGAGATCGATACTATCAGGCCTTAGCAAGTTGTCCAATGATGCTGTCAAATTGGAACTAAACATTATCTAACGATAAAATAGTTAGATAATAATAGATCTGCTTTTTGCGGCTTCTAAAAACCACTTTTAACTTTTGCTACAGTAACTAACTTTTAAACAGAGTATTTTTTTAAGATGAAGTCTACAAGTTAATTGTAGTACACGTTAAAAACTAATATCTGTATTATCAAAAATCGCAAACGAGTATCTCTCTTTCTACAATCTCTGTCGTAAACAGCCAAAAAACTATCAGCCACAGCCAAAAACTATAAGCCCAATATCTACCGCTTGCAATCAACCAAGCCATGACGCAACGCAAGCAGGGTGTCTGGATCACGGATAAAGGAGCGCGATGTCACATCTGTGCACGCATTTCCTGGTCAGGGCGTACATTTATGATTCTTTATAACCTAATTTATTTTTTACTGTAACTAATAATAATTTATTTAATATAATTAAAATTTTAAAAATAATAATAATAAATATGTTTGTACATCACAGACAATACAAACAATACGAAAAAGTTAAAAAACTAAAAAATAAGGAAAAAAATAAAATTTAAAAATAATAAACTAGAACTAAAGTTGAAACAAACGGAACCAAATTTCGGCCGGCTCATCAGTCCGCACTACCGGTTCCAGCATGTCCTCAGCCGTGACGTGTCTCCGTTTCGATGCCAATTTTAGGGGGTGATCGGTTTGGCTTTTTTTCGGTTTCAGCTTCTAACTTCAGCTTTTTTTTCACTATTCACTACACTATCCACCAACTCAGCTACAGTAAAAAAAAAAGCCAGCTACAGTGAAATTTCAGCTAAAAACCAAAAACCATCGCTAAAACGATCACCCCCTTAATTGGGCCTGACTTATGCGACGTCTCTTCCTCGTCCCAACCAATTTAGCTCACAGAGACACCGTAATGATGCTTGAACGTTAGATCTCCCTGCTTTTATATTATTTTTATATGCATGTAAGTACAATGGTATATAATATATTAGGTAAATTCGTTATTATTTATTAATTTAGAAATGTATCGATTTAGAAAGAAAGTAACTGATTTGGTAATATCGAGTCAATCATTGATAGAAAGTCTTAATCATAGATGAAAAGTCAATTATAGAGTCTAGGTAACATGGTGTCCTTGATATTTATACTCTTCTCCAAGTCCAATGGTGCACGAAGAGAAACAAAATATCACTGATTTTCGATGTGGCGGTCCTTTTTTCTTTTGTCCTAATATGTGAGCAATTGGCTACAACAATGACAGAGAACGTATTGCTTGCTCCATATCAATTTTGTGCTACCTATACTCTCGTCCCTCGAAAATTAGTCTAAATGGTCAAGAAAAATTCCAAAAAAATCATAGATAGAGTATAACATATTCAAGCGTTCTGCAAAGTCTATTATATACTTTTTGAGTTGCTAACCAAAAAGATAAATATACTAGAAATTCTAAAAAAAGAAAAAAAAACACTTAGCCCATAATTTGCCAGCTCCTAATTTCAAAGACTTAGATTTGATAGTTGATTTAGAGATATAAGAATCTATTTAGATATATATATATTAAGTATATACAAAGAAACAAATCTAGCGGACCTGAGTTATAACAGCTCAGATTAAAATAAAAGGCTTAGTAATTTGATTTTCATACGACTTCCAAAACAATAATAATTAAACAAAAATAGCAAATTGAAAGAAAGAGATCATGCCAAGGACAATCCAAGTTTATTAAATTTTAGAATAAAAATAAAATAAAATTAGCAATTTGATTTTCATATAGATTTCAAAGTAAATCCTTAGAATAATAATCAAAAGAAAAATATATATTGTTTTTATATGAATTCTAGCATAAAACTAAAAAGAAATCCAGGGCAACTATGATCCAAAAACATGCAAATTTTGAAGAAAAATTAAAGGATGAAAAGACATTTGATTTGTAAACTAATTTGAAACCTAATTTTCAAAAATATTAAATTTGTAAACCTATACTAATTAGGCACTCTGAGGAAGCTCTCATATTAACCAAGAAGATTTAGCCATCTCTCTTGTGGACACAACTTAGAATAGCTTAGATTAAAAGAAAAAGTCTTATGTCAAGTATAATCTAAATTAACTAACATTCGAAACAAATAATAAAAAAAATTAGCAATTTGATTTTCATATTACCTCAAAAGTATTATCCATAAATAACTAAAATTTAGAATAATAATTAAATAAAAATTAGCAAATTAAAAAAGTGTCGATGTCTAGTGCAATCCAATTTAACTAAAATTCAGGGAATGTGGAAAAAAAATTAAAATTATCAATTTGATTTTCATACAATTCCAAAGTAAATCCACCAAAAACAAAATCTGTCTATTATATACTAAAATTTGATGACATGAGTTTTACTATTTCTAAGAAAAAAAGAAAAATATACTAAAAATTCTAAAAAAGAAAAAACATCAGTTCCTCAATTCAGTGGACCCTTGTTATGGTCAGTAAATAATTATCGTTGGATGTCTTGAATAAAAAAAGAATTTATAAGATAAGACTACCCATTATAGATTCTAGAAGAATCTAATAAATAAAAAAAAATCCTTTATGACCTATACTAAAAGCCGTGTACGAGAGGGGGGAGAGGACGTGAATGTGCAAAATAAATGAGTAAAAGGCATACATGAGAAAAAAGTATCACTTGACAAGAAAAGTTTTTGCTAGAATGACCATCGATGTGGCGGAATCTAATTAAAGTTGAAGTATATCAATCATTTTGTGTTATCTATCATATAATAAAAGATTAGGATGGTAGATTACATCATCTTAGAAAAAAAGAAATAGTATAAAAATTCTCCCAAAATAAAAAAATTGGCTCTTAATTTGGTGGACCCTAATTATATTTAGCAATCCATAACCAATGGATGCTACCTGATAATGAGAATGATTGATAGAAATTCTCACAAAAAGAAAAAGCATATAAATCTTAATTAGGTGGACTCTTCATATGATTAACAAATTATAAGCAATGATTTTTCTTGATCTATAAAAGTGCACATGAAGTTGATTTGTTTCGTGATATGCATACACATATAGTTAGGGTATTCTTGTATGAAATTAATACATGGGATGCTAGCGATAGAATTAACCTCTGCTCGTTTCGGCTTTTTTTCAGTTTCTCCTTCTAGCTTCTGCTTTTTTTTTCACTATTCACTATTTCGTCTTTTTCTGAATTTTTTAGATATTTTAGGATTTTTTGTATTTTTTTTCCCGTGTTCCTTTGTATTGTCCACAATGGGTTAACATATTTTTTCTATTTTTACATTTTTTTAAAATTAATTATGCCAAAAAAACCAAATCAGCTACAGTAAAAAAAAAGTCAGCTACAGTAAAATTTCAACCAAAAGCCAAAAGCCATCGCTAAAACGAGCGCCCCCTAAACTCCAGCAATCCATGCATAGACACGAACTTACCTACAATATCCATTATAATTTGTATTCTTTTAATTATATTAATATAGATACAACTATTCTCTCTATTATTGGAGATATCACTTAAAATTTATAAAGAATATGTATTTTCTCTCAAAGATATAATCTATATTATTTGTTTTAACTTATACTACTATACATTAATATCACAAATAAAATCAATTCTAAAACATGGGAAGAAAATCGAATTGATAATGTTCTAAAAATTCTAATATTTTAATTCTTTCATGTGATCTGCAATCCTTCATTTTTTTACATGTAGATCATTTATTATCCATCATATATATACCATTAAACTAATTAAATATGCTCTAAGATTGATGCTTGCTTGATAAACATGTATAAGTATGTACCACATGGTTTAATGTGAAGCACCGATTGATAAACATGTATAAGTACACTTTATGAACAGTTAACAGTTGCCTTGCTCATTTCAGCTTTTTTAGCTCCTACTTCTAGCTTCTATTTTGTTTTTCTGTTCAGTAATTCCATCTTTTTTTGGTTTTTTAATATTTTTTTGGGCTTTTTTGTATTTTCTTTTTTTCCGTATTCCTTTGCATTGTCCGTGATGGGCTAATATATTTTTTCTATTTTTATTTTTTAAATTTAATTATGACAAATAAGCTAAATTGAAAAAAAAATAAATCAGTTATAGTAAAAAAATCAAAAAATTAACATCATTTCGAACGCCCTTGAAGAGAGATGCAGTAATACTCCACTACTTACTCGTACTAAATAGTCACAAGCTTTTTTTTTGTGTAGTGTGAAGCATCAATCATTAAACATACTCTAAGGACAGAACTAACAGTTGTGTTGTACTCCTTTTGGCTTATGTCGTAATGAAGGGAATAGCTGCTCGAAAAATCAGGAATACAATATCCCATCTGATAATTAAAAGAGATTTTTTTCAGCCGAACTGTAAGTTAATTTACTGTTGCCTGCAAAATTTTGCTCCCAAATCCCAATAGTTTGTCATGGTGTTGTGATTGACATGAACGTTCTTGTTCCTAACTAAAATGTGTATGCCTTCCGTGCATCCATGCTCATGCAAGTTTTGTAACACGCATACAGTTCTACAAAGGATAAAACATGAAATCTTAAGGGCAGTCCCAATGGCAATTAATGACCAGTTTCTATCTTCCTTAAATGACCTGCCACGTAGGCAAAACGATGACATGGCAACTCAATTAATGAAGAAAGAGAAGAAAAAGAGTAGAAACCGTTTCTTCTCAGGGAAACCACCTCTACTCTTGAATCGATGCACGAAGAAACTGGAATTTTACCATTGGGAAGAAACTGGTGGTTTCCATGCGCGCTCGCACCGCTCCCAACATGCCTGCTCGCGCGGTTTCCACTGGGAAGAAACTGCAATTTTACCATTGGGAAGAAACTGGTGGTTTCCACTATTTATTGTACGAAGAAACTCCCATTGTGTGAGTCAGTTTCTATACTCAGATTTTTGCTGATGTGGCTATCTTGGATTTCGCACATGGTTTCTACCATAGGGACTGCCCTAAGAGGACATATTCTGAACTATCTCGACGAAATTAATGCACCAAAATTGATGTTTTCAGGATATGATAAAAAAAAACCCTTCGGATGTACGCACAAAAAAAACCTACAACATGTCGTGTGACCGACTCAAATGCGGTGTTGCTGTAATTATAGAGTTGTCTTGTACGGTAAATATAAGTTCAACTGGTTTCACAAATAGAATTCTTGTAATTCTGGCATGGATTTTTCCATGTAAGACGCGCGTTTAGGGACCAAATTAACATCTCGCATGCCTGGTGACGGATCGTCGACCCGATCGATCGGAGTATCATTTGTGTTTCGCCTTGTTGCTAGCTGGGCACTACGTACATACGTAAGGTAGCATTCAGAATAGCAATGATTTTTGATTTTTACTGAAATTTTACTGTAGCTGAATTGACTTATTGGGTATAATTAAATCTAAAAAATGTAAAAATAAAAATAACACATTAATCTAGAGCGGACGATGCAAAGGAATACGAGAAAAAAAAACAAAACATAAAAAAGCAAAAATATAAAAAAAATTAAATAAAGACGAAAATGCTATAATATGTATAGTCACTACTACAGTGAAATAGAAACGCATCGCCGCGATCAGAAGCGAAAATGAACGCATCCTAAATCTCACTGACAGGACCAGGAGCGGCCTGTGGATCCAAGATCCATCACAACCGAGCATGATTTGCTCTCTTGTTTTCCCAGTCCCTCTATGGCTATTAATTCTTCGATTCGTTCGTCTACATACGTAGGTACGGCGATCTATACTAGTACATAATTGGAAACTGCCGCTTGCATTTCCTGGAGTGCGACTTGTCCGTTTCAGGTACCCAACGCACGATGCAAGTACTTTGACATAGGATAGGAGGCAAAAATAAAAAAAATTCAAACTTGGCGAAGGGAGTATACAAGCATTCCTGCCCAAAAGTCTATCAGCTGAAGTCTGAAACTTTGAATGCTTCTGCATGCTGATGCAGAGATGCAGGCAGGGGCAGTGGAGTACTGTTGACTGCGCTGCTCACCGCTGCCTGCCGTCCACAAGGCTGCGGTGACTGCAGCACCGCTCATATTTTCCGAGACTGTTCTTTTTTCTCTGATTTATAATTTTTAGCTAAAATTTTTAAATTTTAGCTATTTACGATAGAGATTACGGAGAGAGATATACTCATTTGCAATTTTGAATGGTACAGATGTTGAGCTTTTAACGTGTACTATAATTAACTTGTACACTTAATCTTAAAAAAATACTTTATTTGAAAGTTAGGTACTGTAGTAAAAATCAAAAATCATTTTAAAAAATTCAAAAGAACGTGAAGAGAGGCCCGAACTCCAAGACGAGAAACGCAACGTTCTAATCTGGAACTGAAGTTCAGCTGCATGCGTATGCTGCCACATTGACTTCTGCTGCTCTGCGCTGGTTTAATTTCTCATGCAGTGATCTGCTCGCTAACCGATGTGGTTTCCTGCCTCGAGATTGCCTTCCTCTTGTTCTCTTCTCCTCGGCTGTTTTGGCCTCTTCAGCTCGGGGCATAGAGATCCATTCGAGATTGGAATTTGATTATCCTTGGAGTCCAAGACTGGAAATCTGAGTGAAACGGGTGTCAGTCTATGGGTCTCTTTTCCCAAGACAGACTGATCAATGGTCACTTACACATCAAGTATTTACTAGTACCACTATGCAGTGTGGCTGTTCTTAGTTGAATTTGGAGTAAAGACGGGACAAAAGACCATAGACTCAAATAGGAAAGGAGATGGCGGTCAGCATCGATGAGCAAGAGCTGGACTTCGAAACTTTCTCAGATCATGCATCATGTACAGTGGACTTTCGTTCAATCCTGCAGGCTGAAGTATAGAGTAAATTAAGGAGTAAGGACCCTGGAAGGTAAGTTAGAACTACTAGTACTAGAATAACATTTTGTTCTCAAAGCATCGTGATGCCATGCACCACGCGTTATTAATCTATAGCATCACTAATACGTACTCATGTTAGTGATCTCAAGGGCTGCTCTTGTTTATGTAATGAAAAGCAAAGGGGGACTTCTCCCTGATAAATGATGTCAGCTAGCATGAACTGAACGCTTAACTAATGAAAATTTTGACAATACGTTAAACTTGCTTTCTCCACTCCATTAATTGCAGTACCTACCGTCTTTCCTGTTGAGATCTGAGCGGCACAGGCACCTTCTACTGTCTGATGTAGTGACATTTTAACCTGCTGGCACTTGTGTCCATGTGGTCACGCATCGTCGTCATGACGAAGTGTGGACGCATCCTCTTGATCAGTGTTAGATCAAATTGGCGCCTCAGCCGATGGTGAGAGATACTGGCACTACTAACTCCTAGTACACCTTCTCCTGGGGCCCAGACATCACCCTCAGGGCCTCAAATCCAACAAAGCAACCCATCAATGAGCCCCCATGGATGTCTCCTTTGCCCAGATCTCGGATCTCGTTTTATTTCATGCTTAATTCATTTGATCAGTTCAGTCAAATTGATTGAATCCTCTAGTTAGCTAGCTAGCTTGTGTCTCCTGACCCTCCCCTGTCCACATTAGCTCAGTATAGGGATGTCTGCCTCGACGCTTTCCTTGTCCCTGCCTGTCCAACGCTTGCCCCACACCTTGAGCTGGTCCAAGAACCCTAGCCATGTGTGCGACAGATTCTCTCTCCTTTCCCGTTGCAAAGTTTAGTACGATTTGACGTAAACTCGAACCAAACAGCTCAGTCCTGCCCCCCCAATTATTTACTACATTTCTTCCGTAGTTAAACGGCCGTCTAATGCAAGCTAGTGTGCCAATTGTACTAAAGACCAACCGATGCTTTGCTTGAATTGCTTGCTTTCTTAAAGCCATATCTAGCTAGCTCGATCAGCTAGCTGGTCGATGGGACAATTGACTGCAATTACTTGACTGATCATGAACTCCACTGGCTTAATTAATTAGTGGAGTAGTACATATCACACTTGTTCCTGAATATTCATAACAGGATATATATATATATATATAGAAAATACTTTTTATATCTAGATGTAATTACATACATATCTAATATATCATCTAAATAAATTTGAAATACTTCTTTATTAATACCTCGATCAGTGTGTTGACCTGACTAAACACGTGACCGGCCACACCGAGCCCTGCCTTCACGACACCGGCACCATGGCACTAACAATTTAACATGTTCCTACTCCCTTGTGTTTGGTCTCCAGTCATGTTCTCATGGCCTGACGAACTGATCTAGCTAGCTTAATTCCTTTGATCCCGATGTTTTTAGTATATATATTTGCACCAGAACAGATGAACATCTATTTACTATATGATTATCTGGCCAGCTAGGACCCCCCATGTTCATATGTATCTGCGAGATGCTCTCTTTGACTAGGTTGTTTCATTCACTCCAGAGATTCTAATGGATGTAGTAGTACTACCCCGCTCGTGATGTAGTAGTACGGTTTCTGTTTCTAGTTTTTCCTTTTTTTACTATTTACTATTTCATTTTTTCTAATTTTTTAGATATTTTAGGCTTTTTTATATTTTCTTTTTTTTCTCGTGTTCTTTTGTATTATCCCTAATGGGTTAATATGTTTTTTTCTTCTATTTTTACATTTTTTTAAAATTAATTATACCGAAAAGGCCAAATCAACTACAGTAAAAAAGTCAGTTACAGTAAAATTTTAGCCAAAAATCAAAAATTATCGCTAAAACAAACACCCCTTAAATGAAATCAAAGATAATATATGAATAAAATATGTAGTTAACCTAATGGACAATGAATACACTACACTATGCAGGCGACGAAAAAAAAAATACAAGTGGAGAGGCCACGTTACACCCAAACTTCCATGGTGCTGCGCTTGAGTACTTGCAATTGCATTAATATTGCCGCAATCGATCAGGTCATGACATGTACAGAAGCCGCTATCGATCAGGTCATGACATGTACTAGCCACTGGATTAGTAGTACTACTGAGACCGACACGTTGTTTTAGTTAAGCTGTGATCCATCAAACATGTTCTCCTCTCTGACATCGAACTAGTACGAATAACAACTAAAAACCGTCTAGATGTTTATGGTGATCGATCTCTCTGCACATGCATGTTAGGTTCGCCATTTGCTTCGGTTCGGTCAGGCATCGTTTTCGAATTATTTAGATAAACGGTGATGTAGTTATTTTTATATATTAAACCTTTAAATATTTATTTTTATAAATTTAATCTTCTCTTTAAATCTATGGAACTCAATAAACACCTACCGAGCTATGCAAAGCTCTCCAAGCTTGGCAGCACAAGCTGCCGAGCCCCCCACAGTGGCAACAAGTTAATACCTCGTCACTAGCTCTAATTAAAGCTCATATTTAGTATCAATTAAATATAATTAGTACTAATTAAATATAATTAACACTAATTAAATATATACATAAATTCGGTCGATGACATGTTAGCTATTGTAGGTTAGCAGGTACTTAACTCGTAGATAATAGGTGTTATTAAGCTAAATTTTAAAAAATAACCACAGTATTATTTATGGAAACATTTCGTCGTCACTTCTGCCACAAGTGCACATTACCTGCTTGCTGGCTAGCTAATGCTACATCGCACGGGACGGGGCAGCTGTCACCGACTAGCTATCTAGCTCCTCAACTCACGACAGAGACGCGTGAGTTGACACTTGACAGCAACACATCACGTAGCCAAGCTAGCTATCTAGGGTTTCTCAAGATTGATGTGTCCTACATGTCGCTAGCTATAGCCTTTCGAAGAGGGAGCAGAAACTACTAGGGGCTTTTTTCTTTTCAGTTCCATGCTCTAAACAAATTTCAATTTCAATTTTTTTATTTTTAACTTATTTAAATTAAAAATTATTTAAAACACATTAATTTTTAATTTAAATTTATTTAGATTTATTTTTAACTTTTTCAACTTTTTTCCTTTTCTTTGTTTTATCTTATTCATTTGCATGTTCGTGACGCTATAATAAATTTTTATTTTTATTTCTTATTTTTCAATTTTTTAAAATTAAATAGCTTAGAAAAAGTTAACAGCTGTTACAGTGAAATTTTAACTAAAAGTCAAAGTTATAAGCTTAAACTCTTTGAAGCGGGCTGCTGTTTTTCGAGTTTTCTACAATAATTAGCTTCCAAACAGAGTGCCCTTTTAAGGTGATGTCTATAAATTAATTATGATATACACTGTAACACTTTATTTATATTAACAAAAATCACACGTGAGTTTCTATTACTCCATACACTCTCTTACGAACAACCTAAAAACCATAAACCGAAACAAAAAAATGGGCTTAGGGCCATGCTCAATGTGGCTTATGACTTTTTTCCACTGTAGCAGTTGTTAGTTTTTCTGAATAATTAAATCTAAAAAAATATTACGTTATCACAGACAATGCAATGGAGTAAGGGAAAAAAGAAAAGCAAAAAAAAAAAAATCCCAAATGGACAAAAAGCCAAAAAAGACGAAATTAAGAAGTTAGAAACCATAAACTGAAACTGTTTAGAGCGGGGCGTAGATAGGGCTGTAAGAAAAGCTCGAGACTCGTGAGCTGCTCAAGTTGGCTCGCTTTAGACTCGATTCAAACTTGGCTCGAGCTCCAAACGAGCTAAATTCAAGCTTGATCTCAAACTTGCGAGTTTCAGCGAGCCAAACTCAAATAACTCGCGAGTTTAAAATTTTTTTTACACCCATAACCCAAGTGCCCCTTCTCCCACTATTTTTACAATCCCCTCGACCTATCCTGCCCCCTGCCTTCCGATGCCGCCCCCCGTCCCGTCCCCTCCGCCTCCTCTCTCCCCACGCCCCCCGCACCTCCTCAGCCCCGATCCGGCACCCCACCTTCCGACGTCGCTCCCCCCGCACCTCCTCGCCCCCTCGCACCTGCTCGCCCCGGATCTGGCCCCCACCTTCCTTCCCGCGTCGCTCCCTCCACGCCTCCTCGCCCCCTCCCCGCACCTCCTCAGCCCGGATCTGGCCCCCACCTTCCGGCGTCGCTCCCCCGCGCCTCCTCGTCCCCTCGCACGTCCTCCGCCTAGATCTAGCCCCCCACCTTCTGGCGTCGCTCGCCCCCCAGCACCTCCTCGGTCCGGATCCGGCCCTCCACCTTCCGACGTCGCTCCCCCTGCGCCTCCTCGCCCCAGCCTTTCGGCGTCCCCCCGCCTCCTCAGCCCGGACCCCGATCCACGCATGTGCTTCCTACATCGGCCTTCTGGCGCGGCCCCCGGCCAGATCTATGGCTGGCCTGCCCCCCTACAGCTCGGCCACGGCTCCCCCGCTACTCGCCCGGCTCCTCCAACTGCTAGCAGGCCTATCACCAACCCTCGGTACTCCCTCTCTACTCTTTTTCTCTTCTACTACCCTCCTTATGCTCTGTTCTTCTGTGATGGATATGTGATGACGACTGTGGAATGGTTGTGATGTGTAACTGAGCCTACACGAGCCGAGCTTGAGCGAGCTCGAGTTTTATCCGAGCCGAGCTCGAGCCCAACTTAAAACTCGATGTCAATTTCAAGCTTGCTCGAGCTCGGCTCGAGTTTCTACCGAGCTCGAGCTTGCCAGGTCAAGCTCGCTCGTGCTCGGCTCGTTTACAGCCCTAGAAGTAGATTTCTACATGCAGAGACATCAACAACAGTAGTCACATGCAAGGACACACTATGCCTGTTTTTTTAGGCTTCATTCTTATGCCTTTTGACTTTTGTTACAGTAATTAGCTTTCAAACAATATCATTTGTTGCAATTTTAACTCTCGCTCATCGCTTGCACACGATAATATACTTTTCCGAAGCACCCTTCTTATTTCTCTTCCTCTCCTCTCGTTTTTCCCTTGCCTCAATTACATAACTATTGTACCTTATAAAGGCTAATTTCAAGTCTAGCACTCGGACTCCTAATTCTACTTGGATTCCTATTTCCTTTCTCTACTCCTATACGTATACTTTATAAATAATAAACAAACTCTCTAAAAAATAAACCAAACCTACTAAAATAAGATTAACTTTAACATCATCTTTTTAAGATGGGATTTGCAAGTTGATTATAGCATAAACTACATCAGTTTCAGTTATATCAGATAAAATTGCACATAACTCTCTCATGAACAAATATAATTTAAAAGCTATAAATTAAAAACTATAAATCAGCATAAATGAACCCACACTGAGTTGTCTTCGTACCAGTATCACGTTGAAACGCGCGAGTGACAAGGGCGTTTCCTGGGAAACCTTGGCATCCTGTAACCCGCGGCCATGGCGTCATGCCATGCATGCTGCTAGGCTTTACTCTCTGAAACTCTCGACTGTAAGCACCTAATATATGTTACTTTTCTCTGAACTTTACATCATACATATACTACTGCTACATGTATACTATGAGGAACTTTGCTTGCTGTTGCTTACTGTCCGTGACAGCTTCTTTTAGTCAAGAGACATTTACGTGTGAATGATGCATGTATGTACTGAGCTTTACTATATGTTATTATTATGGCAGCGCCATTGTTGTATTTTGTACTTTTCACAATAGAGCTTGGCATGCTCCATACGCTTCGGCGCTTAGTGGCATACATAATCGTACGTTACCTTATCGTCTTCTACGTACGTTGCTTTAACTTGTTGCTCGGTGCGTGATCGCTTTTCGTGTCTCTTTTTCCGTTGCAAGCAGTGGTGCTCAAGTCTGTAACGCTCCCGTCTCAGGGAACAGGAGCGTCGTATATCCCACAATAGCTCAGAAGTTCTGTTACGGACAAAAGGAGCATCGAGCCTGCTTACGAGCATTCAAAAAGGATTAGTTTGCCAGAAATAAGATCTAGTGGTCAGAGTAAACATTTTTATGGGTGACGAAGCTTAAATTATACCTTACAATCAGAAAAACCGAAGAAAAGCACCCACAGAAACGCCTGGGTGCAGTCGTAACCCTAACACGAACACTTGAAATGTGCTTCCTTCTTCTGATATCTGGGTGGGACAATATAGCAAGTTTGAGTATAATCAACCGTAATCAGCAAGCCACAATGGTAAACCTCGATTTACTATATGCATGAAATTCCAAAGGAATGTAGTATACTGATTTTATTAATTTGTGTGGATACAGTTTTATTCGTAAACAGTTTAAAACAATAACTCCACTACTTAAGGAAATTGGGGGTCTTAAAACATTTGTTCATTAATTGCTCAGGTTAAAACACTGCAAAACTACTTATACTTCGTTACTGGGATCACCCATCAAGCACAGTTTCATTAACCGGAAGCACAGCGTATTCGAATACCATTTAATTTCACTCTGCAGAGTTGCTCAGTTTTACTCACAAGCTTTCTCAATTACCAATGTCATGCAAATAGACACGCTCAGCTAGCGTGCGACTGAATTGAGAAAATCGGATCTTTAGCTGCTCAATTTAAAATATAGACCCTACCCGGTAGGCACCTTCACCAAACTGAGTATCCACAGGCTTCGGGCCAATGTGGAACATGACAATGACCGCCCAAGTTTCGTGAAGACCCTACCGTTGTACGGCGATAACGCGCCCATACCACACTTCAAACTCCTATATGGGTTCAATTAAAGTGAGCAGTTAACGGACCAGAACTGACAGTTCAATACTTGTGATTGAGCGATTACTGTGCTCTATACTCAGCATAAGGGTCTAGTCCTTATCTTTCTCCACTAAGACTGCCAACCACGATCGGATTCCGTCCAATACTTGTACCGGCACCCGACTGCTGCACTTCTCCACCCTAGGGTAAGGTTGTGGCTCGTCCACTACAGGGCACTCCACGACTTCCGTTCTACCCTAGAACATTTTTAAAACAATTTTACTGGCGAACTATCAGGCTATCCGATAGCTCGTTATTTTATGTGAGTAAAATGCGATAGTCATGTATGCTTTAATTTAATAATACTATGGTTGTCAAGGTGAATGTGGTCTTAAAGTAAAACAGAGCAATTATCGGTGGTAGGACATGACTAAATGTCATAAGTCATTCTAACATTTATTTTACACAATTAACTTGAGCAATTAACATTAATGAAAATAGCATAAATAAATAATACTGAATTTATGGATTCAACATGTTCAAGGATTTGCAACTTGCCTCGCTGAGCTGCAGCTTGGACAATCTCGTAGTGAGTGGAAGCTTGTTCCGAACCTTGCACCGTCGCTTCGGACTCTCCGTGTGCTAACGCAAAACAAAACACAAAATAAATCAAAATCCGGACTCACTTCTAAACAAGCTGGAAAGAAATAAATAAATAAACTAAGAAAAGGAAATAAAACAAATAAATGCAAGATAAATAAAATGACTTAGGTTGATATTTATGGTATTGTAGTTTGGGGAAATGGACATCGGAACTAAAATCGGATCGACGAAACGATTCAAATGATATATAATGTCCAAAAAATCGGTTCTGGAAAATGAGATGGGTTACTGTTCATGCTACAGTGCCGGTCCAGCCCACTGGAATGCGCGGGAAACGCGGCGTGCAGGTTTGAACAGAAACGGGCCGGCCCACACACGCGCGCTCGCGACAGCCTCGGCCCAGGCGGGAAGTGCTTGGGTGCGCGATCGTCCGATGGCGCCAGGGCGGCTCAGACGATACCACGTCGACGCGCGCGTGAGCGGCTCGACCTGGGAACGGCGTGCCTGTGCGAGGCACCGTTGGATCAGCATGGACGCCCTGGATTGAACCACGTCGACGGTCGCGGGCGTCTTCTTCCTCCTTCGACCCGACAGAGCGAGAGGGAGTAGGGCTTCGCCCGTTCCCACGGTTTGGCCTCGGGGAGGGGTCTCAAGGGACAAGGCCGGTGTCAACGGGTTCAGAGAAGTGTGGGGGTTCCATTTCTGGCCTTGGAGGGATGAGAGCATTAACAGGGGAGATCGCCGGCGAGGGAGAAGAAAGTGGGGAGGGTGGCTGTTCGGAGGGGTTGTGGGCATGCTCTAATGGAAATGGCCGCGGTTTCTCCATATAAGGGGGAAAGGAGTCACGTGGAAGGCACTATTTTAGCTTGAGGATTGCTCAGGGAGGGAGAGGGGCGGCTGCCGAAGGGAGGTGCACGGTGCGAGGCAAGGGGAGGCATGCAACCGCCAAATTGAGTTGGGCAAAGTATTTGAGGCGTTATGGAGGAGCTCTGGCTAGGAGGAATTGGACTCTAATCGGTTGAGGAGGGAGATCGAGATTTTGGCTCACCGGACTAGGGGAGGGTGGCGGCGGCGCTAAGAGAGGTGGGAGCTCAAATTGAATGCTCAAGGAGGGAGAGGGGAGTAGCAGGAGCTTACTCACGAGAGCAATTGGTTTTTAATAGCCTGGGGAGGCGGGGAAGCTGCAAGGGGGAGTGGGCGGCCATGGCGCACGGAAATAGAGGCCGAGGAGATTGTACCGGGGGGTGACGGCCATGCCGGTTGGCGACCACTCCTGCGTACCCTGGGAGAGGAGGTGGCGCGAGTTCCCGAGGGGATGAGCGAGTGGTCGAGGTTGTCTGCTTGCACGGCGGGAGCACCGCTCGGGCCAACTGCTCCTCGGGGCGTGGCGGGGTGGTTGGGGAGGGGACGCGGAGGGGAGGGCCACAGTGCTGGCAGGACGACACGAGGGAGAGGGATGGGGCGCCGGGGCTGCAGCACGAGCGCGGGGGATGCGCTGGCAGAGCAACAGCGCAAAAGCGAGGGGGAAAGAGGAGGCTTCGCGCGGGCGCCAGCGGGAGGGAGAAGGCGGGAACCTGGGAGGGAGGGTTAAGAGAGGATTAGGGGAGGGTTTAGGGGCAAACAAAGATAAAAAGAAATCAAACTTTCTTTGAAATTTGAGGTTGTTTCAAAGTCCTCCCAAGGTGATGACCAGAAAGGCCGTATCCTTTGACTAATTTTTAACTTAAGTTTTTGTTATTTTTTTATCTTTTAGCTAAAATTACAGTATAATAAATATTAACTTTTAGAAAAATAAAAAAGAAGCTGTGCCCAAATGTCCACCTCTAGGTAGTTGGATCGATGATCCCTTCGAGTTAACATTATGATTGAAATCAATGATCCCTGTTTGGGGGGTTTTCTCTTATTTTGTTGAACGATCTGATCAGCTGGTGGTCGAACTAGAGCCTGTGTGGGTGTGGATGCTATAAATACCCACTATGGTCAGTTGGGGGCATGGTCGCTATATTTTATTCTATTCTCTTGAGTTAGTGTGAACTTCTCTTTTTAATTATGCATGTATTGCATGCTCTAAGTAAGAAAAGAGATTTCTAGTTGCATGTGTTGCTTCTAGAGGTAGATTGAGTATCCACCTGTATATGTATTGCATTTGGTGAAAGTCAAGCAAGAGGCTTAACTTGGTACTTTTGGATGTTGCTGACTCCTAGACGACACTGGAGGTGTCGTGGTCTGGTGATCTCAAAAAACTTGTGAGAAAATCCGATATATTATAAAGGTTGAACCTCACCTAACCGGAGGAGGGAAAAGCTACCACTAGTGAAATAGGGATATTTGACTTAATTCATATAGCCGGTCCAATTCATTTGGTCTTACCTCAATGTGGATCAACAGAGATCAGTAAGTCTTTGAACACCACGATAAAAAGAGACTATATCAATTCTGGTTTGCTCCTTTGTGCTTATTTACATTCTTGTAAATTACATTTATAGAATTGTACTAATTGCTTGTTACCCTAGGAGTGCAACCTTAACCTAGTTGTAGATTGTTGATGCACTTAATTGAAACTAGA
Organism: Melocanna baccifera; assembly: GCA_036346265.1. NCBI lineage: Eukaryota > Viridiplantae > Streptophyta > Magnoliopsida > Poales > Poaceae > Melocanna > Melocanna baccifera. The sequence continues at coordinate 14,310,641 of CM070679.1, forward strand.
AAATTTAGGTCTTAATTGAGCAAAATCGATTTGTTTTATACTTCTGCATCTAAAACTCGGTTTTAGCTAAAGATAATTATAAATTCACCTGTTCACCTCTCGCTAGTCAGCGCCTCAATCATAAAAAAGATTAAGAATATCAATGTCAAAGTTTTGACATTTATCCAAAACAATAAATATTGCACTAAAATCGGGTCAATATCAAACTTGGAGCCAAATGCTTGCTCGTAGGTTAAAGATGATCAAGATGACCTTATATGAGTTCTCACATGTCACAGCAAGCAACAACACCCAAAGATTTTAAGCCAAAACTCCCGGAATGAGATTTCACAAGGACTCCAAAATGGACCATAACCGGAAAAACTCAATAACTTTTCGTAGAAAGTATCTAGATGGATGTGATCTGATCTCTAAGATATATCTCTATCACTTACACATTCTTGACAACTTGACACTAAGAAAGATCAAGAGGGTAGAAGAAAATATCAAAAACTAAGCCAAATCAAGAACTCCAATTAGAGTATAAAAACTTGGACAAATTTGGTGGATCTATTGATACTTGAAGATGGATGGATACAACCACTTCATCATAGAGGATAGAACTCTAACTCTAGAACAGTCACATAAAACTTTCAACACAAGAAAACTCTAACCCTAAAGTGTCTCTCCAAGCACAAGAGAAATGTTCTCTCAACACATATAAGAGCTTATATAGTGAAGGCTTCTCACCTCTCACCTAACCCTAACAACCAACTTACACTTAGATGATACAACCGCATACAAATGGGAAAACTAGGTAACCCACTCACAAACGGGTTTTACACTTACACATATGCACGCTTCTCAAAGGGCGACTTCCATATGGCTCCAATAACCCGATAAGACGCTCTCATCCTTCATGATGCTTCTCCTTGAAGCCAACTCCATAATATAGTCAGTGGTGCTTAATGACATGTTGCCGAGATCGTGCACCTTCTCCCGAGGAATGTCACCACTTGAAATACCCAAGTCTAATGACACACCAGATGCATTCATTTGCCTTCTCACAATTTTTGTCTTTCTCTCGTGTCTCTCTGTTTGAGATGTAGTCTCACTCGGACTTATGTGACCCTTTATAGCCTCAGACCACTTCCTTAGTCTGGGTCTTGTTGTTGACGACCAATAATCACCAAGTGCCCTACATATCAAAAAATAAGTAATCGTTCTAAGCAGAAATGATATACACTTGACTCACATTAACAAACACCACATGACACTCTCGGCCATGATTAACATAATGCATGGACTCTCGTCACAACTAATATTTGCACAGACTTCCACCATGACTAACACCTTGTAAGAACTCCCAGAAAGCTCCTAAAGCAACAACATAATCGAGACAAAACTCAACTCACACCACTCAGCAAGGTCGGTCTGCATGCCACCTAGCGGTCAATCAGACCACTGAGAACCGACTTAAACTTCTCACCGGTAATAGGGGACCGTTCTAACCACTAGCCCAATGCTCGACGGTCTGACCACTAGCCATAGGCCGATCTGACCATTTAACAACACCATAAAACACTCTCTCTGAAATTTCGGTTAATCTCTATCTAGTTTAAGCTTAGAACTTCAATTTGAGTGAAACCTTATGCAACTACATCCTTACATACACCTACACAAGTGTTTGGTGCCCACTTTTTCAAAAAGTATATGGCTAGTCGGACTGCTTCATAGTCGTTGGTCAGACATCCGTAGCTAATCCGATCAGACCGATTAAAACCTGACAGCAGACTACAACCACAAATTCAGATAAAATCAAACTCAATAATGCAATAACTAGAATTGCAATGTGAAATACTCATCACCAATATAGGGTTGCCACCACATGGTCTTATGGAAATGTACATAATTCAAGATGGTCAGGTATTATAAGTGGCAAGAAAAGCCTGAAACATTTACGCATTAGAGCTTCAGGACAAGCTTGCAAATGGATACAATGGCAACTACTTTTCAATACACAAAAAATAAATGTCTGCAAGCAAAGAATGAAACAAAGAAGGAATGATGATCTCACTATCATTCTCACCATGAGGGGTACTGACAAGGGAAATCGATATCACCGGAGAGCTCATCGCGGCATAGAGTTTTCTTGCCAGGGACATCACCACCTGAGTCCTTCCCACCGATGATGAAGAAGAAGAGCCTTGCCGCCCTTCTTCTTAATCTACCCGTTGCCACAGTTCTCCTCACCTGTGCACTGCCATCCTTCGAAATCACCGCCACCACCAGTCATCGCCTTGTGATTTCATAGTATTGATCCATGTTTCATTTTTCACATACATTGGGATCTCTACTTTGAAATATATCATTTGAGTATATAAAACTTGTGTAGTTCATATATACTCACATTGAATCATATTGCTTTACACTCAATTATTTGTGTATGGGACTAATGTGATTATCAAGTGTTTGAAAGGTTTAGTCCCGGATGTTGATTGAATATTTGGAGATGCATGCAAAGATTGATAAGAAGATCAATATGGCTCGAGACAAAGGTCAGCATACATTTGAATTTGAATTTTAAACTCATTGTGCTCTCTCAGAAAAATTGGTAGCACCGCACCCACCTGCGGTATTACCGCAGTGCGATAGTACCGGCGTGTAGATAGCGGTATTACCGCAGTGCGGTAGTACCGATTTTTATGCGGTATGTTTTTTCAAGAGAGCACCCGTTTGGGGGACTTCAACTCACAGAAATCGGTAACACCGAAATTTGAACGGCGGTACAACCGCAGTGCAATACTACCGCATGGTACCGCGGTAATACCGATTTGCGGAATATTTTTTCCAGAGAGTTCCCCGAGAAAAAACTTAACTGGCTAGAAATCGGTAGTACCGATTTCAGTACGGCGGAAGAACCACAGTGCGGAAATACCGCACCTACCTGCGGTAATACCGCAGTGCGGTAGTACCACACTTTGTACGGCGGTAGTACCGCACTTTAAGTTTAGAGTTTTATATTCAATTATTTGCAATTGTGGTGGTTATCATCAATTACCAAAGGGAAGATTGAAGAATCTAGACACACCATTATGAGTTAATGGTATATTTTGGTAATTAATGATAATCACATTATGGGACTAATATTTTTCATGAGTTGGATGAATAGGTTATGTTCCAAGATGATGAAAACTTTGGATGACTTCGTATGTTGAAAATCATCAAGCAAAGATTTGAGATGGAAATGGTTGCATGAGTTGAAGGCCATCAAAAGAGGATGCAGAATGTGTTGATGTATATCAAAACATCGAAAAGGAGATGATCATGAGTTGATCATCAAGTCACGAGAAGATAATGACCTAGACTTGAAGTGAAGATGTTCATCATTAAGATTCAAGGAAATGCTCAAGGCAAAGGTACGACTAGCTAGGGCTAAGGATGTATTCCTAGTCTTTTACCGGTCTTGGTGTTTGGTTGAAAGACCAGATTGCTAGTATAAGTTTGCTGTACTATTAAGAGGGTTCTTGTCTAGTAGCTTGAGTCTCATCATGTGTTGATAGCTCAATCTTGTTTACGCTAGCTCTCCATGGCATGATGCTATTATTTGCGAATGTGTTGTGCAAATAGTTGAGGCTCATGCATCTAATCCTTGCAACATGTGACTATACTTTGTAAATATATTTTGCAAATGGTTGAAGTCCAGGTACCTTTTCCTTGTGGTATGACCTAAGTTTGCAAATGTGTTTTGCAAGTTGTTGGAGGTCATGCAATATCTCTTGACATGGCCTAAGATTATTTTCTTGGACTTAGACCGTGAAAATGACTTCTTAGATCTCTTATGATTTCTGCATTGATCTAGTATATTTTAGATTATGCAAATAGGTGGGTTGTGTAGCCATCTGAATAAGCTTTCCATAGAGTCCAAGATCACTCAATTCCGACATCGGAGTCAAAAGTTGTGACCGTTTTCCTAAGTGCTGTCTGTGCTGAAAAATAGAACTGCGGTAGTACCGCAAATAAATCGGTAGTACCGCACTGCGGTAGTACCGCACTTTGTACAGCGGTAGTACCGATTTTTCTGATTTTTTCAGTGGTTTAACTCCAACGGCTAGTTTGACATAGCCATTACTTTGTGCTACAGTAGAAATCGATAATACCGCACTTATAACGGCGGTAGTACCGATTTACTTAATTTTTTCAGGGATTTGGCTCCAACGGCTAGCTTTTGTGTGTGGGGTATAAATACTCACTTGTGACCGGTTGGGGAGCAATACTTGACACCTCATTTCACTTCCCTGAGTTAGTGGAAGTCTCTCCACTCCATTGTGCATGTGTTGCACCTTGTGAGCAAAAGAGAGAGGTCTCTAGTTGCATGTGTTGCATCTAGAGGTGAATTTAGCATCCACTTGAGTTTGTGCATTCGTTGCACGTGGTGAGAGTCAAGCATGGGGCTTGTCTTGGTACTCTTGGAGTTTGCCGATTCCTAGACGGCGTTGGAGGCGTCGTGCGCGGTGATCTTCTCAAAGAAAGTTGTGAGAAGAACTGACGTGTTGTGAAGGTTGGAGCTCACCTACCCGGAGCGGGGAAGAGCTACCATTAGTGATTTAAGGTGTTTGGCTTAATTCGTGGAGCCGGTCCAATTCGTTTGGGCTTACCTCAACGTGGATTAGGGGAGACCGGCAAGTCTCCGAACACCACGGTAAAAAGTAATCGTGTCATTTGTGATTTGTTTACTTATGCTCAATTTACCTTCAAGCAATTTACATTCATAGAATTAATTTGATTGCTTGTCATTCTAGGATTGCAAACCTCTGACATTGACTTAGATTGTTGGTGCACTTAGACGAACCTAGTTGTTTTAGACAATATTTGTGGTAAACCAATTTAAATTAAGTTTCCGCATTATATACTTGGTTTAGACAAATAGATACTGTTTTAGATTGTAAGATAATTTTTAAGACCGCCTGTTCACCTCCCTCTAGTCGGCCTCCTCGATCCTACACTTCCACTCTATTCCTTTTCATGTGGGCACGACCATGGCGAAACAAAAAGAGTAGTGCTTTATGATTTCTATTTCAACAAGAGTAATACTAATCTCAAAGTACTTGAAGGGATAAGTACTATTCATCCACCTTTTATCATGCTTTAAAATTTACGTAAATCAATATTGAGAAAAGGATAGAAGTACCTCCCACAAAAAAGGATGTTCATGCTCTTCTCTTCTTATCTCCCCCTCTCTATCTCGGTCTCACTCTCCCTCACCATCTATCTCACTCTTCCACAAATCTCGTACAAGGAGTAGCAGCAGCAGTGGCCCCTCCTCTTCCAATTGATGCCATGGGGAGTAGTGACAGCGGCGCCATGAAGAGTAGCGGCACGACCCCTCCTCTTCCACTCGATGCCATAGGGAGTGGGGGCAATAGCATCCCGCTTGTCCCAACCGAAGTTGGCATTGTGGAAAGCGAGACGCGGCTCGACCAGTGGCGATGGCCAAAGGGGACAGCGGAGGGTCGGTCAACGACACAACCCCTCCTCTTCCACTCGACGCCTTAGGGAGCAAGAGCAATGGTGGTGGCGCTATGGGAGTAGTGATCTGCTTGTCCCAACTGAAGTCAACGTCGTGGAAGGTGAGAGATGGCTCGACTAGTGACAACAGTTGGTGGTCAGCTAGTGGCGATGAAACCGTGCCACTTTTTGGTTCCCTTTGAAAAAGGAGAGATGGTTGGAGACCAGAGCTGGTTAGGAAGATGGCCTGGCAAGCGGAGCTGGAAAGGGGATGTTGGTTTAGTGACCAGAGCTGAAGTAGAGAAGGGGGAGATGGAGGGCGGTGGATGGGCAAGAGGGAGAGGGGGAGAGAGAGAGGACGAGGAGCTGGGGCATGGGGCCTAGGGCGGTCGATTGTGGCATCATGTGTGGTAGGAGAGAGAAGATAAGGGAGAGAGAGGTGAGGTGGTGGAGAAGAAGATGAGAGCAATATTATCATTTTCACAAATCTAAGAAGTCTCAGCAGTCAACGGTAAGTCAAACTAATGGAACTGACAGAAGTGGCACGAAAGAGTATAAGATGAAAACTCGATGGCATATAGGGAGTCAAACTTTTATAGTGGAAAATCAGGTATCGGGACAAATCTCAATAGCATACATAGAATTTTATAATATTTTAATGTATAATGGGCTACAAGTATCATGTAAATGGACTGGGCTGAAATAAGGGATATATGCTGCGGATATCTAACTCCTGAATATTCAGATAATCCGGATCCATATATGTACGGATACTGAGCTACCGAATCTGTATTCATATCCGATAGAAAAAAATTCATATTTATTTATGATCCAATACTATACGACAGATATCCGAACTGCCAGAATCCATATTCCAAAATAGTCCAAATCAATCAGAAACCATTCCATCCGTTCTCACCCCCTACCCGTAGACAGTAGACAGTGAGGCTTTCAATCGACTTCGATGAAATGCCGGGTCGTGCGTGGACGGTGCATTCGTGTGGCTATAGCTGGCTTTCACGTCGTCGCTTGCTTTCGGAAAGGAGGGCGAATAGTGATATCAATTCCCCCCGCGAGGAATATCCCCATGGGAGGGCGGGGGCAAGGGATAATATGCCCCTGCGGGGGGAACAGGGCGAGGTCCCACTATACTAGCGGGGCGGGGACGAGGGTCATCCTCGCCCCGCGGGGGCCCACAGGGATCCGATAAAAATAAAAATAAATATATTTAATAATTAATTGTAGTTTTTTTAATATAAAAGATTGTATTCTTTTTTTCTATTTAGACTAAAACTTGAATTTATATGTTAGAATATATATTTTGAAGCTATATTTTTTAAAAAAATATGTTTAAGTAATTATAAATTAATAAATAAAATTAAATTATTATTTTAAAAAAATAAATTTAATCCTTTTTCTTATCCCCGCAGGGATCAGGGACAGGGACCATCTCTCCCTGTAAGGCTTAACGAAGCAGGACGAGGGCTGGCTCGTGGGGGCGGAGCGGGGCCACAGGTGCTTCCCCCACGACCTTCCGCCCCATTGCCATTTCTAGGGCGATAGATAGAGGCAAAGCAACTCCAACCGAGACCGAAATGGCGACCGATCGAAATGCAGGTGAATTTCACTGAACTGCATATTGCGTACGGTGCCAAGTATATATCGATCCAAGGATTCTTCTTATCTATTGCACTACTAGGACCAAGGATTCTTCTTATCTAAGGATAACATATTCGGCGTGGTGTCTCGTTCGTACAGACTAGGACGTCCAAATCAGCAAAAGCCTGGTACGTGCATGCATGAGTGAGAGGTCGTTTACAGTGGCCAAATCATCGGGTGTTTATAATGGCTGGCGTTAGTTTATATCTTTTTTATTATAGCTATCTTATTTTTTTTACTATAGTTCAATTGATTTATTTAGTATAATTAAATCTAAAAAATTTAAAAATAGAAAAAATATGTTAACTTATCACGAACAATACAAAGGAATATAAGAAAAAAAGAAAAGATAAAAAATCTAAAAAAATAAAAAAAAACTAGAAAAAAACGAAATTAATGAGTAGTACAAAAAAATAGAAGTTAGAAGCTAAATTGAGTGGTGCATAATTCTTTCCAGATCTTCGTGTGATGGGTAGTACACAAGGTTTGAATAAACCATCCTGTACAGCGTTAATGAGAACCCGTGCAAGGAAAAATGTTCCGTGGAAATAAATCTCTAGTTCCATTCGATCGGTATTCGCACGCTACTGGTACAAAATGGAAACCAAGACAATGTCTTCGAAAACAACTGAAGACAATGTCGTTAAAGACGGGAAAAATGTGAAAGTGCATGTCCCAGATATCCCTAATCATATTAGTCGAATTTGCGTCATACATAGAACACTGGCAGCATTAGCCTCAATTCCCATGCATGATACAATGGGACTGTACGTCTCAGCTGTTATAAACTATTATTATTCATTAGCTACTACTTTTTATATTTACATACTATAATATATTTTATATTTTATTATATCATAATTTTAAAAGTTACATGACGGATCGAATATTATGATACCTTTTATTATATTATTTTTCTTACATAATACATTACTATTTATCAGTCATAGCCAAAACCTATCAGTAAATTTCAATATGAACAGACCAATGAATTAAAACACTTTCTAGCGTGATGTGAGGACATGGATACGAGTTGGTTCAGAGAGCTCTCGTGTTGCAGGGAAACAAGGAATGCAGTCTGTTTTTTTTCAGTTTTTCAAAATAACTTTTGGTTTTTGCTATAGTACCTAACTTTTAAATAGAATATTTTTTTAAGATAGAGTCTACAAGTTAATTATAGTACACGTTAAAAGCTCAACATCTGTATCATCCAAAATCACAAGTAGTATCTCTTTCTCCGTAATCTCTATCACAAACAGCTAAAATTTAAAAATTTTAGCCAAAAATTATAAGTCACATCTAAAAAAGAATAGACCCATATCACAGTAGCTTGCTTCCTCGGAGGGACGAGGAGGCAGGGGAATTGAGTTACTGACATGTCTGGGCCCGTTAGCCCATGTTATTTGCAAGACCGGACTAGGGCCCTATTTTTTATTTTCTTTTTAACGACTTTTGAGTTCTTTCGATAATCACTATTTTATACTAATAAATCTTAGCCTAAAAAACAGGCTCTAGCCCTTGTTTTCGGGCCTAATATGATACATCACGTACAATCGCGGCCACGTTGTTCATTGTTCTCGCATCCGTGGCTGTGACCATGCTGGGGCGTCGCCGACTGGTATGGTGTTAGCCCAATTCAGACTTCCACCAGGCCCACGTGCAGCCCAAATTCTGGTTCTGAATTTGCTGGCTATCCCACTCTCAAGAAAGAGAGAGTGGTGCTGATTCAATGATTTTTTTTTAGACGAACTGATTCGGTGATGTTTGGATGAGGAGGAGGATTCGTTGGAATTTTTGGGATAGTTTGAACTCATTCATAATGATTCGAATCCGGTTCCCCGCATCCAAGTACGCCCTGGGTTTTGACGACTAGCTTTGCAAAACCTTCCAAGTCAAAAAGCCTGGCGCAAGAGTCACCAAAACGGCAAAACCGACGCCCGTCCATGGTCATGGTCTCATGGACCTCATGGTGTAGGGCCTCGCCACTCCATCCATTCCGCCTCGGGTTTCTAGCCAGAATCAAAAACTAAAATAAATATGTCGTTCTTAATTTCAGTTTTCTTTCTTTTGTATTGTCTGTTGAGATAAAACTGTGTTTTCTATTTTTTTAATCTTTCTTTAATTGAATAATTTAGAAAAATTTAATAATCGTTGTAATGCATTTTTAACTAAAAACCAAACCAATAGTTAGAAGTTAGAATCCAAAACTAGCTGGATAAAACAGCCACTTTCTTTGTGCTCCGCAACAATGGACATCATGTTCATCGTCGCCACCGTGGTCCTTGGACACTCGTGCACTCATGTAGGGAGCTGGATAAAACCACAGCTTCCAAATTCCTAAAGCTTCTGTTGGGAGTTTACGAATAAAAGCGATAACTAGTCAACTACAATGTGGGATGCACTCATGCACGAATAGGACTGTAAAAAAAGCTCGAGGTGCCCCTCGTCCCCCCTCGGCGCCCCTCCTCCCCTCACTGGCGCCCCTCTTCTCCCCCGCCGGCGCCGCCCCTCCTCGACCCAGATCCGACCATGGATGCAGCTCGACCACGGCTCCGCAGGTACTCCCTCTCTACTCCCAGTCTCTTAGCAGTCCGCACCGAGCCTATACGAGCCGAGCTCGAGCGAGCTCGAGTTTTGTCCGAGCCGAGCTCGAGCCCAGCTTAAAATTCGATATCGATCTCAGGCTCGCTCGAGCTCGGCTCGAGTTTCTACCGAGCTCGAGCTTGCCAGGTCAAGCTCGCTCGAGCTTGGCTCGTTTTCTCTAGAAAAGAAAGGAAGCTTTTGCACAGCCTGAAAAGCTCCAAAACCGCGACATCACCTATAGATGTGGTTGGAATTAAAGCCGGGAGCTAAGAGCAACCAGCCCAAACTAGGGGTGGCAACTGGGGGTGGAGTCCAGGGACGGCTCCTGCCGCCCTGTTAGGCTAAACGGAGGCGCTCGCCGCTCGCCCTGAGGGATTCCCGTGGGTGATTAAACAATAATAAATTATATTTTATAAATAATAATATGAATTCATATATTATTTTATAATTATTTAGTTATATATTTAATATAGTTTCAAAATATATATTCTAATATGTTTTGTGCATCCATTTACTTTGATATGTTCTATGCATCTTAGGATTAAAGAAAGTGGAGTAGTAAGAAAGATTTAATCTAATCTTATCATAGACTACCGGGGGACCATCTTTTGGCACCGCTCATTATAGTTTAAACTCAGTTTCTGCTTCTGACTTCTGCTTTTTTTTTCACTATTCAGTAATTTCATTTTTTTGGGTGTTTTAGATTTTTTGCCTTTTCTTTTTTTTCTCGTATTTCTCTGCATTGTCCGTGATGGGTTAACATGTTTTTTATTTTTTATTTTTTAAATTTAATTATACTAAATAAGTCAACTCAGTTACAGTAAAAAATAAACTAGCTACAATAAAAAAATCATAATCCAACGCCATTCCGAACGCCCCTTTAGTGAGGTGGCGGAGTGTAAAACTCAAGTCAAACAAAGACCTGGAATGCTATCAAATTAGAAGTAAAACAATGTTAACTAATTACGTTATACAAAATTTTGGCTGATCCTCCTTTGTTTATCTATCCAAAACAGAGATTTCACAATTAGTAACAATTATAATGGACAATCTTCATGTAACAAATTCAATGCTAAGCAATTAGATTAAAGAGTACTAAACCATTCATGGATATAATACCTAGAGAAAGAGCATGAGCATCATGAATATTCTAAACTCTTATTACAAATAAAATCTAAGGGTAATAATCAAATGATACTTAAATAGTCCTTGCGTCCTATATTTAATTCTCTTCCTTTATTTCCATTATAGGTGGAACGTGCAAGTGCAACTAGCTTATTCCTTCTCTTTCCCCAAACATGCCGATCTCATAACGGTACCTAAAAAAACAACAGCAACAAGAGTGAATCCAACGACTCAGCAAATATAATAGAAAAATACCAAGAACATTCACAAACATCACTTCACCCATTCATCTATCAACCATATAAATAAATCATGCTATGCAAGATGATCAACAATCTCTTTATCTCTTTCTATTTTGCATTTTACCGGTAATGCAAAGTGTGCATTCGTCGATGCACACCCATGCCTGTACCACCTGGTACAGGGACCAATTGCCCAAACTTCACAAGTATGGGGACCTTTAACCCGTTATGTCATTAACATGACGGGGACCTCGGCGCTTAATCATCTTGTGACTAAGACTTCAATAGATCAACATGATGCATATGCGTGAATATCTCAATAAAATAAATTTTGCATTCACATTATCCATGCACTAGACATATTCATAAATACTGTAAATTGCAATCACCCATAAACAGCACCAATACATCCTTACCACAACCATGACACTTATATATTCATATTATGGATCAAACATCGACGTTCCACACTATCAACTTTCAAACCATCATTATACTTGTCTTAACCACGAGAAAACGACGGACGTGTAGAAAGTGCCGTCTCTGGGATCCGTCTTCCACCTGAATAATAATTATAATAGTTGCTAAGATAACAGTAGCAAACCTTTGCCCAAATAAAAACAATCAGGAACTAGTAAATTCGTCTAACTTGGTTCCAATTTCCAAATCCTACAGGTCATCTCGCTCCCCTCTGAGGACAGTCAACTACAAAAATTCATATCTATTGGTACAGGAGTGCGAATAGGGTGTTCTTAGACTTTCTGGAAATATAATTAAATTATCTAACTAAATCTAGTTGGTGAGCCTCCCTGATTCGGCCATCTTCTACCCGCACCATCCAATTTTCTAAAACATCAATTTCACGCTGGTCCTCTGGACAGAGCACTAAAAATGCTATAACTTCCAGCCCGAGTGTCGGAATCATAATTTCTTTACCTTCCTGGAAAGCTAAGACAATTATATACAACTTTCATAATATGGAGATCCTCTGATTCTTCCGTTTTCTAATTGCCCTATCCAATCTACCAAAATCTGACAAAAATCTCCCGATCTGCAGAACAGTCTTACAAGAAAAAAATCATAACTTCTTCTACAAAGGTCCGATCGATGCGTTCTAGCACTTCATGGAAAGATAAAGACATCCTCTACAACTCTCTAGGAGAAGTCCAGATCTGAATCCCCACAAAACTACCCCAAAATGACCGCCTAACCCATTCTGTCCCGGCAGTCCAGAATACCGATAATGCTACAACAATTAAATATACATCTAACCGGAGGAAAAAGGGATTACTCTTTATGAACCACTGAAGAACACTAAGAACACGACGCGATCTCTCTTCCTTTTCCTTTTTCTCCTTCCTCTTCTTCTTCTTCTGGGTCAAAAACACCTCCCAGCGATCAATCTCCTTCCTCTGCTCGACCGGCAGCAAAGGAGATCTTCTTCACCAACAGCAGCGGCTTCAATGGAGAATGGGGTGCTGCTGGACAAGGTGGAGGCGCATGGGGGCAGGGGAGGCGACTGCCACAAGGAGAAAGAGGAGGGGAGTAGGGATGGGGGCTAGAGTTTGGGGGAGGGGAGCCTCCCCCTTTTGGCCGGCCAACACTTGGGCCACAGCCTAGGCCCAGGTTGCCGGGATTTTTCAGAAATCCCTCCCTCTAAAAATCCATGTTTAACTTTTTTCTATAAAATCATTCCCTCCAAATAATCGATTATGTCTCAAATCACTTTTGGGGTATTACATTCTACCTCTCTTAAACAGAATTCGACCCCGAATTCTACCCATGCAAACACCAAGGATTAATCACGACTAACTTAATCGTAAAAACACGCACCTGTTGTGAATAATTCTGGATATTGTTCACGCATGCGAGACTCCAATTCCCAAGTAGCCTCCCTTTCAGTCTACTGCGACCAGAGCACTTTGACGTACTTTAAAATTTTATTCCTCAATACCTTTTCTGATCTTTCCAGAATTCGTACTGGTTTGGACTCAAAGGACAGATCTTGTTCAAGTATTAATGGTTCTAGTGAAATATGAAGCTCCGGATCTCGTAGGTACTTCCTCAACATGGACACGTGAAACACGTTATGCACCCCACACATAGACTCGGGAAGATCCAAACGATATGCCAACTTCCCGATTCGAGCTAGAATCGTGAAAGGCCCAACGTACCTCGGGCTAAACTTCCCTTTGGTACCGAACCTCACCACACCCTTGGTGGGAGATACTCTCAAGAGCATCTGATCCCCCACTTCAAATTCCAGATCCCTTCTCCTCACATCCGCATAACTTTTCTGCCTGCTCTAGGCGGCCAACAGATTCTGCCTCACCAAGGCCACTCGCTCAACTGTTTTCTGGACCCAATTCGGACCTAAGACAGCCTTCTCACCCACTGCTTCCCAGCAAAGGGGCGACTTGCATTTACGGCCATACAACACTTCGAATGGTGTAGCCTTGATACTTGAATGATAGCTGTTATTATAAGCAAACTTCGCTAAAGGCAGCTGATCTTCCCAACTACCCTTCCAAGACAACACACAGGACCTCAACATGTCCTCTAGGGTGCAGATAGTGCGCTCATTATCCATCATGCTCGTGGATGAAATGCCGTACTCAGGCGGAGCTGGGTGCCCAATGCACTCTGCAAACTCTCCCAAAACTTGAAGACAAACTTGGCATCTCTATCAGAAATTATAGTCTTTGGCACTCCGTGAAGTCTCACAACCTCCCGTACATAAATAGGAGCCAAATTGCTTGCTGAGTTGGTCATGCGGATGGGAATAAAGTGTGCTGATTTGCTGAATCGATCCACTATCACCCAAACCGCATCCTTGCCTCGCGGTGACCGGGGCAACGCAATCACAAAATCTATAGAAATATCATCCCAAGACCATTGAGGGATTTCTAATGGTTGCAACAACCCTGCTGGTCTTTTATGTTCTGCCTTTACTTGCTGACAGATACCACAAGAGGCCACATAATTAGCTATATCCACTTTCATTCTTTTCCACCAGAAATTCTACTTCAAATCACGTACATCTTTGTTTCTCCCGGATGAACAGTATATGGGGTGCGATGTGCTTCTCTCAAAATATTATCCTTAACCTCCGCTTTCTGTGGCACACAAAGGCGTCCCTTAAAACGTAATGCACCCGATTCATCCAAACTGAAATCCCCTTCTTTACCCATCTGTATACGCTTCCTGACCCTCTGCAGTAACTGATCATGCTGTTGTGCTTCCCACATACGCTCTGGAAAGGCTAACTCTAAGATCAACTGTGTCTCCACCCGTGCCGTGCCCGCATAGCAATAAGATATCCCCATACGGTCGAAATCAGCAATAAGGCAATGTAGAGTAGTAGGCGTCACCTTGCAACTAAGAGCATCGGCCACCACATTGGCCTCGCCTGGATGGTACTGAATTGTGAGATCATAACTTTGAACAGCTCCAGCCACATGCGCTGTCTCAAATTCAGTTCCTTTTGAGTAAAAATATACTTAAGACTCTTGTGATCTGTGAATACATCACAAGTCTCACCATACAGGTAGTGCCTCCAAAGTTTCAATGCAAAAACTACGGCGGCCAACTCTAAATCGTGGGTTGGATAATTCTGCTCATGTTTTTTTTCAGTTGTCTCGAAGCAAAAGCTATAACCTTACCATCCTGCATGAAAACACATCCTAGCCCAACTCGTGAAGCGTTGGAGAAAACCGTGAAACGCTTTCCTGGTTCAAGAACAGTGAGAACAGGAGCGGTCACCAGCCTTTCCCTCAAAATATGAAAACTACGCTCACAATCATCATCCCACTGAAACCTCACATCCTTCTGTGTGAGCATTAATAAAGGCTTGGCAATGGTGGAGAAATCTTATACAAATTACCGATAGTAACCTGCCATCCCAAGGATGCTTCTCACCTCTTTGACATTGATCGGCCTTTCCCATTCTACCACCGTGAAACTTTACTTGGATCAACTGATATCCCCTTATCATTGATGATATGCCCCAAGAATCTCACTTGAGATACCCAGAACTCACATTTGTTTAACTTAGCAAAGAACTTATGCTCCTTTAATGTTTCCAATACAAGCCTCAGATGTCGCCCATGATCTGCTTCAGTCTTTGAGTAAATCAGAATATCATCAATAAAGACTACTACAAAATCATCTAGATACTCATGCAACATCCTGTTCATTGTCTCCATGAAAACAACAGGGGCGTTCGTTAGTCTAAAAGACATAACTTTAAATTCAAAATGCCCATACCTTGTGGAGAATGCCGTCTTTTCAATATCCTCCTCTCGGACAGGAATCTGATTGTACCTCGAGATCAATATTTGAAAATACCTTAGCCCATCTCAACTGATCAAACAGATCTTCAATGCGGGGTAAATGATACTTATTCTTGATGGTCAGCTGGTTGAGGGCACGATAATCAATACACATGCGCCAACTCCCATCCTTCTTCCTAGCAAATAGCACAGGAGCTCCCCACGGGGACACACTGGGTCGAATAAGGTCCTTCGCTCTCAGATCATCCAACTGCTTCTTTAGTTCTTCCTTAAACGGACGAGCCAAACGGTACGGGGTCATAGAAACTAGTCGTGCACCTGGCACTAAATCAATCCTAAACTCCACTGGACGCGGTGGTGGCATCCCTGGCAACTCTGTTGGAAATACATCCAAGAATTCCCGAACCACCGGGATATTTTCTGCAATCAAAGAGAAATTTGGCTTTTTCACTAGAGATAAAAGAAATCCACTCTTTACAGCTCTACTACTAGGATACAAACTAGCCAGCACACTTGGTGAAAAGGAGGGAGCACTACCCTGGAAAACTATTTCTTGGCCCGACGGTGCTTGCAGAGTTACTGTCTTCCAAAAATATGATATGACAGCACAGTAACTATGCAACCAATCCATTCCTAAAATAACATCAAACGGCTTCATCTTCATAACCATCAAATTAGCAACAAAGTCCTCCCCATCTATAGTGAGCACACAACCTGGACAGACTGTGGAACTGGAAAGAATTCTCCCAGGCGAATGGACTAAAATAGACTGAGCTAAAAACTGCAAACTCATCTTTGCCCGACTAGCAAACTCTAAAGATGCGAAGGAAAAGGTAGCCCCAGAGTCAAATAAAACAAAAGCCTCCACTGAACCTACCAAAAGCGTACCTGTCACCACATCGGGACGACCTGCCGACTTGGCAGTCGGCAAGGCGTAGGAGATTGATGCTGGGGCGGCTGGTGTCCCAACACCTGGGTATGGCGGTGCCGCCGCTGCAGGAGGTGCTGAAGGCGTCACAGCTGGAAACAATGCCGCGGGGGAA
Source organism: Melocanna baccifera (assembly GCA_036346265.1). Classification (NCBI taxonomy): domain Eukaryota; kingdom Viridiplantae; phylum Streptophyta; class Magnoliopsida; order Poales; family Poaceae; genus Melocanna; species Melocanna baccifera. Next base: position 14,327,072 of record CM070679.1, read on the forward strand.
GGCGGCCAAAAGTACCCTAGTGGCATCCCTCCAGGAGAAGGGTAGTAAGGCTGAGGCGGCACCCAAGGCTGAGTAGGAGCGGCTGCTAGCATCTGCACCGACCCTCGAGAAGAAGCCGCTGGCGCTGAAGATGATGCTTGAACCGATTCCCATTTAATGATGCTGGCGGGATTCCGCTTACAAACCAATGCCTTGTGGCCCTCCTGACCACAATGGCGACAAGCTCCAATCCAAGAACACTCTGAAGCACGATGACCATCTCCACACTTGAAGCATTTCATTCCTTGTCTTGGGGCCGGACGCATCATAGGAGCATTTACTGAAGATTGAAAGGTAGATGATGCCTGGGGCTTGGTGAACTTGGACTTGAATGACTTTTGTGGGCCTTTGAATGTCTTGGGAACTGGCTTCAGCGATGACCCACTACCTCCTCCAAAACTCTTCTTCTGACTGCCCTCTGAACTCTCAGAAGCCACGGTACCTCCTGTACCCTGCAATCCTTCCCCAAGCTGCATTTCTAGATCCATGCCCCTAGTTTGCTCCACCAAGGAGTCAAAATCACGGAGCTCCAAGGCCCCTAACACCTGGCGAAACTCCTGCCTGAGCCCTCTGCGAAATCTCTTGGCTTTCTCCACCTCATTGGTAGCCACAAATGGAACAAAGCGGATTAAGTTATTGAAACCCACTTCGTATTCTGACACTGACATCTTGCCCTACCTGTAACTGTTCAACGACACTTCCATTCTTTCCACAAATGAGGCAGGGTAAAACCTCCTTCTGAGTTGCTCCACAAATTCTTCCCAAGTCGCTGGCCCATGGGCGGCGGTTCTGGCTGACAGGACTCCCTCCCACCAAAGGTGCGCTTGCCCCTTCAGCTGAAAGGCCACATATTGAACTCGCTGCTCTGATGTCAGTCCCAACACTCTCAAATGCCTTTCTATGTGCCGCAGCCAGTTAGCAGCATCAACTGGCGTGCCCAAACCATCGAAGGTGTCCAACCTCAAAACATTCCACTGGTGCAGTCCCATAACACCCATTGCCGGTACTGTCGCAGGTATCATCACGGGTGCGGCAACAGGTGCAGCTGGTGGAGTCTGGTTCCCCTGAATCGCTGAAGCAACTTCTTCCTCTGATCCCACAGAACTGGCCTCCCCGGCTACAGAGTTCTGAACCTCAGGCGGGGGCACCGCCTAGCCTCGTCCGGCACCTTGCCGGCCACGACCACGACCACGGTCCCTACCCCTTGCCATCTCTATATCACAAACAAATATAGATTCACACACTGTGTACACAATCAACTATAATAATCGACAAAAATATAAATACAATACAAATCCCATTCCCACCTACAGTGCTTAGTGTGTCAAATTTAATATTTCATTAACCACGGACCTACAGCCCGCTATGATACCAACTGTAACCCCCCAGTCAAACAAAGACCCGGAATGCCACCAAACTAGAAGTAAAACAATGTTAACTAATTACGTTATACAAAATTTTGACAGAGCCTCCTTTGTTTATCTATCCAAAACAGAGATTTCACAATTAGTAACAATTATAATAGACAATCCTCAAGTAACAAATTCAATGCTAAGCAATTAGATTAAAGAGTACTAAACCATTGATGGATATAATACCTAGAGAAAGAGCATGAGTATCATGAATATTCTAAACTCTTATTACAAATAAAGTCCAAGGGTAATAATCAAATGATACTTAAATAGTCCTTGCGTCCTATATTTAATTCTCTTCCTTTATTTCTATTATGGGTGGAACGTGCAAGTGCAACTAGTTTATTCCTTCCCTTTCCCCAAACATGTCGATCTCATAACGGTACCTAAAAAAAATAACAGCAACAAGAGTAAGTCCAACGACTCAGCAAATATAATAGAAAAATGCCAAGAACATTCACAAACATTATTTCACCCATTCATGTATCAACCATATAAATAAATCATGCTATGCAAGATGATCAACAATCTCTTTATCTCTTTTTCTTTTGCATTTTACCGGTAATGCAAAGTGTGCATTCGTCGATGCACACCCATGCCTGTACCACCTGGTACAGGGACCAATTGCCCATACTTCACAAGTATGGGGACTTTTAGCCCGTTATGTCATCAACATGATGGAGACCTCGGCGCTTAGTCATCTCGTGACTAAGACTTCAATAGATCAACATGATGCATATGCATGAATATCTCAATAAAATAAATTTTACATTCACATTATCCAAGCACTAGAAATATTCATGAACACTGTAAATTGCAATCACCCATAAACAGCACCAATACATCCTTACCACAACCATGACACTTATATATTCATATTATGGATCAAACATCGACGTTCCACACTATCAACTTTCAAACCATCATTATACTTGTCTTAACCGCGAGAAAATGACGGACGTGCAGAAAGTGCCGTCTCTGGGATCCGTCTTCCACCTGAATAATAATTATAATAGTTGCTAAGATAACAGTAGCGAACCTTTGCCCAAATAAAAACAATCAGGAACTAGTAAATTCGTCTAACTTGGTTCCAATTTCCAAATCCTACAGAGCACTAAAAATGCTATAACTTCCAGCCCGAGTGTCGGAATCATGATTTCTTTACCTTCCTGGAAAGCTAAGACAATTATATACAACTTTCATAATATGGAGATCCTCTGATTCTTCCGTTTTCTAATCGCCCAATCCAATCTACCAAAATCTGACAGAAATCTCCCGATCCGCAGAACAGTCTTACAAGAAAAAAATCATAACTTCTTCTACAAAGGTCCGATCGACGTGTTCTAGCACTTCATGGAAAGATAAAGACATCCTCTACAACTCTCTAGGAGAAGTTCAGATCTGAATCCCCACGAAACTACCCTAAAACGATCGCCTAACCCATTCTATCCCGGTAGTCCAGAATACCGATAATGCTACAATAATTAAATATACATCTAACCGGGGGCAAAAGGGATTACTCTTGATGAACCACTGAAGAACACTAACAACACCACGCGATCTCTCTTCCTTTTCCTTTTTCCTCTTCCTCTTCTTCTTCTTCCGGGTCAAAAACACCTCCCAGCGATCAATCTCCTTCCTCTGCTCGACCGGTAGCAAAGGAGATCTTCTTCACCAACAGCAGGGGCTTCAATGGAGAATGGGGTGCTGCTGGACAAGGTGGAGGTGCATGGGGGTAGGGGAGGCGGCGGCCACAAGGAGAAGGAGGAGGGGAGTAGGGATGGGGGCTAGGGTTTGGGGGAGGGGCGCCTCCCCTTTTGGCCGGCCACCACTTGGGCCACAGCCTAGGCCCAGATTGTCGGGATTTTTCAGAAATCCCCTCTCTAAAAATCCATGTTTAACTCTTTTATATAAGATCCTTCCCTCCAAATAATCGATTATCTCTTAAATCACTTTTGGGGTATTACACGGAGTTATGGGTATACAGTTCTATGTACCAGAATTCAGTGCCTACCTTTACGTGCACGCAAATGTGCTTTCAAGAGAAATTTATTCCCGACATCCGTTTTCCTAGACATATGCTAAAAGCACGCACTCATGCGCATGATTAGATGTGTACACGTACCTCTTCTTTGTAATCTAAAAAAAAGAGTGTCCTGTCGTCCCAGCATCATGCTATATGCCATGGCCACCTTGGTTTCATGGAATCTTCAGTCCTTCACGTACAGGAAAAGATCACGCTGCTCTGCACACCTTAACCAGGTCGCCTCAGCCCTCAGCTCCTAGAGTAGTTCATTCGTGTGATGTGTTTAAAAAAAAATGCATGTAGAGAGCAAGGAAAGAAGGCACAACCGAGAAAGCAGAGCACCCCGGCTTCCAAATTTTTAGCCGGATCCGCATGTCAGCCGCAGTTCATACTTCATACAGATGTTGTATGTACGGAGTCTTTTCGTATGCACGGCAGCTAGAAAGAAGGGAGTACTAGCATCGTAACCGAGCAAGGTACGCGTGATACGGATGCATTGGCACCAATAAGCGCAGCGTTAGTTGCTCGTGGGAGGCAGCAGGTCAGAGGTTTTTCTGAAACACGCAACGCAGCTGCTACTCTACTCGGCTGCCAGTGGTCTCCTCTCACGTGCCTGCACGCATCCTTCGTACGCTGATGATGGCAGTGTTTCTTTGGACGGCCTTGTGGTTTTTGACTGGTTTTTGACGTCGTTTTTCGAGACGATGAACGCCAGAGATACTGATGTGAACAGTAGATACGTTGGTGAGTTCGAGAAGCCACTTGGATTAGCCATGCTTATGCTGATGGCTTTTGGCACTTGGATTAGCTATGTTTACGTTGATAGCTTTTAGCTGTAGTTGATGATTTTTTTTGGCTGTTTACGATAGAGATTGCGGAAAGAGAGATACTCGCTTGCGATTTTTGATGGTACAGATATTAATTTTTTAACGTGTACTAAAATTAACTTGTAGACCCTATCTTAAAAAAATACTTTATTTAAAAGTTAGTTACTATAGCAAAAACCAAAAACGATTTTTAGAAACCACAAAAGAACATATCCTATTTTGGCTTCGGCTTAAACAAGTCTGAAATTCATATATCATACAAGGTCACCTTAAAAGAGCGAGCCAATAACATATATTCTCTCACATTTCCATATGATAGCGTAGGAGTTAGGACACGCAGTAGGAAAATAAGCAAACATACTCTAAGTGAAAAATAAGCAGACATACTCAAAATACCTTAATCTGAACATCTCTCCCCCCTCTCTCTATACATATGAAGTCTTTTTCGTACTCCCGATGGTACATACTCTCACTTCTAATATACCACTTAAATAACTATTTTATACTATTTTATTATTTTTGGTATCCTTAATTACTAATTCTATGATACTCTAATACGATTTAGTTGAAAAATTTTCATTAAAACCCTTTATTTTTGTTATATATACACTTTTCAATGTATAAAAGGAGTACATATATAAATTATGCTATAATAATGGACTTTTATGAAATTTTTCGTAGAACTCACTTTGGAGTATCTTTTAATCATTATTAGAGTATACTCAAATAGATAAAGAGATATAACAACACCGTTAAAGGGGTATATTATAAGTAGGAGTATGTACCTCGTGTGAGTATAGAACCATTTTCATACACACACAATTGAATCGATATCAAAGATATCACAATATTCGAGATACTATTCAAAATATAATGAATTGCAATAGTGATATTTCACTTTCGTGAATAGTATTCTTGCACTATGACGGTAGGTGTACCATTACTATTTTGGTTACTATTTATTGAATAGACTTGATGAGGACATCCTTGCTATAGATACAACCGTGCCGACTCCACAACAAGCTCAACAAATTGAAACTGTGATACAAGGACCAATGACTCGAGCGTGAGCACATCAACTTAACCATCAGGTGAATATGTTCCTAAGTTTGCACACAAATATTTCAAAGAATGGAATACTACTTAATTCTTGTGATGATTTAATTGTTCTTAGAAACCATAGGGAAGAACCACGCGAGCTTAAGTGTAGAAGTAGAACCGTCAAGCGCAACTCAATTCCTGTTCGCAAGTTCAACTCAGATTCAGCCTTTCTGACAATGTCTACTTCAAACGGCTATAACTTTTGATCTAGAAGGTTTCTCAGGACCTATGAGTATTCTTTGGAAAGCTCTTGGAGTCTACTTTCAGATGGATCTGGTTCCATCTCCAAACTCCATCCGAGCCGATCAAAAACTGCCAAACAAGTTACGTCACTTTTTCAGTCCGAGTCAAAGTGGGCCTTGGACCTTGTAATCGAGTACTGTTCGGCTTCCAAGTGTTTTGGCCGACCCTCCACCTCCTGTGTCTCATAAATAGGCAGCCGCACCCTCTTCTAGGGTTCGGGTTTTGATAGACTAAGTTAGCCTTTGCTACTTCGCCTTGTGTTCGCATGTGTCGGTAAGATTGTCCGAATATTTATCTTCGGAACCCCACGGTTTTCTATTTTCAGATTGAAACCTATATCTTTTATTCGCAATTGAGTTGATGTTCATCTTGTTCTTGCCTATTCTTCAATTGTTTACAGGAATAAGTACCCTCGTTGTTCGATTGCTTAGTATAGCAATTTATCATGGGACCACACTTGCGTAGTATACTATAGCTATATTATTACATAATTGTGCCCCCAAAAAATCCAGCATGATGTACACTGTAAACTTATAGCTAACAATAGCATGATAAACGTAAATGGTCAAGAACTCAAGACAAGTATGCAACGAACCAGAGTTACTTTCTATTACTCGTAGGAAGTGTTTGACTAGGACATAAGTGCAAAATTTCCCTTCTACTTCACATCTTAACTAGTCAATACCGTAGGTGTAGAGCCACTGAAGTGGCCATCGAGAGATTCTTTATATCCTTTTATTGTGTAAAAAGTTAGAATGATTAAACACAGAATGAGTATCAAATAGGATGCTTGACTGCTTGTTAGAGTTTTAAAGGTTTAAACTACGAGAACTATAGTAATATAAGGAAATCATCGTATTTTTGCCTTAATGGTCACCCTCATTAGTCACTAGAGCTTCTATTCAGGGTATTGATCGAAGGACACCCCGTCTTTATTAAGGAAACCTATCACACCAACACCAATAAAATAATTTCAGAATCAATGAACTTGGAGGCTTTGAACAATATGGATTAATCCAACATCCCGGTTCCCTTTAATTAAATTATGTTCATGTTACACACCCACTCAACAATCACAACAAATTGTGCTCACAGGCTAACAGCAAATATCTTTGCATGTCAATTAACATTTTTTTTATCATCATACAACATTTATACTTCTAGTATGCCTAAATGCAGTGCAAACTACCTCTTAACTTCTCTAGATGCATAACCAATTCTTTCTTCTGCAAAGTATTAACGGCATCCTAACTTTTGTTCAAGTGACAATGTTATAGTCTCGTCTTTTCAGGTTGGTGCGCCCCGATCGATTTGGTGACCACAGTGACACCAGAATCTTTTCCTTTTCCTTTTATATTCCCTTCCATTGCAGATAACACAATGTAAGCCATGAGCAGTTTTTCCCCTTCTGCTTTATATCCTCATTTTCATCACTGACTCAATATCTAGTATTGTAATTCATATCAAGAATAAATCCAACACAATGAAAAGAACAATAAAAATATAAGCTTAGCTTTGCGTTTTGTATCACCTCCAAAACGTCAAAATCTCCTTAAGAATGACCCGAAGGCGCCGTCTCAGTCGCCTCAGCGACAATGTCGGTGATGAACTTGATGAGCGAGCAGGGCCAGCCCAAGAAGTTGGGGCCAATCGCCCCGTCGCCCTCGGCCACATGCGCGAAGTCCGCCAGCTTCACCCTTACATCGCCGCCGCCTCCGGCGGCGGACACCGCATTGGCATCGTAGCCCAATAGAACCGACGCCGAATAGAAGTGGAACAGCGTCTGCTCCTCCAACCACGCCTTCAGCTCGCGCAGCTGTGCCAGGACTCCCCTCTCACCCGTACACCGCCGCGGCGAGCGCGCATTCAAATCCCTCGCCGCCAACCGATGATACGTAGCGCCGGAGCACGCGGCGGAGGCCGGCGGTGTCCATCTGCTTCAGCTCCGACCGCTCCGGCCGCCACACGGCGCCCCCGGCGGGGACAACCCAGACGCCGGAGACGCGGAAGCCGAGGAGGACGCTGGTGGTCGCGCGGTCCTTGCCCAGGCACTTGGCGACGTAGGGCTCCGGCGCGCGCGGCGGGCACGTATACGCGCCGATCTTGATGTCGGTAACCGAGGGCGCAGCGAGGCCCGCGTGGAGATCTTCGAGGACGAGGTGGGGGTGGGGAGGAGGCGGGTGCCATGGAAGCGCGGGAAGATGGCGTCCCGGATGCGGGGCGGGACGGCGGGGTGGGCAGGGAAGGCGGTGTAGAAGGCGAGCTCGTGCTCGCCGCGGTCGCCAGACTGGAGCGGCTTGTAGAAGAGGTCGGCGCCGTCGACGAGCGGGCCCAGCCTGTTGCCGGCCGCACCGTGGCCGGCGACCTGGTGCTCCGGCGGGCGGAGATCGGACATAGTGAGGGCGCGGGGGGGGGCGACGGGTGGTAGAGTGGTAGTGGGTTGGGCCGGGAGCTTTAAAGAGAGTTGGACTTGAATCTCGAGATTGAATTCACGACCTCTCTTGCTTCCTCGGTGATTTTTTTTTCTATTTATTTTCGTTGTGGGTTGACCTATTGTCTGACCCGGTGCATCCTCAGAATTCCCCTTCCGTGAGGGCCGTTTGGACGAGCTACGGCTTAAGGCCACCATCCAATTGTCCGTGGTTTCTGTTTTTGACTCAGTTTTTGTTTGAAATTATGGTAACAGTTAGTTTTTTTAATTATTCAATAAAAAATAAAATTATTATATCTTTACATACAATATAAAAAATAAAAAACAAAAAAGCAAAAAAAAATCAAAATTAAGAAACCGAGACATCAAACTTCTAGAAACCAAAAGACGAAATCACTAAGAACGAGGCCTAAGATTTTAGGCTCAAGAGCCAGGTCAACTGAAGTTAGTTCTAAAGTAGAAAAAAAAGATGTTTGGCTCACACGTCGTCTCCGGTTTCTAAATTTCTCCACTAGATCAAATTACCTCTACAACTTTATCTTACTCCTCTTCGACGAGAGCAAGGTTAGTATTACTTCTCCCAAAATCATTTGGAGCCAGTGAAGTCACCCATCTCTTGCTTCTCTCTCCTAGTGATCTCTTTGGTTTGCCATAGGACATTGAGAGATCCATCGAAATCTTTCACTTCTTGACGTGGTGATCACAAGTGTTTTTTTTGTGCCTGCTGGCAATCAAGTCATTGTTGTCATTGTTGGGTTATCGGTCTTGGGTAACCGAATCCCGAAATTTCAGGGAGGCACGCCTCCACTCACGCGCCCTGATCGGGGGCGCAACCGATTCAACTTGGTTTGGTCCCGGTCATCTAGCGCAGTATAAATAGGGGATTCGACAGGCTGGTCAGGTACGGGGTCCTAGGCCGAACGATCCCAAACAGAGACCGATCTATTTCGTGTGCTAAGGTGAAAGAAGACCAAGCCCCTGTTTCATCCCCGTCCACGGCTCCACCATCGCCGGCCGACCACCTCCGCCTCACGACCGCGAGCACCGACCACCCCAAATGGCATCCTCCAGTTCGGGTACGCTTCCGCACTTAAGTTTCTTTAGGTGTTCATTTTTGATCTAGGGCTTATGTTTACGGTTCATGCTTAAACTTAGATCTTGTTTACATTTGGTATCAGAGCAACCCTAGTTCTTCTTGAACCCTAATCAAACCCAAACCGAACTTGGATTTAAAGGCTTGGATCTAATGTCTTATGGGCCGGATTAGATATTAGAAGGAGGGGAACTCGGATCTCTTGGCAAATCCCTCAAGAAATCCCCAAATCCCACCACCTAAAGCTCTCAAACCCGAATAAAAATTTAGATCGACGGTGGAAAACTCACTGTTTTTGGATACATGTTCTTGGCGCGGTAGTCGAGGATGGCCGCTGGTGCCGCCTCCGCCCATTAGTGAACGCGCCGACACGAGCAGAGCCGCGCCACCACCGCGGGCAGCGGCCGCCGCCGTCTACTCCCTCCGCCTGGCAGGCGCCTTGCGCGAGCAGCCTCAAGCGTGCAGCCAGGGCTGGAGCGCGCTGCCGCAGCCGCCTCGCTTCCTGCGCGCGAGCCCAGCCGCAGCCCTTGCGCCCCACGCGCCATGTTGCCGGTCCGCCTGGTCGTCTCCTACGCCCCGGGCCGCCCCGCCCCTGCGCGCCGGCCAGGCCGCGCCGTCGGTCCGTTTCCCCCCTCAGATCCGTTTTTTCCGGAATTCATGGGGAGTGGAGCCCTTTTTCTCGGAAAGGGGAGCAAATGGGACCAAATTCTTGGGGAACATGGAGGTAGTTTTTGACCGGGCGTGGGTTAATGAGATTGGGTCAGAATTTTTACAAAGGGGCCCTTAATCTTTTCGGTAATTATGCCTTTTGTGTTGACCCTTTGGGCCAGCCGAAATGATGGTGTTTATTTCTTTTATTTAGTCTGTCTTTTAGAACACTGTTTAATTACTCTTTTAGTTGAATAATTACAGTGCATGTTTAGTCTTCTTTTGGTGCTCCATTTATTTATTAGTTCGATGGCTATCAGTTTTCGTTAGTAATTAATTTTGTGCACATTATGTCTTATTTAATCTACTTTTGTGTGCACATTAGCTTACTTTTGAGCACTGCTTTAGTTATTTTTTTAAGTTGATTATTTATGGTGTATCATTAGTTTATCTTATGAGCCCTGTTTTAATTATTTTCGGATAATTAATTACAGTGCATTATTTCATTTACGTTTTGTGCACTGTTTAAGTACCTTTTAAGATGACTAATTACAATGTATCTTTAGTCAACCTTTTGTGCACTGTTTAATTAATTTTCAGCTGGCTAATTGTAGTGTTTTATTTAATTTACCTTTAAGTGCACTGTTTTAATTATTTACAAGCTGACTACTTATGGTGTATTATTACCACTGCCTTCGGCAATTATGAATTTTTGTTATGGATGATACAACAACAGATTATGACTTTTATTGCTTCAATTAGACAATTATGAATGATAACATTTGAAGCTTTTCAGCAATTATGAATTTTGAATGTTACAACAATAATTTTCGGCAATAATTTATTGTTTCAAATGCCTTTTGTTATGTCTTTTGGAAATTATAAATTGTGCCTTTAAGCTTTTATTAGAAATTATGTCTTTTGTGATGTGGATTTTGGCATTTAAAACATGTATCATTACCACATTATTGTGTATTGCCTCTGATTAAAATTGAACCAACGAGACGTTTTAATAAGAGATTTAATGTATACATATGATTACTTTCGGACCAACGTTGACTGTAATCATATGTCGCTATAAGAAGATTAATTTTTGGCTAATCAATTATGGTGTGTCTTTAGTCAACATTTTGAACACTGTTTCAATTACCTTTCTAAGGCGATTATTTATGATGTATCATTGCCACACATTATTATGTTTATCTCTGATTAAAATTGAACCAACGAGACATTTTAATCTGAGATGTTATAGTTATTGTGGCATTGTATGTGCATATATTACTTTCTAACTAATGTTAACTGTAATCATATGTTCCACATAAAATGTCAAGTTCTTTTCCATTTTTCTGCCCAACGGTGATGTGGATTAGAACTATTTATGTATGTTATATTTTATTTTGGCATTATGTATACATGTTATTACTTTCCGACCAACGTTGACTGTAATCATATGTCGCCATAAAATTATCAGTTCTTTTCATTTTCTGCCCAATGGTGATATGAATTAGAACTGCAGTTTTGTGATGCTCAGCAATAAAAAATAATAATGATGAGACTTCTTCGAAACTATAGCACTGTCGTTTAGGCCACATTTTGAGGGGGAGAATAGAGCGTCTCATTAAAGAAGAGATTTTCCACCCATTAGATTTCTCTGACTCAGACACTTCATTGATTGCATTAAAGGTAAATATGTAAAGAAAATAAAGAAGGGAGCCACTCGCAGCACAGGACCTTTAGAATTAATTCATACTGATTCATCAGTGGATGGTTTTAATTCTTTCATTACGTTCACTGATGATTTCTCCCGTTATGGCTATATTTTTCCTATTAAAGACCGATCTGAATCACTTGACAAATTTAAGATATTTAAGGCTGAAGTTGAAAATCAGCACAACTTAAGAATCAAAGTGGTCAGATCGGATAGAAGGGGAGAATATTACGGAAAACATACCTCTTACGGGCAAATTCTTGGCCCTTTTTGCTAAGTTCCTTCAGGAGAATGGCATTGTTGCCCAATATTCTATGCCAGGTGAACCTCAGCAGAATGGAGTTGCTGAAAGATGCAATCGTACACTTATGGATATGGTACGGAGCATGCTTAGCCATTCTAGTTTACCAAGTGCCTTGTGGATGGAAGCACTAAAGACAGCCACACATATTCTTAATCGGATTCCTAGTAAATCAGTACCTAAGACACCTTATGAATTATGGACTAGGAGGAAACCGAGTATGAAATATTTACAAATATGGGATTGTCGTGCTGAAGCTAAGATATTTAATCCACATATTGGGAAATTAGACTCTAAGACAGTAAGTTGCCATTTTATTGGGTACCCTAAGAGATCCAAAGGGTATCGCTTTTATTGTCCTGATAGGACAACTAAGTTTGTAGAAACAAGGCATGCTGTGTTCTTAGAGAATGACGAGGACCTGGAGCCTAGAAAGATAGATCTTGAGGAGAAGCGGGTTTATGTTCCTACACCGCTCATTCCAGAGCCTTATATTCCTGTGCCCCAGGTGGTTGCAACTCCAGTAGCAACTCCAATAGAGAATACTGTTGTTGCATCCACTGTTGAGGTCTCTGAAATTCTTAATGTTACACCTAATGATGAACCTCAGCAGTCCCCTGTAATAACTGATGTATCTCTCAGAAGATCACAGTGGGAGAGAAGATCTGCCATCCCTAATGATTATGTTGTTTATATGAATGAGGATATTAATGATATGGGAAAGGTAGATGATCCCACCTATAAGAAATCCATGATGAGTGAACATTCTTCTAAATGGCTTGAAGCCATGGAGGATGAACTAAAGTCTATGAGCACTAATGATGTATAGGACTTAGTAGATATTCCTGACGGAATCAAAACAGTAGGCTGTAAATGGATCTACAAA